>OX352477.1:24080214-26827714 GCA_947093115.1 Brenthis daphne | reverse complement strand
TAAAAGATGTTTTTGGTTTTTGCCATTGAAATCGCATCATTTCATCTATAAGCCATAAAGTGAGCTATGCTTTATAAAGTTCAATTTTATTTATATTTGAAAATTGACTAAAGTATCGTCATACTTGATACTACATTTATATTAAAGTAAGAAATACAAATACTGTATCTATATATTATGTATGTACATATAGGTAGTAAGAACTTAATGTTACTCATAATATATTATTCGTAGCATTAAATTCTTCAATTAAACCTCGCTCTCTTAGGTGTCTAGTTCCGTTTCCTTTCAAACGGAGCATAACTTAATATTTTTTTCTGTAAAGGCTTCACGACATCAATCGATTGGCTAAGCAGGCTGCGCCGGAGTCGAATTACGCCGGATACGATCCGGCGGAAGTACAGGACGCGCGCCATCTTGCGTTTGCACTACGTTTTTATACACGAGCCTCATTGAAAATAGGTTTTTGTTGGTAGTGTATGGCTTTACAAGTCTAGCTTCTTTATTTGAAGCTGGCTAAATGGTCGAACGATGTACAGCCACAAACAAAAAAGTTTCTTACATTTATTTTTTAATTTATCTAACAGCGTTAACCATACGTGAACATGTCTTTCTTTCATATGTAGGTATTATTATTAATAAAAGACAATTCAAATAAAGTAAGACTTAATTTATTGTTATCTTGAACCAAAGTGATTCTTTTTCATCCCCATAACAATATATTATGATAAGCGACATTGCAGCTAATGTGTGCATCTGTTCATTTTTGATACACGATTATAAGCTTTTCTATTTAAATAATAAGGACTATTTAGTAGCAGTTGACATTTCTCAGTTAAGCGTATAAGGTATTGTTGTTAAAAATAAAGAACCAGGTAGCCCCTTTTGTTGTGATTCTTGTGCAACGAAAGCTGCGATTCGCGATGAACAATGCTTGATAAATCGCTTGCTAATTTAGTGGCTCAGCAGCTGGTACCAACGCTAGGTTTAAGATTTTTGATAGTAATCAAATACAAACTAAGCTAGAATAATATTTGTATTATAAAATAAAGAGAATATATGGTATTCTTGTTTATGTCAAGTATACATCCTCCTTTAACAATACGCATCCACAGCAAAATGTCACAAAATCTAGGCCATGTAAATAGAATTGTTAAAGGTTTCTTATAAGTAAATATTTATTCATTACAGAATAGTTTGTTTCTTGATACATATGGAATTGTAAGTAATTCTTGTGATTCGTACGTAAAAATATAAACATTTAAGCATGTAATGAAGCAAAAGCTACCTGTGCAATAGTATTATGATTTATTAATAAATATACATACATATTTTCAAGTGATAAAGAACGCTATATTTAATTATAATGATACATACATGACTTTCTATATTCAAAACCAAGACTAAACCACGAATCTAGTGCAAATTACGTTTTTTTTTTAATTAAAGCTAAATTAAGCTTTTTAATATAAATTTTAATATGAAACACTTCTGACTCAAAAGATCTTACACTATAATATAAATTCTTTACGTTTTAAAACAATCCTTAGTAATTAGAGGGTGAAAAGAGATTTCTGCGTAGAGTAAAACCGGGGAAATGCAACATCGCGCTCCCTCACACTCCCCTGTGGTGACTCATTCAACCTTTGAATCGCTACCATTGGTTTTCGACTCGGTCACAGATTAAGATTTGTAAGAAAACTTAGGCATTCGCGTATTTTAAATTTAAAATTACAATTACGAAAAACAATTACGATTATTATTTTATAACACGTTTTAAATTATTTTTTGCTAATATGCATGGGGTTTTAAAAATGAAACTTGTTTAATTTTATTTTCAAATTATTGACATAAAATTGTTCACTTGTTTATACTATTTAAAATAATAATCTTCAAAAATCAAACTCTCCAAAGCATTTTAAAGCGCCCGTTTAAATTTTTAAGCTGCATATTAATACGACACCTATGTATAAACCCTTTTCATATTATCTTTTGTTATCAATAATATGATATAAGGACTTGAATTTTATTGAAAGTTTCATATGTCGAGTAAATCGGAACGCACGTCGCGCTTTTATTCTATTGAAATCAGTTTATTTAAAGCACAACGATGCGGGTAGACATCTTTTGAGATCGGTCTCATCGAAAAACGTAAAAAAATAACCAAGTTTAAATACTAATAATATATTCAATAACAAAAATTAAAATATATAATATGTCATTTTCTCTTGCTTTTCACCGAAAGTTTATCGATCGATTAACCTTAATTATTTTAAAAATTATAACCACCCAAAAGGTGTTAGAAATAATTACGAAACGTGCATTGGTAAATTTATTGCGAGTTTTAATTACGTTTTAAATATTATTGGAAATGTAGCAATCTGTCGACTTTCACCCACACTACGGCTTAATTTACTGTTACCTTATTGTTGAACGCCATTCAGCTATATTTTTCATGATGATTCTGAAAGAACTTTAGAAATCTTACCTGTAACAAACGAGAATATTTGTCAATTTATGAAATAATGCTAAAGAGGGCTCCGACTTGGCCCCGCCCATTTTCGTACTCTTAAGTAGACCAATAAATAATAATTATTAATAATACGTAATTGAGTAGTAGAAATTATCAGTTTTCCTTGAAATAAAATATTAATTATTACCTTAACGTTTTCTTTAAAAGAAACCAGTCGTATAAAATATACACACAAAAATAAATGTGTAGCAGACACATTTGCGTAAGAACGATCATACATTACATATTTAATATTGAGAGATAAATATTAAGAAACGTTTAACAATATGATACAAATTTCCATTTATATCTCTTGATATGTATGATATACCATTTATTTTTTTTTAATTTCATGGGTATTGCGCGGAACCCTCATTTTTTGCTAAAATAAAAATAGTCTAAGTTTCTCCTTATAACATCAGCTATCCGTCAGTAAAGGTTCTGTTAAAATTAGTTCAGCCATTTCGTCCGTAAAATTACAAAAATATATATGAATTTTCTTCATTTCTGTTGAATATTCAACTTCATATGAATTTAGTAAAAAGCTGTTATTTTGACATTACAAGCAGACACTTCAATTTTATTTGTCTGTATAGATCAGAATCAAGATGATTGTTACATAGAATAGTTGCTTTACGGAGAAATGTGTATTCAATTTCCTAAAAATAAATAATTTGGTTAATTCTTCTCATTGTTAAGATGCTGTCCGATTCGTAACGTTATCATTCATTTTAATTTAAGAATTAGTTTTAGTATTATGCTAACTTTCGCATTTTTTTTTTAAATTAAACATTTTTTTTAAGACGTCATCAGTTTTTTAAACGTTAAAATATGTCACAATAGTTTCTAATCTATGGCATTTAAATGTAAAACTGTTTTTTTTAATAAAGCGTAAATAGTGTAATCGCGGCAAATAATTTCATATTTTTAAGGCACGCGTAATATATCGGATAATGGAACAATGCGATAAATCCATTGGCGGAGGCAGCTGACATGTGGACATATGGTGCTACTTCCAGCCAGCTGCCTAAAGGTTATGATGACTGGCAACCAGAAAGGTCATCACTTTTCTTAGTTAACAATCAATTTCTTTTATATAATTAACTAATTGGTTTTAATTACGGAAACCAGAAAATAATTGTTAATATTATATATAATTAATATAAAATAATATTTCAAATTATTTTTATTTAAAAATTTATTTTATAATCTAAACTGTTTAAAGAATTTTTTTTTAATCAGGTAGACTTATCGAGGTTTAAAAGTCTAAAGTTACCGAAGACATGTGAAGGTTTAAAGTTAGTAAAGTTAAATGTATATATGTACATAGGTATGTAAATATTGCTTACGTGATTTTTTTATATTTTATTTTTGTGAAGGCACATTGTTTATAAACTTTGTTTGAATTTTGTTTTTAAAAAAAATATTTAAGAGTATTTTTTTATCTTACGTGCACGGAGTTTTTGGTTTGCGGGTTACTAATTAAATATTTAAAATATAAATATTTTCCTACTTAAATAAATTGAAGACTTAAGTTATTGCTATAATAATTGAAACTAAGAAAATATAGACATAACAACAATAGCTAGGATAGAATTTTCATTATCCATTTAACTATTAAAAGAAACAAGAACTTTTCACTTCGTTCCATTGCTTACTTAAAAATTTTAGTCGACGTCAATTTGTCAAAAAGCACTTTGTGTTTCTTAAGTAAAATAAAATTGTTAATAAAAAAAAATTCAAATACACATTACTTTTATAACATGCTTTGAAAACTTTATTCATAGAGTAACATATAGACTGATACGAGAATTAGTCTATAAGTTTATTTTAAAATGGCGCGTTTTGCATTGAGAGAAACATTGGTGAGAAAATAATTTAAATTAAAAGTAAGTAAAGAACGCTCAGTACAAAAATCAAACGTGCAGTTTAGTACAGGTAAATTTTGTGAGTGTGTCAGTTCGTGACGTTGTAGGGGGTAATCTCTGGAACTACTGAACCGATTTAGATGAAATTTAGTAAAAAGATAGTTTGAGACCCTTGGAAGGACAGGATTTTTGCCCCTGACTTTTTATCCCGGAAATCATCCCTTAAGGGTGTAAAAATGGGGATGAACGTTTGTATAGGGAATCAACCTAGGGACGAACCCGAGTCAAGCGAGGCCGAGTTGCTAGTATTTTATAAGTTCTTCAACTTAAATTACAAATAAGCCTATTAAATTAAAATAAATAGATAAATATAAATATGTTGGCATATTATCAGACAGCACCATCTACTTCCATGGGAAGCTACGAGGCTGTGTTATAGATACCAGATAGTTGATACACTACACATTATATAACTTGAAAAGCATAAAATATAAACACCCGTGACTGGAATACAAATATTCGTTCTCATGACACAAATGAATGCCCCGAGCGGGACTCGAACCCGCGAGCGCTGGCACAGTAAGTACAACAAAATACAAACTGAGCCAAACGTGTCGTCACCGTAAATCGGACATTACTATAAAAGCAAAAGTTTGCATATTTTTCCTTTACGTTGAAATGCCTGGACGAATTTGAATGTAATTTAATACATATAGACAGGATATAAAAGTATACAAATAATAAATATTTTTTTCAAATTTTAAGAGAGAATTAAAAACGAATTTATTCACAAAGATATATTATCGTCGTAGTATTATGAACTATGGAGTTGTATCACTATCAGGTACATTTATTATGTGGCATTATTCATATTAAAAAAAAAATTACAAGGGAAGTAGTTCACCTAAAGGGGAAATTTCGTATCTGCTTAAATTGTGATATTAATTGCGTGAATTTAAAACATGTGGGCGATATTGTTTTGTATATACAATATACATATTCAATTTCGAGAATCATCATATAGGGACATGACATTTTATTGCGTAACATATTTCGTAAAATGCTAAATATTTTCCCTTAATGTTGTAAACGATGAACGTAATGAATTTATCATAGCCTCAAGTTAGTTTTTTTTTCTTTCCATAAAAGATATGATGTTATTTATACAAAAACATCGATCCCAGCTGGATACTATCAATATGGTAGCATATACGTAGTTAGCTGTATTTTTACACGTGCAAATTAAAGAAAAAATGGCATAAATTTACAATAAATTAATCGTTTAATATATTTGGATTCAATCAAAAAAACGCTTTACTTGTTATTTGTAAATAGAGCTTGTAAAGCTTACTCGATACAGTGCAAAAATATAAAGGGCAGATTTATAATCTGAGGGCTGGTGTTACAACAAAGTATTTATTTCCTTATAAGCTACTTTTTGGATATTTCTACAATATTGGCAAGCAATAAAAATATGGTTTCAAATTTATGTTTTATCAAAACTTTTTCTTAATTAATATCGAAATGATAAAACGCATCTATTAAGTCAATCCTAATAAAAGCTCGGTTTGAAATGTTATACTAGTTAAGTTGATATCTAAACATAAGGTTTCAAAATACGGTCGGCCTTAGAAGAGTCTACCTGGATATGGTATAAAAAACGGGTCATCGAACTCAATGCAACAGCTGCTCCAATTCAAAATGGCGGCATTATGTCAAAAATTAATAAATGCACGCCGGTTTGATATGAATTGAATCGGGATTTTATGCATCGAGCGTAATGTGGCCAGCTTTTTTATGAATTAATACGTTATATTTAGCCTAGAAAAAATATAGTAAAATGAAACTGAAAGTAATCATAAGTTTAGTGCGGCTGTCATAAAGATGCTTGCACATATAGAAAATATTTATCTATTACATATTACATATTTATCTATTACGGCTGGAGCGATTTTGACGACATTTTCAGGCAATTTTCAGATTAGCCCAGCGGCTGATCCTGTGAAGTTTGGATACATCGAAAGTTTGAACGCTGGTGCTGATACTGCTAGTTATTTACATTTATTAAATATGAAAATGATAGGAGATAAGTAATTAATAAAAATTGAAGGAAAATAAACGTGATAGTTATTTTGCGTAGTAGTAATTACGCCTGTTAATAATTTTTCTGAATTATGGTGTTACTAATAAATAATAAAGGTGGGGTGACACTTATACAATATCGTTCAAACCTAGTTTGTAATAATAGTGTAGTACAACAGAGTATGCCGTATTTTCATAATTTATTCGCGACTTGATGACATATCTGTCATAAATACAACCGCAACATATGGCGCCATACTCGTACAAATGATATTCGTGTCTAAACTAACTATTGTTTAGTTTTAATTATCTGTTTAAGTTTCCATGTGAAAACGAATTTTTTTATCTGTCAAATAATATGCTAATATATTGTTTGTTGCTACGCTTGACCGATTTGAGGGTTGTGCGAATAATTATCAAAAAACACAGTACAGTATTGTAGTAGTGTTATATAGTTAAATGAAATTATATTAAATTATTATTTTTCATAATAGAAATATGAATATTTTAATATATTCATTACATGTACAGAAATTCAAAGTTTTATTACAGTATAATTGAAATAAATACATATTTTACTTAAATATTCCTTAGAATATAAAAAAGACACTGAGATTCATTAATTTTCATATTCGATTAACTAATATTATCTACATAGTTGCGATTGTATACTTCACGTAAACAAATCGTTTAGTTTGGATGCAAGGACAACAAACAATTTTATTATCTTAAATGAAATTCCGTATTCAAAACATACTGTGTGATTATCAGACGATGAATTATTACATATATTTTTTTAATTTGGCAATAATAATAACAATAATGAGCATTAGAAATCAGTGTCTCCCATGACCATGATTGCTGTAAAGCATTCGAAACGTCGGGAACCAAAAATCAAAATAAATCCGCGAAATAATCCGACAAGATAGTTTTATTTAAAATGTCAAATATTCGCGTAAATCTAAGAAAGTATTAAATAATAAGCATTGCTAAATGAGGTGACTTGAAGATATTTAATAATTTATAATTTTACAAGCTTGTCATATATATTCCCATGCCTTTTTTGAATGAAATGAAAAAAAAATGAAACTAGACATAAATCAAATAAAGGTGTCTCCGTATAGCGTTACAATGTTTGAGTGAGGCGCGGCGGAAGCTCGGAACCGGAGCTGCATCATAAATTATACTTTACTGTTCCCGCCGGGATCCAGTTACGTTAATTATTACGATTATCGTTTCTCGATTGTGATTATCGGTGAGAACGGCTACGCTTCAGATCTGCTCTGATTAAGCGCCTATGTGGTAGAAGTTAGGGAACAAAAATCTCCCTTAATATATTAAGAATCTGGTGAAACCCGCAATAATTCCATTGGTAGTCTGTCTTGGTACAAAGTAAAGGTAAGATTTTCTTCTTCTATAGTTCTTCTAGTGTTAAATTAGGCTATCTAGAATGTTTGCGTGGGTTTCTTATTGCTAACAATGTACAAATATAAAAAAAATAGGCACAGGCTTTTCAGATGCTTTCACGATTCTCGAGAAAATATAAAAAATATAGGTGTTAACTGATGATTGCGGTCCAGAGACTGTATAACTGTTGCACTGGGCCGAAGGGTAAAATTCTTTGGCTATGTATTGATGCATATTTTGCTTTTTTATTCTACAGCTTTTTATAGGGAAAAGTTTGGTATTTTAAAATTAAGCAAAGTTTGGTATTAGGCGGCTGCTGTTTAGTTGTTTTTTTTTTGTTTAATCCTTTTTGTTATAATTAAATTAATTTAGATTCATATTTATCGATCTTAAAGTATTGTTATTTACACTTAATATACAATTAATAATATGCAACAATAATACCTATTGATCAAAATATTGTAATATAGTTTTTATAAGGAACTAAAAATGGTTGGAGTCATAATAATTCTAAGTAAACTCAATTACAACAGTCTACATACAAAATTATCCACTCATTTAGTAATTAGCACTCCATCAGGCTTCATTAGAGTATTTTATTTACCTCAATCGCGTGCCCTCATCTCCCTTACCCTACATCGCTGTATAAAGCTGCAATCACCTATCACTCACAATACTAAGTAAACCCTAACCAGTCTTATCTGACCTTCCGCACCTCCTGGTAACTTGGAAGATTGGATAACTGAGAGGGTGAAACATGAAGATAGAGAGTTCAAGTGTGAATGGTGAAAACTGAAGGGGCTAAAGGCTTGATGCTGGGAGGTCATTAGCCTAGCTTTGATTGTTCGATGAGTACAGCAATGAGTCACTTGCCTGTATAAATAAATGGGAAATTTATGAATAAAGGTATTTCTAGTATCTTTCATGGAAAAGTATTTAAATATTGAATTTATCAAAATTTAATTTAATGTATGGCTGTATTTAATGATAAGTTTTTTATATATGTATTTTAAATGTATTTATATATTTTAGATTAGCGAACTTTAAGTTTGAGGGTATGTTAGTAAACAACGTTTTAATAGGGGAAGTCTTTATTTACTAGGAAATAGCATATTCTTTGAAATGCATGTACGAGTTGAAACATAAAAGGCTGTTCACGTAAGAATCGTATGTATTTGCTTTTCCCCGTTCGCCCCTATATGCCTCTTGTAAAGTAGGCAGTGCGTTCACTAGGTTATGCGTTCCCCCTTCGACTTGTAGCTTGTACATAGGCATTGCTAAGTTTTACATAGTAAATAAACTATCTTTAACCCTTGCTCTCATTACCTGGATCGCCTGAGGTAAACGGTTAAATAACTTCTTATACGTACACCCAAGAAGTAACGAGATGAAAAGACGTATATCTAAAGGCCAGTCTTTGAAATCACCGTGGATATACATACAATCATTATACAAGCTTAGTATATGAGCAATATCAAAACAAAATTATAATTTATTTAATATGTTAGGTATACGAGTACATATTATAATAAGTAAGCCAAAATTTACTAAGCGGCTCTTCAAGTAGATTTGTGATAAAATTAGATATTTGACTGTTTTTTTTTAATATATTTTTTTAAATCTAGGAACAAATAGACACAGATATAAATACATATTAATGTATATAACATAAATAAAGTAATCAGTTCAATACAAATATTAATTCCATATTGAATGTAAATCTTATTTATATGACACAATTCGAGCCGTAGGTCAGCAGATGTGGGTTAGGCGTTCACTGAGGGGCGGAGCGTCTAATACATAGCCTGTATATAAGGTAGAAAGAAATCCTCGATTTCCTGTAGGGAAATGTGTTTATGTATAAAGCAGAGCTTATGGTGCTCAAAAGCTTAGAGATGTAGTTACAATTGCCATTAAAACTTTCCGTCCTACAGGAGATGAAAACTGAAAATTATTTCTACGTATTTAGTAAACAAATGGTTATAAATAAATGATTTACGTTTCTTGAAGAATAAAATTGAGATGCTTTTGAGCAATAGTTAACTTTGACACAGAATAAACTGAATTAAGAAAATTTCAGATTTTGAAACTAAGAACATATTCAAGAAAAAAAGAAGTTTTTCTTTTTTTCTGCTCGTTAACTTGTTATTGTTTATTAATAAATTCATATGTTCTTTATTTTGACGGTTATTTAAATTCACATAATATATTATTATTTATCATCTCCCTTAAATAGGTAGATAATTAGATATTTTTTCAATCTTTCTCGTCAATATTAAATATTTAGAGATTTTATCGAATTATTTGTTAAGTTTAATGACGCTGAAAGAGCTGTATTTCAAAATCCATCTTTTTAGGAAGAGAAGATAACTTAAAAACGTATTTTTAATTAATTTTAAATAACCTTTAGAATTATAACTAAAGACGTCTTCTAAAACTATATTCTAATTTTTTTTAAAGTAAATATAATAAGTAAAATAACATTTTTCGCCGATTTAACTCGCTTATTTATGGTTAAGAAATGTATTAAATTTGACATACTTCACAAAATTCCATACAAACAATAGGTAGTAGATTGTAGGCATAGGTATTCTAAGGACAGAATTAGATATCGGGGGTGAGGCGTTCACGCTGCATGCCCCTGACGCGTGCCGGTGGGGAAGTCTCTAATGAACTAGAAGTTGCGTACAAAACTAAGCCTAGACCTAGTCACGTACAACTACTTTGATGTTACTTTACTTAATATATTTTTCTGAGTTTCATAAAATTTAAGTATCACACAGTAAGTTCTACTCGTATAGTAAGCGAATGAGGATAAAGGACAGCGTATCTCCATCCCCATAGTGCAATCTATGTCCTTGTCTTTGACAAAATCTATTCAGCCTTTTAAGCGTTAAAAGGTAAGAAATATTGCTAGTGTTACTCGCATCTTTATGACATTAGTATGGAATTAAATGTGTATGTTGGTATGTCTCTACAGTAACGGGGTAATTGATCGATGTGGTATTTGCTTACATAGAGCTTGTTTACCACCCGGAGAGTAATAACTGCTACTTTTTATTCCGGTTCGTAATATAGATAAACGTTATATAGATAAAACTTGTATGTAAAATATAAGTTTGTAGCGAACAAACAAAGTTATATATACGGCTAAATATACTGGAGTTTAATTTATCTTTATTTTAAAAACGGGTTGAAAAAGAGATTTAATGTATGTTAAAAGGATAAAGAATGCCTCTTACTTAATCATTACGCAAATGGAATGTACATTATGACACAGAATAATAATATACTTCTGTTATTAAACATTTAATCGATTTAGTTCGCTGATTCGAAATTTTATTTAGATATTTTATAAAAAAAGGGTTCTAATTTTGAATTTCTTTAAAAAATTAAGATTTTAAAAGAAATGTAAAATATATGACAAATATTGACATTTTAGTAAAGTACTGACAGAATTATAAATGAAAACATCAGACATAATAATCAAGCGCGCAAGCTTAAAGGAAAATATATTTTTTAAATATGTGTTAAAAACCCTTGAAGCTACATTAGAATAGTTAGAGCCCGGGGCGCGGAACTGCGTATGCGTGGCCACGCGCGATTTTACCACCGCATTGCGTCTGAACGCATCGTTTGCTTCCACAGGTTTACTTAATGGCAAGAGGTCGGGTTTATTCATACGTAATGTACCAAAAAATAATTAAAATTGTATATTATATACTAACGAAAACTAATATAACTTTATTTAGCTAATATTCAAAGCTTGGTTTTTAAATGTTTAAACTTAGGTTTAATTCTTAATAGTTATATTAAACAACTTAAAAAAAATGTTTCATCTCGCAAATGATATGCAATTGAATTTAGATGGTCAGTTTAAAAAAATATTACGCAAAACGAAATTTCAAAGAGTAATATGATAAATAAAACGCAGCATTTGTATAGTGTTGAATGCGTAGTAGGGGTGCATCAACGCACCCCTCACGCACTTACGCACACTTGTATACACAGTGCACCTATATTATGAAACTAGAACATGATTGGACGAGATCTTTCTCTGTGTGTGTACCTGTTTGGTGTAGAAAGGAGGTCGTATAGATAGAGTTATTTATGTCTAGGCTATATGAATTAGTTGCGTGCATTGGGGTAGTCTTCGCTAGGAAAAAGTATTGATTTGTTGTACGTTGGAAGTTTTGTAGAGCTTTTACAATTTTAAGATTTTTCGAGAATTGTAAAAGTCAAAACATATAAAGACTTAAAACCTTCTGCTATATTTAAATTCAAACGAAACGATATATGAAAACGATATATGAAAACCTGTTTGAAAGGGTTGTCCATCATTTGTTAGCTCCTTCTTTGTATTATATAAATAAATCTTTTTAAATTATTATAAAATGACAATGGTTCACGCACGTTATAAACTGTATACTAAAGAACTAGTTTCTTTATAATAAATTATATTTTAATCACTTATAATATTTATAATAATATGATATTACATGAGAAAACTTTAATGCACAATTTGTGCAAAATTATTCAGAACGAAAAAACACAAATCCAAAAGCAATATTATCATTGATTACTTCCACGTACAGCTCCATTATAAACTCATATTTAAATTAAAATCTACACTCATCAATAATAAAAAGTGTTTAAAACAAGTACAATTAAAAAAAGCTTCATTACACAACCTTTATTACGTCCGTCAAGATGCATCATTAACGCGTCGATCTGCCGTTACATCAGCTGATAGCACAAAAACCCCACCATCTGCCGGCCCATGAATCACCGGCCCTTGGCACGTGCCAAAAAAAACAACCCAACCGTTATATCTGTGGGTCCACCCACGTGGCAGGACCCCCGTTTAAAAATCGATATTTTTTTGTGCTAAGACTTGGCAATTTTTTTACTCGATCATTTTGTTATCTGTGCTACTGATTAGCGGGGAATTTCCTTTGTGAACTTAACAATATATGGAATTAAAAAAGTTTTCGTGCGTGAACCTCTTGAAAAGTATGTTTAAATGTGGTTTTATAATTAACATAATGTTAAAATTTAATTTTGTACTTATATGAAATGTCGTCCCGATTTTCTTAGAATTAACAATAATTCTTTCTCACGTGAATAAAATTGTAATAAACTTGACAAAATTTATTTTAAATTTATACAATACTAGCATTGCCCGCGGCTCCGCCCGCGTTCATATACCAAAAACCAAATTCTTAGGTTTTACATATTAGAACACTCTTACATTAAATTTTTTGTATTTTTCTCAGAAATGAGACATTTTCCCGCGGTAAAAAGTATCCTATATATTGACCCGGATAACCAGCTATCACCATACAGTTCATCAAAATCCCGCCAGTGGTTTTTTCTGTAATGCGGTAACAGACAGACAGACAGTCAAAAATTCTAAAAACTATAGATTCGGCCTCTGTATCGATAATAAAGTCTATTTCAATAAGATTTTCCAAAAAAATATCTAACGTACAGATTCGGCTTAGTTACAATTTTATTATATGTATAGATAGCGTTATAGTTACTGCAAAATGTAATAAAATAAGATTTAGTATTCTTCATAAGTTATGGTTATGTTTATTAGTTTTTGATTATAGCCGCTTAAATTATGATAAAACTATGTAAGTATTGTTCTAGTAATATTATTCACATAAATATCAGCAATCTAGACATAATAATATTAACGTAAGGCAATCCAAGTATCTTACAAAATAAAATACAACTTATAATAAATCCTCTTTAATTTCGAGATGTCGCGACGGTATTCATTGCCATTAATTCGAGTGCAAAAAATGTTGCCGATTAAAGTAATCCACAAAACAAAAAAAAGCCATTAAAATCTGCGATAAAAGCAATGGATTTGTAACAAAGTTTTTTAGTAATGTTTATTGCTGTATTGTTCGTAGCGTTTCGGCAGGAAAAGCGAAAATTCATTGTTTTTTATGTACATTAGACTATTTTTGTGACTAATCTACATTTTCTGCAACCGTGGAATATCATTTGACATTTAAATATTTAAAACTTGTATTCGACCTTTATAAACGTCCTGACATCTAGGCGTAAAGATTTTTAATCACTATCAAGTTGATAAAAAAGATTATAATTTTATATAAATTGTACACAATCGTAACATCTGCCTTATACAAAAACATCAACAAAACGGCACCTTTGGTCGACAATGGGTAGGATCGGCCTATGATAAAGATCCTAGAGGTGTATCCACTGCATCGATTTTGATTGGAGCACGCTCGCAGCTGTCGAGCACATTGCGCGACTCGTGCGCACAGATAATGTGGGCGACATATGAACCACAATATAAATAATCTTGTGAGGTTATACTAAACTAAAAAAAAGACAGTAACGGACGTCACAGCTTGTGTAAATAATATTTATTTAGTTCCTGTACCGACGGTATAAAATAAAAGTATGGTTTATTATAATATTTTCTAATATATTAAGTTATTTAACTTATTAGAACCTAACTAAAATTATTATATTTATAGCTCTACTTTACCTAAAGTTTCTAATCAAGATTTTATAGTTGATATAGATAGAATTAAAAAACCATAAAATTTCACAAAAATAAACAAAAAAGACACGTCTAAGGAATAATCTGTACATGATAATAAAACAGTAGCTTAGCGAATCGAAATCTATACATGAAATATATTAAAAAAAAATGACTGTAACGTATTATGTATAGAAAATAGATCCTAAAACAATATTTATTAAAATGTTTGTATGCTTAGAAAAACAGGAAAATCTTTAGTTTTCCCTAGAAAACAAGGTTCGAGTCATCCTTAGAAAACATGGCTAACGTTGGCTAAACATGTTAGATTTAACACGGTTTAACTTAAAAAGGCCTCTATCTAAAAAGGAGTCTATCTCCAAAGTACACTCGCAATAACTATTTATATTTAAAGTTACCTAGGGACCGACCGAGTGATGAGAGGGTAAGTCGTTAGTAGGTAATAAATGCATAAATAATTACTAGAAGCAAGCGAAACCGCAAGCACTCTGCACTAGTTGTTTGAAAAAGCATATTTATTCAAAGTACCCCGCCATTACGTAGCACACAACTACGTGACAATTGTTCATTTCTTATTAGTAGAGCCCATACTTGATTTATGTAATTCTAATGAGAACACTAGTAAAAACGTCAGGCACAACATAATTGCTTTGGAAGGCTTTAAATAAAGGTGAACAGAACAAGGGAATGACTCCCTTCTCTCCCTGGCTCAGCTTTACGGCGGTTGTTATAAAACTAATTTGCTAAGTTTAAGTTACTTTGCAGCCCTTAACTTATAATCGTAAATTAAGTCAAGTAGATTTCTTCTCTCAAGTTTCTGCCAAAACTTTTCCCTCGGAATCTGCTCCATATTAATTATTATACTTTTTCATTCTTTATATTAAAATAGTTCTATTACTTCTTTCAATATGCTAGGTTGTATTTGTTTTTGTTGTTATTAATTATATTGATATCGTCTAAATGAGAAATAGATTCTAAAAAGAAAAATATCTATTGGTTATATCGTAAATCTTGTTTGCGAAGCAATTTTATCGCTAATATCCACTTTCCACACATCGTACTTTATTTGCAGATTGATTTCTTTAGTTTGATATTTTTGAAATATCATGACTAAAATGACATGAAATATCAAGCTTACGTTACGTATAGATTTTATTACATTATTAAAGTGTGGAATATTCTCAAACAAATTAATTAGATTTGTACATATTTTATGAAATAATTTTTTTTATGAAATTGGTTTATTATTAAATATTTATTTTTAAAATTAATGTAGATTTGAAAACTTACCATTATAAAGTAAATCCTATTATTATTACAGTATAAATTTTAGACAAAAATGAAGTCGGAAAAGAGAGATTGCCTACGATTTTTCATGGGCTATTAACTTTGTAGTTGTTTTTATTACAGTTTTATGGTAATCACCAGTCTTTGTTTTTAATTTCGATTTGGAAAATACATTATCAACATAGTCACAAAATAAATATTACAAATGGCTCTAATCACTACATAGTATAAAATAAAGTCGTTTCCCTGTGTCTGTCTGTCTCTATGTATGCTTATATCTTTAAAACTACGCAACGGATTTTGATGCGCTTTTTTTAATAGATGAGTGATTCAAGAGGAAGGTTAGGAAAAGCCGAAAAATTCAAAGATTTGTATTTCATACTAACCGTTAAAATGTAACTAAGGATCATGTGAGTTGCTAGGTTTCTTATAAAATAAAAATGTCAATTGGAGTTAATAGAGAGTTTGAGAAACTCTATTGAATAACAACTCCTAAGAAAATTTAGATGTACTTTTTGATAAAAGAATAGACAATAATACAAATGTAAGGTGAAATTCATGATAAAGTATTTTTGGGTATTTTATATCGTATATTCCGGATATAAAGTGAGACACATTGCTTCCGCCATTTTACAAAGCCCGCGAAACCGACAACTCAAAACAAGATGGCGTTAATCTATGCAGACGAATAAATTAATGCAAATTGAGCCTCGTAAATAAGTCATACAAAGTGTTTGCGTCATTCAAAAATCGATTCAGTTTTTTTTTCAGTTGAATTTACTATGTGTTACCGAAAATACCACATTACTTATAAGTACATTTGATTTCAAACGTTTGTTGTCACGTTATCAGAACATTTTTTTGTGTGATTACATTTCTTTTTCTCTTGTTTTATTTTATTATTATTTTTAAATTCATTTTACATGTAAATATTATTTATTTAGTTATGTAAGTCTAGAATGTTTCATATAAAATGTCAAATATCCATATAAATTAAAGAGTTTTTATTTAATCACTATATTCTAGTAAAATAAGACCAAAAAAATTTAGAAGATTTGTTATATGAAAAGAATATTTAACTTTTGTGTGCTAAAACCTATGATTTTACTATAAATGATTTTCTAGGAAATATGTTGTCACCTCCTGGCTCTTAAATGTTGGGTATTAAAATTCGCATTTCTTTTTTTTTTAAAGTTAAAATAAGTAGCTTATTTTCATTCGGCTATTTTTCTTAAGAATAAGGAATAATTTTACGAGCTGCTCCTAGAGTTTTTTATAAACGATATGTGTATTTCTGTGATACCAATACTCAATTATCAATTTTCTGTTGGAATTTTGTTTGGTTAGTGATTGTTATTGTTTAGTTAAATGAATTGCGTAAAAATAATGAAAAATAAGCATCATTTAGAGTATTCTTAGGAAACAACAAGTATATAATAATAGTAAGTTCTTAGATAATTCTAGAATATTTAAATGTCCTACCTTCTTCTCCGTCAACTTCTCGCACCGCCGCTGCTTGCATATTTGGTGGGACTTGTCGTTGCGACACGGCGCACAGTCGCCGCAGTTGTCCTTTCTTTGGCAACCGATGCATTCGCCACATCTCTTCCTTTTTTTCTTAGTCTGTGATGGGAAGCACTAGAATTGAGTCAATTTGTTTGTCAAACTTCTGTTAGTAATAACATTATTTATAGTATATTTATATTACTAGCTCCTTACCCTCGGCTTGTTGTGATACGTCCCTAGGTAATACCTAGTAATTTATTTATGCGCTAAACTTCATCCAAATACGTGCAGCCATTTCAGCAAAATGTAGTAACAAACGAACACATAAATGACTTTTTTGTGTGTATGTGTAAAACAAAAATAAAAAATAAAATTTCTCATATATTCCGATCATATTAAACTAATTCGTTGGTGTTGTTGTCTGTGTAAGGTATTATTTTAACAAATTTGTGTGACAAGAGATATTTTAAAAATAAGTTAAAGTTATAAAATATTCAACTCGACTTTGCCAGATACAGAATAATATTATTAAAAATAAATATCTTCAACCACAACCATTTTGTCCATTTGACATTTTTCTGTGTAAATAATAATGTAAATAAATAAATAAATTGCAATGAAATGATGTGCTCTCAATATTTGGCTTGCGTGTCGGAACTTCCGTACAAACACAAAGATTGCAATTATATGCAGACAACAATTTCGGCGCATTCTGAACTCGTTAATGACTCGTCTGGCTCGCGTCATGCGCATGCGCTCGATCGTGACGGCTTTGATATCAATCTTTGTTAACATTTATATTGAATTATATTGTTAAAGCTGCTTAGATAAGATCTTGAAAATCATATTATAAGAAACGAAAATAAAATAGTTATAATATTTTAATTTGTATTAAATTATTACATTTAATATAAAGTTATTAAACTAATAACCTTTAATTAAAAACAATTGTTAAAGCATTTATTGTGCTCCACCCGCGTAGTACATAAATGTATTATTATATTAATAAATTATAGCCAAAGTATTACTCTGATATATAAGCTACTAAGCAGTACCCGCGGCTTCGCCCACGTTCAAAGTACTAAAAAAACTTTTTGGCTTTACGTTATAACTAATAATAATTTGATGACACTCTGATAACAGCGCCACCTACCGGGTCCATTTGTAAACCTTGCCAGGACCCACTCGAACGTACACAAAAAATATCATTAAAATCGTCCCTGTCGTTTAGGAGAAGATCAGTGACATACCGAAAGCAGCGCTACCTACCGGGTTTAATTGTGTATTCAAACCATCCAGGGACCCATTGAAATATGCACACAAAATTTTATCATAGTCGGTCCAGCCGTTTAGGAGGAGTTAGGAGACTAACACACGTACAGAAGAATTATATATGTACACTAGCGGACCCGACAGACGTTGTCCTGTCTACACGTCTTTAATTTTAAAATTTCAAACTTTTTTTAATAAGCTAAAACATTCTGGACCATTTAGATGAAATTTATTATTCAAATTGTGAATCTAAACCATTCCCAGATCCCCTTGAACACACACAAAAAATTTCATTAAAATCGGTCCAGTCGTTTGAGAGAAGTTCAGTGACATACACACTCACAGAAGAATTATATATAATAAAATATATTAAGATATTACCGTAAAAAGTCATCAAAATCCGTTCAGTAGTTTTTGCGTGAAAGAGTAACACATAACGTATAGATGTATAAAAATATGTTACATTTATACTTATACTAGTGACTTACACTTGATGTTCTCTGGTGCGCCCCTAGATGCATATAGCGTTGCTACAGTTTAATAAGATGATCATTTTAAGAGAAATAATTCTGTAATATTACTTTATTAGTTTACGCAGCGCACGCCTATAAAGCTCCCAATCGGCATGATTTTTTCCGACATCTTCAACAATCACCGTCATATTTCAGCCAATTTAAACAAAACTTTAATGAATTATACACACAAACCTTCCTCATGATCCACTCCATTTATTCGTATAAATTGTATGAAAATCCGTTCGGCAGTTTTTGAGTTTACCGCGTTCAGATAGACAGACAGGAGATTTAACAATAAGTATACATACCATACATAGATACATACATACATCCATAAATTCGCATAAATTTTTGAGTTTACTATATTAAATGTTATAAACGAACAAACTTACATTATAACCATAAAATTAGATACAGCTGTGATGCGAAGCCGCCATTTTATCCACGTTCCTATCGCGATTGGAATCGCCCGATTGTTCCCTACAAACAGCTGACGCGTTATAAAAAGGGACTTTACTTTTACGTACTAATAATATGTGTTTGTTATAATTTATAACTTTATATATGAAATAAACGAAAATGAAATACGATAATGTAGAAAGCTTATATTAAAGCTTAAATCAAACTTTGATCAATAAAATGCATTGAATTAAAATAACAACATTCTTTTTATTATTATGTTTAGTAAGAACTAAAATTTATCTTCAATTAACACTTTTATTTTTATATTTTAACACCTTTGCGGTTGGGCAGATGTCACACCCAGGTAGTATACAGCATTCTAATTAAACCTGTTTGGATCTAACATATGCATTATAAATGCATTAAAACTATACGCGTTAAATACTTAAAGTTTAAATGTAAGGTAATATTTGTTTTTAATTTAAATTAAGTAGTTTTTACAATGCTAACATATTCTGTATAAATTAGTTAAAGAATTGCATAGATTATAAAAATTTGACAAATTAATTTTGCAGCCGCAGGTCCTACAAAATTTGTATGCCTAAGAGCATTAAAAACTTAAATATTTTCTTAATTTCTACTTAATTTCCATTCTCGACATGAAATAAATATAAACTAATATTCAATTGGACCGTCCTTGTTTCGCGTTGAGTTTCCAGGAAACTTTGGTTTTCCCAGCTTGAGTCATTCGTACGACGACTCTACCAAATATCAAAAACCTATCTATCCTATTATATATCTATGGAATTGCTGCGAATGATTTTAGTAGTTTAGTTATATGTATTGTTTTATAGATCAATAAATAGAATAGAAATGGCGAAACATCTGTATGTCATGAATTAACCACTTTAATGCATGTACCTATAGACTACTTGAAAAATTAATAAATATAAGATTACTAGAATAAAATAAATAGGCATGACAATATTTCTTACAAAAAAATCTAAAACAAAAAGTTTTTAATTAATACTATTATTACAATTAGTTTAAAAAAAAAGCTAAAATTATATGGAAAGTAGGTACGGTAACGGTTCTTACAAAAAATATCGTCTGTCTTGGAAATTCTATATAACAGAATGCCCAACTTTTTAAAATTTCATTATTAAATTCTCATTATTAAATTGTAATTTCATGATTACCATTTGCGTGCCACTAATGATGGATCTGATAAAATCTTTATATCAAACACAACTTAGCTATTGTTTGAAATTTTTAACACGTTATAAGTTATTAATATTATTAATAAATGATTCATGACAGATATAATCTTAAAGCCCAATGTTATTATAAAAATAGTTTTTGCAAGCTTTTTTGCTCATTTGTGGCTTGTAATTGATACGCTGTCAGTTTTTATTACATACATAGTACTCACGTTAGCTTCTTGAACGTTTTATTGAAAAACAAAACATGCTCTAACCTTAATAGTGTAGCGTGTCTTAGGTTATACACATTTTCATGTCTAAGTAAACGGTAAATAAGTACAACGATGTTAAGTAAATATAAATGACTTAAAATATAATATACTAACGACACGCCCTCGCTTTGCTCGTGTTCTTCGCTAGAAACGTTTTAGCGGTTAGTGATTCCCATATAAAATAATTATCTCTAAAGCTTTCGATTTTCCAGCAAATTTTTTGGATTTCCCCAATTTTTTTAATTTTTAAACCTCCCCTGACACACCCCCAATAAAACAAAAAAGAATTATTCAAATCGGTCCAGCCGTTTTTGAGTTTTAGCGAGACTAACGAACAACAATTGATTTATATATATATATATATATATATATATATATATATATATATATATATATATATATATATATAATTCTATATATATATATAATTCATATATATATATATATAATTCATATATATTAGGCAAATATAAGTTAAATTCTAATTGTGAGGAAAAGAACGTGCCGTATGTAATTAGTGTAGTATAGATGCGAGCAGCTGCGCACTCGCAAAGGTGTTCATTATTAGACTAGGAAATGCTGACATTTGTAATGGAATGTCACCTTAGTTTGAACCTTTTCTAGAAATTAGAAGCTTTTCTTATGTTTTTTATGATTTCTATAACCATGGCTATTATAAATAAATTATACCATTTATTTATCGACTTATAGAATTTTTTGTATGAAAATGACGTATGAAAATTACAGTGTATTATTTATTTAAAATATTTTTGACTTTAAGATGAGTAATTTTACCTTGTATTTGCTTTTATAATATTTTAAAATAAATAGGCTTAAAGCCTTATCGAACAAAAGAATAAAAACTCGTAAAATTTTCTAAGCAGGACACGCGTAAATCGTCCGACTTTAATTTGTGTTTTAAATGAGAGAGGAAGTTAATTTATTGGTGGAGCAAGCGAATCGGCTAACTATTAAATTTATAGCCGCGAAGACAGAGAGTTCGGCTATTTCGAACTCGGGACGCGAATAAAAACTGCTTCTCGAATAATAAAAGGTGAAATTACTGGAAAACTTTGTCCTTTCCAAAGTCCCGAATATGTGCCTTAGTCGTCCCCGTGTAGTCGGAAATTCACGGAATTCTCATATCTTTCGTCTTATATTCGCTATTCTCTATTGCCTGGCGTCTTGTTTACACAATTTACCAATTCGCGGAAAGAAAGATTTGCTGTCTGGACTGACTTTATAGTGTGCGATTAAAGCTCTTATATTGTGAACATAACTCACATCTTTATAAAGTGTTAAAATTAAAAAAATAAATTCAGTATCTGACTAAGTCGAGATGTTTACGAAGTTATAAGAGTAGGATATCAATTATAAATTATTTAGAAAATATGATATAATATTTAGATGCTCACCTGTTTTTCACTTGATATATCATCGAGATCCATTGGTCCAGTGGCCATCGGTGGTGCGCCATGCATTGGGGATTTGAAGCCGGCAGTAGACGATACTGCGGCAACTTGCCCACTACTCTCTGACCCTACTTCCATGTTGGAACAATCTGATTCTGAACTGTTTGCACGCATTTTCCGTCTCTCCTTTTTTCGAAAATCTGACCGTGTAGGAGAGGAGCCACTTCCAAAACCATTTGATTTCTTATCATACCCATTGTCAATGAGCATAGGATTTTGAAAATTATTATGATGTAATCCATTCGGTGTATATTTGTCTTGAAGAGATTTTACATCAAAAGGTTCATTCTTCAATACATGAACTACGGTAGGGCTTTGGATATTTTGTATTAAGCTTCCATTTTGATGTAGAAGCGTTCCATTTTGGTGTAATATACTGTTTTGTGTAGGAAACGCATTTATTGTCGCAATATTTGGCTGATAGAGTTGTATATGCCGATCGTCGATATACGTCTGGCCGGCTGGCGCTAATTCTCGAGCTTGCAAAGGAGCAGGGACTATTGGATAACTCCGAGCATTTACAGCAGTTAAAGTATGGAATGTTGTGGCATTTACAGGTGACAGTGTCGTTAGAGTTGTCGACAAAGGGGCCACCTGTGCCAGAGTGGTTAAGTGTGGTGATGATGGCGTTGTGAGTTGCGTGAGCTGGGTTAACTGACTAGGGCTCGCGCTAGGGGTTGGGCTAGTTGTGACAGGTACTGGTGTCACACTGGGGAGCCCCGTTTCCGGTATCACTGTGGTTTCTGGAAATGTTTGGAATTGGCTTTGGAAGGACGGTAGCTTATTCGCTATTGGCTGTAGCGTGACTGACTGGTACTCAAGAGGAGATGAGAAACCAGCCCGGAGTATTGCATCTTTCGAGTTGACCGTGATAGGCATGGACTCCCACGGGCGGTATTGCGGCTGGCTGGCAATCACGGATACCGTGTCGCCGGTCCTCTCGTAGTATTCCCAGCCCGGGTCTAAGAGTCGGGTGTCGGCGGTGAGTATCCGTTGCTCGTTCTCAGCCATCTCGCCGAAGGTAGAGAAAGGCGGCAAGTGCGCGCTATCCGCGCCCGCCTCACTACGGAGCGCTTCGCTCATGACGTGTTACCTCGACGCAACTTCATCGCGTCACTCTTATTCACCTATCTTTAGAAAAAATAAGCTCTACTAAGTCTATTTACGTTGTACTGAACACTCGGAACTGAACTGGAACTTGATAATTTGTACTCTTTGAACTGGCTTCGTTTCGTCCACGATATACTAAATAGCACTTAAGTTACGATTATACGGCACACTGGTTGACACTACACTAATCACAATATCTTCGATTTCTCACTATCAAATAAATTATGTAAAAAGTCCTTAACAACAGGCAGTTAACTTATATGAGTCTTAATATCTAAGGCTTATAAAAATCTTTGGCTGACTTTTTTAGAAAATGCTCGAGGAATTGGTTCGTTTTTTTTTTAATTTTTAACTATTAATAAAATATTTTGTGCACTCATTTAACGAACTATTTTATTTTGGAACGTTAAAATACTGGTCGTTGATAGATTCTCTTTTTAACTTTTGAAGGCTTCTTTATTGTAAATACCGATCACTTCAGACTTAAATTAATTTGTACTGTTTGGGAGTTAGCGTATACTATTTGCGTAAAGTTAATCGTTAAAAGGTTTTAAAAAATAGTGCTTATATTAAATTTTTGAAATGAAAGATATGACTGGAGGCTTTGGTTTGAGGCTTTTGTGGCTTTTGGTTAATTTTGTTCTTCAGTTTGTGTCTGTCTTGGGGTGGAGGCTGGCCGGTGTTATCCGTGCGGCCTGCACCAGTCTGTGGACAATAAAACATAAAATTTACAAACTTCGTATCAAATTTAGTTGCATGATGTTTTATTTAAAATTATGGCAACACTCGGTTATATTTATTGCGCAAGGAAGCGCATGCGTATGCTGTGTTTTGAAGCGCGTGCATAAATCGATGGCGTAAAGCATGGTGTTTGCACAATTGATAGTAGTTCCATATAATTTCAAATGATTTAATTGATTTAAATATTAAAAAACACTTTATGAAAAAATGTGATTTGACGTTGTTTTTAGTTTTATAGTTCGCGCGCGTTCAGATGACCAAAAACCAAATACTTAATTTTACATATTAATATACACTTACAATGTAGTTTTCGTATTTTTCTCAGAAATGAGACATTTTCCCGCGGTAAAAAGTATCCTATATGTTGACTCGGATAACCAGCTATCATCATACTAAATTTCATCCAAATCACTCCAGTGGTTTTTCCGTGATGCAGTAACAGACAGACAGACAAAAATTCTTAAAACTATAAATTCGGTCTCTGTATCGATAATAAAGTCTATTTCAATAAGATTTTCCAAAAAATATTCAATGTACAGATTCGGCTTAATTACGATTTTATTATATGTATAGATTAAACCTGCATTAATTTTTAACGATCTCATATTATCTCTTTGTATGTATAGGTATGTATAAATTATTATAATGATATTTTTTTCTTGAAATACTATATTATTTTATATTCGTAATCATTTGAAAAGATCATATTTTGTTTATATGTTCAGCACCTTGAATTATAAAGTATTAGCACTTTTCATTATAAAACGTTAATTTTCCTTTTCTTATAAGTTATAGGTTATCACGTTCTCTTGGATATTTTAAGTTTCACAAACCGGATTTGTATATAAGGTTTTGTACATCCCGAACTATTGGGATATCTCGTCACGTGTTGCTGTTGTAAACAAACTATTAATAGAAGGGTACGCTAGTGCCACGCTCTATTTCGGAGCCACTATTTTAAGACAACTATTTTCGTAGATTTCGATTTAAAACCACGTATTTGATAGCATTTTATTTTTAAATGTATTGTTTTTGATGTGCTACATCCTTAAAATAGAATACTGATATATTTTTAAAAAGAGAACTTCGAGTAAGATAAATTATATTTCAAATCAAATGCTATTAAATAAATATTTTAGTCACAGAAGCTTTACTAATTATAATAACCAAGGTATTTTCCTCAATCTGGTTTTTGAGACAACTTGAAAAGATGGCTTTTGTTTGTCCTACGAAAAGGGGCTAAATTGCAACATGCTTATTTCGACTTTTTCAACCCCTCAAGTCGATTTTCCTGGGGAAAATAAAAAGTTTTTATATCTACAACTTACGCTACTTGAGCGTTTTGCAACTAACTGAGAAATCGCGTAAGGACCATCATAGAGTTTGCTTCAAGTTTAGACATTGTTGTTAATTTTATTCTATTATTTACAACATTATATATACATTAAATTATATTAAAATTTTAGTATTTTAGGACCAATTTTATAAAATGTTCGAGTACGTACTTAAGGATGTGTTTTTGGTAGTATTTTATATTAAAAGATATAGTGACTAGACTTAAATGCAGTAGAAGTACATTAATATTTATTTTATTATTTCGCAAAGACATCGAATTAATTTTTAAAAATCAAAAGAAAATTACTCTAGCATTGCGTCATCAAGCCTTAAAAGTACGATCAAAACGTCCCGACTAGTAATCACAAGGCGAAACTCTTTGTAGATGCGCACAAAGAGCGTTCGTCGAAAAAAAAGATTAAAAAGCTCAGTCGGAACGGAACGCAAGTGTCCGTTTGTGTGCGTGCGTTATTATTTGGCGATGCACGCTTGTGTGCGCAAGGATATGTCTGTGTAGTGTACGGTGTGCGTGTGTGGATGCGACGCGCGTGTGTGCGAGCGGAACGCGATAGTATCTGGGTCTCGGTTGTCAAGGGCAACCGTACAACCGCTGCAGCGAAAGCATTGCGCTTTCAGCTTTGCGCTGTAATTATACGGCTTATTTTTAGCATCGGATGTTGTCGCCTTTTTGTCCTGGCGCGTTCTGGCGCAACGCGATGCACGTTTAGATGACGTTCGGAAATCCTTGAATCTTGAAAGCTGAACTTGAAGTTTGCTCGCTATTTTCATGTTTTCGCTTTTGCGACGCCGCTGTTGAAAATGTGCGCGTTAATGCAATACCCATTGTTCTACAAATGTTTTAATGTAGGTGTTTTTGGTAATGCAGCTAGATTTCTCGTGATTCTTTTGTGAAGAACTTTAAAGTGGCTATAAAAGAAAGCATTTTAAAATATAGTGGAAGCTTACAAAACGTTGTGTATTCGAATTGTTCAAGTTTAAAATTATTGGCTTATTTAAATAAATTTTATAGCACTACCGGCTGTGTTATACAAAGTATCACATCCGGCGCCTGCGCATAATACCTGCACCGGAAACTGATATCTCCGTTACAGTGATCATATTGCTGATAAAACTTATCGATAACTATATCTATCAATCATGCGAACTTATTTTATACTACTTAAGGAGTTGATAGCGGTGCTATTTATATACTAAAAGAAGTTATATTAAAACACAAATAAAACTTATAACGCGTTCAAAAGCTTTCGAAGGCTTGTTAGCAATAATGTAATTCACGGAATTTTATACTGTCACTCTTTATTTAACCGTATAATAATCTATGGTGAAGCAATTTCTGACCACTCCTGCGCACGCCATCAATATAATAACCACAAGCACAGGATATGTACATCATACTGATTGCTATAGTGTGGACCCTGTTTTATAATATAGTGTACAATAGAATTTATTTTGAGGAACTTTCTTTCTTAAAATATTAATTAATGCTTTTAATTACATATGTATGTATATACGTTATTTAAATATCATAATAAGTTATCTTTTTATGTTGGTATAATATATTTTTAATTATCTTAGAGTATTCTACGTTCACGGGCTTTAAAAAGACTTTATTAATTTAACTTTAGTTTGATCAGTTTAAATATTAACACAAACATGAGACAATCGAAGTAGCGTATATTTATATTATTTTAATAACTATATTGTTTTATCAAATTTATCTTATTTTATAAATTCTAGAAAAACCTATATTTTTTAATTTAATGTAAATATAAAACTAAATTTATTGTCGGCACATTAAATAATATGATTGAAGATTATTATTTCAATTGGACGAGTATATATTATTATATTAAGCCCGATATTGCAAAAAAATTAAGTCTATATAAGTCGTATGTATAATTATAAATTTTAATACGAATTGTAGATTGTACAAGTTATTGATGTAATTATATATACATTACATTTTTAATAAGATCAGTTACTAATTAAAAAAAAACTATATATAACAGTATATACTAATATTATAAAGAGGCAGATTTTGTTTGTTTGTTCGTTTGAACGCGCTAATCTTAGGAACTACTAATCCGATTTGAAAAATTCTTTTTGCATTAGATGGTCCATTTACTGAAGAAGTCTGTAAGCTATATAGCATCACGCTATACCACAATGGGAGCGAAGTAGTAATCATAAATATCAACAAATCGGGCAGACTTCCATATATTATTGTAAAACTGATATTTATGATCAATAAAATATGGGGTGTAACCGCCTGACATAGTTTTTAATTTTATTCCATAAATATATTAAAAAAATACAAATTAACT
Organism: Brenthis daphne; assembly: GCA_947093115.1. Classification (NCBI taxonomy): domain Eukaryota; kingdom Metazoa; phylum Arthropoda; class Insecta; order Lepidoptera; family Nymphalidae; genus Brenthis; species Brenthis daphne. The sequence goes on along the minus strand of OX352477.1, from coordinate 26,799,839 downwards.
AAACTAAAAATATCTCGCTCGAATAAAGTAAAACGATAAACGCGAACGCATAAATTGCGAACACATGTCTCCGGATACAAATACACCGAAATTCATACCTAAAGTGTGATCTGAGTGGTGACGTCAGTGGTATAAAACAAAAGATGGGCCGTGATTAAAGACAGTACAATGATAGGAATACCGATATAGAGTTACCGTCCCATCCCATTGAGGCACTCGAATCATGAATAGAGGCGCAGATGTGGCGTTTTTTACAACAATCTTTCCCACACTACCACTTTTTCTTACGCTTTAATACCTCACCATATTAACTTATAATGCACAAAATAAAGACTCTACAACTTTAAGCTTTATTTAATAGGTAGTGAAGTTCTAATTTCAACTTTTTAGTATTTCAAACGCAGTGGTAAGTTAGTTGTTATAGTTTTGTAAAGATTTTTTGTGCATACGTCTTTTACTATCAGATGCGACATCGGAAATTGAGTATTTTTTGTACTTACACCTATGAGACTGACTAAATTTGAAGGAAGTCACACATGTACTGTATGATTTACTATTGTTTCCTTTTTGGATTGTCGCTTTTATTTAATTTTTACTGCAATAAAAAATTACATTTTACATCAGCTGCACGCTAAGTTTAACATAGGACTTCAAAGTTGAAGCTCTAAACATTTTTTAAACTAGCCAGAATAAGTGATTCATGGATATCAAAGTAATATCATCTAAAATAATTTGCTCTCACTTATACTGTAAAAATTGATCTTTCAGTCCATAGATATACAAATAGACAAAAAATAATTGTAGGTATAATATACAATTACACATTTAAAATTAAGAATCAACAGTTGAACTAAGTGCATAAAATAGAAGGTAAATGCCATTCATTATCAATAACGAGTCGCGAATTTATTGAATGAGCACTGAAATAGAAATTGGAGTGCGATCTGTGATACAATGCCATCGAGCGTTCACCGGCGAGACTCCGTCTAAATAAAATATCGTCAATTACTCACAAACTTTGTCCGGCGATGTTTGAACGTACAGCTTTATATATTCAATATGAAAACCGAAACCCTTAGTTTGCTTAGGAGCAATAAGAAGCGGATTATCCTTAAGAAAATATGAATCGATTTAATATATTACTTATCGCAATCGAGAGCCGCAGACGTAAAGCATTTGTTTGATACTTACATGTTTAGCGTGATTGAGAATATGTGCGATATTTTTATTTCAACAGCATTTTTAATTAAAAATAAGTTCTTAGAGTAATGGACTTAAATGTAATAAAATAATAAAGGTATTTTTATGCTATTACCTCAAAACACCATTGTTCTATCCGAGTAGTTATATACATTTAATGTCCAATAGGTAGTTGGGGCTGCACGTTTATATATTACTAGCGACTCACTCTCGCTTCGCTCAAATTCGTTCCGTCTACGTTACGTCGTCAACTTTTTAACGGTTGTCGGTTAGTATGAAATAGATATACTATATATCATATGATAGGCCTATAGCCTTCCTCAATAAACAAACTATTTAATCAAAAACGAATTTTTCAAATTAGATTAGTAGTTCCTGAGATTAGCGCTTTCAAACATACAAACAAATAAACAAACAAACTCTACCTCTATAATATGAATATAGATTAAATAAGATTCCTCTTTTAAACATACAAATGTAAGAATGTTACATACGAGTATGTCTTCAACGAAGTATACTAGCTAACTGACTCCATTAACTAAAATAATATCAGCCCAGTCGGATTTTTGAAAAAAAGATCGTAATCCCGAAAAAAATTCTTGCTCAAAAAATTTTGCACCAGACATTTTGTGGGGGGAGGGGGTGTGTTGTTGTTCACTTGTAGTGTTAATTCAAAATCACGACCAAATTCACTCTATGCGTCAGCCGCCATCTTGATTTTAGGAGGGAATCGTTTTACCTCAATATCTTGGTTATTTTCAGCTTTTCGAGAAAATTAATAAGAACCAAAGTTGTTCATTAGGTGTTCAATTCTCTAAGTTTTATTTGTTGCTCATTTTTTCATTCTATCAATATTTTTCAACTCAAGAGGGAAAAATGGAGGGAAATGTTATTATTGAATTATCTCATTTATTATTTGACTTTGGGGCCAAAATGTACAGGAACCTACAACTTTAATCTCCACCATTTTTTTCGTAGTACCAATATTTAAGGTCCAGGCTTGGAACATCGAGATTTCTTCGTATAATGAGCAAAACCCCATGAAGTACATTTTCTTTTCCACGACTGTAACAATCCGATTTTAGATTTCAAAATAATTCCCTCGAGAAGCACCTTCAGAGAAGTGCTGATGGAATTATCCACGTTATCCATGAAATTATCTTAGGGAGGGTACGCTCTCGTATCATACAGTAGGTATGTCTTCTAAAATAATAGCAGCTGCTTCAAGAAAGACTCTCAACCTTTCTTCCTTATAGGATTACTTTGCCGTATACCAGTCTTGCGAGAGGATTTTGTGACCACTGTCATGAAAATATAATCCTGGTGCCTCAAACAATAATTTCGTCGCTATACTCCTTTTGTCGATGTTTTTTGAATGTTAAATCGCCTTCAATCTTTTCCATCCATTCATTCAGGTTTAATTCAGAATTTTAATTCCAAACAACTTTATTCCTGTCGATTAAGGACCAAAAGTCAATAACTAATGAGATAATTCAATAATGCCATTTCCCCCCGTTTTTCTCTCTTAATTCGGAAAATGTCAATCACAAGAAACAGCAACAAATAAAATGTAGAGAATTGAATAATGAACAACTTTAGTTTTCATGATTTTTTTCTAAAAGTTAAAATTAGTCTAGATATTGAGGAAAACGATTCCCTCATAAAATTAAAACAGCTGCTAACGCCTCACCGAATTTGGTTGCGATTTTGAATTTACACTCCCAGTAACCCCCTTATAGGCTGGTGAAATAAAATAAAATTTTGACCTAGAATTTTTTAGGGGTTCAATTCTAACTAACCCCACAGGGTTTTATTAACTCTGTAAAATATTAATATTTTATAAAGACAAGGTACTGAATAAGTTTATCTATATATCCAAATATGTTCTATCTATTTATTAAAACTGTAGCATTTAACAATCAATATTTTATTTTATGGAAAGATTTACTTAACTGCATAAAACAGATAATTACATAATATTTTTAAATCATATAAATACGTTGCTATGCTCTTGATTAATAAGAAGTGAGCTTTTTTAGTTCTCGTTTTATTTGCTATAAAAGCACTTTAATTTATCAATATTAGCATATAAGATAAATTCTTAGTATATTATTTATTTGTTATGAATGAAAAAATAATATATTTTATGCTAAGATATTAGCCTGAACAGATTTACCAGCCAGAACAGAGATTTACTTTTTCTAGGATCATTTATAAAATTCCTTACAATTCTATATAATACATTATGTTATCATAATTTAGGATCATATTCTTATATGATTTAAAACGTTTTAAGTTTTAACATAAAAATAACTTCTTTGTCTACACATATAATAAAATCTCTAAAATCAAATGAAATCTGAAATGAAATCCGAGTCGAATCTGTACATTAAATATTTTTTGGAAAATCTTATTGAAATATTAATTATTTTCGATACAGAGGCCGATTCTATAGTTTTTAGAATTTTTTCTGTCTGTCTGTCTGGGAACGCAACATGAGAAAACCACTGGACAGAATTTGATGTGGTATGACGATAGCTGGTTATCCGGGTCAACATATAGAAAACTGTTTACAGCGGGAAAATATCTCATCTCTGAGAAATCTATACTAAACGTTGAAATGTTAAAATAAAAGTAACAAAAAATATATTTTGAAACGTCTCTAGGTAGAGTCTTAAAAACTTGACTAATTTAAAAACACTTTTTAAAAATAAAAACCGACTTCCAGGCACTAAAATGTAAAAAATAACTAAACGGAGGTTTTCATTTAGAATAGATACCTGATCAGATATTTTCGAAGTCGGTGCCAGCTGATGCAAAGCAAATCTAATACATTTCGATTTGATCTTAGAATATTGTAGGCTAACACCGACTTGGAAAATATCTGATTAGGTATCTATTCTAAATGAAAACCTCCGTTTAGTTATTTTTTACATTTTAGTGCCTGGAAGTCGGTTTTTATTTCTTGTTAAAAAGTTTTTATTTTTCCATTTTTAGTGTAGACGTAATAAGCAGGTAATTTGTAAGAAGAAAGTTTTTTAATAACATATTCGATTAAGCAATTTATTTAAAAAAATATATTAATTGTTGATTTTTAAAAAAACCGCTCAACCGACTTCGATAAAATTTATATGGGACCACCTGAGAAGTATACCCTTTGAAATACAACAAAAAAATTCCAAATCGGTTCAGGCGTTTTCGAGTAATCGATGAACATACATAAAAAAAAAGATTCCGACGAATTGAGAACCTCTTCGTTTTTGGAAGTCGGTTAAAAATACAAAGACAAATGAATACGTCATATCAGTCATGTGACATAGGATAACTAGGATCAAAAAACTAAATCTAGAAAAAGGAAGCATAACTCAAAGGAAGTTCGTTGCACAACGCTCGGCATCGGCGCGGCAGTCAGCGGCAAAATTGGCCAATTTGTTTATTTGTTTTCATTGGCCGCACTGAACTTGACTCGCCATTATCGCATTCACGGGAGGAAGGCGTATTATTTATTCGATTATTCCGTGGGACCGTCCGGGTCGTCTTCGAGCTCGTGTGTTAACTGCTTGCTCGAATAGACTCTTATCAACTAGCGTATGTAGAACGAGAATTAGATACGTTGACTAAATTGTACTGTAATGATTTTGGATATGTTTTTATCATATCTATTGTATCTAATACAATTTTCGAAACATTCGAATGACCATGACACGTTATATTTATTAAGTATATATTTATTTATAAGTATTCAAATGTACCTAAAACTTTTAATAAAACACAATTGGACAGTATACTTTTATAATACTTTATTCCAATTGTGTTTTTATTAGAGCGTTTTAAAATATTATTTACATCCTATAGGATCTTGTTACTTTAATATATTGTTTTATTATAAAAAAATGCATGTAACAACGATTTTAAAAATAATTAATAGAATACGTATTATTAAATATATTTTGATCAAAAATTTAAGTAAGCAACTTATTGGCCTGTTTATAGAAATAAGAAAGATATTTATCGAACATACTTTATTTAAAATATTAATCCAAATTGACGCTTCAATAAAAATGAAGTAGAAATGCATATACAACGTTATTATTATGATAATAATTATCTTATTGGATCGATATTAGTAACTTTTAAACTATGTTGAAAAAGTTTATATATGGTTTCTACTTTTCTAGTATATATTTTATCATTTAATATAACTATTTTATACCATTTCATTCAAATTCTACAGAAGAAAGCAACACAAAACTAAAAAAAAAAGAGTCATCGATAAGTACAACTCTACTCGTAATAGTACGGCCTGACACAATTAAGGGCTAAATTGCGAATCATGCGCAATAACAACGACATGCCTGTGTATCATCACACTAATTTACTCTACACCCCGTGTTCCTGCGCTTACACATACTAACCGTATTTCAACAAAAAAGCTTCATAGCTTTACTTCTCAAAACTTATTTTGAACTATGCTTATGTATTAAATCAAACAAATTAGTAATTTAATCAAATGTTACACAGAACAGTTTTACATCGTTATTTACGTTTTATAATTCTCACATTGTGACAAACACCACAGCAGGAAAACGGGGATCAATTCGCGAAAGCACAACGAAAGCTCTGGCGGAAGCGTGCAAGCCGGCACCGGAGCCCGCTTCACGCTCCACCGCCGTCGTCCTGCCTAACTTACAACACAAAAACAACCAGAAGCTTCCACTATACTACTTTACAAACACTTCCACAACTTTCGAGCCCGCACAAAACTTTACAAACTCGCGGTACCTTCTCCGGTCGCTTGATCCATCCGCTCCTTTTTTTCTTCGTCTCGCTGCTCCGAAACACAAAACGGCCCGAAGGACGCGCGCGAAAAATAAACAAAAAGGGCTGCAGATCGCGATCGCGTCGGTGCGCGTGTTGCGACGCGGGAGTAAAAAGCGCGTGCAGTCTCGTCAGCGGTCGGCGGCGGACTGGCGCGGGCACGCAGCTGCCGGCCGGCGGCCAATGGCGGTGGGTCACGTGATGCCCCGCGCCGCCTCCCGCCGCCCCGCGCACCCCCGCGGCTACCCCGCGCCCGCCCGCCCGCGCCCCGCGCGCCTCACCGTCCGCGCCCGCACGTTGTTTACAAATAATAATAATAGGGCCGGTGGCGCCTCTACGGTCGCGGCGTACAGCTACGCGCTACGAGCTACGCACAGCTGTCGCTGCATTTGGCGGGATTCGAGCGAATGCTTCGATCTGTTTACTTACAACTCTTACAAGCTTTCGATCGATCGCATTTCGTTTCGCGTTCACGTTCACCAATTCAGTTTTGTGTTCTTTCGCATTTTCGTCGATTCGGTTGCCACGCTCATTTCCATAGCGTTTCCTCAGTTTATGCTCAATAATGGAATTATTTTGCAATTTCGGCGAGGGTGAGTGTGTTGCGACAGGTTGGTGTTTCCGATTGTTTTGCTCGTGCTATAAGGTGCAGGGAGGGTAGAGCCCTATAGCTCACCTATATCGCTGGCCCCACACGAGGTGCCCCGTGGCCTGTTAGTGAAACACTTGACAGACTCCGAGCTGATCCCCTTCACCCAGTTAATACACCCTCGTTATCTCGCCGTTTACCTTGTCAACCTTCATAAATTACAATAACATACGGTGGCAAAATATAGGGTAATCGGTGTCATCTTTCAATTGAAAATCGATCAAAAGCTCCTTAGTTTATTTTATATTACGCACCAAGTGAATACTTACACAAGCTTATTAAGAAGGGACTTTGTAATTATATTAGTAAAATATAAATACAAGCTTTTATGAAAAATATCATAATATAAATAAACGTATCAATACACTAGTACTTTCTTTAATTTAATTATTATATTTAAAAAGTGCTAACTGAAGAAAATAATTTCGACCACCTATCAATGAGCAGCTGAAACAATTCAAATCGACGGTTAACTTAGCAGATGCTTTGCCAACTTATGCAATCACAAAAGCTCTAGAACATATTGACATTGATTATATCGATGTTGACATAGTGGTTACATTTGAAAGTAAAGATTATTATTATATGAATTATAAGGAAATGTAAAAAGCTCTTACAAATTTTATAGGGAAGACATAAAGTACAAATTTTGACCATTGTAGTACAGTGCAGGTTGTATGTATATAATATAGAAACATACCTGGAATAACTATATTAGAGGATATTTATACATTCAACATCGAGATAATATATGTATGTATATTGTATAATGTTTTTGGTCATATGAATACTTGTTCTGGTCTAGTCTTAACGGACGTAACTGACGCATAGAGGGTAAATATTTCAATCAATCGAAGAAGACAGAAAGAAAGAAGAATAATTTATAATAATAAGTTAAAAGAAAGTTTTAAACTTAAGCTAAAATATTTTTTTAATAACTGGTATTTATTCATACATTAGTAGATTTTTTTACTGATTAAAATTAAAATAATTTAGTTACGACACGACATTACGATGTAATTTATATTAAACTAGTACCTATTTGTTTCCTTACCTTATTTATATCTAATGTCGCCATGCCAATGATTAATGGTGTCCATGGACTAGCTACATAGAAAAGAAAAATAAAATAAACGTCTTGTTAATATTTTGTTGCCAAGATATCTATACTATAATAAAACAGTAGAGGTCGAATGTCTGTACATAGCAAAAAAATGCTAAAAACCGAGTCAGGGGGATGTAAGAAGACAAATAGAACAAATCCAGATTTTTTTCAATTTTTTTGTTTCTCTGTCTGTTTGTCTGTTTGTATGGGCTAATCTCCGAATCTATTGGACCGATTTAAATAAAAATTTTCCGTGGTGGTACATTATATCCCCGGGCAACATCTTAGATACTTTTTATACCGGAATATTAAATAGTTCCCGTGGGATAGTTAAAAAACTATAAAAACTTATGCACCTAATTTAGTGAAATTTAACATTCTGATACCTTATATTGCCGGTCAAAAAACAGGTTAATTTTCATCCCGGAAAAATGAACGGTTCCCGTGGGAACTAATAGATCTCTATGAGTGTTTTTCGCTAGTCAGTATTAAAACGTAACAGGATAATTATATTGCACATTGATTTTTTTTTTGAATCTTTGTGTTTGGAAAGCACTTGCTTTTAAAATTTTCCTAAACAATTTTTTATTTCTGTAAGTAGGAATGTTTTATAAACAATGCCAATAATAGTTACAATTTTATTTTACATATGAAATGAGCAGTTGTAATATATACTTACATTAAAATATTATTTAAAATTTATTTAAAAATTTTTGTTTGGGCCAATCTGGGCTTGTAATCTGTTTTTAATAAATTATATTCTTTAAGACAATATTCAAGTGTAATTTAAAATATATATTTTTTTCATTAACTATGTTATTAATTTTAACCCACATTACCATGTTTACATACTTAAACAAAATTTGAAAAATATATCGTACACCATATCGAAAATTTTAACACAAATTAGCGGATGATCTAAAAACAAGTTTCTATTTTATAAAGTATAATAAAAATACAATCCTATATAAAATTAATTTTTATAATAAAACTTTTTGCTAGGGCCGAAACGTATTGATTTTTATCATAGGTACTTCATTTATTAAAAAACGAGTATAAACAGATATAGCTTAAATATCCAAAGAGCACATTTTGGAAAACGAAAAAATAAGTTTATTTGTTTGTTTGTTGACTGAGGATAGTCTTTGGAACTATTGAATTCATCTTAGAAATTATTTTATTAATAGAAAGTAACACTGTTTCTGACTAATATAGACAGACTATATGTATGCAACAACTATACAAGCAAATCCATGTGCCAACACCATTTAATAAAATTTAATAATAAACCCTATATATTTAAATATGAACATTCCGAGTTCACCATCGTTAAAAGTGCGACGTAGAAGTACGACTGACAATAACTGTTCATAACATTCAATAACGACTTCTATATATTTATGAATAAAGTTTATATTTCTTAAAAACGCGCAAGTTATACTTTAAGCTATACTAAACTTGGCTGCGCGATCGATATGAGCAGGGTCTTTGCAAGAGCTTTACAGAGTCATTTTTAGTTTATTTGATAAATGATACTATTTATTACTCACGTAATATATTTCATTAAAATAAATAATAAATAACGACACAGTAAGATAATAATTTATTTTGAAATATCCTTATTAAATATTCTAAATGTGAAAGTTTGTGAGTATGTATGGATCTTTGTTACTCTTTCACGCCAGAACGGCTGCACGGATCTGGATGAAATTCGGCACAGAGATAGATTATAGTCTGGAATAACACATACTTTTTATCCTGAAAAAATGTACGGTTCACGTGGGATAGTTGTGTTTTTGCTTTCTTAGAGGCGAACCGCTAGTTTATTTGATAAATGATACTATTTTTTACTCATGTAATATTATTTCATTAAAATAAATAATAAATGACGACACAGTAAGATAATAAAAAAATATTGAAATATTTTTATCATTTCGGCTATAAATTAAATTACAACAAACTTGAATGAAAATAAATAAAAATATTGATATGCAAAAGTGATATACATAAAAATCTTATTATATATAAAAATGACTTTATACTTTGGTAATTATGAAGTTTTTCAGATAATAATAGTATGTTTAGATAGAAATACTTTATTAAAAATGGCGTCTAACATTACCCCGATATTGGAGAGAAATAGAAAATCACGAATGAATCACTACGTTCTTACTGTATACCACCCTACGCATAACCTATAAAAAAAATTCAACTTCAATATTATGAGTCACGTTATTTTTTAAAAGTCAAAACACGTACAGACACATAATTCAAATTTAATAAAATATTCTGACCTATAATTACAGAGCAATTATAATTTTATTTCTATAAATTAAATTTCTAAGAAAGTTTTAAGTTTTGCGCATTTACAATAATTGCGAAGTTTGCCCCGCGCCCGAGTGACTCATCAAATTTTCACAAACGAATTACTAACTGTCCCAACGTCATTACTTCTTACATACATGCGTTTCCATTTGCCATCTGTGCACTTTTATTGATTATATTTTTATTGCTGACTAATATTTTATGCGGAGATAATTGGAATCCAATTTGAATAGAACCAATTTTGTTAGTTTCTAATATGATTAAGCTTTATTATTATTATAGTAATATAATCTATATAACTTTAAAGTAGCTTTAAAATAGTAGTATGAAATTAGTTATAAAAAATATCAGCATTTTATAATTAAATACAAATTATAAGACATCTTGAAAAGCTATATAAAAATGTCTCCTTAATGTTTGTCTATTAAGAGCAACCAAAACAGAACCGAAAAAGCTCCAAAAGCATTCTAAAACCTAAAAGTAACTAAAACGTAACAGAATCAAAAATTAAAAAGTTGCAATACGTGCAAGCGTTCTTGCATCGCGCCAATTTCATTGCTACAAAGTGCGTAATATCGATTACCGACTCCCTCGCCCCGGCCCGCTTCGACGCACTATCCCATGTTCTAATAACATCGTAAAACGGAACGCAGTGAAACGTCAACTTTGCGCGCGAAGCACAAACGCCATTTTGTTTTCTTCGCCGCTATAAGCCCTTTTTTCCCGCCATGCGTTCCCCCCGCCGTGGTTGCCATGACAACCGATCTGTCACACGCACAGAACATAAAACGCAGGCATTGATTTTTTCCCCGCTTCCTCTTTTACTTTTACGCGTGTCGACTTTTTGCTTGGATTTTTATTTTAAAAGCGCGAGTTTTGGCGCTATGTAAGAGTGCTCTCGGTTATTTGAACGGGTTGTAACGTTTGTGAGACTAAGCGCTTTGCATTCTTTTTGATTTAAGCTTCGTAAAAGTTTAGACTTGCAGGCAATAAATTGCATATTGCTATAAATATGCACTGTATTAAATGATTTCTTTGAAACCAATTTACTATTTATTTTCTGTTTATATAAACCTATAACTTCTGTTGAGCTGTTTTAAAATTATGAAAATCTTAATATATGTATGTTTCTTTATTACTTAAATAGTAAAATAATTTACAGAAGGTGATATTATTTATAAACAAATTATATTGTTGCTTAAGACGAAATAAGTTAAGGTAGGCCCGTTAACCCGAGGGCCCATGCTGTCCCTCGCAATTCACAAACGGATTTTCACCCTCTAACTCCGTTGTTAACTCAATCTGAGGAAAATGTCGGAGATGCGGGCCCATCTTAGAACTCAATGTTTCACAGATTTGCTCATAATATAAAGCTCCATAAATATAAAGGAATTGAATAAAATAAAATGTATACATTTTCAAATAAGTAATGATACTTCTTAGTTCTTTAAGTTTATATTTTAATTAATTTGTTTTTTTTATCCTTAGCAATTAAATTTTACATACTAATTGATCATGTTACACTACACAGCTTATATGTACACGGTTTGTGGCACAAAGATGAATGCGAAGTAATAAGTCCAGTGGGAAAACGTTAAGTTTGCAGTCGAGATAGTCACGCATAGGAGTTTAATCTCACACCCTTATAAAGAGGTAAAGTGTGTTTGTTTTTTTGTATGTAAGGCAGTCTTTGAAAATAAGGAACACTATCATTTCCAACATGATTAAAACTTGTCTTAAAGGTGAAGGAAAACATCGTGAGGAAACCTGCATATGTGAGAGAACCTAGCAAGTTTTCAAAAGACATGTGAAGTCCGCCAACCCGCACTTGGCCAGCGTGGTGGACTATGGCCTGATTCCCCTCGTACTGAAGGGAGGTCCGTGTCCAGCAGTGGGACGTTAAAAAGTGTTGAATATATATATATATATATATATATATATATATATATATATATATATATATAATATATCCTAAGTGACTAAAAAAAAGGCGGAGTCATAGGTGACAGAATTATTTTATAAATTTTCAAGATAAGAAATATTACTTTATATATATTTTTATTGAAAGTAAATACAGCTGTTTAATTTGTTACCAACCTCAACAACGTATTTTAACTAATCAATTGTATCTACGTTTATTCAAATCATCGTAAAAGTGATTAGGTATTTTCCCCTGCTCGATAGATTTTATTTATTTAAATGGAACTATACTATATACTCTAAGTACTCATTAAAAAGTAACATTTAATTGTATATCATAAAAAGAAAAATTAAAATCTCTTTTTAAGGTGAATTTAATAATTATTATTATCTCTTAATATTTATTTTTAATAGTAACGACTTACCCTCGATTGGCTCGGGTGCCTCGGTAACTCCTAAACCCCCCCCCCCCGTCCCTCACCCATCCCACCCCCTCTAACATGCGTTCACCATGTCGTGGTGGGGGACTTAGTAGTGCCCGGCAATACAGCCAGACGCGAAGCCAAGAAACGAACTGAGAGGCGGCCTATCTCGGCGGGCGGTGTGCTATGCGGATTGCTCCTGGTACTTCTCTGATAGCAAAGTGGCCGTGAAAGCAAACCCATGGTTGTTGTGGTCTGTTTCGGCAGACCTGCTATCGTGGTTAAGTGCGTGCGATGTCCCATTAAGACGGGGGAGGTTCCATTAGGTTTTAGGGGTAGTACTGGATTTGGCAGTGTGTCCCACACCTCGTACCTAAATGCATTTCCCAGCGCTAAAAAAAAGTGTATCGGTTACTTCATGTCACTATTTGTGTCCTAAATTTCACCCAAATCTGTCCATCTTTTTGAGCGCGAAGGAGTAACTAAAAAAGTAGTCCGATTATAGTCATTTTCATTGTACGTAACATTGATAAAATAAATGCCGGATTTTTATTAACACATGAAATTGTAACATCCAACGTTCCCAAAGACGATTCTGTTCAAAGTTTGAAGACTTCACAACGAGCAAGTTGACATGAAAAGTGATTGAGTATTCTTAGTTGCTTTTTTTTAATTTTTTTTTATCTTTTGAGTTTGTAAATGTTCTCATTAGTATAAAATAGAAATATGCTAATTATTATTTCTTTCTAAAAGTACCTATATTCTCATCACTTAGATATAGACTTTTTGTAGGTCATGTTAATGTAGCCGCGGGCGTGAAACTAGTGCAAAGTAAATTTGATCATATCTTTTCGATTTTTTCATTAAATTGTTAAACTCCAAGGACTTATAATATAAGTGTTAATTGTTAATTTATACTATAACTTAAAAATCAATTATTTTTATCTATACTAATATTATTAAGGAGTAAAGTTTGAATGGCTTTATGTAGGGGAAAATCTCAGAAACTACTGTTTGTCTCCAGATTGTCTTAACTTTCCGAACAAATCAGTTCTATGATTGCCGCTATGGTATCTGCCGCTAATAACATTATATGATGTAACATATCAACCATCAGATCACCTCAAATTAGCCCTTGGTTTGTTTGGGTGCTCACTTTACACCATACTAATACATATATTAGCCATAAACTCTCCTCTAAACTTTTTTACGAATTTCATTTACAGTTAGCAGTTCATGTTGTATTGTTTTGTAGGACACTGTATGCTTATGCTGAAATATATGCCGGAAATAAAAGTTTTCTACATACTTCTTTCTCCATTTACTGTTTCCTCTACCTGCTAATAAAGGCTTAGCTAAAATCGTTTCAGCCGCTACTGAGCTAAGTGAAACGGTTTTTTTTGGTATACATAATAAATAATGGAAGCTATAGATACCTATATGTATATGATAGCTATTTTAAAATGACAATTTGATCGTTTTATTTATAAGTATAGATGTAAAATCATAGGTATATTTAGTCTAAAATCTAAAACTAGCGACTTACCCTCGCTTCACTCGGTTGCATTCCTAGGTACGTGGATTTTCTTCATAAATTCATGGGTTTTAACTTTTTTGAGCGGAACACTATTCTTTTTCTATAATAAAAGTAGCCTAAGTTACTCCTTATAACGTCAGTTAGTCTCGTTAAAATCGTTCCAGCCGTTCTGGAGATTAGCTCGAACAAACAGACAGACACACAAAAATTCTAAAAAATGTTTTATTTCTTATACGTATAATACAGTATATACTTTCATATGTATTATGTAAAAAGCTGTTATTTTGACAATACAAACAGGCACTTCAATTTTATTTATCTTTATAGATAAATCCAAAGCCATCATAAGGACATGTACATATGTACAAAATACATATCTACCTATCTGAAGACAACATGACGATTTCGTTGTGTGAAGTAAACTTATTTATATCATAAAATTTAAATTATTTGTAGGAAATGTAACAAATTAGTAGAAAAATAAAAACATCTGTAATTTTCTTTACTGATTTATTTATTATCATCTCACAAAAGAAATAAAAAATAATAAATTGAGATAATTTAATTGAAATCAAATGAAATGCAAAATGTTTCGAAAAATTCTAAGCCCAGATTCACTATTCTACGTTATGTTCGACGAACAATAATTATAATAAAGTCTAATAAATAAAATTACATACATACATACATACATACATAAGCTAGTTAAATTTCGAAATACAAACATACCAATATATATTTAAGTGTCAAACATAACCTCAAATTAAGATACAAGACTATTTTTTTAAATGTAACTTATTTCGATAAAAAAAGCTCAATTATTACCACAAGAGAATTAAGCTTTTTAAGCTTCCATTTAAAAAATAAACTTCAAATAGATGCTCCTGTAAATTCAACAAACAAATCGATAGATGAACGGACAATGAGGTAATCTAGAATTTACATTCCAGACACGTACTTCTATACTCTATATTACTATGCATTAATAAGCCAACTAGTCGATAGTTTGAAAATTGTCGGAGTTAAAAAAATATCGAAACGTGTAGTTAGCTATAATTATAATATAATAAGCAAGTCCAGAACTGCAAGAGATCATTAAAATAAGCATTCATATATTTAAATTAATATTGTAATACATTCATTAGCATTGTATAAAGAAGTAAAATTGTAAATGGTTCCAATTTTTGTACAAAATTATAGCTATTCGTTTTTTTTTTCATAAACAATAGTTATTGTGTTTTCTACTTATTTACAAGTTGCATAAATTACACATAATACTCGATTAATATACTTATAAAGCTATGTTTATATATATATGTACATATTTATTTAATACTCTGCCATTAGGATTATATGTTATTCTAATAAAACTTCATATAACTAAAACATTCGACGCCATTACAAAACTTTCATACACAAATGGTGAATATAACAATATTAATGTCATGACTTTGCATAAATAAGTCAAAATATTATAAAATTTCATTTAAAAATTGCACAAATGATATAACGTATATACATCGTTGTAAAGTGAGTTGTCTGTCATATCAAGCTTTTATCTGAACAATGCTCTTAAGTTTTATTAGTCATATACACAGTAATTGAAAGCTTAAGCTTATAACGCCATCTAGTGACGAAAAGCTGTAGCTCATAAGCGTTCTGATTTATAGCAACCGTAAACCAAATCTTAAAATAGCATCACAATATTTAAAGAATACCTATTAATTATTATTATTCATGATAGTACATTGACAACAACTTGGTATCCAAAAAACGTCGGTATACAAATTCTGTCCACTAGATTCGAGCGCCACCAAACGCTTTTGAATATATTTTTGTTCGCAACGGGAAGTGTATCCAATAGGCAACGTACATATTCCACTGCATTCAGTTGATCTGTATAACAACATTTATAAAAATTATATTATTAAAGTATTAAAAAAAAATTTTTTTGTAAAAAAATATAGTTCTACTTGCCACTAGATGGCGTTGAAAGTCATAGTTCTCTAAGCTAAACATAGATGGCGCTATGATCTAAAGCACAAAAAAAAATCATTTTCACCAATATAAAGAAATATTTTGTTATTTATTGAGAACATACATATTATGTATTTTTAAAACACTAATAAACAGAGACATTTTTGAAGGTTTTGTATTCTTTTAGCCTATAAAATTAGGTATGGAGATAGATTATATCCTTAGCGCAATTGTTTATCGACTAACTAAACAAACGAACAGAACCACTTATATAAACTAGCATTATATATATTTTCACAAAATAATACAAACTGTAAAAGTATGTATGGTTTATTATCTTCGCGTAATATCCTTGCGATGAAGGCAAACTAATTGATGACTATAAAAAAATAGTATATATACTCACGAGCAAATCTCAGCCCTGACCAGCTGTGTCATGTTATCAGGCATGTTGACGACGTAGCGCCAGTTGCCTTTATTATTGAGGGCGGCGCGCGGCGTGATGAACTGCGTGCGGACCCTGCACAGCTCCTCAGTGTTGCCCGCTTGTCGCCGAGGACGTTCCGCTGACGCGTCTTCGCTGTTACATATTGTGTTATTAGGTCTATTAACATTCCCCCTAGTGATTTTCACCTTGTGGTGGTGAGACCACCCACGACACCACCCGGTGGTTTCGTTGGTGTATTCTAGTGGTTTTGTTGGGTTTTTGTGGGTGGTACTGGTTTTTCTAGCCGGTGATGCCCACATAACCACCTGTATGTATACAGGTGGAAGGTATTTCCCAGTATTAAAAAAAGATCTGTTAACATTCATAGGTAAATTAAATAATTACGTCTAGAATTATTGGAATTTATTATCCAAAAAATAAAGAATCTCTTGAAATATTATAAAGCCTCTTCTACATTAATAATATTAGTTAACTAATTTCTAATACATTACAATAGTATAGATATACATCTCTACGTGTACAAAAGCGCTCATTTCCTTACTATGGAATCTTGAGTAACACACAGAAGCTGAAAGGTAAAGAACGAGACTACATCTTATATAAGCAAATAATTCTAGTTAATTGTAAGAATATTAGCAATCAGTTAGTTTTAAATAAAACTATCTTTTCGGTTTTTTCGCGGATTTATTTTGATTTTTGGTTCCCGACGTTTCGAATGCCTTTCAACAATCATGGTCAAGGGAGAGAAAAAAATCAAATAATCAAATATTTGCGTAAATCTAAGAAAGTAAACAGTTAGTTACTTAGCTAATCCCAGAGCTATCCTCAAAGCCTCAGTCCCAGTCAAGGTTCTGGTCGCAGCGGCCTTCACGAGCTCGGCGTTGCGACGTCGCCTCGAATGTAACGTGGTAGTGCGCGTTGGAAACGTTAGAGACCGTTGAATCGTCACGTCCGCGTCCGACCGCGAAGGCGACATGTACCTAAAAATATAAAAATCTATTATAATAATTAAATATTTCCTTAACAGGCTCTATTGAATATTGTAATTATGAAACAACATAGATGTATGACTCAGGTAAAAAAATAATTTAAGGATTTAATTATAAATAGTCAATGCAAGTTTTGAGATAAAATCAAACTATATATTATATATATATATATATATATATATATATATATATATATATAAGAGATATAGAGATAAAATCAAACTTATTTTAAATTATAGATATATAATGAAGTTTGGAATATTATTATTATCTATACTAATATTATAAAGAGGTAAAGTGTGTGAGTTTGTGAGGTTGTAGGGGGTAATCTCTGGATCTACTGAACCGATTCAGATGAATTTTGGTAAGAAGATAGTTTAAGATCCTAGGAAGGACATAGCATACTTTTTATCCCGGAAACATCCCTTAAGGGGGTAAAAATGGGGATGTAAGTTTTGTATGGGGAATCAAGCTAGGGACGCTCGGTGAGTCGCTAGTTATTTAATAAATAACTAGAAGGAAATTGTGTTAGTCATTCTCTATTAAAGTATCCAAGAAAGTTCGGAAACTTAGATATGTGAATCACAAAACCGACTACCGTATATTATTTAAGCGATAGTGACTAAATATAGGTACATGACACTCGCTGGGATAAACCCATTAGTAAGCAAACACTTAAACAATGCTCATCCATTACTCGAATTTGTGTTTCATTCATGAAAAAGAAAATAAAATTATACTCAAAGATATAAATAAATAGACTTATGTTACCAATAATTGGCACTATTCTCGTAAAAACTTGCATACGCGGCTTTCCCTGCATATTTTATTCATGTGTAATTGTTATGCTCATAAGGATCGTATTGTTATGTTAAAACCTGTATAACCTAAAATAGGTTATAGAATTCAAAAAGAATTTTTCACTTTAGATTTGAGTACAATTTACAATATCTTAGCACATCTTAATACAACGATGTACCTAAAATACAAGTATAATTGCTGGCAAAAACATGTATGTGATATATATTAATATTATTCCATTATTAGGTTTTCCATAAATCCCTTGCGGTTTCACATAAAATAAATCTAAATAACATCGTCAAAATGCTTTAGAAAGGAAAATCGAAGATATCATTGCGTTGTCTACAAAATACACATTATTACTGAATAAATATCAATGTATAGCACAGGACCACTTACTTCCACCATTCACTCGGGTTATACTGGGTCACTCCACTGGACGCTCTTAACCATTCCGCCTCATAGTTTGGATACAACGGCGAGAAGTAGTTTGGATTATAAACATTTAAATTGTTATCACTGTTTTGCCTTAATCTTCTATTGTCATAATCAAATTGATCAACCGATGGGTTCCAGTATGGGGAACTATGGTATCCTTGAAAGCCGAATTTTGAATAGTTTGACGCTTGATAAGCTTTTATGTTGTAAGGCGTTGGTCCAGATATATAGGGTGGCTGGAGAGGTGTCTTCTCAGAATATACATCTGTAAATTACGTAATAGTTAAAAATTAAAGTTACTAAACTATTGATGCAAAACTAAGTAGTTTATAAACATATTTTGGATATATACACATGTCTATTTTTTCTTAATAAAAATAATTTCATAGTCATATTTAGTGTTAATAACTTAATTTCAACAAAAAACAATATTTTTAAGTTATTCCTATATATTATGATTATCATTTGAATATAATTTTTAGTATTCTTAATGATTATTAATTCAGAAACGCTCTACGCATTCATATGTAATACATTTACATACATATAAAAGACTAGCATTGCGTGCGGCTCCGCTCGCGTTCAGATGACCAATATTAGTATTACTCTTACATTGCAGTTTTTGTATTTTTTCTCAGAAATGAGATAATTTCCTGCGGTAAAAAGTATTCCATATGTTGACCCGGATAACCAGTTATCATCATACCAAATTTCATCAAAATCTCTCCAGTGGTTTTCCTGTGATGCGGTCGCAGACAGACAGACAAACAGACAAAAATTCTAAAAACTATAGATTCGGCCTCTGTATCGATAATAATGTATATTTCAATAAGATTTTCCACAAAATATATAATGTACAGATTCGGCTTAGTTACAATTTTATTATATGTATAGATAATCAAAAACTCCGCACATTTTATATTAGAATAAACTAATGCGTGCGACGACATTTTTAAAGGCTTTAACTTTTTATCACAATAATTCCCACAGAGAAGCTAGTATCAAATTAATTAAGAATTTCTCTTCAATAAATCGATTTTTATGTATTTCTGACACTTTCTAAATATAAGCTTATCAATCAATAGAAGAGTTTGTGTGTTGAGATTATTGATCATATTATAACATTTGCATAAATACAAATGATAATATTTTAATATGTTTGGAATTTAACTATCGATCATTCTTGTTAGTAACCATTGTAATTAAAATATTTTCTACTTTAGGAATACATTTCGAGTAAACTAATGGCTACTTGAAACAATTTTTAATGTATTATTATTTATTTTATTTTTTTAATATTTTGGAATATTAACACACAGCACCATCTAGTTCCATGGTAAGCTACGAGGCCTGTGTTATGGATACCAGATAGTTGATACACTACACATATTATATAACTTTAAATACATACATATTATAAATATAAACACCCATGACTGGAGTACAAACATTCGTGCTCATTACACAAATGAATGCCCCAGCGGGACTCGAACCCGCAACCGCTGGGATAGTAAGTAGGGTCACTACAAACTGAGCCAAACGTGTCATCAATTTTATTATTATAAATATTAAAAATAATGACTAACAAATTTCGAACTACAATATTATGAGAAGAATGATTGGTGTGAGTAATATATACCCTTTAGATAAATTTATTATAATCCAAACTACGAGAAATATTATAAATGTAAAAGTTTGTGAGGATGGATGGATGTTTATTAGTCTATCACGCCAAAACGGTGGAACAGATCTGGATGTATTTTGGCACAGAGGTACGAGTATATTATAGTCTGGAATAGCACATAAGTTACTTTTTATCCCGGAAAAATGTATGGTTCCCGTGGGATAGATTTGTTTTGTCTAAGGATGAACCCGAAGTGAAGCGAGGGTGGGTCACTAGTTGATAATATTTCATAGTGAACCAAACTCATCGAGCAAAAAATTACTAGATACACAATCTCGTGCAAAAGTTCTTTTAAAACTGTAACCAATTGTGTTTAGGTAATTATTCTAGTTGAAATAAAT
This sequence comes from Brenthis daphne, assembly GCA_947093115.1. Lineage (NCBI taxonomy): Eukaryota > Metazoa > Arthropoda > Insecta > Lepidoptera > Nymphalidae > Brenthis > Brenthis daphne. The sequence goes on along the minus strand of OX352477.1, from coordinate 26,779,185 downwards.
ATACAACAATGTAAACTGAACAATGCTTAAAGTAGTTTTTACAAAAAAAATATTAAAAGCGCGCTCAAATGTTAAAATGAGTGCTCATTCGGTGAGGACTTTTTTTTGTCGCTGATTGTGTATCTAGTACTTTTTTGATCGATGACCAAAATTTCTCTTCATTCTTTCAAAGCTAAAATAATAGTAAAAATGGATATACATATATTAAACTTACCGTGATTGTATTTATTATTGAACTTTGTATTATAATCCTTGTGATATAAACTATCATCTACCAATGAGATTTGGTCGACATGAGGCAAAGAATTTGGCCCGTAACCGTACGGGTAGCTTCCTTTTTTATTCGAATCGAAGTCGTCGCGGCTCTCGTCAGATAAAAGTGTCCTAATATCATACTGCCCAGCTTCAACTAATTTTCGTATAACTTTTCTGCAACATATAATAATAAGGTTAATTAGCGTCTCAAACAGTGCCGGATTAAGTAAGCGCGGGGCCCGTGGCAAATTCTTTTGAAGAGCCCTTGATCATCTATGGGTTTTTAAGTATAAAGTGGTTAAAAATACAATTCAATACTCAATACCTCAGACCTTAATACGTTTATTTGCCATCTATAGGTTACAATTTTGTGAGTGATTAATAGTACAGTAGATTCCTATAGGCTCTGTTAGGCTCTGACAAGTTCAAAAAGCCAGAGATGAGAATTCCTGGCAATTTAGGATGATTTTGATAAGAAACTAACAATTGAAAAGTGACGATACTGCACAATTTTTTTTAATAAATATTTCTAAACGACCAATTTTTGTTTATTTATTTATACCGGCGATCTCAGAAACGGCTCTAACGATTTTGCTGAAATTTGGCATGTGGGGTTTTTTTTTCTATCAGTAAGATTAACTGTCAGTTTTATGAACGGCTAGTAAGTTTAACTGTCAGTTAGCATGACTGGCAGTTAGTTTAACTGTCAGTTTGTTTAACTAACAGTAAGTTTAACTGTCAGTAAGTGTAACTGTCTGTAAGATTAACTGTCAGTAAGATTAACTGTCAGTAAGAGTAACTGTCAGTTTTATGAATTGCTAGTAAGTTTAACTGTCAGTTAGCATGACTGTCAGTTAGTTTTACTGTCAGTTTGTTTAACTAACAGTAAGTTTAACTGTCAGTAAGGGTAACTGTCTGTAAGATTAACTGTCAGTAAGATTAACTGTCAGTAAGTGTAACTGTCTGTAAGATTAACTGTCAGTAAGATTAACTGTTAGTCTTATGAACGGCTGGTAAGTTAAACTGTCAGTTAGCATGACTGTCAGTTAGTTTAACTTTCAGTTTGTTTAACTATCAGTAAGTTTAACTGTCAGTAAGGGTAACTGTCTGTAAGATTAACTGTCAGAAAGATTAACTGTCAGTTTTATAAACGGCTAGTAGTTCTGTATACCTTTTTAACCGACTTCCAAAAAGGAGGAGGTTCTCAATTCGTCGGAATATTTTTTTTGTATGTTCGACTCTCAAGCTTACTCGGGCAAGAACTAGTTTGAAAATGAAGTCTATATATATAAAACAAAATCGGGTTTGTTATAGCACTTATAACTCGAGAATTGCTGGACTCTTCGCTATGTTGGAGATTCTTTGCTATGTTGGATTTGTCTCCGCCTCGATTACCAGAATAACTTTTAAAACATCGGGAAAATTCACGAAAAAAAATTGGAAAAAAAAACTATTTCATACTAAGCGTCAAAACGTACCTAGGGACGAACCTGAGCGAAGCGAGTGAGAGTCGCTCGTTTAAAATAAAACGCTACAATATTAAATAGGGTACGTACAATGTACATATTTTATGTTAAGATTTTATTTATTAGAACGATATCTAGATATATTGCCTTCATTTAATTTAACTTCAGTTTAAGTAACATTTTAACAAAAAATATAATAAATTAACAATTACGTTAATTAATTATTTTGAACAAATAATGTAGTTGCAATTTATAATAATCTAAACACTACTATTTGTGCATTTGTATACGTATTCGTGTGATAAATGCACAAATTGTATAAAAAATAGAAACAATGAAAGCACAAAGAAGTATAAAATAAACTTACTCAGGGTAAGGTTCGGGATGCAAACAGTAGGTGAGGCCGGGCTGGGCGCAGGCGGGCGCGCGGCCTGGAGGCGCGGGCTCGAACGCGCAGTTTTGGCCGTACGGGCAGTTGTACCCGGCGCCGCCGGTCGCTGTCCATAGTACCTGTAAATGCAAAATAATAAATAACTTATATGTATATATAGTAGCTTATTTCTATGCATCGGTACACTCAAGGATGATTTCGTTGACAAAATGTTAATTTTAATCTGGTAGATTTCTCCATTTTAAACACTCAAATCGGCTGTTATTACATCATACACACACGCACAAACACACAGTTTTACTCTCTTATGCACTCATGCATTCACTCACCAGCTCAAAACTTTATTGATACATATGATATGTATATTTTTTAGATCGACGTTATAATACATCTATGCCAATATAATGAGTGAAAATAATGTACCTTGGTTCGTCTTTTTCTCACGCTGCAACCGAGCAACAGATCGACGTGATGTTTGATGTGATATTTTTGGGTCAAACTTCGAGTTTAAGGGGACATTGGACTTTAATTTCGATACATGAAATGGTTGTCGTGGAATATTTTAGTATTCTCTTAGAATTAGGTATTATAAATAATATTTGTATAATATAACGATTAATTATCAATATTGCAATGCTATGCAGCTACACTATTCCATATTATGTAAAAGACAGAAAGTTCATAGAGTGGCATGCATAATATATATATATATATATATATATATATATATATATATATATATATACATATATATATATATATATATATATATATATATATATATATGTATAATAGTTTTTTGTTATTAGTTATCTATAGCAAGGAAAACAATAATCGTGAATGTAGCATGGATACGTCTTTGCCCTGCATTACTGTAACACAGTAACGCCCACCGGTTTTGATACAAATGTCAATGTCATTATTACTCATCGGCAGCGAATATCATGCAAATAATAAGCGAAATGATCTCTATTGAATTCCTTTATCAAAGGCTGCAAGGTGTAAGATTGTAGCTCAGTAGATATAGTAGCCATTTTGAAATTAAATCGGGTGAATATATAAGAATATATAGGACATTACAAATTACTAGCGACTTCCTCTGGCTTATTATTATATATAATATTGGCAGAGATTACCCCCTACAACCTCACAAGCTCATAAACTTTACCTCTTTATAATATTAATATAGATATATTATACTATCTATATCGTCCCACCGGAGTATGAGAGTGATAGGAATAGAGAGTGCACTTGTGTCTGCGCGTACACTTGAGCACTATAATATCTCCTGCGCAGTTGGCTAATCTCAATGAGGTTGGCCGCCGTAGCCGGAATCGGCTAGGAGAACATCATTATACTATATGGTCTAAGTAAATTAAATTTAAAAATTAAAAACTATTTTTGGTTATCTTATTAATAATCCTTCTTTTACGTATTATTTAACTAACGAAATATCTTTATCCTCAACCACATTTAGCCATTGTTAAGGTAAACTTTTTAGAGAAAGTCTTTATATTCTACAATCTGCATATGTAAAAGATTTGTATATTTTTGTTTACATTTATAGTGTTGTAAAGACACGAGTGTGAACGGATATTCAACGGGCGAGTCAGATTAGTGCGTCGCTTTCATTTGTGTGATACGAATAAATAATTGCAATCGGTGCTTGGTTGAGTCATTGGACAACGGTAGACAGTTATTTGGCAAAGAGAATTATTGCGACAAAATAAGTAGTTATTGTCGAAAGAAGATTTATAAAAACAAATTGACGATACGTTTGGCTCAGTTTGTAGTGACCCTACTTGCTGTTCCAGCGGTCGTGGGTTCGAGTCCCGCTGGAGGCATTCATTTGTGTGATGAGCACGAATGTCTGTACTCTAGTCATGGGTGTTTATATTTACAATAAAGTTATATATGTGTAGTGCACTTTTAGTTACTATAATATCCAAAAAAATCCTATCGAAAAGACCTAAAGTGGGTTCGGAAAAAGCTATGACATAAACAAATATTATGTTTTATTACTTCAAATTAATTATTGTTAAGGTGGACAAGGAAGACCATAATAACTTATTAGAAGTATCGAAACTTTGGGTGCTAGATGACCGTTTATACTTTTATATGTTACTGCACTTATTCTTAACCAGACTGGTAGACACTTTTAATAATGCCCCTTTTAGGGATAAAATCTGTGACTTTTAAAATGAAGTGAGATATTTCAATATTTAATAGCTATCTATATTTAATTAAACATAGTTAAATTATCAACATCTATCATTAAAATTTACTTATTCCTTAGTTATTTCGTAGCATTTCGTAACCTGTGTGGTTTGCTCGTAGGAGTCAATGCAATAAAGCCTTAAGATTAATAATATAGGGGCAAGGTTATGCAATCTCTGATAATCACATCCATTACAATAATGAGTGCATAAAATGTATCATTAAGAATAGAAACGAACAATTGTCAGCAAATTAATCTGCTAAGCTTCGGTGTCAACCTCGAGTGTCGATGAGAGGTGGAAAAGACTTAAACGATCACCGTATCTTTATAAGATCTATTTTATGTACGTTCTGTTAAACGGTACTTCAAAAATCAGTTCAAAAAATAGTCAGAAATTGTTTATTTTAATTAAAAAAAATGAAATAGTAATACACTTGAAATAGGATTTAGAAGATCAGAACGAGTCGAATGTTGGATTGGAACTAACTAAACTATGCTAAAGAGATATTACACTAAATCCAAAGGGGGCTCAATTAGCAATCTGAACTAAGCATTCCTTTATATAATTAACAACATATAACAGTTCGTTTTTAACATTAAAATGTGCAAATTTCTTAATATAATATAATTAAATAGAGTAAACATTTCTGATGGTGCGTTTAGAACCCCTTGTTTTAAGGGTCCTAATTGTAAATGAAACCGTAATATTTAGATCATTGAAATTATTAGTTACAGTTTTAATTGAAGAAATAATAAAAAAAACTTTAAAAGCGATTATAGGATCTTATCTATGAATACAAAACATAAATATAAAAAAAAAACGTGTGTGTGTACGCACGTAAGAAGTTATACTTCTTTGGCGTAACAGAAAAAAGCTAAAGATTTCATCCCGTATGTCACAACTCTCTATTTGTAAAAGGAATGCAGCTAACTTCATCATGTCGCTCTCAGTTAACTTCATTATGTCGCATCGCATTATACTCTCATTTTTTTTTCAAACGTGCCGAAAGAAGTATAACTTCAAAAAAACTTTTTAAATACATACAGATTTCTTTGATACTGAAACCTTAGTATGGTAAACCGGCTTACACTTAACTTTCAGATTAAGTACTCCATTTGTGTTTTTTTTTGATTAAATAATAGTAAATAATAGCAAAAATAAACGCTAACTTAACTTGTGTATGACGCTTGATTGTTTATGACACTTCCCTGTGACGTCACTGACGCCATGTTGCGCAAAATAGTGTTTCGGCGGTGTATTTAAATTGTACTTTTTTAATTGCTATTTTTGGAAGAAGAATGTACTTATAAGTATTAAAAATTAACACTTTTTGTGGACTCAATAAACACCACTTAAAAATTTGAGTTGGTTTCTAGAAACCATTCACATAGCCTATTCTATAAACATAAAATATAATATAAAATTCTATCAACTTTTTTAATCATATATAAAGAACGAGACTGGTAGTTGTTACACAATAGATTTTATGAATAGTTTTCCTTATTAAACCTTGAAATGTTCTTTAAATTGCCCAATAACTAAACGTTTGTAATTTCATAATTACACTCATGAATTAAAACTGCAACATCTGCTATATCTTGCCTTCCAATGAATTGTTAGAAATCGAAAAAATTTCAAAGCTCGTGCATAATTGATCAACTTACATTTAAAAAAAAATGTAAATTATTCTCACTCACACCAATTCGTTACTCTGTTTCGACGTAAAAGGAGAACAAACAAACAAAGCAAGTCAAACAGTATGTCATAGAAAGCGAAAGTGTCAAATCTACAAATGCATTCAAGTAGTTTATATTAATTTTAAAATTGCGTTCATAATTATAAAGTAGTAAGAAAAAAGAAAAATGTGATTTTATGTTTTTCCGTGAAATATTTCCAATTTTTCTCTTCATAACAAACTTCTTTGGACTTCAACGAATATTTGAAAAAAATAATAAGCCAAATCGGTCCAGCCGTTCTCGAGTTTTGTGCTTTAGCCATTCATTTTTATGTATAAGATTTCCTGCCTTTCATATAATTTTGGCTATATTCTAATATCTGAAAGGTAATTTGTTATTAAAAATTTCTTGTCATAAATAGATAATATTCTAATCGCCAATTCAATAGGCAGGGACTTCTACACTAGAAAACAAATATTTTAACTACATTATGTTCTACGTTTCAACAAACTACATAGGCGGAGTTCAACGTAATTTATGTGTAACCAGAACGAACTGAGAGCGCCATTGTTTAGTCTATGCAAATCTTATTTACATAATATACGTATTTTCCCACTTGAATTAATGCTATTACATGAATGAAAATAAAAGGATAAACATTTTTCTTTGACAGTTTCCGGCTAATAAGCTCCGTTACTATTTTCTCTAAAAATCTTAATGCAGTTTATAGCTTACGTAATTACTATCTGAGGTTATAATATATATGTATAAAAACTAGCGGAACTGACAGATGTTCATTAAACAGGGATTCAACAATCAATCATCAATCAATCAATCAATCAACAAAAAATATCATCAAAATCGGTCTAGCCGTTTAGGAGTGCAGTGATATACACATATACATAAAAATAAACTTAAAAACTATGCAATTTATAGCTTATTTTTTGAAGACGGTATAAATCACGTTACGACTCCCAATGCGAGCGGAGCCGCATCATCATCATTATATTATTAAAAAAAATCAAGCCTTAGTCACACTCATGTAAAACCTGCCAGTAAAGTTTTTTAGCGATTCTGGAGCTTACGACATACAAACAGGCAAACAGATAGAGTTTTTTTAATGATAGTACATCAAAAGAGGGTTGTTGTTTGGCCATTTTAGGTCGCTTCATTTTTATTTTTAAGTATAAGTCTTAAATTAAGTATCAATACGATAAAACACTTGTATCTGATATATTTTTTAATAATTTTCCTCATAAAAGTAGTTTAAAAAAGATATAAATTACTGTTATATGAGCCCGTAACAATATTGCCTTATTAATTATGGGAAAAAATCGGAAGTTACGTTAGAATTACGTTAGGCATTGTGTGGTAACCGTACGTGCGTGTAACTACTAGAACGCGTCATTTCTTCATTGTAATTCAAGTAAAGCAAATATTAAATGAATGCAAATTCGAACTTAAACTATGTACCTATATATTTTTTGATATTTTCGCAGCTTTATTTTACTTATACTATATATTTCAATAATAATTTGTAATAGCACAACATGAGAACCTATATAGTTAGAAAGACTTAAAAAATGTTTTTATTTTAAATAATTACTGAAACCTTATTCATAATAAATTAGTGTTAATTATGTCTTGTGATATATGAATAGTAAACTTTTCAAAAGCTTTCAATCGATTGAAGCTTTTGTTAAAGAAACTTCACAGAATTTATCATGTTTTGAATTGAAAAAATTGCCGAAAATGGTACATCACGAAACATTTACCAAATACAAGTTGCATAAGTTATTATTTGGGGTAATATCTTCTTTGTTTTAACCAGTTAGAATCACGTCCTTTATTTTACATAATGTTTATGGTAGAAGCGTTTTGGAAAGTGGACTAAAGCTGACGATAACTCAGATACTGCGCAATGAAGATAAAATCTGTCTTCACGCTGAATGCTAAGCACCGTCTAATTTAGGCATATGTATTTGAACGTATATCGCGGAGTATAATAACCTGCCACGAATTATAAATATTTTCGCCAAAATTAAAATCAAAGCTTTTGGTAACTAATTTAAAGTAACGTAAAGTTTTTCATGAAAGAATTCTCAATCCTGCAGTTTGTATCTACTTGAGATTTAAACTTATAGAGCTTAAATAGATATTGATAACAATCGAGCCTACCTTTTTTATCAACCGATTTCAATAAGGAGAAGGTTCTCAATTCACCTGTATTTTTTTATGTTGGTTGGGTGTATATTTTCAAATTCGTCCATTTAAATTTGAAAGAAGAATACAACCGCTAAGGGTGGAAAACTAGGTAAGGAAAACTTAACGTACTTCTAATTAACATATTGACTTGAAAATTTGTAAGCGATTGTATTTACATTGATAGAGCAGTGATTCGGTATCGTCAAGCTGATCATCAGATCAGCTTCAGCCATCAGGTAAGGTCAAAAGGTTTTGAATTTGGGCTTACTTTGTTAGATTTGACAAGCCTAAATTTTTAGTAGGTATTACTAATAAACGCGAATTTTAGTTGGTTAATCACCATATATAAATTGGCATCAAACTACTTATATAAATACTTTCTTTCTTGCTACGTCTACACTATAAAAGTATAAAATAACCGCCAGTCGATGCGAATTAAAAGCACACCAACTTCGAAAATATCTGATTAAAGGTATCGTTAGTAAATGAAAACTACTAATCACTTATTTATTACTTATTCAGTGTTTTTAAGTCGATTTTCATTTTTAATTTTTTTTTTAAGTTTTTATAAATTCTATGTAAAAATATAGCATTAAAATTAAATCAAAAGATAATAAAATGGAAATTATATAATTCTAAAAATGGTGATATGCATATTACAGGATATGATTTATTTTACCCATAACAATACATAATATAAATATAGCTGAAAATAAATCTATAGAAAATATGACTTAAGCCACATGTTGAAGTAAACTATCACCATGTGATAACTTACTCTCAAACATTCAAAATTACTTTAAGTACGTAAAGTGTCTAAATGGGGAAATTCTTGAGTCATCCTTGCCCCAAATTACGAAAGCAAGTTGTCAACAGAAAGATAAACAGAGCTAAATAAAGAAATATATGTATGTATGTGTATGTTTACGAGGTTTAAAAGTGTTACAAATATTTTCTACTACATTATTCATTTTCAAAAGTTTCGTGAACTATTTAACTATCGATGTTTTCTGATTGACCATCGTTGGAAAATCACAGTTTCTTTCTTCTAAGTTCAGAAGAATTGTGTATTATCATAGTCATTGCAAATACTGTTCAACAAAAGATTTTGAATGTGACATACTCGTATTCATACGAGTATATCTCTTTGTCTTAAAGATATCGCTAATAATGTGTTAGCCTAAATTATGTAACTATATTTTCAGGTTTCATGGTTTTACCAAAATATTGAAAAAAAATAATAATAATATAAATAAATTTTGGATTTAGTATAAATAAAAATTCTGCCAATTAAACTTTAAAAGTTAGGTAATAAGCTTATATTGTTATTTTTATTTGTTTTTACCTGTTACACTACTCACATGGTACGTCGATAAAATGAAGTCACGTTTTTCTATCTATCTATAAGTGAAGAAGTAAAAACACACTATTCACTCACTTTTTACTAAATAAACATTCGCATTTATAATATAAGCGAATTGTATATAATCTTTAAAATATATTATTGATATTTATAATAATACTAGTAGAATCCGCGGCTTCGCTCGCGCTAAAACTACAAAAAAATCTCTAAAAGGTAGTTTCATACAAACGTTCATCCCCTATTTTACTCCCTTATAGTATGAATTTCGAAAATGCTAAAACAGTATTTATTTAATTTTATTTAAAGACCACTTTACCATTAATACCAAGTTTCAAGTAATTCTAATCATAAATATGGATTGTATTATAACGTGTTTTTCCGTGGGGATTAGATGATCCCGCGGTAAAAAGTAGCCTATGTCACTCTCCAGTCCTGCAACTATCTCCACACAAAAAATCCAGAATTATGATTTCATGAAAAGGGTGTCTGGCAAGGGTTTGCCACGATGTTAAGTGTCTGGCATTGAATGACGTGCTTTTTAATAATATTCTGAAGGTAATACCAAAAAATCACACTTTATTATTTGACGAATTTAGATCGGTATTTTACACACCTTTAGTACCGTGCCAAAGCCACCATAGCCTGAACTTCATAATGGTCCATCGTTCTTATCTGTATTGGGAGCATGCGCTGACAAACTTTCAGCTTTTATAAAATGACGAAGGTCTGGCGTTCACAGGCTCTTAGGCCAAGATATTTTATTTATAACATATAGACTGCTAACTTGCCTTCACTTCACTCGGGTGCGTTCATAATTGAAAAAAAAAACATCTTTTGGCGAATGACTAGCACCATCTTTTACGAATTTTATTACTAACATGTATGTACGTATTATGTATTTTATAGTAAACTAGCATTGCCCGCGGTTCCGCCCGCGTTCTGATGACCAAAAACTAAATACTTAGGTTTTACATATTAGTATACTCTTACATTGCAGTTTTTGTATTTTTTCTCAGAAATGAGACATTTTCCCGCGGTAAAAAGTATCCTATATGTTGACCCGGAAGCTATCACCATACAAAATTTCATCGAAATCCCTCCCGTAGTTTTTCTGTGATGTGGTAACAGTCAGACAGACAAAAGTTCTAAAAACTATAGATTCGGCCTCTATATCGATAACCTCAATAAGATTTTCCAAAAAATATTTAATGTGCAGATTCGGCTTAGTTACAATTTTATTATATGTATAAATATGATCCAAATACATCCAGCTATTTCAGCGTGAAGCAGTAACTAACATGTAAAGTAACATACATATGTAAATATTATATTATATAATTTATACTTAGCCAAGTAAGTTATGATTTTATTAATTTATACAAATTCTTATTAACCTATTGTTAATATTATATTTTGCTGATTTCTGATAAACAAACTAAAATCAGTACAAATTCTTTCATAGACTTCCTTGTAGTACAAAATATTTCATTGCAGCCACACCCACCTCGTGACAATAAAGCGTTGAGAGCGAAACGAAAGTGCTATATAATACGAATCAAGGATTATCGTGCACGACTCCTAATACGTATTGGCATAACGATCAATCGATAGCTGAACCGATAAAAAAGAGGCTAGAGTATATTTGTATTTATAAAATAAGCACTACAATAAAAGGAAAGTTGCATAAGCTATTTACATTATATTGTCATGCGGTTTTTAGATATTTAAAAAGTTTTAATTATAAGTCAGTAATAGTAATATTACACACAAACACATACACACACACACATATATATATATATATATACTATATACATATATATGTGTGTGTGTATATATATATATATATATATATATATATTACATGCAATTGTAGCCTAAGTCACAGGTATTCCTTAGTATAAATTATGAATGATTTATGGCTCGTACATATTCTACAGTAAAAATATATTTTTTGCGAATTTTAAACGTGACGCAAATTTCGAGCCATAATTATAATAATATCAAAAGGTACTTAAAGATTGAGTGTTTGTATTACTAATAATATAATTATAGTTTAATTGCGTTGTCAGTGACAAAAACACTTCCGCACCGATCAATGGTCTATCTCATAGCCTTGTCACTCAGTCACGACGGCGTCAATATATTTTTCTGAACAGGTACTAACGAATTATAAGTAACTTTACACCTTATTTAACTTTTAAATAAAACTATCTTTTCGATTTATTTTCTTATTTTTGGGCTCCCAACATTTCGAATGTTTTACAGCAGCCATGGCCAAAGGAGAGACCGAAGTGAGAAATATTCGCGTACATCTAAGAAAGGTTTTTTATTTGATAACAAAATTAACCTTATTTTACATCACTTGGGTTCATCCCTAAATAAACAGAAGTACATATGCATATCAATGTCACTTTCGAGCCCTCCATCAACTTAAATTTGGGCAATGATGATGAAATTCACACCGAATTTCATCCCATATTTCTACCCTTTAAATTTCAATTTTTTCTTTGCGACAAAATAACCTATGTTCTTTTCCAATATCCAACCTATTTCTATAGTAAAATTCATTAAAATTAGTTTAGCGGTTTAGGAGTGTAATCATAACAAAAAAAAACAGACAGATATACTTACTTTCACATTTATGATATTAATTTAAATGAATAATTTTTAATTATTCTAAGAATTATAATTGAAAAAATCTTAAGAATTAAGAAAATTTATTACATACAAAATCCATATAATCAAATATAATAACTAATGAATTAAAAATTTGACGACCCGTTTGGCTCAGTTTGTAGTGACCCTACTTGCTATGCCAGCGGTCGCGGGTTCGAGTCCCGCTGGGGGCATTCATTTGTGTGATGAGCATGGATGTTTGTACTCCAGTCATGGGTGTTTATATTTATAATTATTATGTATGTATTTAAAGTTATATATGTGTAGTGTATCAACTATCTGGTATCCATAACACAAGCCTCGTAGCTTACCATGGAACTAGACAGTGCTGTGTCTCAATGTCCCAACATATTTATATTATATTTAAATTGATGTCCATTTTAATGTAGCACTTCATACTCTGTTATACTGATAATTGATATTAATATATAATTAATACTTTATCATCATTACGTTTTCACGTAAAAAAAACTCCATTTTAAAACAAAATTAATTTCAAATACCGCATGGAATATTTTTCAGTTTCTATGATCATTACCAATGTACTAGAATTATGTGGAATATAAAACTAATGTTTAATACAAAAAAGACGGATAAACAAGTCCTAATATGGAATCTGATTGGACGGAAATCCAAAACTTTAATATTTATATATAAATTCCAAGTATTCTTATGCATTTTTAATTTTAAACACAGAATTACATAAAAATGTCCCTGTTAATTACTGTATTAAATACAAGGTAAATACTAGGTATAATATACAGTTTTCCTAGGAAATAAAATTTTCTAAGGATTGAAATGGAGCTGTTTATTTCCCGATTGTGTACATTCGCGAGAAACGGTCTATTTATTATATAACAACAAATTAATTAATATTAAAATCGTTTATTACTGTTACGGACAGTGTCTAATTAAAATTGATAAGTAGAAAAAACTAAACTATTCTTTGGAATGTATTTATTTTGTATTAAATAAATAAAGGTGAGATTATGTATTCTAAGGTCTTCAGTTTAGTATAAGATTTGACTCCTTTATTTCCTTAAAATAATTTTTATATATTGAAACTCCCTACCATCTCCTCTATCAAAAAAATACCACCCACTTCTCTAGACGCCGCGTCCCATATATGTACTAAGCTTGTGCAATTCTAAGTATTAAATTTTGTGAATATCAAGCTACATCGAATGTAAATAAACAACGCATTTAACAGGCCTCAAAAATGTACACCGACTAACATACATCTAAACGATTCTCAATGCTTATGTGGCTAGAACAATTATTAAATCCAAGCGGGATTCGAACCCGCAATAAATCGTAGAGGTACAGACAGACACATTCGTAACACTACGCCAGTATTTACGCCACTATTTTTATCGACGTACATAATTACCACGAAAGCAAAGTCGCGTGTAAGAACTAGTAGAGTATAGGTAGTATAAAGCTTGAACACCTCAAGATATTCGAAATTTGCACTTAGTATAATATGTAGATTAGGAAACTTTGACACTTGCGAGCGCGCCGGTACAGCCTCGCTCTACATGCATCTCATTAGACCACAATAGAGACCGCATATTAATTATTTGTATAGTGCGATACCATTCGGTGTGATTACTCATCGTGTAAATGTTTTCTAAGATTTTATTTCAGAAAGCTGTAACGAAATACTTTTTTAAGAAAGGAATATTTATTTAGAAGTTATTATTTAAAAAAAATGAAACGGCTTATGGTTGTTTCTGTATATAAATTAAGAAAATTAAATAATTAAAAATACTTAATAGATTAATTAGTTTATTTGATATCCCACGGAAATCGTTCTATGCGATCACTTGTTAATAAAACGGAGCCTTATTTTTATTAGGAAATGCGTTATCGCATATCACCTGGCAAAGTCAGTACTACCCACTATAACCCAACGGAACTTCCTACGTCTTAATGGGGCATTGCAAGATCTATTACGCACTCAAACACGACGCTCTAACGTGAAGCCTGCCGAGACAGACTACAACAAACACTGGTGATAAAATGGACCCTGCCTCGATCACTGGGCTAATTATCTCTATATGATATCAAAAAAATAAGCTTATCCATTGCTCCTTTGCAGTTAAAAAATGACAAACATTTATTTAATAATACCTCTGATCACATAATACTGATAATCCCAAGAATAATGTGACTATGCGTACTATATTTATTTACATGACCTCAAATTCATTTTTTTTAAATAATATTTGAAGGATGGTGATAGGTGTAAACTCACGGTTGCTTTTAAGTAAGCTTTTAAAAGTATTTGTATTGCTACTTTATAGTTGTTTCGAGTAAGTAGTTCTTGCAAATACGAATTGAATATGAATATATGAAATAGAAAGCTTTAATTTGTTAAGCGACATTTACCAATATACTGCCATAGCGTAAATCTATTAATAAAAGTACAGTGACCCGGAATTAAATTGGTCACTGCCGTTTTTCATACTGATTAGTTTTTTATGAAGTTTTTATCATGGTAGTAGGATTAAAAGTTAAATAAACGTATTTATTAGATTAATCTATATACATAATAAAATTCTGAGTCTAATCTGTACTTAAATGTTTTACGGAAAATCTTATTGAAATTATTATCGATACAGAGGCTCAATCTATAGTTTTTAGAATTTTTTTCTGTCTGTCTGTGACCGCATCACGGAAAACCCGCTGGAGGGATTTTGATAAAATTTGGTATGATGATAGCTGGTTATCCAGATCAACTTATGGGATACTTTTTACAACGGAAAAATATCTCATCTCTGAGAAACCTATACTAACCGTTAAAAGGTATCTATATAAACGTATCGCTAGTTTATACTATAAACTTACGTGTACGTATTATTTTATATACATTTTGTGTTATAATAAAACTTCAAATAAACAAAACAAATATGATTTTTTTGTGATTACGATTAAGTATGGTCATTGGTCTGATTGCTTTTTGGAAAAAGATTTTAAAAGATAATTTTTGTAAAAAAAACTGTAGATCATCACTGCAGACGTACAAAATTCAGCACAATTATAGAATGTAATTAAATATAGAATATAAAAGATTTGAGAGTCACTGGATTCTGTAATTTCTATAAACAATTACATTTTGCTCAAATTTTGAGAACATACCTTATAGTAAGATTGAAAACTTTAAATATTTTAGATTTATCGTAAGACTTAAAATAGAAGGTATAAAAATAAAAATCTGTTTATTATGGAGATAAATAAGATCACTGTCTAACATTAAAAGTCGATAAAAATCAATGGCAATGCAAGAAGGGCAGTAAGACCAGCCCTATACATTAATTACCAGAGCGATGAACATAGGAAATACCAATCGCGACTGTGAAGGAACACCAAAGACCTGGACAAATACAACAGTAGAGATAGCCCTCAGCCGTGAAACTCCAAGTATTTTAGAAGGGATGCTGATGATTGTTTGGATCATAGCGAAACTGAGATCTTCCGTTCACCTTTGAAAATTAAAATAATAACACTTTTTTTAGTAAAATGGTTAGTTGTTTTGTAGTTCTTTTACGCCCTATTTAATTTAAGCCCTTGTCATGCATTTCTTTAATAAACTCTTGAAAATATTTACTCTAGCTAAAGAGAGAATTAAAAAAGAAAAAAAAACTTTAAGAATTGAAGCCGTAAGCTTTTATTTAATAGTCAATTTAAAAAAGGAAATGATATTCAATTCAGCTGCAAGTTTTTGTGTGTACGTTGTCATTTATTTAAGGTATAATTACATTCAAGGACTTCAAAGATATTCGGTTTTAATTACCATATAATTACTTTCAAAATCGTGTACTGATATTATCTATTGTGTCACGATATTTGATTTGTTTTAATCTGATTTTATGTCTTTGATTAGAATAACAAAGCCTAGAAGGAAATCCTTGAAATGACAATATGTACAACTGTTGTTAAAATGATCTTATTTGTATACTTAATTAGATCACTAACATAAATAAATATGTTGGCACATTAACACACAGCACCATACAGTTCCATGGTAAGCTACGAGGCTTGTATTATGGATACCAGATAGTTGATACACTACACATAAGTAACTTTAAATACATACATATTATAAATATAAACACCCATGACTAGAGTACATACATCCGTGCTCATCACACAAATGAATGCCCCCAGCGGGACCCGAACCCACGACCGCTGGCACAGCGAGTAGGATCACTACAAACTGAGCCAAACGTGTCGTCAAATAAAATTAATGTTTTATAAGCATTGCTATGCATACTATTATATTAAAATAAAATAAATTATGCTAAAGTAAATGATTAAAATAATAGCAGATATATTATAAAATGATTATTCTAAATTTTATCAGCATATTTATATTCGGCAGCTTACGTTTCTGTTACTGCCTCCTTCGACGACACACTGACAAATTGCAGTATAAATTTAATTAATTTAAAATGGTGTTATAGAAATTTAAAAATATTTAAAGTACCTACTTAATATACCTATATTTTAAAATATATGATGAGAGATATCCGAAAAAGTATATATGATATGTTCGAGAAACATAAAAATATCGTAACGCCAATACTTTTTTCCCTCTCATGGCGCGCCTAAAGAATTTTCACTTCAATGTTAATTTGGTTATTCTTGACATTTTTAATTTTCTGAATAACTTTTCTAATTTCTTGCCTCTCATAACCTTATTTGGATTATTACGAACATTATTAAAAAATGGCAGATAAGTTCAGTCATTCTCAGGTGAGGCGCTTCCCAACGAACAGCACTCAATTTTTACTACTACACTTATAGGGTACACTATTTGAATATTTTGTTGTAACTTATCCAGGAATGTTCGATTGCATAAACGCCTTATAACTTGTATAATACTTTTTATGTAGAACAAAGCTGTTAGATAAAACTTTATCGTGTACAGGAAGCCTGTAAGTCTGAGGGAACCTAACTAGGTTTCAAAAGACACATCATGTTCCCCAACCCCCACATGGCCAGCTTAGTGGAGTATGACCGGATTCCCTTATAATTTTCAGTGCCATGGAGACCCTTATCCAGCTGTGGGACGTGGGACGTTAAAAGTGCTGAATTAGAGGTACTTTTATAAAGTGCATACATTTCATTTCTGCTTTGTATTGTTGTTGTTTTGGTATCATTTATTATAAATTTCATTAAAGTTATAAAAATGATGCTATTACAAACATACAAAGTTTCGATTAAACTTGTCCACATTAAGTAAATGCCGCGGCTCATTAATCAAATGCAACCAAATGGCAAGAATATTGAATGAAACGATTTCATCCTGCATTTTACATAAAAAAATGAAATACATATTAAACGAGATTTTAACAAATACCTATGTAAGAATTAATTTATCAAAATATTTAAATTTATCAAGTGGCAACACTGGTGGCGCCTACGACGGCGCCTTGTTTCCGCTGTCAGTGAATAAATGTGGTTGCAACCTCTGCCTGACTTATTAGTGTCAATGTCTACTATTCGCGGGGTCAGATATAAAAGCTAATTTAAATTAAGATTAATCTATAAAATCTAGTACTAATATATAATAAATAAATAATTTCTACTTTGGCACACTCTTTCACTTCAACTTGTTACCATGGCCCAATACGTCAGCTGTAACTGGCCAACAAACGTCCTTCTGAAATTATGGTTTTAAATAAATCGAAGAATAATATTATTCAAGTGAGACTTTTAGAGCTTTCATGTAAACAATATTATTAATAGAACAATATTATCTGTTAATAATATTGTTCATATTAAATTATTGCAAATTGTACATTTTATGAATAAAATAGTAAATGGTTCATATTTACTGTTTTGGGTACTGATTGTGAACATGCATGAAAATAAAGTAATTGATAAAACTGTTCAACAAATGTTACGAAGTGGATAAATAGATGCAATGACACGAATACATGAATGGCACTTTAGATCATTAGTCAAATTCATTTACCAAAGCGGCACTGTGCCAGGCGTTGCCTTTTTGAGACGCAATCTAATTGTTTATTCTTCATTTCATGGTTAATATTACTTATACCGACTTATTGGTTTAGTGGCAAGTGCAGCTGTAGATGCAGAGGCTCTGGGTTCGAGTCCCGGGACTAGAATAGTTGGCCAAGTATTTTTATTATTTACCGTATACATCGCTAGTCTCAGTGAAAATTATCGCCTTGGTCGGATTTGGTCAGGTTATATATATTTTTTTATATTGAGCACTTCGATTATTTCTTTAATTATTCTAAAAATTAAATAACTAGAATCCTGTTCGAGAGAAATATTTATTTTGCTTATACTCATATTTGGAGCTCCCTTTGAATCACAATATCATACATAAAAAGCTACTTGTTGTTACTGTCTACGCTTAAGTAATAAATTTAAATTCTTTATGTTAAAGATCATATAGTTTTTCAAAATGACTTTTGAAAAAGTTAATAGGCAGTAGGCTCAGCCGTGAAAAAATGGGAAACTTCAAACTTTCTAACCTCTTTCTGTATGGAAGACTAGCGGCTCAACCTCACTTCGTTCGGGTTCGCCTCTGGTAAAACGAAAACTAATCTATTCCATGGGAACCGTACATTTTTCCGGGATAAAAAGTAGTAAATGTATATAGGATATGCAATTTAGAAATGTAAGCTTAAGATACCACTTCAAAAGACCCTTGTTTTTGAAAATACATGTTAATAATAAATTGTATTTCCTAAATATCAGCTGACTTAGATGATACTTAAATTCTAAATACGATAAATACGCTGCACAAGAGTTCTTTAAAATATAGCCGCAGCCATTGAAACGTTGTACAACTTTTATTAAATAAACGATTAATCAACAAGGTTTACTGCAGATTTTTACGCAAGCGATGATTACACTTTCATACATTATGTCTCAAGGTTCTCTCTAATGTTGTAGCTGAAATGACATTTCAAATATCTTCGTTTGAATCTATATATATAAAAGAAAGTCGTGTTAGTTACTTCGCTTATAACTCAAGAACGGCTGAACCGATTTAGCTGAAAATTGGCAGGGAGGTAGTTTAGAGCCAGGAGAAGGACATAGGATACTTTTTATCCCGTTCGACCGCGTTCCAATTTTTATGATATTTTAATTTTTGGATTTCTCTTAGTCCGGAATAGGTAAGTATTAAAACATATAATTAAAATGTGAGAAAGAAAGATTTTTTCTTTTTATATCTATTTAAAACGTACCTAGCGACGAACCCGAGCGAAGCGAGGGTGAGCCGCTAGTTATAAAATAAACATGATTATCTTACATCTTGAAGTCTGACATAATGTCTATTTACATGTTGAGAAGTCGATTATTTTAAAAGATCAATTAGTGTAATGCAACTATTAAACTTTAACAAAACAGAAAACGAAAAAAAACTTGAAAAAAACAACTTAGAAAAAATATATTTTTTTTTTCTTTAACTTTAGTAGACAACTAGCCACTAACCCTCGCTTCACTTGAGTCATATAGAGTCGTCCCTAGGTACGTTTTAACGGTTCGTATGGAACAGATAGACTATATATTATAATTTATAGGATATTATAGCCTTTCTCAATAAACAGGCTATCTAATGCAAAAAGATATTTTTTCTTCATTTCAAATCGGATTAGTAAATCCTGAAATACGGGCGTTCAAATAAACAAACAAACAAACTCTGCAACTTTATAATATTAGTATAGATTATCATACGCATATATAGATTCAATGGACTAATTAAATGTATGACAAGTTGACTGATTGTCCTATAATAGCTTCATAAATAATCATGAAAAGAACTAGTAACACTTTACATATAACTACAAGAAATATTAAGAGGAGACATGGTTGCATAATAAAGTTAAAGAGAAATCCATAAATCGACGAAAATGTTTAAACATAACTTAGTAGAGATTTATTGCGGCACTAAGCACGAGGTTTCTTTTTTAGGGGTCCACAATGGTATTAAAATAATTAGATTACTTTTTAAAGAAGAACCTTCTTCAAAATCACTCAAAAGTCACCCTTAGTGTGGATTGTTTTTTTTTAAATTTAAGTGATGTCACCCTTAAAATATATTTGCCGTATTCATTAAAAAATATGAAGTGTGATTTAGAATTGGTGAAGACATTGCTAATAGGGAGCGTCTCTCTGGCGTCGACATAGTCCACAATGCTCTTGCTAATTATTAAAATAAAATTACGGATGATCTTTCTGTAAGTTTTCTAAGTTACCTAACATGTTACTCTGTGGTAACATTATGTACACTTTTGATTGATATACATGGATATGGACATATCAGGAATAAGCACATTATCATCATGTAATATTGTATTACTGTCAGTGTACTAAATAAATCCATTTTATACAAATAATAAAAGTGTAACTGATCGCTGTCTGTACATGGATAGATAGATAGGAAGATATTTGAAAAACACTTTTATTGAGGATCTTTATTAACGCAAAATAACCCAAAACAATGATTTTTAGAAGTTTTGTCTGTGTGTCTGTACGTTTGTGCGCGCTAATCTCAGAAACGGCTTAGCCGACTTGGGTGCTGTTATCACTCATGTATTGTGGTAAGCTTCACTCAACATTTAGTATTTGTTTTATTTCAATCGGTTTATAAATAAAAAAGTTATGTCAATTTAAAGAATCAGTAAGTCACTAGAAAAATAAAATACAACAAAAGACATAAAATTCCCCTCCTTTTTGAAGTTGGTCGAAGCTATAACACAATATTATTTTATTTTTATGGCTGTTGCGCCGCACTTTATACAAATCTATATATATAATAAAACTATAGAGGTCGAATATCTGTACATAGAAAAAAATGTTAAAAACCGATTCAGGCGGATGAAGAAGGAAAATAGAACTAGTCCAGATTTTTTCACTTTTTTTGTTTCTCTGTCTGTCTGTTTGTAAGGGCTAATCTCCAAAACTGTTGAACCGATTTAAATGAAATTTTGTATAGTACCTTATATTCCCGGTCAACATTTTAGATACTTTTCATCCGGGAAAACTAAAGAGTTCCAGTGTGAAAAACAAAAACTACTGATTGGATTTTAATGCAACTTTATAATAATATAGTTCACACATCAGAATAACAAACAGGCTACTTTTTATCTCGGAATGTACGGTTCCCGTGGGATAGATTTGTTTTTGTTTGTCTAGAGGCGAACCCGAGCAAAGCGAGCGGTAGCCGCTAGTATCCTTTATTAGGAAGCAATTCCATGGGACTAGGCATATACCATGAATCATTTAATGTTCACACTAAAAAAAACGTCTATTTCACTCTACATCCATCATCACGCCGAGGTGTTCGTCATGATAAAGAAGGTCACACTAATAAATACACTTTCGCAATCGTAATATTTATAAGGATATTTTTTCCACTTGTAAATAATTTATCTTAATTAAGTGTCAAGTTTCAGGTCGCGTCTGAATACAACGAACTGCGAAACAATTTTTAAACTAAATCGAAACTGATTTTGTTATATCTGGTCATCTTATTAACATTTTTACCTTGATATCAGAACGTAAATGCCAATAAACGTAGTGCTTACTATAGATTACTTTAGTGTACATAAAGCTCTGTGTGAATATGAATAAGGTGTCTTTGTTTATTATAATCTGGTGATATTTTTCAATTTAATCCCTCCACGACCGCGGACACGCCGGCGTGTCAGTTAACAGTAGATTCCTTAGAATTTTAATTAAATTCTTAGAAATTTACCTGGAGGTGTTATTTTCAAGCCAATGTTATTTTAATTTATAATGCTAATATTAAAAACAAATTTGTGGATTAAGTATGTTCGAAGATAGTTGAGATCAAATCCCGTATAAATGCATAGGCTTTTTATCAACGTAACTACCACATTACCCGAACTGCAGGCATGATATAGTTTTAATATAAACAATATAATCCGTTTTTTTCAAATTAATCTTCAATTGATCTACATATCATTTTATTATCTGTTATTACCTAACTTAAAGTTATTTTTGTTAGTTATTTTTGAAATGAGAGAAATGGACTGTTACGTAAACTCATTTCTATGCTAAAACAACGATGTTTGATATCATACAACAAAATTATAAAGACGGTTAGTACGAAATACAAATCTTTGAAATACTATAATAACATATAAACCTTCCTCTTGAATCACTCTATCTATTGCTGAAAATTGCCTTAAAATCCGTTGAGTAATTTAAAAGATTTAAGCGAACAGACAACGGAAACACAGAGTAAAGAGAATGTATAGTGTGATTTAACCTCCTGCCTACATCTGTACTACAGCCAGGACATAGGAATTAAAAAAATATACTACCGGTGTTTAAAATGGTAGTTCCAAAATATTTGCGTGGTGACATCTATCGACTATCTGGGTTTCCAAATAGAGATAAATGTCAGTTCCCATTTGATCCTTTTTTTTCAAAATGGCGATGGAAGACAGACATGTGTCGATGCTTGCGCGCAAAGGTAAGTTAATTTCTTGCGATAGTAAAGTAATTAGAAGTTTAAAATGATGATATGCAGTTGTATTTTCGCGTAATTGTATAAAACATGCAAGACAACGTATTGTATTTTTTTATGTCCTTTGCAGAAGACAAATGTAGGCAATAAAAGTTTTAGTACTTAGACTTCCGATGTACTTACTATATAAAGTACATTGATAGATATTTTATCTTAATTATGTTTGTTCTAATTTTAACGGACAATGGAATAGCGGAGGCTTTAAACGATTCTGAGTTTGAATTTTCGGGAGATGATTCAAATGAAGATTCGAAGTTTGTGCCGCCAGAACTTAACCAAACAGCCAATGATCATCAAATCAGTGAGTCAAGCAGTTCAGATGAAGAGGGAAACACATTGGTTCCTGCAGCTGCTTCCCCGGCGTTCTCTAGCAGTTCTGATATCGCATCGACGTCATCACAGGCCCGCTCAAAAGGACGGGGCAGCAGTGTTTCACGTGGATATAGACGTGGCCGCGGTCGTGGACGTGGTCTCAGTTTGAGCGGGGATACTCCATAGCCGCAATCGTCGCCTTTGTCAACCCACCAGATTGCAATTAGGAATCGTCAACATAATGATGGCTTTCAAGATACCTGGACCAAGGATACATTAGATTCAGAATATAGGAATAACAATGATAATGTCAGTACTGCAGTATCCACAAATTGATATGTACTGGTCAGAAAAGTGGAAAGTTTCCATAGGTGCAATAGCTATGACAAGGAACAGATTCTTTTTTATCAGACGACGGCTGAAGTGTGTTTATGATGCTGAAGTGACAGCAGAACAGAAGATACAAAAAAATTGGAAAATACAGCCGCTGTTTAATCGAATCTTGGAGATGTGTCACGAACAAAACTGGCCCAAGAATATTGACGAAACGATTAATCCGTTTACTGGAAAATGTTCGATGCACCAATACTGTCCTAACAAACCGAACCCTGTTGGGCTGAAGGTTCTTGCTACGCCGCAAGGCGCAGTTTGTGACGTGGTGATTTATCAGGTTATACTACATTTGCCCATCTAAAAAACTACAGTATTTTGCAAAAAATGTGATATTAATCTCTGCTTCACGCCAAATAGGAATTGTTATTCCGATTTTCATCAAAACTTAGAGTAATAATAAGTGGTAGGGTATAAGTGTCGATAAAACTTGATTAATATCTAAATATATTCCTAATTGCGACTGATTTGTAAGTTCATAATAATATTTAGTTATTTTTATGACAAGAAATGTTTAATTTTGAAAGTTTTATTTAGAAGAAGTTTTCTTTTTGTTTTTTTCAGAAACTTTATAATGCCTATATATAATATAAAGGTTACAATATGTTGTATTTGTGTTTTATTTCTTTTCTAATTACAATTTATATTTATAAACTATTCTATGTCCTACACAAATCACATAGTAATATTTTCACTTTGTCCTACATATAGGACATAGTGAAAAACCGTTTTTCCAGATATAGGATTTTTTTTACTATTTTTCCAGCATATAATACCCTATTACCGATATTATACTAAAATTTCAAGAGCGTACTCCAAAAAAAGTGTCTCTGGTAGGCAGGAGGTTAAGCGTTCCAACATTTAATAATAATGGGGATAAACTTTCCGTATTTCCGATATCCAAATTACAAATCGTTTTCTCAGAAGCTACATAGACCTTTAGGAGACAATAGGTCGAGCGGCACGGAGACGCAAAGGCGGAGCAGTGTCGCGGGTCACGACTTCAAACACGGTCAAGAACGCACCTCTCTTAGTAGAAATTCGGTATTAGTGATGTATTCACAAATTAACGTTTTATGTATTATATCTTATATAGATTATATAATAGTTATTTATTGATTAACTAGTGACCTTTTTTGGGCTGTCCGTCTCTTTACTAAGCTACGTCTATTTAAAAAATAATGTCGTTTTGTTGCACCATTGCTATAATATATAAAACGACGTATTAGTTTTTCATATAAAACATATATTGATATTATTACAATATAATCTTTTTTATTGTGGGACAAAAGTTTGTAAAGTAAAACCTATTATTATTAAAATATTTTCTAATATTTTAATAATAAAGTAAGTATGGGTGTAAAAGCTCTCATTAATATTACAACTACTGTGGATTATATCTAAACTAAATAAATTCAACCTTCTTCAAACCTGGGCCAAGATCAATGTCAAATTTCACGACATGTGTTACCTAATTATCATATATAAGACGTTTTCTTGTGTAGAATACAATTTTAAAAAATATTAAAATAATCAGCCAAATAAGATTATGTTACATACCAGTTTGTAAGGAAATGATAATAGTTTACATAAATATTATGGGAGAATTAGATTTTTATGTCACTTTAAGTAGTATTTGTTGATAAAATTTCCTTTAAATACAATATTGTTCAAGCTTTATAATACCTTACTAACTTTGTAACCTAATGGTGTTTGATTACTTTTAAGGTTATCGCAGTGAATAAATTTCCATGTCGAGAAATGATGATGATGTTATATTTTTAAAAGAGATAATAATTATTAAATATTTTTTATAGCACCTGAAACCAGTAAAATTCTAATGCATTTCAAAGGAATACAAAATATTTAATGTTTTATAAGTATTTTTTAAGTTTTGTAATTGAATATGGAATGTTATTTATTTAATTTTAGCTGTTATTATTATATTTTTTTAGAAAATTTAAATAATTAGTAATCTTATTTAGTGTTGCCATTATTATAATTATTCAAAGCAACATTATTGTGTAATTTAAACAGTTAAACTTGAAATTAATTAAGAATAATAATTTTAATTTAGTTTGTAATTATTTAAAAAAGAATCAAAATTATTATTAGTTATAGTGTTGCTTATAATTTTGATTATAAAACTTATTAACATTATAAAAGTGTTTAATTTAAAGTTATCAAGTATAATTAGATACTTTAATGCCATTATTGGATTTTTTGAATTCATTTTTGTTAATATGTGGGTAGGCTGTCTGTAACAACTACATATATAATGGTTTTAAGACATCTAAAACCTTAGTCTCTCCTTTGACCATGATTGCTGTAAAGCCATTCGAAACGTCGAGAACCAAAATCAAAATAAATTCGCGAAAAAGTTCAAAAAGATAGTATTATTTAAAATATCAAATATTCGTGTAAATCTAAGAAAGGATTATGTTTTAAAAGTATACTTAGTATAAATGCTATGACTATATAATATGTATATAACTTATTTAATTAAATATAATTTATGTGGAAGCTAAATGAAGGCTTTAAACAAATGAGATGAAGTACTATTTCGATGAGTTCAACGATCGAATCGAATCACTATACAACAAAATTAACATAAACTCAAGTGACATAAAGTAGTACATATATATTTGATTATAATAATATTATATTACCTTTTATATTTACTTACCTATAATAAAGTACGAAATTGAAAAAACACAGATTTATTTCATTACTGTATTATATCATCACGAATCAATTATGGGTTCAATAAAATTTCTCAAATATTTATTACGTCAGTTTACGGTTTATCTACGAGTATATACGAAATTTCATCTAAATATGTCAAGCAATTTCAGCGTAAAGGACAAATATACACACAGATACAAACTTTTGCGTATAAATGCTAATATGAAGTAGTAGAATGATAATAGTTAGAAATTAGAATGACACAATTCAAAGAAGGCCGCCACTACTGTTTTATAACATTAAAACTCTTCTGTAACTTCGAAAATATAATATGTATTAGAGTGAGTCAGTGGGTTACGTAAATGGTAAGGCAGCGCGGGCGCTCGCAGTGATTTGAACGCGATTTGATAATAATGCAATGGAGTGATTGGTATTCTTAAATTATTTCAATACTAATAACATTATATTTGCAAAACAAATTGAGTGCTTGTTCGATTAATCTTTGCGTTCAAATAGTTATATCGATTTTGATGAAATTTTGCATGGGGACGCCATGCTATTAAACTAAAAAGGTAGGTATTATTGGTCAGATATAACCAAAACATTATTCCAATAAATAGAATAATTAATAGTAAAGTAATTCGTCCATCTTTGGGATTAAACTGGACGTATAACCTATTTTTTTTTTAAATTCTGTTAAAAAAAAACGAAAAAAGAAGAATCTGAAGAATCTTAAAAAATGGAGAAAAAATCGAGATAAATCCATGGCTTCTTGAGACAATCAGACACATTTCCGAATTTTTGTTAGTTAAAATAAGGATAAAGTTTAATTTAACTGCTAGACATTTTTGATAGCATAAATCTGATAAACGAGACCAGTGACCACGATAAGACTTAGATCCGTGAAATTGTAACACTCCGATCTGATATACTAATTTATGATATCCATAACACGAACCCAGTGGTCGATAAATTTCAATTATTTACGCCTAAATTATATTATAATATAAGCCATTTTGCACTTTAACTTTATGCAATAAAGTGTAAAATTAGCTAAGGCAGTTATCATAAACTTATATCCAGTAAATGCGAGCTTTTCTTAGAAACAAACTGTTGAATTTGTAATTAATCTTAAAACATTGAAAGTTGTCAATGCACTTTGCTATTTATATCGGGTTAGACTTTAGAATAAGCAAGACTAATTCATTTTGTAATTTACATCAAATTTAACTATTTAAAGCTTTACCTGTTGTGTACTGACTGTTATTGCTTATAGATGTATAAAATTTTTCGCTTTCATTTGCCTAAATCTTAAACCAATGATTTTTCTAATCTATAAACCTAACATATAATAAAATTCTGAGTCGCTCCTGTACATTAAGTATTTTTTGGAAAATGTTATTGAAATAGACATTATTATCGATACAGAGGCCGAATCTATAGTTTTTAGAATTTTTGTCTGCCTGTTTGTCTGTCTGTATGTCTGTCTGTCTGTCTCTCTGTCTGTCTGTCTGGGAACGCATCACGAGAAAATCACTGGACAGATTTTGATGAAATTTGGTATTATGATAACTATTTATCTAAGTGAACATATAAGATACCTTTCACTGAGGGAAAATATCTCATCTCTGATAAATCTATACTAAATGTTAAAACGTAAAGTAACGCTAGTATAACATAATTTTGGAACTTATTTTTATAGTATTGTCATGAGAAGCTGATTCCTATTGGATAACATATGCTAACATTTAACTCTTTAAATTAACTTATGAAATTTTAACAAAAATGAAAAGTTACTACTAGCATGCAGTGATTGCGATAATGCGATGATGTAGAATGATTCGTAGCCAACACTCATGTCAAGTGCGAGTGACGAAACATGTGGATGTGATGTTACGTTTACAAACTAATACGAGTTCGTTATCACTTTAAATACGAGTAGCTGATATTCTTGATATGCCCACATTGAATGTTGCACATGAAATATTTTGAACATAATAAATACAAATCCATTTTGAACATAATACATTTTTAAAACATCTACTTTCAATAAACAGTTGTTTTGTAACTCAATATTGTAGCAATTATGAATTTGAACTTTAAATATAAGAAATAATCATTTCTATTTTAATATTATCTTAATGCTAAGTCACAGCGTTGTTTTGAGCAGGTGTCGATATCTTATTACTACCTAAATGCGATAGTTTATATAATTATATTTATTAACATAGGCTATTAATAAAAGTATATCTATACATATAATAAAACTTTAGAGGTCAAATGTCTGTAGATAGAAAAAAATGCTAAAAACCGAATCAGGGAGATGTAAGAAGAGACCTAGAACAAATCCAGATTTATTCAAATTTTTTGTTTCTCTGTCTGTTTGTATGGGCTAATCTTCGAAACAGTTAAACCGATTTAAATAAAATTTTGCACGGTAATACCTTATATACCCGGTCAATATATTAAATACTTTTCATCCCGTAAAATTAAAAAGTTCCCGTGGGATAGTTAAAAAACTATAGTAACTTACACAGCTTAGTACCTATACAAAAACTACACATTGGATTTTAATGAAACTATACAATAATATAGTTCATACATCAGAATAACAAATAGGCTAATTTTTACCCCGGAAAAATGTACGGCTTCTGTGGGATAGATTTGTTTTTGTTTGTCGCTAGTTATTAATAAATTTTGCAAAAGGCACATAGGGATGCACCCAAGCAAAGCGAGGGTACTCGTAAGTCACTAGTAGTCTTCATAGTCTGTTTGTTATTTACATAGTTATTTACACAGTTATTTACATATTTCATATATTCACCTGCATTTTAAAGGCAGTTTGACCTATAAACCATTGCGACTTATGTCAAGTGCGTGTATGACGCAACGTAACGGTGAAATAACGTGACTCTCACTGTGAATAGCGAAACGAAGCGATAGAGCCACTTAAAACAAAACAACTAAATACATTGACCCTAGTGATCCAGTCGAATTTTATCTTACTGGATTTCTACTAAGGTCGCATATTACCAGTTCAATTTCCACATAAAGTAAATATTATTAGTAGTAAATATTAGTTTGTCATACGATTATGTTTTACAGATTTGATTTAGATAAGGAAGAGTTTAAAGAAGGAGTTTTTGACAAAGTGTAATAGGTGACATAAGTTATTTTTCCAAATTTGGAAAAAGGAGAGCAAAAATGGTTTTAAACTATTAAAAATAATATTTATAACATAACTTACCATCAAAAAAGTTCTCAAATGTAGAGTGAGCCTTTTAAATTTTACCGACATGTTGAAGTCTATTTTGAATTTATCTGAAACAAAATAGTATATTAAAATAATTTTGTAACAATTTTAACTGTAAATGAGGTCCTCAATACGCTACATTTGATCTTATTATTATTATTAATGTTGGGTGTGGTGCCGAGGTCGGCCCTAGCTACGTCGACCAGTTTTGGTCCATTGTAGCTGTACATTTGATCTTACTTCATTCAACCTGATAGACTTTTAAACAAAAAAAATGAAAAAATGAATAAAATTATATAAATAAATATTGATATGTTCTAAATGTAGTTAATCAATATCGAGTTACTATATACATCTATTAATGTGGTAGACTTTAAAAGCAGCAAGTTGTAATTATCTATAATTAAACTTGCAATTACCATGATCAATCTTATGTTCTAGATAACATAAGATTAATCATGCTAAATGCATGCTTACTTTAATATTGTAACTTTTGTTGTCAATTCAATAAATAAATAAAAAAAAGGTGAATTTGATTTAGAAAACTATTATTTAAACACGGTATCTAAGTGCAGAGGTTCGTAGTTAATTATTAGACCTTGAAAGAGCATACGGTAAGGACAACCTTATGCAACATGCACGCATTACACGTTTGTTTTCGTCACTGCCCTTAACTTTGTGGCCGTCACAGCGATAAGCCCCTATCACATTTTTAACACCAAGTACACTTTATTTGTTTTTAATTATCATTCTTTCTTTCATTAGTTTAATATTGTTAAAAGTTACGATTTTATATAAATGAGTAATATGGATTGAATTTTTTTTTAAATCAATATGAGTACCTAAGACCCATGTAAATAGTACATACGATTATTTTATGAACAGTAAATTTTCTATCAATTCTATAGCGTTTTTTATTTTATTTTTTAACTCTACTTCCAAAACCTAAATTTTACTAAGTTCAGTAAATTTCAATGCTTTTAATAAATTAGTTTCTATTACTAAAACTGTTTCTAAACGAGGTAAACCACTCATAATATGTGAACAGCACCATCTATTAATACGCGCCGTCCAAACTCATTAGCTAATTGCTGATCAACATCAAAAAATTCTAACTGAGTCAAATCTGTACATTACCAATTATGGAAATTTGGTTTAAAAAGCATTGTTTCTTTTAACTTAGAGGTTTTTTTAAAATCATAATACATTTTTGAGATACTATATTTAACACAAAATTTGTTTGAACTACTTTTTCCATTATCCTAATGAGAACTTATGGTACGAGTTTGTCCTTCTTGCGAAAAACTTGCAAGTTTGCTAATTTTCATTCCAACTGGTTGAGTCGTCAAGTGGTAATAAATTTATTTTAACATTCGTAATATTAGTAAAGATTAAGGTTAGATAAATTTAAAGGAACTAATTTAATTAGTAAAACAATAAAATAAATTTTGGATCATAAATTTCCAACAATAGATTTAGTTCGCAGGACAATTCATAAGTTTAAGTTAAATATTTCTCACGCTATTAACTATCTATACTGATTTGTTGTTATATTAAGTCACTTCATACAATTAGTAATAAACTACTCTAAAGTCTCTGTGTCTATCTGAAGCCTATGTGATGAAATAATCTGCCTCTACCATATAATATAACTAGCGGCTCACCCTCGCTTCACTCGGGTTCGCCTGTACAAAAACACCAATAGAGATCTATTAGTTCCCACGGGAACCGTTCATTTTTCCGGGATGAAAAGTAACCTGTTGTTTGACCAGCAATATAAGGTATCAGAATGTTAAGTTTTACTAAATTAGGTGCATAAGTTGTTGTGTACTAAGCTGTATAAGATACTATAGCTTTTTAACTATCCTACGGGAACTATTTAATTTTCCGAGATAAAAAGTATCTAAGATGTTGCCCGGGGATATAAGGTACCACCATGCAAAATTTCATTTAAATTGGTTCATTAGATTCGGAGATTAGCCCGCACAAACAGACAAACAGACAAAGAAACAAAAAATAAAAAAAATCTGGATTTGTTCTATTTGTCTTCTTACATCCCCCTGACTCGGTTTTTAGCATTTTTTTGCTATGAACAGACATTTGACCTCTACTGTTTTATTATAGTATAGATATACGTTCTAGTTTGATTAAATTGATAATAGGTATATTAAAAATAAAGTGTTTGAGCCTTAGCTACTTTGCCTAGAACAACATTGTTTAAAATTTCTTTAAATAATTTAGAGCTACTTACTGGTCAAACTTTTTAGTCCAATTTGAATTGGTCAAATAAATTGTACGACTTCATCAAAAGTCCTAAGGGCAGGGGCTCTCAGGATTTAAAGATTTTTGACAGTTTTCACTAAATTACAAAAAAATATTACTTTCTCAGCATCCATGGTTTATACTTA
This sequence comes from Brenthis daphne, assembly GCA_947093115.1. Taxonomy (NCBI): domain Eukaryota; kingdom Metazoa; phylum Arthropoda; class Insecta; order Lepidoptera; family Nymphalidae; genus Brenthis; species Brenthis daphne. The sequence goes on along the minus strand of OX352477.1, from coordinate 26,747,340 downwards.
ATAAAGTTTTTAATATTTACATATATGTATATTAAGTATCAATCAAAAATAATAAACTTTTAATACGTAACAGTTTACATTTATCAGTACGAGAAATGCCAATTAAAAATATTTGTTACTAGAAATTATTCTAAGCATGAATGAATGATACAAAATCTTTAAAATTTCACTTCTTTGTATGGTATAGACATCATATAATAAATCAAAGAAATGGTAAAGACCACAGGGTCAGAGTGCAATAAGCAATACTGTAGGTGAATAGGACGCCTACGTTTCTCTAGTTAACTATAATTTTAACTGTGTCACACTTAAAAGTAATATGTACTTAATTCAAATGTATAAATTAAATTGTAGATACAAATGAAAATTAATTTAAAATACAGGCCTTCAATTAAGTAGATCATATTTTAAAGAGCAATTGTATGAGGATAATCATAAATTATATTATTCATTGTTGTGTGATAGAATGATAGTAGCTAAGTTGCGTATACGGTTTTTTGTAATGTTATGTTCTATACTCATTGTAAGCTAATTAGATAATTTAAATTTTATGACTACTCAGTATTATATGTAAACATCGACTGCCAGTATTTTACAATTTTTATAGTAAAAGACATCAACGCGCTCGCAGTTCTACAATTATACGTTATTTGTATGTCTATACATATTAAAATAAAATTGTAACTAAGCCGAATCTGTACATTATTTTTTTTTTTTGGATAATCTAATAAAAATAGATATTATTATCAATACAGAGTCCGATTCTATATTTTTTAGAATTTTTGTCTGTCTGTCTGTTATCGCATCACGAGAAAACCACTGGACAGATTTTGATGAAATTTAGATGATGATAACAGAAAAACCACTGGAGGTATTTTGATCAAATTTGGTATGGTGATATTGGTTATCCGGGTCAACATATAGGATACTTTTTACCTTACGCGGCAAAATATCTCATTTCTGAGAAAAAATACAAAAACTGCATTGTAAGAGTATACTAATATGTAAAACCTAAGAATTTGGTTTTTGGTCATCTGGACGCGGGCGGAGCCGCTAGCAATGCTAGTTACGTATATAAACTTCTCTACGACATGAATCATACTGAGTTTAAATGAAATCGAACTACATAATTATATACATCAGATGTGTACAAACACGCGGATGCGAATTTTGTATTCGGTTAATTACCGTGTGATTCTCTTGCGCGGTCGTAAAAACATACGAAATTATAAATAAATCATATCTATGCCGGATCTTAAACATAATTTCAATTCATAACTTAATTTTTTAAAACCTAATAATTTTATTAATTAATTTATACTTATAAGCAAACACATAATATAACTATTTTATTTAAGACGTTATTTAGATTAGATAAGTAGCAATTGCTAAAAAATGTTAAAAGATACATACTTTATTCTTTTATAATATGTATAATAAATATAACATAGCATATACAAATATAGAGAGAAAGAAGAAAAAGCTATTCTTAAATGTTTAGAGTTGCCACTAATAATATTAAAATTAATAAGCAATTTTAAAACATGGGTAGAATAACAAGTAATCGTTTCACTAATAATTATCAAAACAAAACCATATAATAAATAAGTTCATTTCGCAATATATAACCTAAACAACATTTGATTGACTAAATAATATTATTCATACCTATTCGATATCGAGCCTACGCGTAGACTGTCCACACAGCACTAACACTTAAATAGATTATATATCAAAAACGTCTAAAACAGATCTCACGAAGTCGAATTTGATAACCGCGAGTTTACGATCGTACATTGCATTTAGTTTAATGCAGAAATGACACACGCATGTAAGTCCGACGCGAGCTGCCGCGGTACTGCCGGATAAACACTCGGCAGGTCCATCTAATCGGCGCATAATCATGAGAGAAAGTATGTTCGATGATATATTTTCGTGTGAATTACCTAATACTGACTAATTTTTGCAATGTGAAGAATGCAGATGGAGATTTATAGATGTCTGATTGAGATGTTTTCAGAGTTAATTAGGCAAAAGCTATTTTAATTTAGGATCCGCAAGCAAAACCCGCAGCTTCGCTCTAGCTAAAAGTAAAAAAAAGTTTGTTTTTATGCTGGTAGTAATAATATATGGAAGTCTATAACCTTGCTCCATAAAGGGGCTATCTAATGCAAAAAGAATTTTTCAAATCGGATTAGTAGTTCCCGAGATTAGCGCGTTAAAATAAACAAACAAACAAATTCTGCCTCTAAAATATTAGTATAGATTTAATGTCAATAGTATATAATTTACTCGTATAGTATATAAGTAATATATCGTGTAGCATAATATACTCGTAATGAATAATTTCAAGAACAAAATAGCATTAGGTGAAATATTATTTTAAAATTTGACTTTATTTGGTCTGCGTAATTATGATAAAATAAAATTAAGTCAATTTTTATTGGGTTAATTAGTTTAGTAAAATTTTGGACTACGAGTATTTCAGATCATAGTACATCACACACTGCATGTCATAGACTCGCTTAGCGCCTACACTTAACATGACCGGACCAACCTACTTAGAAGGCAAAGAAAGCAATACATATTGTCCTCAAGGCTCAATCGACGTCATTCGTGCATCTAGAAAAATATAATATTTTCCAGATTTTCATTTTTATCTTTTATATAAATACATATATTTTAAAAATAACTTTCTTTAATAACATCGAGCTTTTATTGATAAAAATAGTAGCTATTATCACATTGTATATTATTGTATATGATTTGTTTTTTAGTGACTTATAATACATTCTGCCAGTGTCGCGTATTGTGAGAAAGACACGAATGATTCTGAGCGGAAATATAGAAATTTAGCAGTTTTAACGTGGAATTAAAAGTGTGATAGGTATAAGATTAATAGGTAGCTAAGATGCAAGCGCGTCGTTTAAATATGCTGTATGGTCTAAGTATGTTGTTAAATTCAATGAAAAATATTTAATGGTCTATGATATCTTTATCAGCATATCCCTTAATCGTATAAATATTTCCTTATAATAAATATGCCACAGTATATATAAATGGAGGAAACGAATCAGTAACAAATCAAGTTTTGGCGATCAGTTATCACATTTGTTCTCCACGGCAGAAGTAACGTTACGTAAACACGCAAGGTCGTCAGTTCGTCGTCTCGTGCTATTACTTTTTGATTAAATCTGTAAAATTGTAAGTTTAGAAAAGTGTTTAAAATCTTAATTCTATAGTTAAAATCTAAACGTGTTCAATAACAAATACTCATTATTTGAGATTATTAAAAAATCTTGTCTGTTTAAATAATAATGTCCTCATGACCGATCTGCGCAGGAGTATTATAATGCCCAAATGTGCGTGCAGACCATGAATATACTCCTATTCCTGTCACTCCATTGGAAGACCACTGGACAGATTTTGATGAAATTTGGTATGATAATAGCTGATTATCCAGAACAACATATAGGATACTTTTTAATGCGGGAGAATATCTCATCTCTAAAAAATCTATACTAAACGTTAAAACGACCAAGAGGAGCGAGGGTGAGTCGTAATTGTAACAAAAACTCTAAGCATCTTTTCAATCTCTCTCTCTAAAAGAAAATTTACAACAAATCGCGGCGTCGAGGATTGCCATCACACATGGACGTGATATTGACAGTAGGCATTGTTATTTATGTTGCATTAGAAAGTAAAATTTTTCATGCAAAATTGATTAATTTTACAAAACTTAATTTAAAAAAAAGCCAGTTATTTATAAATGAATATAATAATAGATTAATATGTTAAATATAGCTTGAAATACTAAATATTGCAGTTTAGTATTATTTAAAGTTACACTTGCTTTAAGACTAACAAGTACTTGTAACTTATTAGCGAAGAAAATTGTGAAAATCTTTAAACAAGAACCGCCAATTCGTAGAAATTTGTTAACAAGCGGTGTAAGTATATATTTATATGCAATATTCCATAGTGGTGAGGCAGACTCGACATATCTACTAGAATGGAGATCGAACTTAGTACGTTTATAAACCACGTCTTCAAACGCATCAACAAAGTGCGTATCATGAAACCGCGGCTAAAAAAGGGCGTTAAAAAGTCGTTGTATACGTAAGCCCTTAGGCAAAGACTTATGTAAGACGGTAGCGAAAAATCTATTAAAGAAATGTGGCGGATAACTGATGGGAACTACTACTTACTGGGCAGAACCGCACACTGGACAGGGATATGCCCGATTTCACCAACATCACTTAAGCTACCACCTACATATGGGATCCCTAGCTTAAAAGTTCCCCTAATTTAGCACTTAAATTAAATTTCGTTTTACCATGGTCAGAGCCCGTATTTCTAGTACCAATATTTAGGTGGCATTTTAATTTTTTTTAAATTTTTAGGTGACCCCTAGCTGTCGGTGAAACAGAAACTGTCCCCTAACAGCCCCCTAGCAATGCTTAGGGGATCGCTTAAATTTAGGTGACGTTGGTGAAATCGGCCAATAGTAGGCGCTTTAGGAGAGGTCTTTATTAGCAACTGGTTAACATAACAAAAAATTAAAGTACCTATCCTTCTTAAAATCAATCACAAAAGAAAAACAGACAGAAATATGTATCTTTGTGTATATGTAAATATGTATCTTTGTGTATATACATATATATTGTCATTAGCATTAAACTCTTTATAAAGTATCGTTAGTATGTACCTACGTAACTTAGGGTTAATGAACTGAAGCACATTAATTTGAAGAAGCGATGGATATGTTTTGCGCTGTGATGGTTACTTAGTAATTTTATATTTAAAAATACTACTTAATTTTTCTATCATTATATTATTTTTTCTATTATTAATATAGATACTTAAAAAATGGAAAAGTTTACAAAATTTACAAAAATAGCTCTTCATACTCAAAAAAAACATCTAAATTCAAATGAAAATAAAATCGACAATTCGCTAATTTCTAACGTATCACTGTTTTTTATTCATAAAAGCGATCTAGTCGGATTTCTTCAGATGTTCTAATAAAATAGTCTATAAAAGGAGTTAAATGACTTTCCCTTTTTATTCAGATCGCAGTCGCATTGATGCGGTTTGAATAATAAATGTATCATCTTTGCAATACTCGTTCATTGGACGTGTTTCCATTATATTTTAATAAATACAAAGCTTCTATTAAAATATTATAATAACGATTTAATTTGTGTCTATTTTATACAAAACTAGCTTCTTAGGTTTTACATATTATTATACTCTTACATTGCAGCTTTTGTATTTTTTCTCAGAAATGAGACTTTTTTCTCAGAAATGAGACATTTTTCCGCAGTAAAAAGTATCCTATATGTTGACCCGGATAACCAGCTATCACCATACCAAATTTCATCAAAATCCCTTCAATGGTTAGGTATTCTGTGATACGCTAACAGACAGACAAACAGACAGACAGACAGGCAAAAATTCTAAAAACTATAGATTCGGCCTCTATATCGATAATAATGTTTATTTCAATAAGATTATTCAAAAAATATTTAATGTACAGATTCGGCTTAGTTACAATTTTATTATATGTATAGCTTGGTGTAAAAATATCCTGCAAACATAGTAGTACATTAAAATACATTTCTATAAACAAAATAAACTTTAGCCTTTAAAGAAAAAAACGTTGTTGTGTAATGTTATTTGAATACAATATAACATAATATTTAATATAGTTTTATAATGCGCGCTGTAAAGGCTTAATGTGAGAAATGAAGCCAAAGCCAATGTCAGCCCATTATATAAAATAAAAAAAATATTATATATGTAAATTAAATTCTCAACCATAAAACATTTTATATATATATATAATTGTGTATATTTAATGAGCAAACCGAAAACTTAAGCCGTAGGTACAAACAAAGTGAGGAATAATATACATACAGTACTAGTTACGTTTTAACGTTTAGTATAGATTTGTCAGAGATGAGATATTTTCCCGCAGTAAAGAGTATCCTATATGTTGACCCGGATAACCAGCTATTATTATACCAAATTTTATTAAAATCTGTCCAGCGGCTTTCTCGTGATGCGTTCTCAGACAGACAGACAGACAAAATTTCTAAAAACTATAGATTCTACCTCTGTATCGATAATAATGCCTATTTCAATAAGAATTTCGACTCAGTATCAGCAAAAAAATAATATTAATTGACATGTTCACTTAATAACCGTAAATGTCATTCGCTGACTTCACTTGGTAGCTAAAATCTATAATCGTTTAGCATTTAAAAGACACAGATAAATAAGCTTGGAATTCAATAGAATACGTACTTAGTTTGAATAAGCCAAATCTATCCATACTAATATTATAAAAGCGAAAGTAACTCTGTTTGTCTGTCTGTCTGTTACCTTTTCACGCTTAATCCGCTGAACCGATTGAGATGATATTTGGTATGGAGATAGTGTGAGACCCTGGGAATGACATAGGGTACTTTTTGTCCCGAAAATCATCCCTTAAGGGGGTGAAAAGAGCGATGAAAAGTTTGTATAGGGAATCATATCTCAAGTAAGTAATTTTTAAAGTTGATACTTAATTTTGTATACCTATGCGCATATATATAGTTTATTCTATATTAACCGTGAAAACGTACATAGGGACGAACGCGAGCGAAGTGAGCGTGAGTCGCTAGTTTTTTATAAATTGATTTCTTTGAAGTGTTCAAAAGACAGCCACGAATTTTGTAAGGTTTTTTTATAAAGAAAGTCTTATCTAGTTTATATTTATAATATTACATATATTATTACACATTACATTAGTATTATACCTTTTTTGGCTTAGTTTTTTTTTAATTGAAACAATTGCAATTATATAAATGAATATTTACTATAATTTTATTATTACGTTAATAGTTATTAAATATATATGTATAAACACTAAAAATAAATTTGTTAGCTTAAGGACTTAATATTGATATTTTGAAGTAATTTTTCCTTGAAAATAGATTTATATTTAAGTTTTTTTCTGTTTCCTATAAATTTTTATAAAGGTTGGTAACAAAAAATGAAAATAAAACCGTGAGAAAAAATCGTGTAAGTACCTAATAGTTAAATTAATTAAAACAGAAGCACTAGATTAACTTCTCATTGTTTGGAACAGAGTCAGCTATGAGAAAAGCTTTTATGCTTGTCATCGTTTCTATTCTTACTCATGAAAGCCAATAACCCCATAACCCAAAACCCATACGTTAAAATGCACAATTAAATTAAAAATTCCGATGAGAATGGAAAAATTACGTGTGTAGGAAACATTATGTAGGTAAATATTTTATTTGGGTGGACTCTTTAAAATCCACCCGACCCCATAGTTTTGTTCAGCTTTTCTTTTTTTTGTTCGCAAAATCTTGTGATTCTAAAATTATACAAGCACGAATCCATCTCAAATAAAATAACAACAAAATATAAAAATGTTCAAAAAAAAGGCACGGACGTATGTCTGTGGGTCTTAGACTTACTCAAATAAAAATAATATATTTTGTAAACGTATTTGATCCCAAAAAGATTAACTGAATACACATTATACACATGTTTTGAAAAAATAATATACAGTTTATTATAGATTTGATTTCTTGTAAATTAAATAAGTACATTATGAAGACTATTAAAAAAGTATCCATAAGTAACCCAGAATGTCGTGTCGTACCCAAAAGCGAAGACAAATAATGCTTATATAAGCCGCGTGGGAACACATGTGCGGCTGTACGTTTGCATGCAAGAACTAGACCGCCGGAACTCGCATCCGAATCGTGTACGTAAAGTTATATTGTGGAATATAAATATTTTAGATTAAAAAGATTTTTAATATGTTATCAGTGCCGGTACGATAACTTGGTTACGCTCATAAAATGTTTTTTGCTTAAGAACCAGTGGTACCTGTTCCTACGTTATGTGTTAACGGACAGACAGAAATCGTGAAACAATATAATTCTATTGTACGTTATATAAATTACATTGAATACTTACTCTGTATATAGATACAGAGACAAACATATTATGTATGTATAAAATCTTTTTATGACATTACTAAAATAAATACGTTATATCTCAAAAAATATCTTACGAATCAGTTCCAGATATTGGCCCGTTCCAGTGAACAACTTCTTTGGTTTTGTAATAAGAACATTAAATATTAATCAGTATTTAAGTACAGTAATTAAAATTCAAAATAAATAATAAAGTTAACTAAATTATATAAAATTTAAAAATGTTATTCGACCTTCGTCGTAGGTATTCCTATTGTTTTTTGACCTCTGCTCGCAATTAACTATATGCGGAAACAGTAATTGTATAGTTAAACGCGCTTTGTTCTATCAGACGTGGTTCGTCCACAAAATCCATAGATCCTTTACGGTATTGATTAAAATTTAACAATTAAGAAAATTATCCCTAGAACTTAAAGCATTACTTTATAATATTATCCATATCGACTTAGGCTAATTCAATTCAATTATCTTGGTAATGGCTACAATGCGTGCCAGTTGAGCACGGATTACTTCGTCAATGTCACGTGGAATGGAGAAGACGACAACGTAAAGAATTATATTATAGACGGACTCCGCCAAAAAATATATGTCAAAGTCAAAAAGTAGCGTTTTTTAAAGAAAATAGTATATAGATATTAGTCATTAATTTACAAAAATACATTATGAATAATAAAAACAACTTATTATATATTTTGTATTTTTATGCATTAGTAATCATTCTTTTGAAAGAGAAATAGCACAATATTAGTGCTAGTATAGTATTATATACCTAATCTGTGATATTAGATTATATTTTTTTCTTATTATAATAAAATCCGTTAACTTTTTTATTTATTATGATTTACTTACCGCTACTATTGTATTCATATTTGTATTCTGTTTATATATATATACACAATAGTACAATATACAATATATAATAATTGTAACTAAGCCGAATCTGTACATTGAATCTTATTGAAATAGACATTATTATCGATACAGAAGCCGAATCTATAGTTTTTAGAACTTTTGTCTGTCTGTCTGTTACCGCATCACAGAAAACCACTGGAGGGGTTTTGATTAAATTTGGTATGGTGATAGCTGGTTATCCGGGTCAACATATAGGGTACTTTTTACCGCGGGAAAATATATCATTTTCGAGAAAAAAATACAAAATCTGCATTGTAAGAGTATACTGATATGTAAAACCTAATAATTTGGTTTTTGGTCATCTGAACGCGGGCGGAACCGCGGGAATTGCTAGTATATATATTATATACAAACGCTAATTGTTAACGCTCTGTGCACGGCACGCGACGGTGTCGGTCGGTGACGGAACGGTCTAGTGGGGCAGTCTCATAATTTTCAATACAAAGAATATTTTTTTGCCTGACACAATCCCAGCACGGTCATGGTATGAGACGAATTATTCTGTTTTTATTTCCAAGTTTGTGTGTCAAAATTACGAAAAAAAAATTAGCTTCATTATTAAAAGTGTATAATTTTAATTTATTTTAAAGTAAATTATGATAGACAAGTAGTCAAATACCAATATCTACACAAGGATTGCTAAGTTTATATCTGTTTGATAATTATCGGATATTTATCTGATATATAATTTGTTTCGTTTGTCTGTGCGTTTGTGCACGCAAGTCTCAGAATCGGTTTAACCGATTAGAGTGCGGTTTTCACCAATGTATTTGTGTAAGCTTCACTTAACATTTAGTTGTTTTATATCAATCGGCTCTTAAATAAAAAAAGTTAGGTCAACTTAAAATAATCACTAAATAAAACATTTGAATCAGGAATCATGTATTTATTTAATACAATAAGTCACAATTAATAAATTATTCTATAATTAGACACATATCTAACACTAAGGTACGACATTTGAAATTTTAAGTGTCAATAAACATTCTTCGACATCCAAACTTGGGTTACAAAAATTAATTAGTGAATTTTAAATATGGATATAAAATATTAATTTTCTGAAATATTTCGGATTATTTTATATTTATATTTTTCTGATATATTTAGCAATCGAAAAATGTTCAAAGACCCTAATATTATAATCAGATCTTTATATTTAATTGTACATTTGTGACAAAGAGATGAAGTATTATAGAAATAGTAAACTACTCTATTACGACGAATATTTCCTAAAAACACTTCAAATTTATCCTTTCAGTGTTGTCCGACCAAAATATTTTAGAGAGATAAAATTTTCAAAAAAAAAAGAAAAATTGTTTTATGGAATATTTTATTTTAAATAACTATTATTTTTTATCTGTATTGCATATTCATTAATATTATGGCAATACCCAGGTCACAATTAAACAATCTATCTTAAAAATTTAGCACTCTTCGTTCCATCACTACATAGAACATCAAATTTAAATACTAACACGACATATATTTTAAACTTAGTAGCAAAATGAAATAATTATAAAGGCCAGATTTCCAATAATATATTTTATATAGTAATCTCCACCACCTCGCACTTGGCCAGCGTCATGGACTGTGGCTTTATTCTCCTCATATTAAGGGAAGTCCCGTACCCGTTATACAGGGTTGAATTATGATTATTATATTATAGTACTGAAATAATACAAAAATGGAAGGAGAAGCTGTCGTAATAACTTAATAAGATTTACTTAATAAGTTAATTTACATCTTAAGCTATTAAAAGATTTAGTGTGGAGACAGGGCTTGATTTAGAGATATGGAGTACCTGGGGCAAAGTGGAAGTTTTTTTACCGGACTGCGGCGAAGTCCAAAGGAGGGTTATGTGTTTGACCTGTATGTATGTATGTATGTTTTAGTAAAAGAAACATAGTATTATGCAGTCGGAGACACACAAATATACATGTAGCAAGATCGGCAGCTAGTATAAAACATGTATCAACGTCAACTTGTTCTCATCTTTTTAGTTCGCTTTTCACACGGTCGGGTTTTTTATTTTTGTAAATTGATTTTTGTACTTCTCTAATGTAATGAATTCATAAAAATAATACCTAAAATATTTTACTGCGAGCACTTCAAGTGCAGTTGAGTGTGGAACAAGCCTAATGTGACCTTATAAATTATTTCATTCCACTAGCATTGTACCTAACACGTATCGACAATATTTATGTCAACGACAAATAAATCTATCGCACGCTAAACATTTTGCTGTCCGACGGCAAATAAGAATAAAAGCTATCAATTGAACAACAATAAACAAAATCATTTGGTCCTTAGAATACTTTTGTGTAAACGTAAGGTACATCAACGTAAAATACTATTTTCAAAGCATTTCAATATGTATAGTTATACTTCAACTAATTAATATTTAAATATATATTTAAGCTGTTGATTGCAAACAGACAATCATATATTTATCATATACTCTGGTAGGACGTCGGTATAGGAATAAGTATATAACCAATGAAATTTCATCGATTTCTATGAACAATTTTAACGCACACGCACTGATTTCAAACTAAACGTACACAATCAAACGTCAAATCAAAAATGTAACGTAACATTATAACGTAACATAAAAATCACATAAATAAATCACAAAAACTTAACAAATTACTACATATTCAAAATAAAAAACGTAACTGTCAAGATGAAGTCCACAATAAGCAAAGATCCTGAAAGGGTTCAGGTCTAGGTGGACATAATTAAAAAAACCTTAATGTCGTAATAATGCAATTATAAAAGAGAAAGATAAGAAAGAATATTTAATAAAAAAATGAAGTATATAGCTTCGTCAATGTATGTATATATGTATATACTATATATGTATATATACTGTATACCATATAAGTTGACAAAATATAGCATAAGCGACATCTAAATTAAATTTAATTATATATAACATACATTATATTAACATCGCACTTCATGCATTTAGTTCGACAGTGAATATTCCATAGACTATAATTTTCATTATATTATGTACTTTATTTCATAAATTATGGGAAAAATATAACATAGCTTCTTATAAACCATATACCTCCATCTTGACATAAATTAATTATTAATTTTTTATTTAATAATAAAACAAAGGTAGTATTTAATTAAACTAAATTAAATCTAAGTGATTTTTCATTTTACTTAATGATTAAAACGTTTATATTTGCATTATCTAGCACAAATAGTTACCGTAGCGTAAGTATTTTCTCTATATTTACCCCAATTTATATGAAATCATATGAATGAATTACAATTACTAAAAAGCAGGAAAAATAGTTTTAAAATATTAGTATTACGATAATATATGATAGAGTGTAGAGAAAAAATATATTACAATATTATTACACTATAAAACATACGTATTCATTTTATTTCTATAAAAAAAAAACATTGTTTTATAGCCGACTTTCATATATTATAAGAAAACTTGAATTTAATTTTATAATACATGTAAAATATACAATATTAACCCGTAGCTGAAACTAACCAAGAAATATTTTAATGTAATAATTATAATTTAAGCCTTAATATATAAAAATGAATGCTTGAACGAATAAATGAATGGAAGTCTCGTTTGAGATATATCAAGTAAAATACGTAGAAAAATATTTATATAACGTTCGAAATAAGGATATAGTTCGAAATGTTTAGCACATAACAAAGCAGTCGATTTTCAGTCTAAAATCTAAATAATAGAAAGAAATGCAAATTCCCTGTTTTATCCAATTCATGAAATCCAAATTGACTATACATTTTTAATAAAAAAATGGCGTAAATTATCAAATGTTTAGGATGGTAATTATTTTTCGAATTTTAAACAATCGAAATTTATATTATTATTATTTATATGCATTTAATTGAAGAAATTGATAGTTAAAAAAATAAGCATTATGTATATATATCTAGATTAAACATACTAGTTCTCAATAGAAATTTCTTCAAGATACAAGATCAGAATAAAATATTTAATCATATAATTAAATAATGTAGCATTAATAATCCCTTCAAAATCCCAAAAAAATAACACGGCTACGGAATCGTAGAATTTCCAATGCTTTCATTTTAATAACCATTTTAAATATATCCGTTTTGATAATATTATATATTATGTACTATAGATGAATTGAAATGAGTACGCAATAAAAAGACTAGAATACGCTGTTTCGACGAACAGTCCAAGATATGTCCAACCTTCGTGCAGTGTCACACTTAAATATAAAAAAAAAACTATTATATTTCTCGGTGGGTGAACAATAATACATAAAAAATTGTTAGTTGTAAAATTACATAAAATATATATAGAAAAACTTAAATAATAATATTTTAGAATAAAATAAACATATACATCTATTTAGTTATTTAAAGAATCAATTACTTCTCATTGTAATACATACCATATATTAACGTACTATAAAAACTCATTATATAAACCTTTACAAATCACATAGAAAAGTTAAATAAGTGTGACACCACACTTACAATGTCTGTCAAATATCTGTCAATGTCAGACCTGCGATGGATCTAAGGTACCATGTTGAGAATGTTTCTATTCTCGAGCGACTCTTTCAGGGCGTAGAACAGTTGCAATTGTTGTTCTGGCTTCAAATTGTACACCTGTAATTTAATATATAAATACTTTACGAACGACATAATAATGTGTTATATTATATTATACTAGCGACTCACCCTCGTTTCGCTCGGGTTCGTCCCTAGCTTGATTCCCCATACAAATTTTCATCACCATTTTCACCCCTTTAAGGGATGATTTCCGGGATAAAAAGTATCCTATCTCCTTCCCGGGGTCTCAAACTATCTTCTTATCAAATTTCATCTAAATGGGTTCAGTAGATCCAAAGATTATCTCCTACAACGTCACAAACTCACAAACTCAACGTTTTTATAATATTAGTATAGATTTATTATATAAGGCAATAAAAACTAAGTAAAATGGACTCTCAAAGTCCGGATCTCGCATTGCTGATATTCTCACGTGCAAAAGTAAAGCTACGAGGTTTGTGTACCATAAAGTTGATCACTTCACATATATAACTTTAAATACATACATATTATAAAATTATGAACACCCATGACTGGAGTACAAACAATCTTGCTCATCACACAAATGAATGCCACGGAAAATTTAGCTCTATAAAGAGCTGTAGCAGTCCGTCTAAACAGTGATGATTAGTTTGGAAACTCCAACTTGTACAGCAGAAAGGCAGTTCATGTACCTGTTGCAGCAGTTTCTGGGGCGTGGCGGTGCGTATGAAGCTGGTGATGTAGACGTTGACGAAGGTCGCCATCAGGAACTGGCAGTCGAAGCGATCCATGATGCCGCCATGACCCGGAATCACGTCACCAAAGTCCTGTAGCAATAATATTTTTAATATCAATATTAATCTTTTGTATCAATACTAGGGACTAAGTACGCTTCGCTCCTAAAAGGTAGTGTGTTACTCATGGTCCATGGTCTTCCTATGTACTAAGCATAGTAACAAACATACACACACAGGCATACACACAAACTTTCGTATATATAATAATAGTCTGATTATAAATGTTTCTATCTATTTAGATGGAAAATGTAAAAGTATAATAATTATCTGTACTTAATTTATTTTAAAACAATAAAAATTTAATAGTAAAAATACATATTTTATGTTCAATAAGTTATGATAAAGTATTTTAGATTTTTTTTTATTACTTCATATTATATTCTCCATAAAAGCCTCAAAACACTATAACCTAAAGAAAAATAAGTTTACAAAAGAACAAACCTTAATTTTGAAAGCACGTTTGAACCCAGAAGCAAAGAAACCTCCAAACGGTCCGATGACCGAGCTAAAGATGCTGAGCGCCAACGAGTGGATCATGAATGGGTACATGGTCATTTTGTCACGACCAAACTGGAACAGAAGAAAAATCAAAACTTTACATATACACACTACTTCAGTCACGTATTACTCTAAAGGCACTGGTAGCTCAGTGGTAACGCACTCGCTTGGGAAACTGAGTGTAGTAGTTCAAATCCCAGGTCTCGCACCTGTGACATTTACATGTGCCAATCATTTCTAACGTGATAACCACCTGATCCCTTGAGTACTGAAAGAGATTTCGGATTTGAACCCAGAACCTCCAGATCTGCAGCCGTACTCCCCACTGGATCAAAGAGGCAGTTCTTATTATAAAAAAACTCATAAATTATTCAAAAATAGAGCTCATTAGAAAAAAATATACTTACAACTTTCATGACTGGCTGTAAGAATTGCGGCGGGGTATATTCTTGCAGACGGAACAGTGACGACGGCTCGCAGTCCATGGTCATGCGGCCTAACGACTCCGAGTACTCGATTGGACATACTAGATACGGATATTGCGACATCATGTAGGCTAACTGAAAGCAAATAATTTATATTCAAAGGAAAAATTTAATTATGATTTGTTTTTAGACGTCTTGATATGCACTCTAAAACTCAGGGATGTAACACCATTAAGTATCCAACCTCGATTCCGAACGCTAATAAGACTTTCCTGACAGAATTAAAAGCTTTATTGCTGCAACCCTGATTTCGAACCTAGGACTTCAAGAAACGCCACAGTAAATGCCAGTGTCTATACCTGCGGGCAGTCAAATTACAATGTAGAGTCACTGTCGTATTATAAAAAATACTTGAGAACGTGAAGAGTGTCGATAGTGTCAATATAGTAGCTATCTTAATATATAAAAAATAATTTTCGTCTTAGAAGCCGTCTGTCCGATTACGATCAAACATTAAAAAAAAATTGTATCCACGACCGGAATGTTTGCGAAATGGTTCCATCATTATACGAGAGATGGCGAGCATGTTGTATGGGAAAAATATGAAATTTATTTTTATGCCGTCGTTTATGGAAAATTACGAGTATAATCATTTTGTATTGTATACGTAATTAAAATTTTATTAGGATCAAATATTTATGTATCAAAATAAGACAATATAATATTATGTGGATAAAGTGCAAATGAAGAAAATCATAAAATGATTAATAATTATTAATGCTGTGGTCAATATATACGTTGTATTTTGAATATGGCAGAGTATCTGCGGGGCCGGTTATTATCTATACTAATATTATAAAGAGGCAGAGTTTGTTTGTTTGAACGCGCTAATTTCAGGAACTACTAATTCGATGTAAAAAAATCTTCTTGCATTAGAAAACCCGTTTATTGAGGAAAGCTATAGGCTATATATTGTTATCATGCTACTACCAAAGGGAGCGGAGCAGTAATCATAAATGTCAACAAATCGGGCAGACTTCCATGCACTATTATTATGCCATAAAATTAAAAAGGTTTTTTTTGTAGTTTTAGCAAGAGTAAAGCCGCAGGTTCTGCTAGTGTCATATATAAAAAATACGATATATACATATAAAACTCAATTTGCCCTCTAAATAGAGTTAACAAAAAGGAAAAATCTAACATATATAATGCTACTTGGAACCTATTAACTTTCTTTTTCATGTTAATTATTACAATATGTTTTAATTATATATGCACATTAAAAATGTCAAGTACAAGGATAACGTCATATTTATGATACTTTAATATGAATTGACTCCTATTTATTTATTTATTTATGTTTATTGGTCCACAAAACAAATGACAATCAAATACATATAAAATAAGAATAGTTTGCAAAATTAATGCACAAGATTGCATTTTTCTAGATGCAGACACAGCATGCATATACAACAAAACTTAATATTATAAAAAACAAGATTTAACCTACGGTAACAATGAGGAACGGCTTTTATCTACTAACAATAACGAAAAATCTTAAAAAAATATGCGTTACAGCTATTAAGTAAAGGACATGGACTCCTGTGGAAAAATAACTATATATTTGTTATTTTTATGACATATAAGTAGTAAAACTTTTCAGCGTATATCTTATAATTATTAACCTTATACAAAAATAAATACGCAAAGACGACAGCAGAAAGTGTAAAAAGCAAAAAAAACTTTGAAATTAAGTCCGCTTTAAAGGGTGCCAACAGATAGCCTATGTGTTACTCGCGGTCATAGCCTGTGTACAAATTTTCATCCAAATCGGACAAGCCGTTTCAGCGTGAAAAACAAACATACAACCTACTTTTGCATATACATACATAATAGTAGTCCGATAATATAAAAACTAATGTATTAGTCGCAGTCGATACGTTAATTATCAATAATAAATTACTATACGATATTATATGTACATTACACAGTTATATATAAGCTGTTCCATATTAAAATAGCCAAGGCAACCAGTTCGTTCGCTTGTCATGCATTTAAAGTAGTAATTGTATAGCCGTATAGTAATGAATACATAAAAACTGAATCTAAACAATAAAAGAAATCGATTTTCTAGCGATATTTTAATGTACATATACATACTTATATCATATCACTTATATCATCATATTTTCTATGTCATATATTACACCGAGGAAAGAAGATTGAATATTTGAATAGTTAAAAACATGAAGACCACTCAATAGCCATACAGATTATCATGTGTACAAAGTTTCATTAAAATGCGACCAGCCGTTCGTTAGTGATTGAGTCGGATTGAAACAAAGTAGATATAGGTTTTTCATACTTTTATCTATTTATTTGGTACATTTACAATCACGACAGGTACCTTGATATATACGACACAAATATTATGCATAGAATTATTTAACATAGTGATTAGTTACTTATAAACAGACACGGTCTTATTGGAAATATTACAATTTAGACGTTTTAAAGTATATAATTGAAGCGTACTTTATAATAATTATAATTTTTTAATTTTTTGGATATATATATATATATATATACATATACATATATATATATACATATATATATATATATACATATATGTATATTTATACACCTACTTGATTGAAAATGATTGATAAAAAAAAGTTTAAAGTAAAAGAACATACCACTAGTCCAAAAACAACAGTAGAGACTCCTCCACCTATGAAGCCTTCCCACGTTTTCTTAGGGCTTAATTTGATCAGAGGAGTCTTGCCAAAGAAGAAACCGAACACGTAGGCCATCACATCGTTGCAGATAATCATAGAAACTGGTACTATGAACCAGATAAGACCTGAAAAATAATAACAAACATAATTTTTTAGTTATTCAAGAATAAAAATTTTAATAATGAATACAAAATACTTCCCATATAATTAATAAAGATTATACATATATTATCTATCATCAAGTAATGATCTCCCATCACTAATACGTTATAAATCGCATGATTTTTTGTATATTTTGAATATATTTTGAAAATAATACATTTTTTAGGATAAATTTCTTTGAAATACTACAGTTATTAATACCCTACGCTTATAATATACGGTTAGAGCAAAAATATGTTGTTACACAATGTTTGTAAATCATAGGAAAATTCATAAGTGAAAAAGAACGGTTATCAAATGTCCTGTCTAATAGTACCTGCAGTCTACAGATTCCCCATCATATTCCATGATATTCCCCATCATGTTTCAGGATAAGATAAGGTAGCATGTACCACTATGAAGCCGAAAAATCATGCAAAAAATTATATCGAATCCGTTATGGTGGTACAAAGAACACACATGAAAAAACATAATCATCCTTACTCATATTTTATACTAGCATTGCTCACAGCTTCGCCCGCGTTCAGATGACCAAAAACCAAATTCTTAGGTTTTACATATTAGTATACTCTTACATTGCAGTTTTTGTATTTTTTCTCAGAAATGATATATTTTCCCACGGTAAAAAGTATCCTATATGTTGACCCGGACAACCAATATCACCATACCAAATTTGATCAAAATACCTCCAGTGGTTTTTCTGTGATGCGGTAACAGACAGACAAACAGACAAAAATTTTAAAAACTATAGATTCGGCCCCTATATCGATAATAATGTTTACATATTTCAATAAGATTTTCCAAAAAATATTTAATGTACAGATTCGGTTTAGTTACAATTTTATTAAATGTATAGTTATATACTTATTTAAAAAAAAACTATTAAAAATTATGTTATGATATAAGTTAAGGCGAGTCACTAGCTTATAAATTGTTATAAGCACTAGCAAAAACATTCTTTTCCTTATGTGTATGTGAACTCCCATATTATAAAGTTTGTTCTAATCCCTATAAGGCAATATTAGTCATTATTTCAGTTCAGTCTATTACTTTTTAACGAAATTCATTATGTTATATTGTTATATGTATAAATATATTACATAATTAACATACAATGCAGTTTTACATAGATCGAGCGTAATTTGAATAATTTCAAATTCCAGTTGTACCATTGCGTCGTGACAGCAATTTATTTACAAGGGTAAATATTTTATATATAGAATATAATATATAAAATGATTATATTTACGTATTTATCTATATTAATATTATAAAGGAAAACTGTGTGAGTTCGAATTTAAGAGGCAAACTTCGAAACAGTTAATTAGTCCGATTCTTAAAACTCTTTCACGACAAAAATTGCCATTATTCCTTAGACTACTTTATTCTGATATTTTACTGATATTATAAAAAGTTTAGACGTTTGGATGTTTGTTACTCAATCACCCCAGAACGGCTGAAATGATCTGGATAAAAGGCACAGAGATAGATTAAAGCACATACTATTTATTCCGGAAAAATGGACGGTTCCCGTTTTTGTTTTTCTATATATTTTTCTCCAATATATTTTTGACTGGTTTCAAAAAGGAAAATATTCAATATAGATAGTCGTATGTTTTTTTTTGCGTAAATTATAAAATATTTTTGGCAATTGTGATCTATAATAAATACTTATATACAAAGATACAAAAAAACGTATAAAATGCTGCAAAAATATACTTAAAAAAATAGAAAAGATAAGCTGTTTTCGATAAACAAATACCTATAATAAAGATAAATTGTTTGATATACAAATAGATAGATCAGCTAATTGTGTCAGTAGTGGTGAATGAGCAACGTTTTCCGATCTTCATGTTTAGTAGGTAGGTACTGTTGAATAAAATGGGACAGATTGACGGCACTTCAATGAAACCTTCATTTGAAGAAGCATTTATAGTATACAGGATACAAAACTTAATATAATTTAATAGAATTATTTACTACTTACGAAATTGTTTACGATACATTAATATCAACTTTTCAGCGATTTCAAGAAATGAGGTCGTTTTTGTGTGTTACGAGATATTATCACCAAAACTAAGAAGATTTTCATAAATTCTCTTTTTCAAAGATAACTCATACTTCAAGGGTGGCCTATTATGGTATCCTTGTACTTATTTTATCTCTCTTAAAATATAAAAATCGCATTCTCTTGAGCAATGTTTGCTATTCCGTGTAGTTCCAGATTAACGGCCCATTAAAAATTAACACTATCTATATGTATATTGTGTAATTCTATATCATAATCGTCAAGGAAACTGTTATTATTTATTGTATGACTTAAATTATCAAACCTATTTATCAAACCTACTTTTAACAGATAATACAAGAAAAGCAAAATTCTTTTAAATAGAAAAGTTATGCTTCGCTATAATATTTTACTTAAAATATTATTTATTTTTATAAATATCATCTAAGAATCTAAGAAGATATAGATATATTTAATCAATAATTAATTTTCATGGAAACACACGAGAACTATGACGTAATAGACCAAACCAAAGAGGGGACCACCAAGAGGATAAAATCATACACCGTCTAAGAATAGCTTATTGTTTACGGAGCAATGTGTACGTTTAGTATGAAATATAATGCACGGACGTTCAAATTTAAACTGCTTCATCGTCATCTAAATATGCGGGAAACATTACATAAGTAAATTGTCGAATAATTTACAAAACTTATAGCATAGGTATGAACTATAGTAGATATTTTTTAAGAAAATGAATTTTAGCAAATCCAATACATTTGGTATACTATGTAGTTATAGAGATAATAACATAATAAATCTTAATCCGCGGACACGCCGGCGTGTCAGCTAACAATAGATTTCTTAGAATTTAAATTAATTTCTTAGAATTAATATCCAGAATATTATAATACTTCTAAGTCGAAAGTCTCGTGTTTGATTTTCAGTTCGAATTATTTGTATGGGTAATACATCATTATGCCTACTATTACCCATACAAATATTATCGATTCGGCATTTTACATTCGTAAACGTGAACGTATGATGACATAACTGATACCGCTTTTTCAAATAAAGATAAAATTGTATTTTTATTTTATCGATATTTCATCAATATTTTTTAACCTTTGTGTAGACTAAATAACTATGAACATTTAGTTTTAATCTTAATATCTAAATAGAAATGATATGCTGTTCGTTGGAGCGTTGATATGCCCAAGTAATATTGAGATGGATTAGACGATTTAGTTATTTTTTATAAAGTGGTCGCAATATTTCGAATAAGGATTTTATGGAAAAAAATAAGAAAATTTTCTCTGAAAATTGGGAAGCTCGGAAAAAACTTAATGTGTTTTTCCTATAAGATTTTTGTATAAACACAAAGATCGCAAACAGCCAGTTAAATGAACATTCAAAGTAACTAATTTTCTACCAGAAAATTAACGTAAAAAATCAGTACACTTGATCATGCAAACAAAGTAAGAACCAGCTGTTCAATCGAAGGTTATTGACCCGTTATCAGCGTGAGAAAATTGTCGTCGTTATCGATCCAATAATTAATAACAATGTAAGACCATATTATTAAGGTCATCTCATCATTGGTGCTTGATTACTTTTAAAGAGAGAAACATAATATTTTTTGGTATTTTTATTTTATTTAAGGCTTGCCAGCAATTTTTTAATTTATTCGTCTAACTATTACAAATCAATAGAAAAATATAATAATTTAAAATTTATTTAAATTTAGAAAAAATTGTACATATTTAAGATTATTTTAAGAAGTGGAATATTTTAAGCGTGATAATAGAGACGTTACTGCAATACTAGTCGAGTCAAAGCACAAATAACAAAAAAATTGAATACGTTGCAAAAAACATATTGAATACATTTTTAATTTTAATAATAATCTTAACTCTACATAATTTATTTACATAAATTATTTTAATTAAATATTTATTCCCACAACATTGTTTTTGTTAAAAATATAAAAATAATTTTCAATGAAATAGAAGTTGTTGCTGAATATTTTTAAGAATGCCAGTTACTAGTATAGGCCTATTGCGTAAAGGAAACGTCGTTTACGGCATAATGGAAGATATGTGAAATCATTTTACATATAAACACGTGTTACAGTTTCGCTGTAACAGAGTTAGAGTTCGAGTAAAAGTTAATTCGAGATCAAATTATTATTGGAAAGGTTTTTTTATGAATACATGAATATAATAAATAATCTATACAAATAAAATTGAAGTGCCTCTTTGTAATGTCAAAATAACAGCTTTTTACTAAAGACATATGAAAGTATATAGGTACGGTACATTTCATTAGTAAAAAGGACACAATTTTCAAAATTTTGTCTGTCTGCTAATCTCCGAAACGCCTAGACCGATTTTAACGAGACTTTCACTGGCAGATAGCTGATGTTATAAGGAGTAACTTAGACTACTTTTATTTTAGAAGAAAAAACAGGGTTCCGTGCAAAAAAAATTAACACCCATGAAATTGTAAACAAATCAGCGCTCCTAGGGACGCACCCAAGCGAAGCAAGAGTAAGTCGCTAGTTATAAATAAAATTTGTACGCGATTATGAGCGGGCTTACATTGTATACATTTGATATAATATCTTTATATAGAGTAAGAAAAATCACGTATTAACATAAAATATTTTTGGTCAGAGTTATTAGTTATGTTATGGATAAAATGATGCATATTTTCTAATAAAATCCTATTTAGCTATAGGGTTGGTACTCTTCATAAAAACCAATTATTACCAATTTTATAAAAAAAACTTACAATAAACAAAAACTAAAACTTGGATAATTTGCAATCTCGTTGTAAAAGTATACTATTTTTTCCCTATCCAGACGTGTCCCTACATATTAGCGACAACCCTATTGTATGACCTAGATATGTTGAAAGGCTTCCCTGACAATGTACGCGCGGCGTCGATGTGTCAGTTTATTATCTATAGATAGATAGTGACTGCCATTCAATAGTTTATTTACTTTAGGTACGACTTTAATGAATTTTAGAGAGTAAGAAAAAGCTGTACCTATATAAAAAATTGTCTATTTTATTTTTCTAAGGCCATCTTTGGCTCATGTCCAATGTCCAAAATAGTTCTGCTATTTAAATTTTTTCACCTTATTTGTATTATTTAATCTCAAAATAATTATAGTTCATATTTTTATAAACCAACGATATAGAGATATAAATTATATAGCTAGTTGTAAGATTTTTTTAATAATATCAAGTTACGTTTCAAAAATAGATACATACATCACCATCGCACTTACGATTAGAGCACGTTAAATGAAACCTACGCAAGTTTATTCTCTAAATAAGGAAGTTCAGATTTGACACTTTAACACAATTTTTTTTTTAATCTGAAAGAAATATGGTTATGCTTCGTTTTTATGATCGGAAAACAAAATCAAATCTATCCCACGGGAACCGTACATTTTTCCGGGATAAAAAGTGCTATTTCAGACTATTAATACGGATTGATGCCGAGTTAAATGGTCAGCGAGTGTGTGTTTTGGGCATTGTTATATAGGAAAATGCCAACTGAGTACTGACCAGAAAAACGAGGCAGAACCAAAAATACATTTAATTATGAGTCTATGGGTCCTTCTAAAAAAACATTTTAAACCAGCACAATATCTAATTAAATATATCAGTGATTGAAAAAAATTGTGCTCACAAAACAAGACTACTTTTTAAAAGATTAGATAGCTTACGTACCGCGCATGAGCATTATATCTAACTATATTTTTATAACTTTCATCGTGATCAATAACAGATTCTTGTGGTTGAACGTTGAGTTACTTTTAATGTAGTGATAATGTATGATATTAGATTTACGGGCTAGCTTGAACGACTGCAGATCCAGAGATCACGCATTCGAGTCCCGTGCCGAGCCAAGTATAGTTTTCAGTAAGGGATTTTCTGTTGAGAAATTTTCAGTAACCACACATCTGGAAGTTGGCGGTTGGGAGATAGTCATCGATCCTCATCGGCCGTGTCGAAATGTCGTACCATTGTATGATGAAATAGACAGTACATTAGTATCTAACCACATATCTCATTCGTATCTAAACACATTTGTGCACTACAATGTCTCCTGTGCACATGGCTTGTCTCACCTAGATTGGTTGCCGTAGCCGCAATCAGAAAGACATGATCATATATTATTAATGTATCAAGTCATAAGAATAACTATTGTGTAGGATTGACCTCGTATATAACGAAAAATATATAGTACATATACATACATATTTAACACCTAACATTCGAAATCCGTTTCTCATTACCTTTGTCAACACAACGCCGTTCGTTTACCTAAAAATTACTTTAAGGTTAAATAGATAAACATTATTACTTGTATTATATGTATAATCAGTAAACATACGTATTACGTAGCTAAATGAACAAATCTGCTTTGTGTATTGATTTTAAATGGCGCGCGACACGACTGGATATTGTGACAAGAATTTTTATAGCATTGTTTACGCTTTAAGTACCATTTTTTACAATAAATGCGTTAAATATATATAAATATCGCCTCCGTGGTTAGTTTCAGGGAAATCAATTGTTAACTGCCATGCCGCCATGTTCGCGACCGTTGAAGCGATATCTAATAATGTTCACCCGACTGATATCCGCCACGGCGCGGCGGTCCATCTCATTGAGACTAGCCATATGCACAGGAGATAATATTATAATGGACATGTGTGCGCGCAAACACAAGTGCACTCTCTAATCCTGTCACTCTCATACTCCCGTGGGACGACTACTCGACACGACCAGTGAGAGTTAAGGCGCAGGACCGACGGCTTTACGTGCTCTCCGAGGCTCGGGGGTGAAAGACCACCAACTTCCAAACTCCGGGTTGTTACTGTGACTACCTTAACAGAAAGACTCAATAACCAAACTTGGTCCGACTCGGGTCTCGAACCCAGGACCTCCAGATGTACAGCCGTACATCCTAGCCACGACACCACCGAGGCAGTTAATAAATATTTAGTAGTTACGTAAAACGTAAACTGCTTTTGTTCCACTAGCATAATTAAAACACAAAGCAAATAAAGGCTTCTATTAATCTAGGAAGATCTTGTAGGTACATAATGATTTCGAAAACAATAATGCTGAGAGACTTTATGTATACATACGCACATTGCAAAGACAAAGTAGTAGGTATTTCTTTTATACCAGTCCTGAGATATCTACTGATTTACACGTGCATCTTTAGATTTTCGTAAAATATTTTCTTATTGAAAATTAATACCCCATGTTATTTCTCGAACATACAATGTTACATATACGCATTAAATACTAAATAATATCTTGAATCCTTTGAAAACCTATTCTCCGTCACATTTCGCCAACCATACATAACAAAAAGTACCCTACAGTAAAGCTTCTATAATAATACGTACCTTTTGCTTTATTTTAATTAAAGACAGCTTTGAAATAGAAATAGGAAAAATTTAATTATATACAAATTATACAATGAACTCACCTTCAAATATATTTTGGATGATCAGGTAACTCTGAGTCACCACGATGAGCAGAGCGACGTGGGTCCAGGCGAAGAGGCTGAATTGGCGCATATAATACCGCTTCACCAACGACAGGACGAACCAGACAAATCCAACGCAGTACAAACTGAACGATATGAAACGGTGGTAGGTGACCAGGAAACGGAGATAATCCTGAAAGATAACGTGATATTAACGTTACGTGTTATAACTTAGAGGGTCTAACTACCTGCTGTATAATTAGAGGAGTGTTGAATACGTAAATATACCTATTGTACAAACATATTATTTATTTCTTTAATTTTCTGAAAGGTTTTGCTTTTTTTTAATGTACAGTCAAGATTCATTTCTCCTTTCATATTCACATACGATGTTTCGTCTTCTGTTTAATTATTACATTATTATTATAAAAATAAATCACAAACATATTTATATACTACTAGCAAAACCCGCGGCTTCGCTCGCACTAAAACTACAAAAAATATCTAAAAAAAGCCGGTTTCATACAAACTTTCATCCTCTATTTTACCCCGAATAGGATATATTTCGAAAAATGCTAAAACAAGTATTTATTTAATTGTATTAAAGAGCATTAATACCAAGTTTCAAGTAATTCTAGTCGTAAATATTTTTTGGATTGTATTATAACGTGTTTCCCGTGGGAATTAAATCTCCCGCGGCAAAAAGTAGCCTATGTCACTCTCCAGCCCTCCAACTATCTCCACACAAAAAATCACACCAATCCGACACTCTGTTTCTTCGTGAAAGAAGAACAAACAAACAAACAAACAAACAAACAAACAAACAAACAAACAAACAAACACACTAATATTTATAATATTAAGTATAGAAAGAAGTATGGATTCATGTTTTACAAAATATGAAACTATTTTTTTTACAAATCAAACTCTTTGGTTACAACGTTGTAGAAATATTGGTGGGGGTATTGTTATATACATAAAATGCAATAAAAGTCAACTATAAATCTAAATGATAATTGATAATTAATCATTTCATTCACAGCACTAAATAGGTACTTTGTTGAGAACGTAAAGACAATGCTGTTATACAGCATGTTACTATATGATATACTAGCGGCTCACCCTCGCTTCGCTCGGGTTCGTCGCTAGGATTTAAATAGATATAAATGGTTATTAGCCAGCGTTAATCATATAAATCTTAATTGTTTTTTCGTGATTTTTCTGGTGTTTTAATACTTATAACCTATTCCAGACTAAGAGAAATCCAAAGATTCAAATATCATAAAAATTGTTCCAGCCATTCTTGAGTTTTATGTCACGTCAGACGGGAACGCGGTCGAACGGGATAAAAAGTATCCTATGTCCGTCTCCTGGTTCTAAGCTACCTCCCCACCAATTTTCAGCCAAATCGGTTCAGCCGTTCTTGAGTTATAAATAGTGTAACTAACACGACTTTCTTTTATATATATAGATTTTGATGAAGCAATATTAATCTTGCGAATGTGCAGTTATGCAAGGCCATTACCACTGAACAGAATACCTAAATTATATCCATGTTCACAATACACGATTTTAACCTGATACAGCAGCCTTCTGTAAAATGGTAGGTAGCATTTAGTAACAATACTTTTATCAGGGTACGGTAAAACTAAAAAGTAAAGGAAATTTTATACAGAAGTAAATTATAATAAACTTTCGATAATAAGTTAATAATTTGTTTGTATGTATAAATAATATCTAAGTTTTGTATAATATAAAAATAATATCTACGATTTTCATAGACACGCTAGTGGGCCTGCGGGCAAAATTTCTTGACAAAAATCGAACTCAGGACCTCCAAATCTGTAGCCCCACATGCTAGCCGTTAGATACTACAATATAACGTCTTAAACTATTAACTTTAATGCTTGCTAAATTCCGTTTTCACATATTTTCGTTGTTCTAAGAATATTGTATTAAACTTTCGAAATAACATAACCAAACAGGAACAAAATTATATAATTTAGCCTACTATAATTGAAATAGATATAAGGATATTTACTTTTCTATGCAAATTCGTGCGATATCCATACTAATATTATATATGTGAAAGTGTGTTTGTTTGTTTGTCCTTCTTTCACGTCGAAACGCAGAAATGGATTGGCGTGATTTTTTGTGTGGACTTAGTTGGAAGGCTGGAGATACATAGGATACTTATTATCGCATGATTTTACTTAAGTCCCACGGAAAAACACGTTATAATACAATCCAAAAAAAAACACAATTACTTGAAACTTGGTATATATATATACTCTTCAATAAAATGAAATAAACACATGTCTTGTTCTTGCATAGCATTTTTCAAAATTCATCCTATAAGGGGGTAAAATAGGCGATGAAAGTTTGTATGAAACTACCTCTTCAAAGTTTTTTTTGTAATTTTAGCGCGAGCGAAGCCGCGGGTTCTGCTAGTTTATGTATAAATAAAATATCCTAAGCCTCTAATACATTCATGTAATGAACGTTTTACTTTAGTGATTTCCCATGAGAAAATTGTTTCCTATCCATACGCTAGTTAGTTATATTAAATGAAACCGTTGAAAACTTTGTATGATCACGCTATCATGTTACACACCTAGGTAGGCTAGTTGGTATATTAAGTTTATCGGATACTTCGCAAATCCCGTTAATTGATTTAACCTCGATTCTTATATCAAAATAAATTTAAACAACTTTGTCGACTTAACGTATATATATATATACCTACTTAAGGGAGGTGTATTCGATTTTAATGACGTATTTTAAAGCAAGATCATTTTCTTAGTCCTATTTACGACTTTTTTTAAACATGTCATAAGCAACGTTCTGAGTAGGTACTACTTACTTATTATTTACTTACGTATAATTATTTATAATTATTACGTATAATTTTTGCAAGAATATTGCATTATTTCAAGGTAAAATATAATGTAAATTATAAAATATATTTATCATTTACACATTATTAGTTTACTAGCATTGCCCGCGGCTCCGCCCGCGTTCAGATGACCAAAAACTAAATTCTTAGGTGTTACATATTAGTATACTCTTACATTGCAGTTTTTGTATTTTTCCTCAGAAATAAGATATTTTCCCGCGGTAAAAAGTATCCTAGGATCGCGCGCTACATCGCCCGGTTTATATAGCTTGAGCAGGCGGTCGAGCGATGCGGGGCAGAGGGGATGGACTCGCCGTAGGCATCTCAATGCTCGCCAAGCATTAAAAATGTTTCGCTACTAATTACTTCTAACAACGATATCTCAAAAACTATTCATCTGATTGATTTAGTGTAAAGAGCAATTTTAATCTGCATTAAATGACTAAGCTAACTAAAATATTCATTTGGATAAGGATTAATACCGAACTAAAGAAAATAACTTTGAAAATAACGTAATGTTTTTAATTAAAAATGTTAACATAAAAGTGGTTATTGTAAGTCAACCGTAAGAGATAGAGATATGCTATCGCGGACTTTTTTGTAGCATTTTTATAGATTTTGAATTCTCTAGTACATTACTTAACTGTATCTTTGCTAGTTTACGCGGCGTTCGCGTGGAAAGTTCCCATTTGGCGAGATTTTTTGCGACCTCTTCAACATTTGTCGCCGTATTTCAGCTAATTTACATAAAAGCATAATAAATTATATACCTAAACCTTCCTCAAGAATTACTCTTTCTATTGTTGAAAACCGTATAAAAATCCGTTCAGTAGTTTTCGAGTTTATCGCGTACAGACAGACAGGAGGACAGACAGGAGGACAGAAAGACGCGGCCGGGGGACTTATTTTTATAATAAGTATAGATACTGAAACTTTTTACTCTGTGTAATATCTATAGGTACATATAATAAAATTGTAACCAAGTCGAATGTGTACATTAAATATTTTATGGAAAATCTAATTGAAATAGACATTATTATCGATACAGAGTCCGAATCTATAGTTTTTGAAATGTTTGTCTGTCTGTCTGTTACCGCATCACGAGAAAACCACTGGACTGATTTTGATGAAATTTGGTACGATGATAGCTGGTTATTCGGGTCAACATATAGGATGCTTTTTACCGCGGGAAAATATCTCATTTCTGAGAAAAAATACAAAAATTGCATTGTAAGAATATACTAATATGTAAAACCTAAGAATTTGATTTTTAGTCATCTGAACGCGGGCGGAGCCGCGGGCAATGCTAGTTTCAAAATATATTGACCTTTAACACATTATTAGTTTGCACAAAAACTTTCTACTCTGTGTGATATACAAAATAACGTTTTCCAAAGACACCTATTAGGTACTTGCTTACATTAAGTAGGTAATGTTATTTCTCTTACGATGTAAAAGAAGCTAAAAATCATACTGACGGCTCATACTGTTCTTTGATTTGTACAACCGTTCATTAGATGCAGGGTTCATACAATCTAGTCTAATAACAGCAAGGAGTTTATTTTATATAGTATAAAATAGATATTTTAAAATTAGGTCATTTGCTTGACCCTATTTACGACATTTACTAGAGCATGTGTAAGCAATGGCTATTTTTGTTTTTCTTTATCCTATCAGTACAGTTGTGTTGGTAGGTGTAATAAAAACTAGCGACTCACCCTCGCTTCTCCCGAGTTCGTCCCTGTTTCTTTGTATTAACATTACTTTTTTTATTTATAAACGGATTGAAATAAAGACATGCTGAATGTTAAGTAAAGCTTGCCACAATACATTAGTGAAAACTGCTCTCAAATCGGTTAACCCGTTTCTGATATTAGCACGCACAAACGCACAGACAAACAGACACGTCATTAAAAATCCTTGTTTTGGGATCTATTGCGTCAATAAAGACCCCCAATAATAGCTATTCTCAAAATATCTTCCATGTACAGACAGCTACCAGTTACCTACATTTTTATTATAAACATGTACCTAGATGTGTATAAAAGCGAAAGTTCATATTTATACCCGACTGCGCGACGCAAAGGAAGGTAATGTGTTTATTACATATTGCTTTAATTGCTTTATTACTCAACGACAATGTTATTAAGGTTGGCGGAAACGCCTGAAATGTAGTAACCAACAAAACATACGAATAAATAAATACTATTTAAATATGTATGATATATTTTAAATTAAATAATCTATACAATTAATAAAATTCTAACTGAGCCGAATCTGTACATTAAATATTTTTTGGAAAATTTTATTGAAATAGACATTATTATCGATACAGAGGTCGAATCTATAGATTTTAGAATTTTTGTCTGTCTGTCTGTTACCGCATCACGAAAAAACTACTGGAGGGATTTTGATGAAATTTGGTATGATAATAGCTGGTTATCCGGGTCAACATATAGGATACTTTTTACTGCTGCAAAATATCTCATCTCTGAGAAATCGATACTAAACGTTAAAACTTAAGTAGGAACGAACCCGAGCAAAGCGAGGGTGAGTCGCTAGTGTTGTATAAACAATTAATGAAAAATATATTAGGTACAATGTTTTTTTTAACACCGAAAATATAAAGCGTTATATGAATTAGGTATTATTAATGTCGATAATACCGTAAAAAACTACAATGTATGTGCATAAGGCATAACAATCTTAACGAACTAAATTGGACGGCGATAGCCAGAACAATGAAAACAAATTGTTTGCCATTCGATAGCTGTATATAAATTAATATGTTAATACTCCGTCACAAAAACCCGATTTATTTTATAGATCAATGAATATTCACGACATTAGAATCTCATTAGTCAATTTGTTAATACATACATAATTCAATTACCTAAAGTAGCTTATTTTTTTACCGACTTCCAAAAAAGAGGAGGTTGTGTGTTGGTCTGTGTGTGTCTTTTTTATGTATGTTCAATGGCTTGATCGATTTTACTACTTTAAACTGTATGGTGTGGTCCCATAAAATTTTCTTTGACATATAGTACCTATACCTTTTTCGAAGAAAATCAGGAAACCACGACATTTGAAGTATAGTAATAGGTCTAATTAGGCACTACTTCGAAAATATCTGATTAGGTATCTATAGTAAATGAAAACTCCCTATCTGTGTTTTTTAACTTTTTTTGTGTCTAGAAAAGAGTTTATTTTTTATTTTTTTAATATCTAGATGTCATTTTTTTTTGTTAATTATTTACTTGAATGCATTATGTATTTAATAAAAGTGGCTATATCCAATTTTAAAAATAGGTAGATATTAAATGTCCGATAATTCAATAAATAAGTAATTTATTTATTTTATTAGATACAATGTACCGGGAAATATTCTTAGGCATAAAATTGTCAGTTCTTTGAGTACCTACTACTTTCTTACTTTTTATTTTTAATGTTTTAACTACAATATACATAGGTATATATAGCCTTTAAAGGCTACAGCATTGTGTCAATTTTTATATTTTATATTAATACCTACACATTATAAGATGTAATAAAATTTTATCCTCCGTATAATATGTGTATCTACAAAAATCCAAAGATGTCATTACATTAAGTAGATATAGGTTCTCCTACTTCACGTTATATCATATATATATATATATAATAATCTATACATAAAATAAAATTGTAACTCAGCCGAATCAGTACATTAAATACTTTTTGGAAAATCTTATTGAAATAGACATTATTATCGATACAGAGGCCGAATCTATAGTTTTTAGAATTTTTGTCTGTCTGCCTGTCTGTCTGTTACCGCATCACAGAAAAACCACTGGAGGGATTTTGATGAAATTTGGTATGGTGATAGCTGGTTATTCGGGTCAACATATATGATAGTTTTTACCGCTGGAAAATATCTCATTTCTAAGAAAAAATACTAAAACTTCATTGTAAGAGTATACTTATATGTAAAACCTAAGAATTTGCTTTTTGGTCATCTGAACGCGGGCGGAGCCGCGGGCGGTGCCAGTATATTATATATACCTTAATTCTTTCTTAGATTTACGCGAATATTTGACATTTTAAATAAAACTATCTCATCTGATTTTTTCGCGAATTTCTTTTGATTTTTGGTTCCCTATGTTTCGAATGCTTTACAGCAAAAATCAAAATAAGCCCACGAAAAAATCCGAATAAAAGAGTTTTATTTAAGATATATTTCTTGTAAGGACTAATCTAATTTGTATAATAAATACAACATATTCATCACTTGCAACATTTTACACTCGCAAAAACCGATATTCCTGGTATCGGTAAATTTTATTATTTTTTAATGAAATATATGAGTATATGTATGTATATGAATGGCCTTGCATTTTTTATGAGAATTTAATTCTCATAAAAAATGCAGGGCCATTCATAATCATCCCTTGTAATAGTTTAAACACTTTACGTATTTATTTTAAAAGTAGCCTATATAACTTTCGCATGAAACTTCCATCTGCCAATGAAATACCCCATTAAGAATTTATTAATCAGTTTTACTTCTATTCTTTATTCTACTCAAACCCTGAAATATACAATTAGAATATATCTTTCTCACTGCAATTATCTATCAGTTGAGACAAAAAACTAACAAAACATGCATAATAGATTAGGTACTGGCCTGTTTGGATTTTACTTTAATATGTTATTATCAAAAATTACAAAAAAATCTGTAAATCTACCGCCTTAACGATAAACAATACAGAGAGATACAACTGCCATAAGATGTTTATTTACAAAGTCATTCAGTAATAAGTGTTTATAATCAAAGGTAATTAAGGTGCTACTGTGCATTTATCTTAAATATTACACTTTAAGTGCTACACATAATATGTTGTATGTAGCAATATGAGAACACTTTAGAATTTCTTTTCTGCAATTTGCAATATTCACCATTAAATAT
Source organism: Brenthis daphne (assembly GCA_947093115.1). Taxonomy (NCBI): domain Eukaryota; kingdom Metazoa; phylum Arthropoda; class Insecta; order Lepidoptera; family Nymphalidae; genus Brenthis; species Brenthis daphne. The sequence continues at coordinate 26,713,845 of OX352477.1, read as the reverse complement.
TGGTATTACACGTTTATTATTATAAAAATAAAAAACCCAACTGCATTTTATGCAGGTTTTATTTTATTTCTATAATATATTTATTTATTTACAGCCTTTTAAGTATTTTTAAGTAGGAAAATTAGCGAGAATGGTTGTTAACCAACTTTAAATACCTATTCAACGATACCCCACTAGACATAGTTCTTCAATTTTCATTTTTTTTCTTTTTCATATTATGGCATCCAAAATCGGCCATTTTGATTTACCCAAATTTTTATGCTCTCTAAAGCATTCGCGCCGTCATGACGAATCAAACGATCTGTCATTTATCAAAATCGCCCCACGCGTTTTGTCTAGTGCCACAAAGGTACAAACCCACATACATACATAGGCTGATAAACACACCCTTTGCGTCGAGCAGTAGGGTAAAAAAGCAAAAAATATTCCATTATCACAAAATTGTAGTTTCGTTTTTTAATAATGACAATGAATGAAATGTTTTTTACGAAATATAAAACAAATTAACATAACAAATAATTCAAAAAGACTTACCGTTCTATTAATCACAACACCGAAATAATCAATCAAGTTCTCCCCATAAAGGAAGTAGTTGGATGTAAGTAAGAAGTACCAAGAGAGGGAGCGGAACCATGGCAGGCCATGCACTCTGTACACAGCATATCCAATATTGATGATTTCTTCAAAACATTTCACTTGCACACATAGTACCTAAAGAAAAAATTAAATTCAATACATAAAGAACAACTACATTAGTATTAATATATATAAAGGAAAGTTATTACAAACGTTAAAATATACAATGAAGAATTTTTGTTAAAGAAGTAATAAATAATTAAAGGTATTATTATTAAAAGCTTTATAATAAAAAAACTTACTGTTATCATCAGAGCCAAAGGTCCACCATAAATGAGTAAACAGAATCCCCCAATCATCAGCCAGGTAAAGATGCCTCGAATTACCCAGTTCCTCCATCTAATATTGAAGTAAAGATTTTAAAAACTTACTTGAGATAATGTTTATAGAAACATGTATTTATTTATTGCTTTAAAAGATTTTAACAAAAAAAATAATATACATTAGATGTATGGTATGAACTGATATTTATGGATACACAATAATAATTAAAATTAAAAAGAAGCAAAAATAACCAGGAAGCCTTTCTGATATTTATTAGAAACAATTAGTATATTATTTTTATAAAATTGTTCACTTACCGTGAAGATAATCCAGAGAGCGCCGAATCCAGAATCTCAGGAGTTTTATCAGTTCCTTGAGGCAATGATTTCGCTAGTTCATCCACATACTTTTCTTCTAAAACCTTCTCCTCTTCGGAATCCACCTGGTGAACCAATATCAACAATAAGGTATTTATTGCAACACAGTATTAATTAAAAAACTCGTTTATAGAATTGAAATAAATAATTATTAATACATGATCAGATTCTCCAGCAGTTTCCACTTTTTCGTTACCGTCTCCGTCAGCTCGACGCTGCCTCAATTCACTCATGTTAACTCACAAAACTTTAATCACACCTATTAACAAGTAATACTGGTGCGAATAAAATATTTTATCCTTAGAGCAAAACTATGTTCGATGTTTTTCATTTGAAGCCAGTTGTCAAACGAAAAATCAATATTCAAGTTCACTAATCACTTTTTTAATTCGGTCTAGCCATAGATACGAGATCTCTTGTTATCTTCCGTGGAAAATACAATTCCTGTTTATATTAATTTTTAATTTTATAAAGTATAAGTAGGTACTTTCTAATTTTTAATTAAGAAAATACCTAACATTAAAGTTTGTAAATAATGGAGTAGATTTTTCCGGTTTGCCTTTTATCCCGTCAGATGTCGCGATCCTTATGGCCCTCATTATGTTGTAGAGCTCTAAAGCATGGATGGATTTTTTTAATAAAAATTTAATTAAAAATTAAAATAACAAATTGTGCTGTGCCCGGAAGCAAAGAAAATGTATATCTTTAATTGTTCCTAAAAGACAAAAACTGAAGAAATTGTGGGCTAAAGCAATAAGACGACCAAAATTGGCAAAATCACAATTTTTATATTTATGGTTGATGGTGATATTAAACTCTTAAATTATCTACAGGTGATTTTTTTTTTTATACATTTTGACATATTAATTACAGAGTTTCATGCAAACTTACATCCCCCAATTTAGTCCCTTATGGATTGAGTTTCGAAACATGTTAAAACACGTATTATTTAATTGTATAGAAGAGCAATAGTAACAAGTTTCAAGTAATTCTGATAATAAATAATTCTTTGGCCTACTTTTTTATAAAACAAACTTTTTATAGTAAAAAAAAATTTTTTTTTATAATAATAATAATAAATCTCTTTAATTCGGAATACTTTTCCATAAAATTAAATAACAAACAAAATAAAATTACAAATTAAATGAACTTTATTACCTCCTTTTACCCCTTTAAGGATGAAATTCAAATAAAATCCACCATTTTTTTATTTCACATTAAGAATGACAGTTTCATACAATCTTTAATCCCCTATTGTACCCACTTGAATTTCGAAAAATTATTTCTTTTCGGATGCCTAATAAGGAACACGTCCAACAAATTTCACGTTTCTATGACCAGCGGTATAGTTTGTGTGTTGTACCATCAGTCAGTGAGGACCACCGCAGTATGCACCTCTCCTTCTGAATTATTTCTTCAGCTGGCTTAACTTCCAGGTAGTAAAATACATTGCACATATAATATAACACAATAGAAGCAAAATTAATTATTACGAAATAACTAATATAGGAGTATTATAAAAAATATGAAAATTGAATGGCAGCATTATGGTAGCAGGCTATGGCTTAAAAGACTGTCGTCTACATTTTACATTTTACCTTGACAACTGACATTTCCAGTATGATTAAAAAAATACCTTAGTAACAACAACAAATATGGCGAGTGATTCTGACAATTTCGAGGAAAATATCGAAAATGTAAGTATTTTTATTAAATTGTGTATTATCTTATTACTATAATCAATGTGCAGCTAATAATATAATTCTTTTTAGATAAAAGCGACAGTTCGAAAATCTTTTGCTCGCATTTATGCGAGTTTGAAAGCCAGGGAACTAAAAACATTAAGACAACTTGATGCTATTCGGAAACAATGCGAGAATAACAAAGACTTCGAAAGAAATTGTGTTCAGAATATTAAAATATGCTATAGTAATGAGTCCAGTTTATTAGATTATATTAATAATTATGGTGTAATTGATTTTGAAAGACTTAGTTTTGATAATAATACTTTTATATTAGAAGACTATATTAGTCCAAATGATGATCATATGTACTCTTATAAAACAATAGAAGAATTAACTGAGAAAGAAGATCTAGACGAATTGGAAGCTATAGAAGAAGCTGCATTGAAACAAGTTACCGAAACTGAGGATTGTGTATGCTATGTCAATGTTCAAACAGAAGAAGTTTCAAAACAATTTAGAAATTTAGATACTAAAGTCAGTCAAGTGAACAATTCCATTAGTAATAATGAAGACTGTGTTGATAGTCATAAAGAAACAGAATGTGAAGGACTTAATTCTGACGAAGAAAAAAGTGAGTGTTCCGATTCAGATGTAAAAAAAATTAATCCTACTGATGACTGGCTGAATTCTATTAAAGATCAGACTGAAACTGAGCCGTCACAAGTAAATGATGTAATGGAGCATAGTACTATAACTTGCTCTTAGTTATGATATATGATATTTTAATCAATACTTTAAAATGCATTTAATAAAATTTTCTATTTTATGTAACCTTTGTTTAAAAGGCTGTATTTTTTTTTATTTTATACAACATGATGTCACAAGGTATATAGGAATAAATGAAACAAATAAATTAAAGCATCAACTTATATTGTTAATACATTTTTTACAAATGGCGTTACTGAACACTTAACCCTAGTATGCATTGACTTCCGATTATATTCTCTAATGAATAAATATTACCCTTTATTTATGCTTCACTTAAAGTGCAGCAAACAAATAAACATAATGGTCGCCAATTTTCCAAAATCATACCAACGGTTTGATTCACATTTCATAACATTATGGTTTTATGGCACTTATACATGACATACATTTACATAACACCCCTATAAATTCCCATCTTTGGATGGAATCTGTTTTTCATAAAGAGATGTATTCTAGTTTGTACTCAACTTTTTCACTGGAAGCTGTGATGGCACAAACAGAAGTGCTAATGCGTGGAAAAAGTAAGTCCTAATGAAGTGAATAGATATGTGCTAAAGGCTAAATTTTAGTATATGCTAGTACTACAAATAGTGACAGGTTATAATCTAATACTTGATATAGGCACTAAATTCCTTTATGGATGGGTATTTTTAGGCCACCATTGTTTTGTATGAAGTAATTTATTGTCATACTCATCATTACTTTTGTTCTAGTATCAGTAGTTTGGTTAAACAAATTTTGGTAAGTTCTTTGAGTTATGTAGTTTATTAATTACTATACAAGATCAGACAAGTGATTTTTTTATTGTTTAATCATTGAAAATTATTATAATAAAATAAGTTAAAAGCTGGTAAGCTATCTCATCTTATGTGCCATACACTACATCTGGATTACTGATACTAGATGTTACATTTGCAGTGAACTACAAACTAAGAATTTACCAAATATTAATATGAATACTGAATGATATAAATTTCTACATTTAATGTTGTAGATAGGTTAGTAGACTAAAATCCATTAAAGGGATACATGAAAAAATTTCTAAAGGACAATTTTATAAGTTGGAGAGTATAAAAATCTCAAATGAGTACAAAGTCCAAACTAAATTTAGCGTGTATCTATAGTATGTTATGAAGTTACAAATAAGTTTTTAACTAGCTTATATTGATCGATTAAGACTAATATTGTACATTTAAACAAAACAAACTGCCTAAATACTATACAAGGCCGAAGTCCGTACACACTGCAGCGACGTCGCGATTATTTTGCTTTTCCGAACCGTTGGCAGCCATATTTAACTCCACCAACGTGTCCACACTGTTTATACTGACCCCTTTCAATATCTTTTGTGCTGCTAAACTAGTAAAATTAAAGCTCAAATCGCTCAGGCTTGGAAAATTATAAAAATCATGATCTTTCTTACTATCCTGGCTGAGGCTGTACCGTTTCTGTTTGTTTTCTAAACAGTTTATTTTCTCCGTCGAGGTATTAATATCCTTAATCAATTCTTGATTTTTCAATGCAAGATTCGGTTCCGAACCTAGCACTGTCGGCTTTTGATCGATACCTTTCGTCAATAAATTTGCTATAGACTCTGAACTCATTCTGTTGTGAACATTTGGAAGCCCATTTAACATTTGCAAAGCTGCAGCCTTTTTCAGCAAGTCGACGCTTTTTAATTCGCTATTCGAATTTATATTCGTATGTATTCCACTATTCGCCGATGTTAGTGAGTTTTTTTGGTATCTTAAATTACCCAAAGATCCGATTACATTGTCGTAACTTTTTGTCGGTGTTGAGGGATTGCTATTGGCACTAGTTTCAATATTGTGGATGTTGTTATGAATAGCCGGAGAAGCCGGATTCGAAGCAACCTCATTAGTATTATTTAGCTGGTTCTTATATATAAAGCTATTGTTGTTCGCTGCGCCACCTATTTGTAAAGATAGTTTTCGATTATTATTCATACCCGTGTCGTTAATCGAATTCTTATTGAATTTGTTTTCTTGTAGTTTTACAGGTTCCGGCTCTTGGTACATTTGTTTCTTTTTTTCAACGCAGACGTCAAATGAGGTTTCTTGCGGGTTTTTTGAGGTTTGATTAGTGACTCCATTTTGGGACACCGATACTACCTGTCTATCGTCGTTAATGATATAGATGTTGCTTCCATTAGTAGCTTCGGTAACTTTACCGTTTTCAAACGTAATAACAGATCGGACAGGAGAATTTTGTACGTACACTTTGGTGTTGGTTCCGCCATTTTGTGACATGGTATTGGTAGTGACTTTTAGTGTAATAGAATTGTTTGAGTTGGAGCTAGCAAGCATAGCGGTCGTTGGATTTTCAACTTTAGACCCTAAAGTTTTGTTATGCAGAGGGGTTGCGGTTTTTTTGGGTGTATTTGGACAGTTTTTTGGCGAAGTTCTGGGGGAGGTACTTTTACCATTTTTTATTTCACCACCTACAATTGGAGGTTTTGTTCTATACTTATGTAAACTTTTTGGGGAACTTTGTAAACTTTGAACTTTAACAAGTGACTGCGCTCTGCTTAAACCTGTTCCATTACTATGACTAGGCGAAGGTTTAAGCGTGCGATCTGATATGTGCGATTCTAAACTAGAGTGGCCACTGCTGCTAGTTTGATAGCTTCTTTTTATCGGGGAATTTAGATCGGATGGACCGTTTTTACAGTCTTTTCTTGGTGTTCGATGAATGTTCGATTCTAAACTAGATGGACCACTAGTAGACATGACATTATCGGAATAGTCCACACGTCTTAAGCTTCCATTAGGACTATCTCGTAACTTGGGTTCACTATTTCTTTGAGGTGATCCAAAATGATCTAAAATTGTTTTATTAGTAGAACTTCTGCTTAATGTTGATCTTGGAAGACTTCCAGAACTAGGGCTTGATTGCCTTATGGGTGAATGATCATATTGTATAGAAGTAGCTAATCCTGATTCGGTGGAAAGATGTCTTTTGTGCCTCCTTGGTAGTGTCGATGACCGATTGCTGATCTCCGAACCGTCATAGTACGATGATACAATTGAAGTTTGACTCTGCAGGGACTCCTGAAAGTAGATAATAAAAAAAATTAATATATATAAATCGAACTCGCGAACTTGATGCGTACACATACAGTTATATAAAGATTTTCATAAGTATAATAGCAATAGAAAATTCAGGTATAATTAAGAAAGCCTTTAAGGCAGATATTTAGTACCAGCGCTTGCTCGCTTTGCTCAGTACGTCCCTAGATGCCTAACAATCTATTTGTTACTTCAGGTCATGGTCTATTTGTGGGTTAAATTTCATTAAAATCCATCCAGCCATTTCAACATGAAAGCGTAAATATATATATATATATATATATATATATATATATATATATATATATATATAATACTAGCAGTACCCGCGGCTTCGCCCGGGTTCAAACTACTAAAAATAACAAACTCTTTGACATGCCGACAGCAGCGCCACCTACCGGGTCCAATTGTGTTTTCAAACCATCCAGGAGCCCATTGAAATATACACACAAAATGTCATTCAAATCGGTCCAGCCCTTTAGGAGGAGTAAGGTGACAAACAAACGTACAGAAGAGTTATATGTGTAGGTTTATTAAGAATATGTGAACTTTTACATTTAGGTATATGAGTAGTCAAAAATATTCACCTTAGAGTCGGTTTGCGTTGCGACACAATGCAGATGTACTGCCTTCGAGTTGAACCACTCAGTGGGCGGGAACTGGGCAGAGAAGGTGCTCATCGCGCGGGTCTGCTTGCTGCGGCCGCTTCGTCTGAATAAGCGGGAGAGCAACGACACTTTCTCTGGAAATTATGAGATGAAAAACAGTTATATAAGTGGCCAAATATCTATAAACTTATGATTATCACTAAGATAAAGTTAATAAATCCATATATAAATAGACAAAGATAAAACAGCTAATTTTTCTCCTCTGTTATTACTCGATTTTCTTTTTATTTTTATTTTAATAGCTATTGACGAGTTCTAGTGTTATCAATAAAAATTGGATACAGTGGTTTTTATTGGTAAAATCTATTCATAAATGGTTATGATTGTGGTCGAATTTCAACCACTGGGCGCACTAGTATACTGTAGGTATAAGTAAATGTATCTACTACAACAAAAAGATATATAAACAATCTCATTCTAAACAAATATACATACAAACATATTCTAAAACCACTATTTAAAGCAGCGCCTCAAGCAGCAACATATAAAAAAATATAAAGAATGACATGCGAAAACAAAACTTACTAGGCGACGCAGATTCTACGCTTGGAGGATAATCGGTGGAAGACGAGCTATCTGTTGTGTTGGCGTGTTTATGGTGTAAGCTGCGTGTTGAAGCGCATCTCTGCAAGTACTTGCTAGATGAACCGAAGATCCTTAAGGAATGGCGACGGTCGAGGGAGCGGGGCGCAGGAAAAGACGCGCTGCGACGTTTGTTTGGTCTCCCGTACAGGATCTTGTCGTTGGGGTTACCTAAAAACAATGGGAATTTTAATTTTTAATTCTTTGTTTCTAAACAGATAGGCATATAACTAGGTACCTAGTTAAGGTCGTAAAAATAATTTATTATTTATTGATTAAAAAGGCACGAATATAAGTAAATGTAGATATGTATGCAACTTTTCTATATAATTTTTTTACTTTCGTCAATAATGACATTTATATCATAATTATGACACTGTAAGAATTTTATTTAAGAAGAAAACAACTCGCTCAGCCATATCGAACCAAAGATATTGTGTTTGCTATTCCGTTTTATTAGGCGTTCTTTTTTTTATAAATACGTTGGATCGTTATGTTGGATTGATAAGTATCCTTTAAACGTTCTTAGCGATGTGCCTACGTTTTTTGCAGTAGATACGTGCAGTGTGAACGGTTCCAGTCCGCTACTAAATACACTCCATGTCAATATTTATAAAATAGCTGAATTATAATCAATTTCGTATATTTTCTGAGGAGGCAATTATATATTAGATATGTTTTATACAAGCTAGTACAAACTATTGATGTCGTTATAATAAGCCTTCTATATAATATAATGAAATTAATACATTATTCACCAACATATCGAACAAGGCTAAGTAAATATTTATTGTAGATTTCAACTGTACATACATATAATGCGAGGAATTTCCGCACTGGCACATTACACATAAAGTGTAAATCTTTATGGGCAAGTCAGTGACTTACATTATTAAATTTCGTACGAGCGTAATAATTATATGTAAAACATAAAGTTATATTGGAACGTGGATAGCTTTCAATTTATACTGGAAATATATTAAAACGTCCTACAAGGTAAGCTGAGTTAAACGCTGAGCTGAATTTATGAATTTTTGTAGCATACCCTTCATGATTAAAGTTATTTTAATTAAAATATTACATATACACACATAATACATAAATATACTATGCTACTTTATTGGAAGTTGATTAGACTATTTCAGTATTGTTAAGTTGGTTAATTTTTGTGTAAGTTATTTAGGCATTATTTTTACTTCTTTATATTGTTACTATTATAACCAAATTAGGTACATGTGGAGTTTACCTATAAGGAATTGTTACACCGTTACAAGAATATCAAAAATTGTGTACTGATTATATAAATCGTGTAAACAATTGTTGGTGAACCTAAAAAAATAAATAAAAAAAAAGAAATATGTAAAATCAAGCACCACAAACAAATCTGACGAATAGCATCAATACTTTATAGGATAGGATAGACACAGGGATTAGAAAATCCTAGCATAATCTGGAGATCACAGGTTCGAGACTTTTACAAAGCAAACATCTATTTATTATGTCCGATATATCGAAATACTCGTACGTTACATTTTTGCAGTTTTTTTGATGATCTAAACGGACTTTTATCAAACATGCCGCACTAAATAGAGAAAATATTGTAGAAATTTTATAACTTACTACTAATAATGCTCTACAAATAAATTATTTATCTAAATCAAATTAAACGTCCAAATTCCTTCCCAAAATACTCTAAACTAAAAGCAGCTGATGCATCTCACGCATGTGACTCACAAAGAGCCGCAGATGTTCGAATAAATCACCCCTGAACTTGACAGTCGATTCGATGTATTGTTGCATTTTATTTGCAATGCGCGATAATAAAATAAGCATGAAATTAGTGTGGTGTAGTGATTGTATTAACTAATTCTCATATTAACAAGTAGCGAAGTGTATCAACTTGGTACTTCATTTATTTCTTGAAAATAAAAAGTAGTTTTCGATCCATTGAGACGCAACAAACACTCTCTTGTATTTTTTAAATGAATAACGCTTCCATATAATATGAATAAACATATTATGAGAATTTGAATTATAATTAGATCAAACCTTTATGGTTAATACAAAATATAGAGGAGATACATAATATAAATAAAATCGGTCAAGTGCGAGTCGAATTCGCACACGAAGGGTTCCGTACCATTTGTAGGATTAATATGACTTTCACTCTACGTATGTAGTATATTAACTTCGATGATCGATTACGAACGTTAAAAAAGTGTATCTTATATTTTTATTTATTTTTATTATTTGTTGTTATAGCAGCAATAGAAATACATACTCTGTGAAAATTTCAACTCTCTATCTACTACTGTTCATGAGATACAGCCGTCTGACAGAAGAACAGACAGCGGAGGCTTGGTAATAGAGTTCTGTTGGTACCCTTCGGGTACGGAACTCTAAACACTAATCAGATAGTGCTACATTAAGTATAATCGTGAAGAGGAAAATTGGTTACGGAGTGATAGGTATGTACTATATCACTTTTTCAGGCGAAATAAGCCTCGCAATTAAACAACGCTGATGATGAAATTACCTAAAATACAGAAACCATAAAAGTATTTTAAATATTTATCATGAATGTTATTATATGAACAACAACGATGTCTCCTTACAAAATAAATCTAGTGAACATTATGAATTTTCATTCTTTAAGATGTTTGTCTTTCTTTTGTGACACAAAGTCATTCCAAAATATATTGCCTATATTCAAAAAGCCAAGTTATTATATTTTTAAATCACTTTAAATCAATTATTTGCTAATTTATCCCTCATTTGCAACCTTTGTAAACAGCTTCGTATCGTCATTCCAGTGGAATCCCTCTCCATTAAAATACCGTCCTGCGTTCCGTTACACTTACAGAAATAAACCGGTATGTCACACGCCATTTTAAGCCACAATTGAAACAAAATAACTTGCAGAGTCAGAAATTTCAGTTTTTGCAAGTACATAAACAAGTAAATATATCTATAAGTTTACTAATTTGTGAAATAAAGATATAAACATGAGACTTAAGAAAAAATTATAACGCGTTTTACGCTTCATTTTTTTTAAAATAAACAATAATAAATGGACTGCTGTATGGTTTTAAATGACTCTTTCTTTTTGAAGTGGCCTTATGATAATATCCCCTATACAATTTAACATTATTCGTGAAATTAAAAAAAGAAAATTATAAAGCCCTACTAGACTAGACTTTTTTCCAACAACATTCGCTACAGTCAATAAGCTGTCGCCTGTCACCATCTGCTATTGACATCTTGTCGTTGCCATTTCAGTTGCAAGAGCACTCGACAATGTTGTGAAGTGTTTTGATCGACTCCAGTCTACACTGTTGACGCTCCCGTTAGCGTTTCAGACAAAAGAACACTTTTCACTCTTCGTCCTTTTACTTATGACAATCTACGGCTGCTCTGAAGAAAACCAAATTGTCAATCGATAGATAACAAATAAAATGAGATATGTCAATAACAATAATCGATTTTTTAATCTTTAATAATATTTTTTCAGATTTTAAGCCAGGAATACACTTTCCCAATTAAGTACACATGCACATTTATTATAATAAAAATATATTGTAAATTATCATAATATACAAAAAACTATGTGTGGACTGCCTCAAGTCCCAAATCTGTAGCCCAACATATTTATCGCTTTTCGTCTATTTACCAAGTGACACTATAGTGATATGGAAAAACACGAATTCAATCTTTAACAGAGATGATATTCTCGTGCATTTTCATCAAAAATAAGTAGTTCTGTTGACTGTTAAGCCTTTCGTCGTTTTAGTACTTTCCTAGAGAGCGCTTGAGTCTACTGCTACGATGTAAAGTGTTTGATCGAATGTTGCTGTTGCATTTAGAATGAAATATGCAAGAACAATGTTTCTTGTTAAACGAAAGTAATATTGTGATCAAAATTTTAAACGTATATTGTATATCTCAATCTGGATATAAAATTATTAAAGACGGCACCACCCTGTTGAAAAACTCCAATAGAATCACATCAAAAGCGACAAAAACCACATAGAAACTAATAAATATGTATTGGTTTCTATGTGGCTTTTGTCGCTTTTGATGGGATCCTATTGGAGTTTTTAAATAGGGCAGAACCACTCGAAGAACATCGTTCAAATAATAATAATATTATTATTAATAAAAATATATTTTTTTTTAATATTTCTCCCTCAGATATCTCCGTCTATCTACATATTAAAAATAGAAAGAGCAGGACTAAACAAAATAATAGCTGTTTCTATTTATTCCAATCGTAAACATATTAGAAAACTAAATATTTAGAGTTCACCTCTATATAGATATGTACATACATCCGATAACGATAAAAATACGTACATGACTCACTCAAAATAATAAAATGTAATTATATTGAAAACAATCTTTTGCATTTAAACTTATTTCTACTTCTCTTTCTTTCAACATGAAACAATTCGTATCAATAAAATTTTAATGTAGGTTATTTTTGCAATTTGGAATATTTTATTTATCCATAAAACTCAAAAATTCTCATAAAAGGTAAAAATTTGGTTATTTTTGCATTAACTGCTGGCGCCATAGTTTTTGTACATTTAATTGATGACGGTAATAAGAGGTCTAAAAGGGATCGAAATCCATATTAATTCTTAGTGTTAACCGGCTCAGTAACAGTAATATTTATACATAAACACCTTATACGGATATGTTTTACTTAAATATATATGAATTTTTTACAAAATGTACACAAGTTTATTTCCTTCCTATGTGAATGTAAGGCAGAGAGACATAAAGGTTATCAACCTACAATGTAAGTATTTAAAACCTAAGAACAGTGAAAAAGAAATGATAACGAGTGTATTTTACATACATAGAGTTAATGGATACGTTTGCACACCGAACTATAGCATTTTTTATTAATTATTTTTGAAGTTGGCACGTTTGGAAAAAAATATGAGAGTAAAATTTTTACGATGCGCAAGAACACCCACAGCCAATAAGCGACATGATGAAGTTAGCTGCATTCCGTTGACAAACAGAGAGTTGTGACATAGGGGGAGTCCGGGAGAGTATACCCGTGCTCGACTAAAATGCTTATATTTTTTTCTACAACTAGAAGTTACTATTTTTTGTGAATTGTATCTTGAGCTGCATTATTTAGCTATATTTTCTCTTAGGAAAGTTTGATGTAACTTCAATAGTTTCGCAGTTATTAGCGAAATCTTCCAAAATGAGATTTGACTAATTTCTCCCACCTGGGTGGGAGACTTGACCCCCTAAGTAGGGAGCTATTACCCGGGTTTTAAAATAAGTAAAATAATCATTAAACAACTTTTATTTTATAAAAAAATAGTAATATTAAAGACAAGGCACTTATTATACTTAATAAAATGTTAACATGAGGTATTTTGAGGTATGTATATAAGGAACTAACTAGTATCACACATATTTTGAGATATAACTTAGTTACTATAAAAATAATAAGTATTTAAAAGCTAATAATTAGTAGTCCTTCATAACAAAATTATATTTTTTTAATGTAAAGCAATAATATCAATCACAACAAACAACAATACTTTCTAATTTTTGGCAATAATTACTTAAATCTGTCTAAAACAGTATGTCTTATAATCATCATTACAATAACTATTAAATTACTAATCAGTCTTGGATACCCTTTTCATTATCAACTTAACAAAAATTAAAATTACTATTAAACTAAAGAACAAAAATACAATTCAAAACAATAGAATTAAATCAACATCAAAAATAATTATAATCTTAATAAATTTCTTATTAATTAGAACAGAGAGGGCAAATAAACTCTTCCTTATCTTCTTTAGACAATCCAACACACATTTCATGGACATATTTGCCACAAATCATACAAAGTCTCATGTCTATCTTTTCGTCCGCCCCACATACGAAACAAAACCAACTATCACTTCTATCTGGTAATTCATCCCATGTGCTATCGGAGCTAACATACTTGGGTTCTCCTTCAAGATCTGTCTCACTTTCACTTGACTGTAAAACTTGTCTTTTGACAGTTCTTTTCTTTGTTTTGCCTTTCTGTTTATTTTTAGTTACTTTAGTTTTCATCTTTTTCGGTTTACAATGGTCTTGTTCTAAGTCTTGTTTTTCTGGTGTTTTAGTTAAAATTTTAGTTTTCCCAGGCTGTCTACCAAAACGTTTACTTTTTCTAGGTGCAGATTTTGGAAAAGGTCGAATTATTTCTGGTAAAATTATTTTTGGCTTTTGTCTTGAGTCTACAGTTGAAATATCCAGAAGTTGAGATGTTGTAGCCACCTCTTTTGATTGTTCTAAAATTAGGATTGCATACCCAGAATGTTCCTCCGTTAAAATTGATGGTGAACTGGCTTCAGATCTCGCAGTTTCTTCCATATTGCTCGTGAATACTGATGCAGTTGTTGAAGGCTCTGACTGACGTTGTATAATTGATGTTGAAGGTGATTCAACCATAGTCACATGTGGAGGGTCTTTGGGAGTTAATGAAGGCGAAGCAACTGAAGGAACCTCCTGCCCTTGAAGTTCACTAGTAATTTCCCTATCCGTTACTGCGGAACATAAGAAATCTTCATCCGTAAAGATGTTTGGATTGTAGGGATGTATTCCAGTTTTACGAAATCCACTCAAAATATTGGATTGACTAAAAGCCTCAGACATAATGGTGCTTACAAAACCGGGTATATTATAAATTGTGACTGTTCGCCCTGGGTTACTTAACATCCAATTATTCAAAGCCGCATTATATCTTGCCTTGAAAGATGAATAAACGGCAACATCTAAAGGCTGCAACTTATTGCTGCAGTGTGGTGGTAAAGTCAGCAAAGTTACTCCATTTAATTTTGCGTATTGGACGACTTCAATATTGACATGACTCTCGTGGTTGTCGAGGATAAGCAGAACTGGGCTTTGAAGAGATGCGTTCGAATATTTCACAAAATGCTTCATGTATTTCACGAAACTTTTGACTGTCATCCATCCACTTGGATACGAGTCACCCTGTGAGCCGGGCGGTCCACTAGCAACAAAGGTATCATTATATTTAACCCTAGGGAAAACAAAAAATGGTGGAATAACATTCCCCAGAGCGTTGACTGCGAAACAAACAGTCACAAGAGTGCCACGCTCAGCTGAAGTAATTTGTCCTACTTGACGTACATGCTTGCTGGCTATGACTTTAGGACACTCTTGTACAGTTGTGCACCCTGTTTCGTCACAATTATAGATGTTGTGAGCTTCAAATTTGTATTTCTCTCTAACTTCCTTAAGATTGTCGAAG
Source organism: Brenthis daphne (assembly GCA_947093115.1). Classification (NCBI taxonomy): domain Eukaryota; kingdom Metazoa; phylum Arthropoda; class Insecta; order Lepidoptera; family Nymphalidae; genus Brenthis; species Brenthis daphne. Next base: position 26,698,479 of record OX352477.1, on the reverse strand, counting down.
AAATCGGTAATGTTTTTTTTATTAAAGCTCGTTGATCTGGACAAACTGGTTGATTCCGGGGTCCTCAAACTTAGTTCAGAGTTTCTTTGCATGAACCCTCTGAACCAATCTTTTCCTGCGCAGTTTTTTAAAGTCCAAGAATGTGGAATGTTTTTGGAATTGATTATTGCATACTCATTTGCCAGTTTCATAGCTTCCTTCCTGGTCAGGCCATAATTCATTTTGCTACATGTTAGCAGATAGTCAACTAGCGCTTTTTCTTCCTCTATTGTAAATATTACAGAAGTTTTAAATTGGCTACCTAGTTCAGTTAGTTTGGTTAATTTATTCCTGTTTCTATGATAATTCCGTAATGTGTTTCGATCAATACCGTATTCCAAAGCAGCACCTCTAATAGATTTTCCTTTAGCAATATCGTCTAAAGCATTTCTTATAACTGATATATCTAAATTACTTCTATTCCTTGTTGTATCTTTTTTTATATACTTGAATGGCATTTTAGGTGTTTATCTGAAAAAAGTAATAATAATCATAAAACAATTAAAAAAAAAATTGCGGGAGAGATTACCCTGGGTAAAGTCTCCTCCAGATGCGTGGCTAATGTCTCCCACCCCACGCCAATCTGTGTGCTATTTAATTTTTACAAAAAACTATGATACGTAGATAAAAGTTATGTGCCGTAGGTTTTACCAGAATAAATACATTCAAGATTTATAAAAGTTCCTCGCTTGATTCTATTCACACAAAACAATACTTAAAAAATATGTAAAATTGAAAATAATCACTTACCGGACGCGAAAACGTGTTATTACTTCTGAGTTCTAAACCACACTGCCGAACGGAATGGCCGCGCGTGAGCGAGAAGGGGGAGGTGTGTGGAATCTAAAAAGTGCGGCAATGTTGCAATATCGTGTTCCACAAAGATTCTATGAGCAGTGGCTATTGTCTCCCCTCTGGTAAACTCTCCCGGACTCCCCGGTATGAAAACTTTAGCCATTTTTCTTATGTTACGTCAAGGAAGTATAACTTCTTACGTGCGTAGTTAAGTACACACGCATTTTTTTAATTAGAAACAATATGTTTCTTGTTATTTAACTCTATACAATAAAACAACAAGTAACTTTAGAGTTTAGATCATGAATTTTACTTTTAAATAGTTTTAATTTAGTAAATATAACATTACTAAAAAATTATTACCACACGCGATTTAAATTTAAAATACAGAAACTACCTACATACAATGTATTTTCGTAAATTGCATACCTATAGATCTTCTAGTACACTCAGAGCTAAGGTATAAACAGAATGCACTTGAATAAACGCGCACTCAAAATAAACATTAGACCATAAAATCACTGCTGCCGATTCGATGGGCAACCGTACGAAAATAAAACTATAATTTACGAGTGTTATTATTGAATATTGCCACCAGCGTAGTACATTTTAAGTTAGTTATCTCTTCCTTATTAATTCTATGAATATGTAAAAGTATTTAAAAGAATATTAGGTATACTTTATTATTTATACATGTATAGTTTTAAGGCATGTTTTGAAAACTTCATTTCCGCTTTTACTTAAATAAATTAATTTCAAATCGTATAAATACGTATATACTCGTACATTTAGATATACAGATAAATTAAATTGAAGCGTCTGTTTGTAATTTCAAAATAACTGATTTTTAATAAATGTATGTGGAATTATATACGGTACTTATAAGAAAAACACAAATTTTAAAATTTCTATCATTCTGTTTGTTTCGGCTAATCTCCGAATCGGCTGAAACGATTTTGACGCGACTTTCACTGCAGATAGCTAATGTTATAAGGAGTAACTTAGGCTACTTTTATTTTAGAAAAAGAATTAGGGTTCCGCTCACAAAAAAAAGTGCCTACGCATCCGAGTGAACCGAGGATCTGTCGCTAGCTGTAAATATAAGCTTGTGCTTAAAGTGCCAAAGTTTTACCTACCTATACAATGAAAATATTATAAAAGTTTTAAAGTAATATTTTTATAATTATATAAAATTTGATAAACAAGTTATTTTTACTTATTTTTAAATCAAATTATTTTGGGTAATTAGATGTTCATATCGAACGTTTCTCGTCTCTTACTTTGCTTCCAATCAAAACACCGCTTAAGTGCACAAACAGAAACACATTATCGCTTTATATATATTATGTATATATAATATGCATTGCTTTTCTAACATAATGGATCTGTCGTAGTGAAAGGTTAAGTGGTGTGAATCTATCTGATTAGCATTTTATTTAAACGATAAATGGTCAATAGATTTCATGTAACTGAAACGCCAAGTCTTACTTTTGTTCTAGTTTTTAATTGAAAATGGTTTCAACTTTCTAATGAAACAGTGATGTTAGTGTTTCTTAACGATATATGAGTTTCAATTTTTGTTTCAATTTAGTTATTTATTGCGATGATACATCTATATATATAAAAGAAAGTCGTGTTAGTTACTTCGCTTATAACTCAAGAACGGCTGAACCGATTTAGCTGAAAATTGGCAGGGAGGTAGTTTAGAGCCAGGAGAAGGACATAGGATACTTTTTATCCCGTTCGACCGCGTTCCAATTTTTATGATATTTTAATTTTTGGATTTCTCTTAGTCCGGAATAGGTAAGTATTAAAACATATAATTAAAATGTGAGAAAGAAAGATTTTTTCTTTTTATATCTATTTAAAACGTACCTAGCGACGAACCCGAGCGAAGCGAGGGTGAGCCGCTAGTGTTTAATATGTGGGAGTTGCAGATTTAATTATTTTACGAATCGAATCGCTAGTAGTATTTATAATAAAGCTACTCATAAGCTCAGCACGCGTTTGCGCTTCAAATAAATGCATTTCGCTGCATTGCTGACCTACTTATAAAGTGGTCGTATCCGTTCAATTAAAAATAACGCACTCATTTATGAATAAAAACCTTACATAAAGCTATAATGATTATAAAACTGAGAAATATGTGCATATAAATTCAATCAGCCCGTAAGCTTAAATACATACATGAAGAAAATTAAAATAACCAAGTCCTCTTATAAGGTTTAAAATAATAAAGCTAGTTGTTGGGCGAGGTTGGTAGGTTCATTATACATATATACCTACATTATGTGTTAATAAAACACATAATTTATTTTCTTTCTGAATTTCGCTCAAATTTTAACGTGCAGCCATCATAAAAATCGACATACCCTCGCTTTTCTAGGTGACTTTTGAATTTAATATAGTATCATATACTACTAATCTTGAGTTACTCCAGTTCATAATCTAATTAGATACTCATCCAAATCCGTCCAGCCGTTTCTGGTAAAGAAGTAACAAATATACACACAAAAACTTGCATATGTAATAATGTAATGTGCCTAATTATCATCATTGTCCATTTTTTTGTTGAAGTGAAAATTCTTTAGAATCGTTGTGATTTGAAACTCGATGAAACGGAAATGCGACACTAAAAAGATACAAATATATTGAAATATATAGGATTAAGCCAGCGAGAGGATGAGATAGAATATATTGCCATGTTGCCATGGTAACCGTTGTTATTGTCTGACAAATATATAATATTATATTCTTTCCGTATATGATATTCTATAAATATGTTTATGATTGTGACATACTTAATATGCCTTATTTAATTATTTCAGATAGAATACATTACACAGGAAGTGAAAAATAATAAAATTAATTACTTAATAATATGTAATGTATATTTATGTCTAATAAAACGTAAAATAACTTTTCAACTTGGTAAATATATTATAAAAAATAAAACCTTATATGTGTGAATTGCACACACATACACTTTTTGGTTATTGTTTTATATTGGCCAATCTATTAAAAAATGGAAATGAGGAAATAATATTAGACGCTGCTACTAAACGGCAAATTAGAATCAAACGACTCTACGGATGTCATAAAGACTTCCGCGTAACGAACTTATTTACGATACATGTATTAATTGAAGTTCAATTATAAAAACACATATTAAATTACTGTTAATAAAATAACGGAAAATTCCTAATATTATTTCGATTGTATATACATACATTATACTAAAAATCCCTTCTTAGGGTTAACTATATGTTCAGATTATAATGGGTTTGATTTTTGAAACTCTCAAATCTTACCTAAAAAGTAAATAAATAAATATGTTGGGACAATAACACACAGCACCATCTGGTTCCATGGATGTTCCTATGTTATGGATACCAGATAGTCGATACACTACACATATATAATTTTAGATACATATAAACACCCACGACTGGAGTACAAACATTCGTGCTCGTCATACAAATGAATGCAGCGGGACTTGAACCCGCGACCGCTGGCGCAGCAAGTAGGGTCACTACAAATTGAGCCAAACGTGTCGTCAAAAAACTGCGTTTTATATTGGTTCTGCCATAGCATTCTGACGTTAGGTCCTTAATAAATAAATGAGAAAAGCTAGCAGTACCCTAATAGTAATAATGATGGATTGCCATAATATCAATAAATTAAAAAAAAAAAACAAAATTAATGCTAAATTAATACGGCAAATTATCGATTTCCAAAATATGTTTAACATAAATTAGAGCTAAGTCAAATTATAATATTAATATCAAAGAAAATTAAAAACTTCAGTCTTTTATAGAGAAAGTTATTTAGACGAATCGCTATAGATATTTTTGGGTTATCTCAGCCCAAACGTATTATAATGTAGGCAGGAAATCGGATTATGCTCTTCCTACACTTTGATCTGCCATCTTTATTTACATGGTAATAAAATTAGTTGACATTTCCCAATTTGGGATATTTGACTATTATTTAAATCTGGACGGAGATCAATCGGAAACGGAACTAGCAATGTAATTGGGATGATATGTAGTAGATGCATTAATAAAATGTCTTAAAATAGTTTTTCTTTTGACGTCGTTTTTTTATTATATAATGTTAAATATAATAATGAAAGCTTTTAAGTATTTTTTATATTTTATTAATAAAAATGTAAATAAACCGGTGTTCAACAACAAATAACAAATTAAATATTAAACTTGAAATATTTCTTTCTTTCGTAAAATCGAAAATATTCATCAAAATCTATGTGACAGAAATTAATTATTTATTCCTTTTACGACAACTTTCATATTTGAGATTGTCGTAAGTTAATTGTCGCACTTCCTTTTTTTACTGCCCTAAAAAAACGTTTTTTGAATGTACGTACATATTATGTTGTATGTATGAGTTTCTATGTTACTACTACGAGTAATAGGCGGATCTGGCTTCGTATTTCTTAAACAATAAATGTCCCAACAATCTATACATACTCTTATAATAAAACTCAAACAGAGTCCAATCAGTATATTAAATCTTTTTTTGGAAAATCTAATCGAAATAGTCATTATTATCGATACAGATGCCGAATCTATAGTTTTTAGTGTTTTGTCTGTCTGTCTGGGAACGCATTACGAGAAAACCACTAGACAGATTTTGATGAAATTTGGTATGATAATGGCTGATTATCCGAATCAATATAGAGGATACTTATTACTGCGGGAAAATATCTCATCTCTGAGAAATCTATACTAACCCTTGAGATGTACCTAATGACAAACCCAAGCGGAGCGAGGGCGAGTCGCTAGTTTAAATATAAAAAAAATATATTTATAGCGGTTACCTATGTCGTCATAGAAATACACTAGTAAAATTTTATCTTCTTGGCGTAGACTCCAGTACTTGGGCCTGGGCGATAGATAATGAATCTAAAATCAGTTAGGTATGGTGATATACTCGTATAATGTTCCACAGGTAGTATTTATTTCATTATGATTAATATATAATTAATCATCAAATAATTTATATATTGTATAGGATATTATCGCTTTTAAAAAAATCGATTTAGACGTATAATTTATTAGGTTAGATATTATAAATGCAAATACGTTTCTTGTTTTTGTATAAAACCACAGACTGTCAAGGTGACTAAAATTTCAATTATCGTAAATTATTATGTGGTTTGAAAAAAAGAATGTTAATTGAGAAATCAAAATTTAACTGAAAATATTATTAATGTTATAATTACATTTGTTTTTTCTATTAAACATTACATGACCGGGTATGGCGTTGCGCCACTTGTATTATATCTGATTTTGCGTAAGTATGTATATATGTATGTATGTATGTATGTATGTATGTATGTATGTATGTATGTATGTATGTATGTATGTATGTATATACATATATATAAAGATTTATGTTTTTATTCATTCCCAACAGTGTCTTCATATCATTTTACCTTATACTTACTTATAGATAACACCACACAAACTATAAATATCTCATTATTAATACTGAGTTACCAATATAAAAGTCTAAAGAATTATTTTCTTCAACATTTAAAACCTCTTTACCTACTACACGTTTAAAGTGAAATTTTACATATTTTGCATACATTTTATAAATAGTGATTAGTGATTAAATCTAAACAAATCATGTGCTAAATTACTTAAATCTAGATTATCTAGAATACCTGCCTACATTACACATCGCATTAGATACCATGTCACTGGTTTAGTTCACTGGGTCCTGACTTCGATTCCAGGTCAGGTTTCTTTACTATAAATGGTGCGGTGCCAAACCAGATAAGCTAATGTTTTAAACATGAACCCACCTTTTTGGGGTAAACGAAGAATGTTAGTTGCCGAAAATAGAAATTTAAAGTAAAAACTCGACTTTCTAGACTAAGATTTCATATAGAAATTATAAATATTAATTTAAACATTATCATTAAAAGCAATCATGTACGTAAAATTGTGTTGGTAATTATTATCAGTGTCATTTTTAAAGCTTTCTAAAGATGCAATGTGCTTAAGATAAAATCTATTAAAATATTTATTTCACTTTTTTTGTTTAATAACTGCATGCTACTTTAATATTTAATAGACTATTTATTAAAGAAGGTTTTATACCTATTATTATTCGTAAATTTCACTCCATTCTATTCCAGATTTATCTGTGACTTCATAAATACGCGACCAGAACCATGAACAAAAGTTTTCTTTTGTTAAAGAAAAGATTTCTCTCTTTTTAAAAAGCAACTTAATAAAAACATGCAATAAAAATATTTATAAGGTGACATCCACTCAATTATCCATTTAGTACTAGATAGTACACAACAGTGGCGGTTTACATTTTGTTTTTATTGTATTCAACTCACACAATGTTGTTACAAAAATATTTTTGTGTAGAATATATATACTCTTACACTTTTTGATAGCGTTATTTATAAAAAAAAACTTGAATTAAAAAAAGTGTGCTTTTTGCATAGATAATTCAATGCCAGAATACAGAAAAAATCTGTAAAAGAATACTTAATTATAATAATAACCTAAATCATTTTGGTCATTTCACTAGAAGACTTGACTTGTTGTTTTCTTAAGATGATATAGTATATTATCTACTATCCTGAGATAGTTACGAAATTTATTACTTACTGTTAGTGCAGTAAGTATGTAAAGATTTGTTAAATTACGTAGGCACTGGTAACCTAAGTGATAACGTGCTCGCTTGGGAAACTAAATGAAGTGGGTTCAAATCCCGGGTCTCTGCGCTAGTAATTTTCAACATGGTTACCACGTCTTGTCTTACGGTGAAAGAAAACATGTTGAGAATAAGCAACCTGCATGTCTGAGAGTACCTAGCAAGTTTTCGCAAACCTAGCATGTAAAGTCCGTCAACCTGCACTTGGTTAGCATTGTGGGCTTTAACCTGATCCCCCTCGTATTGTAGAGAGGCCCAGCCGCATACTCAGCTGTGGGACGTTAAAAAGGCTAAATATACGTAGGTATATGAGTAAATATAAATTCATTATTTAAAAAAAAACTTTTGAGAAACATTTTAGAAGACCTCAATCAATCTATTTCCAAAAGTAGTTAAACAGCCAAAAAATCTCGAATTAAAAAAAATATCGTACCACTTCAATTTTCAAATAAATAATTTTCACAATTCCAATATATAAATATAATGATTGTAACGGCACTTCTCACGTTGATCATTATTTATGTTACTTAATACTAACATTATTCCGAATGCGAGTAATTCAATTACATATACCTATATATCGTTAACGAGTTGCATCGTTTCAATCCGATTTACCTAGAAATCAAAATTGTGTATCAAATTCGTCGAGCCACATTGATGTGCCACATCCATTACACTTAGTCATCGTTACAAATTATATTGTATTTTGCTGATAACTTTCATTTCTCCTACGCTTTCCTAGTTTTGGATTAATTCGGTGTCATCACCGGTGTTTTCTAGCGGTTACTATAACGACTTATATTCTCATATATTTTTTCTATAATCCGATCAATATGTTCAAATTAACCCACATAATAAAGTAGTTGATATACGACCGAAAAGAATTACGAAAATTTTGTGAGTGTGGAAATTGCTATTGTCTGCCTAATATGTAAAGTTATAGTAGGTAAACGCTATGAGACTTAAGATGGCTTATAGCTTCCTACTACCGAAAGTTTTCGCTAAAAACTTATGCACAATTTTAAATATTTTTTTGCTACTTCTGATGTTAAAATAAAACAAAAACCAAAATTAACTTTAGCTAAGGCACTTTAAGTAAGAACTAACTTATCATATTTAAGTCTATGAGACTTATAAAGCCCCTTTCACACATACCACCGCTACCCTTGCATGTTATTACGCAATCATGCACCAAACCCTAGAATACTATTAGCCTGGATTATTCCGATATAGTCTAGATTTTAGTACTGCCGCTAGCTATTTATTAACTTGGACTTGCTGCTCAGGTTTACCTACTACCAGTAGATTAAGCAATCTGATAAAACGAAGTTCTTTAATTTAAATGTAGAAGTAAAAGCTGCAATTTACATAACACTCACTACACTTTTTAAGTTAAAAGAAAATTATTTTATTAAATTACAATTTTTTTTTTTTAGAAAAATTAAATGAACTTAGTTTGTGATTAGAAATACCTAAATATACTCGTACAAAAATAAAAAAGTTATCTGTCATAAATTCGCATTCACATAGTATAATGCTACTCTCATCCATTTTAATAGATCACCTGTACCAAATGAAGTAGTGCTAATTAATAAATCATAATTATAGTTATTATTATTTAAAAACATACTCCTGAACATGTGTGGCAATTAAATCAAGTACTGTATGGAAGTACCTATCACTTAAGGACGCCGTGCGTTGTATAGCGATTTAATTTCGAATCACCTCGCCAAAATACTAAACTTTTGGTGGCCCGATATTGTTTGGTAATATAAACTATGTAGGATGGATATGTTATGTTTTATGATATAATAGAATTATGATCCAAATACTTCTACGGTTTTAGTAACAAATTGATATCACCAATGTACAATTCGTTTAATTATTCTAGATCACAGGTTGTAATAAAATATTACTATAATTTATTATAATAACACTCAACGCTGTAAACAATATTATTTGTAACTTTATTGGTTCCCACTTTAATAGTTCTTAGGTAACTTCACGATAAATCGTATGAATTGATCTCATTAAATTACACAAAGTGATTCCGGTTTATTTACGATTAGGTTTTGTTATTGTAAACTTTATGTCACGATAAATGACTGAATTTTAAGTGAGAAGTTTAGATAGGACAATTATTATATATCTAAGAGTTTAGGTACGTTAGGTACTATATTTTATGTATATGTAACAAAAATATCGAGCCACGTGGTCTAAAGATATAAATTTAAAGGTCGCAATAGTTAAATTTTACCGTTATTGGAAAATAAATAATAGAGATTTGTACATAATACTAGCGACGCCCGGGGCTCTGCCCGTTTTTTGTTTAGCCCGAATAAATTTATTTGTTATGCCCGAAAAATTTTGCAAGAAAATCGTAATAAGATTTTTATATAAACTTATGATAGTCTTAACACACCCTTATTTCGGTGCTGACGCAAAATGCTTGGTTGACTTCTTCTACCCATAAACTACTTACCTACCAAACTGCAGTTTCATAGGTCAAGTTTTCCAGAATTCGCATTTAATCAGTGAGTGAACAACCTGAACAACCTGTCGCTTTTATATATATATAGAATTTGTTTGTTTGTCTATTGTGTTCTTTTTACTTTAGCCCATCTTATACATATTGTCTTGAACGTGAATCTATATAAATAAAAATGAATGTTGGCAAGCGCATAACTCAAGAATGGCCGGACCAATTCGGCTAATTTTTATTTTCGTATGTTCCTTAAGATCCACGGAAGGTTTTAATAAAGAGAAAAAATGAAAAATTAACGAAATAAATATTAAAATTTATATGGCTAACGCTGGCTAATAACTATTTATAACTATTTAAAATCTACCTAGCGACGAACCCGAGCGAGGCGAGGGTGAGCCGCTAGTATAAAATAAAATCCTTATCAACAGATTGTCAGTCTTATTACATAATAATACCTTAAGGCATGAATATAATCATTACTTACTCAAATTACAGACTTGTATTCATTTTAAACTGTGCTAAATTACTAAATATAGTACTTTGTTCGTGCTTGACAGACGAATGGGTGAGGGAGCTTAAAGTTGATTGTAGTGTACTAAGCATCTAATTTAATAATCACCTAGGTACTAATGTTTTATTATTGACTTCATTTATTACTGGCGTCTCACCCTCGCTTCGTTCAGGTTCATTTCTAGGCACTTTTTGAAGCTTAGTATGAAATAGTTTCTTTTTTTCATGAATTTTTTCGATGTTTTAATAGTTATTCTGCTAATCGGGGTAAATGTATATCCAACAAAACAGAGATCATAAAAATCGGTCCAGCATTTCTCGTGTTATAAGTGTTGTAACCAACCCGACTTTGTTTTATATTTATATATATTTAATAGTAATTAACCACTAAGATGGACCAAACAGGCAACTAAGTGGGTGGGTCTAAGAGGTGGAACAAGAGCAAGAGGCAGACCAAAAGAATGCTGGATCGATGAGATCACTAAAATAATAGGCACAGACTGGATGAAATTGGCTAGAGATAGGAAAAACTGTAGGCACTTAGAGGAGGCCTATACCCGAAAAGGGCCATGACTTATCAACAAAAAAGTCAAAATGAATAATATTACTATTTATTGAATCAAATTATTAGAATAATCAATCATAACGTTATATAAAATAATTTAAATGTATTCTTGATCATGGAAACAAAGAAAATAAATCACTAATGTATAGAACATTAGAGATTAATTATTATAAAAATTGCCAAGAGTTATTACTTTGAAATCATCATCGGGACTTTAATAATCCTTATCAATATTAATAATGTAAAACGTATTTGTTTCATTAACTTTCTTTCACACCTACACAGCAAAGTAACATGTCACCGTAATTTTTTGCATAGAGAAAGTTAGGAATCAAACTCAAAGTATTTTTGCGGGGGCATTGAAGTGCGTGTGTAGTCTACGAATCCACCATCGCGACGATAAAGTTCTGCCGGTGGTGTTAGTAAGTACGAGTCTAGCAGTCCCATGCCTAATGACGAATGGCAGAAGCCCTAAAAGGTTTTCCTTGGTGAAATGAAAAAAAAGTATCGAAGTATTTATACACGCAGACACACACAAGTAGACCAGTTGGTTCTGTTTGCGTATCACCGGAAGCATTATATGTTTCGCTGGCAATCTTAAAGAATGAGAATCTCACAAAATCTTTGACTTAATGAACTTTATACACCCCTTGAATTTTTTTCCAGCGCACTAAAAAACAATTAGCACGGACTGGAGATATATGTTACCGAACAATATAGAAGATAGAACTGAAGAGTCTCCAAAAACTAAGCGATATTTCTTGCTTCGTTTTTATTTCCTGAGAGATAAGCTACCAGTTATAGGTACTTAGCAAAATAAAATATTTACTCATTATTGATAACATTGTAAGGCTACTAATATTGACTGAGAAGAAGCTGTGGTTCACCGCATTGGTGTAAACACTTTAGAAAATTATGTCTAAGATCATTTTTACTGCATCTTTTATTGCGCCTCCCGTGAAAAACCGCTAAGCTTTTTAGTGCTTTTTGTCGTTCATAAATGTATCCCGTCATAAATATTTCACCACTTAGTTCAAATTTCTTCAATAATTGTTTTACAGAAGTACTAGTTCTATACTTATAATAATACTAATATTGTAAATGCGAAAGTTTGTGAGGATGTATAGATGTCTGGATTTATAGATGTATGTATATACGTTACAATAATATAGCTCATCAGAATAACACATAGGCTACTTTTTATCCCGGAGACATGTATAGTTCCCGTGGGATAGTTTGATTATTTTGTTTTGAGCGAACCCGAGCGAAGCGAGGCTTCGCCGCTAGTAATAAATAAATAAAATAGTTTTTTTTTAATATCTCTATTAGGAATTTATCCAGTTACCTGTTTTAAGCATGCTTTCTTTTGGTTTATCTGCCTACATAAAATCTTTGTTTTTACATCTATTAATGCTTTTACAGACGTTTATTTAACTCATTACTCAGACGAATCACTCAGAAACGTTGTAAGAATATTAATGAAAAGGTCGTTTAAGTAGAAACGCATCGATTTTCTCATTAACTAAATACAATTGCCAATGAATTGATGTTCTTTAATAGGATCTGGGTTGTGAAAGGCTCTCAACGAAATTAAGTATACACTTGCTTTCTAGTGCTTACGCTCAAAGTGACACACTTATCGATGGCTATTATCTGTTATTTTGCATGCACCTTGTAGACAAACTATGACAATTAGAAGAATGGTTTTCTGTTATATTTATAATTAAACAAAGATAGAAGTATAATAAATATATATGAAAGTGTGAAAATTAAAACCTTTTAAATAATATGAGAATATAAAAAAATATTATTAATAGATATTAGATACAATCTTAGTGCAATTACTCTAGATACGTATATAAGACTTAAGAGCTTTATTTTTATCAAAATCGATAATCAACACAATGTATTCATAATAAGAAGCAAATAACAATATACAATTAACGGCCGCACCTAAAATCATGCGCAGGCGCAAGTTCCCTGACCATTGCATCGAAAGGTCAAATAAATTTCATTGCTGTAATGATCACATAACAAAACACTAAATCCCACGGCCTAGACCTTGCCATATATATACCTCGTGATTAAGCATACGCATTTTCTCGTTCACATGGAAAGTACCTACTAATGTCAGGAAAGACGCTTCACTTTCATATAGCTGTCACTGTCGTCTTTAATTTGACAGTAATGACATATCATTAGACTAGTGCTCATTCGAAGGCGATTTTCGCTCGCTATATTGAATCAATCAGAAGGGAAACCTATAGCATATTAATTGTTGCAGAATAATTTCCAAGTGTCGTTACTTTTTAATAAACAAATATGGTAGGAAGTAATTGATATATTTATCATTATCTTCCGTTAATGGAGGAAAAGAATTATTAGAAAATTTTACAATAACAAAAAAAAAAGCAGTAAAGCTTTCTAACTTATGAAACTAGTCCATCCCGGAAAAATAAACGTGTATGTAAATGTTTTCTAAAATTAATTTCTATTTTTTAGTTTTTTATCTTCGCCTAGGCACCGTTAGTAGAGTTTGGACATAGAATACCTAAGTCTATACATATAATAAAATTGTAACTAAGTCGAATCCGTACATTAAATATTTTTTGGAAAATCTAATTGAAATAGACATTATTATCGATACAGAGGCCGAATCTATAGTTTTTAGAATTTTTGTCTGTCTGTCTGTCTGTTACCGCATCACAGTAAAACCACTGGAGGGTTTTTGATGGGTGAAAGCTGGTTATCCGGGTCAACTTATAGGATACTTTTTACTGCGGGAAAATATCTTTTCTGAGAAAAAATACAAAAACTGCAATGTAAGCGTATACTAATATGTAAAACTAAAGAATTTGGTATTTGGGCATCTTAACGCGGGCGGAGCCGCGGGCAGTGCTAGTATTTATATAAATATATAAAATTGATATTCACTTAAAAAAAGCGTTTTAACTCTTTCTTCTATTTTCCCCCATAGAATAATTTGACATTAGATAGACATTTAAAAAAATCACTAATAAGCATTTATAAAAATAATTTTATCATTAAAAGGATTTTACCACTGACATAATAGTTAATTTAAATATATTAAATAACCATTAGATGAATATAAAAGGGAAATCAATTACCTACTTCATAATTTTTTTATGTATATACAACGCAATATACGTGGGTTTTCTACCATATAATGGGAAAACTGATCGCAAGCCAAAATCATTCAATTTAAGTCAGATCGTGTCTGATTACTTTATCTAAGCTTCGAAATGTCAGACGAACTGCCCTTTGTTTTTAAAAACCTTATCAATTGGCAATATAAATACGAGAATATGTTTGTTCACACTGCAACGGGTTAACTTGATTATTGCATAGCAGCAGTTAGTGATGAGACAAGTGATGCAGGTTCGAACCCTGGTCTCGCACCTTTGACAATTTCATGTATAAAATCGAACCATGATTACCACTTGTTAATAAAGTGCAGGGGAGTCATCGTGAGGAAATAGGCATATCTGACAAAACTTAACTATTTCTTAAACAAAGCATGAAGTCCACCCACCTGCGTTTTGTTAGCGTGGTGGAGCGTTCCCCTCACTTTAATAGGAGCCCTACCCCCAGCAGTGGGACATGGTGTGGGAGTGGAAATATTTCTACACGCCGGATAAAGTATAAGTAGGTAGGTAAGGACAATTTACTAGTCCGCTATAAACTCAAATCTAGATTAGGTCGACAGTGAGCTACATATTTGTTAGTGACATTGTTCTATATCCGCATCAGAAGCAAAGGTCGCCGCGGTCACACAAGTTCGTGACTCCGCCAATTTGTTTAAGAAACTTAGCGGTATTGTGAAATATATGTACAACGGAACCGCAGCAATAAAATAAATCCGATTATTTACTGTTATATTGCCCGATTAGCAATGATTGTTGACCGAAAATGATTGATAGGCATAAACTTTTTATTTATACGATGTCATGTTTTTAAGAAAAACGGACAACAGTACCTATTGGTTTTTAGTACAGTAAGTAATATTTTTTTTTCAATTTATGGATATTTATTTTCGTCTTTTTAACGCTTTCTTAGTTTTTTTTTTAAATAACTAAGTCAGTAATGAAATATGTATCTTGGAAGTCGGGTTTAGACTTTTTTAATAGAAAGTTAATATTATGAAATGATTAGATATGTGAGAATATCTAGTTATAATACACTAATTTCATACCATCGAGTTGACCTCTACGGCTAGTTTGGGCTCATTTGGTTCGTGTTGACTTGTCCTATACGTTAAGTAAATATATTTGGTCAAAAGCGTATTTTTTTAGTTTTTTTTAAGCTGTAGGTTAAAGCCGATACTAAGATTTTTGAAATACAGTTTATTAAAACACATTTATTTTATTAATAGTATACCTACAATCAATCTATACTTAAAATAAAATCCTAACTAAGCCGAATCTGTATATTAAATATTTTTTAGAAAATCTTATTGTACATAATTATCGATACAAAAGCCAAAACTATAGTTTTTAGAATTTTTGTTTGTTTGTTTGTCTGTCTGTCTGTCTGTCTGTCTGTCTGTTACCGCATCACGAAAAAACTACTGAAGGGATTTTGATGGAATTTGGTATGATAATAGCTGGTTATCCGAGTCAACATATTAGGATACTTTTTACTGCGGGGAAATATCTCATCTCTGAGCTAAACGTTAAAACGTAACTTGGGACGAACAAGGGCGAAGCGAGGGTGAGTCGCTAGTAAAATATAAAAACTTAAACCCAACCCGGTCGCTAGAATGAAATACATTTCCTGTACTTTATTGTATACATTATACTGTCTCTTAAATCTAAATACTATAATAATTCATCGTATTTACTTGTCCATATCTAATAGTTGCAATAACCTACCAAGGCCACACACATCTCACACAAGCCACCCTCAATTACTTTTTAAGACAAAATAGACTTTCCTCCAGTAGCAATAAGGATGTACACAAATGCAAAGTAAATTTGTCGTTTAAAACCAGTATGTAAGTAAAGAGATCAGTGGAAAGCCAATCCGCAAAGCACAGGAAACGGCTCTAATCAATCTTTTACTGCGTATAAATGCATGTAACATACAATTATCGCCTTTAAACGGTCGTCATAAGAGCTATAAAGATTAATACTAGGTTCTGAGATAACATGTCTGACTTGATAGATGCGTTAAGGCGCGTGGTGCAAAAACATAGGGTTTGATACTTCGTTTGGCAGATAAGGTGACTTGAATGCCCGTAGCATTTACTAGCGATATATTACGCATATATACATATATACATACGTCCACAATAGAACCTCATGACGCATCCTGTAAGGATTATCTCATAATTCTCTACAAGATATTTCTTTATACCTATAGTTTCATTTACGTTTACCTACTTTTTTAATAGTTTTTGCGAAGTATAACGCAATTTCTTGTAACAAAACAAGCTGCCATTTAATACTAAAAACTTTCTAGCTATGCAAAACCAAGATAGGATCAAGTGACCTCCCTTTAATTTATTACAATGAACTCCTTTGAGAAATAAAAATAAGCTCTAAGAACATATTATATCTATCCAATTATTCAAATAAATACGTAAGCTTATTGCAACAGTAATGGGATTGCAAAATCTAATTTTATCTTACTTACTGATAAGCTTAAAAAGATACAATGTCAGTGCCGTCCTCCGTAGAAGGATGGAGTAACGGGTATAAACTGATCCACATGCCTTAATTGGCAACTAGTTATAAAGTAGAGAAATACGTGCATACGATTATCTTCTTTAAGTTCAAAGACGTTGTGGCTACAATTGCTTGATGCAATGATGACGACTTGCTTAATCGGACATCAGAGGCATATCTGCGCCGTTTCAAAGTAATGTTTATCGTTTAATATTGCCGATGTTACCGCGATCTTTGTTTGTTCCCAGGCTCTGGCTTGTTTGGTGCATCAATCTACATGGAATGATCACAGCCGGTAAAAACACTTTGTAGTTCCAAAAATTTTTGGAGACATACAACTATCACAAAATATTAGGTAACTAACTAGGTAATAGTAGAGTCCCTAGATACTCTACATATTGACGTATTAATAAATAATTCACCAATATCATCTTAACGGTAGCTATTTTTGCAAAATGTTCCTAAATCGTAGACTTTCGAGATTTTGGATTGATTGGAGATTGCGATAAACCAAAAAAAAAAACAAAAAAAAAAAAATACTCAGTGCGACGAGAGATTTTAAGATTTTATAGATACAAGAGATTTTATAGATTTATAATATGTTCAATGAACAATTTAAAATACAAAATTAGTTTTTGAAATAACTTTTTTTACATTTTGTTAGTTCTAGTTATATAGGTAATTCAGTAATCAATCTAAAATATCCTCGCAGTATAAATTATGAATGCAAATTGTGGAAGCCCAAAAAGCATTGCGACAGTGAATCAGGGCACTGCAGGCCGTCCTACATTCTGTTGTTTCAGCGGGCTTACAGGAATTTAGCCCTTATCTACTCGAGCAGTGAAAGCTTTTCAGAGAATTATTTATTGCAGTTATAAGATTTGCGGATTTGTAAATCTGCCAGGCGCAATTTCACGGACTTAGTCGTCGTTAAGTCTTGACCTAACTAGACTAACCTAACCTAACCTAACCTAAATATATTTCTTATATATTTTGACCCGAATATTGAGTTTTTAGAAGAGTTGTTTAAAGTAGTACGAAGAAAATAAGTTTTTTAGTAATAATATTTTTTCATATTTCTAGTTTTTAATTACTTTAAAATGTAACATCAATACATATAATAATAATAAAAAAGACTTAAAAATATTGGATAGTCGCATTTTCAATGAGATTTTATCACTTACCTCCACAAATTACATCGGCTAAGTTGGTCTGCACACACTGATGCGTGATGGCGCCATCTCGTACAGTGGTTATCTCGCCATAGAGTTGGTGAAGTGCTTCTTGATCTGACATGAGGATGGTGCGGGGCGAGCTGCATTCATCTTCGGTAGAGTGGTGTCGAGAAGACGATCGCGACCGAGATCGGCGACGTCTGTTGAAGTATAGAGAAAAACAATTTATTTTAAATAAAACAATATTTTTGTTCATATTTAATATAAGAAATTTCATTCTACATGTAAAACGCTGTACATTTTATAGATAAGCTTTTATAGAATAATTGGTATGATGATTTTAATCCTAAAACTGTGAATTAAGGTAGCTATACTACTAATAATTAAATTTAAAAATACTAAAAAATATACATTTGTAAATATATAATGGCTTTAAAAAAACATATTTGTTTTATATTTTTTTTTATTTACGGCATTTTTATAAAAATAAAAACTTTTTAACTAGGAAATAAAAACCGACTTCAAACAAAACCACTAAAAAGTAAAAAATAACTGATTGGTAGTTTTCATTTACTATACATACCTAATCAAATATTTTCGAAGTCGGTGTGCTTTAGCTAAGTAATTAAAGCCTACCTGTTAAATACATACCTAATCAAATATTTTCGAAATCGGTGCCAGCCCATACAAAGCAAAGCACACCGACTTCGAAAATATTTGATTAGGTATGTATAGTAAATGAAAACTACCAATCAGTAATTTTTTACTTTTTAGTGCTTTTGTTTGAAGTCGCTTTTTATTTTTTTGTTAAAAAGTTTTTATTTTTCCCTTTTTAGTGTAGACAGTAGTAGCAAAGTAACAATTCTAACGTGTTAGGCTTGTCAAATCAAACAAAATAAGCCCAAACTCAAAGTATCTACTATTAGCCGTTGAAGAGTTCCACATATCCACCTTCTGGCCTTACCATCAGATCAGGTCAACAATACCGAACCACTGTACTATCAACGGAAATAGAAACACTTGCAAAGTTTCAAGTCAATATGACAATCAGAAGTAGGTTAAATTCATCATTAGCTATTTTTCCACCCTTAGGGGTGGTATTTTTTTTTTGAAATTTAAATGGGACCAATCTGGAAGTATACACTTTCAAACAAAACAAAAATTTTCAAAATCGGTTAATAAATGACGAAGTTCTGAGGTAACAAACATAAAAAAAAATACAGTCGAATTGAGAACCTCCTCCTTTTTGAAGTCGGTTGAAAATGAAATTCATATTGTAATCCTCCTCCGACCGATTTGAGCCACAGTGGCCCATCTCGTTGAGATAATAGCCGTGTGCGCAGGAGATATTATAGTGCACAAGAGTTCGCACAAACACAAATGCACTCTCTATTCCTGTCACTCTCATACTCACGTGGGACGAATACTCGACATCACCGGTGAGAGTTAAGGCGCCGGACCGACGGCTTTACGTGCTCTCCGAGGCACGGGGGTGAAACACCGCCAACTTTCCAACTCCGGGCTGTTACTAAGAATTTCTTGTAAGAAATACTCAATAACTGAATTTACCCCGGCCCGGGACTCGAACACAGGACCTCCGGATCTACGGCCGTACATGCTAACCACTACGCCACCGACGCAGTTATAATAATAAGATGGCATTAGCTAGACCGTAAAAATATCGCTTAAACATTTTACTGCACCGGTAGACATGTTTTTTGCGCTTCCAAGTTCACGGCATACTTATGACCTCTACAGTGGCCTGACTGAGTTTAAGACTTACTACAAAGTAATAAATTTCTTATTTACACGTATTTATTATTCATCCTAACGGCTAATTTGATCGTTATGCTATTCTTAGAGTACCGTTTTTGTTTAACATCAACTGTCAAGTGGTATACTTGACGTTTTTATTAGTTTATCTCTTTAAATTTTAGTATACACACCGTCGTAATGTCTTGTACCCTAAATATTTTTAGTATAATATACTATACCCAAATATTTTTAATATAATATATACACTAACAGATATACCTATGTGCAATCGAAGGATTGATTTATTTATTCGAATTAAAATATCTTAGGTGTCATTACTGCAATGTGTAATTTATAGTACAACGTCCATGTTTTAATCATACAACTTACATAACTTATGAGATAAAATTAAATCGATAATACGTAAAGATTTATCATTTCTTATTACGAAACTGATGTCTTAAACATACTGTAATTCTTACAAAAGCCACATTGACCAAGCTTTGCAAACCTGGTCTTATCTGTACAATCTTCACTAACAATATATGAACAGAGTATAAATAATGTAACGAAATAATAGTTATGAATTGATTCGACCTTACTCTTTGATAAATCTATTTCGTATGTCATATTTCGTACAGCTTATATAGTAAGGTAAATGAACAAAAAAAGTATTAACGATTAACAAATCTTGCCATGATACAAAAAAGTCTACTTCACGAGTGATATCTTCATTAGAATAAAATATAACAGCTTTTACACATTAACCCTTATAGAGCCTTACAAATTGCAGTGGATTGATTGCTCAGCATTAAATTCTTAGACAACATCGCTCTTGAACTCTTTAACCGACTTCCAAAAAGGAGGGGGTTCTCAATTCGTCGGATTCTTTTTTTGACATAAAATTACCTTAAGATCTGTTCATACATCCGTTTAATTACGGCATTTTCCAAAACATATATATATTTACATAGCTTTCGATATTATGGATACGAATTTATATATTACTAGCGACTCACCTTTGCTTGGACGTGAAAGAAAGGCAAACAAAAAAACAAATAAACACACTTTCTTATTTATGATATTAAGGTATGGGATAGTATGGATTAAGGAGCTAACATCAAAGGTTTTCATATATTAAAATCACTGTTTTTCATGAAAATTTACTAATTACGTTATACAATAAAATAACAATTACAGTTTATGTATCGCATTCACATTTGCATGAACGCCCACTGGCCAATTAACGCGAGTCCGTCGTGTTAACAACGATGTTGACGATTATCATAAGATCTTGATATCGTACCATTTAATAGCTAGCACTTGCCTTATTCAAAGTGTAAAGTGACTTGATACCATCTATATTTAGACCAAAACCACTCAGTTAAGTTAATATTTCATTTAAAATCATATATATTTGATGAAATCTGTGTATTTTATATTAAGTAGGTTTAAGGGTATGCACAATGTACATATATATTATAGTACAAATCTATACATATAATAAAACTGTAGAGGTCGAATGTCTGTACATAGAAAAAAAATACTAAAAACCGAGTCAGGGGGATGTAAGGAGAGAATTAGTACAAATCCAATATTTTTTCAATTTTTTTGTTTATTTGTCTGTTTGTCTGTTTGTAGGGGCTAATCTCCGAAACTGTTAGATCGATTTAAATGGACTTTTGCATGATGGGATAGTTAAAAAACTATAGTAACTTATACAGCTTAGTACACAACAACTTATGCACCTAATTTAGAAAAATTTGGCATGCTGATACCTTATATTGCCGGTCAATCAATGGGTTACTTTTTATCCCGGAAAAATGAACGGTTCCCGGGGGATAGATGTGTTTGTACTTTTCTAGAGATGAACCCGAGCGAAGCGAGGGTGAGCCGCTAGTCTTAATTAGGTTTAAACATTACTTATAATATTTTAGTCCATTTAATATCCTATTAAAGAATTCTGTACATTATTGCTCTGCATTGTTAGTGTAACAGAAACGATAATAATGTCTAAGTTTTTTTAAGAGGTAATAATGTCAAATTGGCAATCAATTTGTATTCAGTGTGCATTCAGATTTGTACAAAGTAAATCTTTATACGGCGTGATGAGTCATCGTTATTTACAGCAGCGTTTCTTGAGAAAATGTTGTTTTCAAACCATATATGAAAACACTTAAGAAGCTTTTGAAATGTTATTTGTTTTATTCGAATTTGTAGACTTTATACTATTTCGTGCCCATATATAGATTTAAATGGTAATCTTTATAAATATTATTAACGCAATATAATATTAGATTGTTTTTTTTTTCAATTTTCGAATGGTAACAGATCAATGTTATTCTTTTGAATAAGGCAGGCGAAATGATATAATAAATATCTGTACATAATAAGGCTTCCAAGGAAATTCGAAATCCGTAATCGGTTCTAAACTGTTTTAGAGCTTAAGCGAAGAGCTTAAGCGAAGAAACAAAGGTGACTTAAAATCATAAAAGGTCCAAAAGCTCTATACTACTTAGACTGTTTCGTATAATTTGAATATCTACGATAAACGATAACGAGAAATAAGCAATTCCCTTTGCATTCAAAGAAATATTTACAAGAATCATGTAAAACGCCGACAAGGCTTATCAAGAGTTACATCAAATCAAAGTGTGGTGTGAAATTATACATCGCATTCGAACTCACTATATAATAAAAATGTACGTCACACACACAAACTATATTCTCAGAATAAGAACAGCGGTATTTGTTAACTAAGGCTTGAGTTGAATTTTATATTTGGGGTTTTTCTTTATATGGTGGCTGATCGACGGTTTTTTACAATTCTGACGAAAATAGATTTCATTTAACTTTCCAAGAGTTTTAGTTTGGTCAGTGAATCCACTATTAATAAATATGAGATTTTTTGCTGGATTTGGTGGATATTGGTGGGGCCTTATCAAGAAGAAATAAAAATTAGTTCGGAAATTTCAAGCAACTTCACATTATAATTTATGTACAAAATATACATTTTAAAAAACTAACTTCAAAAAAGTACCGACTTTTTGTATAGCAAATGGGTATAAATTAACAAAATTTCTTTTGTGTTGCATATATTTTAATAAAATAAGCACACTCTAGGACCGCCATCGTTTAGTAACTAGGCTAACTAAATAAAATAAGCTGAAAAAAGGCATTTCAATTTCTTAATATGGGATGTGATATTTGTATGTACAGTATCAATGACCGTATAATTGTGTTAACAGGTTGCCAGGTTACTATGACAAGATTAAAAACTCCAAAACACTATCTTCGTAAAAAAAATAATTAATTTTTATAATTAGTTATAATTAATTATATTTCAGAATTAAGATTAAATCAATCAATTAAGTTATTTTTTATAATTACATCAATCAAAATATCAGACGCGTGCCCAAAGCAATCATACACGCTGTACTGCAATGTGGCCCTTTAACAGTTAGTGCATGAAAACCATTAAGTAATTAATATTATTGATGAAATATTTTGACACAAATAAGTTATTTCACAAGTTATAACGATATTTGTGAACTTAAACAGAAAGTAACTCTTAGTATGTTGTAAATAAAAGACCTTGTGAATGATAATGATACTTTAAAATATTTATTATAATTTTATTATAATTACTAGCGACTCACCGGCGATTCTTTGAATTGACATATTTTTTTATTTATAAACCGGTTGAAAAAAAACTCATACTAAATGTTAAGTGAAAATTGCCACAATATGTTAGCGAAAACCGCACCCAAGGTTTTAGACGTCTCAAAGGATATAACGATAACGATTATATACTAGTTACAGACAGTGCCTACCTACTCAGAATTTTACAAAAAATGATTTCAAAAATTCAAAAATGGCACCAAAGTACCTTATAATATTTGTTGATTCTATAACCTCAGTCTCTCGTGACCATGATTGCTGTAAAGCATTCGAAACGTCGGGAACCAAAAATCAAAATAAATTCGCGATAAAATCCGAAAAGATAGTTTTATTTCAAATGTCAAAATATATTCGCGTAAATCTAAGAAAGTATTAATCATTGTTGCGTTAATAAAAACAGCCAATAACATTTTTTCTCAAATACCTTCCATGAACAGACAGCGATCAGTTACATTTTTATTATATGTATGTTTAAAATAAACACAATTTTACACATGAATAACATGTAGCCATAATTTCTTTACAAGTGCCTGCGCGTAGCATACCGATTCCATTAAGGTCAAGAAATATTACATATGTTCATATTCTGTGGCTCAGTATGGAACCATATTTTATTTTTATTTTCACATGTGTATATATATGTATATATATATATATATATATATATATATATATATATAATATCAAATGAGTAGGTTCCGAGATTCTTCCTAGTTTACTACTACATCGGTTACTACTTCTTTATAATATTAGTGTATATTCATAATTTTTATATCTAATTTATATGATGCTATAAATTAGAATTATAATTCCTACAAAAACTTAATAATATATAAAATATGTTGTACTCAGCATTTAAATGTAAAATATTTTGCCTTGAATTTAACTCAGTAAATGAAGAAAGTTGTTCACAAAGATTTCTCTCTATACCTTAAAGGCTATATTTTATTATGAAAATTATCTGAATTGTATGTTGATACAACCGATACAAATTTACGTACTTAAAGTAAGAAAGTTATTACTCACTCAGGTGTTACAATAAAAAATCCTCGCGACGTTTGGTAGATTTTTCGCTCTTGCATAAGTTGTGCTAGCGTGTCGTACACGACTTCTTGCGAGGGTGTCTGCATCGACGGAAACTTTGCCGACAGCGATGTTCTTATGCTTTCCAGTGTTGCTGACTGCCCCTGCAATAAAAGGAAATAATATAATTTAGTATACGAGTACTTTAAGTTGACGTCACGTTTGGCTCAGTATGTAGTGACCCTACTTGATGTGCAAGTGGTTGCGGGTTCGAGTCCCGCTGGGGGCATATATGTATTTAAAGTTATATGTGTGTGGTGTGTCAACTATCTGGTATCCATAATACGAGCCTTGTAAGCTACAAGGAAAATTCCCACTGAACTAAATGGCGCTGTGTGTTGTCCCAACATAATATAATTTAAAGAGACTAATATTATTTGTTATTGACTTCCTAAGTTTATATTTTGATGCATTATGAAGATGGCATCAAATACATATTGTCTTAATATAAATCTTCTATAATATAACTAGACCTTCATTTCAGATGAATGAAACAAAAACCTTATGATACATGTTGCTCCTATTTCTATTTTGACTGAAAGTTTTGTACATATTATACATGCCTTGTAAATATATGAACTAGCTACTTATCTACTAGATTTTTCTATTTGTTGTATCTATATCCGGTTTACTAATAACATAAAAAAATATTTATTTCTGTTCATCTCTTCTTTATAAAAATTAAAGTGACGTTCATTGTTCAGTGGTTCGTAATCAAAATATTTAAACATAATAACTTCTTTTAGCTTTACACTATAAAAAATGTGTGCAAAAAATATTATAAAGAACCGGTATCAACTTATAAAATATTCTTGAGAACAAATACGAAAACAACTTAGATACTTTGCCATACAACGTTCACTCACAAACTTTTAGTTTAGCTATGATCATATTACGAAAGCAAAATCTCTAACAATTTTCTCATTTCAAATATTTTTAAAAGAAAATAAAATAATAGTCTGTGCAAATATTTATTTTTTCCATTCGCTTCTTTCATAATTGAGGCAATTTGCTTTGCTCCTACTCCTTACCCTCATTATCTCTCTTAATTCAGCCTTTTTACTTCAAAAGAATTTAGCATAAATCCGGAATCATTGTTGAGGCATTTCAGATTGAATGGAGCTCTTATTATAAAATATTTGAAGCAACGGGATACTATTAGTCTTTTTGTTTGCTATTTTATTATTTGTTGATTAGCTTTAAAATTGTGCAGAGGAAAAATTAAAATATTGTACATATTACTTGTTTTTAAATAAAGCATATTATTTGGAATACATATACTCGTATATAAATACATCTATACATATAATAAAATTGTAACTAAGCCAAATCTATACATTAAATATTTTTTGGAAAATCTTATTGAAATTATCGATACAGAGGCCGAATCTATAGATTTTAGAATTTTTGTCTGTCTGTCTGTCTGTCTGTCTGTCTGTTACCGCATCACGGAAAAACCACTGGAGGGATTTTGATGAAATTTGGTATGATGATAGCTGGTTATCCGGGTCTACATATAGGATACTTTTTACCGCGTTGGTTTACTTTTGGTCATCTGAACGCGGAAGGAGCCGCGGGTAATGCTAGTATTATATAAATCTGAAAACTCGAACCTAAAATTTGAAGTTGAACAAGGAAAAGTAACAATGATTGAATGATCTAAGAACTATACTCCATATCTAGCGCAGTGTTTTATCGATGTCATACATCTCGTGTTATGGATAGTATAAATTTGCATACTCGAAACTGATCTCTTAATCCTATTGTGTAAGTGACCTTTTAAGAAGAATGTGACAGATATTAATGCTCAATTGGGACATATGTATGTTTGTGCATGACATTATAATCGTAAATGACTAGGCCTATTGACTGTCAATATTGCTCAAAATCTTAGAATATAATCTATACATATAATATAGATAAAATATATTATTAACAAGAAAATTGAATTGCCTATACTAAAGTCATTTTGAAATTATATAAAAACTTAAAAAAAAAAACGACTTCCAGGCACCTATAACGAAGAAGAATAGATACTTAATCAGATATTTTCGAAGTCGGTGCCAGCCGATGCAAAGCAAATCTAATATATTTCGATACGTAAAATACATATTTACCTATTAGATATGCATATCTTAAAATATTGTCGGCTAATAACTACAATTTATCACTGAGCTATTTTTCATAAGTCTTTCAACAGCTCGAAAAGGGAAGTCTCAGTCTCGAGAAGGACTGACATAATAACTCGAGACTAAAATTACTTTTTATCTTTTTTTTTAAATAAACTTAACAATATTAATAGCATAATATGGTGTAAGTTTGCTTGCGAGAATATTGTGCTGCATTTCGCATACACCTTTAAGTATTTAACTTCTTAATTTTGAAGTTGGTCAAAGGCTTATTTTGAGAAAGTAAGCCATTTCTATCTGTATTAGATGCAGATAAAATGGACAAATACTTAACCTAAGCCGATAGTATCCGATAGTAATACTAACACATGCGTTAATTAACGCGATTAAGGCTGATAGTGATAGACCAAGGGCTCTCAAACTTTCATACTTTAAATTTAAATGTGTATAGAAGAAAATTAAGGTGACCTATATTGAAATTTAGAATTTTGAACTTTTTTGAATATCTTACAGTTATTGAACTAAAAATTAAAATCTAAAGATGTGGTTTGCATAGTAATTCTATTTAAAATATATTTAAAATTATGATTTTAATATTCTTACTGACTTACAGACAATTCAGTCATAGTAATATTTTATATATATCACGGAGAACTTAGAATTGTACAAACTATTAAACAACCTCTTTTGAAGCTAAAAATAAATTCGACCTGTTGTTCGTTGCGTGCGTAAGAGACGAAGAGAGAGAAAGAGAGAGAAGAAGATGCGGCCTTACTCCTAGATGACTAACAGTATCGTGTTTTACTCCAGGTCATATCTCTATACTAATATTATAAATGTGAAAGTTTGTGAATATGGATGTTTGTTACTCTTTCACGCCAGAACGGCTGGACGGATCTGGATGAAATGTGGCACAGACATAGATTATAGTCTGGAATAACACATAGGCTTTTTATCCCTGAAAAATGTACGGTTCCCGTGGGATAGGTTTGGTTTTGTTTTCCTAAAGGCGAACCCGAGCGAAACGAGGGTGAGCCGCTAGTAGTATATATATGTATGTACTAAATTTCATCCAAATTCATTCAAGCAAGAGTAACAAACATACGCACACATATAATAATGTATACATATACTCGTAGTAGTTTCATTAGTAAGAATATTGAAAAAATAATATTTAATTTAAGCTTTCAGTAAAGCTAATCGTCGATAGTTTGGTGCTTTCGGGCCTCCATTGCGCCATCTCTGATCTAAAGGTTAAGATAAATTGTAATGATAAACTATACATAGCAAATTTCTGAGAAAGGTGCGTGGATACATATCGGTCGCATATATAATGAAATGAGAAACGACGTTTAAATAGCTTGCCTTAGTTAAGCAAAACCGGTTGTGATTTACTTACCTGTTCCATACTTGTACACGTTAATTTATTGAATACTAGTAACACGCCCTTGCTATGCTTTCTATTAGCGGTACGCTGCGACTTAATTAAACTTGCCATACTGAAAAATATGATATTTTAAATCTATACTAATATAATACATTACATTGGTTTGTATGTACGTTATCGTTACACTATGAAATAACTAAGCCTAGCAAGAAAACTAAATTATCTAAAAGTAAAAAAGGCAATATTTTTTGTATGAAATATTTTTTTGCTAGAAATATTACATAGAGACGTACCCGAGCAAAGTGATTCTCACTTCTACAGTGGTCTAAGTACGACATCATTATAAGAGTTTTATGGTTTTTTAGCTACTTACCTTCTCCTCCTTCCTGGGACCGTAACAGTAACCTTTATGTAACTCAGACAGACTATTACCTAAATAGTCTGTCTGTCTGTGTATCTAATGTCATCCAAATCCATCTAGCCGTATCAGCGTAAACAAACAAACAAACACTCATATACAAACTTTCGCATTTATAATAACAGTTCGATTATAGAAGTACTTTCCTCAAATTATTCATACGAAATAAATAAACATCCGCAATATAATATTTAAATACGGGCATGTTTTATTACATATATTTAAAGCTAGAACAAGCAATAGAATAATTTACAACGAACTGCTTAATTGTATATTTATGCAAAAATATTAATTATCTCAACACAATCAGAATAGATATTGCATAATCTAAATGCCTCATTAGGTTTAAAATTCCTGCCCACATTTGGTATTTGGAGTGAGACCTGTGGACGTTAAGCGACATTCTATAGCAGATGCTGTCAACTTGTAAGCCGCAGTGCAAGTTGCTTTACATTATTTTGAAACAGATTAAATTAAATATTTGTACTGATCTACGAAGTCTCGATCGTTATCGAAAATAATTTAGTACTCTTCTACCACAGACTTTACTGTTATGGATACTAACTTTAGGACACAGTTTTTTTGTACCAACAGTGCAAATTTGATCGTATAACAAAATCATATTATTTTCAAACATTGATGCAATTATAAAGATGGGCATATATTTACAACTATAAAACTGAAAAGTTTGGCTTAAAAAATGTAATTTTATTAAATGTAATAATAAAATTATAAAACTAATTATAAATGCTAGTGTTCGCCGAGTGGTCGAAATTGGAGCATAATCATTAGGTATTGAAAATTTGAGCTAAACACTTAACAATTTACTTATCTATATAAAAACAACTGTTTCCAAAAAAAATTTATTGATACTAAATCTCGTTTTAAAAAAAACGGTTGACAAATAGAGGAGAAAAAGGTACTGAACGGTTTTCGGTTGCCTATTTATATATAGATAAAAGCGGTAATCCTTTTTAGTTTAGTCATAACTAGGCTTGTTATATTGTCGATGCAATTTTCAACCGACTTCAAAAAGGAGGAGGATCTCAATTCGACTGTATGTTTTTTTTTATGTTTGTTACCTCAGAACTCCGTCATTTATTAACCGATTTAGACAATTTTTGTTTTGTTTGAAAGGGTATACTTCCAGATTGGTCCCATTTAACTTTCAAAAAAAAATACCACCCCTAAGGGTGGAAAAACAACTAATGATGAATTTAACCTACTTTTAATTGTCATATTGACTTGAAACTTTGCAAGTATTTCTATTTCCGTTGATAGTACAGTGGTTCGGTGTTGTTGACCTGATCTGATGGCAAGGCCAGAAGGTGGATAGGTGGAACTCTTCAACGGCTAATAGTACATACTTTGAGTTTGGGCTTATTTTGTTTGATTTGACAAGCCTAATACGTTAGAATCCTTACTTTGCTACTACTGTCTACACTAAAAAGGGAAAAATAAAAACTTTTTAACAAAAAAATAAAAACCGACTTCAAACAAAAGCACTAAAAAGTAAAAAATAACTGATTGGTAGTTTTCATTTACTATACATACCTAATCAAATATTTTCGAAGTCGGTGTGCTTTGGCTAAGTAATTAAAGCCTACCTATTAAATACATACCTAATCAAATATTTTCGAAATCGGTGCCAGCCCATACAAAGCAAAGCACGCCGACTTCGAAAATATTTGATTAGGTATGTATAGTAAATGAAAACTACCAATCAGTTATTTTTTACTTTTTAGTGCTTTTGTTTGAAGTCGGTTTTTATTTTTTTGTTAAAAAGTTTTTATCGTCGGTCACTACGTTTGAACACCGCTGGCGCATTATGACAATGACAGCATTCAGTTTGTGAAAGGGTTTGACAAATTCAAAGTTATGCATCGACATAAATAATTGATAAATAAATTGTTTATTGCACTTTAATCGCGATTTTTTAATTATTATTTAACGATACAATTTTAACTTTTATAAGTATTCATTAGTGCCTTTTTTGTAAAATGTTTTTTTATTGCAAAAACGCATATTTATGATATACCTTATAAGGTAGATATGGAATGTGTACTGTAAAAAAAAGACAACTTTCAAGACATCTTTTGAAATATAAATAACTATCAATTTTAAAGATTTTTAAGTACGAATAGAGTATAAATATTTTTATTTTGTTTTTTTTTGTGGAGCTACCAGCTTGATTTAAAAGGCTATTTTTTAATTGTATATCATTTATACTCTATAGTTTTAGGCTATCTAACATTACGTTTGAAATATCTATAGAGTTGTAAAAAAGTTTTTGGATCTTATGCCTAAAGCCTAAAAAAAATATGCGTCCATACATAACTATTAAACCCAAATATTTATTTTGAACTAAAATCAAAATACGACGGGTTTTTGAACTCATTTCCGGACATGAATGTTTAAAACTCTAAAACATGGATATAAATGACACACCGCTTAAAAAAGCTTTTTTAAATTAAATTTATTGAATTGAAATGAAAATAAAATACCTTCGAAAAACTTTATTCCAAATAAAAAATAATTTACACAGATCCAATTTTATTCATCATTTATCTATTACCAAGCTTTTAATTTTAAATGCATCGGTAGTATTATTTTTCTATATTAATAATCGGATTCTAGCCTCGTCTTGAGCTCCCCTAGTGATTATATAGTATATATAGCGCCGTAGTATACATCATACTAAGGCGTATGAGTATAAAGTTTTATAATAGCAAATAGCCATATAACGCGGCAAGCACAAAAGCTGACCTCACAGCATCGTTATTTAGGGATGCTTTGTGAAAAAGACTACGATTGCAAATGATTGGTATAAGTCATAAACTTGGTTTTTTTAAAAAAAAAAGAATAAACGTTAAATATGCTAAGTGTCAATTTTCTTATAATTAAATATTAATATAATACTTTTTATTTTTTAGTATTTATAAAATAATTGATCGTCTTAGTACATTTCTCTAGTGACTGTTTGAAAGTACATTTTAGTCGTTACTGGGTTTTACAGAATTTGTTACTTAATCGTAACAATAACAGCTCTATTTTTAATGTAGATATCATCACTTTTAGTTCTGCAACTTACCGATAAGAACCTGCGTATCGTCAATAAACCTATTAATATTAAACATCAAACGTATTATTTTCAAAATAATCATTATGATTATCTAAATATAATTACACAACGATTTCCGGTTTAATGATTTACAGTGCTGTTTACAAGCTTCCATTCAAAGCGAGGGGGATCGGACCACGGTCCAACACTGGTCAAGTGCATATTGGTGGAATTTTCATGTTTCTGAAACTAGTTAGATTTTGTTCAAAATAATTCGTTCATGAAAATATCAGACGTGGAGGACCGAGTGACTTGACCTTGCTTCTATTAGTTTTCAAGTAAGCGCATTACTATTATGTTATCATTGAATTTTATAACACTATA
This sequence comes from Brenthis daphne, assembly GCA_947093115.1. Classification (NCBI taxonomy): domain Eukaryota; kingdom Metazoa; phylum Arthropoda; class Insecta; order Lepidoptera; family Nymphalidae; genus Brenthis; species Brenthis daphne. The sequence continues at coordinate 26,666,623 of OX352477.1, read as the reverse complement.
AATTAACAAGTTTTATTTTAAAAGTACTCGTATATAAGAAATAACAACAATACGTATATAATAGCAGCATTAAGACACTACTACCTACTTGCTACAAGCAACTTAAGCACTCTCACCAATATTTATTATATTATATAATCTTCTAATTTGCCTTCGATTTTTCGCGAAAATTTGATGATCCATAGAAGCCTCATATGGGTCGCAATATTGTCATAGCATTAGGTGCTTAAACTTGGGCCAAAGCTTAAAATATGCGGCGGGGCAGGTTGGCACACGAAACCGGACTGGTATTTTTATTTTCCACATTTCACGGCCACCTCATCATTCTGGTATTAGGTGCTCAGCGGAATTCGAATGCAAAAATCCTGTTATAACTGAATATATTTCGATGTTATGTATGCAAATTGCAAATAGCTTGCATCATTTGAATAATTTGGAACGTATAATTTAATAAGCTTGCCCTAAGGTTATAATACTAATATAGGTCTAATAAATATTAAAATTTGACTCAGATCTCGCCTGATTTTAAGATAATAATGTTTAGTAAACAGCTTATTACGTCATTAAAATTGTCTTTTATAATCTTATAATATTAACTGACCAATTCTTGTAAATATATAAATTTATTTCATATATCTCGGAATGGGCTCTAATGATTTGAATCAAATGATGTACCTATATATTATTTAGATAAGGCTTACCTTTTTCCGTATATAGGGGTTATTATAGAAAAATCACAATTTCCTATCTATACCGAACGCCGATAAAAGCTCAGTCGCCCAGATGCTGATCTTTTTTTCTATTTATAAAATAAGCTAGCGTTATGATAATATTTTCTCGCCAAATATGTAAATAAGTAAAATATTCTAAATTACCTGGGACGTAAGATCCATAATACAATCGCATAGCGCCTCCGGTAGTGGCGTGAACTGTCCTTGGTACGCCGGCGTCACGATGCAATCCTCAATGTCACCTAGAACAATGAATTTCCATATTATTCACACTAATATTATAAATGCGAAAGTATAAGGATATTTATTATTTCCGTAGTGGAACATTTATTTTATTATTATTATTAAAATTATTTCACAAACTGTTAAAAAAACATTATCTCTTGTTTTATTTAATTACTAGCATAGCCCGCGGCTCCGCCCGCGTTTAGATGACCAAAAACCAAATTCTTAGGTTTTACATATTTGTATACTCTTACAGTGCAGTTTTTGTATTTTTTTCTCAAAAATGAGATATTTTGACGCGGTAAAAACTATCCTATATGTTGACTCAGTTAACCAGCTATCATCATACCAAAATTCATCAAAATCCCTTGAGTGGTTTATAATATGTATATATTTAAGTCATATATGTGTATCAACTATCTGGTACCCATAATACAAGCCTTGTAGCTTACCATGGAACTAGATGGTGCTGTGTGTTAATGTCCCAATTTATTTAAGCTTAAAGTCAAAGCTTACCAACTTAAGCTTCGACTATAAATTAATAAGCACTATTATCATGGAGCAAAACAGGATATTTACCATATTTATCACTTACTTTTGAGAGTGCCTGATAATTCACGTACACACGTGACCATGGCGTTTGTAACAGTGCCAAAATATCGTGAACTCTAAAAAGTACTAAATGCTAAAACATCCCGTTTTACATCATAATAATATTGTCAGTGACCATGAAAGTATACAGACCTATATTTAACACTAGCGACTCACCCTCGCTTCGCTCAGGTTCATCCCTAGGTACACTTGAACGGTTAGTATGAAATACAAATCTTTGAATATCTCGGCTTTTCTGTACTAAAATATACATGTATCTATACAGATAAATGAAATTCAAGTGTCTGTTTGTATGTCACATTATTATATCACATGCATATGGATGTATACACGGTACGTATACCAAAACAACTTGTTTTACAATTTTTGTTTGTCTGTCTGTCTGTTTGTTCCGGCTAATCTCTGAAATGGCTGGACCGATTTTGACAGGATTTTCACTGGCAGACAGCTGATGTAATAAGGAGTAACTTAAATTACTTTTATTTTAGAAAAAAATAGGATCCCACGAAAAGAAAACCTAGGAATTTAATAATAGCGGATTCAAATAGGAAGAACCCCAGGGACGAACCCGAGCGAAGCGAGGGTGGTTCGCTACTTATACATATAAACCTGCTTGAATCACTCTATCTATATAAAGTTTTGATATTACAAACTATAACACACGACCCTACAAACTAGTTAACTATGACAGCCTATAAATTGTAATATAATCCAATTGCATCTCTAAACATTGATGCTTTATTAAGCTATTCATGTAATGCGCATATCCTGCGACCGGGAAGCACACAGAAATGTAAGTGTAGAGAAATGGTATCAGTACAATTAAGTTGACTTAAAATAAAAAATATATATAACTAAGAATTCTGTATAAACTAAATGCGAGAATGAATAAAAAAATCATTTAATACTTATGTAATATTATTTGTAATAATTCTCAATTTTTTATTTAAGGATTTTATATAACGACCTTATCCTGAAAGATGGAATTACATATTGATGTTGATCTTTTGTATATATAAAAGTTAGATAAAAGTAGCGCATCTAACTCGATGGTATTTCTATTTAGCTTTTAATTTCAGGGGGACTTAGTGCGGACGTCCATAAATTGCGCTCACAATGCAGCCACTGCGGACTTGCCATGCTTTGGACCCGTGCCAAAGTAGTATCAGCTATAAGCGGTAGCGATTTTGCGTAAATAAATAAGTAAATAATATAATATATACAATAAATATATAAAATAAATAAACGTATACTATTTTTTTTATTTCGTTATAAATAAAGCAATTAATTTATATAATTTTAATATATTCTATCTCAACTAAGAACGTTGTAAAAAACGTTCTAAGATTGTATTGTTGTATGAAAAATTTCAAAACGGAAGTGTTCAGTTCGTTTGTATGTATTTGAAATATACCGACCGATATATGTTGCGCTAGATTCACGAGATTTATGCCAATTAAAATCGGTGCTAATATTTATTTTTTAATGATTTGGTAAGTATCTTCTGATATAGAATCCTTCTAGTTATCTACATTCTATATAAATTTCGAGAAAAAAATCATTCCCAATGCTAAAAGTGCAGTGTACGAATTTGATAAAAAAAAACAATGATTTGTGTTTTCACCATGAATCTTGTGTCTTTTGACACACATAGTATAATTAAATAAATTATAAAAGTTATACGACGTCGTTAGTAAGGCAATAAAATTAAAGTACATCATCAATTTTTTAACACCCTTTAGCAGAGATATTTCTTCCGCATACATTTGACAAAGATGATTGCAAAACACTAAATAAATAAACAATTCAATAATAATAAGAAATGAAAACTTATAAAGTTGATATTTTTAAAATTGCCTAAATTATTGTTATTGGTGCAACAATATACATAAGGAATGAAATAGAAAGTATAAAACTATGTTTTTAGTTTAATATCCTTATTATTAACTTTAATAGATCATAAAATATGAATTTATATTGATCTTTGTTACCAACAACGACGTGGTTTCTTCAATAAATTAGGCGGCGAGCATTCACAAGGATAATTTACAAGTGCTTATTCATTTTCGCTAAACATGCGCATGCGCAAGTAAATTGTGCGTATCGCGAGCTATGCACTCAGCGACGGCATATTAGTAGTATTTCCTTGTTTCTGCACTCGGGTTCATCCGCATTAGCCGTTTATAATCTCAATAGTATTTCCTATGTAAGCTATGTCTAAAACGCATAAATATTATACTCTTCAATATATTATGTATATGAAGATTTACATTTTAGAAGTTAACGTATTGTATAAACTAATAAAATTCAAGTTTCCTTATTTCATCAACCGACTTCAAAAAGGAGGAGGTTCTCAATTCGCCTGTATGTTTTTTTTTTTTTATGTTTGTTACCTCAGAACTCCGTCATTTATTAACCGATTTGGAAAATTTTTGTTTTGTTTGAAAGGGTATACTTCCAGATTGGTCCCATTTAAATTTAAAAAAAAAAATACCACCCCTAAGGGTGGAAAAACAACTAATGATGAATTTAACCTACTTCTAATTGTCATATTGACTTGAAACTTTGCAAGTATTTCTATTTCCGTTGATAGTACAGTGGTTCGGTGTTGTTGACCTGATCTGATGGCAAGGCCAGAAGGTGGATAGGTGGAACTCTTCAACGGCTAATAGTAGATACTTTGAGTTTGGGCTTATTTTGTTTGTTTATATTATTGCGACATAATATCTTTTCCAAACGAGAGCAGATGTAATATTTTATGATGGCTACATTTTTAACACCTCCAGGTAAATTTCTAATAAATTAATTAAAATTCAAAGAAATCTATTGTTAACTGACACGCCGGCGTGTCCGCGGTCGTGGAGGGAATATTTTTACTATTGTATTGAACAGCCTATTTTATTACAAGTTTATTATATATTATGTAAATGTGTATATACCTATTGGTATCTCAGAGCGCGAAACGCGTTGTTAAATAAAAAAAAAAATAATAGTCTTAAAAATATAATGGTAATAAAACGGTTTAAATTTGTTTTTACCATTATAAATGTGTTGATATTTTTAGAGTTCTAAAATTTTTAATTTTAAAAACATTTGTTACGATTTCATATTGATCAATATATTTATTGTTTCCTTATAAATATAAATTATAAATAAATACCACAATACTAGAAGCCATTTTAAGCAAAATTAATTGAATGTAAACAAGGCAATTATGTCACATTCTAATACTAGAAAGTTAACTGTAAACGTAAAAGTTCAGTCAATATTAACCCTAATAGGAAATTCCTTACGCCACTTATATCCTTGAAGAGTTCTTGAATCTAACGAGCATGACAGAGCCACTCAGGTAACCTAAATCTAGCTTATATGAGCACTAGATGCGGCATGTTATACAACGTGCCAGGAAAATTAAGTAGTGGAAATGCCAAATCCGATTTCGTTTTTAATCAAGGAAAATAATTGTAATAGATGATGAATTTTAAATGATTGGGAATATGAAATACCAAATTTCTTCAAATCATAATCATAATGAAGTCCTGTTTTGTTTAAATTTATCTGAATGTATCATTAATTTTTTTTGACGACACGTTTGGCTCAATTTGTAGTGACCCTACTTGTTGTGACAGAGGTCACATGTTCGAGTCCCGTTGGGGGCATTCATTTGTGTGATGAGCACGAATGTTTTTACTCCAGTCATGGGTGTTTACATATATTTATAATAAATATCTATGTATTTAAAGTTATATATGTGTAGTGTATCAAATATCTGCTATCCATAACACAGGCCTCGTAACTTACCATGGAACTAAATGGTGCTGTGTGTTAATGTCCCAACATATTTATTTATTAATTAAACTTTCTATGATAGAAAATATTTTTAAACAAACATACACCCAAAGTAAAATATTTATTTGGAATAATAAATTATATTTTGTCATCATAATATAATAAATTCGCAAAAAATTAAGATCTACCTCATAAAAAAATTAAATTCATTGATTCACTCAGTACGTACGTACTCGTATGTACCTAAGTACAGACAGCTACATTAAACAGGATGTACCTGCCATAACGGCTGTATCTAGAGGCATAAAATTTTACACAAGAGTTCCTTATTATATAACGAAAGAAAACACTACGACGTTTCTTATATAACGATAGTATGTATTAATGTTATTTTTTTTATTTAATACATTACGATATTAAAGAGGTTATTAGAAAAATTTGCATGGAAATTTATAATTGTTGAAGTTAGAAACATGGGAATTGTTTAAATAATATTAAAACTTCTGTTTCTACGATGACGGAAAATCCAAACGCACTCATTGCCTACAGTTTAATAAAAGCTAACTATAGTGTGGGAGTAAAGGTGCCGATCTGCGGTGGATATTTATTTATGGACATGGAATGTGTGGGATCACTGAAGGTTGCATAAAAGCAATTTCATACAATTATCCTTAGAAAATCTTAACTTTGAATAAATTTTATTGTACACGATATTAGCTGTTTTCTACGGCTTTTACCGCAGGTGTTTTAATAATTGAAAATTTTATGTATCTCGGCTTCATATTCATGTATACTTAAAAGGGAACTAATAGAGCATACTTTCTTATATTCTAGAATCTAAAATATAAGTACATGGGTGTTTAATAGTACAAAAAAACTATTAAAGAATACAAGCTATATTTCTTTATGGTTATAAATATAATAATGGCAACACTAAATACAGATTACTAATTAATATTTTTAAAATTGTAATAATTATAATAATAACAGCTCAAATTAAATAAATAATATTCCATATTCAATTATAAAACTAATTAAAATTATAAAAATGTTTAAAGTTTAAAAATATTGTAAGGTATTTTGGTGCCATTTTTCAATTTTTTGAATTCATTTTGTTATTTGTGGGTAAGCTGTCTGTATCAACTATACACCTTTGAGATATCTAACACCTCAGTCTCTCCCGTGACCATGATTGCTGTAAAGCATTCGAAACGTCGGGAACCAAAAATCAAAATAAATTCGCGAAAAAATCCGAAAAGATAGTTTTATTTAAAACTCTGTCTCTTTATAATATTAGCATAGATTCAACTATTAATTACTATTTGGTGACCAAATAAAAAATTGGCATGAAATTGCTTAGTAAAAATCGTCTTAAAGTCAAGGTTCATTGAAATGCATGTGAACTTGTTTACGATTTTGTAATAAATAAGGCATCGTGGGAGTCCACTAAAGATCGTAAATACCGTTTAACGATCATGCTCGTTACGAAAAAATAAACCTAATAAGCTTTTTATGTGTGTATATACTTTTACGTTGAAACACTAGATGTATCATCGTCCTTAAGTATAACTTACAAATGATAAGAATCAACATTAGGCAAGATTACGTGCTGTAAAATAAATGGTTTTAGTTTTGATATGTAAGCTACACCTTTAAAATATATTAGGCATGTTAGAAAATAATAATAATTATCTGTTGTCTAAAGGCGATTATAAAATAACAGAAAAATATTTATATCTATTCCACATATTAATATTACTTATATTCTAGTGAGACTTATTCATGCACAACATTTAACCATGTAGTCCACAAGTCAGTTAAGGTCAATCTTGTCACATGTTGTAATATTAAAAAAAAAATTGATTGACGGTTTTAAATAAAACTAATTTTCTAATGTTATTGCGTTATCATTTTGATTTTTTGGTCCCGACGCGACGTTTGGAATGCTTAATAGCAAACAGTTATGGGAGAGATTAAGGTTTTTGAAATCTGAAAAATTATAGTTATACCAGATGGTGTCTACGTAACTGTGGCATCGAAGTACTTGAAATTGATAATTATTACAATAATAATTAAAAAAAAAATCCTTCATCCTGTTATTTTAACTCTAAGCCACCCGTTACTATGACAAATTCGTTGGCAATATAATTCCGCACGAGCAACAACTACGGTTTAAGCCGAGTAACTGAATAATTGATTACAGATGTACCAGATTCATGATTTAAGCCAAGGTCCTACAAGCGGGTCATTTTAACGATTAAATTTATAAAATAAATGACACGCCTACCAACTAACGTTAATCATTATTACCGAGTTTAATAACTTGATCGGCAGTATAATTGATTGTTACAGCTGATTACGATATATTGTAAATAAATGAATCAAGCGAGTTTCACTTATCATTTCCAATTTAATTTACGTATCGTCAATAAGGCAAATAATAAACGTAAATAATGTCGTATTTTAGATTAATTACTGGTCGACCTTCACATGTTACTAGCATGATTTTTATATTGTCAGTGGTAAGGTGTCAGAGGAAAATGAAATTTGCAATCTATCTTATAATTCGGATTTTGGAAAATTACTCGTATAATCGACAAGTGCAATGCAAAATGACTCATTAGTCATTACTCAATTTTCGTAACTTTACAAACATCATAATAAAATTTTGAAAACCAAGAAATGAGGTACATACATCAACATTAACAGTGAGTTATACTAATTTTAAGAATGAAAACATGATAATAACTTCAGTAACCATGAAGGCTAATTAAATACAAAAAACTTGCCAAAAGGAAGACAGAAAGGTATCAGATATTACATTGTTGCCATACAATATTTTCCATTCGCTAACTAAAATTGAAATTCGTGAGTGAATGAATTTGAATTAAGCACACAGAATATTTATTTAGAATCTGATTCTGAAAATCGCCAACATGTAAGTTACGATATTTTTCTGACAGGCACCTTCCGATATGTTTTCCGATTATTTAAACAACTAATATTACTTTTATTTTTCCACTAATCTTTATCAATTTTTTAAACTTTTCGTATAGGTAATATCAAACAATTTTGCCATGTATAAAAGTTTTCTTCCACACAAGGATTTCGACGTAATCTATTTAGTAATTGACGTGCACGCGATAGTTTCCACTATACATGTTTGATACAAAGAGGAGCTTCGTTTATTTAACAATGTCAGAGTTATTTGAAAATACTTAAATTTACTATTTCATTAATAAAGTTATAAAGTTCTTAAAATTATACTTTGTAACTCGTTTCATAAAATCTATACATATAATAAAATTTTAACTAAGCCGAATCCGAATCTGTACATTACAGTATTATTGATACAGAGGCCGAATCTATAGTTTTTAGAATTTTTGTCTGTCTTTCTGTCTGTCTGTCTGTACCACATCACAGAAAAACCACAGGGATTTTGATGAAATTTGGTATTGTAATAGCTGGTCATCCGGGTCAACATATAGGATACTTTTTACCCCGGGAAAATGTCTCATTTCTGAGAAAAAATGCAAAAAATGTAAAAAATATGTAAAATGTAAGAGTAAACTAATATGTAAAACCTAAGAATTTGCTTTTTAGTCATCCTAACACGGACGGAGCCGCGGGCAATGCTAGTGTTTTATATAATGCTTGACATAATGTCAGTTAAATTAAACCTATACATTAAACGTTAAACAGATCTTAATTTATGAGTGCTTAATTACATGCGTTTGTCTCTTTCTAACCTAAATCATTTTAGTATTAAAAGAAGAAGACAAGACAATGTTCAAAATAAACAACATTTATAAGCAAGGGTTGTTTTGGCCACTTTAATGTATTATGAAGAATATTATATACATTATAAATACATATACCTATGTGATTCTCATTCATAATTATATACCAACATCTGAAATTTAAATAATTTTCCTCGTATATGTAATTTTAATTGCTTAATAATTTAATAACAACAATGGCAAAATTTATTTTTTTATGATATAAAATAACTCGTTATGTGACTGAGCTCATGCAATATTTTTGACAGGTTTTTGTATCCTTCGGTTATGAAATTTCATGTAAACTATTTTTCGAATTGACATGCACGCGAGCTTTTTCCAAGGATTACTTAATCAGTTAAGGTAGAAGTTTTGCAAAGTCTACGTTGATGCCTGTTACTTGGCGCTTATTTGCATTTGGAATCCCACCCACACTCACAATTTTGAACGTAGTGTTTATTGTTACTAGCAACTCACCATCGTTTCGCTCGGGTTCGTCTCTGGCTACGTTTTAACGTTTAGTATGAAATAGTTCGAATATATATTATATGATAGCGTATAGCTTTCCTCAATAAACGGACTATCTAATGCAAAAAGAATTTTTCAAATCGGATTAGTAGTTCCTGAGTTTAGCGCGTTCAAACAAACAAACTGTGCCTCTTTACAATATTAATATAGATATCGGTTATTCAGTAATCCCACAAGAAACAATGAATCTAAATGCAAGATAACATACTTAACTTAATCTTTTTCTATGTTTTTGTTGAGGTGTGCCTTTCTTTCATTATTGATTAGGTACTTAAGTCGAGTCGTCAAGAAATAAAAAATTAAAATAAATCTAGCAATTCGTAAATGAATAACTGATGTTAAATGAAAGAGTTTACTTTATCATATTCTTAAATATATTAGCGTTATTGTGAAATATTGTCAACTATTTTATCAGTGGAGGGAGCAACATTTAAAATGCAAAATTAAGTGACGGTTTGACGTTAAGCTACATTGAGTACCTTTTGTTTTATGAAAGATACACATACTTGGTCTAGACGGTGCTAAGTGCTAGGTAGTCTCGTAAAATGGAATGTCATATTAATTAATTTGTAACCACTTTGTCGCCTGCTTGAGTAAGAAAATAATAAAATAAATAACAAGCTAACTTATAGTTTCTTTTAGTCAATAATATTAGTGCGATAGAATGAGAAGATTCTTTATTATATATATATATATATATATATATATATATATATATAATTGAAAATGGTGAGTTCAGTCTAATTTTTCTCGCCCACGTAACATTTGTTTTCTTAGTAAGAACGTTGAATGTAAGACGGGAAAATTATTAAACATACATCCACATTGATGCTCAAGAATTTAACAATAATAACACAACAAATTAAATGCCTATTATAATACTACGAGTATTTAACTAAAACAAAATAATCTAATTCATTCATAACATTCCATAATCCATACTCATTCGTATTGAAACAAATATATAAAAAATTAAATAAAAAATGCTATAAATTTAATAGGCATAAAAATATGCACATCAAATTTAATTAGGTATCATTTGAATGAATAATTTATAACCAAAGACAATCGTGGGTTCAAATCGGCATATATCATTTGGCTGTCATGTAAATCATTAGCGCATAGCATTACAGTGAAGCGCAGTTCGACGCCTCTGTTGTTACAAATGAAATCTTCGTCTCCTTGTCCTTATCCCACGCTACGGGATCGGTAGAATAAGCATGCTTTTCCCTCTATCAGCTGTCATCTCTATACAACTTTTAGGTACACATTTTTTAATACTGTATGGGACTTTCAATTCATTTTTTTTTTATTAATGGCTTCAGTGCGTGTCAGTTGAGCATAGATTACTTCGTCAATGTCACGTAGAATGGAGGAGAGTATGTTAGGTACTTTAATGCCATCTATATTTTTTTGTCGAATTTTGTGGGTCTGTCGAAAAATAAAATTCGGAATGAACCCGCGAATAAATTGCATTGCCATCTAGTTGACTGAACTAACGACAAAATGGGGGTTCGATTATCGATTTAGCCATTTTATGAAGCGCGGCGGTAAACAGCGTGAAGCATTAAAAAAAGTTTAAATAAGACCATGATTGCCAACAATTCTTCTGTTTTTCTCGTTCCAGGATAAAACAATGCATAAAATTATTTCTTAAAAATATATTTCGTTTTCCCATATAAGTCTAGCCAATTAACACGTAGGTGTGTCATCGAGGAAACAAATACAGGTGAGTACTAAGTGACTTCATTTTCTGCATTTCCTCATACGATACGGCTATAAACATTACATCGGTCATCATCATTACCCCACTGACGTTTCCTGCATCCAAGCAAACAGAACCTTTATATTAAAGTACATGTATAGATGACAGGCGTTTTATCAACGGAACGTCTTTAATATCAACAGATAAAATATTACTAAAATAAAAAGTGCTACTGCTACTTTTATTAATTTTAATAATCTGTGGAATTATTGTACAGATTCTAGAAATTATTTAATTTGAGTTACATTATTCCTGAACTATGAGCGAATTTCACCGACATAATTATAGAAATCATGGATAAAATTATAAATGTGAAGCATATAATAATTTATTTCAATTTAAAAAAACGCATAATGATAGGTCTCATACAACAAAAATTCAAAAAGTTAAAAAAAAAACTAAGATTTTCATATGTAGATACTACAAACAAATTTCCAGCACACCCTTGAGACAATTTCAAGCAACACTTTTAGGCGCGTGAAAACCTGAAGAAAGCTACGACCGAGTACCTACTCTTATATTTTAAAAACGCATTCTTCTTCTTTTGGTATGTAAAAAAATTTTGTTTCAAATTGTGTTGGTCGGTTTACATGACAACTATTTTCATAAATAAACCAAATCATAATACCAGTAAACTCATGGTTCAATTAAAAACTACGAGCTTTTTGTTAGCTGCTATAAAAATATCCATTTTAATTATTTTTTTAAGCGTAAACAACAGCGTACCGTAAAAAAATTTTGCAAAATTGTCTACCCTTTAAAAATTAATGCTTCAATTTTTGTCGTAACAGGTATACCTGCCTTCAAATTAAAATTAGTTAAATTCTTTAAAAATAATGCATTAATTAATTACCTCGTATTACATTGAACTTGTTGTTCTCTTTAATGTGATTGATATTATATAATAAAAAACTTATAATACTGTTTAATAATTATATTTCTTTTCAATAATTTATTTATATTAATTTATCCAACAATGTATTTAGCTTTTGATTTCCTATTATCCTTTCATTTATTAAACTGATTGTTTTGTTTCTACGCATGTTGTGATATCTCTAAAAAGAAAATTATACTGTGTTTATTGTATTATGTTAATTATATTTGTATTATTGACATTTCTGTTGGTAGTCTTAATCTTATATATAAAATTTCCATGTCACAATGTTTGTTACCGTACTCCCCCGAAACGGCTTTACCGATTTTTACCAAATTTTATATGCGTATTCAGTAGGTCTGAGAATCGGCTACTATCTATTTTCCATACCCCTAAGTGATAAGGGTGGTCCACCCCAAAAAAAAATGTTATGATTCGGCATTAAAAAATACATACAAACCTAAATTTTCACTAGGGACGAACCCGAGCGAAGCGAGGGTGAGTCGCTAGTAAATAAATAAATATACTCGCTATTTGCAACATTAGCGTAGACTCGTATTAAAACTGGCCATGTTTTCTCGTGTTTGCCTTAGATACGCAATCTTGCCCATGGGCGCTATAATTCTTGCACTAAACGGTATTCACTTAAAAGCACAACAGAAAGTGTTAACGTTTTCGCCGCAGGTAGAGAAATTGATTCACATCTCATTAGGCGGTGTGACCTTTTTCTAATTGCAGATTGTTTAAGGTGAAACTGTAGGTCGGTTTATGTAACTTTAATATTGTTGAACTTTGTTTTAGATACAAATCAATCACATATAGAATGGTGTGTGAATATTGGATTGATTAGAAGTTTAACCTATTACAATGAATAGCAATTATGAAGTATTTGTTACTGTTACATCTATGGGATATTGATCTATGGAACTTGTTATAATTGTGTTGTTAGAACGCACTTAACGTATTAATTTTGATTGACCGTTTTTTTATTTAAAGTTGAAGGTCTGGTGCACTATTATCATAATAGATTGTACCTTTAGAAAAAATAAAATTCAAAGATAATATTTATAAACATAAGAAAAATCTAGTTCTACCACTTAAAATGGGATAGCACGTAAAAGCCTGTCCTCTCAAAAGTCTGCATTCATTTTTTGACCAAATTATTAGCCAGCTATTTAGTCTTAATTGTAAGTTAATAAAAAAAAATCATATTTTATTAGATTTTTATGAAGGAGATTTTTTAAGCTTATAACTATAAATACTTCTTTACACTTATTATACAGCCTTTGTATCATACATGTATGTACCTATCAAGTCGATATTAACAATAACATGCTACATATGTGAACTTTGGAAAAATAGTAAAATAAGTCAAATTTCATAGTTTTAATTAGATTTTATTTAATAGCAATTAAGGTTATGACAAAATAATCTGATCGTTGATTTCCAAACGTAATTACAGTCAATTTCGCTTCTATCAAAGCAACATAATAACAGGATGAGATTAATTCTAATCTTTACTTAATCATGATTTTTACTATGAAGCATTGTTTGTATAATCACAGGTAGGTAAATGTATATCATTAAGAAACTTATCATACAGTCATTTGAGATCAGTAGTGATGACTTCAGAAATAAGTAGCCTGTAGTAAACCCTTTTCCTAGTATTAAAAATTTGATGGAATATAGCTTATCTATATATCTCTCTATCTTTATCTTATATATATATATATATATATATATATATATATATATATATATATATATATATATATATAACTCACAGATAAAACCCCCAAGGGGTCAAATAGGGGATAAAAGTTTGTATCAAACTTTTTATTCCTTGGACATATTTGCATGAAATTTCGTATAAATTAAGTACGGCAAAAATAATGAGTTACGTATTTCTTTTAGTTTTCTAAAAATCAACCCCTAAGAGGGTAAAATAGGGGATGAAAGTTTTTACGAAACTTTTTTGAGTTTTTTTGTAGTTTTAGCGCGAGCGAAGTCGCGGGTTCTGCTAGTATTTCATATTTAGTACTAGTTATAGTAGTATTTCATATTTTGTACTAAATAAGTAGCGACGCACCTAGTTTCGCTTAGGTCAGTTACTCCAAGTTGTAATTTATCTGTCTACTAAATTTCATCCAAATCTGTCTAGCGTTTCAGTGTAAAGGAATAATACACACATAAAAAAGTGTGTGTGTGTACGTGTTATGTGTGCACGTAAGAAGTTATACTTCTTTAGCGTAACAGAACAAAATAGCTAAAGATTTCATCTCGTATGTCACAACTCTCTGTTTGTAGAAGTAATGCATCTAACTTCATCATGTCGCTTTTTGGCTGTCAGTGTGCGCGCGCATTGTAAAAATTTTACTCTCATATTTTTTTTAAACGTGCCAAAATAAGTATAACTTTAAAAAAAAAACACACACACACACACAATATAACTTTTGCATACACGAGTATAATATAATAATAGTACCGTGATATAAACAAAGATGTTTTTTGAAGTAAGAGGCAAATTTGAATGACTTTAGAAAACCACGTGTTTATTATATTTCAAGAATATCAGGTTAAAAAATTCTTAGAATTTTAATTCAAACTATCTTTTCGGATTTTTCCGCGGATTTATTTTGAGTTTTGGCTACCGACATTTCGAATGCTTTATAGCAATCATGATCACGGGAGAGACTAAGGCTTTAGATGTCTCAAAGAGATTATATAGTTGTAACAGACAGCCTACAGTTTCTAAGAATCTACCGACTAGCATGTTTTCAGAGAACGATAACAATTAAAAAGCAATAAGATATGTAGAGAAAGTAGCACTTAGTATTTTTTGCACGTTGGCACCCCCACAAGGGATTACAGTGTGGAAATATGTATGTATGTATGTAAATATACTAAATTTGATGTATGTAATTATACTAAATATTACCAAGAAATAATTTACAATTAAATTGTCGTAGAAATTTATAAAACAGTCAATTTTATCGATAGCGGATGTATAAAACCGAAAATTACGAGTGAGAAAAAAATCAATTATTGGTAATAATATAATGATACTAAAAATAAAAAAAAGCTTGTATTATCAACTTTTTACTTAAGAATCTTTTAATGCACGGAAGTTCATGAGTGACTTTTACTTTTAGATACCAATATAGTAGTTAATTGCAGTCGTGGGTGTGTTCCACTTTGCGTTGCCTTTAATCGCTCATAGAATTTCTAGTTCTACTGCGTTCACAGAACTGGAGAACTAAACATTAAAGTAATTGTGATAAATTAGGTGATAAATAACGTGTAACATGGCTTAATTCAAGCTTTAACCTTATAATACTCCGATATGAATTCCGAGGAAGTTCTTTCTAAGACAATTGAGCAAAAACAAGAGCAATATCAATTACTTAACATGTAAGATGATCTGGTCCTTGAATCTCGATAACCTTTACTGTCAATTCCGAAATTATTCACGGCGTTTTGAGATCGCGCCGTGATGCTGGCTTCGTGAAATTATATCGTGATGCCAATTCGTGAGTCAACGTGAGGAGACCTTACAGATGGCCGGCGACAGATCTTTGACCCCAGGTCGCGGAAACTACAATGGGATTACTTTCGTTTCGATCAACAAGGTCAACGCTCGCACTGTTGTTCCGCCACGGCGGAATATATCGCAAAGAATAACTTATCAAGCGAAAGCACCGGAGTATAAAATCAGATTCGTCTATTTCACACTCAAACAGTTATTCATTTTTGGGTAGTATATCCAAATGTGTGTATATATATATATATATATATATATATATATATATATATATATATATATGTATTAGAATATTCCTTATAGAGAAGGTTTCTTTATGGTGCTATATACATTTTTATTATCTTAATATTGTTAATGTTGCTTTCTCATAACACTAATCATAGCAAGCAAACTGCAATTTTGAGATATTGATAAGTGAAACAAAAGTAGCCTATGGCGCTATTTAATTTTACAATAATGTATAGAAGTCTGCCCGATTCGTTGACATTTTATTTATGATTACTGCTCCGCTCCCCAAAGCCGATTAGTACTTTCTGAGATTAGCGCGTTCGAACAAAAAAACAAACTCTGTCTTTTTATAATATTAGTATAGATTTTTGGCCTGAAATCTGAAAAAAGAAGAAATCAACACATATAACCTCGTATTTATACTGAGTTAAGATTATGAAATATTTTATAAGTGTTAAATATTCTAATTCAATAGTGCCGATTGATAGATTTATTTAATCTATTCGCCATAGTAGAAAGTTAATATTGTAATCAAGCTATCAAAATCTATGTTTCCTGTATGAGTTAATACACATTGAGTTAATGCATTTCTTTCCGCGTGTCAAGTTAAACGTTATTATTTATCTCAGTGCAGTGATTGATAGACTACTTTAAGATCATTATTCGTATGGCGTTTAAGATAAAATTGTGGACTAAAGAGAGAGCTTTGTATGAGATATAATAACTACATATTTACTTTAAGTGTAGTCGATTAGACATAATCAAGGGCTAGTCTTTAATTATCCTGTAGTAATTACTCAAAGCATAAAATGTAAAATTTATTAGTTTTATGAATGAAATAATTTGTTTAAGGGGCCACCGAGGCAATTACGAAATATTTGCGTTCGTTTGATCTCGTGCTGTATTGTTATTACTAACACTTTAATTATGCAAATAATATGTAGGATATTTCAGGATTTATTCTATAAATCGTACACTTTAGAAGCACGATTACTTGTAGTTCCCTCGATAGAAAATAAAACAAAATGATCTCTAAAAACCAAAATAAACCCTTAATTAGTGCGGCGTAAATAATTCAAGGAAGTTCATCAGGTTTTTAATAATAACAAAACTATACGTTTTCTATAACGTATACACTTAACATTTTCAAAATGTGTATTTGTTTTAATAATACGAAGGGAAATACCTAAAATCACACGCGTTCCGACCATCCTAGCCACCCTCCTCCCCTGCCCGCGGTCGTCCTACTAAAATAATAATCTCTGGGCCCTCTTAAGTGATTCTTTTTTTATCTAGTAATGTTATAATTAGATACATAGATGATTTTTATCTAACAATTAGAAAGTTTGCCCTAAATAAATCTAAAAGGAAACCTCATATATGTGACTATTAATGCAATTAATTGATTGCATTCACCATACAAATAGTGTATCCTCGTATGGTAAGGCAAAGTTTTACTTTGAGAATTGTCACACTAGGTTCCTTTATCTTAAAATTGATAATCAAAAGTCATCTTCTTCACCGTGTGAGGTGAAAAAGCAAAGATATAAACATCCACAACATTATTATAATTATCAAAGTTACTTTGTTGATCTATCCCTACTTCACATGGCAACTGTTTAATAAGTTCTGCTGGTTTTATGGGGGAGAGCTTTTGGATGAAAGAATGATAAAAGCTACTTATAGTCCCAGCGAATCTAGCAGTTCACATAGGCATCTATATAGTCCTTAATTGTAAGTTAAAGCTTAAGAAAAGCTACAAAAAGGTCGACTAACTAATATAAAACTTTTTGCAGCATACGAGCCTATCACGTACGCACTCTATAATTTTTGCTAACAATTATATCGCAAAAAAATATAATTGCTGACGAGCGTTTACACGAGTGTGTGAATATGGTACACATTATGATTTGGGATTAGAAAATATCATCACTGGGAATTGGAGCGAGATGGTCGATTCTATTGTTAGCTGTATTCGCTATCATTTCTTTTACCCTAATAGAAACTTCCTATTTTTTATACCTCTTACTTTCTATATACCATCACCAGCATCTATCACCTGATTTGAGTCTTTTTTTTATATTGTTGGTTAAGTGTATTATAATGTTGATGTTTAAAGTTTAATTAGGAGTTTAAAATACGTGCACCAATTGCAATGTATATATACGACAGTGTAATTTAATTGACTTGCTTCATTTCTTTTATTTTCTCAGTTAAACTTTCACAAAAATAATTAAAAAATAGGTTCATGAATGAAATTACTCCTTTGTTTTTAATGTAGGTTACAATTTCAATGATGCTTTTAGATTATGTATCACAGAGTTTAATGTTTGGGAATGTTAAATATGAGTATATTATTTTTTTCATATACGTAGGTGTTGCAGCGAGCACAGATTTCGCATGAATCCTTAAAAAGGCTTATTGAGTACATATTACAAAAGATGTTAATTTCTATCTCTACATAGAAATACAGCGTAGGTTTATTAGTAGTGGCGTTTTAAGCATATCAGATTTTGCAATACAAAATAACATAACTTAAAAACTTTTGACTTTGTGCTTTGGTAAGATTTCTAATGAACTTACGAGATAAATATTTGAGAATAAATTTGTTTTGTCAAAACTATTTACATTATAATTGAAAACAAGTATTAATTTATTGCTTAGATAAGATAAGCAAGCTTCCAACTTAACCATGTTACTTAAGACGTAAATTATAATTAGAAGTTGGACCACCACTTAAGACACATGACACATGCTCAGCTTATGTCACATACTAATTATCATTAATAATTACCAACTAATATACATAATTATTTTAATATAAACCGGAAATAGCGAGATTAAAAAGCAAATTATGGGTAAATAAAGAGAATCTAACAGGTTTTTTTAGAATCAGGTTGATGAAAGTCAATGCCAAGGTTTATATCTCACAATTTTAACTTAATTAAGATGTTCTTTTAAAGTTATCTTTGATCTTAAAAGTTTCAAAATAACAACTTAGAGAAATCATGGTACCAGAAAAACAATAGTAATTATGATTATAATACTCTCATTTACGATAAATAATTGACTTTTTTCGTACTATGAGACGTTAATTTACTGTTTTAAATTAATATACAATATCTAATTGCTAGATTAAAAAGAATTATGTACTTAAAATATACCTTTATATATAATAGAGATATTAAACAAGTCGTAAATGTTGAGTTTCATGAAATTGTGTTAAGTTCCATGAAAGAAATTTCATGTGCTGAATGGGCCAGCAAAAGCTTGTCAGTAAATCCGATCACCAAAACAGTGGATGAAGCTGTAACATAAACCTTGACCCAACTGACCCATATCTCATATATCTTACATCGATTGAGGAGTAAGAGCATGTTCATGATATCATTTGCGGTTGTAACACAATACAAGGCCACGCTGGCTGATTCTATGCTTACTGAACTGTATGAGACCTAAATAAAACAATAAGCAACAAAGGAATGACAGGTAGAGCGCTCATCTTGATAGTTCTCATAGTGAAGAAATCGTAGCTGTAAAGCCAATTTAGTAATTTTATATGCAAGCATATAATATAACTGAGATACTTGTGAGATTGTTATGCTTTTTATGTTGAAACTAGTTCAATATCTGTTGCCACCAATAGTAACTATATCTTATACTAGCGACTCACCCTCTCTTCGCTCGGATTCGTCCCTAGGTTGCTTTCCAATACAAAGTTTTATCCCCATTTTTACTCCCTTAAGGGATGATTTCCGGAAAAAAAGTATTCTATATACTTCAAAGGATCTCAAACTATAATCTTACAAAATTTCATCTAAATCGGTTCGATAGATCCAGAGAATACCCTCTACAACGTCACAAACTCACAAACTTTACCTCTTTATAATATTAGTACAGATGGAAGGAAAATCCATCTTAATGATATTTAGCAATAGAATATAAGCCATATTTTAAAAATAGCTTAGATGTCATATTCAGGTGAGTACCTATCTAGTACATACTGTAACAAGCGTGATATAAGTGTTCAGTTCTTTAACGTCCCAGTGCTGAGCGCGAGCCTCCCATCAATACGAAGAGGATCTGGCCATAGTCCACCACGCTAGCCAAGTGCGGATTAGCGGACTCCACATGTATATCGAAAACTTGCTAGGTTCTCTCAGA
This sequence comes from Brenthis daphne, assembly GCA_947093115.1. Taxonomy (NCBI): domain Eukaryota; kingdom Metazoa; phylum Arthropoda; class Insecta; order Lepidoptera; family Nymphalidae; genus Brenthis; species Brenthis daphne. The sequence goes on along the minus strand of OX352477.1, from coordinate 26,646,387 downwards.
CATGCAGGTTTTCTTACGATGTTTTCCTCCGCCGATAGAAAGGTACAATTATTCATTACATTTTTCACATTGATTATGTCGTTGCTAATAAATAGAGTTAATATATTATAGATTCTTTATATTTTTTGACAAATTTTGTAAAGTCGAACTTTAAAAAATATTATTCCAGTAGTAACATATAATTAAAATAGTTTTGTTTGAGCCCAGAAATTAGCAACAAAGTTATTTCCATCAGAAACTTCAGAGAAAGTTTGAGAGCGATTTTATACAAAAGATACAAAATTAGATACGATTGTTAACTGTTAATTGTGCTACGTATGTGACCAGACAAAGAAAGGCACGGGTCAACGATACAGCGGCTAACGGTGTCCGGATGTCAACCTCAAGAAAACCTGTTCATACCTGGTAACTACTGTGCCACTCATGTAATATATATCAATGAACGACACGTTCAAAATAAAGTATTTCAAGAGAAAAAGCTTTCAACAATGATACATTGGCTCGGTTCATTTAGAACTGTGTACTTTTTCTATGGTAATTTTATGCAAATGTCTCAAGCAATTTAATAGCATGATGAACCTCACGTATATCTTTATCGTTATAATGGTTAACCTTTGCTTTCTTTAGTCAATCGAATTTCACATTCACTTTCGTAAATATCGATTACGACTGTCTCTACGTCAGATCGATAACCATCGAGATCTATTCAAAGCTTGTCAACTACTGTTCTCTGTTCTAATGATACATTTGCTAGATTCGTGTTGGTTAATTGTTGGTGAACTTAACTTCTTGATAATAAGGTTGAAATTAGAAGAAAATTATGAATATAATAGTAAATAAACATTTGTTATTTACTCACCGTACGTGTTTCGATGTGTGCGTTCTGTCATATCATGATATCACTATCCGGCCGTGACAATTATTGACTGGTGAAAATCTATGGGAACTTTATCCAATTTGTATCCATATTTGAATACTCAACAGTTGTGTCACAGGAAAAGCCTAGGTAATATGGGGAAAGCGATCGATGAAGTTATGAAGTCATTCAATCTGCTATTGGCAGTTGCTAATAAGATATATTTCCGGGAACGGGTGATTTTAATGAATAATAAATTTTATATGTAACTCCAATAAACTACGGTGGTGCATAGTTTGTAAGCTTTAGACCTTAGATATGCTAAATCAATGTCACGCTCTGATCTTATGAGTTCCGTCGTATCACTCGCATTAAATTCTTAAACGTTATTAAAATAAACTAATCTAACACATTAAAGAGAATTTTTAATTATTGAAATTCAAATTCAAATTTATTATTTTTGTTTACATTAAAATCAATAAATAATAAATTATTTTAGATTTCTTACAAGTAAAGATAAGTTAATAAAATATAGTAGATTGTAAATCCTAATTTATTTTCGCTAAGTTTTATCTGTGGCTCCATTCGTATTTTAATAAAAATAGCATAATATAAATTGATTGATTAGATGTTTTAATATAATAAAGCTTAATAGTGTGTTTGAACGAATCACTAGAACTACCGAGTCTAATTAATTTTTTTTTTTTGGATTTTGTCCTATTTATTAAGAAAAATTGTAATCATTTATGAGCGAAGAAATTATATATAAACAAAATTCACAGACTAAAACGCGGGAAAAGCTGTTCTTTAAATAAAAATAATAAAATATAATAATGGATAACCTGAGAAATTGCAAAGAAACAGATATGTAATTGTCAGTTTCGAGGAATCTGATTATTATAGGTGTAAGTGATTTTTGTACAATTACATTCGCTTTCTCGTCGGGAAACTTACGGTGGGTTTGCTATAAGGCTCGAGCCCGGGGTCATGTGCACTGTCGTGATGGTCTCGTACTTTTATGGGAATTGCGAGTTATTGTTTACAGTTATTGTTGGAAATTAGGCTAATGCATTCGAGTTTTAATGTTTTACCCAAAATTGAGTATAATAGCTTTCTTGAGAAACTCATTCGTAGGTACTTATCGTTTATTTCATTATTATTTTAATGATTTTTCTTATTTCTTTCAACCGTTTCACGTTTTCTGTGCCGCGATTTTAATAAAAATAAATTTGTTTTCTAATGTGAAAGTTTTAATCGTCCACCAAAACAATTTTTTTCAACAATGTGTTGTCGATTAAAGAAAGTTTCACCAGTTAACTAACATTGAATAACAATCTGGTCATTTCGCTATGTAATTCCATTCATATAAGATCAAATGAACTGTTTAATTAAACACTACGTCTGGTTTCCTTATCTGGATACTTTCAATCACCTATCACAGTTAATACGTCTAAACGAGACAAAAGAATCAGCTAATTTGCTTGTCAGTATGAAATAATCAACATCGATCTAGAGTCGCTTGTGTACGCACAATTGTCTCTATATCAGACGATAGTGAACTCTAGCGCATATCTTTGACTACTTCCGATTTGATCAAATTATTGATATTTCTACTTAATAGTCTTAATAATAAGATACATTTTGCAATGTAGCTTAAAGCTTTTTACAAGACATGTCAAATGAGTGTCAATCTAAAGTTTGGAAGCCAGTATATACCATATAGCCTTAGGTGTTCATTAATAACACTTTCGCTATACTCAGTGCGATACTCCTTTTATCATTATGATATCAGATCTAGATTGAGAAACAACTTAATACACCGTCGATTCTACTTAACTAAATAGAAAATTATCTGTCTGAAAATGATATATCCGAAATCGTTATGGTTACACCGGATGTAGCTATCAATTACATTGGTAATATCCGCAACTAAATCAAGTTTAAAATTGCTTAACATTTAAAAAGAAATATTTTTTGTGTAAGTAACTTGAAGCTATAAATATTTAAAATACCCATAAGTATGTTTTTATTTACTTACTTATGTTTTATTCAGCGTCTTTGTAAATATATTTTTATCTCATACAACCATGAACGTGAATGGAACGAAAACGAAGTTGTCCCCGAGACAATGTATTATTCTTATTACAAGAATACTCGAAGACGAGATATTTAAAAAATAACCTCCCAAGTCCAATAACCTGTATTTTGAAGATACAATTTATTACTTATTTTTATTTCTGCTAATGACTTCGATACACGATACATAATTCGGAATCGGCGCTAACGTCAAAGATCAAAGAGCCTTTTGTGACCAGAAGTCACGATTTGATGTTATCACGGTATAATAAAAGTGGCGCGGGCGCATCTACTGTAGCGGATGTGTAATTATTTAAACTAACTTTAATTAATATTATGAACTTTATGTGTTGGTATTAAAATATACTTTTGTTTCATTTTTAGTGCTGAATGATTGATTGTTGGCAATACAAATGACAACAGGTGATTGGTGGTTTCTGAGTGATAGTGCGAATGGTTGCTAATATAAGCGTTGTCAGTAACATTAGTGTGGAGGCTTTTAAGCAATTATAATAACTACATAATGATCTATCCTCTCATGTTTGATACATCTGTCGCTTACTGTTAAAACTGTACGGTAGGGGTTTCGGTAACACCAGTTATGAAATAGAAACCGGATTTTGCTTTCGGTTTTTTTTTGTTAATACAAGCGACTCACTTCTCTCTTCACTTCAACTTCATTCCTAGTGAAAAACAAAAACAAATCTATCCCTCGGGAACCGTACTCTTTCCGGGATAAAAAGTAACCTATGTGTTATTCCAGACTATAATCTATCTCTGTGCCAAATTTTATCTAGATCCATTCAGTCGTTCTGGCGTGAAAGAGTAACAAACATCCATCCATCCTCATAAACTTTAACATAAAATATTCATGTAATTTTTGATGTGTTATAAAATTTTTGTATAAATTGTTTTCTTTTTAAAGCAGCTTATAAAAAAAGTAGTCATTATAATAAATTATAGATTTATTTCACCCACAATGCAAGCCTATAACATGAGAAGAATACAAAAAATGCAGGTAAACGAGTATAAGGCTAGTGTGATGATTAAATATTTCAAATTATATTTTTATTATTAAATTTAGCTACTATTACATAAAAATAGAAATACCAAATGTCTAATATATTGTATGTACGTATTTTTTATTGTCTCCATATTATAATCTGTCGTAACAATGCATATTAATGTATAAATTATATTACATACAAAAATAATTTTATTTATCTGATTTTTTTAAAATTAAATCAGTTACTATTATTGATTATGATTTCATAATTTTATTGTTATAATTATACAATAGCAATTCTTAGGTACCTAAGGTTTTATTTTATTTACAGGTCCACAATTTATTACTTCGTGTCGTGGAAAGCCGCAGATAAAATTAAAAGGGTACACTTACTCGTCTCGGCCTTATGGGGAAGGGAAGTTTAGACCAGTACGATGGTACTGTTCTTCTCACCATGCTAGGGGGTGTAAAGCATCTTTAAGAACTATTGATAATACTATATTGAAGATATCGGGGTCGCACAGTCATGAACCTGTGTTACGCAAAACGTAACATTAATGACGTGACATAAATCTAATATATATAATATATAACTATAATATAACTGCCTCCGTGGTGTAGTGACTAGCATGTACGGCTGCACACCCGGAGGTCCTGGGTTCGAGTCCCGGGTCGGGCCAAGTTCAGTTATTGTCTTTCTGTATAAGTAAGCCTCAGTAACAGCCCGGAGTTGGGAAGTTGGCGGTGTTTCACCCCCGTGCCTCGGAGAGCACGTAAAGCCGTCGGTCCTGCGCCTTTACTCTCACTGGTCGTGTCGAGCAGTCGTCCCACCGGAATATGAGAGTGATAGGAATAGAGAGTGCACTTGTGTCTGCGCGTACACTTGTGCACTATAATATCTCCTGCGCAGTTGGCTAGTCTCAATGAGATTGGCCGCCGTGGCCGGAATCGGTCGGGAGAACATCATCATCATATTTCTTTTTTTATTGTATTAGCATTAGGAAAATTATTTTTCTAAGAGATGTAATTACTAATTAGTTTACAATTTATATTTGATGTAATGACCATGTTTATGTGTGTATGTAGGTGCATATATGTTGTATTCTTGAGTGATCATCAAGACTATCGATCACACCATTATAAAGCAAATATCTCAGACTAATGTATAAAATACCAAATATGTCTACAAACGAAATATGTATATAATATAGCACTCGCTTCGCTCCAATGCGTACATTTTATTGCTTTATTTTTTCCGATTTCAGTTAAGTCGGAATAAAAGAATTAGTCAAGTCAATTAATCCCTCCACAACCGCAGAGACGCCGGCGTGTCAGTTAACAATAGATTTCTTAGAATTTTAATTAATTTCTTAGAAATTTACCTGGACACCTCCAGACAATTTAAGCAAAAATAAGGGGTCAACCACGGAATGAGAGATAATAAGCTGTAAACTTGTATACAGCTTCATTTTGGTGTCCTAACAGTTGTCTCAAAAGTTTACAGCTACGAGTTTATAGCTTATTATGAGTTTACAGCTTATTATCTCTCATTCCGAGATGAAACCCCTAATATGACTGGACTAAATATATTGTAGCTTCCTATAAGTCAAACAAAAAGAATTTTCGGAACCGGATCAATTGCCCCCTACATCTAAATTTGTAAACTCACTGACTTTACCTCTTTATTATTAGTGTAGAAGTGTAAATAGTAGTACGACCAAAATTCAATCAACCAATCATAATCAAATTAAATATGCTTTAGACAACTCTAATATTATATCAACTTACAAAACAAACACGATACAGTGAAAGTATTTAAAATATATTACATATGATTCTTTTTACGTTTAATAGCCTCATGTAGATTTAGCCCAATCAAAGTACTAAAGATGATGAGATAAAAGATATGATGCATTTTAATAAAGATAATCTATACATATAATAATATTGCAACTAAGCTGAATTTGTACATTAAATATTTTTTGGAAAATCTTATTGAAATAGACATTATTATCGATTCAGAGACCGAATCTATAGTTTTTAGAGTTTTTGTCTGTCTGTCTGTCTGTCTGTCTGTCACCGCATCACGGAAAAACCACTGGAGGGATTTTGATGTATGATGATAGCTAATCCGGAACAACGTGTATGATACATTTTACTTCGGGAAAATATTTCATCTCTGAGAAATCGATACTAAACGTTAAAATGTAAGTAGGAACAAACCCGAGCGAAGCGAGGGCGAGTCATTAGGACTAATAAATAAATAATTATGTTATTTGTAGCGAAGTATAGATAACAATCAACTCAACGACGCCACGGTCGTATTAGACATAAATAAGACAACCGATGTACAGAAAAATGTAAGTCATAAATTTCTATGACTAGATCTAGATTTAATTGAGTTCGAAATATTTTTGCATGTATAAGATATAAACAGTGATTTGTAATACATTAGCCCAGTTTCATATTTGATCGACCACCAACAATTTAGAGCATTAGACGAACTGGCATTAGACATGAATTTTGAAAATAAAACCTCCTTTTCTTTCAAAGCACACAACACGTAGTGTCATTAATTATCTATACATATAATAAAATTGTAACTAAGCCGAATCTGTACATTAAATATTTTTTGGAAAATCTTATTGAAATAAACATTCTGAACAACAACAGGCTGAATCTATACTTTTTAGAATTTTTGTCTGTCTGTCTATTACCGCATCACAGAAAAACCACTGGAGGGATTTTGGTGAAATTTGGTATGGTGATAGCTTGTTATCCGGGTCAACATATAGCATATTTTTTACCAAGGGAAAATGTCTTATTTTTGAGAAAAAATACAAAAACTGCAATGTAAGAGTATACTAATATGTAAAACCTAAAAATTTGGTTTTTGATCATCTGAACGCGGGCGCGGAGCCGCGGGCAATGCTAGTTACATATATATAGAACATTACAAAAAAGAAAGTGCTTATTGCTGTGAACAAGAAATCGAAATGAAATTCAGTTCAGAAATTATCTGTTTAATTCCATACTAACGATCAAAAGATATTTTTAATCAAATTAAAAAGTAAAATATTATACTGTATTTATACTTAAATGTGAATATATTCACACGTTACGATAGTTATTACTAAAATACGAGGATATAATCCACTTTTATATTTTAAGTCAGTATTAATTTAAAAACTAATGTTCGATACATTTATAAAATACATTTACACATACATATACTTCCGTATTTATTACAAAGTTTATTGCCAACCTTATTTTTAAAAACATTTACAAATAATAGACATCTTTAATTGAATAAATTTTGAACAAATAAATTGAATAAAAAATCTTTCTTTCATGTAGATATCTACGTAAATAATATTTTTTGACCCACTCGTACTCGATATCTTTGCTGGAGTTGAACAATTACTTTCAAGTGATTCAGAAGTCCGTGTACCATTTTTTTTTAATTAGTTGAGATAATCTCAATTTTAAGCTTCTCGTCGGTGCCTCTACGGATAGCAATTCTATGAAGATCTAGCTTACAACCTAAGTAAGCAGTGTCATTAAGATAAATATCATGCCGTCGTTTCTATTAAAACAAAACATATTTATTTTATTCTTAATCTTTTATATGAGTCATGAGTGTTTTATATGTCTAATATATAATTTGACCTTTTCTACAGAGCCACACCTCGTGCTATTCCGGATTTATGTACTCGTTCTGGTTTATTTTACATAAAATAATATGAAAGGCTAAAGGTCATGAGTTGTCACGATACACTTGTATGAAATACTCGTGGTCCTGAGACAACGTCTAACGATATTAAATGTTGGCTTTTATATATTAGGTGCATAAAATTTCAATGTTTATAAATAAAGACAATTACATCTACAAATAGACATTCTATACATGACGATAGGAAAAGTGTTAAGTAAAATAAGTTGTTTATAATGTCGTAAAGTATAATTTTAGCTTTAGATGAAAAATGATAATAATATATGGAACCACAAAAAAAAATAATCACGCTATTAATCTGTATAATAAAAATTTGGGTCTTTTAATTTTATTTAATGCTTGTAATAGTTTTAATAAGGTTTAGGGTAAAAATGGATGGAAAATTGGGAAAACTAAACATGGTTTTTTCTATATAATTTTTGTATGGCCTCGAGGTTCATATATTTTGATGAAATTGATACAGAAAAACTCGAGTCAGCTAGTCTTAGATGATTTTTGATGATGATGATTGATTTATTCTATTTTATTATTACATATCCTCCAATTTAACATTTTATTAAATATGCAAAACGAGAAAGGAAAAAAAATGGAACCACATCAGTGAGCATAATATAGAGAGAAGTGTATCTTACTCTAAAGACTTAAAATGAAACGTGACAAACTTAAGTCATTTACACACTCATTTTGACGTTGTTGTTCATAAAAGAATAACAAGAGTACCTATACATGTAGTTAAGTGGTAATTTGCAATGCAAATAAAACAGCAAATTCATTCTAAGCTTCATGTTTTACGTGTCCGTAATATTGGGCATCATGTTAAGATACTAGGGTATTAATGCCCCCCCCCCCTTCACGTGCGTTCACCTTGTCGTGATGGGGGGGGGGGGCTCAGTAGAGCCCGGCAATCCAGCCGGGCGCGAAGCCAAGAAACGCATAGGGAGGTGGCCCACTTCGGTGGGTGGTGTACCATGCGGGTTGCTCCTAGTACTTCTCTGACAGCAGAGTGGACCTTGGAGCAACCCCGTGGTTGTTGTGGTCTGCATCGGCAGACCTGCCGACGGGGCGTCGTAGTTGAATGCGTAAGCGATCCTGCGACGCCCCATTAAGACGGGGGAAGGTTTTGTTGGGTTTTAGTGGGTAGTACTGGCTTCGCCGGTGAGTCCCACACCTCGTGCGTAAATACATTTCGCAACGTTAAAAAAAGGGTATTAATGGTTTATGCTAATGATGAATCAATTTATTACAAAAAATAGTAATTCTTGTGCACAATAAAATAAATAAAAACTATATAAGGAATCCAAAAATCTAAAAAAGTGTTGGGTAGTTTTTTTTTCAACACTACTAATGTTTAATTCTGAAAAGTTGTCGCTTATAAATAAACGTTATTGTACCTTACAAAAAGTTTATTTTTTAGGATCAAATAATTGGTAAGCTTTTAATTATTTACTTCTTTTATGTTTCAGACTCAAAGGAGGAAAATCTATGATACAAAAAAAATAAAGAAGGCTCACAAATAAACCCAAAATCAATTTTCTTTTAACATTCAACAATTAATACTATTTGCAATTACAAATCGTGCATTATAATGTTAAATAATTAATTCATTAGCGAATTATATTGTTTAAAAGAATTATATAATTTCAGCACATTGATATTGAGTGCATTGTGCATCCGCATTTGGGGCCCGAGTTCGAAGCGCAAGGTCCATGAAGGTCGTTACATACTACAGTGAAAGTCTTAATTCGCATGAAGCGGCTTTACGTGCAACTTTTTTTTAAATTAATATTTGAACTCATATTTTACGGTATAGTTTAAAACATACATTACTAAAACATAACTTTTTAGTAGCCTCACTTTGTGTGGGTTCAAATTAATAAGAAACATTATAGTAGGTATCAGATTGCAGATACTCTTGAGAGGTACTATAGATCACTTATGTTATTATTAATGAGTGTACATTTTATGATTTTCCATTTTTTATCCTCATTTTTACGTCCTTAAGGGATATTTTCCGGGATTAAAACTATCCTATGTCTTTCCCATGGTTTCAAACTATACTTTTACCAAATTTAATCTAAATCGGTTCAGTAGTTCCAGAGATAGATTCCAGATTTACGCGCTTTTCCCGAACATAACAGTAAGCGTAGTAAAGTTTATAATTAATAGGAATGAGAAATGAAAGAATTATTTTTACCATGTTAGACTATCTTAGATTGACCACAAGATTTGACCATAAGTAATAATAAATAAATACAAAACAATTACTTTCAAACGTGAACATGAATATTTTAACAGAAAGATTGATTGTCACGATTTGAATGTAAGTAAATACGCCCATATCTCTACTTATAAATGGAACAAAAATGTCTGTCTGTGACATTAATTACTATTAATCAATAACTACCCCCTACCTAAAAAAATCACATAATAGTCCCTTTTTTTCTTATTTTTCTAGATTTACCCGAATATTTCAGATTTTAAATAAAATATAGTTTCACGACTACGGGAGATCTTTCGAAAAAACAGGAAAAAAAATGTAAGTAAAACCACCAGAAAATCAGAAAACATAGTTTTTTAAAAATATCTTTCACTGGCATCAAGCTTTGAGCGAAACATAAAAGGATAATTTTTATCCAGGGAAAAAGGGATTCCTGTGATTAAAGTACTACGAGACACAATTTTGGAGAGACATTCTTTGACAGATGATTGGAGTTGGTGTTTTATAGTTAAAAAACATGAGCGAAGCCACGAACGAAAACTAGTTTAATAATAAGATTAGGATTTACAAGCTTTAGCCTTCAACGTTTTGAACCATTCGATCATCGGTATTTGCATAATCGTCTACGACACTTCATTACATTGACAATGCTATTTCACGGTAATAAATCGTTAGTTTATAATTTTCCCACACGATGTCAGTATACATCACCGTCAGGGCCAACAAATACCTGCCATTAGTACTGCACGTACTGTAATAAGAACGTAACAAGTTGTAAACTTGTATCGTTGCTATACTTAAATTGCAATTGTATTGTTTTAGCCCTGGATCTTTATCAGGCTTATGTGTTTTAGACTTTATTGCTACATTTAGTGATTTAATTTAAATGACAATGCACTTGCTTGTTTATGTAATATGTATTATGTACTAGTATAATACGTAATGTTTTTGAAAGGATTTGCAGATTTTCAGCACATGAAGTGGCCGTTAGCAGAAAATTCTATATGAAGTTTGTTAAGTAATAAATAATTTAGTTTACTGTTATAAAAAAAATTATATTGCATGATATTTTATTAAGAAAATCCACCATAAACAGAAATATAAAGTACTAGCATTGCCCGCGTTCAGATGACCAAAAATCAAATTCTTAGGTTTTACATATTAGTATACTCTTCTATTGCAGTTTTTGTATTTTTTCTCTTAAATGAGATATTTTCCCGCGGTAAAAAGTTATATATTGACCTGGATAACCAGCTACCATCATACCAAATTTCATCAAAATCCCTCCAGTGGTTTTTCCGTGATGCGATAACAGACAGACAGACAGACAAAAATTCTAAAAACTATAGATTCGGCCTATGTATCGATAATAATGTCTATTTAAATAAGATTTTCCAAAAAATATTTAATGTACAGATTAGCTTAATTACATTTTTATTATATGTATAGATTTTTTGTAATAGTATTATTATAATTGTGAAAAGCGTTAGTTGCTTTACCTTTTCTTTCATACAGAAAAGATAGATTTATTTTTTATTGAGTAAAGAAATATTAGTACATATATTGTATTAGTATAAAAAGGCATCATAACAAGGCGCGTTTAAGCGATACCGATCGCAAAATTTTCTATTATTTTGAGCTTTAAGTAGAATACGTGTCGAATGATCGTCAATACACGATTAACCTACTCTTTTAACTTATTGGACTTTGTAGCATATATCAAAAACAACATATTATATTTATCATTCGCATATAAAACATCGGCATCCTTACTTGATTTATGCTTCCGTCATAGGACGGATGTCTGTCAGAGCCCTGCAGATTGTTCCTACATAACCAGTACGCAATAACTTATACTTACTTCTCACGCTTACATTTGTTCTGACTTATGATCGTGTATTTAGTTAGCGTTCTTGATCTTGAGGCAAAGTCCGCTTATTAAAATTACTTAGATACTACTATAAATTGGAAAGTTTGTATGTGTGTAAGTTTGTTGTTCACGTTAAAACAGCTGGACGGATTTGGATGAAATTTATTGCACAGATAGGCTATAGCTTGGAGCATCACATAGACTATACATTATTAGGTAACTATGTATACATATATGTACGTTATAACAAAAGGGGTTATTTTAAAAAATGTAGGCACTCTAAGGTTCGTATCCCTTAGATTTTAGTTTTGAGCTCCAAGGTACATAAGCTATACAAACACCCAGACTAGAGAAAAAACTCTACTACGATAATGCAAAAAAAGCACACAAAAATTATTTCAATAATTGCAAAACACCTTACGGAAAATATCGCCATCTTTACATTTTTTTAGATATTTATAGGAAAATTCCTAATATGGTGTAATAGCAATGGAAGCGAATTTAACAAAAATATTATTTACTATATCAAATTAGACAGTTTAAGCTAGCATTTCCCATTCACAGCTTATCACGATGGTCGATAACAATCTGCGTCATTGTTTGGATCTTGATCAGATCTCTTTAACGCGGATGTGTTTAATTATTGGTGTGATTCCCATACTTTTCTATATAAACACTCAGTCCTACAGTTTTCACTTAATTTTCATTCTGATTAATTGAGTAATTAGCTTTTCTTTTGTTTCCTTCCATAATCACTTAATTGTGGTGTCAACAGCTTTTTATTGTTATACTAGCGATTCAACCTCGCTTCGCTCGGGTTCGTCGCTAGGTACGTTTTAAATACATATAAATAGTTATTAGCCAGCGTTAGCTATATAAATTTTAATTTATAGGTACTTATTATAATTTTTTTCGTTAATTTTTCTGATGTTTTATTACTTATTATCCTATTCCGGACTAAGAAAAATCCAAAAAATAAAATATCATAAAAATTGGTCCAGCCGTTCTTGAGTGATAAATGGTGTAACTAGCACGACTGTTTTATATATATAGATGTAAGTAACTTCAACTATTAATTTTAGCTATTTAGCAATTATGAATGTTGTAGCTACACTTTAAAACTACATGTGAAACAATGACCTGCTGGAAAATGTGTAGTTTTTACAAACAATAGCTTTTATTTATTTCTACAATCAACGTAGGCACATATAATATAAAATGCAAATAATTATAGGAATTTGTCCTATAATTTAATTTTCCAACACAATTTTAGTATTATTATAATCGTAATACTACTTTATTTATAGTGCTTTTAACCCCCTACGCAAAATAGGCGCATAGTCGTCGAGTTGCGGAAAACAGCCCGAACATACCATACCATACCATACCATACCAACCCCCTACGCAAAAATGACGGGGTGTTATAAGCTCGACGTGTCTGTGTGTTTGTCTGTCTGTGTCATCGTAGCTCCCGAACGGATGAACCGATTTTATTTTGTTTCTTTTTTTTTTTGTTTGAAAGGTGAATTAGTCGGGAGTGTTCTTAGCTATGTTTGATGAAAATCGGTCCAAGGTGGTTTATATTTTTAATTCGTTTAAAATTAAGTCTTAATTCCGTATTCTGGACTATGCTTGTTAAATCTGGTTTAAATGACATAATCCAATTAGTTCAATGTGAGAAGTGTAATTTTCTTCTGCCAATAAACCTGCAATAAAAGTGTCAATTACCTAAGTACACTTTATAGTGATACAGCCTCGTCGTTATCATCGAAACGGTTAGGAAGTTATGATTGACAGCGAAATATTTAATCTAGTTTTGAAAGGTAGCGCCAGATTTGAACAGGATGTGCACGATTAACAGTTTAAATTGATCTGATTATGAAATTATTTTATATTATATCTACAAACTGTCCAATCGATTTTTTATATAACATTGCAATATATCATAACTATATATGTACATATTTCGACGGAGTGTCTATAAGCTGTTATCGCATGTCCTTTCCTTTAGCGCCATTTACATGGAGAGAGTTTCTTATAGTCCAAGATCCCAGGGCCGCCAGACGTCACGTATTTTCTGACGAACGAAATGTGGACGATTGGGTAGTGTTAGTATGTACTAAGATCGCATGCCTACCTGCTAACTTGGTTAGACAAGGTTGGCTTACGTGTTAGATCTAGTCAAGACGGTACATAATTATTGTTATTTGTATCTGTAATAATATTAAATTAGTATAATATTGCTATGTCCGCTAAACTAGTAGAATCTTTTCTATATTATGTATTTTTTACTCTGCGCATAATTTTATTTATAATTAAGTATTTACTCGTTATTTGTCCATGTGTAAAATTTACAAGGACGACATGTTCGCTTTTTGTTATGTGAACAAGTCCTTCAAATAAAGATAAAAAAAAAACTTGGTTAGACGGCCAATTTCCAGGTATCAGGTAATCAAAGTACCTCAAAAGATTACTTACTTCACGTACATTCTCCAAGCTGATTTTCACGTATATTTTAGATAATATCGATAAAAATAAGTCATCAATACTCCCAGACACATTCCGTCGGCCATATTGCTTTGCAGACGCTTTAAAGGTCCCAAAATAATGACTTAACTTCACGTAAATTCTGATGCTCCATCTTTATATGTGTTCGCCAGACAACTATTTTAAAACCTTTTACAAGAAGACAGACCGATCCAAGGGGCCAATCACCCCCTAAACTTAATTTTCCTATCCACAGAGGCATTAAAATTGAGTTTAGGGGACAGTTGGCCAGCGTGGTGGACTATGGCCTGATTCCCTCGTACTGAAGGGAGGCCCGTGTCCAGCAGTAGGACGTTAAAAAGGGCTGAGTACGTACGTATATGGTAAAATATTTTTTGGTAGTTCCAGAAATTAATACGTTAAAATAAACAAACAAACAATATCTTCAGTGGTACCTAAACCTACCTATACCTATACCTAATAACTATATAAAATCTTTTTTTTTAGCCAAAGACATGACGATGATTTATTAAGTTATTTTATAGAAATAAAATCTTATAGATATTTCTCACATATGATGGCAAAGTAACTCAGTATGTTTTTTCAACGAGGAAGCTGAATGTAAATCGCGACAATTTCTTATACGTAGCCGTCACGGCTCTTGTTTTTATATAAAAGTTACCTAACATTCCTTTGAGGATGACATATGATGCAGATGTATATATAAATGCATGGATACGATATGGACACAAACGAAACGTAAAAAATAACAATAAATATTTATAATAGACTGGTTAGTAGAAAATTAAAACGTTGAACTTTTAGTTATAGAAGAAGTTGTAAGCAAAAAATTAAGATAATTACAATAATACGTAATAAATAATACTTTCTTAGATTTACGAGATCATTTGACAATTTAAATAAAACTATCTTTTCGGATTTTTTCGCGGTTTTTGCGGGAACCAACAATCAAGATAAATCTGCCGAAAAATCTGAAAGGATAATTTTTTTTTAATATTAATAACTACATATATGAATCACCTCTGTATAAAATGGCACTCACAAGCATGTTTTTTATCAAAATCCAAGTCTCGCGTTCTGTTCTATTAGAACAGAATTATAGTAAGACTGAAGATAAGAGATTATAGTAAACACACATTGGCTGTAAATTTACAGAAAATGACTTACATTAATAAGATAGTTGTTTTACATTAGATTGTATGTATATTTTATATTATAACAAGTGTTGATTAGAAATTGTATCAGATATATATAATAAGTAGGTATATTTAATTTCCTTACTATTTGTGAAAGTTTGTACAGTCTGTCTGTCAGTTAGGTAACTGACAATGCAGGCAGATAATGCTGAAATACTTTGATATCTAAAGTGGATTTGATAAATGCAGGCAGATAATGCTGAAATACTTTGATATCTAAAGTGGATTTGATAGCCAAATATAGAAAATAATTTATTTTACTAGAATTACCTAGTATAACAACTTATACTAAGTATAACTTTCGACAATAACGCCGAATATCTATAAGCTTTTAGATTAAGCTTCTATGAAAATAGTAATAAACCTATATAATAACATACAAAAAAACAGAATTGGATCTTAAGTTCTACTAGAAAAGCTAATATTTAGTTTTAAGAGACTTTTTGTAATTTTAATACTACTTTTAATTTTTAAAACCCTAACAAAGTACATAAATAAACATGTAATAACAAAACATTATCATTGTATCTCTAAGGGATAATAGCTCTCCATTTTCTATATTTTAGTGGACGCATACTCGCTTCGAGTTCCCAATGCAGTTCTACATCATATTTATGTATATTATATATCATTATATATGATATATATATATATATATATATATATATATATATATATATATATATATATATAGTTTTTGGCGTTCATAAATATTTATAACGTATCAAATACGCAAACTTTACACAGAAAGTGTCTTTCTAAATACGCAACTGGTAGAAGTGAAAATTTACTAACAATGCAATTACTAAGTTTTAAAAACAAATTTACTCCTTTTAATAATTTTCAGCTTTTAGTAATAATCAAAAGTGATGATGTCCATGCAGCCTGAACAGATAAATAACTTTTATGAGGACGGTTTATGCTTAAAAATATATATTTCATATTAAACTCACATATAGGTTAAGGGGAAATCAAATTGAACATCATTGATGTAAACACAAAAACAATGCAATAAATACTTATTTAAAAAAAAACAGAATAAATATATTTTCTTATCCATACACAGCCTTAGCATGTGTTATTAAAAGCCTATAAGTTGAATCGACTCTATTATTGACATAGTTGAAACAATAGCGATCAATTTTCGATATGTCACAAGTTATCTACCACTAGAATGGATTACATTTATCTCATTGCATATCTCACACGGATATTTCTATGGGTAAAGGGTAATATTTTGTTTGCGTTTATGAAACTTATACTTGGCAATATCGTTAAGATTTTATCAGAATTGGCGTTTTATTCATGAGTCATTCTTTGTTTATAATGATAACAAGCTTATGATCATATATGACATCACTTTCATATAAATTCCACTCTAATAAATATATATATATATATATATATATATATATATATATATATATATATATATATATATATATAATTTATGTATAAGAAGTAATAATAATAACTAATTGTTAATATTGTTATAATAATCTAAGTTCATCCTCTTCGGCATTATTCACTTAAATGTATAGTGTAGGCAGCATCTTAAATAATTTACACGTAAAGATACTTGAAAGTTATTGCTTGAAGGCAATATAAAGTATCTTGTATTATTGAAGTAAACACTTGCGTTGCTTAAGAAACGAGGATCAACATGAAAATTTTACCACATCAATTCTATTTACTAGCTCCGAGCGAAAATCCGTTCATAAATCTAAAATAGAAACCGAAGAAAGGTGGTACAGTGTTATGAAATGTAAATTATTTAAGTTCAACGCGCACGCGACTTGCTACTTCATATGCCTTTGTATCGAGTCTCTATTTCGAATGACCTAGAGTCGAAAATATCATAAATATTTTTCCACTTGAACTACCTATGGTTAGTCCTTAGGTCCCGCTGAGCTACTATGCATACTGATGGATAGATTGAGACCTGTTTTTAGCCATTCTAATCTGTCGTCAGATAAATTGAATCCAATATTGTATCAAACGGTATAAATCGCTTGTGGGCGGGCTCGTTGGCCAACTGAGATGTAACAATATGAATGGAGCATGTCGGCTTGTAAAGTAAGAAATAATGCCTGGATTATCATTTCATTGATACCCACACACATATGTCAGATTTGCGATTAATAGGCTAAAATTTTGTAGATAAATACGTAAATCTTGGTTGCAAACAACCTTGTTAGAAATTCAGACGATATCAGCACATCGTGTTACTGCTGGGCACGGGCTTTCCACTATATGAGGGGTAAATCTGTCCATAGTCTACCACGCTGCCCTAATGCCATGGCTAATACTATGGCCAGATTCACAGCGTGGACTGGCGGACTTAACACTTTTTTCGAAAATAAGTTAGTTTCTATCTGATATACAATCACTTCACAATGTTTTCCTTCACTATCATCTCAAGTATCATCAATCACATTAATCTTGTTGAACCCGCACTACTTTGTATTCGAGTTTTATAATCGAGTTTTCTTCTTAGTTCTTTAATAAAAATCAATTTAAATTATTGAATTTGAATATTCGGAATTCCACAATATCGATTGCTTTCCATTTCGTTGCATTGAAGTTACCGATTTCTTTTACCACTGTAGAAGATCTTAATTATAAAAATACCTATATAAGAGTTTAATATGAAGTATAAGGCCCTTAAATATCGAAGAAAGTAAAGGCGTAAATATTTACAACCAGTTTACACAAAAGTTATGCAGTTCCGCTCCACATTGAATAAATTGAGCTTGTAGAAAACAGCTGATTTGACTGTAGTTCATGGAGAGAAATTGTGTAATACGATATATATTTTAGTATATCCAATGTGTATTCCATTATTTATTACAATAAATCATATGTACTTAGAACATCAATGATGATGATGATGTTCTCCTGACCGATTCCGGTCACTGCGGCCAATCTCATTGAGACTAGCCAACTGCACAGGAGATATAATTATATGAATCTAGCTCTGAAATAAAAAGAGATATAAAAAAACTTATAATAATTTCAATCTATACAGACAAATAAAATTGACGTGTCTGTGTGTTATATCGAAATAAATGCATATCAAAGTATATACGTTACTTATAAGAAAAACACAATTTAAAAAAAAAACATATGTCTGTCTGTTTGTTTGTTCCGGCTAATCTCCGAAACGGCTGGATAGATTTTGACGGGACTTTCACTGGCAGATAGATGATGCTATAAGGAGTAACTTAGGCTACTGTTTTTTTTTTTTTGAAAAACAATTAGGGTTCCAATAAAATATTAAAACGTACCTAGGGACGAACCCGAGCGAAGCGAGAGTAAGTCATAAGTTTAAGAAAATAACAATTTTATATACTCTATAATCTTATATGTATCATATCATATAAGATCATAAAAAAAGTTTATGAGGAAGTGAATGTCTTTGTTAGTTTTTTATACTGTAACAGGTCAACGAATTTGAGTGAAATATTTGGAACGGAAATAGGTTATAAAAATGGACACATAGGCAAACGAGCAGGTCGAGGAGCCAAACCTAGTATACTAAGATTGAATTTTAAATTTTGTTCATTATTTATTAAAAATCTTACTATAACGATGAAACTCCACTTTAGTTTGACAAATTATATACAACATACTTGAAGTTGAACTGTCATCAGGTCATGAACTTTAAAGCAAAGATTTATTTGGAAACTTGTAGTCTACTACAATGCGACATTGCGGTTATGAGTCGTTTCCGCCGAGCTGTTTGTTAAAACTACATTTCTTGTCATAAAGATACGTTTTCATTGCACTTTTTACCCTTTAGGTACCTACGTAAAATATTTAATTAATTAATTAATATTAATTGTGTATATTTGTTAATTTAACAATTTGTTTAATATTAATAATTGGTGTATCAATTTATTTTATACATAAATATCAAAAATTCAATCTCTTTTACTGTTTTTTAACGTTTTGTAAAATTTGACAATTTGCACTGTTTTAGTGACTACAATTTTTTTTTAACTCAGATGTAGAAAATATGTATAAGAATAATATGTTTCTTTTTAAATATCTTAATATGAGTTTACGAGCTATTAATAAAATTATAATGCTTATATTTTTATTATAAATAATTTTAATAGGAGAATATAAGATAGAAAAGTGCAATGAAAACGTAACTTTAATTTTATTTACTTAGTTCGGAACAATATATTTGTGAACAAATACTTTAAGGTATTTGCAGTTTCTCGTTTTCGTGTTAGTGATTTACGATTTTCAATTTGCAATAACGGCTTGAAATTCAGGTTAAGTTAAAATTGCATTTAAGTTTTTACTTATCTATTTATCGTTCAACGTTGGATTTCAATAGTTTTGTTATTGAGCCAAAAATGTTGGCAAACTCCAGAGATACGATAAAGTACTGAGCGACGAATAACACGTGCTACGAGAGAGTTAGTGAATTGAAAATATTTTATTTTAAGAGAAGTTACATTTATTCCTCGAAAAAGTAACTTATGTTCATGTCTTATATTTCAAGAATTGGACAAAATATATTTTATACACACATATATGGCTACGTAACTTCAAGCTATATATTATTTAACCTTACGAGGTAGTCAGAGAAGTTATGGGGGTACGTGTTCTTCTCCTTGTCCGTATCCCACACTACGTAGGGTCAAAAAAAAAGAAGTTTTCAATTGCCCTCTATCCTCATCTCACATACTTTTCACACACATATCCTCTTTCACACAGTCCATCCAAACCTGCCTCAGTCTACCTCTAGTTACTTCTAAGTTCTATGTCCAAATTATATGGAAATATATATACTTAATATTATGACATTATTTTTTACTTATACATTAATACAATACAAATATGTTTCAAAATGTGTTTAGAGACTGTTTGGATATAAAAGATTAAAGAACGGCAGATGTTAAGGGTTTTGTTGGCAGTTAAGTTCAACTTATTATAATATATATTGGATCAAGTAAGTACATTTAAAAATACAGCTGGAGTTTCCCGTTACGCGTTCTCATTATTAGTTTATTGATTGTGGACTAAATAGAAATGCGGGCGTAGGCACAAACATTAACTAGTTGCTTACTTTTTAAACAAAATTCCATTCTAAGAAATTAAAAAGGTCCTCACCATATTTGAGATACGAGCAATTCATTAAAAACTATGAAAACAGTCCACAATTGTTACAGATATTAACTACACATATATATATATATATACAAACACTTTTAAATTTGTTTAAAAAAACTTTATATGCATGTCTGTAACATAGATCTATACTTTATAAATAGGTAAAGAAAAAATAGTTCAGAAATTGTTGTTAACCGATTTTTTTTTTGTTTAGTAGCTATTAAAGTTTAAAAAAACTTTTTATATATAGATAGATAAATTCTATTCGTATATGTTTTCCTCGTATTTTTAATAATTATTATGCTCTAATTTCGATCACTAGGTCAACACTAGTTTATTTTAAAAAGTTAAAGTTAACATTTATAATATCTACTCTAAATGTAAATTGTATTCATTACAAAACTAGTTAAGTACAGATCTTAAAACGTAAACCGGTTACCGGTTCCTTGCATTTGAAACAAAGCAGTTATTACACTTACAATAGGATGTCCTTGCAAGGCCGTGGGCCGACGCGTAGGATTCACTTTTGTTTTGTAGGCCGTGAGAATGGTGGATATATAACACTTGACCTTAACCGGTTTCTACTATATACATAGATAATAATAATGTTATTATCTATGTATATAGATAAATACTTCACGCCATATATAATAGAAAATAGCTTATTATCTATAGTATAATAATATATTTTATAGGAATATAATATATAATACTTTCTTAGATTTACGCGAATGTTTGACATGTTTGAAAAGATAGTTTTATTTAAGAATATATTATAGTTAATTGTAGATCTCAAATATTACTGATTGACTCATTATTCGTGATGACTCAATAAGCTATCTATCTAGTATGTAGAGTATGTATAGGTATCGATACATAGCGAACTAGCATTGCCCGCGGCTCCAGCTCAGATGACCAAAAACGAAATAAAATAGCGCTATTGTTATTATTTTTTTCAAGATATGCTATTTTTAATAGTTTTTGCCTTATTTAGTAAGATACCTTGCTAAAATATATATAGTATTGCCGTGGTTTTATTTTAACCAGTTTTTGTATTTATTCTCAGAAATGAGATATTTTCCCGAGGTAAAAAGTGTCCTATATATTGACCCGGATAACCAGCTATCACTATACCAAATTTCATCAAAATCTCTCCAGTGGTTTTTCTGTGATGCGGTAACAGACAGACAGACAGACAAAAATTCTAAAAACAATAGATTCGGCCTCTGTATCGATAATAATGTCTATTTCAATAAGATTTTCCAAAAAATATTTAATGTACAGACTTGACTTAGTTAGAATTTTATTATATGTATAGATTATTCCGTAACAATAATGTAGGTAATAAACTACCAGGTGTAATAGGTCTGTATCGCTCTTAACCTAGGAGTAGGCATATGTGTAACATAAGTTTTGAAACTGTTCTAAATAATACTAAAATTATTTGTTTTCACTATACCAGTACATTCACATAACTTTACTGTAAACAAAAATTCAAGTATCGAATGAAGCACTGAGGGTGAGGTCGCTTATATTTAAGCAATGTCAGGAAAGCATCAAGGGATTTTAAATCGTGTCCTCAGACTTCCTGCATCGCTATTACGAAGATTTATAAAACATATATGATGTAGATATACCGTATAAGTATCAATGCTCTTCAAATTTTCGACAAGTATTTAGATGCAGATTACAACTCTACCCTATCGATTCTCACCGAAAAATCACCACGAATGAAACCTTAAACATACAAAAATAAATAACGGCTTATAAAAAGAACACATTTAAAAAAATAAAGAAAATTTAATTTAAGTCTGATATAAACGCAAATTTGATATAAAATGTATGAGTCGACATAACGTTAAACACTACGATTGTTACTTCACGTACTCTCTGCTATGTGATAGGTACAATTGCTAATTTTAACTATAATTTTTTGACAAAAAAAGCATTTACTTTTACAACTTACAGAAAGTACTCAGACGTCAATACCTATCGTCAATACCTTTTGTTTTCTTATTTTATGTAGATATTAAACTTATAACGAGTAATTTAGGTGCAGTACCTACTTACTATACAAATATCTTTAGGAGTATATAACATATATATATATTGCCCCGCTAACAATGTCCTCCACATCCATGGAATGTTAGAAGATGCATCTCTTTTACAGATTAGCCCAATTATACTAAGTTTTTTGTTAATTCATTTCTATACTTCCTTTTTAAAGGTAAAAAAGAATATAATAAGTATACATACCAAGGCCGCATATAAGATACGTTGGTGGAGGCTTGAGCACAGACCGGGAGTATGCCCCCCGGACGGTCTCTAGCGCGCGCGGAGCCCCAGCCACAAGCAACACTCCGGGGGACACGTACCCGGCGTACCGGAGCTCTGCCGTGGCCGCTGCGAGGGCACCCGCCCACCAGCACTTCGCATTCGCTGCCAGGAAGCTCTGCAACAAGATCAAAGTCTTATGAATATACGTATAATACTTTTATATAAAAAAAAATTTTCTGCACCGCGGCAATCTGTTAGACACAACAATAAGCCACTGCTTTGTCTGATACTTGTATCTGTTTTGGCTTTATAGCTTGGTGAAACACTTTTCAAGTAGGTGTCTCATTCCATACTGTTGAATCTATCTTGTAGGGTTGGAACACTCATTTATAAATGCGATAGTTACTTCATGATAATACGGTTGTACAGATTTGAATTTTTTGTTAACACGCCTGGAGTAACATATAAGCTTTAACTTTTCGAGACCTAAGTAGGTATGCACTTATGGAGCGAAAACTCCGACAGCTAAGAAAATACTCTTAAATCTCGACCAAAAACGAATGGATACTTTACGCTAGTTGTATCAAACCTACTATCTAAATGGAATAAATTATTATTATGTATTTATTAATAGAAGCCATTCTCACAATATAAAAAAAATCCTTAATAAATAAATGCATAGCATAAAACCGCTTTCATTTTCAATTAAATCTTATAGGAATTAAAAGAAAGTTTAAGAATGGATTAAATATTTTACTTAAGTAATAACACATGACAATTTTACATATTGCATTATGCGACGGCTCACGTGTAAGTGTACTCAGCGATGCATGGATCGCCCGCGTGTGGACACATGACGGGTCTGTTATTTCTTGCAATGATTTGCTTTATCTACAGCATTCTTAACAAGCTATATTTTAATCTTTCGAAAACCAAATGACTTATTTTTTTGGTGTCACTTATATTTTTCCCATTTCCTCTGGTTTGTTAATTCACAAGATCTAATCGAATACTTCTATTATAATTTAAATTATTAAGACTATATTTATATTATCAAGAAAGTGCATAATCATTTCCCCAAAGCTGCACGATATTTGTGATTCTCCTTGACCTGCACCCGTTTGGCATTTCGTGTTTTGCAATATAAGTACACTTCGCCCTGCACTCAAATAGCAATTACATTTAAAGCTGAACAACTCAATTATAATACCTTATAATACCTTATATATGTAAATGAGAAGTTCAGGATATTTGATGTTATAACTTTAATAGGTCATAACGTTATCTATACATACCTATAATAAAATTCTAACTAAGTCGAATCTGTACATTAAATATTTTTTGGAAAATCTTATTGAAATAGTCATTATTATCGATATAGAGGCCAAATCTATAGTTTTTAGAATTTTTGTCTGTCTGTCTGTCTGTTACCGCATCACCACTGGCGGGATTTTGATGAAATTTAGTATGATGATAGCTGATTATCCGGGTCAACATATAGGATACTTTTTACCGCGGGAAAATATCTCATTTCAGAGAAAAAATACAAAAACTGTATGTAAGAGTATACTAATATGTATAACCTAAGAATTTCGTTTTTGGTCATCTGAACGCGGGCGGAGCCGCGAGCAATGCTGGTTACGTTATAATTTATTATTGTAACTACTATGGTAGTTAAAGTTAAGTACTATTGTTGCTTAAGAAAAAAAAACAAATAATGTGACATTTTCCCTTGTTGTTGGCAACATTGGCGAAAAAATGTTGTCCAACTGATACCTTTAAAAGCCAAAAAATTATAAATTACATAGATTAATTAATCTAACCTATTACTTTTTATTTGTAACTCATAAAAAATATAAATATACTTTAGAATACTCATTGTAAAGAGAAAATCGAATGACATGTTTTATAAAAATGTGTGTTCTTTATTACGAGTTGCATGTATGGCAATTCCGACTATACAATTTACAAGTTAAGTATCCCATATCAGACTAGATCGCGTGAGAAGAGCTGAAATATTAATTTTCATACAAGAAAAAACTGTACTTTCTTCATACTACACATGAATAATATGAGGTGTGAATTGATTTTACAAGCTATTATCCGGATGGATAGTTTTGTTTATTTTTAATCTATATAAATAAAAATGAATCACCGAAATGTATGTACGCGCATAACTTCGAATCGACTGCACCAAATTGGATAATTCTTTTTTTTTTGTGTTCGTTATTGCCAGGAAAAGATTTGTAAAGAAGAATATTAAAATATTTTTTTTACTAAAATAACTTTTTTTTAAATCTCATGGTATGAAAAGTGAGTGAGTGAAATAGATTTTTCCCGGAAATCATCCATTAAGGGGGAGAGAATGGGAATGAAAGTTTGTATTGGGAAGAAAGTTGAGTCGCTAGTAAATAATAAAATATTCATCTACGCTCTTTCAGATTCTTAATTAAAACTATAAGTACTGTAAGTAGTTATGTCAAGTTTTAGTGCCAAAGCCAAGTCAAACAATTTATTTTTATGACTATATATTAATAGATAGATGAAATAACAAGAAAAACTTCATATTAAATTTTATATTTTATAACTGTTTTTATTGTATAAGCGTTTGTGTACGAAGAAATATCATTTGAGTTTTTTCGATACAAAATATTCCAACACCTAAAAAGTTCAAAGTAGAATTTAATTTAGCAGGTATTTAGTCAAGTGCTTACTCGAATGGCGTTTTGTAGCAAAAAATAACATCATAAGTACAAGAAATAAAACGATTGGACATATTTCAAGTTTTAAAAGCAAGTCATGTGCACATCAAGTAAGGTTAGAATAAAACCTCTCTTTCACACTAATATATTATTTAAAATTATTGTCAAAAAGATTATATTTGCTTGAATCTAATACTTGACATATCTAACATAAGTACTAACTTGATGTCATCGTGTAATATATCCAATTTTGTATGATGTCATGCAGAAGGTTTAATTTTATTATAGGTACATGGCTGAGGTCATTCACATAATCATAAGGTGAAAACCACTTCATAGTTCACTCAAATATTCTGTAGTATTTAAGTTTCTAAGCTCTTAAATTCAGTTCATAAGCCTTAAATATGCAACATTAAATAACAATAATTCTATAACAAATTAATGTCCCATGGGAACTTCTAGATGTATCGGGATAAACAATATATAAGAAATAAATTACGCTGACCGGTTGCTCCGTTGCTGCATGACAAAAAAAATCATCCCATTACAAACTTTCATCCCCATTTTCACCCCCTTAAGGGATTATTTGCGGGATACAAATAAAAAAAATCCTATGTCCTTCCGATGGTGTCAAACTATCTTCTTACCAAATTTCACCTAAAGTGATTCAGTAGATCCAGAGATTACCCCCTACAACGTCACAAACTCACAAACTTTACCACTTTATAATATTAGTATAGACTTGTCATCTAGGTAATTAATATTGTAGACTGAAGCTATTTTCGATAAACTTACTACTTTGGATAATATATCTTTCTAATTGTTAAAGAATTATTAGTAGCCATCGGTTCAGTAATTTCGGAGTTCATCAATTATAAACAAACAAATCTTTTTTTCTTTATAATATTAGTATAAATATAGATTGGTCAACTAAAGACAATTTTGTTATTAATATATTTCTATTAAAGTGGTTAGATAGGTATGTCTGCCCAGTTATTATTCATTGTACATTAACATATTATGATAGTTTAAACGTAAAAAATCATTAAAATTTTTATGGTGTTAAAATTATTTATGTATTGTTTACTCACATTTCGCTTCCGCATTATTACGTGCTCTGTTAACTTAATGGCATCATAACATTCAAGCAAAAATTAAATATGATGTTTAGACTAAATAATATGGATCTTAAGAAATGGTAATTCTATTACACACGCCGTAACTTTAGAAATAAATAAATATGTTGGGACATTAACACACATCACCATCTAGTTCCATGGTAAGCTACGAGGTTTGTATTGTAGATACCATATAGTTGATACACTACATACATATAACTTTAAATACATACAAACATATTATAAATATAAACACCCATGACTGGAGTACAAACATTGGTGCTCATCATACAAATGAATGCCTCTTGCCGGTTTTGAACCCACGACCGCTGGCACACCAAGTAGGGTCACTACAAACTGAACCAAACGTGACATCGAACTTTGTCTCATTATTTTGTTAGTAAAAGCTATGCTTAATAAATTGCATAACATTAGTATTTTGTAAAATCAGGAAAACCAGTACATTTTACGATAGTATTCTAAGACAAGCAAGATATACGTTGGACATTATTAGTCTGCCTATTTTGCGTAATTTAACCTTCGGTGGGCATTCCATGCCACTTGGGAAATAGTTAATATAAGATATAGCTCAGTAAGTTACCAGATATTGCGTAACCTGGAATTTACTGAAGAGTCTAAATCTATATCATAACAAACATTCGTAACATGATATTCTATAAATTATAATTATAACGAGTATAATAATAATAATAATATAATTTCCTATAAATTAAAGGAATAGGTAAATTTATGTATAATAAAGAGCTTTGCTTTGCACAAGATAGTTCCTTAAATCATTTTTATGAAGACATATTTTAACTTTCCTTTTAATTAACATACGATCGAAGTAATTTAAATAAAACTTAGTAATTATTAAGTAATTAAAAATGGCAACCTAATCTATACATATAATAAAATTGTAGCTAAGCCGAATCTGTACATTAGATATTTTTTGGAAAATCTTATTGAAATAAACCTTGTTATCGATACAGAGGCCGAATCTATAGTTTTTAGAATTTTTGTCTGTCTGTCTGTCTGTTACCGCATCACAGAAAAACCACTGGAGGGATTTTGATGAAATTTGGTATGGTGATAGCTGGTTATCCCTGTCAACATAAAGGATACTTTTTACCGCGGGAAAATATCTCATTTCTGAGGAAAAACACAAAAACTGCACTGTAAGAGTATACTAATGTGTAAAACCTAAGAATTTGGTTTCTGGTCATCTGAACGCGGGCGGAGTCGCGGGCAATGCTAGTTCATTAAATAAAGTATGTCATCCTTAAAGGCGGAATTTAAAAAAAAAATATCTATCATCGAAGATATCGTGTAACATATAACAATCATGTCGCTCACATAAGTTCAACGGATATCTATATATATAAAAGAAAGTCGTGTTAGTTACTTCGCTTATAACTCAAGAACGGCTGAACCGATTTAGCTGAAAATTGGCAGGGAGGTAGTTTAGAGCCAGGAGAAGGACATAGGATACTTTTTATCCCGTTCGACCGCGTTCCAATTTTTATGATATTTTAATTTTTGGATTTCTCTTAGTCCGGAATAGGTAAGTATTAAAACATATAATTAAAATGTGAGAAAGAAAGATTTTTTCTTTTTATATCTATTTAAAACGTACCTAGCGACGAACCCGAGCGAAGCGAGGGTGAGCCGCTAGTCTATATATATAAAAGAAAGTCGTGTTAGTTACTTCGCTTATAACTCAAGAACGGCTGAACCGATTTAGCTGAAAATTGGCAGGGAGGTAGTTTAGAGCCAGGAGAAGGACATAGGATACTTTTTATCCCGTTCGACCGCGTTCCAATTTTTATGATATTTTAATTTTTGGATTTCTCTTAGTCCGGAATAGGTAAGTATTAAAACATATAATTAAAATGTGAGAAAGAAAGATTTTTTCTTTTTATATCTATTTAAAACGTACCTAGCGACGAACCCGAGCGAAGCGAGGGTGAGCCGCTAGTATCTGTATAATTTCATACAGTAAGTAATGGTAACAAGTCAGGATCTCACGGGAACCGCGGCAATGACTGATGCATGACGCGCACAACGTTTGCTTGTGCAGTGAAAACTCTCAAGATCAAGATAATAGTGGCTATTCATTTCCGAGTTACACGGTTAATTAAACGAATTGTCTTCTGATTGACATTAACAAATGTTAATGAATGTTTTGTGAAAAAATATAAAGAATAGCTTTTGCTCGCGACTTCGTTTGTGTTTTTCTTTTATGTAGAATTAAAGGTGTTAGAACTAAGAGTCTTAATGTGATGTTAGATAGCGTTTTTTATTCCTTCTTTATAAAAAGATTTTTTTAAGTTAGAGTGATTGATCCAGAGATAAGCTGGTTTACAAACAAAATTTAGACAAAATGATAATAAAAATTAGACTCAAATTGGTCTAAGAAAGCTAAGTATACAATTTATACCATCGAAAAAATAAGTTTAAAATCTTTCCTAACTGACTAACTCATGTAGTCCAAAACGTTATGGGCTATAGAGAATTCAAATTGTATACGAATACTTCTTGGCTACCTTAAGGGCGCACTAAGGATGTAAGTATATATGAAGATTTCGTAGCTCAATACTGCGAAAATAAATGTCAAAGTTCTATTGAAAAAAAGCTTTTATGAATGCGAGATTTTCCACGAAATACCCTAGCACTTAGAGTAAATTTTTATTATACATTTATTATGCATGCATATAACGATTTTTACATGATGATAATGCAACAACGTAAGGTCCAAAATTTTTGTAAAAATTCCATTCTTGGCAAGTGTCTCCCAAAAGTGTACTAATGTCGCATAAACGTATCTTATGAATTGTTATATTTTTAACTTTAATGACATTGAACTTGATTTATAATCAATTTTTATAAACGTTTTCACCGCTAATTTAAAGATGGAATAAACTACTATATTATGTCAATAAAAGAGACTAGATTTTATGATTTCATTTACAAAAGTATAAGTTTTTAAACATTAAGGTATTATAAAGACCTAAAGCACTATTTTAGTACTAGATATAGATAACAATTGAGACGCGTGATATGAAACGACTGTTTAAATAACCGCCGCTACAATAACCCCGGTTAGTGTGATTGAGATTTATGAGACTTGTCATTGCGTAGTACTGATTTTATAGCTTCAATTTTGATCATTTACAATAATAGAAATTTATAGATGTATCTCTTAAGGCAACATTTAACTTCATTATTTATCTCAATACTTACATTTTGATTGCTCAATAAAATTTATTAATTTAAACGATTTTAACATTAGAATGAATTAGTAATCTATCTCTGGCCCTTTGTATTTGTAAGACATATAAAATTTTATTTACTTTATAATGTACAGAGAACAAAGAGAGAAAATTCATTAAAATAAATTCATAATCGTAGGTTGCGAGAAATGTTGTTAGCAGGAAGTAAATTTATTGGTCGAGCTTTTTATGCGCAATAACTAAGTACTAACTGTAAAGCTTAGACAAAAAGCTCGATTCTCACCAAAGAAGCCGACAGCTTGAAGGACGCGTATGAGAATATTCAATAAGAGGAATATTCTTTCACGTCGTGTGAAAATTCGAACAATACACGCGTATTTTGCATACAAATGCTTCCATTGTAGCTTACCGTATGCTATGCGAAATTATTCTAACACTTCAAATACATAATATATTGATCAGACAATGTTTAGACGGTTTCTCGCCAAATTTATTTGATTTATTAAAAAACCTACTTATGTACCTACAGCGAGAATTAAAGTGTTGCTTCAAGTTGAGTAGTAAATAATATCTTATGGAAATTGCTTTTAAATGCTCACTATAAGTATTTTCTATAAGCTATAGGGGGCAGAATACGTCTAAGTTTTGCCTCAATATCTAGTCATTTAGGAAATGTGTGAGGTTCATACAAACATTTACATTGAGGGATTTTGAGCTCGCCACTCTAGCCTTAGTAGGTATTATTACTGAAGTTAGCAGCAAACCTTTAAAACTTCAGCTCTCAATATCAAAACATTTACCTCTTAGTAAATCTATTACACTTTATTTAGCAGGATGCTTATGTCATTTTCACCTGTATTCACTATCAATGAGTGACAACCTCCTTAAAATCCGTTTAGTTATTCCACAGAAAGAAAAAGCCAAATTTGGATTCATGGTTTTGGTTCAATTGATTAGCCCTATATGGTACCTAGCTATTTTTAAATCATAAAATAGAGACAAGGACAAGATCGTCAGTTCTATCATATTTTAAGTATAGCCAAAATAACTTGTTTTATAGTCTAAATATGAATTATTATATAGACATATGAAATGGGTATTTATATGCATTTAACATGTTCGAACAAGTTAAAAGCATTTAAAAAATGCCTTGTAAACTTCACACTCAGTACATATCCGGTGCAAGCAACACGAAAAACCATAAAAGGGGAGAAAGTTCATTGAAAATATATCAATGAACGTATGAATGGGCTCGGTACATGTCAAAATATTTGTACCTTAGAACAGTTTAGACATTTATGTAATTGTTATTTTATAGCGTAAGGCCGTTTTCATACATAATGTTGAATAGGAATAAATTAAAGTGATTGAAATGTGGTTGCAATTGAAAACTTTATTGAGATTTAAAGTTACTTTTCAATAAAGCCGAAAAACTAAATAATATTTTTATATAAAGATAGCGTGCTGATTTTAAGGATTTGCATCTGTCGGATTCTACTGACTCATCGTAGTACAGGGGATCGATTTTCGTTCGCGTATTTGTATAAAACCGCTAGGAAAGATTCATACTCTTTGATAAAACCTCTAAACCATGCAAACTTTTATCCCCATTTTCACGTCCTTAATGGATGATTTCCTTGATAAAGAGTAGCCTATGTCCTTTCCAGGGTCACAAACTATCTTCTTACCAAATTTCATCTAAGTCGGTTCAGTAGATCCAGAGATTACCCCCAACCACGTCACAAACTCACAAATTTTACCTCTTTTATAATATTAGTATAGAAGTATAGATATAATGTCTGTGTGTAAATCACATTAATTATATTTACGATTTTCGAGTGTACTTCAAAATAATAAATGTATTAAGTACACAGAGTCATACACACTAGAAATAAAAATAAAGTCTGCTTCAAAAAATCTTTAAATTTTATGTTAATTAAAGAAATAATAACTTATTTTTAAAATCTTTATGTATTTTAAACCAATTGTTAGTAATCAGTTAGTAAAAAATGTAAACTGTGTAACAGAGTACTAACTGTACCTATTATATTTTATAAATTCTAATATCATAATCCTTCTAGTAATAACTTTTACTCTCGAATATGGGCAGGTCAAGTGGAAATATTGTTAGAATGCAGTTGTTTCAAACCAATACAGATCTGTTACATGACGTGAGAAAAACGGCATCCGGTATGGACTTTAGGTCAAAGTAGCATTTCTATGATAATAATATAAGTTTTATTTCCGTTGAATCTATTGAGTAATGTTGCAGTGTTATTCACTTTCAATGCGTTTGTTTTTGTCTGTATGTATATTCATCATATAAAAACGACTAAACTTTTTATTATGAGTTATAATTTGTGTAACTAAATTAAATATCAGTTTAGTTTTACTTATTATTTTGTTTAATAGTATACGCTCTATAAATAAAATTTCCTCCCTCTTGTAAGATATTTATTTAGGACAAGCCTCCATATGTATAGCGCAGTAAAAATTAATATTCATTACCATAAGTATTAAAATATGAACTTGGCACACATCGACCCCTATTAAATTTTCTACGTCAAGAAGTACACAAAAATGTCTATACTCAAAGAGCCGCCAAATTAAAACTATTTCAGATATTTATTTCGGAGTTCATTCTATTTTTTTTTTGTCAAACCAATAATTAAAAAAGTATATATATATATGTATTGTCTTACATTATTTAGACCATCACGTCTACTCTTGAGGCATATTCTAAATCCTAATCATAAAAAGCGGTTAACTATTGTCGATTTATTTTTAACTACCCGAACCCACGGCTTTGCTTGCGCTAAAACTACAAAAAATCTCTAAAAGTTAGGAGATGAAAGTTTGTATGAAACAAACTTTCATCCCCTATTTTACCTTCTTATGGGATAAATTTCGAAAAATTCTTAAACACGTATTTATTTAATTGTATTGAAGAATATTAATACTAAGTTTAAAATAATTCTGATCACTGATTTATTGTAACGCGTTTTTCCGTAGGAACGATATTATAATCTTCCGCGGTAAAAAGCCAATGTCACTCTCCAGCCCTCCAACTATCTCCACACAAAAAATCACGCCAATCCGTCACTCTGTTACGCCGTGAAAGAAAGACAAACAAACAAACACACTTTCATATTTATAATATTAGTATGTATATCTTAAAACAGAATAAACACTAGTAAGACATCGCATATGAGAAAAATAATTACAAATGTTTTACTAATTTCAGAAGACTAAAAAAAAGCAGATTAATTTACGTGTAATATATCTATACTAATATCATAAAGAGGCAGTTTGTTTGTTTGTTTGTTTGTTTGTTTGTTTGTTTGTTTGTTTATTTATTTGTTTGTTTGTTTGTTTGTTTGAACGCGCTAATCTCAGGAACTACTAATCATAGATAGCCCATTTATTGGGGAAGGCTATAGGTTATATATCATTTAATATATAGTCTATCTATTTCATACTAATCGTTAAAACATTCCTCAGTCAGGGACGAACTCGAGCGAAGCGAGGGTGAGTCACTAGTTTAGTTATAAAAAAATAATATTATAGCAGAATTTAATATTATTTTTTAAGTTGATGAAATAATATCGTGTTATTCTCCGATTTCTTATCAACAAAAGAAGTAATTTGAAATCATGTAACAAAGGTTTAGCACCTACCAACATGCATCGGCAGTAAGTCTGGTGAGACAAGTGGGTCATCAACCGCTAAATGGCCTTATTGTATCATCGATAATGGATTCTTAAACGATTCGAAATGTATCATTTAAAATGCGATATTTAATTGTTTTTACTCTTTATCAGCCTACTATACTACTATATATATGTATGTTTGTTATTATTCTACTCTAAAACGGCTGGTACGATTTGGATAAAATTTAGGACAGATAGACTATGGCCTGGAGTAAGGCTAGTGTATGGCATCTAGAGGCTAGAGACGCACTCGAGCGAAGCGAGGGTAAATCGCTAGTATATATTATGTAAACGTAAAAAAGTGTTTGTTAGTCTATTAGTTAGTTGAACCTTTCTTAAAAGTAAAATGAACAATACAACATCTGCTGTCTGCAAACATAGCCAGGATCGCCCAAGCCATTATATTCGTTTCGATAGACCTCAAATCCTGGCGAAAGAAAACCGATATCGCCCTAGAATGATTCGAGAAGCCATAGAAATTAAAAAACATCCAAATTTCAATAGGGAAGATGGCTGGGTACTACCATCGTCATGGGATCCTGTTATTAATATAATAAAAGATAGATCAAAATGATAGCTTATCAGATTAATATTTTTCATTTTTCATTTGTAAAAGTATATATTAATAGTGTTGCTTAGTAAGTTGTTTTTAAATAATAGCAAACTAAATTAAAATTATTATCCTTAATTAATTTTAACTTTTTTAAATTACACATAGAACAATTATATGGCTTAAATAATTAATACTATATTTTATATTTTTATTTATGGTTATAAATATAATAATGGCAACACTAAATACAGATTACTAATTAATATTTTAAAATTGTAATAATTATAAAAATAATAACAAAAATTAAATAAATAATTTTCCATATTCAATTATAATTAAAATTATAAAAATGTTTAAAGTTAAAAAATATTGTAATGTAATTGGTGCAATTTTCATTTTGTTAATTGTGGGTAGGCTGTCTGTAACAACTATACCTCCAAGACATGTAACACCTCAGTCTCTCCCGTGACCATGGATGCTGTAAAGCATTCGAAACGTCGGGAACCAAAAATCAAAATAAATCCGCGAAATAATCCGAAAAGATAGTTTTATTTAATAATGTCAAATATTCGCGTAAATCTAAGAAAGTATTAAAATGATCAAAATAAAAGACCCACATCAAAAAAACAAGGGTTTTCGAATGTAAATTTTTTGTGTAGGTATATTACGGAATACCTTTGTCAATTCTAAACCAATTTTACCTAATAATGTTTTTTTAACGAGTAAGTCATAAATATCTTATGGGTACATTTTACCATAAATACATTTAAGCTCCATAATTATATTTAAAATGTAGAGTCATATAGTTTGAACCAAACTTTATGACGTCTCGAATGTTAGCTGCGAGAGTAAATGCGTACAGTTACAGACAATTTTGTCGCTTCTACGCACTACGCACCTTAAAATACAGTAATAATCAGTGACGCTCTTAGATTTGACATGAACTATAATTTATTTTCTTCCGTTAGAACTTTTCGAACGATATTAGTGTCGTGGTATCACAATATTCAAACCTTGAAAACTATTTTGGATATATTTTAACTTTATCAATCTTTACAAAAAACCTTATTCGGATTATTACGATGTTATATTTAGATAGATATATTTTAAAACAAAAATTAGCCAAGTTCTCAAGTGATGGATTTACCAAAAAATAGCATTAAATTTTTTTTTACAGGTTAGACATATATTGGTCAGTACAAATGCAATGTAGTTGTAAAAACCTAGTCAGGAGCTTTGTTAACAGCATTGAAAAAGCTAACAACGTCGAGTATAGCAATTTGGTAGCGCGAAAGAAATGTGAAATTGTTTCATTCTGTCGTTTCATTTGTAGTGTAGCGCACCGCTTAATCGAATGAGTCGTTGAAATAAATTTACCAATTCTCCCCAACAGCGCTATGTGTCACAGTAACAGTCGAAAGGCGCCGAACTCTAAATTACTCGCATAATATATTGCCTCGAAACGATCATCGCATTGAGAAGTTTTATTAGTTTCAAAAGTTTAACAGTTACGTCGCTAGAAAAATCAAAGCAACTTTTAAATGATGATCATAGAAGAAGCGAGAGATTGATGTAAAGTTTTCAGACGATAGCACTCTCCCGTCTTCTTAAACGATATTATCACGTGAAGATATTTTTATGTAGGTATATTTGATTTCTTCTATTTAATAAACTTTAAATAAAATATATAACATATTTAAACACAAAATAAAATTTAAATAAAACAACCATTCACATCACACATCTTTATGTCTATATAAAATAAGTTTAGATAACATATAGAATAGACGTTAAAGTATTTATTAAAACTTTTTATTGTACATTTATAACGTTGTCAAAGAGCGTCAAAAACTATGTCAATAAAATATATATAGATACTTATTAGAGCAAATGATTTCATAAAATATATTAGAGTGCAAAAACTTGTGACATTCAGTATTAAAGTTTAAAGGTGGCAATATTCACGAAATGAATTATTGATTGGGAACTTTCATGGCCTTTGGCGAATGTACTGCAATAGTTATTGGTGAGTAATGGTAAACTTTTATCTATCACTAGCATATAAATATTAAATGGTTTCTTATATATATTTTTGTACTGAAATGTCATAAACGTGGCTAAGATCTTTTATAATGCAATAAAAGTATGTAGGTTTATTTAAAATTTTAGGTAGATGGTGAAATATTATAATTAAAAACAATCAACTGCGCGTTTTATTTATCTTTTGTTAACAGATTTCCATATAATTTCACCAGAAATAATCATACATACAACTATCTTTAATATTATAAAGAGGCAAAGTTTGTTTGTTTATTTGTTTGTGCGTGCTAATCTCAGGAACTTCTAATCCCATTTAAAAAGGAAGGCTAAAGGCTATATATCATCCCGGAAAAATTTACGGCTTCCGTGGGATCGATTTGTTTTTGTCTAGGGACGAACCCGAAGCAAAGTGAGGGTGAGTCGCTAGTATAATATGAAGTTGATAACAAAATTTGTGTCCCTTTTTTTACGATTTTTCTACATAAATTATTACGTATATATTCATATATAATTAATGATTAATGTATGTCGCTTAAGTAACCACAGTATAAACTGTATCTACTAAAGTTACGTTTACACTATAAAATTATAGGAAACAGAATAAAACACCACATTAAAAATGATTGAAAATCACTATCGGCTCTGTCAACTGCCACCATATTTCCATGCCTTATTTGGTTTTCCTGATTTAGAAAGTACTTCTTTATACAAACAACATTAATCTATACCGTCATACTAAAATTGAATTAATAGTTTATCTATTACTAGCGACTCACCCTCGCTTCGCTCGGGTTCGTCGCTAGGTTAATTCCCCATACAAACTTTCATCCCAATTTTGACCCCACTAAGGGGTGACTTCCGGGAAAAAAATCTTGTTCTTTTCAGGGTCTCAAACTATCTTCTTACCAAATTTCATCTAAAAAGCTCCAGTGGTTTCGGAGCTTATTCGGTACAAACAAACAAACAAACAAACAAACAAAAAACAAAAATATCTTTCCTCTTTATAATAAAAAAAAAACATACAGGCGAATTGAGAACCTCCTCCTTTTTGAAGTCGGTTGATTAGTATAGATTTTAATTTAAATTACGCTTAAAATTAACAGTCAAAGCTTAGACAAGTGAAGAGATAGAACACGACCAAAGACGGCTACACTATATTTTTTTCTAAACGGACTAGTTTTTAAAGCGATTTTAAAGAAACAAAACTAAACAAGCTTTATATTAAGTATTATAGATTAAAAAAAATACTGTTTGAATAAACTGAATTTAATTTCACATAGTGCATTAACAACAATGTATGCATCTTAAGAAAATGAAGCCAGCAGTGTCTAAAGATATTGATTAGAAAGGGCCAATAACCAAGTATTGACTGAGAGCTCTCTGCATGAGAAGTTAACAAAATTATCAGACCCTACTGACCCGAGTTTGAGTAGTTTTTGGATACTATGGATAATCTTCATATTAAAATATAACTAGTTTAAACTGTAAATTATAAAGCTGCTTAATAGTGTTTAACTTTTAGTTAAATTAGCAAGAACCAAACATTTTCAATAATCATAAAAAATGCTAATTACCTCGTAACATATAATATGTGGAATGGAATGTGATGGCAATATAAAATGGGTGGCGGTTTGCATTAAATTTAATCTTAAACTAGACACTGAAAAAATGTGCAAAGCACTAACATCCAACCAGTGCAATAAATATTTTTATAGCCTCTGTTATTACAGTTAAAGGTAGTAGAACTAAGCTTTCTTATATTAACATTTTTTTAATTTAAATGTTAATTTAAATATGAGATGAGATGATTTATTTTGGTTTTCTAAAATCCTCATTTGCCTTTAACTTAAGTGCACATAACTACTAACTAATATATATGTATGTATCAGTGGCTAAAGGTTAAATTTTAGCAGAGGTAAGCCGCTCCAAAAATATACAAATTTTATATACGTATTAATGCAGAAAGAAATAAAGCTATTATATATATATTATATATATATATATTATATATATATATATATATATATATATATATATATATATATATATATATAAGTCGGAAGCTGAGAGTTAATAAGCGTAAAAAAGCTCGAACGAACATTCTAACGCCCATTCCGGGCCAACAAACATAAATCTTCTTAACAAGAAAAATTACTCAACGCATCTATTTTCACGCAACGTATTTTTATATCACGGAAATTCTTTTCTAATACGGCGCCATTTCTAATTCAGGTCCCTTCAGTCACTACTGATACATGGTTTATAGTATACATTTTTTGTTGCAATAAATAAAAAGATGGCCAATAAAATTCTGTATATTTATTTTATATTATAGTGCATATTTTTGTATAATTAAAATGAAGTAATTCGAAATAAATATACAAAGTTAAAAATAAAAAATATATTTAAATATAATAAATTAATATATTTATAATATTTAATAAAAGAAACATCTTAGCGTAAAAATATTTTTTTAATCATAGTTATGTCCACACTATGCCGTCGCCGTTTCGAAGTGTCTGGTAAACATTTTCCTGACACCAGTTTATAATGAGCTCTCCTTGTTTGAACAGAGTCTAATAACGTTTAAGCGGCTACAGTTAACAAATACTTAATCTTGTTCTTAATATACTTCATTATATACGTAAAAGACCAATAAACGCATACTAAAATTGCTGGACAAATAATGAATATGTAAGTACTCGTATATACTATTTGTTAAATAAGTTCGCTGAGATGTTTTATATTAATAAAAAGCTATTAAAAAGCTTTCCTTTTTCAATTTAAATAATAAGCTTTTATGAAACAATTGT
Organism: Brenthis daphne; assembly: GCA_947093115.1. NCBI lineage: Eukaryota > Metazoa > Arthropoda > Insecta > Lepidoptera > Nymphalidae > Brenthis > Brenthis daphne. Next base: position 26,607,351 of record OX352477.1, on the reverse strand, counting down.
ATTATATTATGTCCACAGAAACAATTACCTACCTACAATTTCTCTATAATTCCTTATCAGTCTCGTTACAAACCAACTTATGTTTAATACACCTAAGCGTAAATATCGTACATTGGTGCAGGTACATGCAAGCTTTAGAGACATTCTTCTACGCGAAAACAATTAAGTATATAACAATTAAGTATACCGCCTCTTTAAATAAGTATTAAGAATTATAACTTGTTGCTTTTGTTTCTCCACCATTAAAATGAAGGACAAATAAACAAAAATACTACGAAATTAAACCATAATATAGATGTCTTCAACAGAAAGTACAAGAGATTTACAGGCAATACACTAACTCACTATGATAAATATTAGGACTATCGAAAGCAGACATTCTTTGGGTTCCACGTTACATTGGTCACGTCCCAGAGGGCACACCCCATACGTCAAACACACACCGAGACTAATGCATGCCCCTTCGAGTTAGAGTACGTCTTTCCCCTAAAAATCTCTTTTTCGCTTCACTGTTTTATTTTGAAGAATTCAAATATTTCTTTACTGACTGCTTAATCTACAGGTATTATCGAACTACGATTATCATTATTGCAAAAGTTGGTGTGTTTATTTATGTTCGATCTTCTCGTTGAAACTTTTATACGGATTTGTATAAAATTTAGTATACAGAAGACAATAAATCGGAGTAACACTTAATACCTCCAGGTAAATACCTAAGAAATTAATTAAATTTCTAAGAAATCTATTGTTAACTAGTCCGCGGTCGTGGAGGGAATAAACTACTGTATGGTACTTAGGGACGCGCTTGTGCAAAGCTAGGGTACTTACCTTGCTTTAAGTTGCTAGTAATATTATAATAATTTAAAGTATACTTTTTACTTCTGTGTTTATAAAAAAAATTGAATTCATGACTTTTATGTTTTTTATCGACATTTAACGTCGATAATAATTGCTTATATCGATCAATGTTGTTTGTAAGGTATATAAGTTTTTAGTAGATGTAGAACGTCTCTAATTTTAGATCCGATTTTTATGTATTTTACTTTGGTATATGCATATTATGGCAAGAACATCACTACTGCAGTTAACTTACTTGTGTGTGTACTAAAAAAACGGTTCTAGTTTTAAACGTGTAACATAGTGGCTCATAAAAACTGACAGCCGTCAAGTGGTTACTGGCTGGCACCTGTGTTAAAACCAATGCACTTTCACTGTACTCCTGCCAATAGATTAACTATTAATGGCTTAGATAAAAATAAATTTAAGCAGAGAAAGTACATATCTATTTTTTAATTAGGAACTTAATTGGATTGTAAGAAAATGACTTATATTTTGTTTTTGTAACTATAGGAATCTAACGTAGAGCTTTAATGTTCATACGTTTACTACGAGATAGTATTTTATTGAACCACTAATTAGTTATTTTTTCAATGCAATAAAAAGTATTATATTAGCTTCAATTACGAAAATATCAGTTCTAGCAACAAGATAATGTTTAGAGGGATGATTTTTGCTAGAGTTCAAATCAGTATAATATCATTTACAGTCAAGCAACTTGCTTGTTTTGAATGTATCACAAATTGACGACAATGTGAGCATGTACTGTTCATTATTGGTCTATGCAAATGTGCCCAGATTTACTTTCTTTGTAGCCCAACAGGTATCTTTAAGCAAACTACTTTTCCTAACAACCAGTAGCTATGTAAACTTGTAATATTAAGAGGACAGTTTGTATTGAATCGGTAGAAAGCGCGAATTTGTATGAACACAGTCCCCACGTATATTAAAAATGATTAATATACATTTTTAATAATAATGATTATTTTATTAAATAAAATAAATAACATTTACTTAAAAATATTGTGAGAAAATAAAATACATATAATAAATATTTTTTTTTGATATTTAATTTTTATTAAATATAAAAGGAAACCGCCAAAAAAGAATATTTTAAAATGCCACGTTTTTACTATGAATTGCATTTTGTCGTTTATGAATTTTGTTACATAAATCCCGTTGATATAACAAATTACGTCACTTTTCATAACAAAATATTTCACTTATAACAAGAAGTAATTTTAGTAAACGTTTTAGTATTATGAATATATAACGAGTACCTACATATAGACTTCAATGATATCTTGATATAGAAAAATACTTAAAAAGATATACTGGCATCAGAATCACTTCTTATAAACTTTTTCTTAATACCATCGTTGAAATGTAACCTACACTATTAAATTTATTAACTTTAAATATAATATTATTATTAAACCTATTTTTTAATAAACATTAGTCTATTTCTTGAACCAAATCCGGACTAATATATCTAAGATAGAGGAAATCAAATTAAAATGTTATTGCACGAGGCGAAACGAATTCAAAAGCGTTTGTAATAAGTCTAATTGAATAAAGTTTATTTCATTTAATTAAATTAAATCGTTCTCAAATAATTTATCAAAGAAAAATAAGACTCACCAATCAATAGCTAGTAAAACTTTTCTTTTCACATTATTACCACGTAAATGTTAGAAAAAGTCCAAACCCGCAAGATTTCTTACGAGAAGCTGGTTTTAAAAGGCGCGTGAGGACAAGTTATGTTAATAAATAAATAAACAATGTAACTATGTAGGATATAAGATTAATCTTTGAGTTTTTATTCATCGTATTTATGTATTTATTACTATCAACTTAACTGTCCGCAAAATAGACACAATAGTTAAACAATCGAAATCTTCATATATGACTCATGGGACAGGGAATTGGTTAAATTGTATTAAATCAAAAAAAATATAATAGAAGCTACAAGAACAAGTTTATAGTCTAGGAATAGGAGGAACGAAAACACTATGAACAACGCAAAAACAAGTTATCTCATGGTAAGATATCTTTTAGTTTTCTTTCTTCTATTCGTTATGGGAGGATAAATCCACTTTAATGTGCAAAGATATTTCTAATTTCTTAATTTTATAACTTACTCAAACAAGTGAATAAAAAAGTACATCTGGTAAATATGTGTAACAGGGATGGAAGATGTGAAGTGGATGTTGAAAGATGTATCGCCGGTAACAAAGACAGCAGAGCTTTGACTGTAGTGATGAAATGACAGGCGGTAAGTAAATTCGCGCACTGCCAAGTACACAACGCTATGGTACCAACTTTATTATACTACTGCGAAATGTGTATGTGGCAGATTTAATATAAAAATACTATAAATTCAATAGCGATGCAATCTCTCAGACGTTCTTATTGTCAGCTTATAAGGCCGATTTAAATTAAAGTGTGATATTACGATTAAAGAAAATTATGCACGTAGAATGGTGAAAAAAATTTCAAAAGGATAATGTGCAATACAAGAATAAACGGAAAACGTAATTGAGAACGCCATGGAGGTTAGAGGTTATTATACTTAAAGATATAAGATATGAATTTGCATATGAAAAAGTCTGAGGAACCTCCACAGTCTGTATATTATAAAAAAATGGTGAAAATTAAAGTATTGAAGGAAAGATATATTATAGAAGCACTTGGAAGTTTGTTCTATTTGACAACCCTGCAGGTCATAATCAATTTCATAGTGTAATCATAAGTCATTAACGCTTTGAAGCCATTAACCAGAGATTTGAATATAAGTCATTAAACGCCAAAAATACCATAAACATAAAATCAAGACGAAAGTTAAAGTAAATAGTAAAATATCTTCAATACGTGAATTTATTTAATAATAAGCAACCCCAAAGCAAATAAGCAAATGAGCGACACTTAGAAATGAAGGCCCGAACAGTAATTAACGCTGTCACTCAACACGAGTTCCAACACCCTTCAGTTAAATAATTGTGTAAGACGGCACGCTCAGTTAATTTTTTGCACTCTACAGTGTAAAATATTGCAATTATTTAATAAATATAACTATAATATAAATTATAAGTTACATTATATAAAATAAAATTATTATTACTGGCAAGGGAACATAGTTTGCTTAAAATTTAAAGTGACTCGAAATTAAGCACTAATTAGAAATGTTTAAACAGTAGTATGAATAAAAAAAGTTTTAAGTAAATCAAATGTGTTTTTAATCATAAAGTGCAATTCAATTCAATTCTATTATTTCGTGGGTTCTAGGAGAACCATAAAGTTATAACTACCTTAAATCACCTTACGTAAGTAAATAATCATTTCACATTTACTGATAAAATATTTTTTGACAGTTGACACATAAAGGTATTTTAAAAAGAAAGTATCAACAAAATCGGTGTGCCAAGCGAAAGATTCTTTAAAAAATATAATTAAAAAAATATTTCATCTTCTTACAATTTCTTCATTCATACATTTCTAACTTTTCTAAAGGAAATTCTGTTAACCGTAGGAGGTATCATTTTCTAATGCAAGATCTTAGACTATTAATGACGGTATTCAATTATTTAGATATTTCCATTTAAGAAGAAATGATAATATACTACGTTTCCAAAGTAACACTTGTTAAACCAGCTAAAAGTAGTTGGTTATATTCAAATTTAAATTCAAAGTATTTCATTTAGCATTATATTATTACAATTTTTACTGAACGTCATGAGTCTACTACCAGTTCGGAAAGAAGAAGCCTCAGAACTGAGAAAATCTGGTGTTTCTTCTCTAATATAAAAAAAACTATGATATAAATAATATACGTACAGCGCTTTCTCCACAATTTACTTCAAATTTTCCAATTTACGTCTCTAAAAATAGGGGTTAGATCGTCCTGAGCCCCTCTAAATGGCTGACTCGTCAAATTTTATAATAATTGAAAAGGGACGAGATTTTAGGGTAAAGCCTTTTCCTTACATAATGGGTGCAAATTTTCATAGATTTATTCATTATCATCAAACTGTAATAAAAATCAATCGACAAAGTGTAAAAAATTGATAACGATAAGTGTGTTAACCGACTTTCAAAAAGGACGAAAAGGCTGACGCAAAGCAAAATAAATATATTTCGATACCTATAAAATATTATACATACCTACATCACAAATATTGACATTAATATTTATATTGATACGATACTAACGTCACTCAAATGTTTTGCCTTCCAGGAACCTCTCCACTAACACTCAAACTTTATGGTATGGTATTAAAGTTCAAATTGACTTTTAAGTATTATTACGAATCTTTTGTATGGGAGTATAGAAAAGTGTTGTTTTTAGACTCTTTCGGGCAATTTTTGAATTTTTTCTCTCCGTAAGAATTCTCGTACTTCAAGGGATATTCTAAAAAAAGAAATAGCGAAATCGGTTCAGCTGCTCTCGAGATTTGAGCTTAGCAACCCATTCAGCGATTCATTTTTACATTATAGAAGATAACACCTCCAGGTAAATTTCTAAGAAATTAATTAAATATCTAAGAAATCTATTGTTAACTGTAACGCCGGCGTATCCGCGGTCGTGAAGAGATTAATATCACTTATAAGTGCTAAATATTGTTTAAATAAAAGAGGAAAGAAAAAAGTCAATATTTCGAAAAAAATATTTTACTTAAAATTTTATATATATTACGAGTATATTAAATAAAAAATTCGAGTAGAAATAGCTTTGTGTGTATTTTATATAAATTGATTTATCTAATAATTAAACAATATTTACCTACGAGCTATTATAGGAATATTGTATTATCATATTTTTAGCCCACTTAAAAAAGTGAGAGGCTCTTAATTCGCTTGTATCTTTTCGTGCCTGTGTTACCACCACACCTAAGCTAATCTATTAATAATTACATATTCCTTTTTCATCAACAATGCGATAACGAAAATCCAGTATACATAATATTTACAATATTGCATGCTTCAGGGAGTCTGGCACAAGTAGACAAAGTTAGTTTATAGGCAAATTACTTCTGTCTGGGGTCTATCTAGTCTACGTCTTAATGAGTCTAAGATAATAAAAGCAGTTAAAAGTTTAAAACAAACATCTCGGTATTCGTCTATGAAGTCATAAAAAAAGTTTTTAAAAGGCTTTGCCAGTAAAAAATAATGATTTTAGTGAAAATAAAGTTTGTGTACGTTATTATTTATAGAAGACTAGCGGACCCGACAGACGTTGTCCTGTCTACACGTCTTTAATTTGAAAATTTCAAACTTTTTTTAATAATTTTTTTGATGAAAATTATTATTCAAATTGTGAATCTAAACCATTCCCAGACCCCCTTGAACACACACAAAAAATTTCATCAAAATCGGTCCAGTCGTTTGAGAGAAGTTCAGTGACATACACACTCACAGAAGAATTATATATATAAAGATACAACAAATAACAACAATTAGTATTTTGTTACCTTATTTAGTTATATAATTTAAATAAAAACTATGCACTAATAAGCAAAGTCGATGATTATACGTCACGGAAAATACTTTGCAAATAAAAATGTGTGAATCTGATTCTAGTTAATGTATAGGTAATATATACAAAATTATATACGATATTGTATTTCAGTTTCATAAAGTAATATTATTATCAAAAGAACAACTTTTTATTATTCCCTGCTTTTCTTGGCAAAACTGCCTTCATCGTGGACTTACAATACTAACATTCAATTAAATGAAAGAATGGATTCAAAAGTGCTTGTAAATGTCTTATTTGAAAAAAATATGGTTTTATTTGATTTGATGACCATATAATTAAATGTAGAGTTTTAAAACCTGGTAGGAGCCATTTCATGTATCGGAATAAACATATCTATGCAAAAAATTACATCAACCTGTTGTTGCATTAAATATGGAAAAACCAGCACTTTTCCATTTACCATATGTCCTGAATATGACGATGAGATAGATAAAAAATGTAACTTTGAAAGAATAATTAATGAAGCTGCTTCATAATAGATTTAGATTGCCAGACGGGAAAAATAATTATTAAAAACTTATGTTCTTAACTTTTTTATTTTTCTTAAACATCTATTGAGACTTGGGCAGACTTTCGTATACGCTCATGTAAAACAATGCAGTAGCGCTGATTGAATAGTAAAAGTTAGTGAACTAAGTTTTCATTAATTGGATTTTATTCTGTGAAGTTGGTATAATTTGAATAATTTTGAAGCTTTATGTTTTCTATTATTATTAAGAGAAATGCTCTATTGCACCTATTTAAGTAAACAAAATATTATTAGGTGCATCCAATACATTTAAATTAAAAAAAAACCAATTGCTCTACGCGAAAATCGAACCAGTAACTTTAGAGAAAGTAGTAAATTATATCATATAAGCACTATATGCCAGAATCATAATTTATAGTGGTTTAAAGTTATATAATTAATTATAATAGTTTTACACATCATATTTATATATCCAAACTCACATACTTGTGACACTGTCTGTCTATATGTTACATACACACCTATGAAAAAGTAACACAACTTCAACGCTTTAACAGGATTTCTAATATATATGTAAATGTCTTCGAATCGAATACAAAATAAGTCCATACTCATATGCAGTTGGAGCCAGTCCAACAAAAAGGCCGAGCTTTATTGAGTTCAGTAAATCAAGCAGTCCTAATGTTTATTGAGGATGACTCGCAGTACATCCCCAACAACATGTGAATAAATTATACATACCTACTGATAAATGTTGTTTATGGGGCTGTTCACTGCACATGACTAAAATTTTCTAAAATTTATGAATTATTTTTTGTTTAACTTTTGTGTCAACTGCATGTGAGATAAGCCATATTAATCTACCAGCGTTTGACACTCACTCATCCATAAGTGCCTTTTGTATCTTATAGTATTACTAGCGGCTCACCCTCGTTTCGCTCGGGTTCGTTGCTAGGAAAACAAAAACAAATCTATCCCACGGGAATTGTACGTTTTTCCGGAATAAAAAGTAGCTTATGTGTTATTCCAGACTATATATCTATCTTTGTGCCAAATTTCATCCAGATCTGTTCAGCCGTTCTGGTGTGAAAGAGTAACAAACAACCATACATCCAGACAAACTTTCACATATATAATATTAGTATGAATATTAAATGAGCAATTCTTGTATGTAGTATACATGTATGTTACAAATAAATTTATTTCGTGTATCTTGGAAACGGCTCTAACGATTTGGATCAAATTTTGTATTTAGATAAAGTTTTACCTTTTAAGTTTATCTACAATTACATATGTATTTTCTGAAAAAAAAAACGATTTTATATCTCTTCCGAAAACTCCGGGTGAACTTCAGTCGCTCAGATACTTATGTATGTAATCTATACTAATATTATAAAAAGGTCTAGTTTGTTTGTTTGTTTGTTTGAAAGCGCTAATATCAGGAACTACTAATCAAATTTCAATGTCTTTTTGCATTAGGTAGCCTATTGAGGAAGTTCATAGGCTATATATTACATAATATATAGTCTATCTATTCCATACTAACCGTTAAACGGACCCCGGGACGAACCCGAGTGGAGCGAGGGTGAGTCGCTAGTATTATGTAGAGGTAGTTGCATCATGGTTTGAGAAATTTTAAACAAACAACAGCCCATGTGTGACTTTAGGTCTCTGTACTCAACATCCAAATACAATGTAAATTTCAGCATAAAAAGGTAACAAACATACGCACATACGTTCAAACCTTTGCATTTATATATAGTGTGATTGTATTTTAACTGATACAGAAAAGTTATTTAATAACCTAATAAAAATTGAATATTACAGTAATTTCCTCTGATCTGAATGCTTCAAATTGTGTTGACGTAATATACTTAATAGTTTAAAGCAAATAGTTTCAAAACAAAACTTTCAATGCCTCGAGGTGTAATGATGATTCACACTGTTGAGCTGTAAGTTATTAATTCCTTATTATCATTTCACACTAATGTTATAAATGCGAAAGTTTGTAAGTGTAGGAAGTGTATTTGTTCGTTAGTTTTTCATATCGGTTCAACCGAAATGAGTGAGATTCAGAATGCAGATAGCTTAAATGCTATATTGACTTTTTTTTTAATAATTTTAATGAACACCATATTAGTACTAAGGCTGTACATGCGAACGAATGTTTGTAAGTCTGTTCTTCTTTCACGAAGTAACAGATGAACGTTATTTTTTCCCTTAGAAATGATGTCAGACCATTTATCCTGGTACATTAATTAGTTCATATATGTTTTTTTTTTGCTCGAATTAATTATAGACAATAGATGTCGTTGGTCTGCAATCTGTCAAACTATGTTATTTTATAAATATGTAAACAAAAGTATGTAAAATATTTCAAAATTCTAAATAAATTAAAATTATAAAAAATAAAAAAAAATAAGATAAAAGCGCCCTCTGTGAATACAAACTACAAAACACCCATCACACACACCGAGAACTTCATCACTGATTTTCAATAATTATATTATTATCAGGAAAATTGGGTAACTTTGATTTACGGACGCATTATTTCGTTTACCTTCACTTAGGGTATTTTTAGTACTATGATATACCTTTTTCTATACATATAATAAAATTATAACTGAGCCGAATCTGTATATTAAGTATTTTTTGGAAAATCTTATTGATATACACATTATTATCGATACAGAGACCGAATCTATAATTTTTAGAATTTTTGTCTGTCTGTCTGTCTGTTACCGCATTACGGAAAAACCACTGGAGGGATTATGATGAAATTTAGTATGATGATAGCTGGTTACCCGGGTCAACATATAGGATGCTTTTTATCGCGGGAAAATACATCATTTATGAGAAAAAATACAAAAACAGCAATGTAAGAGTAAACTAATATGTAAAACCTAAGAATTTAGTTTTTGGTCATCTGAACGCGGGCGGAGCCGCGGGCAATGCTAGTTTGGATACATTTTTTTATCATTTGCTAATTTAACACAACTTCAATAAAAATGGATATTTGTAACGTCCTCTATTAACATTTGTTTGAACTTATTTTTCTTTGTTCGTGATGAGACCCCATATATCAACTAAGTGAATGATCGTATCATTACACAATTCCTAGAAAGCCATCAGCTTCAAACAATAGATCGATTCTCAATACACTTAATGTACTTAATACTTAGTCATTTATATATACACAGTTGCATGTCTTGATTGACTTATCAACGTCTAAACGGAACCCCTAGACTTAAGACTCGATATATACAACTACTAAGCACTTTCCACTCTGCGCTTTATGTCAAGAATTGTTGATTGCATTAAATATTATACAGAATCAATTTTGTAATTTTTTTAATGAATTACACACATTTTTGTAAACACATATAAACACATTTTGAGCTAAGGAAATAAAGCATCATAATTAGCTTTCACATTTATAGCACATTACATGTGAGTGCAAATGTTAATAATAAATAAGTATATTATGCTGTAATAGTACAACTATTATACATGCGTAAGTTGACGTAATTTGTAAACTTTTTACTCCTTGACGCCAAAACGGTTGTATAGATTCGTATGTAACACATAGGCTTCTCCAAGGCACCTGCGGAGGCACTGTAGTGGACTGCGCAGGCAGAGTAAGTCGCTACTATGCAATAAAATAGAAAAAGAAAATATAATTAAAGTCTATTGACGGGTGCTAGACCTTTGTTGCGTTAAAATAGCGTAGAAAAATTCCAAAGATGAAAAAAGGCTTTTTAAAGACATTTTGTAGTCCATGAACTATTCTAGTTAATATAAATTAAAGTACAAGTTCTAAGATAGAAATCTTTGGCATAAATTTATGATTAAACATCCATTCTTAAATAACAAAGACACTTAATGATGTCACAGTTCGCCCGACCAGCGACTGTATGCAATTATCTTCAGCAATTTGTTGCGCGATTTTCCCGCGGCGTGTCGTGACTCGCCCTGCGCTTTCTATCACGGGCCTGTCCTCGGTACATTATGACGTATTAGATTTAATGATATGGAATATCAAACTAATAATATCCTGAAGGAAATGGTTACGAGAAAACGTTGAGTCAAGTGACTCTACCGGCTTTAAGCGATAAATGTTTAAAGATGTTTATCCGGTTGAAAAAATTACATATACCTATACTTGTTACTAGCAGCTTACCCTCGCTTCGCTTGTAAGTATTCCTGGGTTCCTAGAGTTATATCTATCTTTTCACTGAATTCCATCAAAATTCGCCCAGCCTTTTAAGCGACACACACACAAACTGCTTTATTTAGAAAAGCAGTTCGATAGTGCTTAAAAATAGTATGACTACTAAAAAGCATAATATCTCGCGTAGGAAACTCCTAATTTATTGATAATGGTGTACGTCACTCCGGTCAATAAAATATCTCAACGTAAAAAATCGCATTACTTCGTTAAAGAACAAACCAATATACATTTGAATATTGCATTTACAATAATACTAACATACGCAACTATATAATAACTGTTTTTTTTTAATCACATTATCTTTAAAATAGATCTGAGATGTCCCTATCTAAGAATCGAATTGCAATATCTAACTGCGAGCCAACCTTGGCATCTTACAACGATTAAACTATCGATGCTTATTTATTAATTTTATGAAAGTAGGCCAGCTTGTTTAATTATATTGATTAAAGTGTAACTTTATTAATCCCATTATGTTCTTTATAATTAAAATTTATAATAGCCATTAAAATTTTCAAGGGCGTTAATTCTGAAATCTTGTGATTATTTTTAGAAATTATGACAAAATCAAATTTATTAATAGTAATAATAATATAAAGAAATAAATGTATGCTTTAACAACCTTTTACGTGCGTAGAGCGGAAATGTGTGTACATTACAATCTTACAAAGTTAACTTTCATTATACACACTACTGTACATATATATTGATAATGATACTCGTATATAGTGTATAAGGCCGAAACTTATAAAATTTTATCCGAAGGCAAGAATCAACTCATTAAAACAGCAACTGATCATTGACCTTATGTTTAATTTTAATATAAAACTCACTTAGCTCGGGTATGTTCCTAGCTTACTTTTGTATTAATAACATTAAATATACAGGCAGCGACACCTTTTAAAAAAAATGTAAAATTAACCAGATCATAGTCTATCTGTATGTTAAATTTCGTCTAAATCCGTCCAGCAATTTCAATGTGAAGGAACAACAAACAAACCTTCACATCTATACTAATATTATAAAGAGGCAGAGTTTGTTTGTTTAAATGTGCTAATCTTACTAACTACTAATCCGATTCGCAAAAAATCGTTTTGCATAAGATAGCTATCTAATTATAAATATCTCAATAAACGAGCTCGTTTATTGAGCTAGCTAGAGTTTATAGCCTTCATAGGCTTATATATTATCATGCTACTACCCAAGGGAGCGGAGCAGTAATCATAAATGTCAACAAATCGGGCAGACTTCCACACAGGATAACTAATAGCATAAAACCAAAGAGTTTTTTTGTAGTTTTAGCGCGAGCGAAGCCGCGGGTTCTGCTAGTTTATCATATTAGTTTAATTTCAGGACCAAAATGGCTATTAGTATAATAATAAATTGAATCAAAATACCAACATATACATATGTACATTTTTACCACCGTAAAGATGTTTTGCAAACCATTATATAGAGCGGTATAGTAAGTTGTTTGTCCTTCATCAGATAGCTCGGGCTAAAGGTCGTTGACCGCACCTGCGATTAATGATTATTTCAACGAGATATTAATTGGTAATACTTATTGCTACACAAATGCAGTGAATTTTTTCTTTTTTTTGTTTATTATCGAGCGAATTCGCTGATTTATATAATCATATTATGGCATTTAAATTGTATCTTTTTTTTTTCATTTCTTTCTCCAACATAAACTAAAAAATATTACATAGTTTTTTTTGCAATTTATATAGTCTTAGCACTATATTATTTAGGTTTCTCTCCTCAGAAAAATATTTGTTAGCAAGTATCAAAAATGTATGTTTTGTAATTTATAAATCTTGTACCTGATTTTTTTTGTGTATAATTCGGTATATTACATAATTTTCAAATTATCTTTATATTTGTCTTACGAAATAAATGATTTATCGAAATGTACATACAAATAAAAAAATAAAGCTGTTACTGCATGGTTTCACTTCCATTGTGAGCTTTTACTTATATGTAGATATATCGTTATCGTTTGTTTTTATTCATCACAAATTTTTCCTATTTAAAAATGTAAAGGGTTAAGTACTAAATGAATACTTCTTTTTAATTTTTTAAGCGAAATAAGAGTATGATCTGTTTACTTCTAACAAATTTTAAATCTTTACATCTCCACAATTAATATGTTTTTCTTTCAATTAAATGTCAACACAATCTCTATGTACAGTGGAACTAATAAACCCAATTATAGAAATCCCCGTTATCGCCTATATATAACATGATTCTTCGAAACTATAATGCTAACTGTACAGCTGATTCAAGTTTCCTTTTATGAGCATATAAGAATATTCGACCTTCTATTAAGATTTAGTGATTAAAGCACGCTTAAATTGTTATTAAAAGTTTTTTTATGTCTGTATATGCTTATACAACTCTTGATAAGTCTTGATAATGAAATGAGTGAATGAAAGTAAAGAAAAATCTATTGAAAAAAGTGGTATGTAAGCAAAATCGTGAAACCATTAGTTCTGAAGGAATTTCATTAAAGGAGTAACAAAGACATACGTACATATTATGTATAAATAAAAAAATGTATTTATTGTAGTAGTTTAACTAAGTCAGTATGCGATTAAGTTGTATTTATAAAATGTTGTTTATGTGTTTAAATTAAAAGATTCATAGTTTAAAAATATATCAGCAAGATTGATAAGTCGATTACAACTGCAAATAATTCGTCGATATCATACATATTCGAAGCTTAATCAAGTATTCGAAAATGGATTAAAACTTGATCACATTTGATTAGCATTTAATGTTTTTATGTGATTATCATTTAAATAAAAAAATCATCAATATATCATCTAAAATTCAAATTTATTTCAATGTCTGTATTTTTATTTAAAATGTATATAAATACATATACATATATTATATAACGTATTTATATACATAAGTATTTTTATCTATACTAATATATTATAAAGAGGCAGAGTTTGTTTGTTTGAACGCGCTGATCTCAGGAACTACTAATCCGATTTGAAAAAAATTGCCCGTTTATTGAGGATAGCTATAAAATATGTATTATTATGCTACCACCCAAGGGAGCGGAGCAGTAATCATAAATGTCAAGAAATCGAGCAGATTTGAAGCCGCGGGTTCTACTAGTTATAAGATAAAAATAAACTATGTTATTTATAATGAGTAAGTGGCGTAATATATTTTTCATTATAGAAAACTTATTTAAACCAATATATGACAAAAGTTTCTTAAAAGTCATTATGAGTCGAGACATGAGTGAAACTTTAACAGAAAAGTAAGTCAATGCTATATTCCTTATACTACCGCAATATTGCGAGCCTATAATAGACTTTCTTTAATACAATTATTCACAAAGACTTATTTTGTAACAAGTACAAAACTGAACAATGGAAATTAAAATACTACAATAGAATAAATTAATCATGAAATTATATTTTTTTGCAATTGCCACTAATATTTTGTATGCTATAGTGATTGTAATTTAATATACGAAAATATAAAATTAAGTTAGATCATTTACCTTTCAGTTTTTACATTAACATTAATAAGAAATGATGAAAACTATTAATAAGCTCTTTGTATTATATTTAATATATACAGTCTATTGTAACAATACAGCACGAGCAAAAAATATAATTTAAAGACACAATTACTTTACTTGTATACATATAATAAAATTCTAACTGAGTAGAAGCTGTAAATTAAATATCTTTTGGAAAATCTTATTGAAATACTCATTATTATCAATACAGAGGCCGAATATATAGTTTTTAGAATTTTTGTCTGTCTGTCTATCTGGGAACGCATCACGAGAAAATCAACACATGATACATTATACTACAACACATTTTGATGAAGTTTGGTATGATGATAGCTGGTTATACGGATCAACAAATAGGATACTTTTCTATCTATAAATCTTTCTATAAATTACAAACAATTATTACAACGAATATTGACCTGATAATACCTCCTTAGGTCGAGTAAAGTCTCAAACAAAAAAAAAATTGTATTATAGTCTCTATGTATCAAGCCCTTTTTAAAATCCCGGTACTGGGCAGCGGCTTCCCTTTAATACGAGGAAGATCAGGCCATAGTCCACCACGCTGGTCAAGTCCGGTTTGGCGGATTTAAAGTGTGTTTCGAAAACTTGCTACGTTCTATCAGACATGCAGTTTTCATTCCATTTTTTTTTCTTTTCAAGACATGGTAATCATGTTTAAAAATGATTCGCACATGAAATTATCAGAGGTGCGAGACCCGGGATTTGAACCCGATTCACTTGGTTTCTCAAGCGAGGAAGAATTTAACTCTATAAATAGTATCTGTGTATGTATGTTACTTATGTTAAATTCTTCCTCTAAATATAGAAAACTCTCTTGAGCCGAGAAATTCGGTCATAGGTTATCACCTAGCCTTTATGTAATCTAAATTACAAAATCTCTAAATGTAGTTAAATTAAATGGCTGGAATTGACATTAAAGAAATACTCGTATTATTATTTTTTTCTTAAAATCTACTTATGTTTTAGGTTACTAGGTTAAATTTCAATAAAATTTACACAAATAATAATTACAAATTTTATGCAAATTATAAAAACTCACGCTATCGATGTAGTTGTGAACATTTAAATTACCTGTAAAAGAAGATATTAAATATTAAATACGATATTTTTATATTTATATTTTTTTAAATGGCTTAATTTTTTTCTGAAGGTTCTTTATATCTTCCTCTTCTCATATATAAATATTGTGTATAGTTTTTAAAATGTAAAATTGTCACGAAAATCTAAACCAAACTAAAATTAACATAACTATTTACAGCTCATACGATAATGTGAGCACTTGTTTTACCGTTTAGTAATCCGTTGATTACTTAATCCTTAAACGTGAAAAAACAACAATAGAACAACCGTTATTGTTGAAAACTCACATGAAGTGAGTAACCGCGTGCGAATATTCAGTATTGTCCATTCTCTTATTAATCCGACTTCTACATATATAAAGAACAATGTTTGTCTGTTTATAAAACAAGAATATCTAAAACCTCATTAAAAATATTAGATTGCTATACTGTAGTTTATTAACATAAGTAGCTAACGGCACACTCGTTGTTCTAGTTTTCAATAATGTCTAAATATATGCAGGTATATAATAAATTAAAGTGACAAGGTTCCTAGGTGGTATTTGAAAAATTCATATTATTACATATTTGCTGAACTGGCACACTTTGAACTCATTACAAGAAAATTGTACTAAATTGAATCATTATTTATAAAATACTAGCGACTCACCCTCGCTTCGCTCGGGTTCTTGCTTGCTTCCCCATACAAACTTTCATCCCCATTCTCACCCCCCTAAGGAATGATTTCCGGGATAAAAACTATTTCACTCACTCACTATTCATATCATAAGAATAATAAAAAAAACTTATTTTTGTAAAAAAAAACATTTCATATTCTTCTGTAGAAAACTTCCAGACTATAACAAACACAAAAAAAAGAATTATCCAATTTGGTGCAGTCGATCCGAAGTTATGCGCGTAGGTGATTCATTTTTATTTAAATAGATTACTAGCAGAACCCGCGAAAGAAAAGTACAAAAATATTTCTAAACAATGTAGTTTCATACAAACTTTCATCCCCTATTTTACACCCTATAAGGATGAATTTCGAAAAATGATATAACACGTATTTATTTAATTTTATTGAAGAGCATTAATGCGAAGTTTCAAGTAATTCGGATCATAAATACTTTTTTGGGTTGTATTATAACGTATTTTCCCGTGGGAATTAGATAATCTCCCGCGGTAAAATGTAGCCTATGTCACTCTGCAGCCCTCCAACTATCTCCACACAAAAATCACGCCAATCTGATACTGTTTCATCGTGAAAAAAGGACAAACAAACACACTTTCACATTTATAATATTAGTATGGATATATATTACCTATACAAATATATCGTTCCTCTTCATAAAATTAGTATAGATTAATAAAGTCATGTATGTAATGAATGACGAAGATATTATTTAGTTTATTTTGATGAATAATTTGATTCACAAAAAAAAAGTTCATTGATCGATCACGTCATTCCCGTGCCAATCAACACTTCTCAAGTTTATAATTCAGCTTCTTCTGTGTACATCCACTTTGCTATATCGTGTTACAGTGTTATTGAACTTTAAATGTTTTATTAGAAAGCAAATCGGTATCCTTTGAAAATCAAAAATTTCGTCAAGGAAAGCTTTTTCGTAAAGCAAGGATCAAGCAATTAAAGCTAAAGTAGTAGCTAAAGTACACATCAGCTAGCGTGTGTATTAACAAAACTTAAGTCGCACTTCAAACTTATCTGACATGAAATTGTTGTTATAAAAAACTATTTTTTTTTATTATTTTCTATATAAAATTTGCAAGCAAATGTGCTCATCAATCAGCCTTTCGGAATTTGCGTGCAGACTTCCACCAAGAAATTATTACCAGAATCGAAAACATCCAAATCTTGCCAGCGAAGAATACAAGAGCTCTATACTAATTTAAATAAGTGTTATAACCGAATGCTTATAACCGCTTAATAGGTCGTGACTTATTGTTTTAATACAATTTAGAGAAATTATATTGTGAGAGGAAAGTGTAAGGTTGGTAATTGTTTGAGGTGATGTCGGAAATTTGAACGCAATGTGGTAAAATGATACACGTTATTGATGTACGAACGAGTTTTATTACGTCCAATTTTGGCAAATTGTGATTTGTGTTTCGAAGTGCATTCGGTCGCACTTGTTGTATATTAAATTAACTTAAATATTCACACAATTTTACAGATCGTTTTTTTATATATATAGATAATATACGTACACATAGTCTTCTGTACGTATATCTAGAGAATTATACGCATAATAATAATTTAGGATCTGTCCTTTCGAAGGATTATGTCAATACACACGTAAAATATATTTATTTATCTATAAAACAATATCCTGTCATGTGACTCATGAAGGTGTATAAAGGTAAGACAGAGTATAAAATATTTTAATAGCAAAACTAACTTATCTATACTATAATATTATAAAGAGGTAATCTCTGAATCTACTAAACCGATTTAGATAAAATTTAGTAAGAATATAGTGTGAGACTGTGGAAAGGACGTAGGATATTTTTTATCCCGGAAATCATCTCTTAAGGGAGTGAAAATAGAGATGAAAGTTTGTATTGGGAAGCAAGCTAGGGACGAAACCGAGCGAAGAGGGGGTGAGTCGCTAGTATCTTAATATTAGTAAAATGAATGTCTGCGAAGATGTAGCATTGTTGGTCTTATAATATTACATAAAAGTTAAAGTTGCACTTACATTGTACAGAGTTGCTTACATCATCTCTACATAAGAAATTATCCTTATTCATAATATCCTAAACGTGAACTTCGAAATCGAGTTAGTTTCATTTTTGATTCTAAATTGATATGTATAAGGAAATGCAATTTCGACTGTCCAAAGATAACTCGATCGTGCCAAGGTTCAAAGGATCGAGATTAAATTTAATAACTTCAATAAGATTACACAACACTAAGAGAATGCACTTTACTGTTGAGGAAAAAAATAACAATCGTGCTGTTAGGTTTTTACGACGTGAGTTACTTGGTTGTGTTTAAATGAATTCGCCGTATCACTAAATCTTACAAATTGGAATATTAAATGGGAAATAAAAAGATAAGTTCGTAAATCGAAAAAGATATACCTATGTATATTTTAAGTAAAAAAGACAGTGAATGGATTTAAAAAAAAATGTGACAATTAGTGTTGAATCACTATAACGACACGTTTGGCTCAGTTTGTAGTCACACTACTTGCTGTGCCAGCGGTCGCGGCTTCGAGTCCGGCTAGGGGTGTATTTGTGTTATGAGCACGAATGTTTGTACTATTGTCATGGGTGTTTATATTTATAATATGTATATATTTAAAGATATATATGTGTAGAGTGCAAACTATCTGGTAGCACAATCTTCGTAGCTTACCATGGAACTAGATGGTACTTTGTATTAACACATTGGGACATTAGTCCCAACATATTTAATTATTTATTTATAACTACAACAGTACGTACAAACATAACAATAATAATAAACATTCAGTTTTAGATTTCCATAAATTTTAAATTATTTACACTCAATCATAACTTCGTAAATCAAATATTAAACAAATGAAAGCGACATAATATAATTTTCTCCATAATTGCTCATCTTTGAACTTTGAATGAAAAAGGCATTATTAAAATTGACCTTTTCTATAATAACGTTCGTCTAAACAGCCATTACGTACACGTAATACGAGTAAAATATTACAGAGTCTAAGATATGTACATACTCATACATAACGGTATTAAGATAATAGAGTATTTTTTGCGATTTTAAAATTACATTCGCCGTTATTTTAGCTTTGTAGCAATTTTTATATGTAACAATATGTTAATTTGGAACTGATGCGGGTTTTGTCAGTATTTATTTTTATGTACACATAACTGTAAGAATATATTAAATTAATAAGATACGAAAATAAAATAAATTAGACGGATGTAATTAAAGTTTGTGTAACGTTGGGATTTCATACGAAGTAGAGAAAATCCTATGGTTTCTTCTTGGTTTCTTTATTTTTTTTATAAAGTCGATTAGAATTTACAATCGTAAACTAATTTGATATCATCATAATCAATTAAAATAAAGTTTTCTGGTTTTAGAATAAGATATTTTAGTACAAAATTGATTATTTCTCGATTTGTACAAATTATCTTCGAGTAACAAGTCGGAAATATTTTGTCAGACGACCTCACAATATAAAGGGAGCGAAAACGACAAATATGTATATAAAATAAATAATATTAATATTAATTAATAATATATTACAATAATATCTATACTAATGTTATAAAGAGGTGAGTCTGTAAATTTGTATGTATCGGGCAATCTCTGAAACTAGTGATTTGATTCTGATTTTTTTTACTAGGAAGCTACATTAATTATTGAGACAAAACTGTGCTGAGTGTCAGAAATCATAATAACTTTAATTGAAGTCGGTAACCTACAAAAGGCATCTCGGGAACCAAGCAAAACGAAGGTAACTCGCTGGGTATTTAATAAGAAAAGGTTACCCATGTTTATAGTATGTTATGTTAAAGTTTATTTTCAAACACCTTTGTATTTTATAATCTTCTAGAGACTCACCCTCGCTTTGCTCGGGTTCATCCCTAGGTTGCTTCCCCATACAAACTTTCCGCATTTTTATCCCCTTAAGGGATGATTTCCGAGATAAAAAACTATCCTATGTCCTTTTCAGAGTCTCAAGCTACTTTCTTACAAAATTTCGTCTAAACTGGTTCAATAGTTTCGGAGCTTTTTCGGTACAAACAAACAAACAAATCTTTCCCCTTTATAATAATAGTATAGATAATATTTATATTTTATTTTACATACTATTATATTTTACGTTTATTTCTTATTTATTATAAAGGACTAAAACTTAGGAAATAAACAGAGAATTCAATGTCTCACTTAGTTCCTGATAGAACAATGCGTCATAATCGTTACCAGTTTGGACTTCATATTGAATTAAACAAATTTAAATTGCTTCTGCGACCTCTAATGTAATAGGTAAAGTAGATTCATTGTGATTCTGAAGAATATAGTAATATTTTAAATAGTTAATGCTGTACATAATTCAAATGTACGAGTATATAAGTAATGTAACAAACATAGCGAGGTCTAGTAGGGTTGTAAGAAAAATCTAGTTTCATATTCATAAGTCAGGTAAAAATCAAATATTTTCAAAGAATAACTTTTAGAAAACTCGTCTGTTTTCTTTTGTAAATGAAATTACACCTAAAATTGGCATCGAAAGTCTACAAAAGTTAGATTGTGAGGGAAGGCATGTAACTCCGGGGATTTTCCACGCTTAATTTAACTGCACGAATGAAAATACCAATTTTATTCGTCAAATGCGTGCTGATAAATTGATTGTATAATAGTCTAATATATTCCTCATAATGGATTTTATTAAGTATTTACAATCCAAATTGATCTATCCGCTAATCAAATTTGCAATAAAATATAAAAAATAAATAAACATGTTGAGACATTAACACACAGCACCATCTAGTTCCATGGTAAGCTACGAAGCTTGTGTTATGGATACCAGATAGTTGATACACTACAAATATATAACTTTAAATACATACATATTATAAATATAAACACCCATGACTGGAGGACAAACATTCGTGCTTATCACACAATGAATGCCTCCAGCGGAACTCGAATCCGCGACCACTGGCATAGCAAGTACGCTACAAACTGAGCTAAACGTGCCGTCAAATATACATATATAACCTACCTAATAAAAGTCAAGAGTTCTCAATGGTTGTCAATTGTTTACAAAAACAAATCTTTTGAAACTACACTTAATAATAATATTTTAAGTACTTACAAATGTCTATTTGATTTTTTATCGGTACCATTTATTAAAATGCCTTGCTATGCTTAAAATCCGGAACATTAGCGTTTCCCCTATGCTCTCATTTGAAGGGAACTTAGTGACTCAGCGCTCTCTTCCCCTGACCTCATATTTATGGATGATACGTGAACGGGAGTCTGAACTCTGAAACACAATGTTTTTATCGTAGCTAGAACAACCGGCACAGTCGTCTGTCCTGGCTATGTCCAACACACCACATATGAGGGATAGATTTCTGCATGAAATTATTACATTGAAGATCTATTTTTAATACAATCAACCTCATGATTAACTCTATCAATATATTTTTCGTTTCCGAAGATAATATAAAAAAAGTGCGTGTGTGCAATTTACACATGGTAGAAGTGAAATTTAATATTATGTATTTGTCAGACAATCACAACGGTTACGACGGCAAGATGGCAATGTATTCTATCTCATTCTCTCGCCGGCTTAATTCTATATATTTATGTGTTTGTCTCTTTTTAGTGTCACATTCCCGTTTCATTTCCGTTTCATCGATTTTCAAATCACGACTCTAAAGAAGTTTTAGTTCAAAAATTACAATTTTATTGCAAAGAGAGAAATGGAATAAATTATAAGCATATGATATTCCCATGTTGTTAAATTACAAAGATAGCGAAAGAAAACTTTAATTTATGTACATATGTATATGATATCCTAGAAACACTACGGCATATACGGAAATATGCTATTAAATAATTTCCCTATACAACCGCAAGCGACGCTCATGTTACACTCTAAGTTACACATAATGGATAATTTAACTGACCAAAGCTAAGAAACGTTCCCACGTGAGCTTATTAGTTGAATTTCATTGTGGTCTAAAACAGAAATATATTATTTCAATGTTAATAATCAGATATTGTATGTAAAATTGTTATTTATATAAAAAACTTAAACGTATATAATATATGTATGTATTTGAGACTTTATTATGTGTTCTAAGTTCCAACCAAGATAGTAAAGCACAGAGTAGTACCTAGTTCGTTCATTCGCCGTTGTCACGTACAATGGAGAGACAAGAGACATTGGTTGGTAACATTTTAATTAAGAAAATTAACATTTTTCCTATTTTCAGAGAAATTTAATTTATAATGGAAACCTTATTGTCAATTCAGATTTAAATATCGATCATATCAATACTATAAATGTGAATTTATGTATGTGTATTCATGTCGAACTTAAGACAATAGACGTTTATCCTGAAAAATAATTTTCATGGGCGAAGCCGTGGCCAGTAACTAGTCAAAAATAAAAACAAATTAATAAGTAAAAGTTACTTGCTTACAAACACCTTGACAAAACTTTCGCTTGTTAAATTCTTTTAGGGTCTTACAATAATAGCTATGACATAACGTTTTGACTCGATGTGTTCTAACTGCTATTATCTTAACACCTCTTTCATCCATAGACACATATTGAATGCACCAAGACAATAATAAATTGAAACTTATACTGATTGGCTGTCGATGTTTTGAAGAAAATCTTTTGTTTGTAGCATTTACTTTCTTTTGACATATAAATAAACAAAATATTAGTTTAATTTTAAATAGATTTTCATAAATTATTATATTGTACATATATCTAGGTATATATCTAATTTCATGACATTTATAAAAATGTGACTCTTATTTCATACTAGTGACTCACCCTTGCTTCGCTCGGGTTCGTCCCTCACTTGATTCGCCATACAAACTTCCATCCCCATTTTCACCCCTTTAAGGAATTATTACGGGGATAAAAAGTATCCTATGTCCTTCCCAAGGTCTCAAACTATCTTCTTACCAAATTTCGTCTAAATCGGTTAAGTAGGTCCAGAGATTACCCCTACAAGGTCACCAACTCACAAACTCACACTCTCACAAAACTCACAAACTTTACCTCTTTATAATATTAGTATAGACTAGTGAGATACGCTGGCTTCGTATTCCTGAGTGCCTAACATAGGCCTATTTATTACTCGAGGTCTTTCTTGTATTAAATTTCATCCAAATCCATCAAGCTCTTAAAGACCTTAAGTAAATAAGTTTTCGCTTTCATAATATACGTATCTCCTCATAACATCTATTACTGTGTATGTAAGTCTGAACAAGCATTAATAGTTAAGTTAATATACCTTAAATATTAAATGAAATAGAATATATACGATATGCTATTTTATAATGCAATACATTGTATATAAACAATTGCAGTTTTCTATAGACGGAAGTAGCAAAATCTAACCCCTTCAAAAGCTTTATAAGTTTAACTTTGTTATTTTTTTATTACATTATTTAGAAATATTTTTATGAAAGTAATGAAAATATAACCTTTAAATTGTTAACAATTTTAATTCTAAAATAATGTCTACCTATGACTTCTTTTCTATCCATTTTTTCGTCATCCGTTTCTATATTTTTCGCTCAATCACAAATCACGATCACTTTAAGGAAAGTTTAGATATAAACAACTACTGGTTTTAACCTATTCTCCAATAGAAAGGGCTTATTTACGTAACGTATATTACGATTTCTATTATCGTATCAATAGAATTAAATTAAGTTAAAACGATAACGAGCTGTGTAATTGACGCGTGAGTTCTCTATATTATACGCATATATGTATAATTAAAACAGCTTTATATTTCACTTGCTTTTGCCTGTGGCTTTGCTTGCGTGGATTATTTATGCATTATTATTTCGTAAGGGTCGTAGCATGATAAATAAAAATTAAATACCTCTGACCTACAAGTTACATCGAAAAAAAAACATTTTTCAAATCTAGCGGTAGTTCAAACGAATAAATTCTTCAGTTTTATAATATATGAAAATACGATTTTAATTCATATCGTCTCTGGGCAAAGTCAGCTTTACCAAGAGCATAATATATGGTAAAAGTGTGTTTGTCGGAATATGAATTAAGATAATTCTTCCTTCGGTACATACAACCATAATATTGTTACAAATGCGAAAATTTGTATTTGTATGTGTATACGTTTGTTACCCGTTCACGCAAAAATGGCTGGACAGAATAGGATGTTTAGTAGACAAATAAACTTGACCTAGAGACCTGGACATAGACTATTGTAGATCTAGATCACACTGTGAAGCGAGGGTTATTCGCTAGTGTCTAATATATTACGTATGTATACATACTTTTTGCTGTATGTTCGTAATCTTTTATGGTCATTTCGAGTGCGTGCAAGTTTATATAACGAAATCGTTAAATATCAAGTTAAATATCTTCGAGCTATTGGCATCAAGGCGCAATATTTACGACTGAGATTAGAAGTTTCTTCACATAAATAAAATCATTATTACATGTTACATATAGTATAACTTCTAAGTTACCATATAAGCTTAATATAAAATAAATGCAGGATAGTTGATACATTACAAGGAATAACAATTGAAAAAAAATGATTTATTGGTAAACAAGAGTTTTTCAAATACATTAAATCCGTTGTTGGGACAGCCTTTGAAGTAAATATATACCTGTGCCCGAAAAGCAAAAATGAATATGATAAAAAAAATAACTCTTGTGCAAATTTGATTTTTACCTGTAAAAATGTATGAAATCTATAAAGAGAATTTGGCTTTAGCTCAACAAATATCTCAATATTATAATAAACACATATATTATGTGTAATGATAATATTAATTGTAGAAATATGGTACTAGAAGAAAGTGAGTGCATAAAAGGGCTATCAATTCAGATAAACATAACGTAACGAAGAAGAAGCTTAATAAATCTTAACACGATTTACACGGTTAATCCAAAGCTCTCAAACATTATTTTGCTGTAGGCATCAAAGTAATGATCACATGTGATATAACTTATAATAACGTAATTTATCCGATGGAATACGAATAGATATCATGTCGTAAATAATATTATTCATGCGAAAGTTTGTTATGTTTTTATAACATAACTAATCAACGCATAAGCTTACTGAGACCTTTTCCCTAGTATAAAGTATATATATACTCATTAAAATCAGTCTAATAGTTATCTCGTGATTTAGTAATAGACAGATAAAAATTAAAGAAACTGTAGATTCGGCCTTTCCAAAAAAATATTCAATTCACAGGCTCAGTGACAATTTTGTTATATTAATAGATTGTATATACTTTTTTACATGTTTTCTGGTATATTTTTTCTTATCTTAGGTATCTTTAAGGCAAGACCATATGTTAAAGTTTCTGAATAATCAGTTAATCGGTTATTTAAGACCATGTGAAAGAGCTTTATGGGATAATTATCGACTGGCTATCAAAACGTACATGTAAAGTATAAAGTGCTAGTATTAGTAGCATTTAGTTATATCTTGCAATATTTTAATATCAAAAACACACTTGACTACAAGTTTTACGTTAAAAAATTTACATAAAATAATTACATATCTACACTGATATGATGATGAAGTTTTTATATATATTTGTTTGAATTTATTTAATACATATGTACACAGTTATTTTTATTATATTCTATTTATTTAGGTACAGAAATGTTAAATAATTTGCTGTCCAATGATATTTGTACACAACATTTAAATAAATATAAGATTACCTGAAAATTTCATCAAAATCGCTCCAGCTGTTTTGTAGTCCGTAGGAAACATACATAGACACATGGATTTTTATTTTATTTCATCAACAATTTAAATTTATTTATTGCTCGGAAAATGGAGAAAATTATGAAAATTTAGTGACACACCGACTGCAGCGCCAACTACCGGATCCATATGTAACTTCAAACCTAGCAGGGACCCTTGAAGGTGAAGTTGAACATACACAAAATATATCATTAAAATCGTCTTTGCCGTTTAGGAGACGATCAGTGACACAACGACTACAGCGCCACCTATCGGGTTCAATTATGTTTTCAAACCATCCAGGAGCCCATTGAAATATACACACAAAATTTCATCCAAATCGGTTTGGTCCTTTAGGTGGAGTAGGTTAACAAACACACGCACAGAAGAACTATATATTAAGATAAATAAACCTAACCAAAAAGTGAAAACAGTGAATATTACAATACGTGCAGTTAAAGATAGATAAAAAATTTGAAAACAAAAAGAAATACATAATGACG
Organism: Brenthis daphne; assembly: GCA_947093115.1. Classification (NCBI taxonomy): domain Eukaryota; kingdom Metazoa; phylum Arthropoda; class Insecta; order Lepidoptera; family Nymphalidae; genus Brenthis; species Brenthis daphne. Next base: position 26,580,682 of record OX352477.1, on the reverse strand, counting down.
TACATATCTAATATTTAACACTTTGTACATCTAATTATTGCACTGATATATCGATTAATAGACGAGATAAATTCAATCAATTCATTTACCGTCCATATTGAAATATTTATTCATATAAAATATCGATTACATATAAATAACCATAAAAACCATGTCTTTCATTTCATATATGTAGTTTCTCACGGTCTATCCAAGGGAGCCTAAAGAAAATAAAAATGCACAAATTGTGGCGCTGCTTTTATATTGCGTACACGTTGAAATCACAGAACAAGCTCGTAATAAAACTAGAAATACTTTCAAACACATTAGTAAAACAGATATTTAACAGTTTTTACTGTAATATAAACATATCTTTACATAAATATGCAAAAACCCTAAATGAATTATAGATTAAATTCGAATAATCGCAAGAAAGTGACTTTTAATCAAGTTACTGTACGACTAATATATAATTGTTTGTCCAGCTACTTTATTTTGTTTTTTTTATTTGATCATCTGGATATGAGGTTATTTATATATTAATTATTAATTTAAAAGATATTTATAAGTTATAATTTACGATTATGTGACAAACTTCAACAAGTACAAGTATCCGACTTGGATAACGTAGGTCTCGTTAGGTCTATTTTTATTTCAAACCCAGAATCCCCAATATCTAATCCTAATTGCTCTATGTTATTTAAGATTAAAATATAAAAAATAATAAACAATAGCTGGAGTAAAAAATATATAGTAAATAGTTATACAGTTAATAGTAATAGACAGTTACTGTATCAATAGGGTCAACCTAATCGCAACTAGATTTTAGATTTCATTATTTAGATAAGTACTTACTTAATTTCTTACATTTTAATTTTAAGTTCAAAACTTAGTTACACTAAAATTATAAGATTTTAAAGCCAATGCTTAGTGTAGAACTAACAGTAAGCTGTCTAAAACTAAATTATTTAATAATCTTTTAGAAGCTAATAATATTAATTAAATATAAGTCAACAAAACATGCAAATTTCTTTCAACAATGATTTAAATAATAAAAATGAATCTATCCCATTTCCACAGTACTTTTTATTCTATGACTCACGCAAGTTACGCTTGACTTACTTTAAACTATGACAAATTAAACTCTACACTACAATAAGTTCGATTTCATTCGAACGTAGATTACGATCACGATTTATAAGCTTTTGTGTTCAATAAAAGTTTACATAAAAACGAAAGCTTTTAAAATGACCACGTGTGAAAAGATTTCGATAGCAAAACTTTCAATTAATTTTAGATAATAGAGTCATTGCGTTGATTTTCCGCCATCTTTCGTAATATACTTGATGAAGCGTAAAAGAAAATTATACTATCGCATTCAAGCAATGTGCAATTTATTTAACTCAATACTAACAAAACAGATAAATTTATTAAAAATTAGATACACCGTGCTTTTAACAATAACCAATACAAATGAGAAACGATGTCTTCAGTAACTTATAATTTAGGATGCAGCTTGAAAAATTTCCAAATTTCAATTCACCTTTTTATGAGACGGTTGGTTAAAGAACAAAGAAAATATTGTAGAACGGAAAGTAAACATTTCGGCAACACCGGAGTGGCACAAAAACACTACTTTGTAGTTCTTTCAAAAACAAACCACTAGAGTAGGTGACGGTTTATGTTGACCCTTTTACTAAATGCAATTGAAATGGATCAAAGAACTGCATATTGATCATTTTAACTGTCAAATTTTAAGCCTTTGCCTTAATGGATGGCGGTCGCTAGTTCGATTTTGGATAAAATTATTGGTACAATTTACTACAGCTGCGTTCATTAACCAAACATCATTAATCAAACACTTTTTAGTCCTTGACTCTATGAAAAAGGTGAGCTGTCTGAATATCATTTTCAACTCTATTTTACCTCATGTATAAGACTAATTCAATTACAAAATTTCATACAAATCTATACATTCATAATTCGACAGATTCATCCATACTGATATGAATTTAAAAGCTTGACAATTGAATACTGATAAATAAATAATGCTTAACTATAACAAAATGTTTTTACGTAACAATATAATGTTCATAGCTATTATTATACAAATAATAATTATGTTTCAATAGAATATTTTTCCAAGTTAATGTAGAGCGCTAACGCAATAAAGACCAACGAGGAAGTGGTCGGCACAATGTTCTAGTTACAGAAGCTTAGACATCTTAGCATAACATGACAATCTCAAACTATGTTATGTTTACCTCTTAAAGCAACAGCGTGGCCGAATTTACCTGGCACTACAATATCCGTCAGAGATTACCAAAGAAATAGAACCTTGTATTGAATATCGGCAGAAATCCTGAGTGTGCTCAGACGCACACTTGGCGAGTTTTCGTTATACTTAGATTCATTTCAAATTTTTCTTTTCTATCATACAATATTTGAAGTTTTCGTATTATCGTTTCAACGATAAAGCATACAAACAGATAAACGATTTTTTTCGCGTATTAATTTTAATTTTTGATTTCCGATGTTTCGAATGCTTTGCAGCAATCATAGTCACGGAAGATCTTTTCCCTTGAAAAAATATTATTTAAAATGTTAAATATTCGCGTAAATATACGAATGTATTACGCATAAACAAAATAATGTTTATAACAATTTTCTTGTGAGTTATTCCTTAATTTTCTTACTTCTAATTTTTATTAAAACTTTTGGACCACCATATCCACCTACACTTTTTATATCACAGCCAATCTTTAGTAACTATAGTATTATAATGGTTCAAAATGTTATTACTAATATACATGTATAAATAGAGTACCTAGCGACCGGACAGTACGGAACCTTAGCTAGATTTTTTAATCAATTAGCATTAAAAATAGCTAAGGTATCGATTAAAGAAGCAAATTTATCAGTCATAAATATTCATAGAATCAAAATTGATCTCGAAAGATCGAAGATCTTAACTAACTGAACTGAACTTAAAACAGAATTTGCTTTAGTAAATATCGATATTTATTTGCAAATTCTGCTTTAAATTGGCAGAATTGATACCATCGAGTGCGGAAAAAACCATAAAAACGGTGTTCTTTTGACGTAAGTTTACATAAGGTATCATAGTACTCGAATGGCTTTTTATTTAGAAAGTAAATAAATAATAAGATATTAATGCTACTGTGGCTATTAAGTTACCTTTTTTAATATTACTTTCGTACAAATATCTCTAGGCCCATAAAAAAATAGAAATCTGTTTTTAAATTTTAAGACATGATTTAAAAAAAACCAAGTAAAGTATACTTGAATTTTTTTTTTTGGCACGTTTGGAAAAAAAATTAGAGTAAAATTTTTACGATGCGCGCGCACACCGACAGCCAAAAAGCGACATGATGAAGTTAGCTGAAAGTTACATGATGAAGTTAGCTGCATTCCTTTTACAAACAGAGAGTTGTGACATACGGGATGAAATCTTTAACTATTTTTGTTCTGTTACGCCAAAGACGTATAAATTCTTACGTGCGTACATAAGTACACACACACGTTTTTTTTTATATATTTTAAGTTGTTTAGTCGAGATTGTCGAACGCTGTGTATTGCAACACAGATAAACCCATAACAATCATAAATCTAAAATTAACTTTACCACTTATGAGCGTTTATGAAACAGATAGACCACTTTATAGGCGCCAAAGTAAATAACTCATTCTTAGTCACAGCAATAAACATGGATTTAAAATAAAACCGCAATGAAAACCGTTTATTTAAATACTTTTCCGCAGACCGATAAAATTGTTCTAAAATAGTTTTAAAGAAGAGCTTTAATGTAAAGGCGTTGAAGCACGATCTTATATCATAATAGAAACTTGATCCTTTCCAATAATACTATTTTCGTTCACAAGTGTCCCGGATTCGTCTGCAGAGGAAATTACGACGCGTCGACAACGGTGGCCAGTTATATGGGAAATCTGAGACTTTATTAAATACGTAGGATATTCGGGTTTTTGTATTTTATCAATCATCTAAAGATCCATAAAGGTTTTAGCGGAGACTTAATTTCTTTGAATGACTTTGACTTCAGCTTCAAACAAATATTATTGTTTTCTTAAATCGACATTTAAATTAACATGATATTTATAAAAATACAAAAGACACGTTTCAACATGAATGTAGTAAATGTACGCAATCCCATTATCCCATCCATATAAATATTATAAATGCGAAAGTTTGGATGGATGTTTGTTACGAAATCACGCCAGAACGGCTGAACGGATGTGGATGAAATTTGGCATAGAGATATATTATAGTCTGGAATAGCATATAGGTCACTTTTCATCCCGGAAAAATATACGGTTCCCGTGGGATAGTGTTTAATTTTTTTGTAGTGATGCTATAAAAATTAAATTTTAATAATATCATTGGCAACGTAATAATAACTATTTTTTTATGATTTTGCAATTGAATGGGTACTTATAATTCTACTGTCGCATATGTCCTAGAAGTAGCATCTCATAATCTTGTGTCCCTACACAGCAGATGAAATCTCTGAACAAACAAAAGCGACCGAGAGATCCATTGTTTGAACCAAATTGAAAATAACGACCCATTCAGTGTTGTTTCATTACTTTTATATTCTTTCTACTTAACACTTTTACATTTTAATACCTTTATCTCTTAGTTATAAGAAATGTCGGCCTTAGCGTGAGGTGTTTGCGAAAATATTTTGATATTTTTTTCATATTTTGTTTAAGTATAAAAAAAACCTTTGTTATGCGTATATTAATTTCGATAGTCACTGACGCAGATGTTTAGAAGTTTATCTACCTTTACTTTAATATAATTTAATCTATTAAGAAAATATTTACTTTATTATACTTTAATCTGTTATCAAAATATCATACTAGTTCTAAAAACATATGATATCAATTTTTCAATAGTGCATCAAGATGTGTAAATAATTTCTTATTACAAAATAATCGAGAATTCTAACCTAAGTATTTTAAACTATTCCCTAGTGCATCTAATTCTAATAATTTTTGGTACATAAAACATTCTATAATTTAAAATTGTCCATCCTTTTGGATTGGACCTTTTTTCCGCTCAGCGTAAAATTTTCAAGAAATACTCAATAGATACTATTTACTTTTAATGAAAAGATGACGTACAACAGCAGTACGTGAAGATTTATTAAAGACTAAATGACCTGTCCTTACTTTCTAGTACAGTAAAGAGCTAAGCGAGCTATTCAAATATTTCTTTAGTTTGTTGTAAGCATTTACTTATATTTATTATTAAGAAATAATCATCTTTTTTTTCATTTGTAAAAGTATATATTAATAGTGTTGCTTAGTAAGTTGTTTTTAAATAATAGCAAACTAAATTAAAATTATTATCCTTAATTAATTTTAACTTTTTAAATTACACATAGAACAATTATATGGCTTAAATAATTAATACTATATTTTATATTTTTCTTTATGGTTATAAATATAATAATGGCAACACTAAATATAGATTACTAATTAATATTTTAAAATTGTAATAATTATAAAAATAATAGCAAAAAAAATTAAATAAATAATTTTCCATATTCAATTATAATTAAAATTATAAAAATGTTTAAAGTTAAAAAAATATTGCAATGTAATTGGTGCAATTTTCATATTGTTAATTGTGGGTAGGCTGTCTGTAACAACTATACATTCAAGACATGTAACACCTCAGTCTCTCCCGTGACCATGGATGCTGTAAAGCATTCGAAACGTCGGGAAACAAAAATGCAAATAAATCCGCGACAAAATCCGAAAAGATAGTTTTATTTAAAACATTTTTTTAGCCTAATGCCGTCCATTGTTGGTCCAAACTGTATAGCGCCAACAATCCCCATCTTGGATATCCCGCATTCATCTTGTAGGTATATTATATCCTTAATGTAATATAAGATAAATTTAAAATAAAATGCTTTCTTTTTATTTCTAAATTCTATATACCTTAAAACGTTCAATAAAATATGAAAAGTACCTTTATAACTAAATAATAAACACGCTAGCAACACTCTATCGACGAGAGAGCGTTGCGTTCGTGATCTCACGTAACGTACTGGTTCAACTTTGTTGAATTTCTGTAAATTTAATAGAGATAAATTACAATTGCTACCATCGTCTAGCGAGTCTCAGATTGTTTTATTGGTCATCCAAATCTATACATTTGATTTCTGTAAAAACTTGCGTGTTTTTAAATTTATTATAGTCAATTTACTTAAGTAAATAACAAAAAACTTTTGAGAAAATAATTAACTTGCAGCTTAATACATATCTTCCTCTAGTCTAGATGAAGATGTAGTATGAGTTCAAGTTAATCAAATAAAAAAAATGAAATTAAACTACCCCAATATTAAAGACAATCTATAAATACATATAAAATTTAAAGTTCCGACTGATTTAGAACCAGCGGTTTAATCCGTACGTTCATTTATCAGAACCTAGGTTCTAGAAACATGAAGTTTGGAGGGTGTGTCCTTTTTAAAGTGGATGCCTAATCCATTAAGAAAGTGTTTTTTGAAATTCCATTCCTAAGACGGTAAATGGGGGGATGTTTTTTCTGTGAAACTTTATTCTCTCGATTGACTCGAAAATTGGTACACATACTTTTCAATTAAACTTATGAGACACGTGTATCACAGTTTTTCATGCCCCAAATTCTCAGGAATAGGACAGCCCAAGGAAATCATCTCCCAACAGGGTCAAATAGGGCTTCGAAAATCCTATACGGTATGGTAAACGGACGCATGGAGAGTGATGCAGGGCGTGCGGGGGTGTTTCTGTATTATATATTATATGTATAACATAAAACCAAATTTTTTTTTGTAGTTTTAACGCGAGCGAAGCCGCAGGTTCCGAAAGTTAGGTATATGTATATGTATGTCATATGATTGAGAAAAATATAGTCTTTACATATTAACTAGAGTGGTCTCAATTACACGAATCACACGCTTTAATATATCAAAATGAAGTGCTCACATTACATATTTAACTCTGTACTATTAATTCCTCGGTTAGTTCACATCGCTGTACGAACTTTAATGCAGTTGACCAGATCGTTTCAGATTTCAAGCGCATAGTTGCCAGTACAATTTCATTTAAGTGGGAAACGGAAAGCGGTAGCACTTAGTTGGGAGTACTTTTGGAAAACTAACAATTAAATAAATATGTTACATATTTGTTTAGATATATAAAATTATATTATATGTACGCTTTTTCATCAATAATTAATAGATAAAAATAACTTTTTTTTTTTAATTTTCTGTTATATCTAAACACATTTATTTAAGCTCTATGAAAGCTATTAAAAATTAAAACTCCATGAAAGCTCTTCAAAATAATTTCATAATTTAGAACTATACTAGCACTTCCAAACACTTGTTGCATACTATCAGCTAAATTAGTTATTTAGGCCGCTCAATTTGAATGAATGGCGCAATTCATAATTCAAGTCCGATGCACTTGCACATAAATACAACGGCCATAGTTGGTCCGCTTGAAATATTTAGTTACGACGCAAGGCTCTATTTTGGAACAAATCCAATTCTTACTCTGAAAGTCAAGCGTTATATATTTTTTGTATTCCAGTATTTTGTTAAGTGAAAAAATTAAAGTGGTAGCACAAATAGTATCCACAATAAACGCTTTAATACTACGTTCGAACAACCGCTTTTATTAAGATAAATAAGATTTAAGTTAAGATGTGTGAAAGTGTGCCCAACAGTGGGACGTTAAATAGGGCTGAAGTATCAAGTAAAGATACAATACTTATTTTTTAATTGAATTTGACAGCGTTAACTTACGTGTAAAAATAAATTCTTTTGCTTTCAAAAAGACTATTTCGCATTAATCTACGAAATATATACATAAATACAATACAATAATAAAGCTCAATTTTTTGTCAACTGATGATTTTATATATACTCATAGTATTTATATTTGAAATGAAACTAAAATATTAACAAATTTAATTTATATGTTATTTTAATAAATATTAAAATAACGTAGAAATTAAATATTAAGAGAATATATAGCTTGAAACTTCATGAAATGTCTAGACTTGGCATCTGTAGCGTTACAATCTGCACTACGATGGGCGACGAACGTGGCTCTAATCAGAATCACTAAGAATGCAGCTGCTAGCTATGAGTAGCGAACCCCACACAGCTGTTAGCGATTGAGCTATCATTGTAAATAGATAAAGGATTGTAGCCTTAGTAGGTACATTTGCATTTCAAATAAGAATTCCTTTTAGAACAAAGCTATTTCAGGGCTTTTTTCTGTATAGTAGTTTCTTTTTTTTTAATTTCAATCATGATAATTTTTTTTATGTATGAGGTGCGTTTTAAATATATATAAATAGTTATTACCCAGCGTTAGCCATATAAATTTTAATATGGTTGTTAAGTATTCTTAAATAAGTATTCTTAAATTTTATAATTTCCCGCGCATTTTTTTATTTTTTTTCTGTCATAAGAACCTTCTCCTGACAATAACAAACACAACAAAAAAAATAGTTAAATCGGTCCAGCCGTTCACGCGTGATGGCGTGACCAAGGGAAATAGGGATTCATTTTTATATTATATAATATAGATTACATTACGCATTAAAATTTAATTTTAAAAATCCACGAGTCAAATTAGCGTTTAAAATTATTCTTTTTCAACTAATTTGAAAATTTTATTTATAAAATAAACAAAAACTAAATACATATTATAAAATATTCAATTATTTTGCAAGAATTCTAAATATCACATTTCCTTTATGTCAATTAATTGTTAAGTATTTTAACATTTTATCTTTTATTATAATGTATTAATTAAAATTTAAAGGCAAGACGGCCCAAACCGTACCCTTCTATCGAGTTGTAATTTATCCGAAGCTATACCTCGAGCTTCCGAAAAACATTAATCGAAGCGCAGTTCCTCACGCATTGGAAAACGAAAGTGCAATATAATATTATAGAAATGAGCCGCTCATGAGTACTTTTTATGACTTTAAGCGGCTATAAAATTTCCTTTTCTTTTCTTTCGCACGCATTTGGAATTTGAAGAGAACTTTGTTAATTATTTTATATATTAGTTTCAGAGTTAACAACATCTACAAACGGTTCAAAATATTCGTAAAAAAATCCTTCGTATCGTCGTATCCTTCGTATTGTGTTGCCAAAACAGATTTTACTAATTGCATATGAAATTATATATGTATTACGTTACTTATAAGAAAAATACAATTTTTTACATTTTTGTCTGTCTGTCTGTTTGGTTTAATTGATTTTGACAAGACTTTCATTAGCAGATAGCTGATACTATAAGGAGTAACTGAGGCTACTTTTAATTTAGAAAAAAATATAGTTTCGCTTAAAAAAATTAAAACGTAATCGAAGTCGAAAGTCTTAAATAAACATAAAAATCAATTGTGTGCTTCGTACAAAATGAAATTATGGAGAGACTATGAGTAGAATTTTGTATTACCTGGAACAGGAGATAACCAGAGTCGTACATCCAGAAGTCATCTGGCGCGTTGCCCGGCTTGGTGAGATGGATCGCGAGGCAACGCTGCAAGATGAGCTGGCAGCGCTGCCCCCCCGCTCCTCGCCCACTCATGCCTTAGGCGGGCGGTGGCATGCTCTAGAAAAATACAGATAAATATTAAATAAATTAACCTATTAATATTTTAATGTGAAAACAAAGGTATTTGGATAATTTGTGACTCAATCGCATGTAAATAAATGAACAGATTTAGATTAAACTTTGCACATTTATAAGAGGGTATTTATGCATGCATTTCTACTGCGAAATAGTTAATTCTACAACATGTGCCATGGAAACAATACATAAATATTTCGTTATAGTAGGGGAGCCCAAGAAGGGATTTTCTGTAGTTACTCGAGCGCGGCAGATTAACATAAAAGAGGTTACCTTGCACTCTATTGAGTACTTTCACCACAACATAAGTCTTCTATATAAAGGGGCGCGTCTAGGGAAGCCGATTAAAATATTTAAAAAATGTTTTGATAAGGTAAAAATACTTGAAACCGTCAGATTAAGGTGTGGTAGGCTAGTCACATCCTGAAAAGTGTCCAATTTAATAATCTGCCGATTTGCACAAGCCTAAGAGGCAAAAATCATCATAAACTTTATAGTCGATTTTTGCCTCTTCGGCTTATGCAAATCGGCAGATTATTGAATTGGACACTTTTCAGGATGTGACTAGCCTACCACACCTTAATCTGACGGTTTCAAGGATTTCTACCTTATCAAAACATTTTTTAAATATTTTAATCGGCTTCCCTAGACGCGCCCCTTTATATAGAAGACTTATATTATGGTGAAAGTACTCAATAGAGTGCAAGGTAACCTCTTTTATGTTAATCTGCCGCGCTCGAGTAACTACAGAAAATCCCCTTTTGGGCTCCCCTACTATTATGTCCCTGTAAAGATGATTTCGTAAAGTTTCTTAATTGATAATACAAATGATGGTTTAGATTTAAGAATTAGATAATCAAGTTTAAATATTTTTCTATTAAAGTTTATATGGTGAATATAACCACACTGATCTCTAATCTGTATGAATATATTACACGATATTTATACTAAAATCAGTTTAATAACATCATGAGGAATCAAAATGAATAATTTAGAAATAATCAGCGGGAAATAGCTTGTTAGTAATAAAATACACAAACTCTCCATAGTAACGACTATATAATTGGCCTATTTATAGGAAAATACGTTTAGATTTCGATCACACTTCAATATAATAATCTGATAATTTATACCATGTTGTAATAAAGCTTAATGTATAACTCAGCATTACTGATCAATTCTAAGTATACTTTAAAAGATAAACTAGATGAAAGTAATTCACTTAGGTACCTACTAAATTTGCATGAACTAGCTTTTGCATATTAAATGTTGCAAATTTAATATGAAGTAAAAAATGTACTCTATACATAATTAACAATAACGTTAGTTAAGTAATCTATACTAATATTATAAAGAGGCAGAATTTGTTTGTTTGAACGCGCTAATCTCAGTAACTACTAATCCGATATGAAAAATTCTTTTTGCATTAGATAGTCCGTTTATTGAGAAAGCGGCTCTATATCATATAATATATAGTCCATCTACTCCATACTAAGCGTTAAAACGTACTTAGGGGCGAACCTGAGAGAAGTGAGGATGAGTCGCTAGTATTATAATACAAAAAAATATAAGCCTTTCACTTGTTTTTTTTTTTATATTGCATACAATATAGATACATACCAATAAAAAAATCAGTGAGGCTAAATAACACAATCATACATTATACAATATCACTTGAAACTTTTATTGCTTATCCATTCATTCTCCATTGATGCCATTTCGGACAGACCAACATGAACAACTGTTGAATTAATTGCATAAGCTACTAATGATTCCTAATTATATTTTTTTCTACATAAATTTTTGATGTGTAACTTTGAACTTGTAAGAAATATCCTTTACATGTAAAAAAGAAAAAATTACAGCTAGAAAAAAAATACTGCTTAGAAACACTTCATATTACGAAAAACAAGCTAAACTACGTACAACACGCAAACGGACAAGCCGATATGCTTTTTAATTATATAATTAATAGCGATAAAGCACAATGACGAAAACTATTTCGACAATAAGCTCTATTTATAAGCACAAGACATGTAGCGTGACCAAGCTTACGTAAGCACGGAGGTGGACGCAGGAATTATTTTATTTGTCATTGGATTATAGGGACACCTGAATCAATAAAGTGTATGGCCACAATTTATATCACATCTTAGCCAATTGTGCAACACTTGCGACAGTGCAAACTACATTCTCAGGCATTTAAGTTGAAGTATGGCTATTTAAGTTAAGTGATTCACTTTGTTAGTTTTTGTTCGGCTAAGATTATTTTCTTTATAATCAGTCACTCTTCATTTTCGTATTTTATAAAGAAATGGGTCAACTTTATTGGGTTTAACTAACTACCACAAGTTCCGGAAGCAAGAACAAAAGTGCAACGGTGTGAATGTTTTGTTAATACTAATTGTTCCTTTGATGTTGTCTTAAGTGAATATAAGAGCTTTAGTAAAAGAACCTTGGAAAAATGTGTTTCTCCACAATAGCCTTCCTTGTCTTACCTGAAGAAATATACCATGAAATGTTAAACACATGTATTCTTTCAACAGATTCTGTAAAGCCCTTGACATGACGGTTTGAGAGCGAGGCGATATAAGTCATTACCCGTACCACGTACCTTTAAGCATAAGTTTGCATAAAATTATATTTACTATGTTCCAAGTTTCGCTCAAACTATAAGCCAATTTAAACTCTTTAATTTACAAGACCTAACGTTTTTTTTAAGAAAATACGAGTATTATTATATTCTAATTAAAATAATAAGCTTTCCTAATTCCCTTTCAGAATTCCGATCCAGGCTTTATTGTACAGTTTGTATGAACTTTCATAAAGTATCATCATTATTTATTAACTAGCGACTCACCCTCGCCCCGCTCGGGTTCGTCCATACTTACGTTTTAACGTTTAGTATAAGATTTCTCAGAAATGAGATATTTTTCCGCGGTAAAAAGTATTCTATATGTTGACTCGTATAACCAGCTATCATCATATTAAAATTCATGAAAATCCTTCCAGTGGTTTTTCCGTGATGCGGTAACAGACAGACAGACAAAAATTCTAAAACCTATAGATTCGGCCTCTGTATCGATGATAATATCTATTTCAATAAGACTCCAAAAAAGATTTAATGTACAGATTCGGATTAGTTACAATTTTATTATATGTAGGTATAGATTTTCATTTTAATAATATATTGTTTAAGCTTCTTATACAAATACATATAAAAGTTGTATAATGTCGGAACCTTGTTACAAAAAATTGAAGATCTTGTGTAAGAAATGATATCACATATTTAGTGATTGACTCTAGAGTTTATATTTCAAAGTTAAGTAATACGCGGTAATTGGATTAATTTCCGTCAACAACTCAGCTAATAACTTGTCAATGTGATATCGGATAAAATATGCTTAGGGAATCTGAAGACCACTTTAAATGAACAGCAAATTTATATTGGGCTTCTATGACAAATATTCAATGTATATACATATATAATTTTACATGTAATGATCTTATAAAAACACTAAGTATGTTGCAAAGGTAAAAGGACTATGATTTTTTTACTTTGGGAGTAAATATTGCAAATTTTCAAGAAAAATGACTACATAAAATTTTCTGAAGCCATTTTTGTTGAAAATTTGCAAAATGTTGAATGAAAATGGAGCAAATTTAGAAAATTAATTCGTGTGACAGTATAAACTCCACACTTATAAATTATTATACGTCCTAACAAATTACCGAAACAAAAAGTAAATTGTATAAATAGAATAAGTTGTGATAAACCTTTATTAACGGACTCGCTTGAAAAACCAAGTGAAGCTGGTTTGAGCCTCTGATCTCGCAACTCTGACGATGCCATGTGTGAATCATTTTCAACTAATATAATAAGGAAAACGGTGATGTAAACCACATATATAAGAGAACTAGACTAGTTTTTGAAAGACATGTGAAGTCTGCCAATCTCACATTTAGCCAGCATGGGAACTCTGGCCTAATGTCTTTGAGGCCAGTGCCCAACAGTGAAACGTTAAAAGTATCTGAATTATAATTTTATTGATATTGATGAGATATAAAAATAGGACGAATTTATACAACCTTAACAACAAACATTTAACAATGTTTTACATAAATACGCTTCGTTTACCAGAAATGGTAACAGAAAATTTAAAATTGAAAAGTAAAATACCTGATTGCAATAGGTTTAACAATTTAATAATAGTTTCTTCAAAAATTGAAGACAAATTAGATACTCATTAAAATTTTATTCAGTATTACCAAAAAGGAAATAATCGACCACACTAATTTATTCTTATAATGCCGAATGCGGCACTTAAAAAAAATATAAAGCGACAATTTCAGTGTCTCAGTACCAGTTCATAGTTCCACAATCAGAAATTTTACCTCACTTTGCATCCCTTTGATCATTTGATACAAATCAAAAAATAACTTTATATTAATCAAATTAAGATTTAATATCGTTTAACTAATATAAAAGGCAAGTTAAAAGGTAAACGCTCATACTGTGGATAGTACAAATTCAACAGCGTCAGTACAATGCGGTCTGAACCATGTTATGTAACTTTTCGCTGATTTACCTACTCCACGGCGCCGGGAAGAGAGATTTTACTTGAAGCAAAACGCACGTTTATTATCAAATTATTCAAATTAAATATTTCGTTAATGCACCTTAAAGCAAATCTGGATTATTCCATTATAGGTATAAGTAATGAGTCGTAACCGTCAGCAACTAAATATATTCCGCAACATTCCTACCAAGAAATGTTTGCATTTCAAATAATAACTGTAGTTTATGAATAAAATATTGTTTATTATATTGCTAGTGGAATTTAATTAGAAATTATTAATATATAAATTGCAAATAGAAAGCCTGATGATGACAAAATAAGTAATTTTTTGGATGATGATCAGAAAATTGAAATATTTAGCGTCTCTATGCCCAGCGCTCGATAGATGGTGAAGAGTTAAAGGTTGAGATTATATATGATTTTAAATAAAACTATCTTTTCGGATTTTTCGCGAATTTATTTTGATTTTTGGTTCTCGACGTTTCAAATGCTTTACAGTAATCATGGTCACGGGAGAGACTAAGGTGTTAGATATCTCAAAGGTAATATAATGTAGTTGTTACAGACAGCCTACCCACAAAAAACAAAATGAATTTAAAAAATTGAACCATGGCACCAAAGTACCTTACAATATTTTTTAACTTTAAACATTTTTATAATTTTAATTGGTTTTATATTTAAATATGTAATATTATTTATTTAATTTTAGCTGTTATTATTATAATTATCACAATTTTAAAAAATATGAATCAGTAATCTATATTTAGTGTTGCCATTATTATAACCATAAAGAAAAAATAAAATATTAATTATTTATTATTTATATTAATAAGTCGTAAAATTCGTTTGATATCCTTTAGGCCAATTGTAACTCGTGGGTTATCAAAATAGCTTATCTATAAAGGAACAAAATAGATTACGACCATAATATTAAGTAATATTAGCAATAACTAGTTCCTTACAATAGAATTCCATATACAGCATTCCTGAAATCGTATGAATTAAATGAATACTAATCCAAGGTTTTGCTTCAACACGGAATAGAACGGCCGATACGATCCAATTATAAAATAAACAATCGTAAATTTATTTATTACTTGCTTGGAATGTCAGATTTGTCTTAAATGGTTAGCACTCGCTTCCTTCTACTCTTAAATAGATATGCTTGAGAACAATTGGAATTCTGTCACATTGTTATGAAGGGTTAATCGATCTGACCTCGGATAAGGATAAGCCAAATCGGGATGGCTTCTTGAGAACTGCACTTATATGTACTCAGTATTGCTTATAAAAGTATTGACATAGGGTTATAATAAATCATATAATAGACAAAATAATTATAGATATCTTGCAGGTTAATGTTGTTTTAATAGGTAATAAATGTAAACTAAAACTTAAATCTTAAGTAAATTTGTTTCTATATATAAAATATTTATAGCAAAAATGATAAACGACCTGTAAATGTGGCGGGGAAAAGACGATAGATCAATCCAACTCATTTTTCACCAGACGACCGACGTAGCGAATACACTATTTTTCATTTAACTTTACTGTCGGTAAGATGCTTTATCTTTAAAACTATCTTTTTAACCATTAAATATTGTATGTTAAACAATAAGAAGTAATGATTGTTGACGTTTTTTTAATAAATGATATATTTTTCAGGTAGAAAGTACTCTACAATCGACATCACTAATAGAAAACTAAAAATATTATAAACTAGCTCTTTATCCTCGCTTTTGTCATACATTTTATCACTTTAGATCAATTTTTTTTTTGAAGCATACTGTCATAAAACAATTCAATTGCCAATTTTCTTTCGATTACAATTAGAATTATCTAATTTTTGACGGTAAACCCAGTGACATATAACACTTTAGTAAGTAATTTCCATAAGTTTTTGGTTTTCTTTTAGCGACAACAACTGCAAAATGCAGAATGATGTTGTCTAAGTAAAAGTATACAACTATAGTTAACAAACAGGTAAGCAGATATACTCACTGAAGACGACGGTTGTATTGTAAGTAACTCGTATTTTCGGCATCGCGTGTCTAGTTCATAAATTGCTGTACTCCATTTTGAGAATTAAGGCCGTGGCACACCAGAGCTGTCTTTCGTCGGTCATTATAACGGCATCACCGATTCTGGTTGTGTAACCATTGCGAATAGTGTTTTTACATCACCGATTGTATCGTCCCCTCGTTTCGTTCAGGAAACGATAGCTTATTAGGTGTTAGAAAATTGTCGACGTTCAGGAAGCGGTGGCTTATTGGATATAATTAATAATGATCTCATTTCCTAAGAAATATAAATTTCTTCCATTTGCTTAAATAATTTATAAATTCTAACGTTGGGAAAATTAGCATAAATGCTAGCTAGCAAAAACACGAACAAACACAAAAAGATATTATTATTTCAGACTTTCTATATTTTTCGCTAACTTTAAGATTTCTTCAAAATAGTTACCAAAGATGTTAATTGAATTGCTTTCCTAATAAAATTGAATTCTACACCGTCTGCCTTTTTACATTAATAATTATATCTATACATATAATAAAATTGTAACTAAGTCGAATCTGTTCATTAAATATTTTGTGGAAAATCTTATTTAAATAGACATTATTATCGATACAGAGTCCGAATCTATAGTTTTTAAAATTTTTGTCTGTCTGTCTGTCTGTTACCGCATCTCGGAAAAACCACTGGAGGGATTTTCATGAAATTTGGTATGGTGATAGCTGGTTATCCGGGTCAACATACGAGTATAGGATACTTTTTACCGCGGGAAAATATCTCATTTCTGAGAAAAAATACAAAAACCGCATTGTAAGAGCATACTAATATGTAAAATCTAAGAATTTGGTTTTTAGACATCTGAACGCGGGCGGAGCCGCGGGCAATGCAAGTTTGTCATAGATCTATATTATAAACACTTGTATATTTGAATTTAATCAACAAAGAAAATTCTTGCTTAGATAGTTTCTTATTTTCGTTTCTACATTATAAATATACAATAAGCTTAATGTACCTGGTTACCTAGTTTCTAGACACGATGAAACTTTCATCACTTTTTGCATCGTTCATACCATAAAGATGTTCGAAGAAAGTAATCAGGCGGGAAAGCCTGATTATAGAAGGCCTAAGATTTATCAACACGTGCGTTGGTAAGTAATCTAGCTTACTCTTATAGACTGCACAACAATGGGGTTTAAAACGTACACTTCATAATCTTTAGACTCTCACTAATTTGAACATCTGGAATTTATTACTTAGAATTCAGTAACCACTTGTGGTAAAATATATGTATGAAATGGGAAACTATTGATTCAATTTATTATTTAATATTGTGTATTTCACATCTTAGTGATTTAGTCGATGGAGTGTTTATCCGTATTTTTGTATTTCTTATATTTAAAATAAAATTTTAATATTTATGAAGCAGAGCAACGCGCACGATATACTTTACATTTCCTTATTGTTTGTAATTAAATGAGAAATATTCAAGAAGAATTGCACATATTTACAAAAAAGTACTGTAAAAAAATTAAAATTAAGGAAACGAACAAGGGGGCAAAAACTTAAATAATTGATAACATCTTAAAGATACAAAATATATTTTATATTTAAACGCAATATAAAGAAAAAAAAGGACGTTTTGTCCAAAAAAAATTTTTTTTCAAGAATTTAATTAAAATATGCCATTAAAAGCGCGACAAAGGCTCGACAACTATACATAAATCCTTTGAACTTGACATTAAGCGCCGGAAGCGTCGGCTAGACGGGCTCAGGGATTAGACTGTAGCCTACTGTCGTATACTGTCATAACTGTACACTAAGTATGGAATACAGCAGGTGCGTTATGATTATATTCCTAGTACTTGCAATAGACCTTCTTGCTATATTAAAAACGTAACTTCATTTCTATTTTCTTGGTAAAAGACTTAGGAAAACGTTTAACCTTTGTATTTATAGTCATTTTTAAATAAAAATTTGTTTAAACATTTTATAAATACTTTTCAATAAGTTTCACTATTATTACTTAATCACTTTGATTTTGTTATTATCATCAAAGAATTTCAAAATAAAAGAATGTCTTATTTTTAATTAAGTCAAACGTAAGTCAATAAAATTTATTTCACTAACCAAATATCAGTCATTGAACTGCGTACATATTTGTCTATGTCGGTAAAACAGTTATAATGCACCAGTCTATACAGAATGCGAAATACATGATTATGATAACATTATCCATATAGGCTTGTGCAGATCGTTTGAATATCCGTAATATATAAACAAAGTGTCTTTTTACTACTCTCATTTAAGTTTCACTATATATAATACCCTAGAATACGTTGAGCCGACGTTTCCAGAAATTCTCTGGAAATCCTTATAGGGTGTGACGAACCAAGGGGATCTATAAACAAAAATAAAAATATTGTATCTAATTAAATATTCTTAATTGACATAAAAAAATAGGAGGTTCTCAATTCGAGCATGCTCGTAAGTAAGACATTCAATAACAATAACTTTGTTATTTGTTCTCCCGAAGCTAAGGAATTATAATATATATTATTGCAAATATATTAATACACAGAAAAGTAAATAGTAATTTGTTATACAAAATATACTATAAATATAGAGCAATAAAGCCATCGTCCATACTTGAACGAACATAAACAAATCTTATTTGGCAATTCAAAGATACTGCCTTACCATTTAACTCAAATTAGTCACATTACCTTCTTGCCAAAATAATAGCCATTATAATAACACAATGTTACAGTAAATTTAAGCAAATTGTTTGAAATTTTAGATCTGGCTTGGATTCACCTAGAAAATAATATTATTACAACATTTAATAAAGACAATGCTGTAACAGTCAGCTGAGTAATTGGCTGTATCAAGTTTCTTATGATTCACTGTTAACTATGAACTGTAGACTAACAATTTTATTTTGGTAACTTATGCTTTATATAATACTAGTGGCTCACCCTCCCCTCGCTCGGGTTCGTCGCTAGGTACGTTTTAAATAGATAATATAAATACTTATTAGCCAGCGTTAGCCATATAAATTTTATAATTTTTTTCGTTAATTTTTCATTTTTTTCTTTATTAAAACCATCCGTGGGCCTTAAGGAACACACGAAAAAAAAAATTGCCGAATCGGTCCAGCCATTCTTGAGTTATGCGCTTACCAACATTAATTTTTATTTATAAAGAAGATATTGTATATATATTCACCGCACTAAGGAAGACCTTAGAAATTATGATTGACAGACACTATTTACAAAAGTTGTTAATAATAATTAGTAAACAATACTATAATTAGTCGACTGCGATTCTGATTTAAACTAAAGCTCAGTGTTTAACTAAACGACGTAAACGACATACTTTGACGTAAACTAAGCACGCAACGTTCTGAAATAAAGAACGAAGTAATTACATTTTTATACTCTGTAGTATAAAAAATATATTATCACTAGCGACTGGCTAGTCCCTAGCTTGCTCCCCAATACAAACTTTCATCCCCATTTTCACCCCCTTAAGGGATGATTTCCGGGATAAAAAGTATTCTGTGTCCGCCGAGGGTCTCAAACTATCTTCTTACCAAATTTCAACTAAATCGCTTCAGTAGATCCACAGATTACGCCCTACAACGTCACAAACTCACACCTCTTTATAACATATTATTAATATTAGTATAGATGTATGAAGAAATAAAAAAAAATATAAAAAAAAATGATTTTTTTTTACTTATTTTTATGTTGCTATTTTATGTTATTTTAAATATTCAATTTGAAATAAATATTTAACCAGATAATATTGAAATTTTGCCATCCAGCTAGCTATACTGAGCAACAAGCAGATTAACTTACGTTTTATAGTAATGATAACAATGAAACCCATCGAAGATTTGCGTTATAACTATGCAATAAATGTACTTTATTACCTGCTATACTCTAAATCACTTCGAATTGCCTCCATTGAACTAATTCCAAAACACTCGAGAGGTGGGCGGGCATTGACACAACTATGTCACGCGACATCTGATCTATCTCGTAGGCATACCTGTTATATTTCTTCAAATATTCCAATCTATTCCATGTTGCAATTCTAGTTTATTACTTCATTTAAATATATATTTCAAATTGATTCGTTATATAGTTAAATCGTGAGATAGTTATTGCCTTATAAGTCAAAAATGAATAAGAAAGTTGAGTCGGGTGCCTATGTTTTTTCACAATATAACAAGTAAAAATTAATACTCACAATATTAGGAACATTAGTCACAATGCAAGCCAAAGCTACGATTTATAGATGCTAGTGTTCGCCCACTTTTCGAAATTCGACTTTAATAATCACTATTGAACATTTGGGGAAAATTTATCTTTATATGTATATAAAAAACTAACTGTTCACATTTTTTTGTTGATAACACAAGAACTCATCAATAGCTATTAAACAATAAAAACGAAAAGCAAATTACAAACAGAGGTGAAAAATGTACGAAACTATTTTCCTATTAAGTATATGTATGTACTCGTATGTAGATTATAGCATAATATATATGCGCGTGTAGAAAAAATGAATGTCGAAAGAATATTTACATTTCAAAAAAGTTACGTTAAAAGTATTATAACCCTCCAACTACTGTTTATTAAGGAGACTAATAATAAAGAAGAAACTAAACATAAATGTAGAGATCCTAGATCTTGGCACACTGTTATGTCCGATTACCACTCAGGGATAAAGCGTGAAGTTATGTACGTAATAATGCTATAATACTTTGTATGTATGTATGTATGTATTCAGCCCTTTTTTTAACGTCTCACTGCTAGGCACGGGCCTCCCTACAATACGAGGGGGATCAGGCCATAGTCCACCACGCTGTCCAAGTGCGGGTTGGCGGACTGATGTGTTTTTGTCAGACATGCAGGTTTCCTCACGATGTTTTCCTTCACCGTAAGATAAGTGGTAATCATGTTAGAAATTATTCGCACATGAAAAATATCTGAGGTGCGAGACCCTGTATTTGAACCCGCTTCACTCGGTTTCCAAAGCATCCCCAATCGTAGTATGTATTATACTCGTAGTATTATTTTATTAATGATAATTATTTTTGTCATAAATTTTAATATATTATAATAACGGTATGCTCATGAACTATTAAGTAAATGTACGCTTATTCGTAAAAGCCAATTCTATAATTTGCAATATTAAAACTGTGAATATGGCAATAAAAGTTTGCCATAAAAAGGACCACTTAACATACATTGGCAAGTGAAATATCGCAACTAACTCGACCATAGTGGTTTTGAATAAAGTTGACATTTATAAGGAGGCTGAGTACCGTTTCTAGGTTTGTAATTTACACAATCGTCACGGTTATTCGAACTTAAGTAATTTTTATATGTACGCTAAACGCGTTGACGTAAATACGCATTTTCACGCAAGTAGCCGGTACTTGCTTGCTTTAACAATTATCTCATAGACAAATTAGCATTTTAGTTTGTTATTTCTATTTTATGGCGGTTTTAGGGCTTGCTAACTTTTTTCAACAAAATATTTAGGTTGTTTCTTAATTTTCTAACTTTAATTGGATATCTGTGTAAAATTCTTCTTTGGTTTTACTATTTTGCTCTGCTAACCATTGAAACAGCGAGCAATACTGTGACAGACAGACAGATAGATTGTGTGATGAAGAGTTATGTTCATTTATAAAGCAATGGTTTAAATAAATTTTGAGCAGTTCGGTGGCAGTGCTCTACTTTATTAATTATTATAAAGATATTAAAATCATTGTTTTCACACTTATACGAACAACACACGTGTTAAGATTAAGATATCAACTTATTTTAAACTTTATTCCAATGTGATATTCGAAGAAGATACTTATCTCTCAAAGTATTTAGTTATTAGTTATATATTTATTTAGAGGGGAAATGAATCCTATAATTATACAATCCATTTAAGTAGAACACAACGATATAGTGCCGTAGAGTTCAGTTGCTTTAAATTATTATTTTTTCATTTTTATCGTTTTCAAATACATACATTTACTTCAACAAATATAATAAATTGTGTAAGTAATTTCTTTTACGGTAAAACTATTCAGGCTAACTAAGCTCAAAAGCCGTAACAGGGCTGACCGTTACCTCTTCGATTTCGAGTGTTTTATAACATTTTACAGTAGGCACATCAACATCTTCTAAAGTGAATGTATACATGCCGTGGGAATACACTTACAAAACAAATTACGCATAATACTTCGAATCCGATTGTGAAAAAGAATACGTCGTTATATAAACTTATATGGAGCGGAAAGGTGATAATATAAATTGGCGATAATCATAATGAGTTTCTTATTAAAATCTTATAATCCTTTATTAATCGTAATATTGCTTGGTTTAATACACTTAATAAAAAACGATCAATAAAATGCAATATTATGGTTTTTTATATTGTGTACTGTATGAATGTTGGAATAAAAAAACAGCTGTTATTTCATTGAATTTGAATTATGCTAAGTAAAAATTTGTAAACGTCTAGAACAAGACATAAGTACGATAAAATAAATAAATATATAAACATAATGAAATATATTATTTAAAAATATAAACAAATAAAATCAAAATAAAAAAAAAATAAAAAAAACAAGTAGAAAAATAAAGAACATTATTGTGCAAGTATCATATCATTTATCATTAATATCGTAACTTAAAGGTGACTACAAAGTATCCCATTTTTTAGTTTTAGTAGCCCTTGAGTCCCACATAACCATCTGTATACAGGTGGTGGGCGTAAATACATTTCCCAACATTAAAAAATGGCTATGAAGTATTTTACCACATCTCCGAAGTGCAGACGTGCGTACAATTTGTCTCATGAATCGGTCACGCGACAAACGACTGTCAAGGACGTAAGCGACGCGCAACCGGCCATTGTTTTACATGTCACTGCTTAGTGCTTAGTTTTTCTATGCCCGCCTATTTAAGAGAATAACTACGTGTTTTATTTGCAGTGTACATGGTCTTTATTGCATTTAAAAACAAAATACACAAATTAATTAACAAAAACTTGGGACCGAACTTGGGTGGACCTGAAAGATATGTTTATATACTACCTATATACTATATATATTTATGTAGCAGGCTAAACCTTGCTAATAACTGCTTGTACAATTACTGATTACTTAGTAAATAAATAATTCTATTGCTACCTAATTGCTATTTGTAAATTGTCATTAAAGCAAAAATAAATATTTAGTAATTTTAAACCGTGCAATTAACATTATATATATATATATATATATATATATATATATATATATATATATATATAATCCTCCAACTATCTTCACACAAAAAATCACAGCAATCCGTCACTCTGTTTCGACGTGAAAGAAGGACAAACAAACAAACATATTTTCACATTTATAATATTAAGTAACAAAGTATGGATTAATATAGACATATGAATATTTTTTCTACCTCTGTGGTCTAGTGGCCAGCATGTACGGGTGCAGGTCTAAAGGTCCTGGGTTGGAGCCCTAGGTCGGACCAAGTTAAGTCATCAAGTTTTATCAAGAAATTGTCAGTAACAGCCCAGTTGGGAAGTTAGCGGTGTTTCACCACCGTCCTTTGGGGAGGACGTAAAGCCTTCGTCGTCAGTCCTACGCCTGATCATCTCTCAACGGTTGCGTCGAGTTGTCGTCCCACAGGATTATGAGAGTGACAGGAATAGAGAGTGCACTTGTGTTTGCGTGTACTCTTGTGCAATATAATATCTCAGGAGGAGGATAGGAGGACATCATAAAAATATTATAGCGTTGTATTTTAAGGCTACTTCCGTTATTTTAATTTTCCCATGAGAGTTTCATAAATAGTTTTCTGAACTATTTATGAAACTCTCGAAATCAATAATCCAAGAAAATATCCTAATGTACAGCAATATATTCATTTACAATGTAAACCATAGGAAAAAAAAACAGACTTTACCACCTACTTCAACGATTATACATAATCACCGGCAAATACTTTTAGCCCTATGACCTTGCATAAATACGCCGTTTAATACCATAAATACTGCTATTTTTCGCCCTCCGTTTCCAATTTCGTAATACCTTCCGTCTTTAAGTAGGTACAACTAATTTCTGTTCACCTCGAAGCATGTCAACAATGTCACATAATGGCGCATACGTGGTAATTCTTATAACAATACAAATAAAGGCTATAGTATTATAAACACTATTCATTATTTAGTCCAGTACTTTGCAGCTTCCTGTACGTGACCTCCGTTCTGAACTAGTCTAAGTAATGTTTATCTTATTTGCATATCTGTATGTACTTGACCTATATGGTCTGCGGAACTGTTCGCCCCGTGACCGTTTAAAGAAGTAATAAAAGTAGGATAATCTCATATGATAATCTTTAACTGGAAAATCGCAATAAATTTTATGTTTGTATCGGAATTTTAAGTGTTTCACGGCACGCCAAAACTTACGGTATAATGTAGCAAATGGCATCCTTCGCATGCATGCAGATTTTCAACGGTTATATAGATTTTAAAATTAACAGTATTTGTGTTTTGTTTATAGTAAGTCCGGTTTCCGGTAGTAATTTAAGAGTATTTAAGCAGCATATGGTTTTAATGCTAACTAGGATATAGGTACATATTTAGCGGAAGTAGTACTTAGTTTTACAGCGTTTTTTAATAAATATTTAGGTATGTAATATTTTTTTTATATCACCGGCTTATTTAGAAATAATACTACTTATTTAGAAATAATACTTATTGTAATTATATTTACTTTTATTCGATTAACACCTACCTATACCTACTTAATTTCTTTATTTTTTTTTCTTTAATCAGGTTTTGTTACATTTGTACAGTAAAAGTACAACACTATACATAGTCAAATCGCAGTTATATGTTTACCAGACACATAAATAAAGTCGTACCTTCCGAGCCTCCGCTACAATGACCCGAATTTTACAGCTGCCAAAAACTCCGAGCCTTACTATCATCTAACTGTTATAAAACAATACGAGTTGCCAAAGAACACAAGTGTTTTAACATATATACCTCATAAGACTTACCATATGGCAATTTTAAATACATAAATATGCTTATAGAAGCTGTTATGTGGTTGTTAACCTTCTTACTATACTTGAATGTTAAAATAGGAAAAAAAGGAGAAATTTTTACAAAATGTGTATAAAATAAAGTAGAGATTAAGTATATGATATTATCCAAACAAAACCAACGCGTCATCTAGATTACCTGCTCTACTTTGGACGCAAGCCAACATAATTGTGTTATATCATACTCGTAGTATTTCGGCATTGCCGCCGCAAATTCAATTGCACTTAATTACAAATAAAAGTCACAAATTATACTACTAAATGCAGTTTAATAATTTTAATTATATTTAAAATATAAAAACTTTTTAAAATCATGTATAAAACTATAATACTGAAGCTTATGCCATTTTGTTAATAGGTTATTAAAATTTTTGCCATTTACTGCAAAACAATACTACGTCCCAGTTAAAAGTTTTCATAACGGAAAAATGGAACGATATGCTGTTTTTACGTGTCTCGTTTTTAGCACATTTTTTACTGAACTATACGAACACAAAAATTGTAATTGTTAGTGATAAGTTATATTTAGTTGTAAAGTTAGTTATATAATGTACATTAATATGTATTTGCTTTGGAGGTTTCTTCATCTGAATAGTTTAGCGTGCAGGTAACAGAATATTTTACATTAAAACACAAACTGTTTAATGATTAATTTAAAGCTATATATATATATATATATATATATATATATATATTCCAGGGAGTTAGGTGTTAGCGAAAATAAGCACTGTTTGAGATTCGCTTTAACAGTATCAGCTGATGTATACTCTGTAGGTAACTCAGCTGAGTTACTACCTTTTAACGTATTACTATTTTTAAATAAAAATACTTATTGTATATTTTTAAACTGTTCTACGTATTATTATAGTAATAGAAAATTGTTCTAATATAACCTAATGTCGGACATAACTATTTATAACTATGTATAATAATTCTATTCAGATGAAAATTATTATATAAAAAACGAAAAAACATCCAAAAATCAGAAGATAAATAAATATTATACCATACTTTCTTAGATTTACGCGAATATTTGACATTTTAATTAAAACTATCTTTTCGGATTATTTCACGGATTTATTTTGATTTTTGGTTTCCAAAGGAAGACAACCAAAAATCAAAATAAGTCCGCGAAATAATCCGAAAATATAGTTTTATTTAAAATATTATACCAATTATAATATTCAATAGCAATAAGCTTGTTTCGGAAGTTAGAAATCGTTGCATGTGAGCTGGTACAAGGTCAGCCCGCAGTGCAGAGCAGACGGGGGTATCGATCGCATCCGAACGCGTCTGCAACGCACACACCACCCGCATTAGGGTTGCTACGGGAAAAGAATTTTAAATTTGAATTTGTTGATTAGATTTAGACTGGCTTTCCTTTTTATTCAGAGTTTTCAGATAAAATTCGTTTTTGATTTGTCGCTTTTATTTCATTTAAATTAAATATATTTTAAAAAATCTGATCCAATTAACTTTTTTTCTATATTGGACTTAGATTATGTCAAACGATTAATGCCCGCGGTTTCACTAGCGTTATAAAGGTACGTTGAAAGGTAGACTATGTCCAATCCCAAGTCGCAATTCTATATCCTTGCCTAATTTAATCGAAACCTGTTCAGCGTTTTAAGTTTGAAAATTGATCAGACAGAGTTACTGAATATGGGATATCAAATATAAATATGTAATATTTAAAATGAGGGGATATATTATAATTTTAGGAAAATGTAAAAAAAAATATTTCATCACAGTTCTATGACATATTTAGTATATAATTTTATTAATTTATTTTATATATGTAGGTACATAGAATTTTATCCATACAGTTATTTATAAAATTCATCCACCCTATTCAACTCGAAAAATAATATTCAAAACGTTATCACAGTAGTGGAAATAAAAATAATAATTTAATCAGCAACCCTAACAATGGTAGCGTCTTTATACTGCACGGACGATGCGATATTGGGCCGTTAAAGCCCTAGTATTAAGGGAGCCGACTGCTCTTTAAACTACCAGTATCTGTATTGAATTTTAAACGAGCAGACACCTAAATTTGAAGCTTATGGGAAGTGCTACTCACGTGCGGTTTTGTCTGGAATATTTTTGTTGTTTTAGTGTAGTTTTATTATCTCTTCTAAATACTGAGGATAATAAGCTTAATAAACATACACACTTACATACATACAAACTTTCGAATTCGTAATATTAATACGAAAGAATGTTTATAAGGGATAAATTTTCACCACAAAAGTATCCATCTAATTTTAAACAAAGACAGCTTTACCGTTACAACTATAGTGACAGTATATAAACTATATAAAAGTCAAGTAAGCTGTAAATCTGAGTCATACAGGTATTAATTTTGACCTAAAACATATGTACGTACATGTAAGGAGATACTAAATATATCCTATATAATATGACATTGCTTGACTTTTATGGATTTCCTTATTGGGAACAGCCAGCTATGAAGTTTATTTATTACTTGCAACCATCAATTAGTATAAAGTACTAAAAGTCCTACTTAAATATAAATAAATCTTAAACTCTGATATCTAATATTATCAGACCAAAAAGATAACTTGTTTTGTAAAACAGCGTCTATTGTAGTAATATATGTATCTAATATGTTACAAATACAGGTATGTAAGCAATTATAAGAATTAGTTTTTTTTGTTTGTTTGGACGCTCTAATCTCAGGAACTATTAATCTGATTTGAAAAATTCTATGTGCATTAGATAGCTCGTTTATTGAGGAAGGATATAGGCTATATATCATCATGCTGCTACCCAAGGGAGCGGAGCAGTAATCTGCAGACTTCCATATATTATTGTAAAACTAAATACATATGTTATATACAAGTAAATATTTAAATTCTTTACTAATTATTTTGTTTCTCTAACGATATTAGAGACAATATTTAACATTTGTAAAATCTATTAAAATACCGAGCTATGTATTGACCGGTAGCTAATATTTAACATATTGAATATTTAATATTATAAATATTTATCAACAAACATATTAGGTACCTACGTCTGAATTATTCATAACAGGTTACACATCTAGATGGATTGCGCAAGTGTTACGACTTCTGATATAATTTGACTAACACACTGTGATATGACATTGGTTTCCATTGTCTTCCTTTTTTCGATACATCAACTTGATACCACCTTATTAACGTTGACACCCCATCACATGTCAGATAACATTTTCATGCGTAGCGACTTTGAATTTAAATCTTTATCTCTTGATATCGCCTTATCGAATAATCTGATAAATCTATCAAAAAACAAATGATACATATACTAAAAATATAAACGAAAATACTTGTCCATTAAAATGAAATTCAATTTCATACGAAAAAATTATGAGAGTAATTTTTTTTTCCGACAGTTAAAAGGCGACATGATGAAGTTAGATGTATTATATTACGGGATGAAATCTTTAGCAATTTTTGTTTGTTACGCCAAAGAAGTATAACTTCTTCCGTGCGTACATAAGCACACACACACTCTTTTTTTTAATTCTAAAACTCCGATAAGTTTTTTTTGTAACTTTTTTTTAAACTAGTTCTACGGCATACATATATTCTACAGAGTAAATAAATTTCTATTAAAAAAATGAAGACGATGCTTAAAATGGCACAAGAATATTATATTACTAGCGCTTTTCTTTACTCTTGCTTCGCACGGGTGCATCATTAGGTGCTCAGAAGTATTGTATATGTTTAAAGTGTTCCCATATCAAAGTATATTTGTGTACAACATTTTATCCAAATCCGTCTTGCTATTTCAACATAAAGGAGTAACAAACATGCAATTTTTCCCATTTATAATAAAAGTCCGATAATAATAAAATGGAGACCCGACAATCGTGTCGTATCACCCTCCTTGTAATGTAAGCGGTCGTTTTGTAATCCCACTACCGATCGGGGTGTTCAGGGTAAATGAGAAATGGGTGTTTGCTGTCAAGGTCGGCGAATGGGCTGATACGTTTTAGTTTATCCCGATACTATTTTTATTTAAGAACAAACGGCTTATTTAGTTATTTTATATGCATGTACGTTTTTGCATGACAGATGCTACGGTTCTTACGGCGCCACGATTTGAAGGATTTTTTTTTGACGGCAAAAAAGATTTTTTTTTGACGGAATTCGATATATTTTTGAAAAATAAACCAAAAGAATAAAAATTTTTTTTTTTGAAAAAATGTTATTCTCACTTTTCGTCTTTTTTCGTCGAGATCTATACAAATTCGCATTCAAATCGTGAAATAAAATGATCGTGTTCAATACTAAATAGATTGTGAGAAAGCTAAAACTGATTTAGCTATTTAAATGATCGTAATAGTCTCGATAAGGTTTTTACGGAAAAAAATATTGAAAAAGTTGCTCGGAAAATGGATAAATCTGGAAATTATTTATCCAATACATTTTATTTATTTTATATTATATACTAAACGTTAAAACGTAAGTAGGGACGAACCCGAGCGGAGCAAGGGTGAGTTCCTAGTTTACTATAAAAAATATATTTCCCTTTCTGCATTATATCTTTCTTTCTAAGTCGCCTCAGTCGTTGCATACTAGAATGAAATATTAAATATTCATATTTGTGTGTATGTAAACATGTATGGAATATGAGATGAAGTTCTTTGGGAAAATAATTCCATATCCTCCTCCATGACCCAGACTGCGCGTGTGCCAAGTTTCGTACGCGCTAATCAAGATAAAACACGTTTTGGTTACAAACAAGCACTGAATTTACATTTAATTTTAGGGCACATAGTACAAGATAATATTATATATAAAATAATTACAGTACTATCAACATTTTCTTCTACATACATATATATAAAAATACGAGGAGATGAATAAAATCTCTACAATATTATTTAATATACTGATGACTTACCCTCGTTTCGCTCTATCTCCTCGTTTCTATGTCGTATGTTTTAATTTTTGATAGCGGAACCCTAATTCTTTTTATAAAATAAAAGTAGCCTTAGTTACTCCTTATAACATCAGCAATTTGCCAGTGAACGTTTCGATAAAATCGGTCCTGCTGTTTCAAAGATTAGCCGGAACAAATAGACTAAGAGACAAAAAAATTAAAAGTTGTGTTTTTTTTATAAATACCGTATAATTATTTCATATGCGTTTAGTAAAAAGCTTTTATTTTGATATTACAAGCAGACACTTTTATTTATCTGTGTAGATGTATATATAATAAGAGAACACATAATTACGAGTATAAGTATTAGTAATAGTCTTACTAAGACGTTGTAATTTATCTATATCATATTTTTTATTTAAGCTCTATTAGATCCTTGCCCCAGACGAAAAATGAATACGAGTATCCAATAAATCATTACAATATAAAAACTCTTAAATAACATCTACATATTATAAAAAGCGAGATTATAAGAGATTTTTATGCTATAGGAAATTTGTGCATTGAATAATCAAATATGTAGTTGGCTAATGTCCTTATTAAACATTAAAAGAGGTCTAATTGGTGGCGTAAGGTACCGGGTTCGATGCTAGGGTCAAATGAAGCGTGTTTGACTTTTCCAAATAAGGTGCTAGATAGATGTGAATATATGCCAATTACTAAGCATTGTTCATCTCAATGAGATATGTATACGATTTTGGAATTCTTAAGGTTAGAGATCACGAGAGAATGACGCTATATTTTCGAGGTGAAATAAAGAGAATATGTTTTTAATTATATTATTAGGTACTGGCGAAGGGTTCATACAAGACGTCTCACCTTAAAATATGTTGCTATAATTTTACATACATTTAATTTTTTAAATGTATGTATGTTCTTGTGGAAATATATATATATAACAGCTTTATTTCTATCGGCATTAATATGTATATAAAAATTGTGTATTTTTGGAACGGCTTCCCTGTGCTAAAATTTCACCCTTCGCCACTGTTAAATAGGTAGGTACATCTAATATTCCTATTAAGTATTCCTTACTAATTCTTATTTTACTTTATTTAATTCAATGCAAAATTCCATGTTTTTGAGTATGTTTGTTACTTCTCAGCACTATAATGGCTTAACAGTTTTAAGTGAAACTCGTAACAAAGATAGGTGTTTGCTTATAGTGTATACTTACTGATTTAACATGCAATCTACTTTTTATACTCGAAAATGTACCTACCACACGAAGGGAGACAGGGAGAAACAATAGCTGAATAAACTTACAGCGGTACTATTATTATTGTCAAATTGCGATTTTTATATTTTGGGTAAAGAACATTAATAAAAACCAATGATGTGTACACAATATATACTTCCATAACCAAATTATGTGTATTCAAAATACTCAGCTACAGAAATCCATATGTACGTAACTTTTCTCACTATACTTACATAGTTTCAAGGCTGACAATCAAGCGTAACTTTAAAAATATTTCACACCAGCGCATAGAAACGCATATCTCTACATTATCGGCCAATTTTAATTCATATGTGACAAATTGTAAATACACGTGTCCAACACAGTAGATAGAAGCTAAGGTAATTCTTACTTAGATAAAATAATCGAAAGTTTATTGGCCCGACCAGATTTTTTTCATAAATGAGCGCCAACCAATCATTGTAAATCTTTTTTCATAGAGACATTTCAAAATGACAAAGACTAATATTTATGTTGGTACAAGTCTTTACTACAGCAAAGTTGCCATGAGATAGAAAATAATATATAAAACAGAATTTATTTAGGTCTGAGATAAAATAGAAAAATTCAGCATTACAGAACATTTGTAAACTACATAGCGCTACAAACAATTTGTGTTCTATCTTCGTATCAGAGTCAAATAATTATAATTCATCTGACAGTGCGACGTTATAACAATTTATTTAGATTTCGGTATACGTTAGTGTGATAGGTTAATATTGTTAAAGGTAACGTCACTACTAACCTTGTCAGTCCTAAGAAGCAAATATGGTAACAATTATAGCAATCGTTCAAATAAAATAAACACACCATTAAGTTCAATTAGTGTTTGTTTTCGTACATTTTTACTTGAAGGTGAAGTTTAAAAATAAACAATTGATGCCAATAATAGATTTTCTTATAGAGTGTGTGGTTATTTTGTATAGCTAAATCATACTCTTATATCATACTGACAAGAACTAATAGGTACAGAAATACCAAAAAGGCGTTACAATTCTTAATGTTCGCCGATTAGTAATTAGTACTAACACCATAGATTAGTTTATATTTATTTTAATTTTATTTTAGCTTGGGTCTCCATACAAACTTTCATCCCCATTTTCATCATCTTAAGGGATGATTTCAGGTATAAAAAGTATTCTATGTCCTTCCCAGGGTCTCAAACTATCTTCTTACCAAATTTCTCTAAATAGGTTCAGTAGATCCAGAGATTACTCCCTACAACGGCACAAACTCACAAACTTTATTTCTTTATAATATTAGTATAGATATTGCTTGTTATGTAGTAAATTTATAAACCCGTTTCACTCCAGTTCCCAAGCTAGCGCAGTGCCACTGGGCTACGACTGCTACTTTAGTATTTTAAGTAATAAATATACTTAATTGCAGAGCACGGAACTGAAATTATTAAATTTAATTTAGTGAAGTTCTAATTATGCCTAGCCTAGTCTGTACCCATATACCTATTTGCTGTAAGTAAATATTCTTAACATTTAGATGGTTTATTCTAAGTTTGTGTTCCGTAAATAAGCCTCAAGGTATTTTTACAATGTCATAAGTTGACGTAATTTTGAACGAGATGTTTTATAGTTTTTATGGCAGAATCTTGACCAAATATGGTTGTAATGCCTAAGTGACTCGTAACGTGACATGTTTTCAAGGTTATGTAGTTATTAATAACTAAGGCTAAAATTTCTTACATCTTGAGTTAAATTACATCCTTTTTACATTAAATCTTAGGATATTAAGTAACTACATACTAAAACAGGTATCGTCTCCTATTTTAGTAATACATATAACTTACCACATTTATGATTTACATATGTATTACAAAATTCGACATAAGATTCACATACTTTTGAGCAATTTCCTATGATATTAATTATTAACATATTATATTAAGTAAAAATTAAGAAATTTTGAGGTCCTCGAAACTTTTTTAGAAAAATTGTTAATATATTTAACATTGTTATTAATATAGATCCTTTCATATTTAAGACTGTGTTGTATATAAGAAAGTCAGCCACGGAACGGTTTTTCATGTACATAGATAATAAAACCGTTATATAACATCCGAACAATCCTTTACAATCAGGTGCATTATACAAGAAAATCAAATAGACTAAACGATGTACTATAATAACCTTATATATTCATTTAAAATATTACGTACGAGAATAAGCGGCGTCCGACAAAGATATTTAAATAACGCACCGGACACATTTACATAAAGACTACTAACTCAATTTCTAACCAATGCTATAAACGAGTGGTGCAAGTTTGCACTGATTCGATGTAAAGCTTAGACCAGACATTGGATCATGTAAGCAATTTCTTTTACTATGTTATAACGCCTTTATTTATTTTTATTTTCTTTTCCATTCCATTTCATCACCATTTCATCATTCCATTTATCACAATTTAGATTATATTATATATCTAATGGCATCAACTGCATTTTGGTTATCTAGATACTTGTTATATATTTCAATTACTAAATATTATCCGTAATTTTTCACATAAAATACTTAAAACATAATATCCGTCTAAAGTATAATATTTATCAAATAATAACTAAACAATAATTTCCTATTACCTTACAGCCTAATCGTACTAAAACATAATTTATTCCAACATATTATTAGATTTATTTTAAAATCGTTAAATAAACTCGAAAGTGTTTTTTCTCTGAAATAAAAGTGACTTTTTAAATGGTAAACGATTTAAAATGAACAAAAACTCGAATATCCATATACATTCACTTTTCTCACTCAACTCCAATACTAGCTGGTCTAGTTAACACTAGGTTTTAAAGTCGATCACGACTGTAGAAAGCCCTTTACTACATTTATTGCTTAATTAATATAAATATTTCGTGTAATACTGATGGCAGAGATTAAAACTTATAGCTGTGAGCGCCATTCTAATGAGATAGGAGATTTGAGTGATACTGTGGTGAAAGTAAGAGGACAGTACATCAACAAAGCCTAGAGCATAGTGGAGTGGTGTGTGGTACAAGAACGAAAACAAAATAATGCAAGCTATAAAATAAAATGACATTTATACACTACTAGCATTGCCCGCGGCTCCGCCCGCGTTCAAATGACCTAAAACCAAATTCTTAGGTTTTACATATTAGTACAATCTTACATTGCAGTTTTTGTATTTTTTCTTGACAGACAGACAGACAGAATAAAATTAAAAAAATATTTAATGTACAGATTCGGCTTAGTTACAATTTTATTATATGTATAGAAGATAGACACTTCATTTATTAAACTTCATTACGTTCTGTTAACTGAATCTTAAAATTAATACGATAATTTGCTTTGAATAAGTTTTAATATAGCGATTTAAAGCTTTGTAAGTTAATAAAGTCATGTATCAAACACAATCCCACTGCTTTATATGAATCTCTAATAAATTAAAATACAAACAACATATAATAACTAAAAAACTAATTGTTATATACAATACTTTGTTAATAAATTGTTTTAATGTATCTCTGAAGGCTTAACCAGCGTTAACCATGTACCAAAATAGTTTTTTGAAAAACACTGTCTAAGCTGTAGTGATTTTGTACAAAATATTTACAAATTATATACATAAACCTTCCTCGTTTATCGCTCTTTCTATTAGTGAAAACCGTATCAAAATCTATTGCGTAGTTTAGAAGAAGTAAGTGGAAAAACAGACAGACAGCGACTTTGTTTTATATTGTGTATATATAATTAGATAACAAGGCATAGTCTGTGTAAATAACTTTGAATGTCTATAACTTGGGCCACATGCTAGATTAGCGTTTCCCTTATATTTTGCATATCGCAGAAAGCCGCGAAGCCCTTCTCGTTAGACATTGTGCATGTAGCGGTATTGCATACATTTCGTTTTTACAGTTGACAGTTTGGACAGCCCTTTATTAAAGCTTACTGCACCTCCGGCTGTTTAGGTTTGCATAAAACTATGCTCCTTTAAGATTTATCTATGTTAGATATAATATATTTCAATATTTGTTATAGCATATTGTAAGAAGAAGGGTTACCGGTTTGTTCCTTGCAAAATACTTAGCCATTAGCAATGCGTGGGCTTACCACAGTCTAGTTAAGTTTTCAAAATGAATCTACGATCATTCAGGTGCCTAATGCTTATGTATTATTCTAGATCATATTCTGCGTACTAAATTTTATCTAAATTCACCCAGAAGTTTGAAGGAATAATAAACATACATACGAGCTTTTGTCTTTATAATAGTAATCCAATTCTTCAAAACAAAAGCAAAATGTGAATATTTTAACAATATATAGTAAAATTATATAGGTATTCCTTAGATATATTGATACCGTTTAGATGTTAGAAAATGGTTGTACATAAACTATATATTTTTAGATGCAGTCATTTATAAACTAATGATAAATAAAAACTAAAATAATATGTATTTATATACAGATAAAGATAAACAACAATCCTTAAAAAAACATGGTAAAATAAGTACCTATGTAAGAACTTATGCAACTCGTCCCTTAGCTTGTTTCTTTTGAACTCTACTTGCACAAAGTGTAAGTAGTTTTTAATGATTGCTGATTAATATACGACCTTCTCAAGGACGGTCGTTAGTGTCAACTGCATATATTTTTTGCAATCGTTCGAGGTAATATTGTCACATAATTTATATTAATAACTTATTATTATTGAATTGCTTAATAAATTCTAAAATTTATACATTTTTTAACTTTTTCATTATTAATATTATTACGATCTGTGACATCGGGAATCGGAATTCCCTCGGAATAAAGCACGTGTATTGCTCTTGGTTAACAAGAGTGACTTATGGAGATCCACTAACATGCGCATGCGCGAACTGTGCACATACTAAGCACAGTTCTAACTAAATTACTCTCTGAACACTATTTTTCGCCACTAGTTACACTTTCACCATGACTTTAAACCGCTTTACCAATTTTCCGTATTACTTCTCAGTCTTCACTTAGCTCTGAAATTCAACTGATCTCTCGACACATTGCCGACCTTTTTATATGCATAAACAAAGAACATTCTAGTATCCGAAAATTCGAAACTTTCCTAGTAATTTCGATTCCTTTCTGGAAAATGTTTTGTCCCTCATTTACACAAGGCATTTTACAATTACTGATCTTCTCTATTAATTGTCATGTGTTGACAACTGTCTTAAGATGTATAAAAACGTGCTTCGGACGTGCCTTTTTAATTATTATTTTTGGAGTAATGACGTTACACACTCTCCATTACGCGATAATCCATACTAATATTATAAATATGAAAATGTGTTTGTTTGTTTGTCCGTCTTTCAGGTCGAAACGGAGTGACGGATTGATGCTATATTTTGTTACGGTGACAGTTGGAGGGCTGGAGAGTGACATAGGCTACTTCTTACCTCGGGAGATTATCTCACTCCTACTGAAAAACACATTATAATAAAATCCAAAAAAAAATTATAATCAGAATTACTTGAAAGTTGGTATTAAAGCTCTTCAATACAATTAAAATAAATATGTGTTTTAACATTTTTCAAAATTCATTCCATAAGGGGGTAAAATAGGGGATTCAGTCTATGAAAAAAAAACAATACGTCTATTAGATTTTTAACGCGAGCGAAGCCGCGGGTCCTGCTAGTAAATTATTATTTATTCATATAAGTGTATTGAGATATTATATTTATGGTAGTAGGTATATTTTCTGGAAATTTTCCAATCATTCGAGCTATATAACGACCCAGTAGTGAAGCTATCATCAAAAGAAAGCGTATCAAATAGATAGTATAGAAAAAAATGTCGATATCTATTACGTAGTGCGATATTGATTTATTTATCTTTAAATGTTATATTAGGCCAAGTACAAACGATTAATTTTTGATCCATATCACTAAAATGCAAAATATCTTTTGGCCTACTCTATTAGCCGTGAAAAGACAAGATAAAGACACAGAAGAGTTTTTATATGTATAATATTAAAATGACTAGGATTACTTTTATGAATGCGAAACTTCGTACGTACCTCTTCTGTTTGTGAACCGATTTTCTTTTTTTTTCTTAAGTTATACTTCCTTCGGTACGTTTGGAAAAAAATATGAGAGTATATTTTTTACGATGCGCGCGCACACCGACAACCAAAAAGCGACATGATGAAGTTAGCTGAAACCGACATGATGAAGTTAGCGACATTCCTTTTATAAACAGAGAGTTGTGACATACGGGATGAAATGTTTAGCTATTTTTGTTCTGTTACGCCAAAGAAGTATAACTTCTTACGTGCGTACATAAGTACACACACACGTTTTTTTTTTTGTCTATTAGCTATTGACGAGATTTAGTGCTATCAATAAAACAATTATTATGGTCGAATCTCGACCGGTGGGCCAACAATAATATTTTCTAAGCCAACAAAATATGTAACTAATATATAACTTTTATTTCAAAAATATATCTTATACCTAAATCCATACGAAGAATTTGCATACTTGGTTTAACATTGCGCCTTGTTATCAATACTTAGTAAATTGACTTGCAAGATGATTTTTTCTTAGTAGTCATACTCGAAGGTATTACTTCTGAGAACCACGCCAATGTGATACACATTAACTTATGTATCTGTCTAAAATCACATTTTATACCTATTTTTAACCGACTTCCAAAAAGGAGGAGATTCTCAATTCGTCGGAATCTTTTTTTTTAATGTACGTTCACCGATTACTTGAAGACGTCTAAACCGATTTGGATTTTTTTTGTTTCACAGGGTATACTTTCCAGGTGGTCGAGCGGTTTTTTTTAAAAATCAACAATAAATATTTTTTTAAATAAATTGTTTAATCGAATATGTTATTAAAAAACTTTCTTCTTACAAATTACCTGCTTATTAAAAATAGAAAAATAAAAACTTTAAAATAACTTCCAGGCATGTAAAAAATAAGTAAACGGAGGTTTTCATTTAGAATAGATACATAATCAGATATTTTCGAAGTCGGTGCCAGCCGACAATATTTTAAGATATGAATATCTAATAGGTTAATCTGTATTTTACGTATCAAAATATATTAGATTTGCTTTGCATCGGCTGGCACCGATTTCGAAAATATCTCATTAGGTATCTATTCTAAATGGAAACCTCCATTTACTTATTTTTTACATTTTAGTGCCTGGAAGTCGGTTTTTTTAAACGTTTTAGAAGACCTATTTATTATTATTTAATTAGTCAATTTTCACTTAGACGGATAATATAGATACCTTTTATCGAATTAATATGTAGTTAGCAGTACTAATATTCTAATATCCTATGATAATAATATTTAATGTAGGTGGATGAAAAGTATTAAAACAATATAGGTAAACGTACTTTTTAAATTTATTCATATATTTTTGTGTTTTTATTAGACATTCGTATATGTTTGTGTTTTTATTAATATTGTTAAAAAAGGTTTTATACAAGTTAGCTCAAATATTTGTTTAAACATACAGATTTAAACGGACGGGTTTTATGAAATTAAGAGGGTTATATCAAAATTATTTTCATTTTTTGTTAACTATAAAAAAATAGATAGTTTTGTATTATAACATTATGCAAGGTCTTTTTAGAATGTAGAGTACTTCTTCTTAATATAATGAATATCGATCATCATTAGGCAAAATAAAAGTTTTAACAACTGGCCTCTATGAAATATTAAAGATGTCATACATTTTATTGTAACAATCAATTACCAGGCAAGCATTTTGTTTATTGATACTAGTATAAAGCGAGACTAATGTTTTTGTTATATTACAAAGAAGTTATGTAATGAATTCATTTTATATTGTAAATTTTTAGGAGTCAGTAGAAATTAAACATATTTGGCTCAGTTTGCAGTGACTCTACTTGCTGTGCCAGCTGTCGAGGGTTCGAGTTCCGCTGTGGGTTTCATTTGTGTGATGAGCCCGAATGTTTGTACTCCAGTCATTGGTGTTTATATTTATATTATGTATGTGTTTAAAGTTATATATGTGTAGTGTATCAACTATCCGTATCCATAACACAAGCCTCGTAGCTTACCATGGAACTAGATGTTGATGTGTGTTAATTTTTTTTAACGTTGGGAAATGCACTTACGCACGAGGTGTGGGACTCACCGGCGTAATAAAGCCAGTACTACCCACTAAAACCCAAAAAAACCTTCCCCCGTCTTAATGGGGCGTCGCAGGATCGCTTACGCATTCAAATACGACGCCCCGACGGCAGATCTGCCGAAGCAGACCACCACAACCATGGGGTTGCTCCAAGGTCCACTCTGCTATCAGAGAAGTACCAGGAGCAACCCGCATGGTACATCGCCCTCCGGAGAGGGCCACCTCCCTGTGCGTTTCTTGGCTTCGGGCCCGGCTGTATTGCCAGGCACTACTGAGCCCCCCCACCACGACAAGATGAACGTACGTTGGGAGGGCCAACACATTTATTTAAATATTTAATTTAAATGAATAGTCCAATACACTGCGTAATCATGTGCTAGCACTGACTTTGTAATAATATGTGTAAGATCCAAAAGAGTAGAGAGAATCTAAAAAGAGTGATTAGTTACACAATAATTGCAAATTACTCATATATATACTATTCTTTATTGCACTTAAAAAAAAATCGATACAGTAATTTAAAATTAGTTGTTATTTACAAAGGTGGACTTATCTCTAGAAGAGATCTCTTCCAGCAAAACTATGGTAGTGAGAAATAGTGTTACAAAGCGAGTTGGTAATTATGTGGTGTGCTTATTGTCAAAAATGTGTGATTTTTATTAATTTTTTATTTCTATTATGACTTAAGTAAATCCTTTCATATATCTATAATCTATATCTAATAATGTAGATCAATTATTTTTTTACCATTTAGTGGGGCTTATATTGATACGTATATTGATTTAAAGTAACGGTCCTAAAACAAATAAAATTGCTTTCTTTACAAAATATGTAGTGTCGAATAGATTCAATTTTATACGGAACCTTTTTATTTTCATACATATATACGGTAATAGCTAATAACTTGGCCGATTAGTCGTGGTCATCGCTCAAGTAAATGAAAGTGTCTTGGCTAACTTTGCTAATGTAAGAAAAGCAACCGGATGTAATACATGACATAAAACTACCCACAATATTTGCCCAATGATGGGAAAAAAATCATATAGGTATTAATAAAAGAAAATGTTAACTGTTTCCGGTTGAGCAGGTACACATTTAGATTTACAAATTATTTATGAGAAGGTATTAGCGATTTTCCCATAAAGATAAGAGAATATATTTGTTTTCTAAATATATATATCAAGTTAATTTAAAATAATTCACCATTAAGGCTTAAATTATGTATGTAAGGGCAAACAAGGCGCGGAGGGCAGTACAGAGTAATGAGTGAAATGAGTAGGATCGCGAGTTTATCGAACTCTTTTTGACATATATACAAATTATCAGGCTTAAAATGAACGTCAATTGGTATATTCCCTTACATTATGACACGCATCTATAAAAAAATAAATTCGTATAAAATATCAGTAGACAACATTTAACGCCACAAATAATGCTTCAAAAACATTAGAAGTATGAAATTCGATACTGATGTTGTTTATTTCTTCCTTCCCCCATCTTGTCAAGCTTTGCCATTAGATTGACAGACCGCAGATATTGGGTTGACAGCTGTCAGTTGCAAAGGTAATAAAGGGTAAAAGTAGTTTCAAGCCCTTAATCTTATGGGAGTGAAGTAACCGCAGGTAATGCAAACTTAGTACAGATTAAAAATTCAACACTGCAATTGACTATAATTGCATAAGGCATGGTACCTATTGCAGGGGTGTTGTAGTGAATGCGCAAGCGATCCTACACACCCCATTGCACTGCGGCGACGGGTTCCGCTGTGGGTTTTAGTGAGTAGGAGTCTCACAGTACCCTACCCATTGACGGCCGGTAGGGTCCCCATGATGGGTTTCCCCAGCGTCAACAAAAAAAAAATGGTACCGATAGATACATTTTAGGGCTTTGTATA
The DNA here is from genome assembly GCA_947093115.1 of Brenthis daphne. Taxonomy (NCBI): domain Eukaryota; kingdom Metazoa; phylum Arthropoda; class Insecta; order Lepidoptera; family Nymphalidae; genus Brenthis; species Brenthis daphne. The sequence goes on along the minus strand of OX352477.1, from coordinate 26,539,068 downwards.
TGAAACTTCGAGAATGGACCCTAATACCAAACCGTGTGGGTTTGGTCTGTTTTTCTTACCATCTGTAAAAGTTAAAAGGCTATACCTTTGCACTATTTAGGTAGGCAGTTAAAATTATTACACAATAAAACTTCATTTTAATGTACTAAAGATTACAGATTCGATTCTTAGTTACAAGAATTAATATACCATTTCCGACATATTCATATAATTTATAGTGTACAATAATGAATTGCGTCGTTATTTAATTGAAACAAATTTATTACAAGATTTATAGCAAAAACATGTTTTTAAAAACATTAACAAAGCTTTATGTTTTGTTAGATTACATTTTTATTGCAATGTTAACTATCTATTTACGTAATATCATCAATTGGTACATTTCACTGTGAATATAAAATATTATGTTTTGAGTTAGCTATAAATAGTTTAGTATAACGAATTAAACTTTTTTTTAATTAATAAATACATTTATCTGTTAACTAACTAGTGACTTACGCGACTCGCTCGAGTGCATCCCGTTGGCTTAATACGATGTAAACTTTTAATTTACTTCTAAAATATATCTATTTTGTATAATATTTTAAAAAACTTTATTTCTGTGCATGCTGTGTTTATTTGTAAGTAATGACTGCATTTAGTTCCCAGTTTTTCGTTCTATTTTTTATATTTGTGTGTATTATTGTAAGTGATTGTAAATAAACCTAATAAATAAATAAATGAACAGATAAAAATGATTATTGTAAAACCATATGAGATGACTCGTGCTATTGCCGTCTTTTCTGTAGACGTACCATTTTTTAGAATATTGTTTTAATAATTATGTATCTTTAATGGTTTACCCATTTAATTAGCCATGTAAGCGTACGAAAATAGTTTTTTTGAAAAAAAAACCTCATTGTTCAGCCATTTTGTACAAAATACTTACAAATTATAGACACAAACCTTCCTCGTTTATCGCTCTTTCTATCAGTAAAATTTCTATTATTCTAATATATCTATTTTAGAAATTTGCTTAGTTAGGGTAGTTTAGAAGAAAAAAGCACAGAATAGACAGAGACAGACAGCGATTTTGTTTTATACTATGTATAAAAATAAAAAGAGTTGTGAGATACGCTATCGGTTTCTAAACGGATGGCGTATTTCATGATGTTTATTATGAAACAATATAGAAGTATTAAACCATTTTATTAGTGTTTCATATGAAATTCATATGTTAGAAGTCTTACATATTTTAGTCTTGTTATTTCACCAAGTCATAGTATTTAGTTTTATCCAGTCTATAATAAATCTAACATCAATATTTAATTATATTTAATAGAATTTTTAATAGCTGAAATTCCATTACCCTATACATGTTTCAGACAATTTACAGAACACTAAAATAAATTGCAAAACTAATCCCTAGTTTAGCATATATGAACCAAGGCAATAAATTCGACGGACGAGAGAGCTTGGAGTTACTTAATTTATTTACACCACTTACTGGGCAATGAATTCAGAATAACAACCATTACTAATATTAATCTCGTACCTACCGCATTAAGCAAAATCTCTCTCCATAAACAGATAAACCCAGATCAGTGAACAAGAAAGCAAATGAACTACACTATACTACGTATAATAGAAAATAATAAGCAAACCGTGATACAAATTATTCATATTACTATAATAAATTATATCAAAACCTTACGAAATCTTTGTAATAGCTTAGTTATGGGTTACATCACATTGATATATGACAGATTTTTTGTATCATTAATAAAGCAAATATTATTTTTTCCACGTGGACCACACACAGGGTAACGAGAAGCTCGGTAAAAATGAAATTATCTAATCCGTGCTTGCCGTATGTATCGCGTATTATTCAATTATGAATACAAACAGCGCAGACTCGTAATAACAGCTTAGAATGTAATGACACGCTGCATCAGTTTATACAGTTGTATCAAACCTATGCATTTGATGGAAGCACCAATCTCGCATACCACAATTGCTTACATACATTGTACCAATAATAAGATATTGGTAAATTTGATATAAAAGTAACAGCGCAATGAATTGTTTCCAAATGGATTTTGTCGGGGAAAGCTATTTATTTGAAAAGGTCCGTAAAGTTGGCGGAGGCAAATCCGAGCGGAACTAATGGTGTGTTTCAATACAATGCGTCGTTATTGCTTTCCGAGCGACGTAATCTAGCCATTTGACTGGATGCTAGATTTAATTAGATTTGCATTTCAATAAGCTCCTGAATATTATTCAGATGTCACCATCGATTTCATAGTTAATATTGACTTTTTATTTAAATGGGTCCGAGCGAAAAAGAGTTAATAAATATGTTAGCTTTAGCGCATCTTGTTGCAGTAGGTACCTACATTTATTTTAATAATCTATTCTAAAAAATAGATAGAGTATATAAATATAGGCGCTTCTTATCAATGTTATGAAGCTTTTTATTATGAAAAAAATATTCATGACTAAAAACAAAAACGAAAGAAGGTAGGTCAATCAAATTTTCAAATTTACGTATCATTTCTTTATATGTATGTATATATGTATATATATATATATATATATATATATATATATACATATAGTAGCGTATGCTAATAAACTTTTATTGAGTAGGTAACCTACCTCTATAAATATTAATAAAAGAAAAAAGGTATTCTTCATGAACAGAACTATTTCGAACAAAACTTAACACTAGAAGACATAAGAATGGTTTTAGAACCCTTCAAAAAGCTTTACTCGTTAAAAAATTAAGTAAATGAAATTTAAATGCTCTAAAAAGAAGAAAATAAACTTTAGATAAAATCAAACCCATCTATTTATTACATTACACAAAAAGCTCATCGCGAAATGTAGATTGAACGCAGGCGAATCCGCGGGTTCTGCTAGTGTTATTATAAGAAGAATGTTACGGGTATAAATTAAAAATGTATTTCAGAGAACAGATTGCGTGTTTCTTAAGCACATTTTCGTTCTTACTTCTGATACGTCTATCATAGACTTAACGACCTTGATATTGAAAACGCGTCAAGTGAGAAATGAAAGTGAAACAGATTTGTTTTCTCTTTTAACGGTTACGTTATTGATGACTTAACTAATTCTAAAACCGAGCAGCGCGTTTAGCCGAGACAAATTTAACCATTTTTACAAAAATTACATTTATTATATATTTGTAATTAAAATGTATAATTAAAAAGTAAATAATTTGAACTCAATTATGTAGTTCATTATATTTATTTATATCAAAAGTGTGAAATTGCTGAAAATAAAGTTGTTGATGATATTTTAAAATAGGAAAAGAAAACGCACGACAATGAGTGAATTAAAATATTAATCAAGAATTCTGAGTTCAAAGAATAGTTCAAGTTATTTAATACATAGTTATATGTAAGTACTGTTTATGTAATAATGCTAGAAAATATATAGTTTTAAATTATACAGTCCAGTTTATAAACATAAAATAAAAACTACTCGCGTCATTTACGACTAAGATTGTAGAGAACAAATATCTCAGAATCTTCTAACAAACAGGTTCTTGACGACGTTTTCCTTCGCCGCGAATACCGTAATTATTATAATTATTTAATATTTCACATATTTATGTTACACAATTTATATTTTTATAAACTCTTAAAACACAAAAATGACCAATACGGTTTTACTGTCTACCATTAAATACTAATTATTCTAATTACAGTCAACCTTTAAGTTATTTTACACATTAAATATTAACAATACTTTAATCAAATAATCAGTACATTTTAAGATATCTCAAATAAAAATTCTTTTATTGAGAGTTTAATAAATAATCGCCTATATATAATACAAGCGACTCACCCTCGCTTTGTTCGGGTTCGTCTCTAGCTTGCTTCCCATACAAATTTTCATCCCCATTTTCACCCCCTTAAGGGATAATTTAAGCGATAAAAATGATCCTATGTTCTTCGCAGGATCTCAAACTACCTTCTTATCAAATTTCATCTAAATCGGTTTAGTAGATCCAGAAATTACCCCCTACAACGTCACAAACTCACAAACTTTACCTCTATATAATATTAGTATAGATTGATTCAGAGTTTTGTCTAACATCAATTCAATCTATTGTTGCCCACTCTAAGCTAAGTGAAAACACTAAGTATTGAATTGGTTAGATTTTAAGCGACCTTGCTTATGTATTTTCAACATTATTGGGTCAATTTCTGAAATTAACTGACGTAATGAGTAATTAGCCGCTTTCTCAATAAGCCAGAGTACGCACTATGTACACGTTTAACGGTATCGCATGCTCTTTCACAAAACTTAATACAACATGTAAATTGCAAAGAATTGTCCCACTTATTATAAACAAATTTACAGTTACTCTACTTATAAATATTAGATACTTCCTTTCTTATTTATGTTTTTATTTTTATTTTTGTGCTACTATCCTAATACTACTATAGATTGTTTATGACACGAATTTGAACTTAACTCCATTTCAATAAAGTAGTAATTCATTTATTCATTTTTCACTATGGACCATAATTAATTCATTAAGTTTTTAACGTTATAGAGTCCTTTTTGCCAACATTACATACGTGGCCTGATCTGTTATCAAATTGGACCCGTAGTTTCAGAGATTAGCACGTGCAGACAAATTATTAACTCTTCAGCTTTATATATTTTTAGTATGAATTGATAAAGGTATAGGCTATCGAACATTGCATCTTATAGAAGCAAAGTAATTTCCATAAATAAACTACACGAGTGGAGCCGCGGACAAAAGAAAGTAAATAAAAAAAAAGCCTTTTACAGTCCTATTCTATATATACTTTAACTATGCCAAAGCTCATACTACTATGTAAGTGTTCGTACTCGGTAGGTACTATACCTATGCTTAAAGATAAGTACAAAGTTTGCTCTGATATAATCAAGTATTAAGTTAATCCATCCTAATTACTAATTTTATAAATGTGAAAGTGTGTTTGTTTGTTTCTTTGTTTGTCCTTCTTTCACGTCGAAACGGAGTGACGGATTGGGGTGATTTTTTATGTGGAGATAGTTGGGAGGGCTGAGTGACATAGGCTTCTTTTTACCGCGGGAGATTATTTCATTCCTACGGGAAAACAAGTTATAATGCAACCAAAAAATTATTTATCATCAGAATTACTTGAAACTTGGTGTTAATGCTCTTCAATACAATTAAATAAATACCTGTTTTAGCATTTTTAAAAATTCATCCAATAAGGGAGCAAAATAGAGGATGAAAGTTTGTATGAAAAGTACCTTTTTAGAGTTTTTTTGTAGTTTTAGCGCGAGCGAAGCCGCGGGTTCTAGTAAGTAGTAATATATAATTTTTCACGATTTTTAATAATAAATCTTTTCCATAAATATCTATATCAAAATAATATTGTACAAAACAATGAAAAATCTATTAATAGAACTGTTAAATGTTTTGTATTTTAGATTAAATTGTATCTTACTGACGTGAGGACACGTTTGGCTCAGTTTGTAATGAGCCTACTTGCTGTGCCAGCGGTTGAGGGTCCCCCGCTGGAGTCCCGCTGGGGGCATTCATTTGTGTGATGAGCACGAATGTTTGTACTCTAGTCATGGGTGTTTATATTTATAATATGTTTATGTTTAAAATTATATATGTGTAGTGTATCAACTATCTGGTATCCATAACACAAGCCTCGTAGCTTACCATGGAACTAGATGGTGCTGTGAGGTAATGTCCCAACATATTTATATTTATAAATTAATGAAGTGAATATCGCCACCTACCATTAAAAACCTACGTTGTTAATGTCACGTACTAAACAGTTCCTGCTTCCTACATGTTTCAATACAAGTGTTTAGTTTACAAAAAAGTTTACCCACGACCTTATTTCGTAAATCGAACGGAAAACTGTTAATCGAGTTAGTAACCAAAAACTAGAATATAATTGGATTCAAAATTAATAAGACAATGGAGGAGTATTCACAATCAGCGGCACCACGGCCCATGATTAAAAGAAAATTAAGGTCGTACGTAACCACTTCACCCTGAGCTCGATTGCAGGTACGAATCGCTTATCGATTTTAACCCTAAAGGCCGAGTGATTGTATTATTAAAAGATTATTATTAGGCTAAACCAAAGTAGTTCTAACAGCCTTGAGTATCTTAGTTTTGCCAATTTGAAGTGTCAAGATTGAGTTTACTAAAATTAATTGGCAGGTATTGACAATATAAATTATTACCTATCCTAATGTTAACCTCTATTTACGTTACTTATTGGTTTGACAATGAACAATTAATAAATAGCATGTCCTTAAGTGCCTATGATATATACAATAAAAATAATTATTTATATAAAACTTAGAAGATTCTTTTTTAATGTCTACACCGCACTAAATCTCTGAAAATAACAGTCCGATTTAAAAAAATAGTAATAAGTTACAAGATATTTAACATCACACAATAATTCTAAGTAGCAAGGCAAAAATACAAAATAAACTACACGAGTAGAACCGCGGTCAAACGCTTGTAAATATTATAAAACTACTAGCGACTCACCCTTGCTTAACTCGGGTTCGTCCCTTGCTTGATTACCAATACAAACTTTCACCCCCATTTTCACTCCCTTAAGGGATGATTTCCGGGATAAAAAGTAACCTATGTCCTTCCCAGGGTCTCAAACAATCTTCTTACCAAATTTCATCTAAATCGGTTCAGTAGATCCAGAGATTACTCCCAACAACGTCACAAACTCACAAAATTTACCTCTTTAGAATATTATTAGTATAGACTAGCTAAACTGTCGTATTAAGTAACTCAATTTTGTCGTATATTAGAATAACTGATCTAAAATATTTTTCCTTTATATTTGTATACAGTGTATGTATACAAAAGACATTATTTACAATAACTTAGTATTTTTTGTAAATTGTAAAATAAAAACTAAGTGAAACTGCGAAGTACCTACTCTTAATTTTACCTTCCCAAATGATAACGACCGGTTTCACCAATAATGTTACAACTTACATATAAGCCAGTGCTGCGAAAAATGGAAGTAGTACAAAAAAACTTCATGGTAGCCGTAATTCGTACCGCATTAAGATAAATTCAAGCATATGCTTAGTGTTTTTAGATACACTTGAATGATTCAGGTGTGCCAATAATTAGTAAAGTATACTTATAACTTATTATCTATACTAATAAATGGAGAGCCCATCTTTTTGTTCGGTTATACTGCGATAACTACTGAACCGATCGGAATAATACTCATACCATAAGATGCAGCGTGTTTCGGAGATATATGATATGTTGGTGATTATTGTACTATGTGGGCAGAGCCGCAGGAAAACGCTAGTAGTTTATAAACGTATTCTATGTCAAAATACTTTATGCTAAGCTTGTAGTTAAAGATAAATAAAGATTATTTTTAAAACTTATTTCATATTATAATGAAATCTTAAGGGGAATGTTTTCTGAGTTCAACCGGTTTAAAATTAGCCTTCACGATTAGAATTTAAAAACAAATGATATCGGTGTGTCGCAAAATTCGTTACAGCTTTTATAAAATACAAACTTGATTTTAGTACCAATAAAATGAATATTGTATGTGTATAAATCTACCTCTACACTTCTATACTAATATTATAAAGAGGAAAGATTTGTATTTCTGTATGTTTGTAACGAATAAACTCAAAAACTACTGGACCGATTTAAATTAAATTTGTTAAGAAGATAGCTTGATACCCTGCGAAGGACATAGGATATTTTTTATTCCGGAAATCATCCCTTAAAGGGGTGAAAATGGGGATGAAAGTTTGTATGGGGAGTCAACCTAGAGACGAACCCAAGCAAAGCGAGGGTGAATCGCTATTATTAAATATTTACTTTTAACGTAACAAATTAAATAAATGAATATATATACTAATTTAATGAATGGTACTTAGATTTTTTGTTTGAATCCCCTGCATAATTTTAGAGCTTAAGCTCTGCCATACATTGGAACGCATTTCAAAAATGAGCTCATTTTGTCGCCCACTAACAATTGCAATGTCTTACTTTAAGCAACAGTAAGAGATAAAGCCACCATTACAAAAAGGAAATATGGTGTTTATTATGATTCAAACAACCAATATATGTATAATACAAGGAAATATTTATCCAAGAAGAAATCGTATCTGTGCGCCAAACTGATTATGTTCAGTAACCTATACAAGAATACTAAACAGGCAAAATGTCATGGTATCATAAAGACTAAAAAAATAACTAAACAAATATTTTAATGTTCAAAAGATGAAATAATTATTTTTAGATAAAGTGATCAATATCATAACCCATTGATCACTAAAATAGAGACGCGTGGGTGAGCCCTTTCTTTTGCATACATACTTGTATACGTCTTGTTAGCGGTTACGGGTCATTTATCCATGTTGGCTGATAGATACAATTCATACATACCTAGTCTTTATGATCTGATTGATGGCGTCTCCATCGGACAATAAATTTCTTAATCGGTGAAAGTGTTAAGAATCGTAAATATGATTGAGATAGCGTTAGTAAAGTTTCATATAAATGTTTATAAACAATTAATAAAAGAAAACCTTCATTTGTCTATGATATCGAACGGGCCTTCCAACTTTTACTGGAGAAAATATACTTTTGTTATTGCTTATAATATCTTTGTATAAATTAGCATTTGTTTTTTGTAAGAGAGAGATATTTTAATAGCCATTTTAGATATTAGATCGGCTTCTGTTTCAAATAGCAATTTATCATTATTTCGAAATTTTCTTAATGCTTTTTAAATAATATAATATTAAACATAAATGCATAAATTAAATACATAAATGAAATAAATACACACTTAACAAAATTATACCAAACATGTAAAATACTTAAAATTAAAAACCATAATATATTAATATATTGGTGAAAATATAAGAATAAATACATTTATATTATATTTATATATATATATATATATATATATAACCATAAGCGTATGTGTTTTCAGTTTCTCTCAACAAGTGCTAAATACTTGACATTTCATTATGCAACATGTGTTGATTCGAACAATCATCGAAATATTCACGGCCACTGTGAGGCGTGGATTAGTCATACTTATGATGTAAAGTGATAAACGTCTTTTAAGCCTCAGTACTGTGCCACTTAAAATTTAGTATTACCTGAGAAAAATACGTAAGCAAGTTATTTTAAATATTATTTTTCTCTACACTAGAAAATATAAAATGAGGGCAATATTTTTTTAACATTTACGTTACTTCTACAAATCTACGATATTTTTGAAACGGGATTTATTATTATTATTACGGATAATATATTAAAATAACTCATCATCTCCCTGCCAATTTCCCAATTACTTGGGGTCGGCGCAGTACATCTTCCGTGCTGCTGATCGGTTTTGGCAAAAGTTTTACGACCGGCCTCCAGTTCAACATCAACCCCCTTTGGGAAAAATATTAAATTAATAGTAAAATTAATGTAACACGTATTTAGACATTTTCAAAATTCCATCTCTAAATGTGACAAATGGAACCATAGAGTAGCAGCCAGGCGATGTCGAAAGAAGTGCCTTGTTGTATGTATAGATAAATATTATTATTTACTTTATATCTTTTTTATAATAAAAAGCCAGTATGTTTATTTCGAAGTAATAAATATTTTATTATGCATGATTTCTAGGTAAGAGAATACATTAATTTTCAATACACATTATATATCATTCCTTATATATATTTTTTCTAGGACGAGACAGTGTTATCTAGGAGATCTGTCTGGACAAAAAAACTAGAATAAATATAATAATGCCTTAACAATAAAAAGTAGTGAAACATAATATAGAGTCTGTCGTTTTGTAACTGAAAATATTAACTTTTTTAATTTAATATCTTGTGCTTCAAATTCATCTTTGCTGTTATGCCGAAAGACACGGTAATTAAAAGACAAAACGGTTTTCGCACTTACATGTGCCAAGGTGATGACGAAGTAACTTGTCAAGTTTCTCAATGAGTGCAGGTAAATAATAGGCACAAGGTCGCACAATATTTGATCTGATCGTGTACATCTCATAATATTATGCTAAGCTTTAATAATCTGACAATTGCGTCACAAATCACTTGTTAGCATTTACACATGTACAATACTGATTTACTTAATGTAGTTGAAGCAAAGTATATGAAATTGTAAAACACAATGATTGCTATATATACAATTTTTATGTCATTTAATTATATTTTCTCTTATATTAATAAACGAGTAGTAAGTTCAAATTGGACGTATAAACAGAAGTTAAAACTTTCATTTCCATTTTTCTAACTTTAAATATTTACCAACAATTTTCAAAAAATCGTTTTTAATTCTTCATATATAAATTCTTCTTCTTCTTCTCCCTGCCCATTTCCCAATCACTCGGGGTCGGCGCAGTACATCTTCTATACTGCTGAAAGGATTTGGCAAAAGTTTTACGACCGGCCGCCTGCCTGACGTCAACCCTCCTTCATATATAAATTATATTTACTATATTGACTTATTTAGGCAGTAAATGAATTTAAATATTTTATGAGGCCTCACATGTCACCTTAGATGCATAATTCCTAACAAACTCTTCAAAAAGTGGCTTCGAAATGCGTCCACGTAGCCTATCTTATCTACTATGACCTACGAGAGCGAAGTGACTCTACAAAATAAACGAAGCAGGCAGGGCCGCGACAAAATACTAGTAACTTTTTTTTCTCTAAATAGATCAATAACCATTACAAAAGCGATTTACTTCATCTTAACGGTGTTGTATGTGCGTCCATTGTTGTTGCTCATGACCTTTACAATTAGGTTCTGTTGAGAGCATTGTACTGTTACTGAGTAACCTTACAGGCTTTGTTTTTCAAAATGTTTGACCTAATTTTGGACACTATTTGAACTGCCTTATTGTTTCGTAATTTAAAAGTATCGCCTATTATATATACATACTACATACATATATATTTAGAATATTTTTAGTTATTTAGTTTGTAATAAAATAATTTAAATATACATATATACTTAATTGTAATAAGTTTGTTTGTTGTGAGTTGCATTCAAAGTAAATCAAAATAGTTTTAGTGCAAGCTTCAATCCAGCTCTTACAATTTACGATGAAAAGAAAGACGTATATAAAACTTTTCTTTTTCCTACGAAGCCTTTTCTTTGAGCGTGCACAATATTCCAGCGTGTATGAATTCACCATGAACTAGATACAAGAAAGGGAATCTCCCTCTAATTCAAACCTATGTTTGCATCTTGGTACTTTTTCAGCCATACGATACCTTCATTCCTATTATTTCATGTATTTTAAATTTTTATATATATTGTTATTTCCTTTGATTTCACAAAACTTATATATTCGAGTCTCAACTCAATAATAAATTATTAGTTAATTACTTAATATAAAATTTATTTGCTACTTGTCTTTAAATATAGTCATGATTTTTGAGAGTTTGACTAAAAGTATAAATGCGAAAGTTTGGATGGATGGATGTTTGTTACTCAAATACGCCAGATCAGCTGAACAGATCTGCATGAAATTTGGCACAGAGGTAGATTATAGTCTGGATAACTATAATCCTAATAACTGGATAACTGGGACTTTTAACCCCGGAAAAATGTACGGTTCCCGTGGGATTTTTGTTTTGCACAGAGCAAGGGATTGACTAACTATCTATTCCATACTAATCGTTCAAACGTACCTAGGGACGAACCCGAGCGAAACGAAGATGAGACGTGAGTCGCTAGTAATTAATAAAGAAAATTGGTAATAATTTAAACTATTTAACTATTACTAATAGCAATTAAAACAATGTAATCGATTATAAAAGCGTTTAATTAGCAATTCAATCGAATATATTAATCATACGTAATCGCCCACCTCTCTAAGAACACCATGTCACTTTTAGCATTAATTGAGCAAGTCTAAAGCACACAGGATTTAGTCAATACACTGTCAAAACCAATATTTGTAATCGTTGTGCAAAATATATAACTTTTGACGTGGTACGTAATAATATTAGATATATGTTTAAGATAAATATAATTAGCTTATACGAATATTTTCAGTTTACTGGTTTATTATGGCAGTGGTAGCCCAGTGGTAACGCGCTCGCTTGAGAAACCGAGTGAAGCGGGTTCAAATCCCGGGTCTCGCACCTCTGATATTTTCATGTGCGAATCATTTCTAACATGATTACCACTTGCCTTACGGTGAAGGAAAACATCGTGAGGAAACCTGCATGTCTGAGAGAACTTAGCAAGTTTTCGAAAGACATGTGAAGTCCGCCAACCCGCACTTGGCCAGCGTGGTGGACTATGGCCTGATTCCCCCTCGTACTGAAGGGAGGCCCGTGCCCAGCAGTGGGACGATAAAAAGGGCTGAATACATACATACATACATACATACTGATTTATTTATTTTTGTATACCTTCGCTATTTTAAAACAAGATGAATACTAATTTTAACTCGACTTATATTTTTAAATTTTTAATTCTCCACTATGAACCAGTAAAATGGTAGTACATATATCAATTAATATTATCTTATCAACTCGCATAATCTAGAATTAAATTGTAGTATGTTTCCATACATACCTAATTGTATATATTTTTTAATACTTATAAAGTGGGTTTACTTGTGATAAATACAATATACACATATCGTATATTTGTAAAGAAATAGTTTCTGAGCATAGCAAAATTGAGATCGCAGTTTACGCTTAGTGGTTCCTATGATACATTATTCTTATGAAAATAAAAATCAAGGGACGCTATTACATACATTTATATTCGCTATTCATTATATATTTCAATATATACTTTTTATTTTGAAAATAACTGTTTATGAAAAGCATCAATATCTAGAAAAGTTATTAAATGAAATCACAAATCTGATAGTGATAAGATGACGATCGAGGCCAAGCGAAAAGTTAACAAAAACTTCGAGGTCCACTGGATGAAGCAAAGTTCACGACGAACAGTGAGTGTTCAGAATATTTTCTCTAAGTGAAAAAAAACTTAAACCACATTACTTACGCTTGGTGTCGAGAGCGAATTTTGCTTCGCAGTAAAAAATAATAGAGTTAGCGGCGCAAACTTTTTTTCTAGTACAAAACGTTCAATAGACTTTTTTAAATGGCTTTTTGCACATCTGTTGGAAATAGATTCGCACGAAACACATGGATACTTTCGATTGAAATACAGCACGGTCGTCGGTCGAGGCCATCTAAGTATGTAAATTTTGTACCTATTGCGGTCCACTTACGTCTTATCTGTCCATTACTTTTGGAAGACGTTGTAGAGAACGTGAATACGCGACGTAATTGAGATCATATGTATATTAGCTTCATGCGGCTAGGTATCATCGAATAAATAAAGTTTTCACACTTATCTTGTAATACTTTTACGTAAACTTCATAATATATGGTAATATCATTTAATGCTTTAGCAATTTTATAATAGCAATCATAACCTAACTTTTCTAAGCCCGGATATGTAATGCAGCCTTAAAAAACCGCATTTAATGTGTATATATATATATATAATGTTGATTGATTGATAAAGCTGTTAAATAAAAATAACATCTGCATCCGCCCTTTCTTATGGAAACCTAGCCAATGACACTTTTCCTCTCTAATATATGTTATATTAATTTTTAGTTGCAAAGACGCGAACATAAAGTTTCTTTTAATCTTTTAATTGTTACGTCATATTACAAATTCAATATTAAAACGGATATTGATCTATTTTTTATGATTGAAACCTTTAAATTTTTATAAAAAAATATATAAAAACGAGAGATTCTGATTATTTTTGTCACGTTATCGGCACAAGGATACGTTTCAATGTTTATCATTCTTACAATTACATCGTTATTCATGAAATGTATAATTTGTTAGTGTATTACAATAAAACGTGTTTTGAGTATTTTTTTGCACAACACAAGTTTATACTTACTGAAAAGTTTGACAGCACTGTTAAATAAAGCCGACCTTAAGAGGCAGAGACCAGCTCCTTTAACGATCTCACAACGGCAATGAAAAATCCAGTCACACTGAACACTGAGCACTGAAAATCAAGTTATCACTACACGAATGTCCTGTCCGGGACCGGAGGCCAAACCCGTTTGGGATACCGAATTCCGGTTTTAGCTAAGGTCACTCTTAACTTGGATCAAAAGCAGACAGTTCCACTTCAACAGTGTTCGAGTTGAAAGGAAAGTCTTAAGAAAGTTTCGTGTGTTAAACTTTTTTCGCGATCGGAGTATCGGCGTCGCGGAGCCGAGAAACACGCGCTACACGAACGGCGGCTCGGTGCAGACTGACGCGCTGTTAATTTTAACAAGTGTGCAGTCGAAGCCTCCCGACGTCACATACACTTCTGTGTGAGTGACGAACTTGCAGATTCCACTACTACTTCACTATTGGAACGCGATATAAATAAATCTTTCGTATCCATTGCTGTTTCCTGCACATTTGAAAGCTCTAACAGTGTTTGGAAAAAGCTGTGTAGTTAAAAGAGCTTTATGGAGCGACACAGCGTCAATGGACTGGAATATTAGCACTAAGCATCAGGTTCTGGCTTTGCTCATTTATTGTTGTGGACCCCGCATGCAGTTGGGTGCATAGTTTTATGAAATTGGTTTTTTGTTCGCGCCGTCTGGCAACTCTCAAAGGAAGGCTTTCAAGTCGTTTTATGGGGCCGCTGAACTTTTATAGTTATTTTGCCATGTTACTGTTTTGTTTTAGAAGTATATTTCAGCTCATTATTCAGTTACATTTACTGTAATATTATTATTGCTGTGAATGTAAGCAGCTTTGTACTTCGTAATCCTTTTCAGCATACTTTTTGATTTATTTTCAAATAGCAATTTCCTTTGTGCACGCGATGGATTTCCGCAAAGCGAACTATGCAACTCCAATAACTAGTGATGGATAAAAAACTGTTAAAAAAACAAATCCCACGAACTAATTTAACTAGAAAACGGAATAAAATTTCAAGAAAATAAATTGATGTAGAGTTTTCATAAAATAATATAATAAAATATACAATATGAAATTAAAATTTAAGTATTAAAAAATAGCTATTATATTTAGAATAAGCTATTACAATATCTGTTAAACAGATTGTACGGAAAATTTGTGTGACGAAATGTTCCAGTATTCGCACGGCCCTTCTCTCAGTTCGCACGATTAACATTTAGACGCTGATAACCCGCACCTTACGAGACTACCACGGATACAATGGCTTACTATCAAAAATTTGTTCTATCTTTTACTTTTATGGCATTTTAAACATGCAAATGACACAAATAAACTAAATATCTCAAAAACAAAACAGATGCAAAGGATCGTTCTATGGTAAAACAATTTTAAATGTAAGAACATATATTATTAGTATGTTAGTGTCATATTATATTTTTGTCATTACTTTTAACACATTTTCTTTTGCTACTTGCTATTATACGTACCTACTTAAAATATGTAAAATTCGTATCTACTATAAAAAAAGGATATTATATGAAACTAGCATTGCCCGCGGTTCCGTCCGCGTTCAGATGACCAAAAACCAAATTCTTTGGTTTTACATATTATTATACTCTTACATTGCAGTTTTTGTATTTTTTCTCAAAAATAAGACATTTTCCCGAGGTAAAAAGTATCCTATATGTTGACCCGGATAACCAGCTATCACCATACCAAATTTCATCAAAATCCCTCTAGTGGTTTTTCTGTGACGCGGTAACAGACAGACAGACAAAAATTCGAAAAACTATAGATTCGGCCTCTGTATCGATAATAATATTTATTTCAATAATATTTTGAAAAATATATTTAATGTACAGATTCGGCTTACTTACAATTTTTTTATATGTATAGATGATCTGTCATTCAGAGTGGATCTGACGAAGTAGGTAAGTGGATACCTCTATGTACGAACTGATCGATCTAACGCTTCAATGCCTTCGGATTTTTGGATTTTTTTAGTAATTAATGAGTCCCATTCATTACAGTCAGTCAAGAGCATAATTAATTCGTGATTTTTTCTAAAAAAAATTAAGTTTCCCTGCCCAATGGGTGAAGGGAATAGGGAGGCAGAGCCCAATTACCATAGATAACTCTACTAGCAAACGTAAAAAAAAAAAAAAACGAACCGTAAATATATTTAGTACAAAATCTAAAACGTAAAAACTAATAACAAAATTATCCAAGTGTGGATTGTAGTAAGAAACTTAAGTACTACACTATAAAATTTACAACATACTAAAATTTAACATTTAATTTTCATTTCAAAATAAATAGCTAACTTCAAATATTAATGTTTAATTAAATAAGTACGTTGTTGCAAATTATATAACTTAGTCCACTAATGCTTTCTACGAGCATATACCTATATAAAAGAAGTTAATTGATCTGTCAAAGTTTCACTTCCAATAATTAAAATTTACTATTACATACTAAAATATTAATAAGAGAAAAAGGTAGAGAATTCGAAAGAAATGATAATAACTAAAACACGAGAAAAACCAAGGGTAAACCCTAGTGTTCTCCAAATTACTATACGTTGCAAATGATGTTTTTAGAGCGCAAAGCTGTAAAGATTCATTAAAATACGCTCAATGGTTTTTGCGCGCAAATATTTATTGGTAAATTACCATATTAATGGGATGAATAGATTAATAAATATCAATTCGAAGTTATCTCGTACTGCTCACGTTTTTGTTTATTACGCCACAAACTTTGTCCCCATAAAGGTTAATGTAAAATTAACCAGTTGGATATAACCTTGGAGATATTTTATATTTAAAAAAAACAAACTTAATAAAAATTATGACACATAAAATAAACGTGAAAATAATATGGATCTTACCCAATATATAAAAATCTATGTTTGTTTGTTTGTTTGTTTATCTTTTAAGCTTTACTTTACTGTTTATATTGATAGTAGTTGAGACAATTTGAAATTTTTTGCTTTATTTTAAATCAATAAGTAATTAAAATGTTCATATGTATGTATTTAAGTACATCTATTTCCACTTAGAAGAAGTCAGGACAGAAAGAGCAGTTTGAACTACTAAAAGGCGATGTCCCTTGATTTAATTTAAAAGTTTTAAAACAGAATAAAAAAATAAATAATTTTAATCCTTACTTTTCTTCTAATTCCATTACTGTATATTATGTATTATTGTATATTGACTTATATTATTTAAACTATCACAAATAATAGATTGAAAACTTGTAGATACCTAGACCAGTTATACGAGTATAACCTCTATAAATAATTATTATGGAAAAATTCCGAAATAAAATCCGTTAGTAAACTAACAAACACTTGTAATTTCGACTCGAAGTCATCTCGATCGCTAAAGCATTCTAAAACCAATAGTATGTCACTAATTTATGGAAACATAATACCAACACAAATAATGACATTAAATGTCCTGTGCTCAGAATGTTTATCACGCGGATACTGTAGATCTGAGGTACATTTATTAACGCTAGCTTTTGTTGAACAAAACTAACATGGCAACAATTCTATGCTTAAAATGAATTATTATACCATTTCATAATTTCCCACTTGATATAAGAGACTCGTGACTGAGTGGTTAAATTCCCCATTTAATTTGTATTGTATATTAAAATTATGGAAGATGAGTGTGCGTTTAGTTTAGAATAAGAATGTGAATTAGGACATAATGATTTAGATATTAATCGTTATTTGTCATTCTAAGCAATATAACTGATTTCTACTTTTACTGATAGTAAACGATGTAAATTCTTCAAACAGACATACCTACATATTATAATATAATACATGTAGATCTTAAATTATTCGTAATAATAAGTTGCTATAAAATATAAAAATAAAACTGTGTATGTAAATGACTTTAAAAGAAGCGTCTTCTTATATAAATTCAATAAAACGTAATTAATAATTCAATTTATATATATATGTATATATAAAAATATTTTATTTGAAAGATAAAGGTTTTTAACACATTAATATTATATACATCGGTTAATTTTTAAACTACTTTTTAAAGCAACGATTTTTAGGTAACAAAATACAAAAATAACCCATACATTTGAAAACTGCAGTCCAATCTTTCGTACATGCGCCAAAGGACTATGCACTATGCTAATATATTCTACGTCATTGCGGCATAGTACAGCCTTACCAAAGCCACTGCAATAACTTAAAAACGAAAAACAGGACAATTTAAATAACATCAAATCTCAAAAAAACATAATGTAATGTCCTCATAACTTAAAAATAATAACTCATATTTCCTCTTCTTATATGTTCAAATTAATCTACATAATAAATGCTAATAAATAGGCAAAGACTAAACAAATCATAGTTATAAATAATAATATTGTTTTCATCAAAATCCCTCCAGTGGTTTTTCGGTGATGCGGTAACAGACAGACAGACAAAAATTCTAAAAACTATAGTATCGGGCTCTGTATCGATAATAATGTCTATTTCAATAAGATTTTCCAAAAAAATATTTAATGTACAGATTCGACTCAGTTACAATTTTATTATATGTATAGATTTAAATAGCGCCTCCCATTTTTTCAAACTAAAACTCTACTTCTAAGAGTGAAATGATTAATTTAATTAAATATCCCCATTAAATTGTAACCATGTTTAAAAATATGTGTATAACATCTCGTAGTATATATATTATTATTCTCTATATATAGAATATATATAGAATAATAATTACTTAGTATTATATAAAATATACTCATTATTATTTATAATTTACGATCTATGAATAATAATAATAATAATAATAAATACTCTTTATTGTACACCCACAAGAGAAAAAAAGAAAAAAATTACAAGAAATATATAAAAAGAGTTATGTACAAGAGGCGGCCTTATCGCTAAAACAGCGATCTCTTCCAGGCAACCTTAAGGTGTTGGAATTGACAAACTGTAAGAGGGAAGGGGTGTGAACTATATAGTAGTAATAATAATAATAATAATAAAACCATAATAATAATAATACAATAATAACAATAATTCATTTTTTAATACTATGAATAAACTTACATATCAAAAATACATACATATTTACATAATAATAATGTTATATTTACATAAATATGATAAGATTAATACAAGACAAAATACTTATAATAATAATAATAATATTAAATATATAATGGGTACATAAATATATAAATAATATTATATCATATTAAATAGATAATAATAGAACTTATAAGTAAAATGGCATTAAAAAAAAGACAAACAAAGATGGTAAAAAGAATATGGTTTAAAAAGAGTGAAAATGCAGTTTTAAACGGTTTTTAAAAGTATTATACGTTTTGGCGCCTCTTACGCTCAAAGGGAGAGAATTCCAAAGTCGTGAGGCTGTTACACAGAATGATTTATCACTAAATGAAGTGGAATGAGGAGGTATTTTTAAAATTAAATTTTGACGGGAGCGCAAGTTTCTCGAATGAGAAAGACCCAGAAATTTAAATTTATCTTTTAAATAGGGAGGAGAAGATGGATCGAACAGAACACGGTAAAGAAGATGAAGGACATGCGTATTCCTGCGAAGGCGAATAGGGAGCCACTTGAGCTTTCTGCGAAATTCAGAAATGTGGTCATATTTTCGCAACCCAAATATGAACCGTATACATAAATTTTGAAGCCGCTCAAGCTTATTTAATTGCTCCTCTCTTAGATCAAGATAACAAGAGTCAGCATAATCAAGGATAGGTAGTAGGAGAGATTGTGCTAGCGCAATTTTAGTAGGAATGGGGAGAAAGTTGCGTAACCGACGAAGTGATGCTACGGATGCAAACATTTTCCGGCTCGTCTCACCTAACTGCGGAGCCCAGGACATATTCTGGTCCATAATCACGCCTAGGTTCTTGACAGTGTCACTATAAGGTATAATTATGCCATTTAATAGAATAGATGGTAATGATAACGACGCGACCCTAGCAATGAGTTTCGAGCTACCAATAATTATACTTTGAGTTTTTGCCGGATTAAGATGGAGTCCAAAAGATCTACTCCATGAGGCTATACTCCTTAAATCTTCGTTCATTTTATCAATCGCTCTCGGTAATTCAGTAATTTTCGCGTGAATATAAATCTGTAGATCATCTGCATACAGGTGGTAGTGAGAAGAAATGTGATGACATAATGTATTAATAAATACTGAAAAAAGAAGAGGAGACAACACGCCACCCTGCGGAACACCTGACTTGATAGTATAGTTATTACAGTAGTCATTAAATTGAAGACCTCAATACAAATAATTTGCAGATCCATTATTTAGACTCACTAATATCTGTTTTATGAGTGTCTGGTGCAGTGGTAATATAACTGTTAGACGAACACGGAGGTACCATAAACGGTAAAGTTGAAACTAACAAAGATGGTCAATCGGAAATCGACCACGAATATCCATTCGGAGTGTAGAACGATCGGTTATGATTATAATCATAAATTTATTTACTCAGGATTTTTTTAACGTTGATGATTAATATAAATTGTAATTTTGAAAAAAATCTCTTTCGGATATCAGGTACGAAATATAAATGAAAAATAAATGAACTCGGTTTTCGGAAACAATACCTTTTTAACTAAAAGTATCTTTTTATTTCTTCCTTTTTTAAAATAATTTCACGAACAAAAATTATAATAATTAATTAGTTAAAAGCAGTGTAAGTTATCTAAATTCTAATGTAGGAAATATGTGTGCCAATAATTTAAAACTATATGTTTTAAATTTTTTACTTACACCAAGAGACTTTTTATCTCTTTTAATAAAATCCTGACCTGAATTTAAAAGGAAATTTAAAATCAGTTTTACTCTAGATTCGCCAGAAATCAAATATTTTAAAATTTGGAAATTACCTATTTTACGAATATTGACACTAATTCAGCAAAAACTATAATATACAAACAACCACAGAGAGAAAAATCTATATAAGTTTATACCTCTAGGTATGTTAGCGAGAAAACGTTGTCTGGACTGCTGAAATACGAGTATGAGAGTAGTCTGCTGGGAAGACCTTTGTTTCGGTGAGCACTTTAAGGTGTCGTTTCCATTTATGGGCGACTAAATGAAACTAATAAGCTTTCGGAATATTTGTGAATGTTTGGCTAAACCAAAATAAACATCATTTAGTTTTTAAATAAAAAGTAAATATACAACAGCCGCTATGATTACACGCATTTATATAATTGACATAATAGACTGCACTGGACGTCACGTGTTCGATTCCTGCGCAGGGTTAATTTTATGATGCAATAGTGACCAGCCCTTACCCCACTCCGGAGATTTATGACAACATAATTTTATGCTCCTATAATTACTTATACCCGTATATGAAATAAGATACCAGTATAATTCCATGGTGAAATGTAGCTTATAGTGATAAAAAAACACATCAATCTATCGGCCCGTTTCTACGTGAACGAAAGACCGACAAACTAACAAACGAACACACTTTGGCATTAATACTTTACCTATTATACTACTAGTATAGATACTAAAGATTAACAATTTATTAATATATTTGCAATAGTTTAGTATTGGCAGAAGACGGGAAAATAATTGAAATCAGTGTTAATCTTATCTACGTCATCTTTATTTTTTCAAAACGCCGCACATAACTGCTATAGTAACTTTATACTATAAAATCATACATGTCATATGTGCTTGTAACGTATGTATTACAAAACCATTCAACCAATTGCGATGAATCCTGGGTGATGTGTTGTAGCACGCATGTGAAGGTTTCTGACATAGTGCCGTCGTATACTAAAGGAGACGTAGATTATAATAGATTTATTGTCTGAACTCTGAACACATCAGGTATAGACTAAGTAATTTGTATGTATGTATGTATGTATGTATTTATGTGCCTATATCATATACATTAATAAATAAATAATAAATAAATAAATATTATATAATACTAGCAGAACCCGCGGCTTCGCTTGCGCTAAAACTACAAAAAAATCTCTGAAAAGGTAGATTTCATACAAAATTTTATCCCCTATTTTACCCCCTTATGGGATGAATTTCGAAAAATGCTAAAACACGTATTTCTTTAATTGTATTGAAGAGCATTAATACCAAGTTTCAACTGATTCTGATAATATTTTTTTTTGTTGAATTATAGCATGTTTTCCCGTGGGAGTGAGATAATCTCCGGCGATAAAAAGTAGCCTATGTCACAGTCCAGCTCTCCAACTATCTCCACACAAAAAATCATGCCAATCTGTCACTCCGTTTCGACGTGAAAGAAAAACAAACACACAAACAAACAAACAAACAAAAAACAAACAAACAAACAAACAAACAAACAAACAAACAAACAAACAAACAAACAAACAAACAAACAAACAAACAAACAAACAAACAAACAAACAAACAAACAAACAAACAAACAAACAAACAAACAAACAAACAAACAAACAAACAAACAAACAAACAAACAAACAAACAAACAAACAAACAAACAAACAAACAAACACACTTTCACATTTATAATATTATAGTATGGATGTACATAGATATTTATAACTGCTAACGTTAGCAACGTAGTTTATTAATTAATTTTAATAAATTAAAATATACCATGAAATGTGCATTATAATTAGTTTACCATAAAGGTTTATATGGAAGCCATATCTAGATTATAGCAATGTATATTTTATGCACTGTCTACAATTAAATGTAATCGAAAGTCAAACTAGAGCAACATTCAAAGGTGAATTGGAATGAAATTTACATATGTAACAGAGTCAGGCCTATTAGGTAATTTCAGCGATATGAGGTTGCACATTCGTCAGTCTTAGCCTTTATATGCTTATGTACAGTTAGTTCTTACTAATTGAAAGCTAATGCGAAACCAATGACTGCACCAGAAATTAATTATTCTTCGAAGCAATAACTTTAGCTCTATTGAATGTACTCGTATTTACATTTATTTGTTTAATTGTAATATATTATGTTATATTTCATAATTCTAGAGGGTTTTATTAGTTTAAAACTTATTTATGTAATGATATCGAGTGGCACAACTCGATATAATGATTATTATCTCAGGTTCTCATTTTATACCACTTTTACCCGCATGTCCCCTCGCATATTAAGCATAACGAAGACGAAACGTTCTTGCCTATGCCCGAAAAGCCTCCTTGCCCATGATACAATTAATATTATTGCCAAGTTGTATGGATTTTTTATGCCGTTTGCGCGTAAAAAGGTAACAAACACACAGAGTTACTCGTAGTTTCACATTATTTTTAATATAAGTCTGGTCAGTCTAGGATTTAGGTGATATTTTCTTAACGTAAGTAAAGTTTATGTATTATAAGTTATGCCCTGGTCAATAATAAATAAGTAAATTCATAAAAAATAAAAAAAAATCATATTACATATATACATATTTATTTAGTTAAATTTTATAACTTTAATGTACAAACATTACGTTGCAAAATAACCCTGAAAGCAATAGAAGATGTACGTAAAAAGCTGATGCTATTCTGCAATAATTAGATGAGTGACCTCGTTTCCTTTCAACGAAGATGTAATTATTGCGATCAATCATTCATCAATTTTTTTATCAAAAATAATACTGAATATAATTTATGATTGAGGCTATAGTGAGTGCTTATTTTATTAAAAAAAAAATATTATTAATGTCCAAATATTTGTACATATCTTGCCTATAATATAAAAAAAGCCTATCTTATTGTTGCATTAAGTCAAAACATTTAGTTTATCTATTAAAAAACAATAATTAAGTAAGTAGATACAAAATTGAATGATATTAGATATATTATAAGGATTAAATCATATATTATAATGATATGCTTCGGAGCCATTACAATGTTAAATAAAATATTTAGTAGTACAATTATGATTTACATTAAGTAGTACATATAGTAGAATTTCTATGTAAAATAAGGATAAAAAATGATTGCGGTCAATTCTAACATGATATCCGACTTAGAAAGCAGTGCGTACTGCCAATCAAACACGTACTTTATTGCGTCACTGTCGCCTAATTATAAATATTCACTAATGATTATTTTAAATCTTTTCAAAATATATTAAGTATATACTAGCCATAGGGGGAAAAAAAACATCGTGAGGAAACCTTCATGTCTGAGAGAACCTAGCAAGTTCTCGAAAGACATGTAAAGGTCGCCAACCCGCACTTGGCCAGCGTGGTGGTGGACTAGGGCCTAATGTCGAAATTTCGCCTAAATTACTCCTTATATCATCAGCTATCTGTGAATTAAAGTCCCGTCAAAATTAGTCCAGCTGTTTCGGAGATTGGCCGGAACAAACAGACAGACAAACATTTTAAAAATTGTTTTTTTCTTATTAGTAGAGTTAGATACGTTTACATGCGTTTAGTAAAGACCTGTTATTTTGACATTACAAACGACACTAGAATTTTATTTGTCTGTATAGATTATTATATCTATACTAATATTATAAAGAGGTAAAGTTTGTGAAATTGTGAGTTTGTGACGTTGTAAGGGGTAATCTCTGGTTCTACTGAACCGATTTATATGAAATTTGGTAAGAAGATAGTTTGAGACCCTGAGAAGGACATAGGATACTTAGATTTTTATCCCAGAAATCATCCTTTAAGGGGTAAAAATGGGGATAAAAGTTTGTATGGAAAATCAAGCTAGGGACGAACCCGAACGAAGCGAGGATGAGTTACTAGTATGTTATAAATATAAATTTACAAAATATTTTTTAACATAAATATCATCATATAAACAATACCGAATATTCCACAGTCAAGAAATGTGACACAAAACAGAAATAGAAGCAAAATTGGCGATATGTAAATTAGAATTCTACCTTCATTTTCTTCAGCACGACATAAGTCATAGACAACGAATAACACACGATGCTCCATTTAGATACGAATTTACGGCAACACAAAAACAATGGTCGGTACTTTCGCTTAGTATCTGAGTGCCGAGACATCATAATTCAGGTACAATCTAGTACATTGTAAGGTATCAAGAGGGCGAGGCGCCATTGGTCTGCAACCTTGCATCCCTTACTATTATCACTTGTTATGTTGCTGTACAGTATCATTTAATTACGTTTTTTTTTGTAATGATGATATACGAAATATATGGAAAGGCTGTTTGTTTGTTTCTGGCACAATACACATAAGTATCTACATATATACATGTTTTATTCTAGCTGCCAGTCTTGCTACGTGTGTATGTCTCCGACTGCATAATACTAAGTTCCTCCGTTGACTTGTTCTCATCTTTTTAGTTCGCGTTTTACGCAATCGGATTATTTTATGTTTTTAAATTAAATTATCTTTTTTATTAAAAGATAATAAACATAAATATAAAAATGATACATTTAAATTAAACACATAATAACCATTAGTAACGTCTTGCGTGTTCCCATGAGTATCGGTCGCGGGTTCAACTCGTGACCGGAGCCTGACCTTTGTCAACCAACAGCACTATACAGATATCTGGCTGTGGGCGAGAGCATTACTCATTAACATTCCTAAAACAATGGAGGAACAGACTAGTGACGAGGTTCAATTTTTCATGAGAAGTTAGAGGATATGTATTAGTTATAATATCTATAGGTTTGATATATTTTGTTTTATAAGTCAATAGTTAATTTATCTTTAATAAGTATAACTGCTTTACAAGTGACCGAAATAAAAAAAAACGTAAATAATACAAATTAAGAAAAGTAGCCACTTACCAATGATTTTGTAAAGCAGAAGCTTTTATAAAGAAAATATAATTTAACACTTATTTGTGTACTAGCAACTCAATCTGTGTTCTAAATTTCATCGATATTGGTCTAGTTGTTTCAGCATGCAGGACTGACAAACTGTGTGTTTACACAGATATACAAACTTTCGCATTCATAACAGTAGTCCAAGATTTGTTAACACGTTAGCTGCGGCACCAATTTTTGCATACTTTCCGTTCCTGCGGCACGAGGTATAATCGGCCCGTACCGTGACCAGACGTTAGGGCGACACGCGGTCTATTAGACCCCACCTCCTTTTACAGACTAAAATCCATTTTCTGGCGCGAAATCAAAGATAAATGAGAATTTTGGTCCTTATTGATATAGACAGTGAATTGATGAACCCTAATCCACCGTCGCCCCGGGATCTGATGGCTAGTTTAGGAATTATTAGCAAAACAAAATATGGGATCTTATACACCTCGTAACGCACTGAAATAGGGCAAATTTTCGCTGCGATTAGTGATGGGAAAAATAATATCGACGTTTTTAAACTGTCTTAACTACGCAACGACTTGACCGATTTTGATCAATTATATCTCATTAGATCGTTTTAAGGGCAAAACCTGGCAAAACAACACAAAGCTATCAAATGATACATTTTTTTTAAATAATCTAAATTGTGCTTGAAGGCGCCATAAAGAAAAAAAACCGGCCAAGTGCGAGTCGGACTCGCGCACGAAGCGTTCCATTCTATACCATTAAGAGGCACCTATTACAGACTTATTATTGGAAAATAATGGATTACGGTTTATGCATAAGGTTTATCTTTCTATTTGTATATGAAAATCTTAATGCGGTTCACAGAATAGAAAAAAAAGGCAACCAGAAGTAGAAAAGAAACTGTCCTATTTATTCTGCCTCGGGCTTTAAAAATACAATTATTAGAACTTGAATTAACATTAAAAAATGCATAAAAATGATAAATAAAATGCACAACACTGGTCGCGGGAAGCTCGCGTTGAGTGCGGTACGAGGTCAGGGGGGATATGGGACGTTTTAGCCTCGTTCCGCACTGCATTAAAATTATATTAATTCAGTGCGGCACGAGGCCTAAGACATCCGGTACCAAGGTAGGTACACCACCGAGTCCGGAACCATTAGTGATCTCAAATATATATTTATCTCTTTCCTACACTGGACCAAACCAAAGCTATGCCATTCGCACGACAGAGAAATTCACTTTTTTGCTTGCCGCACCACAGGGAAGTTGCATCAGGGGTGATTTAGGCCTCGCTTCGCACTTAACGTGTTAATCTTACAAAAATACTAGCATATAAAATAATATTATAATATTATATTTTCTATTTCCCTAATAAAAGCTTTAATCTCGTCTTCATGGTCTCATTTAAAGAAACCAGTACGGTATAGAAGAAGCATTTTATCGACACATTTCCTAGGTCACTGTAACAACCATATATATAACGCTTTCGATCCCCATTTGGGTCAAATAAATTTCCCTCCGTTATTCATCGCAGTAGATAGCCATGTCACTATTGATTCAGTCCTTAGAAAATTATTGCTCCAAGATCATTATAATATTCGCTATCGGCCGCTCAGATATATGCTGGACGTGTACTTATTTCTCATCAGTGACCCAACACAAAGTATTGATTATCTTGATAGAAATTTTGCATAAAATGATAATATTATATTATTACTATATACTCTATGTAAGTAATGTGTATTATGCATTAAGTCCATATTACTTTCATAGCGTATGTAGATTGAAAGTTGAAAAAAACATCTACTGATTATTGTAATATGTATTATTAATTTTAATAGAAACTTTCTTCGTACAGACATAATAAGAGGTATTCGTATATTAAATTTTCCTGCTAAAAATTAATTAATATATAAAAAAAGTTTTTTTTTAAATTATAACATAAACCCATGGTAAAATAAATGCTGCTGAAAGTTGTTGTTGTATATATGTATTATGTATTCGATAATGCAAGTTGGAGGGTGATCCTATGTATTTGTTTTGGAACCCAAACCCTTTTTTTTTAAATAAAGTCTTAAAAAATATACTTTAATCTACATGAATCGTATATATGAACCGTTTTATTTTGTTTACTAAAATTTAAAAATATAATTTTACATACTAGTAATAATGGAAAGTACCTGCTATTTTATAGTTATTTACCTTTTCCTCTTAAACTATTATTTATTATTCATTTAAGATTTTTTTATTCTATCATCATATGTATAATAATTTAATTTTTAAGTGCAATAAAGAATAGTCTAAGATACAAAAGAGCACCTTGCGCTTATTTTAGAGGAGTAATAGAAATTCTAAAGGATTTCTGCGATTTTGGAATTTTTACGCATTTGCGTATCTCCATTAGCTCCACTGCCTACTTATACGTAGACCAGTGCGAGCATAAAAGTGTACCTATAGATGTGGGACGATATATAATGTTCGTGCTGAAGAAAAGTACGTGTTTCCCATCAAACGACACCTATTACTGATTTATGACAACCAACTTAGAAGATGGGAACAAGTTGAAGAAGGAACAAAGAACTATGCAGTAACTAATACACTTCAGGAAAACATTGTGAGGAAACCTAACCTAACCACTTTACAAAGAACGTATGCATGAATCGCCTATCCGCATTTGGCCAACATTGGCCATAGTTAACTATGGCATACCCTCTTACATTGAGGGGAAGCCTTTGTCCGGATATTTTAATGGTCTGAACTTTTATTAATATAGTATTTATTATAGTATATGTACATAAAATTAAATTAATATTATAAATTGTCGCTTTTATATAAATTAATTATCGTTTTTTACCAATACTATTAAGAATTAATTATAATAAAAATATAAATAATATATTACTCTTAAAATGATATATTATATACAGACGTTGGGCGCCCTTTAATTTCCTAATTCAAATTTATTTATAGCATTCTAAACTTTAATTAATTAAAAATAAAAATGCTATTATTAGTGTTAGAGACAACTAAGCTGATAAAATAAGCCTAGACTTATCTAACTTTTATTCACTTGCTGACTCCAACCGTTAATTATATAAAAATACAATATTCATATTAATAGACGTACCTACATATAGTTTATTATTTTGTACGCTAAACATATTTTAATTAATCGATACAATATATTTCTTGACTTTAGTTAATAGTAAATATAAAGCATTCAGCCTTGAACGCAGAGAGTCTAGAAATTAAGAGCATCGTACGACAGATCGATTCAGTCGGATTATCACGCGCGGGAGTGTCCGGCGTTGACTGTAGAGTTGCGCGCACGCAGAAACGTCCGGGCAAGGCAAACCGCCACTTGATTGGTAGGGTGACCATGTTGCAAAATAAGCGCATTTTCTAAGAGAGTTTTTTTATATTTATTACGATTTATATGTATAAATCTACCATGTGGTAGATTATTTACATAGCTAATATGTGTTGTAATCTTGTGTAAATAAATAAGATTATACGTAATTAGTAAAATATTTATGTAATAGAAGCCCAATATGGCCTCCGATGTAAAACATATTTTCCTCTCAATAATCAATCAGTTAATCATGTTCTGTTTTACCGTCTAAATAAAATACATACTTTTTACATAATACTTTTCTTTGACGTATTCAAAAAGTACCAAAACACGAAGAGACTTCGCAATTTCATCCAATTTATCTCTAACAAGCTGAACGAATGCACGAAAGGTTTAATCAATGCACCGAATTCGATTATCCAGCGCTGAGCGCTCGTTCGGATAATACTACACTGTGAATTAAAGAGCTAATTGATTAAGTAACATATTATTGGCGAGTTAGCCAATTACAAAAATTGTCTGCTAAAAATATTTCAAAATACTTAATGAAAAAGATTGAAAATATTTAATTTTTGATGTAGGTATTATTTTTAGCAATTCTATATTTAAAAAAAAAATATTTATAATATAAGAATGAATCCCTATTTCCTTTGGTCGCGCCATCACGCGTGAACGGCTGGACCGATTTAACTATTTTTTTGTTGTGTTTGTTATTGTCAGGAGGTTCTTATGAAAAAAAAAATTAAAAAATTGCGTGGAAAATTATAAACTTTAAGAATACTTAACTACCACATAATATATAAGTAAAAATGAATGTTGGTAAGCACATAACTCAAGAATGACTGGACTAATTCGGCGAATTTTTTTTCTTATGTTCCTTAAGGTCCACGGAAGGTTTTAATAAAGAAAAAAAATGAAAATTTTTAAATTAACGAAAAATAAATTATATGGCTATAACGCTGACTAATAATTATTTGTATCTATTCAAATTTTATTATAAAAAAGGCTTCCGGACTAACCTACACAACTTTTTATTACAGTAGTGTGTTCCCGTGAAAGTACAATTCAATATAATGTTAATTAAAAAAAACAGCACTTCTCCACCAAACGAGGTGCAAGTTTTATAAATTATTAAAATTGTGTACAAGTGTTGTCGCCCTATGACTCATGACAACAGGTTTAGTAGGTCGGGTGTACGACGAACAGGTATCAAACTTGAAAACTTGCCTTTACATGCTCCCTACGTTTGCTATTAATGAGCCCATACACCTCGATCTCGGTTCATTCAACACTTAAGCAGAGCAATTAAGGTGTTTATAACAAAATTGTACTTCTACAAATGATACCGTAAGGGATAAAATACATAGAATAATAATAGATATAGACTAATTTAATAAAATTAAGTTATTACCTAATTACCTATACATATAGCTCCGTAAGTAAATTTATTTATTTAATGTATTTTGTACATATGTATAATCTATATACATCCACTCGGGTTCGTCCCTAGCTTGCTTCCCAATACAAACTTTCATCCCCATTTTCACCCCTTTAAGGGGTAATTTCCGGGATAAAAGTATCCTATGGCCTTCCCGGGGTCTCAAACTATCTTCTTACCAAAATTAATCTAAATCGGTTTAGTAGATTCAGAGATAAAGTTATGTAATAGATAAAGTAATGTAATAGATAAAGTATGACATCTGTAATTTTAGTTATTGTATTATTGCATGCTGTAAGGTTGAATTTGACTGAACATTACAAATCCATGCCAATATTATAAATGTGAAAATGTGTTGGTTTGTTTCTTTGTTTCTTTGTCCTTCTTTCAAGTCGAAACATAGTGTTTGAAGTTATTTCATTCCCACGGGGAAACACGTGTTAATACAACCCACAACAATGCATCGTACCTATGTATCTAGTATATTTTGTCTATCTATTCCATACTAATCATTAAGACGAAGATAGCACGAGCAAAGCGACGGTGAATCGGTAGTATTATTATAAAAATGAAATGTATACTAACCCATGTTCGCAATAAAATTTTTGATTTGAAACAAAAAGATATAGGGTAAGTCCGGGAGAGACGCCTATAAGTAAGAGTCGCCTACTAAATTTAAAAATTAAATTATTTAATATCGTAAAAATAAAATTCTTAGAATGTTTCTGTTTTTTTTTGAAGTGAAACTTCTTTAGAATCGTTGTGATTTGAAACTCGATGCAACGGAAATGCGACAGTAAAAAGAGACAAACATATAAATATATAGGATTAAGCCGGCGATAGAATGAGATAGAATACATTGCGATGATGCCATGGTAACCGTTGTCATGGTAACCGTTGTTATTTGATAGAATACATTACAAAGGAAGTGAAAAATAATAAAATTCATCACTGATTATTGTGTAATGTTTATATTTATGTCAAATAAAATGTAAAATAACTTTTAAACTTGGTAAAAATAATATAAATAAAAAAATCCTTATGATTATCCTACTCCTGATACTCTATATTCATATCATTTTCTGAAGTTTCACTTCTACGATGTGTGACTAGCACATTTATTTCTTTTTTTAAAAGTATGTAAATTGACTTCAAATATATATTTTTTTTATTCTAAATTTTATTCGGGGTATTTTATTATTTTAAGACATGCCAGTCCCATCGTATATTAATGGTATTATTTTCATACTTTTATATTCTCATAGTTTAGTCTTTCACAAATTGATTTTTTGTACTACCATAAGCCTAACAAGGTAAAAAGTTAATGAAAGGTGATTAAAATAAGATCAGCAGAAGTAATCAAATAATAATTACGCGGATTGATACCTGAGATTCAAACGTTATTAGGTGTCAATTACTAATATCTTATTACGAGAAAGTAAAGGTGAAAATAGTATACAATTGCAGTGTACACTTGTATAGCTGCGTAAGATATTCTATTTTATTAAACTAATATTAGCAATATCGCCTTTGCATAGAAATGTTTTTTATATACCTATACAATAATATATACATATATATTTTATACTAAAGGCTCACCCTCGCTTCGCTCAGGTCTGTCGTCGTAGGTACGTTTTAAAATTTAAATAGATATAAATACTGATTAGCCAGCGTTAGCCCTGTAAATTATAATTTATTTTTTTGATTTTTTCCGATGTTTTAATACTTATTCGGCTATTCGGACTGAGACTAATTCAACAAATCAAAAACCATGAAAATCGGTCCAGCAGTTCTCGAGTTATAAAATTTGTAACAGACCCGATTTTGTTTTATGTATACGAGTATATGTATATACCTATACGTACATAGCAAAAAATGCAAAATTAAATTATTGTTATACATATTACATTTTATTGATTACATATTAGTTAATACTTTTTAATTTAAAAATTTTCTCGGCATTAAAAACATGTTTCCTACTATATCATAATCAAGTTTTTTATGGTTTTAATGTATTTATTATGTATGATGTACGGCAATAAAACAGTGATTATGTACTACCTTATATATATTGCCTTTTGAAATTACAGGTAAATTTTCATAATGGGGCGTAAATTTTCAATAATTTTAATAAAAACTGACGAAAAAATAACTAATATCTTCAAAGTTCTGTCCAGGTTTATTACGTCTAGACTACGCGAGAGCTAGTTTAAAAATATTCAAATGAAGCGTGTTGATTTAATTTTCTGATGACAGGTAGGTAGTCTCCAAAGATACAGATTTTATTTTGAACATTCTTTTTATTCCGATAAAAATATATTTACAGACAGAAATCATAATAACTTTAAACGAAATTGAAATAACTGTCGGATTTATTTGCTTTATCAGCTACTATTAAGCATTCAGGGACGTACTCAGAGACGCACGCGAGCAAAGCTAGGGTAAGTCGTTGTTCAATTTAATTATTATAAAAATTTTCTCCAGTACACGAAGTGCCGCTTTAAAAAATAACAATAAAGAAATAAAGTAGTCAGTTTTCACTATTTTTTTCTACCCAAAAAAAAAAGAAAAATAGGACGAACAAGAAGTTAAAATAAAAACTTTTTACCAAAAAAATAAAAACCGACTTCAAACAAGTTGCTTTGTATGGGCTGGCACCGATTTCGAAAATATTTGATTAGGTATGTATTTAATAGGTAGGCTTTAATTACTTAGCCAAAGCACACCGACTTCGAAAATATTTGATTAGGTATGTATAGTAAATGAAAACTACCAATCAGTTATTTTTTACTTTTTAGTGCTTTTGTTTGAAGTCGGTTTTTATTTTTTTGTTAAAAAGTTTTTATTTTTACCTTTTTAGTGTAGACAGTAGTAGCAAAGTTAGGATTCTAACGTGTTAGGCTTGTCAAATCAAACAAAATAAGCCCAAACTCAAAGTATCTACTATTAGTCTTTGAAGAGTTCCACCTATCCACCTTCTGGCCTTGCCATCAGATCAGGTCAACAACACCGAACCACTGTACTATCAACGGAAATAGAAATACTTGCAAACTTTCAAGTCAATATGACAATTAGAAGTAGGTTAAATTCATCATTTGTTGTTTTTCCACCCTTAGGGGTGGTATTTTTTTTTTTGAAATTTAAATGGGACCAATCTGGAAGTATACCCTTTCAAGCAAAACAAAAATTGTCCAAATCGGTTAATAAATGACGGAGTTCTGAGGTAACAAACATAAAAAAAAAAAAAAAAAAACAAAAAAAAAAAAAAAAACATACAGTCGAATTGAGAACCTCCTCCTTTTTGAAGTCGGTTGAAAATATGTCAGAAGACATTATGACGTTTGTAAAAATGTGCGAAAGTTGTAGGTTATCCCTCCAGGTAAATTTATAAGAAATTAATTAAAATTATAAGAAATCTATTGTTAACTGACACCTCGGAGTGTCCGTGGTCGTGGAGGGTTAAAACTTAAACATTAATTTATTAAAACTCAAAAAAGGCAATTTATTTTGTAAATAGCTCTGAATAACAATTTAAAAAAAAAAATACTTTATAAAAAATATTTGCTTAAATTTATATGTAAAAAAATGTTCCAATACTTTAGTCGTATCTATTTTAGGTGGCTATTTTTGTAAACACATGTTAAGACCACCCGCCAACAAACAGGTTCTTCACAGAATCCCATAGACCCGTTGAATATGTAAAAGAGAGCAAGTTAACGTACAGGTGCCTCTTTAAAACGTGTTCATCATTTTAACTACTAAGTAACATTCGTTAATATATTTCGTATGTGTAAGGCTTTCATTTTATGTTAATCGTTTTTAGATAAAAATTAAAAACCTAAATAATTAACATACCTTGCAATTCAATATGTAATTGTAAATTAAATCAAAATGTTGTGATAAATGAGAAATGATTTACATAGCTACTTTGATATACAATTATTCTACTACATACATGAATCGATTTTTCCAAGGCTTTCCCAGGTAAATAAAAAGTTTTCAGAAACTAACCCACCGTGATACAATATGTCCTGGGACAACAAAAAAAATTGAGACGGAAAAAGATTCGTGAATACATAAGGTCATTCATTTGTAAAAATAATTATCATTTGTTAATCTTACAATATGATTAATATTCGAATCTTTTAAAAACATGAGGCTTCTTAGAGATTCGTAACAAAATTACATTTGTTAAAAAGCCGAAGTCGCCACAGAGTAAAATAAAAAAAACATTTTATAAAAAAAAACTATCAGTTAAGAAAAAATAATGTCGATTAAGAATATTTTAAAAACTTTAAATTTGATTTATCATTTAAACCTTTTCACTTTCTTTTTCTGGTTTCAGTTACTTTTTGAAAACAATCTCAACAACAATAAATCTGCAATAATCTCAAAAGTGCCTTTTTAAGATTTTGCTATAATGAAACTTTCAAATAACGTATTAAATACATAAATAAAAGATCGTATCGATTTAATCCATACATGTACAATGTACATGTACAATGTACATATAATATATATGTATAATGTACCTATATAGAAACATTCTTCTCGTCAAAATGGCATACGTTTACGAAAACTTTACTTATATTTTAATAGTATTTTGTAAATATATAGACTTATAACTTTTTGCAACAAACTTTGATTCAATGGGAACCACTAGACAAGAAGCAGCCTATGTCTCTCTCTAACCATCCACCTTCATTTCGTTTCATTGTTGCGTAATTGAAGAATATTTTTGTAATATACATATTATGTTACTCATAACGATAGAACTAATGATATTAAGATAAATCAAATTAATTATCTACAACATCTATAAACGCTTTTTCCATTTCAGACTCAGCTTTTTTAGTTTATTTTTTTAATTTACCCCTACTTTAGTCATTAATTACTAACATTACGATGATTATGTACAGTGTATGTACTAGTATGTGCACGCGTATCTATTATTATCGACATTTAATTCGTATAAATGACGACACGTTGGCTCAGTTTGTAGCGACCCCACTTGCTGTGCCAGCGGTTGCTTGTTCTAGTCCCGCTGCGGCAGTCATTTGTGTGATGAACACGAATGCTTGAACTCTAGTCATGGGTGATTATATTTATATTATGTATGTATTTAAAGTTATATATGTGTAGTGTATCAACTATCTGGTATCCATAACACAGGCCTCGTAGCTTACCATGGAACTAGATGGTGCTGTGTGTTAATGTCCCAACATATAAATAAACATATAAAAAACAACATATAACTAAATAAGTATTTTATTAATTTGTTTCCAATTGTAAGTTTAAAGAGAAATTAAAATTGTATGTTTGGTAATGTTGCTTACGGTTGAATAATCATTTAAATAAGAAAATGAAATGTAAAAGTATTCTTAATATATGTAAAGAGATTGTCTTACTCTCATTAGTGATAAAAGAGATATTAAAACCAGCACCTACATTTATTTTATATTAAGAATTGTTTTAAAACTACATTATAATAAACCCATTCCAGTTTAATTCTTAATTATAATATTGTCAAATTCTTCTCAATTCTTTTTACACTGCGTAAGCTAATCAAAGACATACCTAGTTGGCTTTTCATTTTTTATACAATCTTCACTAACGACTTCATCTGCCTAGATTTAGAATTTAAGTAAAATCTTATAAGGAATATTTGTTACATAATTAAATTTTTTGAAAAACAGACGGTGTCTGATTTTTTATATTATGTAACTCTAGTGTACACTTTATGTCTCGCAATCAGTCAAAAATTTCTCATTTCAAAGCCAGTTTCATGAAATGGACATTCCACAACATCTCAATTTGTACCAACATATGTTTATTTGAAAACAACGTAACATGTCGATTAACATTACATGTTATATCCAGAGGCTGCTAGTAATTTTGTATAAATTTCTAATATCATTCTAGCGGCTACATTTACACGCTCTAAAATTACTAAGATTAAGTTTATTAGAAATAGTATCAATTTAAGCATTTTCCATTAAAAATAACTTAAAATTTGCCTTTTTATTCATTTCAGCTTAAACATTAAATTCATGACTACATGTGAACTGTATTTCTAAAGGAAATTCAGGAAACGCGTGAAATGTATAATATATGTATATTTATAATAAAATATTAAATATTATCTGTATTCTGATTGTGAAATTCATTTCATATGCAATCAATAAAAAGCTGTTATCATATATTTTATTTGTCATCCATGACTGTTATTTTGACAAATAGACACTTCATTTTTATTTATCTGTATACCTAGATAATATACTATATGGAATATTTCTACTATGATCCTATTTTTATAAGTCCGAGTAAAACCTTCTGTTACTATTTGTTCAATGAACCGATTACGACGACGAATAGCTGTAGTGTTGAGATCGACAAATTACCAACCAAAGCCGCCGATGGCGAAGGAAAGATACTATTTAATCGTAAGACATTTTTCTAAAGCTCGTTTGATTAATAATCGTTTTATTACTATGTAACTTCTCGATAAGTGTATGATAGCTGTTGTCTTCGGCCCAATATTCCGAACATTTGTACGGGTAATATTTTGTTAAGAGGACTTTCAATGTTGATGATGATGCTATCGGCATTTCAATAAACATGTTTGTGATTTTTGAGTTGTACAAAAATCCTATGGACTTTTTCAATTTTCCCTCTAAAAAAACAATTTGGGATTAATACGAACATTTAAAAGAATAATCTCATCTCTAAGTAATGCGCTTACCATCGATCATTAAATATTTCTATTTTTATAAATAGAAATATTTATAAATATATAACGAATTCCAGATATTAAGAGCAACGAATTATGAACAGGGGTTTTCATTTACAATAGGCACCTAATGATGCCTATTTTAGAAGATCCTATATACAGCTAATTTTTTAACTTACTAAAGTAATCCATGCTAATAAGTATATAAATGCGAATGTAACTCTGTCTGTCTGTTACCTTTTCACGCATAATCCTCTGAACTATGGTATGGAGGTAGTTTGAGACCCTGGAAGGGACATAGGATAGTTCTTTATCCTGGAAATCATCGCTTAAGGAGGTGGAACTTTGTATAGGGAATCAAACATTTTTCAAGTAAGGGACACATAGATAGACTATATAGTCTATGTATTCCATACTAACTGTCATAAGGTATCTAGTGACGAACCTGAGCGAAGTGAGTGTGAGTCGCTAGTTAAATATATATTTACTTTCATCATTTGTCCCGCGCGAATCTCATCATTTGTGAAAATTAAAAACATTATAATATTTATATAAATATGATATTAATATTTTGTAATTAATAAGCAAAACCAATTTATCTATGAAAATAATTCTTGCTTGCTGCTTTCCATCCGATAATACTGCAAATATCCACTAAGTAGGTACATGAAATAAATACATCATCGGACAACCCGACGAAAGGCTGGTCTCCATCCTTATGTCGTGGACATTCCACCCGTCCACACGAAGCGTATCGCTACGTTATTTATTATACGTACGGCTAAGGATTGGAACAGCCTGCCTGCGTCAGTGTTTCCGTCCGATTACAATATGGCTGTCTTCAAGGCAAGAGTGAATAGGTGGCTACTGAATTAGTGCGACTTACCATCTACGACTGCGTTACCACTTACCAATAGGTGGAACGTAGTCAAGCACTAATTCAGAATAGCTTAAAAAAAACTCGCTTACATCTCCGTTCCTTACTTATCGTATTTTGAAATGACAAATCAAATATTTACCTTATTTTAGACCCAAACTCCGCTTAAATGCCACTATCCCACGATTCTGGTGCACATACGCTTACATTTAATTCATTCTTAGTTCTTACATAAAGATACAATAATCTATAATTCGCACCTCACAACAAATTACATGGAAGTTAGTACATCCAATGAGATATTATTTAATTGCGTGCAATATTCGTAATATTAATGAGATTGAGACGTAACGCGTATAATATAATAGCATTAATCATAACTAAAGCCACTGGGTCATATGAAAGCAGAGCAGAAAAAGCAATATTTCATTATATAATTAGATTTGACTAATATTGGCTTACGGCGTTATTTAAACATCCTTATCTTAATTTGAAAGACTTAGTACTCTGTAATAGGTACGAGTTAGTTGTATTTTTGATTGATTTATCTTAGTTTGAAAGACATTCATTTAATCTTTCAAATTTAATAAATGAAAACGTGCGTTTTTAATTGGTTGGCTTTTTTTATCGAGCGATACGCTTGCGCTTGGCTACAATCAGCACTGATGAGGTCTAGGTTGAAGCGCGCTTGCCTAGAAAAATGCTTGTTCACTCTAGCCTTGAAGGTACTAAGTATTAAAGGCTTATTTAAGAGTATATATATAAGTATATATACCTAGTGCCTATGCCTCTAATCCCCCTTGCATTCTTCAACGCCAGGATCCGTGCCCAACAGTGGCATGTAGAAGTGTGCTGGTTGCGACCGGCAATAAAGTCGGGCAAGCGTAGAGACGAAGTTGTAAAGCAGTCCACTTCGTTAGGCAGAAGGTGTACCATGCAAGTTGCTCCCGGTGCTTCTCTAATATCAGAATGGACCGTGCAGGCAACCCCTTGGTTATCGTGGACAGGAAACCACCCTCATTAAAAAAAACTCCTAATCCCAAGTTCGGAAGATCCGAAGGGATAAATGGACGGGAGGCAGCTGGTTTTATATTTCGGAAGAAACTCTGCCTCGGTAGGTCAGTCAACTAAGAATGTGAAGGTTTGTACTAGTTTTCCTAGTCGGTGAGTCCTTACATGACCACCTGGGTATATATGGTATGCGTATCCCTATTGTAAAAAAATGGTTAAAGGCGCTTAAACAAACAAAGAGTGACGGCCGTTCACAACACCACAAAGGCTTTATACTTTTTTACTACATATAAAGTTAATAGTTTGCAAAGTGAAATTAGGCTTAGAATGTTTATTACACTGTTTCTCTTCATTACTTGAATTACTAGTATTAACATCACGGTGATCGTTAAGAAGTGTCTAAAGTGTAAAGCCGTCTTTTCCGCCAATTGGCAAAGCACAGTTTCGAATGATCATTAAATTAACAACTATTATTCTTTTGGCTTTCATTAACACCGGAATATATTTTAAGTTGATGTGAATTTATTAGATTTTCTCTAGAAATGATTTTTATTATATTTTAAGCTAATTTTTGCTTGCGATTCCCCTCGCAATGGAGCAAGAGTACTTTGCTGGGTAAAACGTGTCATAACGATGGAATTTCCAAAATAAAATTGTAATAATAACAAATTGGCCTATTTATTTAGTTGGTAAGTACCAAGAATTTAAAGTGACAAGACATTTTTGACCTTATACACGTAAAAACACTACCTAAACGACGTAGGCTTGTTATACTACGGTGTGATAGTAGGATTAAATACATATATTGTATACGTTGGAGCTCATAGGTTACGTAGCCTTTACGTTATGAAATTAGCCAATTTCCATCGCATATATTAAATAGTAATAAATTCTGTGAAACCTTAATGTCACACAAATATAAAATTTTCACTTAAAGACAAATATGTGGGTATTTATTTTATCTGCACTTAAATAAATTAATCTCGTATTTTTACTAAATACTTTTATACAATCGTGAAAGAGATCTTATAGCTATTAAAAACTTTACGTACATACTGATGTGGAATAGGGTTTTGGAATAGGTCATTAAATGCATATTTGTGACACAAGTCAGTCAAAAAGAGGAAAAAAAAATACTTAAATGGTTTTTTTTTGTACATATATTAGGTTTTGTTCGCGACTTCTCTCAGGCATTTCTACAATAAACATCCTATATCATTCTCACTCAAATCCTCCTCTAATACACAAAAACCGCTATTCTTTCCCGGAAAGTTGCCTATTCATACTCGCCCAAATTTTCTATCCACCAAATAAAAGTCCAGTGATTGAAATTTGTATATTATTCCGAAAATTCAAGCATAGGTACAATAAAACGTATAAACATTTATTTAATAGTTAAATGATTTTATCAAATACCTGAACGTATCAGGTAAGCTAATCCTCACGAACAAAAATAAAATCAGCAAGCAATCAAAATACGCTTATCTCAGAAACGGCTTAACCGATTTGGGTACAGTTTTCACTAATGTATTGAGGTAAACGTCACATAAAATTTTGTATTTGTATAATATCAATAAATTATTAATTAAGATATATTATTAATATACCTACTTCGTGTATCTTATTTATTTGTCACAATTGGACATTACAATTTTATTCAAAGTGATTATCGATGCCTGTATTACAGACATAACAATTAGATAAACATTACACCAATCTACAAGGTGTCTTGAAATTTAAACATTTTGGAATGTAATTTTGTGTTTTGATTGACAACATGACACAGTTATAATACCAACAGTCAAGTTTCCTACTGAAGAGTACTTGACTTTTAGACTTTAACATTACAAAATATTATAGCAATAGGTACAAGTAGTATTGAATAGATGACTGAGAAATTTTAAATAATTTTCCTGTAATAAATAACCTTATTCATCTATACATATGTTAAAACAGTAATCAATCGAAATCTGTGCATAAAATATTTTTAAAAACCATGACTGTAACGTATTCTGTACAGAATAGAGACCCCAAAACAATTATTATTAAAATGTTTGTCGGTTTGTGTGTACGCGTTTCATGCAAAAAGTACTAAAACGATTTTACAAATTTTGTGTAGTGATAACTTATTATTCGAATCAACATTTAGGATGCCTTTTACTATAGGAAAATCTTTCGTTTTTAAGAAAAAGCAC
Source organism: Brenthis daphne (assembly GCA_947093115.1). NCBI lineage: Eukaryota > Metazoa > Arthropoda > Insecta > Lepidoptera > Nymphalidae > Brenthis > Brenthis daphne. The sequence goes on along the minus strand of OX352477.1, from coordinate 26,497,677 downwards.
AATTATTGGTTCGAGCTATCCTTAGAAAACATGGCTAAAGCTGGCTCAATACAGGATACATTGTTAAACTCCTATGAACAACTTCTTGAATATTAGCCAGCGGTTTTTCCTCTTTATTTGATACGATATATTCCCAGGAAATATTACCGTCACTGAAAATTGTATTTAAAACTATACCTATATTATTAGTAGTTACAAAATTTGCATAAAATTTTCAATAAATTCTCTATACAACAACATCAATGTCGTATATGTTTGATTGAATATCAATCTATACATATAATAAAATTCTGAGTCGAATCTGTATATTAAATATTTATTTGGAAAATGTTATTGAAATAGATATTATTAGAATTTTTGTCTCTGTCTGTCTTGACCGCATCACAGAAAAACTACTACAGGGATTTTGACGAAATATGGTATGGTGATAACTGGTTATCCGGGTCAACATATAGGATACATTTTACTGCAGGAAAATATCTCATCTAGGGACAGACCCGAGCGGAGCGAGGGTGAGTCGCTAGTAGGTACCTACATAATTTTGTGATTCCAAGTAACTGTCACTTATTTATAATCATTTTTTTAATATCAAAGCTGGAATAAACAAAAGTTTTCCAATCTATCATCACCTGTGTGTACTGTGTAGAAAGAATAGGTTTTAAGTGGATTTACACATACCGTATTCGTACCATTTTATCTCTATATAAAAAGATCTAGTAAGAATATAAAACTCCTTTTTATCGTGGAAAAAACGGTTGCCAAACGATAAAAGAAGATAAAAAAACTTACTCGTTGGAGGATTTGGATGAAAATGATATCCATAATACACATTATATAGGTTGATAGAGTCAGTGGTAAGGTACTCTACATTGTCAAACGCAGCTCTCATTCATCTGGTTTTTCCTGTCATGACTAATAGATAGACATACCAAATAAAAATTGCATGAATGTTCTTAAAAAACTAACTTGGAATTTTCTTTTGACTCACAAACAAAATATACGTTTTTCAACTTAATTTTGACACAAACGAATCTTTTAAGGTAATAAAAAGAGATATTAGAATTCTAAAGTTTAAGTAAAACCAAATATATTCTTTTGGAAAAACGTAATTTTAATCTTTCAAAGAGCATTTATACAAATGTATAAAATATGTTTGTCTGCGCTTTCATTTCCTGCTAGTTTCTCTTCCTCCACATAGCGTATTATAAATTATTAATTAAAGTACTGAGAAAAACGTTTGAAATTGTGTCATCGCTAATTGTTTAATTATTCTATGAAGATATTTATCACCTGCCGGGGTCAGTGTTTCTATTATATCTCATGCACTATATAATGGTAGCAGCTATTTCGCAGTAAAAGAGATATTGTTAAAAAAAATTAGGTATGAAGTTTAGAATTAATTGAAATATTACAAATTATCACATGTTATGTGTCTTACACAACAAATACTCAAATCTATCTGTATGTAGAATCTGGAAGTACTATCTTCAATATTTATTGCCCAAATAAAGACATAAAAGTTGTATAGAAGTTCGTCATTTAGATGTTAGAAATATATATAGCGACGTTTAAGCTTCTGTTTATGTTGTGGATGATAAAAGCCATCGGGCTTGCATATAAATAAACTTCACAATATTTTATGCGCAAGGAGGCTTGAGGATGCACAGAGCACTTCTACGAGTACATGGAAGTTTCAACTGTCACGCTTTTAACTCAAATTGAGGCGAATATCTGCCGAATTCTATTAATATTTCTGATACTCGCATAATACGCAATGAATGTCATCAAATTAGAAAGAATCCAGTAAAACAGCTATAAGTCCTTTTTACTTGATACTTATTGATTATTTTTTAATAAAAAATATATAAAATATAAGTATATTATTGTGAACGATCAAAGTAATATTAAAGTACATGTATCTATTATTTAATTCCATATGAATAGACAAATAGTGATGTATTTAAAATTCCATACAAAATGTAGTGTGCGTTTGGAAACTCTGAATCGATTCTGTAATAAATTCAAAACATAATAGTCGATAAAGCTAAAATCGATTTAGTATAAGAGCCAGTAAATCATGTTCTCTTATAAGCAGCCGGCCATAAAGCCCGATATTTCTACAATTTATCACAATCAGTCACTATCTCTGGTATTCAACATAAAGTGTTATATCACTCGATATTCTCGCAACACAAATTAACCTTAACAATTTTAGAATACGGCATAAAATAGATATTGCTCCTTGTCTAGGGATCATAAAAAAGATACGTTTTTTAAGAAACACAAAAAATCGCAATTATATAATATGCTCAAAAATGAATATTCTAAATAATGAATGCTAACTTTTCAAACAATAAATGTATGAAATTAAATAAAAACCAATCAATCCCAATATGATTTACTATGTAATACTTAACTCTTTCCCGAAGTTTAAAAAAAATCATTATACTAAATAATTTGTCATATACGCGTAACACATCTCCGTAGTAATAATTATTTTATTCTTGTAAATCGTAGGTGTCTTCTTAACATATACCTAGATAGTCATTTTCAACATTGCTATTGATACTATGGCATAGACTGTCTGACTGACTAGTGATACAGCCCTTCGGCTGCACATTTGAGGTCCTAGATTCGATTCCAGGTTAAGCCAAGATAGTTATGAAGTTTTCCGCCAAGACATTTACATTAGCAGTCTGGGGTTGACAGTGTTAGAACCATTTGCTGTCAATAATCATAATTCATAACTATTACTTTGTCAGAATATTAGGACTGGATTTAAGAAATTAAAAATAAATTTAATTGTATGATCATAATAATATAAATATAATTAAAATCCAAACATCAATCGCGTTATATAAAATATTTGAGTAAAGATAAAAATCAATCAATTATAAACAAAAGAAGAGAAATACCTACAGGAATATATTTTTAAATGTATGTACAAATTAATTTTACTAGAATAGTCACGAAGGTACTTGTTACATGCTACTAATTTATTCAACTCAACTAAAGACACGACTGAGAGGTAGTTTGTTTGTTTAATGCTCTCATAATAAAAGATTTATATTACCAGAGGAATCTTTAACTGACATTCAATTTGTAACGTTAATGCTATTATTGGGCAATTTTAAATATGAGTAAATAACGTATTGACATCTTGCCTTTCGCTATCGACCTTAGTGTCAAAGTTGAGAGGTAGCTAAAGAACAAAGTTAGAAGTAATTCAATATCATTGCAATATCTACTGCTAGAAATTTTGAAATCAAATACAAACTTACTAACCATTCACGACACGTTTGGCTCAGTTTGTAGTGACCCTACTTGCTGTGCCAGCGGTCGCGGGTTCGAGTCCCGCTGGGGGCATTCATTTGTGATGAGCACGAATGTTTGTAACCCAGTCATGGGTGTTTATATTTATAATATGTATGTGTTAAAAGTTATATATGTGTAGTATGTCAACTATCTGGTATCCATAACACAGGCCTCATAGCTTACCATGGAACTAGATGGTGTTGTGTGTTAATGTCCCAACATATTTATTTATTATTTATTATTCACCTAGTTTCCATCCCAAGTGCAAGAAAATAAACGTCACGTTAAACTGATGTAATTTATTATTATTAATAGTCAATTCATAAGGATTGCTTGTCAATATCGAGTATATAAATATAGATAGATATATATAAATATATAGAAATAAATTATTTAAAACAGTACTTCAATAAGACATTTATAAAGCTAGATAGATACTTTATACTGTTTAGTACTTCCGAATAGCCCATACCTCCGATTAATCTGAATTTTGGTTTAGGTACATATGGATTTTGTTGCGCTGTTAGCGGATATAGGTATATATAAATTTTATTTTCAACGTCAAATCTAAGAAAAAAATATTTTTATTTTTTTCGCGATTATTACAATAATTACTGATTTTAGAGAAAAATATTTCCCACAAAACTCAGGCCATGAAATGATTGACATTTTTTGTTCAATACCTTTTTCGTGTAAGGACTGTAGTTTGAGAAAAAATGCGAAAATTCTCCAAAGTATTTAGTTAAAAAACCATTAGTTCCGATATAATTTATCCATACAGATTAATATAAATAGGTTATTTGTGAAATTTAAGGAGATCATTTATTTGTAAGTTTTATTTTATGACTATGTGACAGGTCCGACTTGGATAACCATGACTTTATATGTATTATGCTTTTTTTTATTCCCACATATTCTTTAACAATATTTATTACATTGTACAAAATAGCCTTAAAATTTAATAGGAGCAATCGAATTTAACGTCAAATATGCGAATAATTTTGTTATAGACGAGCGTATGAACACTAATCGTTTATACAACCTACGACACAAGTTTTGCATTAAACATTAATATTTTCATATTAAATAGTCTTCTAAAAGTTTAGAATAAGATGCATTTTTGCGAACAACTTAAATATAAATTCTAATCATGTTGTGGTTAAGTTTAATGAGGAATTTGCGTAACACGTCAATAGAACCGCAATACTTTCCCAACTATTTATTTATGATTCTAACTAAATGTCAATTTTTATCTTACACTGCTTAAAATTTTATTAATTTAAATTTTGCGAAGCTTATGAAACCTCCTTTTAAAAAACATCGTTTTTTTTATTGCAATTTTTCATTACTATTTACCTAAAAAAAAATTTAAGGACCACCGAGTTCCCTTTTACCTAACTTAAAAGACCAAAAAAAATATAGAGTACATCACCATAAACAATTTATAGTTTTACTAGTGACTTACCCTCGCTTCGCTCAGATGCGTCCCTAGCAACGTTTTATATAGATATGAATAGTTATTACGAGTGTACCTTAGTAGAAAGACTTATGCTATTGAAGATTTTTCTGTAGGCCTTATTAAGACCTACAATTTTCTAGTACATTGTTTTGATATTTCTCTTAAGGTTTAGCCAGCGTAGACATGTAAACTTTTAAGAATGACTCTATAGAACCAGTTATTATATTTTTCCGTGGGAAGGAAAGATTTATATCTTATATCTATAGTACAAGGTATCCTAAGTGTAATCCCGAGTAACAAGTTATCACTACATAGAATTACTTATCATCGGCTTAGTACATTTTGCTTGAAATCGATTCGCTAAGTTACTGTTTTATTATATGTTTATTTTACATTATAAATAATAATGTATTTATTTATTTTTTACGATAAGTGTATACTTATTCTATTTATTCAATGCCAATACTTCGAAAAAATCTTGAGATTAGAACTAGGAGAGATCTGATTTAATTAATATATATTAGATAACTTTCTAGAAAAAATAGTATCCTATCAAAAGTATTGTAAACGTTACTTAATAAGGCAGTAACAAGAAATAATTAACTTCTAACAATGCATGTTTTAATTATTATTCTAATATGTAGTTACGATTGTGCAAACAGACAGTGCGACAAATTCTTATGTAATACATTCTATGCCGTGGTACACGTAGATAAGTATTAACAAAATGATATTAAAATTATAGCATGGCACCGATTTGGAAAATATTTAATTAGATGTCCATAGTAAATGAAAACCCTTGTTCAGTTATTTTTTACTTTTTTTAGTAAAAATTTTTGAAGTTTGTTTAATTTTTTTCAAATTACTTTTTTATTTCTTAATTTTTAGTTTTAAGTGAAGTGAAAAACTGAAATAATTTTTGTAATAAGTAGTAATAATTACAAAAACTATTTCAGTTTCAGTTACACGTTTTAGTCCATACCTATCATAAAAACTACTGGACCGATTTAGATGAAATTTTTACTGTTCCCTGAGTTGAAATAAACGTAAAAAAGCAAATAAAAAAAGAATGATCACGATCCAATTACCAGTTTCGGAGAAATGTGTGGACAAACATACATACCTACGAAAATACATACAAATAAACACATATGTACATAAATTGTATAATGTAATAACTTAATGGATTTGAATAATTTAAAGTTTATATTAACTTTATTTAACATTTAAATGAAAGCTTGTTTTGATAAATGTTTTTATTTTATTTTTTTTATTCTTTACAAGATATTTTTTATTAGATCATTAGCTGATAAAAGCATCGTCAAGATGCTGAATAAAACTGATTTTGATCACTACTTAACTGAAATTTTATCCACAGAAAAAGAACTGTATTTAAAATCTCTTAATGAAGAAAAACTACAAATCTACTCTTAAAATAACAGAATATAATATGTACATATTATTAATGCACTTTAATCAGTATATGGTTTACAAATAATAGATATAAGAAAACTCTCTCTTTCAGAGAGAGGGCAGTATCATTATACACAACAAATAATTGCATTATATTCAGCTTATTATTTTACTTTCATTTCTTCTACGTATGTATACTGCTATATACTTTTAGGTCATATCGACAATTTTCACCTGTACATGATACTTGCTTATCTCAATGATAACGACTTAGAATATAATCTTAAAATCAAGAACGTTATGTGCAATCAAAATTCGAATTTACTTAAGTTTCTATTCCCATAAGGTGTTATCCTATAGAGATTTCATTTAAATAAGTTTTGCCAAGAATAGTCCAACAGACAATCTATACTTCTATAAATACTAATATTATAAAAGAGTAAAGTTTGTGAGTTTGTGAGCTTGTGAGTCACATTTTTTTATGCATGGTTTAATGTTTATGTTTTTTACTTTACTTTTTACACATTTATTATGTATTTTATTTTTCATAGTATCTAATAGATACGTAGTATAAGTTTCGGAGCAGCTGTTTATACTGCATGTTGAGTTAGCCTATAAATGATGTATAGTGTAAAAAATATTCTATAAGGAATTATGTATAAAAGATAAAAAACACTGTATACTATGTTGGCTTAACTATATAATAAATAAGTAAATATATAAACTATTCTAAAAAATTCCGTTAAAACGTACCTAGGGACGAACACGAGCGAGTAGTTTTAAAATAATTACTTTATCCTCATATGAATGATATAAAAATTTGATTCTGTTTACTGTTACTCTGTTTAATGGTAGCGAGTTGAAATCCCGGGTCTCGCACCTCTGATATTTTCATGTGCGAATCATTTAGAACATGAATACTTCTTGTCTTAACGGTGGAGGAACATATCTTGAGTAAACCTGCATGTTTAAGAGACCATAGCAAGTTTTCAAAACACATGTAAAGTCTGCCAACCGGCACTTGGCCAGCGTGTTGGACTATGGCCTGATCCCCTCGCACTGTAGGGAGGTCCGTGCCTAGCAGTGGGACGTTAAAAAGGACTGAATACAATACAATACAACTGATAAGCTAAATAAATAAGGCAAATTTCAATATTACGAGTATTAGTATATTTTATGTTTGTATCATTATATAGGTATGTAAAATAAATTGAAAATCGATTTATGTATTTGTTATTGTACATTAATGTACAAATTATTAAAGTATGTTATTGAATTTCAAAGGAAGAAAATATATAAGTATAAACTACTGATGAAATGTTTTATGATCAAATAAATCTAATTCCCGGTTAAGACAAATTAATTGTAGGTATGGTGTAAACGAAAGTCATTGGTTCTGTGAATTATATTCGCCTTATATGGGTATGACTGCCTCTTTGGCTTAAGAGTTAGTATCTCGGCAGCAAACTCGTGACGTCCTGGGTTCGAGTCACGAGTCTATAAAAAAAACTCTTTAGCGCCCCGGGTTTAGAATGATGGTATTATGACGACCTACGAGTATGTAACTTATGCACTATAGTATCTCCCGCGTATAAACTATTATCTATGTTATTGCTCATCGTAATCAAGAATGATTAGGAAGACTGTTCACATTTTCGTTACCTCACCTAAAAACTTTAATGACTTTTTGTTATCATATCCTGGTCTATAAAGATGACATAACAGCTTGGAGTGTAGTGTCGGCCGAGCCTTTAAAATGTGATTGCTACTTGATATGATACAGCGATTTAAATAAGATTTGTATGTAGGTGCAAACAAAACGAATTATACACACGGATAAGTAGAATCATTATAATAAACAGTTGTTATTTAACCTAATAGCAATCTTGTAAAATCTTTAGTATGAAAATAATATTTCCTACAAACTTTTACTTTTTTCATACAATGATAGGTAAAAATCTACTGGATGGGCCGACCATGGGGAGGTTTATCAAGTTATATGTACAAAATGTGACTGGATCAATCTCCCTGTGGTAGCTATTTATTTATTTATATATTTATTTCTTAAGTAATTATATTGTACCAACCAATTATGAGCCTATGTTGCTTGATAATAAAAAAAATATATATTTTTATTTTTTATTTTTATAAATTAATACTGGCTCCTATAAATCATGTACGAGTACTACCTATAAAAAATTTGATGCAGACAGCTGTAGTTGAACGATTTTCCTTTGGAGGCTTTCTCTTACACTACAATATAGGGTTCAAGTCGTGTTTGAATGTCTCTTAAATCTAGAAACTCATTCACATTTTCTTTTATTTTATGGAAGTGTCTATGGTTAACCCCTATATTTAGATGAAAAATTAAGTTAAAATAAATATTTAAAAATAAACTTGCATTCGTGTGTCTCACAAGCCGGTGTTTTTAAACTTACTGATAGGAAATTAGGTACGCACTTGTCATGTAGCGTGTTATCAGTGAATGTAATACATGTACACTTTATAATACGCATTAAATGGTTGGTTTCATTTATGCCCCAAGCGGGCTTTTGTAATGATCTGCGCTTACGTATACGAGTACCTATAAAATGTATAAAAATTACACTATTTTATTTCAATTTCGTTATTGAAAATGATATTACTCCTCAAAATTGTACAAATGTTCCGCCCCGAACCCCAAAAAGAGCTCCTCCCCAGAACCAACAAAACCTTCACATTCTTTTGGAGATTTTTCATGACCCATCAAGGTTAAAAAATACTCAATGTTTTATTCCAATCAGGGATGCCCGATATCGTAAAATATCTTTGCCGTTATCAATATTTTTTTAATTTTTTGTAATGCCTGAGAATTTTAAGGCTTTTCTTCTTTCTTCAATAATTTAATTATACAACACACATATTTCTGATTAACCTTATGTCAAAAAAATTGGTCAAGTGCGAGTCGAATTCGCACAGGAAGGATTCCGTACCATCGTACATGTACTTTTTATTAATACATATGACTTTTACTCTATGCATGTAGTATATTAACTTCGATGATCGATTACGAACATTAAAAAAAATGTTTGTCGTATTTTTATTTTTTTTATCATTTGTTGTTATAGCGTCAACAGAAAGATATAATCTGTGAAAATTTCAACGGAACCCTAAAAATGTAGTTCTTTAACCAAAATCAAAGCTTATAAAGCGCATACATTTATATTATTCTAATCTATAACTAGTTATCTAACCATGGATGTCGCATAAATTGAATATGTTCGTACGTAGGTACATAGTTAATTTTTTTAAGTAGGACAATAAAGTAATTACATTACTAAACTTATATAATAATGAACTACAAATAATTGTTTAAACGCCTTAATCTGCTCTTTGCATAACAAAGTAAATGTACATATATGATTAATGCAAAATATAATTTCAAAATCTAATTATAAAGTAAGTAAAATATTAGTATAACATTTTAACCAGTTAAAGCCCGGTTAAATTTAAATTATATATTAAAATTAATTTACTGTGGGAAAATGTCATTTTATGGCGTCTTCTAATGGCAAATGTATTTTCTCATATGTATATGCGAGAAAGTTGCCACTCGAAAAATATCTCAATACGAAAACAAGTCTATAAAAACACGCTAGTCGTTAATTTGTCTATGGTTCTAAAATATAACATGTGCTTAATTAAGTACTTTTTAACTATAAAGGTACACCGACTGCAGATTTATTTACCTCAAAGTACAAGTTACATAATATACTTGTGTTCGCCCAGTGTTCGAAATTGTACTAAAACAAAACACATATGAACTTACAAACCTTTTTTATTGATAACTCTTAAGTGACTAAACAAAAAATAAATTAATATTTAAAAAAAAACATGTTTAAAAACAAGCTTTTTATATCTGTGTAATGTAATAAATGGGTTTGATTTAGTTTAAAGTTATTTTTCTTATTTTTTAAGTATTTATTACTACTCTTCTCAACAAGCCCTTTCATTTCATATTCATATCATGGGGGTGCACAAAAAAAACACAGTACGCCATGTTGGATTTAAAATTGTGTGCACAGCTCAATCGGTTGAGGATAACTGCTTTATATTAAAATTCAGTTGCAAGATTTGACCGGAACAAACGGACATACAAGCATTACAAGTTAAATAAAAGCTTGTAAAAAAGAAAGTCGGTTGCCAAGCAGAGAAGAAAAAAGTACTGATTTTGTAATTCTCTATATAGATAATAAATAATTATTTGAATCCCAATAGCGATGAAATTCCAAAATATGGTAATCTATACATATAATAAAATTGTAACCAAGCCAGAAAACGTCTACCGCGAGACGTTACCGCGGGAAAATGTCTCATTTCTGCGAAAAAATACAAAAACTGCAATATAAGAGTATACTGAATATGTAAAACCTAAGAATTTGGTGTTTGGTCATCTGAACGCGGGCGGAGCCGCGAGCAATGCTAGTAAATATACATAAAACAAGCATGAACTGAGGAAACTATAAAATATAGGATATTATGTTGTTGAAGGAAATACATATATTTGAAAGTAAAGGTAGCAGTGGCAAAGAGTGAAATTAAGTACTTCATTGGAAAATTATTACTCGAGCCTAAATATTTTAATGTTAGAATAAATGTAACAAACATTAGATCATCAGAGTACCTATTTTTATCATTTAAATTTATCACATTATACCGACAGTTTGTCGACTCTTATTTTTTTTATTCAATAACTAAGCATAAGTATGTCTTATTATAATCATAATATTAAACTATTCAAGAGAAACTCAAACATAAAACAAGGAAATCATTATAAAAATGTACCAACACAATTCCTTCCCATAGTATCATAGAAATAATAGATATTGGCGATTCGATTCAGTTTCACCTTCGACAATCGTACGCTGTTAACCCGAATATCTGGCGATAGCCAAAACGCATTTCTCGAACGTACAAAGTGAACCAACTATGCGAAAACACGCGATATTTGCTTCGGAATTCGAATGTACTTCTAAAAAATTAGATACTTCGTGAAAAATGTTATATGTATTATACAATTAATAATTACATATTTACAATTATAATATAGCTAGAGTCTTTAAACCTTTCGCATTTATAATATCTCTCCAGCCCTCCAACTATCTCCACACAAAAAATCACGCCAATCCGCTAAGCTGTTTCAAAGTGAAAGAAAGACAAATAAACACAAACAAACAAAAAAACAAACAAACACACTTTAACCGTTATAATATTAGTATGGATGTTCTCATTATTACTGAAGCGATTATATTTAAAACTACATGTTTTTCCGTGGGAATGACATAAGATTTAGAGCGATAACTAAAGTAGCTTATATCACTCTCCAATCCTCGAATTATTTTTATAAAAAAAATCATATCTCATAACGTTTCATCGTAAAAAACACAAACAAACACACAATATATGAATATAATATTAGTATGGATTAAGTCTCAGAAACCCATAGATTTTTTTAGTTCAACATCGAAAAATATGATCTAATTTGAATAATTATATATCCATTCATATACCTATTATACATAACGTCGATAAAAGGAACAAAAATAACTCACTTTAATGCAGCAACTTTATAAAACTAAATGTCTAATCTTTTGACAATTTACTTGTAAACATCAATACATATAATAAAATTATAACTAAGCCGAATCTGTACATTAAATATTTTTTGGAAAATCTAATTGAAATAGACATTATTATCGCTACAGAGACCGAATCTATAGTTTTTAGAATTTTTGTCTGTCTGTCTTCTCAGTTTTTTACCGCATTACGAAAAAAACACTGAAGGGATTTTGATGAAATTTGGTATGGTAATAGCTGGTTATCCGGGTCAACATATAGGATTTACCGCGGGAAAATATCTCATTTCTGAGAAAAAATACAAAAAATGCATTGTAAGAGTATACTAATATGTAAAACCTAAAAATTTGGTTTTTTGGTCATCTGAACGCGGGCGTAGCCGCGGGCAATGCTAGTTAGTTTAATAAGTAAAGGCCTCATACATTGTATTATGGCACGCGTTGTTTAAGATTACCTAATTTAAATCGGCCAGTGTATTTTCAACTAAAGAGCTTCTATTGCCCATTATCGTAATATGAACATCTAATCTAATGTACTATAATTATTTACAGTCAAGCGATAGGTCAATTGGCTGATTCGGAAACCAATTTCAATGATAGGCACATAATTGTTTCACTTTTACTTTTTATAATATATGCTCAGCGGGCACTTTAAGCCTGTTCTCATTAATATTTAAGTTACTTATACACCTGACTTCATATGAAGTTACTAAACTTTTATTAGAGCATATATTACGAGTTGGTTAAGATGACACCTAGATTAGTAGAACAATACCTATACTATAGCTAAAATATTTTGTCACAAAATAAAACTAATTCAAAAAAAACTGCCCTGTTTAATGTCCCATGTTGGACACGGACCTCCCTTCAAAAAGACGGGGATCAGGATGAGCCCACCACGCTAGCCAAGTGCGGGTTGGCGGACTTCACATGTCTTTCGAAAACTTGCTAAGTTCTATATTTATAAATAATTACAAATCTAATTCTATCGACTTATATATAAATATGTACGAGTATGTATATCAATAGCTGAAATTACAGTTATAAAAATTTGAAAAAGGACATTGGTATATCTATGCATATCGTTTCTAATCATGAAGTACGGTATTATATAAGTGATGGACAATTCGAATAATCGATCTATTTGTATAGGTATGCCTATAAGATTAGATTGTCGCCTCCGCTGTGTGTATGAAACCTTACATCACTGCCATCTAATAGATTCGTTGATTACCGCCTGCTTAACATCCGACGGAAGACGGTTGTTACAGGTTAATTTATTATAGTTTTCTTTCAATAAGATAACCATTAGCTTTATAGATAAATCAATTGAGATTTATAGTGTAATGAAAGTGAGCATTTCTTTTTACCAAAGACAAGTTCAATTAGAACTCGTCTACTTTACCCAAAAGGTAAAGTGCCTTTAAAATTACGTGGGAAAGTTGGAAATTAATGCTGTTATATGCAAATTAGGAGTGTTCTTACATTTTTTTAAATTGTTCACAATATTTTATCCAATCAACTTATTACTGATTTTAATGACCAAAGCAATCCGTTTATTCGATTGCTATTTGAAAGTAAGAATAGCTTTTTCCAATAAAACACCAATCTTTTAAGTTGAACTTTATTACTGTACTAGCGACTCGCCGTCGCTTCGCTCGGGTTCGTCCCTAGCTTGCTTCCTAATACAAACTTTCATTCTCATCTTCACTCCCTTAAGGGATGATTTCCGGGATACAAAGTATCCAATGTCCTTCCCAGGGTCTCCAACTATCTTCTTACCAAATTTCATCTAAATCGGTTCAGTAGATCCAGAGATTACCCCATACAACGTCACAAACTCACAATCTCACAAACATACAAACTTTACCTCTTTATAATATTGAGTATTTAATTTAATAAGCTTATTTATATTTTTGACTTAAATTACTTTTTCTTGTTAGGTTTTCGATTTATATTTCTTATATTATAATGAAAGTCTTTATAGCTAAGTAGGTACATCGGATAATAGATAGTTTTTAACGCTACATACAGGCAAAAAAAATCTTTGGTTAAAGACAAACCCAGTGTTTAGTTAAATTTGCTTTTTAAGCAAGTACCTACTATTTATGAAGTTGTTTACAGTTTATTAGCATCTTTACACAATACTCCCAGTTGTGATTTACACCTTTATTTCAACAACTTAAATCGAATTGCTCAAACATGAGGACAGAAGTGTTAACTTCTTAATGGTCTTTGCTAATCAAAAGCCGTAAACTTATATCTATGCCTATCATTCATTTTGAAGAAATATAAAAAAATACATAGTCAAAATCATTTTATTGCATTATTTTGATATATCTAGTAAGGTTTCGCCATCGTCAGTATATAATGTAAACGCCAAAAAATTTTTACAGGACATCATTACAAATCTTTGAAATTCTCGGCTTTTGTACTATAATATGCAAGTAATATAAATAGGTACAAACCTTCTGAAAGAAAATCTCTGTACGATAGTGAAAACCGTATCAAAATCTGTTGCGGAGTTAGTTACCAGAGACACAGACAGACGAAAATAGCGACTTTGCATTATACTATGTATAGATTATGCTATAGATATATTTCAATAATGTATTTTCTCACATGCGTAATCTAATTAAAAAAGATTAGTTATGAGATATGAAGAATTATGAGATATAAAAAAGTAGACTAAAAAAAGATACACTACTCTGTCTAACTCACGAGAGTATGTTTGAAAATATGATTTTGAAAGTATACTATTAGTAGTTACATGATATATTCGGTGTTGCAATATATTTTAATATTCTTCAATTAAAATGCATATTTCAATTTCGTAAAGTGTAGAAACTTTTTTTACCATTTTTCTCTTAATTCCGATGCACTATGTTCCAATAACCTCATTCTCACACATTAAAATTACACCGAAAAAATAAAACGTCAGTGTTACATGAAGTGAAACAATAAAAATTACAGGATGTACATATTGTGTATATACTACCGGTATTAATTAAAATCTCATTGTTTAACCTATTAAAACTCGTTAAAAATTAACTAACATTTTATTTATTTTAATAAATTCCTTATTTAGTAGTGATGAATACCTAATAATAATTGAAATGATAAAAATTCATTCGGTTTTAAAAGCATACAAACCAATAAAATACTAATTATTCACAAAGTTTAAAGAGAAAGCTACCAACTTCCGAAAGTGCAACGCAATGGCCATATAAATAGGTATGTCCAAAGACACGAGTCTTGATATACAGTAGTTATAGCCTATACTAACTGATAATTAATTCTACTTTGTATTTAGAATTTACTACATATATTATATTTACTACATATTACATATTTCAATGAAAAAACCGATTCCACACACTAAAATGTAAAAAAAAATACAGTCGAATTGAGAACCTCCTCCTTTTTGAAGTCGGTTGAAAATATAACTAAACGGGGGTAATCATTTAGGAGCAGATACCTAATCAGATATTTTCGAAGTCGGTGCCAGCCGATGCAAGGCAAATCTAATATATTTCGATACGTAAAATACATATTTACCTCACCTCAGTGAGATTAGCCATGGACGGATTAGCCATGAGCGCGGGAGATATTTAGATAGTCCATATATGACCACGTAAATATATGTTCATATATGACGACACGTTTGGCTCAGCTTGTACTTTGTAGTGACCGTACTTGCTGTTCCAGCGATCGCGGGTTCGAGTCCCGCTGGGGGTATCTACTTGTGTGATGAGCCCGAATGTTTGTACTTCAATCATGGGTGTTATATTTATAATATGTATGTATTTAAAGTTAATCAACTATCTGGTATCCATAACATAGACAGCAGGCCTCGTAGCTTACAATGGAACTAGATGGTGCTGTGTTAATGTCCTAGCATATTAATTTATAAAAAAACTATTTATTATAAATATAATAATTTATAGTGTAATTTGTATTTCGTAAAACGGTTCCACTACAACAATTAATTAAGTATATACACATATCCGCACAACACGCGAGAACTACTGGTATGTAGTGAATGAAATCAAAAAACAATTTGAGTAAGTGCAATATTATCAATGAAAGCAGAAATAATTTGTTAAAAAATAAGCTTTTGGATTCCATGGTATCGACTCCATCTTGTAAATGAAAATAAACTGTAAAATTTTCTCGTAACGAAGTAACTCATGCATAGCATTTTAGACCTAATTTATACTAATTCGTACACCACGCATTTGCACACGCAAGCAAATTTTATCGCGATAACATCCTCTGACGTGTGAGAATCTGCCGACAGCAGCAGTGTCTTTGGTTTCGCTAGAAGTTTCGACATTTTCACGAACATGTCTTTCACGACACCACGAATATTCGCGTTATTGCAATGAGTGCGCGGCCTAAGCTTATATCTAAATTATAAAATTCTCGTGTCACAGTGTTTGTAACAAAACTCCAAAACGGCTTGTCCGATTCTTATGAAATTTTGTGTGTATATTCAGTAGATCTGAGAATAGGACGTAAACTATTTTTCATACCCCTAAGTGATAAGGGTGGCCCACGTTAGGGACGAACCCGAGCGGAGCGAGGGTGAGTCGCTAGTAACTAATATACAAAGATAAGTATGTATACTTATAAATTACAGATATACTGAAACATACGTATCTATACGTATGGATATTTTGTAATTCTAATGATATGACATGCGCGGGTCATATTAATTATAACCGTATTTTTTGTTGAAGTTGATTAAAATAAAAATATTAAAACTAACACTTACCTTCTACCAAGAACTACAATTAATATAGCTATATTAACTTTTAGATTAATTTATTATGAGCAAATTTCTGTATTGATTATAAGATTCCCCGAGTACCTATGTGGTGTAGCCTTAAGAAACTGTTACGCAACACGCATTGTTTTAAAAAAGCTCCACACTCACGGAAACATAATCAAGAGATTACGTCCATCTGTCATAGTATAAAATATATAAAAGTTTTTAATCTATACATATAATAAAATTGTAACTAAACCGAATCTGTACATTAAATATTTTTTGGAAAATCCTATTGAAATAAACATTATTATGGATACAGAGGCCGAATCTATAGTTTTTAGAAATTTTGTCTGTCTTTCTGTCTGTTACCGCATCTCGGAAAAACCAATGGAGCGATTTTGGTAATCTGAACGCGGGCGGAGCCGCGGACAATGGTAGTATTTTATATGAGGTTTCATACTAAAACCTTTATCAAATATGATAATCATCACCATTTAAGT
Source organism: Brenthis daphne (assembly GCA_947093115.1). Lineage (NCBI taxonomy): Eukaryota > Metazoa > Arthropoda > Insecta > Lepidoptera > Nymphalidae > Brenthis > Brenthis daphne. The sequence continues at coordinate 26,480,601 of OX352477.1, read as the reverse complement.
CATTGTAATATTCAAGCACCGTACTAGGTTAACTATCTCTTTAACAATAACCGGGTCATTAGGCTACTAGTCTGTCAGACCTTTACTCTCAAAAATACTCCAGTTAAAGCAATGTATGAGAACTTATTATGTGAAACAGAGGAAGTGCGAATGATTTTCAATCAAAAACGATACAATCTAAATTTGCGTTACGCTACGTTATGTCACTGTGAAATTTGGTACGTATTATTAACTACTTAATTATTTAACTCTTGACATCACTGACCGTAATTATCACAGAATAAATAGTATTTAAGAGAACTTCGAATAAATTTCAATTTCTTTTTTCACCTTTAACTCGTCATATATGATATAGTTATCAAAGCAATGTCATATATAGTATTACATTATTATTACAATCATATATAAGATTTTTGGAATATACGTACATGTATTTGTTGGTATAATATTTTTAAGTTTGTTTTTTATAAAAATGGAGTATGATAAATCCTAGACCGCCATTTTTAATTAAATAATTATATACATATATTCTAATTGAAATTGAAATATAATATTTAACAATCTAAAACATTCGCATGTACCATTTCTGTTATAATCCTTTTTATTGATGAATGAGTTTTCATGTATTGTGACAGCTGAGATTCAAACGATAGTGAATGAGATGACGTATTGCGTGATGAATGAAGTGCAATCACTCCGAACATAGACAGGTATTTGTAAACCGGCCTTAAACCACAAACATCCAGCCCAAAGCTTTTTGGGTCACAACTCAAATATCTTAAATATTACTTTTTTCATACATGCATACATATACCATACTTTTTATATATGTATAACATTTTTGACTGGTTTCCGTTATGTGTGGTTGAACCAATCAAAAATTTTATTATTTCGATTTTTAATATTAAAATACTTGATTGTTAAGTAAAGAACTTTTAATTTCACAGTTGTGCAATTGATTTATGATTTAAATAACAAGTCTGGAGGTTCTCGTTACACACGATTTCTTTTAGTAATATGCATTGGTATATTAAACAATTTTTTTTACAAAATAACACAAATAATAATATAATACGTATACTAAAGATATAATAATCTAACTGCCGTAACATATCGTTAAATTAAGCTAACGTAATAAAAGTACAATATAGAAGTACAATAACATTTCAAAAAATTATAATTAGTAAAGTCATGCCGTCCAAAAAATCATCTTCATAGCCGCCCTGACAATACTTTAGTCTCCTTAACTGAGAAAAGTAAATACAAATATTATTCCCACAAATAAATCACCGGCCAATCGCTTATGAACTAGCATATAACAATGTGATTATCATCATTAAGTCTAATTTGGTGGAACAAACAAACTCTGATGTGTATTGATGAGGAACTCGCAACGGTCATAGGATGTAAAACAATCGCGAAGTCATTTCATAATAATAAAGCTTGGTGTGTATAAAGAGCGAGCTCACATTTTTGCCACATTGTCGTAACAATATTCAATTTAAAAAAAAGTAAGCTAAAATTATAATATCTCTGTTTCAATAGGATGTGATTGATATATGTAGTAATATTTTTATTATTCATTATTATTCATATTTTCTTCTCAAAAATTATAAATCATCAACTAATATACTGTCAACTATAACTAATATCGAGAATATACAATATAACTACAACTAATACCGAGAATAGTAGCGTAAACAACAAAACTGAGGTCGTAACATGTCCTATCCCTTATCTATATTAGGCCCTATTTATACGCAGGTTTGTTTCTATAAAATAATCAAAGCTTTTGCCTATAACTAATTTAAATGGTGAATTTATTCATATTACATAGGTACTGATAATGTTGTTTAGCTATCTGGAAACTTCAACTCAAAATTACTGTAACAATTTACATGAAATAAAACGTGCAAGAAATGTAGTAGTTTTTCCTACTTTCCACATACTTTATATTAAAATACATACAAATACCTATATGCAACATATATTTTACTTTCGTGCACTTCTGTTGCCAGAAGCTTGTATAACTGCGTGTGTCGCGATATAAATCTCACCTATACAACTTCCAAGCTTTACTTCGGCATTCACTACTAATTTTCAGAACAAAAGTGCGTGTGTGTACAATTTACACATCGTAGAAATGAAACTTCAGAAAAGTAACCTACGAGAGAATGAGATGAATATAGAATATCAGGAGTAGTATAATTATAAGGTTTATTTTTTAATAATATTTTTACCAAGTTTAAAAGTTATTTTACATTTTTATTTATTTGACATAAATATACATTATATATTCACTATACTGTATCATATCAATTCAGTATTTAATTTTATTATTTTTCACTTCCTGTGTAATGTATTCTATCTCAAATAATAATGGTTACCATGGCAACATGGCAATGCATTCTATCTCATTCTCTCGCCGGCTTAGTCCTATATATTTTAATTGTTTGTCTCTTTTTAGTGTCGCATTTCCATTTCATCGAGTTTCAAATCAAAACGATTCTAAAGGAGTTGCACTTCAAAAAAATCTTGTCATTGAAAAACCATCAAAATCAGTTCAGCCATTAAGAATATTAAGATAAACAGCTATCTAACATATTTAGTAAATTATACATAAACAGTTTATTTTTATTTAAAATAAAACTATATTTAATAAAACATCAAATGATATAGTTAAAATAATACATAATTGCAATCATTTCCTGTCATGGCCCGGTGTAAGCCCGACCGTACAACGTGTGCTTCATTACATAAACCCCGTATTGTGTCAGCGACAACGCCACGCTATCTCGTAATTAATCTAAGATCCAGATCGACACGAGTGCGTGTGCTCATGTAGCAATTAGACGCACTGCAAAAACTATAGATTGCTATAAATTTGCCTTCGTCTGTCTCAAATATGCAATATCAATAAAAAATGAGTTGCATCAAAATCGATCCAATACTTTCTTAGATTTACGCGAATATATAAAACTATATTTTCGAATTATTTCGCGGCTTTATTTTGATTTTTAATTCCCGACGGGTTAGGCACTGTCTGTAACAAATATATAATGCCTTTGAGACGTCTAAAACCTTAGTCTCTCCCGTGGCCATGATTGCTATAAAGCATTCGAAACGTCGGGAATGAAAAATCAGAATAAATCCGCGAAATAATCCGAAAAGATAGTTTTTTTTTTAAATCCACCTAGTTCTAAGAAACTAATCAGAAAGAAATGACGATCAAATTTTAAAAAGTATTGAAGTATTCTTTACAAGAAATTCTACAATAACCATCATTTAAACTTAAGCAAAATATACCTATTACCGGTAATATTCAATCATAATAATATTAAATGAAATAAAATACGTTAAATCATATTAAGCCTCTGATCTTAAGATTAAAATCACGATTTCCATACTAATTGCTAAAGTCATTAAAATTATTTATTCATTTACATAATTTTATTTCGTAACGTCTATTTGTCTTAAAGTTACATATATTTAAAAAATCTTAAATCATTAAAAGTTTTACGATTTAAATTTTAGCGTTATTATTCAAAAGCTTAAGTTGACAGGAAAGAAATAAAGAATTTATACTCAATTATTATCTTTTTGTACTGGAAAGACACTGATACTGAGTTTATAATCAGTTTAATAGTAAGTAGTTATTCCACTCATAAGGGTGGAACTCAAGTTTATTTGCGATCACTAGTGAGGTATAATATAATTACAATGAATGATGATTAAAAATATACGTTAGTAAATGAAATACCAGACTGATATATCTAATCTATCTTATATATTTAAATGAGCAATTCTTGTATATATATATATAATCTGAATCTTGGAAACGGCTCCAACGATTTTCGTGAAATTTAGCATACAGAGGGTTTCGGGGGCGATAAATCGATCTAGATTAGTTTTATGTCTGGGAAAACGCATGTTTCGCATTATTCCACGCAAAATATGGTCGCTCACTCGCACGCTAGGACATAAGCATCGTAGTCAAGCGGCCAAAGCGCAAGTTTGACAATTACAGGTGTCTTGGTTCGTATCCCGATCGGATACAAAGCTTTTTCTCTTGTTTTTTTTTTTGTATTTATTCCAATTGTTAGTTTGTTTTTTTTTTAAATGTTTTTTGGCCAAAAACTCCGAGCGAAGCTCTGTTGCCCAGGTACTGTATAGTTAAGGGTAATAATATAAGTACCGTTATATGAGATAAAAAATATGTACTCATTAATATTTGCTTAGGATATGAGAAGATATCACGTTACTTGCAAACATACACACAAAAACACACAATATAACTATAGAAGGCCTTTTTTAAATTGGCCAAAACCATAAGCACAAAAGAAAGGTGAAATATTATGACTAATGTCCATTAAGTAATGTATGTGATTAATTAAAACTTATAGATTCTTAATGGTGTATCTCACCGCTAATAACGCGGAACGAGCAACATTTAACACTATATTGAGCGTGTCAATGGTAAAATTGCAAAATTTGCATAATTATATCGGTTATTCACGCCTGAGCAAGACACGGCCGGCCATTTTGAACTGATTGCTTCCTTATATCTTTAATTATATTAACCACATACTGATGTTGGCCTGGAACTTTGTATATCTACAGTGGACTCTAAACTCCCACTCTCATATTTTTCAGAGTTTCGTACTACTTACTGTATCTATGTAATTACTGTATCATTTATTTATTGTTAGCTCTACATTTACTTTTTTTAACGCGTCTTCAAAGAAACCAAAAAGAAACGATAAACGAATTCGTTTAATTTTAATTTTATATTCACATTGATATGTAAAAAAAATCAAAATTTTTTTTTCTTAAAATTTAAATTTACATTTCTAAAATCTGTCTTAATGCAGATAGATTAAAGACACGTTTCTGAAATTTATTTTAATGTTCTAATTGTGAAAAAAGGTACATATTTCTAATATCATTGCAATTTTAACTACAAAACCCTTGATCTTAGAGTTTTAACACTAAAATCCTAAATATCTTAAACATAAAACTGTCATCATTTGGTTGAAAACCCATTTCGTGTTTCCATGCTTTTGAAGGCGTTTTCGTAGCATAGATATCAATTATAATATAATTACATCAGTTATTAATCTAATATGAGGGACTGACTGACAACCGACAATCAAATTCCAATTCGTAAGTAACTATCTCTATAGTTACTTACATCATAGCAGCTCAAAACAAAACAAAAAACAATCGAGTGTTGTGTTTTTTGTACAAATAATGTGCACAGTAGAAAAACAAAATAACGGTACAAACAACATTATTATATAATGGTCTGTATATTTGTTAAATATACAGACCATTTATATATAGGTAATAGCGACTCATCCTTGCTTTAATCCTAAGTCCCTAGTCCCTAGTCCTAAGTCCCTAGTCCTTAGTCACGTTTTAATTTTTTTGTCTGGAACCCTAATTTTTTTCTAAAATAAAAGTAGCCTATGCTACTCCCTATAACATCAGCTATCTTCCAGTGAAAGTACCATCAAAATCAGTACAGCCGTTTTAGAGATTATCCGGAACAAACAGACAAACAGACAAAACATAATTAACATAACATAATTTCATATGCATTTAGTAAAACGCTGTTATTTTGACATTACAAACAGACACTTCAATTTTATTTATCTGTATAGATGTAGATAATAAATGGGTTAAATTAGCAACGTATTAACCTATGACATGTGGACACTTATAGAAGGCTTGGCTAAAGTGAAATGTAGTCACGATACCATCAAAGTAATTAATGCTGATTAAAATAAATCGATACGTTATCTACATATATAAAAATCAATTGCCGTACGTTAGTTTCGCTGAAACTCAAAAACGGTTGGACCGATTTGTTTTTTTTTTTTGTTTTGTTGGAGATGGGTCAGGGGTGGTGCAATTATATAAAAAAGCAGGGAAACAATAAAAAAAAAACAGCCTGAAAATCAAACAGTTCAGAATAGTTTATTTTGTACCTATGCATATATAATATTATATTGTAGTCTATCTATTCCATACTAACCGTTTAAACGTACATAGTGATGAACCCGAGCGAAGCGCGGGTGACTCGCTTGTTAGTAAATAAAATACCAGACGGTTATGTTTAGTTAAGTGAAATTTTAATTATTTCAGATTAAATTATGTACTCGAATAATTTTATTGAAAAAAAATAGTATTGTAAGTAAAACTTTATTAAATAGAAAGGTATACATGTAAATTCTAACTACATAGTAAAATTTAAAGGTATACTTTTTTACTAATATTGAAGTATGTATTTGTTAGTAATTTTAAATTTGTTTAAGAGGGCACAGAAAATGAGATTACAGGTTCTTCGCATAGAGGCGCCTCAGTAGTGACATAAGTTTAATATTGTTATCCCTGTATGTCCAAGTTAATTTCGTGGAATATAAGATATAAAAAACCAATAGCGTGATTAAAGTAAAATTAGTGGCTCTATGTAAAATTATATATTTTTATTAATATTAAAAAATATATAAATCTATAAATATAAATATTATCTGTCCATGAAAAATTTAAATTTTTGTTCTAAGTTTTTCCTCTATCCGTCCTTCCCGAACTATGTATTATTAGGAAGTAAAGTACCTTTGAAGCCACGCACAGAAGCAAGTTCTACTAACATCAATTCAATAATTAATCGATAATTGTAACCTTACCAAAAATTTCTAACCATGTAGAATTAAATTCATAAGTTTTATGAATTTAATTCTACATATATATTATAACTAGCGACTCACGCTGGTTTCGCTTCGGTTCGCTTTAACGTTTAGTATAGATTCCGTGATGATTTCCGTGATGGGGTTACAGACAAACAGACAAATAAAAATTCTAAAAACTATAAACTCGGCCTCTGTATAGATAATAATGACTATTTTAATAAGATTTTCCAAAAATTATTTAATGTACAGATTCGACTTAGAATATTATTATATGTATAGGTAATTTAAATAAAAATTAGAGCTTTCTTAATTAGTATTTTTAGGCGTAGCAAACATAAAATTCAATCGTCGTCCCACATAAAAACTTATCTCGCGCATATTTAACCAAAATTACCCAGCTTTCTCCTAGACCTAATAGTTAAGCTCGTAGCCTTATTTAGCCCTACACATGGTCAAATGGCCTATTGTCACGTTGCCGGTGTAAAATATCTTAAGAGTAAAAGTAGTTGTACATATGTTATATATAAAATATTTGAACCTTTCCACCATGAATATAAGAGCTATTTTACAGGTAAAATTTCTAAGAAATACCACACAATAAAGTTAATAAGACTGATTGCTGATTGGTCACATAGCTATAGTACGCGTTAAACTTTACTGCGTCTGTGAAGTTAGCCGCAAGACAATGCGCACTGTATGTGGAGTATACAACATGAAATATAATGATCGGTATAATATATTCTTATACCGTATGTATGTATATATAAAGTTTTAGAAATAATTAATAATATAAAAAATCAACATATTCAAACGCATGTACTAAAAGCATGAAGGAAAACAAAACTAAATTTAATTTTTACTTATATTAACTATAAACTAGTTAGACATATTTTACGATTACTTTTAAAAATAAAATATATAATCAAAAACATTTTTAGCCGATAATGAAAAAAATTGTATATATATATGTCTAATAAGTTGAAAAAACCGTCAAGCTGCGTATAAACTGATAAATGAAAGCACAAAACGGCACTGAATAACACTATCACACTTTAGACACTCAACCTAAAGCATCAATGAGTCTATTTTCATGTGATAGCGCTTACGGAATTTAAACAGGAAGGCTGTGAAACCGTTTCGTACGCCTTTGTTTTGTTTTGGAAAACGTTATTGTTAAATTTAATTAGCTTTACTTATTGGCGCTTGTTGCATAAGGCAATAGAAAATCAGAAGTTGATACTAAATTCGTGTAAACAATTAGTGATTATGATTATAATCGCAGTGTTACCAGTAAACATGTGTTAGATACGAGGATTTATACTCTTGTTTGTTATTGTCACTAATAATTGGAGAAGATAAAGTTAAATTTATCTTTTAAGAGTTGCCAATGCTTAAAAACATTTACTTGTGAATATCTTAGTGTTTAATGTATATTTAGTACACTCTTCTAGTTATTTTTTTAAACAAGCATAATATTTATTTCTAAACTGAAATATCTATAGTACATAAGTGGCTATCATTATTTTCAAAGATACTTTAAAGTAAAATGTATGGAATTTCTAATTATTCTTCTATCAAAGCTCAAAGTGCCAGTTCGAACTGTAATAAATTAGATAAATCCATGTGTAACAAATTTAAAGTTGAGGTTCGTTAGTAAGAGTGTCCTTTTAAGTCAGATTTATTTACTGGAAATCGTGTATATACCGATATCCTAGAATGAAAGTAATAAAAGCGAATTATGCGATTGTTACACAATATTTGCAACACTGTTGTCAGTGCGTGGGCTGTTTTACAGCCTATTTAATGGCACGGCCTTTCAGCGGTCGACCGATAACCTATTAAAGTCTGTAATGACTTTTTTTTAAATAGGGTAGCTTTGATTAAACTTGTACGGATGTGTATAAAGTAATTTTGTTTGAAAACTAAAATCGCGTAGATTTATATTTTTTAGTACGACAAATGTTATCCTCATCATATCATTAGTGAAGATTAAAACATAATTTACTTTTGGTTTAAAAAAAATAACACGGGCTTCAAAATCACTGAAAAGTTATTCCACCATAATTACGTAGAGTTTTTTTTTTTAATTTATATAAAGCCTTCGAGGAATAAACTATTGATTAAAAGAATGACAATCGATTCACAATTAGCGATGATATTACGTAACATAGCACACAAAAAAAACACAATCGAATGGAGTAGGTACCTCTTCCTAGTCTATACATATAATAAAATTGTAACTAAGCCGAATCTGTACATAAAATATTTTTTGGAAAATCTTATTGAAATAAACATTATTATCGATACAGAGGCCGAATCTATAGTTTTTAGAATTTTTGTCTGCCTGTCTGTTACCGCATCACAGAAAAACCACTGCAGGGATTTCGATGAAATTTGGTATGGTGATAGTTGGTTATCCGGTTCAACATATAGGATACATTTTACCGCGGAAAAATATCTCATTTCTGAGAAAAAATACAAAAACTGAAATAAAAGAGTATCCTAATATGTAAAACCTAAGAATTTGGTTTTTGGTAATCTGAACGCGGGCGGAGCCGAGGGCAACGCTAGTTCAGATATAAAGATAGCTATTATTCTGCGCAATTAATTCTCATTTTATACTTAGCCTACAAAAGTGTTACAATGTTCAAATAATGAATATTTATGTACTATAGATGTATAATTAATATGTCATTAAAGCAAAATTAAGTTTACGAAGTTTTGCATGTTTGTTGTCTGTACCACCATCAAACATGAGCATGTATGTACATTTCATTACAAGCGGTGGACTAAATTAACTCATAAACACTTGAGTTAAACGTTCTTCATACTCCGCTATAGGTAAGTTAAATTGATTGATAGCGGAATTTACATTAAAAAGTTATTACCTTTAAAGATATATATATTATATCCTTCTCCTATCATATCCCCATACAAACTTGCATCCCCATTTTCGCCCCCTTAAAGAATGATTTCCGGAATAAAAAATATCCTATGTCCTTCTCAGTGTCTCAAACTATCGTCTTACCCATCTAAATCAGCCCAGTAGTTTTTGATTTTATTCGTGTCAAACATAAAAAAATACAAATTTTTGCTCTTTATAATATTAGTGTGATGATAATGATGATGATGTTCTCCTGACCGATTCCGGCCACGGCGGCCAATCTCGTAGAGACTAGCCAACTGCGCAGGAGATATTATAGTGCAGCGCGTGTACGCGCAGACACAACGTGCACTCTCTATTCCTGTCACTCTCATTACTCCGGTGGGACGACTGCTCGTCACGACCAGTGAGAGTTAAGGCGCAGGACCGACGGCTTTACGTGCTCTCCGAGGCACGGGGGTGAAACACCGCCAACTTCCCAACTCCGGGCTGTTACTAAAACTTACTATACAGAAAGACTCAATAAGTAAACTTGGCCCGACTCCTGGGACTCGAACCCAGGACTTCCGGGTGTGGAGCCGTACATGCTAGCCACTACACCACCGAAGCAGTTATATTAGTGTATATGTACAGTGAGTCGAATAAACAATGTCGGTATTCGCTTCATGTGTGGCCGCGAGTCGCGACGAAGCGTTGACTCCATCAAGTTAGCATTTAGTGACCGGCTACAACACGCACGAACTGTATTTTCATATTATAATAATGGGTCATTCTGAACTCATGTTAAATTTCTTAAAATGTACATATTATTATTTTCATTCAATAAAATTACATAATATTTGCAAAAGAAAATTATTTTATTATTCGTAAAAAGGCTCTCATATTCAAAATTTTTATATCTTATCTGCCACTCTATCCCAATCTCGTGTAAATATTTTTGACAAATTATTTACTTAATTTGTTTTGTATTAATTGATTGCTAAATTCTGTTTTTAACCGCCGACGCAAAAAGAGGGGTGTTATAAGTTTGACGTCGATGTCTGTCTGTGTGTGTATGTGTCTGTCTGTGGCATCGTAGCTCTCAAACGGATGGACCAATTTCCTTGCAGTGGTTCTTAGCTATGATTGGTTAATATCGGTCCAGCAGTATAAGAGTATCAGCTTTTTTCAAAATGATGTAAGGCATTTTGGCGTATGATTACTTGATTAAGTGCTTCACGCGTGTCAGTTTAATCGTTAAATGACAATTATTTGCGTAAGAGTTTTTTGTTTAATTTATAATAACTGACAATAATACTTTTTCCGTTCACTTAATGATCACTCATTTTATTATTATTGCATGTAATACACACAATAATATCCTAATATGATCACTGTATAATCAGATTATATTAGTACAATAACAACCCATTAACCCATTATTCCATTATAATATTATAAATGCGAAAGTTTGGATGGATAGTTTGTTACATAATCACGCCAGAACTGTTGAACGGATCTGGATGAAATTTGGCACAGAGGTAGATTATAGCCTGGAATAGCAAGTAGCTTACTTTTAAACCTGAAGAACGCTCGGTTCCATTATGATAGGTTTGTACTGTTTTTTTACTATGGAAGGACCCGAACGAAGAGAGGGTGAGTAGCTAGTCTATACACATAATAAAATTGTAACTAAGCCGAATCTGTACATTAAATATTTTTTGGAAAATCTTATTGAAATAGACATTATTATCGATACAGAGGCCGAAACTATCGTTTTTAGATTTTTTGTCTGTCTGTATGTCTGTCTTTCTGTCTGTCTGTCTGTCTGTCTGTCTGTCTGTCTGTCTGTCTATCTGTTACCGCATCACAGAAAAACCACTGGAGGGATTTTGATAAAATTTGGTATGATGACAGCTGGTTATCTGGGTCAACATATAGGATACTTTTTACCGCAGGAAAATATCTAATTTCTGAGAAAAAATACAAAAACTACAATGTAAGAGTATACTAATGTAAAACCTAAGAATTTAGTTTTTGTGATCTGAACGCGGGCTGAGCCGCGGGCAATGCTAGTTATTCATAAATCATTATATATTTATAGTAGTTATCGTATACCTATATAATATAATCAAGATGCCTTTATAATATAAGATTATCCCGGCAGTCTGGCAGTCTCCGTTGAGAGTTGAGACAAGTTGTCTATTACCATAATAAAATTATAAGTCTAGCAAGTAACAAGCCTTATATATGTTAGGTATCATAGAAGTGTATAATTTAATTCAAGCCAGACTTTATAGTTGCTTATAATTATAGAAGTTATATTTTATGCATTTTAAAGTTTAAATTTGTACATAAAATTAAAGTATTCAACAAAGATGCAATATTAATAAAAACTCTGTGTAGAATAACCCAGTAGAGGTCAAATAGTCCTTTCACTAGTTAATCTTTGCTACTTTTCATCACTCGACTAACCGCTATAATGTGACACACACGAATATAAACTTTAGATGTTTGCTCATGGGATAGATTATGTAATAAAAAGAAAATAAGCTTCCTGAAATATCGTGAATTTCGTGATTTATTTAGTTATATATTTTTATTTTCAAAATGTAGGTATATCGTATTGTATACGTACATCCAATAAATAAAGATTCATGAATGTCATAGAAAAGGCTACATTCTCGTCACGCTCGGCCTAGCGCGCTTTTCAGCGACTTTTTGAACATTCAAGTAACTTTCCGCCATATAAATTGTCTTCGCTTTCGCAGTTGTTTTATAAAAAAGGAGCAAATCAACTTTCGAATTTAAAAATATTGATATTACTTAGATTAGATGGAAATTATTTTTCTATTCCTGTATAATATGATTACTTTTACGAAAACAAGAAGAATTTGCAATCAATGCTGGTCAGCTAACGTTTCCATTTGCATGATGTGAATAAATTGTATTCATACCAGAATTTTTCATTACTACCAATAACCAAACCTGGACGCTCTATTTACTCTAAGAAAGTATAAGCATATTTTGTTGCTCCGAAGTAGCTAAATATATTAATACGTATACCTTTATAATAGCCTAGTGCAGAGTGCTGTAGTATACTGAAGTGCTATTTTCGATAGAATTTTCAACATACAATTTAAACAAAGAGCAATTTGCTACAAATTTGTTATTAGCTTTTTAACCCGACCAGTGAAGGCTGCTCGTAAGTTTTACTTTATTTGAGCTTAAATAACCTTTTCTATTTTCAAGATTGTATAGTGCAGCCTCTTGTTTTTGAAAAAAGAAAAATATATAATTTATAACTAAATATACTTTATATAGAAATCGCCTAATAAATATAAATCATAAACAGAATCACGTCTTCACCACGATGCCTTGAAGCGGAAAAAGTTATAGTTTAAATGCTTCATATATCATTTGCTAAATATGTAGTGTCTCGTAATTGCATATAAAAAAGCATTTAACTTCTATATTCGACTAATTACTAAAGATTTACGTATGTCGTTATTTGCCACACCTTTGAGCATCTTATACACCCTGTAGCTGTGCAGTCATTAAATATCTTGTTTATCAAAACGACATCCATCATAAAACACTAGACTTTAGAAAACTAAAAACAACAAGCTAAAAATGTTTAATTTTATAATTTATTAGCATTTCCCGCGGCTCCGCCCGCGTCCAGATGACCAAAACCCAAATTCTTAGGTTTTACATATTAGTATACTCTTACATCGCAGTTGTTGTATTTTTTCTCAGAAATGAGACATTTTTCCGCGGTAAAAAGTATCCTATTTGTTGACCCAGATAACCAGCTATCACCATACCAAATATCATCAAAATCCCTCCAGTGGTTTTTCCGTGATGCGGTAACAGACAGACAGACAGACAGACAGACAGACAAAAATTAAAATCTAATAAATATATCTATTTTAATAAGATTTTAAAAAAAATATTTAATGTACAGATTCGGCTTAGTTACAATTTTATTATATGTATAGATTGTGGTAACACCTTTTGTTCAAGAAAAACTTGTAGAAAGTAGACTTCATTATTATTGCTAGATCAGGGACAATAACTATTACTTTCGCAAATTATCATTTATAGTTAATATTTCATTATTAATTAGCTAGCAACTGCTTTCAGTTTCCATTGTATTATAAGTATATTTTTATTTAGTTCTCAATATATTCAATATACTGGTAAAAAAGCTAACAAGACGGTGATATTCTAAACACCTCCTAAACACAAAACCATCAAAAATATATATGAAATATGTACTTGACTCCATTAAATTTCTTTATTAAGTTCCGCCTACTGATTCGCCATGCAAAGTCCCATTGTTCCGTTATGGGTTTTATTCAGTAATATTCTCACAGTCCCAAGCCCCTTGACGGCCGGCAGGGACCCCATGACAAGTTTCCCCAGCGACAACAAAAAATGGCTCTAACTACCGTGTAAGTTTAACTTATTGTATAACTTTAACTTATTGTATAACTATAAGTATAACTTATTTAACGTATTCAGAAACTTTAGCATATGTAGTTACAATAACTACACAAAGTCTGAACTCAATCGAATGGACGATGCGTGCGGTTGAGGAAGATAAACATAAACTAGAATAATTACATAGATCATTATCGTCAGGACAATTCTCAAATCTGTAAAATATTATGCACATTGCAGTAAAGGTATCAATATAAGATTAGTAGTAAATATGGCTACTAGTACAGGTTTTAATAATAATATTTAAAGCCTATAATGAAATATTTTCTTATAATACTTTCATGGCCATGATTGCTGTAAAGCATTCGAAACATCGGAAACCAAAAATCAAAATAAATTCGCGAAAAAATCCGAAAAGATAGCTTTATTTAAAATATTTAAAAAGCCTAAGCCTACCTTACCCTAAGGTACCTACAGAATGAAAAAATAATCAAGTTTGTCACTTATTGTTTGGTCTTGGTCGACAGTTCTGCAGAGCTCCCACTCATTAGAATAAGACGAACAAATGGTTTTACTAATATTACAATAACTTTTTTTGTGTTAATATTATTTTTATTCTTAGAATGATTTCGTTAACATAATTCTAGCTTCCGAGTTTGACGTAAATGCTTTCTAGCGGTTTGTACCAAGCTTTTTAATTACGCATTGTTATTACTGGCAATTAGTTGCGATGTACGAGTATAACAATAAGAGGAGATACCATCTTGTGGTAATGCGGGGGGCGTCGCAGTTTCACATAAATTGTTGACACCAATGTGTTACAATTGTTGCGGATCCCTTCATATTGAGACACATTTTGTAGAGACAGCAATATAGTATGTTTTGTTTAATTTATATGTAAGTTGTTTTAATTTTTTTATAAATTAAAGATCTTTATGTGTTTAAATAATTGATATATAATAATAATTTATCGAATTTACAGTACTATACGTTTTATTTAAGATACAATATACCTACTAGACAATATACTGAATGTCTTATTTATATATATTCAAAAAATGTTTAAAATTTATGGAATAGATAAATAAAAGTATTTAATATCACATTTATTTTATAATATATGTTATAATATTATAGTTCAAAAATAAGAAAAAAATACAGTTAAATTACAAATAAACCGAAATATATTATTATTTATTATTATTAAATATAATTTCATTGTAATAGACAACTTGTTATTCTGTCCGTACCCTTAGTCTTCCGGTACATTGCACAACCCACCACAAACGCTCCGTTTTCACTAGAAAGCTGGATTCGATATGTGTAACACTAGAAGCCGATGGGAAATGGTCGCAATATTCCTTTTTGCTATAATACGATACACTTCACGCACAGTAGTCCACTCACTTGTTTAGTCTTTCACGCCCTTTCGCTGAATCTATTTGTAGTATCTATATCTTAAATAATTTTCTAATCTATGGTATTCGCCAATAATTTAAGTCATATTTTAAAAGAATAATAAATATACTTAATTAAAGTAAAAGACAATTTCTTATTGGAAAAATAAATTAACATAATGTTATGTTCTAATGTATACTAGCGACTCACCCTCGCTTCGCTCGGGTTTGTCCCTAGGGACTTTTTAATGGTTAGTTTTTTTTCTAACTTAACATATATTATTTTTTTCTAACTTAAACTTGACGTATTGTTGTTTATTGTTCCTATAATATTTCCTCTATTTATTAAATAAAAAAAAATATCTAGAGCTGTAGTTTGAAAAAAAAAACTATTATTATATTTTATTATAAAATTCATAACAATTTTTAATAAGTATAAATATTCAATATGATATTCACCTTAGACAGTTACGAGTAGTTTCGTTTTTACGACCTGTCTTGTCATTTTGCTTAAAGGTAGCAAATATTATATCGCTACGTTAGACCGACATAAAATTAAGTCAAAACCAAATAGCCATGAGGAAACTTCACATCACAAAATTTCATAAAATGATTGCGCCTGCTCATATTTAAAAGCAATTCTACCAACTTGCGTTTTATAAATACGAATCAAAGAAATACATAAATATAATTATAAAAAATATAATGTGTATAAATTATACTAGCTACAAAGTGCCTAACAGTCTAGCCTATATGTTACTCCGCCAGGTTTTAGTATACCTGTCTGTGTAGTAAATTTCATCAAAATCCGTTGAACCATTTCAGTGTAAAACAAATATACAAACATACAATCTTTCGTGTATATAATAGTATCCAATAGAATTATTTTAAGAGATAATTATTATTAAAAAATTAAGACTAATAATTATTAGTGCCTGTTATAAATAATAATATGCACCATTATAATATAATATAAAAATTAATGTAACTTACTTATACATATACATATTTCATTGTTATTAATGTTAGAACAATCCTCTATTCTTATTTTCATTCATAATTTCTTACACTTTTACTATTTGTAAATAATTATTAAAATTAGTTGGCATCAGTAAATAAATTAGATAAATCTTCCTTTTATTAAAAAAATAAAGATATATAAATCTTTTAATTTTATGTAAAACGTTAGAACTATCTACCAATTAACATATTACAATTCTAACAAACTGATTCTACTTCACATGGACCCTTACTTAAAGCCTATGAGTAATGAGTAATTTTTGTGTATTTTCTTTTAGAAGGTTTTAGGTTCGTTTTTAATAATATGTGCCAATAGTTTATAGTCTTAAATACATTAAACGAGCTTATTTGCTAGATATTAGATGATAATCCGTATTATTTTTAATATTATAAATGTGAAAGTTTGTGAGTATTTATGGATGTTTGTTACTCTTTCACGCCATAACGGCTGAATGGATCTGGATGAAAGGCACAGAGATAGATTATATCCTTTTTAGATTTTATCCCGGAAAAATGTACGGTTCCCGTGATAGATTTGTTTTTGTTTTCCTAGAGGAGAACCCGAACGAAGCGAGGGTGAACCGCTAGTTTATTATAAAGCTGCTAACAAATATACTACCGCATAAATTAGCAATACTATACATAGCGGTACCTATCTACCAAATATTTTTTGTAATACAAAGTCTATTTGTAGCAAAGATACTATATTAAAACATGGAACTTGCTCACAGTCTCACGGAACAATTATATATCTCAGTAGCTAATTAGAATAGATGTCACTATAACAGCAATCTACGGCTCAATCAGAGCTTACTTATTATAGCCTTATGTCATCCTTCGCAAGGCTGTCCAACTGACTGTACTTCCTAACATTCAATGACGATATAAAATGTTACTGACTTAACGTTTATATAAGAAAATGTATAATATGATACTTACTTTCGTATATTTATCCGACTGCGGCGAAGCTCTAAGGAGGGTTATGTGTTTGACCTGTTTGTATATTGTTCGATCCTATGTTCCCTCTTAATTCCTAAACGGCTTAATCGATACTGATGATTCATACGTTACTCGATTCGTCTTGAAATCGTGAGTATCATAGGGTCATATCATTAAAAATCAAAATGGCGGATCCTAAGCGCCAATTTGTGTCTTGAAAAAAAAATTGTGTCCGAATCAATTGAGTGAGGTATCAAAATATAGGGTTTTAGAGGCAATTACAAAAATATATGCAACTTATATGTTTAAAAGTATTTACGATAAGAGATTGTTATTTATGGAAATAGATTACATAACAAAATATTTGTTACCTTATAAAGCAATATCGCTTTAAAAAAGGAAGATCGCTTTTGCAAAATATATGTACATGTAAGTATTTGCCATTCAAATAGTATTTTCATGGACGGGAAACTTCATAAGCGTATGGAATATTACCTGATAAATGGTTCTATAGCGACCATCAATGTTCTGTACACTATTATCTACTACACACTATGTTCTATTGTTCTATGTTGTTTCAACTGTCATGCTAAAGAAAATTAGGTTTTTTTTTTGCTACTATTAATACATTATTTAATAATAATATTTTATTCAACAACTAGCGACTCACCCTCTCGGGTTCATCGCTTGGTACATTTTAAATAGATATAAATAGTTATTAGCCAGCGTTAGCCATATATTTTTTTTTGTTAATATTGACAAATATTGACATTAATATTTATACGATACTAACGTCACTCAATTGTTTTGCCTTCCCGGAACCTCTCCACTAACACTTAAACTATATGGTATGGTATTAAAGTTCAAATGACTTGTAAGTATCATTACGAATCTTTTGTATAGGAGTATAGAAAAGTGTTGTTTTTAGACTTTTTCAGAGAATTTTTTAAATTTTTCTCTCCGTAAGAACCATCCTCGTACTTCAAGGAATATTCTAAAAAAATAATTAGCGAAATCGGTTCTGCTGCTCTCGAAATTTGCGCTTACCAACACATTCAGCGATTCATTTTTATATTATAAAAGAAGATAATACTCTTAATTATATAAAGAACAATAGTTTGTGAACATTTAAATGACGCACTGCATCTACTGCACCAATGAGAAGTAAAAAATATTTTTTTTTACTAAAGTAAGAATTTTTTTTAGGGCCGACGATACCCGTTGTAGAATGGGATGGCACTTCAGAAAAAATATTGTTGTAATGAAAAGTAACTAAGGCTGATATAATGAAAATAATGAAAAACGGTTGCACAAAATATGAATTATTAGAAAATATTTACATTTTACGATAATTTGATATAGTAGATCAAGGTTGTCAATAATAAAGGTCAATGAACAAAAAAAATATAAATTAGATGTTAGGACTTGGGTAATCTTCTATAATATAAAAATGAATCGCTGAATGTGTTGGTAAGCGCAAATCTCGAGAGCAGCTGAACCGATTTCGCTAATTCTTTTTTTAGAATATTCCTTGAAGTACGAGGATGGTTCTTATGGAGAGAAAAAATTAAAAAATTGTCTGAAAAAGTCTAAAAACAATACGTTTCTATACTCCCATACAAAAGATTCGTAATAATACTTAAAGGTCAATTTGAACTTTAATACCATAACATAAAGTTTAAGTGTTAGTGGAGAGGTTCCCGGAAGGCAAAACATTAATGGCAATTGAGTGACGTTAGAATCGTATAAATATTAATGTCAATAATAACTATTCATATCTATTTAAAACGTACCGAGCGACGAACCCGAGCGAAGCGAGGGTGAGCCACTAGTTAAAAATAAAACTGCATTAGTGAAAATCGAAAAATATATAAAACATAAATATTTTAATCCACAAAAGGGCTACAATCGTTTGCCCATATCTTTGGTCCATTACGTAATAGACTTTTATAAAATTTACAAATAATATTCATAATAAATCCGTAAACAAACAATCCATTTTATAAAGAATAAAATAAAATAAGTATATATATATAACATAATAAATAAAGGATTTTGTAATTATTAAAACTTAGTGTATAGTACCTACTTATTAGTTACTAGACTTACTGTCGCGTAGTGGGTACATATAAAACAGCGACTTGCGCCCGAATTTTTTTTTTATTTTCCCATGAAAATGAAAGATTTTACCACTCTAAATTGTAAAATATGGTAATTTTTAACCTTGCTTTTAACTTAGTTTTTGTGTAATAAATCATTAAAATTTATCTATCTCTTAAAATTTAGTCAACTTTACCCAGGTTTTCTAGGGGCGATTCGATAGATCTAGTTATTGTGCTTTCCCGTAGGAATGAAAGATTTTCCTATAGTAAGAGATAGCCTAAATGTTGACCCGAGTAATAAGTTATCACTACACGAAATTTTGTGAAATGCACACAGATACACAGGCAAACAGACAAAAAATTCAATAACTCTTGTTTTGTGGCTTATATTCTGTACACGGTCATTGTTTTTAAATAAAATTTCATTTACAGAATACAGACTTCACTTTGTTACTATTTTATGACATAATATATGTTATTATGTACATAGGTATAGGATACCTGTTCACAACGTACCATAAACAGAAGTAGCATACGGCTATTAAAATAGATCTACAATATATCTACAATATGAATTTGAATTGTGAAATAAACAATAATTTAAAAAAAAATGTAGGTACAACACGTGTAATAATAATAACATACTAAATAGATAAACAATTATTTACATAGTATAATAAATTAAATTAAATACATAAATATTCCTATAGTCCAATTCCGTATGTTCAATTTATTATATATCGTAGTTTTTGGTAACATTTGCGAGTAGCCCTTGTTCTATTCGGTAACCAAGATCTGGATGTATGATTGAAAAAAATTTTACTGCCTTCTTTTGCAACCACGAAGCCGCAGGACCCAAGCTGTATAGAACATTTTCGACTAACCTAGTCCTTTCTTCACTTGTCATCTCATTTACATATAATTCAGTTGCTTGCTTAAAATTATTTGGCTCATATTCCACAATTTCAATTAACTCAGACTTTTTCTTATCAATGTAAGGAACAGGACCATTGAAAGAGTTAGGAAAATAGTTAGGAATATCTTTCTCGTTATCTTTTAGTGGAGGCCGACCATCTCTATTATAAGTAAACGTTGAAGTCTGGAATGGACAGTTCACAGGTATTCTATTAAAATTGGCCCCCAAACGATAATATTGAGCATCTCTGTATGCCAAGCGACGCGCTTCAAAAACTTTGTCCGGCGCCCCTAAGATCCCTGGAACTAAATTAGCAGGACTGAAAGCTAGCTGCTCAATCTCGGCGAAATAATTAACTGGGTTTTTATTCAATACAAATTTTCCAACTGGGTATAATGGGAATTCATCTAAAGGAATTGTATTTGTTACATCAAACACATTTATTTCACTATTTTTTACATCATTGAGAGTTAGTACTTGAATACTAACCGTCCACGAAGGAAAGTCACCTTTTCCAATAGCTCTATATAAGTCTCGTGTGTTATAATCCGGATCTTCAGCACCAATTTGCCTTGCTTGTTCAGCTCTTAAATTTTTAATTCCAGCGTCAGGTGTAAAGTGAAAACGCACAAAGTAAATATCACCATGTTCGTTTACCACTTGGTACGTATGAATTCCGAATCCCGGCATATGACGATATCCATTCGGGATTCCGCGATCACCAAACACTAATAAAAACATATGTAAACTTTCAGGTTGCAAAGTTAAAAAGTCCCAAAAAGTGTTGCCGTCAAAAAGATTTGTTGCTGGATTCTTTTTCTGAGCACGAACGAAAGTTGGGAAGAGACGCGCGTCATTGTACACATACATAGGTGTATTAAATCCAACAATATCGAAGTTACCGTCTTCTGTGTAAAATTTGACAGCAAAACCACGAGCATCTCGAGATGTGTCACTGCCACCTCTCTCTACAACTACTGGGGAAAATCTGGCTGCGACAGGTGTTCTCTTTCCTATTTTACTAAACAATTTTGCTTTACAAATATGTGTTATATCATGTGTTACTTCAAAATATCCAAATGCTCCTCCTGCTTTGGCATGTACTAATCTTTCGGGAATTCTTTCACGTACAAGATGAGTCATAGTATCCATAAAATATTCGTTGAAAATCAGCCTGGTGTTTAAAGTATTTAAAGCTTCATCCCGTTCAACTGGAGCTCCTGCGCTAGTGGTTAATATACCGACGGGACCCTAAAAAAGTATGCATTAATACAGTACCTTATTAATAAATCGACAAGAAACTATAATGACTAATCATTGAATTTAAAAAATCTAATCTATCTCTAACATATAAAATTCTCGTGTCACAGTGTTTGTTAACAAAACTCCGCCGAAACGGCTCGACCGATTTTAATGTTTTTTTTTTTGTATATTTGGTAGGTATTTGTATATTTTGTATATTGTTCGTAAAGTATTTTTGACCCTCCTACCCCCACCCCCCATTTTTTAAGTAACTAGGCTAGGAGCGAGGGTGAATCGGTAGTATATGTATATAAAAGATATTCCATTTAAATCTACTCTAAAATCTGTCAAATAATATGATTATATAAAATAGTTAATATTAACACAATTCCACCTTATAAAGAAGTTTGCTTGTGACAATTACCTACATAAAATAAAATGTTACTTACGGAAGTTTTTTCCTTGAATATAATAATTTGTTGTGCGGCGGGATCTATTTCCGTTGCCGCCGCAACAGCCACTATTATCGTTAAAATTAACATTACACTTGCCGCCGCCTAGAAATTCAACAACTTCTCTTATAACCAATACCGTCTTTATAATGCTCTGAATATTGCGACCTTGTTACCTACCTACCACCTAAGCACGGGCACCGCAATGATTACTCAACATCTAAGAGCTGTAAGAATTTACACAAACATTTTATATTTGATACTTTCAATTAATAAAATCTGTATGCACGCATTGACCAAAAGCTAACAACCTGACTGCAATATCTCACTTTAACAAACATTACTTAGACTTATACATATAAACCTACTATTAATATAACTAACCTATTTTATACTATTCCAGGATCTCATGAAGGCCTCATTAGTTATGTTCAAATATTTAAATATTATTCTAGATACACAGACTTAGCACTATCAGATCTACAATACTAGTTTTTGAGTTTATTTGAAAAAAATAATGGCCAGCCCAATAACACTTTCTGTCGTCCACTAACTCTTGCGCTACGGTGAAATTGATCAATTTTACGTATTACACGTTAAAAAAATTGAGTACACGTAGAAGTAATTAAATAAACGCAAATGCAATAGATAAATGTAATAAAATGTCATATTATTACTATTTTATAGTCATTTAAGTCATTATTTCAAGAAACAATAACATTTTAACCGACCACAATAGGACTAGTTTTAATTATAAAATATTGTAATGTTCACGTTCAGTAAGAATTATTTTTCTTTTATTTATCAGCTTGTCATATGCACTATAAAGGGGTCCCACCGTGTTAACAATTATATCAAAGAAGCGACGAAGTATATAAATAATATTTAATCTATACCTACATATAATAAAATTGTAATTAAGCCGAATCTGTACATTAAATATTTTTTGGAAAATCATAACGAAATAAACATTATTATCGATACATAGGCCGAATCTATAGTTTTTAGAATTTTTGTCTGTCTGTCTGTCTGTCTGTCTGTCTGTTACCGCATCACAGAAAAACCACTGGAGAGATTTTGATGAAATTTGGTATGATGATAGTTGGTTATTCGAGTCAACATATAACGTACTTTTTACCGCGGGAAAATATCTAATTTCTGAGAAAAAATACAAAAACTACAATGTAAGAGTATACTAATGTAAAACCTAAGAATTTAGTTTTTGTGATCTGAACGCGGGCGGAGCCGCGGGCAATGCTAGTTATTCATAAATCATTATATATTTATAGTAGGTATCGTATACCTACATAATATAATCAAGATGCCTTTATAATATAAGATTATCCCGGCAGTCTGGCAGTCTCATTTCTGAGAAAAAATACAAAAACTGTAATAAAAGAGTAACTGCAATAAAACTGCAATAAAAGAGTAATATGTAAAACCTAAGAATTTGGTTTATGGTCATCTGAACGCGGGCGGAGCCGTGGGCAATGCTAGTATTATATAAACTAGTAAGTATAGTAGGTAATTCAACTCTTCTCACCTTTTACAGCCGAACCTTACTTTTCGGCGCTAATGAAATGCAGGCATGCAAGCTTTATACACCTTTCAAAAACTAGTAAGAATGTTGTCCTTCACCTTAAGACAAGGTAATCATAGTTGAAAATATTAAATAATCGCATATCTGAGAAGTGCGAGGTTTGAAACAAGTGCGTATTCTCATTATTGTTATATTATAATTAATGACCGGGAAACCGTTACCTCTCTTTCTAAAGGACTGAATTTGCAAGTCAAAGAGTTCAACTTAGAACTTTAGATTTAATGAGGATATACAATGTATCCATTTCTATGTTTGTCTGTTTGTTTGTCCTTCTTTGACCTCGAAACAGACTGACAGATTGGCGTTATTTTTTGTATAGAGATAGTTGGAGGGCTGCAGAATGACATAGCCTACTTTTTACCGCGGGAAATTATCGCGTTCCTACCTACCTGGCACCTAAATATTCCATGAAAACCTAAGTATTCTATAAAATTGTATTTACATTGCAGCACTAGACTAGTTGGGTAAGTTTTAAAGTTAAGTAATAAAAAATTGTTTGTGTAAAGTTACATCAACCGTCTTGATTTTGATGCCGATATCAGTTCACCTTGCATTATAAACGTTCAACGTCAAATTGCACAAAAAATATTTGACTTCATTTAGGTGTATATTAGGATAAAAAAAAATTACTGCAAATTATAAAATCACATCACGTTATAACAAAACTTTTTGTGGCAAGCGAAGCGAAAAATTTTTTTTTTTACACCTTGATGTAATTATTTCATTTACATAATGTGAAGGTTGCATTTTTATATATTAAGCATTTTAATGAAAAAAATAATATATTTGATTAATTTCTAATGATTTATGTATAAGGCATTTAGTTATGTGACCTTGGCCGATAGGAATGTGCTTAAAAAAAAAGGGCGCGTATATTCATTTGTTTTCCCGCGCTTTTGCACACAGATGTGGGTACCACCCTATAGTGACCAGTCACGAATTGTTTGTAATACTGAAAATTATGGTTATAAATTATATAACTCGCTGACGATTATAAAAGTCCTGAATATAAGAATATATACATTATACATAAAGTTGCAGGTACTGAAAAAAATGATGTCTTTTATTGTCTCTAACCATCACCGGGACCAACTTTGAGGCAAACCTTATCCACTAAAAATAAAATACCTAATCTAAGTCGGACACACTGTAAAAAGTTACGCGTGGTCAAACAAAAATACAAAAATGTACGTATGAGAGACGTGACGTACGCATGAGAACTTGCTCCTTTTTTCGTTAAAAATATTAATAAAGCGAAATCTGTACCTGAAATATTTTTAAAAAACAATTATATTTGTGTATTGTACACAGAATTTAGATCTCCAAAACAATGATTGTTGAAATTTTTATTTATCTGTTTGCTATTTACGCTAAATTACTGAATGAATTTTAACTATATTTTGTGTAGCTATAAATAACTTATTAATCGGATCAACAAGATATTTTATCTTTTACTACAGAAAAATCTCTTTTTATCAAGGGAAAACCCAATAACTGGCTTGTTCGAGTTGTCTTCATACAAAATTTTCAATGATTTAATCCCTCCATGAGTTAAATAAAGTATATTTTGATTTTAAAATATTTTTTTGTTAATGAAAATGCAAAAAAGTAAAATATGGTCAAAGTTACCTTAGCAGACTATATATTTTTTATATAATCTGCTTCCTTGACATTAATATCATAACATGTATAGTCTGTATTACGGTCAATGGAATTGTCAACGAAAATAGTACATTGTCAAAAAACCCAGAAACACATTTTAACGCTTCAATGTTTTATTTTTTGAACTTAAAATATGAACTAGAGTAATGCTAAATCCTCAGTCTAATATTAAATTTAATGTTGACGTAACTATATTGTTTGGTTAAGTAATTATTAGTCATAATGGCGTCGTCAAAGGATGATCCAATATTTAATGACAATACATGGAATTATCATGCGGACACCGGCGAAAACTGTGCACCCGGTGGAATAAATGAGATTAAACAAGCATCTATGTCAGGTAACTCTGGAGTTTTACCTGAAAACTTATATGGAAGAGCAAATTTCACCAATGATGTTTATATTAACAAGCCCTTCAACGTGCAAAATGGAGATATTGCCCCAAATAAAGAAGAAAAAATGTCTTTTAACACCATGCCGAATGTAAATCGTATGAACCGTCAAAATTATGGCAATGCTATGCTTAACTTAGGAAATGGCCAAGTAGTCAGAGTGTTTTATGATGAAAATAACCAGCAACTAATATTCCCTATGTCTGGTCAGTATGAATTGTTTAATCACAACCAAAATTTGTGTGATGTGCCTTTGCAGTCTCAGCCATCTCACTTATTTACTTTAAATCAAGAATTTACTTCAAACAACAATGTTCATGTTTCACCATCTACAGCTACAATACAACCTAGTTCTTATAACTCAGAAAATGGAAATCAAACATCAAATATGCAAACTTCCAATTTTTTAAAAGAAGTACTAGGTAATTGGGAACCAAATTCTTCGGGTACTTATTCTCCATTTGGTCAAAATTATCCTTTGAATCACCCAGATGCTCCTACTATTTCCACTAATATACCTACAGTAGAACCAATAATGACTCAAATAAAACCAGAAAATTCACCAAAAAGAAATGAAAATGTTCCTCTTTCTGACACAAGTAATAAAAAGCGTATAGTAGCTGAAGTGAAGCCAATGAGACCAACTTACTCTGATGTCTTAGCAAAAAATTCTAAAAGTCCTCAGTCAGAATCTACAAAGAAAGTTAAATCACAAAATAATATTGAAAATAAAACACCTAATAAACCTACTCTGAAACCAGAAAAATTAAGTAATATAAAGCATATAAATGAAGAAAAATTAAAAAATGAAAAAAAAACTCATACTAATACCATTTCTTCTGGTAGTGAGTCTGGAGATATTAATACTGATGATACTGAGAAATATCAAAAAACAAATAAAAGGTCAAAGAACAAACGAAACAACATGTCTCGAAAATGGTCATCACTTGATGACATAGCTAATGAAGAAGGAAATTTTAATCAAGAAAATGAAAGCCAATTTGTATTTATAAAAAATGATTCAGAAAAATCTCTGAAAAAAGAAAAAAAGCATGATAAGCCCAAACATGATGATAAAAGTGCAGATGAAGATGATTCTTTTAAGGTTGAAGATGATGATATGAATTCACAATTCATACTTCAAGAAGGTCAAAATGATAGTATGAAGGTAAGAAAAAAGAAAGAGAGAAATCATCACAAAATTTCTAAATCACTTCAAGATAAGAAGAAAGTTAACCAAACTAAGTTGAGAAAAAACAAGCCTGGGTATATGGGTTTAGTTCAAGGTTACTTGGAACATTGGGGAGGAGCATCTTGGAAGGCAATAGTTTGGTTCCTCTATTTGCTTTCTGATATCTGTAGAATGAGTCTCCATCTTTCGTTTGATTTGTAAGTTTGTATAATTTTCATAAATATAAAATCCTTAGTACTATAATAAATTGAATCAACCTTCTGAAAAAGAGACATAAATTATGTCAATTTAACTTTTACTTAATTAACCCCTAATGTAAAAGAGGGATCTTATAGTTTCATGTGTGTGTCTATGTAACATCTGTCTGTGGCATCTACAGGGATATCTAAGGGATGGACAGGTTTCAATACCAGTTGTTTTTTATTGAAGCTGGCTTAACCAAGATCTTTCTTAGCTATGTATCCAAATCGGCTGAACCATTTTTGATGGTTATGAGTTTTTCAAAAAAAAAAATTTCATCTTGTATTATAAAATTTATTTCTAATTATCAAAGCTACTTTTATAGTGTATTGTTACTATGTATCAATAAATTTTTTTAAGTTATCCATGTAGTATAATCACTTTTCATGAATTTTAGGTACTTATTGCCTTGTTTAATAAACACTGACACACTAAGATCTATTATACATATAGAACCAAGTAAACTTTGCTGTTTTAAGGTAGTATTTTTATAATACTAAAGTATTTAGGGTTTTTTTTTCTATAATTATTTATGTTCACAACAAAAGAAGCTGGATCTTTTAAAACAAAAATTGTTTGTTCAACTATATACTACCTACTCAACATCACATTTTGAGGAATCATGATACATACTGATGAGAAAAAACAAATTATTCATATATTATTTCACTTATTTAAATCAAAGAATTCATATTCTTCATATCTATGTAAGTTTAAAAATCTGATATTATCATTATCAATTTTTGTAATTCACATTTACCAATTTTAAACTTCCAATGTTTTGAACAAGATTTGTTAAAAAATAAAAAAGAATCTTTATATTCATTGCACATGAAAATTTCAAAAACTTTAGTAGAAACAACTTAAAAATTTTTACTTTTTTATTTCATAAAATTATAAACTGATCATTTTAAAATTAATCAAAATAGAAATGACGTAATAATTATCAGTAAACCCTGTTGCTATGTAAATGTTGGCATCAAAATTATTAAATTAATTCTACATTGAATTACAGGTGTACATCTGTGTTTACCCAAACATATGTGAGTTCCCAAGCAGTGTGGCGTAGCACTAAGGAATGGCTCTCGAAACTCGGTGAAAACAAATACTTGATGTACATTGATAGAAAATTTGGACACACTCGGTTTGCTTTCTGGAGGAGATTGAAATGGTTTAAAAAAGGTTAGAAAAGTTAAAACAATTTGTATAGTTAAATACGTATTATGTAAAATTAAGATATAAGGGTAACTTTAGACTATGAAGAGTTTATGCATCTAACAGCCCATTGAATTATTTTGTTTACTAGTTTTACGTTCTACCATTCTGTATAAGATATTGGAAAAGTAATGTTGCTCAACTGAACTGACTTTGAAGCCATTTACAAATTGAATTGAATTGGAATGAGTTCTATGAATGTTAGTTAAATGGCTCACATTTTATTTCAACAAAATTACACTGAATAAAAGAAACTTTTGCTACATAAAATAGTACTTATTTATTTTTGTATTATAATTGATAATTACTGTAGCGATCAAAAGTTATTTCAGATTTGTATTTAATTATGTTATTGTTAATTTCTAATATAATTATGAGATAATAGTTTAAAGTATATGGAACTTTGACCTTCTGCCCTCAAAAGAAATAGACCTTAAACATTTCAAATATTAAAAAAAAATATATTGAGGAATAATAAATAAAATAATCTCTTTAATAAAAACATACTTGTAAGTTACATCCAATACATGTAAATTATTAATATTTATTATAATGACACTTTTTTCATATTAATATCAAGAGTTACTGTATTTTAATAGAAACCGAATCGGATGCTGGCAATGAATCAAAGCTCAACTCGAATATATCGCTGCCCTCTACTGGGGAGGAGGCTATGAAACGGTTACTTGCTTGCAAAGGAAAAGATCCATATAGGTATTGTTATTATTAAAATTCTATAGCATACACTCTCACTAATATATATTATACTCAGTATACATATATGCTATGGTTTGTTGATAATTGTGATTGTTTTGATAATTATTATATTTATATAATTTAATTGATAATTTTTACGTTTTAATGTTTAGTATAGATTTCTCAGAGATGAGATATTTTCCCGCTGTAAAAAATATCAATCTAAAATATCATAATAGTATAGTAGTATATATGTTGACACGTATAACCAGTTATCGTCATACCAAATTTCATTAAAATCTGTCCAGTGGTTTTCTCATGATGCGATCACAGACAGACAGACAAAAATTCTAAAAACTGTAGATTCGGCCTCTGTACCAATAATAATGACTACTTCAATTTTCAAAAAAAAATATTTCATGTACAGATTCGTGATTGGACTCAGAATTACATTCTATGTATTTTGTTTACTACTTTTACGTTCTACCATTCTTTAAGACATTGGCAAAGTATTGTTACGCAACTATCATATTTTGAAGCCACTTACAAATTGAATTGAATTGAGTTTTTTTTTGCATATTAACACACAGCACCATCTAGCTCCATAGTAAGCTACGAAGCTGGTGTTATCGATTTATAATAATTATCTAGGTTATGTTATAATAAGTCTCGGATTTTTATTAAATATCATGATCTTTCCTTTATTGATGAAACTGTATTGTCCAATGATCAATCATAATAATCAACGAACATTATAATTTGTGTTTTACGTTGATTTTAACTCTACCATATACATACTTTCAAATTTCGCCATTCACGCACCCTTGGAAAAATGAACATAAAGTGTGCTGTGGAATTTTATGAATATAATTCAAATAGTGCAGTTGACTGATATTTCTTATTATTTTTATTCAATATTTTATATTATTTGTTACACCTGAATAAACTTAAACTATTTTATTTTCGCATTGATTCTTACCGAGGCCGTGGATAAGTGAAATATGTATTATCAGAATGTTGAATGAACCATGCAATATTTATTTATGATAAAATTAGCCCATATTTTTTTCTATTCGGTAAAGAAAATTGATGACATTTAAAAAACATCTTAAAACCGATGAATATTGAATTAAATTAAAAATAAATGCACTCTTTAGTAAAAACTTCAGCAAAAGCCTACTAACATTTTACTTTATTCAAATATGTAATAATATCTAAAATTTAAACAATAATAATGATTTAAAAACCTAATAAAACACACTTGTATGAACTAGAATCAATAGGACTCATCAAATTAGATTAAAAAGATAGCTAGTAAATACTAACTATTCTCTTCAGTTCATCATCAAATCCGTATTTAATATTATAAATGTGAAAGTTTGTGAGTATGGATGTATGAATGTTTGTTACTCTTTCACGGCAGAACGACTGAACGGATCTAAATGAAATTTGGCACAGAGATAGATTATAGTCTGGAGTAACACATAGGCTACTTTTTATCCCGGAAAAATGTACGGTTCCCGTGGGATGAGTTTGTTTTTGTTTTCCTAAAGGCGAATCCGAGCGAAGCGATTATGAGCCGCTAGTAATATATAAATCAAATTACATCAAATCTAATTTCAAATCGGTTCGACTATTACAAGTGGATTAAAATCGACTTCCAAGATTTAATTACAAAGTCAATTAGTTCCAAGTGAAGCCAATAAGAGCGTGTTAAAAAGACATTGTTATAACGACTGTACAGCGTAGTATTGCTAGCTAGTAAGGCTAGCTTAGCATTCCAAAATAGTAATTAGATATTTTAGCCCATAGGTTATTTAACCACAAATGACGCAATAGGTACCTACTATATTAATATGGATGTCCTATTCCATACAGAAAATGGAAGGCACTAATTCAAGTTATTTTTGTTACTTAAATGTTTTTTAGACGATAGATGGCAAACTAACACATTATTTTTTTGTTGTGTAACATCTTTCCTCTCGCTTTCCTGCAATCTATGGGAGTGATTTAGTGAAAAGTAACTGAAATGTGTCACAAGAAGCCGGGGAAATGCGCGCTATTTGAATTGACTAATGAGCGCCGCGGTGGTAGAGTTAGCCGTCAGATGGTAAAAAGTATAAACCCAATATGGCCGACTCCCAAAAATGACGGACTGTTTTTTTTATGCACCCCCACGATATGGATATCAAATGAAAGAGCTTAATGAGCGAAACACAATAAGCAAAGTGACGTCATTGTAAATCCAATATGGAGGACTCCCAATGATGGCGGACTGTTATTTTATGCAACCCGATTTTTACATTTCTCTTTTACAATTTTGCTCATATCTTCTAAACGGGTTATTCGATTTTTATAATTCCAATTGGAATATTAGTTCTAGACCTAAACCTATTTTTTAAGACTGCAATTATTGAAATATAATATACATAACATACAAAAATTCTTATTGTCAACTTACGTAATATGGAATATGCGTGTGATTTAAATAAAGGTGAAATATTTTTTTTATACTCTTTATTGCTTTTGAATAAAGCCAATATATTAACTGTTTTTTGTTGTTATTTCGTTTTGATTAAGAAAATAATTATTAAAAAGAGCAAAATATATGGGTTGGAAATTCAAAGTATGTAGTTGTGACGCAACGCCATTGGTCAGATCGAATGTGACATCAAAGTATGATATAGCTTTTTATTTGCCTAAGAAAAAGACGTCATTTTTAGCGATATATTGGCAGCAATAATTCTGTTATATTATACTTTAACGTTGAACCGCCAAGCGTGCGAAATGGCAGGCGTTTAAAGTATCTGTATCGGTGTGATATTTTATAAAATTGTTTTTTTTTTTAATATATATTTTAGTTTTTTGGAGCTCGAAATTTTTTACAATTATATGAGGTTGTAAGCTATTGTATAACATAAAAAAATCACTCAAGGTCAAGGTTATTATAGAAAAAATCTAACAACATTCAAAATTCTCTTAAATTTAGTTTAGGCAGTCTAATTAGATTACAATAAAAAATCCAATAGCAAATTTAAGTTAATAGTCTCATTAGAGTAAAATAAACATAATAAGGTGAGATGCCAGATGTTACACATCACAATATGTTTTTTAATAATGTACGCATCTACTAAAATATGTTAATTAAGGCAAAATTAATTTTGCATTTAATTTATCATATTTCAGTGCCTTTATCCTTAACGATTGTAACGATCGTACTGTAAATAATTGTTTTTCTTTATAATTTAATTGGTATTCCGAGCCAATTTTAACTATAAATAAAAATTAAAAAAAAAAACGACCATCATGGACCTTTTTGTCAAACATACCTATTGTAAGAACACTCCCGACTAATTCACCTTTCAACAAAATAATATCAAAATCGGTTTATCCGTTTGGAAGCTATGATGTCACAGACAGACACATACACACACACACAGACCTGTCAAACTTATAACACCCCGTCGTTTTGGCGTCGGGGGTTAACAAATCGTAAAATACAAACAGCGCCATCTATTTTTATAATCAAATTACAGATTTCTCAAAAATTACAGTTTGGTTTAAGAACGATCCATATTATATATTCCTTTGCTTGAAGTACTTTTTAATTTCAGAATATACCTTTCTGAGGTAATTATTTATATATACCACTATCTATTGATATTTATTTGAACTAAATTGTCTTTCCTGTTAAGACTCTCTACAACTTAAATATTAATTAGTACAGTAAATAGGTATAGTTTAAATGTACATAAATTCTAATCTACAGCATTCTAGGTGTGAGTGTAACGTGTACAGATGAAGAGATCAAGCGCTACTACCGCAGACAGGCGTTCCTCGTCCACCCCGACAAGAACCAACAGCCCGGGGCTGAAGAGGCCTTCAAGATTCTGCAACACGCATTTGATCTTATTGGGGAGCCGGTGAGGGAAAACGTTTTTTTTTTTTCATTTATATCTAACATGCGTGTGTTCCCTTGTTATTACTAAACTACTTTACCGATTTTTATAATTAGATTCGTCTTGATACCAGTACTAATAACTACTACTAACCAAAAAAAAAAACGAATTTCAGGCACTAATTTACATGTCTTGATGTATGGGGGTAAAACGTATAACGATAAAAATTGGGATTATTCGGCCATTTCAACGTCCCACTGCTAGATATGGATCATCCTTTATATCTAGAGGAAGCCCATTGTCCACTACGCTGGAGGAATCTAGGTTGACGGAATTCTCACGTGCTTTTAAAACTAGTCAAATTACAGATTAACTATTTTAACTTTTAAGTAGTGTTGTGGTTACCCACTAGTAGCGTCTTTCTTGGAAACCAAGTGAAACGGGTTTAAATCCCGAATCTCACACTTCTGACATTTTTATTGTGAATTATGGTAAAGGAAAATATCGCGTGGGAACCTGCATGTCGGAGAAAACCTGGTAAATTTTTGAAAGACATGAAGTTTCACTACAACGCAGTTGTCCCGCCTAGTGGACTTTAGCCATAACCCTCTCGTATTCAAGGGTAACCTTCCTTCCACTTTCCTGAGCATATAAAACCGTCAGTTTTCCCATGGCCATTTATTGATTACGTAAGGGTCCCCTGGCGAGGAGGTTTAAGAAAATCTACACATGCCCTTATCTGAGGGAGAGGGGGATAAAACCCATTCTCACGTAATATCTTAGAAGTCGAAACTTATGATTAAAAATCTATTTTTATTTAGAATGCTGAATGATTTTTTTCATTCCATAATGTGCATTTCAATTTACAAATTATTTTATTTTACAAATTTTTATTGTTTATTAAAATTTTAAAATCTTCTGTTCATTACAAATTCTTCCCGCGTATTTCCGATCTGAGGGGGGTCAAAAATCGTTAATATCATCCTTACGTAATTTATGAATAGCTAAGGTGTTTACTTGTGAGCAGGAGCGTCGCGAGGCGTACGAGCGCCGCGCGCGGGAATCTCGACACGCGGAAGCGGCGTGGGGCGAGCTCAGTGTGCTGCTGGCTCAGTTGCACGACAAGATGGAGTTTGCTGCTAATACTATACGGTATGTTGATGCACTTAAAGGATAACACATGAAATGTTTTTGTTTGTTTTTATAACAGGATTCGGAAACCATTTCAATTTTTGAACCGGTTTTGGTCATTAACTCCAAACCGAAAGGCTTTTCGGTTTAAGATTGCGTTAAAGAACGTAAGTTCTTTAACCGGTTAAAACCCGGAAAATGGTTTTTGACGAATTTAGGTTCCTTGATCGAAATTAACCGATTAACGAAAGTTCTAATTGCCTAAACACAAATTCGAACTTACGCACACCACATTAATTTTTAATTTTTTGCATTTTAATTTTGTCCGAGAAGCAATGAAAACAGAGATATGGAAAAAACGTAATTCAAATTCGAATAATACACTTATTTCAGGACACTTTTGAGACGCTTGTTTTTCATTATTTGAAATTTGTATTTTGTTGCCATGGTAACCGTTGTTATTGTTCGACAAATGATATGTAATATTATATTCTCTCCTTAAATGATATTCTATAAATATGTGATTGTAATATGCATAAAATGCGTTATTTTTAGTATCTCACCTATCCTAATTATTTAAACCATAAATTGAATTTCATAAAAGTACTGATAACCTACAGAAGTTTTACTTCTTGCGCGTGTACAGATTCATACACGCGCTCTTTAATTTTTTATTATATTCTCATTCTCTTAAAAACATTTTTGCTTGAATCGGTTGTGTGATACGACTTATGAGTGTACGGCCCCGACAGCTGCACGAACTGCGGGCGGCGCCACAAGCGCGTGGCGACGGAGCGGCCGTGCTACGCCGCGCGCTACTGCGCGCAGTGCAAGATACGGCACTCCGCCAAGGAGGTATGATTTGTGCTTATATTATTATTAATATACTAGCGACTCACCCTCGCTTCACTCGGGTTTTAATTTTTTTTGAGCGGAACCCTAATTCTTTTTCTGTAAGAAAAGTAGCCTATGTTACTCCCTATAATATCAGCTATCTTCCAGTGAAAGTCCCGTCAAAATCAGTCCAGCCGTTTCAGAGATTATCCGGAACAAACAGACAGACAGACAAATAAAAAAAAGTGTTTTTCTTATAAGTACGGTATATAATTTCATATGCTCTTAATAAATAGGTAGCTGTTATTTTGACATTACAAACAGACACTTCAATTCTATCTGTATAGATTTCATCCGATTTCTCCAGTTTCCTTCTTCCATCCAGTCGTTACAGCCACACACATATGTTCAAACTTTCGTAATCATCCGATAATGAAGCACAATCACAAGTGATACATATTTATTTTAAATAAATAAACAACAGTCATATTATATTACTTTAATGTTTCAATTTAATATTAACACTGGCAGGGCGACATCTGGGCGGAGTCCAGCATGATGGGGCTGCTGGTGATGTACTACGCGTGCATGGACGGCGCCGTGTACCAGATCACGCAGTGGGCCAGCTGTCAGGTACATCACTATTAACAAGCGCGGGTCTATAGCCTCCCCCTAGATCTCTAAGGGGTCCATGACCCCCAAAACCAAGATTTCGACCCCAAAACCCCCTAAACTATTTTTTTAAGAAGTTTTATTACTTTTGACTTAAATCTCACTTTGCATGATATTTGACGACACGATCGCAGTTCGCGGTCACAGGTTCGAGTCTCACTGGGGGCATTCATTTGTGTGATGAGCACGAATGTTTGCTCTCCAGTCATGGATGTTTATATTTATAATATGTATGTATTTAAACTTATATATGTGTGTATCAACTATAATATGGTATCCATAACACAAGGCTCGTAGCTTACCATGGAACTAGATGGTGCTGTGTGTTAATGTCCCAACATATCCAATTTCAATGAAGTCCAGAGCTCTTGGTAATTAATTACTTCTGGAAAAAAAATAATTCTATTATTTTTAATGGTACTAAGGAACTATGTTTGTTTTTACTATCTATACATATAATAAAATTGTAACTAAGCCGAATCTGTACATTTAATATTTTTTAGAAAATCTTATTGAAATAGACATTATTATCGATACAGACGCCGAATCTATAGTTTTTAGAATTTTTGTCTGTCTATCTGTTTGTCTGTCTGTCTGTTACCGCATCACGAAAAGCCACTAAAGGGATTTTGATGAATTTTGGTATGATGATAGCTAGTTATACGGGTCAACATATAGGATACTTTTTACCGCGGGAAAATATCTCATTTTTGAGAAAAAATACAAACACTGCAATGTAAGAATATACTAATATGTAAAACCTAAGAATTTGGTTTTTGGTCATCTGAACGCGGGCGGAGCCGCGGGCAATGTTAGTTTATAATATGTTTGATGTACTGTTTCCGGGATAATTCAGTCTCTGACTCTGTAAGATTACTCATCCTTGACAATACTAACTTCAGTCCTGTAAACTTAGATTGCACGTATTGTACGTTATTAAACTACGTATTTTTATGGTAATCAATAAAAAACCCAACTTACTAAAAAGGCAACATTTTAAAACAATGAGACCGTCTTAAAAATATTTATTTACAAAGATTTATAATTTAAAGAAAAAAAAATCAGATTTAAACTAGGAGTTCTGTAGTTATCAACTCTTAACTTAATTATATCCTTGGTTAATTTAATGTTTGTGTATTTAGAAAAAAAACCTGAAACAACTGCGGCCGGACTGTCACGTGGTGCAGTACCGCATTGTGCTCGGCAACAAGGCGGCCGCCAACGACGCGCACCGTCCCTCCACCGGGTAACTACTATTTAATTTTTAATAATAATAATATTTATTGAACAATAAAACACTAAACAATATTACATACAAAAACAAACATACATATATTATTATACGGAATACCTTAGTTTTTTTAAGCTCAGTTTAAATTAGGCTGTGTCGACACAAAAGATATGGTAGACTCTGTTGCCATACTAAAAAGGCTTATTATACTGTCACGGAATACTTCGTAGATATCAATGTGTGGAACTAATGTCTGGTTGGGTCTCACGTGGGATAAATATGTACATAATTATTGTATTACAATATTGTACACAATTATTATTTCAAAAGAGCAACTGTTGAAACTCCTCACGGACTGACTACACTGACATTTAATTTAAATTTAAAATGTAAAATGGACAATTCAAAAGAGCTTGTAAAAGTCTATTTGAATAAAGTATATTTTGATTTGATTTAATTACCGCCGTATATTCACCATACACAATATCATATTAGCATAGGGTCACATCTACAAAGATAAACTAGTTCTAATAAATTGCAATAGATAGCATTACACGTATCGTTTTCTTAGTAAGTTTCTGTAAAATTAACAAAGGTAAAAACATATCCCAAAAAGGTGTATTAAAGTTTTTATAGTGTAAGTAAAGAAAAATTAAATTGAAACAGAGAGTTTAAAGTGCGTATTCACAGATGGCACTGTTTACTTTTCATGAGTAGTTTAGCATGGTTGAAAACTATTTAATGTCCCTAAAGTTTGTTTAATTAAGTGCAGAATGATTATTGCTGTATAAGCATATGGTTTTTTGTTAATTAATATGTATATGTCTTTTTTTTTTCTTAATTTTACACAAACGTAACGCTATCTATGATATTTATGAATTTTTTGTTTTCCTAAAAAATACCTTTTGCTATTACGCCATTTTGTTATTCCACTAAAATTCCATTTTTTGTGTAAATCATGTAACATTTCTAACGTTTCAGTCACGATCCTAATCTCGAAGAATTTCTCAACAACTTGTACAGCAAGTCTGGCGCGTCACACAATACGTCGAGCTCCAAGCCGCCGCCAAACGAAGCGGACGCGAAAAAGCGACGCAATAAAAAACCTAAAGCTTAAAATATAAATTAAAAACATTTGCCTCCATAAAAACCCTTTAAAAACCAACTTCCACACAACTGGCTCGGACGCAATTCGAGTGACAGTTAAACCAAGATGGCGTCTCAGTCCGTTGCTCCGTCGTAATATTATCTGTGAAAACATGCCTTTGATAAAATTATATATTATATTTAAAATAAAGAAAATAAATATTCTGTAAAATTCTACCGTAGATTGAGAGCAGATTTAAAATAATTATAAATTGAATGGAACATGGCTACCGATATACGTCGAAAGCAAAGAGATCTAAGTGATATAATATAGTAGTTTCTTTTTTAGAGATCTTGCATTTGGTATAAACCAAGGCGTACAACTATAAAACATTAATGATATTTTTTTAACATTTATTTATTAATTAATATACATTATAAATGTACGTCATTTATTTAAGTTTTTTTTATTTCAACCATAAATAATTATAATTAATTTTGTTCAACGAAAACTTTTTTATATTTGATATGTGAATAAAATATTTTTTTCATTAATTATTTAATGCCACTTTTTACTTATAAGTTTGATCTAAATTTAAATATAAATAAAAGCATTAAGTAAATTATTTTTGTAAATATGCATGTAAATTACAATAAGGTCTCTTTGTTTCCGACAGCCCTATTAGTGTTAATGCGTGTCTGCAGTTTGCTTAGATTTAATCTCAAAAAAATAAGTCATATTTTTTAAATATTCGTTTATTCTATTAATTACATTTGCTATTAAACATTTTTAATATTTCTGAATAAAGTTTCTTTACTGAGATAATATGTAATAGTATTTTTAAAGATATCATGAGAGTAATTTTATTAATTATATTTTGATAAAGTGACAAACCATGGGATTAAAAATTATAAATTGAATAATTAAATAATTCAAATATATTAGGATGGCGCAAAGAAACGACGTTTTTCGTGTCTCGTATGAAAATATGTTAGTTTTTCATGATTTGTCAGTGATCTTTAAAGATGAGCTTGAAAAATTATTTTTTGAGTTTTAAAATTTTTTAAATATCTTTCTCTATTCATACTGCGGCAAAATTTAGTACCTAAAAAAGTAGTAACTTCCCCAAAGTTACAGCTTAAAATATTGATTTTATAAGGAATTTATGAACATTATTAAGTTATATGTGTTTTATGGTTCCTAGCGTATTTTTTAAAATATTAAGCGACCCCTAAAATTTTTTTTTTTCGAGCTGATCTTTAAAGAGGGCTCTTAAAATATGAAAACTAACATGTCTTCATACGAAACTCGAAAAAAAATATAGTTAAGGTTTGTTGTGCCACCCTAATAAATATATATATATATATATATATATATATATATATATATATATATATATATATATATACCTACATCTTTATTGACACTCAATTATCATAACTAAGTATACAATCGTATTTTAAATACTTTGAGTCATAGCGACAAGATATTTTTATTTTTACTTATTATGTAAAATTTAAAGTTACTGAGAGTAACCAGTGAACAAACAATTAGTATTTGACATAAAAGTTATGTATGTCTGTATTTTTCAACTTTTCATAATGTGACACCAATAGTACAATGGTATTTGCATTCATTATATTTTATAATACTCTTAAATGAACGTTTATTAAACCAAATAGCCTTAAGTCGTAGTTTCTTATTAAATTAGTACAATCTAATAATGGCTAGTAATTTACTCTGTAAATTTTTGTATGTTTCATTCTTATATTATTATACTTTTTGATTGTTTTTTAACGTTTAAAAGGTGACTTACGAAATTATAGTTCTTTTATCAAAATTTCATCTCAAATAACCAAAGACAATTTGTGAAAAAATGGCTATTAGTTATAATAAATGTTTGTTTGGATAAGTTACTATGAAATTATTTTCAAAAGAACTCTACAGATTCTATTATGTTTAAGTTATTTTGATTTTACTTAAAAATATTAAGTCATTTTAAAAATACTAAGATTACTAATATCGAGATAACGTGTGTAGTGTTCGAAGCAAGCGAATTGATTTTTTTTAAATATATATGTATTTTTATTTGGTCATTTTGATGACATAAAAGTTACTGAAATACGTACAACACAATAAAAAGTGTAACATCTAAATAATTATTAGCTATATTCCAAAATCACAAATAAATTCACTCAATAGCGGTTCAAGAATAAGGTTGTCAATTCCTATTTATTTCTATAGAAAGTTTCATTTGTTTTGTCGCATTTATATCAGTATGTATTCAGCCCTTTTTATCGTCCCACTACTGGGCACGGGCCTCCCTTCAGTACGAGGGGGATCAGGCCGTAGTCCACCACGCTGGCCAAGTGCGGGTTGGCGGATAAAGTAACATTATATTTTATTACTTTATATCAGTATAAAGTAACTTTTATGTAAATCAAAGAGACTTCACGTAGACGTATCGCGTACGCAGACTGCCTTCACAAGAGATTATCCGTTAATGTTAGGCGCAGGACTGTCCTCTGTAGGCTAGCGCTTCATGTGTCAGTAAACATGTGAAAATTATATGGCTTTTATTTATTCATCTGAATCTTATTTATTCCACTTGAATGTTTTATAATATATAGATATAATTTAATGGGAGTATTATATTCAGGCCTTTGTAACATCCCACTGCTGGGCACAAGCCCTTTTCAATACTATGGGATCAGGCCATAGTCCACCACGCTAGCCAAGAGCCGGTTGGCGGACTTCACATGTCTTTTAAAAACTTGCTAGGTTCTCTCAGACATGTAGGT
This sequence comes from Brenthis daphne, assembly GCA_947093115.1. Lineage (NCBI taxonomy): Eukaryota > Metazoa > Arthropoda > Insecta > Lepidoptera > Nymphalidae > Brenthis > Brenthis daphne. Next base: position 26,439,880 of record OX352477.1, on the reverse strand, counting down.
TTCCTCACGATGTTTTCCTTCACCGTAAGACAAGTGGTAATCATGTTCGAAATGGTTCGCACATGAAAATATCAGAGGTGCGAGACCCGGGAATTCTCCGGGAAAACTCGCTTCACTCGGTTTCCCAAGCGAGCGCGTTTCCTCTGGGCTAACACTGCCTAATTGATTGATTAACGGGATAGTGAGTAGTAAATACTAAATAGGGAATTATAAGTAACTAGTGATTTACCCTCGCTTCGGTTGGGTGTATTTTAATTTTTTGAGCAGAACTCTTAATTCTTTTTCTAAAATAAAAGTAGCCCAAGTTACTCTTTATAACTTCAGCTATCTACCAGTGAATCTTGTCAAAATTAGTCCAACTGTTTCGGATATTAGCCGGAACAAACATACATAGACAAAAAATTTAAAAGTTGTGTTTTTCTTATAAGTTCATTTAGTAAAAAGCTATTATTTTGACATTACAAACAGACATTTTAATTTTATTTATCTTTATAGATAATTCATCAATCATCATATTGAGATATTGTGTTTAGGCCAATTTCTCTTCTGTTCTATATGAATTAGTAATACCTATGTACAGTTTTTTCTTTAAAATTTAACAGCGTTAAATTTGTTTTTTTTTTTAATATGATCAAGTTATATAAATATGATTATTTATATAACTTGATGTATGTAATTACTTATACATATAAGAAAAATCCGAGTCGAATCTGTACATTGAACTTTTTTGGAAAATCTTTATTGAAATATGTAGTAATTATTATCGATACAGAGACCGAATTTTTGTTTATCGGTCTGTCTGTCTGGGAACGTATCACAAGAAAACCACTGGACAGATTTTGATGAAATTTAGTATGATGATAGCTGGTTATCCGGGTCAACATATTGGATACTTTTTACTGCGGCAAAATATCTCCTCTCTACTAAAATCTATACTAAACATAACTAGGGACGAACACGAAAGCCAGCGGAGCAAGGGTGAGTCGTTAGTTTAAATATATAATTTAAATTCATTACGCATTTTTCACAACTATATATACCTATTGGGCTTCTTCATATTTCTGTAACAATATTTTAAAACCTTTTATATGTACACATTATTAGAAGTATAACAATGAAACTTATATTTTATTATATTTTGTTTATTTAAATATACAAAGCTACTCCATCATAGCTTCATTTTTGTCTCTATCAGTTACAATGCAGTCTTCGTAAGTCCATTTCGGGAATATACGCTTGTAGAGATTTAGAAGTACTGTATCTTGAGATTTCAGTTGGCCATCAAACACACATTTCATATGTCCGTGGGTACCTTGAATGATATTAAAATAATTAAAAGAATTATTTTTTGTGTTTTTGTTTTTTTTTCTTTCATTGTTTGTCTTTGTATTGCTTAAAATAAAATTAAAATTTATAAGGTAACTCATCTATATAAATAAATCAATTGCCATATGTATTACAGAACAACGACTTGGCTGTTTTTTTTATTAGGTTCGTAATTGTCTGGGTTTAAGAGGAAATTTTTTTGAAAAATCTAAAATTTTAATGGTATTTTTATATGACAACACAAGAGACTCCAATAGAAGACGATGAAAGTTGAAATGTACATCGTAAAGATTTGTTGGGGACTGTTTAAAATATGCCAAAAGTTTGTGATTTCCTCAAAGGGTAATTGTTTTGGTGGTCTATTTCTAGTTTAAAATAAATATATTTACCTAAAGGCTCTTTTATATGCCCAGTGCGGCCATACTTAGTCCTTAATTTACATGGCTTGAAGTATACCACATCATCTCTATTGAAGAACATAAATCTGATGACTGCTGATCTCTCATGTACCTATAACAAAAACAACACAATAATTTATACACTGCATCACAAACTTAATTTTTGAAATTAATTTTTGAATGTAAGTTCCAAATTGTATTTTTTTAAAATAGGTTCATTAATTATTATTCTCTTAGTTTTAATTATAGAAGTACTTAATTATAACAATTTACATTGTAAGACTATTCTTCCTTAGACATATGTCTGCATAGTACATATACAAATTTATTACTATTACCTTATATGGATGGCCAGAGAGCACAATTCTCTTAATAACTAATCTGTCAGGATTACATGACAGTAAAACTCCTGATGCTACCAACTGTAATTTAGTATTTTTCTTTTCCTAGAAAAAATAAAAAAAAATTGAGTAAAAAATACATATTATGTAGTCCCTTAGAGAGAGTTATGTTAAAAATATGAAATGTCTGTTGCTTTTACTTACTTTAAAACATAAAACAGTGGATGGACTGAATTGAATAGGGGCAAAGAAAGTTGCTACACAGGTTGAAGCAGGCTGGAAATACCTTTCATACTGAAAAAAAAGGAAACAAGAATATATTAAAACTGTTGATGGTAAAGAAACTATTACAAAATAATATTAAATTAAAAATAATATTTTACCTTGTGCTTACTACCATTAGTATGTTGACTAAAAATAGGGTTGACAATAAACCTTCGATACCCAACTTGGAAAATTAATCTTTCTTTACTTTTTATTGGTTCATCCGATGCACCAGTCCTCTTTAAAACTACATTCATCAAGGACATTTTATGTTCATGAGGTAATAGGCCAAAAACTGAAATTGGAGCATTAGGATTTGCAGCATGAAATGCTTTCCAGAGATCTTGACGAACTCCTTTTACATGAATTGTTATGTAAAATCCATACTGAAATTGAAGACATTTTACTAAATTTTATGCTCAAAATGAATCAAAGAAAAATTATTACTCTTTCTTATATCTACATCTTTCTGGCCATATTTATTTGGTCCACAATAAAATCTGTTATGGCAAATAAAATACAAATAAAAACACAACTCAAATATTATGTAATAAATAAATATATTATAAAAGTAGTTGATTCTTACCATATTTTCAAGACTATCTTCAAGTTCTTTAAATACTCTTCGCCTGGTTCTTTCATAATTTTCAAATTGAAATATTCTTGCATAGTCCTCTGGTAGATTTTCTTTAGGATCCCATGAGGATGTTCTAAATGACTCTAAGCCTCTATATCTCATAAACCTTTCCCTTGCAGGAACATCTTGTGGTGTATCAACTTCATCGGGAAATTGCTGATCTTCCTTTGCTGCTGCTAGCTTTTTTAACATTTCATGCTCTTCAAAAGCATCTACAGTTTCATTGTATTTTTCATCTGTGGGGCCAATTTCAGATTCTGCAACAACAGACTCAAAATCATTGTCATCATTTGCTTCTTGGTCAGAATTGTCTTCCTCGCATGACATGAAATCTTCATTATCTTCGTTATCATCATTTTCTTCACTTTCATCATTAGACCCTTGTGAATCTTCAGCGTCTGAGTCTACAATCCAAGCAGCTTGATAATCAGACCAGCCTTTGGGAACTTTTTTAATCTTTTTCTTGGTTTCAATGTTTGCTTCTTTTATTTCTTCATCAGTTGGCCAAGTCTGCTCAGCATTCATTGGATCAGGAATATTTTCTGATATAAGAGACTCTTGTTTCGCAGGATCTGCAACTTGTAATACTGAAACTTTTGTTACTTCTGCATCCATAGTATCAGTCTTTGAATTTTCCTTGCCTAAATGTAGAGGATGTGGATCTTCTAGACCATCTATTCTAGACATTTGAAAATCTCCTAAACCACTTATGTGAATCAAACCATTTACATTTAAAGGCATTCCTCTCAAGTAGCCACTTATTTTTAATGTGCCATTGTCATCATCAGCATTTGGCACATATTCTATGTCTTCTGCTAGCATATAAGGCCTTTTTTCTCTGTGATGGATTATATTCCTCTTCTGGTTGCCAATTCGACGTAAAATATTCAAACCATCAGAGTTCTTATCTAACTGCATAACTTTCTCTTCAGGCAACCACTTGGAAATAAGTTTTTGAACATTTTGTTTTTCAATTGTTCGTTTTTTAGGATGAACTCCTTCTATATCCATAGCCACCACAATAGGAGTAGGCATACCCTGAGCCATAGACAAAGCTAGAGCCTTTTCCCCCAATTCATCAACTGGTTCATCAAGAGCTGAGCAAACAAACAGTACTGTATCAGCAATTTTGAGAGCATCAAGTACACTGAATTCATTGTCTACTTCAGGACAAATAAAGGAGAAGCGTTGCTTGAAATTTGGCAAGCTGAAAAAACGTAATTTATCTTAAATAATGAAAAGAATTTGTGCATGTTGTAAAATATTGTATAAATCTTACAAATATAAATATATTTACTTACCCAACATGTAAAATACCATTCGGTGACTGACTAACAGTAGCGCCTTCATAGCATGTTTTTAGTATAACTAACGCTGACTGAACATCTAGCTGTGCATTCAACGGCACGACGCATATCAAGAATGGAGGATTCCTATTACCACCAATTGCTCGTTTTTTGGCCAAAACTTCATCCCGTTTGTTTTTACGAATTTGTAAAGCTTGATGACGTCGCTCATCTTTCTTTAGGATATGGCGATTACGACGTACAATTTCTTTTACATTTACCTTACCTATAACAAAAATTTAATTATAAATATATACCAAAACGATAATATTTATTATCCGCATTAATATAACCTGACCTTTAACAGCCGCCGAAATGCCCCGTTTTGATCTATGACGTGATTTATGAGCTTTGTTACTCTGTTTTAGAGTCCCAGAACGATGAGCTTGTTGCATTATGGAACATGTAATATAATATTTAAATAAATCTTTAAATATTAGTGTTAAAACATAAATTTGCTGTCAAAATTCACATGGCCAATATTTTTTTTGTAAGTGACAAATGACAGCTTACTGAATGCGGATGACACTGAAGACTGTGACATATGCCCACAAACAGATAACAAAATTAATTATCTCTGGTTTCCCTTCAAAACGTATAAAAAAACAAAATTATTAAGTTGGTACATCATAATTTTTTTATTTATTATCAGTTTTTATTTAATATTTTTGAGATAGAAATAGGTATAGCATTTATTTTTCTGGAATGTCATATTTCGTTTATATATTGTTGTCTTAAATTTAAATAAAAGATTAACCTAAAAATCATGATCATTTTAATTTGTAGTGTGTGTCGAAAACGTTATAAATTTTATTTGTTATTATATTTTAAAATAATCCTATAGCTGCACTGTTGCATAATTTATTTTAAGCTAAAATTAACCTTATTTTATTTATCTTTTGCTTTTAATTCATGAAACAATTTTAATAGCTTGGTGGATAAATACCCAATAAAGGCAACATTTTGCACGCCAACATCACAGGTCACGTGACATGACGTTGTGGACGTGTCATTTGCGAATAGCTCGTTGGTAGCGTTGCGCAGGTTCATTTTTGTAAAAGTGTAGTTTGAGTCTTATTATTGAACAAAAGTTGAATGGTTTCATTCGAATAGAACAGTTGATATTTTAGTTAGGATAGTAAAATCACAGTAAATCAAAATGGGAAGTGAGTATCTTTTATATTAATCCTCCAAATTAGTGAATATATATTGTATAGACACGTATTCTCAGTTTACCCGAATAATGTGAGTTAAAATATAAATTATTGTGATAAACGTGTGAATAATTCATAATTTTGTGTTTCAGTTAAATTCCTTGAAGTAATAAAACCGTTTTGCAGTATATTACCAGAAATAGCGAAACCGGAGAGAAAGGTAAATCTTTATCTAAATCTTATTATATCTTATTTTTTACTATTTTTTCTTATAAGAGTATACTTGATAAAGGCATACTTGATTTTAATTAAAATTGATACTATTTTTAGCAAAGTATCCGCTTTGGGCCAAGTGAAAGTATACTAACCTAAGAATCTCTTTATAGGATAACTGTACATTGATATGTAATCGTAGTCATCAATTATAAATGAAACTTTCCTTTTCAGATCCAATTCAGAGAAAAAGTATTATGGACAGCAATCACATTATTTATTTTCTTAGTATGCTGCCAGGTAAGCAAAATATTTGCCACACTTACAAACACCTCAACGCCATCCATATGTGATTATAATATATAATTTTACAACAAATGATGTTAATACACATTAATACTTAAAAAAGTGTTTTTCTCTAATTTTATAAATTATTTTATATTCAGTGAAAGTTGATTTATTGCTGTAATTAGTATGACCTTTTAAGAATAATTTTTCATCTCATACTATTGTTAGCTTATGAAAAGTTATATTTAACACTCTGTTATTGATGTTTTAGATCCCATTATTCGGTATAATGTCATCAGACAGTGCGGATCCTTTCTACTGGATCCGTGTGATCCTGGCTTCGAATAGAGGAACCCTTATGGAACTTGGTATCTCCCCAATTGTCACATCAGGTCTCATCATGCAGTTACTTGCTGGTGCAAAGATTATTGAAGTTGGTGATACTCCTAAAGATAGAGCATTGTTTAATGGAGCTCAAAAATGTAAGTTCAGTATAGCTTTTTTATGAAAAGATATATGTAATGAATGCATATATTTAATATCTATTATACTTTTACAATATAATATGTATCTATAATAATAACTAATTATTAAAAATAAAATCAAATTATTATCACTTGCAATGAATATATCTTTTAATATCCATCATAATTGACTTGTGAAATATAATGCATATATAAAATATTTTAAAGGCACTCTGCCAATTACTTTGAACAGTTTCAATTTAGGCACTTCGCCAATATCATATTTGTATGGGTAGGTGGTATCCTTGCCTGTTTTCAAAAAGAAGACAAAATGTTGCCACTATATTAATTTTTGCTAGTTAAAAATTTCTTGCCCTATTTTATTATTCAATGCAACTATTGATATGTAATAAATTTGATATTTTAAAGAAAAATATAAATTTAATTATATATAAATAAATTTAAAAAAAATGAATGTGTGTAACCTTTATGTGTGGTTGAAGTAAAACTTATTTGGTGCTGTGGCATATACCGCAATTAAATTAAAACAAATCAAAATATAAATATAATAATTTCTATAAAATTATTAGTAATAAATATTCATTAAATATAAAATTATTAGTAATAAAGCAATAATAATTTAGATTTAAATGTAAATATTTTGTTTTAATTATTTATAATAAATTTGACTCTCAGTTCCGCAACACTCATGTTTTTGATATATTCACTAACCCCCTCAGTCACGCCTACAGAAGTTTTACTGCAATATGAAATTGATTTTGTTTATATTAAATGACCTGCTAAATGAGTTATTTTTATAAATTTACATTAACATATTGAAATATGTTGAAATAAAAATAAAAATGTGATGAACACATATTTTTTATATCTTACATTATATATTTTTTTATTTTGCCAACAGTATTTGGTATGGTCATCACCGTGGGTCAAGCCATTGTGTATGTCATGACTGGAATGTATGGAGAGCCTAGTGAAATTGGAGCAGGAGTGTGTCTGCTCATCATCATACAGCTGTTTGTTGCTGGTTTGATTGTTCTACTGCTTGATGAACTCTTACAAAAAGGTAATAGAATCTTTCATTTGTCAAGGACAAACTTTTTTTTGTATTTCCGCTTTTTATTATAAAATATAAGTTTATTTGGAAATGTATCAATTAAATTATTATTTTTTATTTTATTATTATTGCTCTTACAGACAAATTATTAGATTTTAATTCAAATACATTGTTATCTCTAAGATTTATATTTAATTTAAAAATATGTTACTAAAAGTAAAATGTATTTCAGGATATGGTCTGGGATCTGGTATTTCTCTCTTCATCGCTACTAACATTTGTGAAACCATTGTATGGAAAGCATTCTCTCCTGCTACCGTCAACACTGGTAAGTGTACAATTTTTTTACAAGACGCCGAACTATTATTTGTATGAGAATTTGACAGTGGTAGGTGCAACTGTGGCTTCATACAGAACATCAGATCAAAAAGGTGATAGTATAAAATTTATTACTAACAGGTTATTTTACGATTTAATCTTGGTATTACCCAACATTAAATAAGAAAAAAATGTTGTCCTGCAAATTGGATCAAATAGTCCTCCTCTCCGAACTTGTTAAAATAACAATGTCATAAAATGTATTAATAACCGACTGATATTCATAGTATATATTATTAAAAATATGCATAATTGAATGATCGAATTGTTCTACAAATATAATGGTAGGATTTCTCAGTCCTATGCTTGAATGCAGTTGTCGCCCCATATCATATTTTTAATAACTGTGGACAAGGGCAACACTTGACGCGTAAGTATATTCTCAATTAAAAAAATGTCCTACACGATAAAATGGGAAGTGCTTGTCTTACAATTTTCAGGATATTTTAATTTTATATTTTTACATTTAAACACTTTTTTCTCAGTGACTCCTAAGTTTTCTTGTCTATTTGATTATTTAGACTCCTGTAGCTTATTTCCGTACAAAACTGAGAATAAAAATAAATATATGTAGATCATGTACCTTGGCATAAAATGTATGCAAAACCTAATCTTTAAAATGATGAAACCTATCGCGGATTTATTTTTGCTTCCCGACGTTCCAAATGCTTTACATAGATCATGGTCACGGGAGAGACAGTCCGAGAAATAATCCTAAAAGATAGTTTTATTTAAAATATCAAATATTCACCTAAATCTAAGAAAGTATTAAGTTTAGGAGGACTGAAAATTTAAATGTACTTAATTCTATTCAGGTCGCGGCACAGAATTCGAAGGGGCAGTCATAGCCCTGTTCCACCTGCTGGCCACCCGCCCGGACAAGGTGCGCGCCCTCAGGGAGGCCTTCTACCGCCAGAACCTGCCCAACCTGATGAACCTGCTCGCCACCGTGCTTGTGTTCGCTATAGTCATATACTTCCAGGTACGTTGATTGATTAATTATTTGATTTATTATTGACATTATATTTTTTGGAAATTTTTTACAATGAGCGCACACAGACAGCCAAAATGCGACATGATGAAGTTAGCTTCATTCCTTTTTAAACAGAAAGTTGTGATATATGGAATGAAATCTGAAATCTGTAGCTTTTTTTTGTTCTGTTACACCAAAGAAGTATAATAAGTACATACACAGGTTTTTTTTATTTATATGGTGTTTTAATGATAGTTATTTTTTGTCAGTAAATGAAAAGCTATTTTTATTTTAATTATGGTTTGGATATTTCTCCTCAATGAAAAATTTGGTGATTGGTAATCCTTTTTTTGAATATTATGCCCTTCGTATGATTTATTTTCTAATTATTTTACCTTGGACATCATTATTATATAATTATGGACGCATAAGTTTAAAAAGTTATATTGCAAACCGGTACGCGTCGGAGTTGACATCAAACATTCGATACCTTCACGCGTTTAAGTCCCGTAGTTTCATTATTATATTGTATATAGATTTATAAATTATTTCAATGTATTGTATGGATTGCTTTGAATACAATTTCAGGGCTTCAGAGTGGACCTACCAATCAAGTCGGCTCGCTACCGCGGCCAGTACTCGTCGTACCCCATCAAGCTGTTCTACACCTCCAACATTCCTATCATCCTGCAGTCTGCCTTGGTTTCCAATCTATATGTCATTTCTCAGGTAATAATTATTTTTAATTTTTGATGAATTTTATTCTTTTGGCTTTTAAATTTAGATTTGGGAGAACTTGGATTGATGATAGTATTTTTTTTTGTCAGTTTTTTTTCTGTCGTAGCATAAAAAAAATTTTTGCTACTTATGCTATGTTGTTAATATAAATTAAATATAAAAAAATTGCTGCGTACACTGCCCGGGTGCGTATATACGTACGTATTTTCATTTTTTTGAGCGGGACCCTAATAATTCTTTTTGTAAATTGAAAGTAGCCTAAGTTTTCCTTATATGTTTCCGTATTAATTTAATATTATAAATGTGAAAGTTTGTATGTATGGATGTTTGTTACTTTATGAAGCCAGAACGGCTGAACGGATCTGGATGAAATTTGGCACAGAGATAGATTTTAGTCTGGAATAACACGTAGGCTACTTTTTATCCCAGAAAAATGTACGGTTCCCGTGGGATAGGTTTGTTTTAGTTTTCCGTATATATTTTCATATCCATTCAGTAAAAAACTGTTATTTTGAAATTTATTAACTTAAATATATAAAAGTAACATCTAATCCATGTTATATATTTCAGATGTTAGCTGTCAAATTTAGTGGTAATTTCCTTGTGAATCTCCTCGGTGTTTGGGCTGACGTGGGCGGCGGCGGTCCCGCCCGCGCCTATCCCGTGGGAGGGCTGTGCTACTACTTCAGCCCCCCGGAATCCCTGACACATATTGCTCACGACCCCTTGCATGCGGTGCTATACATCATCTTCATGTTGGGCTCTTGTGCTTTCTTCTCTAAGACCTGGATTGATGTGTCCGGATCATCTGCTAAGGATGTAAGTGATTCTGTTGGAATTATTTGTTGATTGTTATAGTTTTTTTTTGTGTTTGCTCAGAAATTGTGAAGATATTTTAGTAATAATTTCTAAGATTTGTGCAGATATTTGACATTTTAAATAAAACTATCTTCAGATTTCTTCGAAACATCAGGAACCAAACATCAAAATAATTCCGCGTCAAAATACGTAAAGATAGTTTTATTTAAGATATTTTAAACCGAATTTGATAATATGTTACTTTTTTATATTTACTTTTATTAAACGAATATTAACTTTTATATTAATAATATCTACATAATACTAAAGCAACTCTCAATCCCACAGGTGGCAAAACAACTAAAAGAACAGCAGATGGTAATGCGTGGTCACAGAGACAACTCAATGATCCACGAACTGAACCGCTACATCCCCACAGCAGCTGCCTTCGGAGGACTTTGTATTGGAGCACTGTCCGTCTTAGCAGACTTCCTCGGGGCCATAGGCTCGGGCACTGGTATCTTACTCGCTGTCACCATCATTTACCAGTACTTCGAGATATTTGTCAAGGAACAAGCGGAGATGGGTGGCATGAGCACACTCTTATTCTAAGACTGCCACTCAATTTGACTACAGCCTCTTATACTATACTGTATTAGCATGGTCATGATAAATGTGGTGTTTTGTCATACTCGCTTACAGTTTTAATTTTATTTTTTTCACTACGTGATTAGGTCACTGGTTTTTTTATATGCAGGTTTGATTTTTGAGGGCACTCAGCGTGACAGAATTTCTCAACCAAAAACAAATTATCTTAAGAGTTACTGTAGCTGTTTTTTTGCTACATTCACTCTAAAAAGATTTATATTGCACTCGGCTGAACTCATCTCTACCTGGTAGATTAATTGGATAAAATAAATTTTTGCGGTTTTCTCTGTTAAGTCGAGTAGGTGTTAGTAGTCAAATACAGAGTTTGTCTTAAACTTTAAGTGTCGCTTCCGACGAAATGACTCGAACGGTTATGTGTGCGTAGTAGGTAACGAATTTGTTTTTATATTCTCAGTGTCGCAGTCGTTTCGCCGGCGGTGTTGTGTGGGTTATGTGCTATTTATATGAGATGAACTTTATATAATAAATAATTTACGTGAAGTACAGACTTTTCTTTAGCTCCTGTTTTTTCCACTCTTTGTAATAGTGCCGTGCAATAGTACAATTGACCGTTTTGCATTTTGAAATTTTAATAGATGTATATACTCTGTTTTTTCTTATAATCTGTGGTAATTATTTGACATTGGGTTTTAAATTGATTGAATCGATTTTCGATATAATATATCGATTCTTTTTACTAAGTAAAGTTAGTAAAGGAATGTTTATACGATACTGTTCAATGTCTAGTAATTATTATGAATGTTGTACAATTGTTAGAGTATGCTTTCAAGTCGCTGAGCTACATCCTTCCTAGTTTTATAGAATCGACTTTGTTATGATTGTTTCTTTCAGAGCTTAAGTTATATTAATTTATGTTGACTTATTTAAAAGACAATGTAATTTTTTTAGGTTGTATTAATTTGCTATTAGCAATATTTTAGTGCAGATTTTATATTCATTCTGGGTTCATATCATTAGGATTTTAAGTAAAATTTTAACGCTTATGGTTTCAAAAATAATTGTTGATTTGTTCAATAGATTAATATACAGTTTAACTTAACACATGTCGAAATTAAATGTTTTTTAGAAAAATATTGTGTGTTATTTTCTCAATTATTCTTTAAAATTGCGATTAACAAGAAAAAAAAGATAATTTTTCATAGATATATAATGTAAATTGAAAACAAAATTAATATAAACATTTGAAGTTAACATTAAACGTTTATGAATATATATAAATTTTATTTGCCGTGCAAAACCGGAAACAGTGAGTAGTGACAATATATTGATAACGGCACTTAACAACCCTTTTAGCGTATAGCGGCCATTTACATATTGTAATATTGAACGAGTTCTACGTGATATGCTATGTAAGTATTGAAGGAGGCAGTCCGACATACACCTGCCTAAATAAGATATAATAAGAAAGAGAAGTGAAATGCAGATTGATTTACGATCCGTCATAAAAATAAGACTATAATTCAAACTTCTTGGCAGACTCGGGTTTGCGAAGAGACGGTAGAGGATTTCCCTAATTGAATACATCTTATTGTAAAATATGTATCCATTAAAATAACACTCTAAAAATGATTACATTCCAAAATAAAATCGTCGAGTATAAACATTATTAATGTAAGCATATGTATGTTTGTTCTAATTTGGGTGGGTTTATATAACAGAATAGTTAAATGGCGAAATCACTGACATCGTGGTCGCACGGCCCTCGATCTTGTGTTTGCTAATGAGCAACTCGGGATTAATGGTACGACTTCTTGCATATTTTTTTTTTATTTTTTTATATGTTGGGACATTAACACGCAGCGCCATCTAGTTCCATGGTAAGCTACGAGAATTGTGTTATGGATACCAGATAGTTGATACACTACACATATTATATAACTTTAAATACATACATATTATAAATATAAACACCCATGACTAGAGTACAAACATTCGTGCTCATCACACAAATGAATGCCCCCAGCGGGACTTGAACCCACGACCGCTGGCACAGCAAGTAGAGTTACTACAAACTGAGCTAAACGTGTCGTCAAAATTTATTATTATTGTTTTTATGGTTATTGGCAAACAAACCGAAACTGTCCTGATTTCGGTTGTTGGGCCATTAATACTGAGACTAATCAACTGCGAAACATATTACAGTGCAGCGCGCGTGTATACATGACAGATAAGTGCACTCTCTACTTCTTAACTCATGGGACGAAAATTCTATACGACCGGTGAGAGAAAATATGCAAGACCGACAGTTTAACACCTCCAGGTAAATTTCTAAGAAATTATTTATTATCTAAGAATTATATTCTAATCTAAGAAATCTATTGTTAACTGTAACGCCGGCGTGTCCGCGGTCGTGGAGGGATTAACGTGCTCTTCGAGGTACGGAGCTGTCAACACCACCAACTTCCCAACTCCGGGCTATTATTTAGTGTATTGTAATTAAAAAAAACAACATCTACTTTAACTCGAACTCAGGATTTCCTGATTCGCATCTCTGCTTCATGCAAGCCTCTATAGGGGACTAGACCAACGAAGCGATACTAATTATAACTCGCGTCATCTAAAAAGAACGCTGGAAGAAAGTGGAGAGGGTATGTTTGCGCATGGGTATACTCGCGCACAAAAGTACTAAGCCTATTATATTATTTTTCATAGCATTTTGCTCGCGGCTTCATATATTAGTTATTGGTAGGGACATTTAAAAATATATTAGAATATCATTAAATAGAATTCTATTCATTATTAAAATATGTTTGAATCAGTGTAGAATGTTTAATCTACTTACAAAAAATTAAATGAATACGTTTAATACATTTTTTTTAATTATTAACTGCATTATTATCAGGCTTTCTCTTTGTAAAACAATATACGTCAAAAATAATTTTTCTCTATTTTCTATATATAAAACCATTTCGTAATTAAAAACTTTTGTGTGCGCGATGGTATTTCGAACTGACGAACCAATAGCGCGCCGGCAAGCATGCGGCGCGCGCCCCGCCTCTTACTACCAATTTGGCCGATAAATCGCTTCTGCGCAGCTTTACAGCCAGCGTTCTTTTTAGATGACGCGAGTTATAATATTAATTAAGGAACTACTAATATATCGCTACTTTTTGTATTACCCATAAAAACCTTTCTAATTAGGTACGTCTTGCTGATTTTATCTTTTCATGTGTTGTATTTAAATTTTCAAGGTTCTTATTTATATATAATTCAGATTGAAATTAGTGTTTAGATATCGTGTTGTGCCTGAGGGAGGATCCAGCATAAATTAGGAGTATTAAATTTTTCTTTTATCTATCGCTATTTATAATTTTTCGGCTCGAGATTCTTAAATAACAATAAAACACTTTACTTCAGTATGTAACTTTATTCTCCTCACTAGACATGCAAAATACAAAGACAAAAACAATATATGATTTTTGCAACCCTGTGAACTTATAGCCGTTATAGACCAAACAATACGGATTTCATAAATAATGTATGGAAATATGGTAACGAAAGTAAATTTTAATATCGGCTTTTATCAATATATACATAGGTTTGAGATCTCGATACTCCAGACTGGTAAACAATAGAAACCAACCAAATTAAGGTGCCACATTTAAACGAGTCTAATAATAATACACATGGCACAACACTTATATGTATATTTTACTACACATCAATAGGCACTTTGCGTTACTCAACGGCAATGTAAGGAAACATTTATTGCTTTAACAATCCTGAAATCGAACTTCATTCCCGTCTCTTGGTCCCGCGCCAAGGTTAGGTCAGTTCGGCAGAACGAAACTTCACGGAAGACTAAGTCATAATCTTTCTATGTTTTATATTCCCATTATATAAGGAAGAGATCTGACACAGAACATTTTATTTATTATTTTATCATAGTCACGTGTTTTCTGTAAAGTAACTAAGCAATTTAATTATTATACGGAACTGACTTCATAATGTAATAATAAATTAATTTCTTAATCTACAAAGCGTGTATAAAATAAATATTTCGATAGAATCTCCATAAACGCAGTGTCAGATCTCTACCCACACTCACAAAGTTATCAAATATAACAATTTTCAAACTATTCCTAATGCACAGATTCGCTTTCCTTGTATCAATAAAATAGATCTCTTTAAGGAAATGCCTGACTACATCGGGGATACATCACTATGATACCAATGTAAGATAACAACTTTTTGATTATTACTTCAATTATGCCAAAATGTACATATATTTTTTTTATTTACGCATACTTCATCAAGCAGAATAAAATTATCCATTTCATATTTATTATGATTTTTTACATACATTTTGGCATAATTGATTGTAGCCTAAACAATGAACAGGGAAATGAAAACAGCATTTTACTCCCGACATCACTACTTAAACATCCATAAAACGCTAGTAATTTACTCTTCAGAAATAAGATAAAAAGCAATTCTATTTTTACTATCAATTACTTATGTACAAAGCTTGTATAAGCTAATATAATATTCTCATAGGATTGTTAGAATATCTTCTTATTGCATTGAAGTTAATCGGGTCGTTAAAACCAAAAGAAACTAAAAAATGGGTATAATGAGGAAAACATTTATTTAAACAACAATTTTTTGAAAAGGAAAAAAAAAACAAAACTAAATATAACAGTGCCAATTATTTCCTAAAGAAACGTGGAGTCAAAATCGTGTGTTAGAAAATATAGAAAGTGAACCCCACGCTCGTGACAATTAACTTTAAAGTAATTTCCAAAATGTACAACAACAGCGATCTCAAAAAAATTAACTAAACATGTGTCTAAAAGTCGACTGTTCCAATAAAATAAAATATAATCTAAAATATAACAACAAAAAAATCATCATCAATCAGACCTCAGCGGGTTGCACCAGCCGTATATGGAAGAACGAACCTCTCAATGTCGTATTACCTCCAGTCTATTAATAATAATTTAAAACGATACATTATTACTCCAATGTCTAAAATTAAATATTACAACCTAAAAATGATTTAACTATAATCAAAAGTATGTACAGTATATTTCATTATATAAAGAGCCATCTAGTGTCTACTAATTATATAATCTGACCGCGAGAAATGTACCCCCATGTCTTAGGTTACTGCAAATTACATACATACGAAGGAAGGAAAACAAAAGCAAATATTTATATGAGATTGTTACTAAAGGACTAATTCTAAGGATAGTTTTACAACATTATAGTGAATATTGATAAAGTAAGACGTTATATATAGTTGTTATGTTAAATTATATACAGTATGTTATAGTCAATATTGATAAATTAAGATATTATATTCATTTGTCTGCTTTTCTTTTTACAAAAATATTCAGCCAATTATAAAGAAGGCTTTGCCATGACGAGATAAAACACTCTGCACTTTAACATATTTTAATCTCTTGTGTTTATGAGATATAGAGTCCGGTAGAAACAATGCATATAGCAAAATGTATAGTGTGGTACATCTCTCACAGCCAAACTATAACATTACCGTCCAAATAATTCATAGTATTATGAAGGCTATATTTTCACACACAACACACACATAACAGTGTGGATACCAAATTCGTTCTCCCATATATCGTTGTCGCCTCGATCGATCCTGTGCCCTACTTTACTCTACAACTAGGATTTTGCTAATTTATTTTCATTTGTACATGCGTAATAGCACTTAAGACTTACATCTACTTTCCGAAATTATTAAATATGGTAATTTAGCATATATCAAACTTGCCTTCGACATTATAATACGGTTATAAAACCATTGCCAGTGCGCTTTAGCTGTATTTAGTATGAGGTTTTATGTAAATTATACAAAATATAAACTACATTTCTATATATGGTTTAGTCCATCACTAATTATCATACATTGATTAAAATAATTGTTAAAAAAATATTTTAGGACAATGTTGCCAACTCCAGTGCACGCACCTAACTCTTGTATTTGAAACGTGAATAAATAATTTAAAAAATAAAACAGATTGCATAACAAAAAAAATAATGCATAGTCAAATTGATTTTAGTAAGTTGCCTATATTTGCATAACATTAGCAAAGTATTAGATTAATAAATGAAGCAATATGTATAACATATAATAAAAAGACGTCAACCGACTTTAAAATAGAAGGGTTAAGCACTTCCGAGCGCACCAGCAACGTGTAGTAATATTTGGTGTTAAGCAGCAGTTTCTATTTCCTCCTGAATGGCCGCTTGGTCGGGGGCTATAGTTTTGGGGGGTGTAGTATACGGTAAAGTTTTTAACTTGCGCGCCTCCCGTTTTTGTTTCTTCTGTTGCATTACCAGTCTTAGTTGTTCCAATTTGCACTTTGTTTTCGAGTTCTCCATGGCTAACGTTTTCGCCATATCGCATTTCTTGCAATCAGTCGTGGGTGGGTTCAGTCGGCAGGTGCAGTTCTTTTCGCACGTTTGTTTGCTCGAGTGTCCGTTGCACTGTCCGTACGAGCACGGCTGACAGCTCGGACACTTGGGCTCCTCCAACGTGACTGTTGAACACGAGTGTTTCGTCTCCTTCTGGAAGTTTAACATAAACGGGTTACGATAGGCGTTTTTTCATATTTTTATTAGACTATTATTATAAATACGATAGTTTGTATGTGTGTGTATATTTATTATTTCTTCACAATGGAAGAGTTAGATGGATTTAAATGAAATTTAATATATTGAATATAAGACCTCTGTAACATAGGTTTAAGTAAGCCTATATAATTAAAAATAAAACGATGTTCGTTTGTAAGCGCATCACTTGAGAGCGGCTGAACCAATTTGGCGAAATAAAAACTTTCGTAATAGTTCAAATAAACTTTTTAGAAATTAACATATTTTTTACAAATCCGTATTTACTTTTAATGAATTTTTGTATGACCTCAAAGACAAAGGTGTGTCGTGTTATCTAATAATATATACATATAAGTATTATCCTTAATAAACCAATAGATCTTATATTGTGAATGCTCAACTGAGTGACGTCAAATTCGGAATACAGAATTTTTAACGTTGAGAAATGCATTTATACATAACACCTGCATACAAATCGGTTATGTGGGACTCACCGACCAGAAATGCCAGTACTACCAATACAACGGATCCTGCCCCGTCATAGCGAGGTGTCGCAGGATCGCTTACACACTCAACCAAGTCGGACATGACGACAAGCCTGGGAGAACACAACAACCATGGGGTTGCTCCAACTGTCAACCCTGCTCTCAGAGAAGTACCTGGAACAACCCGCATGGTACGCCCCCCCCCCCCCCTTCCCCCTATCGTGTTTCTTGGCTACGCCCCCACCACGACGAGATGATTAACACACAGGTTGCTTTTAGTCAACGCTTTTCGCGAGTTAGCGGGCAATAAATTAGATTAATTTATTTTACATAATGTATAAGGATTTTTAACATTTAAATTATTAATTTAAATATTTATTTATTTTTTTTATAATTTAAATTTTAAATTATAAATATTTAATAATTATTGATTCAATTCAATTAAAACGCTTTTCATACGGCTATAATTATATTTTAATTCTGACGGACATATTTTACGTCTTCTAAGCCAATATTTCAGTAGGTTAGTAGCCAGAAGAATGAAACACTTGTGCAATGTTTGGACAAAGTGAGCAAGCAGAAGTAAAAATAGTATGTTTACCTGCGACAAAGCGATGGGTGGCGCGGCGCACAGCAAATCGTTCAATATGTGGATTATTGTCGATATATCCCTCTTTGGTCGTCCGTATCTGTAATTAGTAAATAACATTCGATATCAAATATCAGTAAATAAATATAAATATTGCTATGAAGAATCTAAATCGTATGTCGCGTGCGGGGCTCGGAATACCGTTCAATTTTTAAACAGGTCCTAGGTCCGAGTCAGGCTGGGTTAACTATGTTTAATCGCTGGGGTTTCTGTTAAGAAATTCTCAGTAGCAGCTTACAATTGGGAAGATTGCAGTGTTGCCCATGCCTCAGAGAGCATTTTAATATCTGAGCTGTTGGAGTTACGCTTGATCTATACACATCGTGTCATTAGTATAACTTAGGGCAAACATTTATTGTATACTGTAATATTTCGTGCGCAGTACGTATGAAATCGGTCTAGAGTACATTATTAATATAGTTCAAGCAAGTTTCTTTAGGATAAAATCAAATAGAATGTATGAATTACTAAAAAAATTAAAATTATGATTTATGAGATATTTCATTATGATTTATATTTTTTTCATTTAAATTATAAATTAATGTAATTATGCGATATTTTTGCGGGTGGTCACAGTCTATAATAATTAATAACTGTGTAATTTTTGAAACGTTAATCCCTCCACGACCGCGGACACGCCGGCGGCGTTACAGTTAACAATAGATTTCTTAGAAATTTACCTGGAGGTTAGTCTGTCCCGCAACCAGTGACCATGCTTGCTGAAAAGCATTCGAAACATCGCATCGGAAACAAAAAAATGTAAAATAAAATCGCAAAAAAAAACTGGCAATTTGTTTTAAAAGTTAAATATTCGAGTAAATCTAAGAGAGACATTATGTGTACAATATACATATACTAAAACTAAGCTTCATCTATAATTTTTAAGTAACTTCAAATAACAATTGAATATACCTATGTATAAATTGAATATACATTTTTTTTTTGAACCATCAATCTCATTTTTAATGATCTATCCAAAGATACTTTACACTGTCTCGGGTTACATAAGATATTTAATAACCAAAAATCCGTATGGTGTAATTGTACCAATGGTCTATCAGTAAAATGGCTGATTATTGATACGTACATATATAGGTAATAGCTATGTCCTCTGTACATAAAAAAATATAAATGTTCGACCTGTTTTGTATTTTGGCACTTAGTTTTTCGATTAATTTGTATGTTACACATTAATCGAAAAACATAAGTGTTTGTGTTGGATTTCTTATTCTTATTGCCTTACTTTACTGTTATTTTTTTGTTATTTTAAAATTTTCCTGTTCATAATGACGCATGCAGTGTTTATCATTAGAAGTTGAAAATTATGATTCAATATCGACTAATATGTTGTGTATCTGATGATGATGTTCTCCTAGCCGATTCCGGCTACGGCGGCCAATCTCATTGAGATTAGCCAAGTGCGCAGGAGATATTATAGTGCTCAAGTGTACGCGCAGACACAAGTGCACTCTCTATTCCTATCACTCTCATACTCCGGTGGGACGACCACTCGACACGACCGGTGAGAGTTAAGGCGCAGGACCTACGGCTTTACGTGCTCTCCGAGGCACGGGGGTGAAACACCGCCAACTTCCCAACTCCGGGCTGTTACTGAGACTTACTATACAGAAAGACTCAATAACTAAACTTGGCCCGACCCGGGACTCGAACCCAGGACTTCCGGGTGTGCAGCCGTACATGCTAGCCACTACACCACCGAGGCAGTTGTGTATCTATACAACTAATATAATATAATCCAATAAATAAACCTAAAAGGCTAAAAAATGACTGAAATGATTTAATAGGGATTTTCTCTGAAGGTTAAAAAAGTTTGGTGGGAGAGATATAGAGCACTTTCAGACAAATTTTTGAGAGTGGGATATAGAAAAGAAGAAAAACGGCTAATTTGTAATTATTTTAAAAGTTTATGTATATAAAATAATATTTTTTTAATAAATTAGCTAAAAATACAACTATAGCTAATTTATAAAGAAATACAATTTAAAAAAAAAAAGATAAATTCATTACAACACATCGAAGCTTGACTCAAAAGTTTAACTAATTACAATATTTTAGACGTAAATTGAACGAACTAGACTTATCTAAAGAAAATATTATGTACACGTTTAAGGTCTGTTTGTTGACTACTTTGTAACATATTTAACATAAAAAAAATTATGACTTGATGTATTAGATACACGTGAATCAATTTACAAGTACCTGACAGAGCTATGTATATATTAAATATAAAACAATCTAATCTTTTCTTCGGCCCAACTATTCTATCACTTATCCCGCGGAAACTCTCTTCTGTAGCCTACGAGATTTATCACAAATGAAATCAGCTAGATCACTTCCGTTTAAATCCGTTTTTCAGATAAAATGATAGAAGTTAGAACGTAGTAATATATAGGTAAAGTACGTTTTATTGTAGAAGTACATACATAGCTAAGTTATGAAATTACGAATGCTACTGTTTTAATCTGTTTTTAGATTGAATAATTTTTACTTCTATGTAAATGTAAAATGTATATATTTTTCTTTAAACATCAGGGCAGCATTTAAAATCCCCGGAGCGAGATATTTCGGCTACGGCGGCCTATCTCACTATTAGTGCACAAGTACGCGCTCAACGCAAGGGCACTCTCTATTCTAAAAGAATAAAAACTTTCATACCCCGGCGGGACGTCAATTCGACGCGACCGGTGGGATCAGGCTGATACTAATATACTAACTATAATACGTATACGTACTGATAGTACAACCCTTAGGAACAAAGCATTTATAATACTAGGGACTTACCCCGGCTTCGATCGGGTGGGTCCCTAGACCAACAATGTACATATACTCGTAGCGTTGCTACAGTTCTAATAAATCTTTTCAAGAGTATAAACTGTTTTCAAATGACTATTCGTTTACACGGTGCATACCAGTAAAATTCCCAGGTGGCATGATTATTTCCAACATCTTCAAGAATCAACGTCATATTTCGGTCAATGAATAAAATTGCACGAATCACCCTGTCCAGTGGTGAAAACCGTATGAAAATCCGTTCGGTAGTTTCGAGTTCATGGCGTTCAAACACACAGACGCGGAGGTGGGACTTTGTTTTATAATGTGATGGAGTGATAAACTACTCGAGCCGAGCCACGGCCGTAAGATAGTTAATGTTATAAATGCGAAATTGTTTGGTTGATTTGTCTTTCTTTTTAACCATACGAAGCAACGAATGAACGTGATCTATTATATGTACAATGATTTTTCACAGTGACATAGGCTATATTTTTTCATGGTACATGACATTGTTCCATATCTGTACTAATATTATAAAGAGGTAAAGTTTGTGAGTTTGTGACGTTGTAGGGAGTAATCACTGGATCTACTGAACCGATTTAGATGAAATTTGGTAAGAATATAGATTGAGACCATGGGAAGGACATAGGATACTTTTTATCCCAGAAATCATCCTTTAAAAGGGGTTAAAATGAGGATGAAAATTTGTATTGAGAAGCAAGCTACGGACGAACCCGTGAGTAGCTAGTAGAATATAAAACTGTTGCAAAACGTTAAGAGACTCTTGAGATATGCGAGGATGGGTCAATAATTCGATTAAGTACTAGATAAGTATTGACATATTCAATATTAATGCTAATTTCAATCAAAGGTTCAACCGCTAGAGACAATAATTATAAAATATTTTGACACATTAAACTAATTCACATGTTTGTGATATGCAAATCTAGTTCATGTATAAATGAGATATAGTTTAGGTATATATAAACAAATACTCACAAGATGAAAATGGATAATAAGTCAACTGACATGATAAGTGCTGATCTAGCAGTGCTTGTGTATTGTGCATATTGTATTAATTTTGCTGAG
The DNA here is from genome assembly GCA_947093115.1 of Brenthis daphne. Taxonomy (NCBI): domain Eukaryota; kingdom Metazoa; phylum Arthropoda; class Insecta; order Lepidoptera; family Nymphalidae; genus Brenthis; species Brenthis daphne. The sequence goes on along the minus strand of OX352477.1, from coordinate 26,417,220 downwards.
TATAATCATTTTTCTTACAAAACTATTTGTTATACATTTTGAGTAATAAGCCATACATATAATAAAATTGTAACTAAGCCGAATCTGTACATTAAAATTTTTTTGGAAAATCTTATTGAAATAAACTTTATTATCAATACAGAAGCCGAATCTATAGTATTTAGAATTTTCCTCTGTCTGTCTGTTACCGCATCAAGGAAAACCATTGGGAGGGATTTTGATGAAATTTGGTATTGTGATAGCTGGTTATCCGAGTCAACATATAGGATACTTATTACCGCGGGAAAATATCTCATTTCTGAGTAAAAGTACAAAAACTGCAACGTAAGACTAGACTAATATGTAAAACCTAAGAATATGGTTTTTGGTCATCTAAACGCGGGCGGAGCCGCGGGCAATGCTAGTGGTAAATAAGTATGACTAACTAAATAAACTAATGATTGCGTCGTGGTCGAAAATCGATCATAATTCGTTAAGTATAAATGTTATTGAGGTTGTTATTGTTAAGTATAAATAATGCAAAACGAATTTATAATCGACGAAAAAAAGGAAGTTCTCAATTCGACACGTATATATTTTTTTTTATTATGTTTGACCACGCATAATTTTTTATAGTGTAGTCCGATTTCGTTCATTCTTTTTTTATTGGATAGGGTTATTTATACCTCAAAGTTAGTCCTATTTAAATTTGAAAAAAATATCTATAAATAATTGTAGAAAATAGGAGATAATTGATTTTTCACTTACTAAATGTTTAAAATAGTTTCTTCTTAATATGCTACTATGTACTATGTCTATAAAAATGTAAAAAAAAGACTTAAAAAAATATAATAAAAACCGACAACGAAATAAAATACTTAAGTAAAAAATAACTGATTTATAGTTTTCGTTTATTATAGATACCTAATCAGATATTTTTGAAGTGCCAGCCGGTACAAATCAAAGCACTAGAACTTCGAAAATATCTGATTAGGTATTTATAGTAAATGAAAACTACCAATCAAATATTTTTTACTTTTTACTTTTTTTCTGTATTTACAGGGAAGACAAACAAACTCTTTATCTTTATATATTTCTTGTTTCTGAAGTAGAGTTATTAGTAACAGAGCCGCGGGCAAAAGGAGATTCATAAAACCTTTTCGCGATCTCTCTCCATATAAACTTTAACTATGCCAAAGCTTATTCATCAGTATTATTATGTACAATATCCTTAAAATGACTAAAAAGTTTTCTTTTCATTAATACATCCTATAGATATTAATAAAGGTTCACTATTCACTTTTTAGTTTGTAGTAGTCATTTGTCTATGATATTTTTTCTTTTAATCAATATAGTGTGTAGCTTTCCATTTATACCTTTTTGTTATATTATTATAGTAAAGTTAATACATCCAAATTATGACCTTCTTTTAATATTAGTGATCTCGTCAAGGTTATTACAAATACCATGTGATTAACATGAAGTATTACATTATATTTAAGAAAATGAATATAATATCTTACCTGTCTTGTAGAGCTGGATTTAGAGTGCCCGAGAAGGTCCCAGAATATATTCCTTTGCCATGATGTTTCATGGACTCTATCACAGCTCCTGGACCTATCTTCGTACGCACAGACTCTTCAGCAGTTCTGAGATCAATTTTATTGGTTAAAACCTCCTTTGACAACTTTTTCAGTTTTTGCGTCAAATTCTTGGATGCTTCTATAAGGGCTTTTGTATCTACAGGGGGGGTTGGAGAAGACCTTTGGGGTTTCTTAGGAGCATCTGGTGCTTTAAATGATTGTTTGGATGTGGATGGGGTTACAATTTCTTCTTGTACAACCTGAACTGATTTCTTTGCACTCATAAATGGTTCTGTCCTAGAGGTAGATGGTTGTGGATATATTTCAGTTTGACTCATCGGTTGAATCTTTTTCTTATGTTTATTTACTGACTGCAGGAATGCTTTTTGCTTATTGTGACCAATAGGATGCTTGAATTTTGATGTTTTATGAAGTAAATATTGGAAGCGCTTGTTCTTTAAAGGCTCATTTAAGCTTTGGAAAGAAGGTAATGTAGCTGATGATTCCTGTGTTCCATGACTTGTTGTAGCTAGATTTGATATCTCCCGATCCATCATGGATTCGTCTTGTTCATCAAACAAGCCTTTGTCAACTGCACTGTTAAACAAATTTTCCATGGGATATTCATCTATAGTACTCTCAGCTAAAAATGAACTTTGATCTGTAAAATTATCACTGTCATCACTTATTGAACTGTCTGGAGTGTGAGAAGTCGAAGGGCAGAGTTTGTCACTCATGGCACTTGTAGATGGAACGGCCTCAGGAGCTAATTTATTACAAGATAACAAGTCTATTAAGCTATTTTTGACTGAATTTGCTATTGTTGCATCTCTATTTTCAGAAGTGGAATCAATAGGACTAGAGACCAAATTAGACAGAGATTTAATTGGAGACTGCTCGCTCTCTATAGATGTATCTGATAGATCTGAAAGAGTGCAGTTTGAGGTATCCATCTGGTCTTCTTTGTTTTTACTTGATGCAGGTTTCTCAGCAAATTTTTCTTCTGCCATGGTGCGGTATAATTCAAAAGCATTCTGTAACATATCAAGATCTTGTTTTTGCAAAATATTTGTTGTGTTCTCTGGTTTTGACTTATCACTATGTAGCGTAGAATCATCACTATGTGAAGATTTCTGTGCCATCTGTGAACTTTGAATATCCCTGGAATCACACTTTGTACGTACAGATGAATTTTTAGTAGGAGTTGATGTTCTTAAAGTTCGAGTTCCTCCAGATGAACTTGAGTTAAGAGTTGACAGCTGCAACTGAATTAACATCATGTGGTCGCCAAGTCGCATGGTTAAATTAAGGGGTGATTTACCACTCAAGAAATCATTAACTTGTGTATCATTTAAAGATTCCAATGCTTGCATCACTGAATTTTCGGGTCTTTGACTCTAAAAAAGAAATAAAGAAAAATGCATCACAAAACGTAATGTTAGTCATAAAATGATAAAATCTTATTGATTAGCTTAACATTATTGCGAAACACGTGATAATCATGGAGCATTCAATGAAGTTTCGAAATTGCGTGACGTACTCACCAGAAGGCCCGTCTCAACACTCGGCAGCAAAATTACCCGAGATCCGTCCATGAGACCATTTTCTTCTAAAGTTCCATCTCTCAGTTGTCTGTAAACGAAATCGTTTATCAATAATCATGTCAAAGGACGCGGATGCGTCATCAAATCGACGCAACTTATTTCCGTGATACCTATGTTTAACAATAGAAGCTTGGCGTCTGACGCCTCCGTACTTACCTTTCTCGATGCAGAAGACATATTCGATCCTTTGACACTTTAAGTTTCTTCGAAACGAGCTTCTTTAGATGCTCAACTGTGTTTTTACCGTTCAGACTGATAGAGAAATTACCACCCGTTGTCGTTTGTATATTTAGCGTTATGTCCGTAGAATGGGGCGAGCCACACCCGTAAACCTCTGTTCCAGTTGCACGTTCCATATTTTACACATAAATTACACTACAACTTTTGTATCACTATTTTAACAATGCAAAACTTATCTAGGATTACACAGCTATTTTATTGCAGGATAGAAATAACAGGGTCACACGCTAGACCCCCAGATTTGATGTGGCCGTCGGTGTGACCAATCTCCATCGTCGATTTCCCGTTATTTTTTTTATTCAACAGCTGATGCGAAGCGATGTTCTCTTTACGTTCCGTTTCATATAAAAATATACAATAATCGTATAAAATGCGCTTCAAACAGTATAAGATATTCGGAATATCATTTCTTCAACAATTTTTATCACAATAAAATTATGAGTCACGAAAATGTTAGTGTTACTATAATATTAAAAAAAATTGGTTGTATATACCTATGCATAGGACGAAACGGTTTTGACAGGAAAATTTTATTACAGACAAAGTAAATGTCACTAAGGCTTTGTGCGGGAAATTCGCAAATATTTCTGTTTAAAAGGAAACCAATAATGTTCGATTTTTTTAAAACTTTTCAGGTAAAATTTTATAATCACGGGATAAATACTTCATTAGCATCATGCATGCCCATTAACTAGTGTAGACTATAGATATTCTTTCTGCACTTTCTATTGTGAAAAGCAGAATTTGTACTATAAACCAAAGAGAATGTAAAGGAGTTCTATAAACATTATTTAATATTATGTACTTCAATAAATGTAACGTGATGCCATCTATATTATATCACTAACATTAACTCACTCACTACCTTCCTTTTATGTCATTATATCTGTACATATTGAACACCAATATTTTTTTGGGAATAGGTACTATTTAGTATATTATGTAGGTACTTAAAAATCGTGTCCTATGGAAAATACGTAGCATGCAAAATAATCAATTTCTAGAAATAAAAAACGATAGTTTTCCTCAACCACCTTTATTGACCCAGCACCTCTGATTTTATTAGAACAACATAAACATCTATCACAGCAACTTTTAAATTAAAAAATATTTTACTAAAAACACGTTATTTAGAATAATATGATTTTAAATAATAAAACGTTAATCTAAAGGTAAACCGAAGTTGCAAAGTTTACAATGATGTTCACAGAATTAAAAAAACATCAAATACAGCCAACATCGTAGAATTTTAAAAATCCATAAAAAGTGATAAAACCAGTTGTTATCAATAACTAAACAAAACTATACTTATGATTGCATATAAATATTACACTGTAAATTATTCTAGTTCATTGTTTCATACATAATATAAGTTCATAGTATGGAACAATGACTCTCAATAAAATTCGATTTCTATTGACTGGTAGAATAACGTAACTAGCCTTGCTACTTCATACATAGGTATATAGGTATACATAAAAAATGTACATTAAAAAATTGAATTGTCTAGAGAAACTTACTTAAAATATAATAAAATTAAAATTGTTGATCATTGATTTCTTTACAATTGTTTAAATTATTCATATTATAAATCAAGTATGGACAAAAATAGTGAAACCTTTTAGACATAAGAGTACAATAGTTCATATGTATGTATATTAATATTATGTATTGATATTGGAATTATAAAATAACTTAAAAAAAATGTACCTTTAAAAGGTATAAAAATTATGGTTTCAAACCAACAGGTTATCACAATGAATCGGAAATTGTTAACTAATTTTATTAAATTATACTACTAGGTATAATGAAATGTGTTAATTCATATAATATAATATTTAAAATTATTATTAATTTATTAGTAAACTGAGACATGCAAATACATTATGTTGACCTAGCATTGTCACTAACAATTACAAATATAAAAGTGTTTGTTCTTACTTACTAGGTAGTAGGTACCATTTTTAATTTTATAATATGTTAATAGGAATTCTTAACAGTAGACATTAATGGCGTCAAGACTGGTTTAAATACTAGTATAATATTGTTGGATGAAGAGAAAAATAAGAAAATACTACATTTTTCTGTAAGACAGAACTCTTTTTTTTTTAATTTTTTTTTCTGGTCCCAATAAAAATAATTATAATTTGTACTAAACAGTTAAGAGTTAATTTTTAATATTATGTCAATTATATATATTTAAAATGACCGTCTTGATAACATAAAAATGGCTTATATCAAAATGTATACAGCTAATAATAATTACATTTTTATTTTTTATTCTATAAAGTGGTCAAATAAAGCATACATTATTTTTAAAAATGGCTTTTTGAATATACATAAACAGAGTTAATCAATGCGTCATAAGATAATTGATATACAATACTTTATCAAGTATCATATTTTTTGTTTTGGTTGCAAAACTACTTTGCTACACAATGTGATGATTTTTTATGTTATTGTAGGAACAGTTCTAGTATAAATTATTATTTATGTGTTGAGTCTCAAGAGTGAGGAGAACAAACATAATATATATTTGTATTAAGGATGCATCCGATACCGACATATAGACGGTATCGTCAGTTTTTCGATATATCGGTTTGGGCGATATTAATTTGCCAATACATCGATACGGTTATAATAATTTGTGTTTTCTATAAAAGCAAATCTAATAAACTTCGATACGTAAAATACATATTTACCTATTAGATATTCATATCTTAAAATATTGTAGCCTGTAGGCTGGCACCGACTTCCAAAAAATATCTGATTATGTATCTATTCTAAATGAAAACCTCCGTTTAATTATTTTTTACATTTTAGTGTTAAAAAAGTTTTATTTTTCCATTTTTTGTGTAGACTTAATAAGCAGGTAATTTGTAAGAAGAAAGTTTTTTAATAACATATTCGATTAAAAATTTTAATTAAAAAATATATTTATTTTTGATTTTTTCAAAAACCGCTCGACCGATTTCGATAACATTTATATGGGACCACCTGTTAAGTATACAACTTTGAAACAAAAAAATCCAAATCGGTTCAGGCGTCTTTGAGTCATCGGTGAACATACATAAAAAAAATTGACGATGAATTGAGAACCTCCTTTTTGGAAATCGGTTAGTAAAAATCTCAAAAATATGATTTTTAAATATTAATTTCTAATCTGAACTTATTATGAAATTGATATTTTATTTAATTACTATTTTCAAAAAATAAATAATATTCTATTAAATGATAATTTTCAAAACATAATTGATATGCAATTTCCAAATTTCGCTAGTTAACATTCTAAATAAATAAAACTAACTGCATGTAATGCCATTTGTTTCTGTGTTTTCCATCCTAAATCCACAGTTTTTTTTACTTTTTACAGCTTTTGAAGTCTGCAGTGTCCGCATCGGTATCGGTATCGTATCAGCAGAAGTGCGTATCGATACATCCCTAATATAAAATAGTCTTATCTAATATTTCCATATAAACGGTTATATTGGAACCGATGGAGCATAAAAATATACGAGCAATCACCTTGTGTACCTTCAACACCACACAATCCGACATTTTTAAACCATAAATTAGTTACCCATAAAAACGTAAATAAAAAAATTATCTAAATATTTTAACAATAAATTGATTATTTACTTCATATTAGTTACTTATAATAAAAGTTATTATAGCCTTTTGGACTTATACTATATTTTGTGAACAATCAAATCAAAGCTATGAAGATAACCGAACTTATCGTAACGGTATATTTCCGATATTTTCCAAGAGTAATTCCAGCGGTGCGAACGGCCTATTCTTTTAATTTTAGTTGTTATCCAGTTTCTTAAATATTTCTTATATATTATATATCACGAGCCAAATTCTTGAGTTTCGTTGTCTATTTCACCGAACACGTATCCGCCGCGGCCATCCATTTGCAAATAATGATCGTGATGTTTCCATAGCGACTTGCGATGCGACACCGTGAATAGAGATATGCCCATCTGAAAATGAAATTACATTATTATTTAAAAAAAAATGGACGTAATCATTAGGAATGAATTTTAATTAAAGTAAAATATTATACATAAATTTGTGATATGATATCAAAATAGATTTACTTTGTTTTGCATTGGCTGTAGGATTTTATGCTTATTATGCTTATGAGCGACGATGGCCACTTACCATCGGGAGTGTGGTTCGCTTATTTGCATCTTTTAAATAAAACTAACTAACTTTTCGGATTTTTTCGCGGGTTTATTTTGATTTTTAGTTCCCAACGTTTCGAATGCTTTACAGCAATCATGGTTACGGGAGAGACTGGTGAATATGATTGCTGTAAAGCATTCGAAACGTCGAAAACCAAAAATCAAAATAAATATGTGAAATAAAAACCGAAATGATAGTTTTCATTTAAAATGTCAAAAAATCGCTTAAAGTATTATTTGTTCCTTTTTCTATAAGTAAAGATCCCACTGACCTCTCGACAGTACTGGTACATGTGCCCCTCCACGTCGACGGAGACGGCGCTCGTGCACTCGTCCAGGATCGCGAACTGCGGCGCGTGGTAGAACAGCCGCGCCATCTGCGCTCATACGTAACACCACTTGTGTATTATAATATAACATAATATACATTAGGTATAACGTTTATATGTGACTTAAATAATATATATAATACAGTACTTTAGTTAAATAAAAAACTATATTCAAATTAGGTGTAGTTGATATAGAAAATGGCAATATTAATCCCTCCACGACCGCGGACACGCCGGCGTTACAGTTAACAATAGATTTCTTAGAAATTTAATTAATTTCTTAGAAATTTACCTGGAGGTGTAAGTAACACCAAAATTATTATAAATCTTCTTTATGCTATATAGGATTGAATATGCAATATTCTATTTATATATTTTTTTTGAATTGCAAAATTAGCGAATTCTATCTCCTATGATAATAATTGAAACTAGGAATAAAGAAAAGGAAAGTGTTAGGTATGGCCTGATCCCCCTCGTATTGAAGGGAGGCCCGTGCCCAGCAGTAGGACTACATATACGTACGGCTATCCTCTGCTTCTCTCCTCCGGACAGCACGTCCATCCAGTCCTCGACGGCGTCCCACCCGCCCTCTCTATTGGTTAAGTACGACAGTTGCACGATCTCTAAGAAACTATTCAACTCGTTGTCCGTCCGTCCGCGACGCAACATCTCCTCCCGTGTTTGAGGGTAAATTACCTTAGAAAAACAAGTTATATTTGTATAACACTTATTTTTACCACTTTATATGATATTTATAATAAAACAATTTTTTCGAATTATTCTTTTGCGGTTTTGTTTCGCTTTGGTTCTCGTCGTTTCGAACGTTGCAAATGCAATCTTTTTCATGGGAGAAGCCGAAGCGAAATATCCAAAAAATAAATATATTCAAAATGTAAAATATTTGCCTAAATTTAAATTTATTTTAAGACATAATTTAATTAATTATAACAACTTTATATGTTGTATTTTTTGACTTAAAAAATTCAGTATCTTTTATTGCATTATATGTATATCAAATTAATAATTATTTTACTTAGGAATTATAAATAATATTTTTTCTGTTTAATTTTTTTTTGATGGGCTTATTTTTTAACTAATCTTTGTAACTGGCAAATGTTAAGTAAATATTATTTCAGTAAATTAAATTGTGTATAGAATATATGTATAAGAAAACTATTATTTCACAATTAAAACAGAAAACTTACTTGATCTCTAAATGTACCGAGTGTCATATACGGCCTTTGAGGTACATAAAAAAGTTTTCCTTTCGGAGGCTTTGTTAATGTTCCCCCAAATATAGGCCACAGTTCTCCCAACATACGGAACATCGAAGATTTTCCACAGCCATTTGGTCCGCATACAAGCACGTTTATGCCCGACCTAAAAATTATACATTTTTATTACAAACATTCAGAAATGGCTACTACTGTACTATGGGGAAATAGTATGTGTGTGTATCATTCCTACGCATCTCCAAACGGTTGGGTGGATATGAGTGATATTTAGTACTCAGGTAAGCTATAATTTGGAGCAACATATAAGCTAAGTAATAAAAATTGCCTAAACTAAAAAAAAAAACTCCGAAACTGCTGGACTGATTTTGACGTTACGGGAAAAAAATAGGTATCCGCACAAAAATATTAAAACCCATGAATTTGTTTCAAACGAACCCGCAACCGAATGTAAGTAAGTTACTAGTATTTTATATAATGTTTATAATTTTTTTTTACTTTATTAGGTTTACCAACAACTTTACATTTCATACATACCCAAGAAACAACATCTAAAATGCAAAGCAACTTACAGGTAAACACAACATGTATTACTTAAACATAATAATTAGACGCTAAAAATAATTAATAAATAAATGTTAGGACATTAACACAGCGCCATCTAGTACCATGGTAAACTACGAGGCTTGTGTTATGGATACCAGATAGTTGATACACTACATATATATAACTTTAAATACATACATATTATAAATATAAACATTCATGACTGGAGTACAAACATTCGTGCTCATCACACAAATGAATGCCCCCAGCGGGACTCGAACCCGCGACCGCTGGCACAACAAGTAGGGTCACTACCAACTGAGCCAAACGTGTCGTCAAATTATTTAATTATAATTTAAATTTTTACTATAATACCTAAGACAAAAAAAACAATAAAATTAAATTATATACCTTATATGCTACAATTACTATGATAATTAAATTAGTATTTAATTACAATTACATACATACATATATGAATAAATTATTAAATTAGTGCTTTTATTATTAATTTTCGAAATGTGACATAATATGATATTGAGTGCAGTGCCGGATTTAACGTTGCCGCCCCTGGGCATAGTGAAAAATGTCGCCCTAGTATCGAAATTTTGAATAAAATATTGAAAGTAAAAAAAATATTATAATTTTTTTAAATGAAAAAAATTCAATTATAAATGATATCAATTTTCCAAAAATATACAAAGTAATAATTTTTTTCTAATTATTCATTTTTTGGAAAATTAGAAAAAAAAGGTGAAGAAAAAAAATTCCCACCCTCCGAATTTTGCCGGCCCTAAAAATTTGCAGTCATGGGCAATGGCTCCGAGTGTCCCAAGTGTAAATCCAGCGCTGATTGACTGGTCAAAAATATCCAAGCTACTAATATATAAATGGCAAATTCTTGGAATAGGAGAACATATCTGTGGAGCGGTATGAGAGGAGATTAATAGCCTTTCTGAGGTATCTTGAAGGCCATATATAATTCCAAGTGTCTAAACAGGTCTCGATAGTGAATTCGATTATCAAGTACTTTATATAAAAAATAATAATAATACTAACTTGACTTCGAAATTCAATTCTTGTATGAGCACGTCCCCGTTGGGAGTGACCAGCGGAACTTTTTCAAAGCGAATGATATTATCCTGGTATATGATGCGTCCGGCGCCCGGCGCGAGGAGCATTGGGGGTCCTGGAACAATTTAAATGTATATTGTAAATGTTAAATTTCGTTAATTTTCTTTTCTTTACTATCAAACTTTGTTCTGAAATTCGAAATGGAGGTTGTATATCTTCTTTTTTTATGTGGCTGGGGAAAATTTATCATGTTATACCTATCATTCTATCATGGGGTCCCCCCGTTAGCCGTCAATGGGCAAGGGATAGTGAGACTTACTCTTTAAAAAGCCCAGTGAGATCCTATGGCAACAGTGTAATGGAGCGTTAAAGAATCTATCGCAACATGTCTACTGACAAGGTAGCGAATTTAAAGGCAATTTTTATTGATCTACCTAAACGTCACACGAGCAAAGTCGCAATATTTACTCATAAATAGATTTAAACAGAAAGGTGAAGTTACTGGCAAGAAAAACAAGATAATCTTGGGAATTAATGTTCGATTATTCTTATCGTAATACAATAATATATATTAAAAATAAAATACAAATAGAAAAATAATATTGATTCTTTACGGCTCTTTTACAAATTTATACAAAATAAAGATGCATGTCAATCATTGTATAGAACAATAGGAACATATGTTATGTAAGTATATAAACCCACATACTATTTATCCTTGTGTCAGGTCAGGTAAATAACTGATTTTCCTTAAATTTAACTTAAATGTAAAACACGGACAAAGAAAATAATGTTATTAAGGAATAAGTAAATAATAAGGAAATAATATTTTCTACATTACTAAATAATTATAATATTCTAGATGTAACGTAAAAATAATTTATTTTCAATTTTGCATAAGCAAGATAACTAAAAGATATACATACGTCCTTGGTCTATGTCATATGGGTGGAATATTCTTTTAAGTAATTTTAAAGCAGATACACCTTTGTTAATAAAAACCCGTTTTCTGTCGAAACCGAAAACGAAATTTAGCGCAGAACTCGAAAATTCGGACTTGAGCCACTTGGGTGAAGAGAAAGTAGGATGAATTTAAACTTTCTTCAACATACCATTTCCCATATTATTTTTTTCCACCATTGTCCGCGTGTAGTTTCCTTTGTTAATGTCTTCTAGAACGTTCCTTAGCTGAGTGACCCGAGCGGTCAAGCCGGCCAATTTACTCAACTCACGACCAGAGAGAACCAAACGGCCGATACCTTCCGCCATTTTGACTAACATACGACCGTATGTGTAGTAGTGCTAAAAATATTTAAAAACTAAATAAGTGTTCAGTAACAAATTAAATATAAAAAGTATACAATATTTTATACGAGTACAATAGAACGAAACAAAGGAGCTATTATAACGTTAATTAAAAGCTTTAAAAAACAGTGTTACACGCGACAATATAATATTACAATTTTTTTACTAGCTCACCCATTATGACAATACATTTTTTTTTAATATTAGATTAAAAATATAAATTAAAATGTTGCTTTACCTTAAATCTGTCTTGCTCCGTTCCTGATAGCAAATTGTGGTCCTTCCTAAAGAAAGGTCGAGATACTGCGTAGAAACCGATTGTAATGGCTACATCTGTAATTACAAAGAAAAATTATTAATATTCGGACCAAGATATTTCATTTATTTTTATTACTCGGACGGAAATATTTCATTTCATATATATGTATAATGCATATACAAAAATTTGTATATGTGCGTGTATGTTTATCTACGTGTAGTTATGTCCCTAGTAACAATACCTTAATTGGCAAAACAGCTAACTCCATATGAGCAAATTTTTCAGGAGACACAGAATTTTATAATATTTTTTGTACATTATTTATTAAAAAATCTAAAATACCATTGATAGATAATATCGGAAGCTATTTTTGGTACTGTAAAATCCTACTGAATTACTGTTGTGTACAATCTGAACCAAAAAATATTTTTTGACGAATTGTGGCGTTGGCTGGTTTGCCAATTAAGGTTTCTTATGTAATTATTCATTTAACGTTATACTTTTGGGCCACCAAGGGACTTCGCATATCTTTAGAAAATTAGTTACGTTCTCTCAGGAATGTCCTCGGGTTTTGTTCATTCAACTAGTTAGCTAGATACATACAAAAACTTCTACAGATAACTTATATTTTGAGGAATTTGAGTGGAAAATAAAACAAAGTTTATTTAAGAGGCCTATTACAAAACGTACTGAGTTCTACGGTACTGACATTTTGTAGCATTTTGTACAGTTGTAATTATTTTTATGTAAGTTTTATAATAAACTGTTTAAAAAAGTATATAATTAAGTTTCTTTTGAACTGACGTATATTCTGCTATAAATTTTAAATAATAATTATTTTACAGTTGTAAAGATATATTTATAAATAATTCTAAAGGTTTTTAGTAGTTTTTAAGACTTTGAAAAGGTTTTTTTTGTAGAAATCCAATACATATTTTCAAATTCCAAGTGCACTATAAACTCAACCACTATATACGAGATATTATTATATATTTTTTGTTTCGCTTGCGTATTTCAGTCCATGAACTTGAAAAAGTACCGTCGCGCATTTTATTAAAAACTTGCTTCGGAATTTTGGATTAATTTCAATTAATAATAAAAATTGCGAAAAGAGAGGCCTCTATGGATTATATTAATAACTATTCTCCAGCATACAATAAGTCAAAATTTTCGAAGAGTTTCAGTTTCTCTGAATAAGAACGCCAAAGACGGGCATGTCATTGAAAAATCAAGGTCGTAATTAACAAGTTTGCATATACAAAAAACCGGTGCATGGTAGCGTAAACGGAAAATATTTATATAATTAATGTAAGTTACTAGATACATATATCTACTATGTTTACCCCCCACGTTTACTGCCTCAGTGGTGTAGTGGCTAGTATGTACGGCTACACACGGCGGTCCTGGGTTCGAGTTCCGGGTCGGGCCAAGTTTAGTTATTGAGTCTTCCTGTATAATTAGTCTCAGTAACAGCCCGAAGTTGAGAAATTGGCGGTGTTTCACCCCCGTGCCTCGGAGAGCACGTAAAGCCGTCGGTCCTGCGCCTTAACTCTCACTGGTCGTGTCTCGTGTCGTCCCACCGGAGTATGAGAGTGACAGGAATAGAGAGTGCACGCTGTGTCTGCGCTCTCCCTCACACGCGCTGCACTATAATATCTCCTGCGCAGTTGGCTAGTCTCAATGAGATTGGCCGCCGTGGCCGGAATCGGCTAGGAGAACATCATCACCCCCCACGTAATTAAATTATTTAATTAAATAATCTCTAAATGTAGGTACGAAAATAATAAAATTGTGTCACTTAGTTTCAAAACGTATTAAAATCTATAGATTATGATATGATTATATTATCTATAGATATTAAAAGTACTTATTCAAAAAAAACAGCATCTTATTATCGGTCGAGTATTTAAACAAAGGTTAAAAAAATAATTTATGTGTTTCCTCAACTAATGTCGTTTTTATTCTTGTATTACGAATAAATGTAATATGTATATATGACTAGCGACTCGCTCTTGCTTCGCTCGGGTTCGGCCCTAGGTACGTTTTAACGGTAAGTATAGAATAGATAGACTGTATATTGTATATTATATATAGCCTATAGCCTTCCTCAATAAACGAGCTATCAAATGAAAAAAGAATTTTTCAAATCGCTACTAATCCGATTTAAAAAATCCCTGGGGTTAGTGCGAATTTGAACTAAAAAATAAAATGACCAAAGAAGATGACCAACTTTTATATTTATTACATATATATTATTTTATAATATATATATATATATATATTATTTTATAATATATATACGTGTATATACCTAAATGTATTAACAATACCTAATTATTAACACTTACATTTAGCGACAATATTGTCGATGAATCCCATGGCGACGCGGAAGTTGAGGAAATTTCTCAGGTGTCTTGTCAACTTGTAGAAACTGGCCAGAATAGTTAGTTGTTCGCGATGATTACCCTGGGAATAAACATAGTTTTAAAGAACCAAAAATCGGACGGATGCGAGTCTGAAAGTCATCGATATGAATTTTAAAGTTCCCATCCAGAGATATCCCACTCGCTGATGCGAACTTAAAAATTGATTATTTTTCACTTCTAGTTACATGTATGGAGTCCACCACTTTTTTTTACTTTTTTCGTTATTTGACTACAAAACTATCTAGTGGTTGACGTGAGACACATATGTACCTATCAAACAGCAATATAACGTAGTTCCCATTATTATTATTCTTTGAGTAAAATGGCTGTGACATACGGACAGACAAATGTGACGAATTTATTATAGTCCGTTTTAGCTATGGAACCCTAAAACTAATAAGCCTTTACCGGCTTCCTTTTGCTAGTATCTATTGAAGAGTTTTAATTTAGCTGTTTATGTTTTAGTTTAGAGTTCTAATCCATCTCTTGTTTCTATTATCAGGTCAGCTCTGTAGAGCTGACATTGGCATCAGAATTTCACATACGAAATTAAAAATCGATATTACTATCCATACTTATATTATCAAAGTGAAAGTTTGTGAGGATGGATGGATAGACGTTTTTTACTGTTTCACGCCAGAACGACTGAACGGATCTAGATGAAATTTGGCACAGAGATAGATTATAGTCTGGACAAACACATAAGTTACTTTTTATTCCGAAAAAGTGTACGGTTCTCGTGTATAGATTTCTTTTTGTCCAGTGACGAACCCGAAGCAAGGGTGAGTCACTAGTTAGAAATAAGTGGACTAATGTTCACTATGTAATTTAATTTCCATTTGAATACAATTAGCAAAATTGAAAACAAGTTAATAGTTACTAGTGACCTCCGTGATATTCATTTAATTTTGATACTACACAAAGGAATGTGACAGTTTGTATAAAAAACTTCTTCATTATTCTGTAATTGATTCAGACTTGAAGAAATAAAATATATTAAAGCGTCAAAATTTACATACATTTAAAATATGCTATAGTATAACCATTTAAAGACAATGAAACTAGGGAATATCATACATCAAGACAAACTTACTTGGTAAAAAGCAATCTCTTCAGAGTTAGTTATGAGCCGTGAATTAACATATCTGTATTCTCCTTCTAATTTCTGTTCTTGGACGGTCATTCGTGCTGTAGAGTACATGTAATAATATATAATTTGTGAAATCATACAAAAAACCTAGATATGAATATATTTTTTAAATCTAATTTATTAATCTATGTTTCCTTGAATTATAATAACGTAATTTTTACTTTTTAAAACTAAATTTATCATAATATTGTATAATTACTAGAAGCAAAAAAAAGAATATTATTATTTGGTTATAAAACATATGTACGAATATTTAGTTTTTGTATACACTACGCCAAATATGAGTACAAATTATACAAATATATTAATATTATATTAACTACGTTCTTATTTGCATTTAGACATCAGCCTGCCCCTTTCCATTGCTGCGTTTACGTAAATTGATGAAAATTATTCAAAATTTTCACAATTATACCCAAAGCCTTATAATATCTGAATAGGTATATAATTAGAAAATGTCCAAAAAATCTATTTAAATAAGACAGGTAAAATCCCTTGGCTAGTGTCCCTGACTCTTCATGAGATTGTAGTAGATATTGATTTACATTTAGATTTTCCGTGTCCGCATCGTCAAGACAAGTGGTAAATATGTTGGAAATAATTCGCACATAAAAATATCAGACTTGCGAGACCCGGGATTTGAACTCGCTTCACTCGGTTTCCCAAGTGAGCGCGTTACCACTGTGCTACCACAGCCCAGTTTCTGTGTATGTTATTGTAAATGACTATGAAATATTTAAACAATATTTATATGGTAACATAGTTTCATTACCGGTAGGTTTCCTGAGGTACGTCAAGAAAATGCCAGAAAAGAAAAGATAAGCCATCATCAATCCCGGTGTCTGAAAACAAAAATAGATGAGTACACAACTTACATTGAGTAAAAAAATAACTTTAAGCAACATTAGAGATGTTAGATGTAAGTTTAAGTTAATCTATATTATAGTATGAAACAAAGTCGCTATCTGTGTGTGTCTGTTCTCCGCCTTATTCTTCTAAACCACGCAACTGTTTTCACAAACAGAAAGAGCGATAAACGAATATGCTTTGTGTATATTATGTAGACACATATTTGTAAAAATTTTGTACAAAATGGCTAAGCTTAGACATTGTTTTATTAAAACAACTGCTTTTGTAAGACTACCTACATGGATAACGCTGCCTAAACTTTTTAGAGATACATACATATATGTACTCAAAAGATTGTACCTACTAGAAAATTGTAGGTCTTAAAAAGGCCTAAAGAAAAGTTCGCGATAGCATATATCTATCTCCTAAGGCACACTTACAATAACTATTACCTATCTTTATCTACTAATACTTAATCTAAGGGACACACCCGAGCAAAGCGAGGGTAAATCGCTTGTCTTTATTCTAAAACCGTACCATCGAGGTGCAATAAGGAAAAGTTTTTTGAAATGTTATGCTTAAAGGCATGAATGATCAACTATGTGGGAATTAATATTTCTCAAATCAAGTTAAAATGCTAAAAGAGAATCTCGAAGTAATAAAGAAAAATCTTAAAAAAATTGATTATTATTTTCCAAGTATAACAAGATGTGTATTGTGTAAGCAAACTGAAATCTACTAAAATATATTAATGTTTATGAAATGAGAACTTGAAATGCATTAGAGTTAAATAAAATGGCGGCGAGTTCAATAAACGTATTAAAATTTACAGCTATACAAATTATAACTTCATGTTCGGGCGTTTGTTTTTTTTTGTGTATATGACTCGTATAATTGTAAGCCCATTTCAATAATTCGTTTCTATAAATAGTTTACAGCGTTCTATGTAGCAGGTATTGAAGTCCCCGTATAAAATTCAAGATCATTTTGAAATACGCGATCATTTTGAAAAACTTTTGAAATAAAAGTCTGTAACCGTGAGAAATGTCTAATTATAAGTGAATAATTGTTTAATTACCGGTTTTACATCCGTTTAGAGAAAAAATACTAACGCCAGTTCCCTTTAACCGATCTATCTGAAATCTTCCTTTGTAGAGATAGAAATATGACTAGTTTAACCCCATATGAATTATGTCAAATTCGTATCGGTAGTGAGGGAAATTATAAATAGATAATTGACAACAACCGTAAGAGAATAAGATCCGGAACTTCAAATTATACGATTATCATATACAGTAAAACTTGATACGCCGATTCATAAGATCTGCTATGAAGAATAAAACGGTTGTTCTTTACCAACTGTCGATTACATGAATTAAAAAAAAAAGTCCGAATTATTGGGTTAAATCGGAAAAAATGGAAGTGCTATTTTTATAGAATTTCTATAAATACTTAAAGATCACAAGGAAAATTGAAACTTGGACAGAACAACATCTGTCGAGTCAGTTAGTAATAAACAAAGACATGTACAGCACTTACAGAGGGTCCCAAATTAACGGTCAATCTATATAAATATATAGATATATCCAGTATAGGTTTACTTATGTTGCTGTAGAGGTCTATTACAGTATCGCAAAATTTATCTATATCTGTCGTCAGGAGCTGATCAGCGTTTGATATTCGATTATCCAAATTGGTGACTTGGTAGTATGTGAAACCTCTGTAAATAAAATCAAATTTTAATAAACTAAAAGGATGCTTTTAAACATACTCCAAATTCTACAAAAATTTGCTATAATTATCCGATTTAAAAAAGCAAAGTAATTCTCATTCGACATATTAATTATTACACACTGATCTAGATTAACCTCAAGAGAGGATAATCTAGATCAGATGTAAATGTTTAATGTAAGAACATTAAATTATCGTTACATATATCTTATGCACGCATTCTGATATAATCAATTACATGGTATCGAAAAATTTTCAGAAGCTCTTTTACAAATGACGTGACTTGACGACGTGACGTCATATGATGTTTTATTAACTTCTTAAATGAATAATAAAAATTTTAACAGCGAAATATTAAAGTTAATTACGTAATAAAATTTTACTTTAGATATTGCTGATATAAGTGCACTGAAAGATTAGTCCTTAATCTCAATTTCACCTCTCCAATGCTCCACTTTAAAACATTGTTTACTAAAGATATCTGTAAAATAAAACGATGATAAATCAGATGCGTATACACTATACATGCATATACTGTACAATACTATATAATATATACAAAAAATAACCGAATATGATGAATAATCTGTTAACGTACCATTGGCATGTATGAAAAGAACTGAAGTAGCAACCGCTTGAACTCTTTGTTGTTCATTGCGATAATGGAACTGAAACAAAAAAGCAAATCATTAATAGTACTTCATACAAAACTGAAAGAAAGATCTACATATATCATAATTATACATTATAGATGTATTCATTTACTTGCGACTGACCCCCGCTTCGCTCGGGTTCGTCCCTAGGTTGATTCCCCGTACAAACTTTCATCCCCATTTTCAACCCGTAAGGGATGATTTCCGGGATAAAAAGTATCCTATGTCCTTCCCAGGGCTTCAAACTATCTTTTACCAAATTTCATCTAAATCGGTTCAATAAATCCAGAGATTACCCTCTACAACGTCACAAACTAATAACTTACAAACTTACCTCTTTATAATTATATTAGTATATTAGTATTGATTAGGATAACTATATTAAAAAGTTTGTTTGAACACATTTATCTCAGAACTGCCCCTCTTATTGTGAAACATTATTCATTAATGAATGTTAATTAACATCACTACTATTATTAACGGACTCACGGAGCAATTATACAAAGAAACTACAGAGCGAAGCCGCGGGCAAAATTATGCAAAATTACGTTATTTAATACAATTCCTGGTTTATAATATTGGTGCTTTATATATTATGTATATTAAGGAATAACCTCAGACTTTATAAAAGAAATAGATACAAACATGTCCATATATTATTATTTATTATATATATATATATATATATATATATATATATATATATATATATATATATATTCTTCTATATTTCGAACGTTTGATAATATATAAAAGTAATTGTAGGATAGCAAGGAAATTTATTTAATTGTTTTAATAAACTCAAGTCTTATAATAACTACTTATCATACATAATATACTGTTATATAATTTTATAATATATGAATCAAGTACGTATCTATTAGTTGAACCTTGTTAGTACCTAAAGGCTAGTGTCGTTTATTTTCATTATATAAGTGTTAAATAAAGCGATAATAACAAACATTTATTTTAGTAACCATTTATCGTTTTTAAATGCAAATAATGATAATTTTTTAGTCATTTAATCTTAGTTATCAAGCTATTAAAAGACCACATGAACAAACAAAAAACAAACAAGTCAAAATTACTTAGTCATTATTGACTAAGGAATTTTGACTTGTTTGTTTTTTGTTTCACCTACCAAGTTCAAGACCTTATGGTCTTGGAATTGGTAGTTTCCATATTCTAATTAAATAATGCTGTCTCTCAAAATTTAAGTGGCACAAAATAAAACAATATTTGAGCAGATTGCAACCAGTACAATTAAATTGTTTTATATTCTTTTAGATTCTTAGTAGTGGAAGTACTTTCTACCAGTTTTCTATTACATCATCTTATGAAAGTTATAAATTTAACATTTTTTCCAGGACAAAAACAGGCGGGCATATTATTAAAAAGAGGTTTGGACTTCGGTGTGAACAAATAAATAGAAATATTTTAAACCTACATGTTTATAAGATAAACCACTATTATCTATATAATAGCTTGCTAACCAAAGTCCATTTGTGGGGTAATAAAATCAATCCCGCGACGTAAGCATTACATGGCATATAATAAGAAAATTGTTTATAATATAAATGAACTTAGTGAGTTTCACTTGAATGCGAGATGTAATATTACGTAGACGTTTTCATCATTGATCATTGTTCATCACTAGTCCCTTCCTATTTAATCTGTACCTACGTTTTATTACTCATAAATACCTCTTATTAACCTCTCATTAGCCTTTTATTAACTTGTTTGTAATTTTATCGATATTTTTACTGCTTTTTGCAGCAATGGAGTTTTTCGCTAATCTTTTTAACTTTTTACAGATCGTTTGCTTTTGCTAAACTTTCAGCTTTCAGAGTCAGGATCCCAGTATATGAAAAAAATACTTACAGCTTTTCTTTCGTAAAATCTATTACGTATAAAACATAGCATGTTAGCGATTATTAATTATGCGCTTTTAAAATCCTAAGATTGCCAGATTAGACCAAGAATTTTTAAAGGTTTATTTATGCTAAAATATTATATTGGAACGAAGTTCCTTATGGAACGATGCGAAGGGGTACCCTAGCCCGCAAAAAACCTGCGTAACGAAAATGCTGGGAGTTAGATTTTTATGTATAATTTATATGTGTTCGCTATTACTAGATTTTTTTATTGATGACATTTTTGAATTTTTTGAAAAATAGTGGGTAGGCACTGTCTGTAACAAGTATTTACCGCCTTTGAGACATCTATAACCTTAGTCTCTCCCATGACCATGATTGCTGTAAAGCATTCGAAACGTTAAAGTTTTAAAATTTTATTAATTTTTAATTAAAACCAAACTTGCTCCGATTTAATGTAAAAATGTAAGCCTATCAATAAGTTTTTTGAAGTAAAACTTCTTTAGAATCATTGTGATTTCAAACTCGATGAAACGAAAATGCGACATTAAAAAGAGACAAACACATAAATATATAGGATTATGCCGACGAAAGAATTAGATAGAATACATTGCCATGTTGCCATGGTAACCGTTGTTATTGTCTGACAAATCTATACATATAATAAAATTGTAACTAAGCCGAATCTGTACATTAAATATTTTTTGGAAAATCTTATTGAAATAAACATTATTATCGATACAGAGGCCGAATCTAGTTTTTAGAATTTTTCTCTGTCTGTCTGTTACCGCATCACAGAAAAACTACTAGAGGGATTTTGATGAAATTTGGTATGGTGATAGCTGGTTATCCGGGTCAACATATAAGATACTTTTTACCGCCGGAAAATATCTCATTTCTAAAAAAAAAAGCAAAAACTGCAATGTTCTTGTATACTAATATGTAAAACCTAAGAATTTGCTTTTTGGTCATCTGAACGCGGGCCGAGGCGCGGGCAATGCTAAAATATATAAAAGTACTTTCTAAATTTCTTTTATTCGTAAATATAGGTAAGTTATAAATAACATTCAGAACGCGAGTTAATAACAAGTTTCACTTTTTCGCTAACTTTTACTTTTATAACTATAATTTTGTCGATTTTTTTTACGTAATGTTGTATGAGATTAAACTAGCTATACACATGCAATATTATTGACAATACAAAAATATAAAAATATATTTTCAATCAATTTAATTCTTTTGTTAATAACTTCAAAGCGTTCCAGTACAATACATTTTTTCCTCATAAAATCTCCGTAAGAAGTCTGCAAAAATATTATGATCAATAATAATCAACACAGTCTCCACACACTCGTTCCGTGTGCGCATAACCTATCCGTTACATCATGAGCTAATAGCTGTTTCACTAACCGTATGTAAGACAACCGGTCTTTGATGTAAAATATGATATTATATAAATATCTCGTGTCACGGTGTTTGTGGTCGCAATCCTTCGAAACGGCTCGACCGATTTTAATGTTATTTTTGTATATTTGGTATGTATGAGAATAGGTCGTAAAGTGTTTTTCAACCTCCTACCACCACCCCCCATTTTTTAATCACGATTTTAGCATTTATGTATCTTACGTTAGATTTCTTTAATCATATTATAAATTATGTATGGCAGAACAACGTTTGCCGGGTCAGCTGGTGATATTATATCATACACGATATTTAAATGTTAAAAACACACATCGTCACACTCAAATAAACCCGTATAGAATTTGAGTTGTATACGTTTCTAACTTGAGTAAATAGATAATACCAAAGTTTGATTCATACTACGAAGACAGGATGAATTTTGGACAGCTATGAATCTAATCAAAGTTAGTGCTATACTGTGCTTATAAAAACTTAAAAAAATAAAATAAAAACCGACTTCCAGACACTAAAAAGTAAAAAATAACTAAACAGGGGTTTTCATTTCATTAACCTAATCATATATTTTCGAAGTCGATGTGCTTTGACTTGTATCGGCTGGCACCGACTTCGAAAATATCTATAATATAATTAAAATTATCTATAATATAATATAATTTTTGTTTTATTGTTTTAAATTTTTATTTTTCCATTTTTAGTGTAGACATAATAAGCAGGTAATTTGTAAGAAGAAAGTTTTCAATGACATATTCAATTAAGTATTTATTTAAAAATAATTTATTGTTGATTTTTTAAAAACCACTCGACCGATTTCGATAAAATTTAAATGTGATCACCTGGGAAGTATAGCCTTATATACATAAAGGAATTTTACAAATTGGTTCAGGCGTCTTCGAGTAATCGGTGAACATACATAAAAAAAGAAAAAAAAAGATTTCGACAAAATGAGAACCTCCTCCTTTTTGGAAGTCGGTTGAAAAGGATTCATTGAAAAGTGGTCGAACAAGCAACTTTTAATTTACACTCCTAGTAAAATATAATGTATACATCCATATCCATACTACGAGTAATATTATAAATGTGGTGTCTCGTCATAAATGGCAATAGTGAATTTCGGTTAAATAAAAACTGATATGAATTATTATTTCAAACTATTTATTTATACAGAAAAAAATATAGTCAAGTTTTGATAGATTTGAATTACCGAATCTAGATAGATATACTAATATTATAAATGTGAAAGTTTGTATGGATGTATGGATGTTTGTTACTCTTTCACGCCAGAACGGCTGAACGGATCTGGATGAAAGGCAAAGAGATAGATTATAGTCTGGAATAACACATAGGCTACTTTTTATCCCGGAAAAATGTACAGTTCCCGTGGGATAGTTTTGTTTTTCATAGTTCATTTTTGCTAGTACATAGTATAAAACAAATTCGCTGTATGCATTTGCCCGTTTCTCCGCTTACTTCTTGTAAACCACGTAACACATCGATACCATTTTAACTAATAGAAAGAGCGATAAACGAGGAAGGTTTGTGTATATAATTTGTAAATATTTTGTACAAAATAAATGAGCCTAAAGGGGGTTTTGTCAAAAAAACGGTTTTTGTACGATTACATGGCTAACGCTGATCAAACCATTAAAGATACATAAAAATAATGTCCCATAAACATCAATGAAAAAAATATGTACAAGTTATCAAAAAAAACTTAAATAAAATATGTTTTCAAATTAAGGAAATAAATCAATATTATTCATTCTTAGTACCCAGGGAAGTTCCTAGGGAAAATTTAGTTTATCCACCTACTTTTTAGTTAAACTTCCCTGCAGGAAAATTTAGTTATTCATGCTTAAATTATAAAATGGTTGAATCAGTAGGTACTTAAAAAGGTATACCGACCACAAAATCACATAAAAGTATTTTTCTATGTTAAAAAATTGGATGGAATATTTGAAATTTATATGGTACTTTTGTGAGGAACTATTCATTGAAAAAATAATTATGAAAATCAATTCACTGTGAGCCAAAATAATACAAAACAAATACCACCTTTAGCTTAAATCAAAATAGAAGTGTTATATACAAGTAAATATAATTATTTTATTTTTAAAAAATATACTTAATATCATGGATTTAAGTAAAAAGATTATCTATTCAGCTACTTTTTGCTATACTTACTTATGTAGGAAATCATTCAGTTGTGAAGTCTTATTATTTAGCATTTGTATTAAATATAATATACTTGAATTTCATGTTTAAATACTGAAATAAAGTAAAATAAATGTAAAAGTTTAAAGTGTATACAACTTCAGTACCTATTCTTAACGGGTAGTAAATTAAAATGTTTATGTTTTAGTAAATAAAAGCCTTCGATAAAAAAAACCTTTTTTTTATGTCTACGCTGTAATTTATTCAGTTTATACAGAACATATACGTACCTAATGAATGTATACATATGTAATGTATAAGATAAAATGTAAATACTTTTATTCTGAAGCTGAGGTCATTTTTATATACTTAAGTATCTACATATCTGCGTTTATTTCTATGTGCACTTAGTTCTCTTAAAGTATAGAACAGATTCATAATACATGTATATTATTAAAAGTAAATAAAATAAGATGAAATAGGATTTTAAGTTTGATTGTATATTAAATTAGTATTTTACTTTAGGAAAGCCGCAACCTTACACTTTAATTATATTTATAAAGCATAATTTAAATAATAAAACACGAGCATGACTTTTAAAATAAAATGGTTTTAATTAACGATTATCCTTACGCCTTTAGATGCGATAATAATATATAAAATAAGGGAAATACGCGTAAAAAGAATTAGTCGTGCAGTTATTTTGAGATAAAAAAATCTTGAAAATTTTTGCACCAAACAACAACAAAATCAATATTTATTACAAAAAAACGTGGAAAACAAATAAAATAAAACATTTTTTTCTTGTAGAATTGTGCCCTAATAAATAATTTATTTGAATCGGAAATTCGTCGGAAGTAACGTTTGTTAAATCTGTTTAAATTTACTTTCACATTAGAATATTAGTGAACACACTTGATGTTTATTGATTGGCGCAAATTAGGAGTTTTCCTGTAAACTATTACAAAATTACTATTACTACTATTAATACTATTAAAAAAATTCAATTTAAATTTATTAGGCCTACTAGGCCTAGTTTTAGAGATAAAATTAAATTTGAATATATTTACACATTTGGTCATCTATTTTTTATAAGTATTTACCAATTTTCTTGTTGTGCATGCAAAGAAAATCTTTTGAGCTATAAAAACCAACGGGCAACGTTGTGAGTACGTACGTGAGTAGTCGTTGATGAAAACAAAAAAAATTAAGAATACGTTGACGAAAAATTACTATTTTCGCATGATATAACATCGCTATAATAAAATTAATAGGCATGTAGCCATGTTAATAAGAATTAAGTACATCAAGGGCGAGGGTAGCCCTCTGAATTACTATTATTACAAAATTAATGTAAAATTTTTTTACACAACATAATATTATATAACACACTAAATAAAAACTATACAAATTTTCCTACAAGATTCTTGCTCAATAATGTTAATTTTTTTAATTTTTTAGCCAACAAAAAATCAATGCTAGACTATTATTCTGGGCTTATTATTATATAAAATTGGGGTTATTACTATATAGATACTGTTAGCATTTGTATACCATATTTCCAATGTTACTTTTCTAGTACTTGCATTTTTTTTGAAAAAAATGCATAAAAATGTTTACCTATAATAGGGAATAATTTAAGTGCTATATCATTAGCATACAATAGCTGCCATTGTGAACCCGAACCAACTTTCATTACCAATTTAAAGTATAGTAGTTACCATACAGTTCCTTGTATAATATACAAAATAAAGTATACATATATTAAAACATTGTAACTCACTGTTACTATTAGTAGCAATATTTCTTATTAATATTATATTTGTACATTTGGATTATATTTTTAATTAGCAATAATTTCTTGAAGTTGCTACTATTATGAAGAAAAATAGATTTTATAATTTGCTTAGAATTGTGACTGGCATCTATAAATGTCAATAATTAGCAACTTTTTAAACTTATTTTAGCTTTTCTATATTGCAATCAAATATTTTCTATTATAGGATAAACATAACTTATTAAACATTTTTATTGGTTACTTAATATAAACTTGTTGTGTACATGTACTTTGTAATTACTTGTAAAATAACATTAACATTATACAACACTTACTAAACAGAAACAAAAGTTTAGCACATACTATTAAAAATAGTCATGAAATAAATTAAATAAGAATAATGAAATTTTTGAAGAATATATTAGAAAATTAGAATGCATAAGACTTACCCTTCAATTAAAGTTGTATGTTGTATAAGCCACAGATCGCATAATGTTCTTGCTATAAGTGATAAAGCTATTAAAGCCATGAATCCACTTTCTTTGCTCCATAGTCCAGGAAACATAATAGCCCATAATACTTTTAATTCAGCAAAAAATTGTGCATCTACTTGTGCTTTAGGACCCTTTTTATTTTTATCCTTTATCATATATTGCACCCTATCTTCGGGTGATAAATGTCCTGATTTCACACATTTTTTTGAGCTGAAAAATAAAAAATATTTTACCCATTTTTAATACAAATAGTTGATAATAGTTAACAAATTATAATTAGTGCATATAATATGCAGCAGTAAATCATAAAATGATACAAGTAAGAAAGTAATGTGTATAATTTCTACAATCATGAAATAATCCTCACATTATTATGAAATACGACTTTATTTGACTTTCTTATTATTTTATGAAAACTTTAAAATGTAATGAAATTTATATACATCAAAATCTATACTAATATTATAAAGAGGCAGAGTTTGTTTGTTTGAACACTAATCTCAGGAACTACTAATGTGATTTGAAAAATTCTTTTTGCTTTAGAGGGCGTGTTTATTAAGAAAGGCTATAGGGTATATATAATATATATAGTATATCTATTCCATAATAAACGTTCAAACGTACCTAGGGGTCTCTAGTAGGGACGAACCCAAGTGAAGCGAGGTAAGTCGCTAGTTATATCATAACGCGTTCAAACAAACAAACAAATTCTGCCTCTTTATAATAATAGAATACAAGTATAGATGTTCCATTGATTAGTATTATTTAGGAACCATAAAAAGCAATGATTTTTTTGAAGTTACCGTACCTTGATTTAAATGAATTTCTGAATATCCATGCACCTATCGCTGCAGAAGCAGCTAATCCAAGCCTTACATCTGTCCTTGACGTAATTTTGCTAAAATTTGGGGCCATTATAAATGTAATTTGAATTAAAACTTAACAACACTATTTCAATATTGCTGTTTATCGTAAGCACATTATATTTTAATCACATGTAGCACTTTTAACACTTATTAAGTAGTAAAAGGTTATTGCGCTATATTGTAATTGAGCTTTGAAACTTGAATTATGTGCCAGTTTGTCTATCATTTAACGTCAAGAACCAGCGACCGTCTGTCCATGGACGACAAATAAAACGTCTGACAGTCGACAGACACCTGGCAAGTGGCAAGTGGCAAAAGCAAACGACGATTGCCAAATGCTCATGATTATGACATTGACATTTGACAGTAAAATATTCGGCTTGGCAACTTTTTGAATAAAAAGATTTTTTTTTGTTAAAGATTATGAAATAATTTCGTGTCTTCTTCATTCTACGTGACATTATAATAGTAATATGAGAGAAAAGGTCAATATTTTATCTATTTAGTTATTATTAACTATTTGAAAAAGTCCTGATAGAATTAGTTTCGCGCTATGGAGGAGAATTTTTGCCTTTTCTCCTGCTAGATGTCGCTATTACTATGGCCCTCAGTATATTCTAAAGCTCATAAAGCGTGGAAGGAGTTTTTTTTTTCATTTTATTTAAAACTAGCGACTCACCCTCGCTTCGCTTTAATAGGTTCGTCACTAGACAAAAACAAATCTATACCTCGGGAACTGTACATTTTTCTGGGATGTAATATAGTCTGTATTGTTATTTTTATCTAGATTTTTTTAAATCGGATCAGTAGTTCCTAAGATTAGCGCGATCAAACAAACAAACTCTGCCTCTTTATAATATTAGTATAGATATAATTAAAATGACAAATTGTGATGCCAGGATGCAAAGAAAATAGATATAATTTGTTCCTAAAAGACAAAAACTGAAGAAATTTTGGGCTAAAGCAATAAGACGACTAAAATTGGCGAAATCACAATCTTTATAATTAAGTATATGTAGACATCATTTTACAGAAAGTGATTTTAAATATCGACTACAGGTTAATACTTTTAACTTTTTGCAATTTTTGACATATTAATTACAGACATTAATATAAAATTTCATCCCCCATTCTACCCCCTTATGGGATTGAATTTCGAAAAATGCTAAAACACGTTTTTATATATAAAAATTTATTATTCCCTTGTACCCCTTCAATAGATGAATTTTGAAAAATCTAGATGATTTTTGAAAATCTAATAAAAAAATTTATTATCTTAAAGTTAAGCATCACTTTCTGTGTATTTCACATTAAGAATGACAGAATTTCATACAATCTGTAATCCCCTATTTTACCCACTCAGTTTTTGCGATGTAATTTTTAATCTGTAAAAAAAAACTTGTGTGTGTAATTCTGTACTCACGTTAGAAGTTATACTTCTTTGGTGTTAGAGAACAAAAATTGCCAAAGATTTCATCCCGTATGTCACAACTCTCTGTAAAAGGAATGATAAATTAATAAAATAGTTAAAGAAGGCATATTAGGCATGATACAATCATATATTTATAGAAAATCATTTAAGGAAACAATATAATATTATTATATATCATTTGTCAGACAAGTTACCATGGAAACAAACAGTTATCACTTAACTTCATCATTTTGCTTTTTTGCTGTCTCTGTGCGCGCGCATCGTAAAAATTTTACTCTCATAATTTTTGACAGACATTTTTGCGCAGACACATTACACAAGTGCACTCTCTGTTCCTGTCACTCTCATACTCCGATGGGACGGTTACTCGACACGACCGGTAAGAGTTAAGGCGCAGGACCGACGGCATACCTTCGTGCTCTCCGAGGCACGGGGATGAATAACCGCCAACTTACTAAACAGGCTTACTATACAGAAAGACTCAATAACTAAACTTGACCCGACCCGGTACTCGAACCCAGGACCTCCAGGTGTGCAGCCGTATACGCTAGCCACTACACCACCGAGGCAGTTACATAATACCTACTATACTAGTAGTATAAGTACCTTTGCCTCTACATTGTCTCTTCTAAAATTTTCATCTATTGAATGTGTACTTTGATAAGTAAATATGAATATAATGCTTCGATCAGTATTGTTGATCAAAGGTATAATGTAACAAAATTATGGGTTTGTAATATTTATTTCAAGGTCTATTTTTTTTCTTTTTAGCGCATTAAAATAAAAGCTTGCTTATAAAAATATTTTTTCCTATTAATTTATTTAAAAAAAAAAGATCGGAAAAAATAAAACTTATTAAGTTCTTACAGTAAATGTAACAAACTAATTAGAAAATATTTCAAGCATAAAATGTTTTTTTTTTTTGTTTTTGCGTATATAGCACACACTAAAAAAAATATTGCGCAAAATAAAAAATGAAGTAAGATCGAATTAAAAAAAAACCCCTCGGAATATAAAATTGTTGATGCTCAATCCTTATTATGCTTCGCTGCTTATAATAAGAAGAATAATGTACGTTGAAAAAAAATAAATTATAAAATAAATGCGAAGCTGCGTAAAAGCGAACTAAAAAGTTATATAGGAACAGGAGGATGCAGTCAGCGACATAATTACATGTTTATACGAGTACTTACTGCAAGTTTTGTTCCATTTTCCATTGCCGTGATAAGTAAACATCATCCGTTTTTAAATTTACTACCAAAATGACAATGAAACATTTTCTAAGGTTTTTTCCGTTACATCAGAAACAGACTTTCTAACATCATTTTATACACAATTTTATATTTATATACTAACTCGAAATACTAAGCTTACATATAATGAAAACTTTCAGTTGTAATTTAGGTTTAAAATTGTGTTTTAGTAAGTTTTTGGATGTTTTAGGATATTTCATTTGTTTTAATTAACCTGCCTCAACGATCGCGGGCACACCGGTGTTACAGTTACCAATGAATTTCTTAGAAATGTACCTGAAGGAGTTGAGAAAAAAGAGTAGTAGACAGAAAATAATATTTTCGTACGTTATTCGTCGTTTTATATTGATATTATTTCTAGTTTTGTGCAAATTAAAATATAAAGTTAAGTTTAAATAGAAACTCCAACTTAACGATCAAGTTTCAAATTCAGTCTAGAGAACTGGTAATTGTTGGTTGACTCAGCTGGTGGCAATGAACTGAGAATAAACTTTTTTGTTTATACTGTATACTATTTACAAATATAGTATATATAGTATACATCTATACTTAATATTATAAAGAGGTAAAGTTTGTGAGTTTCTGACGTTGTAGGGGATAATCTCTGGATCTACTGAACCAATTTAGATGAAATTCGGTAAGAAGATAGTTTGGGACCCTGGGAAGGATATAGGATACTTTTTATTCCGGAAATCATCCCTTAAGGGGATGAAAATGGGGATGAAAGTTTGTATGGGGAATTAAGCTAGGGACGAACCCGAGCGAAGCGAGGGTGATTAGCTTGTATACTATATTTGTATACATCTACTAAACACCGTCTATCAACATTCAACATTGGTAGTTTTGTAGGAATTTCGGACAAAAAATATATAAATATGGATAAATAAAACCATTTCATTAATATTTAAAAACTGTTTTATTTTTATTAATTTATTAATTTAAGATCATCTGTTGGATTCGGAATGCTTAACATAATAATAAATTATCTTAAATGCTAAGTATTTACAAGTTATTGACATAATGGACTAGTTAATTTGAGTCTGTCATCGAGATCACATTATTTACATATTGTATAAAACGCATTTAGTCCACTTCCTCCACCGTGGGGCCAGTATGCGCACCGCGATGCTGGGGGCCATCGCGCGTCGCTCCCGCGCCGTGCATCTTGCTCATTACGGGCGAGTAAACGCGTTGCACTTCTTTCAGCCTGTGTTCGTATTCTTCTTTTTCAGCCAAGGTGTTGTTGTCGAGCCACTTGAGAGCGTCGTCGCATTCTTTTCGAGCCATGTCTTTATCTTGCTCGCTCAGCTTCTCGCCGGCCTCGTCTAGCGCTTGCTTGACGCTGAACACGTACGATTCTAGTTGATTTCGCGCAGACACTCGTTCTCTTTGGCGGTTATCTTCTTCCTTGTACCGCTCCGCCTCCGCTAGCATGCGATCGATCTCCGCCTGGGACAATCTTCCTTTGTCGTTTTTAATAACGATGTTTTTGCTGCGGCCCGTGCTGTTCTCTTTGGCAGAAACGTTCAGGATACCGTTAGCGTCGAGATCGAACGTGACATCGATCTTGGGAACTCCACGGGGAGCAGGTGGGATGCCGGTGAGATCGAAGCGGCCGAGTAAGTTATTGTCTTTCGTCATGGCCCGCTCGCCCTCGTACACCTGGATGGTTACGGCCGGCTGGTTGTCCGAGTATGTAGTGAAAGTCTGTGATTGCTTGCAAGGGATCTTAGCGTTTCTCTCGATGATCTTCGTCATCACGCCTCCAGCTGTTTCGATACCGAGGGACAATGGCGCAACGTCCACTAGTAGGACGTCCTGAATTTTACTATGTTGTTCGCCACTCAATATAGCAGCTTGTACCGCGGCCCCGTAAGCGACCGCCTCGTCTGGATTTATCGAGAGATTTAGTTTCTTGCCGCAGAAGAAGTTCTGAAGCATACTCTGTATTTTCGGAATTCGAGTGGAACCTCCGACGAGTACAACGTCGTGGATCGCGCTTTTGTCTAGTTTGGCGTCTTTCAGCGCTTTCTCCACCGGCTCCAGAGTGCCACGGAACAGATCAGCGTTTAATTCTTCGAATCGTGCCCTCGACACCCTGGTATAGAAGTCGATTCCTTCATACAGTGCATCGATCTCTATGGTAGCTTCGGTGCTCGATGACAATGTGCGCTTAGCTCGTTCGGCAGCAGTACGTAGGCGACGGAGCGCTCGTGAGTTACCGCGGATATCCTTTTTGTATTTGCGCTTAAACTCTTCCGCCAGGTGATTTACAAGCCTATTGTCGAAGTCCTCTCCTCCGAGATGCGTGTCACCGGCAGTTGCTTTTACTTCGAATAAAGAGCCCTCGTCGATTGTCAAAATAGAGACGTCGAATGTGCCACCGCCGAGATCGAATATCAACACGTTACGTTCCCCTTTGAGATTTTTATCGAGACCATAGGCCAATGCGGCGGCAGTGGGTTCATTGATGATTCGTAAAACATTGAGGCCAGCAATCGCACCGGCGTCTTTAGTAGCCTGGCGTTGGGAGTCGTTGAAGTAGGCGGGCACAGTGATGACTGCATCGCGGACTTGCGACCCCAAGTAGGCCTCCGCAGTCTCCTTCATTTTGGTCAAAACCATGCTGCTGATCTCTTCTGGAGCGAATCGTTTCGCTTCGCCTTTGAACTCAACTTGAATTTTCGGCTTTCCACAGTCATTTATGACCTTGAAGGGCCAGTGTTGCATGTCCTGTTGAATCTTCGGGTCGTCGTATTTACGGCCGATCAGTCGCTTTGCATCGAACACTGTGTTGTTGGGGTTGAGAGCGACCTGGTTCTTCGCTGCATCGCCGATGAGTCGCTCAGTGTCCGTGAAGGCGACATATGAGGGAGTAGTTCGATTGCCCTGATCGTTAGCGATGATTTCCACGTTTCCATGTTGCCAAACTCCAACACACGAGTATGTAGTACCCAAATCAATTCCAATTGCAGGCATGTCGATTATTAATAAATATTTTTCCACGTATAGTTCACAATATGATTCACACACAAATTGTTAAGTAAAATTCGCTTGGTGCTTCCACCGAGTTCACTTGTTATCTTCGCTTTG
The DNA here is from genome assembly GCA_947093115.1 of Brenthis daphne. NCBI lineage: Eukaryota > Metazoa > Arthropoda > Insecta > Lepidoptera > Nymphalidae > Brenthis > Brenthis daphne. The sequence continues at coordinate 26,383,708 of OX352477.1, read as the reverse complement.
TCTTTTCAAATAATGCTTGTGTTGCCGCGCTTACCGGCTGTTTATATACTCAAAACAAGCTAACGAATCATGTTCAAGAAAATTCTCGAAACAATCTTTATCTACCAATCACATTTGAGCAAGGGTAGAACATTCTAGTCATGTCATTTGGTCCAACCAATAGAAGGCTTTCAATAAAATGAGCAGTACAAAGATATATCAAAACTAGCAGGTGTTCTATAAGTGCGAAAGAGAAAGGAAGAATGCGGTTATTTATCCACCAATGAATGTCGAATGTTCGAGAAATTACGCTAAGGTGGGGTCCATACTATTAGTGTTGTAAGTGAAAAAGAAACTGCCACAATAGTTGGAATATGAATGACAGTTTGATAATAATTTAATATTGGGGCATAATGACCTAAAAATCTTTCAAACTATAGTACCTACGTATTTGAAAAAGTATTATACAGTTTAAGGATACGTAAACTATTGCAACTTATATTTAGGATATTGGGTTTTTAATAACATATTTACCCTCAACTACAATTCAAAATAGATATGCCATTAATATAAATGTACTAAAATATAAATATTATATTGTAGTCGAAATACATCAATAGTCGTCAAATTTACTATTTTTACTTTTTTTTTAATTAGTAAAACTTAAAATCTAGGTTTTTTTTAAATCAGTGTATAGCATGTATTTCTAGTAGTTTTTAACATTACATTAATAGATAGATCATATTAGATAGATCCTAAAAATGTATACTTACTGTAACGTTATAAAATTACCTAAGTAAATGAATAATTATGTAATAATTTGTTATTAAATCAAATTATAAATATAAGTTTCATTTATAGGTATCTTTGCTTCTTCAGCTGACGTGATTATTTTATCGACATCAATAACATCTTTGATGAATTTATATTTATTTATATATTTATTTATTAGAAAGATACACCACCGACTTAACATAATGACACTATAATAATTGTAACATATACATGCAATTCGGTATGATTTTGCCTTTACAGGTGTATACAGCATTCTACTTACAATTGTTTGCGTGCGATATTCTATTCTATTTTAATAAGAGACTATTACTACAAGAACTATTGTATATCAGAAAAGTAAGGTACATTGCACAGTGAATAAATTATCCATGTAACGACCTAGCGAAACGGCCAAGCCACATACTGTGAATAAGGTGTAGAGTTTGTGAAGTTAGGGCTTGTAGGGTTATGGCGTGTAGAGTTAGGGCGTGTTGAGCTAGAAGCTTGGCTCTATATGAGATCTGATATTTTTTTAGTAGTGCGAACCATATGGTCTTGTCTTAGCAACATTTTACAAGAAAATGTTTTTGGTGGGATGTATATTTTGTAATATCTTTAGTATGTCCCCTTCGTAATTATAAATATTAATGGGTAATACTAGAAAAAAAATGCTGGCAACATTCTTAATGCACCAATGTGACGCCGAATAATGAGGAAAGTTCCCGAAGCGTATTTGCTCGTTATTGATCGTGTTATTTGAGATAGAACTACTTTTGTCATCCTCTTTCATGAATAGGCTAGGAGACTTTAGCTGATTTTATGCGATAATGATATTAATTTTATTAAGATTTACAATAAACATTTTCTTATTTTTTTTTTATAAATAATGCTTTTCCATTAAAGTTAAACTCATTATTTTTCTGATTTTATAATTGTTTCATTTTTATATAATTTAGGTAAAGTTTCATATTTTTTGCTTTCATGATTTTTCATAACTTAAATAAGCCGTACCTATATAAATGTATATTAAATGAAATTTTTATATTATATATATACATACTAATATTATAAGAGGTAAAGTTTGTGACGTTGTAAGGGGGTAATCTCTGGAGCTACTGAACCCATTAAGACGAAATTTGGTAAGAAGATAGTTTTAGACCCTGGGGAAGGACATAGGACACTTTTTATCCCGGAAATCATCCTTTAAAGGGGTAAAAATGGGGATAAAAGTTTATATTGGAAGCAAGCTAGGGACGGACCCGAGCGAAACGAACGACCGTAAGTCACTAGTATTGTATAAAAACAATTTTTTTGAAACATATTTAAAATGTTTTAATTTTTTTCATAAATCAAGTGTTAGCTCTTACACTATACTGTAATGGAATATTCCAGAAGCTTTACGCCATCTCTGTTACTCTTATAGCGACATCTCATTTTAACAGACAAAGAACATTCTAGAAGGGTAATGCTGCTAAGTTGAAAGTCCAGTTACTGTTAAGTCCTTTTCGCTGTAAACCAGCCCTCTTTTATTTGTACGGGTTATAATCACTGTGGCGTATCGAGTACTCGCTATAAAAGCCTTGTTTCCACGGAGCCACCACGATACCTTTTCGAATAGTGTAGTGGCGAGGTTCAGGTTTATCGTTATGTATTTTAGGATATTTTAGATTTAGGCAGAGGCTATTTACATTTCCTAGCTTTTATACAATATCTGTAATATGTTTCGGGATTTGGAGTATATTATGAGAAGTGGCAAGTTCCGTTAGAATCTAAAATGGCGGAGTCATCGCCCGGTTGACGCGTATATCCTTGATTGACCTAAAATCAATGCAAGAGAAATGGCAAGGATAAAAAATAAGGTGGGTACTGTTTAATTCCATTTTTAGGTACCGCAACAAAATTCCACTAAAAGTTGAATTTAATATCATTTTCATATTCAAGTAACTGCGTCGTATTTTATTGCGGTTGACCTTCACAAGTAAATGCATTTGTTTACTTTGGCGATAAAATTTAGTACCTATTAATATAACATTATAATTAATACACGTGTATTGTATAATCTTCGAACCCATGTCAATAAATTTGTAAAATTCATTATTAAAGTTTTTAACAGGGAATTAGAATTTTGGGAAAAACTTTTTAGGCGTGTCTATGACATGGCAGCTCAAAGTAGTGTTTTTTGCAGCAGCAAAATAGTGTTTTTTTTTTATATATTTGTATAAAAATTTGTCTATATAAAATTGAGAATATACTTAATATATTATGTTACTATTTACTATGAAAATTATATTTAAGAGAAAAATGATGACATTAATTGTTTGAGTTTAATCGGTAAAAAAAAAACTACGTTAGTAATGCAAAATAAGATTAATTCGTTAAAAAAATATTCTTTTAGTCTGGCAATACCTAACTAGTTAGTACTTAATTTAGATTTAGTTAAATAATAAAAAATATGATAGTGGTTCAGAATATACTTAATTAGTTATAAGATATGTAGGTTGAAAGTAAGAGGTGCCTACATCGAGGTACCAACTCAATTACTTTTTAACATTTATCTATATCAAATAGATTTATCAAATAGACTCGTCCAATTTAAAACCTCCTGGAAGGTTTAGTCAGTATTTTTAATATAGTACTTGCACCTTAGTGCAAAGAAAAATATGTCGATAAGTAGATACTAAACATTTTACAAATAATGTACCGTAGTAGGTAGGGCGTGGGGCGCATGCGCATTGCGCATCCATCAAAAGTATTTTTTTGATCGATATTGGGGCGTCATCGAAAATATTTAATTCCTTCAGTGTACTCTTACAATCTTTTAAACACCTCCAGGTAAATTTTTAAGAAATTAATTGAATTTCTATTGTTCACTGTAACGCTGGCGTGTCCGCGGTCGTGGAGGGATTAAATTATATTTTCTCTATTATTTTATAAATTTTAATACACTTTAAAGTGTTGTCATATTACTTACAGAAAAGTTTTATTTAAGTATAAAGAAAAACGTGATACCTACAAAAAATATATGATTTAAATTTTAAATATATATGTTATTAAAGTTGGAACGTAAACAACCAGGTCATGTCCTAAAATAAAGTTATCTTCTGAGTATGTAAATAAAATACGTACCTATACATATGTTTTTTAAAATAAATAGGTATAGTATTGCCACAATGGCTATGCGATTATATTATTAAAATTATTTATATTCTAAAGAACATTATTTATTGAAGTGAAAACTTCTATAAACAGTTTTGGATGGGGAGTAAATTCATGTAAGTCGTCATCGACATGGTCACGTGACGCGTTAACGCTATATTAACACTAAGTAACTTATAAAACAAAAGTATAAAGATAGAGAAACAGCTTAAAGAAGTCGAAATTAAAGTACAAAAAATAAAGTAGGTAGGTAGTAGGTACATATTTCATAATTATTATCAGACCGAATGTTGACAGCATGAACGAATTAGTCACAATTCGTTCATGGTTGACAGTATCAACATTATTTTTTATTAATTATTTCATAATATAAAATAATGAGAATTGGTTAATTAGAAAGAAGATACACCATAAATTTTATTATATTATTAGGTTCTTTAATACAACCGACTAAGCCCGCATTACTTGGCAGTAAGAAGGCCTCCCAAGTAGTCACTATGTGGGAGAGATATTATTAATAGGTATCGGCACTTCACTAGTTTTCAAAACCGAAAGATTTGTGTAAGAATTAAAACGTAGATAATTATTACAAGATCCTTTAAGCTTTGATTTAATCTATTTATTATAAATATGGACTTTTTAACGATAAAGATCTATTTCAGACACGTCTCTCGTCAAGATTATAATTTTGAAGTATTTTGTGATTCGAAAAAAAGTGGCTTAATCATTACGAAAGAAAAAAATTTCAATTTCTTTGCATACTGCTTTTGCAATATCAAAAAGTATAATTAAAAACATGCCACAAAATTATTATCCTAGTAGTAGGTTACTACTAAATAATTGCTTAGAACACAATTTGTGCAAGCATTTAAAGAAAATCCATCCCATTTCTGTATTATTTTTCATTAAAATAGCATAAAATAAAAGGAGTCAGTTTTATAACCAAATAAGTTTTCTATTTTACATATATTAATACTAGCATTGCCTGCGGCTCCGCCCGCGTTCAGATGACCAAAAACCAAATTCTTAAGTTTTACATATTAATACTCTTACATTGCAGTTTTTGTATTTTTTCTCAGAAATTACACATTTTCCTGTGGTAAAAAGTATCCTATATGTTGACTCGAATAACCAGCTATCACCATACCAAATTTCATCAAAATCCCTCCAGTGGTTTTTCTGCGATGCGGTAACAGACAGGCAGACGAAAATTCTAAAAACTATAGATTAGGCCTCTGTATCGTTTCAATAAGATTTTCCAAAAAATATTTAATGTACAGATTTGGCTTAGTTACAATTTTATTATATGTATAGATATCAGAATAACATTAACATTTTTTAAATTATAAGATAATGAGCGAAATTAAGTTGCTATAATACAATAGATTATGAGGTCTTCCTAGACGACAACCAAGCCATTAAGTTTTAGTAGGTATAAAGTAAAATATAAATATAGATATTATTTACTTAAAGGAACCAATTAAAATCTTAAATTACTTATGCATAAAATCTTACTGTAAGCCATGAAGAAAATAAAATGAATTTTGTTGGCAAAAACATGTTTAGAATTTAGATTAAAAACTGATATATAAGTATACCCTTAAAACAAATAGAAAAGAATATAATTTTATTATCTATTCCCAAGTATCACAGAAATTATACAATTACGATTTTCTTAAATCTTGCTGTGAGTTAGGTTTCTTATTTTTAGTTATAAATTCTGCAAACGCTCAGTAAAGCTAGAAAAAAATAATATAATTTCATTATTTATCCCCAAGTATCACAGAAATTATACAATTACGATTGACTAAAATGTCGCTCTGAGTTAGGTTTCTTATTTTTACTTAAAAATTCTGCAAACGCTCAGCAAAAGATATTAAGTATTACACTTCGTGAGAGTTTCGTGAGAGTTAAAAAAATAAAATAAGTTATAGTAAAACATCGGTCAGTAAGTTTCTTTGAAATTTAGTTGTTTGATGTGACTTTTATTTATCACTAGCATTCCCCACGGCTCCGCCCGCGTACAGATGACCAAAAACCAAATTCTTATGTTTTACATAATAGTATACTCTTACAGTGCAGTTTTTGTATTTTTTCTCAGAAATGAGATATTTTCCCGCGGTAAAAAGTATCCTATATATTGACCCGGATAACCAGCTATCATCAGACCAAATTTCATCAAAATCTGTCCAGTGGTTTTCTCGTGATGCGGTAATAGACAGACAGACAAAAATTCTAAAAACTATGGATTCGGACGTTGTATCGATAATAATGTCTATTTCAATTAGATTTTCCAAAAAATATTTAATGTACAGATTCGACTTAGTTACAATTTTATTATATGTATAGATAAGGTTAGGTAGATATACATATTATGTTCTCAAAAAGGTTATTTTATTTTTAAAATTAAAATGTCTTTCTAACTAATATATTTTGGTTATATAAAAGTAATATATTAATATCATTTCTGCCAATATTTAACAAAAAATACATATTATATAAGTAATAAATAGGTAAAATAAGTTATATTTAAAAGCTAACCGTTAATTAAATTGCGAGATAGGTAGGTAAAGGATTTAAATCACCAGAGGTAGGACTTTAATTTACTTTTAAGTCGTCATAGAACTAGATATAAAGATCAGTTTCTTATCGAACAGTATAGTATAAGTAAATTAAATGTGTAAAAAAAGCATTGGTTTATAAAAATATTTACATATAATAAATATAAACATAATTGGAAATCGGACTTATTAAATAAAAATATAACTATTAGAAAAACGGCCAAATCTATATAGCATTGTACTCGTATAAAAAGTACAGCATTTTTGTTAGAAGTGTCTTCAAAGGTATCTAATATAGTACCTAATATAAACTATTAAAGAAAGAAATAAATGATTATAAAGTAGTATTGTAAATAGAGTTCAGTTTTTATTATGACTTGTTGTGTGAAAAATTTTAGGAATAACCAAAATTAACAGTAGTTTGGACAGATTTTCTTTTATATACAATACTTTTTTAAATGATTAAATAATTATATATACGATACACTTTTATTTTAACGGTTTTTAAATTAATATGCAAATATATGCAATACTTTTAAAATGACTTACACATGATATGAAATTAGATTTTATTTTAAAAACATTAAGCTTATACAAGTTACTGGTCCTCGGTTAGATTAGTTTATAAAAAAAGTAATTACCTATAGTTTTTTATGTTTCTTGACATTAATATTAGTGTAACGTTAATATCATTATATAAAAAATAGAGTAAATAAGTTTCTAGAAATCTTTCTTGAGTAAATAACACCTAATTTTGCCAGAAATATAGGTTTAAAGATATGTAGGTGCTATATGTACAAAATACAAATACATAATTTGTAGGTATAAAAATTATCTCAATTTAGATGATTCTATAAAAGATTATATAATAAGGTAAGGAAGCAAGTGAATAGTTAAAAGTAAAAAGTTTTAGCTCCGACAAAATCTAGCTAAGGTATGCGTAATATTTAGAAAAACTATAAAATACTTAAAAACTTAATAAAAAAACAATGACTAATAAAATTGTCATGATTCACAAAAAAAATTGCATTACGATTTAGTGTTTTTTTTCTTTTTGACTTGAATAAACAAAAATATGTTCGTCTTGATTATAAATTGGTAGGTAAAATCAAACCTTAGCAGTTACTTAGGTTACTCTTTAAGAAAGACAATTGGCAAAGTACAAATTTAATTTATTTTGTTCGTACATACATTTTACACTGTTATTTTCTTACGTAGGCCACTTGCGTAGAGTTCACTGTGTAGAGGCAGTACACTGTGTTGTATTTAGAGTACAGTAACAGTTACAACATGCAGTCTTTAGATCAAAAAACGATTTTATTTTTTCATTATAATTTATAATATACAGATCAGAATTAATAGAAATGTAACTTAATTTTACCTTAAGTTACGTGCTATTATTAAGCATTATTACGTATAATGTAAACATAATTTATTAAGAAAATTAGCCTTCGTCAAAATTCTGCACATATCCTTGAAATCATTAAATAATAAAGACATGTTAAATATTTAATAATTTACATAAAGGTGATGTCATGGACTGGATGACGCAACCAGAATGTTAACTAAAACTTTGAATTTTTAATAAATTTGTCAATTAAAATCCTTAAAAAGCGCTTCTGAAATTACATATCAGATAACAGATTGTATTTAAAATTTATATTCAAAATATTCTAACAATATAGCGTTTTAATTAGATTTTTTTTAATAAGACACAAGAATTCACGTAGGTTAATTTAGATGGAATAACGTAATTAAATTAAATAAATGTCTGTCGTTAGTGTTGATTGAGGTCAAAACATTTTATCATTCATTGTATTTGTTGCACGCGGCTACAAAACAATATGATCATGAACATGATTCATATTTAGTGTTATAGTGGACTATATTATGAAAACTAAATTTAAGTTCTTTTTTATTTAAGAGTTTTGTCTATAAATAATTTGAGCGCATAATATATTCTTGATAATGTACTATATTGCTCAGACTAGGATCTTGACATCTACTATTATGTGTCTATCTATTAAAAGATAAAAAATCACTATCAGAAAAGATACAAATATTGCAAAGAAAATGAAGGATTTTAAAATGATTTATAAATCCATTGTTTATTTTTTTTAAAGCGATTACAATAATACAACTAACAATATTAACTTTTCAATTGGTTGGTAATATAATCTATATTCTTATATTTATATTTATAATTTATAGCTTAAAAAAATATATTAGTAAAAAAATATTTCACACGATTCACGATACGGCAAGTTGATATACGTTTGCACAATGTTCAATGTTGCGTCAAACGTGCAGTGTTATGAAAATGGCGCAATAATATGAAAAGAAGGTATTATTTCACAATGTTTAGTATGTATCGATACAAAAAAGAGCGCTGAAAATAGGACATCTTTTTATATTTCAATAATTAAATTAAAAATAAATAATATGTAATAGTTATTTGTGTCTCATATATACATATATATATTTTGAATAACTAACAAATTAAATTAAAACGAAATATTAAAATGAAAAAATCTCTATATCATTGTACTTTCAGTCAGTTCTAATGATAAAAGTATTAATTAATATTTAAAAAAAACTAATAATTGCTTATATACAGAGAAATATAAAAGAATTATATTACAATCAATAGAAATTTAATTTATCATATAGATAGTTAGATTTAAAGATGTATAGATATGTACATTTATAGGGGCAATATAATAATCTATAGGCACGAAAGTTGTTTCAATTTTGAAGATTACGAAGTAGTCAGTAGTTAAAATTTAAAAAATAGATTATGTTCCTAATGATTGCCTTAATATTAATTAACATATTTTATAATATTTAGTTTTATAATTTTAATATTTAGACGATTTTGTCGAAAATTAGGGTAGTGGATGATAGTTAAAATTATAACAAGTAATCTCTGTTATGGTAGTGTCAGTCGATTCTAAAAAATAATACAAGAGGATTTAATTAAAATCAAAAATAAGTAATCATTTACAAGGAATTATTAAGTGTTATTTATTTTATATTCCTCGCACTTCGCAGATAGGGAATATATTTAATTCACAGTAGAGCTAGATTTAATGTATAGGTAGTAGGTACTATATGTGTGTACTCTAGGTATAAAAGTTGCCTCAATATATATCTTCTAAATATCACCTAGTAATTGTAAAAAAGATAAGAACAAGATAGGCAGCAGTAAGTAAATATTTAAAATTAAAACAGAAAATCTCCCTACTACGGTAGTTTAAGTCGATTCTCAAAATAATATAGGTTAGTGTGTTAATTAAAAATTAAAAACAAACTTAAATTGTTAGGGATATAAAAATTCTAAGCTAGAACCAATAGGAAATTAATAAAGGTCAACGTAGAGCTAGGTTTGAAGATATGTAGGTGCTATATGTATGTACAAAGTACAAATAGTCTGTAGGTATAAAAATTGTCTCAATTTAGACGATTCTATAAAATATGTATAATAAGGTAGGGAAGCAAGTGAATAGTTAAAATTAAAAAAGTATTGTATGCTCTCAGTTAAAATTTTATTATTTGAAAAATTAAAATAGAAAATAATACCTAATTTTATTATTAATAATAATCTCTCAGTTATGGCTACAAGTCTATTCAAAAAAATAATATAGGCAGTATTAAAGTAAAATAAAATATATTTACTTACATTGTGAGGAATAAAAAGAATAAAAAACGGATAAAAAATTAAGTTTTCGTAGAGCTAAGTTTTAAAACGTCTAGGTGTTTTATTATAATGTGAAGGGAAATGTTTCAAATAAGATAAAATTCTATAAAAGTTATAGACCATGGTAGAAAGTAATTAGTAACAGTTAAAATAAAAAAAAAGTTATTGTATTTCACTTTGATTTTAAAATATGATTTAGGTAATATATCATATAATTATCATAAATAACTTAATTAAAATATTAATAATTGTGAGAGATAAAATGATTGATTGACGATAGACAGGAATTAATATAAATCACCGTAGAGCTAGATTTTAAGATGTAAAAGTGTCTGTATGCAATTCTGTAAGCATTAAAGGCGTCTTAATTAAGACGACTCTATAAAAGATGTCAGTAAGATGAAAGCAGGAAGTAAAAAGTTAAAATTAATAAGATATTGTATACAAGACAATCGGTCTTAATATAAAATTTAGTCGATTTTGTCAAAAACTAAGATAGAAAATATCTAATACGTAAAAAAATATATTATAACACATAATCTATGTCATTAGTCGATTCTAAAAAAATAAAATAGACCAAAACAAATGTATAACCTAAAATTTAAAACAAATTATTTAAATTGTGAGAAATATAAAAGAATTAAGTTACAACAGATAGGAAATTAATTTAAGTCGTACAGCTTGGTTTAAAAATATATTAGTGCTAAAATAATCTGTAAGTATAGAAGTTGTTTTAATTTAGACGATTTTATAATAGATATTCTTAAGATAGGAAGCAGTATGTAAATACAAGTTAAAATTAAACCACATGAACTCTCTATAATAGTTTAAGTCGATTCTAAAAAATAATATATGTAGGTAGTGAGTAATTAAAAATTAAAAACAAACTATAATTAATTATTTAAATTGTGAGGGATATAAAATAATTAAGATACAACCAATAGGAAATTAATTTAAGTCAACGTAGAACTGGGTTTAAAGATGTGTAGGCTACATTCGTGGATGCTATAAGTATAAACATATAATATAATACATATAATAATAGTGTGTAGGTTTGATAGAGAATAAGATAGAAAGCAGTAAGTAATTACTTGAGTGCAGATATTCTTTATACTATGGTAGAGTAAGACGATTTAAAAAAAAATCATGTAGGGCGTTCATTAAAATTTAAACAAAATTATAAATTGTGAGAGATATAAAGGAATTAAATACCAACAAATAGGAAATTAATGTTAGTCATCGATCTAGATTAAAAGATGTTATAAGTTATATTATTATAGGTATAATCTGTAGATATATAATTTAGACGATTCTTTAAAAGATAGATTTCGATCTATAAAATTCGATCCAATGAAAGACGATACTATATAAGAATAACGTAGGCCTTCCTGCTAACTATCAAATAAATAGTTAACATTAAAAATTATGTAAAGTGTCTCACATACAGTGAGGATACACGTTAAATAAAATAACCAAAATAAAAATTTTATACTTGTAACTTCATAAAAATGTATATTTTATTGCCGATTTTTTTTTTGCCGAATTAATTTGAATCACAGTCCATATAGGAAACCAAAATGTCGAAGTATTTTGAAAAAGCCTCTATTTAATCCCAATAGTTTATAAACACGCTTTTCAGTAAAGAAGTAATTTTGACTCCATGCCTAAAATTATAAATATGTTTGTATATTATAATAATATATTATACACTACTAGCCCGCGGCTCCGCCCGCGTTCATATGACCAAAAACCAAATTCTTAGGTTTTACATGTTAGTACATATACTCTTACATTATAGTTTTTGTATTTTTTCTCAGAAATGAATATCCATAAAGTATCCTATATGTTGACCTGGATAACCAGCTATCGCTATACCAAATTTCATCAAAATTCCTGCAGTGGGTTTTCTGTGATGCGGTAACAGACAGACAGACAAAATTTTTAATAACTATAGATTCGGCCTCTGTATAATATAATTATAATCACTATTTTAATACGATTTTCCAAAAAAATATTTAATGTACAGATTCGTCTCAATTAGAATTTTTATATGTATAGAATCAATTCAAACAAACAATTAGTACACTTTAAAGTACTTGTAATATATTTCATGTCTAAATATATAGGAAAAGTTTCTATGAAAAAAACCAAAGAATTGATCAAAGTAATCTATTTTTTACCAAAAATATAAAGTACTTTAGTTATAGTAGGTTTACTTTCAAAAAAGACAATTTTAGGCTAGTTCATAATCAAATGTTACTGTAATTTTGAATGATAAATCAAATATTTGTGGATTAATAATCGAGACACATTGAAAAAAAGAACACTAAAATTCTTCTAAATATTTTTTAGGTACTTTGTACATAGGTATTTGTTAAAATATATTTAACAAAAAAAAACTTTATTTTGGTAGGTTATTAACTTACATCGATAACAATTTAACCGGTTTTTTTTATTTATATATTTGTTATAAAAAGTATAATAATATTTTGGATTTTAGAGATACATATGAAGCTTTGTTAATAACTGTTTATGATCAAATAATGACACTCGTTTTTAATACTTTATTAATATAATTAATAAATAATAGTTTGAAAAGCGTAATTAACAACCCAAATTTGATAGAAGTTAACAACTTAATAACAAATAAATCTTTTTCTAAGATATCTATGAGGAAAATTACTTTTTCCATTTAAAATTTATACTTCTAATTTTTAAATGTTTAATTACGTTTGTTACTTTTAATATGTAATGTGTAGATGCAATATTATTAGGAATTTTGCTAATACGGAAATACGTCGTAGAAAATGCTAATTATATAAATTTGTATAATAATTATCATCGTATTATATAATATTATTTCCTAAGGCGTTTTTATAGTTTTCTCTCTCTCTTGTTCGTTGTTTGTCTACTTGGCACATAGGTACTACGCCATATTCAACATGTGATAACACTGTGACAAATTTTTAACATTGATTTCAATAGCTGTTTTCATTCCATTTTGATATGCTAAAGAAGAATATATAAACGGAATTCGTGTATTACGTACTATTTAAAAGTTATGACAAATCATATTTTTTATAAAAAAGGCAAGATAAGAATTGGGAATCCAAAAACTAAAATTTTAAAGACATTCTGCATCCCATCGTATTATATTTTTAAACAAGTATTAAAGTAAGTATTTTACTGATAATTCCGCATTCTCAGCTCTGTGGTTGCCTAAAAACCCTTGGAATTAACTTCTAGAAGCAACCAAGCCGCCAGTTCTTATTTGGTACGATTTTTGTCGAATTCATTGTCCTACATAAGTTTTCTTATTTGTGGGCCAACAAAAATGCCTTCCTTTAACTTGGCGTCACTTAATTTGGAAATAACACTACAAATACAAAATTCCTTTACCATTTTTGGCCATACCCTTTACAAAAAATTTCATCAAGCCAAGTTCCATGTGTAAAGGTGGGATTATCAGATTTTCTTGCAGAAAATTTCATTTAATATTTGATTTACCACAAACAAAGTCAGTGCTTTTTGGCCAATCTTTACCTTTATAGTGGTTTTTGGTGTCCCTGTTCTGTCCCATAAACACATAAACAAAGAAAACAATATTTAGTGAACCCTCCTTATAGTCCAAGCAATAAAGCAAAAATCTATTTATTTACCATAAAGCTACTAAATTAGTTTAAAAAACACCAAATGAATATAAATTTATAGTTATCTAACACTGCTCAAAATGAAAATAAAACAGTAAAAAAAACTATTTATTTTTGTTTCCTAAAGAGGGTAGATAAAAATAGTTTTCGCACAATAACTTAAAAAGGTGACGTGATGCATATCCATAATACAAGGCATTTTTGATAATAATGGAATAAGTAATTCTAAACAGGTAATATTATTCATGTTAGATAAAACGTGTAATTTGGATAAGGTTAGTGTTTTTAACTGACGAAGAAAAAGAAGGTTCTCAATTCGACACGTATATTTTTTTGTTTTCTACGCAAACTTTTTACAGTGTAAACCGATTTCGATGTTTTTTTCTATTAGATAGGGTTATTATATCTCAAAGTTGATCCCATTTAAATTATAAAGTTACATTTATTTATTCTACCATAGATTCTATACATATATATTATTTATGTTTAAAATATAGGCAATAAAGGTTTATAAAATAAATAAGGATATCGTAATCTAAATTCTAAGTGCATATTAATAACTATACCTAACGTAGGCCACAAAAGCTTCAGGCTGTATCTAATAACTTCAAGTTGTCATCAAGATATATGTACTATATATTAATAGCGAATAAAAGAAATGTATTATCAGTATTAAATTTCTTTTGATAATTAATAGAATAAATTATAAATTACTTAGTAAATATGATGCTATAATATGTAAGTTAGATATACTTAAGTGAAGAACATAAAAAGCAGAAGGGTAATATTTTAAAAAACACAGTAGTAGCTGTTAGAATTCCTTTTATTTTTTTTAGAGTAGAAGAAGCATAGGTTTTGGGAAATAATAATTTTAGTTTTAGTAGCAATCATTACTTAATTGTACCCCTAATTTTACTACTGAAGGAGTTTAATGTCAAGTTTAGTTTATCTAGGTATTAATTTTTTTTAAATAAGTTAGATAATTAAAAAGTAGAGTGCCTTATATTTTTGATGTAGATGCAACATGATAGAATGAAGTACTCGTAATAAAAGGGCTAAATATGAATAAATATGTACTTACAAATTAAGAAAGCCGTAAGGTAGTTACTTAAATAGTAGGAATATAGGACAAGAATTTAGTACAAACAAATAAATTGAACATTACTATTGATATAATAAAAAAAAAAAACTTAATTTGACGTGTTATAAATTGAAGATGTCTGTAACAGAATTATAACAGGCATTAAAGTATTAAGAAAAAAATATTAAATTTAAAAAGAGAAATATTTGTGTCAGGAATTGCAGATAACTAATTGTAACAGAGTTGTATTATTTTCAGCAAAGACATTCACAAAAACTTGGTAATTTTTTACTGTTTAATGAAATGGAGGTACCTAATTATTTTTCTAATCAATTGTTACTATTAATTAATTGTTGTATTTACTTATCATAAATTATTATTTTGAGGGGCATAGACGTATATGTCTATCTAAACGAAACAAAATAAAATATTTGAATTACCTACTTGCTTTAATCGAATTAGGACGTTATTATTAGTTAGATTAGAAGACTGAAGTATGACACTAAAATAATATCAAAACTTATATAGTTATACTACATTCAAATTTAACGAAAAAAAAAAAATTTAAAAGCTTAATTTAATCTATTAATATTTAGAATTAATGTAATATTAAATTTTATAATGTTACAAAATAGGCGATTTTTTTTTCTAAAAATTGTATTTAAAGCTGCAATTTATATTTTGTATAAAAATACTTTCTGTATAATACTTATATCTAATATTTATTTGTAGATATTCTTAAAACGCAACTTCCAATTAACCATTAACGTGCGTGAAACTGTATGCAATAGAGTCAGACTTGTCAGTATGCGTTGTACGCTCTTTTCCGATTGCGATAAATTTTGGTGGTAAAAACGTTTAATAAACACCTACGACAAAGTTAAGGATCTGCTTAACAAAAAAGATCTAAAAAGACAAAATCAATAGGTATATAAATAATATTATATTTTACCAGACGAGTCTATTTGATAATTAAATAATTGTAAGTACAAGTACATTATAAATCTTCGATTCTGTTCAATAACATAAAAAAATCGACATAGATTTGACATAATATATTTAAGTAGCATGACATGGAATTAATTTTTAATTTTTCTTTACGTATCGATTTAATGGCTTAATATTAATAGGTGGTTATTTGTTTAGAAAAATAAAATTAAACTAATAAAACAAAATAATCTTTAAAAAATCAAAAATAGCTTGACCGAATAGTAATTAGTTTACTACAAATTGTTTATCATTCCACAAAGTAAATAACATAGGATTCTAAAGGAAACACTAAAGTAGCTTACATTAATATCGTAATTTATGGTACCAACATACCGGTAATTAATTTATTAAGAAAATATATTAGGCACATCGCAATAAGGAAGTTAATAAAAATAGTAATAAAATTTTATATTATACTTAATAGGACGTAAAAACTAAGTAATTTTAAAACAGTGCAAAAAGTAATTAAATATATTATTTATGCATAACATCCGCTTTTAACGTGATAGCTAAATATACACATTTATATTATAAAAAAATACACGTTATTAAGCTTTGTAAACATACAACCATTTAAGTGATAATTTAAAAATAAAATAATATAACCTTAAATTACGATTATTCGCAAGAATTATAGTGATTTTGTGTGATTAATTTCTCTATGACTTGAAACGAATACGTTCGAGTTCGAGTAGCATATGAAAAACCCATGTTAATTTAATAAATATAAAGATATAATGAATGTCTATATTTATATTAGAATAATGGTTATTTTGGTATCGATGAATAATATAGCGATGAAAAAAATGAAAAAATTAACAACTATAAAATTATTTACAAAGTAGAAACGTAGAATATAATAAATATAATTATTATAAAAACATTTTTATTATACAAATAAATAATTGTAAAAATGAGATTAAAAGTAGACATTATGAAGCATAGGATTATTCAAATGTCAAATTACAGTAATGTACGGCAATAATTAATTAATGCCGTTTCAATTTTATATATAATTGTATAGAGGGGTAATAAGTGATATTTTTCGAGTCATTGTAATTTTTAGAGCTAAGATAGGTAGAACCGTTATGTTTATTACCGTATTAAAATAAGAATAAAGTTTTTATTGCAATAATTGATGTAGAGTTACACTTGGTTTTTATTTTTAAAAACTATGAACATGTGAATTAAAATACGTTTGAAGCTGTTATTATTTGTAGGCTTTCTTGTCAATTTTTCAATTCAATCAATTTTGATCAAAGTTATATTTTTTTTTATAGAAACCAAACAATGCTTAGTAAATTTTGACAAGGAATGATTCCCTTATATTTGTATAATGTAAAAAAAGGATTATTTGAATTATTGATTTTATTCTAATTGAGGACAATAGAAAATTAGAAATTCTTACATTATTATCATATTTTTTTTATTATTAAGTATAATTTATTTTCTTACCAAATCGTCGCATAAACTAAGTTAACTGTACAATGATGCTATAAGGAAAGATAATAGGTACAAAAATTAATGAGATTCTATTTAAAAATAGCAAATTGATAGAAATTCTATTGATATTCAGGTTGACAGGCGAAATGAACTTTTAAGTACGTATATAGGTAAAAACTTAAGTATTAATGAACACACACTATAAAATAACACAACAAATAAACAAATAAATAATATATTTTATTACTAATGGCTAAAAGAAATAATATTAAGTAGGTAATTGTTCTTCATTTTTATGAATATGTACCCTCTATATTATACATAATGATAATAAAAATCGTAACAAAATCCGTTACGTACATATATTAGTAAATCTCAGCGTACAGAACGACAGACTTTCTATTATATGAATATATTAATTCATAATAACACTGTAACATCGTATAAATGCAGCCGCCGCGCCGCCTCAGGGGTAGAGCGAGAGGAGCTGTCGCTCTAAGCGCCAGGTAGTAAGGGGCGCCAAAAAATCAAATGCGAAAAACAATTTTCAGCAAGAAATACTATTTTGAAAGACGCGGGGCAGTGTTGCTAGGTCAGTTTTCTGAAAATCCCTAGGGTTACAATGAAAAATCTGTAGATTTCTATTGATTGTATCATGTCTGACTATGATTTGTCATGCAAGTTAATTTAAAAAAAATGGTACTTTGTACAGTGAAAGCGCCAACTACAGGGCGCTGAAAGACAATCTCACTCTACGCTGAATCCTGATCATAGGCTAGGGCCGGCAATGCATAAGTAAAAAAAGACACGGACTTCAACAATATTTTAATTATTATATATTCAATATAAATACAGACATGTAAAGGGGTTAAAGTTAATTAAAAACAAGTTTTTAATTTTCTTTAATAAATATTAATTTTATCTTCGCAACCGCGTCAATTAATTAATTAAATTTAGTTAAGGAATAATTTTTTGAAGATTCAAATTGTTGAAGATACATAATATGTATCTTTTATAATATAATTACATGCATAATGCACAATGCAGAGACTTAACATCGTGAAAAGATCATTTATTTATAGATTGTAAATAGAAATTAAAGTAAACGCATTCGAAACGAATTGGAATATCTTATAGTATTAAAAAGTATTAATAATAAAGTTAAATTAACACTACTAATATTAAAACTATGATATTTATTTAAACATTTTTAAATAATCTAAATAAATACATATCAATATCTTGTAACATAATTCATTTCCATAACAATTCTATAATCTAAATATATTAAGTGTAATAATAATTTTGTTATATTTCAGGACTTTTATATATAATTTTAATAAAAATTTCAACGCTTTTTCTGCAGAGTCGGTTTAAATCGTCGAACATCACGGCAGGTCGATACGTACATTAGGCCCAATACAATTAGCATCCCAAATAATGCTTGAATGGTTCGCGCCGGTACGTTCAGGATATCCGGTCTTCTTCAGTAGAAACGTCCCCTAGTAGGGAACTTTCTAGTTATGATAACGCAGGTATTAATGAATTAAATGATTTCTTTACTATACATGTAGCATTAATTTTTCAATTTTATAATATACCATGAGAAATAATATTTCATTTCTAGAGAGGGTAACATACGCCTTAATATAAATATACGCGTATAGTATATGCCTATTACTAATAATTAGTACAGGACGTGCAGCTTCTCGAAGCTTTTAAGCTCGTTAATATACATACCTCATTTCGTAATTAAAGCTTAGGAGAACATAGTGTAAAATACACAAACTACTTGTAAGCGCTGATTTCAGTAATGGTTATCATCGATTGATTTTCAGATGTTTATATGAGTCGGAGCTTCAGGCAGGCTTGTTCGCAGTTTAGCTAATTACGAGAGTTATTAGTTAATATCATTAGTTTAGTATGGATTTACTTAGAACAATGTTCCCGAAATATTAATTATCTGTAAGTTTTTAGGAGTACTTTTACAACATAATTTCAAAGTAATATTATATTTTTGAAATATTGCCTATTAAGATCTTAATAACTAATGATAAAGTTAATTAATTTGACATCAGTTAGTTTGTATAATTTATATATATTTAATAATTTGTATATATTTATAATTCATGATTGTAATTGAGTATTGCACTTTTAGGCCGTAATTCAATTTTATCTTTAATCAATATGACATCGTACATGAATTATTAGATTCGAGTTTAAGTTTAGTTATCAAAACATCTTTCTAAGATAAGTCGGAAATATGCATTAACCGGGCGATGACATATTATATATAATATATTTTAGATAAGGTTAGATTTAGACTGCGTATTTACTTTAGGCTATACCTATTGATCACATTCAGCATTTGACAATTTTAGTTTTTATGTAGATTTATGACACTAGCTATAAATATAGGTAAGCTAGGTTATGTTTTATGTTAGGTTTATAAAATACTTATACTACATAATTATATAATAGGTATATATTATGTAAGTTAAAGTAGCTCGTAGTCTCATAGATTTTACGTATTATATGTATAATACATATAGAATTTCTATAAGCAAATTGACCTAACACCTATTAGGCTAGTTTGTAGGAAGGTTAAAATTGCCCCTAGATTAATATTAAAAATATATTAGAAACTCCTTAGAATTAAAAGGTTTTTCTTTAAATGGATGTAGAAAGAAAAATAGTAAATTTTAATTGGACTAATCAAGCGAGCCAAGTTAAAACTCGAAAAGAAAATATTTTAGATTCGTTATTATTTTATTAAAAAAAAATGGTATGCAAATGCACAATTAAGCAGTCTAAATAGAAACTTAAAAATACTAAAGGCATAGAAGTCATTGCTCCGGAAAAAATTTATAAAAAAAATATAAGTACCAATTCCTAGGGATAAAAAACCTCAAAACTCGTAATCGGTGATTTGTGTACGGAGAATAATTATACAATTATTAAACAGCAAATATTGTTATATTTAGGAAGTTCATTTCCAAAATAATTTCGTATTTTTTTTAGTTATTTAGAATCAAAAAAATAATTATAACCCCCTAGTATTTCAAACATGTTAATATTGTTATGAACATTATGAAAATAAATCTCAAAAAATCAGTCACACAGTTCTTTTTATTTTTGCAACTAATCTTTTTTTTCTTTTTAGCCCTTTCCATTTTACAATTAAAATTTTTGAATACTTTTATTGAAAATTATATCTATAAATTGATAACAAAAGAAAATATTGCGAGTTTCATAGATATATAAAAACCAAAAAAAGGAAAGTAATTATTACCAACTGATGTTTAATGAAGAAAAAATACAAAACCGAAAGATACAAAAACTGTAAATAATCCAGCAGAATTGAGTATACACTGCTTTTTATCATCTTAATTGTTAGAAAAGAAGTTTAACAAAAGATTCGTAATTAAATACGATAAAGAGCTAGAAATGTAGTGGTTGTGGTTTTAAGAAGTTCGTGTTTGTGCGAGTTTGAGTTGAGTTTTGTGTTGGTTTGGTGAT
Organism: Brenthis daphne; assembly: GCA_947093115.1. Classification (NCBI taxonomy): domain Eukaryota; kingdom Metazoa; phylum Arthropoda; class Insecta; order Lepidoptera; family Nymphalidae; genus Brenthis; species Brenthis daphne. Next base: position 26,362,858 of record OX352477.1, on the reverse strand, counting down.
ACTCGTATGTATTACTTGTTTTGTTTTATCAAAGTTCTAGTGATTTGTATGTATAATGAGAGTAGAGAAGAAATGCCAAGTCCAATAAAATGCCAATTTTTATGATATTTAGATATTACACAGAGCCAGTAATAGTCTATAAAATATATAACAAGGTTAATTTTAAAGAAGTTTTAAATCAAAGATTAATCTCAACTTGAGAAAGAAGTTTGAAGAAAATATTCTAATGTTTGCAATTATGAGTGAGAAGTTTTAAGGGGTTAGTATGTGCCGTTAGTGCCAGTGCGTTGGTAATTTTGTAGTTTAGTGATCGTAGTGTCCTTTAGATCTTGAAATCTTTACACGATAAGAGAATGTCGTACCTACTTAAACATGCCAACAGATATAAATATACACTACATAAAATAAAACTACTATAAAATATCATCTACTTATATACGGTGACCAAAACGGAATAGGTTTTTTAAAAAAACCTTTGCGCTACATAAGGGAAGATAGAATAAATTATATAATAAGAAACACCGGATGTTGGTTTTTTAAGCAAAACGTATAATTAAATAATAATGCGGCATAATAAAATTATAAAGCTATTATAAAGCTACAATACATTATTAACGGCTAAATTAATTTAATGACTCCACCGATATTCACATTTTGAAGTTTAGAAAGTATAGCCGGGACTTTATTTGAAATACGTAATATTGAAAATTTTACAAAGCTAGCAATAAATTTAAATAAGAAAAAAATAAGATTTCCACAGAGGAACATGAAGGTATTGGTAATGTAAGAGTATAAAGCCTATAAATAGAAATATAAAGCGTATAAATAGATATAAAAGCTTAAACTTACAAGAAAGAAGACAATGCATCATACTTCAGATACAAACGAATAAGTTGATTGATACAGAAATAAAAAGAATTTACATTTTAAATGCATTCGAAATTAATCTTAAAGTAGGTCTCTGCAATGAAAACCGTAGCCTACAAAGTGTAAAATGATATAAATATCGAAAATATGAATACAAAAGTTACACAAAATATAACATACAATTATTTTAAAAGAGCCTAACGAGACGAATATTCTTTAGATAGAGTATTGTAACGGTGAGTGAGAGAAGATTGAAGATTAGACACAATTATTATCTCTAAATACTGTTTATTACTAACCTTTTGTTTTACCTAAGCCTATTATATTTACCTCTGTAATTTTTGTTCGCTTTTTATTCTATGAGGGTTTAAATATCTTGCACTGTATTTATAATAAAAACATATCCAAACACGACATTTTTTTTCAGATTACATTAATAATTTTTTTACTTACAGCATATAACATATTTGCAATTAAGCATTTTACAATTATCTTTACGTTCCTTATAATTGAATATTTCGGAAAACTAAAACTGGTAAAGCATGGATTAGTGTGTATCTTAGGGATTGTCATCACGTTTCACAGTTTGCACAAATTTGCACTTGGATGGCTCTAATAATGATTAAAGGTTTGTTTTAGTCTTGCAAGCTTGTATATAAGTTATTTTTTTAAAGTGTCACGTGATAGTCTGTTCGTCTTGTCCATGTGGATATACCGAATGCGTAGAGCAACCTAACAATGCTTACGTCATGAACTTAATAATGGGATTTATTTCAGACCAAAGATAATGTTGATGGATATAGAGATTTGTGGGGAATACTTGTGGTGGCTAACCGATTTTGCGAATTGATAACATTATTCTTAAACCAGCATGAGGCTAGAAGGGATTATTTGGTTTAATTATTTTCACGAGTTTGTTAAAATGTTGCTATGAAAGTGTGAAAAGGCTTGCATATTTCTAGAGCATATTGTCTGCAAACTTCCGCGTTAATTAGATGCTTTTTGCCTTAAAAGTTGTTAGGATCATTCGATCATCGGTAATCATCTGGGTACGTAAATTTCTTTATAGTTTTAATAATACAATCATACATTAATGAGACTAAATATTGTGCAGTTTTCTTGTTTTTAACGATTTTCTTAAAATTCCCATAACATTTCCATGTGTTGGCTATTTGTAAGAAAAATCTTAACGTGTTAAAATATGTTATAATATTTCAAATGTATTTTAATGCAAATTATGCACTAAGATAATGAATATATTAATCGCAATTTTATCAGTCACAGTTCAGTTGGTATTGTAGTTATTAATTCAAATAATGATTACTATAATATCAAATTTTGCTTAAAGTTTACAAAAATATTGTACAATAAAAAGCACGAGTAGGGCCAACTAATGATTTATTTTCAGATCAACTTTATCACTAGAACGAATTTTCACTAAAAGATTGTTTTTATTTAAACACACTAAAAATGAAAATACAAGAACATTAAATGATTGATTTCATTTAACTTCGTGAGAAGAACAATTTTGCACCAAATTTTGCTTAAGAGTCCACAATCATCATGCCAGTTAGTTTCTTCGCAAATAATAGTAAGCTCGGGAATCTTCCAAAAAGCTTGTTTGTGTTAAATATGGTTTGTTTTTGTATTGTTACGGAAATTAATAATGAAAACACGCAAAATGCTAACTGATCCAATAAATGTCTTTCTTTGGTTATCCCTCGCTTCAGTGTTGCATCGTCCGAGTCTTCTCTCATAATAGATGCTTTTATTTGCATTTCAGCGATTATAATTTAATGGACACAGTTTATTTTGATTACAAAATTTCCTGTGGTCTATGAATATGCACCAAAATTGTTGCTAACTTTAACATCGTGAATGAGCATGGAGCTAGCTGGATATGGTTCGATAAATCCAAGATCTCTTACAGGTTTAGATGGTGTGATAGATTTCTTATCACTATACTATTTCTTAAAGCACATTATCAATGGTACAATAGAGGCAATGCAAGATTTTCATGACTGTTTTGCGACAATGTGCTTATAATTTTTATACATCCTAACGCTAATCATTGGTGTTTTTGTAATATACAGACCTTTATCCCCTTTATTGTATTAAATGCTTTTTATTTTAATAGAGGCTTTGATAATTTGTGGAATGTCACTATCAAATTTTTTACGATAACTCATTGCTGTGGCTAATTTTGCCCATTTTAGTGGAGTATTCTCAACTTCCAACATAGTTTCTGTGGCCGTTTACATAGTTTCAGCCCTTGCATATTGTTGATGATCAGTTTTTAATCTATACTTTTAAACTTAACATACACATTGTTTGTACAATAGATCACATTATATACATCACTTAGCAAATATGCTTTTGGGAGGAATCAGGTTAAACGATTGCGCGAATGTGCTACTCGCTCAGGAAAAAGCTCACGTAAATTGTAATGTACGCTTTCAGTGCTTTTGTAGGTAAACATAAAAATACCGAAACTAAGCAATGAATAAAAATATAGGTAAATACTAGCTGTTTTTATATTTTATAAAGTTAATGTATTATTTGTGATATAGTGTTGGTTTCATTGTTTGTTAGCAATTTCTTAGCTGGTTTGCTGTGATTCATTTGTGAAATAGTGAAATGACTTACTTAATTTTTGCATCAAAATTTAACAGATTTTAAGTTGATCTTATGTTCATATTTGCATTTTAATGGGAAAGGTGTGTTTAATATTTTTCTTGGTAATCATTAGTTGCAAAATCAAGAAAAAAATTAATACAGTTAATAATAGTAAAGTAATGGCTACAGTGGTTTTGGTGATGTGCTGTGGAGTGGAACGTTTAGTCCATTTTAATAAAGTTTTTTAATTTTATTTGGCAAACCAAGAAATAAAATATAAGTAAAATCGATGTAGTTATTAATTTGTGAAAGTTCATGTGCAAGTGTTTTTTAATACTCCATAATTTGATGTTCTAATTCGAATTGTTGTCGTGTTCAGAGTTAAGAGTTATAAAAAAAGGCTGTAATAAAATAAAAATTAAGTCTTGAGAATTTATTGAAATATACGAATTTTAAAATAATAATAACTATTATTTGTAGAATACTATGTTTTTATAATATTTTCAGCAACTTAATCCTTTTTTATATTAATAATTTCAGTTCCCACATTATGTAGGTAGGAAATGACGCAGGCATAAAGGTAGAGCTTGAGACAGTGTGATAAAAACGGTCACAAATAAATAAAAATTTTCTTCTAAGACACGGATAAAACACTAAACGTTCTTTTCAGCTAATCATCACTCTCTTTGTGTTTTTTTATGATATTTTTGCAGTTCATGGTTTTATGCACAGGCGAGGATTGTCATGAAAATTCCATATAAGCACAGATATAAGGCGCAAAATCTGATATCACACATTACAATACATAGCGTATGTATTTTAGATACACTAAATAGATTACGTAGTTTATTTATTTAAGTAATAATTTTTAAATCGTTAAGCTTGTTTCGTGTCTCTTAATATCTCATTACAGTTCAACGATATCTACGGCAATGCGAGTTTCGAGTCCAGTGTGGCAATCGCAGTACTAATATATTCTTTTAGTTTTTTAAGACCTTTTCACAGGGTATAGAAGTTGTAAGGAAAGCGATATTTATAAAGGCGATAGGACGAAGTGACGGTATATCTATTCTCTCTAAAACTCTTAGTTTTATATTACTTTAAAAATTATTCTACCATGTGAATACGTATCCTAAGTATTCACATTTTACTATAATTTTTTCGTGTCTACGTATTTTTCGTCAACTTACAGTTATAATGTTTTTCGGGGAGGTTCCGGTGCTGACCTTAGATGTAAAGCTCAGGTCGGGTCTAAGGAAAAAACGGTAATTCAAAACTGCTTATTATATATTATAATTAATATGATATCTAATAATATTTCATAATAGAATTTGAGAAGAGAAATGCGAATAATAGTTTCTTAATTAGGTCATTCAAATAAATTTAGATAGGGATCACTTATGTATATACATATATATTTTTGTTTTTTTGTGTTTTTTTTTTAATCAGTTTTGCAGTTAACTGATCTGACGCGACGTCCGGGCTGAACGATAGCGTTGACTTCTGCCGGTATTACGAGTAATATGCGAAACATGTCCGGACATAAGGTATAATCGTTTAACTATTAAGCAGGAACTAAATGTGTTTAGTGCATGAGAGGCAGTATTATAGGTCACTTCATAGATTTTACCCTAACACATTTGCCTTTTCCCGTGTCTTTGAGTCGTTTTGCAGTTTACGGTTTCTGCACGTGTTCCGGCTTCGGTGTGTGCGTCTGTTCACGATTCCTCGGTACCAAAAAGTAATAAGAATATGAAAAGGTATTAGATAACAAGTAACTAATGCACGACACGCTAATTTCTAGATAAATAATGTTCTTAAGTATTATTATTATATAAAGCTCAAATGCTTTTTTGTTTGTTTCGTGTGTTCGATATTCTTACAGTTAACGCGCTCTTCATATTTGCCAGGCAGCAATTACAAGGTGGCGATAAATAACATTAGAATCAGATTAAAAGGTACCCTGTACAATTTTAATATGAATAACAGTTATCATATGTATGAAGATTAATATAGGTAAATAAATATTTTAATGGAGGAATATTTTTGCTTCTCCGTGTCCTAATGTAATTCTTGCAGTTCCCCGAAGCCTGCTTATCGCCCCTAAAGCGAAAATGAGAGATAATTATGCAGTAAACAACTCAGTCGGGTGGAGTTGATGTTAGTAATTACAGGTAAAAATATTTCTACGTATGTTTTCAGTCATGAAATAAAAAAATAAGAAAAATACTTTGCGAACGATAAATATTGGCGGCTTAAGAATGACGCTATGTACGGCCTATTACGGATATTGTTAAACATACTCAATATGGCCGCGAACAATAAAAGCTAAACAAAACCAGGTAAAAAATTAATTAGGGGTACCTAATAGGATAAAAATAAAATCAAAAAAATATATTAATTATTATCACAATTTTCCATAATTTATTATTTGCTTGTTCTCGTGTTGTTTGATCTCTTTTTGCAGTGGATGATCTCTACAATTATTCTTCTAAACTGATTTTATACATTGGCTATAAACTGGTACAAAAACATTTGATCTTACTTGTAGTAAGTGTTGTCTAACAGAAGCATGTCAATTTTCACTATACTTCACTATAATAAATATAACTTTTTATTGTAACATAGTTCTTTGTGTGTCCCTTTAAATATCTTGCAGTTATTACACGTGCAGATTCACGAAGAAAATCAGCAGCAAATATGCACTATACATGATTGCGCTTGTAAGAAGCGGTAGAGGACTCCACTTTTCAATCAATAGTTGTAAAATACATTACACGCATGACTAACTATCCAGTACCTACACTTTACTTATCTACAACCTTTCGATAATGAATAGTTGTTTTTTTTTTTCGGATGTTTTGTATGTTTCGCAGTTAAAAGCTGATAATCTACGGCGCGTTTTAAAACCTGAGATGATAAACATCGAAACAAATATTTGCACATTTCTGTAAGTTGCACCAAATGTTCGACTTTATCAAAGTTATGTAACTAAAGCGTGATGGATGTCATGAGCAATAATTGATATAGCTGGTTTTGCTATTTGGTATGTTTTGAGCGCGCCCACGAGTCATTGCTGCTGCTTCCTAAGTAGAGGACTTCACAGTAAAATAGGTATTTGTTAAGTACGCATTTTATATAGCAATTTATCACAAGTACCTCATCCGTATGTTCAGTATGTTGTGCTGTCTATTGGTGTGTATATTTGTGAGTTTATTCCTATGAAACGTATGCTGTTCATATTGTGCTGCTTTAAACTAGCAATCGCGTAAGGTTATGTTTTTTTTATATATTATGGTATTTTATCACATTAGCAGGTGTTTTGGCAATGTACATGAGCAAAATTATGAAGATATGGTGTTTAAATGAGCAAATTAACAACTTACACGGGCACATAAAGGTACGAACTAGATTTTGTCTACAAGAACATTTATGAAATATTAAGTTGTCATCAGTAATCCCCTTCAAATCTTTTCCGACGACGCGAGCGTGATGGATAGCAGAACATGTACATCGTATGTACCAATATTCAATTTATTTTTCTTTTACTAGCTTCACGACGTCGCAAGATCGACTTTCACGTATGTAGGTACGATTTGTACGTTTAATAATGTTTTTAAATATTTTAGTCGAGGCGTCAATTTTATTAAAACACATGTTTTGATTAAATTTATTTAACAAAATACACACTGAAAACTTACTCTACTCTGAACATACGTAAATTAACGTATATATAGTATATATCTAACTGTAATAACAAATAAGCAACGATTTTTATAATATTTTCCTAATAAGTGTTAGGTTCGTAAATAAATATTAAATACATATATATATTATAAATATTTGGATTACATAAGAATTTGATAAGCTATAATATAATTTTTCACCATACTAATTAAAGTATTATTAAGATGTACACTAAATATTTATGATTCATAATGTTATGAGATCAAACATTTAATTGACTTATATACCAGTATAATTATACAAATAAGTTTATTTGTAACTTTAATATATATCTAAATTTCATTCTTTCTTCGTGTTTCTCCCATGATAATATTTTTCAGATGCGCAGGACATACAATGAAATTATCTCCATATTCTTCGAATATAGAACTTGCCTTATAGGATAATGATAAATTATATATAAGTATATGTTACAATAAGTATTCTTAATTAATATCATTTCAGGTCTTAATTAATTATAAAAGATAACCGGGCGATGACATAATATTATGTAGGTAGATTTATAAAGTAGATTGTAAGAAATTAGTTTACGTTTTGAAATTAGGTAGATAATATATATTTTTCATAGGTCAGGTTTTGAAATATTTTATTAAAATAACTTATGATTGGCTTTAAATTCAACTAAAAAAAGGTGATGCCTGTGGAGTTTCTTGCGCCGCTTCTTCTCCACAGAAGAACACCTTCCGAAGCGGTGGTAGATGTTTTCCAAATTTAAAAAATAAATATAATGAAAATGTTAATAATACTAAATATGGCAACATTCAAATAAATACAATTAATTTGCCTATTCTGTCGTTTCATTTTTTTTTCCTACAACAAATAAAAATACTTTAATCTGGAACCCCTATTGTTTTATTTTCCCTATTCCTACTAAATAAGATCTTATAAATATACAACAACTATATAAATAATATTTCGATTTAAATTTATAAAATTCGTAAAAAAATATACTTATACAATAAACTAGTCTTAACACAGATTTGATATCATTTTGAATTTTTATATTAAATACAAACTGTCAAATTAATAAGTTAAAATGAAGAAATTCTAACGTTGAATGTACCTTCACCAAATTATGGTACTATTTAATATTCATTATATCAAGTGACTAATGAGCCATGGAAAAAGTTATATAATATTATCCAGAGACTACAATTTTGAATTTATATTTTTTGTAATTGATGTAATTACCTATTTAAAAAAAAGTATAGTAATATTATATTCCTTGCAAAGATACTTGATTGCTATATAATTTTATCAAAAAATTGGATGTATGTAGTAGTTTTCGCAATATTTAAAAATTGTCTATACATTTTCTTCTTTTCTGAAAGAAACCTTATTTCCGAAGTGTAAAATACAATATATAAATAATATATTATGTTGCCTGGGTACGCAGGCTATTATTGTGCAAATCTAAACAAAAATATTTTATCTGGTAGTTAACAAAGACACATTTTAAAAAAAGTAGTAAGTTTATATCGAAAATATAGTAGACATTCATTTGAAAAATTGACATTAACAAAAAGATGTATCTATACATATTCTGTTATTTAGATGTATATGAGGGTTAATACGAACGCTTACTTTTAATAATTTTGAATCGCTTTGTGAAGGCTCATTAAAATTGTTTCCAAGTCCAGATATCCTTCTCGAAGATTAGGTACCTAAAAGAAGGGAACATTTCGTAAATGTTTATAAGGGGTTGGTTTACTTTCGTGCTAATAATTAGCTTTAAATTTTCTCAAAGCACGATAGCGGCAGAATCTTAGTGACTAGAGCCATCTTGATTTAACTTGGTGGTGAGAGTTATGGAGGGTAGAGGTAAGTAGGAGTCTGGGAGACAAGTTGTAAAAATATCCACCTGTATGCTGAAAATAGATGGCGCTGGTACGAAAAACTACGCTAGGAATATAGCTGTTCTAAATGAAGTGTTGAGTTCAAAAATTTGAAATTTTTCATGACTAAAGCAGTTAAATTAAATACCAGTATACAAAACCTGAACTATTTACGCAGTCTGAAACGATTTAGTAAAATATATAACCATCCTTGTTATCTATCTTACTCTAATTACGTTTAGTTCGCTTCCTTTAAAATGAGTCCACCGCTACCGCAGCACTACTCTTATTGAACGCGTGTTAACGACACATTTTCATACACAGTGACTCCTCCTTACCTCTACGCTCCATAGATGGAGAAGAAATACAGAGATGACTTTTTCTCCCGTCAGATGTCGCGATAACTATGGCCCTCAGTATTTTGTAAAGCTATATAGCGTGGTTGGATTTTTATTTTTTTCATTTTATTTAAAATTTAATAAAAACGACAAATTGTGCAGTGCCAGGATGCAAAGAAATTTTGTTCCCGAAAGACAAAAAAAGCTGAAGAAATTGTCGGCTAAAGCAATAAGATGACCAAAATTGGCGAAATCACAATTTTTATATTTAAAGCTATGTGGACACCATTTTAAAGAAAATCATTTGAAAACTCTTATATCGGCTACTGTAAATGAATATTCGTTTTTATTTGTTGTACTTTTTTACTTATTAATCTCAGAGTTTCATACAAAATTTCATCACCCATTTTACCCCCTTATGGGATTGAATTTGGAAAAATGCTAAAACACGTATTATATAAAAAATTATTGCTCCTTTAAGGGATGAATTGCGAAAAAATCTAATACATATATTTCTTATTTTTTATCTTAAAATTAAACACCACTTTCTGTGTATTTCACATTAAGAATGACAGAGTTTCATACAATCTTTAATCCCCTATTTTACCCATTTAGGGAATGAATTTCGGATTTTATCGGATCCCTACATTACATAAGGAATACACCCTCTAAATTTCATGTTTTTACGACCACCGGTTTAGGCTGTATGTTGATCCATCAGTCAGTCAGGACCACCGCAGGATGCACCTCTCTTTCTCAATTCTTCCTTTAGCTGGTCTAACTTACAGGTACAATACATTGTATAGGTAAGATGCGAACACAATAGAAGCAAAAAAACCAAGTATAAAAAAGACGTTCTAACAAATTGCTTAATAATAACCCCAGATTGAATGTAAATAGGCCACGTATACTTGTGGCGCCCTCCTGTGGAGAAATCTTTGTCATTATAATCACTTTCTAAATACAATTTTTGCTATTTGACAAAAGATGGCGCAACACGCTGCTCTTATATAGCAATTAAATTATTAAAAGAAAAATCACAAAAAAACTATTACTTATTAGATAGCAGCATTTCAATCAAATCAAACACGTTATTGCGGTTTTGGGTTAGTGATTATTATTATTATTATTGGGTTAATAATTCAGCCTTAAGTTTGCAATAAATACAATAAAATTACAAATGTCACACTGTAACTAAAAGACAATGATTTATAGAATAACTACCGATTCAACCTCGCTCCGCTCGAATTCCTTCCTTCCGTCTTTGGGTACGTTTTAACGGTCAGTATAGATTTTTCAGAGATGAGATATTTTCCCGCAGTAAAAAGTATCCTATATATATTAACCCGGATAACCGGCTATCAAAATGTGTCCACTAGTTTTCTCGTGATGCGTTCCCAGACAGACAGACAAAAAATGTAAAAACTATAGATTCGGCCTCTGTATCGATAATAATTACTATTTCAATAAGATTTTCCAAAAAAAAAAAATCTTACTGACTTGACTTAGAATTTTATTATATACTAGCATTGCCCGCGGCTCCGCCCGCGTTCAGATGACCAAAAACTAAATTCTTAGGTGTTACATATTAGTATACTCTTACATTGCAGTTTTTGTATTTTTCCTCAGAAATAAGATATTTTCCCGCGGTAAAAAGTATCCTAGGATCGCGCGCTACATCGCCCGGTTTATATAGCTTGAGCAGGCGGTCGAGCGATGCGGGGCAGAGGGGATGGACTCGCCGTAGGCATCTCAATGCTCGCCAAGCATTAAAAATGTTTCGCTACTAATTACTTCTAACAACGATATCTCAAAAACTATTCATCTGATTGATTTAGTGTAAAGAGCAATTTTAATCTGCATTAAATGACTAAGCTAACTAAAATATTCATTTGGATAAGGATTAATACCGAACTAAAGAAAATAACTTTGAAAATAACGTAATGTTTTTAATTAAAAATGTTAACATAAAAGTGGTTATTGTAAGTCAACCGTAAGAGATAGAGATATGCTATCGCGGACTTTTTTGTAGCATTTTTATAGATTTTGAATTCTCTAGTACATTACTTAACTGTATCTTTGCTAGTTTACGCGGCGTTCGCGTGGAAAGTTCCCATTTGGCGAGATTTTTTGCGACCTCTTCAACATTTGTCGCCGTATTTCAGCTAATTTACATAAAAGCATAATAAATTATATACCTAAACCTTCCTCAAGAATTACTCTTTCTATTGTTGAAAACCGTATAAAAATCCGTTCAGTAGTTTTCGAGTTTATCGCGTTCAGACAGACAGGAGGACAGACAGGAGGACAGACAGGAGGACAGAAAGACGCGGCCGGGGGACTTATTTTTATAATAAGTATAGATAGATGTATATTGTACATATATAGAGAAGTCTTAACTATTTTTTTATTATACACTTAAATGAATGGGTTTCATCAATTTCTAAAAGATTTTTAGGCAAATGATTATATAAAAGTGGCTTAGTACAGAAAAATCTCTTAAAATATCTCTAAAAAGGGTTTAGGGTGAAACACAAAACCACGTCTTACACTATTGTAATTTTTAAATAAATACAAATTATTTAAAAAAAGTCACAGTCTCATAAATGTACTTTAGGTTTAGGAGTGTCGTCTTAATATAATAATTTTTAAAATATGGTCAATATGCTTTTAACTTAAATATAGCTTTTTCCTGTACCTTATGCTTTTTTATTATCTTAATTATATATTATTATAATTAGTTAATTTTATATTGTTTATTGTTATATTATAATAATTTAAATAACTTCTTTATATCGAAAACTGAAAATTTTGTTATATCGACTTCATCAATGATATATTTATCCTCGTAATTAATATCCAAAGCAACATATTTTCTTGTCTAAAATCCAAATTAATCATGAGTTTATTGCAATGTTACCAATATATTATTTATTATCCTTCTTTAGGTTGTTTATTTTGTTAGGTAAGTTACAATATTGTAAATAAATCGATACATGTAATGCCATCTGTTGACCACATAATTAAAACATGCGTTCCTTACTTTTAATTTATAAGATAAATTCCTGTTATTTTGTTTTTATTAAATAAAAACCGTAAGAATAAAATGAAACAAATAAATAAATGTGTAAAATTATTTTATATTATAATTATAAACTGTCACAACAAGAGATTGCCGCACTACCTTACACAAATACACCTCTTACGAGAACCTTACTCTACGTACTACTAGACTTACGTTACATCACATGTAGAATGAGATATTTTTTTTATAAGTAACGATGGCCGACGACATTACTCCGTTACCATAAAACATCTTGACACCTTAATAAATTACTTTTAAAATAAGCGCCTTACTCATATTATGCGAATAATTGTTTCTAGAACCTTCTAATTACATATAAATAGACAAAACACATTTAATACACCAGAAGTCGAAATATGAGATATAAAAAGGTACACGATACAAATAAATTAGCAATTATAGAAAAAGTTATTTGAAATGTAAATACAGTCTTTATTTTACATTTGAGGTAAGTCCAAAATTGAAAATACTTATATCTCAATAAGAAACTTACAAAACTTTAAAAAACAGATATTTATTTGTGCTATATTTTTTTTATTTTAATTTAAAAATGTATGTATATCTATTTTATAAATACTGTATAAAGACATAAAATTCATAGTACCTAAAGGCCTAAGAGCCAATATTATAACATCAATAGACTAATATGCAGTTTATATATATGGATATGGTAGATTATGATTATTACTATTTTGTCATTTTCTTGTCTCGTCTCTCCACTTGTTGGACGTCACTTGAATGTTATCGAACTAAATTGGGTTTTTACTTTACTGTAATACTTTACCTTCATATTGTTAAACAGTAACCAGTGTTGATAAAAGCATTTCTCAAAACTGATTGAGTAAAGCACGTACTGCGTGACGAAATAATAACGTTGGTTTGGCAAAAACTTATCATTTAAACGCTGTGTTAATAATGCTGTACCTATTAAAGGAAATTAATGGAACTGTACATTTCTGTCTGATTAGATTAATATTATTTTATTTTTTTACATTTTTCATGATTTTCCCAGATACAATTTAATACATGTACATATAAGTATCTACTTGAATTCGTTTTGACAAGTAATAACAAAATGCCAAAGTTTCATATCGAGTCTTACGTCATTAAGTTTTCGCGTAATTTTATTAGCAGTTTAATTTAAATAATTTTTTTCCGTTAGATTCATATGATTTACATACATACACATTGTTTGATATAAATAATATAAACCATAATAGCACAGCACCATCAAAATAACTAAAAATGCACGAATATCTTTTTAAAATAACCGTAGTTAAATCTCGTTTTAGTATACCTACATTTCATTAAGCACAAAACCAGATTCGGTTATAAGAGTATAGCACAAAGTGACGTTATTTGTTTGTCGAATCCGGAAATATGACAGACTTTAATCTGAATCGTCGGGAATAAGTACATATTGAACGGAGTAACGTGTTGCTCGGCGAGATTAAGCATATTATCTTTTGTTTTTGTTCTTCATGGTGAGACGCCGCCAGAAGCTGGTCTTTTCCGCTGGAGGTTGTTCCTCCCTGGTCTCCTCCCCCCTCGTCTCACCTCGGAGCATATCTAAGAACGTAGGATCATTTTTCCGAACATTTTTCTCTATTTTTACAGCTTCAGCACTGAGTTCTGCCTTCAATTTCTCCGGACTCGTATTTTCGACCTTAAACTCGTTAGGGTCTTCTACGAATGCTTGTTGGAGATCACGCATAATCTTTTTGCGTATGGTCTTTTTCATGCTGAGATGTCTTTCGAGAGTTTTTACGTCGCCATTAGCGTATGTACGATAGTCGTCCTTCTTCTTTTTTACGCACTTTTTGGTTTTATCTTCATTTTCGTCGTAAGCCTTGCCATCGTACTGCTGATTCAGGCCGAAAATGTCGCGCAGATGCGGGATAGCTCGTTCAGAGGTCATCTTGTATGCAGGCGCTTGTCACGCCTAGTTTTAGATGATCACAGACAACTCATTGTGGGACCTGGAATTGAAATAAACATCTTGTTAAAAAAATTATATTAATATTTTTATAAAAGAAACATTACAATTATTTATAAGTACCTATAAATAACTAAGGTCATATTAAGAACATATTCTTATTGAATCTTTTGACCGATCTTGGTAAATCACTTCAAATCATTCAAACTATTACTAATCTGATTTTAATTTATGTAGTACCTAATTTTAAAATTTTATATTGTTTTCATTAATGTCTTTCTTTAACTCTTATTTTAAACCTTATTTCTTGTTTTTATGTGCGTAATTAAATATTTTTTTTGTGTCACCGGTTTAATAGATTGGACTTACTTAAAATAGAAGGTCACTACTGAATGTATCTCAGATAATTTCAAAGTATTAATATACAAGTATGTAGGTATCTTATTTCTACCGCCTTCGGTTACACTGCCGTTTTCAGGTTTCACATTACTTTGATTTGGGAGGCTAAATATAAATATTTTGTTTCAATTATATTAATTATAACATACAATTTCAAGTAAACCTACAATTTCAATAATTATTTTCAAAGAATTTAATATCATGCAAGTAATACCTAGCATGTAATGTACGTGTGGCTGTAATAAATGGCACACCTTTTGGGCTGTCTAGACTGACAGCAACAACCGTTTTGCTTAAATTAATTATTATTAGCTCGTTTATTGTAATGCCTAAAGGCATTGCAAAGTAATGTCTATAGTTAACATATATTTATGATTACATTACAATCTGTTGCGTCTGTTCATTTGGAAGTTGCGAAACAAAAGGTTATTATTACATAAGGCTATTTTTAAACTAATTTTAATTTTTGTGCAAAAGTAGATAATTTTAAGTTATTAAGGACTTAGAATTAAAGGTTCTTATTAAGCCAAATTTTATTCATCGTTGTGGTCGTTTACATATTATTATGGTAACATGAGCAAAAAATAAGAGGCTTGGTAGCGTGACTGATTGGCGTGATTTTTTTGTGGAGATAGTTTTCATATAGACTGGAGAGTGACATAGTCTGCTGCGGGAAATTATTTCATTCCTACAGGAAAACACGTTATAATACAATCCAATAAAATATTTATGATCAGAATTACATGAAACTTGGTATTAATGCTCATCAATACAATTAAATAAATACGTGTTTTAGCGTTTTTCAAAATACAACCTATAAGGGGGTAAACTAGCGGATGAAAGTTTGTATGAAAACTACCATTTTCCAGATTTTTTGTAGTTTTAGCGCGAGCGAAGCCGCGGGTTCTGCTAGTACACTATATCTGTTGTTTATTTACCTTTGAAATTTAGACGGTAGTTTTTTTCCGTGTGATATTTAAACAACAACAGAATTGAATTGAATTGAATATTTAAACATTTAAATAAATTAAGTTAAGATTTCGAAGCATTCTTAATGCTTATAAGGTGTTTTAATCACGAGGCATTATACGAGCTACACGTCAAAGCACATGAGGCGCAAGGCAACAATGGATAAGTGGAGGCTGCGTAGCGTGACTGCGCTACTCACGCTGTAACAACTTCCCTTGCGAGTCGAGGTGGATAAATGAGTTCACAAGTACTATCTTCTCAGTATAATTTCAAGGGCCAAATAAGTAATATAATCAGTAAAAGAGATGTGTACTGAAGAGATGTATTGTTATTATGATTGATTTTAATTAAACATGTTAAATATTTTTATTAATATTAATTTCAGCGTTCACTTTATATTGTGTTTAAACTTATTGTGTCCCCTAAGAGTAAAGTTATTTTTTAATGATTTATTACGTAAATGATTTACTCATATAGTAACTAAATATTTTTTTTGTGTGCGGTATGTTTAAAAAAATAAATTATTTACTTTAGTCATTAAAATAGTATACATATTATATTAATAACGTATTATGTATATTGTACACGACGACACGTAGAGGCAGTGCATCAACTCGAATACGATATAAAAACGTCGAGAACAATTCAAAACATTTTCTTTGTGACGCATGTTCAACCGTGACACAAGGCGTTGAATATGACTGTACTCGTACTCGTAGCTACGTAACTGCATCCGTACGTACGTCTCATTGTGTTCAAAATGTAATAAAGTGCGCTTCACTGCACGAGCTCCTCTCACCAGAAGAACAATGCGTTCACTATTTCGACCATTTTCGCGTACAACCTACCAATAGCTCAAAAATAATACACAATTTTCTATCTTCGTGTATAGAGCGAAGAGCGACAACAGCTTGGGGTGATTGTTTAAAGGCGTACATATAGACCGATACACTATTTGTATTGTACACGTTTACGAAATAATAGGTACTTTCTAGAACTTTCTAGACTGATAGTCTAGAAATGAGTAAAATAAAATAGAATGTGGTATAAACTAGGCACGAACAGTAAGTTTTAAAATGAAATGTGTTTAGGATGATATAATAAAATTATTTACACACGTCCCCACACATAATCCGAAATAAATTATTTTCCTAAAATTTTGAAATCCTGTATAAAACGTAGAATCATGATATTCCTAATTTAAATATTTTGCAGACGGCTCAACACAACAATTGTGTAGGTACCATTTTAGTAGTTTTGTGCACACGGCACAATACCTCCTATACAGAAACCTAAAATTGGTAAGTAATCGAAATAATGGAGTATTATAGCAATATATTATTCGAATCGAAAAGTATCAAATATTACGCCCACACTCAAAAAGCTTAATTTTAAATGTCACGGCACGGGATTTAGTAGATACTTTAATGTTAGCCGTAAAGAGTTTAAAGATATAATAGCGGTAAAGAAGCACATTACCGTGCGGTAATAAGTAATACATTTTCGTGCTGAGTTGCTGATGCCTTGTGTTCGTGCTGAATTAAATATTATATATTATAGGTATTATAATAGTGATTTACTCGCGCTTCGCTCAGCCCTCGTCCTTCAGGTAATTTGCTCTAACAAAAAAATAGATTATGACACTATGTGATCCAAAAATTACCTCTATGTACGAAATCACGTCGTTTAGTAGCTCCGTTGCTGCGTGAACGAAGGACATAGTAACTGGCAACCAAACATATTTTCGCATCTTATAATATTAGGAAAAGATATGTACATATTTTTATAATGATCTGCCCTCGCTTCGCTGGAATGCATCCTTATATTATACTCCCTATACATGTTACTTCAGGTCTTTCTGTCTGTGTATTACATTTCCTCCAATTCCGTCCAGGCGTTTCAGCGTAAAGAAGTAGCAAACAATTTGTTAAATATACATAGATAGGTACTGTGTCGGTCTATAGACATTATTTATTATACAAGCGGGCAATTAGAAGCAAAACAGGTTTTTATTTAAAAGATTTCAATCGATTGCATTTTATCTAAAACATCATTAAATCATACAAAATAGCGGTAGTAAAGCTAAGGTTTTTAAAATTATATAATACTAGCAGAGCCCGTGGCTTCACCCGCCTTCAAATTGAAAAAAAAAAATACTTTGGCTTTATGTTATACAGCGACTCACCCTCGCTTCGCTCGGGTTCGTCACTATGTATTTATATGATATTGTTGGGGGTGGGTGTAGGAGGGTGAAAAATACTTTACGACATATTCTCATACTTACCAAATATACAAAAAAAAAACATTAAAATCGGTCGAGCCGTTTCGGAGGATTGCGACCACAAACACCGTGACACGAGATCTTTATATATATAATTCTTCTGTGAGTGTGTATGTCACTGAACTTCTCTCAAACGACTGGACCGATTTTGATGAAATTTTTTGTGTGTGTTCAAGGGGATCTGGGAATGGTTTAGATTCACAATTTGAATAATAATTTTCATCAAAAAAATTATTAAAAAAAGTTTGAAATTTTCAAATTAAAGACGTGTAGACAGGACAACGTCTGTCGGGTCCGCTAGTATTTATATATTAGATTACATTCGTATACTACTCTACGACTGGGTGCATGCGGCATTGTATTTCATGTTGTTCGCAGTATACGGTATAACGAAAAAAAGTGGCGCATATTTAGAACTTACATACATAGAACCATTCGCATCGCACGTCCCTTGTAGGAAAAAAACTACGTCATTAACGCTAAACACGTTGAACGGATACAGGACTTGTCAATCAAACTGAATCAACATTAAAGTCAAACTGGATAATTACTGAAAGAAATCTGCAACAATTCATTTTTCACACTAATGAAAATGTATCGTGTGAACATCTCGCTGTTTCTACGTTTATAATCTAATACTGTAAAAAAGTGCGGTGTAGTGCCGTGTGAACCCAGTCTTAGGCTTTTATAAAAGTCATCAATGTTAAACGATAAAGAAATTTAAAATAAGAATCGATCGTTTTTTTGCTAATCAACATCCTAGTGTTTTAGTGATTATAAATATAAATAAATGTGTTGGGACATTAACACACAGCACCCTCTAGTTCCATGGTAAGCGATGAGGCTTGTGTTTTGGATACCATATATAACTATAGTTGATACACATATATAACCTTAAATACATACATATTATAAATATAAGCACCCATCATTGGAGTACAAATATTCGTGCTCATCACACATGTAAATGCCCCCAGCGGAACTCGAACTCGCAACCGCTGGCACAGCAAGTAGGGTCACTACAAACTGAGCCAAACGTGTCGTCATTGCACAACTGTTTTATGTAAATTGCAGTTCGAAAGTGCAATACACTAAATTAATAGGCGTATGTAAAATAAGCTATTTTAGTTGTTAACGGTAACTGGGTACATTAAATATATTTTTTTATTGATACAAAAGAAATCTTTTTAATTACGTAATATATTGTAGGTAAATGTAGCAACAATCAGTGTAAGTAATCACATTTTGGGCAAGTTAACAGCTGACATAAACATTGAGAGGGTCAACGTACTTTACCTAGCATGTGATCAAGCATCGAGCAACCATCTCCGTATGACGTCATACGTCTAAACAAAACTTGTTTTGTACATTTCAAATGGGTCTTGCGACTTGCAGTATTTTCATTTTGTTAGCAATTTTAACTTAACATGTTAAATATTAAATAGTAAGGGATGATTAAACATCCCCCCCAACGTGCGTTCACCTTGTCGTGGTGGGGGGGCTCAGTAGTGCCCGGCAACCCAACCGGGCGCGAAGCCAAGAAACGCACAGGGAGGTGGCCCACTTCGGTGGGCGGTGGGAGGTGGCCCACTTCGGTGGGCAGTGTACCATGTGGGTTGCTCCTGGTACTTCTCTGATAGCAGAGTGGACCTTGGAGCAACCCCATGGTTGTGGTGGTCTGCTTCGGCAGACCTGCCGTCGGGGCGTCGTAGTTGAATGCGTAAGCGATCCTGCGACGCCCCATTAAGACGGGGGAAGGTTTTGTTGGGTTTTAGTGGGTAGTACTGGCTTTATTACGCCGGTGAGTCCCACACCTCGTGCGTAAATGCATTTCCCAACGTTAAAAAAAAGGGATGATTAAACATATTACAGTAAGGAGAGATTTTAGAAAGAGAATGGTTATAATCTCTTTTTTTAATCAGATATTCATATATTTCATCATTTCCCTAACACAGAACAGAACATGGCCATTAGCGGCGAATTTTGTATTCTCCGTGTCATATATAATTAATAATAATTGCATTATTTAAACTTTTTGTTCGTGAATTGAACTGAACTGAACTGTTCCTCTTACAACCCAATATTTCTCGAGAAAAGGGTAATTTTTCATACCCAATAAACCTACATGTGTATATATTTTTTTAATTATACTTTAACTAAATAACAGAAATAATTTAATATTTCTAACTTTTATAAAATCTTTAAACTTGTTAATTATGAATAGGATTTTATTAGAATTAGCCAGAATTCATTCATTATATAATTAATTATTATTAACTAAAAATATTGCTTGCGATCATTTTGCATAATATTTTTTTGTTATTTGAAGGCGTAAAAATCACCGAACAATTTTCAGCTTTCAGTAAAAGGATCGTGACGGATAGGGAGAGAATATCCATTGTATATTTTCAATGCGATGACATTTTTGTAAATTATGTAGGTACACTTTTAACAGTGTTTCAGCGCGATGAAAGGGTCCTTTGAAAGCGTTCTTTTATTATAATATAGTTTTTGTTCATTGTGTGTACAATATTTAACAATTGTTTACGAGGAAATAAAAATTAAAAATGAACAAAATATTGTGTTTTATTTACTAAAGTGACACTTTTTACGTTTTTTATAATATTTATTCGTTATCCCTGTGACAAACAAAAATTCAAATTGTTTTATTGCAGTACATACATAAAAACATAGCACATAATACAGAAGTAAATGGACTATTTGTGCCGTTATCACTGCCGCATTAAAGATTCATTAGCTCTAGCGTAAAACCCCTTTACAACATCTGCGTAAAATGTATTATTTTGTGACACTGACACATTTGAGTAACGTAGGTTTAATGTAGGTCCGTGAGTAACGAGGGCACCCAATTGTGAAGCTGGCCGTCATCGGTGAGCGTTTGTTTTTTTTTTATTTAGCTCGTGCAAGGCTTACGGCCATGAGTTAATTAAAAAAATATTTTTCTAATACTACGAGTACCTAGGTATAGACTGTAGTGTGTAGATGGAGTGGACGGTCCGTTTCTGTCTTATTTATTTAATCATAATGTTATATTATTATTGGTAACATATAGTTGGTCAAGTTGTAATATTTTACAATACGCAAGGATTTAAAATAATATCGTACACTACTTTTTTCCGGGTCTCTGCTCGTACAAACTACAGTAAAATGGCCTAAATCACTCTCACTTGGATCGTCGGCGGTCGACGTGTCATCAGTCCCAGCCAGCTAAGCACTTCTTCTATCATATCATAGGTTATACCTATACCTATCTCTAAATCTGTCTGAGACAAAATACTTATATTATTATAATAGTGGCTTTTACAGAAAAATAAGTTTGAATAGCCTTATATTATTATATACCTACCATATGATAGTTGGTAACATTCGGTTTAAGAACATAAATAAATTTAAATAAAAACTGCAGAACGAATGCGTCCTTGGATTTTCCTTTAAGACAATAGTGTTTATTATGTTGTGTTTAATCAAGTGTTGGGAATAAATAATGATTATTTATTAATTTAAGTAAGCAAGTGCTTTTAGAGAAAATTATAAGACGAAAACGTGTAATGTAAACTATAATTCAGTGTGAAGAAAAATGGTGAAAACAATCACTATAATAAAAAAATATTAACATATTTATATATACTTGCCGAACCCGCGTTAAATATACAAAAAAAAAAACTCTAGCTTTATGTTATACAACGATATAGATATAACTGTGATGACAATTGCAATTAATAAATGAGGGGTGGGGGTAGGAGGGTGAAAAATACTTTACGACTTATTCCCTCCAGTGGTTTTTCTGTGATGCGGTAACAAACAGACAGACAGACAGACAAAAATTCTAAAAACTATAGATTCGGCCTCTGTATCGATAATAATGTTTATTTCAATAAGATTTTACAAAATTTTTTTTTATTAGTAGTTATTAGTTACAATTTTATTATATGTACCTATAGATTATTCAATGTTATGTCATCCAAAAACAATATAAAGTCCTAGAATTGAGGATTAACTTTAGAATTTAGAGGATTAACTTGTTATTTCGACGTAGAATTTATTCCTTATGCAAATTTTGAAAGCTATTATACATACATTATAGTTTTAGAAGTCTTTGTCTCACAAGTACAGTATGACACATGTCATTTATTTGCTTACGTAACCATTTAAAAAAAACATTTTGAATGTTACAGGAAATTTCTACTCATATTACTGTGTGCTGAATGCGTTAAAAATCGATCAAAACAATAGTTCACCCATTTCCATTACGCAATATGTGTTGTACGTAATGTTTTTCGTTTATTTAAGTATTTTAAAATGAAATTTCAAGCCTCGAAGTTGTAATAGATATATTCTATATATTAGTATTACTATTCTTAATTAAAGTTATAATTTTAGGTTTTGATGTAAAATTATTTCACTTCAGCTTAGTGTAGTTACTTTCAAATTTCTATTATACTATATTTTTCATTACACATCAGTACTGCGAAACATTTATTATTATATTCACTTTAGTCTATTATAGTATAGTCGTCACGTACATATGTATGTATTAAGTTATTTAATATATTGATGTAATCGTCCGGAACCATTTATTCTAAATGTAACAATTGCTACTTTATAATGAGTTGAATATGCAAAGTAGGTGATTTGAAAATTTAAAGTAGTTCGTTTAGTAATTCTATTTACTATCTAGTGCATGTAATGCTATACAAAATATGATTGAATTCAATTATGTTGCTTTAATTTTTTTATCTACACTAGTATTTTAAAGAGGAAAGATTTGTATTTTAGTATGCTTGTAACGATAAACTCAAAAACTTTCAGTTTTTGCAGGGCCGGTTTAGATGAAATTTGGTAAGATGATAGTTTGAGACACTGGGAATGACAGGATATTTTTTACTTCGGAAATCATCCCTTAAAGGGGTGAAAATGTGGATGAAAGCTTGTATGGGGAATCAACCTAGGGACGAACTCGAGCGAAGCGAGGGTGAGTCACCGGTTTTATATATATTTTCTTATTAAATTCAAATATAAAGATATTTCGATTATAAAATTAATTAATAACAAGAAATAAGCGTGTTCAGGGTTAATTGCTAAGCATATTAATGCTCTATTTTACCCTTCCCATTCAACAATAACCATACAATAACAATACGACCCCATTTCTTGGTTTGGATTAAAAACAATGTTTTTTTTTTAATTATTACATAATATGCCTATTATAGTCACAGTACAGTCACGTCATCCTTAAGAGCACGTAAGCCGAAGTCGATATGTAGCAATTAGATAAATTTGAGACCTTGGCAAGGCTGATGTGGCGTTCTTGAAACATGAAGTCATTTCATAAATCTGCTTTACATTTTTATACATAGGATAAAATAGTACGAGTTAGAAATATAATACTATTTTCTTATAAAAATATTAAAACAATAACAAAAAACAACGTAAACATACTGTAATGTTTATTTTGTTTGTATTTGTTTTATATTTTGCAATATTTTTTTCTTTTCTATTTTTCATTTATTTATAGTTAATATTTATGCACACGTACACAATATTCAGATTTAATATTTTAAACTAAAGCTAGCACAAAAAGTGTTTAAAGTATACACAGAGTAATAATAAAAGTGCAGTACGTTGGCGTCGCGCCCTGATAACCACAACACATGCCGAGAAAAATAACTCTATACTTACTGCAAACGTTTTTTGCGAAATTACTTTGCACTTGCAGTTCTACAATTTAAAGAAAGAAAAATTATCTGAAATAAGGTTATATTGACGATAGGCACTGTCTATATTTGTGCGAGTATTTTTTTCAAAATATTAATTAATGCATGAACCAAATAAGATTTTTATATAAATTTATTATGGAATGTCAAAGATTGATACAATTCAAGGCATCCTGAAATGAGTTGAGGCAGAAAGTTAAAACGGGAACACGGGTAAGTAAGGAGCATAATTTTGAATTTTAATGATATTAGAGAGAATTGTAAGGATGATGATGAGATAAGGAAGAATGATGGCGAAGACGAACGAGGAGCCTTTTGATTTGAGCCCGTTGAAGTTAAGAGATATGGTCATATTTCCGCAAGCAGTACACAAATGAAACGAAGAGAGCGATTTAGAAGACGAACTAGTTTGTTTTGTAGTTACTGTGTCACATCCAAATAAAAGACGTCAACAAGATCGAGGGTGGGGAATAGAATAGATTGCGCTGGCATTTGTAACTTTAGTTGTGAAAGTTAAAAAAATTATAATCATCAATTATCAGTATAATGTCATTTATATCAATGTAACTTAGGAGTAACTAAAGAAATTCTAATCAAAATAGACCAACACATTACTCATGATTGTAGCCCAAAACCTTATAATTTGCAATAATATAAGCTAGCCACTAGACTAACGAGGCAAATCTACATAGGACATACACGATAATATTATTTAGTAGGATTTAATTTTTAATACAATATTTTCCTACTTTGTAAATTTCTTGGTGCACGGCAGTCATAATTTTAGCTTAATGTATAATTTTGCGGTTTAACCAACGTAAAACCGTAGCCAAGCGTTGGTCAAGATTTATACTAACAAGCTTTCGCTATTGCCTCTAATGGTGTACTGTAGAGCAAAGCATCTCATCCTTTGAAATATTCAAGCGTACTTCCAGAGCGAAAGTGCGCTATTTATATTTTAGCCAGTTCACAAATTTATTTACAAGACAAGCTATATTGTATATTATATTTAAAATGTGAACTTTGATTAAATATTTGTATGAACTGTATTATTTACAAAAAACATATATTATGAAGATAAATTAACATAAATAAATATTTAAAATCAAGTATAAATTGTGTTATACAAGTATATTCCACTTCATATTACTGAAATTAAACTTAAAAACAATGATGGATTAAACTAGCATATTTACGTATAGTTTCTCTTATTGTGGTCATGTTGTCACCCTGTAGGGCATTTGTGTCCCGACGCCATGCACGCAGTACGGCGCTCGCGCACACCGGATGTTGCGTATACGCACTCTCTTTGTTCCTTCATTCATATTCAACTCCACGCGGATTAGTATAAACAAACCTTTCTCCCTATAAAGTCAGCTATATTACGCCTCTAACTATCCACGTAATGAGAACTAGTATTGATTCAAATAAATACTAAATTGAATGTTAATAATTTAATAAGATTAAATTTGTACATTATAAGTTATAACGTAGAATAATTATACACAGCACCATCTAGTTCCATGGTAAGCTACGATGGATACCGAAACTCGTAGATACACTTCACATATATAATTTTAAATACATACATATTATAAATATAAACACCCATGACTGGAGTACAAACAATCGTGCTCATCACACAAATAAAGGCCCCCAGCGGAACTCGAACACGCGATCGCTGGCACAAGTAGGGTCACTACAAACTGAGCCAAACGTGTCGTAAGTTATAAAAAGGAATACACTTAAATTTAGTTTTTTAACATTTTTAATACAAACCTTAACTTTATGTCCACACAATAGACGCTATAAAATCTACATACACGGTTAACTTATATAAAATAAATTATAAGGCTTATTTCAAATTACAAGCTAAGTATTATTACCGCATTATTAAACTTTTCTTCATTAAGATGATTAGCTGTCCTACACTGAGGAAGGGTAAAGAATAGAGTGTTAGAGCAAAACGGTCTCCATGTCAATAGGGTAAGATTTATAGGTTTTGTATTAATACATGATGGCTCTCTATTTGATGAGCATTCCATCTCCACACGTAATCAACTAATGGATATAGTACACGTCTGCTCGCAGCCTCGTCCAGATGACAGAGAGGAATGGGTCTACTTTAAACGATTGTTTGATTAGCTATTTAGCTTTAGTGATATAAAAATGCTATAGAAGTAATCTTGTGTGTAATTTGTCGCATTATCAAAAATAATAAATATAATTGAAATTACTGTTGAACAGCTAGCGCATTAGTATGTACTGATCTTTGAATGAGGTTTGTGCCTGATTCCCAATACTTTACTATAAGTCGATAATATAAATTATTAAAAAATAAATGAAAATTATTATATAAGTTTCCATTTTCTACAATAGTATATGAACATAATTTTTACTATTGAATGAAGGTGATTTAATTTTAGCTGGAAATATTTTCTACCAGTGAAATAAAAGAATTCTGAGAGATTTTGTGTTAATATGTTTCGTACGATTTATTATTCTTTTTGTTTAAAACGAGGGTAGCACTTGTTCGGCCTGATAAATAGACCGGCTCAAAATGAATCCCCTCATTTTTCCCTGCACGAGGTTGATCCAGGGAGTTAAACAATTTCCTCCTGCGGTATCCAATTAACTTTAATATTGTAAATAACCTGGAATTTAAGTATACATATTCCATGTAATTTTAATCGTACGGTAGTTTTTATTTTGTAAACGTATATTTTGCTTTAGATATTCAATATTATAATTCATGATTTACTATTAAATTCTTATTTATACATTTTTATACTATTTCAAGGGATAGCTTAGAAATGCTTTTACTTAAACTCAAATGTTGTCAAATCTTACAATAATAAAGTATAAAGCGCAGTGAACTTTTAGTTTTTTGTGTCGATTCTAGAATCCATGCCAGTGCAGTGGCTTACAAAGCTGCCAATGGGCGATGATTCCCACGGGTCGGTTAAATAATAGTTACTTAACTATTCTCAGTTCACTCATTGCGCAAATCAAGGCCCGCCGTGTGATAATACCACAATATCTGTATTTATATTATAAAGAAATTGTTTACAAAATATGCCAATTACTTGGTAAATGCTTTGAGTACGTAAAACAGGTCTATAAGTTTACTCAATATGACAAGATGATGAGTTTTACTCGAAAAAATGGGGTCTCTTTTTAAGGTTACCGTATACAAAGACCACTCTGTCAGTCTTCCTACCTTTAAAGAGTATTTATATTTTTAACTGAAGTAGGATCTTTTTAGACAATGAGTTTATAATAAGATCATTGTTTTTAGACAAGTTTTTTTTTCCTTTTGTATTATGGGTTTCAGTCTCTATTCAATATAAGGTAATGGAAAGGAGGAAAGTATGGGGCCCTCAGTGTGAAAGATATCACATACTTCTCAAAAATTTGAATTTGATATAACATTTTCAAAAAGGATTATTGTTTCTTATAAAATATGAAAATTAAGCACTTTAGTATCATATGAAGCTATTAAGAGTCAATAAAACTAGCTATAAAGTAAGTAAAACTACTCTTTAACGTGAGGCATAAAAAGTTATCAGTGCATATAAAAACTATTTAAAACTCTACCATAAACTACTGTTATTATTCTCGAACCTCAGGTTTACGAAGACATAGGTAACATTTATCTAAGTCAAAGAAAATTATTTTATTTTGTCTATGCACTACCGTAACACCTGTACAAGTATATTATTACGATTATATTAAAGATTGTTTTGTAATAATATTTCCTCTAATGATTATCCTTTGAAAGTTTTCCCATCTAAAGTGTCAGAGCGACACAGTCAGGGTCAATTTTGATCCGTAATGTGACATAACGCGACGTGTGAAAAGATTAGTGAAAATAAAAATACGCTATTATTCTTCTCAGTTATTAGTTATACAGTCTCACAACCTCAAGTTTCTTCATAATTCGGAATGGTACAATCAGATAAGCGCCTTTACAGCCACCCAACCGTTTTAATTGCTGTTTTTTACTCATTATGTGCCAATGATATTACGTTTTAATGTTAATTTTATATCGCGTGTCAAGGCATATATTAAATGAATGTGGAACACATTGTTTTTTATTGAACTCCAAAATGAAGGTCGATTTTTATTTCATTTTGGTAAATTCAAATAATTCAACACAGACTTCAATCTACCAAGTTATAATAAGTACTAATATTTGATGAAAACTTTAAGTAATTGCAATTCGTTGTTTATACATATTTATATGTAATTAAAACATAAACATAAATATATATATTAATGAGCAAAAAATTTACGTAGTAAGATCATATTAAGTATTGTGTGGTAATTATGATGTAATAAAAAATTAGATAATCACCAAACCTGTTTATTTTATTGAGGTTGCTTAGAATTAAAGTGTCTCCCTAAATCTAAGTAAGTCTAAATGTTATTAGTTAGACACATAAACAAACACCAATAATAATAAATGAATACGTAATATTTTTGTAAGTTCTGAATTACATAAATATAATCTCATTTTTCGATTAAAGCCGGAATACAGTTATATTAAAACAAAAAAAAACACAATACATAATAAAATCTTATCGCAAAGTGAGTGGTAGTTTGCAAATAGCCTTAAGATTAAGGAAAACGTGAAACAAAGATTTAAAAAATATTGTCCAAAAAATTCCCACATATACGTCACGATTTCGGTTGGTACTATTAAGATTTAAGCAGCATCAGCAATCTGCCTGCGACATCTCCGCTCGAGTTCTTCCCGTGATTCGCCGATAAATTCACCGTGGGAAAACACTTTGTTTTTCATAGATCAGTAATTAATTACTATTTTTCATATCTTAAATGACGTACTGCGTGACACAAGAATTTTTAATATTTATTATCTTAGTACAAAAAAAGATTTTTTTATATTACAATACAATTCCTTAGAAATTGAAACATACCGCTATGAACAATATGTGTATTCTATATTTCTATTATTTTTTTTTCTATATTTCTATTTTTTTATCTATTGTTGCAAATTTTTGTAATATGAGTACGTGAGTATTATTTGTATTGTAGCTGTAAAATACTAAAGACTTGGACACTTTACAATGATAACTCTTCATATGTATTCATGAATTTTTATTATTATAATAATATTATCAAATAAAGTAATGTTTCCTCAATTTATAGTTACTTTACGACGCCTTATTTATTAGACTTCAACGATATACTTGTTTATAATGGGAAGATATATTTGTGTTATATTTAGCTATCATAAATTATTAGATACCTATTGCCTGTATCTGGTATAAGACAAATTCATTTGAAAAAGTAATATTAATTTTGAACGTTAAAGTTTTTTTATTAATGCTATTCGATATTTATTTAATAACATTATTAACTTTTTGTCAGTCTTGTCAGTGAATGGCGCCGCTTCCTCGTACTAATGGCTCTCTTTCCGACTCATCGATCACGATGCGTGAAGTCACACCTCATTGCGTAGTCACTTGTGGATTATTAAATTGGTATTTTTTTTAATTTACAAAGTACTTACATGTAAAGTTGTTATGATACGTAAGAAACTAATCAACAGATCCAAGTAATTTATAGCTTATATACCTACTAAAGCTCACTGTATGATCAGAGATAACATTCTCGTAATACTACCTATACAATTCTTTCTTAAGACATGTCTATTGTATTAGTTATTTCCGTGTATGATAACATTGTACAAAGTATTTAAATGATAAATAATGATTAAATAAAAATTAATCATCATTCTCGTAACTTCTGATATGAAAGCGTAATATATCAAATATCTTGCGCACAATCAGTGTGGAATGGATCACGTATAACATAACATCGGAAGAAGTCGATTTCAAAGTCATTTCCTTTATACAAAAAATACCTATATCTCATTATTTGTAATATTATTCATTAATCATTATGTTATGTTGATAACGTTTTTGATGTATTTGTGTTTATTAACAGAAATGGAAATTTAAGATGATGTACATACACATAGGTATCAAATATTTTTTTATTTTTATGTACACTTACTCGTAATAACATAAATTGACCAAACAAAAGTTAAATGAATCCAGCTGCAAATGACAACTGCAGCTTTATATATTTTAATATTTCTTACTCCAGCTTGCATCGAAATCTACATATTTTAAGCCTTTTCAAGCCTTAATTGTATGAACTAGTTCTATTTGAATAATTGACATTAATTAATAAGTGCTTCAGAAAATCATGACTCAGTCAAAAAATGAATCATATTTCAGGATGAAGTTAACATTACTCTTAATAAAAAAATGTAAAACCGTATCAATCATAAATCCTTATAGATTAATATTTATAGAAATTATAAGTTTGAGGAAAGCGAAATCGAATGATGACCGGAATCGGTAGTCCAATAGTAAAAGTGCAGACATGATTGTCAACGCATGGAGGGGCAAAGTGCAGAATAATCCATAACCAATTCATTTTGTGTGACGGATGCATGAACTGAAGCTAAGCTTGTTATTTTTAGAGACATTGACTTCCTAAATACTTAGCAAATTTCTTTAGAAAATTTATTTTCTTATCATGATCTTCATTCTTTTACTAGCATTGCCTGCGGCTCCGCCCGCGTTCCGATGACCAAAAACCAAATTCTTAGGTTTGCACTTTTTGTATTTTTTCTCAGAAATGAGATATTTTTCCGCGGTAAAAAGTATCCTATATGTTGACCCGGATAACCAGCTATTATCATACCAAATTTCATCAAAATCTATCTAGTAGTTATCTCGTGATGCGGTAACAGACAGACGGACAGACAAAAATTCTTAAAGCTATAGATTCGGACTCTGTATCGATAATAATGTCTATTTCAATTAGATTTTCCAAAAAATATTTAATGTACAGATTCGACTTAGTTACAATTTTATTATATATATAGATTAAAAATACTGGTAGCTGGTAAACTAAATAGTGTGCATATTTGCAATTTTTATGGTCACGTATTTAATTTCAACGACAAGTAAATAGAAATATTGTTTTATATTTTTCCTAAATCGCTGTTCACGAAATAAAAAGAGTCTGTTTAGGTAAGTCTGCTTTAATAACCTCAGACATTTCTTTTGTACTCATAATCGATATCGTAAAGTGTATCGAGATTGCTAGAAAACAGTTAAATACTATCTACTAGATCTATAATGGTAATATTCAAGCTGAGAAATGAAAAACGCATCTAACAGTGAAAGTACAATAAAGACGAGGAGATTGTTTCACTTAGGCAAAGATCATAAGAACAGAATTTACTTATTTGTCTGTAGATATACCTCTTTATATACACTCAATGGATGTTTTAGAAAGTTAATTTAAAGGAACCAAGACAAATGTTTATACATCTTACACATTGTACCTAATAAAAATTAATTAAATGCGATACATCCTTGTCTAGAAATAATGTAGGAAACTGAACATTACTTTCTCTCGTCACTTATTTCTTCTCCCCTTAGATTAACTGATGGTGAGTCAAGTTTACAATTAAAGGAAGAAAAAAAAATGATCAGAAATTTTCTACGATCTTTTAATTATAATAATAGGCTCTACATATATATGAATGATAAACCTCTTTCATTTTCAGCTAATGTTATCAAAGTTCAAAGTACAAATTAAATTCAAAAGTACTTGTAATAAATCTAATTGAATAAAGTTTATTTCATTTCAAATGAGTGTTTGTTAGGCAAATTCTTGTTCTATTATCTACTTCCCTATCGCAATAAATGTATTTATTTTTGTATTTAATTAATAAGCCATACTTTTTTGTTTTTGTTATTTATCTATTACGTAAAGCGCAATATTGCTAGATACGTCTACTTAAGAAAATTGGTAGGTTGATAATACCTCTGTTGTCACTGAATTCGATAAATTCGTCGTGATTTTCGTTTCCTAACTCGAAAGAAATACATTTCAATGCATTTGTTACAATTGTGTGCACATCGAGTCACGAAGCGTTGAAATTTAAATAAAAAATCGAATTTTGGCTCTTTAATTATAGCAATAAGGTTGAAATTTGTTCAAGTAATATAATTTTACTTCAAAGGAGGAAGCGTGTGATGCAATCGCTGGCTCAGGCTCTCGAATCAAATTTCGTGACCAAATTTACTTAAGAGAGGTTCTGATAAGATATCGGTGCGGTAAGAAATTGGCAGTCATTATTTTGAATGTGACAGGACAGTTGGTTTTCCTGACCGTGTGGGTTTAATGTTTATTTTGCAAGAATTTTATTGAAACAGTGGAATGTAACACGAATCTTGTGCTTTAAAATATGAATACATGATTTGATTTTTGATTTCGCCAATACTATTCTAATCAGGCTTATTACTTAATTTAATTCTAATAAATATTATTCTATTTTCTAATAAATATTTCTGAATCAGTTATTTGTTATTTACGCATTACATACATACATATATAGAAATAACGTTTTCTAAATTACACAATAGGTACTTTATTATTATATTTGCGAACTTAAATATTTTGATTTTTGACAGAAGAAAATTAAAAAGCTTAATTTTTTTCTACATCTTGCTTATTAGTTTTTGTTTTTTTTTATTACGAGACTTTGGTTTGGCCCTTATTGAATCACTCAAGTCTGTCTGTACGTCTTTACACAGTCACACTCCACTTTAGATAATAGATGCAGCTGCTCAGAGTCGGACAAATATGTTTTACTAGCGGCTCACCCTCGCTTCCCTCGGGTTCATCCCTAATGAAAAACAAAAGCAAATTATTCATCTGAAATCGTACATTTTTCCGAGGTAAGAAATAACCTCTGTGCTATTCCAGATTATCTGTGTGCTATGGCAAATTTCATCCAGATCCGTTCAGCAGCTCTAGCGTGATTGAGTAACAAACATCCATCCATCCAAACTTTCGATTTAAATTTATATAGTAGTAAGATTATTTTTTGTTCTTTTAATTTGCGTACGATAGGCTGTTGCTAACATGCTACCTTTAGTTTATAGAAAATACTATACACAACGACCAATTAGCAAAATCATTTATGAATTTCTTCTTTAAAATGTATGTAGGAATATATATTTAAGGTTTTAATATCACTTACTTATGACTGACATAATTTTCGTAACTTTTTAAGAAATAATAAAGAACTTGTAACATTTATAGGTAACTAGATAACACACGTACGTACTATGTACCTGTACATTATGAGAGAAAATAAATATTTTAAAATTGTTATTGAACTACTTTTACGTTATCACTTTCACTAAGCAAAAAGAAAATAATCAACCTGATAAACATTGAAATTTTATATTATCCTGTAATATCCTCTACAGATATAAATATTTTTACACCAGCTCTGAGCAACATTTTAATTTTTGACATAACTTTTCAAACGAAAATAAAAACGTGTAACAAAATATTATAATAATCTAAAGATTGTTTACTTCATTTCAATTTTATCGAGAAAATTAAATGACTAACATTTGCTATCTGACATATAAATTATATTTTTTGAAAAATAAAATCTTTTATTTGATTGTTTGTAGGAAAAGACCTAAACGAGTTAAGTACGAATTTTATATTTTTAATAAGGTTGACGCAGTTGTTTTCCCTCAAATGCCAAGGCAAGTCTGCGGCCTTTAAAACTTCCTTTGTCTAATTTTATTTTCCCCGGATAAGTTAAATTGAAATCGCTGAAAGAAGGAATTATAATAGTATTTTACACAATAGGAAGTTCAAATTAAGTTTTTTACAATGACTAGTTTGAATAAATTACCGACTTTGTTATATCTAAGAATGCAATTAAAGCCAGAATTCTTTTTGTTCGGCCCTTTTAATCTATTGTTAGACGTAGTATTTAAACATGGCGTATAATATAAATTAATGTAAGGATTTAATGACAGAAAATAAAATTATATAAGAACTTTAAACTGAGCACAAAATTTTATTTTATATAATTAGTATTTATTTCTATAATGGTTTATTGAGAAATCAGCATTATGATAAAAATAATTGTAAAACACAAGAAAACACACGCAATAAGACATTTCAAAAATAGGTATATGGGGCATTCCACGTGAAGCGGACAATGAAAATAAAGTGAGGTTGTGAAAATTGTTCATACTCTGGTCAGTTATAGTTCTAGTGGAGATGGATGTGCTTGCTTATGCTTATGCTTATTATTTGTATCAATCAGTTTGTAAAAATATCTAAAAAAAATCGTTTCTTAAAACTAAAAGGGTGCGGTTTTTAATTTATTCATCGAATTACAAATTTGTTTTTTTTTACGTATAGTAAACCGGAAGCGAAGATTTCAATTGGATGTTTGAGTAACTTCGACATAATTTTTTTTTAATATTTTACCTTTGAATTAAAGCTTTAAATATCTTAATTCTTCGCAAAAAAAATTATAACGTGACCGCCAATAGTACTTAGAGCATATTGAGTACATACACATCGCACTGCGCGCCACATCCAGTACTTTTTTAGTTGAGTCTGTCGCCTTGAGAACATACTATAACCTACTCTATTTTTTTTTGTGAAATGATATTTAAGAAATAAAATATAACTGCTAACAAATATGATTACCATTAATTTATTTCTTTTCTTTTTTTAGTAACTATTTGCAATTTTTAAATATTATTTTTCGTTAAAAAATCTCACTACTATTTTTTAACTTTCGAGTGTGAAATAAGAGAGTACGTATAAATCGCAACTATATAAGTAAATATATGGAACAGGTACGGTTCTATTGATTGAGATTGAAATTGAATTAATTATAATAGATAACTTTATTTTGTAATTTTTACAATTTTACTATTTGCACTAGCACTGGTTCTTTTAACATATAGACCTTCATTGGTTGGGAGAAAAGCATGAAGTTTTTTAATTCCTGGAACGGTGATAGCGGAAGCAAAACGGATTCGTAGAAAGTCTCGCTCTTGTTGTATACTTTCCTTCGAGCAGTAGTATATTGACGTTTCAGTCAACGAAGATTTTGCCCATTCATACAACCTCAAAGGTGTGTTCTAGTGGACATGGATGTGCAAATACATTATTTTTTTCGTATGATGCTTTATTGCCGAGTTATGAGCTTTTAAAAATTTACGAAGTATGAAATCCGTAATTTTTGAACGCTTATTATTTGTCTCAATCAATTTGTAAAAGTATCTAAAAATATCGTTTCTGAAAGTTAAAAGGATGCAGTTTTTAATTTTTTTATCGAATTACAAATTTGTTTCTTTTTACGTATAGTAAACCGGAAGTGAAGACTTCAAATGGATGTTTGAGTAACTTCGACATAGTTTTTTTTCAATATTTTAACTTTGAATTAAAGCTTTGTATATCTTAATTCTTCACAAAAAAAAAAATAAAGTGATCGCCAATAGTTTAGGACTTAGAGCATATTGAGTACATACACATTGCTAGGAGAATTTTCGTAGCAGTCATGTATATGAGTTAACATGCTAAAATACTATGCTGTTACCATCTCATTCTTTCATTTTAACATGCATAAAGATAAAAATATACGAAATTAATTTCTTTTTTTAAATAAAAAATGATTAACAATACAAATATTTGTTATAAAATAATAAGTTATATAAAGGAGTCATATCCGAAACGATAAGATTGTAAACGCCATCTCGTAGCAAAAAGAATGACTAAGTAAGTATATATGCCGTCGATACTTGCTAGAAAGGGACAGCTATATGACGCTTAACTATCTCGTATTTTTGTATTATCCGTAAGTTTTAGTTGATGCTTCGACCGTTCACCAACTATACGCGTTACTATTTTCTGTTTGTTTTAATATGGCTTCCTACGGTGATCGATGTATCAATCCGTTCCTCTTGACTCGTCATCAAAAACGTCTAAAAGTTAGAAAATTATCTAAACCATTATGTGAAAAGTGGACAATTTCGCCCAACGCTTATGTATGTGAATCGTGCAGGAAACGGCTGTTACGTGAATCACCTTCAGAAACAAATATTTTCCAGTCACAATCAAGTCAAGCATCGAGTGATTATTTACAAACTACCCAAGATGAAGCCTTCATTCCAGAAGATAAGTACCACTACCAACATATTGAAACACAGACAGACACTTTAACGGAATACGAAGAAATTTTGAATCAGCTCAAAGAAAAATTCAACGATCCTTCCACTTCCACTTCCAGCAAGACCATGATACTCACTGTTACACCGAAATCTTGGAGTGAGAATAAATTGGCTCAAGAATTCGGAACATCCCGTCGCCAAGCAAAAAAAGCTAAGCAACTGGTAGAACTGTTTGGCATCTTAACTTCACCAAATCCACGCGATGGTCGCAAATTACCTGCCGAAACTATAAGCTTGGTAAAAAAATATTTTCTCCGCGAAGATATTAGTCGAGTGATGCCAAGCAAAAAAGATTTTGTATCCGTTAAATTAGAAGATGGGAAAAGAACGCATGTACAAAAACAACTTTTGCTGTGCAATGTAGATGAACTTTACCAAAAGTTCAAAATAGAATACCCGAACGTAAAAGTTGGCTTGACAAATTTTTTTACTTTAAGACCAAAACAATGCGTTCTCGCTGGAGATTCTGGAACACATATGGTATGTGTATGTATTTATCACCAGAATGTTAAACTAATGTTAAGGGGAGGAGACGTGGCCAATCTAACATCTGGAACTTCCATGCATCTTTCTTCCTATAAAGTGTGCCTACAAATGATGATGTGTGCCAATCCGACACCGAAATGTCATTTAATTTCTATGACGACAGCAAAATCTCCAAATGAGAGTTGCTCTTCCTGTCCTGGTTTAAGCGGAATACGTGATCATTTAAAAAATATTTTTGATGAAAATCAAGTGACAAATATTCAGTTTGAAAAATGGGAAGGTACAGACCGCTTTACTATTGCCACTCAAGTGCTTTCTGCTGATGATTTTGTTGATTGTCTGTGTAACGCTTTGGATATTTTAAAGCCGCATGCTTATATCACTGAACAACAAGCGCTTTATTTTAGAACTCTGAAGGAAACCATCTCTGAAGGCGAAATTCTTGTTCAATGTGATTTTGCCCAAAATTATAGTTTTGTTGTACAAGATTCTGCCCAAATATTTCATTGGAATAATGATCAAGCCACACTTTTGACATGTGTTTATTATTATAAAGATGGAAATGAGATTAAACATGGCAGTATCATCATGATTTCGGACGATTTAAAACATGATACTGCCGCATTCTACGCTTTTCAAAAAATATTGGACCGCCACTTTGATGATCACAGAATTGCAGTTTCGATAGTAAAATACATTACAGATGGGGCTCCACAACATTTTAAGAATAGGTTCAATTTTGTAAATCTGTTTTATTATAAACAAGATTTTAACAAAGAAGCACAGTTACACTTTCATGCCACAGTTCATGGTAAAGGGCCATGTGATAGTCTTGGGGGAAATCTTAAACGTTTGGCAACACTAGCCAGTTTACAGTCTACCAACAAAATTATCACTACACCTTTGAGGTTGTATGAATGGGCAAAATCTTCGTTGACTGAAACGTCAATATACTACTGCTCGAAGGAAAGTATACAACAAGAGCGAGACTTTCTACGAATCCGTTTTGCTTCCGCTATCACCGTTCCAGGAATTAAAAAACTTCATGCTTTTCTCCCAACCAATGAAGGTCTATATGTTAAAAGAACCAGTGCTAGTGCAAATAGTAAAATTGTAAAAATTACAAAATAAAGTTATCTATTATAATTAATTAAATTTTAATCTCAATCAATAGAACCGTACCTGTTCCATATATTTACTTATATAGTTGCGATTTATACGTACTCTCTTATTTCACACTCGAAAGTTAAAAAATAGTAGTGAGATTTTTTAACGAAAAATAATATTTAAAAATTGCAAATAGTTACTAAAAAAAGAAAAGAAATAAATTAATGGTAATCATATTTGTTAGCAGTTATATTTTATTTCTTAAATATCATTTCACAAAAAAAAATAGAGTAGGTTATAGTATGTTCTCAAGGCGACAGACTCAACTAAAAAAGTACTGGATGTGGCGCGCAGTGCGATGTGTATGTACTCAATATGCTCTAAGTACTATTGGCGATCACGTTATAATTTTTTTTGCGAAGAATTAAGATATTTAAAGCTTTAATTCAAAGGTAAAATATTAAAAAAAAATTATGTCGAAGTTACTCAAACATCCAATTGAAATCTTCGCTTCCGGTTTACTATACGTAAAAAAAAACAAATTTGTAATTCGATGAAAAAATTAAAAACCGCACCCTTTTAGTTTTAAGAAACGAAATTTTTTAGATATTTTTACAAACTGATTGATACAAATAATAAGCATAAGCATAAGCAAGCACATCCATCTCCACTAGAACTATAACTGACCAGAGTATGAACAATTTTCACAACCTCACTTTATTTTCGTTGTCCGCTTCATGTGAAATGCCCCATATATATTTCAGATATATTCCTATTTTAGTTTGGATGGGAAGTAAATTCATCTAAAGTCGTCATCGACATGGTCACGTGACGTGTTAACGCTAACACTCAAGAGTGCCGATAGACGTCAAAACCAGATTAATGTAAACAGTTTTAATTTAAGATCAAACAATTAATTTGAATATCCAAAACTAACAACTGTTTGTTTATAGTTGAAAGTTTTCACTTCTGTCGACAGGCCTCAAAAATTTTTTTAGTCTTTAACATACCTCGGCTAACAATCAAATTATTTAAAACGGTTTACTTAACTCATTGTAAGAGTAGAGAACTAGAGAGTATTCGCAATAAATAAAACAGCCATTACTCTTGCACGAAACCGGAACAAGCACTTAGTTTGAAACGTGGGCTCTGAAAAACTAAGCTGCAGTGGATTTTGAATATTTAAAGAAATTGCATTGGAACCATGCCAGCTAGAGCGCGGGATGTACTCGTAAGGTACACTACGAGAACCTGTCAGTTTTCTCGGTTAGTAGGTTCAATTGTTACTTTATTTTCTTCCTCGTACATTTCTGAGTCTTGCTTACCTAATATTTTATTTTAAGCAGTAATGGGTACTGATTGAATGACGAGATGACGAGTTAGGCCCGATACACACTATAGTGCCGATCACTGTTCGCTCTCGGTCCGATATCCGTCTGGTAAAGTATTTTTATACAAAATTCACACTATCAGTAAGAATTAAGTTCCAGTACGGTCACACTCCAGCAACGTTTTTTATATAAAAAACTTTACCACATCGATATCGGATGAAAGGACTGTGGTCGGCACTATAGTGTGGAACGACCATAATAGGGGTGAGTGAAAGAGGAAGACTTACTGCGCCATCTACAAGTAATTTGGGAAATGGACAGTGAGGTGATGATACTGATTACATTAAAACTATAGTTTTAATCTAGTTAATTACTCATAATATTTTTTAGGTTTTTGCTGAGATTTGTTACCAACATTTTAATATGTACTGTGCGTATACATTTCCCAACTATAAAGCAATCAAAACATATACTTCCTACAGTAATTTACATCTTCCTTCAAACGTCTACCGTGTGAATTAAGTTAGCACGTGTCAAGGTGTGCCTTTACTCGTGATTAATTCAGCGTTTACCGCGTGTCTACAATATTGCTTACAAAGTTGTTGCAATATATGAGTGTGAAACTAAAAAAAAGTTTTATTACTAGAAAATAGTAATATTTAATTATTATAATAGCAAAATAAATAGAAAAATAAATTATCATAATAGCTCTAATAGTATTTATAACAAAAAGTTAGTGGAAGGTAAAATAACTTGTTAAATAGGTAAAATTTAAACCTAACTTCTAAAAATTAAAATTATTAATTAAGATTAATAGATAACACTACTGTATTGGTAAGTTCACCTTTTATAATTTTTTATCATATTTTATGCAATTATGCAATAAAGTTAACAACTTTCAGATAAGTAGAGTAAAAGCCGACTCTACCGACATAAAAACAAAAGTTTTATATTCAAGGGTTAATAAAACTTTTAGAACCTTATAACGACTATATCATTGAGTTATACGTGTTTTACCTTTATATAATGTCATATCTTTCATTACCTCGACTTCGCAATACCTACTTGGTAACGTCACTAGTGGAACAGCCTTGTTATAATAAAAACATTTTATAATGACCATATCACCTATATATGTTATTATTGTTTTTATTATCACACTAGCATTGCCCGTGGCTCCGCCCGCGTTCAGATGACCAAAAACCAAATTATTGGGCTTTACATATTAGTATACTCTTACATGACAGTTTTTATATTTTTTCTCAGAAATAAGACATTTTCCTATATGTTGACCCGGATAACCAGCTACCATCATACCAAATTTCATCAAATTCTGTTCTGTTGGTTTTCTCGTGATGCGGTCACAAACAGACAGACAGAAATTCTAAAAACTATAGATTCAGACTTTGTATCAATAATAATGACTTAGATATCAATAAGATTTTCCAAAAAATATTTAATGTACAGATTCGACTCACATTTTTTTTATAAGTATAGATTTCGTAAAATACTTCATCATTAGTTAATTATAATACTAACAACTATTAAAATGTGAAAATAAAATAATTATAAACCAGTTCAATATTCATCTCAGACAGAAACAAAAATTATGCATTGTCTATTAAAACATAAAAGGGAAATCCGCTACCATTAATCGTTAAAACTAATGGCCTTATTTGTTAAGATAAATATCATAAAAATGTTCTAAAATATCTATAAACTAGCATTGCCCGCGGCTCCGCCCGCGTTCAGTGTACCAAAAACCAAATTCTTAGGTTTTACATGTTAGTATACTCTTACAATGCAGTTTGTATTTTTTCTCAGAAATATATTTTCTCGCGGTAAAAAGTATTCTATATGTTGACCCGGATGACCAGCTATCATCATACCAAATTTCATCAAAATCTGTCCAGTGGTTTTCTCGTGATGCGGTAACAGACAGACAGACAGACAAAAATTCTAAAAACTATAGATTCGGACTCTGTATCGATAATAAGGTTTATTTCAATTAGATTTTCCAAAAAATATTTAATGTACAGATTCGACTTAGTTACAATTTTATTATATGTATGGATATGCCAATGGTATCATTTTCAAAGGAAGTTAATCGTCTTGCGAACTAAAGCGATATTGACCTTATACTAACCGGTTCGGAGACCCCCGCCATAAGATAGAGCAAATTAACATTAGAATATTATGCCCAAGATGATCGTGTTTGATAAAATTATAATATTAAACTGAGACGTATTATATTTTAATATAACTTTTTTAATTTATAGACATTGTTTGGTTTTGAACATATGGAACCTATTATCGTATCTATTTATTGTCAATCAATATGTATGTTTATAATAATATGAGCTAAACTAGTAGATATTTATTATAAAAAAAAAATAATTCTAATGTAAAGTTAATGAAAAATTAAATAAAATTAAAAATGGTGCAGTTACAGTTCACGATGCGTGAAATTGTTTCGTGTCTCATATCATTTGTCATCGTACATAAATGAATTTTGAGGGGTCGATAATATTATCTACATTCATAAAGATTACTAAAAATGGTTATTAAATCGCCGAACGTAGGTACCACATACTTTAGTAAATATTTAACCTTGTCACTATATATAAGTTATACGTGCAACGTAGAGATATTAAAACAAAAATTTACAGGATCTGATTGAATTATTAAAATTTTTTTTGAAATTATGCTTATTTAAAGGTCCAAACTCATATACATCTGTATAAATATTATAAATGTGAAAGTTTGTGAGTATGTATGGATATTTGTTACTCTTTCATGCCAGAATGGCTGAACGGATCTGGATGAAATTTGGCCCAGAGATAGATTATAGTCTGGAATAACACATAGGCTACTTTTTATCCCGGAAAAATATATGTTTTCCGAGGGATAGATTTGTTTTTGTTTTTCTAAAGGCGAACCCGAGGGAAGCGAGAGTGAGCCGCTAGTTATACATATTTACTAAACTCTGAATTTATCATCTACTCTATAGTTACGTATGGAGGAAAGAATTAAAATTCAACACGTCTTGCACATAAATCAATGTCGGCAGTAGGTACAAAAAAGTAATAAGTTACTTTTTTATAGATCAAGTTTCGCATCGAAACAACAAAGTTGGCAAGAAATAATATTCGGTACTGAAAATGAAATTATGCGAGATAGCATTCACGTTTTTAGTATAGTTATTTGAAACAAGTTTTTGCCAGTAGCTCCGCTTGCGTGGATGCCATATTACTAAAATCAGCCTATATTTTAACCAGGATCTATGTAGATCTGAGGCTTTCGCTTATCCGTATTTCATTCAAATCTGAAACATAAAGACTTACAAACTCACGCGTTATTCAGTTAAAATTATGATTTGTTGTAATTATATTATAGTATAATTGAACATACTCGTATTATCTTAAACTCGACTTTTATGTAAAAAAAGAACCGTCAGCCTGTGATTTGAAGAGAGTTACCCATAGGGCTATTTGCAAAGTACTAAACATTAAACTTTGTTTTATAATTCTACTAGTACTAGTATAACTAAGCCTCGAAACAATCAAATCGGTCAACGATTTGGTCCAAAATGAGGTGGGTTTTTTATCATCGCTACATGCGAGCGCAGCCACGATCAGACACTAGGTTATTAAAAAAATATATAATCTATCTATACTTATTATAAAAATAAGTCCCCCGGCCGCGTCTTTCTGTCCTCCTGTCTGTCCTCCTGTCTGTCCTCCTGTCTGTCTGAACGCGATAAACTCGAAAACTACTGAACGGATTTTTATACGGTTTTCAACAATAGAAAGAGTAATTCTTGAGGAAGGTTTAGGTATATAATTTATTATGCTTTTATGTAAATTAGCTGAAATACGGCGACAAATGTTGAAGAGGTCGCAAAAAATCTCGCCAAATGGGAACTTTCCACGCGAACGCCGCGTAAACTAGCAAAGATACAGTTAAGTAATGTACTAGAGAATTCAAAATCTATAAAAATGCTACAAAAAAGTCCGCGATAGCATATCTCTATCTCTTACGGTTGACTTACAATAACCACTTTTATGTTAACATTTTTAATTAAAAACATTACGTTATTTTCAAAGTTATTTTCTTTAGTTCGGTATTAATCCTTATCCAAATGAATATTTTAGTTAGCTTAGTCATTTAATGCAGATTAAAATTGCTCTTTACACTAAATCAATCAGATGAATAGTTTTTGAGATATCGTTGTTAGAAGTAATTAGTAGCGAAACATTTTTAATGCTTGGCGAGCATTGAGATGCCTACGGCGAGTCCATCCCCTCTGCCCCGCATCGCTCGACCGCCTGCTCAAGCTATATAAACCGGGCGATGTAGCGCGCGATCCTAGGATACTTTTTACCGCGGGAAAATATCTTATTTCTGAGGAAAAATACAAAAACTGCAATGTAAGAGTATACTAATATGTAACACCTAAGAATTTAGTTTTTGGTCATCTGAACGCGGGCGGAGCCGCGGGCAATGCTAGTAATATATAATATTTGCCCCTTTTACATGAACAAGTTAATTCATTGTCTCGGGACAAAGAGATGGTTTGTAAGTTGAGCTTAGACCTTGCGGTTGAGATGCAGTTGAAGGTTGCTTAAAGTGTAGGGTAAGGTAACTGATTGTTTTATTATATTCGTAGAACTGCATTACTTTGTTTTGTAATTTTATTATTATAGTCTTTTACAATTACGATTTTAATTTATGCATTTAAATAAGTTAAAATAATCTTGTTAATGTTACATTTAGGATTTTATAAAAT
Organism: Brenthis daphne; assembly: GCA_947093115.1. Classification (NCBI taxonomy): domain Eukaryota; kingdom Metazoa; phylum Arthropoda; class Insecta; order Lepidoptera; family Nymphalidae; genus Brenthis; species Brenthis daphne. Next base: position 26,319,224 of record OX352477.1, on the reverse strand, counting down.
AAAATAATGTTGATAGAACCTTTTTCTCTCATAGATACTAATTGAAGTTTGTTTGTTATAATTTTGAAATGAAAACCTATATTTATTACTAGCATTGCCCGCGGCTTCGCCCGCGTTCAGATGACCAAAAACCAAATTCTTAGGGTTTACATATTAGTATACTCTTACATTGCAGTTTTTGTATTTTTTCTCAGAAGTGAGATATTGTCCCGCGATACAAAGTATTCTATATGTTGACCCGGATGACCAGCTATCACTATACCAAATTTCATCAAAATCCCTCCAGCGGTTTTCCCGTGATGCGGTAATAGACAGACAGACAGACAAAAATTCTAAAAACTATAGAATCGACCTCTGTATCGATAATAATGTTTATTTCAATAAGATTTTCCAAAAAATATCTAATGTACAGATTCGGCTTAGTTACAATTTTATTATATGTATAGATTATGATGTATCTATGTATAACTGGATATTTACTATGTTACCGATATTCGGCACTGTTACGAGCGCTATGGTTACGTTAGTATAACCGAAATATCGGGATCACTCAAAAGTAAGTGCTAAACATGGTAAATATCCCGCTTTACATCATAGTAGTATTGTCAGTATACTATAAAAGTTTAAAGACTTTTACTTTTCTCAGCTAACACTAAATATTTTTTATATATCTGCCTGTAAATTAAGAATTTCTCTGTCTAAATTGAAAAAAACTTTCAAGCTCTACTTCAGTCACTCAAACTCTACTTAAATTGAGCGAATAAGCGAAGCAGCAGGTAGCAGTTATATTAAATATCCTCCTGGGTATTAGTACTCTACGTATACTTAATATAGTATATTAAATGATATTTAAACACTTACACACTTAACAGCTATGTTAAAATCCTTGCTCTGCTTGATGACGTAGGGACACTAAAAAGAAAAAATATTATTAGTTTCTTGTTTCCTTGTATATTATTTTTGTGTAAATACTTATATGAAATAAAAATTGCCAATAATGAATCATAACCATATTAACAATAATATTAATTATTAGATAACAAAAAGTCAAGTTATAAAAATTAAGTAGGTACATCAACACAAAGATCCGAAGTTTTTCAAAAATAATCTATTTATTATTGTCAACAAACAGAGACGATGTTGTTAATTAGCAGCCATGTTCAATGTTCAAAAAAGACTGGAAGGAAAACGAAATAAAAATACTAAAATCGTAATGAAACGGTACCGAGAAACAAGTCTTTTGCCGGACTTTAGGGTCCTTCCACACTACCATATGAATTTAAAAAAAATATGAATAAATTTTGCTCGTAGCCAGACTTTTACTTGGAAACGTATGAAATTAAATAAATGTCATGAGTTCGGAATCAAATTAAACTCAAAATCAAGCAAGCAAAACGGGTTATTTGCACTAGTCCACTGTATATCAGTGTGATATGTGCCTTATGAGCAGCTGCCTAAAAACAAGTTTGGCGATCTGGAAAGGCGATTGACGCTGACATAATATGGCCTTCAGTGCAACGATGAACAATAAACGTAGCAAGGATTTCTTAACAATTATTATAAAGAACCTTTCGTTTTGTGTAATTCAGGCAGGTTTTAAACACGATACTGCTTACATTTACAATAGCTAAACAAATAAATGTTGTTACATTTTTGTCCTTATAAACATGATTTGTACATAATACATATTACAAATAAGTTACAAGGTATCATAAACTATTGTAATTATTCGAATATTTTCTAGCGACATAAATAAAATCTATCTATACATATAATAAAATTGTAACTAAGCCGAATCTGTACATTAAATATTTTTTAGAAAATCTTATTGAAATAAACATTTTTATCGATACAGAGTACGAATCTATAGTTTTTAGAATTTTTGTCTTTTTCTTTTTATCCCAGAAATCATCCCATAAGAGGGTGAAAATGGGGATGAAAGTTAGTATTGGGAAGCAAGCTAGGGACGAACCCGAGCGAAGCGAGGGTGAGTCGCTAGTCATATGTAAATTGCTTTAATTATAATAAAAGTATCAGTTGATAAATTAAAATATAAAATCGACAATAGGTCATGTACCTAAGATTTTTATACCTATTAAGATTTTTTGTAATTCAAGAATAACTAGTTTACCACTTAAGAAGTACCTACTGCTTAAGCGCCAGCACTTAAGAAAATACTTACCTGTTATATTTGACGACTTTGCTGGCGCCGACCCCAAAAAATGTGTGGGCCCTTAATTAATTTGTTTAGTACACTATTGATTTTGTTCTTGTTGTTAATATATGTAGTATAGATAGGATAGAAATATTATTTCATAATTTTACGTTATTATTTTTAAGACTTTTTTTTTAATTCTTTATTTTTCATAATTTATTTCTATACCCTTGCAGCATCTGTACTAATATTATAAATGTAAAAGTGTGTTTGTTTGTTTGTTCTTCTTTCACGTCGAAACGGACCGACGGATTGGTGTGATTTTTTGTGCGGAGATAGTTGGATTGCTGGAGAATGACATAGGCAAAGTTTTATTGCGAGAGATTTTCTCATTCAAACGGGAAAACACGTTATAATACAACCCAAAAAAAAAATTATGATCATAATTACTTGAAACTTGGTATTAATGCTCTTCTTAAATAAATATGTGTTTTAGTATTTTTCGAAATTTATTTCATAAGGGGGTAATTTAGAGGATGCGTTTTAGCGCGAGCGAAGCCGCGGGTTCTGCTAGTATTTCTATATATTAGACTGGTTAGTAACATTTTATCAGTCCTATAAGTAATCTCATTATACTGTGTTACTGTTGTGTTATTGTTGTGATTGCACAATTAAATTCATAATAAAGGATTAATATACCTCTCCTTTTAAGTACATTGCCAGAACTTTCCATTCGTTAAAACTTTTTAACTTTATTTATAGGTTGAATTAAATACGAGTTAAATATGTTCAATAACTTCGAAGTTTTATTGGATATAATTTATTTATTTAATCATTTATTTCAGGCAATATTTACATAAGGAATAAAAAGTTTCAAACCCGTTTTGCAAATCATGACTCGTTTGCAATATTGTTTTGAACAGTGTGAGTATTAACGGAACTTTAAGAACTCTTCTTTTAGTCTTAGACTCAAACATATGTAGATGTTATAAGGATAATTATAATTAATTTAAGCATAAATATATATACATATACATATATATATATATATATATATATATATATATATAAAACAAAAATAAAAATGATCGGAATATGTACATATGTAATTGGGACTTATAACAGGAAACAATAAAATTAGAAGTTCAAAATAAAAATGCTTTACTAAAATTAGCTTCTTGAATGACAATTTATAGATCCGCTTTATAATAGCTATGTTCTACAAATGCCAAAAACAACGAAATCCGTGAGGAATGAAAATTTTTGCCTGCTGTGTTGCGAATACGTAATACGATAGCTTTATATGTACTTGGCTCTTACTACGTTTATTTTGATTACTCCAGAAAGTCCATTTGCAGAATAATTATTTAATTTTAAATATTATTTATTGGATTTCTCATTTCAGTACTACCTTATTTCATACTTAGATTATACTTTTTACTTTTTATAACTAAAACGCGGTGGTGCCAAGCGCCACCCACCCGACGGCCGACACGTATTGCCTATAAAAATAACGGAAAGTGCAGATGAAATATATTGTAGTACATAAGTAGGTATACTTCTGTATTGACTATGAATTCTTAGGGGCTTCCCTATTATAGCTTAACAAACAAGTGCATCAATGATTTTATTGATTGTTTATTTATATTTTTTATATAATAAGTAAATACTATTTTTATGTTTTATTTATGTTTTAAAAGGCTCTTGTGACTATCTACAGTAACAAGTCGTAGAAAATTTCAATAAAATAAATAAGTTTAATGTGTAGCAAAGTTGATCTGTTCTTTCAGGTATAATTTCGATATACAAGTGAAAGGCGCCAAGGCCGGGTAACAATGGTTGTAATACCACCAGCCAACGGAAGACACTTCCATTCATAATAGGGGCCTTCTAGAATAGTAATTGGCGCCATTTATTATCTACTGTCAGTTAGCAAGATTAATGTCGCTTCCACACATTCATGGCAAAGGTGTGATCTTTTTAATGCTAAAATGTCTAAAAGGACGAATTTAGAAATGTCAAAATTTTGTATTTGATTAATCATCTGTGGTTAATTATTATGGTCGCAGTTGACAATACCATACTAGTCTCTTTAGACTCTACCTACAATGCACAACATCTTGAATGGAATAATACGAAATTAAACAAAAAAAGTACACTATAATAAACAATTTTCTAATAGACTTAAACATTTTGAAACAAATACTGTTGAACATTTGTATGTATAATTAACATGGCGATATACAACCGGCTCCAATGTTGGAATTATAAACAGGTTTGTTATTGTCTTAACATAAGTTTTCCAGCCTACGATTTTAGTCTAAACATAGACTCATGATTTTTTTAGATATATATAAAAAATAGATTTAAAATCAGATCACAAAATTTTTAAAATAGATTATTATAAAAATTACATATTAATTATTAACCTTTCAATAGGTAATCCAGATATCCTGTAGCCATATTTTTAAATAAAAGTCATATTTTACTTAGTCTTATAGACTCAGTAACAGAATCTGTATTTTTAAATGAAAATAATATTCAAGCAAAAGTGACCAGTTTTTCTCATAAAAGATATAAATACATTTTTGCCTTTATTATTTAAAGCGTGAAGAAAATATATTTCTTCTATTTTACTGAAAAATTGAAACCAAGGTTTTTAGTTTGAGGATAATGAATTTAATTTGACTATAAAGCTAGAAGTTCGCTACAACTTTTACAAAGCTGCAGGTAAGTAGTCAAAACTTCTGATAGAGTTTTCATTAATAACTTAGGTCGATAAAAGAGGTCTTTGCTCTGGACAATGAACTTTAGTGGCCCCGTTTCGTATATATATAATATTCAGGATATCTCGAATAAAAGACCTAGTTAGTGAAGCCTTGTATGCTTGTTAATGGGGTAACTTTATGAAAAGCTTTATACATTGTGCATACATTGTAAGTTTCATATTCTTAGCAAGAAAATATTATATGAGCTTAGTTGAGGAGTTTGAAATATTTTCTCATACGAGAATGCTATTTTATATTTTTTAAATTTCAGCATATTTTTGTCAAAATTCTATTACCTTTATGACGTGACATACAAGAGTAAACAGAAATAAGTAAGCACTTCAAACAATATATCAAATAAAATATTTTCCAACTGTTATTACACTAGCCATAAAAAGCTTTAATGGAGAAAGTTTCTATATATATCTAAAGGTTTTAACACTACACTCCTGTACCATTAGACGGCGTAATCCTAACTAATGACGGAATTACCCCGACTACTCCGGATCATCTGTCATTGGTGTAATAAAAATGGAACTCTTGATAAAACTAAAACCTTATATTTCTCCAGATTTGTTTTCTGAAAATGTACATCATTTTGTGTTAATATTATGTAGAATATCGTATATGATATATGTAGGTATCAGTGCATCCTATCCTCAAAAACTATTATTTTGAAATGTCCTTTTATCTATACATATAATAAAATTGTAACTTAGCCGAATCTGTACATTAAATATTTTTTGGAAAATCTTATTGAAATAGACATTATTATCGATACAGAGGCCGAATCTATAGTTTTTAGAATTTTTGTCTGTCTGTCTGTCTGCCTGTCTGTCTGTCTGTCTGGTACCGCGTCACGGAAAACCCACTGGAGGGATTTTGATAAAATTTGGTATGATGGTAACTGGTTATCCGGGTCAATATATAGGATACTTTTTATCGCAGGAAAATGTCCCATTTCTGAGAAAAAATACAAAAACTGCAATGTAAATGTATACTAATAATATTTCTGATAGCACACAAACATAAAATGGTAACAACAAACATAGAATTACAGACATATGCCAACATTAAAACCAAGTATTAGCTGCTTCACCGACAATTATTTCTAACTACGTACAATGACACAATTTCGCTATTATGAAAATTTATGCTTGGTAATGTATTTAAATATATGTATTTAATTACAACCTTCTGTTATAGGTTTCTCATTTTCCAACCAATAACTCGTTCGTGGAAAAGTGTCGTAATTTATTATTGTCCCTTTTGCTGAATTACTATTTTATGTTTAACAAACTAGGTGTCTATTGTAATCAAAATACAATGCACGCGTACAGAAAACTATAAATTATTTGTCCTACATTTAATCTATACCTACATGGTATAGAACAAATTCGCTCCCGCTGTTTGTACGCCTAGATCTTTTAAACTACGCAACGGATTTTAATGCAGTTTTCAGTAATAGATAGAGTGATTCACGAGAATAGTTTATACCTATGTTTAAAACCTACAGTACCTACAGAAAAAGTCGAGAAATTCAAAGATTTGTATTGTGCGCTTACATAACCGTTAAAACGTACCTAGGGACAAACTCGAGCGAAGCGAGAGTGAGTCGCTCGTATTTAAAGACCTTGCTTAAAAATATAAATTTTAGAAAAAATATATTATATAAAGTAAAAAAAAAAACGTTTTGGAAAAGCCCGCATAGGGGTTGTCAAAATTTTTACTTTAACATGAATATTGCAAAATACTATCAAGTCCTTTGCATTAAAAAATCTACATTTCGTAAACTCTCAGAGAGAATTTAATGAAGCAATTATTGAAATTCAATATATAAATTGCACGACCCGTTGGCTGGCTGAAGCTGCGGCCAATCGTGCCAAAAGATTATTCCCATACTATTATCTCTCCAGAGTATTAAGTTAGTCTAAGATTCAGAATTTCAGATTCATTTATATAGTGGTATATTTGTTTATGGGTACAAGTATTAAATTAGACTGATACGTCAGTCTTATAAATTTCTATTTGCAATAGGTACACAAATAAAATTTATTGTATTGTGTAACAATTTACTGCAACTGGCAGATTATAATTAATATTTTGCTCGATGTACCTGTATTTATTTACAATTTAATGCTCCGAAGACTATGTAGTTATACAATTAAAATAGCTGTAAACATAATTAAAGTTGTTGCAATAATAAAATATCAAAGGTATTACTTAAAAAACGTTTTAATAAACTTAAAGTTACTATCGGCTATCTACAAATAACAAATCTGTGTATTTTAACTTTACAATGTATTAAACCATTACTATGTGTTTTAATATATATGTACGTATGTCTCACTAGCATTCAACTCCAGTGGTTTTTCTGTGATGCGGTAATGGACTGAAAGACAGACAGACAAAAATTCTAAAAACCATAGATTCGGCATCTGTATCGAGAATAATGTTTATTTCAATAAGATTTTCCAATAATATTTAATGTACAGATTCGGTTTAGTTACAATTTTATTATTTAAAAACAATACAGTTTTATATAACCTAACATTTTGTGTTACATTAACAGAAATATATAATCGTTATTTGATACTTATAGAGGTATTAGATATTTTTTTGGAACTATGTTTTGATAATAACTTGTTTACAATCTCTACAGATGAAGTAATTATCTACATAAAATCTATGTAAGTTTTAGGACGTTAAAACAAATATTGTATTAAAAATAGTATGTAATACCAGTCGGAATAGCCAGCGATTGCAGCCGTCTGTCTATGTCTCGGTCTGCTGCGTCGCCTTTTGTTGTTCGCACTAAATACCACACTATTCCAAATTGCAGGGATTAAATGGCTACTCCTACTGTATAAGATATACGTATTATATACCCAATTTTTAATAATGAGAGTAAATGTAACTTTGATTTGCACAAATATTTAGAATTGTTACAAAATAATTGTTATGTAAGTGAAAATTTGAAAAGAGAAAGTTAAATATATGTGATGCCCTTAATAATATTATTTTTAATATACATAACAAATAATATTATCACAGTATCGAAGACTGTTTTTATGCAGTATGTTATGTGATTTCTGTGGCATATTTGAATGTTTAAAAAAATCTAAAGGTGTGTAGACAGCTTAATGATATTTTCATTGTGGCTTTAATACCAACTATAGATATCCTATCAATAATCATAGTGTCATCAGGGCCGTCTTAAGGTCTTTAGGGCCCTTTTTGAAAGGTGTAAAAATTTTTATGGAAAAAATATATAGTAAACTACAAAAATTACAAAAAATAATTAATGGCGTAAAAAAGTCAGCTAAAAAGATCTGTCTATAGTATACAGTGCAGTGTATTATAAACTAAAAATTGAGTTTCTATCTATTCAATGTAAACGAAAATGTTCTTTTCGGGGGCCTCGTGAAGCCTGGACATGGGCCCTTGTGCCGCTACGGTAAAGAAGGAACTGAAACTATCACAATTCACTCAGACAATATCACAATATCTGAATTTTAAAGAAAACGAACGAAATAAAAATTGATTAGAAAACGTAACTGGATCAACGCAAATATCAAGAGAGTGTTATCGGATACCGAGATATCAGCTGACAAAGAAATCGAGACCAAACACTTGTGCATTTTAAATCCCCACAAGTGTAACAAACAATTATAGCGATAGAATCTGGAATTCTCTTTTTCTATACAATCCTCACGAAGGAATCTTTTAAATTATTTAGCAACTATTTATTTTAGCCTTTATTTATTTATTTATTTATTTATTTAGCCTTTTTAAATGTTTCAAGTCGTTTCATCCTTACATTGCCAAGTAATACCTTCTTGTAACAACTAGGTACCAGATAGGTATGTTCAGTGAATCCATTTTTACATATGTACAGTAAATCTAATTTTACATTTTATTTATATCCTTAGTTAAAAAAAATCTACTCTTAGAAAAATCTTTTCATATTTAAGCTATCACATAAACGTTTCAAATAAAAAGAATAATCCATATAGAGTTTAACAATTCTTTGTGAATGCAAATAATCTTATAACATTACGTAGGAAACCTGAATTATAAATATGAGATACTAGCATTGCCCGTGGTTCCGCCCGCGTTTAGATGACTAAAAACCAAATTCTTAGGCTTTACATATTAGTATACTCTAACAATAAAGTTTTTGTACTTTTTCTCAGAAATGAAATATTTTCCCGCGGTAAAAAGTGTCCTATATGTTGACCCGGATAACCAGCTATCATCATACTAAATTTCATCAAAATCTGTCCAGTAGTTTTCTCGTGATGCGGTAACAGACAGACAGACAAAAATTCTAAAAACTATAGATTCGGACTCTGTATCGATAATAATGTCTATTTCAATTAGATTTTTCAAAAAATATTTAATGTACAGATTCGACTTAGTTACAATTTTATTATATGTATAGATAAAAGTTATAGAAATAAACTAAACAAAAATACTTCACAAGAACCAAAACCAACTACTCGTAACTTCTCTTGAAATAAAACATAAAAAATAGTTATAACGAAAGAAGACATTAAGCAAAGTGTTTCCCAAAGAAAAGGTTCATGAAGCGTTGTTAGGAAACCACAATATTACAAAAAAATATATTAAAAATTACATAACAAACGTTTCCACAAGGGCGCTGTGTTTTCACTGGATTTAGTTGACCATGGTTGTTGGAAATCACCTAATTATATGTACGAGTCCATGATTCGACCCATGACCTTACTTTTAGTCCACTTAGTGGACAATTTATATACGGCACACAAAACTTTATATTCAATCCGAGTTAAACGTAACAAAAGGTCCTTGTGATCTTATATGAACACAGCTGAGTTGTCTTTATAGTACAAAGTTTCTTAATAAATCGTTGAGCATATTGTCATATTCTTGTCTCGTAGCAAGAGAGATAAAGGAAAACTGTTAATATTTGGTAACTTTGATCCTTCAACTGTATATAAGATACAATATCCCCAAAATTTAGCAACTCATGGCGACCACAATGTTATGAAGTTGACTAAACTATTGGATAGTTGTAATGAAAATTGGTTGTTGCATGTAGATATTATAGTAAAGTAAGTTTATATGACTACTAGCGATTCACCCTCGCTTTGCTCGCGTTCGTCCCTAGGGACGTTTTTATTTTTTTGAGCGGATCCCTAATTCTTTTACTGAAATAAAAATTGCCTAAGTTACTCCTTATAACATAAACTACCTGCCAGTGAAAGTCCCGTCAAAATCAGTCCAGCCGTTTCGGAAATTAGCCGGAACAAACAGACAGACAAAAAATTTAAAAATTGTTTTTAATTTTGTTAAAAGCTGTTATTTTGACATTACAAACAGACACTTCAATTTTATTTATCTGTATAGATTCAATTACAATTATAAAAAGTTTATCTTACTTTATACCTTAATAGTGTTAATGTAATCACACCATGAATTTAAAAAACTAAATTTTTAATTTGCCTATGACTAAAATACATGTAAAATAATACTTAAATCAATCATTTTAAAAGAAATAAACAAAACTAAAAAAAATTTGCATAACTTTATCCAGTAAAACGAATCCCGTTTTAGTGTTTGATATTGCGTTAAAAGGCCATGCGAGCTTTATAATTGGGGCTTTCGAAAGTTTTGCAACTTCTAACCAAACTATGTAGTTATTAAAATTGACTGGGGCGCTGTGCAAAATAGGTCAATTGTGACCGAGGGCGTTTCTAGGTAATGATTGTACCTATATATATATATATATATATATATAGATTCGCTGTATATAGTGCTTAAATTGTAGCTATAATTTCTAATATTAATTGTTGCAATAAAAGCCTAATAAATGGAAGTTCGGTCCAATTCATTTTCAAAACTATACTAAGGATGTACTGTGCGATTGTTGAGTTTCTTTACAGCTTTTCTGTACTTGCAACTAAAAACCGAGGCTGTGTAAGAGGATCAATATATTTATTTCCGTTAAAAAAACTTCAATAATAATAAATTTCATTAAAAGCAAGACAGAAAGTTCGACATTTATAACACTATAATAAAAATATAGTTCAGAAAGGGGTCAAGTGTGACCGAGGGCTCTTCCGTGTCAGTAAACTGTCCGCGGTATGCGGAGCTTTATATTAAAACCCTGTTTACTTTGTACTGTGCACACTTACTGGATTTCACAGATAAATGTAGGGGATATTTATTGAACTCCTAACAATAACAACAATATTGGATAAAATTGTTTTGATAACTATAATTTTAAGTCAAAAGATGTTTGTTATGTGCACTGTTTTTTTATTTTTCGCTTAGTTTTTTCGAAAAATTTAGTTAGTTTTTTAACACAGTAATATATAGTCTTAATAATACTAGCTCATTTCCAACATGATTACCACTTGTCTTAACGGTTAAGGAAACATCGTGGGGAAACCTGCATGTCTGAGAGAACCTAGCAAATTTTCAAAAGACATGTGAAGTCCGAAAACCCGCACTGCGCCAACGTGGTGGACTATGGCCTGATCCCCTTCGTGCTGAAAGGAGGCCCGTGCCCAGCAGTCGAACGTTAGAAAGGGCTGAATACAATAATACTAACACAAATATGGTTAGTGCAATATTCGCCTTATTTAGAAATCAAGCCTGAGGCTTAGTAGGTCGTCCTTTTACTTACAATAACTACTACGATTGTGTTTATGAGTTCGATTATCTGGTTCATAGCCCCTACCATTAGTATTAGATTCAAAAGTAAGTCAGCGATAGATATTGACAGTGTACTTATATTTATTTAAGCACAATTGAATTAGCCCCATTTGCAACTATATCTTATCATGCCTTTTTACTAAGAAACCCTGTAATTAGGACAGTATCAATTAGAAATGCTGTTTAAAGTAAGAGCTGCGATTATTCGCAAAGAAACAAAAAACGCGGCGGACATTCTCAGCCTGATTCACAGTGCAAGTCGCATGCGTCATACAACGCTACACAAGTATACATATCTATGGAATCTATGTGACCGATGAGTCATTGTCAGGCGAGCAGCTTTAGCGTTAGGGCTTGGGTATATGTTTGTGTAACATTAAATGCAGCGAGCTTCGCACTTACAAACAATAATAAACCTTTGAAAGTTTGAAACAAAATAGCGAAACGCTAAAGCCGAAATCACTGGAAAATTTTACACAATGCTATACAGAAGATATACGTATTGTTTATATTATATGTTCGTCATATTTATAAAATATTTTTCGTTAAAAAATTACTTGTATATTCATATAAATGATCGATATAAATACTAAGAATGCTATTTTATGTAACTTGCTTGCTTTTTTGATAAAAAGTGAAGAAATAATTGAATAAAATATATTTACGAAAGTAATTTATAGTTATAAATAACTACGTTCATATATAAATAGTGTATTCATATATAAACTGTTGATAACTTTGAAATTTCGGTCATAGACAAATGATGATTACTTTGCAAGCAAGAAAACGAGGCCATCACCATCTTCCAAAGATAAAAGTGCTAAATGAAAACCTTCAAAGAAGTAACACACTGTATGTAGTCTTTATTCAACCCTTTCGCTGCCATACTTTCGAGCTCTAAACGGAAACGTGCGATAGCTACAATAACCCGGTGACTTGTAGACCGGTTTCTCCACATACAGACAGACAATACGTATATATAATATACACTCACAAATCACATTATGTTGGACTGTAAACCTCACTGTCTGGGCTTTTGCAACATTACCTTTTACGTTGCAGAAATCATGTATCGGTCTATTAATCTTATTTTTTAATATCTTATATGCTACGTAATATTTCGACTCGCTCCTTGTATGGATATTTTTTTGGGTAAACTACTCCTGATAGTAATTAAATGGAAGTAATAAATAAATTTATATTATGCGAAAGTGATAAATAAATTTATGTTATGCGAAAGGTTGAGATTTTTCTTAAATTTTCTAAGTTTTCTTTTTGCTACATACAGCGTGAAAGTAAGCGTTCTTCTATAATTTATTTCAATGTAAGCGAAGAAATAAGCGCGTAGATAATTACTATGTTTTCTCTTCTTATGAAGATAAATGATATTATTTCTTTATTTATTGGTTTTCTGAATTTAACTTTTTATCGCACAATTTTAAAATGTAAGTAAGTAGGTGAATATAATTTGAACAACAAGCAGGACTTAAGATTTTGTAATCTATACTAATATTATAGAGTGGTAAAGTTTGTGAATTGTGAGTTTGTGATGTTGTAGGGGGTAATCTCTGGATCTATTGAACCGATTTAGATGAAATTTGGTAAGAAGATAGTTTGAGACCCTGTGAAGAACATAGGATACTTTTTATCCCGGAAATCATCCCGTAAGGGGTGAAAATGGGGATGAAAGTTTATATGGGGAATCAATCCAGGGACGAATCCGAGCGAAGCAAGGGTGAGTCGCTAGTAATTTAATATGTCACATGTCATACATAGACCTATAGTAATAAAACACTTTTTTTAACACATTAAAAGAAAGATATTTCTTAGATATGCAAAGGGATTTAATATCGAGAAATAAACGAAGCGTAGCGTCAGAAGCGGTATTCATGGTCCATTGCGCCCTCGCTATGACTTCTGCTTGTAACTCATACTATAACCAGTGAACTGTAAATTACTATTGCTTTTTGCACACGATAAGTGAAACTGAATGTTGTTTCAATTTCCATAACTATAGGTACATATAATAAAATTGTAACTAAGCCGGATCTGTACAATTAATATTTTTTGGAAAATCTTATTGAAATAGACATTATTATCGATACAGAGGCCGAATCTATAGTTTTTAGAATTTTTGTCTGTCTGTCTGTTACCGCATCACAAAAAAACCACTGGAGGGATTTTGATGAAATTTGGTATGGTAATAGCTGATTATCCGGGTCAACATATAGGATACTTTTTACCGCGGGAAAATACTAAAAAGAGTATACTAATATGTAAAACCTAAGAATTTGGTTTTTGGTTATCTGAACGCGGGCGGAGCCGCTGGCAATGCTAGTCTTATTTAAATATGTCTTTATTTATGTATAAAATATGTAACGAGCGCCTTCGTACCGCTCAAGCCCTAAGTACACCCCGTCCTTCATTAGCTTTAACTTTGTTTATATCTTATAAAGTATTCATTTATATGATATCGTGAGCTAACATGACCTTTCAAATACATATATTAACATTTAAAGCATTGGGAAATGGTGAAAATATTCGAAACTCATTCTTGTTCTTGGCTTAGGAACTTACAAGGGTTTTCCATTACTTAGAAAATATGTTTCTATTTTTGGAATATGATATACATTTGTCGAAAATGATGACGCAGATGTTGGAAAATATACCTGCGAATAAATGTCATTTTTTGTTTATTTCTGTTTAGCGGCTATTACGTGTCACTGTGACCATTTCTTGTCTATTGTGATCGCCGCTATTTTATACTAGATAGAGTGAACCACTAAGCCTTGCTGATGTTATAAATAAATATATGAATAAATGTCAAGATCTCGAATCAAATAATTTATTAAATTAACCCAAATAAGGAGTTCTTTGTATGTCTGAATTATGCGATATCTTGCCTATTGAAAACCGATTCAAATAATTCTTTATCAGATTTGAATAAAAACTAACCTAGTGGGTTATATTTTTTTCGTATAAATAGCCTTGTGGGTAATATTTTTTTTACTGAATTTCCATATAGATAATTCTTGCCCTATCTTGAAGAATTGTATTAAACTATATTTTATTACAATAAATTCGGTGGCTTCGTTAAAAGGCAATCAACAGTCACACAGACTTACGTATTTATCATATTACCAGTAAGGATGATACACATTCTAAGACTATATCGGGTCTGACGAACATTTCGCTTTCATATTTGTTATACTTTCTGAAGTCGTCTGTTTAAACCACCTATCAACGATTTAAAATTGAAATAGTGAATATAAAATATGAGTGAATAATTGAGATACATTAAAATTATTGTAAAGATCGTCAGACTCAGTTGTAGTAATTGTAGTTTATAACTTATTTTATAGGTCACCAGTTCAAGTCCTGCATGCTATAACTATTTATAGATTAAAGGGCGAAATATAGACCCCGCCTTTGCCACTTAACTGGTATGACTATAAGCAAGTTAGGATATATTAATGATTTTCTTACTAGAAAATCAATAATATATCTACTTCTATCTATCTTTTACTACTGTAAAAAAAATTATATAATGTACATGAAAAGCTTTGTAATAAAAATTTAAACAAAGTTCTAATGATTTCAATAACAGAACTTTCTCATTAGTTTATTTAATGTGTATTGTGTATAATACTAGAAAAATAAAACTAGTAAAATTCAAAAGTTTTTGAACTAATTTATGAAGTAGAATATTTATTTACAGACGCAATAACGCACAACAAACGTGACATCTATGACACACAATGACCTAAACGAGAACACAACCTTGCACCCAGTTGTGCAAACATAGTTATAATAACCAGTTTAGAAATATCAACACGATCGAAATATTGTCTTACTTTTTGATTTAAATAATAATACCATAATCATTTACATTTTTGTTATACATTTAATTACTTAATTCTTACAAAAGCTACGTAAATACCGTTTGAGAAAGCAATAAGTATTTTATCCCCAATTATTACTTTACTTACAAGTACGTATTTAATTATACTTTTTCTTTAAACTGATACTTATTTATAGATACTAATATTACAAAGAGTCAGAGTTTGTTTGTTTGTTGGTTTGTTTGTTCGTTTGAACGCGCTAATCTCAGAAACTACTAATCTGAGTTGGAAAATTCTTTTTGCATTAGATAGCTCGTTTATTGAGGAGTGAGTATGTTTATATTTATAATATGTACGTTTTTAAAGTAATATACCTATGTGTAGTGTATCAACTATCTGGTATCCATAACACAAGCCTCGTAGCTTACCATGGAACTAGATGGTGCTGTGTGTTAATGTCCCAACATATTTATTTAATCAAATATACAGTATAGTAAACTGGTTAGTTGTCATTCTATTAAAATCGTATAACAAAACAAGAATCTGATATACTGAAGCAAACTTGCTTCAGCCGGCCCTTAAATAATAATTAAAACTCTGCGCTAAAAATACAATACTTAAGTAATATACGTTGTAACCATTAAGCTGTCGATTCGATATAAAAGGACAAAAACAAGTTGCTGACACAAGCGAAGTGCTCTTACGACACGACAGAGAGGAATAAAGAGTAAAACCTTAAAACGATACATAAATATATGATATAGCTTATATAAAATTTTATATTGCTGTTTTCTTTTTAATGTGGCTTATTTTTTTTAATTTACTGGTAATAGTATCAAAATCCAATTAAGTAAAAAAATAAGAATTTAGGTACTTATATGGAAATATTATTCGTCTCAATATAACTCCTCACTCCATGAATAACTAAGTTTAAAATAATCTAAATAGGTGTTGACAAGGTTTTTCATTTCGAAAAAAAATTACGCTACAACTATTAAACGTAAAGTGATCAAAACAAAAACAAATATGGAATCTGTGAGATTTTATCACAGCACTTAGTGTGTGGGCAGCTGTGCGACGCGAATCATCCACCTCATTAGCAATGTAAGGTCCTTGCAACTATAGGCATAATAAAAAAAATGTGATCTTATCGCATACAAAATGAACACGCGATGTTTGCTTGTTTTTACACATTAATATTTATAATCAGAAACACTTTTAAGAAATTCGGCTTCTAAATTATTTATTCGCTTAAGTTGTCCTTATAAGAAGAAGAAATGGCATTTAGGTTTTAGTTTTATAGGGTTCCGTACATCCGAAACCATAAGATATGTCGTTTGTCTGTATATCTGTGATCAGTTTTTAATATAATAACACAATAGCAGGATAGCATAGTATCTATCACTGACTACAGCGCTAAATATAGTGCAATTTCTACACAAGATGAATGTGTATCATTTTTAAAAATAGACAGATAATATAAATAATTCCCGATTTAGTACTTCTTAAATTTGAACAATCGAATTATTTGCACAGACTAGATAACTTAGGATAAATTGAAGTTCAAGATTTGATTGATTCAAGAAGTTATCTTATATTTGGCTAATCACTTATACCTTTTTTATGCTATATGCAAGTTACTGTTTATATATTGTAAGGTCAACAAGTCTGCCACTTCTAAAAATTTGGTTTACTGGTAAAAACTAGCCAAGTCAAATCTTGAACTTCAATTTATCCTAAGTCATCTACTCTGTGCAAATAATCCGACTGTTCAAATTTAAGAAGTTCTATTTTTAAATAGCAAATACTGTTGTAGCAGAAAAAAACAAGAAATTGTGTTTTTAATTTATTTTAGAATGTTGTATGTTCTTATGAATAAATTTCAGGATTCTTTACAGAACTTGGCACCCATTGTCACATTTATGTTTTTGATAGGATTTGTAGGGAATTTTTAGGGAACAAGAATTGAAAGATTGAACGGAAAATTTGGGAAAACTGGAGATGCTTTCAACTTTTTCTATAGGATATTTGTATATACCTATTCAAAGGTCACAATCAAATTTATTGCCAGTTTGATAATTATCCTTCGGGTCAGCTATTTTCATACAAATAATGTTTTATTTAGATTATAATTAGCAAAACTTACATATTTGCCGATTCCTTAGCCAATTTCCGCAAAACCATTAGCACCAAATTCCTAAATAAATGCATTGATAGTCTTAAATAATGTTAAAATTGCTAAATTAATGTAACTGTGTATCTGCTCATTGATTAATTAAAAAAAAAACTATTTACTTCTAAAATATATGTATTTTGTATAATATTTTAAGAAACTTTATTTCTGTGCATGCCGTGTTTATTTGTAAGTAATCACTACATTTAGTTCCTAATTTTTAGTACTATTTTTTTTATATTGTGTGTATTATTGTAAGTGATTGTAAATAAACCTAATAAATAAATAAATAAAACTAGGCCAGTACAGATTAAATTAGCGTTGACATCTAAAATATCTTAAAGCATTCATCAGCCTATAGACAAGGCTGAGAAAACAGTTAATCCTAATCAAGAGCGTTTCAATCAAGTAGCGTTTATTGTGTCCAATTAATTAACATTCCTACTGCGGCTTCCATACGTTTGTCAATTGCGTCAGGCGTGTCAACGAACTAATTGGATGACAAAAGCATGCAGTTTACCAGTCGTTGATTAGTAGCACTTTGCATGCATGTGCATTTGCAATATTGCATACATATACAAATTTTAATAGAATCTTTCTAATATTATAAATGCGAATGTTTGTGAGATGTAAGGATGTATGGATGTTTGTTACTCTTTCACGCAAAAACTACTGTATGGATTTAATGAAACTATACAATAATATAGCTCGTTCATCAGAATAACAAATAGGCTACTTTTTATCCCGGAAAAATGTACGGTTCCCGTGGGTTAGATTTGTTTTAAGCAGCCAGTAACTCTATCTAGGTACGTACTCTATTTTGGATGAAACTGGGTAAGTAAATAAAACTCATACAGAATAAAAAAAATAACATCTTAAATTAACTATAATAGCTGCGTGCGTGATTGAAAAATCTGTTCCCATTTTAAATCTTTATAGTTATAATGAAAAAAACTTGAATTTCCGTAATAATATCAAAGTTTTTAATATTTGTTTAGATTTATTATATTTATTTTGAAAAATATATTTTGTAACAAAAATAGCCATACAACCTCAACATGAGCTTAATCAAATTAGATGTTACCCCACGTTTCCATAAGAAGAGGACGATTTACTAAGTTCAGTTTTAGTAAAATGTAACCCGGACATGCTAGACCATTTAACTTTTATATAAACTCTACTTGTTCAGGTTTTTATAAAAGACAAGCTCTAACAACTATTGAGAGCTCCCTTCGCGATAAATTGCCAGGACTACGGCCTGACCTATTTCCTTTGGTGGCTTTACGGGTGCGGCGAAATATAAAGTTTGTCGTGTAAATATTTGTATGTACACCATCATAAGAATATAGATAGCGGTCTTTAAGAAGTAAAAATAGTATAGAAATATATTGAGTAAAAGTTTTCACTTATAAAACGTTTACGTGTTTTTAAATTGTTGATTATAATATACGTTTACGTATTGCTTGGTTTATTTCATTCTGTCCACTAATCTTCTGAATGACTGAATCGATTTTAACGACACTTTTTACTGGGGATAGAGAATTCGAAGCCGCGGTATTGAAGATATTTTCTTAAGTACGAAGTATGAAAGCCGGTTTAAGAATACGATTGCCAGATAGTCTATTTTTAAGGTTAAATGCGAATGGAACCATAGACTAACTAACTTAGCTATTTTTTTACCATATTTTAAAATGAAACAAATTTTATTAAGCACAACGCTGGTAAAGCTCTCTCTACGTAATGCAATGCGACCGACAGGGATTTTAAGTGCGTTAAAATATTATTTAAGAACACGGCTGGATTGGGTTTCATAAAATGTACACAAACCATCGTCATAATCAAGTTATGTCTGAGCCCACGCTTCCCGTGAGATAGATTACGGCTGGGACAAATTGCCTGACCCAGTTAGCCCGGAACGAATCCCGGGCGAGGCAAAACGTTTAACAGTAAGCACCTTAAAATTTAACAACAAAATATTCTTGTTTATTTTGTTGTAGCTTGGTTTTAGTTTGACTCAATAGTCGTAACTTTTATTTGTATTTAATATTTACATTTTAACTTTCTCAGAGTTGAGATATTTTTCCACAGTAAAAAGTATCCTATATGTTGACCCGGATAATCAGCTATCATCATACCAAATTTCATCAAATCCCTCTAGAGGTTTTTCTGTGATGCGGTAACAGACAGACAGACAAAAATCCTAAGAATTATAGATTCATCCTCTGTATCGATAATAAGTCTATTTTAATAAGATTTTACAAAAAATATTTGATATACAGATTCGAATTGGTTAGAATTTTATTATATGTATAAATTAAATGTTGAATTTTATTGTTCTTTGTTACAGACAGAACGCAATAAATTCGGGAAATTTTCTACACTTTACAATAATTAACGCTGACGATAATTAACGTTATTTTACCGATAAATCCCACAACTTATATTTTTGTTTTGCATTTATTGTATTTATAATATCTATTAGGTATATGCTGTCATGTTAGCTTAGAAGTCTGATTAAGCGAAGTCTAATAAACCCGAGAAAGACGAAGATATGTAAAAGCCCGTATGTTGTTAAATGTTGGGTTTACCTAGAAAATCTTAGGATTTGATAAACCTAGCATGTACCAAATTCCGATAGTAAAAGCCTGAAAAGTCGTCTCTTATTAATAAAATCCCTAAATTAACCAACTCATGTTGGTAAATCCTAAGATATACTAGTTAAATCTAAGATTTAACAACATACGGGCTTTTACAGTAAAATATAAGATTTAATTAAAGTAATAGAAAAATAAGAAATATTACCCGGTGGAAGTTTATAGATACATACAAAAGATAATTATTTAGACATATATAAATACAGGATAATGTCTATTCATATAAACATATAAATTGTAAAGTGCGATTCTTTCTTATAAAGGTCAATGTTGCGGTAATTTCTTTTGTTTAAAATATTATAAGAAGTATCTTTTCGGATTATTTCGCGGATTTATTTTGATTTTTGGTTCCCGATGTTTCGAATGCTTTACAGCATCCATGGTCACGGGAGAGACTGAAATCAAAATAAATCCGCGAAATAATCCGAAAAGACAGTTTTATTTAATAATGTCAAACATTCGCGTAAATCTAAGAAAGTATTATATTATAAAAAGATTACTAGCGATTTTAAAACTTAAAAAAACCTTAAGCCTCTTACTATCTACTAAATGATATATTATGTAGGTAGATATAACCAAATGTAAAAGACTTTTGCATTTAAATTTTTAATGTCATTTAAAAATCCTGAATGTTGTGCAAATGAGGTTAAAAATGAACCATATATTAAAGCACCAAATTTCATGACCCAATTCGAGGCATCAATTTAATTAATAATAATTATCACAAATTACAATTTAAAAGAGATCATAAATTGGAAGCGCAAGGGTCAAAATGTAGGGAGACTTCGATGATTAATTAAAAACCTTAATTAAATTTGCGAGGCTATTACTATAATGGACATTTGTAAAAAGTAACATCTGTTAAATTGCTTCTGCGTGACTATATAGATAAAAACGCTTTACATAATAACAAATAATATTATATACATTTAAATATTGTTATTTACTTTAGGTTAAAAATGTTTCAGAGTATATTGAAGAGCAGCAAACTTAG
This sequence comes from Brenthis daphne, assembly GCA_947093115.1. Classification (NCBI taxonomy): domain Eukaryota; kingdom Metazoa; phylum Arthropoda; class Insecta; order Lepidoptera; family Nymphalidae; genus Brenthis; species Brenthis daphne. Next base: position 26,297,936 of record OX352477.1, on the reverse strand, counting down.
CGTTCTCCACTGTATTAAAATTACTTGTATTGAATTCAAAGAATTTATGTAATAAAATATATCATTTTATTTAAAAATGTTTACAAGGAATCTAAAATTTTAATGAAAATTTATTCATAATGAAACATACTATCCCTAGAGCACAAACGTGCAATCCTTTTATTTGTATTTTGCTCGTAGCCGTATAATTGCCTTGGCAGTGCACGAATGTGTACAAAACAAATGTAATATAAAAGTTCTTTGGGGAGATGAGGTTTATATTTTATTAAAATTATCGAATATTCCCGCACGAGTTTTAATAGGTATAAGTACTTAGGTGAATTCTAATAATAATATTTAACTACTTGATTAACATTATCAACTAACAGTCAATTTTAATACGACCCTAATAGATTTTAGGGCGACATTTACTGGTCGAGGCCCATTTCTTAGACACGACCCAATTTAATCCCGCATTGTCTATACACTAAATATGCATTGGGACTGGTTAAGGACCTACGTTCCTTACAGATATCTACTATGGCGCCTGGCTCACTTATTCTTTCTTGCATATTATATCATATAATGGATATAATATAATGGATATTTACATATACGCAAGAAAGAATAAGTAAGGAAATGAAAATAACATTAAAATTCATTAATACACACTTTGAGGTTGATATTTTTCTTAACCTAACATACATTTAATTCGAGTACTTCCTCCATTTTGAAATCAGTCAAAAACTATAACGTGACATGACACTATAACTCTAAGAGTACACCCGAAGGTTTAGATTTTATAAGCAATGAATGTTAGTTAATTTTGTTTATCCCGGCCCATTTCTGAGATATTTTCATAGAATTAGTAGTACTCTAAAGCTAGAGGGGAAATAAAATCAGCGATATTAATGTACTGATCGTAATTATTTGAGTTAGAGTATTCTACGCTAACTTAATGATGATCTAACTAATAATTATTGTTTAACTACCAGAACACCGCGGTTTCGCTCGCGCAAAAACAACAACTCTAAAAAAGTAGGTTTCATAAAAACTTTCATCCCCTATTTTACCCCCTTATGGGATGAATTTCGAAAAATGCTAAAACACGTATTAATTTAATTATATTGAAGAGCATTAATACCAAGTTTCAATTACTTCTGATCATAAATACTAGTTTGGGCGGTATTATAGCGTGTTTCCCGTGGGAATGAGATAATCTTCCAAGGTAGCCTGTGTCACACAAAAAATCACGCCAATCCGTCACTCTGTTTCGACGTGAAAGAAGGATAAACAAACAAACAAACAAACAAACACCCTTTCACTGTTCACATTTATAATATTAGTATGGATAATAGTTTTAATGAACTTAATGAGACGTTTATTTATAATCTGATCTTCTAATTATAACACGTCAGGTAACTTATCAGATAATTATTTATGTATGTAACATACTCGTTTTTCCTGCTTATCTAGACTTGAAAATTATATCATGGTTTTGATGGCGCATCAAGCAAACATATTTTTAATGAACAAAAAGTCATTTTAGCATAGACGATCTTATTTGAAAATATAAATATTACATTGTTTTACTTATATATATATATATATATATATATATATAATATATATATATATATATATATATATATATATATATATATATATATTATGCTATATATAATGAGGGAAAGAATATTATTTATAGTAATCATAAAATAATTAAAATTCCAAAAAAATGTATATTATATTTAGATTATTAGATTTCTTCCTTAAAAATGATGGCTAGTTTGGCTCAGTTTGTAGTGACACTACTTGCTGTGGCAGCGGTCGCGGGTTCAAGCCCCGCTAGGGGCATTCATTTGTGTGATGAGCACGAATGTTTGTACTCTAGTCATGGGTGTTTGTGTTTATAATATGTATGTATTTAAAGTTATATGTGTAGTGTATCATCTATCTGGTATCCATAACACAAGCCTCGTAGCTTTCCGTGGAACTAGAGGTGCTGTGTGTTAATGTCTCAACATAATATTTATTTATTCTTTAAAAATTCTTAGGAACTAACAACAATAAAATGAGAAGTATATGAAATATTTCAGACATATTCTTTATTTGTTTTTTTTTATCTATGAAGAATCTCAATTTTCTCAAATTCACTGTTTTACCGCAATAGTAGATAGGTAGGTACTTGACAACACATTATGTCATAACAAAAAAACATGGCAACTATTGTGTATATCTACGTGCATATTACATTTATAGCCTACATAATTATTCACAAGCTTTCTCGTTTTGTCATGCTTCAAAATTTAGTTTATAATTAATATTTTTGTAATTTATAAACTGACGTAATAACAAAAAAAAAAAATGTAAATCTCGCACCGCATACTTACGTACTTGAACAAGACTTTCACGTTATATTTTATTCAGTAAACAAAGAGTGCCGAGTTATAGCATTACCTGAATATATGTAGATTGTGCCTATCCTAATATCAATATATCGCGTACCCCTACACTCTCAAGGGTGAAATTCAACCTTTATCACGTACAACCTTTATTTATTTATAACCCATTAACTTTTTAATACCTAAATCGCCATAATTCATCATAAAATAAAAAGAATCTTGTAATTTCTTCGATTGATTTTACATTGGAGGAAGAAAATTGTCACAGTTTTGTCACAGTTTGCCACAGCTTTGTCACATGCCACATTAGCTCCCTAAAGATTGAACATTTGTCATTCTAAATACTCAGTATTTTTATGAAAACTGTATAAAACAACCTGGAAAGAAAACTTCCTTGGTACAAGAAAAGTATTAGGTATATATATACCTTTAACCTTAGTCGCTGGAAATTGTTTAAAGAAAATTCCTAAACTAAGCACAAACGTGCAATCCTTTTATTTGTATTTTGCTCGTAGCCGTATAATTGCCTTGGCAGTGCACGAATGTGTACAAAACAAATGTAATATAAAAGTTCTTTGGGGAGATGAGGTTTATATTTTATTAAAATTATCGAATATTCCCGCACGAGTTTTAATAGGTATAAGTACTTAGGTGAATTCTAATAATAATATTTAACTACTTGATTAACATTATCAACTAACAGTCAATTTTAATACGACCCTAATAGATTTTAGGGCGACATTTACTGGTCGAGGCCCATTTCTTAGACACGACCCAATTTAATCCCGCATTGTCTATACACTAAATATGCATTGGGACTGGTTAAGGACCTACGTTCCTTACAGATATCTACTATGGCGCCTGGCTCACTTATTCTTTCTTGCATATTATATCATATAATGGATATAATATAATGGATATTTACATATACGCAAGAAAGAATAAGTAAGGAAATGAAAATAACATTAAAATTCATTAATACACACTTTGAGGTTGATATTTTTCTTAACCTAACATACATTTAATTCGAGTACTTCCTCCATTTTGAAATCAGTCAAAAACTATAACGTGACATGACACTATAACTCTAAGAGTACACCCGAAGGTTTAGATTTTATAAGCAATGAATGTTAGTTAATTTTGTTTATCCCGGCCCATTTCTGAGATATTTTCATAGAATTAGTAGTACTCTAAAGCTAGAGGGGAAATAAAATCAGCGATATTAATGTACTGATCGTAATTATTTGAGTTAGAGTATTCTACGCTAACTTAATGATGATCTAACTAATAATTATTGTTTAACTACCAGAACACCGCGGTTTCGCTCGCGCAAAAACAACAACTCTAAAAAAGTAGGTTTCATAAAAACTTTCATCCCCTATTTTACCCCCTTATGGGATGAATTTCGAAAAAATGCTAAAACACGTATTAATTTAATTATATTGAAGAGCATTAATACCAAGTTTCAATTACTTCTGATCATAAATACTAGTTTGGGCGGTATTATAGCGTGTTTCCCGTGGGAATGAGATAATCTTCCAAGGTAGCCTGTGTCACACAAAAAATCACGCCAATCCGTCACTCTGTTTCGACGTGAAAGAAGGATAAACAAACAAACAAACAAACAAACACCCTTTCACTGTTCACATTTATAATATTAGTATGGATAATAGTTTTAATGAACTTAATGAGACGTTTATTTATAATCTGATCTTCTAATTATAACACGTCAGGTAACTTATCAGATAATTATTTATGTATGTAACATACTCGTTTTTCCTGCTTATCTAGACTTGAAAATTATATCATGGTTTTGATGGCGCATCAAGCAAACATATTTTTAATGAACAAAAAGTCATTTTAGCATAGACGATCTTATTTGAAAATATAAATATTACATTGTTTTACTTATATATATATATATATATATATATATATATATATATATATATATATATATATATATATATATATATATATTATGCTATATATAATGAGGGAAAGAATATTATTTATAGTAATCATAAAATAATTAAAATTCCAAAAAAATGTATATTATATTTAGATTATTAGATTTCTTCCTTAAAAATGATGGCTAGTTTGGCTCAGTTTGTAGTGACACTACTTGCTGTGGCAGCGGTCGCGGGTTCAAGCCCCGCTAGGGGCATTCATTTGTGTGATGAGCACGAATGTTTGTACTCTAGTCATGGGTGTTTGTGTTTATAATATGTATGTATTTAAAGTTATATGTGTAGTGTATCATCTATCTGGTATCCATAACACAAGCCTCGTAGCTTTCCGTGGAACTAGAGGTGCTGTGTGTTAATGTCTCAACATAATATTTATTTATTCTTTAAAAATTCTTAGGAACTAACAACAATAAAATGAGAAGTATATGAAATATTTCAGACATATTCTTTATTTGTTTTTTTTATCTATGAAGAATCTCAATTTTCTCAAATTCACTGTTTTACCGCAATAGTAGATAGGTAGGTACTTGACAACACATTATGTCATAACAAAAAAACATGGCAACTATTGTGTATATCTACGTGCATATTACATTTATAGCCTACATAATTATTCACAAGCTTTCTCGTTTTGTCATGCTTCAAAATTTAGTTTATAATTAATATTTTTGTAATTTATAAACTGACGTAATAACAAAAAAAAAAATGTAAATCTCGCACCGCATACTTACGTACTTGAACAAGACTTTCACGTTATATTTTATTCAGTAAACAAAGAGTGCCGAGTTATAGCATTACCTGAATATATGTAGATTGTGCCTATCCTAATATCAATATATCGCGTACCCCTACACTCTCAAGGGTGAAATTCAACCTTTATCACGTACAACCTTTATTTATTTATAACCCATTAACTTTTTAATACCTAAATCGCCATAATTCATCATAAAATAAAAAGAATCTTGTAATTTCTTCGATTGATTTTACATTGGAGGAAGAAAATTGTCACAGTTTTGTCACAGTTTGCCACAGCTTTGTCACATGCCACATTAGCTCCCTAAAGATTGAACATTTGTCATTCTAAATACTCAGTATTTTTATGAAAACTGTATAAAACAACCTGGAAAGAAAACTTCCTTGGTACAAGAAAAGTATTAGGTATATATATACCTTTAACCTTAGTCGCTGGAAATTGTTTAAAGAAAATTCCTAAACTAAAACATATACATAAGCGTATATGACGCTATATACATATAAAAAAATATAAACAGCCGAGTTGAGTTAAAAATATGAGCGCGTGTCACACGTGTAAAAGACCTAAAATGTATGAAAATATTTAGCTGTAAAACTATACCTAACAGGATTTATCACTTAACCAAAATATTTATACAACTTAAAATTTACGTTTAATTTAAGTAGCGTTTCCAATTTTTATTGATATTAGAATAATTTATTAATGGCATATAAATAATTAATAGGAAGTTCTTCAATAAAAAATCAAAATACTCCCAACGTATCAAATAGCTATAAAATTCATTAATGTTCTTTGTTGAAAAAAAATTACCTTTGCTTTATAAGAGGATATTTATTACTAATTTAATAATTGAAAATAAATCTTGGCACAAACAAAATCGAGGGTGACACGAGTATGTAGGTAATAGTTTCAAATGTCAAAAGGTACCTACGAGTAATCAGTCTATGATTCATAAGATTTCTTACTAATACTCGTAATTGTCATTTCTAAGGCCATCTAGAACTACAGACGTACAAAACGTTCAAGAGCTTTTATGTAAGATCTGTACATTTTTGTGTAATTAAAAAGAATAATTAATTTAATGTACATATGACGTATAACAATAGAGCCTTGATAAAAAGCAAATTAAATCAAGTTTATTTTATTACGTACAGGATATGAAGAAACGGTCACGTTTTTTTATATTTTTATTGTCTCTATTCACTACCTTATATGAGTGAAGTTTGAAAATAAAACTCTGTACCGTAAAATTATTTCAATTTGTTTCATATAAAGAATTAATTTTAGAATTTTTCAAATGCGGAAATTTTTCAGACTTTAAATCTGCGTATCTGATTAATAAATGAAGGTGTCTAAACATAACATTTACCAAATGCCTTTGGTTGTTTAAATTATCGGGAGCTTTGACCTTTCGTTGGGTGAAAAAATGAAAGATTTACTTACAAAAATATAAATCCAATGAGTTAACTGGCTTTCTATAGTCACAACACGGTTTTTATACAAAAATGTCAACTTTTCATCCGTCACTGTTTCTTGTGCGGTAAAACATCCGCTCACGTTAGAGGTTCGAAGAGAACTGAGGGCGCCCTCACTAAGAGGGAAGAGGGGCAGAGCCTCCGTACTATGAAACTACATTAATCTTAATCGTCGCTTACTTAGCTAGCGCGTACATCGCCCCTATGCTAGTTACTTTTAAAAGTCGATTGCCAATAATTAAAACAAAACATTTTTTTCGGTCCTTATAATACTTTTCTGATTATACATGAATATAACTAATTTGTACATAGTGTACATATATTATTTATTTATTTATTAATATATGAAAAAATACTTAGGTAAATACATATAAGAATCATTTGTTGTGTACAAACATCTGACACGTTTAGTTTTAACTTTTAGTATAACGGCTTTAAGCTGTAGGATAAAATTCACCGATACAAATCTTATGATCCACGTTGCAATATCAAATGAAGGTAAATCAAGTTATGTCTAGACATTGATAATGAAATTTTATATTGCTTCGTGATTACCAAGGAAGGTTACTACCTGATATTCAATACAATTAATCTATACTAATGCTCATAATAAAATCATACAGAGGTCATGTCTCTGCTATAAATATTTCATAAAAAATTACTTTTTAAAAACAGAAATATATATATATATATATATTATATGTTTATATCACAAGAAATAAAAAGGTTCCCCGAGACAAAAGAAAATAACTTCTTAAACATTTATTTTGCAACATCTAATACTTTTTTTTGTATAAAGGCTACAAAACGTATCATAATGTCTATTATACCTTTGCGTTGTTGCTTTTACGTTTGCTAAATAGGTATATTTATGACATACGTGCATATTATATTATGTATGTACATTAAATTATTATAAAGTACACGTGTTTTGATAATTATTTGTTTTTTTTTTAAACACAAAGTGGCAGATGACGGTTTAAACTTTACTAACATGCTGATTTTATGAATAGTAAACTTAGCATAACAAGTTTTTCAAGATTATCTAGTTTTTTTTTTAATTTTCTTACTGCTACATATATTCTTTTTGGGCATATGTCGTAGTTTAATATTTTATTTTAAGCTATAGTACATAAATTAACTAAGTATAAATTTTTTGAAGTCAGTTTTTATTTCTTTTAAAAAGTTTTATTTTCCCTCTTTTTAGTGTAGATATAGTAAAAGCAAAATAAGAAGAAGGTAGTTTAATAAAATATTCTCTTAAGCCGTTTAAGTTAGTTAATGCCAATTTTTATATGAAGACTGACAGACTAAAATTCGCTTTTATTAGTAACACTGAAAAATCTGGTCCTAAATTCCAATTCTAACGTATTGGGCTTATTAAATTAAACAAAATGAGGCCAAACTCAAAGTATCTACTATTAGGCGTTGAAGAATTCCACCTATCCACCTTCTGGCCTTACCATCAGATCAGGTCGACGATACCGAACCAACACAAATAGAAACACTTGCAATGTTTCAGGTCAATATACAATTGGAAGTGGGTTAAATTTTCATTAACCATTTTTCTACCCTTAGGGGTTATCACCCCTTTTTTTTAATTTAAATGGAACCAAATTGTAAGTCGGCAAACACTTTCAAACAAAACAAAAATTGTTCAAATCGGTTAAAAAATGACGGAGTTCTGAGGTAAAAAACATAAAAAAATACAGTCAGTTGAAAAATAATACAGCCGAATTGAAAGCCTCCTACTTTTTGAGTCGGTTGAAAACGAACAAAACCGCAAGCACAGGTTAGCTATATATCTATATATAAAGTATAAACTTCGCAAATCAAACGAACCTTCTTTAAGATCGATCGCGCCAAATTCTTAGAAACAAATATACATACATAGGTGCGTACGTTACATTTAGGATATTTTAATTATTTATGTAGATAAGGGGTCGTAATTAAAATTGTAAAATATATAGGTAATATTTTACTTAAACATATTGGATACACAATCGTGATATTCACCATATTGATCCGATTTTTATTTAAAATCCGTGCAAAATACAAACTCGTCGTACATGAAAATATACCTTAATTTATGGTAGTAATTCGCAAGACTTTGTTATAATTAGATAGATGTTTGCACACTTTCATCTTCTATGGCTTTTGGAAATGTTGATTTAGATATAATGATTTGAACATTTTAGTATTTTCTCACACAATAGGCAGTTTTTAATAAAATTTTGTTTTATGTTTAATATAATTATAATAATTATAGTGCCTACATTTTGTAAGTATTGTATAAATTTGATCATAATTATATGTATACGAAGGTAAATAAATGCATATATTTTTTTTGGAATGGATCTCCATCCATTGCGTGAAAAAAAACAACATAACACACCGCCTTCGGATTTGTATTAATATGTCTATCAATAACTAATTTTAAAGTATACTTTGTACCTAGATTGTATATACATTATACATACCTTAATTAATTCCTATAGTAAACAATAATTAATTTTAAAATGACTATCACCCTCTTCAAACTAGCGATATGCCACTACAGATACAAAAGCCAAAACATTATTTAGAAACGAGAGTTTATTACTTATGAATAATTCATACCGTTTAATAATTTATGCGGTAATTTATTTTTATCAGGAGTAACCATGGTATTTCAGGCGTGTTTACTTTGCACATATTTAAAATTCTTGTTATATAAGTGCCTTAGTACCTACTGCACGACTATAACGTATTATGATTAGATATATAATACTTTCCTTATTTTATTAGAGTAATATACTCTCAAATATATACATATTTTCAATTCAATTCAATTCTTTTATTTCTTGGCTTCTAGGAGTGCCATTTGGGATGTACATATATGTATGTTTTAATCTACTTATGGAAGCTTTACTTCAGTATTGAAAGTTATTATTTAATTGTTTGTAATGTCAAAATAATAGACTTACTAAATGCATATGAAATTATTTACATACGGTACTTATAAGAAAAAACACAATTTTCAAATTTTTTGTCTGTTTTCCTGTTTGTTCTGGCTAATCTCCGAAAGGGCTGGACTGATTTTGACGTGACTTTCCCTGGCAAATAGCTGATGTTATAAGAAGTAACTAAGGCTACTTTTATTTTAGAAAAAGATCTATAGATACAGATAAATACAATTGAAGTGTCAGTTTTTAATGTCAAAATAACAGCTTTTTAATAAATACATACATATGAATATTTATTATACATATTTGTATGTCCTTTGTCGTGGAGAAATCAATCTACAAACACTAATTTCTTAAAATGATTTAAAAGCAAAAGATATTTCCCCAAAAAATTGAGTTTTTCTAAACAATATGGTAAAAAAAAATGCTATTGTATGTATATTAAGAGGACAAAAGCATCGTTGTACGCAAATGCTTTGTTGAAGTATCACCCTCCAGCATACTCTCACACTTCAGCTAACAATGATCGAAGGTCTAGACTTATGAAGATGTCTTTTTACAACATCTATTCATAAAGACCATTTGATATAGGTATAGTTAAAGTACATATATTTTCTCAAATAAAATACTTAAAATTATTAATTAAGAGTGCTGCATTATAAAAATATTATTGACGATAATAAAAATACATATACGTATATAGGCGTTTTGTATTTTTTTAACTTCGAAAAGCCTCCGAAAGTCCCTTTATGAACCTATATGAAATGTAAATACTTACTTATACCTTGGATATTGTAGAATTGTTTTATAATTTACAAGCTACGAATAAATAGACTTATTATTATTCGTAGTTTATAAGTAAGAAGTTTTGAAAGTCATCAAGTTAACAAGGAAATGAAAACCATTGAAACTTTAACTCTTTAGAATACTAAATGCGTCGATCAGGCTATTCACCACAATATCTGATAGCAATTACATCACCATTCACCTAAGTTTAAGCGACCTTGACAGCGGACTGTTCACCGAAACTAATGCTTTCGTCTTACCGACTTAGTAAACAACTTTATAACTTAAAAAACGTAAACGATACGATATCAATTGATAATAATTAATATAGCTAGCTACTCTTGACTTCGCTAGATATAAGCTTTTTCAATTTACAAGCACGCCTGCTTCTTTATTAAATTTTAAATAAAATTATAAAAAAAAAACAGAAAGATTATAAAAAATATTTCAAAGCGTTACTGTAATATTATACCTGACCCCTGTAAGGAGAATACTCACTATTTAACCAAGATTTGGCTAGAATCTACTTAAGCAATACAAACAAAGTTATAAGGATCGAACTCACAATCTTCAACGGGTATCAGCGTTGGCATAGAGTCACGATGGTCATCACTCATCCGTCACTCTAAAGCTTTTACATCAAAATGGCGTATGCATACCATCTCGTAGCCGTCACGTCGCGTTAGAAAGGCATTAAGAGATTACCATGTTTAGTTTACGTTCGTATAGTTTAGTAACCGGTAGAATAAACGATTGTAATTTCAAATTTATCACGGAGCCAACGTAATAGCAATGTAAGTACATCCACTGGGTTTTACTAAACTTATCTGTAATTATTTAAAAAGGGAAGGAATTTATGTCAACTTATCGTTCATTAGTTTAAATCTAAATCTTTAAAGAAACAAGACAATACCTTTTTAACCGTCTTCCAAAAAGGAAGAGTAGACACTATATAGTAAATGAAAACCTCCGTTCATTTATTTATTACTTTTTAGTGTCTGGAAGCCGATTTTTATTTTTCCTTTTTTAAATTTTTAATATTATAAAAGCATAAGTATAGTTATTGTGAAAACATCTTTCACAAAGCAGTAACAATATATATTCAGTTACAAATATAACTTAAGGATCCGTCTAAGTCAAGTAACGGCAAGTCAGTAGTTTACCAAAAAATATATTTTCTCTTATTCACCCTCGCTTTAATTTGGCCTTTACCCTACGCCAACAAAAAATCTTTATTCTGCAAGCCTATGTTACTTTTGCCCAAACTGTGTTGAAAGACTATTCTCCATTCTGAAGATTCTGAAGATTAGCGCATAGATAGATAAAGTATACCTAGATACAAATGTAACAATGGCGTGCAATTAACGATATAATTATCTAATAATTCTTGTATATTTTTTTAAATGTTTTTTTGACCAAAAACTCCGAGCGAAGCTCTGATGCCCAGGTGCTATTCTTAATACGAGGTAGCTATTATAAAATCACACACATACTCTTTAATTTTAAATAGGTAAAATATAGATATATCTTAACATGTATAATTCTTCTGTACGTGTGTTTGTTAACTTACTCCTCCTAAAGGACTGGACTGAAGAATTTTTTTGTATATTTCAATGGGTTCCTGGATGGTTTGAACATACAAATGGACCCAGTAGATGGCGCTGCAGTCGGTTTGCCACTCACTGACCATCTCCTAAACGGCAGGGACGATTTTAATGACATTTTTGTGTATGTTCGAGTGGGTCCCTGCAAGGTTTGAATTCACAAATGGATCCGGTAGGTGGCGCTGCAGTCGGTGTGTCACTAAATTTTCATAAAAGACTCCATTTTCCGAGTAATAAATAAATTTAAATTGTTGATTAAATAAAATAAAAATCGATGTGTGTATGTATGTTTCCTATGGACTCCAAAACAGCTGGAGCGATTTTGATGAAATTTTCAGATAATCTTCAGATTGGCCCAGCGGATGATCCTGTGAATTTTGTTAGCGATCGGAAGTTTGGACGCGGACGAAGCCGCGGGTACTGCTAGTAAAACTTTAAAACGGAAAGAATAGTAGAATACAGTTTTACACATTTATGAGATTCTATTTCGGTCGGTAAAGAAAGTATGTTAACATGATTTTTTCTTTTGTTATTTAGTATACGTATTTTAACTTTCTATACAAAAAATACGCATTATCCAATGCAATTTATATAAATAAAGAATACATAGAAGAGGGTCATTGACAATAATAGGCATACTTAGGAAGAATACGCGTTCCCCTTTGAGTTTTCTTGAATTATATCTACCGGTTAATGCAATAAATTACATGTTTGACAGGCTGTATCGGGAAATGATATTAAAGAATTCTTCCCTTCCTTCAATTATAACATGGTTTGCGCGTTTCCAACTATATTTGAAGCGTAACTATTTAAATAATGATAACCTTTAATTGTTTATAAGGTTTGTGGGTAAGTGCAGTGCATAAAGTAAATTTTATTTAAAAGCACACTTTTCTCACGTAAATATCTACATGTACTTAAAAAGATACATAAAAATACCACAATAATTTTAATAGGTGACATAATAAATATAACATTATATACATATACATAATTTATTATATTTATTATAATATATAATAAATATATATTATATTTTATTGGACGATCTATATTATTTAGATGCGTAAAAATGTTTATTAGAGGTCGCTCAATCCAAGTTATAACCACGTACCTACATATTTCTTATACCCAATAGAACGCCACTTCAGAACAAGTAAACCGACTTACATTAATATGTCCTTCCTTCCCCTAATCGACTTGATATCGATTTTCAAATCCAAAATGCCCTAACTCTATGGCGGGTTTGTTCTTTGCTAAGTTTTAATATTAAACTAGTTTTTGGCCGCGGCTCCGACCGATAATCGATTATAAATAGTATAGATGCTACATTATATACTACGTCCTACGTCAACTTATTGCTGCATCGAAGCTCAAAGGAGTGTTATGTGTTTGACCAGTATGTATGTATGTCCATTCTTATATTCCCTCGTAATCAGTAAACGGCTGAACCAATTTTATTGATTGATATGAAAAAAAACTTCTTCCAAACCTATCAAGTGGTGTATCAAAATGAAGGTCTTTACTTTAGAGATGACCACAAAAATCTTTCTCTTCTTTTTAGTTTGTTTTTAACGCAATCGAGCTTTTTATATTTGGAAAAACAATACATTTTTTTATTCGATAATTTCATAATTTAGGCTGATAATAATCGTTTTAGATCATAAGTAAGTATTTTTATTATTAAATAAAACTATCTTTTCGGATTATTTCGCGGATTTATTTTGATTTTTGGTTCCCGACGTTTCGAATGCTTTACAGCATCCATGGTCACGGGAGAGACTCTCCCGTGACCATGGATGGATCAAACATTCGCGTAAATCTAAGAAAGTATTAAGTATTTTTAGTTTACATACCACAAAAAAACGTATCTTTAATATAAAAAATTAGTAAAATTTGTGACAATTCAGACTTTCGCAACCTCCAAGTATGTAATTCGATTTCAAATTCAAATATTTTATTCAAAATTAAATTATTACATTTTTTTACTGAACGTCACGAGTCTTCTACCAGTTCGGAAAGAAGAAGCCTCAGACCTAAGAAGAACTGACGAAAGAAACTTAGCAGAACTAATATTAACTCGTTATCTTTTTTTAAAGTTAAATTATAATTTACAATATTTCTATCAAGTTCAAACAGCCTGGAGGCGATCATTTCATTCCCAAGGCGTGCCATCTTCTATAATAGGTATAAAATCATTTACTGTATAATAATAGCCTTTAGCACACAAACGTTATTTAACCAATTGTTTTTAATTTGGCGATAGAAGCCTTTTGAACATTTTCTGTAAAAGCGTATACATTGTCCATAAAAAGAATTACTGACTCTGTGTAGACGATTGTTGAATGGCACCAATACGTATGAGGTTGAACAGACTTCTATTGTACAGTGTACTGGTAATTATTATTATTTACATTTACACTTTAATTACCAAGTTTTTTAGTTACCGAGAGTGTTAGTTAAAAATACCAAAATAGTTCAGCTTTGTTTCCTCTGGGGAACTATCTCGCTATGTCGATGTTTTATGATGTAGGTAAGGTTGGGCATAGTTTACGATCGCTCACTCAACTTAATAAATTATAGTTTTACGCGGCAGTTAAACTTGCGACGGGTTTGTTTAGTGAGCAGTGAAGTTTCCAGTTTCTCATAGCTCTTGTTTTTAGCTTTTATATAGTTATATTTCATACAAATGTCTGCTCGCGACTTTACACGCGTGTCTATTTCCATTGAGATCACAGCCACTAGTCAATTGGAACCGCCGAGTCGTTTTATATGAGACCGCGTAGTGTCTACATATAACGTGAACCGCAAATTTTGTATCTATTCATATGATTCAAGTGCAATGTAGCTACATTTTGTACCATACTCAAAATGCAATATTCTTTTCTACGTTTTCTCAAACTAGCGACTACTGTGGGAAATAAAATAGTATTTCGGCTCATAATCTATCTCTATGCAAAGAAAGCAGTCATGAGGACGGCCGACAGAAGTGAAATCTTAAACCTATAAACAATCTTTGGATATGCAAATTAATTGTATGATCTTAAATTAAAATTTGTAAATTAAAACTGTTTACATTTATCTGGTTTTGACGTCTATCGGCACTCTGAATGTTAGCGTTAGCACGTCACGTGACCATGTCGATGACGACTTACATGAATTTACTCCCCATCCAAACCTGCCTATAGAAGTTTTCACTTCAAAAAGTCGATCCTTACATCCGCTACCACTGAGTTAAGAAGGAGAACAATAAAATATGTACAAACTTAATTATATTGATGCACTTAAATTCATGGCAAAAAAACCTACTCTCACTTCCTAAAAACTAAGAATAATATAACTATTGTTTATACACCTCGGTACACACCGGTGATGTCTTTCGACATCGGATCGAGGGGTGAGTGGTCTGTTGACATATCCTTATCATCCCTACAGTAACTATTATATTTCACTTCAAAAATACCATTCAACCTTACTCCTCAGCTATTATGGCGCAGACAAACTCCCATATGTGCGGACTTATTGTCTCACAGGGGTGGCTGAGACAACAACGACGAGCCCTTTATAAAAGCGACCGAAATAAACATGAAATACCTTAGTGATAAAATAGTTGATAAAGTTTTGTGAGATAAGAAATAGTTAAAGAAATATGAGGAAATAAAAAATGAGTTTTATCGTCAAACAAAAATAACTTAATGATTCTAAACGGCAAAAATTAATACAATATGAAAGACTTAGGTACTTAAAATATATGATATTTTTCGTTACTAGTTGAAACGAAATTACCCTCAATTAGTAAATGTGCTAAGTATATAAATTATAAATATACTGAAAACCGAAAAGTAGACTGATAGTACCTACGAGATAAATAAAAAATCGGTGAAGTGTGAGTCGAATTCGCACACGAAGGGTTCCGTACCATCGCACATGTACTTTTTAGTAATATGACTTTTACTCTATGTATGTAGTATACTAACTTCGATGATCGATTACGAACGTTAAAAAATGATTTTTGTATTTTTATTATTTGTTGTTATAGCGGCAATAGAAATAGATACTCTATGAAAATTTCAACTCTCTGCCTATTACGGTTCATGAGATACAGTCCTCTGACAGACAGGCGGATGGACGGATGGACAGCGGAGGCTTAGTAATAGGGTTCCGTTGGCACCCTTCAGGTACGAAGCCCTAAAAGGAAACACTGCCTTAAAAACTAGAAGCTTATAGTATGGATGGATATAAAATGACAATAAACACCAGTTTCCTTCGTAAGTTTTCCTTACATTTTCTTTACAAACTTTTTCTTTTTAGTCGCAATCTTAACACAATCCCGTGAGTCTTAAAATGGTTGTACATTCTTACGTTACTACGAAATTGTGTTATTTTTATGAGGTCATTTTCTGAACTTGTGTAGCACGAAGCACTTGAGTAAATTTACAAAGGACATTGTACGTACTCCATACATAATACTTTGTATATTTTTATGCTTTAAATATTCTTGTATATTCCATAACAGATACGGAAATTGTAAAAAATACCTACATATTAAATTGAATATTCTTCTTTGAAAGAAATGACCGTGTAACGCGCCATGAGAACGTTTTCATATATAAGAATTTGTTTTGCACAGCAGAAGTAGTCAACGGTGCACTTGTCAAAATGTTAGGTACCAAATTATTCTCTGCTTTCATCTTGTTTGTATTGGTAAGTTTTATAATAAATATATTTAAAAAAAGATTTATCAATCTATATATATATATATACATATAATAAAAGTGTAACTGATCGGTGGCTGTACGTGGAAGATATTTGAGAAAAAACAAAAACTTTTAAAAAATTTGTCTGTTTGTCTGTGCGTTTGTGCGAGGTAATCTCAGAAACGGTTTAACCGATTTGGGTTCTTACTAATGTATTCTGGTAAGCCACCATTAACATTTACTGAATATTTATTATATTTCAATCGGTTCATAAATAAAAAAGTTACGTTAATTTAAAAAAATCACCTAGGGACGACTTATCATTTACAAATGTTAAAATTGGACACGTGATCCTATTACCTAAATAAAGAGAAAAAATCTGCGCAAATTCATCCTTTAATTTTTTTTTTGTCATATACGTTGAAAAAAAGATCAATTTAGTGTGTATTCACTATAAGGACATAATATATAAATATTTGCTATTGTATGATTTTTACCATACACATAATATAAATAAAGCTTTTAGTTTAACCAGGAATCTATAACGTAAGTACATCGAAATCCTTTTCTATCATACAAGCGTTAAGAGATCTTGCGTACCAGTTTCAAACTTTCTCACAAATATACAGACAGGTTTAATATAGTTTTATTTATTTCAGTATAATACATAATATAGGCTCCGGGGATACAAATAAAAGCACTAAATAACACAATAATTTTAATATTATGTATAGAAAACCACTTTAACGCCATTAACGTTATGAATTATGACAAATCATTCTTCTTTTCTTTTATCTTTCAATCTATTCTATTGTTAAAAACATCATACGTCTCTTTTTACTCTAAAAACATCATTTCACTCATACTTATAATTTCAGAAATTTAAATATCAGTTCGCTACTGAAAATTTTATTGTCATATTTGGTAGAACTTCAAATCTTTTTACCTATAGGTAAGCGACAGATGACATAATCCATACTAATATTATAAATGTGAAAGTGTGTTTGTTTGTCCTTCTTTCACGTCGAAACGGAGTGACGTATTGGCGTGATTTTTTGTGTGGAGATAGTTGAAGGGCTGGAGAGTGACATAGGCTACTTTTTACCGCGGGAGATTATCTCTTTCTCACGGGAAAACACGTTATAATACAATCCAAAAAAATATTTATTATCAGAATTACTAGAAACTTGGCATTAATGCTCTTCAATAAAATTAATTAAATACGTGTTTTAGCATTTTTCGAAATTCATCCTATAAGGGGTAAAATAGGGGATGAAAGTTTGTAAGAATCCTACCTTTTTAGAGATTATTTTGCAGTTTTAGCACGAGCGAAGCCGCGGGTTCTGCTAGTATTATTTATAATTATATACTACTGTATATGTTTCAATGTAAAAATAATTTAATTTTTTATATAAATATTTTATTATTTATCTTATATTCTTATATTTTAAAAGATTACAATAAAAAAAAATATAAATTACCTGCTAATTAACTCATTATTTCAGGTTTTAACCTTGGTGGCAGAAAACGAAGGTATTGTTGCTTTATAAATATTATTTAAGTATAGTATATTTTCAAGAAAAATATATATATTACGACAATTTTCAAACAATATTTTTACTTTTTCCAGTCGATGCCGCACCAGAACCCTGTAAAGAGTTATTTCATATGTTGGCTAAACCAGAAAAGTTAAAAAAACCGAAAGAAGATAAAAAAGATATGCCAGATGACTCAGAAAAACCTAAAAAGGCAAAGAAAAAGCAGTTGCAAAAATTAGAAAAAAGTTAGCTATTATCTACTTACTATTTTATGTATGTATTTATATCTTGGCTGTTAGCTCATTTGGAGAACCGGATCTCGCAATCAACTAATATTCGCACCTGATAAGGACTAATTGAATTTTTTACAAGTACAAAAATATTAAGATTAGAGCACAGCGTGCACAAATATTTACTATAAATTATATGTAAGTTTGGAGAGCGTGTACAATCTCTGTACATATATGTATGTTTGACGCCTGAATCATGCTCTATTTCCTAGTATGAAGAATACGTTTCCTCCGTAGTGCCACTACTATCACTATAAATTAGTTAAAATTTTATGTTTCTATACACTCATATTAAACTTTCTCATTTATATTATAAACATATTAGCGAGGTGATTGTTTTTTAAAAAATGTTTATTTTTGTTTCAGTGTTGGAAGCATTGAGTAAGTACAATGTTTTGCGAAAATTTAATTATGCGGTTTATGCGTAAAAAAGTTACAAAATATACCTATTCTAAACCTTAACGTAACATAATGCTATCCCATACAAAGAATTTCGTCAGCACTAATTCGAGCTATGTATATATTAGAAACAATTTATCTATAGATACTAATATTATAAAGAGGTAAAGTTTGTGATTTTGTGAGCTTGTGACGTTGTAGGAGGTAATCTCTGGATCTACTGAACCGATTTAGATGAAATTTGGTAAGAAGATAGTTTGAGACCCTGGGAAGGGCATAGGATACTTTTTATCCCGGAAATCATCCCTTAAAGAAGTTATAATGGGGGTTAAAATTTGGTTTTGGGAAGCAAGCTAGGTTCGCTCGTTTGCTAAGCTAGCAAACGAACCCGAGCGTAGCGAGGGTGAGTCGCTAGTAAAAAATAAAAACGCCATCTGTGCATGCGCACAACCAACCACATTAACGCAAACCACATTAATTAATTGCTGATTTTTCACTAATCAGTAAAATTACGCAAATTTGATTGATTTACAAGCATTATTTCGTTTTTCTTTACTTAGAGATTTTATTAAACCATAATATGCCTGCTTGGGATCTTATTTTATTTGCGTAGGTACTTAAGTGATATTGTACCTAATAACTCATCCACTTTGAGTACAGTTTTATTATAATTAATTACTTGCTTGCTTTTTTGCTCTTTAAAATTAGTTAATTGAATTGATTGGTGACACCAACATCAACGACAACATGACGTCAACACCATTTGATGTTGACGCAGAACAAACCTTTTTTAGTTATATAGTCTACTAGCGGACCCGACAGACGTTGTCCTGTCTACACGTCTTTAATTTGAAAATTTCAAACTTTTTTTAATAATTTTTTTGATGAAAATTATTATTCAAATTGTGAATCTAAACCATTCCCAGATAGATCCCCTTGAACACACACAAAAAATTTCATCAAAATCGGTCCAGTCGTTTGAGAGAAGTTCAGTGACATACACACTCACAGAAGAATTATATATATAAAGATACATAATGTAGTTAATAAATATATATATATATATATATATATATATATATATATATATATATATATATATAATTTATAATTATTAAAAAAATCTTATAAAAAATAATCTATTTTTGTTAAGATATATCCACGTTGAAGTAATATGCTATACATTTACTAGTTGTATGATGTTTAAATGTGTATGTATAAGCAAAAAGAGAGCCAGTAAATTAATGTAATGCAACGCCATCTATTGTTGAATAGCAGAGTTTCTTGTAAATATAATTTAAATTTTATTATAAAATAATATTTTTAAAGAATAAAAAAGTAATTAATATTTTTATTTTTATATTTTCAAGCGTTTTGTTTCATAAAATATTATATTTTATATGACACTAGTGCATTGGGAGCAGTACCATAAAAAGGAAAAAGTGGAGACCGAAACAAGTAAAGGAGCAGTTCAGCAACTAGTTGACAGTTATATAAATTTCTTATCATATTTATTGCAATTTTAATGTTTTGCAACAATTAAAAATTTAAAAAAATCTCATTGTTTTTTACATAGTTTAAGGACACACATTTAGTATAGATTTCTCAGAGATGAGATATTTTCCCAGAGTAAAAAGTATTCTATATGTTGAACTGGATAACCAGCTGTCATCATACTAAATTTCATCCAAATCTGTCCAGTGTTTTCTCGTGATGCGTTCCCATACCGACAGACACCGACAGACAAGACAGACAAAAAATCTAAAAACTATTGTTTCGGCTTCTGTATCAATGATAATGACTAATTCAATAAGATTTTCCAAAAAAGCTATTTTATGTACAGATTCGACTTAGAATTTTATTATTTGTATAGATTAGTAAGTATAATTTAGGCCATTGGCGTTAATAACCATAATTAGTGTTTTGTTACACCAGTGTAACAAAACAAGTGTAACCGTGGGTCCAAAGTCAAAAATCTTATTAGACAAGGTTTATAAATGGTGCCATACATATTAAAAATATGTGACGGGCCTAGTACGCCAACGGACGATTTTATGATGATATCTTATGATGATGTTCTCCTAGCCGATTCCGGCCACGGCGGCCAATCTCAATGAGATTAGCCAACTGCGCAGGAGATATTATAGTGCTCAAGTGTACGCGCAGACACAAGTGCACTCTCTATTCCTATCACTCTCATACTCCGGTGGGACGACCACTCGACACGACCGGTGAGAGTTAAGGCGCAGGACCGACGGCTTTACGTGCTCTCCGAGGCACGGGGGTGAACCACCGCCAACTTCCCAACTCCGAGCTGTTACTGAGACTTACTATACAGGAAGACTCAATAAGTAAACTTGGCCCGACCCGGGACTCGAACCCAGGACCTCCGGGTGTGCAGCCGTACATGCTAGCCACTACACCACCGAGGCAGGTTATGATATCTTATATAGTAAGGACAAATCCATAATTTTGATATTTGATAATTAATCTGCGACTACATCAAGCTGTTAAGTCTTTGTAAAGTCGACTACTTATTCTCGAGCTGGCGCGATATACGAATCGATGCATCACTGGATAATTTTTGTAGAATTGTATTCATAAACCAGAAATTAATGCAAGTGCTTTGAAATAAATAATTGTCAGATTTATGTAAATAAGTTTATTGTAGTTCTTTTGTATTTATAATATCTTTAGTTACATATGGTTCATAGTAAAATTCATGTGTATTTGTTCTATTTATTATTACCAAATGTTATAAGATAAAAAAAATTAAAAAATAAAAGACAAAATTCAAATTATATTAATTTAATCAGACTCATTTCACAAACTGATAACACACTTGTCCGGCCACAACACTACACACACGCAGCGCTGCGACTCAAGACGCACATTCACCGACACACAGTGCCGCACATAAATAACATAACTGAGCGCATTATATACAAAAATCAGTACACAGACGCACAACATACGCGTAATTGGAATACAGAGATCTGGACTAGTAAATTAGCTATTTTTGCAACACTTTCATGTCCAACTAGGACTTACTCTTAGATCTAACGATATTACAAGAAATCTTATACAATTTAACATGTATATTTATATATATTTACTTCTCCATATTCTAGTTACGCTTATGACATTGGCCGATAGTATAAAATGGAATATTTCGAGTGACACGCTGTTGATTTTTTAACTAATACGACCGGGTAAATGCGTGACGCACACCGTACCGTTCGGTACTCATTGTCTTTGCACTTGCACTACACGCTTACAGCTCGTCGTGGTCATCCTGTAAACAAAGAACATCAAATAAGATTTTTCATTCACATATATAAATAGTTGTAATAATCTTAAAATTTAAAAAAATGTATCACATTTCCTTCCTTTGACTATAACTTAATTTACAGTGTAATATTACTGAACACATTTAAAAAAATATAATAGTATACAAAACTTACTGCAGGAGGTTCTTCCTTCAGTTCATCATCTAAGTCCTCATCGTCTTCATCTTCTGGCTTGTCTGTCTTCTCCTTCTCTCTCTCCGCTTCATCTTGTTCAGCCTTCATCTTCTTCTCACCTTCTATTGTCTTCTTGACTGCCTCTACACGTTCCTTGGCCAGTTCGATATCATCTGTGATGAGGATGTTATCGAAGATGGTACCAGACTTAACTTGCCAAAGGTCCAAACCGACTGCGCAGAGCTCATCGCGTTTGTAAAGATTCTTGTCTTCAACATATTCTGGGTTGTCAATTTCAGGATGGATCCATTGACCTTTGTATGCTGGATTGTCAATCTGTAAAAAAAAAGTTATTTATAGTAAAGTTTGAGGTACTTTGAAACAACAAATTAATATTCTTAACTAACTTATAATCCTTAGAAAACACTTTCAAATTAGTAAAAACTTATTTTAATTCATGACATACATAACAATATTCGTATTATAACAGTTATGTCAAAAGGCAGACAGAAGACATTATCACTTGCAAAATAGCAATTAATAGGCGCGAAAAGTATTACTTGGTTTCCGAATATTATAAAGCCATTATTACCGTATTATAATTTATATATCATAATTGTAATAACGTATTTTTAAATTAAAGCATAAAAATTAAAAAGTAAATGTTATAAATGGCAACGACCGCGAAACGTACTATATTTGTTGAAAATATTACACCACCGAATTAGACGTCGAAAGTTAAACATAACGGCGTGCGGTTATTGAACTTAGAGCCACTAACAAGTCACTAGACGATGTAGGTACTTTAAGAATTAGCATTGTCGTTCCATCATACATTGATGAATCACGTGAAAGTGTTAATTTTTTGTATGGAAATTTTCTTATATGACTCTATCCAGTTGGTTTAAAAGTCAATATGTTCCTACTGAGCTTTCTCATCTTATGGAAATTAAAAGATAACTTAATTATTTCGGTAGAAGAATACAGTAACCATATTATTTTTATATAACATTGTCTTATTAAAAGAATAAGAAAGCCCACTCATTTAAACTAAGAGCGAGATTGGTCTAGTATATGTCATTTATCACATTATCTTTTAAATCTATTAAACAATAACAAGTAAAAATCTATACAAATTAACCAATACAAAAATATAAAATCCAATTATGTAAAATAAAACAACTAGGTAACAACCAACCTGCTTAGGAGCCCAAACACCCTTGTACTCAGGGTTATCAATCATGGGTGGTTCCCACTCTCCATCCATCTCATCGTCCCAGTCCTCAGGCTTGGTGGCGTCAGGGTCAGGGATGTGCTCAGGTTTGTCCCAATCTTCGGGTTTGGTGTCATCTGGGTCAGGAATCTGGGCACGGTCATCCCAATCCTCTGGCTTTGTGGCTTCAGGATCCTGCAAAATAGTTTGCTTTTACTTACTGTATCCATATATTTATTACTTTAGTAATATTAATATATAAAGTGACATATAGATAAAGAAAACAAGGTGAATAAATATGTATGGTATAACTATTACCTTATAAGGGATCTTTTTTCTTACTCTTACTCCCTATGATAGCAATAGAGGGAACATTTGTACCAGTTTTTTAACGAATTAAAATATTTCTGTCAAAACTGGTTTAATTTGAATCCAATAAACAAGTTTATCAACATCAAAAATTCTTAAGCCATTATAATATGACAAGACAATTTTGTTTATTACTTGCAAATATACTCTATGGCTAATGCTAAATGAATTTATTACAATGAAGTCTGAATGAATCTAAATGAATTTATTACAATGAGAAGTATTTTAAAAATCATCTATTCCTGTATACCAATAATTATCCTGATAATTTAAACCTTATAATGTATAGTTTAACTAACCTTGATCTTCTTGGGCGGAAGGAAGTCCCAGTCAGCCTCGAGGTCTCCAGACTCAACCACTTCATTATCAATGAGAACTTGGTATTTATTGTCTGGTTTCACAACCAAAGTATAGACGTGGGTGTACACATCATCCTTGCAACGGATTTCTTTCTTGATCAGATGGTTTTTGCCCTTGTAGCTGAAGATTACATGGACCTAGGGACAAAAGGATTATGGGGTTAATAGGTTCGTTGCATACTGAAATATGTACATGTCTTATTATATAAAATTCCCGTGTCACGATGTTAGTCTGCAATGAACTCTGAAACTACTTATTTGATCTTAACATATTTTTTTTTATGTGTGATTTGTTCCAACTTAAAAGATAGGATATTCTTATGTCGATTATTTCCTTTTTTTATTGAAAAATTAACAATTTTCATATGTGTGCTACATACATCAAAACTTGACTGGGTCTTCTGACTTAAAATTATGAAAAGAAGAACCTATTGTCTACTATGTTATGAAGTAATTGACACACCTAATAAAAATTAAAAAATAACACATTTGTAAGTTTTTATAACACCTATATAATTTTATAAGTTACCATGCTCAATATATCTCACAGGAAATTATTAATAGACCACTTTATGGGCATGGACTGTGATAAGGATAAGTAATCTTTACAACTGCAAAGATAACCATTTATATTTTATAGTGTAACTTTTTTTCAGCATAATGATTATGTGTTTCTATAAAAAATATCATTAGTTAAAATGAGATTGTCTACATTCATTAATTAATAGGTTATTATTGTATAAAATAAGAAAATCTGATAAATAGCTAATTAATAATTATTTTTAATTAGTCCACTTGCACTTCATTCCTAATTTGATAAAAATGTATTTACCTATTAGTTAATAAACAAAGTACCTAAGTTTCCAAAAAATGTAAAATAGAAGATGAGATATTAGATGTGGTATATTTGTAACAAGCATCATTTCAATAAATTTAATCATTACTAATTTTATTTGAGTTTAACATTAGAAATAAATTGTATATAAAATAAATTTATTAAAATGAAATAAAATCTGATAAATAACTGAAATTGCACTGTTTCTAATCAAACATAATCAATCCAATGTAATTTTTAAATATAAGTTATGTAAATATAATTTTTACACATATATTCATATAACATTAAGAAAACCAAATGTTTATTATTCATTTATTATTCAATTTAAATAATAATATTTATTTTCATTCTCTTGCATTTTGCTTTCTGTGTGAAAGCAATATATACTGAAGTTTCTAAAATATGATTGTTGGTAAGACTTATAAATTAAAAAATGTTATTTCCCTAGCTTCTCTTGTTTATGAGGGGCAATATGTTCTCTCACTTTAAAACTTTTTCAGTGAAAAAGTTATTGTGGCTCTTAATTTGGCTTTTTCAAATTTTAAACAAAATTGTTTTGAAATATTCATTAATGAATAAAATGTATGCATAAATAGCAAATTTTAAAGTAAACTTAGTAGTAAAAATATTATTCTTCTTACTGTGTTAAAATAAAATAAAAGTTTTCCTAGCAAATATGGCCTTTTTCTGTTTAACAATACATTTTCATGACAATATCATATCCCCAGTAGAATAGTCTACTGATATGGATCTCAATGCCAATAGAGCATGCAACGTTTTCTAATGTAAATAGAACTATTAGCTGCATAAATGTATGTGGAAATTGCTGTTTCCTATTATAATTATTAATTTACTATTTTAATTTTAAATACCAGACTTACTTCCTTCCTATCTTTAAAACCACCACTTTAGGTTGAAGGACTGTGATCATAGTCATTAATTTCAAAAAAAAAACTTGAGAGGATATAATATAGAAAGTAGATAGTTGTCATACAAGTTTAAAAAAGTTAAATCATAAGTGCCCATATCACTGTAATAGTGACATAATGCTATAGAACCAGTTATATACTTACTTTTACTTAGGTGTTCATAAATTGAATATCAAGTAGTCTTTTAACTACATTTTTTTATATATTAAAACTCACCTTCTTAGTTCCAGGGCCGCAAATGTCAGGACCAAACATAATTTCATATGGAGACTCTCCATGCATATCTTTTTGGTTCAATTCACAGTTGAATACTTTCAAGTAACCACCTCCACAGTCAATATCTTGCTCATGTTTAACTGAGAACTGAACGACGAGGTCCTTGCCTTCATTAGAGAAGGGCTGGAATTTGTGGGATAGAGCATAAAATCTCGCATCTTCTGAAGTTTGTAAACCTGATAATAAAGAAATTTGCTATTAGATTCAGAATTAATGTTTACGTTATCGCGATTAATTAAGTATAATAGATATCGGAAAATCATTTCAAAAGTCGAAACGTGGATCTACTATGACACGTTTACATTTTACGATGTTTTATAATGTCATGTACAGTTTCAGTATAATCGTAAAATTGTTTAGTGATAAAAATAGTTTTTAGACTAGAAAGGCGTGTTCAATGTACGTACCTTTATCTTCCTCCGGGTCGTTGAAGAACTTTCCAGCGGTCAGCTTAAATTTGCCGAATTCTTTGCCGGGATGTTCACTATACACCCAATTGGATTCCCAAGAATCTAGAAAGGGAAATGCTTATTAGACTAAATAATACTAAAATAAAAAAGAAGCCGGCATTCAAAAATCAATAATCGTAACGCCGGTATGACGCTTAAATACATTTAACATAAACTTACCATCGGGGAACTTTTCATCTAAATATACATCACAATTAACTGAATATAATGCCAGCAAGCTAGCAAAAGCTAACACTAAAGATTTCATTTTGAAAAACAGCACCACCTTCTATAGCAAAAGACTGGCCACGAATAACTGAAAAATTTGGCGAGGCTACTGTTATTTAATTTTTACCGGCTAATTGCGTTGTACTTATGTTTCATTCACTCTTATGGACAACTTCTAAGCTAAAAAGAGAAAGATATAGCTACTAGGAAATATAAGACAGAGATGTAAATAAGCTGAAACCTAAAGAGTGAGAGTGACATAAAATATAAAGCCTTGGAAAATGACGTCGTATTACGCAGACAGATGGAAGGATTTCATTGGTCAACGTTAGCAAATAGAAATTGAACACACGCTCTTTAAATTACCTTTGGTCATGGCGGTAAAATATGAATTTTGCACTCTATAGTATTTAAAATATTTATTTTTTATTCTGACCAAAAAAGATGTAAGATTATGAACGACATGTAATATTAATTTATTTTGTAAAAGTACTTATTAACTTTTGTGATTAATCATAAAAAAATAAATGATTTTTAATACAGTTTCTTTATTCCCGAAAGTTCGCACTTTGCCATGAACCGAACAGCCAATCATAATTACACATGACATAGAGAGAGACAGACACTAAGTTATCTTTTGTGAGTAACAGAGATAAACAATCATATATACGTGGACGGACCTATGAATAGAATAAATTGAATTAAAAACTTAAAACATTTTGTTTTACGTACGTAATACACTATTTGGTACTTATAAAATACCTATTAATACTATTTCAAAATAAAAAAATAGTTTTCTGTACTAAGTACCTACTTGCATTATTGTATATTTTCAACCGACTTCAAAAAGGAGGAGGTTCTCAATTCGACTGTATGTTTTTTTTTTTTTTTTTTATGTTTGTTACCTCAGAACTCCGTCATTTATTAACCGATTTGGATAATTTTTGTTTTGTTTGAAAGGGTATACTTCCAGATTGGTCCCATTTAAATTTCAAAAAAAAAATACCACCCTAAGGGTGGAAAAACAACTAATAATGAATTTAACCTACTTCTAATTGTCATATTACTTGAAACTTTGCAAGTATTTCTATTTTCGTTGATATACAGTGGTTCGGTGTTGTTGACCTGATCTGATGGCAAGGCCAGAAGGTGGATAGGTGGAACTCTTCAACGGCTAATAGTAGATACTTTGAGTTTGGGCTTATTTTGTTTGATTTGACAAGCCTAACACGTTAGAATCCTTACTTTGCTACTACTGTCTACACTAAAAAGGGAAAAATAAAAACTTTTTAACAAAAAAATAAAAACCGACTTCAAACAAAAGCACTAAAAAGTGAAAAATAACTGATTGATAGTTTTCATTTACTATACATACCTAATGAAATATTTTCGAAGTCGGTGTGCTTTGGCTAAGTAATTAAAGCCTACCTATTAAATACATACTTAATCAAATATTTTCGAAATCGGTGCCAGCCCATACAAAGCAAAGCACACCGACTTCGAAAATATTTGATTAGGTATGTATAGTAAATGAAAACTATCAATCAGTTATTTTTCACTTTTTAGTGCTTTTGTTTGAAGTCGGTTTTTATTTTTTATAAAATTATGGATACATAATATTAAAAAAAATCCCGTACTTTAAACTTCATAGAATACTCTATCTTAAAACATGGGTAATAGTAACTTTGGGTTTTTGGATACTTCTATCACGGTAATATTACATATTACATTACCGTGCTTCTATTGTTGAGGAGTAAGAAATAACATGAGCTATTTTTAATTAAAAAAAAATATATAGCAAGTAGTATGTATGTATTCAGCCCTTTTTACCGTCCCACTGCTGGGTACGGGCCTCCCTTCAATACGAGGAGGGTCAGGCCATAGTCCACCACGCTGGCCAAGTGCGGGTTGGCGGACTTCAGATGTCTTTCGAAAACTTGCTAGGTTGTAGGTTCTTCACGATGTTTTCCTTCACCGTAAGGCAAGTCGTAATCATGTTAGAAATGAATCGCACATAAAAATATCAAGTCGTGAGACCCGGGATTTGAACCCGCTTCACTCGGTTTTCCAATCGAGCGCGTTACCACTGGGCCAGCACCGCCAGCAAATAGTACTGGTTGTTACGTTAATTATAATGGAGCGCAGCACGCTTGAAATTGTATTATAATATTAATCCTAATTAGCTATTTTTAATAAAAAAAATCTTGATGTCTTTAATAGATGAAATAGAGATCATATCATTTTATGTATTTACGAATATATACAATGGTAATATAAAATTTAAAATGTGTTACATTGCAAATAAGAATAAAAATACATAATACGAAACGAATATTACCTAATAGAATTAAAATTCATTAATTGTGCAAAATGAAATAGCTTTATTCGAGCTAAAAACATTTTTTTATCATAATATATTGATTTAGGCGATATTGAGAACCTTTTTAACTTCATCAATCAAAAATACTTTTTTCATCGATGGGTGACTTACTTTAAGCTTTTTTTTATAAAGTACTGCAACTGCCACTGATAACTTAAATAATAATACGTAATAACTATTACGCTATATACAGATTACAGATATCCCTGATCCTAGATCCCTAACATAAAGGGGAGATTAGTCTAAAACCGGGTATGGGAGTAAAACCGGGACACGGCACTAAAGCTTTCTAATGTGTTTCAAATTTTCGAGTGCTTCTTATATTCATTCCTTGCAGTCAGTCATCTTGAATAGTTTATCAACAAAAGTTAGATGACATGCGTGCCCGTTGGAAATATTTCAGAAAACAGTTTTTACGGAGGTACGATATAATATTACTATTAAACGGATTTCGAAGGTGTTTTTAATCTCGTATTTCAAGGTAAGTGGAATTTGTTTTTGTTGTAAATATGAAGTGCGCTAAACGAACATTTGTTGAATCTTTATTGCAACATATTTTAAGTTATTTAATTACTTTGTTTCTCTCTAGTGCTCTTGGGGTAAAACCGTACGGGGTACCAAATACCGGGTGATACCCGGTTTTATACCACTATCATCCATTTTTTTTATTTAATGTTATTTTGTATGATAAATTGTTACAGTTCACAACAAAATGCCACGAAATTAAAAAAAACGAATAATCGACAATCCTGATGTGAAGAAATTATGAAAAATGTCATTTTAGAGGTAATAGACGTACTTAATTAATTAAGTACACACATTAATGTGAATATCGTCTCGCTTCTCGAAAAAAAATAAAAAAGAAGGATTCGGACAAGTGATGATTGAGGGCAAGGAATGGGCCAATGACGGCTGTACTGGTTGGACCGAGATGAACTGGATGAATTCCATTGCTTTGTTAAGGGGCAAAGTCGGGTATAAAAAATGGGTATACTCGGTTTTGGACCAGGTATGGGACAAAACCGTAAAAAAATAATTTTTGAAAAGATCTTTTTTTATATTACTTACAATAATAAAACAGTGGTATTGTTGAACAAAAATGTAATTAATAAGTAAACGAAGTCTTATAAAGTTGATTTATAATGTTTGAAATATTTTTTTTATTTAATATTTCCCTTAGCGTTCCCTTTTTACCTCAATTTCTCATAATGTTAAATGACTTACAATTAGTTTTTTAGTACCTATAAAACAAACATTTTTAGGAAATAAGTATATACCTACATATTATTATAACGATAAGATTCATTTAATTATATAGTGTTTCGTGTTTTTACATGATAATAAAACGAGTTTAAAATGCATGCTTACTAAATAAGATAGTTCTATGTCGTCAGTCACGTTATCTCTTGTTCGACAAATGAAAAACCATTTGTCTTATTGTTAATGTATATTTTCGTATACAAATATAGAACAGATACGTACATTAGAAAAACAATTAAAAATAACATGTAAACCGATTTAACCAACGCACTAGACAAAAATAGAAAACCCGACTGCGTAAAAAGAAAATTAAAAAAATGGGAACAAGTTCACGAAGGAAAATAGTATAATGCAATCGGAGACATAAATAATTAGGTCATCTCGCAGTAAATATAAAGGCAGTCGTTTTTTTTTTGTATATTTTATTTTTAGGATCGGACAAACATACTTACATACAGGTCAAACACAAAGCTCATCTTTGAGCTTCGCCGCAGTCAGGGAAAAAGCATCAGGCGTCAGCTGACACTGACTCCAAATATAATAAAAACATCGTTAATTTTTTTTATAATTTTCATTTCGTTGAATTCAATATAAAAATACTTATCTTTTTCATTTTTATAAAAGGTGTAATTTGATTTAAATAGCTCTACATTTGCTATGTAGAGCTATTTAAATCAAATTACCTATTTCTTCAAAGCAATTAAAGTTAACATTATCTACAAACAGCGCATCAACACACACTAATTAATATTCCTTATTATCTAATAATTTAATATCATGTATCTGTACATTAAATATTTTTTGATTAATCTTATTGAAATAGTCATTATTATCGATACAGAGGCAGAATCTAGTTTTTAGAATTTTAGTCTGTCTGTCTGGGAACGCACCACAAGAAAACCACTGGACAGATATTGATGAAATTTGGTATGATATCTGGTTATCCGAGTCAGACAACAGTTTAACCCGACGAAAAAGACAAAAAAGAGTAGTGTTATAGGTTTCTTGTGTGTATATGTGTGGTATGTGTCTGTAGTATGGCTTCGTATTGCTCAAATGCGTGCATCCGAGTGCAGTTTGTTTTAATTGAAAGCTTTGACTGTTAAAATCAAAGTTAGCTATGTTTAAGGAACGTTGGACCAGGCATTGACTAGTAATACAAGCTTGTAAAAAATAGCAAGTAATAAACCCTAAGTTTTCAGAGCTTAAACTCGCTTGAATACAATGATACATGTGATTACACTTCAAATTTCGCCAAATTTCGCCAAGACATAAATTAGTATGAAGCATCACGCTCAGAGCGACATGCATGTACATTAATTTACCCATCTTTCTAAGTAATAGTCTCTACTATGAAACTTTTAGTGTTTTTAATAATACTATAGGCTATATTTGGGTGTAAAAAAAAATAAAAAAAAAATGGTCAAAGTGATCAAAAAATTGTTTTGATATTTTCACTTCCGGTTTAGTACATATTTTTTTTTTAAATTTCAAAAAAATATTTCTTTATTAAAAAGAGCAACTAATAACCTATACAAAACGCGAAGTTTAATAGTTGTTTGTATTTCTTCCCCATTCGGAAAACTAAATCTAAAACATCGACATTTGGATTATGATTATTTTTCAAAGGCCCATAATTTTAAAAATAAATATCGTAGAAAAAAAATATTACGTTTCCACTTTCATACCTACTAGAGGTATAAACAAATTTCCTAACCTCACTTTTTTTTCCTGTCCGCTTCATATGAAATGCCCCATATATTAAACTTTTATTGTTATATATTTAAGAATGTAATTTTTCGTAAGATTAAATAAACTGAGGTTTAGTTACTAATTCCATATTGGATTAGTCTTGTTTTAGAAAATCCATGATTCAAAATTTCAAATTTTGAAAAATTGTATTATTTTGGTACTTAATAAAACAATTACAAGTTTCAAAATACTTTTAATTACGAATAATTATGTTTTAACACTTGTAACAATAGCTTGATCCATTAAATTTGATAATTCAATGGCTTTTTTATCATCTCTGGCACGTTTTTTCTTATCCTTTTTAAATTGAATTTTCCTCATTTTATTCTGCTTAGTGTTGCCATCTAATGTAGTACTAATGTCTACATCGACTTTTTTACTTGTTTTTGTCATTTTTGGTGCAATATTTAATGTTTTAGGTAGGAGGTTAGACTCATCTTCATCAACTTGCATGTCATCAGCCACTTCAACTGGACCTGTGCTTGTAATCTGTAATAAAATTATAATTGTCAAATGCCTGAAAAAAATCCTTGAATTATCAGTACGATTTAAAAGATAATGATGCATTTTACTGTGTATTTAGGAAGTAAGTTAAAGCCTATTTAGTCTCAAGGTCTAAAAGAGGAGCGATATTACACAATAAAATATGTGGACCAAACTACAAGCGACTTTACTTAGTGGGGATAATAAACAAACTTAAGCGTGGATATTAATATATGCATGTTTAATATTAATAAATTATAATTTCTTAAACAAAATAGTGAATAAAACTTCACACGTTATTTATAACTACACTGAAAAATATGACATTAATAAATGTTGACAAAAAACTTATGATTAGTTGCAACAAACTGATTTGATTAACTATAAAATCTACTTTAAAATACAGTATGTATATGTATGTATATATATATATATATACATACATATACATACTGTATATATATATATATGTATTACTGAAAAGCTAGGAATTTACAACTGTGGAAGACATTAAATTTAAAACACAATTTACATACATATCAATTATAGTATTACTTCTTAGAATAATTATGTACGAGTATAATCTATACAGATAACTAAAATTGGAGCGTCTTTTTTTAATGTCAAAATAACAGCTTTTAACTAAATGTGTATGTATGAAGGTATATGTATATACGGTACTTATTCGAAAACACCCATTTTTAAATTTTTTGTCCATCTGTTTGTTCCGGCATATCTCCGAAACGGCTGCACCGATTTTGACGGGACTTTCACTGACAGATAGCTGATATTATATATAGGAGTAACTTAGGCTACTTTTACTTTAAAAAAAGAATCATGGTTCCACGCAAAAAAATTAAAACCCATGAAATTGTAACTGTAATCCGCGTACCTACGGGACGTACCCGAGCGAAGCTAGGGTAAGTCGCTAGTTAAAGCATCAGTATCATCTATACTAATATTATAAAGAGATTAAGTTTGTGAGGTTGTAGGGGGTAATATCTGGATCTACTGAAACGATTTAGATGATATTTGGTAAAAGGGTAGTTTGAGACCCTAGGAAGGACATAGGATACTTTTTATCCCGGAAATCATCCCTTAAGGGAATGAAAATGGGGATGAAAGTATGTTTGTCGTTTCTATTTTCCCAATATAATTATTACGAATAGAAACTCATTGTTACCTTAATGGCATCGTCTGCGTCGTTGATTCCTAACGTATCGATGGTTTCAGCTTCCATCGCCTCGAAGGCGTTGATATCGAAATCCGGGGCCCAATCCGATACGATTTTCGCGTCCAGGTGTACTTTTTCCTCTGATATTTCTGGAGGCTCAGTGTAGTAGCGAACCTAGAACAGTTTAAAAATAATACATATAATTTTATTTCATAAGAAAGTAAAAGGAAAACACATGAGCTCAAACTTTCAATCACACTATAAAAAAATCCTAATTATTATATATTATAAAGTCCCCCGCTATGCAGTTTGTTTGTTAAGGCTAATCACAGAAACTAGTGGTTTTTATTATTAAGGTTTTCAATAATAGACAGAGACATACTCTACAATATTCTTTTGCGAAAATAAACTACTAGGTAAATGATATTTTTGAATTGCGACGAAGAATATCGTACATTTTTAGAGCTTCTGTAATAATTATAAATGTGAAGGACATCTAGGGACAATCGTTTCAAGTATTTACCACCATAGCAAAGTTACATGAGTGAAATATAAAGAAATAAAATAGGATTTAACATAATGTAAAATAAATCTATTACTTTCCCAGTATTCCAATCGTTAAGTAATATTCTTGCGGCAGCCTCCTGGTCCGGAACACCGCCTTTCTTAAACCTGCCCATACGAGATGCGACACTTGCGAAGAATTCCTGCAAATATGTTTCTCTTTTACATAATATGTTATATGCACAATGTACATGTAGCCCAGTCGGGTTAGCATTGAACCCCAAAAATATCTACGCCAAAATTTTATAATAAATATGTTGGGACATTAACACACAACACCATCTAGTTCCATAGTAAGCTACGAGGCTTGTGTTAAGGATAACAAATAGTTGATACACTACCCATATATAACTTTAATATGTATACTAATATTATAAAGACTAGTATGTAGATGTAGTAGACTCTTCACGTTCAGTAAAAAATTGTAATATTTTAATGCTGGATAAAATATTTTAAATTTGAATTTGAAAGAGGTAAAGTTTCTGAGTTTGTGAAGTTGTAGGGGGTAATCTCTGGACCGATTTAGATGAAATTTGGTAAAAAATAGTTTGATGTCCTGGGAAAGTCATAGGATACTTTTTGTCGCGGAAATCATCTCTTAAGAGGGTGAAAATGGGGATGAAAGTTTGTATGGGGAATGCTAGTGAGTCGCTAGTATGTTATAGGCATAATGTACATGTAGCCCAGTCGGGTTAGCATTGAACCTCGAAAAAATTCTAGACCAAAAATTTATTTTACCAGCCTTTATGGCCGCGTCACTAGGAGTGTAAATTCAAAATCTCAAGCAGTCGAGCAATGCGTTAGGCGACATCTTGATTTTAAGGGGAAAACGTTTTTCAAATTTTTTAAAATTTATTTGTACTTGTTATATAATAACATAATAGTTTCTTTGCAAATTAGGTAAATAAGCAAATCTAAAATTATATGTATAATCCTAAAGAATATCATATTTTAAATATTTTAAAAAAACTTACTTGAGGAGTATTAAACTCGGGTATACAATACAATGACACTAAAGTATGTTTGTGAGCTCTTTTCAAAATGGCGGTGGCTGGAGTCACTGGGTCTTTCAAGCTGCCAACTCGTAAAGCATTTTTCAGAGCTACAGAGGCATCATTGCCAGACCCTGAGTGAAAAACTATGCCAGGACTGTCTAAGATTTTAATCTTGGAGTCTAGTTGAACTGTTTGCATCTGTCTGTGAAAATAAAATATTTCTGTTGTTAATTTTTTCATAGGTAATGCAATATGAAATATCAAACCATACAAATAATAAAATAGTAACGAAGCAATATCTATATATGGTTTTTTCTTTAAAACAGTGACTGTTACATATTGTGTACAGAATAAAGACCAGAAAATAATAGTAGTTGTAATTTTTGTTTGTTTCACGCAAAAAGTGGAAAACGGATTTTAGCTATATTTTGTTGTAGGGACTATGTTGTAGGAATACCTTATAACTCGAGTCAGTATTTATGATACCTTTAATTACAGAAAAATCTCTCATTCCCATAGGAAAACACAATAACTGATTTAGCTGAGTTGACTTTCATAGAAAAATATCAATGATTTTTACTCAAAACCATTAGTGGGAGGGTTAATAATTAATAATCTGTCTCCCAAAGTCCACTTACAATCATTTATTTTTATTTTTTATCTATATAAACATACCTAGGGATGTAAGCCGCTTGTTTTAAATAAATAATAGATTTAATTTTTAAAGTATTTGTTTTTGTTAAAACAAGGTTTATAATATCATTAATTATTACAGTATTTTAAATGAAAAAACATAAAATTGAGCTGGAGTAAAACACAATAAATAATAAATTCTAAACTTACTTAGTAACACCAGGAGTACTACCAACGTTACAGGCCTTAGATCTATTCAAACTATTGATTATAGAACTTTTTCCTACATTGGGTAACCCTACTACACCCACAGTTATAGCTGTTTTTATGCCTTGATTACGGCAATAGTTCCCGAGAAGACTCATTAAAAGTTCTGCTCCTACACATGCTGAACCTGAAAATAAAATTGATCTGTTATGTAGAAAAACGTGTAATTGTACTTATGTATGCACGTAAGAAGTTATACTTCTTTGGCGTAACAAAACAAAAATAGCTAAAGATTTCATCCCATATGCCACAACTCTCTGTTTGTAATAGGAATACAGCTAACTTCATCATGTCGCTTTTTGGCTGTTGATGTGCGAGCGCATTGTAAAAATTTTACTCTTAATTCTCTTCTTATAATTTTTTCCAAACGTCCCAAAAGAAGTATAACTTCAATAACTTTAAGGAATATGTATTTAAATGATTTTTGTGTATGAAGTATATTTGTGCATATTGCAAAAAAATACTTATACGGTTTTTCTATGCCAAACTTACATTTAAATTGAAACATGTGTTCATATAAACAACATTATGCTATTATTATATGTATTCTCATTTACTAAAGTAACACACCTTAGAATAACTAACAACTGACAAGACAAGAATACACTACAGTAAAATTATAATTTTCACCATAAAACATTTTTTTAAATACTGGAGTTTTAACTTTAATGAATTATAGTATCTGAGAAAATAAAAACTATCCAATAACTTTTAGCCCAATTTTATATCAAAGAGATCTGTAGTGGTTGCGAGTTTAATACTTGTATACAACAAATATAAATGTTGGTCATGCAAGCAGTTGCCATGACTTGATCATTAGTGGTTTAAAATTATGTTTGGATTTCCAATATATTGAAAATCACAAATCCACCATGTCTGATGTGTTTATGAATATACTAACCTTTCATTTCTTTTTCTTTAACAATATGCTTCATCTTCCGCCTCCCAAGGTTATGCTGCTGGTCCTGTGTGGAAGCCTTAAATGGAACAGCTGGGGCTGATCTACGAAGATACTTAAGCCAGGCTGTTAAATTGTCACGAGGAACTAAATCAGCCTTGTTTAAGACAAGAACTAGCTTTTTTCCAGATTCTCTAACTGCCTCTTCTACTTGGACGCATCTTGTGCCTAATAATTACATTTTTTTTAAATAGATATTTAATAGTCATATACTATAAAGTAATTGCTCAAAGAAAAATTGGAGAAAGGAGTTCTAGAATATAAAATAGGTACTGACAACATTATAGTAATTATGCAGTTATGTGATGTGATATAAAACCTTAAAAAATTGAATTTAATTGCACTTATAAAATATTATATAAGTGTGAATATTTTTACTAGAACTAACAAAACAATAAAAGATAAATAAATTATTCTTTGTTACCTAATGGATCTCTGGCATCTACAATTTCCAATATAACTTCAGCTTCTGAAATTACTTTTTTGAATTCTTTATAATAAGCCTTCAGTGAGTTTTCTTGCTGTCTATCTTTACCAAACTTAATTTCATCACTTTGACTCTCATTATCTTTGAATGCTTCATGAACTTTACCTCTTGCCTGTGCATTTTTTACCTAAAATATTTTTTAGAATAGTATAAAAACAATATTTTAATATTTTAATAGAGTACTAATCTTTGTCTAGGGCTACTTATACAAAGAAAATACTTGCATTCAGTTTAGATAATAAATCAAAGCTGCAGGCAGAATAAAATTGCAAAATGCAATAGTGTATATGTGATCACATTAACTTACCAAAGTATCCATACTAACAGATGGTTTATCAGCTTTCTCTTCTAATTTCTTTTGTTTATCTAATTTTGCTTGTTCTCTTTTCTTCTGTCTTTCTTCTTCTTTATGTTTTTTAACTGCTTCAACTTCTTTCAATATATCTTCTTTAAAAGGGCAAACATTGGGTATTTGAATAGGTTTGGTTTTTTTAGATTTAGGATTCTTTTTTGCTTCTTTCTTTATTTTTCTATTATGTTCTCTAACTTTTTTCTCAATCTTATACCGAAGGCGAGCAGGTTGTCTCTTAGATGGCTTTTCTGTTTTAAAAATAATATAAATAATTATACAAGAAATAAACCTAAATAATGTCATATCTAAAATAATGATCTAAATTAGAAAACGGAAGATTTGTACACATTTTTGAATAAGTGAAAAATCTAATTTCCTGAGACAACTACAACCATTTATAGGAACAAAGTATTAAATAAATGAATTATTCTCGTTGCAAAATATAATGTAATATTTATCTATAATTTAATCGCTTAAGCAATATACTTAATGCAAATTGTGAGGTACACTTTATAAATCCTAACCTATAAATTAATTTATGAGTTTTCAATTCTTTGATTTGTTTCTATGATTATATTACAATATTGTTACAATATAAACAAAGATAAAATAAACTTATTATATATAATTTATTATAAAAATGTAT
Organism: Brenthis daphne; assembly: GCA_947093115.1. NCBI lineage: Eukaryota > Metazoa > Arthropoda > Insecta > Lepidoptera > Nymphalidae > Brenthis > Brenthis daphne. The sequence goes on along the minus strand of OX352477.1, from coordinate 26,259,018 downwards.
TTATCTTTCTTCTTCAGTTACAAAAGAGGTAATATAAATTTAAAAACACGCTTTTATTTTTTGTAATACAAAATAACATTAGTCTTATATGATCTAAAACTTACTCAATTTAAACTTAGCCATGTTTAATCAATTAAAACTTTATTGTAATAAATAATAAGTAAATAAAACAATATATTTAATAGTAACGTCGTTATAAATATAACTTTAAAAACAGAACCGCATTACAAATTGTACAAAGTACATTATGACATATGACACTTAGACAAGTGTCAATGTCAATTTATTCACATGTGCGTTCTAATTTAGTTACCATTAATAAAAATGAGAACTATTGTTTGTTTATATTCATAAGGACAAAGCTAGCACACGAGTACGACCAACCATCGGATTTCGTCTGCTCTTTTTCATATGCGCACTATGCCGGTTGGCTCCAGATATTTTGTCGCGTAATGGCACTGAATTTCAATTAAAGGGCTTTCTTATTAAAGGGGGTGTTTTTGTCATTATCTTCACTTGCATGGTAAGCTCGAAAGTTAGTCTGTGTCTATCGCAATGATTCAGATTAATGGCTATTACATCAAAATCATTGGGAAATTAACAAGTAAAATAACAGACATACCGAAATACTTGCACATTTATAATATTAGTGGACATCTACATCTATCGATGTTTTACAAGTAGAGCGCTGAAGTGCATTATACGGCATAATGCTATTGCTAACTTCGGATTTTCCACCTATACAACACTTCGCTCAATCGAGCATTTTGAAAAGTACTTCTTTGGCGTGATGTGCGCAAGGATACCAATTACCAACTCTAACAGAAAAAATGAGAAGTGTTTTTTCTTCAAGGTGGCATTGATCATAATTTTATTTACATTATCGTTAGTAATATTTGTTTATATTTTATTTATATAATTATATATTAATTAGTTATATATTATTATATATATATACTAATATTATAAAGGGGTAAAGTTTGTTACGTTGTAGGGGGTAATCCCTGGATGTACTAAACTGATTTAGATGAAATTTCCTAAGAATTATATATGATAATTTGAGACCCTGGGAAGGACATAAGATATATTTTTATCCCGGAAATCATCCCTTAAGACGGGGATGAAAGCTTGTAATGGGAAGCAAGCCAGGGACGAACCCGAGAGAAGCGAGGGTGAGTCGCTAGTTTATTATATAATTTATAATATCAAATTAAATTATAAGTATTTAATTTGTATTGGGGCATACACATTTCACCCCAGATAATAATAGTGTACAGTAAACAGGAAATTTGTCCTTTAAATATCTGTTCAACGTGAAAGAAATCTGACCGCGTATTTACACTATAATAATTTTCATTTACTGTCTAAGGAAATGAAAAAAAAAACAAATGTATACTAGAACTATTTTTACTACAATTTATTTGGCACCAGGACTGCCAAATCCATGTTACAGTTACTGTAATTTTAATGGTAGATAACAATCTGTTTGTTAGTAAATTTTTTGACTTTCCGGTATGGAATCTATCATCTTCAATCGGCAGCAAGCCGTCCCTGCTGTTAAAAATCAGTTATTGTCTTGCGAAAGATAAAATGATTAATTAGTCTCGTAAAAGTGTATGGCCAAACTCACATCAAAGTGTCCACTGTCTATAAAGTAGTTATCTAGAAGTATCTGCCTTACGTTAATTCCAAAAACAGCTACTAGGAAAATCTTATCTCATACTAAAGTTAATGAGTTATGTGTGTTATAAGTAAATCCATCACACATTATGCAGTGACCTTCGATCACTCATAAATAATAATATATAATTAATCATATAAAATAAGCCAATGAAGATTCAAGATTGTGGCGAATACGGCAAAACCCTCGGTTCGCGAATCAGACTTCCACTAAAAGATTTTTGTTGATGATTTGGGATATTGTTACCTTAAAGACTAAAACCATAATTTAATCCACCATATATTTACTAGTTATATTTTATTATTTACAATTGCATGTACTTTTGGTTTTAAAATAATAATTGTTGATAATATTCTGTACCTATTCTGAGAATCATGCTATGGCCCATGAATCAAATCATTTGCTATTTGCTAAAATATTTTACTATAGGTTTATGTACCTTTACATTAATGTTTGAACAATTAAGCGTATTGCATGTCGATCCGTACATCCGTGTAGCTACTGTTTTGACCAGCCAATAGAAGCAAGGTATGCATCCCGTTGGGAAACCGAACCCACGTACGGCTCTTTACTAAGCCTACTGTGAATATGTCACATATTATACACGATTAATATTTATATTTTTGTTGTTAAAACTAGACAGATTAAATAAATAGGTATCGATCTGCGTAATTATATCAAAACTATCAATAATTTAAAGTTCTTTGTTTTAGTTACATACATGTTTTTTCAGTATTGGTTAAAAATAACACTGACGAGTTATTTTAGATAATTGTTACCCCCATATTTTATGTAAAGCCGAGTAGATGACTACAATAATAACGACCAAGCGAAAGTTAAAATTAAAACTAATAGCACTATTTTGTTATTTATATAATATAGACAAATATGAATATCGTAATACTTATTCAAATTCATCGTAAGTCCAAACCTACTTAATATGTCACAGTCACGGCCGTAGGTAAACAAAACGCGTCGTGTTCATTCATCGGGCACCGTCTATATTCGTTGAATGAGTCGTCTTGCACGGCGGCTGGCTTCGACACATAACGTGCTTTGTTCACGGGTAGCAGCTGCATTCGAATCGCAAAACGGTCGTTTATACCTGAACAGGTAATAGAAGCAACAGGTCATTTCATCTGGCGAGGGGAGCGCCGCGATCGCGCCGCTCGACAGTTCGAACGGCTGACTCGATTCGAGTTAAGTTAGTCGCGTTCTGCCTTTCACGACGGTTGTGTGTCGCATCTCGCGCGCTAGTGCACAGCGAGACTTTCACGCGGCCGATAATATCGCGGTTTCGAGTTATGTGCGCGAACGCACGCTTCAATAACCCTTCGATCAGTCGTTCGTGACAGTGCCAATGTCTCCCAGTCTAGAAGGGATCATGTTCAATAGGAACGCGAACCTGTCAGCGCGACGGCCTTTACTTGCTGAACCCCAAAAGCCAGTGGTAATCCCACCACGGGCGCCGCCTCGTGACTATGGTCCGAATCGACCTTTGCCAGCACCTCGAAATTTACCAGCGAACTGCCAGTACGAGTGTAAACCAGATCGTTGGAAGCCATCGAACGTCGAAATCGAAAAACGTTTACAGGAGACGAGAGCTCGGGAGAAGGTCGGTTACTTTGAAGACAAAGTGGCCGTACCAGAGTTAAATTTGGACCGTAGGGAAGCGGAATTAGTGTTTAGATTCGACCCTCACGCGTCCGCTGAATATTTATCGAGTCAGTATCAAGCTCCTACCGTGCAGTATGCAAAGCCCCCGACGCCGGCAAACGGGTTTGCTAACCGTCTACCGGAGAGAGACGGCCCTTTTGTGTTCGGAGTCCATAGCCCTAGCCAGTTTCCTATCCCGCGTCGGGATGACGACGACTATGATTATTCGGAAGTGGCGGAGGAAAACGGCCGGCCTGTGATACGAGATGACGAGTCTGCGGACTTGAATTGTTGTGATAAAGTGAATGAGTGGGCAGTACGGGATAAGAAAAGCAGAAGAACCTTAAATCGAATGTTTCAAATCAAAGATAGACGGAAAGTGAAAGGTGGGAAGAAAGAGAAGATAAAGTGTGTGTTAGTTGGTGATGGAGCTGTTGGAAAGAGTTCTCTAATAGCTGCATACGCGCAGGACACGTTCCGGGAAGAGTATCAACCCACTGCTTACGACACTTTCAATGGTAAGCATCGTCACGTGTTAAATAAATATTTACCTAATTTTATAATCATTATATTTAAACAAAACCCTGTGTCCTATCATAAATGCCCCTGATTTGATGAGATAATAACACTACAATAATTATTTTTTTGGAACGATAACAATTATTGTTATCAATTTTAATCAGTTAGCGCCAAGAAAGAACTTTATTATTTTACTTTAAATGGAAATTGATATTGTCTAACAAGTATTTTATTATGACTTACATTCAAAATATTATGAGTAATGAATTAAAATAAGGCATGTCAACTCAATTTACTTATAACGCTACGCGATTATTTACCTTCCGGTTAGATATGTCTATATGATGTCTTGTCCTATTTTTTAGCGAGACTCGTTTGAGTCTTATAAACTGGTAACTACATATTTACTGCAATCTCAACAAGGCTTCTTATTTAAACAAGTTTCTTATACACTTGGTTCTATTAACTAAAGAAACCTCAGAAAAACCAAGGAAGGCTCTTTTAATGCAATTATAACAAAAATATAAACTAAGACGTCAAACAATTCGCTGTTTTTGTTTTTTGTTGTATATTCTTACGTTTCGGTGATGTAAGACCTTATTAATGTACTATACTAATACCTTATCAGCTTGTTACTTTCTGTAGGTCTTTGGTTTTTTAACAATCGTCAAGATATCATTGTATAGGTGCGTCACAATCGCGATAACATATCAGTCCACGAAATACTTGCAAAAATAAATATTACACTTCAATTTAGTACGTAGTAGTTTTCCGTAATTTCGCTTACTTTTTATTATCATAATAACGATAATTGTAAGGCAGTGGTTGCTCAGTGGTAACGAGTTCGTTTTCAAATGTAAGAGAGGCGAGTTCACCTCTGATCTTTTCATGAGTAAATAAATCATTTTCAACATGATCACAACTCAACTTATGTAAAGAAAAATATCGCAAAGAAAGAAGACGTTTGAGGTACGCAAACGCATTTCGTGGTGGACTATGACCTAGAAACTCGTGCCCCGTGGTGGATCGTTAAAAAGACCAAATGACAATAGTATAAAACTTCGGAACTTTTCTCAAATATGGTATTATTACAACTTTATTTATTCTGTTAATATATGGTTGAATTTTATAACTTTATTCTATAAACGTAACAAGATCGCATTTTTTTAGTCATGAAATGTATTCATTTTTTTTTAATAAAATATCTTATCAAATTCTGATCACGCGTTACTTCGAACATCGACTGAATATTAGTTTTTGAGAACTTAAAACCCTAGTTCGTGGTGGATAGATACATTTCTGCACGTAACAGGGGTCAAAGCACCTCTTTAGTATGGATCCTATTCACCCGAGACTAATTAATGTTACTGTCTCTCTCATATGATTATATGAATACAAAAGACCCCGGATACACGACAGGCCAACCATTGAATTGACTGCAAAATAGATGTTCCCAAGCAACATTATAATTGACACTTTCGTTTGATCATATTTAACCAATTTTAAACATACGGAGGAGGTTCTAAATTAAGATCGAAGTATACAAACTTTTTTATGGCCTTAATGACACATTTAGTTGAAAGGCACAGATCTAAACTGAAAATGTCAAAAACTTTAAGAAATAAATAATTATTTATTAGTGAAACCATTTATTTTTATTTACTTTTGTATACGTTCAATAATTATAACAAGTATATTATATAAATCATCTCGTTACCTTAAGTGTCCTGTCAATGTCAGTAATGTTATCAGTTTTAAGAAGTACATTTGTAAAATATGTAATGTTTTAAAAATAAAGTAATGGAAAATACGTCTTAAATAAAACTATCTTTTCGGATTTTGTCGCGGATTTATTTGCATTTTTGTTTCCCGATGTTTCGAATGCTTTACAGCATCCATGGTCACGGGAGAGACCAAAATCCGAAAAGATAGTTTTATTTAAAATGTCAAATATTCGCGTAAATCTAAGAAAGGAAAATACGTCTTTAAAAATCATACTATACATACATAGAAATTGCAATGAAATATACCTACACAATATCAATTTTACAATATTTTTTATACCTACAAATATTTTTGTTTCCTGTCGTATAATCGGATAACATTTTGTAATTACCTACTAAAAGTAAAAATACTTGGACTATATCTGTAAATGCACGAATAAAAGCCGATACTGTAATCGTAAAATCCATAGCGCCATCAAAATATACATTTAGCTGCTCTATACACAGTTATCTTAAAAAAAAATGTTTGAGTACGTCATAAAGGGCTTCTTTGTTCGTTTCATTAAATACAGCGACTAGACAAATCTCCTGAGAACTTTTGTTTGAAGCCAGAACAGGTAACGCTCATAAATAAGGCTTTAATAAAAATGGCGCCTAACGACATTTGCCTGAAAGGACTTAACTGTCGCCATATACAGGTAAACTAGCGTTTTATAACTCATGACATACACTACAACCTTCTCCGAAACACGCTGCATCTTATGGTATGAGTACTATTCCGATCGGTTCAGTAGTTATCGCAGTATAACCGAACAAAAAAAATCGGCTCTCCATTTATTAGTATATAGATATGGCATGGATTAACTGCCTCGGTGGTGTAGTGGCTAGCATGTACGGCTGCACACCCGGAGGTCCTGGGTTCGAGTCCCGGGTCGGGCCAAGTTTAGTTATTGTCTCTTTCTGTATAGTAAGTCTCAGTAACAGCCCGAAGTTGGGAAGTTGGCGGTGTTTCACCCCCGTGCCTCGGAGAGCACGTAAAGCCGTCGGTCCTGCGCCTTAACTCTCACCGGTCGTGTCGAGTGGTCGTCCCACCGGAGTATGAGAGTGATAGGAATAGAGAGTGCACTTGTGTCTGCGCGTACACTTGAGCACTATAATATCTCCTGCGCACTTGGCTAATCTCAATGAGATTGGCCGCCGTAGCCGGAATCGGCTAGGAGAACATCATCATCATATAGATATGACAAATTGATAATATAGACATTTTTTATATTTAACCATACCAATATTGAATAAATATGTACTTATGCATATTGCAGTATATAAAAATATAGTTATATCACACTTGTAAAGCGTTAGTTTCAATAATTATCTACTAATTAGTTAACGACTAAATATTTTCATTATGTTGTCTTAAATGTAAACTATGAAGTGTGTCTAAATTATTCCATTATATTATAACTGACAAAGTGTAGTTTACCTATTTTCTAGAAACCATTGAACACTGAAGCTGATGTGAAAGCCTAGAACAATGTACTTTCGCCGCTGTATTTGCATGCAAATGATGCAGAACTCATGCTTCCTTTACACGAAAAGGCTATTGCAAATCAACCTTTTGTGTAATATTTCCTATGCGTTTCTTGTTTCTATGCATATATCTAAAAATAAATATATCTCTAATAACTAATAACATAAAAATGGCGGACAATAATTATTGCTCTTGTCATTGTAGATATCCATACGTGTGTAAGAGTCTTTATATTATCTCGAATCTCGATTACTTTCCGGTAAATCATACAATTTCTACAAAGACTTTTTTCGTATCTCGTGTCGATTCCTAATGATGAATGAATCAATAGTCGATACGTATATGTTTTGCCTCATGTTTGTTATTTAGTTATTTGAGTTTTATATCATAGACTTTTATATCAATAGCAAACTTTAGTAAACCGATTTATTATAGATAACACTAAAGATTAGTCATATCCTCAACAACCATTATGACACATGATTTCCTCGTGAAATAAAATAGTGTAAGTCCTTCATATAGATAAATGTATACAAACTGATCGAAAGTATGCTTGTTTAATATATTCAGTCAATTGAACAGAAATTTTTTCAACATTGTATTAATATAATTATTTTCTATGATTTATTTATTAAGGTAAACATGGTATGGTAAAGTGGATATTGCTATTTGTATAACCAAATTTGAAAATTTATGATCCTCCAAGTGTAGTATGATCATCATCTACGATATAAATATATAGAGATTATGTTGTACGTGTTATTTAATATTTTATAAATCGTATACATATTACATAATACTGTGTAACTGTGGGCTATAATTACAAAAATAATTTATAAAAATTCAAATTCAAAATATTTTATTCAGTATTAAATTATTAAAAAAATTTGCTGAACTTCATGAGTCTACTACCAGTTCGTACTAAGTATCCACTATCAAATACGTCTAATGGTTTTTTCAATCGTTATAATATTCACTTTACGAAAAAACAACACTAGTTATATATGAAATTAAGAAACTTGTAATTAGACCTCGTTTTAAAATAAAATAGCTGGTCTGCTCTACTTTTTGAAGGTAAAACGTTACAATATGTCTTGAAATACAAGTCTATTGTGAGCACGCAACGCATCTTTTGTTTAGAAAAGCAGAGGTAGCTGCAGCTTTTAATCTCAACTATATTTAAAACCACTAACTCTTTCTCATGAACCGCGGGAGCTACGTTAACACTAGCTTTTGTGAATTGGATATTATAAGAATATAATGTGTATATATAACATTTGTGGTTATTATTGTAGTTATTCAATGTAGTACTGAAGTATTTTTCGTTGTTTTTTTTTATGTATTTACTTTTTGGGTTTTTTAGTACCTACTTCCAGAAGAATTTAAAATCGTATAATGATTGTGTAAAATAGGTTTTTATTCCGTATTTTTTACTTCAATGGTAATCCCAAATGAACGAGAAAAAAAAACCGGAAATAACTTATTAAGTAATTACTTTTAAACTTTAAAGTGATTTTGATTTTAAACTTTACAGTAATTACTAGCAGAACCCGCGGCTTCGCTCGCAAAAAATCCCTAATAAGGTAGTTTCATACAAACTTTCACCCCCTATTTTACTCCCTTTTAGGGTGAATTTCAAAAAATGCTAAAGCACGTATTCATTTAATTTTATTGAAGAGCATTAATACCAAGTTTCAAGTAAGTAATTCTGATCATAAATATTTTTTTGGATTGTATTATAACGTGTTTTCCCGTGGAAATATATAATCTTCCGCGGTAAAAAGTATCCTATATGTTGACCCGGATAACCAGCTATCACCATACCAAATTTCATCAAAATCCCTCCAGTGGTTTTTTTGTGATGCGGTAACAGACAGACAGACAGACAGACAGACAAAAATTCTAAAAACTATAGATTTGTCCTCTGTATTGATACTAATGTTTATTTCAATAAGATTTTCCAAAAAATATTTAATGTACAGATTCGGCTTAGTTACAATTTTATTATATGTATATATATTAATATTATTTTTTCTCAGTCACTACTAATATGCTCGGTTTTTCTTTAAATCATAATTGAAAGGAATTCTTTGTTTAAGTAATAACAACGTTCAACAGGATGTAGTTTCCAATATTGAGATCGATTGCAACACGCTTGCATTTTGGACAAGATAATATCAGGAAGGTGTAGCGAGCAACCTACGCGGCACATAGTTGATTGCGACCATTTTATAAACGCTTTAATCGTTTTGGCAAAAGAATTTATATTTACTATATAAAATGTAGACTGATTCATAGTTAAAAATTAATAAAACAAAAGCACTAAAAAATAAAAAATAACTGATTGGTAGTTTTCATTTACTATACATACCTAATCAAATATTTTCGAAGTCGGTGTGCTTTGGCTAAGTAATTAAAACCTACCTATTAAATAGATACCTAATCAAATATTTTCGAAGTCGATGCCAGCCCATACAAAGCAAAGCACACCGACTTCGAAAATATTTGATTAGGTATGTATAGTAAATGAAAACTACCAATCAGTTATTTTTTATTTTTTAGTGCTTTTGTTTGAAGTCAGTTTTTATTTTTTGTTAAAAAGTTTTTATTTTTCCCTTTTTAGTGTAGACAGTAGTAGCAAAGTAAGAATTCTAACGTGTTAGGCTTCTCAAATCAAACAAAATAAGCCCAAACTTAAAGTAGGTATCTACTATTAGCCGTTGAAGAGCCTTACCGTTAGATCAGGTCAACAATACCGAACCACTGTACTATCAACGGAAGTAGAAACACTTGCAAAGTTTCAAGTCAATATGACAATTAAAAGTAGGTTAAATTCATCATTAGCTATTTTTCCACCCTTAGGAGTGGTATTTTTTTTGATATTTAAATGGGACCAATCTGGAAGTAAACACTTTCAAACAACACAAAAATTGTCCAAATCGGTTAATAAATGACGGAGTTCTGAGGTAACAAACATAAAAAAAAATACAGTCGAATTGAGAACCTCCTCCTTTTTGAAGTCGGTTGAAAAAATATTGTACTTCTTATCTATACATATAATAAAATTCTAACTGAGCCGAATCTGTACATTAAATATTTTTTGGAAAATCTTATTTAAATAGACATTATTATCGATACAGAGGCCAAATCTATAGTTTTTAGAATTTTTGTCTGTCTGTCTGTTACCGCATCACGAGAAAACCACTGGACAGATTTTGATGAAATTTGGTATGATGAGAGCTGGTCATCCGGGTCAACATATAGGATACTTTTTACCGCGGAAAAATATCTCATTTCTGAGAAAAAATACAAAAACTGCAATGAAAGAGTATACTAATATGTAAAACCTAAGAATTTATTTTTTGGTCATCTGAACGTGGGCGGAGCCGCGGACAATGCTAGTTTTTTATAAATGTAGAACATGCTCTATCCTCATTGTTCTTGTTCGCTTGTATTGCATTGTCATGTAGTAGTACTTAATAGGCACTATGTAGTGTTATTAACTTCATATATCTCCTTATATCACAATAATACAATATTTTTTGTAATTTATGATAATTCATAACAAAAGCGTCATAATAACCATATTAAACATATGGAACCTTTTTTCACGTAGCCAGGTGACAATAAAAAAGCAAATGCACACGACAGTGGAGCTCTAAGCAACCAGCTGTATCTTGGCAGCTGCCTCAACTCTTTGTACCTACCAAGAAATATAAAAAATAAACAAGCGATTACCTTTTAGAAAAGGTTTCTTGGTTTGGGATAATACTTTTTTTAATGTTGCCCCGTCAGCGGCCATTACGATCGGTACGTTTGATTCGAGACGATGTCCGATAAAAAAAAAATAAGTACTTGTTCTGTGGCATTTTAATTGCTTTGGACCGACAATGATGTTATGCTTATCATTTCTCGATATTAAACTTTCAAATTTTTAAAGAATAACTTTAAAGTGTCAGAAAATAAATCAAAGGTAAAAAATCAACGAAGTTTAAAATACCTAGTTTTTTTTTCTTATTGAACGTAGGCATATCTACGATAGATGTACAACGGCTCAATAAAATATCTTGTTCCTAATTAAAAATAAAAATTGTTATTTGCGCGCACTTAAAGAAAATTCAAAAATGATTGCAATGATATTATTGCTATTTTCTTGAAACACATAATTTTACAAAGCATTAATTATTTGCACGGAACTAGTTATCGAATTTTAATTCATGTAGGTCACATATTTGACTTTCTGCTTGAAGGCAAATAAGGAAGGTATATCACTTTAAATAACGCGATTCATTTGAATGTGATCATGAGATTTTTTTTTAACCTGATTGGAGCCTCGTGAAAGGAGCTTAGCCTGAGAAGAAAATTAAAATTATATATGTATACATAGTACTAGCAACTCACCCTCACTTCGCTCGGGTTCGTCCCTAGGCACGTTTTAACGGTTAGTATGAAATACAAATCTTTAGTTTCTCGGCTTTTCTGTACTATAATATCCATGTAAACCTTCCTAATGAATCACTATTTATTAAAAATACCGCATCAAAATCTGTTACGTATTTTTAAAGATCTAATCATACATAGTATAAAGGGACAGACAGATAGCGGGAAGCGACTTTCTTTTATACTATGTAGACTGTAGTGATGCTAATTTATTAAGTATGAATTGTTTTGTATATAAAAGTATAAGGAACGAAAAGTTAAATTTTAGTAAAGTAGATGATATAATAAATATTCAGAATTAAATGAAAGTTTTTTCTAAAAAACTAACAGAATTATTTTGTTAAGCATATCGCTGTTATAGACAGACTCACTTAACATATTATGCAAGTAAATAATGAGTCTTATGGCTATACACATTACAGGTTTAATTAGCAGAAAAGAAATTTCTCCATTCCTTCGAGTACAAAATTATAATATTTAAAGAATTTTTGCCTAATTAGTAACGTTTTGCTTATATTGAAGTTGTGTAACAAAGATAGATATTTTACTATCTGTACGTATACACAAATGCTTTTAAGGAATGCTTCGTGCGTGCTATTCATTAATACTATTTTGTTTTGAAGATACCATTACTGTGTTAAACAATATACTTGATAGTGTTAACTTATATGGAGTTATTTAGAGACTTCTTACGGATAGAAATTTGAAGTGTTAACAAATATTTTCTTCAAAACCACTCTTCTTGATTTTGATGAAGATTTATTACATTAATTTTATACAAAGAACTGGCTTGGGTTTGGTACAATTTATTTATAAAGAAATATTATTAATCATTAGTTATGTCAAATATACTTATGTAGATACATATTCAATTTCTATGTAATTGGAAACTTCTCGATGGGACTTTACAAATCAAAGGGCATCTGTTATCATTTATATTGAATATATGCCCACTTTCACACGAGTATTATAATATGTAAGCATTTTTTAATTTGGAGAAAGCGTGATTCGTATCGACTAACAGTTTAGGACGAGCATCCACCCGATATATAGAGTCACGAGATTTGCCATATAAGAGAGCTATCTAATGGTGTACTCGTAGTAACAGCAATTTGCATTAGATAGTACAATAAAAACGGTATTTTTATTTAAAATAGTTTTTTTGTTTTATTAAAGAACTTGTCTTAAAAATATTATGTTTGAATTACACATATGGGAGAATTAATGTAGCATTAAACACGAAATGCAGTAGTTGATACTCGATACATACTAAGTGGTCGATTGGGATTTTTCTCTTTAAGATTCTTAACTTAAACCTAAGGCTATATATAGGAGACTCCTTTAAAAATTAGGAATATTAACATAAAATGTGTTAATAAATGACAAAGCTGGTTTGTCATTCTTCACATAGTAAGAGAGAATAGTATCGACATGATTATTTTCATAGACATTATAATTTATGAGTGAGAGAGTATGAGTGTAAAATATTTCGGTATATCAATTGAATTATAATTATTGTAATATTAGTCTGTTAAAACATCTTTAAAAATATAGGTAAAGTTAGAAAAAAAACATTTAAATGTATTTTATATGCTTAAATATTTACAAATCCAATAATAATTGTGCTTATTTTTCTCGCAGTCGTTTATATATATATATATACATATATGTATGTATGTATTCAGCCCTTTTTAACGTCCCACTGCTGGGCACGGGCCTCACTTCAATACGAGGGGAATCAGGCCATAGCCCACCACGATGGCCAAGTGCGGGTTGGCGGACTTCACATGTCTTTTGAAAACTTGCTAGGTTCTCTCAGACATGCAGGTTTCCTCACGATGTTTTCCTTCCCCGTTAAGACAAGTGGTAATCATGTTGGAAATGATTCGTACATGAAAATATCAGAGGTGACTCGGGATTTGAACCCGCTTCACTCGGTTTCCCAAAGCGAGTGCGTTACCACTGGGCTACCACTGCCTCATATGTATGTATATCTTAAATAAATGACTCTACGATTGTTGCATAATAAAAAAGCATGTGAGCCGTCTGTTCGCTTCACCGTTATCTTAATACCCTGCATACATATTACGTACTAAAAATTATGTACTCCCTATAACGCTGTTGTTATAGATGTATGAAAACGTGCATTATATGTCGGGTGTTATTATACATTTTGAAATATTATACGTGGAAATTGAGCAATGTTAGTTTTCTTAACATTATTCATGGTTACGCAAAATCGTGAGGTTTATTTTAACGTTGTAAATTAGAACATAAATCAATTATTCTAATAAAAAAGTTTTTATCAAATGTGAGAAATAGTGGTGAAAATATAAAAGTCTGCTAAGATTCTGCTTTTTTATATTTTTAAACTTTACTGTATCTAAATCTTTTAGTTTCTTATTTTCTGTACTAGCAACTTACCCTCGCATTTTTTTTGAACGGGACCATAATTATTTTTCAATAATAAAAGTAGCCTAAGTTACTCCTTATAACATCAACTACCTGCCAGTAAAAGTCCCGTCTAAATCGGTCCAGCTAGACAGACAAAAAATTTAAAAGTTGTGTTTCTCTTGTGTTTTAGTGTACACTAGCATTGACCGCGGCTCCGCCCGCGTTGAGATGACCAAAAACCAAATTCTTAGGTTTTACATATAAGTATACTCTTAGATTGCAATTTTTGTATTTTTTCTCAGAAAGGAGACATTTTCCCGCAGTAGGTAATAAGTATCCTATATGTTGACCCGGATAACCAGCTATCATCATACCAAATTTCATCAAAATACCTCCTGTGGTTTTTCCGTGATACGGTAACAGACAGATAGACAGACAGACTGTTTTTTAAAAATTATTTAATTTTATATTTTTCAAAAATTTGTATTTTTCAAAAAATATTTAATGTACAGATTCGGCTTAGTTACAATTTTATTATATGTATAGATTATATGCTTTCATATATATTTAGTAAAGGAGTTGTTTTGACATTACAAACAGACACTTTAATTTTTATTTATCTGTATAGATTGTCGCTTGTTATTAATTATAGAGTTCTTATCTGATCGGTATTTAAAATTACAACTATTAAAAATACCTAAACGAAGATTCCATATTTGAATGTTACCAAAAATTAAAGTTAATACAAATTGTATACAAATTCTTACTAACCTAAATAATAAAACGTTGGAGCGTATTTTTATTCCGGAATTTACACGAACGGATTTATAGAACCGTAAACCCATTTAGCGGTTGAATATTAAAAAATCATTTCTATATTTATATACATAAATGCAAGTATAGCAGTTTGAGCTGTGAGTTGATATTATATCCCTTGCTTATTTAAAAAAAGTACATATTCTAAAAACAAAATAAAAATGAATAAAAACAAATGAAAATGTATCTTAGCGCACCATAATATGTTAGACTAGCATTACCCGCGGCGCCGCCCGCGTTCAGATGACCAAAAACCAAATTCTTAGGTTTTACATATTAGTATACTCTTACAATGCAGTTTTTGTTTTTTTTCTCAGAAATGAGATATTTTCCCGCGGTAAAAAGTATCCTATATGTTGCTCGGATAAACAGCTATCACCATACCAAATTTCATCAAAATCCCTCCAGTGGTTTTTCTGTGATGCGGTAACAGACAGAAGGCAGACAGATAAAAATTCTAAAAACTATACAGTATGTTAATTCGGCCTCTGTATCGATAATAATGTTTATTTCAATAAGATTTTCCAAAAAATATTTAATGTACAGATTCGGGTTAGTTACAATTTTATTGTATGTATAGATATACACACACACACACACACATATATATACATATATATATATATATATGTGTGTATGTGTATATATATTTATATATATATGTTTGTTTAAATGATTTAAGTATGTGTATTATTGTATGTATGTACATATATATTTAAAGAAAATTTATAATAAAAATGATCATCGAACTATCTAAACTTTCATAGCTCATCAACGTGTTGTATGCCTTGTATACAGCCGGACAAACCAGTTCACGAACACGTGCGTTCTGATCGTGACTTCCATGTTATTTCATTTGTAAGGACCGAGATATTTTGTTACTATTTAACTTCATATATGATTTATAACTGGGTCCCGGGCCCTAAGAACATATGAGCAATTCACTCCTAGTAGGTACTAGGCGTTCCTGACGGTCAGCGAACTTTGACTTTTGCCACTTCGTAGCATAGGTTTTGCGGCGTTGTAAGGCTTGATGCGTTTTATAATATTATTAGCAGAACCCGCGGCTTTGCTCGCGCTAAAACTACAAGGACTAAAAATGTAGGTTTCATACAAACTTTCATCTCCTATTTTACCCCCTTATTTCGAAAAATGCTAAAACACGTACTTATTTAATTATATTGAAAAGCATTAATACCAAGTTTCAAGTATTTTGATCATAACTATTTTTTTGGGTCTTATTATAACGTGTTTTTCCGTAGGAATGAGATAATCTCCCGCGGTAAAAAGTAGCCTATGGCACTCTCTAGCCATCTGACTCTGTGCACACAAAAAATGTCTCCAATCCGTTACTCCGTTTCGACGGCAAAGAAGGACAAACAAATACACTTTCACATTTATAATATTAGTATGGATACAGCGCCTGCTTAATCACATATTATTAAGTACATAAATTGATTACTTTTTAATGGATGAACTGAATCTTATTTAATTTTAAATATATTTTTTAAATATATCATGTATTATATTATATGCTAAAAAGGATCTCTATATATAACACGCATTACTTACGTATTCTTAGCAAAATTTCAAATATTTACTTAGTACATACTTATAAAAATATCATTTGAAAGTATACATCGAATACTTTTCATTTGAATCAGGTCACATACACTTACGGTATTCGATATGTCTATGGATTGCGAGAGGGGCATACCGCTTTAGTTAAATGGGTTAAATTGCTTAATGCCGGGGTCCTGGGTTCACGCGTTATCTAATGAACCGAGGTATTCGCATGATGGCTTAATTGAAAACTATGATGAAACTACACTATAAGTGATATTATTGGCTTTCTACTTTCTTCCAAAATTTATTTTGAAATAGATATGTATGTATATAAAAAATAATATTTTACTGTTTTAGATTTAGGTAGAAATTTGAATTACTATTTTTTATTATAATATTTATGTGTAGAAAAGAAACGTCTACTGGCTTTTGCCATTCAGTTGTGGTAGAATTCCATGTAATCATTCGGTAAAGTTATTTAGTAATATTTTAAACATTTTAAAAGCACTTATCTCACTACCTCTCTACCTTTATTAGTATACATTTTACCGACTCTTAAAAATTAAGTGCTTGTATTCAATATTAAAAATTCATTTCTTGCAATTGGTTATATGACGCATAATAACTTATAATTTTCATCTCAAATGCTATCAAAACTGGACAATCTAAATTTATGTCATAAAAACCCCAAATTACGAATACCGCAAAAAGGTACGTATTATCATTAATGTGCTATATTTAAATTTCACATAAATTGAGACCTTAATCTTTGGCCATTTGAAATGTTTGAGTTCGAAGGGAATTTATTTTGGTGTAGGTACCGTTGATTTCTGAACAATTAGACACTGCACCTGCAGTTATAATGATGATATACGTGGCATTTTAAAGAAAAATACCAGTCCTATAAAGTTATTGAGCTTCAATCTCATGAATAAGACATCAAGAGAACAGGTGTCTTGAAAAATTACATAAATCTATAACATGTTTTCTACTTAAACTGTACTGACAGATGGATTTTTTATCTGTTTATCTAATTGAGGTATATATAGAATATATTGTGGATGCGAATGCGATTTCATTCTACTTATTTGTACATACCCAATAAATAAAATATAAATAATAATTTAAAACAGATTTTATAAAACAGTAAATTTTAGTTTATATATTAAGTTGCCTACTATTAGTAATATTCAAATTTATTGTTTATTTTATTGTTATTATTATTTAAACAGCTTTGAATAGTTTAAATAACGATAACTCAATTTGAAACTTTACATTCACTATGGCACGATATCTCATTACAACTGAGCTTTAATCTATACATTTATAATAAAATTGTAACTAAGCCGACTCTGTACATTAAATATTTTTTGGAAAATCTTATTAAAATAAACATTATTATCGATACAGAGGCCGAATCTATAGTTTTTAGATTTTTTGTTTGTCTATCTGTCAGTTACCGCATCACAGAAAAACCACTGGAGGGATTTAGACTTTTTACCGCGGGAAAATATCTTATTTCTGAGAAAAAATCCAAAAACTGCAATTTAAGAATATACTAATATATAAAACCTAAGAATTTAGTTTTTGGTCATCTGAACGCGGGCGGTGCCGCGGGCAATGCTAGTCTATATAAACTGAACTGTATTTTAAAATTTAATGTAAGCTAGTAGGTTTTTAAAACAATTACTAAAAATAAACTTGATATTAACCTATTAAAATATAAATATACTCCTTAATATGTCAAGACATAAGTTATGGTAGTGTTAGATGCAGGAGTAACGGTTGATATCTATGCGTGACGGTGTGATGGATACCACTTCCTCTAAAGTATTGCATCGCTGCGTGTTCTCTGCATTCTTGGCACCGTCGATGCGAATAAGAGCTTCTTCATTCATTGCCTTTGATCAGGCCAATTTGAGCATGTTGATTTTGAAATTTATAATTAAGTCTTTGTTGACAATATTTTATTGGGATTTAAATTATTAGATATTTATTACTATTATCTAGGTTTTTGTGTAGTAAGAAGAAATTGTCTACGATTTCATATGTATAAAAAAGTTTTTTTTTTCACATCATTATTTTTACAATTCGACGATCTTTTAGGAATAGTTGGTAAACTCTCTAAGAATTCTGTAATATCGTTTAGATAAATTACAGAATTTTTAGAAAGTTATTTTTTTAAGAAATTGACCATTTAATTATATAATTCCTCCTCCAAACCTACTTATTGCAAATAATAATTACTTATTATATATAAAATTGGGCTTTTATTTACTGCCCACCAGCGTCTTTGTTCAGTTTTACATAACATGACATTACTTTCACGTGATATTCACTCATTTAAAACTTAATGTTGTATAGTTAATTTAAATACGAATGTATTATTTGCAAACCACAATGACTGCAGTTTTTGAGTCGTAATCTAAAGGTTGTTTGTACTTGCGTGTGGTCGCTTGGAACATGCAATGCAATGGGACGTAAAATTATGCTTTTTATTTTTTATTTAAATTAAAATACAACAAATTAGTTTTAGTCGTAACAAGTGATGAAAACGAACATTTAATTATTTTTCAACAAGAACGGAACAATCCAAACAGACCAATGAGATCTTTCTATCTTAGTATTTTCTGTATGTATTCATTATTACAGCTTTTTTAATCGAATAATGAAACGATTAAAAACGTATATATAATTGTTAAATCTATAGATTTTTATTTACATATTTCTACTAAAACTTTCGGAAAGGCAGTGACGGACTGACAAAATATAGACAAGACACGCTAATGACTCTTCCGTTATAAAAATTCCAATAGTAATATAGAATTTATTTCATATCAATTGATTGATTCAATGAATTTATGATACGAGTAAGTGTTAAATGCAAATTTTAACCTTTTTTCTTTTCCCGTACTTACCGTATTTGGAAATTGAAAGAATGTTGATGACTCGTTTAAAGGGTTATATCAATTTTGTTTACCAAATATTTTATCTATAAAAATGGAGTTAAAATTATATTTAACTATTTACCATTTGACAACACATATGTTACACTATAAGCATCTTTTTTATTATTATTAAACGAATTAAGGAAAAAACCAAGGAGAGTGTGTTAGTCTGGCATAAATGTTAAAGCAGTTAAATGTTAAAGTTTTTACTCACAAGGACATATAAAACAACAAAGATTCATATTATGCATTTAAGGATAATCTCATGCCAGAACAAAATTGTTCTGCCGCGTGTTTATTTTGGTGACAACTCGTCGTGGTTTCTTTGTTTTGACTCATTACTCATTATCCTAAGCAAGTCGTTGCCGATTTGGGCGGAAAATAAAAGCAAAATGGCTTATGGCGCCAATAGAGTTATACGTATTCCGTCGAGTATTTCAACAAGTTATTCTTGTTTGTCGCCATTTCTATAGATAACGATGAAAATTGAAAATGTTGTCTTAATATTATTGTACTTATGTAGTCACTGATTATTAATTTTCTTTTTATATGTAATTTGTTAGTAGGTATATATTTTTTGTATATAAAAATGAAATCTGGCTGGCGTGACGTAGAAAAGAATCATAATTTTGCTCAAGTCTTCAAATTATAAGTCAATATAGTGTATACTTATTATAATAAATATAGATATACCTTGAATGTGATTTCTAATTCATTCGTTAATTTTGGAAAAAAACAATCTGAAGATTTCAAGGAATCGCTTATATCGAAATCAACTGGCGTGAAAGATTAACTAAATTGGCGTGAAAGATTTACCATTGTTAGTAGGTCAATTTAATTCAGTGGGAGAATCGTCACTCCGACATTGCCCCATCGGTTAATTATTTGCAGTAGTTATTTTTGTCATTACAGTGACGAATTTGTTCTGCCTTTGTTTTTATATCGTTTCCACTTATTTATTTTGTGATATGTTTTGTTCTATGTTATTTTATATTCTTTAAATGATTTTAAATTTTAATAACTTGAAAATATGTAACGCTTAATTTCAATAAATTATTGTATTTATTTTTCATAAATATTTTTTTTGTCCACTTTGAAAAATATATTATCACTTATCGGGTTAGTTAATTTTCTTATCATACTAAATTTCATCAAAATCTATCCAGTGGTTTTCTCGTTATGCGTTAATATTTAATGTACAGATTCGACTTAATTAGAATTTTATTATATGTATAAAATATAGATGTATTATATTATTTACCACAGTAGACTGTACGTGTCGCTCAGATGTGACTTTATCTTTTTGTAACACGTAGATTATGGACCCCCGTAGAATATAGCTCATATTCTACGGCCCATTTTCTACGTGCTGCGTCAAACAAGGAATAATCAACAAATACATTTAAAAATTTTTAAGCAATTTTATTATCAGTATTTTTAATTGCAAGGATATATAGCCCTCGGTTATTGTTACTACAAAATATTTTCTAGAAGCATCGTTATTTTTATCACAATCTTATCATGACGTTATTGTGTCGATATGTGCATCAAGTGACCTGATAGCAATAATCATCTGTTAACCACTGATAATGGAATTAAAAAACCTATATGCATGGTGTCATCAGAATAAAATGTCTGACTTATGCAGCTTTTGTACAACTATTTAAATTAAAATAATATTTTGTCGATAAGATTATGTGTTTTTTCTTGGTTAGTTTATACTTAGTTATAATCCATACTAATATTATAAATGTGAAAGTGTGTTTGTTTGTTTGTCCGTTTTGACGTGAAACAAGGACAAACAAACATGTTTGTCCTTATTTCACGTCAAAACGGAGTGACAGATTGGCGTCATTTTTTGTGAGGTGTTTTTTACTGCGGGAGATTATCTAATTCTCACGGGAATACACCTTATAATACAATCCAAAAAAACATTTATAATCAGAATTACTTGAAACTTGGTATTAAGGCTCTTCAATAAAATTAATACGTGTTTTAGCTTTTTTCGAAATTCATCCTATAAGGGAGTAAAATAGGCGATGAAAGTTTGTATGTAACTACCTTTTTAGAGGTTTTTTTGTAGTTCCGCTAGTAAATTAATAATTAAGAAAAGTCATTTTAACTAATAATAATTAATAAAATAATATCTCTTACAAATATTGAACTGTCCAATTTCAGTAATTTGTTTGCATTATTTTATTTAGACCTAACTGTTAATGTAACTTGTTTATTTCCTTATTAAAAAATAATAAATCAAAGTGACACAATATTGTAGGCGACTGTGTCTTAATTCATTTTCACTTGTAGCTAAGTTTGCTTGTGGTGACCGATGGTTAGCAGAAGTATATGAGTCATTGCGTGGTTATAAGTAGCTGCTGCAACCTGTTGCATAAGGGATAGAAAATTATTAGATAGAATATGTACAAAATATGTACAGACAATTAGTATTTATAATAATTCCAAATTTTGTATTTTACAATTAATCAAATCAGAGGCAAATAACGCTCTAATGTTATTGCTCCTCTTATTATTCTCTTCTTATTGCTATTAATATTTCAATATATAACGATAGATAGTGTATATATTATATAATATAGCTTTCCTCAATAAACGGGCTATCTAATGCAAAAAGAATTTTTCAAATCGGATTAATAGTTCCTAAGATTAGCGCGTTCAAACAAACAAACAAATTCTGCGTCTCTATAATATTAGTATAGATAGTATAGATAATAAAATAGCCAATATTAAAGTAAAGTAAGTGTTTATGTAGATTCAAAAAATGAATATCAATCGAGTACTAGGTTTTTCGAAGCAGGTAAACAGGAGAAGAGAATTGACTCATACTTCATAGAAATAATCTTTATAGTTTAAAATGACCTCGTGATATATCAAATTACTGTCAAAATCAAGGGCATGAACGCGAGGCTGGTCAAGTTTGACTTTTGGTTTCTTAATACAGTCTCACTTGAGTTGTCTGCCAAATGATAGGAACGAGAACGCCACCGGTTGTTTAGAGGACAAATCTTTTAGTAGAGTTGGTAGGTACATTTTGTAACATGATACTATTTGAAGGTATTGAGTTCTTTTAAGATTATATCGAGGGATTTAAGGGAGCTGAATTATTAACAAAGGCAACGGCTAGATGGAAATATGAGTATTTTATGTTTAGAGTTGTTTTCACATTCTAGTAGGTACGTAACTAATACATAAGCGTAGAAGACAGGTTGCAGTGAATCATATGATACGATTTAGGATTTTTAATCTTCTTCTTCTTCTCCCTGCCCATTTCCCAATCACTTGTGGTCGGCGCTGTACATCTTCTGTACTGCTGATAGGATTTGTCGAAAGTTTTACGACCCGCCACCTGCCTGACGTCAACCTTCCTTGGGAATGCTATTATCTCTCTTTGTCTGAATGGTATCGCGGAAGTCTTGTAATATGCACTTTCGATTATTTTGCCTTTTAAAACATTTTTTATACTATTACTGAAATTTTTAATGTTATTTTCGGATATATTTTAAAATAAATTTTGATTACATAATAAATTTTGTTTTTGTTGAATTAGGATTCTTAATATTTTCATAAAATATTCCTAAATTCTTAGAAAATATATTCTTAGTTAATGGTATAAATTGTTTACCACGATCGTCTAATAACATTGAATTACTCATACTTCATAGTACCAACGCTTGTAAAAATACAAGAAGAATAATTATCACGTAATTTATTAGCTGTCTCGCTATTTTTGTATACTCCACTTATTTAATTTACTTGTATTTATTTACTTATGCGTTTTATTATAAGTTCTCAGCGACGAAACCAAGTTTATATGGCGGAAATGAATAAGTATGTGAAACCGACTCACTTGAAGGCTAAACAGTGTTTTAGTCTATTTAGTTTTATCAGAGCGACCAATGATGCAATGTATGATAAGCGTACCTACCTGTGACATGAACGATTTTCAAAAACTAACTAAAGTGCTGTTAGCGCAATGAAAAGAAATTAAAAATATTTATTCTATGCAAAAATATATATCGAAAATTTTACGATTGTTCTGGACACACACAACTTCTTTCTGAACATATACAACAACAAACACACACAGTAACAGACTTCCAGCTTAGGCTGGGAACTGAAAATAAAGTGAAATGTATACTCGTAAGTGGGGAGGTCAATGTAAAATAAGATGGACACTTAAAATTGGTAATGAGTCCTTATTTATTCTCTTCTATCGTTATCGGTTCTGGTAGAGACTAAGTTCGTTTCATTAATAGAGATATTGGAAGAATAGCGAGCGTTGGAAATCGCCAGGAAACAATGGTGTGAACTTAACCCATAGCTTATACTTAGATACATCTTAGGGCCCAAGCTCCGTTAAGCGGTTTGAGTGAAATCCAAAAACAAGATTTAAAAAAAAATAATTAAGTATTATTTTTACAGGGTTTTAAATTACATCAGGGTTAAAATAATAAACCTAAATTTCTTTGGAAACAAGAACATCCGTATCTTAGTAGATAATCATTTGACAGTTAGGTACTCAAATGGAATGCTTTTAACGCTCTCTCAACTCGCTAATATTAGGTATCGGGTACTACATAATAAGTAATAACACAAGTCATTAAGTGTACCAAACGTAATGTCTTACCTCAATTGCTTCATCATGTACATATTGCGTACTAAAATGTGTTTTGTGATAATTAGTCCAAAATTAATTTAAAATGTATATATAATATGGTTTTTTATTATTAAAGTAGATATCTAATAGGTATTTAGAAAATAGAATCATCAAGGTTTCTTTATATTATGTCTATATAATTTTATAATCTGTACCAGATTTAAAAAAAAAATCACTTTTTATTATAGAGGCAGAGTTTGTTTGTTTGTTTGTTTATTTATTTGAACGCGCTAATCTCAGGAACTACTTATCCGATTTGAAAAATTCTTTTTGTATTAGATAGCCCGTTTATTGAGGAAAACTATAGGCTATATATTGTAGCAGTAATATAATATATCGTCTATCTATTCCATATTAACCGTTGAATACATTTCAACGGGGACATACATAGGGACGAGCCCGAGCGAAGCGAAGGTGAGCCGCTAGTGTTTGATATAGTTAGTCCTTATTTATTTATTTATTTTACGCTATTAATTGGTAATACGAAAGAAAGCCAGTTTTAGATATATTGATATGTTTAATTGACTAAGTTCTGACCACTAGTTACTATGCAAAATTTATCCAAGGCCGAGATACAAGCAGTATCGAAATCCATTAAAAACAAATTATATATATGAGTCGCCGTTACTAATTAGGAGAGGGACAAAAAATAATTGTTTCGTATGTTCATAGCTAAGCATTTTTGACACACGTCATAAGAGGACGTGACGAGCGTTAAATAAGCTTTTTATGGATTATTTAAGCAGGATACGACTAAATTTTATAATCTGTACCAGATTTAAAAAAAAATACACTTTCTGTTTTTATTGGTTTTTGAGATAAGTTCTTATAAGTTACAAATATATTATGTTAGGTAGGTATAAAAATAATTTATGTTTAAAATAATTCAGCTTTTTTTTAACTGTTCACTACTGAGCACGGGCCTGAGAGCACCAGGCCATAGTCCACCATGTTGACTAGTTGCGGATTGCCTGACTTCACACGACTTTCGAGATCTATTTAGACTTCAGACACGGTTTCCTCGCGATATTTTCTTCCCCGTGTTAATCATGTTGAAAACGATTTACAAAAGAAAATCTCAAAGGTTCAAGGCTAGGCTTAGAGTCTACTTCACTTGACTTTTCAAGCGAAGCTTAGATAGGTAAATAATTATATTATACATAAAGTCTTTATAAACGGCGGAAGACGTACAAAATAAACCGTCGTAGGTAATTTAAAATTAATTATCTAAAGAAATAAATAAATCTTATAAATGGTATGTATTGTACCGTTTATTTCTCTTATTAAGAAAAGGTTATCTTTATAGCATCTCAGTGTTGACAAAGGCCATTAGTATCCTTTGAGTAATTTTGCATTCACACTTTCATTCTCAACGAGTTCTTAATAAAGGAAAAAGCTCTGGGTCTAAAAATTGCGTAAAATTTAAGTCATTATTTTCACTTTATATTCTTGGAAATAATATAAGGCTTACGAAACGAGTATTTATATTATCATTTTCTTTGAATTTGTTAAATTTGCTTTATTTAAACAGACAAATGTTCAATATTGACTTAAATAAATAATTACTTTAGTTTATCAAATTGTGATTGTATAAGAGATAAGAAATATTTTTTGGCTACTTGTTGCATAAAGGCTATCATATGACAAAACTGAGTAGAACAGTAATTTGCCTCAATAAAAAATTTACTCGGAAGTGTAATAAAAACGACATTTAACTCTGAAAGCGTGCGATATTTCATACAGAGTAAAGCATATTAAACTCGAATTGAATACTGCTAAGACGGATGCCTTGTATGGAGTGTTTGCGATATTGTCGAGTCGGTCGCGAGGGGAATCTACAATAAGTTGATCCTTAAATGCATTTCGAATGAATGATTAATGTAGGGAATATTACTTTTGGAAATCGGCTTCGTACTAAGTGCGTAATATCGTATCAATCATGCGTATAGATATCTATATATTTAGATACTTCTATCCTTCGCCACTCCTCCCTTTTCAGTCCCATTTATTATAATTTAAGGATCCTCGGACCTTCAAATATATATGTATGTATCAAATATTACGCTTTTTTTAACTATCTATACATATAATAAAATCGTAGCAAAGCCGAATCTGTACATTTAATATTTTTTGGAAAATCTTATTGAAATAGACTTTATTGTCGATACCGAGGCCTAATCTATAGTTTTTAGAATTTTTGTCTGTCTGTCTATCAGTTACCGCATCACGGAAAAACCACTGGAGGGATTTTGATGATATTTAATATGATCAACATACTGGCATAGCTGGTCATCCGGGTCAACATATAGAATACTTTTTACCGCGGGAAAATATCTCATCTCTGAGAAATCTATACTAAACCCTAAAACGTAAGTAGGGACGAACCCGAGCGGAGCGAGGATGAGTCGCTAGTACTATATACATATGTCTTAGATTTTGAAGACATTTGCTTCGGAATATATCGGGGACAGCAAAATACTGTTCTAAATATTATTCTATAATGTTTAACTTTGTTCTTAATTTATTCATTAAAATTACACAAGAGAATAATTAATAGGTTGTCATATTTTAAGTATGTAATTTTATTAGAACCAGTTTAATGAGATCAAATAAAAGCAATATTTGGCAATCTTACTTATTTCTGAAACAGTCATAAATTACATAAAATGATAATTCACTTCACTGCAAAATTTCCTCATTATGATTTATATTGAATATTAAGCCTGATATTTAAAGAAGAATAAAGTGTGTCACCAATATGAATCACAGACAGCCGTGTTAAGTTAAAACTAATTTGAGCATATTTTTTATGTATCATGGATAAAATTGATAATTTTTTTAAGGTGTATGTAACTATGAATAGGTTTTTTATAATATTAAAGTAGTTATTGGAATACATACATACATACAATATATACGAGACTTTAACTGAATATGTGAATTAAATAAAAATAATATATAAAGGCGCTCATATTGATAATAGTCACATCACTATAGAATACAATTCCCTGTGGAATGTGCTGCTAAGGAGGGAAATTGATTATTGACTTCATGAAGATTTAAAATTTAAATATGAAGTCATACGACTACATATTATAAATGCGAAAGTTTGTGAGTGTATTATTGTGTAATGAAATTTGTTAAAATTTGGCGCTGGCTGTAATATATAAGATTCTAAATACAACTGGTGTAAAGCGAGGACAAGTCGCTAGTATCGTAATAAAAATGATATATTATGACAAAATGATCAAAGATATTTCCAATAATAATCTTCGTATAAAAGTTACGAGAGCCCTCTAATATATAAAATTAGTGTGTCAATTGGATTAGGAAAAATAGCTCAATATTTAATATAAACAATTATCCTGTTACTAGAATTTAAAGAAATCGAACATATCATCTATTCCATAAAGTGAAAAATATTTTAGAATGAAATCCTTTTTGTTGTTGAAAGATTAAACTTGTGGTAAACATAGTCATAATCATGAACCGCTATATTTAGTGTATTGCATTTTTAAAGGATGCTTCAAGCAGTTGCACCCACTATGCGTTCTCTTTTAACTTTATATTTATTACTAGCGAGTAGCGACTCACCCTCGCTCCGTATCCGTATCCTATTTGTTGACCCGAATAATAAGCTTCATACCAAGTTTTATGAAAATCCCTCCAGTGGTTTTAGGTGATGTGGTCACAGACAGACAAAAATTCTAAAAAAATATAGTTTCGGCCTCTGTATCGATAATAATGTCTATTTCAATAAGATTTTTCAAAAAATATTTAATGTACAAATTCGGCTTAGTTGCAATTTTATTATATGTATAAAACGTCAGAAACCGCGACATTAAAAAAGTAAAGAAAATCGTATATTTTTAATCGACTTCCAAGAACGGTTCTCATTTCGACGGAATCTTTTTATGTATTGAGTTGCATTGGAGTACTTTTCATTAATCATACATGGGCATTTTATAGACTATAGGTACAAAGTTAAATGATGAAGTGGTAAGATGATCTTCAAATAATATTTATAATGTTAAGATTTAAAAAAGGGGCACACGCTGCAATAGGTTTAAAGTAGAAATTGAGACTTTGACCTGGTTATCTATTGTGAACATTACTATAGAAATGACCGATTCAATTTAATTACTTTGCCCTTAGTAAACTTACTGACATCGACAATAATTAAGTACTTGGTTTGATAACGGATAAAGGCGGTCGGTGCCATAAATGTTTTATTCTATTTAAATCTATAATTTATGACTAAATTATATTTTATTTTATGGAATTGCATAGGTAGGTACCAACTAAGTATTAACTATATCGATGGTGTGTGTTTTATTGAGATTAGCATAGTACGTTTTATTAATATTTCTTTAAATAGTGACTTCAAGTAGTGTTAGAAGGTATCTTATCAACAAGGTTGTGATAAAACGCATTCAGTTACAGTCAAGAACATTGTATTTTAACATTTAACTGTTCTACGGCTTTAATGGGGTTTTACATTGTGGCCCGCTCTTATCCACGTAAAACAGGGGCTTATTAATGTCCCATTTTAAACAAAGGCTTTGTCCTACTCAGGCAAAAGATATGAGTACACCGTCGCATTTGCGAATTGGCAGGTATCTCGTACATTACAACGAATTTTTGTAGCCTTATTTTTCTAACCTACCGAATTAAAATTATACCAAAGTTAACTCCATTGCAAATTAAAAGCAAATAGTTTAATAAAATTAACCTCCTCAGTATAACTATTAACTGTACTTCTATTTAAGTTGGTTACCGGAATTTTATTTTACTTACCAGAAACTCATATTTCCGTACGAATATACTAAGTAGCCAGCTAACCCGTCTGCTACGGATATTTTTATTTAACTGTTAAGCAATACGCGCTCTATATCATTATACAATTTCTTACTCGTAAAAGTGGCTTCGTAATAAACTTAAGGTGTTATGCCTCTATTAAATTTTTAACACCTTGTCGAAATCACTTTCTTGGCAATCTTGATTTTTTAACGTTTATGTGATATGTATAGACTATGACTTTAACAGTCAGCCTATAATAATAATGATGTTCTATCCGTTTCTCGTACTGATATTATAAGGTCACTTATTTCATTTTTAAATATTAAGATGGAAAAATTTTAAAATATTTTTTATGAAAGGACAATTCTTAACTGCCTCAAGTACAACACTATATTTTAAATAAAACTATCTTTTCGGATTTTGTCGCGGATTTATTTGTATTTTTGTTTCCCGACGTTTCGAATGCTTTACAGCATCCATGGTCACGGGAGAGACTGAGATGTTACATGTCTTAAAGATATAGTTGTTACAGACAGCCTACCCACAATTAACAAAATGAAAATTGCACCAATTACATTACAATATTTTAACTTTAAATATTTTTATAATTTTAATTATAGTTGAATATGGAAAATTATTTATTTAATTTTTGCTTTTATTTTTATAATTATTACAATTTTAAAATATTAATTAGTAATCTATATTTAGTGTTGCCATTATTATATTTATAACCATAAGAAAATATAAAATATAAAATATAGTATTAATTATTTAAGCCACAATTGATCTGTGTAATTTGAAAAAGTTAAGATTAATTAAAAATTATAATTTTAATTTAAATTAGCTATTATTTAAAAAACAAATTATTAAGCAACACATTACTACATACATTTACAAATGAAAAAGTGAAAAAATATTATTAATCAGAAATGCTATCATTTTGATCTACACAGTAAGAACTTACTACATCTACCTGTCTGTTATGTTTAGATTTATTATTAGATTTTATTATATTAATAACAGGATCCCATGACGATGGTAGTACCCAGCCATCTTCCCGATTGAAATTAGGATGTTTTTTAATTTCTATGGCTTCTCGAATCATTCTAGGGCGATATAGGTTTTCTTTCGCCAGGATTTGAGGTCTATCGAAGCGAATATAATGGCTTGGGCGGTCCTGACTGTGTTTGCAGACAGCAGATGTTGTATTGCGACGGTGCTTCACATCAGCTATGTGTTCTTTGACCCGGGTTCTAATGGATCTCTTTGTTTGTCCGATGTAAGAGAGCCCACAATCACAATCAAGCTTGTAAACTCCTGCATCTTGTAGAGGGATGTGGCACTTGACAGGTGGTAGAAACTGACTAATTTTCTTTGGCGGCTTGAAGTAAGTTTTAATTGAAGCTCGCTTTAGAATGTAGCCAATCTTGTCAGTGACGCCTCTCATGTACGGTAGGACTGCAGGGACGCGCTCGACTGTGGCTGGTTTCACTCGGTCCCTGTGACGTAGGCGCGGCACTTGCAGCTTGTTGTCTCGCAGAACTTGCTTGACATGTTGCAGCTCTCCGGCCAGGTGTTGCTCGTCACAGATCCCGCGTGCCCTCTGAAACAAAGATTTTCCCACGGTAGCTAACTGTGAAGGGGGGTGGTGAGATTCACCATTCAAGTACCTATCAGTATGGGTCTTCTTTCGATACACAGTATGACTCAAGGTGTTATCTGGGTTACGTATGACTAATACATCTAAGAAAGCTAAAGAATTATTAGACTCCAATTCCATTGTAAATTGTATTTTAGGGTTTATGGAGTTAAGATGTTCTAAGAATACAGATATTTTTTCAGATGGTAATATTGTGAAAGTGTCATCTACATACCGCTTGTAGAAACGAGGGGTCACAGGTGATGTGTTTAGGGCGGTCTCCTCGAAGGCCTCCATGAAGATGTCAGCTACAACGGGAGAGACCGGCGAACCCATGGCCACTCCATCCACTTGCTTGTAGAATTCATCATTCCACAATAGATAGCCAGATGTAAGGCAGTGTTTCAAAAGTTCAGTGTATTCTTCTTGCATACTATTATCCCGTAGCTTTCTTGATACTATTTTGACACAGTCCTCTACTGGTAGGCTGGTGAATAGAGACTGTACATCAAAACTGACCATAGTTTCATTGTCCATGAGTTGTAGGTGTTTTATCTCATTGACAAAATGGTATGAGTCCCTTGTAAACGCTGATGTTTGTCCTCTGAGTGTTGAGAGTACTTTCGCTACTAGTTGGGCCAATTTATAAGTCGGTGTGTCGATTTGACTCACAATTGGACGTAGCGGAGCGTTAGATTTGTGTATCTTTGGAAGTCCATACAGTTTAGGCGGCTTTGCACAAGATGGAACAAGATTTTTGACATCAAGATTCAATGCATCGGAGTGTTTCTTAATAAGCTTTTTAGTATTATTTAACACAGTGGTGGTTGGGTCTGTTTTGACCTTTTTATATGTACTTTCATCCGACAAAAGTTGTTTAATTTTCTCATTGTAATCTGATGTATCCATCATATAAAAAGGTCAAAACAGACCCAACCACCACTGTGTTAAATAATACTAAAAAGCTTATTAAGAAACACTCCGATGCATTGAATCTTGATGTCAAAAATCTTGTTCCATCTTGTGCAAAGCCGCCTAAACTGTATGGACTTCCAAAGATACACAAATCTAACGCTCCGCTACGTCCAATTGTGAGTCAAATCGACACACCGACTTATAAATTGGCCCAACTAGTAGCGAAAGTACTCTCAACACTCAGAGGACAAACATCAGCGTTTACAAGGGACTCATACCATTTTGTCAATGAGATAAAACACCTACAACTCATGGACAATGAAACTATGGTCAGTTTTGATGTACAGTCTCTATTCACCAGCCTACCAGTAGAGGACTGTGTCAAAATAGTATCAAGAAAGCTACGGGATAATAGTATGCAAGAAGAATACACTGAACTTTTGAAACACTGCCTTACATCTGGCTATCTATTGTGGAATGATGAATTCTACAAGCAAGTGGATGGAGTGGCCATGGGTTCGCCGGTCTCTCCCGTTGTAGCTGACATCTTCATGGAGGCCTTCGAGGAGACCGCCCTAAACACATCACCTGTGACCCCTCGTTTCTACAAGCGGTATGTAGATGACACTTTCACAATATTACCATCTGAAAAAATATCTGTATTCTTAGAACATCTTAACTCCATAAACCCTAAAATACAATTTACAATGGAATTGGAGTCTAATAATTCTTTAGCTTTCTTAGATGTATTAGTCATACGTAACCCAGATAACACCTTGAGTCATACTGTGTATCGAAAGAAGACCCATACTGATAGGTACTTGAATGGTGAATCTCACCACCCCCCTTCACAGTTAGCTACCGTGGGAAAATCTTTGTTTCAGAGGGCACGCGGGATCTGTGACGAGCAACACCTGGCCGGAGAGCTGCAACATGTCAAGCAAGTTCTGCGAGACAACAAGCTGCAAGTGCCGCGCCTACGTCACAGGGACCGAGTGAAACCAGCCACAGTCGAGCGCGTCCCTGCAGTCCTACCGTACATGAGAGGCGTCACTGACAAGATTGGCTACATTCTAAAGCGAGCTTCAATTAAAACTTACTTCAAGCCGCCAAAGAAAATTAGTCAGTTTCTACCACCTGTCAAGTGCCACATCCCTCTACAAGATGCAGGAGTTTACAAGCTTGATTGTGATTGTGGGCTCTCTTACATCGGACAAACAAAGAGATCCATTAGAACCCGGGTCAAAGAACACATAGCTGATGTGAAGCACCGTCGCAATACAACATCTGCTGTCTGCAAACACAGTCAGGACCGCCCAAGCCATTATATTCGCTTCGATAGACCTCAAATCCTGGCGAAAGAAAACCTATATCGCCCTAGAATGATTCGAGAAGCCATAGAAATTAAAAAACATCCTAATTTCAATCGGGAAGATGGCTGGGTACTACCATCGTCATGGGATCCTGTTATTAATATAATAAAATCTAATAATAAATCTAAACATAACAGACAGGTAGATGTAGTAAGTTCTTACTGTGTAGATCAAAATGATAGCATTTCTGATTAATAATATTTTTTCACTTTTTCATTTGTAAATGTATGTAGTAATGTGTTGCTTAATAATTTGTTTTTTAAATAATAGCTAATTTAAATTAAAATTATAATTTTTAATTAATCTTAACTTTTTCAAATTACACAGATCAATTGTGGCTTAAATAATTAATACTATATTTTATATTTTATATTTTCTTATGGTTATAAATATAATAATGGCAACACTAAATATAGATTACTAATTAATATTTTAAAATTGTAATAATTATAAAAATAAAAGCAAAAATTAAATAAATAATTTTCCATATTCAACTATAATTAAAATTATAAAAATATTTAAAGTTAAAATATTGTAATGTAATTGGTGCAATTTTCATTTTGTTAATTGTGGGTAGGCTGTCTGTAACAACTATATCTTTAAGACATGTAACATCTCAGTCTCTCCCGTGACCATGGATGCTGTAAAGCATTCGAAACGTCGGGAAACAAAAATACAAATAAATCCGCGACAAAATCCGAAAAGATAGTTTTATTTAAAATGTCAAATATTCGCGTAAATCTAAGAAAGTATTATACAACACTATACTTTTTATGAAGAAAATTATGTAGTAGGTATGTGATTGAAAATTAAAATCTTAATTTGGAGTTACCTTAAATTAGTGCAAAAGACCTATGCACCTTCTTTTACCCTTCTAATCTTTTATTATAAATCACAGCCAATAAGATCGATATTTTAAGAAACTACATATAAATATTTCAAATAGGTTTTCAATAGGTTACGATAATAGTAAAGCTCTGATTCATCGTTATATTTTAATGAATAAGTGAAATGAAAATTTAATAAATTTTCAATATCAGTGACTGCAAACGAATTTAACTACATTAAGGTACTTTATTATTACTATTCATAATGCACTTAAAAAATCAATACAGTAATTTAAAAATAGCTGTTATTTACAAAGGTGGTTTTGGTAAAGTTTGGTAAAGTACCTTTACATAATTATCTAGCAATAATTTTATCTGTGGGCTGATTTTATTATCTATATATGGCGCCAACCAGTTTTTCCGCGACTTCCACTGTGAACTTGAAAAAGGTTGACTCAGAAGGTTGTCTTTTATTATGCACGTAGATTTTATTCAGATTATATAGATATGCAACATATATTTTTGTATGTAAGAATGTATATTTTTTCAAAAAGTAAATAATATTAACTTTTTTTATTAAAACGTTTCCTTTGTTCGATCGATTTATAATGATATAATCTATTAATATAATAAAGGAAAAAAAAAATAATTCTAGTCAAAGTAAATAAATCCAATTTTGTTACTATTATGTTCATAGTATATTACTTTTTTAGACTTACGCGAATAATTTTGACTAAAACTTATCTTTTTGGATTATTTCGCGGATTTATTTTGATCTTTATTTTTTAGTTCTAATAATTTAATATTCCAAAGAATGCCCCACGTCTCCCGTGACCATGATTGCTGTAAAGCATTTGAAACGTCGGGATTCAAAAATCAAAATAAATCCGATAAATAATCTGAAAAGATAGTTTTATTTATGTTCATAGTATTTGTCTAAAATAGTATTGGTTTTATGAAGTAATGCAAATACTGAAACAATATTAGGGCAGTCGGTACATATTCAAGTAATTATCTTATCGTTGAAATTACTCAAGACGGTGCTATCGTTATAGGTATGCCCGACTAACCATATTTGGTTCATATTTCATAGTAAAAAAGATACCTACATAAAGATGTCTAGATTTCAACTTTGCAAAATGAAAACTCATCCCTCAGAATGAAAATGTTATTATTGAAATATGTAAATTTTTATATTACTGAGTGGTCTGTCTTGAAAAATATAGTTTATTCAACTTCGTCCATTTAGATTTTAGATATTGAAATTAGATTTTAGAGTTTGAATTTCCAAAAATCTTTTATTCCTCGTGACCTATGTCTTTGTACTTTATCGTACATATTACAGGTTCTCAAAATTAACTCTAGCTAACAGCTTTCAAAATTAAACTATGTAGGTACTATTATAATAGTATTACATTTGTAATTTGATTACAATTTTTTTCTTTAGTCTTTAATGTTCAACATATTCCGCTTGTTATCACATTTCTATAGTAGGTATTTGAAACCAAATAACCTACTAATCATTTATTTTACGTACTTTATTTTTATGACGACACTAGCATTGCCCGCGGCTCCGCCCGCGTTCAGATGACCAAAAACCAAATTCTTAAGTTTTACATATTAGTATACTCTTATATTGCGGTTTTTGTATTTTCCCTCGAAAATGAGATATTTTCCCGCGGTAAAAAGTATCCTATATGTTAACCCGGATAACCAGCTATCACCATACTAAATTTCATCAAAATCGCTCCAGTGATTTTTCTGTGATGCTTTAACAGACAGACAGACAGACAGACAAACAAAAATATAAAATATATAAAGAGGTAAAGTTTGTAAGATTGTGAGTTTGTACGGGGTAGGGTTTTTGTAGGGTAATCTCTGGATCTATTGAACTGATTTAGATGAAATTTGGTAAGAAGACTTATTATTCTGGAAATTTATTTATTTATTTATTTATTTATTTTACATCCAATTAGAACGGCGGCGCCACTTACACTAACTAGATTACACATTATAAATTATTACAAACATAAAATACACAAACAAAACAAATAAATATTACTTGGGTTCTGAGAGCATGCTGAGAATATCGAATAGCCCCGTTTAATAACAGGGTTATTCAATATTCTCAGCATACCTCAGCAACTCAGAGACCAAAGTTGACCACTTGTCATTGAATGGGTCCCAATGAGCGTTGTTGTCCAAGAGCGCGTTGAATGATGCCATACTTTTTCCAATATAAGCCCATACTTTTTCTCGTATGGGTGCCAGACGCAGGCGCTTGTTTCCAGTTTGCTTCGGACTAGAGCGTAATATAGTAACCGTATTACCACAGGACTACTGAACTCCCGAGAGTTGCGCAATACGAACCCTAATCTTCGAAATGAATCGGCTGCTGCTGAGCTAATATGACCTCGGAAGGTTAATTTGGTGTCAAAATTTACACCCAGATCTCTCATATTTTGCACTCTGGGGACAGAAATGCCATCCATTTGGTACTCATGTATCAAGGGATACCGAACTCTACCAAAGGTCATCACTGAACATTTGTCATAATTGAGCTCCATTCTGTTGACTTCACTCCAGTTACATACAGCTGTTAGATCGTGTTGTAACTTGAGGCAATCTTCGATAGAAAATCGAAAAGAAGAAAAGAAATCATCCCTTAAGGGGGTAAAAATGGGGATGAAAGTTTGTATGGGGAATCAACCTAAGGATGAACCCGAGCGAAGCGAGGTTGAGTCGCTAGTGTATAAAATAAATAACAAATGTAATATTTATTTTTTAAAACAGTTTAATAGTATTTACTATTTTCTTTATTCCTTAAAACTCTATAATATTTATCATAGTAATAACGAAGCATTCATTATTATCCTAAATATTGCGCCATAGAGTCATGTATCTGTTAATTAATTAAAATAGATTTAGTACAATTAAAAAAAACTAAATGAATAAACGATCAGGTAGTATCGAACTGCTGCCACCTGCAAACTAGTCTTGAATATATCAACCACATTTCTACAATATTTTTAAGTACCAATTGGGCTTACACCTGCAGGAGAATTTTTAAAAGATAATAGAAACTACAGGTGTTTTTATAGTATACCTCCTAATCAGGCCATGGCTCTGCTCTCGTGGTAATAATGAAGATAAATACATACTACATACATGTTTTTATCCAGGATATCTCTAATTATTTATACCTACTAGAGGTGAGTTATTTTTAAAGAACACGCTATTAAATATTAAAAATAAATTTCAAAAGAATATAAAAATACAAGTATAGTACTCTAGGACTTTCTACACTTTCTTAGCCACACAAAGACAATTAATATAAGGGAATAAAGTTTCGAACTTGCTACCACCGACGCAATTACCATTACCAACCAGTCACAAGGCAGCTGTAAAACAAATCGCGCTATAAAGTTTTTAACGTCCTTTAGGTATTTTATGTTAGGAAAAAATATAATTGTATATAAGCCAACATCTTAGAATGCTGTAAGTAGTTCTTACCCTAAAAGGAATGATCGTAGGTGGCATTTATATATGAATTATTGCTCCAGCAAGAACCATATTATAGTAGTTATGAGAAAAAATAGTTTCTTACGTGACTGGCTTTGATCACCTAATTTGGTGCTGAGACTTCCATGCAATTAATCCAACGTTATACGATATGATTTAATCTACAGAACTATCATTATCATTTTTCTTCCGTAGAAGTTACATTTTATGAGTAAGCTAAGTAGATATCTATTGCATGAAATCAATATGTCACATTACTAATTAATAATTGTGCATTATCATTACGACAACACGTTTGGCTCAGTTTGTAGTGCCCCTACTTGCTGTGCCAGCAGTCGCGGGTTCAAGTCCCGCTGGGGGCATTCATTTGTGTGATGAGCACGAATGTTTGTACTCCAGTCATGGGTTTATAGGTATTTATAATTATAATATATAATAATGTATTTTAAGCTATATATGTATAATGTATCAACTATCTGGTATCCATAATACAAGCTCCGTAGCTTACCATGGAACTAGATGGTGCTGTGTAAATGTCCCAACATAATAAATAGATTACAATATTGATTAAGTTTCATGCGCTCCTATAAGATAGCTCCCGCATGCGTCTTCATTCGCCTTCTACTAGAATTTAAAAAAGCCCGTCTGCTAGTTTCATTTGAATCTTCTACCCGCCAGGGAAAGCCCGATTAAAATTGTTTAAACTGTTTTTCTTTTAGATATATTCTGTCTCTGTTCTGTGGGAATGATTTTTCTGTACTGGAATGAAACATGGATTTTGTTGTCACTTTCGCCTGAATCCTCTATCCAGCGATGAATGTTTTGTAATAATTGGTCTATCCATACTGTTGAAGTATAAACCACACCACCAGGTAAAGTATAGATCCCGGAACATTGTATCTATTTATACAAACCCATGAATCTAGGCCCAATTTTAAGTATAATTTTTATTTAAAATGTGCTATCAAAATATTAAATAAAATATTTACGCATTAAGTTACGAATAAAATTAATTATTAACATAAAATAATTGAAACATGATAAAAGTTTTAGTAACAACATTCTGGTTTTTTATCTGTGGTCAGTGTGACTTGTTCTTTAAGTCTAAATATAAGCCAGGCCTATTTCATTAAAAGTAATGAATAAGGCAACGGTCGCTGACCTCAGTCTGATTGATAAAAGTATATAGCCTTTAGTTGTACCTATAGATGGGTCTGTTACATATTATTATGTATTATACAAGGCCACTAATACAATAGGAACTACGGGCTAACTCATTTAAAAAGGAGGCTTTATAATTCGATGGTAATGATTATCATTTGTAATATTCTTTATGTTGTAGGTACTAATGATGTTATTATGTTTTTGAGGTCACATAAAGTATACTATATTTGTAATTTTTATAAATATTTGTACAATATAACTAACTATTAAAGTCATTAATTGACCTTTTTCTAAAAAGGAACACCGACGTAAAATAAAAAAAGCTTAAAACAATTTACTATAATAATTATAGTAAATTGTTTTAAGCTTTTTTAATTATTGTTTTTAGTTATTATTGTTCCACCTTTAAGGATGTTTTTTTTGTTTCATTTGTTTGAGATTTTATATAGGCCCTTGAGGCATAACACATTCATTAAAAATAGATTTATGAGAAACGATTCACAATTGACGAAGATACCGCGTAACATACACCCAAAACATATACATACCTACAGCTGAATTAATTACCTCCTTTTTGATGTTGGTTAAAAATACAAAAAGGATAGTAAATAATTTTAATCAACAATTTAAACGAAGAGTTCCTGTGTGAGATGAGTTAAAATGATCTTTTTGTCTATTAATTATAATAATTTATTGATGCACGCAAAGGAAGTATTATACGAGTAAAAGAATTTTGAAAAAACTTATATAAGTAAACCAAAGCGAATCTTTTTCTATTTATAACCTTCCTTACTTTGTTTATACAACATAAATCATATAGGTAATAATATAAAAGGATAAGTATTAAGTATATTTTCTTTTTAGGATAAAAACGTTCTTAGATTTATGTTTTAAAAAGAAAAATGGACAATCTACACTTAATACTTAACATTATTATAAATGCTAAAGTAACTCTGTTTATTTGTTTGTTTGTTCGTTCGTTACCTTTTCACGATTAAATGGCTGAACCGATTTAGATGAAAATTGGTATGAAGATAGTTTGAGACCCTGGGAAGAACATATGATAGTTTTTACACCGGAAATCATCACGTAAGGGTGTGAAAAAGTGTGTGGAAATTTGTATGGGGAATCAATTATTTCTCAAGTAAGGGATATAAAAATTATAATACCTAACACCTATGGATATATTATATAGTCTATCTATTCCATACTAACGTAGGGACGAACCCGAGCGAAGCGAGGGTGAATCGCTAGTTCGACATAATTTTAGCACTATGCACAGCAATAGGAATAAATAATGTTTATTTCATACAAAAACAAACAGCGCTCTGGTCTCTGAGACAATGACGTGTAAACAAGGCTTTACCAATAACAAGCGTTCCGTGTAGAGTTTATATGACATGTTTATAAACATCTGCTCATATCGATGTTAATGGAAATAAAAGGAAGAGCTAAGAATTTGCTAAAATTATATGTGAAGGATGGAAGAGCGACGTTAAGCACTTTTATGAATAAACGAGCATTGCCCGCGGCTCCGCCCGCGTTCAGATGACTAAAAATCGAATTCTTAGGTTTTACATATTAGTATACTCTTACATTGCAGTTTTTGTATTTTTTCTCAGAAATGAGATATTTTCCCGCGGTAAAAAGTATCCTATATGTTGACCCGGATAACCAGCTATCACCATACCAAATTTCATGAAAATCTATCCAGTGGTTTTCCCGTGATGCGGTAACAGACAGACAGAATTCTAAAAATTATAGATTCGGCCTCTGTATCGATAATAAAGTCTATTTCAATAAGATTTTCCAAAAAATATTTAATGTACTGATTCGGCTTAGTTACAATTTTATTATATGTATAGATAATGTGAATAAAATGGTAATAAATATTGCCAATCATTAAGGTAAAGTTATCATAAATTTTATATACTTTACATAATATATTATAATAATAAGTTGTTATTAATCTTATATATTCATTAATCATAGTTATTCCTAAGGTATTTCAATTCTAAAATATTTATTAACAAATATAACTAAAAAATAAAAATAAATCTGTGGGAATCAATCTTACCTTTTATTATTATTAAAAGTAAGTTATTAACAAGAATTTTTCCCATTTAAGAATCAAGATTATATACTAAATTCCGAATAATATTTGCCGTTACGCTAGATTGTGTGAAATAGAGTGGAATGAGGAGTGATATCGCAAGCACCTACAATCTATCAGAATCATATACGTAAAACATTAATAGAAATAACAATTTTAATAAGATATTCAAAAGTTGTTAATTTTAAATAAAACTATCTTTTCGGATTTTGTCGCGGATTTATTTGGATTTTTTTTGGGAGAGACTCCCGTGACCATGGATGCTGTAAAGCATTCGAAACGTCGGGAAACAAAAATCCAAATAAATCCGCGACAAAATCCGAAAAGATAGTTTTATTTAAAATGTCAAATATTCGCGTAAATCTAAGAAAGTATTAAGTTGTTAATTGTTAAAAATATTAGCTATCCGTGTGCCTTTCTAAGGTACCTACGTTATTAATAGCTATTATTAATCAAGTCGTAAAGTTTGATTAATCTTGAAATAAATGTTAATAAATACTAGGTATATTAAACAGGGTTTTTAAATATTTGAGTGAGTTAGTCATTTGCTAAAAAAACGTGATTGGTTTGTCAAATTACGTATTTATGCCAAAATATATCCAAGCTGATAGTATATGTATAAATAGGTACATGACCTGATACACATTTATAAGGAAATAATCAAACAAGCGTAGTTGATTGACATTTAACTATGTCTCATTGGGTCGGGGTGGCGCCTCACATTTGCAGAACAAAGACCTAATTCTACTTAACCTATTCACCTACAGTGATAAAATTTCGCTTCGGGTAAAAATTGTCTGTGAGTTTCTAACGAAATATTAAGTAATTAATGTTCAATAATTATAATTATTGTAAATATATCTTGGTTAAAATCCATGCTTCTTTGAAAGTTGAAATCGTATTTGATTTGATAGAATGGGTAGGTATCTTATCAAATATGAGGATCCGGAATAAAGTGACAGGTATGCGTAAATTACTAACCTATTTTGGTTTTAGAGCGAAAAATAAATTTCAAAATATCTGGTGCCACTACTAAATTCCCTTTACCGGGTGTGCATACAAAAATTCACCAAAGTTTTATCGCAATATTACACTCAACAGTGTAACGAGACGCATAATATAATCTGACACACACACACACATACAAATGTGTATATTCATTTTATTTATTCAGGTCACTAAATTAAAGTATAATACAGAAAAAAATGTTATCAGCTAAAACGGCGAAAGTTTCATAAATAAGCTCGATAATGACAGAGTCGTATTTCAGAATATAAATTACTATACGGTTAGGTTTTAATTCACGCCGTCACTGCACGGAAAGGATGTCCCGATTAATAAGAAATATCGCCATACTTTATCATTAGTAATCTTATTGAGTCTGTGCCGGACTTAAGTTTATATAAGGAACGATGAATTAATTGTTCATTTTCATTTAATGGCAGCGATTGAAAAGTAAGCCTTATCTATGACTCTGTGATTAATTATAGAAACGATTTATTGTAGATCATACCATAGCTTTCTTTTAAATTTAAAAAGTATAATTAGTATTAAATCTATTGCCTTCAAAGTTTAATTTTCCTAAAAATATTTATGTATCTTTAGAAAAAAAAATGGTAAGTGCTTTATGATTAGGTACCTACACTAAATTCAATTAACATTTTATTTTGTAACGTTTCATGGTGTTTTATATATTAATATAAAATATACATAAGAAGAACATAGAAATCTCCTATTCCTTCTCTTTGGTAATCGGTTTAAAAGATTGACAAAAATACCAAAAATTAACACAAAATTCAAGCTGTAAGAATATTTTAACAAGGTGTCGCTGTAAACCTTGCGAAAGTGGGCTTTAAATTAACTTTAAGAGGCCATTCAATCTAAACGATGAATTTCAATAAAAGTACAACTTTAAACTTTATTTTAGAGCATACAGTAAAATATTATAAATATTTTTCAATTTTCATCCGAACACAGTGGGCAATATTTTTCGCAGGCAATGTTTATGGTTTCTACTACATAAATGTATATATACATCTTGATCTTGTTCTTATATAATGTCAAAATGGAACAAAACGTCTAGGTACTTTTATACAAAGCTACGTTTTATTACCTTATAAAGTAGCTAGCTAAACATACTATCCAAACGGTACGGCAGGCATAAAGTAGTATAATTTTAGTTCCGCGTCTGGTAAAAACACTTTAGACCTTTTTTAAATCTCAAATTTCACTTCCGGAAATAAGTTATTTGTTTATTTATTTCCCTGTGATCACACTATATTACTGTATATTGTTTTCCGCTCGTTTTATATTATGTTGTATGAATTTGACGATGTTGTTTAAAAATTACATTTTGTTTTTTAAAATGTTCTAAATAGTTTTTTTATTTATAAATTAACTTGAAAAATAATCAACTGTATTAAAAATGCAATTAAAAATATAATTAAATATTACAAAAAAGGGAAGAGTTTTTGGAGAGGTACCCATCAACGAACTAACTGAACAACTACCAATAATACAATAAAAAATTAAAATTATTAACTTTGATTTACAAAATCTTTATATATTATTATAGTAGGATTAAAAATATCTAAATTATGATTAATGTTGTGAATACGTTGTTCTTATTAGATATACTCGTAGGTACAATACTTATTAATAATACCAAAAAATAAGAGTGTTATTTTGAGCAAGGAATAATATTTGTAAAAAACTTTCTTTAAACTTTTTAATAAAACTGTATTCAGTATTGTGAAGAGATATAATGAGAAAAGTTTATTACAAGTTGCTTAGTAAGCAACTGACTTAAATGCCTTATCACGACCGTCTGGAGTCAATAGAACCTTTGCAAAGCTAACATTACGTTTATTTGAATCTTCTTTCTTAGTAATAAGGCTTGTTTTTGACTGGCATGAACTTTATTACTTTGTCTGAGATACTGTAAGGTCATTCTCCCGTCGCCTCCACAGGACCAGCGCTCCAGGTACAAAATTATTCATTGCTTGTAAAAATTTCAATGCGTCGAGAATATATTTTTAAGGGAACATGTGCAAAAAGTATAGTGTGATGTGGGCGTGACTGAAGAATGTTATTTGTTGTTGTAGATTTATATTTTATTAAAGATTTTATCATTGTACTTGTATATTGTAAAAATACAAGAGATCTATATTAAGAATCCTGTAAAAACCTTTCTTAATCATTTTTTTATAAGTAATAGTTTTTATTAAAACTTAATTTTCTTAAATTAAATCTGCTATTATATAAAAGCTGCTTATTATCTATTTACTTTTGGTGAATTTAAATAACATTAAAATTACGTACTATAGCCTTGAATAGCCGAAATTATAACGATTTTTTTTTGGCATTTAATTCCTTTTAAAAAATATTATATGTACCTGCTATGAGAAAAACCACAGTTATAACTGTAATTATATTATAATGGCAATTGCTTGACCTGATTAATTTTTACGTTTAATATATGATATTTAAAGACATTGTGCATTGTGCAATCTTTTGAAAATTTTAATTCTAACGATCGTTAAATATAGCGCCAATTCAAGATTTTACCGTTTCCGGGAATCAAAGTCGTGATATCCGGTCTTTACTTTGAAATGTAATATCTGTTTTGTAAATACACTTAACTCCACCAATTCAATTTAATTTTAGTGTTTATCTGCTATTTATACAATTTAATTTAAGGAGGTCTAGAAGAGAAAGTAAAAAGCTTCGTGATAAATTTTTACAACGTAAGTTATAAAATCGATTTAAATTTATCATACGAATATTTGAAAAGGTCACATTATGTAACATTATTTATGTATATCACGATTAAGCAGTTTGTTCAGATTTATATGCGCAATTAAAATATATTATAAGAAAGTAAAAAAAAAACAAATGTCGTGCGAAAGTGTATTACAATTATAGTTATTACCTAAAATATTTAAAACTGTGAATGTACTTAATATTTTAATAAAAATCTTGATTTTTCGAGAGATATTTATAAATTAGTTAGAATCATAAAGTTTATAAAAAAAAGTGAACAGTTAATAAACAACACTATCGTGACATTGCCCGTACCGTGTGCAAACAAACATTCTATGCAGCACAAAGTAATCTTTACGCGACAGATAACGCTACTTACTATTACTGTCAAGTGTCAACTGACATTGAATGCCATTATGGTGGAAATAAGGTACCATCCATGTAATTAAAATATTCAAATTGATATAATTTTTTTCTTTACTTTGATAAATTAATAATAGTATTGTCATATTCAATGTTAGACATATTTATTGGACTCTTCTTTAAGAGTCACGCTTTACAATGCAGAAAGTTGTTGACACACTTTGGTGTGAGAGTAGATAACTTACGACCCTCGAATCACAAGCTGTTCCTCCTTATATTTAGCTATTTCTTATTAACAGATACTTACACAATTACGACTCATCACAATTTTATGTAATAATAAGTAACATAATCTTTTAAAATATAAATGGCGGAAAATATGCCTCCACAGCAAGGCTCGTTAAATTGCAAACAAGTTTATAAACAAAAAGCAGGATGCTCGTTTCACCCGCTACCTGCATCCGGACCAACTATTACATTACACATGTAACATATTATTTAAAT
Source organism: Brenthis daphne (assembly GCA_947093115.1). Classification (NCBI taxonomy): domain Eukaryota; kingdom Metazoa; phylum Arthropoda; class Insecta; order Lepidoptera; family Nymphalidae; genus Brenthis; species Brenthis daphne. The sequence continues at coordinate 26,214,089 of OX352477.1, read as the reverse complement.
ACAATACATATCGTGGTAACTTTGAATTTTTATACTAATACTTTAACCAGCGGGCAATGGACGAGTAACATGATAAAACAACCTCTACGTATAAAAAGTACATATTGGCGGAAACAGAGCAAAACATGTAGGGTTACCATAATTTATACGTAATGTTTTTTAATGCATAATAACTTAATGACGATTTTTATGTGAATGGTACAACAAAACATATTACATATATATGTCTACATTTATTTGTTTTTTGACGTTCATTGTCTTTTTATTTTATTTTTAACAAGCTATCACCATACCAAATTTCATCAAAATCCCTCCAGTGGTTTTTCTGTGATGCGGTAACAGACAGACAGACAAAATTCTAAAAACTATAGATTCGGCCTCTGTATCGATAATAATGTTTATTTCAAAAAGATTTTTCAAAAAATATTTAATGTACAGATTCGTCTTAGTTAAAATTTTATTATATGTAGGTATAGATTAGTTATACATATCGAATATAACTTATGTAAATTTAATCTATCTATCTTGATACAAGCTTATTGCTATTAAAATAATCTATACATACTCGTATAATAAAATTCTAACTGAGTTGAATCTGTAGATATATTAAATATTTTTTTGGAAAATCTTATTGAATTAGACATTATTATCGATACAGAGGCCGCAGCAATAGTTTTAAATTTTTTGTCTGTCTGTCTGTCTGTCTGTGACCGCATCACGGAAAAACTACTATAGGGATTTTGATGTAATTAGGTATGACGATAGCTGGTTATCCGGGTAAAAATATAAAGTGCTTTTTACTACGGGATAATATCTCATCTATGAGAAATCTTTACTAAACGTTAAAACGTAACTAGGGACGAACCCGAGCGGAGCAAGGATGAGTCGTTACTCGCTAGTTTTAACATAAATCTAGCTAAATAAATGAGAAATATATTATATCAAATATATTGTCTTTGATATTACCGCAGATTATAGAGTACTTACTTCCACTCTACACATATTACCTTTAAAACAATTCTATGAATTGTTACACAGTTCACACTTCAAATGTTTTTTTTTAATTATAATCTACAATTCGACAGTGCACATACTTAAATAAAATAGTAACATGTGAAATCGTTCTATTTCATTCATATCCTGGTTACCTTACTAGCAAAAACTCCTGTATAAAATTACGTTCAAAGAAAAACCTCACCTCAAAAATTCAATTTAACATTATTTAGTTACCTACATACGTTACGATGAAAGGTTTCTTAAGTTGTGGTAAGTAGTTTCAATTTTATTATAGTTTTTTAGGGTTAATAAATTTAACAAACTGACTACAGAGCAGAAAAAATATATTTTCTATTTGTAACACCTTATACATAGTATGTACTTATAAAACTATATTACATTAGTTAATTATACAAACTAAAATAATATAGGTATATAAATATTATGTCGAAGTTTACCACAGGATCTATGGCATAATATGAATAGTAATACTATGCAAAACGGATCAGATCTCAGAAACGGCTTCACCGATTTGGTTACGGTTTTCACTCATGTATTGTGATAAGCTTTACTTATCATTTAGTATTTGTTTTATTTCAATCGGTTCGTCAATAATAAAGTTATGCCAATTTAAACGATCATCTAGGGCCGAACCCGAGCAAAGCCAGGTTGAATAGCTAGTATGTAATAAATTACCAGTCTGTCCATAGCATAGTCAATCATCTTATTAATAATTTTTAGGTGCGAAAAAAGTTCTCCATTTTAGAAAATATTTGCAAAAAACAAATCTTCCGTTGCGGTGTCGATTATAATAATTGTTTACCGTTAATTAATTCCTAATTACGTTAGTCACGATAGCAATGATAATTAATAATTGAACGAGCATTACACTGCTACAGTTATGTTCACGGATGAAATGACTCTGTGGTACGGGAGCTGAGCCGATCATGGTGTCCATTAAGTTACGATTAAATTGTAAGAATTTTCAGGTAAACAATACAAAATAAATTATAATCTGTTTATCGGTCGTTGGTTTTAGGCTCAATCGATGGACCTGATAATATTCTAATTATCGTATTTATTCTTATGATATCGTGAAATGAAAAGGTACAATTACGGTTACGTACTATTTTGTTTTTTTTTAAATAGGTTTATATTATAAAATAGTCAAAATAATAAAACAAATAATCATAATTTGTAGTTTTAGTCTACAATAAGTACATTTTAACGAGTAGACAGTATCCGAGCGTAGGATATATGAAGAAGTCCTGCCATTTTAATTCTAGGACGATGTGTCTATTAAATGGTCACTGGACTATATGATGATGCATATTTTAATAATAAATACAATTCAAACAATCATCGTATCGACAAGTTCCTTATCGATCAACAATTTTGTCTACCACTGTCCACTACCGAAAATTTTTGTAGAGAGAAAAGTTGGGCGTCCCGTAAAAACGAAGCTTTTCGTGAGGTTTCAGCTAAAAAGGGCGGGTACTATGGACTATTTTGTGTCATAATGTTATTTTGTCGCTGTTGACTTAGATAAATGAATTAACAAATGTATAAGATTATTTAATTTATACTACAATGTAATCAATCAATTAATATATTGCCCTATTATAGCTATGTAGTATATTTGTAAATACATTTATTACCATTTTGAACAATGAAAATAAAATCATCTTGTTAAATCAAAAATATTGCGATATTCAATTACTTTAAATATTTATCAAGCCATGTTAGTACTGACATTTCGAATGCTATTGTACAATGTACATATACATCGTACTGTTTAATTGTACACGGTACACCTATAGTTATTATTTTTAAGTTATTACCTATTGTGTTGCAAATAGTAGGTGTGTGAATAACATCTAAATTCTAAATGTTACCTAATAAGTAATAAGCTCTTTATATATTATGTTTTTTCCTACATTTCAAAAGAGTATGCATGGTTTAAGACGGGACGAATGCTTAATTCGGTTTTATTTTTATCTAACGGATGATCCAAATATAGTTTTCCTGAGGATGACATGAGTTTGGAGAAGTTTACTATTTCATATACCCACTTACTTACAGTCAAGGAATTTTATTAAGAAATTTAAATAATATAATAGCTATATGTCTATGAGCATAAACATATAGATAAAACATATTATCTCAGTTTCGTAAGTAGGAAGCTTTAGGTTTAACTTTCTAATATTTAATTGCTATATTGTTAACATGTATTTATATTATATTTCCTTTTGCGTTCCAGTTGTGGTGGATGTTGATGATCGGCCGGTCTGCGTTGAAATCTGTGATACAGCGGGTCAGGTAAGCGACCTTATTCATTTTTAGTATTTATTTTGGATATTTCTTTATATGTATATTTTTACTAGCGGCTAACCCTTTCTTCGCTTGGGTGAGTCGCTAAGTACCTACGTTTCGATTTTTTTGAGCGAAACCCTAATACTCTTTCTAAAATAAATGTGGCCTAAATTACTCCTTATAACATCAGCTACCTGCCAATGAAAGTTTGGTCAAAATCAGTCCAGCATTTTTGGAAATTAGCCGAAACAAACAGACAGACAGATAAAAATTTAAAAATTGTATTTTTCTTACAAATAAGTAAGGTTATTTATCTGTATAAGATAACTGGGTGTATGTTTATTATTTATGAGTTTAAAGAACATGAATATTACTAGATGTAGGGTCACATCTTTGAAGGACGGTATAATGTAAGGGTATACTTACATGTATATGTAGATAGAGTTATTCAGATCGTCTTTTCTCATATAGGATCGAACTTACAATTACTAGCTATTAGCAAAACGTATCTATACAATTCCAGTGTATCACCATAATAGATGTTTATTTTTTACTTTACATTTTTGACTACGATCATCGGAGATATACAAAATGGATATATAGGTATATATATATATATATATATATATATATATATATAATACAAGCTATTTACGACTATTAGGCATTTGCAATTAAATTTTATTTACTAATCAATACAGTTGATTCTAATATTATAAGCCGTGTAGTACCCACTGTATCGCAGTCATCATTGATTTTATTTTCAATTCTATAACACTTAATTAATTTTGTCGTCAAGTATAAGTAAAAAAAGATTTACAGTTGGCACTCGATTTAGAATCTATCAAAACGTCTGTCGGTAGTAATAACTACAACTATTGAGCGTTAGCAAATAAATTTTATATTATTTCCTGAACAGTACAGCAGTTTTTTTCCTATTGTAACTCGTATACGAAAAAACTATATCACACACTGCTGTTATATCACCTGCTTCACAACTGCCAGGCGGTCCCACGTTCACACCGAAAAAGCACGTGTATCATTGTCATTGAAGCGATCGATTATTTTTTTCTACTTTCTATAACAAAGCTTCGTATTTCTCATAGTTTCTTTACCTGCACTAGGGTTGGCAATTTTAAAGTATACCTAATCGCATTCTAACTATAAATTCAATAATACAATTTAATGCTTACATTTCCTGCAAACATCTCCTGTAAAAAAAAAAGATAAACGTTTTTTTTTATAAATATAAGATGTCCATGTCTGTCACTTTGCTACTTTTTTACGACCCAAACTCTTTACCGATCTTGATAAATTTCAAAATTTATTAAGATATTTGCTGGCTTGAAATGTCTTTAGTAAATAAGGATTACTGTACAGATTTCAATGTTTGATATAAGATAAGACGTTTCATACGACTGTTATAACTTTTTATTAATATCCGGTTTTTTGTTAGCATTCTAAATAGTATTTTAACCTTAAACTTTCATGAAAATGGCAACCCTTATAACATTACAACATATTTTATACAATACAATAGAAATTTTCAGATTAATGCATTGTAATTTTAATTGAAAAATTGTTTTACTTAGCTTAACAAATATCTGGGAAGTAAAGCATATAGTATTTTATGATACTATTTGTATTTATTTACTAGGTATAATTTATATGTAGGGCTTTTTGGTATATGTATAATGTTTCATGATAGCATTTTTTAAATCTAGAATTGTATTATATCATCTGTGGTAACTGCTAATTACTAAAATTATGTTAAACTATGATCATATTACAGGCTCTATGAATCACAAAATTGTAATACATATATAGATACCAAAGTGCCTATAAAAAATCCAGATTTTGTCATTAATCATTATATATTTTTTAAGAACTTTCGAATTTATTGAGCTTCATGTCTTTTTAACAAGATAAGAAAAATCATTATTTTAAAAGAAAGAAAGTATAGATGAAAGGCTTTTGGGCACTCCTTTTTAAAATAAATATTTAATAAGTAAGTTAAATGTGAAAAGTAATAAAATAAATAATGGAGTGTTTTCTACGAAAGATTAATATCTAAACGTGAGACCTTGATAAGAGTAGAAATTGAAAACTGTTATGCTAGCTGTATACGATATTACGGAGGACTTTAAAAAGAATATCGTACATTAATCAAAATTAATACGCCTTTTATGTTATGGTAAAATACGTATAATCCATACTTCTATACTTAATATTATAAATGTGAAAGTGTGTTTGTTTGTTTGTTTGTTTGTTTGTTTGTTTGTTTGTTTGTTTGTTTGTCCTTCTTTCACGTGGAAATGGAGTGACAAATTGGCGTGATTTTTTATGTGGATATAGTTGGAGGGCTGGAGAGTGATATAGGCTACTTTTTACTGCGGTAGATTATCTTATTCTCACAGGGAAAACACGTTATAATACAATCCAAAACAAAAATTATGATCAGAATTACTTGAAACTTGGTATTAATGCTCTTCTATAAAATAAATACTGTTTTAGCATTTTTCGAAATTCCTCCTATAAGGGGGTAAAATAGGGGATGAAAGTTTGTATGAAACTATTCTTTTAAACCTTTTTTTTTGTAGTTATAGCGCGAGCGAAGCCGCGTGTTCTGCTAGTACTTTATAAATTAACATGAAAAATTAATGAAAATGGTAAAAAACTTAATAAATACTGTTTAAGCTCTACACATACGATAGATACTACAATCTACCTATGTTTCAACTTGATCTACAGATAACAGATCCAAAATTTATTAGGTAGTTATTAGTTAACTATACTTCTATACTATAGTGTTACCTATAGTATCTATAGTGTATTAATATACTAGTAAGTATAATCAAATAAAAAAAAAATATATCTACTGTCTACGATGGCACATCAACATTAATCAGTTATTAGCAAATCTATTACAACAGCTTCACGATAAAAGAGCGGTTGTAAACTTAAATATAATTTTACCGGCAGTTTAAAAGCGATGTTTAACAAAGAAACAGCCTTACCTAAAGCAAGAAAGTCAATTTCGCAACAAGAATTTTTTATGTTCTTAAGTCGTATAAAAGGTAAATTTAACAGTTTTGTTTTGTGTTTTTATTTTATATTTATTTAAAATTATGTTTGTAATGCAATATTTCCTTTTATCCTAATCGCTGTATATTTAGTAAAATATTTTCATTTGTATTGTTTTATTAAATCTATTATTTATATTATTTTATACTGTTATTTTATGTTTGTATGAAGATTTAATATGTCCATCTAATATGGGTAGTACATTCTGAAACATAGATTTCTAGTTCGGGAGCTACGACTTTGTGGCATTTGTTATCATTGTATTAGTAGAATAAAGTTTTTTTTTTATTGAAAAGATTGTCCGTTATACTTACTACTTAATAATGGTAATTACATTTGTTGAGCCCCTAATAAAACTTCGAGATATTCCTTGCTTATATTCTTATATTCAGTACTTTTATAAACGTCAGTGAGTTACATAATTTATAATCATAATTTTTCAGTATTACAAACAATTCGTGCCCAGTCACTACATGGTTGTACCAACATCTCTGTCCAAAAGCGTGGGAAAACTAATGAATATCCGCGGCCTTTTTTATTTTTTTTAACACATTCCTATCGGCCAAGGGCACATAAGTAAATGCCTTAAACATAAATCATTACAAATTAATCAAATATATTATTTTCTATTAAAACACTCAATATATAAAAATGCAACCTTACACATTATGTAATATAGCTTCATAGAAGATAATGTACCTAAAGGCATTTTAATGATCACAAAGAAAATTAGGGCTCGGTGACATTTGACGTCTAAATGAGGTTAATGTTGGGAAGAGGATACATTAAAATAGCGAGGTGAAACAACTTAATCCCTTAATAGTAACAAGCAGGCTTTATTGCCTTTTATAACGTGTAGATACATAATATTATATGAAACTAGCATTGCCCGCGGCTCCGCCCGCGTTCAGATGACCAAATAACAAATCCTTAGGTTTTACATATTAGTATACTTCTACATTGCAGTTTTTATATTATTTCGCAGAAATGAGATATTTTCTTGCGGTAAAAAGTATCCTATATGTTGACCCGGATAACCAGCTATCACCATACCAAATTTCATCAAAATCCCTCCAGTGGTTTTTTCGTGATGCGGTAACAGACAGACAGACAGACAGACAAAAATTCTAAAAACTATAGATTAGGCCTCTGTATCGATAATAATGTCTATTTCAATAAGATTTTCCAAAAAATATTTAATGTACAGATTCGGCTTAGTTACAATTTTATTATATGTATAGATAGATGTATTCCATGAAAACATTCCCTTGACAGCAGTAATTGGAGATAAGTCATTAATTAACATATTAATTAAGTTACACTTGATTAATATCTATATCTTGAATAAGTAAGTAGGTACTTGAGTTTTTTCTCGTAACCTTTATATGTGGAAAGTTCCATAGCGGGTGATATTAACCTAGTAAATAATGTTTGTCAGAAATGCAGTTTTTTTTAAATTGAGGCCATTTCTTTTTAAAAGTCGTTGTCTACGTCAATAAAAATTAGTCTAAATGATTAGTCAAATGATTCTTAACCAAGATATAACTTCTCTCTCCCCATTCCGTAATTCACTCAAATTCATTGAGCCTTTATAGTGTAACAAACATACAATGGCTCATTTAATTACCAACTTTCAAATTAATTATAATATTAATGTGATTAAGGATAATAGAATTGACTATGAATTGAAGTTTTATTAAATAAGCACAAAATTGTATTTCATTTATAATTAAAATGAGTGTATTTTCATTTGCGACATCCTTTAATTACTTAGTGGCTGCTACCATGGTTTCGCACGCGTTCGTACATATATGTATACTAGCAGAACCCGCGGCTTCGCTCGCGCTAAAACTACAAAAAAATCTCTAAAAAGGTAGGCTTCATACAAACTTTCATCCCCTGTTTTACCCCCTTGTAGAATGCATTTCGAAAAATGCTATAACACGTATTTATTTATTTTTATTGAAGAGCATTAATACTAAGTTTCAAGTAATTATAATCATTTTTTTATTCATCTCACAATTAAGATATTAATATACGCAAAATTATTTTTTTATATTAATTTTCCCTTTTTTAATAAATATAACATTGTATTAACGTTTTTGCATGTCACTGACAAAAAAGTTGGTATTCATAACATTTTCCATACATACTATTGCCCTAGTCCACTTAAAGATATTTTCTCTATAAATATTTACTTAGTAAACTATAAAAACATACGCGTTAAGTGTTTGACAGTGAGTCGTAAACCACTGGTATTATATAATATGCAACGTGCAAGTGGAAATTACACCGCACAAAATTAGTGAAATTATCTTTAAGACCACTTATTTAAACTTCAAGGAAAGATAAAATCCGTGTTAACATAAACTTTCAAATCGTAATTATAATGCAATTGATATTTGCTACGCTATTTATAAATAATTTGATTGCCAGTGCAAATTAATTGTAGTAATTTGAAAGATATTAATATATGATTATTTCTAGATTTAGATTAAAAATTATAATTTTTCATAGTCTTCCGACTGTGTAAAATAGTATGGCGAATACTGAATAGACAGATACTCTTTAGTTTTCTACTCTTGAGCTTCATATTTAATTTAGATTAGAACGTTGAAACTTTAAAATTGTTTTAAATGATTACACTATGTTTAATTCAAATGATCATATTCTTAAGTTTAATTAAAAGATATATAAGAAATCTAATATTATCTTTAGGTAAAACAAATAATTATAATTGAAGTTACAACGCAAATTTTGCAGCTGTTAAACTAAAAAAAAAAACATAACCGAAAACGTCCTATTTCTCAAAAACTACTGAGAATAACATTCACAACAACTACATCTTAAACTGATGCATATAATTTACCAACTATGTATTGACTTTTTCAATTTAACTATCAAAAATTTACCAATCAAACGGACATGATGAAATTATAGCGGTTACATTATTTTTCTTTTGATTACGGAACCCTAAAAACAAAACGAATAATTTATGCTTAATTAATCTATACCATGAACGAATTAACCACATTCGTCCATGATCTATACATATAATAAAATTGTAACTAAGCCGAATCTGTACATTAGATATTTTTTGGAAAATCTTATTTAAATAAACATTTTTATCGATACAGAGGCCGAATCTATAGCTTTTGGAATTTTTGTCTGTCAGTCTGTCTGTTACAGCATCACAGAAAAAACCAATGCTAGTAAATCTATAAATTAAATATTCTTTCATTTAGCAACAATTTTATAATTGCTACATTTCGTTACACTGCGACATATTATGTATGGATTACATCGCAAAAACTTTTCAAGGACTTGTATCCCGTCAGACTGCACTTTCGATTAATATATCCTGCCTACATCCCGATCTATATCTACCATGCTAACCTTGCTCTTCCCGTCATTGAGCTGTGTCGTTTCCTATCTTTTATTCGAGTATATCTGCGCATATAATATAATTCGAAAGGGATATTATTTATGTTATGTTTAAAAAATGTTCTATTTATAGGTATTTGTAAATTACATTACGAGTATAAGACACTTCACCGTATTTAGACAGAAAAATGAAAAATAAAAATATGGTTATAGATATACCTACATATTTCTCTTTTTATGAAGCGTCCATTTAAAACTAAGCAAATCTTTACAGTATATATGTACTTATATTTTAATTACTTCATTTTTATACAGACCGAAAGGCGCTAAACTAAATGCTTGGTGAGTAGAGATTACTTAGCAAAAAAAATCCATCTATCATGGCACCTAAACATGGAGATTCAATTGTTGGTTTCTTTGGGCCAACTTTCACCATAGACTGTGGTAGTTTAGTCACCGTTTACACTCTACAATGTATTGTACTCTACACAAATATGTTTTGACTCTTTTGTACATAATGGATCAAATTATCTATGGAATACCTATAAGTACATAGATAGCCCATAATTATTTGTAATTTTTAGTTTAATTTCATTAATTAAACGGTTAATATTACTTATTATAAATGCGACGGTTCGTTGGTTTAGAATTTAGATCCTTCTGCGACAACTCGACTGTCGATCATCAACGTGATTTGCATAGAAATAGTTTATGGAACAGAGAGTCACATACTCGTAGCCTCCTTTTTATACCGGTACATCAAGCGGTTCTTGTTACATATTAGACGATGCAAAAACTCGCATAGAGTCCTAGGGAGTAGAAACACTAGTTCCTTATTTAATTACAAGTTGTTTAATTTTTAATATAAAATTTTAATTTTGTTATTATTGTTTTAGCATATTATTATTTATTAAAATAATACTCGTACAACATCCAAGCGAAGAAATTTCATATATTATTATTATTATTAATATGGCTTGCACCTAAAAGCAACCAATAAACTAACATTAGATATTGGACATATCGCTAATCTTTTTTGGAACTGTGAATGTAATGCAATCATAGGATTGTAATACATATTTAGCAATGTTTTTAAGTAAGATTATGAACAAAATACATCAACTACCGATCCACTTTCATATGGCGCATTTTTTATTTTGTTCTAAACAATTTGACATCAAAACTTTTACAAGAAATCGTTTTTAAATCCGCCTTCTATTTGACTCTATAAAATCAATATATTATATTTTAACCAAGAAATATATTTACTTACTAAGGAATATAACTTTTACACAAAAAAGAATATTATTAGGAATATAAATCTTATTTACTTCTACAACCTCTGACCTCTCTGACCTCTGTGAATGATTGTAAATCTATATTAATATTATAAAGAAGTAAAGTTTGTGAATTGTGAGTTTGTGACGTTGTATGGGGTAATCTCTGGATCTACTGAACCGATTTAGATAAAATTTGGTGAGAAGATAGTTTGAGACCCTGGGAAGAATATAGAATTTTTATCTCGGAACTTTTTATCCCGGAAATCATCCCTTAAGGGGTGAAAATGGGGATGAAAGTTTGTACGGGAATCAACCTCTTATAAGCTTTTATATCTGTTTTATCATAGTTATATAATAAATACATGTGTTTATTTCAGGACTCCATGTCTGAACTCCGCGAGCTATGCTACCCTGGTACAGACGTGCTGATGCTGTGCTTCTCTGTAGTGCGACCAGAGACGTTCAGATCGGTTGCGGAGAGGTGGACGCGTGCCGTCGCAAGTGTGAACGCGCCCTTAGTACTAGTAGGCACGCAGAGCGACTTGGCACTTGATGGACGAGTTATACAGACGTTAAGGGTACGTATTATATATACCTACAATCTACATATTATATAGGACTATCTTATCGGACTTTTATTATAAAGTTTGTATGTGATGAATGCTTGTTCACTATGACTTGGAGTAATGTATAGGCATCTAGGGATGTGCCCGAGCGAAGCTAGGGTGAGTAGCTTGTATATACAAATAAATAGAATTATCTGATTTTCAAATAACTACTTACATTAAACTCATAGAGTTATTTGTACGTTAGAAAATCCCAAACCGTTATTTCTCTGTTTGTAGACGTTAAATCTCCGGACGACTTGAAATCCTATTCCAAATGGACTTAAGACTCTCAACTTACGGGCGGAAGCTACATTAGCTGCTTTTTATCCTGGGAATGGCAAATGGTTCTCGCGCGAACAGGGATATAAATTAAATGATTTTTAAGGAGGGGGCCACCCCCTCGTTAATATTTTATGTATTATACAACCCAATTCGATCAATATTTTCTCTAATACTATATATTTTATCAATATGCAACTATGTTGTTTTTACTACTGCTTTAATGATGTGAAAGTTGATCAAATATCTTCTCGTAAACTCATATCAGATTTTTGCCAGTCACACCATTCTCTTAATCACAAAGTTTACAGACCACGGTTTCGAATTTGAATTAATTTAATATTTTTTTTGGGTGCTTTTTAAACTTTTTAACTTAACAACGAAAGACTCACAATTTCTTAATTACACGAAAAATTACATATAGATGATCGCAGATTTAAGTGTACTCTTAGAGTAGAGTTTTTTGATCATTTAATAGGTGAAAATCGTGGACGCGTTGATAAGAAGACAAAGGGTAATTGACATCTTTGTTCTAAGATAATTAGAGTAGATACTTGGTCTTTATTAGGGCGCTAAATGCCAAATGTTAAATAGATGCGATTGTTATTTATATTATAAAAGTAAATACTGAAGAGATTTTCCAAATGGTTAAATAAAATAATACCTATAATTCCTACTTTTGAACAACAATTATAAATGTTCAAATATGTCTAAGATATGATTTTGGTTTAAAGTCTACATTTATACAGTCATTTAATTGCGAAATGGAATAAACCAAAACCTCTTATCTGCTACTTAGGTGACACGAATATATGACGAGTCGACGATGCGGGTGGAACGCACAAATATTTTATAATAACACAACTGTATATTGTATAACAGGGCTTGACTGTATATTTTCTGTATATAATTTTCAAACTTATCAGTAATCTATACTAACATTATAAAGAGGCAAAGATTGTTTGTTTGTTTGTTTGTTTGTTTGTTTGTTTGTTTGTTTGTTTGTTTGTTTGTTTGAACGCGTTGAAAAAAATGCATCTGAATAATTATTTTTGCATTAGATGGTCCGTTTATTGAGGAAGGCTATAGGCTATATATCGGAGCGGAGCAGTAAAATAAAAGTAGTCTATTTATTCCATACTAACCGTTAAAACGTAGCTAGGGATGAACCCGAGCGAAGCGAGGATGACCCACTAGTTTAAATATAACACAAGTTTTAAAATTCTTACGATATTTGTGGCGCAGTGACGCTTTATTAACAGTGATTTATGCACCGGTAGTCGTGAGCTCTAACTCTACACAGAAGAAATACCTACTAATTTATATTAATCTTACTAAAATAAGTTCTAGTATGGATACAACAAAATACTGAGGGAGATCTACCATCCAGCGTACATTGAACTAATTGCTAAACTCAGCAAAAATGGAAAATAAATGTTTTCATTTATTATACAAAAAATGTATTTAATACTCGCGGCTCATCCTCGCTTCGCTTGGGTTCGCCTCTAGAAAAACAAAAGCAAATCTATCCCTCGGGAACTGTATATTTTGCCGGGATAAAAAGTAGTCTATGTGTTATTCCATACAACTCACAAACTTTCACATTTATAATATTTATTAATTACAGATGATACGGATGGGTTTATTAAATAAAATTAAATATTACCTATACTTTTGTTTTATGAATAAACCTCTTTGTTTTGCAGGCCCGTGGAGAACATGCTGTTACAGATATGGAAGCTCGGACGTTAGCAGCAAAAATTAATGCTGTGTATGTGGAAACCTCGGCAAAAACAAGGAAACAGTTAAAAGACGCATTTGATGCCGCCATTTTAGCAGGGTTGCCAGTTATACAAAGTAAACGACCTCTCTGGAAAAAGTTATTATGCTTAAATTAGTGTTTATTATTAAAACTATAGAAATTTTTATATATACTGATTATAAAATAAATACTTATGACACAAATAGAGCTACCTTAAACTTTTACAAGAGAGGATATCGAATTAATGCATTCTATGAACGATTTACAATGCAGAACGATATTTCCAAAGCCTAGGATAAATGTGTTTATAGTAAATAAGTTGTTAGGAAGAATGAGTAATGTCTGTGCCTTATGATTGACGAAAGCAAGAGTGTTAAAATTGTTTATTGTATTATGTAGTTTTGATGGTAATGTTGAAAAAATGATTTTAAATATTTTTTAATATTTAATGTTTGAAAAGAAATAAATTAATGAAAAGAAAAATACATGCTAAAATGAAATAATGTGTATTTTCATGTTGTGTACCCGATTTTAATTTTTATTTCGTGATTCGTGAATACATATTGAAATCAGATCAATTATATAATATTTTATGCCATTGTATTTCAATTTTAATAAAATTTATATTCTATATTTGTATTTCTATAGAACTATTATTTCGAGGCTAACAATTATTGTATTGCAAAATGAAAAAGTATTTTGTCATTAAATTGTTGTTTTGATAATAAAATCATTTGTACAGTAAGAGTAGGTAATTGTAGCTTTTATCGAATTATATTTTCATTGTTACATAGTATGTATATAGTAAGCTTGTCATATGTAAATGTTGTTTTGATACTCAACACGAACTGATAATTAATTATATTTTATTACTATTCACTTGGTCTTCTTTATTTTATTTGTGAAATGTTCCTATGATAGTTAATCTTTACACTACAAAATAAAATATAATCAAAATATATCCAGCCTTTAGTACTACTAGCCTACGTGAAAAGGTCGTTGTAGAAAAATCGGACTTATAATATATAATACCGATTACACCGATACATCCGTCCTTGTCGTTTAATATAGTACTGTGCAGTAGTCGGTCAGTCAAGTCTTTTATCAGTATAGAACTTTGTAACTAAGCTGAATCTGTACATCAAATATCTGTTGGAAAATCTTATTGAAATAAACATTATTATTGATACAGAGGCCGAATCTATAGTTTTTAGAATTTTTGTCTGTCTGTCTGTCTGTATGTCTGTCTGTTACCGCATCACAGAAAAACCACTGGAGGGATTTTGATGCAATTTGGTATGGTGATAGCTGGTTATCCGGGTCAACATATAAGATACTTTTTACCGCTTAAAAATGTCTCATTTCTGAGAAAAAAATCAAAAACTGCAATATATGAGTATACTAATATGTAAAACCTAAGAATTTTGTCATCTGAATGCGGGCGAAGCCGCGGGCAATGCTAGTTTAGAATATTTTTTTAAACCGTAATATATATTTTTCGGATCTATTTATTATCTTTTGTTAACTTCACACAAACTTTAATAACAAATCGATACCTAAGTATAATGCCGTCTATTAACATTCGTTTGAACTAACTTTTCTTTGTTCTTGATAAGACCCTTTTTTTTTTAAAGTTGAGAAATGCAT
This sequence comes from Brenthis daphne, assembly GCA_947093115.1. Lineage (NCBI taxonomy): Eukaryota > Metazoa > Arthropoda > Insecta > Lepidoptera > Nymphalidae > Brenthis > Brenthis daphne. The sequence continues at coordinate 26,198,736 of OX352477.1, read as the reverse complement.
CCTATCAAGCATTTTTGATGTGAAACATCGAATGCGGCGGATTAAACTGGCTGTTGGCGTGGCGACGCGTCGCTACGTCGCCACGCGCTCGTAATCCTCGGACTCTCTTCCCACTAGGCTCGGTGATTCCCTCCTCCCATCATCTTACCACGTTGAGCTTGCATTTTAATTTATAATTTTGGTATTAATATCTATTTTTTAATAAATATTTATTTCTTTTACATAATTCTGAATATTTGATTTTTAATTAAGTCGTATTTACTCTCTTCAAATACATCCTATCATACATATTTTCTATACAAAATAGTCGCGATGTTTCACATTTGCCAGGTGAGTATGGTGACTATTTAAGGAGCGTGATAAGCTTCTGGGTAAACTCGCTAGATTATAGACTTTATCTAGGCCTTCGATGTTCGAAGAACTAAAATGAAGGTCAAGAGTAAGCCCATTTTTAATTTAAAAAAAAAGGTGAGCTTTAATATTTGTCATTACTATTTCATTTTTTATTATTTACTGAAATTGCATGTTTGTAAAAAGTAAAAACAAAAAGATATCGTAATGAATCAAACTAAGACTGAATGTAAATAGATCATACATCTAGCGCCCTCCTTTCAAGTAATTTTTCACATTGCTAAAATGGTTACATACTCTATGTCAATTGCCAGTTGCTATTTTAGATTTTTCATTTTAGAATTTAGACATTTCACATTTGACAAGTGACTATAATACGCGCCTTTTTTAATTGTAATTCTTATTTTGTTATAAATTTATGATATCTAAGAACCTGTTGATGATTGATCCAAATTCCAAATTTCAAGAACTAAAATCATAAAATGTCAGAAGAAGAACATCAAACAGAGGTGGATATACATGATATTATAGATGACACTGAACAATATCAAGAAAATGATTACCGTTCAACCGAAATCACCGACTCTGAATTAAGCATAATAAAAGATTCTGAAGAAGCGAATTCTGAAGAACAATGTACTACTTCTGAAAAGAAGACACAAAACGCTAATAAAGTGGAAGTAATACGGTCTACTAGACTTCCGATTGCACGAATAAAAAATATAATGAAAATGGATCCAGACGTTACTGTTGTTAACGCTGAAGCAGTTTTTTTGGTCACAAAGGCGACGGTTAGTGCCGTAACTGTATTTATTTATGCTAACACTAGCATTACCCGCGGCTCCGCCCGCGTTCAGATGACCAAAAACCAAATTCTTAGGTTTTACATATACTTTTACATTCAGTTATTGTATTTTTTCTCAGTAATGAGACATTATCCCGCGTTAAAAGTATCCTATATGTTGACCCGTATAAAAAGCTATCACCATACCAAATTTCATCAATATCTCTCCAGTGGTTTTTCTGTGATGCGGTAAAAGACACGGACAAAAATTCTAAAAACTAGAGTTGGCCTCTGTATTGATAATGTTTATTTCAATAATATTTTTCAAAAAATATTGTATGTACAGATTCGGCTTAGTTACAATTTTATTATATGTATAGACTAGCGGCTCACCCTCGCTTCGCTCGGGTTCGTCGCTAGGTACGTTTTAAATAGATATAAAAAGAAAAAATCTTTCTTTCTCACATTTTAATTATATGTTTTAATACTTACCTATTCCGGACTAAGAGAAATCCAAAAATTAAAATATCATAAAAATTGGAACGCGGTCGAACGGGATAAAAAGTATCCTATGTCCTTCTCCTGGCTCTAAACTACCTCCCTGCCAATTTTCAGCTAAATCGGTTCAGCCGTTCTTGAGTTATAAGCGAAGTAACTAACACGACTTTCTTTTATATATATAGATTATAAAGAGTTTGTTTGAACGCGCTAAGCTCAGGAACCACTCATCCGATTTGATAAATTCTTTTTGCATTAGATAGCCCGTTTAGTAAGGAAGGCTATAGACTATATCATAGGCTATAGTCTTATCTATTCCATGCTAACTGTTAAAAGATACCTAGAGACACATCCGAGTGAAATGAAAGTCATGCGCTACTTTATTGATAATAATTGTATCAAAGAACATACTATATGTTCTGTCAATCTTATTCTTTTATTCTTAGATAATAATAGTTAAGTGAGAAAATGAACTATATATATGACTTCGAAATTGTTACATCAAAGTAATACACAGTTACCTTCCATACATCCATATAAATAAAAAAGCTTTTAAACTATTAAATTTGTAAAACAATATTATTTTCAAAATAGCTTAAATCTATTGTTGTATAGTATGTTATAGTTATGTTATATTTTAATCATAAAATACATAATTTAATATTAGCAAATAACCATTTTTAGTTTATTTTAAAAGTAAATCATTTTTTTTTTCCTTAGTAAACATAACTTTAAATGTTTCAATGGAACTCATTAGAACTGATTTATTTTACTTGAAAAATCAATTAAAACAACTTAAGTATTATTTTGATTAATAAAGTAGATCCAGTCCATTTAGTGTTGAAATAAGATTTGACAAACATCTACCAATTGGGTGATGCTCGTTGTGCAAATGTGTTAGCAATATGTAATGCCATTTGTTGTTACTATATGGGTTTTATAGTAACAATATGGGTACCTACTATTTAATTTAATAATATTATTACATTGTTACAGGAAATGTTCTTAGAAACTATAGCAAAAGAAACATATGCATATACAGCTCAACACAAAAGAAAAACCATTGCTAAAAAAGATTTAGATGTGGTGATCAACAAAGTTGATTGTTTGTGCTTTTTGGAGGGTGCTATGGATTTTTAATTGTTAAGTATGGAGAAGCATTTTGCTTCTTTTCTGAGGATTTTTAAAATAGAAGTTTAATTGTTTAAGAATGTTAGTAACTCCTAAACATGGATTTATGAATAAATACAGACATCAATAAATATCACCTTTGCAAATGTCACCAAGAGGATAATATAGTGTGTGTGGTTCACTGAAAATATAATAATATATTCAGTTAGGCATGCAATACAAAGTTTAATGTAGCTTATTTTTAGAACACATTAGTTTTAAGAAAAAAGTAATTTTATTATGTTAATATATTTTTGTAAATAAATGTTTTTAAAAAGAAATGTTTACACTTATTATTTTTATTAGAATTATATTTGCCTATTGTATTTCGCTGCGTTACCCATGTCTACAAAAATGATAATCACAGGTGTCCGGGTTCGAATCCCGATCGGATACAAACTTTTAACTTTTGTTTTTTTTTTCTATATTTGTTCAAGTTTTTAGTTCTTTTTTAAAGAAAACTGTACTTCTGGCCAAAAACACCGAGCGAAGCTCGATCGCCCAGATACTAAATAACTAATTTGACATAATAAAAGATTGAAAGTATAAAACTGATATGCGATAAAACCAGCAACAGGTGAGTTGGAAATAAAACATAAAAGTAGACAATTTCACTTTATTAAGTAACATGTTAATTGTAAAACAAGTTTAACAAAATAATGTAAATTTTTGATGGAGATTTTCTTTCCATGAAAATTAACTTTTTTTTAATATCGTGGCCAATTTCTTTACCTTCTAATCGCAATAACATGTAGCCTTACTGCTACACTAAAATTGAATGTTGGCTCTAATTTAATAATAAAAACAAAGAATAATGCACAATTACTATATATATTTAGAAAACAAATTTTGACTTTATTATTAATAAGTTCACAATTAAATTTAACAATTCTTTGTAACATACACATTACACATATTTGTACATTTCCACTACTCGTAGATAAAGGACACTTCAATAAACCCACAAAAAGTATAACGTCTTGTACTTGTACCTACCGAACTCAGAGGAATAAAAAGTCTTGTACTATTTTTATTGCTATTTATATTAAAGAGTAACCGTTTGAAATATCATAGTTTACATACAAGTTGTTTGATAATTGTCTAAAATACAGCTATAAAATCTCATCACACGGATTGCAAAGCACGCATATTTGTTTTGAACGAAAAATCTTACTCTTAGTATATTGTAGCCCAGTTGTAAATTAGATTGCTATTATATAAAGCTGTTAGCGCAAATGTGATCTATTTTTGTATACAAAAATGTGAAGGAAAACTTTGTTACAAGTCTTATATTTGTAAGACGCTTCTTAGTTATATGATAAAATAATTTATATTCTTTATTTTGATTTGATTTTATTTGAAATAATATCCAAAAAATTATAAGCCATAGTCAAACGTTAGTTTAAAAAATTGCTGTAATCTTTGCGCTAACGTTTGACTATGTTGTAATTTTCGCTTTTTATCAGTAGAAGCAGCTACATAATAGACTTCTTCAGTATATGAGATGGGATAAATTCAAAAATATTTGACAATTCTTTTTTTTGTTTTAGCAATTGATTTCGGATTTCGTTTTCAAATACAAATATATATAACAGCAATGAAGCAACCGTTTAAGAGCGATACAGTTTGATGTATTTTCATTCAACTGACATTTGACATTTATTAAAGGAATATAGAGCGCAAGGCCCAAATATTTTAAAATACACAATCAGATCGTATCCAATTAGATTTGCAATCATAGATATAAGTTCTTATGATGAAACAAAGTTTTATAATTTCCCTAATTATAATTTTAATTAGTATGTACTTATCTTGTTGTCAAAATATTTATAAGTCAACCAGAATTTGGCCCAAAACGTACTAGATCTACAAAAATATAATCGCTATTTAAAAAACCTTACATGTCAATATGTAACAAATAATTTGGAACACATATAACAATATACATACAAAATATAGAATTTAAATAATGTTAAAAACATTACTATTTTATTACAACTAATTGTTATCAAGTTGTACTTTTATTTATACTTTTCTGATCTTTCTTTATTAAACGAGCTAATTTTTGCCAACGTCAAGGGGTCAACTGAGATATTTCAGTACTTTTAAACACATATATGTAATAGGGGAACTGTGAAAATGAAAGCTCGGTTTGCCGCTATTTTTACTGTTTTCTGTACTTTAATTTTGTCGCCATTTTCAACAGTATCCTGTTTTTTCATTACACATACAATTATTTATATTTATTGACGTAGACAGTTATTATTTAAGAACAAAGATAAATGTATATATGGAGGTGTACGTAATTTATATGAAGACAATATTTAATGAAATACTTTACAATATATTTGTAAGAGAATCGAAATGTAAAGCTACCTGATAATAAATATAAACTTCCAGTCAACTTGGGAATAATATTACAAAGTTACATACATATCTGTTATCAACCAAGACATATATAAGGTTCTTATAAAGTCGTACAGATTTACATATTAAAAAAAAAGAACTTTTCATACGGAATTTCTATTTAATTCCAATCTTACAAAATATAAAAATGTATACTAAAGAATAAAATTTTACTTCAAACTGCCGAGTCATCCGCGTTATATGTACTTAAATTTCAAAATGTAATCAAAGTTAAACAAACTATTATAAAAGTATAAATTGTCTTAATATATCAAGCCATTGTAGAATTTACTTCTTTTAAAGTAATTAGTTTGCTTACTAAAGACTTAAGTATAACAATACAAGACAAAAATAATATTTTAGACACATTTAACCGAATTGAGTTTAACTCTTTTAAAAACATAACAAAAATGTAACAAGCTCTTGGCACAATCTCTTGAGAACTTAAGCATTATTATTTATTATTACTTCACGATAAGAACCACTTGAGTTTCAATTTTTCAGAAATCATATAGAATTATCATCTTTGATGTTTCAAAAATACTTTTAAGCAGATTTTTTTTTCATTTATTCTTTTCATCTTTCATTTTCTTTGATCATTTTTATTATCTATGCTTACTTTAGATTCAATAATTGTTAAAAAACAACGCGTCAAATATAAAAATAAATACTTATAAGGAACTTGGATTAAAGTACATTCACTTGATGCTCAACACTCAATATTTACAAAATATACAAATATATTCTATGATAAGTGGAAATATGAGAAAAAAATAGAATCGATGTATGAAACTTTGGGAAAAGTCGATTAATTATTATTAAAGATTATATCGATATTTCGTACAAAATTTCACCGCTCGACCAGTGATTACTAGATTTCACTATGTAAAATATTATCACCAATTCACTATCTACGTTCAAATTGTATAAATATATTTGATAAGACTTATATTTGAACTCTTTTAGTTCCGTAACATTCATCGTACCAGTCTTTAAATTAACTTATACAGCCATTAATGAAATAGAAGACCGGGATGAAAATAAACTTTAAGAAAATGTCAAAATTAGGTTAGATATCATAGATTTCCTTCAAGGTTATGATCAAAGCGGCCATGATGTGTTAGTAATAGCTAGTAAATTCTAACACTACTCGTATAATACGGTTTCCACCTTTTCTTTTTTTCAAAGTGAATAGCTTGGAGTTTGCTTGGTTTTTGTTATAAGTCTAGATGTAAACAGTATAATTACCACTATTCGCTATATATATAAAATATAGCGACCAAGTGATAAGTTTGCTATTAAAAGAATTAAGTATAAAAAAAACGTATATTTTGCTTTAGTAAGTAAAAGTAAAGTGTATAGCTATTTTTCTTTATATAATTTTTTTATCGGTTTGAACTAATATATAATAAATGGAACAAATCAAGACTGGTACAAAATGCAGTAATATATGAAAGTAAATAATATTTAATCGATTTGAAACGGTAGATTTGCTGCTATTCTTGGTTTCTTCTTCTTTTGCGGCCTTGAGGTTCCTTGTTGTTGAGATATCTAGAAAAAAAAACGATATTTATACAATATGTGCGTCAGCTTAAAACTGGACTATTAGCCTTGTGATAAACCTAAGTGGTTCCGCTAGAGCGTACAAGGTCTATAATGATTATCTATACTAATAGTATAATTAGACAGAGTTTGTTTGTTTGAACGCGCTAATCTCATGAACTACTAATCCGTCGCCGCCGATAATATTTACCGGCCACAGCTAATAATAACCTTTAAGCTAATAATAAATCTTATGACGATACAATACAAAAAAAATATCATCAGAATCAATGAAGTCGTTTAGTAGAAGAATTAGAACATAATTTTAGTAAATGATTTGTAAATATATAAAGTTTACCGGCTGACTGAGAGGCTGTGGTACTGGTTGAATCGTTTTCGGCGCAGCCAGGCCTTCCAGGTCTCTTCTTGACGATGGACCACTCGTGTTTTGTACTCGTCTATAGGAAAATAAATATGAATAAAAACTCTGAAGATAGACTAAGGTTTTAGACGTCTCAAAGGCCTTAGTGCTCCCGCGATTATGATTGCTGTAAAGCATTAGAAACGTCGGAAACTAAAAATCAAAATAAATCCGTAAAAAAATCTGCAAAGATAGTTTTATTTATAATATCAAATATTCGCGTAAATGTAAGAAAGTAAAATGTTGAATTATTATTAGTGTCTCATCAGATTTCACAAGCTCGAAAGTTCCCAGTACTTTGGAAATTTACATGGAGAAACAGATCCAGCACAAAGTTATCTATAAAGATAAATAAAAGTGGTGTCTGTTTGTAATATCAAAATAACAACTTTTTACTAAATGCATATGAAAGTATATACGGTACATATAAGAGAAACACAACTTTTGACATTTTTGTCTGTCTGTCTATCTGTTTGTTCTGGCTAAACTCCAAAACGACTGGACTGATTTTGACGGGACTTTCAACGGCGCAGATAGCTGATGTTATAAGGAATAACTTAGGCTACTTTTATTTTAGAAAAAGAATTAGGATTCCTTACAAAAAAAACCGCTAAAATTAAAATAATTCACTTACCGTTGACTTGTTTGCACTTGCAATGGAACAAATGGATTGCTTAATTTATCCGCACTAGCACTTGCGTGGACACTGTTGGCGGGCGGCTGACTGGGACTCGGCACTGTTTGTTTGCTCTGTGAAAACATCATCATATTCCCTTTAACTAGAGACTATAAGAAAAGTGCCAATAGACACATTCTTAGATATATTATTCAATAAAACTAAGTTAAAGTTAAATTACTCATTAGCTTTTTTGGCTAGATCGTAATAATATTAGGTTACAAGATTTTAGTATTGTTACCTAGAAAAAAAATTGTTTTATGACTTTCAGGTGTGCCAGTTGGACACAATATTAAAAAAATAAATGATTTACTCTATTTTAGTTTTTAAGCTATTGCATAGCTTCTATCGCGGGCCTTGAGCGTGGGGACCGAATCCAGAAATTCCGTAACGAAAAAAACCTGACACCCCCCACTCCGACCGGCACAGCGGTGATACTTTTTAGTTTTTCCATCTATCGATAAATACCAGAAATTTTAATGACTTTTTGAAATATCACGCTTGTCTCTTTAGTTCAGCAACCTGCCTTTAGGTGGCATTGGTTGTATTGGAAAACTACCGTAATCAGCTGTTTGTGAGAAAGTATATAGGTGTATAGGTATTTATAATCTATGTACAACAGTGAATATCTGTACTCGTATAATTTGTGTACAAAGTGTTTTAAATATGAATAAACAAAGTGCATTTATTAATGAACAAAGTCACGAAAAAATAGTGAAAGAAAATGAGTTAGTACTCTATATACATTCGTTTTATTATTATTATCACAAATGCAGTATTATTTTTTGTTTTGTTAATTTATATATAATACTGCTATAAAGATAACCAAAATTTTTGATATTAAAATAAGCTTGCATAAGTTGATAAAAAATGCTATGTAATAGTTTTACCGCGGCAGTCTCCGAGTGCCACATTTAATTTATTTTTTTTAACCATATATGTATAAGAAAACTAAATTCATAATATATTTATTTAATACATTAGACTTAGAGAATAGAACATTTGTAGTTTTTAATACTAAACTGTGTTCGACCCTACACTATATCTGACTTTCTTGTCTTTGATAATATTTAAAAAAAAAATTAAAAGAAAAAAACGCGATCTATAAATCAAACAATCAATAAATTTAATCTCACCGTTTTATTCCACGTGGGCCCCAACAAGACCTGTCCAACATTGGGCAAGTGCTTGGGGAAGTGGTTTTGGTTCTGGTTATTCTGATTCTGGGTCTGCTGGGTTGGGGCGTGGTTGCGATTGTCATGGTAACCGAACTGGTTGCGGTTGAATTGCGGGAAGGGGATCTGAGGGGTCGAACTCTGGAACGGCTGTCCGAACGTTGGGAACGGCGGCATTGGCGGTGGATTCTGTTGACCAAGAAAATTGAAAGCTTAAATGCCTTATTGATAGTAGATTTATTATTTGAAGTTTTCATCGAGTCTTTTAATAAAATATTATGGGATTAATTAAGAAAAATAAAAACTTTAAAAGAAAAAGAAATATGGAAATGTAGTCACAACTGATGAATATACAAAAATTCAAAATATGATGAATAATGACTATACACTACCGTGTCAAAAGTAAATAGACACCTATAAATATATCATTTTTTTAAGAATACGCAATCGGGTGGTTCTGAAAAAATTATTGAAGTATATGGGGTCTAAACCTAATTTATTAACACTATACTCAAAATACCGTGTATATCTGGGACGTTAGAATTAACCGATTTTACTCGAGAGTGTATTGTCGGCCAATTTGGAGGTTGTAAGTCTGGGCTCTAAATCAGGGCTAGATTAAATGTGCCTTTGTCAATTGTTAATTGGAAAATCATGCAACTCAAAAGAGATAGAAAGACAAGCATTTCGCCAAGATCAGGGAGATCTAAGCCGTCTGCCAGGCAAAAGAGTGCGGTACTTCAAAAAATCTTGCGAAATCCCGAAAAATCTGTGGATGATGTGGCTATATCTTTAAATAGGTTGGGTCAAACTATTTAGAAGTATTTACACATTATTGATTTTTATAAAAGAGTAGCCAAAAAGAAACTTTTGTTGACAAAATTTCCAAACTTGATGAACTAACTGATGAACTTTTCGAGGCATGTTATTTTTTCAGACGAATCGGGATATTTTCAGTTTAGCAACAACGGAGTAAAATGGATGTGACGTCGTGCAGTAATGTAGTTGGAAAACCGATTTTTGCAACATACTGTAAAAAAAGACCGGAATAAGTGTTATGGTTTGGGAGGCTAGTTGGTATGGTGGAAGAAGTGGCCTGGTTTTCTGTGATGATAAAATTAATACGGAAAAATATACTAATATTCCAAAGTAAGATCCTTCTACCTATCTTTCAACGTATTAATTTGAGTTGCAAAGAATACATTCTCATGGAAGATGGTGCACCATGTTATAGAGCTCAAAAAACGACTGTCTGGAGCTCTCAAAAAGGTCTTACAATTCCACCATGGTCAAATCAATCACATGAAATGAGTCCAATTAAGAAAGCTTGGCGCCTTTTACAAAATAAATGTTGCGAAAAGGCCAGTGAAACCCTCGAATAAAAAGGAGTAGACATGATTTTAGTTAAAGAATGGGTTAATTTACAAACAAGAGCCGATCAATAAATTGATTAATACTATAAAAGCTAGAATAAAATAGTTGTTTTATAATAAAGGAGGATCGACACGATACTAATAATCATGCATTAGTTTTTTAATTAAATGTTTAGTTTATGATGAAAAAAAGGATTTCATTAAAAATGCCCTGTCTATTTACTTTTGACACTGTAGTGTTTAAGTCATTTGTGGAAGGCAGTGGTAGTCCAGTGGAAACGCGCTCGCTTGGGAAACCGAGTGAAGCGGGTCCAAATTCCGGGTCTCGCACCCCTGATATTTTCATGTGCGAATCATTTCTAACATGATTACAACTTGTCTTACGGTGAAGGAAAACATCATGAGGAAACCTGCATGTCTGAGAAAACCTTGAAAGCTTTTAAAAGACATGTGAATTGTGAAGTCCGCCCAACACTCTGCCAGCGTGGTGGACTATGGCCTGATCCCGTATATGGGACGTTAAAAAAGGGCTGAATACATACATACGTACAAATCATTTGTGATATTATATTTTTATATAATCATGTGCGAAACATTTGAACTGTATTGAAAACAAACTCGATACCAAACGAAATAATAAAATAATGAATATTATGAAACATACTACATGAAGTATTCAATGAAAATATCACACCAATATTATAGCTTCAAAAGTTTGTGATGAAGTTTGTATGTGTTGGTTATTTCTTTACACTGAAGTAACCTAACATTGGATGTGAAATTTGAAATATAGTTTATGTCCTAAATTGAAATATAAGCTAAGTTATCATAGTCTCAGTGCTTTTAAATAAAACTATCTTTTCGGATTTTTTCGCGGATTTATTTTCGCGGAAAAATTCCGAAAAGACAGTTTTATATAAAATATCAAATATTCGAAATATAAATCTAAGAAAGTATTCGGTTTCAGTGCTTATTCGTTTTATCTACATAATATGTATAATATCTAATTTAAAAATAGATGAAAAAACTCCATTGTAAAGTGCACCAAGTATTGGTTTGAACAAATAAGCACTAAGGCGACGCACAGACTAAACCTAGATATAAACAAAATTGTACTATCTCTATGATAAAGAACTCGTAGAATCAATATATTTACTTACTTTGTACGCAGAGTTGGTCCACTCACTGCTGTGGGGAGGTTGTGGACGGTTAAAGGAGTTGTCTTTGCGCCAGTTTTGTTGCGCCGATCTGTGTCATAAAACATAGAAAATATTTATTATTCAATTATTTCTTTGCCTTTATAATAATAGCGTCCGACTATATATTGTTCTATTATTTGTATATACGAATATTTTTATTATTGTAAATAATAAAAAAAAAAACAAAACCTTTTTAGGCATTTTTGAGTAATAAAGGCAAATTAGAAATTATATTTAATACGCTACATATTTTAAAATTGAGATTCAATATTATTTCTTACCCAGCAAACAAATTCCAAAAAGGTTGCATAAAGCTGCGTGAAACAGTTAATACATTACTCATCTAACTATCATACCTGGGCTACCGAGCTTCGCTCGGAGTTTTTGGCCTAAAGTACAATTTTTTTCTTTTTTTAAAACTAAAAACTTATAATAATGTTAATGAACAAATAAATATCGGGTGTATATTCCATTAACATATAATAAATATTATTTTGTAAAGATTAAAAAAATATTAAGCTAATTTAATGAAATAAAGTGTTTCATGGTATATTATAAAAATAAATTCGTTCATGGTAGAGGTATATCATGTCAATAGGGAATATGCGTGTGATTTAAATAAAGGTGAAATATATTTTATTATAATCTTTATTGCTTTTGAATTAAGCCTATATTAATATTGTTTAATGTAATTTCTTTTCGATTAAAAAAATAATTATTAAAGTGTGTAAAACAGGTGGGAAGTTCAAAGTAGTTGTAATGCACGCCATTGGTCAGACCGAATATGACCATCAGACCGAATTTTGTCGCTAACAAATTGAGTCGTCATTTATCTGTGTATATCATACTGCAACTGTGTATATCAGGCTAAGCACGCGAAATATCGAGCGTTCAAAGTATCCGTAACGGTATATTTAAAAATTTTTTTACTAAATTTTCGTTTTTTTGGAGTTGGATATTTTTTTTACAATTATATCACGATATAGCTATTGTATAAAACATATTACGCATATTCCCTATCACTAGACCATTCTGGCAAATAACATTCCACATGTGTTGAGCATGAGGGTCTAGGGTTTTGTAGCTCCAAATGCCGCCCCTATTTTATGCCGTCTGATGCGACCCCCTATTTGCCACATATCACCAAACGGCCCTGTAGTAATATAATTGATCTCACCTATTAGTGGGCGGGGAGAGCACCGGCTGATCGCTTTTAGCGCGCCAACTAGAATTGGCATCGGGTTGATTTTGCACCTAAAATATTAATTTATCGTATATAGCATACCTCTAGAGAAACAGAAACAAATCTACCCTCGGGAACCGTATATTTTTCCGGAATAAAATGTAGCCTATGTGTTATTCCAGACTACAATTTATCTCTGTGTCCAATTTCATCCAGATCCGTTCAGCCGTTCTGGCGTGAAAGAGTAACAAACATCCACACATACTCACAAATTTTCACATTTATAATATTAGTATAGAAGTATAGATTAGTATGGACTAGCGACTCATACTAGTTTCGCTCGGGTTCGTCTCTAGGTTGATTCTCCATACAAACTTTCATTACCATTTTCACCCCCTTAAGGGATTATTTCCGGGATAAAAAATATCCTAAGTCCTTCCCAGGGTCTCAAACTATCTTCTTATCAAATTTCATCTAAATCGGTCTAGTAGTTTTTGAGTTTATTCGTTAGAAACATACAAATCTTTCGTCTTAATAATAGTAGTGTAGATTTATATTTTGACAGATTTAAAAAAAATGTGTGTATGTTACGCGTTATATTAGTTATCTCCAATCGTTTGTGATTTTGAAGTCAATGTACCTTTTTAGTCAGGAAGTGTTTGGATTAAGTTAATAATTTCGTCTAAACTTTAAACTTTACGACCAATAAGTATATAAAAATTATATTTTTAATGTATGTTTTTATTAATTATGAACTATCAATAGGATTGGTAGTTAGTTATACATATATTTATATCACTATCAATACCTTATTATTTGCTTTATTCACTTCTGCTTCACTTTCACTAATTTTCAACAAGCTCCTTAATAGATTTGTGGCATTATCCTGAAATAAGTAATATTATTAGACATATATCCCATAAAAAACATTATATAATATCAATATATATATAATAATAAATATGTTGGGACGTTAACACACAGCACCCTCTAGTTCCATGGTAAGCTACGAGGCTTGTGTTATGGATACTAGATAGTTGATGCACTACACATATATAACTTTAAATACATACATAATATTATAAACATAAACACCCATGTCTGGAGTACAAATATTCGTGCTCATCACACAAATGGATGCCCCCAGCGGGACTCGTACACGCGACCGCACACAACATGTAGGGTCACTACAAACTGAGTTAAACGTGTCGTCAAATAACACGTACACATACAAAATGTATATAACAAGTTGTTATTAACAACATCTACCTGTGGTTCGCCATTTTTCAGATTGTTATTTGCAGTGTTATTCCTATTATCTGTTAGTAGAGGTGTTTTGATTTCTCTTGGAGGACTGAAATAAAAAAAAAAAAAATTTGTTTAATTTCTGACATTCTGATCATGAATTTTCAAAACGTATATTTTTTTTTAGAAAACTAAAAGATATTATGTGAGTGGGCATGTTGTAGTATTTTCCATAAGAAAGAAAAATCGAATAACTATAGTCGATTCGATAAGGGATTTGAACCCAGTACCTTAGGGTGTGCAGCAAACATGTTAACTAGATCAACGAGGTAGTTAAAAAGTTAGGTGTATATACAAGTACATATAAATTATTGTGTGAGCTGGTGCATGTTTGTTTGTATTTGTGTGTGTGACTGCATGCGTTATGTATGTATGTATTTCTAGATTGACTAGTTCAGCAGCAAATGCTAAGTTTTAGATATATGTACCAAATTAGCTTTATTAATTGTTAAGCAAATATATGTTTCTACTACTTTTTGGAAATAAAGAAATTATTATTATTTGTGAGTGTGTGTTACATTCCATCTAAAATAATGATAGAAAAGAATATATATATATATATATATATATATATATATATATATATATATATATATATATAGATATATATAAATAAACAGTAACCTACCTATAACTAGCAAATGCGGAGTGATGCTGGTCGCGGCGCAGCAGCGTGGGCGTGTAGCTGAAGGGCTGCGCGTCGGCCGCCGCGCCGCGCAGCTTGCGCCCGAACGAGATGTTCAGCATGTTGGCCGGGATCATCCTGCGGGGTTGTTGTTACTTCTATTCAGCTCTTTTTTAACGTCCCACTGCTGGGCACTGGGCACACATTGATTTTTATAATATAAATTATAACGACTGTATATCAGACGTCTAACAAAAATCCGTAGATTTCTCATGTTTTTTATTTAACAAATAGTATATGTGTCTTCGCCGAATGAACCCAATAATGAGTGATTAGTTGCAGATAAGACGCTTAGGCCGCGATTAGAATGCATTATGCTTATCATAATTAGTCTAATAGTTAGCAACATAAACGAGCCCTACGATTTCAAACCAGTTACAAGCGTTAGTGAGCAGAGCTAGACGGTTTGCCGTCCTTATCAAACGTGGGACAGAGAAAGCGCTTTGCATGGTTCACTCCGTGAACAGAGTATAGCCTACCTATAGAAGCGTGCGTCCTCGAAGTGATCCTCAGCGTGGGCGCCGGGGAAGGGCTCGTCGAACATGACCTGGTAGGAGGGCTGCGCGTTGAGGCGGTCGGACAGGCGCACGGGCGCGGCGGCGGCGGCGGGCGGGTGCGCGGCCGTCACGGTGCCGCGCGCGCCCAGCGGCGCCCCGCAGCGCGCCACGCACACCACGCGGTCGTACAGCCGGAAGTCCGCGGCGCTGTCCGGCGGCACGTTGCCCAGCTGCAGCTCGGGCTGGCGCACACGCGATACATTGTTTACTATTGTTCATAGATGGTTTAAAATAAAACTAAACTTTGGATTTTTTCGCACATTCATTTTGATTTTTGGTTGGGGTACCAGAAATCCAAATATATTTTATTTTAAATAAAACTATCTTTTCGGATTATTTCGCGGATTTATTTTGATTTAAAATGTCAAATATTCGCATAAATCTAAGAAAATATTATTAAAAAAATAATTAAAAAAAGCATCGAAAAAATCTGAAAAATAGTTTTTTTTTAATCGGCGGTATTTATCGTTTACTCGTGATCTTGTATGTCATTTAAATAGTAATATTAATGAAACATAAGTGACTTCAATTCACAGTACACTTAAACTAAACCAAAAAAAAAATCTGTTATATTTTTTTTTTCAAAAATTCATATATATAATTTTTAGACAAATTTTAAAAACTAACATTAAAACTAAAATACCCATTTATTAAAAATAAATATTAATTACCATCATCTCATCAAAGACACCTATCTGACAAAACATATATTCCACTAAAACACTAACCTTGAACAACAAATTCCATTTAACATGCAAGGTGACGTTTCTTTCCTTGCCCTTCAACTCTTGAAGTTGTTTTTCCAGGCTCAAAGACAAGGCCTTCATCTCCTCAGGTTCGAGCGCTTCGGAGCCGCACTCTCGGCGCACTGCCGTGGAGTGAGGCTGGCTTTTGATCCACTGGACCACGTCTTGAGGCTTGTTTTTACTAGTAATTATAAAAACTATTAATATATTTAAAATAATATGAAATTCCCTTGAGTTATATGCTTTATTTTTAAATCGGTATAATGACAATGCAGAGTTAAAACAAAGAATAAGTAATATATTATAATGTTCACAACTACCCATACGGCCCATAAAAAGAACATATAGTGTCATAAGAAAAAAAATTATAACACAAAAAAAAAATACCGACCATGAAATTTCCATGGTCCTTTCAGTAGTTAACTATGTGAGTGTGCATCTATTTCTGCATATCTAATATAAACTATCATAATTTGATAAAAAACTAGGCATCATTAGAAGCTTCTTGATCGTCCGTTAATTACAGGTATTGTTGGTTGTATATCACGTGATACTAAATTCAATATAGCGGACATACAGTTCTGTATTAAAGCAAAAACATTTTTCCAATATGTCTTATCCATAGTCAGATCTCCAAACATCTTTACACAGTATAAAATGAAGTCGCTTCCGCTGTCTGTTCCCTTAGAGATCTTTTAAACTACTTAACGGATTTTAATACAGTTTTCAGCAATAGATAAAGTGTTTCAAGAGGAAGGTTTATATGTATAATAAATGCATATTATAGAACACAAATGCCGAGAAAATCAAAGATTTGTATTTAACACTAAAACGTACCTAGGGACGAACCCGAGCGAAGCGAGATCGAGTCGCTAGTATTACATATATTGTAAAACTTTAAGAGAAGAGATCTTTACCCAACATCCTGCGGCCACAAGTCGCTCTCAAAGTACACATCATTGTTCGACGAATACGCCAGCTTGTCGAACAGATCGGGGAACTGCCTCTCGTACGCCCGCACCAGGTCAATGCACCGTTGCGAATAAAGCCACGCGTTGGTGAGCTTGCAGCGACGGGTGTAGCCCGACACTTCTTGATTCTGTTATAACAAAAAAATATTAAAGAATGCGTGTATGAATGTGTATGAGTATGAAAGTGACTAGAGTAGAGAGTGCACTTGTGTCTCACGTACACATTGAATCACAAAAGTTTCTTAATTAGAACGAAGCAGTTGTACGAAATTGCCTTTGTATAATTATATTATTAAGACAATCTTCCAATGAGAGAATACATTCAATAAAAATATACCCTACCGACTAGTCGGTCTCTTTACAGCCGACTAGCGGCCTAAGTCGTAGTCGGCACATCTCTACTATATATACTTTTTGTTTTTTTTTTTTGCATATAAAACTGGTCGTGTTGAAAAGTCGTCCCGCCGGAGTATGAGAGTGACAGAAGTAGAGAGTGCACGTTATGTCTGCGCGCACAATATAATCTTCTTCTCAGTTCGCTAGTTTCAATTAGATTGGCCGCTGTGGCCGAAATTGATCCAGTGGACATTATCTACTACCGACTACAACTATATAAAACAAACCTTCTTATTAAACTTCAGGTTGAGTCCAATATTGAGCTTGTTCTGTGTTTCGGTGGGCAGGTCGTTGCGCTCGCCCGTCACCACCAGCACTGTGCCCGTGATGCGGGACAGCATTTGGGTGGATATACCTATAATATTGAATTATTCTATTATAGCTTTGGTCTACGGTTTACTGTTTGTTTTTACACGAAATAATAATAATAATAATAATCTTAAATTTGCATGACTGTACACAACTAATGTGTGTTATCACTTATCTATGAAGTATGAGAGTAAACTAGCAAAGGTAATGTGTGTTATGTATGAGATATTCTAAGTAGGAAAGGCAGTCGCTGGGGAAAACGAGTGAAGCGAGTTCAAATCCGATTTGATTACACTCGACTCGCATCTCCGATATTTTCATGTGCGAATCATTTCCAACATGATTATGACTTGTCTTAACGGTGAAGGAAAACATCGTGAGGAAACCGAAACCTGCATGTCTGAGAGAACCTAGCAAGTTTTCAAAAGACATGTGAAGTCCGTCAACCCGCACTTGGTCAGCGTGGTGGACTATGGCCTGATCCTCGTATTGAAGGGAGACCCGTGCCCAGCAGTGGGACGTTAAAAAAAGGCTGAATACAATCAGAAAGAACCAAACAATAGCGTGATTCAACTGACACATAATTCCATCTATTAGTAACAAATGTAAACAATATAAATGACAACATATAGTAGGGGAGCCCAAGAGGGGATTTTCTGTAGTTACTCGAGCGCGGCAGATTAACATAAAAGAGGTTACCTTGCACTCTATTGAGTACTTTCACCACAATATAAGTCTTCTATATAAATGGGCGCGTCTAGGGAAGCCGATTAAAATATTTAAAAATTTTTTTGATAAGGTAAAAATACTTGAAACCGTCAGATTAAGGTGTGGTAGGCTAGTCACATCCTGAAAAGTGTCCAATTTAATAATCTGCCGATTTGCACAAGCCTAAGAGGCAAAAATCATCATAAACTTTATAGTCGATTTTTGCCTCTTCGGCTTGTGCAAACCGGCAGATTATTGAATTGGACACTTTTCAGGATGTGACTAGCCTACCACACCTTAATCTGACGGTTTCAAGTATTTTTACCTTATCAAAACATTTTTTAAATATTTTAATCGGCTTCCCTAGACGCGCCCATTTATATAGAAGACTTATATTGTGGTGAAAGTACTCAATAGAGTGCAAGGTAACCTCTTTTATGTTAATCTGCCGCGCTCGAGTAACTACAGAAAATCCCCTCTTGGGCTCCCCTACTAATAGGATATACAGTTATCTGTAAGATATTAGAGTGGGAGAGTACCGCAGGCGGCGGCGGCGTGGTTGGCGGCGCGGTAGGCGCAGGCGGCGGCGCGCGCGGCCGGCGCGGGCTCCTCGCGCTCGCGCACGCACACCTTGATGCGCCCGCTGCGGATCGCCTCCGCGCTCACCACCTGACACATTCATTGTTAGCTATAATCATTATTATTTTTTACTAACAAAATAATTAATCTCGTTATGCTTGGGTACATCATTAGGTGCCTAACCTTATTTTGTTAAATCTCAAAAACAGCTGGACAGAATTGAATAATTCTTTTTTTCTTTTGTTGAGGGTGTTAGGGGTGGCTTAAGTAAAAAAAAAAGCAAAATCGAAAAAAATCTGGAAATCAGACGAAAATTAGACGTCTGAAAGGAGTTATGTATTCGTCAAAAACCTTAGTCTCTCCCGCGACCACGATTGGTGTAAAGCATTCGAAACGTCGGGAACCAAAACTCAAAATAAATCCGAAAAAATAGTTTTATTTAAAATGTCAAATATTCGCGTATATCTAAGAAAGAACAATGCACAATGCACATGCACCACTGACCGTGGCCATACAGCCGTAGTACTGCCCCTTGGTGACGAGGAAGACGGTGTCGCCGGGCGGGTAGGCGGCGCGCGGCGCGGGCGGCGCGGGCGGCGGCGCGGGCGCGCGCGCGGCGCGCACCACCGCCTGCAGCGCGTACCCGCACGCCACCGCGCACCACTGCTCGCGGACGGACATCCTTGTGTTGTCTTCTATCACATACTTGTAACCTGGTGGGATGAGATATTTATTTAAATTCAATATACTACATTATTTTACAGAGCATATATTTTTACTCTCTATGACATTCTTCCTTCAAAAGTCCCTCATCCCATTAATGTTAATTGTTTGTTAATGTTTGTGAACACAAAGACTGAACAGTCCATTATGTACATTTCTGTGTACATAATATATTAAATGTAATAAAATCAAATTGTAATTATATTATTATTATTAGTATTAACAATGATTATTAAATTAATGTTCTCTTATTGTTTCTGTATGTATTGTGTTGTCTGTTGTAGATTCTAATTTTACAATGAATCGCTCCATTCCTAAATGTACTCAAATCCAGAGTTTTTCTTCTCTTTTTTACCGGTCCTTCTATATATAACGTGTCTTCTCTATTCTACGCGATATTGACGAAGTAAATTGTGCCAACACTTCACTCATAGAAGCCATTAAACAAAGAAATTGAATTGAATATATTTTTACACTAGCGTTACGTTTTAAAGTTTAGTATAGATTTCTCAGAGATGAGATATTTTCCCCCAGTAAAAAGTATCCCATATGTTGACCCGGATAGCAGCTACCATCATACCATATTTCGTCAAAATCTGTTCAGCGGTTTTCTCGTGATGTGATCACAGACACAGACAGGCAAAAATTCTAAAAACTGTAGATTCGCCATCTGTATCGATAATAATGACTATTTCAATAAAATTTTCTAAAAAATATTTAATGTACAGATTCGACTCAAAATTTCATTATATGTATAGATTATGTTTGTGTAACAAGTTTTAAACGATAAATTTTAATAATAATAAGAATAATTCACATTAAAATAATAACGTTTAATATTTAATACTATATCATAAAACATAAAAATTAAAGGCTTACCCTTGATATTAACAGCATGGACTATCACTTTCACATCATTCAAATCAATACCAAGACGGTTGGAATTGCTGTAATAAAAACCAAATAAGAGCTCATAATGATAATGTTAAAATATCCTAGAATAAATAATATATAAAATCAAAGAGTCCTTTTACTAGACCCGACCCCAGTATTAACAGTGAATTTATCAAGTGAACCAAATTATTTTTTCTAGTCGGAAATCAAATCTGTAATTTTTGAACCTTTTTTTTAAAAAAGGGAGGAACTAACATCAGAAGTTAAATTTTCGTGGACTTTACACGAATTCTACGTCAATTGTAAAACAATTATATTTTTTTTGTTTCTAATTAACACATTATATAAAAAAAAAAATAAAAAAAAATCGAAGAAAGAATTCAATATCAACGGTAAAAATGGGGAAATTTATAAAGAGTGAGAAGTACAGTCAGAAGTATAGAATAAGAAGAGTTAGTATAAAAATAATATTTACTGTTCTATAATTGTAGATCGTTCTGATATCCATTGCTTATGTAAGTTGCCCGTATTGAGTTCTGTGGAGAAACTCGGACCTTCCAGATTGTTGTTTTCCTTGTCGATGTGATGAAGACGCATTTTCTCGTTTGACACAGAGATTACTCTAGAAAAAATTAAATATTAACATTATAAAATATAAAATTAATTATAAACATAGACATACATACACACACAACCTACACATACACACATACAAACGCCCATCCACACGCATTCACACTCACACTCGCATATTATCGTATATTTGAATATCAATGTTTTAAAGTGTACAACTATGTCTAAATATTACTATGCTACTACTACTTTTATATAAGCTATTGGAACTAGTATTAAATTAATACAAAAATTTCATGGAGGTGGGCTTTCTTGGCTACAACACAGTTTTTAACTAATGTAGCCTTTTTGTACAATCTATAATGTAACTTTTTAATTTGTTCCAATAAAGATATTTTTTTATTATTAATATCAATGTTTTTAGTTATGTAATGTATGTTTCCTTTGCAGCCAAAGGAGATTAAACACCGCCAACCTCCCAACTCCGACCGGATACTGACAATTTCTTCATATAAAACCCAATAACTATATTTCACCTGACCCCGACTCGAACCCAGGACCTCTCGATCTGCCATACAAGCTAGTCAATAAACCACTGACTTTTTATACTGCTCTAATAAGAAATGTTGACTCACTTAGCCCTTGTGAGGTGCGGCCAGCTAACCCATATAACGCGGCCCAGCAGCTGCCGCGCCAGCTCCTCCAGCGGCGGGTCCACGCTCTCGGTGGGGATGATCTCAACTATCATATTCTCGTTGCGTGAGGGTTGGTCGAACACTTTCACTTTGCACTTCTTTATGCTTGTCTGTGAAATACATCGGACTATTATTATAAATTTGTAATGATTTTGTGTCATGAAAGATTGTATACGCGTACATTATATATTATATTATGTGCGTGTGCGCACGTGTGTGTATGCGCGTGTGGGCGTGTTTGTGACTGTATCTAAAATTTTCTACATATGTAGATACATTATGACCTGGACTTATAAAGGCTACTGTTAGGTACCCAGGGACGTACACGAATGAAACGAGGGTAAGTCACTAGTGAAATACAGTAAATTCAAATTTTAACTTATATAGTGAAAGAAATTTAATAATAACTGTTATTTAGAATTATGTAATATCATAATTGTTACAATAAATAATAATATGTTAATAGTGTTTGATGCTTCATACTACAGATTAATTATTATTCGCCATATGGAAAGTGACAAGCTTTAAAAAGTGTAACCAGTACCAATTGGAAAATAATGTACAATAACTGACTGAAACCGAAACTGTGCGTTGACTTTAAGTGTAAATAGTAGTAACAAATCCCGAAAATAAAGCATCTATAATGACTCAATTTCCCATTTCAGAACGTCCGTACAAGAAGCAACAAAGTAGACTCACCCGATACTTCAAATGTCGCATAGTGGGAAATCCCGGGTATAGTAGATCGCGATCGGCATTGGGCAGCATACCGCGTTTTAACTGCGCGTCCGGAACATCCAACTCGGAACGCCATACTGCTTTTTCCATTGCATGACCTTCTGGGATGGTTGGGAAGTATTGTGGAGCTTTGACTGGACCTGTAATAATTGTAAAATTATAATATCATCCCGATCGACATTGTTAAGGTAGCTCATCTCACTGAGACTAACCAACTGCGCAGGAAATTTTTAAATAAAACCCGAAAAGATTTGGTTTTTTTTTTCGGGAATTTTAATTCGATTTTTGATTTCCGACCGAAAATCAATATGGGTCCGCTAAAAAAATCCAAAAAGATGGTTTTATTTAAAAATATCAAATATTTGCGTAAATCTAAGAAAGTATTATGCACAGGAGATATCATAGTGTGCGTGAAGACACAAGTGTATTCTCTCTACTCCTGTCACTCTCATACTCCGGCGGGACGACACGAGACACGACCGGTGAGAGATGATGCACAGGAGCGACGGCTCGACACAGCCGAGCTGTTACTGAGAATTTTTTGACAGAAAAAATCAATATCTGTACTTTGTCTGAACCGAGACTCGAACCCAGTACGTTTGGATCTGCAGCCGTATATGCAATCCACAAGTCTAGACTAGACGAGCTAGATAGTAAAAAAAAATATTACCTATTTGTAAAAACAGTTATAATAAAATTTTCTAATTGCGTCATAATGAACAATAGCTATATGATATCACATAAATAATATTTACCTAAATTTTCCGACGTCCATTCATACACCAGCATGGGCCCGTGCATGTTACGCTTCAATTCCTCTTCGGTTAGTCTTTGATAGCAGGGCGACATCGCTGATAGGAGATTTACCTACGTACATTAATGTAAAAAAAAAAATAAACTAATATTGGTTTCCATTGAAATGTTTTTATATTTATATGTATAATAAGTATAAAATGTGATCAATGTGAATGGTTGTTTTAATTCTTTGATCGTAATGATTAAATGAAAAAGTGACCAGGCCTTTGAAAATGGTGAAAAATGAAAAAATAATAACAGTAGGACGAAACCCCTTGGAAAAGGAAGAGAATATAACAAAAATGAAAGGAAAAATAATTTATGCGCGATCTGAGGTCGGGAAGTGAGAGGGGGCGAGTTTTTGAGGGTAAAAAACGGTTTATCTCGATTTCCAGCAAAACTACAAGTCCTATGGAAAAGTTGTAGGTAATAAAAAGATCTACAACTTTTGTATGTGCACTTTTTTCACATAACCTAAAATTTAAGTGAAAAATTCAAATAACCAAGTTTTTGGTTTTTTATTTTTATCTTTTACAAAAAAAAAACACGAAATTTAGTGAAAACTTACCTTTATATGTCCCAAACACACTGTAATTTATTGGATTTAAAATATTTATTTTTCCACCTTATTTTGACTTAATATCGAAAAATCACCCTAATTTCCAATCGAAAATTCTCCCGTCAAAATATCTGCTTTTTTAAAAAAGTCGGTGGGCTTTTGTTCTTTGAAATCTCTACTTTCTGATGGTGTAAAAAATATATACATTACTATGGTAATTTTTCTCATAAAATGCAAAAAGTGTAGCCAGACCCTCCTAGCCCCTTTCCCCACTTATCTATGAAATACCTATCACCAAATTGTGTTTAGGTAATTATTATAGTTAAAATAAATATACAACAATGTAAATTGAACCTTACATGCAATGCTTAAAGTTGTTTCCACAAAAAAAAAGCGCGCGCTCATTCGGTTAGAACATTTTTGTCACTGATTGTGTATATAGTACTTTTTTAAATAACGTAATAAAATCAATTTCACCTCATCAATAAAAGGTATCAAAACGACTGCCTCCCAGTCATTTTTCTTGCCATTGAGGTCGGTCTCAAAGTGCACCGGGTAATAGTGCACAATGGGGGAGTCCTCGTCCGTCATGAGATCGTGGAAGGGAGACGGCAGTAAGTTCTTACTGGCCGCCGGGAGTACTGCTAATAGCTGAAACACACATTTAATATATATTTATCTGCTAATGTCACACGATAGTTTGTGAGTTTGTTTGGTACATTGGTTGTGATGCATTTGAATGAAGACAAAAGCTACATTATAATTATCATGCAAGTAGAGCCGCGGGCAAACACTGGTAAGTTTAGGATGTACACCGTAATCGCCGGAACTACTGACCCAATTCTGCAAATTCTTTAATTACTAAGAAAATATAGTAATATAATAGCTACATCAATTTACTCATAATATGTGCGTACGTTTATATATTTAAAAAACAAGTAATACGATAATACCTGCTCAAATGGTTTAAAAGGCTCTCCCAGTTCAAAATCAATTTTCAAATCCTTGAACCCTTTAATATCTGATATGTATGGTGCATAATGATGCGGATAGTACCAACACCAGGACGGGCAGCCCTTGTAGTAATAAAATAGATTCCATTGAATCGCTCTCACATATCCTTCTGCTTGGTCAAGTAATACTTCACTGAAAATATACTTCTTTTTTATTATTGAAAAAACAATAAGAAAATTAAAAAATATTCTAAAATGTTTTTTTTTAGTCATTTACAGTATTACACTAATGCCCGATTTCACCAATAACCCATAAGCATACCACCTACGTATTGGATCCCTAGCTTAAAATTCCCCTAAACTAGCCCCTAAATTAAATTTTGTTTTACCATCGTCTTTAAGCCCATATTTCGAGCACCTAAATTTAGGAGGCCTTTTAACATTTAGGTGACCCCTAACTGTCGGTGAAACAGAAACTGTCCCCTAACAGCCCCCTAACCATGCTTAGGGGATCCCTTATACTTAGGTGACGTTGGTGAAATCGGACATAAATCTTATTTCTAAAATGTTATTTTTTTTTCTAGAAATTTACAGTATTACAGTAAATTTTATGAAAAGATATATTCTAAAAAAAAATTTTTAGT
The DNA here is from genome assembly GCA_947093115.1 of Brenthis daphne. Classification (NCBI taxonomy): domain Eukaryota; kingdom Metazoa; phylum Arthropoda; class Insecta; order Lepidoptera; family Nymphalidae; genus Brenthis; species Brenthis daphne. The sequence goes on along the minus strand of OX352477.1, from coordinate 26,173,128 downwards.
CATTTACAGTTTTATACTATATTTTATTAATGATTAGTGTATTCACAACAAAGATTAAGAAATATTTTGACTCACTCTGTAACTTTGGAATAATCCAATTTGTTCATATAATAGTCTTTTTTGTGTAGAATAAACTCCATTTCAATATTTGCTTCCTCTGAAAAATTAAATAATATGTAATACTGATGCTATGTTTTTTGATAACATACATATTACATTTTACAATTCAAATATTACCATCACTTGTATCTTCATATTCATCATCATCATCATGTTCCATATCTTCCATAAACTGTAAACAATTAATAGACATTATTTAAATAAGCAAACTTATTATTTCATTCACTCATATTTGTCATAGTGTCATTTATGATTGATTTGTGAGACAGAGGTAAATATTTCTATCTCTGGAAGTTTGGTCTGATTCGTTTTTTTCATAGTTTTTTGTTTATTTTTTTATATTTAACAAAAAAATGTCAATTATATTCAAACTTATTGAAGATTTTTGACGACCACAAGATGAGCACTATATTATAATACAGCTTTAAAGTAATAAAAATATAGCTTTAAACAAATGTAATGTATGGGATTTGTCAAAATGAATAAAAGAATTCAAATTGATATGTCAAATAATAGAAGTTGGTCAAAATCGACTTTTAAGATTTAATTATTTATTTATTTTAATAAGGTTTGCTAGTGGTTATTACATGTTTTACAAGAAATGATTTAAATTAAATAATTAAAATACAGCACAATTATGCATAGCCGTTTAAAAGCCAACACAACTTGCATGCATTACATAGTAAATAATATATATTTAAAACTGGATGAGTTAATTAAATTATAATTCAATTTTACCATTTCATGAGTGGCATTTATTAATGCTTGCAATTCATCATCGGGCTTGTTTGCTTTAATATCTTCAATATTCACATTAAATGTGTCATCGTTATTTGGCTTGTACTAAAAAAAACACATTTAATTCAGATTTCGAATGAAAAAATATTTTTCAAATCACTTAGTACATATTTTATGTCAGTTCTACATAAAATGTCATCTATAAAAATAATAAAAACGATGACGAAAATTAAAATACATTTCCAAATACTGATTATAATTAACAGTTCTACACATTTACATTACAACTTAATATTGTAGTGACTTTGAATTTAAAATTTAAGTACATGAATGTTAAAATTAACAATAGGAAATAAAAGAAATTCTTATTTTATCTTAGAGTTACAATGTTGTTCTCTGCAGGTGATATTAGAAAGTGTGTCATACCTCTTTCCTCTCCAGTGCGTTTGGCCGTCTACCAGTTTTAGCCTCAAAATACTTCAAATCTGCATATGTGTCTTGGAATTTTTCTTTATCAATTTTAGCTAATTCTTGCATGAATATTTCAAACCTTTCAAGATTTAAATCTCCCGCTTCATTTATATATCCTGAATATGATAATATATTTTATTTTAAATAAAAAAATATATAGACAGATATAAAATAACAACATGGAGAGATACATCCATACTAATATTATAAATATGAAAGGGTGTTTGTTAGTCCTTTTTTCACGTCGAAACACAGTGATGGATTGGCGTGATTTTTATGTGGAGTAGAGAGAGCTGGCAAATGATATAGATCAATTTTTTACCATGGGAGATTATCTCATTCCCATTGGAAACACGTTATATTACAACCTATACCTTATACCTATGTATACATTTAATATAATATAACCTATATATTCCATACTAACCGTTAAAACGTACTTAGGGACGAACCCAAGCAAAATGAGGGTGATCCGTTAGGCTTTAATCATTATATTACTTGTACAGATAACAAAACATTAAAAAAGCTTACCACTCAAAGTTGGAAGAACAGTCATATAAGTTCTGTATAGAAGTGGTAATGCATCGTTGTTGATGTGCATGTTAGGTAAGTGGGGTATAAAATCATTTCCCACAAGGAACCCCATTAATACCCAATCATCAACAATTTTCTCAATATCAAATGGGAAAGGTAATTTATCTTTTATAGATATGAACTCTTGTTCTAAATATTCTCTGAGTAGAGACAAGTGGAGAAGGTAGAAGTTGGTTTCTTCAGGACTTGTCGCCCGCTGTGTTGACCTACCAAATTTTACCTAGAAAAGATTAATCACTTTCAAACAGATATTTCAAACATCAAAAGTTATCCTTCATGAATTAAAAAAACTGTAAATTAGTATTATTTAAATATACTTGATTAATATTATATAATGTAACATTAAAAAAAAGAGTGCATATTATCTTTATTGATATGATTTATAGATCAAAAGAATTAAAAATATTTGTTATTCACAAGTGTTTTTAAAATATGATCTACCCTACAGTCATAAGAAATAGAACTTGAATTAAAAAAAATATAGCAATTTATCACTTGTTATTTTCAACACAACATATCCAAGCTTAACATAATATTATCTAACCATAACAAAAAGATCTTGAATACATAATTATAACAATTAGTTATTTAAAATATTAATTTCTTTACAATAATTCAACAAACCTCTTCACGAAGTAAAGCAAAATGTGGCTCATGAGTGCACATGCCCAGCATAATCAAATCAGCATCAAGACCATACAGGCAATGACGAATATTCGGATCATAGTCAGGTTGAGACCTCGCCCACCGAATATAATCCATTATTTTGTGTTCACCTTCTCCCGGAGTCTAAAAATGTTAACAACAATTGTGAAAAATATTTATGATATTAAAAAATAAAATAATTCTTATGATATTGGCTTCCTATATTTTAATACATACAAGGGTTCATATGCTTTTCGAGGTTGGACCCCAACATCCCAACTCTTGGCTATAACTAATAAAATTAAAACTACCCTTTTAATGCAGGATTTTTTCAATAGAAATACCTAATAATTTTTGGGACTTTTGGGGATCAATCTCAGGACATTATGATGTCAGAAGTAAACAAATAAAGAAATCAAAGCTAAATGTAGAAAGAAATATTATAAAAATATGCTTACTTCATGTCCTGATAATATAACTTTCACTTTAGCCCATAGTGGGTCATTTGTCATTTTCTCCTTAACAAAATATTTAAGTTGTTCATGCAAACGAGCCATAAAAACAGTGCCTGGAGTAATACAGTTACTGTCAAATCTTTTTTCAGCAGGTAACACTTCACCTATAAAAATAAAGAAAGTTTAAAAACAAGACATTTTATATAAAAGGAGGTATATATATTTAATTTACTCAATATTAAGAATTCAATTGTATTAAAAAGTGTAAGCAAAAAATAAAAATCACACTAATATAGAACATAATAAAGTGGATTTGTTCATGCTTTAACAGCCATTTTATGAATAACACATCATGATCATGAGAGCTGAGCCACGTGCAAATTAGTTTAATAATAATTCGTTGTTTGTATATTGCAGAGTAAACAAAACATTTGATTTATTTAATTAAATGAGTTATACCTTTTGATTTTGCTGTTTCTTCTAATTGCTCAGCTTCTCTTGCTGATCTAAATCTATAAAATGGAGAAAAAATAATATTTTAAGGATTTATATTTATATATATATATATATATATATATATATTATATTTAAGCTTAACAAATACATACAAAAAGAATTTACCTTCTTCCTCGTTGTTGGTTCATTTTAGCTCTAGGAGCAACGCCATCAATAGCCATAAAGAACAATTTCTTTGGCTTAATAATTTGGAATAAGATACTAATATAATGAAAGATATCTTTAAATATCTTTTCTTCAGTAATACGAAAATGTGGGTTTGAGTCATCAGGATGAGAGCAATTGTGTATAATACCATTCATATCCAAATACATGTTGTCAAATTCAGGTATCTAAAAATTATCCATAATGTATGACAATTACTAATTACAAGTTATTTAATTCACTATAGACTCAAAGAATTTAAAAAAGATTGTTATTAAGTATTATACTTAAATAAAGTAATATATTTTAATAAAGTAATCGTTGACATTATTTAATATTTATTTAGGCGGTAGAAAGACTAATTAATTGTAAACATACCTGATATTGCTTTACTAATTCGTTTAGGCACGGATACCTTTCACTGGTGTACCTGAAGAACTTTGGTACTCCCATTTTGATAAATAACTTTTAATAACTCAACAAACGTATGAAAATTTGTTGATTAGTAAGATTTAACACGAATAACCTAATTTCAATTTATCGATCATCCAAATTGTAGTTAAAGGAATCTTTGCTTATATATTTCTACTAGTATATAATTTGTCTGAAATTGCAACTTTTACTTCCACATAATTATTTAGGCATACTTTCTTCCTCTGCTTGCAAGCAACAAATAATAATAGCCAATAGGTAGATACCTTTTATTTTCACAGATAAGAATGACAGATTGCAATTTCAATTCAATTCTTTAGGTTTGTGGCTTCTAGGAGTGCCTTTGGGCACAATTTACTTCGCCAATGTCGCGTAGAATGGAGAATGCACGTTATATATAGAATGACCGGTAGAAAAAAAAGAAAAAAAATCACTAATCTGATTACATGTAGAAACAGAGCGATTCGTTGTAAAATCAGGACCTACAACAGACAACACAATATATACAAAAATAATGAGATAACAGATTGCAATTTGCAAATTGCAGTTGTTGAATCGCAGAACGCTTGACAGGTAGCTCAAGTCTAAATCTCATAAAATTTGTGTCTGTTGATTACGTTTCTCGAATAATCATAATTTTGTTATAAAATTATTAATACAAATTTAAGTTTATGAAAATATATATATATACTTTTTTATGAAAATATTTAACCAATATAGTAAATTTATTATTATTAACTTATTAACTTCGAAATGATCTATATCAATGAACTTTAACAAAAATAAAAATTTTTAAGGCTCATATTATTATTTGTATTTCAGAATTCGGAATTATTATTTAGTATTTTTTAAATAAGCCATGACTTTGGTTGAAAATTTTATAAATCTAAAGACATACAAGAAATAACCACAGCGTATAAAAATAACTTCATTGAATTTTGAAATCTGTTATCTGACAACTGACATTAAAAGATTAATGAATATTGAATAAATTATAAATATTACTTTTAGCTTGACTTCACGAAATATTAATTATTATTGTTGTTTGCTGATAATTTCTTGATGTAATTTGCCTTAATTTTTTGTAGTATTACTCAAATATTGGCATATTTTATAGTGATTGAAAATAATATTATAAACCTAGCATCATGGAAGGCGATGAACTCGGTGGAAATTTGGTTAGGTTAGACAATGGATTTCTCGTCGATGAAGAGACTTACGTTGTAAACACCGACGATGTATTGGGTAGCTTACAATATTATGCAAGTTTAATTAGGTATTAATATAATTTATTCTATATAGAAATTAATTAAACATTATTTTTACCTTGCATAGAACAAGAAGAAAACAATTCCGATTCTAATAGTGGAGGTAAAAATGTGCCCTTAAGAGAACAAGATCGTTTTTTACCAATAGCAAATATAGCTAAGATTATGAAAAGGGCAATTCCAGAAAATGGAAAGGCAAGTTCTTCTCACTTATATAAATAACTTACTATTATGATGAGAATCAAGTTATATTGATCTTATGTAAACCTTGTGATTTATTTTAAACAGATTGCAAAAGATGCTCGAGAATGCGTACAAGAGTGCATATCAGAATTTATATCATTTATAACTAGTGAGGCAAGTGATCGATGCCAAATGGAAAAGAGAAAAACTATTAATGGTGAAGATGTGTTGTTTGCAATGAATGCACTTGGCTTCGATAATTATGTAGAACCTTTAAAGGTATATCTAAAAAAGTACAGGGAAATTGTTTTATCACCTGTAAGTATAATAATTTTCAATGATATGAACTGATGTACAACACGTTAACTTTCCAAATTATATTTATAAAAATAATTCTGTTATTTTCAGAACTTTATTAATCAGGATGTCTAATGTGGTGTCTTATTTCAAAGTCACACATCGTCACACGTTCATAACTTTTACTATATGTATTTATTTAATGCACCGTTGCATATTAAAATTCTCTACAATTGGATAACAGAAACCCATGTTGACTTGCATCAATTACATGTAACCATATGAAATAAAATATGCATGAATAGATTAAGTTTTTATGTTTATAATGTTTGAAGCATACCTACGTGAAATGTAATATTTATAAATATTAAAAATTATCAGATAAGAATTTACTGAATAAGAAAAGAAATCTACACATTTTTGCTTTTTCTTTTTTTTTATTGAAACCCCTAAAAATTGCAAATAATTACCTATCTATTTGCTCCATATCTATATTATGTAAATGGTAAAAAACACCACAAAATAAAGATAATTGATTTAGATTAAAGGAAAAAGACTAATTTTTATTAATATTAAATGTGGAGACTAGGTGAGAAAAAAAATCCAGTATATTTGCTTATATTCCTCTAAAATAATTTTATAATAGTGAACTTTTATTTTGCAAGATTCATATTGCATATGTACCAACCAATAGGGGCACCAGTTTAAAATTTAGAAAAAATGAAAATGTATTTATATATTTAGAATGACGTTTTTAACCCTTTATCACATGAAACTGAATATTTGTTTAATGATAAATAAAATTATATAAATATAATGATGAATAGAATTGGTTATTTAATATAATAAAGCTTTTCTTATGTAATTATTAATAAAAATAAAGTGACTAGGTAATTTAAACATGGTTGGTCAAGTCTGCATGGGTTGATGAATTATTATTGACTTTGACAAATTATTTTTTGTTGTGAAAATTAAACAATATTTTTTGTCTGCAGGTTACAATTAACAAACTTAATAAAACAATTGTTGTATATGGCAGTGAGTATTTGCTTTTTAATAATTAACTTACCTTTACATATATGTTGTGTTAAAGGATACACATTTTAGAGTTGTTTAAAAGATATGTTTGGCTAAAAAATGTACATATAAAATTGAGTGCTTTCAAACTAGTCTTCAATTCTTGTTAGGTAGTGTTATAATTAGCTGTTGTTTTATGATTGCTAATTTTCATTTTTAGGTGATGGAACCTCATGTGTGAGTGAAAACGACTCTGAGACCCAGACTGAAACTGTCATATACAGTTATCCAAAAGTAATTGGAGATTTCACGATTTCTTAAATGTAAAAGGGGGTTTATGTTTTTTTGCATAAGCATATGATCTCAAAATTTGATATACTTAATTTGAGACATAATATAAAAAATTCGTTATTACGATTATCATCTAAGTAAAAAGATAAATTAATTTATACTGTGTTAAATTACACAGTTTGTGTGCAATTAAAATAATTTTATTACTACCTGTACCCATCATGGTTTTGCAGTATTGTGATGGAATATGGTAAATGAAATTGTTAAGAAAAATAAAAGAAAATTAATCATAAGTTTTATTATATTGTAATAAGAGTAAGTGGTAAAGTTTATAAATAATGTAGAAAAAACTTTTTTGTCTGTTGCAATGAAGTTTTATATAAAATGTAAGTATAATTCGATAATAAATATAAGGTTAAAACAACTAGTTATTTGTTTCAATTATTTGACTATTATAAAAAAAACATATTTTAAAATTTAATTATTCATAATTTATCTTTAGAATCATTTCATTTATGTTGTATATAATAATTATATAATACGTATAAAGTATATTAAGTATTGCTTAATAACCATTTGAAATAACGGACATATCCTAATTTTCGTGGCGCCTTAATTTGATGATGAATTCTTATAGATCTTGAAAAAATAAGATGAAAATTAAGAATAAAATTCTCGCTTTGTTTTTGAGAAATCGATACTCAAAATCGAAAAAAATACAGGCCCGACTTGGATAACGTAGGTAGAGAAGGCCTTCTCGTTAAGTCTTTTTTTATTTCAAACCCAAGACCCCTGCTATTAAAAATAAATATAATGTTCTGAATGTGGGCAAGGAAAAAAAATATTATTTTTCGTTATACTTTTCAAAAATATACCGAGAACCGTCAAAAAAAGTAAAAAGTAATCATTTTTCAATGTTTGAGTATCGAAATCGAAAAGCAAGATATCGAAAAAAATTATTCTTCTTTTTCGTTTTATTTTTTCAATATTTTTAAGAATTCATCGTAAAATTCCGGCACCACGAAAATCAAAATTTTGCCGAAATAATAATATGACATCAAAATTCAAATTAATATCATTCCCTAAACTTATCAATAATGTATCCAGGCAAAGGCATGAGATATAAGAACTTATTAAAAACGATAATACCTAAAGAGAATGCAAAGGAAATGCCTAAGTTGAAATCCATATTGAAGTCGCCAGTCTGATAGATATCACCGCCAAAATTTTTAGATGTGAACCTCTCAGTAAGAAATGCCTTACCACTTGGATACCTACAGTTTGCATTGGAATTAGTGTTTATGTTAGATGAAGTTTGTATGAGATTAGTAATAGATGTACAGTTGTCGTCTTCGCTGTATGGAAGGATGTTAAATGTGGGCTGCTTGAATATGTTTCTATGTAGGAAAATTGAGGCGTATCGTGTATGTGTGAGGTAAGTGAGATAGAGGAGCCAGTCTTCATAGCCTTTATAGGATCTGTAAAACAAAATGTGGTATATTTTTAAATATTATATACATTTAAGAATGATAATAAGTATAGGTACAGTTTATTGACCAACTGATAACTATATATGTATATCAATGGTTAGTAATCAATGTTATTGATTAAGCTTTAAATTTAAACAGGCTAGAGTAAAATTGTGTCTTATGTTAAGTTGGACTTACATTTTATTTTATCTAATAAATTGAGATTACAACCCTACAGGCAAATACCAATGGCAGAACTAACTTCGACCGGTAAAAAAATTATACTCCAAAGTATTCACAGACAGTAAATTTGTTAAAGTTTTTATACTGTAAAGTTAGTAAGTACTATTGTACACTAAAATAAGGTTTCTAACGTGACAAAATAATCGATAAATGTTCATTTAATTACCTTAGTACACCACCAGCCAACATAATGTAAATGCAGGAGATATAAATGTTGACAATAGCAGCGATAAGGCCGTTCTTCACGAACATCATGACGGCAATGGCTTGTTGTTCTGCGTAGATATAGCACGACCACAGGATCAGAGAGAAATATACGTAGTCCAGACTTTCTGATATATCGCTGAGTATACTATAACAATTAGCGAATTAAAATAATATATTATGTAATATTCATGAAATTGTTAACTACCAATATATTAACTTCGTTGATAATTTATTTGTGAATTACTTACGGATATATTATAGCAGCGGATGCAAATGTAGCAATAAACGAAAACGGCAGTGAGACGAGATTCCACGCGAGCAATAGACTTGCCCCACTGTACAGACCTTCCTGAGATTCTTGATAGTAACGAGTTCTGTAGGGACCATCTAAAAATAAGCTTTTATTATATTTAGCTATTACATTTAAATAATATAATCTTCAATTTAATAAATTTAGTTAGAAATCCCAGCCTCCAATGTAAATTTTTTCATACTTTTAAGTTTTAAATAAAATTCGTCGTTTGTCGTCTTCGTATTTGTTATTAAATGTTTTTGGATTAATTTACTGTGATGAATACTCACAAAGACAAATAGTGTTCATAATACTAATGAAGTATGTTCCGACCATAGTATTAAATATTAGACCACTCTTAGTAACGAAAGCGCGCTGAAAATCCTGCAATATAAAAAGGTTTATTCTATTATTTACATATTGCAAAATTATATATCTATAAATGTGTTTCTGTTTGTCAATAATAATGATTTATGTTGAAATATAAAACCTACTTATAAACGGCAAATTAAATGATAAAGACAGTAATGTAAATAAAAAATATCATTAATTTTTTTAAATCATTATTTTAATATTTATTTATTAAGGATGGTAGTTCATATAAAGTTTTAAACAACATTACCTTTGCCTCGTTGTAGAAAATCCATAATATTAAGCAATATATTGGCAAAGTTAATAATCTCATTAACATTTGTTTTAAACCATGTTTCTTTAAATTGAAAATTGATGCCAGCATTCGCCTAAAATAATAATAATAATTTATTCGTTGCGTCTAAAATAATTATACTTAATTGGATCCCAGATCTTTTATTTATGTAGGATTTCTTCACCACGACACCGAAGATCACGCGTTTGATTTTTCCCACAGAATTTAAATGTTTGCATTGTATTTCAATTTCTGAGCAATACAAATTTCAATTTCTGAGCAATACAAAGGTTCTTGCATAACGAGTCATAATTTGGTTATAAACTACGTTAACAACTTATAATTAGTTTGATGTTTTTTGATACTTGTAGGTATAAACCACACAAAAAGCAGTGGTAGCTCAGTGGTAATGTTCTCGCTTAAAAAACAAAGTGAAGCAGGTTCAAATATCGAGTATCGCAACTCTCGTATATTCATGTGCAAATCAGTTCTAACATGATTACCACTTGTTTATACGGTTAAAGAAGACACCGTGAAGAAGCTTGAATGTCTAAAAGAACTTAGCCAGTTTTCAAAAGACTCGCGCTCCGCAGTGTGAGGTTTAAAAGTGTTGACTATACATAAAACACAGAAGGTTTTATGTGATTTTTATCAACTCCACAGGTGATAAAATAAAAAAAATAAAAATAAAAAGGCCACATATCTAAAATTTATATAATACTTACAAAAACAACATCCATACAATGCGTACACCGCCGGGTTTTCCATAGTTCATCTGCATTTTGTTAGGGTTTATGATGCGACTGTGCTCTGTCATATTTCCCTGCATAATCGCTTGACCTTCGACTTTAAATTTTTCTACTAATGCCGCAATTTGGTGATTTGATTCGATAAAACGTTCTCGAGATCGTCTGTCTACTGTAGATAGACATACTGTAACAAATTAAAAGGATATGTTATTGCCTCAAACGAATTTATTACCATTATAAATAGGAGCATTTTAATTATTGTTTCTTAAATAAACATTATTAACCCTCCTTCGCTTCATTTCAATACGCAGCCCTCACTATTCTCGCAGGTACGCGTAAAAGTTTAGAAATAAATAATATATCAATTTATATATTATAATGGACAGTTAGACACACATAGAAGCAAATTAAGTTTTCTATAATTTCATAACTTACAATAATACATCAAAGGATTCTCGAGTTGCGGACAAGGGAACCCGATGCTGCCGAAATAATCTAACAGATTCCTTGTAGGGCCGGCGTACACCACGTCCCCTAGGCACAGATATACCACTCGATCGAGGAATGGAAACACATCTGGAACAAAACGAATATTAGGATTTTTTCTTTTGAACTAAATTTTGTTCGTGGCATCGAGTGTTTTATTTATGTAAGTAATAAGTATGATAGTCACATGGTCTGTAGCGTAATGTCGAGTGTTAGCGTTCCTCAATAAATAAATTTTAAAGTTATGTAGTCGGGACAGGGGGTGTAATGCAATTTTTTTAATCGAACCGGTACATCGGATAAACCATGCTCGACGTCACCCGATTGTAGATAGCCCCGTCCGTTTACGATATACAAATTCAAAACAAGAAAGCTCTGTACTCCTTTCTTGAATTTTTTAACTATATATAACAAGACATATTGTACAGATTATTTCAACTTCTTTTCATTTATGAGTTATATTTAACAGTTGCCATAGAGGATGATTTTTTAAGAGCGTTACTCTCGTTTTCTGCCGCGGGCGTCATCCATTTACATTTTACGGATGTACAGAGTTATAAAGTAGGCAATTTATTTTAATTTGAAATATTCAAACCCTATTTTAATGCATTTTGATTATAATATAAAAGCGAGTAAGACTTGAATAGATTTTGGAAATGATGTTTTTTTTTTATAACATTTCATTCAATGTTATTTTATTTACCTGATCTAGGTTTCTCCATAGTTAGTATAATAGTTGTACCATATTTCTTGGCAGCATTTGATAGAATGGAAATTACCAAGTATGTATTTAAAGGATCTAAGTCCCAGGTAGGTTCATCGAGAAGCAGAATAACTGAAAATATTAACTTTTGTTATAATCATTATTTTATCTTTCTTATCTTCTTTAATATGCTATTCATAAATATCATATTTATTATTTAATCAAATAATTCCATTGCGATTGAAATTTATTGTAGTATTATATAGTTACAATTATGTATTAAGTATAACGTATGACGAACTAACAATAAAATCACTATTTAGTAGAGTAGTGAACGGCAAAAAAAAACTGTAATCTGTCCACTATAGTTCCGAAACCAGCCATTAGGGAAATCTAATTCCAAATAATAGTTTAATTACTTGGATCGCGAATGAGTTGCACGCCGATAACTAATCGTCGATATTCGCTTTTCGTTAAACTGGTAACGCATTTATTTGCCACCTGCGACAAAAGAGATAAAGTTATACTTAATTAGTTTACATATTATTAGAATTTATAATTGTTTTAGTTTAAAATAGGTAGTGGTTAGTGCTTACTTGTGACAAAGCCAAATCCGCCATAACTTGTTTCACTTTCGATGACTTTAAGTATCCTGAAATCTGTAACAAAAAGATGCTGCTATTAGGTATTTTCTTTAAGAAATAAGTCAAATTTCTAAACGCAACTAAAAATTAATTTACAACTTTAAATAAGCTTTAGTTTTAGTAGCAAAGTTGTTGCGTAAAATAAATAACACGAAACGAAGCGTAATGCCTAACAGGAAGTTTAAGGGATCATCTATAATACCTTAGCCAAGGACAAAGCCAATGTCTGTTGAACACTAAGTCCAGGCAGCAATTTTGTGGAATGATGCACAAGCGCACAAGTATTTCTAAATTGATCCTCTTCTAAAGGTACGCCTTCGAGGAGAATATGACCCTTGCAGGGTACCCGGCGGCTGATGACGTCCAAAAGTGCGCGTTTTCCACTACCTTTAAGAAAAATAATATATTTTCAATTACTAGCCAAAACAACTACAATTATTAACTTGCTTATACCTATGCTGCCTATACTGTACGATAATTATAATGGTTTATGTCACTTTTAGAAAATGTAGAAGGTGAACAAAAAGGCAAAAACAACACTACATTTATATTACAGTATACATTGTATACATAGGCTAAAATATAACGATATTTGTTGGAGGTGTCGGAAAAAAATAAGCCGTCTGGGAGCTTTCAACGAAAACGCTGCCGAAACCCTTTGAGATATAACAAAATAATGTATGGTGGAATTGTGTATCTTATATCTACAGAAAAGTCCGCGATGGCATATGTCTAACTCTTAAGATTAACATACTATATCCATTTTACTTTAAAACGTACCCAGGGGCGAACCCGAGCGAAGCGAGGGTGAGTCGCTAGTATATAAATAAAACAATACCTTTAGATCCCAGTATAGCAGTAACTTCACCACTTTGAGTGAGGAAGGAGACATCTTTAAGTATTATGCCTGTCTTCACTCCGCCCGTGAGTCGCTGAAAGAAGCTTCCTGGCTCTACCTATATTAATATAATAAACTGAAATTCTTATAACTTTTTAATAAATTGGTAAAAGGGAAAGAAGGGAAGGGAATATAATAATATTATTATGTACTCTAAAAACTACTCAACATATATTTTTCAAAACAATTTTCTTTAAAAGAATTTTGGAAGATCTATTATCTCAAAATTTTCTACTCGATACTCTAAATTATAGTAGGAAATGGGGAGAGGGAGCTGCTTTATATAAAACTAGCAGATCCCGCGACTTTGCTCGCACTAAAACTACAAAAAAATCTCTAAAATTGGTAGGTACTTAGGTTTCATACAAACTTTCATCCCCTATTTTACCACCTTATGGGATGAATTTCGACAAATGCTAAAACACGTATTTATTTAATTGTATTGAAGAGCATAATACCAAGTTTCAAGTAATTGTAATCAGAAATAAATTTGTAGATTGTATTTTAACGTGTATTCCCGTGGGAATGTGATGATTTCCAGCGATAAAAAATCATAGTAGCCTATGTCACTCTCCAACCCTCTAACTATCTTCACACCAAAAATCACGCCGATCCGTCACTCCGTTTCAACGTGAAAGAAAGACAAACAAACACACAAACCAACAAACACACTTTCACATTTATAATATTAGTAACTATGGATGTCAGTCATGTTCTCACAATAGTTTCATGTAACATACGGACATCTATCTATAGTGATTTTTAATGATTTATATGGTATAAAAAAGTTACTGTCAACACTAATAAAAATATGAAATATTAATAAATTTAAAATGCTTATTTTAAGGAAATACTGAGTAGTATGCAGCGTTTGCATAAATAATAATTAAATTAATGTAAATTGTAAACAACCAAATATTTTGTATCAGATAGATGCTAAGCGCCTGTCGTTTTATTAGGATTGACAGTCGCACAATTTTCCCTTTCCCATACAAATGAGTTCAACGGGTGCAAATAGTACCGATGGATCTCGTATTGCTTAGAAAGTTTTAATTTTACCATTATCATAAAGAAAAATTCGTTATTTTCATAAACAATAATAAATATAACAATAAAGAAAAAGTTTTGTACATACAGTAATGTTTATTGAATGCAACAGGTACCACCACAAAGACGTTGGTACTTACTTGTCCCGAATGAAAAACATTGCACAGTTCTAAAATATAATCACTTCCGATCATTTTCACAGTATCAAAAAATCTTGAAACATAAACAAAAGGCGTAAAAATTAAAAGTTTACATTTCAAAACAAGCAGCCTCCTCCTTTCAAAGAAATCGCAAACTGACTAAATGTAGTTAACTTCAAGTTTTAGCTTAGTTTTGCGGCGTTGTCAATTCGACTTGCAGCTAGCTTCAGCACCCTAACTGTTTTAGACTTTAGTAAGCCTTAATAAGGCATTTAGAACCTACAAGCATCAGAATCAAGATCTATTTTCAATAATATACAACAAAAAAACTATGTTTTAAGGGTAAACTTGAGCTAAATAAAATTTTCATTACGATTTTAGAGCATCATATCTTGCTAACAACTAAATTAAATAATCGCTTGAAATATTAAATTGAAATTAAATTAATTAAATATGTTGGGACATTAACACACGGCACCATCCAGTTCCATGGTAAGCTAGGTTACTAACTAGGTTAGGTTGTAGGCTAACTAGGTTTGTGTTATGAATACCACATAGTTGATACACTACACATATATAACTTTAAATACATACATATTATAAATATGTATAAACACCCATGACTTGAGTACAAACATTCGTGCTCGTCGCACCAAATAATGTCCCCCAGCGGGACTCGAACCCGCGACCGCTGGCACAGAAAGTAGGGTCACTACAAACTAAGCCAAATGCGTCGTCATAATCATTCTAATGAGCTGCGATATCTCTATACGTACGCCAGACTTACCAGAATTCTGTTTTCATGCTCAATTATTCTATAACTAGCTAAATAGAAAAGCACAAACACATCTATCCCACGACAACCATCCATTTTTCCAGGATGAAAAGTAACCTGTTGTTTGGTCGGCAATATGAGGTATCAGCATGCCAAATACTAAATTAGGTGCATAACTTGTTGTGTACTTAGGCTGTTTATGTTACTATAGTTTTTTTTCACTATCCCACGGGAACTCTTTAATTTTCCGGGATGAAAAGTAAGTACTTATCTAATATGTTGACCGGGGATATAAGGTATCGCCATGCAAAATTTTATTTAAATCGGTCCAACAGTTTAGTTAGCCCGTACAAACAGACGAACAGTCAGAGGAACAAAGAAGATGAAAAAAAAAACTAGATTTGTTCTATTTTTCTTCTTACATCCCCCTGACTCGGTTTTTAGCATTTTTTTCTATATACAGACATTTGATCTCTACAGTGTTATTATATGTATAGATATTACATTTAAATTATCTTTAGTAATCTACCTACCCTTAGATACTGCTTCATTAAAAATATTGACCTTCGTTTTATATACAATATTAAAATGTTTCCATTTTTGCCATTTTGAAATATTTCCCCTTAACATTAGAAGCCTCATTTCTCCATATCGTTCAGGCTATACATGTGTACCGGGAGGCTCTTCTTTGGGTGTCTCTTTTCCTCGTGATAAAAATCTATACAGGTAAATGAAACAAAGATATATTCGAGCATTCCAAAAAGTAGCTTTCTCTTTCACTCATATAACTTAAAATGCTGTTGAAAAGAGAAGGCTGTTGCGCAGTGTCACTGACAGTTCAGCATAGAGTATATTGCTACATATATAAATAGAGGTACAACTCGTCGTCGAAGCTGGTAATGCTTAAAAAGCGCCATCTCTATTGTAAAGTGTGAAACTTTCTATATAGGTATATACGTAGCTATATATATATTAATATTATTGTTCATTAATATTTTTACTTAGGCGCAAAGGGTAAAAATAAAAAAAATATATGATGTATTATAATTTATTTGAACATTAATAATTCTTATAACAATAAAATTCAAATATAGACATCGTCCTTCAACTAACTTAATTTAGTAGTAGACTTTACAAAGTTGGAAATGCTTTACCATCATTTCACTAGTTTTACGCCTGCTAATAATGGTAATTATAATATTTTATGACCAAAAAATATTTACAGTAAACAATATTAAATACAGAAACAAACATATTATATATATACATAACAATCATTACTGATTTTATATTTTTGTCAACATAGAAGGTCTGCCGTCTGGTAGTCTCTATTGCCGTACTAGGAGAACTGTATTATGGCATATGCCACAAATAGCACGATATTAAATAAATAATAACAAGACATTACATAAACCAATCAAGTTTTCACGTATAACAAAAAAAATAAGAAGCAGAAAACAAGAAAAAGAAAAATAAACAACTAAAACAAAAATAATATTTATACATCTAATTAAAAAATAACAGAAACAATGAGTAAAATGTATCTATCTATACATTTACCAAAATTCTAACTTATATATCTATAATTAAATATTTTGTTAATCAATTTAACAATACAGAGGACGAATTTTTTACAAATTGTCTGTCTGTGACCAAATCACTCGAAACCACTGGACAGATTAAATGAAAATTTGGGATGATGGCAGTTGGTTAACAAGGTAAACACATAATTAACATATAAACGATATGATGACGGACCCGAGCGAAGCGAGGTCCAGTCATTAATATATTTATAGCATAAAGGACACAAAAAAAAATATTTAAGTTTCATTTGCGTAATGACAAGTTCGACTCAGTTTGTAGTGACGCTACTGGCTATACCAGCGGTCGCGGGTTCGGGTTCTGCTGAGGGAATTCATTCATGAGCACAAGTGTTAGTATGGCTTAATATTAAAGACATTAATTTTACTTTTATTAAATTTGCTTTTCTTTGGATGTGGTTTGTTGATGTTGGTAACAGGGCCATCAGATTAATCCTTAAATGCACACTTTAGGGATTAATCTATTGCCCCGGTTGCCTGGGTCTTCATTATAGTTTTCACCACTGCTCTCTGCTCTCCTGTAAAAATGAAATAAGACTTAGTAAATAAACCATCTGCTACATCTTATAGTATATAGGTCGCAAGTGCCCAAATCAAACTTTTTATGTAGCTGTTGTCTTTGTCTTTTTTAAGCACATTTATCACTAGATCTAGATGTAATTTTAATGCAGGTACTTATCACGGTATATTTCTACCCCGACTATATGTCTAAATGGATAAACACCTCGAAATTAAAAATATTATTTGCTTGCTTACCATGATTTTGCTGGTTCATATATATTGACTATTCCTTTGGTTCTTTAGAGTAAAGATTCTTGCCTCAATACCCCGGCTACTCTGTGCTCCCCTGTAAAAATAAGATTTAGTTTAATGCAGGTACTTATCACAGTAAGTATTAACCCCAACTATGTTTGTACATGGATAAACATCTATTTGCTTGCTTACCATGATTCATGTTCATGTTGCTGGTTCATATATATTGACTATTCCTTTGGTTCTTGAATGAAGATTCTTGCGTCGATGTCCCGGCTGCTCCCTGCTCTGCGAAAATTTCCATATCCAACCAATAGGTGGTAAATACTGTATTGATTTTTTCGCATAGGCTTTACAGTTCTAAAAGAAAAATGATACAAATTATTAGTTCATTCATCTTAAAAAATGTATAATTAGTATATTTTCTGTAAACATAAACTTTTAAGATTCACCATCTTGTTCAAACTGACAATTCATTTAATATCTTATCTATACTAATATTATAAAGATACAGAGTTTATTTGTTTGAACGCGCTAATCTTGGGAACTATTAATCTGATTTGAAAAATCTATTATTTGTATATAGCCGGTTTATTGAAAAAGACTATAAGGTTTGTATATCATTATGCTACTACCCAAGGGAGTGCATTGCAGTAATCATGTCAAGAAATCAGGCAGACTTCCATACATTATTGTAAAACTTATATTGATAATAATAAGTTAAAGGCTTTATTAAGTTTAGAATAGTACTTAGCAGCAAATTGTATCAATACTGTTCGTTATTGAAGTTTACTTATAACAAATATAAGTAACAATTAAACTAAGTATATAGATTGCATGATGCTATGAAACGGGTCCATAGTAGCCATAGATAAAAAATATGTATAGGTAGGTATATGTATTTATTTCAATAAATATATTATAACGAACACAATTCGATTAGCAGTCATGTCACAATTGTTATCGAAGACTAATAATTTTATTAGAATATTTTAAACTCAATGTTAGTAGTTTTAACATCTTTCAAAGTATATATAATGTATCGTTAATACTGTTTAAATCATCAGAAATAGGTAAATTATCTTTAAACAAAATGCAATTTTGGTCATTCTTTCCCTATTTACTACAAAATCATTATTTACTGTCAACTGTTACTATAATTACACTGCTCGTTAAATCGCAATTTATATATAAATTCTTTTCAAATTACAATACCTTGTTTTATTTTAATTAGGTACATAAAACATAATGAAGCTTTATATTGGGAGGACTTTGGATTTTCAGCCATGCATATTCTGAACAAAAACACCTGTTGCAAAACATTATCTCGGTTATTTAACGGCACTTGTGACGTGTGCTATACGTGAAATAATATCTATTTTATAATTGATAGTACATTTAAATAAGTAAGGATTTAGATTATATTAAAGTAAACTATGAGAATCTTACTTGTACCTATAGCACATATGGCGAGAAAACGAGTGTTTACTTATTGTAACAATTTGAATAATAAAGAAAATATTAAAGAGTTATTTTATTTAACCAACTTCCTAAAAGGAGAAGGATGACCTAACCGTGCGACCGACCCGACTGCAAGGAGAGGCGTATGTTTTTCGCGCCTATCTTTGTATGTTTTGTTTTTAATATTCTTTATTCCCTCATATCTTCCAAACCACTCGATGGATTCCTTTAATAAAGGTATCGTTAGATTCGTCTCATTAATGCAAGAATTAAAAATATGCGGGCTGCTAGATTTCATTGTTTAAGGTGAATTTTTTTAAATCTTTTTCTGCAATATGGGTATCATATTAAAGGTCTCATAACAAGGATTCCAAAAAGGTATAAAATTCCTGTATTCCTTATAATAATTTAAGATAAAAAATTGTTAAATATAACTTCTAATGTCTGATTGGCAAAAACTAAAAAGCTGTAAATGAAAAAGAAATATTGTAAAAATAAGAAACTACTGCATAAAAGCTAACTAAAAAGATGAAAACAAGTTCACAAAGGAATATAGTATTATGCAGTCGGAGACATACATACATTATACATTATTATGTATTTGCATACAATCTTGCGGCAAGGATGAAACGTGTACGTCTCCAACTGCATAATACTACGAGTATATTCCTCCGTGAACTTGTTTTCATCTTTTTAGTTAGCTTTTATGCAGTCGGGATTTTTATTTTTATAATATATATTTTTTATTTTTGGTTAATGTTATTTATAAGTATCGATTTGTTTGACACACCCGCTAATCTATAAACATAGTTGTTAGTTGTTATAGAAGTCTACTTATCATAATAAACAAAAAAGTGGTAAGATCTATCATTATAAATAGTTAATAAATTCTAGTTATTTATAATTGCTAAGATCGCATTTGCTTTGACTAATTCCTAGCAAATATTTTCACTTAACAATAGCAAAGATATATTTAAAATAATACTTTTCTCAACCAAATTTTGAAATTAAAATTCAGTACAATTCATACAGTGCAATTTACGTGGTACTGAATTCATTTCTCTTTTGAGAGAAATAGTCAAGATTTGTAAGGTTAATAATCTTTGCTTCAATTAATGGAACATGTTCATAATATTATGTACATACGAGTATATTAGAGATTTCTACAATTCAATACTTAACGGTTAAAAAATTACACACAATATTTATTGCCGAATACGTTTTTAAAACTGCTGAACCGAATTCGCGCGACTCTAATTACGTTTTAATGTTTAGTATACATTTCTCAGAGATAAGATATTTTCTCGCAGTAATAAGTATCCTACTCGTATATGTTGATCCGGATAACTAGATATCATCATACAAAATTTCATCAAAATCTGTTCAGTGATTTTCTCGTTATACATTCCCAAACAGACAAACAGACGAACATTCTAAAAACTATACATTCGGCTCTGTATCGATAATAATGACGATTTCAATAATATTTTCTAAAAAATATTTAATGTACAGATTTGATTTAGTTAGAATTTTATTATAATATGTATTGAAAACAAAAGGTTTCAAAAGGAACACTATTTCTTATATGTATTTAATTTTCTTAAATCGCATGAAGCTACGGCAAACTATTGTAACTGTTGCTACAACTTGATATGGTGCTGTTATTACAATATTATTCATTCTAATAAATTAAATTTACAACTACACTGGGTTTAGATTATATTTTGTATACTAGCGGCTTATCCTCGCTTTGCTCGGGTTCGCCTCTAGATAAACATGAACAAATCTATCCCTCGGGAACCGTATATTTTTCCAGGATAAAAAGTAGCCTATTGTTTGACCGGCAATATAAAGTGCATGCCAAATTTTACTAAATTACGTGCATAAGTTGTTCTGTACTAAGCTTTATAAGTTACTATAGTTTTTTAACTATCCTACGAGAACTCTTTGATTTTCCGGGATGAAAAGTATTTAAAATGTTGACCGGGGATATAAGGTACCACCATCAAAATTTCATTTAAATCAGTCCAACAGTTTTGGAGATTAGCCCTTATAAACAGACAAACAGACAGAAAAAAATAAATGAAAAAAAAACTGGATTTGTTCTATTTCTCTTCTTACGTCCCCGACTCGGCTTTTAACATTTTTTTCTATGTACAGACATTCGACCTCTACAGTTTTATTATATGTACCTGTAGATTATCTTATACCATAGACTGAGTATATATAATTAAGGGATTACAATATAAATTATAACTACCAATCATCCTATAAGCTCTTACAAAATTACCGATTTCCAATACAAACGTAGTGTGAAGCTCAAAATCTCGCGATTGACTTCAAATTCCAAATTCAACTTAATTTCATAATGTAGCTATGATATATTTTTCAAAAGATTGTTGTTCTTTTGATTAATTTTAGAAAAATCGTAAATGCGCCATGCGCGTATATTTTCAAAAACGATTTCAGCACAGAAGGAACGTAATATGGGTGACGCGTATGGAAACAGATACCTCAAGTAAATCCATAACGCGTTTTCGATTTGACGCCTTCCTCCTGAAAATTCTCATCTCAATAATAAGCCCCGTGACACAGAAGAGACAGTCTAAGGATGTCCTAAATGCAAAATTGAGCCAAGAAACTACTAAGCCAGCGCCCGCGCCGGTATTATTCAACAAGCTTCTGATAGCATACATATCTTTACAGATACATCTTCTCGATCTGAACTTCGATATAGTAGCGAAAACTATATTGAAGAGCTCCTCGAATCCCATTCCAAGTATATAGAAATACTTGGAATGGGATTCGGGAATTTATGTCCATAATGAAATTTCATTGAAATCACAAAAGTTTAACAACCATAAAGGCCAATAGATAGTTCATTTGCTTATATATTTAATTAAATAAAGAATTGTTTATCTTTTTCTAAATGGAAATTTTATAGGAAAAAACTTATATTATGATTTATGTTTAACATCACTCATTTATGAAACTCAGCTTTGAGATAGCCATGTTATTAGCAAATTCAGGTCTAAATATTTAATTAAGTATAATATATTGTATAACTCATTAACTATTTCACCATTAAATATTTAATGTTATTAACTAGTTTATAAGTTATAACTGACTAAATTTATAATACATATCATGAAAATATTCCAATTATTTTAAGTTATGTTAAATGAATTGAATATATTGAGTACAGGGAATGTTTATGCAGAAATTATTATAAAATTAAAATATATAATTCATATAGTATAAAATAAATTTATAATATACATATAAACATACATTGTCTATTGGAATTAATACTGCATGTTTGTGCATTCTAATCTATATTATGACTGAACAGATTTCAAAATCAATATAATTATTTTACTCTTTTGGCTACAACATTTACTTTTCTGTGGTACTTTCTGGGGTACTTTGAAAAAGGATCTCATGTTTTTTCAATTTTAAGTACTATACTATAGTTTAGAAATTATTTTTCTAGATACTTTGTATCGTTATATTTTTATAGCTAAATTGTTATTTAAAACTACATTCATCTAGCAACAACAATGCTACATAGAATCACTATGAAATTTTATAAATTGCAACATGAACATTAGTTAAAACAATGAAAATATTACTCTGTATCTATTTTTTTAATACCTTGAATGGAGCTTTCTTGCTTTTTTTTGCTTGCTTTTTGAAAATGAACAAGCCTCAAATTGTTTAAATAGCATGATGTTAATACAAAATTAAAAAATATATTAAAAAAAATGTAAGTACATACACATATACATACATATATAGCTATAGCATATTCTACATATTATTAATAATTATATTGTTATGTTTTTAGTTACATTTATTTTTGATCATAATAGTATTGTAGTTTTATTAGAATGTAGTTTTATTTACCAACAACAGTTTGAAATATTATGAACACTATAAACAAAAGTCATTTATGTAATTTATAGAAATATCAGATCGATATACTCACTCCTAAAACTTTGATACCGTCACAGAAGTGCCAACCCATGAGCCAGTCTACTTCATAACTATGGTTCATAATAAGATAGCCATGTTCTTTCCCATGGTATCTAGGTATCATCATTCTTTATGTATATGGACAACTTTGTTCCTGACCACCATTCAGATATAAACACTAATTCTGAAAATAAATTACCAATTTCTATTTCATTTCTATAAAATCTCGTTTTACTGTCGTAATATTATAATACTTACGACAGTAAAACGAGTATGACGGGTATTCATATATTTGACATAGGTACCTTCAGTCTCTTTACATCCAGGAACGCAGCATTGCTTGTCTGATGGCATAATTGGGCCTTGACCTTCTTGATGAGCACACCAAAAATGAAAAAATCGCAAAAAAAACCCAAACGCCAGAAACGAGTCCTAACTCTGTTCGACTAACTACGAAATTGTGATATATTGAGATCACAGTCATATGAATTTATCGGAGGAACATAAGCTCAACTCAACGATAAAACACAATAACGGGCACTTAGTTTGGGGAAAATTATAAATTTTTAAAATATCACATTGTTAAAAATACCTTTATCATCAACGGCGGACATTTAAAAACTCATCTCATCTGGTCTCAGCAGTGACATCTATTGAACGAATTAAAAAAAATTTATAAGTTTTACCCTGCCATCTCTATTGTAAAGTGGGACAACTTCAATATTTGAATTACCACGTGATTTGTATACAACTTGAATGACCCTGCAGTTCAGTAGCAGCGCGGTCGCCGCTGTAGTCCGTCTGTATAGAAAATAATAAATATAGTTACCGACTCTGCAAAACGATCGATTTTAAACGAACGAAGGTATTTGGAACTTTTAAATTTAAAATATATTTTATTAAGTAAACAGGTGCTTTTGTGATAACTATTTCAGAACTTTTATGTGATATGTGTGTATGGTGTGCAGTGTAGTGCGCTGGAGTCCCGTTGGCCGGTATATTATCAAGTAAGTCGACGGAACACATTCTCATACATATTTGTGTAGGTGGTTTTGGAGGCATCTATTGGGTACTTGAAATGGTAGAAGTTAAAGGAAGAATTTTGATAAATTTATTATTTGATAATTAAAGATGATTCTTTACAAACTTATTCAAATCCAATTTGTAAGCATTCTTTATATACCAAAATATATATAATTAAATCCATTTGTTTAATTGGAAGTTGTAATAAAAAAAATATTGATTTTAAATTATTCTTTTCACCTTTAATACCTCCAATAAAGAAAATTTATATAATAAAAAGCGTAGAATAATTAGAATTATCTCTATTAAAGCTTTCGGCTAATTAACCTGACACGATTTAAGCAATCAAAGCAAAAACTTCCAAATGGTTGAACTTTGAAGTAAGGACAATAACATGGATCAAAAAGAACGTTCTTTTTAGTGATCGATGAACCATAATGAATATTTCATTACTCAAGTAAATAATATTTTTTTTTAATTAATAATTACAGTTTTAAAAATGAAAAGAAAATACATGCTTTTTTCTAACTATAAAATGTGTGGAATTCGTCCAAATCGAATAATTGAGTTTGAATTCGAAGGTATCATTATTACATAGCTATTTAATTGTATTGCTTTCCACCTCCTATTTCCACTATCGTTATTTATCAGATCAACTCGATAGTATCAAATTATTGTATTTTCATCATTTTAAAGTTTCAAATCTATGCCACAGGAAGAAATCGGTTAATTTCAACTCACGTTACAAGTAAAGCTAATTAAAGCTCTTTGAAAAATAATAAAAATATCTCACAATAGAAATATTTAGGACTGCTATTGAAAAATACATGGTGTTAAAAATAACTATATTTATTAGCTAAAGACTCTTTTCTCGATCTTAAGACTGTTTTGTTAATTGATTAAAAACTGCGTAAATCTATCTAAGGATATAAAAAAAACTATTAATTAAATAATAAATAATGTTATTAATTAACATTTTTTCTTATTTGATTGATATCGTAAAAACTAGATGAATAATTAATGTAAAATGTCTTGGGCTCGTGTTTTTTCTAAACTAACTTAGGACCTACATATATATAACTTTGTTTGTACGAGTTTATTTGTATGCGCTAATAAATAAGTAATTGTATATTAATATCAAATATGAATAGTGTTTTTATTGAAGATCCGGCTTGATCATTCCTTATTCAGACTATAACAAAACGTTTTAATTCTGCAAAAAGTCTAAAACAATAGCCAGTGGTAACGACCTAAGTTCCGATGAGTCAGTTCTTTATACATACAGTTGTAGAACATTTATACGGAAAAAATAATGATTTTGTGTGCTTTTTTTCTGTTAAATTTTAATTTAATCTACATATTAATCTATAAATTTTAATTCAATAAATAATAATAGTGGAACCATATACAAATATAAATATATTTTTATTATTAACATAAATCTCATTTTCAGATCAGATTATTACAATAATTAATTTATTATGATGCTACATATAGCTAGGCTTATAGGGACTACCTACTTATAGTACTATTAGCGACTCACCCTCGCACCGCTCAGGATCGGCCCTAGTTACGTTTTAACGTTTAGTATAGATTTCTCAGAGATGAGATATTTTCCCGTTGTCCCGGATAACCAGCTATCATCATAACCAATTTCATCAAAATTTGTCCAGTGGTTTTCTCGTGATGCGGTCACAGACAGACAAAAATTCTAAAAACTATAGATTCCGCCTCTGTATCGATAATAATGACTAATTCAATAAGATTTTCCAAAAAATATTTAATGTACAGATTCGACTCAGAATTTTATTATATGTATAGATAATATAGGTAATACACTAAACATTATATTATGTTTATATGACAATATTTCGCAAGCTTAAGCGATTTCTGATATTGATATTATTTTACCGTGTACTGGACAATTTTACTCATATTAAGTAACAATAGCTAACACGTTTTGAAATTACATAGTATGAAATCTAATATTTAAATAAGATTATTCCATAAGAAACATTCTACGATTTAATGAATAGCAATTACAAAATAGCAATTTGAATATAAATCTTCATTTTGCGATAGCTCGATGGCATTGATCATTCATTAAGTTGGCATTGATTCTAAATAATTAAATGGGTGTATTTGTGTATAGATCTACGTTTCGTGACAAAGACAGGATTAAATAGGGTCTTGTGATGTATATTTATGCGTTAGTATATTAAGCGTGTTATAAACGTGTTATTTTATAATATAAAGATAATTAAAATAACAGTTTGCCAAAGCCGGCACGGATTCTTAATATTGCCATGCAAGAATACAAATAAAACAATCATTTTATTTTCTTTCCCTGAAATAAAGTAGTACTTTGTTTTGTTTTTTTTACTTTTGTTCGAATTATTTAAAAAAATATAAACATCTCGTGCATTTCCTAAAACAATAATTACCTGCACAACTCTGGTTCACTTTATTCGTGTGACCTTACGTAGTGATAGTGCTACAAAGTATACAATTTGTATCTAAGTTTATGAGCTGATTAGGCTCTCAAACATGCTTATGGTATCGAGTCATGAGAAATATATATTTGTAAAATATTGCCTACAAATCTGTAGCATTATTTAAAATATCGAAAAAAGGCTTTGACTCTAATTTAAATAATTAATATACATATATTATAATCAATCCATTTTTTACTAATTGCTCTAAGCAGTGATACGTCTCTATAATTTTGCATTTTCTATAAACGAATGAACCGTCTGGTAAAATTTTAACAAAAAATAAATACATGAAATTAGATTTGAAAATCATGTTTGCTTTAAATATAGAGTATAATTTTTTTTTCTTCATTCTCGAAGTACATGTATGTTATGTTAGACGTTCGCGACACAGGGTATCCTAGTGCGTGTGTCTCAACAGTCCAATACCCATGTTTTATCACTACATAGTTTAAAACAAAGTCGCTTCCCGCTGTCTGTCTGTTCGTATGTATGCTTAGATCATTAAAACTAAGGAACGGATTTTGATGCGGTTTTTTAATAGATAGAGAAAAGATAATAGATAGAGAATAGATAATAGTACAGAAAAGCCGAGAAATTCAAAGTTTTGTATTTCATACTAGCCGTTAAATATACCTAGGGACGAACCCGAGCGAAGCGAGGGTGAGTCGCTAATTACTCAATAATTGATATACCATTAAAGAGTATATTCGTTCCAAGTTACGTTATTACGAATTAAATCTATACATATAATAAAATTGTAACCAAGCCGAATCTGTACATTAAATATTTTTTTTTGGAAAATCTTATTGAAATAGACATTATTATCGATACAGAGGCCGAATCTATAGTTTTTAGAATTTTTGTGCGTCCGTCCGTCCGTCCGTCCATCTGTCTGTCTGTCTGTCTGTCTGTTACCGCATCACGGAGAAACCACTGGAGGGATTTTGATGAAATTTGGTATGACGATAGCTGGTCAACATATAGGATACTTTTTACCGCGAGAAAATATCTCATTTCTGAGAAAAACTACAAAAATTGCAATGTAAGAGTAAACTAATATGTAGAACCTAAGAATTTGGTTTTAGGTTATCTGAACGCGGGCGGAGCCGCGGGCAATGCTAGAAAATAAATAAATCTCTTTCTTCTAGAAATTGCAATATCGCTGAGTGTCACCGCAAATAAGTTACATATTATAATTCAATGAATATGTATGACCTTTTAAAATATTTTATCACAATTTCTTAAATATTTTTAGCAGTTTGTTATTTAAAAGCAATGAATAGAATTAATAAACTATCAGATCTACCGAAGTTTAATAATCGCATATATCGAGGTCATATTCTCATAATATTGAAAAATAAATAAAATTACAAACGAATAATACCTAAATAATGTCATTCTGAATGTACAATATGCATCTAAGTATACAGTACATTCAGAATGACATATTATTTAGGTAAGTATAAATATTATTATTTTTGAGACAAATCTAAGAAAATGTGTTAAATGTTAGTGTAAAGAAACTAAGTGTTATGGAGAACCTGTAGGTAAATAACGTGTCGTATGAACATCAGTATTGCATTAGGCAGTTATAATGCAACATGTTATTGTGTTATGTAAGCATAGCTAAGCCACTGTTAAACCGTACTTTGCAATTTGACATGCACTGTCCGATGAACAGGTGTTGAGAGATAGCTATAAGCTCATCTGAAAATATTCAAAAGCTTTTTGTATTTAATTCGCTAATATGAATTAATCAATCAACGAGGTATAGTTTTTATATAGTTACAATGAGTTACATATATTTGAACAATTTACTTTGATTTACGCGAATATTTCACTCTCTCTCCCGTGACCATGATTGCTGTGAAGCATTCGAAACGTCGGGACCAGAAATCAAAATAAATCCGCCAAAAAAGAAATTCGAAAAGATAGTTTTATTTAAAATTTACTTTGATTTCAGTATTCAGTGCCGGTATCTTTAATAAAATATGGCCACAGTGGTTATTAACCTCTACATTTTCAAGAAATGACCTGAATTAAGCCTTTAATTTTTTGAAAATGTTTTGTACGTGGTACAAACGACCAGATCAAGTAACAGTCAAGTGTTTGAGGTGATTTCCTTTCTCAATGTTTTCTATATGGACATCCATAAAGTACTACTACTTAATCTATTTTGGACAGCGGTGTTGGATAGAAAATCTTTTAAATATTCATAATATACAAAAGTGACGACATATTTATTGTTTATACTTTAAGAGTTATCTAGGTATGCCAAGCGGAGTATGTACACACAATAATGCTAATAGATAATATAAATTTATATATATGGCAATGATTTAGCTGTTGCTTCATAATGCTTAGAACTAGCGTAACGTTATGGCCTAGGTTACGTCCTACAAACGACCGATAAGCGTGAAGGCGAACGTCCTATGTCCAGCGGAACCTTGCGTAATTACATTGTTTATATATAATTTATACAATATAGAGGCCTCTGGGACTTGTTACTGCTATAATATAGCAAGGATGATGCTATAGGAAAATAATTGGATAATGAATTATTTAACTAATAAGTTAATATGTAAATTACCACACCGTGTTTGTTGTTACAAAACACACTAATTTTATTAAAAAGTAAAAGTTTTCCCAAAATAAAAAAGTCAAAGGTATATTGTTTGGATAATTAATAATATTATATAAAAATATCTTGAAGTACCTATAATACTTTCTTAGATTAGTACCTAATAGAAATTAACAGAACTTACAAAATACAATCAGGGCCCAGTTCACCCAAAATAAGTCTCTTTTATTCTTAAGTATTTATTCACGAGGGAAACATTGGGAGGTTTACAATAAGGTCCCAATAGAATGTGCTCACTGCTCCAACAGGAAATGTGCCCATAGCTACGAGCTTCCTGTCCACACTATGCTAATACATTGTGTGACCGTATGGAACCCTTTTTCTGGTTCATTGGACTTTTATAAAAATTCGGCAACCATTGTTATTATTAATTAATTATACATTATATTTTTACTAGCATTGCTCGCGGCTCCGCCCGCGTTCTGATGACCAAAAACTAAATTCTTAGGTTTTACATATTAGTATACTCTTACATTGCATTTTTTGTATTTTTTCTCAGAAATGAGATATTTTCCCGCGGTAAAAAGTATCCTATTTGTTGATCCGGGTAACCATAACAAATTTCATCAAAATCCCTCCAGTGGTTTTTCTGTGATGCGGTAACAGAACGACAGACAGACAGACAAAATTTCTAAAAACTATAGATTCGGCCTCTGTATCGAGAATAATGTTTGTTTCAATAATATTTTCCAAAAAATACTTAATGTACAGATTCGGCTTAGTTACAATTTTAATATATGTATAGATTTGAAGGGACTATATAGAACTAAATGTTACAATGTGTAGTCACACAATAATTTGACGATATGAATAATATCTATACATATAATAAAATTCTAAGTCAAATCTGTACATTAAATATTTTTTAGAAAATCTTATTGAAATAGACATTATTATCAATACAGAGGCCGAATCTATAGTTTTTAGAATTTTTGTCTGTCTGTCTGTCTGTCTGTCTGTTACCGCATCACAGAAAAACTACTGGACGGATTTTGATGAAATTTGGTTTAGTCATAGCTGTTTATCCGGGTCAACATATAGGATACTTTTTACCGCAGAAAAATATATCATTTCTGAGAAAAAATACAAAAACTGGTTAGAATAAAAAAACGATGATACGATATAGATTTTAGCAAGTTAACTTACTAAATATATCAAAAACTAATCAAAATAACTAATCTTGAAAAAGTTTATCAATAGCACTATTTTATTCATTAAAAAAATTATTTTAATGAATATTTATTTTTGTATTATTTAGGTATTTGTCAATAGATGTCGCCATGTGTCTTTAAAATACGTAGTTTTAATTCCAAAAAAAATGAATGTACAAATTCGACCTTTCTATGATTTTATTAGAATTACTACTAAATTACCCGCGGCCCCGCCCGTGTTTAAATTATCAAAAAAACAATATTTTTGGCTTTATAAATTAGTTACATCAATAGATATATTAAAATTTAATGAAGCAGCTTCTGTGCTTTAAATATTTTTTGGAAAATTTTATTCAAATACACATTATTATCGCTAACAGAGGCCGAACCTATAGTTTTAAGATTTTTTGTCTGTCTGTCTGTGACCGCATCTCAGAAAAATCTCTGGAGGGATTTTGAAGAAATTTGGTATGGTAATAGCTGGTTATCCGGGTCAACTAATATACTAATACGAGTATACTAATATATAAAACCTAAGAATTTGGTTTTGGTCATATGAACGCGGGCGGAGCCGCGAGCAATGCTAGATAATAATAATAATTTAATGCTAAATAATAAATCTTCAGTTTTTACAATAAGTATAATTTTATGTATAATCTACATTTTGTAAAATGCTCATATGTGTATATATAAAATATTTTATTTTTATATATACTTATTGATGAAACGATGATTCAACCTATAAAGTAAACGGGACATAACGGTTATGAATGTAGCTCCATAAGTCTTGTTTCCATTACTTGTCGACCATTCCCACAATTCAGATATATGTTCGTATCAAACTCTCTATTTCCATTTGTTTATTCAAATAAAACTCGCATCATTTATATCTGCCTAACAATAGGCTGTAAAACAGCTTGATAGTGTTATTAATGTGGTACAATTAATTTCGTTGTTTTGGTTTGGTCGTTCGACCTCAGTTAAAATGTGACGGGGTCATGTCAAATATTTTTATTGCGTAAATTACATTTTTTATTTAAAATTAGCACTGCCCGCGGCTCCGCCCGCGTTCTGATGACCAAAAACCAAATTCTTAAAAACTGCAATGTAAGAGTATACTAATACGCAAAACACATATTAGTATACTCTTGCATTGCAGTTTTTGTATTTTTTCTCAGAAATGAGACATTTTCCCGCTGTAAAAAGTATCCTATATGTTGACCCGGATAACCATCTATCACTATACCAAATTTTATCGAAATTGCTCCAGTGGTTTTTCTGTGATGCGATAACAGACAGACAGACAGACAAAAATTCAAAAAATTATAGATTTGGCCTCTGTGTCGATAATAATGTCTATTTCAATAAGATTTTCCAAATGTACAGTTTTGGCTTAGTTACAATTTTATTATATGTATAGACTATTATAACATAAACCTATTATTTTATAATTCTTGGGGGTAAAAAAGGATCTTGTGTCATCTTAAATCATCTTGTTGGTTTCTTTCTACACCTCACACTTTTTATAAAAAAATGTGTCTATGTTAAAATAAAAAACTTCTGTAAATCTATTTTTCCCTGTGCGTGCGTGAATTTGGTCCATGGCTTAGTAGGCAGTTACGCTCGCTTTAACAAAATTAGTAGCAAAAGATATTTTTTATTCCACAAAATGTGCTTTCGTCCGAATCGTCTGCACGACGAACGTGGCGATAATTGTAATCGCTAAATCATTTATTACTTTGTGTCTTATTTTTGAACTGACTATATTATTCTGACTACTTTTATAAATGCCAAAGTTTGTATATGTGTATGTTTGTCACACTTTCAAGCTGAAGCGGCTGAATAGATTTGGATGAAATTTACTACACACATAAACTATGATCTGGTTACTCTTAGTTGCACAGGCAGTGCATGTTTCCTCCCCAACATGCGTTCACCTTGTGGTGGCGCTCATTAATGTCCAGTAGTTCAGCTAGGCGCGAAACCAAGGAACGTAATGGGAGGTAGCCCACTTCGGTGGCGGTCGGAGCACCATGCAGGTTATTCCTGGTACTTCTCTGACGGCAGAGTAGACCGTTGGAGTAACCCCATAGTTGTTGTGGTCTGTTTCGGCAGACCTGCTGTCGGGGCGTCGTGGTTGATTGCGTAAGCGACCCTGCGACTATTAAGGTGGGGGAAAAATTGTTAGGCTTAGTGGGTAGTACCTACAGGATTTTCTAGCCGGTGAGTCCACACACAACAACCACTTGTATGTCTTAAGTTGGTATGCGTAGATGCATTTCCTAACGTTAAAAAAAGGCTGTGCATGTTTAGATATGATCATGTATACCTACATTACTATCCTCTTAGAATGTAGCACACAATTGAGCTACAATTTACACTAATCCATAGTTGTGTCGACACATCCTAGGCACGCAGCTGCGCAAGAGTTGCACCCGAACGGAACGGCCGCCATTGTTTTGCATATTATCTGAAGATCCAAACTGATTAGTGTCGATGTCCGATTCAACCAGTTTCGCTTTGTTATATTTAATGTTAGAATATGTTGTAGACAATACACACTTTAGTTATTCCGAAATTCGAATCATATCGGGGAATTTTATCGCCTACGCATCAAAAGTAATTGTATTATGTATTTAAATTTATACTATTCAACAGTAGGTCATGTCATGTATGCTATTTTATTTTGTACATAAATTCGTAATATAATTTATTGCTTTTTAAAAAATACCATCAAAATTAGTAATTGAAACCTCATCTATGGCCTATTTTTGAATATTTTAAGGAAGCCATCTAGATGATATCGAGAATGTTCTTAGAATTACATTTTAATAATAATTTATTAATTTTGCAGAGCAGGCTTTTTTTAGCAAATTAATCAGAGAGTAATCGGTGTGGCCCGTATAATGTTTATTTATCTCATTACAACTGTAAAAACGAACGGTATTTACTAAATCGAGAGCCAATGAGACCTACTTAATTTAGTTCTCAGACTAAAATGCATAATTTTGAACGCCGTTGCATTATTCGGATAGTGCCAGTTTAATGCTATTCGAACCATCAAAATTATTTCATTACGATCCCCGAAACTGCGACATTGATTGGGACTTGATTTTTTTCACAGCATAACTTTGTCTGTATTTGTGTTAAAGCAAATATTAATTATGCATTCTGCGTTATATTTCTAAATAATATTATAAATATTATTATCTAAAAACTATTTTGCCTTTATCTTTTTTGAAAAGAATGAAAAAGATATACATATACATACCAGTATATTATATACCTACATTTATTTATATATTTCATATTTTTTATGCAAACATACATTCATTTGACAATAAGAATAAGGTTTATATTTTATAATAAAAATAATTTATAATAATACTAGCAGAACCCGCGGCTTCGCTCGCGCTAAAACTACAAAAAAATATCTAAAAACGTACTTTCATATAAACTTTCATCATCTATTTTATCCCCATATAGAATGAATTTCGAAAAATGCTAAAACATATATTGATTCAATTTTATTATATAGCATTAATACCAAGTTTCAAGTAATTCTGATCATACATGATTTTTTGGATAGTATTATGACGTGTTTCGCGTGGGAATTAGATCATATTCCGCGGTAAAAAGTAGCCTATGCCTCCAGCCCTCCAACTCTCTCGACACAAATCACGCCAATCCGACTCTCCGTTTCGACGTGAAAGAAGGACAACAAACAAACATACTTTCACATTTATAATATTAATATGGATATGGATAACCAACATTTGTTTGACAGCATGACAGATTTATATAAAATACTAGCTGACCCGACAGACGTTGTCCTGTCTACACGTCTTTAATTTGAAAATTTCAAACTTTTTTTAATAAGCTAAAACATTCTGGACCATTTTGATGAAAATTATTATTCAAATTGTGAATCTAAACCATTCTCAGATCCCCTTGAACACACACAAAAAATTTCATCAAAATCGTTTGTCCAGTCGTTTGAGAGAAGTTCAGTGACATACACACTCACAGAAGAATTATATACATAAAGATAAAAAGAACCCCCAACCTCTAACACAGAAGCCAGTATTCAAGCGCCATAGTCGTTATTCATCACATTTATTGTTAGTATGATGATTTAACAATAGTGAGGTACACCAAAACAGCAAGCTCATGATTTGGCCTTCGCATCCGTTACATGGAATGCATAAACAACCGTTACTTCACTTATATCACTATATCTGAGTAACTTTAGATTTATACAGATATGAATGTATGTTGTATTACGCACCATGTAATCCAGTATCGTAGGGGCTAAATGCCTAGGCATTATCAATCGTTATTTTAGCGATAAGACATAATAGCGCCTTATACTAACTAGTACATACATTTTTATTTACGTGTTAGGTGATTTGTATTGATTTTGCCAGCTGTAAGTATTTCGATATATTACAATAATTACTTTTGTCTGATTTTTTTATCTGAGGAGTTTTGAAGCTGACTTCTGTTACATGTGCCAGTTTCGCTTTGTTATATTTAATGTTAGAATATGTTGTAGACAATACATCCTTTAGTTATTCCGAAATTTGAATCATATCGAATTTCGGAATAACTAAAGTATGCACCTCGATATGCTGAAGTTTCATATTCTGAGTAGTATTTTAGATAGATGTTAAGTTTGTATTGACCGTTCTTATATTTGTCATGGTTTGGTTAAGACAAAGTGTACTGAGATGATGTCTCAAAATTGCATAGAATAGACATCTGGAAAAGGGTCTATCTGTAGCTATTTAATATGTTGTGGATTATTTAAAATTTAAAATTGCTTAAAATATTTATTTATAACATATACCATTATCTGCTCAGCTTGGTACTATTTTCTTTGTTTACATATTTAAAATAACAAAAATATCGTAAATATGACGATATATTACCTTCTTAGATATAATATTATACAACTAACATTAATATTTTCATTGTCTGTACTCTTTATGCAGGTATTTTTTCTGTGCGCTAAATATATTAATAGTTAAATAGCGTGTTTGTAAGGATGTGCTAGAGATCGTGATCGTCGTCACATTGAATGCTAATTATACATTCACAACAACACTTTTATTAAAATATACAATACGTAAACAGTAAGTAATGTAAAATTAAAATTTTATTTTCCCAGATACTAAATGCGATAACGCTTAGATATGTGTTATTTAGTTTTATTTATCATTTAATAAGCGTGCTTTTCGTCTAAGTTTTATAAGTTGCCTAACTTATCTATAAGTTTTTTCTACGTTTTATAATTTAAAGGTGTAAGGAAAAAATAAAGCTATTTTTATTTCATTTATTGTATCATCTAATATTATCAGATTATGATGATAGCGGAACATTTAAAAACCACGTTAAAGAACATTCATAAAAACTGTTGTTATACTTCTATGGTCTTTTTCGCCTAGAATAATCAATTTTGCACCATTAATCACCAAAGTATGTACTTGTTATATATTTTCAAATTTAATAATCTGCTAATAACAATAATTGAAGAAAGCGTTGATAAATTTTAGCGCAAAATGCGAAACGCACAAAAACTAAATTTAGCGTACCAAGTTGGCAAGTGTAAAAACGAATGATTCTGCTCGGAATCAAGTGCACCTTTTGTAATTTTTCTTGAATGAAGGATACCCTACATTCTATGTCGTCGCTTGTACTACTATTAAAAAAACAGCATCAAAATTTATCATTTTTCATGAAACTATACATAATTTATATATATATATATATATATATATATATATATATATATATATATATATATATATATATATATATATATATTTAGTAATTATCTAAGGTTTAGAGACATTACAATATTAAATTAGAGCTAAAACCGATTCACAAAAATGAATAATACATACCTACCTGTATTCATAATATCAATAAAGCTTTAGGTACTAATGATTCATGAATTCTTGTTTTATTATTACATATAATAAATTTGTATTACTCATAGTTTACCTACTCGATAAAATGACGTAAAATATTTTTATTACGAGTATTATTACATCACGAATATATTTATTTTGTTTTTAAACGTGACATGTTTATTAATGATTTTAATTAAATACCGATATAAAAATAATAATTAAAAAACATAAAAAAACAATTGGCAAATTAAAATGATTGAAAACATAATTTAATTGAACACTCGGATCACGATGGCGTTTGTCCATTTATTTTTCAAATGGCAACACTATAACGATGAGGACTATAATAGAAGAGGAATTGGCTGACGTTATCGTTGTTAAATGTGATATTTATTCAGCCAGTGTGTCGTGTGATCCTCTAAGGAATATTTACGCGTATGTTCGTATTCCATGTAATTGACATTGGCAATATTCCGATCGCTTTCTTCTGTTTTGTATCAAGGTTAGTCTGCTCTCACCTATGCTAAGCTTGCTTGATGAGGCGCGTCGTCCCCCTTTCGACTTTCGAATCAACGTGACAACGATCGTGCTGCAAACTGAACTTATGAGTATTTTAGAAAATAAATTGTGAAAAGTGAAACAAATCTCAACATTTGCAGAGATTCACTTTTACTTTCGTTTGGCAATCAATATAAATAAAACTGGAAATTAACATAGACATGGTTTTAATTAAAACAATGATTAATAAAACATAGTACCTAATATTGTAAATTATTCCTATTATGCAATTCAACAAACAACTAAGTTCGATTCACTCTGATACAGTTACACATGTTACAGTTAAACAAAAGCGGTCTGATTACAGCAAATTGTAGGCTTTTCAACTTTTAACCGTCGCTTGGAAATGATAAATTATAGAGCAACTGGACAACTCAGTTGGACGGATCATTAAACAACGGTTACTTTCAGAAAACCATCGTTTAATGGACTATATATGACATGTTTGCAATAAAGACCGAGCGAAATCAAATGTCATACATCGTTGGAAGAAAAATGAAATATTTACGAGTATTTATTTAAACGACACCAAAGTCATTTACGGAGTGAGAGACAGCTGAATTATAATTATAGTGGTACCACTACTCAGTACAAGGCAGATAAACAAGTAGGTAATTAATTGACAACTATAACAAAAAATACAAGCAGATAATAGATATTTATATGTAAGTAATAAAAATAGCACTAATTACCTTGTTTCATTTACATATATACTATACATATACTTTGTTTTTTTTCAAAGGATACCTACTAAGTATTTTTATTAGAAGTTAGTTTTTTTTCTGTTTTTCTACATTATATCTTTTTTTTAATATATTATATAGTCAACAGAAATTTAAAGATTCCTATAAATTAAGTAATACATAAGATGTTTATTGTTTACTAGCATTGCCCGCGGCTCCGCCCGCGTCCAGATGACCAAAAACCAAATTCTTAGGTTTTACATATTAGTATACTCTTACATTGCAGTTTTTGTATTTTTTCTCAGAAATGAGATATTTTCGCGTGGTAAAAAGTATCCTATATATTGACCCGGACAACCAGCTATTACCATACCAAATTTTATCAAAATCCCTACAGTGGTTTTTCTGTGATGCGGTAACAGACAGAACGACAGACAGACACACAGACAGACAGACAGTCAGACAGACACACAGACAGACAGACAGACAAACAAAAATTCTAAAAACTCTAGATTCGGCCTCTGTATAGATAATAAATAATAATGTTTATTTCAATAAGATTTTCCAAAAAATATTTAATGTACAGATTCGGCTTAGTTACAATTTTATTATATGCATCGATAGTGTCCTAGCAACTTTTGTCGTAAGCAGCTGGCAATGTGACTAATTGTAAACTGGGCTAGAGAAACAAAGGCCGCATGCATGGTTTTGGACACTGAGAAACTCCGTAATATAATGCTTTAGCTTAATAGCTATGTGTTACCGTAAGATAACGGACGAATTCATGACCTTTTCATATTTTAAACTGTGCGAAACGAATGAAAGTTTTTATGTTTTGTTGGAATAAAAAAGTTACGTTAGATAAATCCATATAACCTCCTTTTCAGTCATTTTTATGACGTAAAGAATTGTACTAAAAATTTCTTTAAGCTTGACGTGGTAAGTAGTTATTTAGTTGTATTAAATATTCATAACATAATTTAGCAAGATTGTATTTTAAAGTATTCAAATTATATTAATTAATATATTTATAATTTTTAAACATGTTTACGGTATGCGGATATTATTATACTTCCATGGTTTGCATTGCCAATAGACTAGACCATGAACATTAAATATCAAATTCTGCATTTCTAAGGTACAATACCCGCTATACAAATATGTCTCCCGCAATTTGCGTAACACTCTCACGAGCACTGTTGTCCCGCTGCAAATTGCTATCCATTCATTTTTTACCACCCATACCGGATGCAGTTACAATAAGCATGATTTAGATTATGCGGGAACCGATGTCTATATTATAAGAAATCTAGGTTATAATAACTTTTTTACTGAATATCAAGATGAATCGATATTATGATACATAAATGTAATTCCTTTGCTATTATGGTCGCTCTTAATTGTTCAGATATTTTATCGAGATATCTAAACTATTTGCTCAATGATGCAAAAGAATGATTATGATTGAAGCAACATACTTTATCAATAAATTGTTAGTATTAGTGATAAGTCCAAGTTTGCACTCCTTTATTTAAAACAAATCGGATAACTGCGAGAGGTTCCTTCGTAGCATCAAACATTAAGTTAGTGTTATTTCTTGACTTACTGATTTTATTAGATTAAAAGTAAAATAACAGATATACACCCATCTACCATATACCTTTTGTTGATAGTATATAATATATTGCATAAACATAAGTCATGGGCTTTCTTAAAAATACAATGAAAACGATGTTAATCTTTAAATGTCAAGAAAATTTCGCAAAGGGGAGTTCAAATGAGAATTTGACTATTTTTTCATCTTCACCAAAAACATATTATTATATTGTTAGATTATTGTTTTGTCATTATAAATTACTATTAACTATGTATATTACACTACGTGTATACTGTTTGTAGCTTGTCGTACATTTTAGTTTATGGGTCCGTTATTTTAACAGAAAAACGATAAAAATATAAATATTAGTTTCTTGACATTAGATCGTCAAAAGCACGTAAAACGTATTGCGGTTAATAGGAATAGGAAGATACTGATCATTTGCAACCTCCGGCACTTCCCACGAGGTTACGCGCGGCCAAGGTAATTGTGCCATCAATAAGTATCTATTCGATATCATAATCTTCATAGACAAATCGGCACCTTGTTGTTTTTTGTCCCTTATAGCCAACAATCGCGGCCAGAATATTTAATATATTAATTTTATTTATTGGTTCTAGAGGGACCAAATTCCTGGCAAAAATTTCTTTATAAAGAAGATGAGCACAGAACGGTTTTTATAAATATTCGGATCCTAATATGGATAGGGATAGGACAAAGTCACACCCTAGAGATGAAAACTTTTACTCCTAATAAGAAATGAAAATGAAATCTCTTTTTGTAGGTAGAAATATGAATATTGATGTTTAAGCTTTTTATGTTATATAAATATATACTCGATATCCAATAGGCCGTTTTTGTAAGTAAAATTGATATATTAGCAACATAATTTAGCAAGTAGTAACAATGATATTCATTTAGTAAAGTAACATCATTAGGTATGATAAGTGTACCTACATAATATATTCTTGATTAACTTCCTCTAAAAAGTTTGTAATATATTTCTACTCTAGTTCATGAATATTAATAAAAGCGTATTTATTTATTTTGTGGGTAATTGGGTTTAGCCAACTTTTTAATGTACATAATTTTATTTTGTGTATAATTTTTCATGCAATCACAGTTTATTATATACATTTTTGTGGAATGCAAGATAGAACAACGATTGCAATAAACTTGCTACATACAGGCATACAACATTCATGTTGTAATATAGATTCTAATCTATAAACAATTTAATTCTAGCCATAAAACTTGCGGAGATAACTTCTATCAGATTTTAGCTGCAGAGTACCTACGTGGCTTCTATTACCTGTTTGCTTAACACCTGATGTGGATCCATTTACTTGAACGGACTAGTGTCCGACTTTCTTACATTTATTATTCGGCACAGCCTTCTTTTTACTTTTATTTAGTATTCGTCGAGTGATAAAGTTATTTTTACTTCACTTTCTTATTTTTCCGTAATGATACTTACCATTTCGAATAACGCGACTTCACTACCAACGTTTAGTTAGTACTCAAGATTAGTTCGGATTATTTACAGTGTGTTGTCATGGTCTGTATACATCCATACTTCCATACTAATATTATAAATGTGAAAGTGTGTTTGTTTGTTTGTTTGTTTGTTTGTTTGTTTGTTTGTTTGTTTGTTTGTTTGTTTGTTTGTTTGTCTTTCTTTCACGTCAAAACGCAGTGACGCATCGGCGTGAATTATTGTGTGGAGATAGTTAGAGGGCTGGAGAGTGACATAGGCTACTTTTTACCTCGGGATATTACCTAATTCCCACGGAAAAGCACTTTATAATCCAAAAAATATTTATGATCAGAATTACTCGAAACTTGGTATTAATGCTCTTCAGTAAAATTGAATAAATACGTGTTCTAGCATTTTTCGAAATTCATCCTATAAGGGTGTAAAATAGTGGATGAAAGTTTGTATGAAACTACTTTTTTAACCTATGCGAGGTTAGAAACTGACTAAACAATAATTAGTTTTTATCAATTCTATTCGATTGTTTCGATTGATTGATTCGATTTTTTTGTAGTTTCAGCGCGACCGAAGCCGCGGGTTCTGGTTTGCTATAAATGTAAGTATCAATGATGATGCTTAATATTTATCTATGTTTATGCAATTTATACGAAGTAGGTAGTTTTGATGCGTGTAGGTATAACGAAGGCGAAGCGCTTCTGCAATCACGTTATGAACGAATAATCTTGACCTACATACGGATATATTGTTTTAATTAAGATTTATAATTTTGACAGCTTGGGATTTTGCAGTTTAGTAAAAGTATTAATCATGTATTATCCAAAATAAGTGACATACATAGACGTGAAGCAATATTGTTTCAAAACATTTTATTTGTTAAGATTTCTTTCATAATTTATGTTTTACTAGCATTGCCCGCGGCTCCGCCCGCGTTCAGATTACTTTTGTATTTTTTCTCAGAAATGAGACATTTTCCCGCAGTAAAAAGTACCCTATATGTTGACCCGGATAACCAGCTATCACTATACTAAATTTCATCAAAATCTGTCCAGTAGTTTTCTCGTGATGCGGTAACAGACAGACAGACAAAAATTCTAAAAACTATAGATTCGGCCTCTGTATCGATAATGTAGTCTATTTCAAAAAGATTTTCCGAAAAATATTTAATGTACACATTCGGCTTAGTTAGAATTTTGTTATATGTACCTATAGATTATATGTATTTGAACATTTTTCTTTTCTAAATATATCTAATTCAAGTTTGAATAAAATGGTGTCCATTTCGACATTTTTGAAATATTTAATAAACATAATATTCTCTTTGTTGTCAGATGTGCGTCGGTTTACGCGTACTAAGAGATAAACATAAAGCAACTGTTGACTGAAGTGTTATCACGTTTAAATTATTTGGATTGTAAAATATTTTTCATGAAATATTTAAGGATTTACTTAGGAAAGCAAATATGTTTTTTTTTATACTTTTTGAGGTGAAATATTTAGTTTTGATTTTTAATACCTAAAAAATTTATTTCATT
Source organism: Brenthis daphne (assembly GCA_947093115.1). Classification (NCBI taxonomy): domain Eukaryota; kingdom Metazoa; phylum Arthropoda; class Insecta; order Lepidoptera; family Nymphalidae; genus Brenthis; species Brenthis daphne. The sequence continues at coordinate 26,130,778 of OX352477.1, read as the reverse complement.
CAAGTAACCAAATTTAAGTAAGAGAGTATGCCTTGTTGACCTCTATCTAGTGATAAAGGTCAACAAGGCATATATCATATAGGCTCACTGGTAATCGTACCTTCCTAAGTAGCAAAGCTTGCAACTTTCATTTTAATTTGTACTTATATAACGAAAAAATTATCAGTATCATTAATTAACCTTCTCATTTATCAAGATAAAAACGATTTATTTTCTTTGGTGAGCCGTTTTAAAGGCAATCTACCTTGAGGCAGCTTTGCTTTGGTATGGGCGCGTCCGAGACAGGCATTTTAATGATAGCATACCGCTACAGTGGGGTCGAGAGACACTTACTAAACTAAGAGTATTATTAAAGTAAGGTGTAAATTATACATAATAACATGCCACATTTAATATATACATATAAATATTATTAGAAATTTGTATGATAATCACATATGTAATGGGTAAGTATTTTAGTTTTCTAAAAACATAAGAGCTCGGTTGGATAAAACATTTTATTTTACACAAATAAAATCTATATTTAATATATATTTTTCATAAATTTCCGAGATAGTGAAATTTTTTTTTTTATATTTACAAAATATTTACACACAGCAGCAACTATTGTAATATTTTGTGATTAAAAACAATGATTAATTTCATCTCGTCACAAGCTAATACACAATCAACTGCTTGCTCGTTCGTAATTAAACGCTATGTTTATAATAAAATTAATTATTAAGACAACTTGCTCAGGTAACAGTTATTAATTGCCTTCGTCAGAACATATCTCGTTGATTAACTACATCAATTAAAATCATGCCTATATGCGATATATGTAAGTGTTAAATACTGTATTGGTATATTTTGCATTTTTGAATTCAAATATGTCCTGTAATAAATGTCGATTGAATTCTCATATACGTACTTGCTACTACATATATATTGGCGTGTGCAATGAGTCAATGACTAATGAATTACTCTATTTGAGTGTCTACTTGGTCTATTAGCTTAACTAAATGTACAAAAAGTCCCCAGTTTCAACCGCGGTTCGAACCAAAAAAGTAATTTCAAAATAATTTTTCTGTCAAAGTAATACGCACAAGTAGTTTGGAATTAGACGAAATTTTTTTTGTGCCTTGATTTATCTCTGCTTTTGACCATCCCATCAGGCAATGAGAGTGAGGGAATGTAAAATGTAAATAACTATACTATATTATGATATTAGCACCTTGACCGAAATTAATCAAGATATTATTTATTACTTCTTCCTTTATTTACTCACTTTGAATTATATATTTTTTAACTTAGTGTAGTTAAGTATTGTTTAGTTATTTATATCATACTTTCAGACTTATTTATATTACTTTTAAATCTATAGACTTTCTATAAAATAGATACCTACGATGAAACGATGATTGAATTAAAATATAGTACAACAAAAGCCTCAATTCGACAAGAAGTTTACATTTCACCTGTAGAACCCGTCACGTCACTCGCTTTATGCCTTATTGTGACAGATAGATAGAAAGTATACCTGTGTTTTCTTGCGTCTTCTTACCCATGGAAATATAACCTTTATATTAGCGTTTTTAAGGTTGAGAATCTAATTAAAGTATATAACAAAAATATTTACATAGTTTTATTATGGGGATATGCGTGGAATTGTCATGTACGTGAAGAATCGCATTGTTATAAATTCACGACTTTTATTCGTTAGTTTTAACTTTTAACGGAATTTCTAACAATAAGATAAACAATTTTTTTTTTGAAACTAGAGCTTTGTTTTATTTGCTTATGTACCTACTTAAAAGTTAAAACGCTAAAAAAAATCTCGTTTATTTAAATATTCCAACTTAGTAAGATATTTATACGTACGAGGATTTTAATCTATCTTCTTATAAGATATAAGAAGTCCGTTATTATAAAAAAAAACGCTGCATTAGTGATGTAGCTACTTACTGTCAATAGGAAGTGATCGACTATACCTACACGCACTATGGTCGATCAATATTTAATTTATAGACAGGAAGGAAGTTATTGTTATTCAGAGCTAATAGAGTAATTATGTTGTAATTATGAGATATGTTAAATGTTAATTATATACATAAATTCCAAGAATATATTTAAAAAAAAATCATATATACTTTTAAAATAAGCTTAATGTTTATTTGTGTATGAAAGAAAATATGTACAATACAATATACATCGCTTTAAGTATTTAATATATTTACACTAATAGAATTTTTTTTTGCTGTAAATATTAAATTGATTTGCAACGGTTGTTCAAAAAATGTAAATCTGATGACAAATATTCAACTTTATTTTTTTTAAAGATTAGAATGTTATGAACTTAGATGTTTTAATTGGCATATTTGCAAGCCATTACAAAGAGAATTAAATATATTGTATATAAGCTGTCAGTCGATACGTCTATTTTTGGCATCATAACTCCCGTCGTCGGGATGGGCAGATTCTGATGCATCGTTTCAGCACGATGGCTTTTAGCTATATTTAAGGAAAATATATCCAGCTATTCCAGAAAATGAATTCTTTTACGAATTTTATGAATAACTATGAGAATTTCATATATAGTTTTTGTGGTCTGGAACTTTTTAATAGCTTTTTTAATTGACTTGAATACTTGTATTATTATTATGATTTCCTATAATCCATCATAGATGGACTAATATCTTGGACATTAACGTTGAGACAATTCTACTATCATTAGAGCTGGATCTGTAAGAACTTTCAAGTAACTCGAAAGCTGAATCCGCAATAATGCTTCGTGTGTGACGTTAGTTGCATCACAGATCATATAATACTATACTATTGCATGAAGTATATTGGCGTATTTAGATGTCAAGTTAAAATAATAATCTTCCAACAATATAGCATATGTTCCTTAAGCGTTTAGGCAATATCGTTATTGAAATTATTAGCTACTTTTTACTTCGATTTAAATCGATTTTTCTTTTTCAGGAATCGCTTTACATGTCTACCTACGTGTTTTTTTTTTAATTTTAAACTATAACTTGTTAAGAAACCTATGAGGTAAAATCTTCCTCGTCGTAGGATGAAGTGTTTACCGGCTTCTTTCGCAATATCCACAGTTAACAATTTTGTCATTTTTACTACTTTACGCCGTTGTAAATGTTTCCTTTGCAAGTTATCCCACAGCTACTTGGTAATTATATTACTAATAAATACATAAGATTTATATACCTATCAAAAGGAAATCCGGTTTCGTAAATAACTTATTTAATTTAAGAGTACTTAGGTACTAATCATTGCTAAATATCAACCATCCTTCTCTTAAAAGCAATAAAAATTGATTGACAGCCAAGAAAAATATACCGTAACTGAAGCGAAGGGATGGAAACCGATTTTATACGAATTAGATACACTATTTACGTGACTCATTTTTGTTTGATTTTTATTCGTGACTAGCAATTGGTACCCGCCCGCGACTTCGTCCGCGTTCAAACTTCTGATCGTACCAAACTTCACAGGATCACCCTCTGGTCTAATCTGAGGATATCATGAAAATGTCATAAAAAATGCTCTAGCCGTTTTGGAGTCCATAGAGAACATATATGAGTAGATGTCGTTTTTTCTGCTACTACAATGAAAAAGTACTAGTAAGGTAACTATTAGTACACTATTGTACGGTATTGTATGCAGCCGTTTTTAACGTCCCACTCCTGGGCACGAGCCTCCCATCGATACGAGTGAGATCCGGCCCTAGTCACACGCTGGCCAACTGTGGGTCAGCGGACTTCACAGACGTCTTTCGAAAACTTGCTAGGTTGTCTCAGACACGGAGGTTTCATCGCGATGTTTTCCTACACCGTAAGACAAATTATTCCCACCTGAGAATATCAGAGATGCAAGACCGGGAATTGAACCCGCTTTATTAAGTTTCCCAAGCGATGGCGTTACCACTGGGCTCTCATTGCCTTTGTGTATTGTATAATATGAAAATGAAATTTTCGTCAAATCGATAGCGTTGGGTTCTAAATATAGAAAACATTCAAATGTCATTACTAATAAATTCTAGCCTTGCGGCAAGGACGTAAAAACGTGTTCCAAAATTAATGAAAAGAGGAAGGTGATAATGTTAATATAATATAGTTGTAGTAAATAGTCATAGTATTTATTACACAGTAAACAACAATTTAAAAATTAATAATTTTTCAACAATTTCTTATTTGCAGTAAATGCATAATATACATAATATTCTATAATGCGTATTGCGTACATTACTAGATTTCATAATAATCGAGATAAAAGCGAAAGTTGAACCATGTGTAATGTCAATACACATGTCAGTTGTCATTTGGTTGTTCAAACAAAAACTGGCTGACCCACTGTCGAGTGGATTGTAAAGAAAATTCCTTTTCAGAAATATAATTTATAGTGGTTTTATAAAACCAGAATTTAATGTTTTACCGAAACTTTGTACTGAAAGATTGTTGTTGAAAAACTACACAATCAACAGTTTAGGTGTAGGTTTATTGAAATAAATATAACAACGCTAAAATACATGATTTGTAGCTTGTATTGGAACCGGATAGGACTAAGCATTCCATTGGCATGAATATAATTTGAGCTTGCATCATTTTTAATATGTATATATAAGTAAATAAGAACAAAATACGTGTGTCAAACAAAATTTTAATAATCTGTTACTGCTAAATTATCGCAATATATTTCTTTTAAAAACGCATAGTAGTAGGTAGAAGATTACTTCATATGTTGTAAATTGTAAATAATAGAATATCTCATAATTTTTCTAGCCCCAAGCCGTTTAAAGACTCTTGTACACGCTTATAAGGATTAGGTACGTTTTAACGGTTAGTATGGTATATAAAGAGTATATGTTATAGCCTTCCTCAATAAACAGGCTATCTAATGCAAAGTGTTTTTTCCAAATCGGATTAGTAGTTCCTGAGATTAGCGCGTTTAAACAAACAAATATTATTATGGATAAATAAAAAAATATAAATTTGGTGATTAATTTAGGAATAAGAAATATAAATTGCTTTTGATTTTTGCATCGATACACTATTATAATATAACATTTATAATAACTCTTAATTTAAGAGACTGCTATGATAATTTATGCAAAAATAAAGACAATAATATGATTTAAATATGTATTATAATGAAAATAACTCGTTTGAAGCGATTTTAAGAATTTCTAACAAAAACAACCACAACAACCAAAACAATTTCTAATAATATGCATACTAATATGAAAACGTTCTAATATTTTGTATAGATATTGATAAAATATTTATTAATTTTGGTCCTGTCTCAGTCAATTTAAAAGTAAGGTATTAGGTAGATACTAGATACCTATAAGAAAAATAGCTTAGCAAATTCTTAATGTAGTTAATCATAATATTATAACGTAATATATCCTTTAAAATATTTGAAGGATTACATCATAACGTGTAACTGTAGGCGTTGACTTATGGTTATAATATTTTACATTGTTTGAAGCATTATGGGATAAACACTGAAAACTATAGGCAAAACTAACAATGATTAGTACTAATATCTTTCCCAAGTATAACTAACGTAAAATAAATATCCTAGGTGCGATATGCATAACTACTACTAGTATCAGAAAATATGTATAAAAATAAACGTAGCACAGTTTGTTCTTTCGAACTTTATTTTTTAAGAGGATAGAATTGCCCAAATCAAAATATTATTAGGTTTCATTAAATTTTACGGAAGGCGAAATATTAAAAATAAACAAAATACTGATGTAAATTTACAACCCACGAAGTTATTAACGTCGTCATACCTCCTTAGTCCTTACATGTAAATTTTATTTCTTGTGGGATTGGTAGAAGATAAGTATGCGTATAATGATATTTATTGGTGTAAAAAATGTGAATTTGTTGCATATTTTATGAATGAAAATAACGCGAATGAATTTATGAAGACAAGATATTAATTTGAGTTAATCAAAGTTTCTTTGGAAATCATAATTGTGCTTACTGTCTTTTATATAGATGTGCCTTTAGTTAGATTTCTCAGATCGCGGCGAGTGTAGGTACCTATTATTACATTTGGCTTGGTACTGACTTCAAACCTATCAATAAAATCTTTATTAAGTTATTTCATACTTTTTAGTTTTTGAAGTCGGTTTTTTAAATGGAGTTTTTTTTATTTACCTTTAATATATATATGTAGGTCGACAATGTGTGCTAACTGCAGTTAGCGAAATTTCTAAGCTTATTGTGTTGTAAATCTCAGCGATTTTGTACAAATATATCTTCCTAATGTCTAATTAAATATATGTTGTTAGGTAGGTACTGTCATTATTTTCGCATTTCCTATTCTTGTACAAATTATGAGGAAAAATAATTTTGTCAAAATATTTACCATTGGCCTCATAAGCTGTACTTAAAAAACAAAATTCAACACTTGAAATAAAATAGTCCATACTTAATATTATAAATGTGAAAATGTGTTTGTTTGTTTGTTTGTTTGTTTGTTTGTTTGTTTGTTTGTTTGTTTGTCCTTCTTTCACGTCAAAATGGATAGACGGATTTGACGTGATTTTTTGTGTGAAGATAGTTGGGGCTGGAGAGTGACATAGGCTACTTTTTACCTCGGGAGATTACCTAATTCCCACGGGAAAGCGCGTTATAATACAATCCAAAAAAATATTTATGATCAGAATTACTTGAAACTTGGCAGTAATGCTCTTCAATAAAATTAAATAAATACGTGTTATAGCATTTTTCGAAATTCATTCTATATGGGGGGTAAAATATGGGATGAAAGTTTGTATGAAACTACTTAGATAATTCTTTGTAGTAATTAGCGCTTCCGAAGCCGCTGGTTCTGCTAGTACAATATACTTAATTATCTAACGTCATTTAAGAATGACTTCATGGATTTGTGGAGGAAAATGCTCAACATTTATTGGTACGTCGAATCACTCTCTATTTGAATAGTTAATAATTTCAAATTTGTTATACCTATCAGTTGTTCATATATCTCTAATTTATCTTGATATCAACAAATGTGACAAACCGAAGCTAATTAAAAGTCTAATACTAATTACATATGTTAATTTAATATGTTGGGACATTAACACACTGCGCCATCTAGTTCCATGGTAAACTACTACTATGAAATACATACATATTATAAATATAAACACCCACGACTGGAGTACAAACATTCGTGCTCATCACACAAATGAATGTCCCCAGCGGGACTTGAACCCGCGACCGCTGGCACAGCAAGTACTACTACTAGTACTAGTACTAGTCACTACAAACTGAGCCAAACGTATCGTCGAATGTTAATTTTAAAGTTAAGGAATATGACGGTATTCCCAGAGTTTTCTAATGTAAATACAAACACATTTATGTTAAAGACTATCAACTCCACTGAGAAGATGGGGACAGATTTTTCATTTAAAAAAACATATTTATGAATAAGCGGAATTATGTTTGACGAAAAATTATTTCTAGAAAATATTTAGATATAACATGAGCTTTTACTAGTGGTCTCAAATTTTTGACCAGCAGTTTATATTAATTATACCTTTTAGTCAAAGTTTTATTTACAATACATTTAATTACAATATACTTAATTACCTATACATTTTAAATACAAAACAAATGTACGTTTAATTGACCGAGCGAGCGAAGAGTTTCTGCTTCAAGTCTAGCAAAATTTACTTTCCTCTGTCAGTTTGTTGGCACTCCTCCTCTACAGTTCGTATTTTACAACCGATTTGGATATCCAGGTTTTTCGACTTTTTGCGTCGGGACTTTTTGATTGGAGGGGTACTTTCGCCAAAAAGGGGCAAATAGTGGGTTACTGGATATCTTCGCTTTATGAGATCCAATTTCGATGGTTCTTTATTTATTTGAGAGGTAGTAACTTTATGTTGGTCTCATAAACATTTGGTAAAGATCTGATGAGAATCTTCGACGTGATGAGCAGAATAGCTCCTCAAATTGCAGTTTATGCTCGCGAGATTTATTGTTAGTAGAACTACTTGTTATTACTGTACAAGTCATGTCGGCGTCGAATGGTTGATATATAGCCTTATAGTTGATATAGAAATTGCTTTTTGAAGACATGTAATAAAGTCTCTCAGTAATATATTTTGATATAGAACTACTTAAAATAAACATTATTATATTTTAATATAAATAAGCTACTCATAAAATATTATCGTAGAAAGTCAGCATGAAGTCATCATGAAGTGTTCGTTAGCGGAACTCCATAAAATATCTAACCATCAATAAAGACTAGAGTTAAACACTTCAATACAATTATATTAGTGAAGCTATAAATTAAAACACAAGCTTCTAAACACAAGTGCAAATTATGTTGCTCTTTTATTTTAATAGAAAATTTTTGTTGTTGTCATGAGATGTGAAGATTATAATTTATATTTTGTTTATACCAAAAGTAAATGAAAGCACTTGTGTACAAACTTTGATGAACTTATTTAGTAAGGGTAAACTAATAATTAGTTTACTGTTGATCTTAATATTATAAATATAAATAAATATAAGGCATAAAGCTTAAACAATTCCAGTAATATATGTATGGCCAATCCATTTACACAAAATGCGATATTAGTCACGTTCAAGATCAAACTCTTTACATTGAAATCTGCGGTTTCAGGTTTACCGAAGGGCCGGGCATTGACCTTAAGGCGCCAGCGCGCATACCGCAAGTAAAAATAGACCGCAGCCTGCGCACGCGTTTCAAATGTAGTTGCTAATCGGGAATGCATGACCGGAGAGATGCCTTGAGACCAAGGCATCGTGGGCAGGATTTTTAGATTTTCTCTACTTGAAGCTGACATCATAATTTATAACCTTATGCTTTCGTCGAGATAAGAAACCTAAATGACAACCTAAACCTTCCTAAACGACACTAACTATAAATCTATTGGGTTAAGTGGTAGGTACACTAAAGCAATCCTCTAATTAAATTCGTAAGTGTTAGAGGCCGAGAACTTACGGTAAAGATTCTTCTAAGCTCAGAAGTTTTCCCCAAATGTTGGTGAAATTGAAACTCGTTAGGTTCTACATAAAATAGTTTAGGAAATTTCATGAATTATTTATTATTTGAAAAATGATTTTTAAACTACCCAATTAACGTCCCATTTCTAGACACAAGCGTCCCTTCAATACGAACATTCATCACGAATTTCACATCACGAATTTCGCATGTCTTTCGAAAACTTGCTAGATTCATTCAGACATGAAAGTTTCTTCAAGATGTTTTCCTTCACCGTAAGATAAGTGGTAATCATGTTAGAAATGATTCGCACAAGAAAATCTCAGAGGGGCGAGACCCTGGATTTGAATCGTTTCACTCGGTTTCCCAAGCGAGCGCGTTACCACTGGGCTACCACTACCTATACTGCCACTGTCCCACTCCTTATCAATCCCTCTCAATTGAATTAAATCTTTTAAAAAATGTTTTGGAAAAAACATCTCGTCGTAAGTAATTTTTAGAAATTCATAAATAAAACCTAACTAAATAATAGTTCTGTTATCGGGTATACTATGAATATCTTCACTCGTTATATTTGACGATAAAACCTAATATTATACAATAGACAATATAGCGGCTTTGGACAGTAAGAAACTGCATTAATAAGTCACGCAATCGTCAAAGGGATGTCTCAGTCGGCGTGACGAAAGGCAATGTCACGTAAGTAATACATAACCGTTTTCAATTAACATACAAAGGCAGCTCGCCCACCGAGGCTTGGGCATAATTAACTCTCGACTTACCTTTTACGGGTCTAGATCTCAGTCAATACCTTTCGAGAAACTTATCTAACTCTACAATATACGGGCGGTTGAATAAATCGATACTAATTTAAATAATATTAATTCACTATGTCGAATGGTAGCTAGAGCATAGCTAAATGTATTGCGTACCTATTCTATTTTTTTAAATACATACTTACAAGTTAAACAAAACTTATTTCATATTGCTTGTATGTTATAATAGCTATGTAGTACTAAAAATCGTAGAATTAAAAATAATTTTAAACTCTGTAGATTTATAATATATCTTACTGCAGTACGTTTACGAAAAAATGGGGAAACCGTGTTGAGTCGTGTCTCAACATCCTGTTCAACTATATCCAAATCAAAGCGTGCAATAAAAAAAGTGACTGCTTTAGCAATTATAATAATCAATCATTACTCAAATTGGTTATGCGTTTTACGGGAAATTGCTATCGATTATTACCACTTTAAATAAAAGTCCAAGACCTAAATACTTCCTAACATTAAGGTATGAATCAGCCAAACTTCGCGTGGACTCGCAGATTTACACGCAACTCTAACCGGTAGCATTGAGGTGAGGGTCTAGCTCCCAAAACATATCGTGAGACACACGTAAGAGGCAATGACATGAAACCGGTTGAGTGTCTTTGAATACCGTAAGGGTACTTGCGTAGTTTTAGAAGACTTAATGGTTACTATGATTTCATTTTATTATAATAACAGTACATGGTAAAACTGCGTTTTTCTTTTATTGTAATAGACATGTTGTAAACCTGTATAACATTTACAAACTCAATACTTTTGTTATTACATAACGTTTTTGCTTAGAAGAAGATATTCTAATTCAATCCCAGTTATGATGGTGAGTACAATTAAATCACTCTCACAATATATCAAAGCTATTTGTTTCAAACGACATGAGCAAGTATCGAGAGATTTTAATTTCACGCCAGTTATTTCTTGACGATTTCATTATGTGAATCATATGATCTGAATCTCCAATAGAACAATGGCAGTCTCACGGGTTGTCTCGGTGAATATAAAGGTCTGGTTCAAGGCCTAAATTACTCTTTGTTAAAACTATAATATTTTCCTATTCATTTGCTGATGTCACTAGGAAATGATACAAGGAACTATATGACACGTTAAAGTTCTTGTATTACGTAAAACTAAGAACCTAGCAATGATTGCTATTTGCAAAGTAATGTATCTTGAAAGTATCTACATATCTATTAAGTTACGTACTTTGTAATCAGCTTCATAAAAAATAAAGCCCATATTGAAACTTCTTTATAATATCTACAATATCATGCAACAAAAAATGATAAATTGAATTACAACGTTAAGAATAAATATTCTTTAAACTAGCATTGCCCGCGGCTCCGCCCGCGTTTAGATGACCAAAAACCAAATTCTTAGGTTTTACATATTATTATACTCTTACATTGCAGTCTTTGTACTTTTTCTCAAAAATGAGACATTTTCCCGCGGTACAAAGTCCTATATGTTGACCCGGATAACCAGTTATCACCATACCAAATTTCATCAAAATCCGTTACGTTAAAGTTCTTGTATTACATAATACTAAGAACCTAGCAATGATTACTATTTGCAAAGTGATGTATCTTGAAAGTATCTACATATCTATTAAGTTACGTACTTTGTAATCAGCTTCATAAAAAATAAAGCCCATATTGAAACTTCTTTATAATATCTACAATATCATGCAACAAAAAATGATAAATTGAATTACAACGTTAAGAATAAATATTCTTTAAACTAGCATTGCCCGCGGCTCCGCCCGCGTTTAGATGACCAAAAACCAAATTCTTAGGTTTTACATATTATTATACTCTTACATTGCAGTCTTTGTACTTTTTCTCAAAAATGAGACATTTTCCCGCGATACAAAATCCTATATGTTGACCCGGATAACCAGTTATCACCATACCAAATTTCATCAAAATCCCTCCAGCGGTCTTTCTGTGATGTGGTAATAGACAGACAGACAGACAGACAAAAATTCTAAAATCTTTAGATTCTGCCTCTGTATCGATAATAATGTCTGAATATCTATTTCAATAAGATTTTGCGAAAAAATATTTATTGTACAGATTCGGCTTAGTTACAATTTTATTATATGTACCAATAGTTTAAAATTTTGAGCGCAATTCCTTAGGTACAAATATTTTCTCTGTCGAGTATAATTTTTTTTCCATAACATTCAAATTCAATGTTACATTTAGGTCAGCAGACGAGTTGGTAGAGTCACAAATAAATACGTATAACATTTAATTGCGATCCAATAAAAATACTCAAAAAGCTTGCTTTTATATTATTTACACAAACTTTTTGAATTACCGTTTTTAGGATTCGTGCTCTGATATTTTATTTATTTGAGAACAATACCACTCATATTTGAGTTAATTCTGCTGAAACAATGGCATCTGATGGTGCAGTCGATAGACACTGTTGAACCAACCTTTTGAGGTCACATCTCAATTGTCAAACTAAGATAAAAGGCACTTCCTAACAAAACTACATCACTCGCTGTTATATTAAATTATACCTAATATAATAATAAAAGATAATAATGATTTTGTTTTTGTCATTAGAACCCCGAATATACCAAAGAAGATAATCAAATTGGACAGTATAAATAACAAGCTTGACATTGATGGTATTTACCCATTTTAAGTTCGAGAGTCCAGATTAATGAGGTTTTCAAAAACATATCAACATCTGATATCAAAACATGGAGTATTAGTTGGAGTCGATAATTTAACAAACAAACCATTTGAGCTAAGGCTTTACATAGAATTATGTATTAGCGATATTGGATAGTGTAAATATTGTGTTTCGACAGTCTCTCATGACGCCACACGCCTACATCCGACCAGACAGTTTGGTGAATAGGACATGTCCAATGTCATTTTCAGGTGGAAATGACACAGTTTACTTTTACTATGTTTTGCATAAATTAAAGGTCACATGTTTGTTAGATCTGTTACTGTTTTTGACAAATATGTACGAATTACTAATCTCACAATGGAAATAATATGTGTTGCGTAATGCATTCATTATATTTAGTATTTTTGGATATTCATGATAGAAGATACATATATTAATCAATCTATACATATAATAAAATTGTAACTAAGCCGAATCTGTACATTAAATATTTTTTGGAAAATCTAATTGAATTAAACATTATTATCGAGACAGAGGCCGAATCTATAGTTTTTAGAATTTTTGGCTGTTTGTCTATTACCGCATCACAGAAAAACCCCTGGAGGGATTTTGATGAAATTTGGTATGGTGGTAGCTGGTTATCCGGGTCAACATATAGGATACTTTTTATCGCGGGAAAATGTCTCATTTCTAAGAAAAAATACAAAAACTGCAATGTAAGAGTATACTAATATGTAAAACCTAAGAATTTGGTTTTTGGTCATCTGAACGCGGGCGGAGCCACGGGAAATGTTAGTAATTATATATTAATTTAAATTAAATAATAGTATATTTCAGACTATATTATGTTATACTTTAATTTTAAACACTTATTTTTATTTGTTACAGCAGAAATGATAAACTCGAATACCGACTATGTGGAGACATGAATATGCAGAATGCTCTCTGAAAGTGTCGAGATGATACACGTAAGTTGATTTTTTTAACTATGCACTTTACATAAAGCAAGCAATATTTAAAATTAAAATAAATCGATATTAGAAGTCATTAAGGTTTTTCAGAAATCTAAATCAAACAAAAAATAAAGTTGTCTATAAACTTTCTGTTTTGTATGAATAATACCTATAAATTTTATATTTTTACTTTAATTATACTAAATATATTTTTATTTCAATTTATATTAGTGTTAAGAATGTCACAATCGGCACTGGGCTTAGGCGGTGAGCGGCGCTACTCAGTGCCCTCTAATCCAATGATGCATGATCCAAGGGGCATGCACTCTGAAGATCTTCACGCTTGGTCCATATACAGGTATTACATTATATTTATGAGTCATGATAAATATTTTTACTGTTATAAAATTTATAATAATCAAGGGTCGATATTAAAAAATCTTGGTTTTTGTTTGTCTTTCCTTAGATTTAGAAAAGAGTTGTTATATTCATAAAGAAATTGTATAATCAGAAAGTTAATTTATAGAAACGAACATATAATTTAAAAAACAAAATCACAACAATTAGTAAAAACATAAAATTTAATCTAACATTCGCACAGATTCGATAAGAGATAAGTTATGAATTAACACATTTACTTATTATAATTTGTGCTTTTTTTTTTTTTTAATTAAACTTATAACTCAAGTTTAATAAAAACTATAATTATTTAATCTAACCGTATTTTATTGTTATTAATAAATGAAAAACTGACATAATATAAATTGTTTGCAGGCAAAACCTAAATTCCGATTTTACCGACAGTGCACTCGGTAGCACTGACAAAAGTCCTTTGCCATATGGAAATTTCCAGTTACGAGACACCACAGTTCAATCTATTCTTTCTCACCCTCGATATGGACCCAAGTAAGTGCTAAAGACCTAAATACTTCAATTACTACCAGTTAACATTCTAGAGCTATATGTAGTAAATGTTATATCTGTATTATCCAAAATGGTTAATATTTATTTTAATATTTTCCATAATCATTGATAGTATGTATCGCAATATACAGGTGTGTGGTTTTATGTTTAGTTTATTTAAATACGAGTGTAAAAACTTTATTATAAAAGTTTTATGAGACTGTGTTTCATTTATGTACCTATGCATTTTATGAAAATAATATTATTCTGTTAACTTTCGGTAAATATTTGAGATTTAAATTTTATTATAAGTAGCATGTAATAATATATGTATATATAAATATTTTAATACATACATTAAAACAGCTAAAATTTATTTCTTCCAGATCAGCTCTCGGTTCCAATATGTACACATACCTTAAGTTCGGCTTGCCGCGTGTGTTTCCCCCCAATCATAACGGCTCACAGAGATCTGGAACGCCCAAACCGAAAACCTCTATTGGCAGCGGCATGAAATCTGTGCCGAGGTATATAATTATCAACTAAATAAGTATAATTATAAGATAGCTAGTCGGCTCTTTTAAAATTCCACTGTTGAGTCACTGTTTAATCAAAGAGGCCATAGTACACTACGCTATACTGTAGGTACGCCGTTCCATGTGGTGGTTGGTGGAGTTCACAAATCACACGTATTCTAAAACAGTTAAATTCTCGTAGACATGGAAGTTTTCTCACAATGTTTCTGTTAATCTACCTACTAATTTAAAAAGTATTACAATCCAGTTACATAGAGCAAACGTGTTTGCTTAGTTAAATAAGCTAAAGCCATGTAAATAGGGTCATTTTTGTTTTTAGAGCTAAGTTTTTAGCTTTAAGTAAGTTACGATCGGTAATATGTAACTTATGTAACAATACTTACAATACTTTGTTAATATTTGTTTCCTTAGAATACAAAGACAAAGTCGTGGCGTACGCGAAAATTCCTCTGGTTACGATAGCTCGGACAATGAAACGTCTACAAATTATAAATACAGTCGAAAATACAGATCGGATCCTGACTTTAGAATGCAACAAGTTCATCCATCCTACCAGGTAAGTACATAAAATAACTTGGATAGTTGTTCCTTAAGAAAGCTTAATAAACAATGAATGAATAAAGATTGAGTTAATATAGTAAAATAATGTTAATATATCAGCTTTTAGGAGGGGCATTGTAATATAGTGGGTATAATAATATTATTATAATTCTAATTTATAGCAAGCCACAGGAGTGCCATTGGTTGCGATGCAGCAAGCGGGTATACGTAATGAGGGTCACTGGTCTAATTCTAGGCATAAATCTGTTAGTGAAGCCAATTTACTGGGAATCGAATCTAGGCCCAATCGATCTTATACGAACAGACGGAACAGTGTTGCGGATTTCCTTCCTGATAATGATCATCAAAGGTAAACATTTTTAAATTCTATCAAATTATGGTCGGAATTAAATGTTATTTTTGCTATAATGTCACTGCCCTAGAATTAATGTGAATTAAATAAATATTAAGGTTTTATTTAAATCAAAGATACATGATTTTCCAGTTCCATTTACTTATAAAGCTAGGCTCATGCTGATTGATTGGATTTACCAAAGTTAGGCTATATTATTATGAGCTAAGTTCTGGGAGCTAACTCTGTAATTAATAACAGTTATTTTAAATAATCGTTTTATTGTTTTTACGAACTTACTTCTAAAATTTTAGTAGAACGACGAGAACATAGTAATTATTCGAAAAACTGTGGCATTTTTGTATTTTCACATATTGCCCTGTGTTACATCTTTACTTATAAGGAACACTTTAGCAATAGGAAGGAACTTCAAATTCTGGTGAGGTTGGTATTTTTTTTTGCAAAGTGGTCTATCTCTTTCTCACACATCGCAATCTTCTAATAAATGTTGAATGGACAATTATCCTTAAGCACTCTTCAAGCGAGCTATTTTGATGTAAAGACCTTCTACACTCGCAGATTCGTAATTAAACAAATATGAAAATGATCTCATAAGAAGATTCTATTTTAGCTACCTCATGCCATCATCTCATCTCGGCGGTCGTATGTCCAAAGCGGGTAGTCACATGTCAGTGGCTCAGTCTAGGAAACATTCGACCCTACGGCCTGGCGACCACTTGGATGGATACACACATTCCGCTTATATATATCCCAATTATTACGTAAGTATATCTTTATCTATTAATTTCTTGTTTTTATTAATCTATTTCATTTATGCCTATCAGAACAGCTTAAAAACTTATATTATGGATTAACCTATATATAAAGTAACACCAGGCGGGCAAAACCTAGTAAATTAATTATGAAAAATATTAAGAAATTCAAGAACGAAGTTGTTGTCCTTGGGCACTCTATCGATCTCTTTCAGCTACGTTTATCTACAAATAAAAAAGTCACAATATCTATCATACACTGATGAATTTAAAAAAATATATTATACTAGACAAAGACAAATCTATCCCACGGGAACCATACATCTATCGGGATGATTTATAATCTATAGCCTTTCTTAATAAACGGGCTAATTTTTCAAATCGAATTAGTAGTTCCTGAGATTAGGGCATTTAAATAAACAAACAAACAAACAAACAAACAAACAAACAAACAAACAAACAAACAAACAAACTCTGCCTCTTTATAATATTAGTATAGATTTACATAGTATTCTTTATTATTATGTATAAATAATGTCAGTAACATTATTTTTATGTACACTTAAATTACATTAGTTAATCTATACTAGAACATTGCAAGCCAATTACAATAATTACGAAAATACCAGTAACAGTTACAAATTGATTTCTTATTATATATTTTCAGGTTAACAGTTTAGAAATAACGTCTCCAGATAACAAGTCGACGTTGTTAGTTTCTGGGCTTAGTTTTGAAGTGAAGTCGGGGGAAATATTAGCGGTGCTAGCGACGTCGCAGAATGAGGCCACCGGCTTGTTGGACGTTTTAGCAGGAGTTAGAAAAGTGAGTATTATAAAGCTATTGAGATTAATTAGATTCTTCGTTTAATTTACATTTAGAGAAGTGCATTTGTTGAAAATATTTTTTATTAATTTCACTATCCCAGCATTGGAATTTTATTGTATGTTACAACATTTATGCCAATGCTTTTTCCGTTTTTGAAAATGTTTTGGTTTTTCGATTAAATTTCGCTGAATTTGTAAAAAATATTACTAACTTAGGCTTTGTTTAAGAATTATAGAAAAAAATAATTCCAAAATCATTAATATCTTATTCTTTTCTTTCTAGAAATTAGCTGGTGATATAGTCATAAACGGTCAGCCAGTGGCCTCGTCCACGCTACGTAAAATAGCCGCATATGTTCGCAATGATACTTCTTTATGCCCTTCCATGACTGTGGAACATACTTTGCGATTCCATGCGGCGTTGAGGAGACCGAGAAATAATCATAACCAAGTTAAAATGGACGATAGAGATCGAGTAAGTTATAAATTAAATATTTGCAGTGTGAGCGGAAGTGCGTCTTACTAGGGTAACTTCAAAAATATAATTTTCAATAGCATTACCTAACTACTCAGATAAGTAAAAGCGTTTGTGTATTATATACTCTATTTTCTCACTCTTATAGTTCAATGCGACGCCGTTTGACACAATTAGATGCTATTTCTATGATATAAGACAAAAAAAACTATGAAATAGTCTAATTCAATCTCGTGATTTACTTTTGCTATTAAGTTTTTTTTTTGATTTGTGCAATTGCATTCGTCTAAGTTAGTTACAGATATAAAATTATATGCAGAAAAAAAAAATAATCGAGTCCGTACAAAGTATAATAGATGATAATATTGCAAAAGCGGATAATATGGCAATAACGGAAATTATGGAATTTTCTAGTTATTTCTGTACCTTATTCACTGCATAGTACTCGTAGATAAATATTTATAATCCAATTACATGCAAAAACGTATTAATATTAGTTTTATTTTTGATTAATTTCAGATAAATCTGCTAATAGAAGAACTAGGTTTAGAGCAAGTGAGAGATACAAATGTAGGACGATTAACAAGATCCGAGATCCGTAGACTAAATGTAGCCTGCCAGTTGTTACAGGATATGGCGATATTAATTTTAGATCAGCCCACTAAAGAAATGGATATATTCGATACGTTCTTCTTGGTGGAATATTTAAGGAATTGGGCAAGCACCGGACGAGTTGTTATAATGTCCTTACATCCGCCTACTTATGAGATATTTGCTATGCTCACTAAGGTTAGTAAAAACATTAAAATGAGTAAAGTATATAATTGAATATTATTAAGTTCCAATAATTCTTGTTCTTCTTGAACCAAAGATATTTGTAACTTTCAAATAAGGTTCTACTTCCGCGACTCAATTTAATACGCCTACTTTATGTCACAATAAATACATATATACATATTTTAATTACTAAAGCAGTTACGCGAACTGTGAAGTGGTAATGCTCGAAAATTACGCGACCATGAAGAATTGTTTGTCTGGAAAGTATACAAACATGTTAAAAAATATTTTATTAATTATATTGACCTACTTCACCTACCTAAAGGCTACATATTCAATTTGGGTCTGTTTTTTGTGTACTTATGTTACTAAATATCAATGCAAACTTGAACCGATTTTCATGTGTTGATATTTGTTGATAAATGGGTTTTATTTAAATAAAACCCATAAAATCTATATAAACTAAAGTAAATATGTCTGCCATGAGTTAGAATAATGGCTTTTCAAAGTGTCTTTGTAGACGACATCATTTATTGAAAAGTAATTACTTTTTATTACATTCAGGTTGTTTTAATCTCCGCCGGTCGGACGATGTTCAGCGGTTACAGAAGAGACATGTTGCCATATTTTGCCTCAATAGATTACCCCTGTCCTGCTTTCAAGAACCCTTCTGATTACTATTGTAAGTATTTCATACAATTCTAGCCTAAGTTTCATTGAAGTACTTTGAGTGTCTCAACTTGAGTAGTAGAGATATAAAGCAAAATCACACTCCACTTTTTCTTTAGTCCGAGTGAACTATATAGAAGTTTCCCTTATTTTTTTAAAGCAAAGTTTACGGACAGAGTAATCTCTGGCAACATCAAGAATTGTACCTACAGCAAAATAACGATTACCATTTTGGCGGCTTCTACATACTTAAGTGGACTGCTTTGTAAATCCATACTAATATTATAAATGTGAAAGTGTGTTTGTTTGTTTGTGTCTTTCTTTCACGTCGAAACGGCTTGGCATATTGGCACGATTTTTTGTGTGGCGATAGTTGGAGGGTTGGAGAGTGCCATAGGCTACTTTTACCGCGGGAAATTATCTCTTTTCCACGGGAAAACACGTTATAATATAATCCAAAAAAAATATTTATGATCAGAACTACTTGAAACTTGGTAGTATCACTCTTCAAAACAATTAATTAAATACGTGTTTTAGCATTTTTCGAAATTCATCCCATACGGGGGCAAAATAGCGGATGAAAGTTGGTATGAAACTTACCTTTTTAGAGTTTTTTTTTGTAGTTTTAGCGCGAGCGAAAGCGAAGCGGGTTCTGCTAGTTATGTACTCGTATAAATAATCTAATACGTCATCAAATCAATTGATAATCAGTGACATTAGACAACCTGTCAGCGGCGGCCTAATTATATATAATGTCTGAGAGCTCACGCGCTATCCCCGATGAAGTCCCCAACTATTTACGTTCACTCTGAATCTCACAACCTGTCCCTAATGGGCTTGTGATTTCTTTGGCGGACTCCATCTATCTATGTTAAGTGATTAGCGTGTGTCACACGTGGTGCGTGTCCGCAGTGGACCTGGTGACGCTGGACGACCTGTCGGCGGCGGCGCTGCTGGAGTCGTCGGGGCGCATCGAGGCGCTGGCGGGCGTGCCGCGCGCCGCGCCCGAGCCGCCGCCGCCCGCGCCGCTGCCCGCGCCCGCCGCGCGCTGCACGCTGCCGCTGCAGATATTCGCGCTCACAGAGTCAGTGTACACTTATTGTAAACAATATTCTTTATTAACTGCCTCGGTGGTGTAGTGGCTAGCATGTACGGCTGCACACCCGGAGGTCCTGGGTTCGAGTCCCGGGCCGGGCCAAGTTTAGTTATCGAGTCTTTCTGTATAGTAAGCCTCAGTAACAGTCCGGAGTTGGGAAGTTGGCGGTGTTTCACCCCCGTGCCTCGGAGAGCACGTAAAGCTGTCGGTCCTGCGCCGACACTCTCACCGGTCGTGTCTCGTGTCGTCCCACCGGAATATGAGAGTGACAGGAATAGAGAGCACGCTGTGTCTGCGCGTACACTTGTGCACTATAATATCTCCTGCGCAGTTGCCTAGTCTCAATGAGATTGGCCGCCGTGGCCGGAATCGGTCAGGAGAACATCATCATCATTCTTTATTGCACTTATGAAACAAAATATTAAAATTGCATATTAAAGGACAAAGGCAAAGGTGGATATTCATTTAAATCTAATAATGCACACTTGCACATTGAATTTAAGCGAAACTAAAAGAATGGTAACAAGTTGACTTGTTTCCATTAGTGGGATATTAGTAATGTATTATTTCTACTTTTATTAGCGATTTTTTTCTTGTTGTTGGATTGTTGACAAAACCACCTTGGAGGTATAAATTCTTCATTAAGAATATGTCAGTTTATATTCCGCTAAGATGTCGCGTAACGTACATAAAAAAGCACACTCGAATTGCGTACCTTCATTTTTCATTTCAAGTCGATTGAAAGGAAACAAACGTGGAGATTCCAAAAAAAAATCCCTCATTAAGGGAAGGAAGTCCATGTGTCTTTTTTTTGAAAAGTTATTATTTTAATTTATTAATTGAGTCCGCACTCTTAACTTTTTAGAAAAACTTTGCTGTACACTCAAATGAGCACTGTATCGAACGTGATCACTCGGGTGATGATCGCCGCGATGATGTCTCTCATCACCGGAACTATATTTTGGGATTTGCCCTCCACTGATACTAAGGTAATGTGTTTTGGCTTTTAATATTTAGTATCGCTTAAATTTCCAAACTTAGCGCTTTATCTTTAATCTTAATTAAACTAGTATATAGACATTATTACTATATGTGCAAATAAACACAAGTTACAACTCTGTAATTTATAATTTATAAATGGTAATGTTGCAAAAATAAATATTCAAATGTTCGATATGTTATAATCGGATGAACTTTGATCGTCACTCACTTGGAGTGGTGTTGAATGGAAATTGTATTTTATTATTTATTCTATACATATAATAAAATTTTGAGTCGAATCTGTACATTACATATTTTTCGAAAATCTTATTGAAATAGTCATTATTGTCAACAAAGGTCGAATCTACAGTTTTTAGAAATCTTGTCTGTCTGTCTGAGAACGAACGCATCACGAAGAACCACTAGACAGATTTTGTTGAAATTTAGTATGATGATATCTGGTCTTCAAAATAGCAATCCAACACTGAGTTTTGAATGTCGTTATACTTGATACCAAGGCTAAAAAGAATAATTAAATAAATTGTCTGTTAGCCTGCTAATATCCGAAACCACTTGAACCGATTGTAATAATTTTTAATGATGGGTACTAACTAATAGAGGATTCGCGCAATAATAAAAAAGAGAGTCCAGTGGGAACCTTTTTTTCTCAGGAAAAGGTTCCCACTGGAAAAACACATAAGGAACTCAGCCGGAACCGGCCGGAAACGGCCTGACTACCGTTAGACGAATAGAGGATACGTAATTCACGGATGAGAGTTTCATAAGACCAAAGGGCGAAAGCTTTTATCTAACAACCTCAGACTAAAAGAATATTATACTTTAGTTCGAGGTAGTTAAATAATGTTTCATGAATATTAGCTAACACAAAACGACCGTATCGGCTACCACTACGCCGTGATGTGTCTCAGCGCGTGGCCGCTCCTACTGTGGCTGAGCGCGCGCGAGGCGAGCTCCACTCGTCGATACGTAGAGAGGGATATCGCCGTCGGGCTGTATTCTAGAACTGTATTCATTCTGTATGACGTAAGTACCTCGTTTATATGCACCTTATAATATGAACCCTTATTATCATTTCTATTTTCATGCTTGAAATCCTGTTTTACAACCTGCGCGCATATAATTATTTCTGTTTGGGATATTTATTAATGTTACTGGTCAAAAAACTTCGAGTTTTGGTTTATTTACAGGGAGTATTAAAATCATTTTTCTGTATCTTCATCAAGGAACATTTTTACTCTAGGGAGATCTTCATGCACCAATTTTTTTATGTTATAGACAGATAGACTAACTATAAGACTAAATTTTATCAGTACGACATTCTCCTTAAACAATATGTAGGTATTATATACATAATGTTGAGACTGCTTTATTTTTCAATTCGACTTGAATATCCGTACGTACTTGGCGGAAGTACCAGTAAGTAGGGTAATGAGGAGCTGATGGCGGTATGTTTTGTGGTACACACGTGTGTACCACAAAATACCATCATCAATCACCATCCAAGATCAAGAAAATTTGAAAAACTAGGTTTATTTGTTATTATTGTAACGATTTTGTTATTTGACAGCAATTCCTGGAGGTATGGTCGGCTATACTGACGTGGCTCGCGTACCTGGTGCCAAGCTACGCCATGAGCGGGCTGTACGCGCAGTCGCCGGGCTCGTTCGACGGGTTTTATATTTATTTAGGTATTGTTTTATTTTGTTCTCTTTTTATAGCTTTCAGATATTGTTACTTTAATTATTTGTCATTTATTAAATATAAAATTAAAGCAAGGAAATAAGTTTAAATATAAAATAAAGTAGAAGCTCATATCACTGTTTATATTTTCGTTTTGTATTATTTTGTAAAGCGTTAATTTATTAATATTTCATATAATAAAATATAAAATATCTTTTCCATAATTTAAATCATTAAAAAGTGAAAAAATCCTCTAGGTTACATGCTGCTGTACCTAATTAGCACACAAATGTTGTGTCGAGCGTCCATTTTCCTCATACCGATGGAGAAAACCGCATCAATAGTGTCCGGTTTGTGTCTCTTACTGTCCACTCTCGTAAACGGCGTGATGTTGCACCAACGAGACCTGCCCTCGTATGTCAAGTGGTTGGAATACGTTTCACCCTCCAAATGGACCATTCCAGAAATATTAAGGCGTGAATTGAGTGAATTAGCCTTGAAGAGCAGTATTAACAAAGATTTGAGATGCACTAATAAACAGGTTAGTGGGAATATAATTTGAATAGATCTCTTTAAATTATTACGTTCATTGCGTAGAGTCTAGCCTTGATTCTAACATCCGAAGTGTCAATGTATAGATTACTGAATGACCAGAAGTAATGACGATGATGATTGAAACTAAAGTAAGAAAATAAGATAGACTGAGCGTAAAGAACTGGCAATTTTCAAATATACTGCGGATATATTATAGAATATAAACACATAAAGTTTTACTAAATAAATGTGTTTTTATTTTTAATTTGATTCAATTCAAGCAATCGCCTTTAATATTCATATTTTTAAAAAAGTGTTATTTTATTATTGATATGTAAATATGTTACAGAGGCAGCACTTAGAAATAATAATACAATCGCCGTGTCCTCCGCCAAACGGGACTCAAGTATTATCCAACTTTGAATATCTGAGAGGCGACAACTTATGGGAATGGACAGAAGACAGTTTTATGATAGCATTAGCCATTTTCTATGTAGTATTTGCTTTAATTGGTATGTTTGCTTTCGTATTTGACTGCACAAAGTACTCGAAAAGTAAAGAAAAAGCTTATAGAAAAGGTCATAAAGTGACAGCAAATACGCCTTAAATGTCAATTTGACATATCGATTCCCGCCATTAACGGTGCTAAAATGTAAAAGTGTTAGTGATTTTTTCTTCATGGTTTAATTATTTATTATTAGTCGCATGAGTATGTTGATTGTATTTGAAGTTCGATTCTTTTTTTTGCAGTCTTGATACTGTGTAAAATTTGTATGAATTTTTTGTGCTCGATTTTGAGAATTTTTAGGTACTTGCGATTTTATCTAAGTAATTTACTTATTTCTTAATAATATTAATTATACTTAATTAAATGTACAAAATGTTTGATGTAGTAAATGTTTTACTCATTTTATTCCTAGTTATAAAAGAAGGCTGATTATTCCCATGTCTTCCGTCCGTAATATTTAGAATTAAATTGCCTTATTCGAATAATTGTTTTTGTATAAATAATATGTATTTTCAATGGTGTCTAATTAATGTAAGACTTGTATCACAATAATAATGTTAAGTTTATTATTAAGTAGCAACAAAAAAGTTCGAGACAGTTAATGTATATAAGTGTATCAAAAATACCAGTTAAGCTCAATAGATTAATATTAAACAAAAATTTCTTAAAGCAACATAGCTAATAGAAAGCTAGAAAAATTTTAAATAACTAAACGGAAATGATTGATTGATTTTTCCTATTAATTTTTATGTTATATTTCTATTAGTTTTTACTAGAGATCAAATTTTAAGGTATACGCAAATTTTGCCAGTGTTTGCTGAATATTGCATATTTAACTTTGGCTAAGTGTTTTAAGACTTAAGAATCTTTAATATTTTCGTGCGAATTTTAAGCATTTCCTTGCATGTTTTAGCATTTTAATGTCACATATAATCTGGTCTTTAGCTATAACCAAAAGCGATTGTACAATTTATCGTATTGAAAATTGGCTCAAGCCTAATTTTAGGATTAACAAAGTACTTAAACGTACTATTCTCGAAATTAAATTTATATGAGTCTTGAAATAGAAAAGCTAGCCTTAGAAATGAAGGTATGTTGTACCTATATATTACGAAATCGAATTAAATAAGCACTGCCTTTGGAAAATGCTCATGGACTTTTTAATTAAAAGCAAAAATCGAGTTCAATATTAATAAAGTCAATAATTAGTTATTATTTTAAGTATATATTTTTTATTTTTACGAAAATATTATGATAATAAATGAGGAGCCATAATGTTAGACAATATTATTGTTAAGTTACCTTTGCATACTTTGGAGAAATCAAATAAATATAGATGTAATAGTGTTTGATTGTTTTATTTTAGAAGCACAATCTTAATTTACAAAAATTATATAAATAACAATTCATATGAAATATTAACATATTTTTCATGATTTTGTATATTCAATTCATAAAATTACTTTATTACTTTACTAATTATATTAAAAAAGAAATAACGTTTTTATTAAAAAAATTATATATAACTTTTATGGGAATCTACCCAATAATAAAATTAATTTCAAAAGCGTCAAAACTACGAAATAATAACAACTTGACTTGCGACATTACATACTTACATTAAACTATATATGGTTCATTTACAGATTTAACACAGAATTTTGTATCTTCAAGGTAAGTTTGAAAGAATAATGAAATATTAGGCAAAGTAAAATATACCGTATACAGTAAATATACGGTCTAATTTACATTGCTCTCAACTATTTTATATTAATTTGATTTTCTTTAAAACCCTCCGTGTAAATATGACTTTATTAAAAAAAAATCATAGTATTCTAAATTTTGAAACGTTATTAACACTCATAATTTAACTTTTTTTAACGAATTTCTTTAGTAAACAATGAAATTCGCATATCTAGAAAGTTTAAACTCATTTCATTCTTGATGGGATTTCCAAAATAACTTGAAACGTTAATTTAAATATTTATATTATCTAACTTTTATATCTAATATATAAATATCTCATGTCACGGTGTTTGTGGTCCAACTCCGCGGAAACAGCTTGACCGATTTTAATGATGTTTTTTGTATATTTGTTACGTATGAGAATAGGTTGTAAAGGATTTTTCACCCTCCACCCCCCATTTTTTAATCGCGATTTTAGTACTTTTGTATAAACAATATGCAAATAATGTAATATTATATATTAATAATGTTAATACCCTATATAATATAAAGCAAGAGTTTTTTTAGTAGATTGAACGCGGGCGAAGCTGCGGATTCTGTTAGTAATAGATATAAATATCAACTTGCTTTATCATTACTATGAAAGATTTCATGATACCTTTTGCATATTTCACAAACACACGGCATCACTTTCATGCTATAACATTTCAATTTAGGAGTGTAGATATCGTTATTGTTGTAATTTTCTTGGTCTATGTATCGACTTTCAAGGATAAGCTTTTGCAGTTGTTCTTCCTTTGTTTCGGGATTTATTGCTACTTGTTCGTTAATTCTGAAAATATATAACAAATGAGTTTTATAAAAATCATTATCACTTCGCTCGGTTCGTCCCTAGACAAAAATAAATCTATTCCACGGGAACCGTACATTTTTCCGGGATAATATTATAGCTTACAGCCTTCCTCAATAAACGGGCTATGTAATGAAAAAATAATTTTTCAAATCGTATTA
This sequence comes from Brenthis daphne, assembly GCA_947093115.1. NCBI lineage: Eukaryota > Metazoa > Arthropoda > Insecta > Lepidoptera > Nymphalidae > Brenthis > Brenthis daphne. Next base: position 26,103,982 of record OX352477.1, on the reverse strand, counting down.
GTAGTTACTGAGATTACCGCGTTAAACTAAACAAACCAACTGTCTCTTTATATTAGTATAAATAAATAAATAAATATGTTGGGACATTAACACACAGCACCATCTAGTTCCATGGTAAGCTACGAGGCTTGTGTTATGGATACTAGATAGTTGATACACTACACATATATAACTTTAAATACATACATATTATAAATATAAACACCCATGACTGGAGTACAAACATTCGTCATCATACAAATGAATGCCCCCAGCGGGACTCGAACCCGCGAACGCTGGCACAGTAAGTAGGGTCAGTATAGATGCTTAAATAAGCTTAATTGCCACTGATAAAATCAGTACACAAAATAACTACACAGAACGTCCTGTATTGAATTGAAACTATACCTACTAGTTTATTAAAGATATATATGTACTGACTTTAAAATACTTCTGGTAAAGTATATAATATTAGTATTAAAAGCTTGATAACGTAGATACCTATACCGCAATAATACTTTTTAGCGTGTTCATTATTTTTTCACAATATAACGACTCGGCGAATTCAGTCAAATAAGGAATGGATAATTCTTGTATGGACAAAAAATGGCTGCTAAGAACACAATGAGTTACGACTAAAATTACATTATATTTATATGGTCTTATTATTCTATAGTCTATATACTACCACAGATCATATAATACAATACTATTTTATTATTTTAGTGATTTTATTATTTTAATCACTTCCGTTAAGTTTCACTATATAAAATGGCGTATTTCTATCTAAAATATACATTAACTACCTATGCGTTAAATACGAATATCTATTTTATTCACATTTTGCACCTTTCATCATCAGTGTAACTACCATCTTGTGAACTCTTCCCATTCCACGAACTATTAACATCGACAGGACACACAGTGTACTGGTGCCCACCAGCACGGCCCTTACATAGCGGCGACTTGGGGACTAGCGACGCACGGGACTTGGACAAAGGACTGGTTTGGAAATAATAGTAATAGTTTTAAAACTATCATGGTAGTCTAGTGCTTAGCATGTACAGCTGCAGATCCGGAGGCCCTGGTTTCGAGTCCCGGGTCAGGCCAACTCATTTATAAAGTTAAGAAGAGTAAACGCCCGGAGTTGGGAAGTTGGGTTGGGTTTTTCACTACCGTGTCTCGGAGAGCACGTAAAGCCGTCGTATGTCGAATTGTCGTCCCACCGGAGTATGTAAGGAAGCATCCATTAATTACGCGAGACAATATTGGCAATTTTTCGACCGCAATGAATATTATTATATATGATTTAGCCATATTTTAGTTTGAGAAACATTTTTACTTAAATTAACCCAACCCCGACTTCTCGCAATTTTACGCTGTTTCTTGCGGAAAAAAAATTACGTGATATTTGCGGAAACTACCCCTTCCCTCGCGTGAGATTGAGTGAGATTTTGCTCGATCCCCTCCCCCTCTAAACGCCTCACGTAATTAATGGATAATAAGTAGATTAATAAGTCCCCTAATAAGTGTATGTTATAATACTTTCTTAGATTTACGCGAATGTTTGACATTTTTAAATAAAACTATCTTTTCGGATTATTTCGCGGATATATTTTATTTTGATTTTTGGTTCCCCAACCAACCAACCAAACCAAAAAATAAATCCGAAAATAAAGAAATCCGCGAAATAATCCGAAAAGATAGTTTTATTTAAAAGTGTATGTTAAGTAACAAGAATAGAGTGAAGAATTTTGTCTGCGCGTACACTTGTGCACTATAATATCTCCTGCGCAGTTGCCTAGTCTCAATGAGATTGGCCGCCGTGGCCGAAATTGGTCGTTAGGACGCAGGAATCTATTATTTGAATTTGAGAAAATATTAGCTCTATACCAATATTTAAATACTTCGCTATAAATGTTATGTAGACCTTTTTTGTTATTAGTTATCATATACCAATTAATTTGTTCAAACTACTATTATTGATGTTGTATATTTTTGACGCTTTAAGCATTTCTCATGCATACTTAAACACTTATCTATACATATAATAAAATTCTAACTACGCCGAATCTGTACATTAAATATTTTTTGGAAAATGTTATTGAAATAGTCATTATTATCGATACAGAGGCCAAATCTATAGTATTTAGAATTTTTGTCTGTCTGTCTGTTACGGCATCACAAAAATAGCTGGTTATCCGGGTCAACATATAGGATACTTTTTACCGCGGAAAAATGTCTCATTTCTGAGAAAAAATACAAAAACTGCAATGTAGTATACTAATATGTAAAACCTAAGAATTTGGTTTTTAATCACCTGACGCGGGCGGAGCCGCGGGCAATGCTAGTATTTCATATAATTCAGCCTCTAGTTATTATCAAATAATATCAATAGGCAAATACTTACTTCGGACATCGGCAGGAGGAGTGTAGGTCGTCATTTTGTTCGAAACTACAACACGATTTGGAGCCGCCAGATCGGGAACGCGATCTTGATCTCGACCGTGACGACATTTTACTTTTGCTGCATTTATTTCTGAAATTATATATGAACTTAATAAGTATATAAATTTATTGACGTCCTACAGCTGGGCACGAGCCCTCCCCTTAGCCCAAGGCAGATCAGGCCATTGTCCGCTATGCTAGCTAAGTGCAAGTGTCTTTTAAAAACTATTTAGGTTCTTGCAGACATGCAGGTTTCTTCATAATATCTCCTAATGAGTGGTAATCATGTTGAAAATGATTCGGACATGAAAATATCAAAGGTGCGAAACCCGGGGTTTGAACCCGCTGCACTTGTTTTTTCATACGAGTGCGTTACCACCGGGGAACGCGTTACCATTGCTGTAAGAGAGTATTGATTTTTTTAGAATTTAAGCACTTAGCAAAAATTAAACCTAGAAATGTCTTAACTTAGCTAAGGGGAAAGATATATTCATATCTTTTCCTAACTTCTGGACTATTACAATTTGTTTTTTACTTAATTTACCTATGGTACTGGGCCGAGTGGCAAGCTTGTTTTTGTCTAGAAGCATCAACAATAGGTCTCGGACTGCAATGACAAGCTTTAACTTTGGCGGCATTAAGTAAGTTACAGGCTTTATTCCATACCTCGTCTATACGCACTTTTGTGGCTATCTCTATTTTGGGAGACAGTATTCCCTAAAAAAATGAGATTTTTGAGAAAAAATGGCTTTAATAGATCTATCATTTAGGTATATAGAGAAAAAAAATTGTTTCAAAAGTAAATTTGTCTAGTTACTCGTTTCTGTAGCTGTAGACCATCCCCATTTAAAAAAAATCCATATACACATAGGTATATAATAAATATTGATTGGTTTCTATGTGGCTTTTGTGGCTTTTGATGAGATCATATTGGAGTTTTTAATAAGGATAAGTGGACAGTTTCGAGACTCGGATGTAACTAAGACATTTCTGCATATTGCTTTAAATTACATGCAGTAAACAATGAGAAATCGGATAAAAAAACAGGTTTTATTTTGACAAGAATGAATAATTTTTATAATAATAACAAACTTACTGGAAAATCTTTTGATCTTCTCATGAGTAAATCGACACCGTCAGTAGAGCACATATTAGGTGGAAAGAGAACATCATTCATAGCACCAAGGTATTGGGCCAATATAACACACTCCCCTCTCTCACAGTCTTCAGACCATTGAACAAGCTCACAATATATAGTTTCATCCTCTGAAATTTAACTTTTTATTACTAGTATTCAAAACTTATAGACAAATACAATTGGTAAAGGTATTCTTTGATAAGTTTGGTTCAGTTTGTAGTGACCTCACTTACTGTGCGAGCGGTCGCGGGTTTCAGTCCCGCTGGGGACATTCATTTGTGTGTTTATACGAATGTTTGTACGCCCGTCATGGGTGTTTATATGTACCTATAATATGTATGTATTTAAAGTACGTGGACGACCGAGCTTCGAAAGAAAACCGCATGAAAAATCGAAAACACTCGTTTTCCCAGACATAAGACTAATCTAGATCGATTTTTCGCCCCTGAAAACCCTCACATACCAAATTTCTACAAAATCGTTAGAGCCGTTTCCGAGATCGCCGATATAAATATACAAGAATTACTCGTTTAAAGGTGTGCCCTGCGCCTTAGCTCTCACTGGTCGTGACGAGTAATCGTTCCACCGGAGTATGAGACTGACAGAAATAGAGAGTGCCCTTGTGTCTGCGCGTACACTTTTGCACTATAATATCTCCTGCGCAGTTGGCTAGTCTCAATGAGATTGGCCGCCGTAGCCGGAATCGGCTAGGAGAACATCATCATCAGTTCATTTTTTTTTTTAAATTGAAATTATAGTAAGAACTCAATATTGGGTGGCTATCTAGAAAAATCATATAAAAACTGTTATTTATAAGAATATGGATTTTCAATTTTGACTATTATATTTTTATCTTTCATATAATTTTAAAATTATACTAACTTAATAAACAGCATATATTGTTAAGTGCACAACTTTCTTGATATCTTTTACGAAAGTAAAATACATCTTTGAAAGTTAGTGGAAATACTGGTGGCAGTAAACAAGTTTGATAACTTGTACCCAAAGCAAATACTGTTAAGGAGACCCGCCCCTCTTGACACAGCCATACACCCGGACATGACACCTAGAAAAATTAAATTAAAATTATGATTATCTAATGTGTTAGCAAATATACTGAACCTATAAACTGAATGATAAACAGGTCATTTATTAAACCTACGTAACAATAAACATAAAAATTTAATTGACCATGAATAATCAGTAATAATGTACACTTACCTTTTGTATTTCTATTTCTATTGTTAATTCAATTACTTTAGGCATTTTAAGGTGTCACATCTCTAGAATTTGTGTCCCAGTTTTAATAAGCATAGGTCTCTCATAGCAATTTTATAAAAAGATAAATCATTAAACAGTAATAAGATTTCATTTAAGACTCACTCCATTGCAATTTGTGAATTACAGAAAAAGAAATCATTGAATTAGCTACACTATGATAAGGTATTTATTTTACTAATCAAAGCATTATAAATTCTATTAATAGGTAGGTATAAAAATTGTAAAAAATTAAAATATGTTTTGAAGTCAAGCTGTTACCATAGAAACCAAAAGTCAAAACCTCAAAAAGTTCAGAAATCATAAATTTGCATTTTCTAAATATGCAATCAACAACAACAACAAGTGCATTTTTTATTTATGAATGAGATAGTTTATTATTATTTATATAGTTATTAGAAAGAAAGAAGAAATAACTTTATTATTTAATATTTATGTAAATTATCATTTTTTGCGCGTAATAACATGCTTCATATGAATGTTACCTCTTTAAAATATTCCTACATTTTAAGGTAAAATATTACCTAGTCACACGTTTTATTATTAAAAAAATAACTTTAAAATATTTAACGTATTCGGGTTGTTTTTTTAAAAAATCATATCTATCGACATTGATATATTTTACTTTCTATAGATATTAAATTTAAGTTTTTTTTTACTTGATAAGTCTGTCAGATATGAGACTGTCTGAGCTCATTGAGCAGTCGTACTTCTTAGGCCTTAGCTTAAAACTTAGCTTATCTATACAAATAATAAAATTGTAACTAGTTTGTCGTTGTAGTTGTAGTCTTGTACTATTATAACTTAAATATTTTTTGGAAAATCTTATTGAAATAAACATTATTATCGATACAGATGCCGAATCTATAGTTTTTAGAATTTTTGTCTGTCTTTCTGTCTGTCTGTTACCGCATCACAGAAAACCCACTGGAGGGATTTCGATGAAATTTGGTATGGTCATAGCTGGTTATCCGGGTCAACATAACAACTTTAAATAAATGCTACGCATGCTATTACTATTTATTAACAACTAGGATTGCCCGCGGCTTCGCCCGCGTTCAGATGATGGTTCAGAAATGAGATATTTTCCCGCTGTAAAAAGCTCAGACCAATAAAATACTTTTTTATTGGTCTGAGGTAAAAAGTATCCGGTAAAAAGTATCCTATAGGATACTTTTTACCTCAGACCAATAAAAAAGTATTTTATTGGTCTGAGCTTTTTACAGCGGGAAAATATCTCATTTCTGAACCATCATCTGAACGCGGGCGAAGCCGCGGGCAATCCTAGTTGTTAATAAATAGTAATAGCATGCGTAGCATTTATTTAAAGTTTGTGGTAATAACTTTTATTTGTCATCCATGGTAATAACTATGACTTCTTATTTCTTAATCTGTGATCATAAAGTAGACAGTTTACAAGTTACAACTTAAACTTATCGTTGCGGCTAATCAAAGAGTATAGTTATAAACTGGCGGCTAATTAAGAAATTATGAACTTGTTTGTTATGGTTATTTTTTAAAAAGTTTTTCCTTTAACTCATATTGTTTGTAGTTTGATCAGTTTTCCTTGTAAGATGTCTAAAATACCTTCAGTTGTTCACTGGTTTCGCTTGGATTTACGGTTGCATGATAATCTTGCACTTCGTAATGCCATAAATGAAGTAGGTATCTCAATTACACTTTCCTGAAAGAATTTATTGCAATTTATTTAAATTATGTTATGTACATTTAATTTTTATTTTAAGGCCGAGAATCGAAAACATATTTTAAGACCAATTTATGTAATTGATCCAGAAATAAATAATAAGGTTGGTGCGAACAGACTCCGATTCCTTATACAAAGCCTTCAAGATTTAGATTTGAATCTCCGTAAAATTAATACTCGTCTTTTCATAATAAAGGGAAAAGCTACCGATTGTCTTCCACGGCTATTTGAAAAATGGCAGGTTAACTTCTTAACATTACAAGTTGATATTGATGTAGAATTGGTAAAGCAAGATGAAGTTATAGAACAAATTTGTGAGGAAAGAAATATATTTATTGTGAAACGGGCACAACATACAGTTTATGACTTCAATAGTGTTTTAAAGAAAAATAATGGTAATATACCATTAACTTATCAAAAATTTCTATCTTTAGTTGCTGATACCCAAGTTAAAGAGACAATTGAAATAACAAAAAATGTTATTGAGGAATGCAAATCAAATGATTTCAGCTCTGATGAGTATAATGTTCCCTCACTAGATGAAGTGGGTTTAAACCATTCAGATTTATCTGAATGTAAATATCCTGGGGGTGAAACTGAAGGTTTGAAAAGACTCAATGTTTATATGGCAAAAAAGCAATGGGTTTGTAATTTTGAAAAACCAAATTCATCACCAAACAGTATAGAGCCTAGTACAACAGTATTAAGTCCATACATAAGTCATGGTTGCTTGTCTGCAAAATTATTTTATCACAAGCTTAAGCAAGTAGAGACTGGAATGAAACATACATTACCTCCAGTATCCCTTATGGGGCAGCTTTTGTGGAGAGAGTTTTACTACACAGCTGGAGCTGGGACTAAAAATTTTGATAAAATGGTAGGAAACTCGGTTTGTACCCAAATTCCATGGGGAAAAAATGAAGAACATCTAAAAGCTTGGGCTGAAGGTAGAACTGGTTATCCATTTGTTGACGCTATCATGCGCCAATTGAAACAAGAAGGCTGGATTCATCATTTAGCTCGTCATATGGTTGCATGTTTTTTAACTAGAGGGGATTTATGGATATCATGGGAAGAAGGAGCTAAGATATTTGAAGATTATCTTCTTGATTATGATTGGTCTCTAAATGCTGGAAACTGGATGTGGCTATCAGCTTCTGCATTTTTTTATAAATATTATAGAGTGTACAGTCCCATTGCTTTTGGTAAGAAAACTGATAAAGAAGGACTTTATATAAGGAAATATGTACCTGAATTAAAAAAATATCCAAGTGAATTTATTTATGAGCCCTGGAAGGCACCAAAATCAGTACAAAGGACTGCAGGTTGCGTAGTGGGTGAAGGTTATCCAAACAGGATTGTTGATCATGACAAAGTTCATAAAGAAAATATTCAGAAAATGAATGCAGCATATAAAATTAACAAAGAAAAGAAAGCTTTAAAAAGGAAAAGATAATTTTGTTGAGAGTACATGAATTTTATATTGAATGAGTAATATTATATTGTAAGATCTGTTGTTTTGATAAGGTTATAAGATTTATAAATTTTATAATTATTAAACTAATTCTTTTAATCTCTAAATTTTTTGTTTTTCATTGCAAAAAAACTATCATCATAATATTTTTTGCTAAAATTCTGTTTATACAGGTATAGCAAACATCATTTAAAATTATATAAAATTAAAAACAAAATATACAATACACAAATATATGAACGTTAAAGATATGCTTATAGCTTTTATTAAACGTTTTTTTAACCTCAAATTAATGTAAATAGGTAGATCATACGTGTAGCCCCCTCCTTTCAGGAAATCTTTCCCTCTGTTATCATCAATCATTGTCAATTTTATTTTATAGTTTATAAGCTGTATTTACTTTACTGTCATCCGCCATGACATTTGAAAACAAATATTTTTCTAAAATTACAAATACTATTCTACATTAAGTAAAAATAAAATATGTAGAAAAAGGAATGGAATATGTTAAGGATGGTGGGACCCGGATATCTAAGGTATAGTGTTTCCAAATTTTAAGACATCGTTTTGTTGTGGGCGGTCAAGAAATGTCTATTGGCATTAGATTATTATATTATACGAAATATACTTAAATTATTAAATCATTAAAGGTAACACAATTAGTTACGTTAACTTGTATAATACTAGGAGAACCCGCGGCTTCGCTCGCGCCAAAACTACAAAAAATCTCTGAAAAGGTAGTAAGGTAGTTTTATAGAAACTTTCATACAACCTTTCATATATAATATATACCCTATTTTACCCCCATAAAGGATTAATTTCAAAAAATGCTAAAACACCTGTTTATTTAATTTTATTGAAGAGCATTAATACCAAGTTTCAAATAATTTTGATCATAAATATTTTTTGGGTTGTATTTTAACGTGTTTTCCTGTGGGAATTAGATAATCTTCCGCAGTAAAAAGTAGCCTATGTCGCTCTCCAGCCCTCCAACTATCTCCACACAAAAAATCACGCCACACCGTCACTACAAACAAACACACTTTCACATTTATAATATTAGTATGAATACTTACAATCATGCAAATCTGTAGTGGTCCTGGGATATTTTAAAATAATTTTCCTACGTAACACAGTTTCACAACTTAGTTATATAGTAAATGATACGAAATGATACCAAACAATTGTCATGAACTGATGTCAAAATCACTTTAAAATTAATTTTTCCTTTTTAAAGGAATAGATTTTTTCTAAAAATTTATATTAGACCACCTTAAGTTATAATCTATTAGCTAATCACCCTCGCATCGCTCGGGGTTGTCCCTAGTGAAAATAAAAGCAAATCTATCCCGCGGGAACCGCACATTTTTCCAGGACAAAAAGTAAGATTTCCGAGCTTAGGACTGAGAAACCCTAACATTTTATTTGTAGGACGATTTGATCATTCAATTATGCATATTTTTAATTATAAATACTATGAAAATCAGCCAGTTAATGATGAATTTTATGGTGTTGTTATTTTAATAATTTCAGAGAGTCACAATTGTAAACAACCCGTTAGTAAAAAAAATAATAATGACTAATTCAATATTTCCCACAATTCGTATCAATCTACAATTGCATCTACCATTATCAAACTTTCATAGAAAGAAAAGTTGGGTGTCTTGTCAAAATGCTACACATAAAGTTTTGGCTTGTTATTAAGCATTAAAAAACCCGTTGGGGTCTGTAGACTAATATATTAGTGTCATTAATAATATATAACCATAAAGAGACTTAATAGTCAAAACAAAATCGTACTATAGATATTTTTGTTTATAAAAGCACTAGAGATTAAAAAGTAATGACATGTTCATTGTACATTATTGCAAAGAGTGCTGATTAGTAAAAATAAATATATGTTTATTACTGCAATACCCTAGTAAATTATCATCAGTTTTTGTTTTTGTTATGACATTACTATCTTAAGAAGAATTTAATTACTCAATAAATATAGTTCAATATTCATGTAAAATTATTACTGTTTTAATATAGAGAAAAGTTAACAATAGATATTTTCATCAAGAAGTTGGAAAATCTAATATTTTAACTTTCATTTCACCTCAGTACCCCAAAGGTGTTAGTTACATTTGCATGCAATTGTTATTTTATACAAGTTCATGTCAAGTGTATTGAAATTAATTTACTCAGTATATTTTTAAACTGTAACACTAGGTATACAATGAAATATTACCAAAACACCGTATGTTACGAAATGACGATATAAGCGTGTTGGATTTCAAACTGTTACATTTTTTTATTCGTCATGTTAGAATCACGTTCGTAACAAGTGACTCAAGCCTATTGGTGCCGAATAGTAAATACTTGTAGTACAAACCACAATTGTCCAATTGTAACCAAACTCTCTAATCTGCTGGATAATGGGATAAGAGGTTACTCTTCGCAAATTATTTCCTCTGTGACAATAGCTTAATAGACACTAGAAAGTCATTGCTATTACGCGTACTATATGTCCTGACTTATATCAAAAGTGGATAGATTATCATACGAATGATAATAGAAATATTCCAAAACATACTATATAATATACGTATTTTTGTATTTATACTTCTTTATTTTCTCGGTTCATATTTCAAAATATTTATTTCTTTTGACTTGCATTATCAGTATCAGCATGCCTCTTATCATTATCTCTTATCATATTACTTACCTTTTAGAAGTGTATCTAAATCTTTTTATTAATAATATATATTTTTTAATAATTATGTATTTGTTCAACAATTATGAAAAGAGTAGTTGTTCGATCGGATACCTGATATATGGCGAGCTGTAAGGCCGGATAGCCGGATATTCGGCAGCGGAGTTAATAAACCTGTTGTCACACTTCACAAAATAATTTTGTATTATTTACCTCACGGATTTTTTTTGTGCAGTTTATTAAACAAGTAAATCGTAGTTTTTAAATACCCGGTATCCGACCGGATAGTCATCGGATATCCGTGTCATTTCTAGTTTCAATTATCAAAAATATGTGCATATATATAAACACTAGCGACTCACCCTCGCTTTGCTCGGGTTCGTCCCTACTTACGTTTTAACGTTTAGTATCGATTTCTCAGAGATGAGATATTTTCCCGCTATAAAAAGTAACCTATATGTTGACCCGGATAACCAGCTATCATCATACCAAATTTCATCAAAGTTCCTCCAGTGGTTTTTCCCTGATGTGGTAATAAACAGACAGACAAAAATTCTAAAAACTATACATTTGGGCTCTGTATCGATAATAATGACTATTTCAATAAGATTTTCCAAAGAAATTTAATGTACAGATTCGACTTAGTTAGAATTTTATTATATGTATAGATGAATAATAATGTGTGTCAGATAGATTATAGACTATATGTGAATAGATATGATTTGACTGACTGAATTTTGGCTATTTCACTTATGTATATAATTAAATTTGTTTGTGTAGATCCAGATAAGAAATGAAAACATGATACATTCCAGTGGAAAGCATTTATCGGCCGTTGATCATCCAACATGAAGATTTGAATAAGTAGGTAAGTGATTTTGTGTTTACTGTACTGGCACTCTCATACTACTCTACTTTCCACCTTTTTATTAATACGCCAAAATAAATTGTTCAACACTAGCCAATACCTGTCGCCATTATTTGTACTAATTATGCGTACTAATAATATGGGTAAAGAAATTAAAATTTTCTCGATAACTTAGATGTATAATGTATGGAATACCAAAGTTCGTAACTAAATTGAAACTTTTATTAATTGATCACAATAATGAATGCTTTCTTAAAAAGTAATAAATTTTAAATAAACTTTTTTTTTTTTAAATAACTTGAATAGTGCAATAGTTTGATAATTATTTGGATTTGGATGAAGTGTAGTACCTACACATATTATATGTAAACTGACCTGGACTAACATATAGGCTACTGAGAGGCGCCTAGGAATGAAAGAAAGAGACGAAGCGAAGCTTAATCGCTTTTTTTAAATATGTTTTTTAACCGTGATAATGAAGGTAAAGGTGAAACGTGGTAGCGTCGTAAGTCAGCCGTATCTCAGGAGTCCATTTATTATACCTTAAGATTTAGTAATTGATAGCATTATAAACTTATTAATTTAATTCTTCATTATTAATATCATATTACGTATTATTAGAATAAATATACAATTTATGAAGTCTTAATTGATTCACTCTATTGACTATGCCAAAGTACTTGCTTACTTATAATGCATTTGAAGAAAATAAAAATCTTATGTTATTTATACTTATTACCTACAAATGAACTTGACAGAGTGGAATTTTAAGTTGAATTATTTTTATCATTAAAAATTCTAAAAGTGATTGTACCAATAATGTGTGCTCATGTAGATAATAATCAATTTTTAAGACAGGAGAACAAAATTATTAAATATATAGGTTGATCCCCCATACAAACTTTCATTTCTATTTTCACCCACTTAAGGGATGATTTCCAGGATAAAAAGTATCCTATGTCCTTCCCACACTTTTTACTGCGGGGAAATATCTCATCTCTGAGCTAAACGTTAAAACGTAACTAGGGACGAATCTAAGCGGAGGGAGGTTGAGTCAGTAGTCTAACTAATATTATGCGTAGAATCTTAATGACTTAACGAGGTTCCGCAGCCAAATGGCAAAAACGAAAGAGCCCTGATGATTTCGCCATGTCTCGCTGTTCGGCTGTTTATCATTGAGATATAATAATAATCATCATCATCTCCCTGCTTATTTCTCAATCTTCCGTCCTGCTGATAGGATTTGGCAAAAGTTACGACCGGCCGCCTGCCTGACATCAAACCTCCTTGGGAATGCTATTGTTTATTGCGGAAAGGACCCAATGTGCGATGACCAGCTCATCTAATTTAGATTTCGGTATTAAAATTATCTAATGCCAGTAATTTTCTTTAATTTTGGAGAGTTCTTTTATGTCTTGTAATATGCATATTCCATAGGTACTGTTTTCTTATAAAAAAATATTATAGTATTATTCAAAGTTTTAATGTAATTTCTGATATATTTTGAAATAAATTATGAGCACACAAAAATTTTGTTTTGAGATATAATAATAATATTTACTAAAAATACTTGATTACTTTTATATGATTTTGAAGTTGGTGTACCTTTTACTAGTTATGTATGTATTCAGCCCTTTTTAACGTCCCACTGCTGGGGGTGGGCCTCCCTTCAATACGAAGGGGATCAGGCCATAGTCCACTACGCTGGCCAAGTGCGGGTTGGCGGACGTCACATGTTTTTCGAAAACTTGTTAGGTTTTCTCAGATATGCAGGTTTCCTCGCGATGTTTTCCTTCACTTACGGCTAGTAGTAATCATTTTAGAAATGAAAATATCCGCGGTGCGAGACCCGGGATTTGAACCCGCTTCATTTGGTTTTACACGTGCGCGAGCGCGTTACCACTGGGCTCCAACTGCCACCTATTATTATGTAACATTCTCGATATTACCGATTAGGAATTTGAAGATATCTTGCATTACCGAAAAAGTAGAAGTTCCATCAGAAGCGCGTGTAATTTGTATGAGAATTACTTTTTAAATTTAAGCTTTTTAAAAAATTAAATTAAATAGAAATGAAGTTTAAGATAATTGAAGTATCTAAAACGCAGAGTCATTCTTCGCCTCTCGTAGATGTCTTGATTGTGATGACGAAACTGACGTCATTCGCTATAAAACTTGCCATTTCATTTCGTTTAAGTGTATTTTATTATTCATTCATTATTACTCCTTCCAAGTTTTTGTTATCTTGTTTATAGTTCGTGATATCAATTTTATAGTAATATTATCATCTCATAAATTAAAATGTATCTTGAAATCAATCTAATCATGAAATCATATATTACCCTGCCGCGAAGTCCAAAGGAGGGTTATGTGTTTGACCTGTGTGTATTTATTTATATCCGATTCTATGCTACCTCATAATTAGTAAACGGCTTAATCGATTTTTAATATTTACACGTCGTTAAATTCGTCTTAATAACGTGAGTGTAATGTGTGTAATAGGCTATATGGATATTATTAAAAATTTAAGATTGCGATTTCACACGCCAATTTGTGTCATGAAAAAAATTGTTTTATCCAAACTTATCCGAGTAGGGTATCAAAGGTTTTAATGGTTCACTAGTAATGGAAATGTATGATTGGCAAAAATTAAAAAGTATATAGGAGTATATAGTAAATAGTAAAATACAAAAATAAAAAAACTCGACTGCTTAAAAAACAAACTAAAAAGAAGGGAACAAGTTAAAACTTAGGAATATAGTACTTAGTATGTAGTCGGAGACGTACGTTTTATCCTTGTAGTCTAGTCTAGCTACTTTTGTATGTCTCCGACTACCAATGCATATCGATGCATACTAGGTACCTACTATATTACCATTATTGGTACTATCGAGCAATCTGATAAAAGTATTCATTGCTACTAGTTTAAAGCTTCGAGGTGGTAGTCATCTTCGTGGTTGAGTGCTTAAGCGATCCTGCGACGCCCCATTAAGACGGGGGAGGTCCCGTTGGGTTTTAGTGGGTTGGGTAGTATTGGCTTTGTCGCTGAGTCCCACATAACCTGTATGCATTGCAAGCGGTATGCGTAAATGCATTTCACAATATTAAAAAATATGGTTCATTTCATCCGTTATAATGATTTTTTTTTAATTTGTGAAAACTACATTTTTTTATTATAGTTGTCTTCTAAGCCATGCATTTGAGTTAATATTGCAATATTAAATTGCTATATTTATGTAATAATATCGTAGCATCAGTTATCTATCACTTAAGGTAGAAAACGCGTGTGTAGCATAAGGCTAAGGACGTAATAATCTTGAAAATTTAATCAGTTACTATTGTGTGTTAGTTATTGTTAGTAGAATCTTATTTGAAATCTGAATCTTATTTACAATAATTACTTTATTTTTAAATTTACGATAATTTTACCATGCAATTTACAATAAAATGAAATTATTTGAGTATTTATTATTTTAAATGAAACTATCTTTTAGAATCATTTCGCAAAAAGCATTCGAAACATCGGGAACCAAAAATCAAAATAAATCCGCGAAATAATCGGAAAAGATAGTTTTATTTTAAATGTCAAATATTCGCGTACCTAAATCTAAGAAAATATTATGAGTATTTATTAATTTATTTGGTAAAATTTAAGGTAATAAAACAGAAATGTAAATGTAAAGTCACTATAGTTTAGCCGACTCCTTTTAAAAAAAAACTATAATTTTCAAAGGACCTGATATTGTTTGTTGTCATGATTAGCTACATTAAATTATATGCCCATGTCGATTGCGCCACAATATTCTTTATGTGTTATTAACGGAGTAAATCTAAAACTAAAAATGCGAAGTCATTCATTGCTAGAATTATTGAAGTAATTACCGAGTCGGAGGCAGTGACGTCACTCACGCTGTAAGTTTCGTCTGTTCGTTTAGTGTTTGTAGAGTTTCTTTATACAATATCTATTTCATTTTATATGTGTCAATAACATTTATAATTTATTTTTGTAATCAAATATAACTGTCACGGAACTTGGCAAATCAATGAAATACCGATATTGTTAATGTAAACTAATATTCCAATTTCAATATGTTTTTATAAGAACTTTAACTATATATACTTACTATACTTTAACTATGATATTTTGGACTGAAATGTAAAAGTTTGTATGGTGCGAATGGTTTAATCACATCTTTCTATCTCTTTTATTTAAAAAAAAATGTACAATTTTACATATAATAAGTAGATTTCAATATAGTCTTGACTTAACTGAAAAATAAAGAAAGCTAAAAAAAAGCTTAATTTATACGTACCTATAGCATGAGTGGAAATATCGTATAAGTACAAGATATAAGATAAGAAGCAATTTTAGTCATGTCGCTCTTGCAGTTAAGATCAAAGTGCATTTACCTAGAAATTTACGAGTGAAAAGTAAAAAATGCGAGAAAGTGGAATTTTTTTGGCTAGTCTTCTTAATTCTATATTATACTAGCGACTCGTCCTCGGGTCCTCCGCTCGGGTTCGTCCCTAGTTACGTTTTAACGTTTAGTATAGATTTCTTAGAGTTGAGATATGTTTCCGCAGTAAAAAGTATCCTATATGTTGACCCGAATAACCAGCTATCATCATACAAAATTTCATGAAAATCTGTCAGTGGTTTTCTCGTGATGCGTTCGAAGACAGACAGACAGACATAAATTCTAAAAGCGATAATGATAATGACTATTTCAATAAGATTTTCCAAAAAATATTTAATGTGTAGCTTTGACTCACTTCGAATTTTATTTTATGTTAATTATATTGGATTTTTTATATTATAGATTAATTATATTGGATTTTTATTTCCAATGAAACGACAATTTAAGAAATGTCTATATACTTTTTTTTTGTTTTTTCTATATTTGCCTCTAAAGCGATTTACAGATTAAAAGGAAAGAATATAAAAATAAAAACGTTTGATCTATCTCTCATTTCAATATTATGTTGAAAATAAGAGATTGCCATTTACTAATGCGGTGAAAGAAAATACATAATATGAGTAAACTTTCGTGTTTGAGTGTAGGTACCTTATTTGTTTTCAAAAGACGAGTGAAGTCGAACAATCCGTAAAATTGATAGTTATATACTATATACATATTTGTAATCTGTTCCTACTTTCTTAGGTAGGAAATATTATTTTTTATCTATAGGTATATAATAAAATTGTAACTAAGCCGAATCTGTACATTAAATATTTTTTGAAAAATCTTATTGAAATAGACATTATTATCGATACAGAGACCGAATCTATAGTTTTTAAAAATTTGGTCTGTCTGTCTGTTACCGCTCACGGAAAAACCACTGGACGGATTTCGATATAATTTGGTATCATGACAGCTGGTTCGGGTCAACATATAGGATACTTTTTATCAGGGGAAAATACCTCATTTCTGTGAAAAAATACAAAAATTGCATTGTAAGAGTATACTATTATGTAAAACCTAAGATTTTGGTTTTTGGTCATCTGAACGCGGGCGGAGTCGCGGGCCATGCTTGTATATTATATGTATTTAAAATATATCTAGTGCTCCCACTACACGTGCTTTACATTTATCTAGTTCTTGGCCAAAATGAAACCGCACTTGAGGCGTATCGGTTGCTTCCATTATCTTTACCCTAAGTACCTACAAAAGTTATACTGATACGCATAAATTCCTGTGAAACGGCATTTCTATCTGTCTGTGTCATGTAAGCCTGTAACAGCTATACTCGTATTTTGCAAAACAAACTTATATAATATATTGACATCTATTCGTTTTTATACAATGAAAATAGTTATGTAAGTATTTATTAATCTAGAGAAATATTTTGGTACAATTTATGTCTTAAGTTTTTTTGGTTAAAATTAATAGTTTCGACTAGCCGGTGTTAAAACTCAAAACTATATCTGCAACAATATGCCACTTTTGTAATGCCGAAATGAAAGAGCTTTATTTATGTTCATATGTAGATATTTCGTTTTATGACTATTAATAAAAACCAATTATAAAATTAATTTATTTTATTGTAATACTTATTTATTACCTTATACTACTTGTTGCACGGATGTGTATTATTTCATAAATGTATATTCAAAACAATGTAAAACTAGGTATCTTTTATAATAAATACCAAACAAATGAACTTAATTCTTAAAGGACCCCAAATTTACTAAGGCTCGCTATGTCGTTAAGCCACTGATCAAATCTATAATTAATTGATCAATTAAGCTTTGAAAAGCTCTCATATACAATGGTATATTTTTATATATTTACAACAATATAATATTCAACATAAACAAATGAAAATCTATCTATACATATAAAAAAATTGTAACTAAGCCGAATCTGTACATTAGATTTTTTTATTGGAAAATCTTATTGAAATAAACATTATGGATACAGAGGCCGAATCTATAATTTTTAGAATTTTTGTCTGTCTGTCTGTTACCGCATCACAAAAGACCACTGGAGGGATTTTGATGAAATTTGATACGGTGATATCTGGTTATCCGGGTCAACATATAGGATACTTTTTCCGCGGGAAAATATCTCATTTTTGAGAATAAATATAAAAACTGCAATGTAAGAGTATACTAATATGTAAAACCTAAGAATTTGGTTTGTGGTCATCGAACGCGGGCGGAGCCGCGGGCAATGCTAGTACATCTATAAAGTTTTACTGAGACAGTGCGCTTCTCTTCAAAAGTATTAAACTGCACCTGACTCGAGGTGATATAATTAAGCCGGCGGAACGCAACGTTATCATTCCGCGACGTGCCGTTATAGAGAACGCCCGTGCCGAGCTTCAATAAAGTTTCGTATTAATATTTAACATAGGAATTAAAATTATTTTATATTTCTTTTTTAATAAAATATACTAGCGTGAAGTGTATGTGCTGTGAACCTGTTTGTGGATTTTAGTAAGTAAAAATAAATATTTACATACCTTCTTTGTACATTTACATTAACATTTTTAATGATGAAATTTTCTGTTTTCTATACGAATGTTTTTTAAAGTATTTAGTGACTTGGAATTAAATAAATACTAAGTTAAATTAGGCACAGAAAATGCAACAGTAAATATGGAAAAAGCGCAAAAAAAAACTTAGTTTTTTTTATAAGTTTTGCAGCTTTTAAAACATTTTTACACTTTTTCTTACTGCATACTTTAATCAGTTAGTTATACACGGTGTATTAGACGGTTATTACATACGGTGCAAGAACTGATAAAACTCTTAAAACAATATCATTGCGATTTAATTTGCTGCACTCTTCTACGAGAATTTATTTTCTATAGGTATGTTTCGTAATAAATATTATTAAGTATAATGTTAAATTAATTATTTATTGAATTAGAATGTGTATGCTAATTTTTGCTTTTGTGATAATGACATTGCTTAGTTATTAAATATTGATATTTTATTCAAATTTTGTACATTAAAATTTTCTTTTGCATAATGTTAATATTAATTACCTATAGTGTTCTTAAATAATAAAAAAGGGGTTTAGAAATAAGTATCTATCGTATTTAAAAATAATTTTATCTAATTAATTAAAATAAAAACGTGTAAAATTGTGAGTAAACTCTTTACGAAAAAAACAATTGTTTATTTTATGGCCGTAAAAATGTTCTAGGAAACGCTCGTAAACCTAGACTAAGTAATTCGATATAGACAGTATCCGTATGAGGTAGTGTAATTGATATTCTGTATTAGTATCAATTCGAGTAGTATACAGACTTTCTTAGCATTTCATTTGTTACTTTACTCGCGTGTTTTTAAAGTTTTCGCTCGACTTTGTGCTTATTTCGATCAAAACTCACGTAAGTATACGATGTCAAACAATACAAAACTATCTATAGCAATTTAAATGTTCCGCATTGCATAGAGTAACTGGAACGACGACACAAACTGGCCAAGAGCGCATCAGACACGCATTTTGACGTGTTAGATGTCTTTGAAATTAACATATTTTTATTTGGGTACATTATAATATATATTCTTACTAAGATTTGGCTTAAAGTATCTAAGTTTTTAATTTAACACTCGAAAGGTTCGTTTTTGTTTAATTAGAACTAAATAGTTTTAATATTGTAATTTTTTTGCCTTTCTACTTTTTGCGTTTTCCCTATTTCTGCATATTAAAAGTTTTGGATAACAAAACTTCTGCGTTTTATATTTTAGAGAAATTAAGTAAGAGTATTACCTACAATACTGTAGGTTTTCTGTACTATACAGTTTAACATTTGTGATTATTCTCTACCCATCCCATCAGTCATAACTTACCAAAAAATTTAAGTCTACTATTTTCAAATAGATGAATAAGCAAACATTTTTATGGCCGACTCTGTATTTAAAATTTAAATATAATATAATCTGAATTCAAGGTAGGTAGGTACCTATCTCTTACTATTAAATAAAACGATTTAGATTCGAGGTTCACAAAATCTTAAACATCCGGAATGATAACGTGTGATTATCAAATAAACTTGGAGTTATTATTATCTCATTTTTTTTATATTTTTTGTCTAAAAGTTTAAACAAAAGTAAGTAGATTGTGATGCTACATTACTTACCGTCATGAGATAAGATGTACGTCTACAAGAATATGTTAAAATTCAAAGGCTTATTTACATATTAAAGTATTTACCATTTTTGTTCAAATTGTGTTGTCAAACAATTCCTAACAAATTGCGTCATGTTTTAAAAATAGAATAAAAGATTCATTCATAAATATCGTTTCCCTGTTTGTGTCGTCATCCTACGTAGACATAATGCATTATGCAGAATTTTACGTTTTTCCCATTATTTCCTCTTACTGGTTCAATAGTTCTTCACATAACCATATTATACATAGTACCCATAGGTAATTATTATTATTTTGAACAAAATGTTGTCGAATCAAGGAAAATCTCTGTTGTTCGTAAATAATTGTTCTTTAATACCATAAAGTAGTATCTACTACCTATCTATTTACATATGTTAAGATAGTTTAAGATTAAAACAAACAAAACTTTGTATAACATTATATTTAACTTGAAATTGATGCCAAGGTCTTTAAGTAGATTTTACGCCCCTAAGGATGTCTGTATTGAGGCTAATCCCTCCTTAGTTTCGGTGTGGAAGCATTATAACGTACTTACTATATACCTACATGTATGTATACGAGTAGGTAATAGTAGGGTATTAGTATACAAGGTAGTATAGGTTTTTTTTTTTTGGGAAATGTATACCGAATGAATCCATACTAATCCATATTAATATTATAAATGTGAAAGTTTGTAACGAGGGACGGACGGATGGATGTTTGTTATTCTTTCAAACCAGAACGGCTGAACGGATCTGGATAAAATTTAGCACAGAAATAGATTGTAGTCTGGAATAGCACATAGGTTACTTTAATCCCGGAAAATGTACGGTTCCCGTGGGACAGATTGGTTTTTCTCTAGGGACGAACCCACCGTCTGTGATGTTGTCTTAGCTCCTAGCTAATGTAGTGGGAGAAAAATATTGCTATACATTTTAGGTGGTATAAAATGACTAGGTGATACTGCGTCATCTCTTCTGCTATAACGAGCGTCGTAAAGCAGTACGTTACAAGTATGTGTGTAATTGGCATTGCCTAGACTGTCAATGGTTACGAATTCAATAGGCAGGCGATAATACATACAGATGCAATCTACAGATGACTTAGCAGTGAATGTTAATATTCTATTATATATTCATTTAGGAAGTATAATAATTTTCAATGAAAATGTCATACCAACGCTTTAATTATCACCATATTTTATCATTATCATCAGAATATTTTCATTTTTCTATGAGCGATATTGATTAATTTAGTCATCTTGGCATATTATTAATCATAATTTATGTTAGTTTTATCATAAACTCTTTAAATTATGTACGTTTAATAATATTTTCAGGAATCTATTAGTACGCCCACCATCTACCTATTTATATATTACGTGCTTGAAGTAAGAAATATGTAGTGTAATATGCCGTAAACATACAAATAAACATAAACAACTCACCGACAATGTTCCTAGTTCCTAGGTTTATTTTTGAACAGCATTCAGCCTTAGATTCTCATCACGCTTTGAGACCGCACTTTACTGAATTTTTACCTGATTTGTTCTTTTATTAAGTAGAATTAACACTTATTATGTTTATGAAAACTTTGTTAGGTAAGAATAAAGGATGCAACAATTCGTACTAACTTAATTTTTTTGTTTTTTTTTTAAAGATTTGTGCTATTATTCTGTAGAATTTTTATGGACTATTCATATATTAATATTATAAATGTGAAAGTGTTTGTTTATTTGTTTGTTTCTTTGTTTGTACTTCTTTCACGTCGAAAGAGAGTGACTGATTGCCGTGATGTTTTGTGTGGAGATAGTTGGAGGGCTCGAGAGTGACATAGGCTATTTTTTACCACGGGAGTTTTATGTCATTTCCACGATAAAATACGTTGTAATACAGCCTAAAAAAATATTTATGTTCAGAATTATTTATTTATGTACCTACCACAAAAATATATAGGTTTTTTATGGTATGGTTATGGTATAATTCATATAAAACAGAAAACTGTTCTGCTAGCTATATATAAATATATTATATACCAACGATAAAAATATAGCCAAGTTAACTAAGAAGTTTAGTGATATGTAAACGTTGTTATTGTCATCCAGATACATTATTTGTGAATTTTCATAATTTTTTTATTATTCTCTTGGCCTTAAATAATAATTAGTTGTTCTCTTTGTTATTTATAGGTAATAGCTATAATGATTTACTGTTAGAAGACATTTTGTGTACTGCAAAATTCCAGCAAATAACACTGTTTACTACTGACATAATGCACTATATTTAATTTTAATATTTTCCAGTCTTGAGTAGGATCCTTACTTCTTAAATATCGTATACAATGACTCATTCGTATATTAATGGTCTGTACGAGTATATAAAGGAACCGTCTAGCTCATAGAATTTCGAACTATGTATTTGACGGCCTAAATAAATTGCTATTATGCGGCTACTGCCAGCTGTATTAATTACTCTCAAGGTTTTAGACTGCAAATATAAAATAAAACAATTTATTTTATCAACTTCTACTGAAATTATCTTCAACTAGTGACCCAACTAGTTGAGTTATCTAATTAGTTTTTAAACTTTTTTTTATATTAAGTTATTAAATGTTACACGGTCTCCATGTAAGTAACATGACTTTTGCTCATTTCTTTCATTTACGATATTATCAGCTTTAATCAAAACTAGCGACTCACCCTCGCTTTCCTCAAGTTCGTCCCTAGCTTGATTCCTCATCAAATTTTCATCCCCATTTTCACCCCTTTAAGGGATAATTTCGGGGATAAAAAATATACTATGTCCTTCCCAGAGTCTCAAACTATCTTCTTACCAAATTTCATCTAAATCGGTTCAGTAGATCCAGAAATAACGCCCTACAAAACTCACAATATCACAAACTTTACCTCTTTATAATATTATAGTACCTATACATAGTGTTAATTCGGCAGTTTAGCTGTGAAAACCAAAAAGAACCAGCTTGGAACTAACGCACAGAATTATTTTCGCATTTTGCGTATTGATGGTACTTATTCATTTTGTTTTTAGTGCAACCTATATATACATAATCCAAATTATTCATAATTATTTATTTTTCTCGTCAATGTTATTGCAGTTTATTGAAACACCTGGCGCGGGCGGTATGTTTAAGACATTTAAAAGAATGGCGAATATATCATATTTTTTACGTTATTATCACGATGTCTTTATTATATACATATTAATGTATATTAATACTAGCGGACCCGACAGACGTTGTCCTGTCTACACGTCTTTAATTTGAAAATTTCAAACTTTTTTTAATAAGCTAAAACATTCTGGACCATTTCGATGAAAATTATTATTCAAATTGTGAATCTAAACCATTCCCAGATCCCCTTGAACACACACAAAAAATTTCATCAAAATCGGTCCAGTCGTTTGAGAGAAGTTCAGTGACATACACACTCACAGAAGAATTATATATATAAAGATGTATATTCTTATTTCTTTTTCAAATGTTTTTTTTGTTTCAAATGTTATTTGAAATGATATAATTGTGGCATCGTGAATTATTTCAAAGGTAAATTTGTACCATTCTAATGTACATTCGTCATTTAAATTATTTGTTTTGATTTATAATTTATATATAACTAGCAGAATCCGCGGCTTCACTAGCGCTAAAACTACAAAAAAAATCTCTAAAAAGGTAGTTTTATACAAATTTTCATCGCCTATTTTAACCCCCACATAGGATGTATTTCGAAAAAACACGTGTTTATTTTATTGAAGAGCAATAATACAAAGTTTCAAGTAATTCTGATCATATTTTTCTGGATTGTATTATAACGTGTTTTCCCGAGGGAATCAGATAATCTCCCGCGGTAAAAAGTAGGCTATGTCACTCTCCAGCCCTCCCACTATCTCCAAAAAAAAAATCACGCCAATCCGTCACTCTTTTGACGTAAAAGAAATACAAACAAACAAACACACTTTCACATTTATAATATTAGTATGGAAATATGGATATCGATCATAAACAGTATTATGTAGTCCGAAATAAAAGTGTAATTGTTAAAAACTAATATATAATCACAGGTCAAATCAAAATATTCTTATCAAAAATTAAACATTAGTATGATGAAAAATTGGTAGGTATTGAATACAATAATATATTACATACTAATAGAGTACATAATACAATAATACTGCTTATATTATAAATCTGAAAGTTTGTGTTATATCTTGACATACAGATAAGAGGCCCTTTTTTTTTAACGTTGGGAAATGCATTTACGCACGAGGTGTGGGACTCACCGGCGTAATAAAGCCAGTACTACCCACTAAAACCCAACAAAACCTTCCCCCGTCTTAATGGGGCGTCGCAGGATCGCTTACGCATTCAACTACGACGCCCCGACGGCAGGTCTGCCGAGGCAGACCACAACGACCATGAGGTTGCTCCAAAGTCCACTCTGCTATCAGAGAAGTACCAGGAGCAACCCGCATGGTACACAGCCCTCCGAAGAGGGCCACCTCCCACCGCCCACCGAAGTGGGCCACCTCCCACCGCCCACCGAAGTGGGCTACCTCCCTGTGCGTTTCTTGGCTTCGCGCCCTGCTGTATTGCCGAGCACTACTGAGCCCCCCCACCACGACAAGGTGAACGCACGTTGGGGGGGACAGATAAGAGGCCCTAGACTAACATTATTATGACATTTTTACTTTCCCATAGGATAATAATTTAAACTTTATTGTTATATTATTAATCCCTCAACGACAGCGGACACGCCGGCGTTACAGTTAACAGTAGATTTCTTAGAAAAAATAATTTCTTACAAATTTACCTGGAGGTGTTAAACTAGCGTTACTTGCTACCTAGTTACGTTTTAACGTTTAGTATAGATTTCCCCGAGTTAAGATATTTTCCCCGGACCCCCATGACCCGGATAGGTAACTGTCACCATACTAAATTTCATAAAAATCTGACCAGTAGTTTTCTCGTGATGCGTTCTCAGACAGACAGACACACAGGCAGACTAAAATGCTAAAAACTATAGATTGGTCTCTGTATCGATAATAATGACTATTTCAAAAAATATTAAATATACAGATTCGACTCAGAATTTTATTATATGTGTAGATTTTCGTTGGACTTGTCAAACGTGGTCCTAAGAACTTTAAACGAAAAGAATGAAAGCAAATTTTCATACTGGTCAAGTAACTAATAGGTATATATTTAACGGGCAGTAACTAATAGGTATATATTTTTATTCTGTGAAATTATGTTTATTTTTAAAAATATTCCGTATCTATTCATCTATTCAAGAGAAACTACTTTCGAAAGCTTATTTGCTTGCAATAACAAGAATTTTTAGTCGTAAATATCAAATTTTATGTAAGCATAATGTAGAAAAGATAAAAGGTGTCCCGTCCCCATCACTGCAAATATACAATACCTACCTGTATTGCCATGTATTTTTTATTATTTCTTTTTAAATATTATGTACATATTTCGACGTTTTATGATGGGCTTTGTTATAGTTTAAAACTGTGAACCTTTCAGTAAAGCGAAGGATTTTATATATTATTTTACGATGTGACTTTTAATCCAGTTTACTGCACGACTAATATATGTATAACTAGCGGACCCGACAGACGTTGTCCTGTCTACACGTCTTTAATTTGAAAATTTCAAACTTTTTTTAATAATTTTTTTGATGAAAATTATTATTCAAATTGTGAATCTAAACCATTCCCAGATCCCCTTGAACACACACAAAAAATTTCATCAAAATCGGTCCAGTCGTTTGAGAGAAGTTCAGTGACATACACACTCACAGAAGAATTATATATATAAAGATTATTGGTCCAGCTACTTTTTTATTTATTTTTTTTGTTTTAAATTTAGAGCATCTGGATAAAAGATTATTAATTTGTAAGTTTTAACTTTTGTAAGGACGACACGTTTGGCTCAGTTTGTAGTTTGTGCTTGCTGTGTCAGCAGTCGCGGGTTTGAATCCCGCTGGGGGCATTCATTTGTGTGTTGAGCACGAATGTTTGCACACCAGTCATGGGTGTTTATATTTACAATATGTATGAATTTAAAGTTGTATATGTGTAATGTATCAACTATCTGGTCTTCATAACACGCTTCGTAGCTTACCATGGAACTAGATGGTGCTGTGTGTTAATGTCCCAACACATTTATAAAAAAAAAACTTTCTATTATGTGACAGGACCGAGTTGGATGACGTATGTTGAGAATGTTAAAGGCTGCAGCGAAGCTTAGCGTAGCTCCCGCCTTAGCCTTCTCATTAGGTCTTTTTTTATTTCCAACCTAGAACCTCCAATATCATAATTGCTTTCTGTTATTTAAGATTTGGGTGACAGTTTCGACTTGAAAATTATAGGTGTCGGTTCGTATTAGAAAATTGGAAGTCACAAATGTATTTTTTGACGACGCGCTTCAATTTCTGAAAGAATGAGAACAAAATAGATATATGTTTATATTTTGTGACATTTTGAATCATCTAAATTAAAGATGGCGGTGCTAGATTTGTAAATACCAATACATTTTCTCTTATCCTCATATTTAAGTAAAATATTTTTTCGATAATCAATAGCAGATTAATAAAAATAATTTTAATCGTACAGTAACTGTATTAATAATAATAAATTATTCGTACAGTTGCTGTATCAATAGGTTCAGCCTTATTTTTAATGCGTATAATCTAGTAGATGTCATTTTCTGATTCTAAGCATATGTTCGCATTAAATGCTAACCGCATGTTATAATCGAGTGCATTGTTATTGCACAGATTACGGAAATTATCGCGGATATTATGTTTACATTTTCCATAATCAGTGATAATTTTAAATACCTAATAAATGTACGTAAATATTTATTATTTTTTATATATTTTTTTATATCTGTGATGTAAATACAACAAATGAAAAATAATTTGGACACGATTTAATGCAATGTTGGGCCCTGACAACATTGCGCTAATCTACTAAATTACACTGACTTATAATAACTAAACAGGTAGTTTATAGAAAATGTAGTTATTTACCAGTCAATTACCTTTTCTAATGGCTTAAACGTACGTGAAAATGGTTTTTATTTTTTTTATTTTAAAATATACTCACATTATCATCGACTAAAAAGTTCAATATTTATTTCCCTATGTGCCAATTGTCAACAATAGTTGTTTTACCTCGTTGCTAGTGTTTAAGGGAAATGGAATGTTATGTTTTAGGAAAATATTGACATAATCATGTTAGGATTGTCTAACAATAGCTTGCTACATACAAACGAATAGAAAGATAGAGTTGACTACAATTATGTTAAAAACCTACGTTTTCCGTAGCTTATATATTTTAAAAGATCATTATTCAACACAAGGTATTTTTCTATCTATGTACGTACGTACATACATGGAAAGGATAGCGCGGAGAAGAAAATATTTTTTGCGATTTTTTCAAAGTAAATAGAAGCAAAATAAGAAGTTTAGTTTACTTTATGAAAACCTATTAAGTTAAATTATATGAACTGCGATAACTGAGAACAGTTCGAAAGCCTGTTGCGCCAGACTGGACTTATTTGTGCATCGAGATAATTGACTGTACTACAGGATGCGCGAACGTTAGGAGGTACTGCACATTAACGACTTTAAATTGTGTTCTTCTTTGTACGAAGTATAAGATTAAAAAAATACATGAAATTTGTTATTTTTTGCACACAAATTTTGCTTAGAGTCTAAACTAAACTCAGTTTAGCAATTTCAATTTATGTTGATTTTAACTGATATTAAAAATAAATTCAATTTTTTTATCATATAAATCTAGTCTGTGGTGGTCTTTATTCTTGGAAAGTAAGAAATCTGGATAACGGTTTTCCAACCCATTATATCAGAACCTATTAATCATACAAGTGTCAATGAAAGCGAGTTTTCTATTTCATAAATATGGTACAAGACGGACTAAGTCCGGTGCTATACCTACGTCAATCTTGAGTTGTATGAAATCATGTCATTGTCATCTATCTCTTAGTGAGTAGTCAATAGAATAGGTTATAATAAATATATCATATAGTTATCTTATTTTACTGTTATACATTTTCGAGCTACTAAAGAGTAGTATTCATATTAACTCGTATTTAAAAAAGAGCAAAATTCAGTTAAAGTGTAGTTTTAGTTATGTACTATTTATAACTTGACAGCTGGCATCCATACTAATACTATAAATGTGAAAGTCTGTTTGTTTGTTTGTCTTTCTTTCACGTCGAAACGACTTGTCGGATTGGCGTGGTTTTTATCTATGGAGATAGTTGGAGGGCTGAAGAGTGACATAGGCTACTTTTTACTGCGGGAGATTATCTCTTTCCCACGGGAAAACACGTTATTAATTATAATACAATCCAAAAAAATATTTATGATCAGCATTCCTTGAAACTTGGTATAAATGCTTTTCAATTTATTAAATACATGTTTTAGCATTTTTCGAAATTCAGCCCACAAGGGGGTAAAATAGCGGATGAAAATTTGTATGAAACCTACCATTTAAGAGGTTTTTTTGTAGTTTTAGCGCGAGCGAAGCCGCGGGTTCTGCTAGTTATTTTATAAATGTGTATTTTTATTACCAGTATTTATTAACAGTAATTTTATCAGAATGTAATTTATGAATGTTTTAAAAATATTTATATATAGTTTGTTATCTATTTAAGACTAGCGACTCACCCTCGCTTCGCTCGGGTTCGTCCCTAGGTTCGTTTTAACGGTTAGTATGAAACAGAAATCTTTGAATTTCTCGGTTATTCTATACTATAATATACATCTATGATACGTATAAACCTTCCTCTTGAATCTATCTATTAAAAAACCGCATCAAAATCCGTTGCGTAGTTTTACAGATCTAAGCATACATAGGTTCAGACAGACAGCGGGAAGCGACATCTCTGAAATTACCAGTTTGATTTGGAAAAAAAAACTGCATTTTATAGCCAATATATTGTGGAAGGTTATATAGAGGCTATCAAACATCACTTTACGATCGCGCAGTAATTATACATAATTAATAAAATAATTTTTGATAAAACAGTTATTTAATAATATGGCTATAAATGTTCTTAATTACATTTAATTATATATTATTGAAAGCACTTCAAAGTTTGTCAGCAGGCTGTATCTCATGAACCGTAATAGTTGGAGGGTTGAAATTTTCACAGAATGTGTATTTCTATTGCTGCTATAACAACAAATAATAAATAATCAAGATGGCGAATTTCGAAATGGCATTGCTTATAAAAAAAAAATCAACTATGCTGGTATTGCTCAGCGTGTTCAGTACATAGTGTTGTATCTTGTAAGATAGTACGGAACCCTTCGTGTGCGAGTCCGACTCGCACTTGAAAGGTTTTTAATTTACTTTATAGCTTGGCTGTAGTTACCCTTAATGTTTTAGCGTAATTGTTTTTCCCGTTATGCAGTCATAAAGTAACTGTGCAAAATTAAGCGAATTATGGATACTGGGAATACGAAAGATCTTAATGAAAAATTATAATCATTATCGTTCCTATATCTAACTTAAAAGTAATTAATTGTTATATTAATAATATTTTTTCTAATTATTAGAAAAATCATACTCAAAGTATTTTACGTCTTGTAATAAATAATTCTATAGACAGAATGTGTTATAAATCTAAATATGTCATTAATACATATAAAATGCAGAAGGCAACGTACACCCATTGTATTGAAGGAAAAATGTAACGTACATATATAAATCACATTCAGAAAATTAATTATTTAACCATTACCATATTATGTTACTATAATGTTTTTTTTTCTTATTATAATTTTAAATATATTCAAAACTTACTAAATGCGCAGTTCAAACGAATATAGCCACTAAAATAGGTAAAATAAATAATGCAAGCCATAATGTATGTTGATATATGCGTTTTTTAAATATGGGCAACATTAGGTTGTTATAAGCTCACTTGTTTCTGATATCTACAAATGTCAATTATAAACACAGATTCGATTCGACTTGCATATTATATCGCATCTCCGTTTCATCTGTTTGATGATTTGCAAATTTTGTGCCGCAAAAGGTGTTTTTTTTTGTGACCAAATATCGCGATGAAGGCCGTTAAGAGTATTTAACAGTGGGTTCGTTGACTCACGTATTTTGTTCGTTCAACGATTTGTTTTCTTTGTCGCGTGCTAGTCTACCATATTTTAGGCTATCAACAATATTATTATTTTGTCAAGATTGCATTTTAGTTTAACAGTGTTTTCTAATTAACGAATTCCTGTGTCAGTAAGTAAATTAATTAAATGCTCGAGTAAACAGCTCGAGCTGAGAGTAGTTCTCACGATTTAATACCAATTGTAAAGTAGGTACATGTAGTGGCAGTACTTGTTGAATATCAATTAAGAAATTATGGCATTTCAATTAGCAACAGTTTCGTAGCCTCTTAACAATGTAATGTCAATAGGCTTTCTATTGCATAACTTGTTAAATGAATTTAATTTTCTACGAACATGGCGTCGTCCTATTTGAGTTGATTTTTACTAATCGTCCATTCGTAAGTAATTTAATACTTGGTTTAACATAGTGGTCTATTGATTTTTTAAATAAATTTAAATAAAAAAAGTATTTTAATAGTATTATATATTACCTATAATTTTATTACCTATAATTTTAATAGTAATATATATATACACACACTATAGGTATGTATGTCTAGATTATACGGATATTAAATTAACTTCATATTATACTGGTACAAAAGCAAAAATAAAATTGATATATACCTGAGATAAATTATTTATTTTAGTGAATATTAAAAATTAGACACGTACTTAACTTAAAAAATCAGACGTAAGGACTGTTTTTGTCTGTGTCGCGTCAGATTCGAAAAAAGTGCTAAAGGGTTTGTACTAGAATGTCATAATGTCGCGAAAGTTCGCTTTCCTCCGCTGACCGTGTTACCAATGCACTTAGCACTTATTAACTACAGAATGGGTATAGAAGAATTTACTTGTTTTTTTGTTTGCTTTAACGGAAACCTTTTAAAGGGAATAGAGGTGACTCTGTTATGTTATCCTGTTGTGGTTGCATTGGGTTTTACCTTTTACATAAACATTCTGTTAAAAAAAATTTTTACTTCCTATTTAATCTTTCCTCAAATTTTTGCTCAAAGAATAATGTACTTATCTTTGATGTTTTGCCAAAATATTGATATATGTTAACTAGCGACTTATTTTCGTTTCGTTCATCCGTGGTGCATCCCTAGGAGTCCCTGGTGTTTATATGCAGCTAGCGCTATCTTTTGGTAAATTTTATTACTGACGGTAGACCCCCGTTCGAGGCGTTGTGGGTGAATGCATAAGTGACCCTGCAACGTCCCATTAAGACGGGAGAGGTTCCGTTGGGTTTTAGTGGGTAGTACTGGCTTTTCTAGCTGTTGAGTCCCATATAACCATCTGTGGTATCATAGGTGGTATCCGTAAATGCATTTCTCAACATTAAAAAGTCTGTGTAATAAATTTTATCCTAATTCGTCGAGCCGTTTTAGGAGCAGTAACAAATATACACGGTACGTAATAATAGTGTGATTATTATATGTGCCTATACAGCAAAAAAACCATTTATCTCGCTATACAAGGTCGTATATGATATGATTATAAGAAAAAAATAGAGTTGTAAATATTTCACGTACATATATTAATAATGTTGATTTCGCCTGCCGCTATGAATATGTTGAAAGGTCAAGAATTGGAAGTATTTTATAACGGTGTATCATATAAGGTCGATTACTCTCACTTTTTTCGCGCAAGTGCTTTGTCAAATTTTTTCTTTTTCCGGATACGGAACAATAAATAGACAGATTTTTTTAGATTTCGGACACGTGAAGGTCGTATTGTTAATTACTTGTGACTAAAATTTTAAAGTGCAATTGCCAATTTTATAAGAAATGATGAATTACTTTAAAAATTTGCGCTATCAGTGATTCGTGTTCCGTTTTTTTTTAAATCATTTGATTGTATAGATATTGGGGATTAAGATATATACCAATACATTTACTGCAGTAATGTATTTTTGAAAAACCTTTTTTGAATATTAGAACCTCGGTGGAAAAGAGTTGCAGGGACACAAGATGATAACTCCTACTGTTAGAGTAACGCTCATGTTGTTAATAAATTATCTGTGCGATCTTTATTAAGATATTAAGGGGCATTCGGCCTAATTAGTGTTGTGCATTGACCAGCAAGGTCGATGGACCGCACCCGATGGTGTACAGTACTAATATATGTTATTTCTAACTCATATAATGTTTAGGCAAAAATAACTTTAATTGCAAACCCTATAAGGACTATAATAGAGTGAATAGTTTCCTAAGTTGGTTAATTCGAGTGCAGATACATGTACGTGTGTGTGCATTATCTGCGTAAGGATTAACTCACGCAATGTCATATGAATTGACAATTAAATAGTGTTTTTTCAATGCAAATTGATCACGCGAACCAATAATGTAATCGACTTCACGCTTATTAAGTGAGGTAACTTATTATCGAATGATTTGTTTTCCATTACTTTTAAACATATTATGTTAATATGAATATTAATTTTATGAAATTATATTGGGTATTATTAGTTTAGATATGATAATAATAGTTACACGACATTTTTCACCAATTTCTCTTTCTATAAATATATATCTATATTTTTTGACCGTCCGAAAGACGTAGGTCTATATTCAATTCGGGTGTATATTGTATTTTTTTGCTTGAGCACGTTTACACGAGGCCTATTTTTCGGATATTGTAAATTGATTTTAATAATTTAATAATTCTTTTTCTCAAAATAATTATTTTTGAAATATCTATTGAGGTTTCGTGATCATTAGTCAGTGATAGAGTAGTATTTGGTTTTTATAGATTTGGATACCTACAGAAAATCTTGTAAATGACTTCGCGTTGTACTGTGATTAAAATTACATTAGTTAATATCATTAACGTAACTGTTTATTTTATGTTGATAATATGCAGTACATAAAAATATGTATATAAAATATTTTCATTGCGTTCAAATGTTATATTGAGAATATTTTTTAAAATTCTTTAATTATACCGCAAACTAAGTAATTTTACTTGTAATTATACTTATTGCATGTTGCAAAACTAAGAACGTTATTGAAATTTAATACTTAAATTTACAAACGATTTTTAGAGTTCCGTACACGAACGGTGCCAACGGAACCCTATTATTAAGCCTCCGCTGTCTGTCCGTCTGTCTGTCAGAGACTCGTATCTCAGGAATCGTAATATGTAGAGAGTTGAAATTTTCACAGAGTATGTGTTTGTATTGCCGCTATAACTACAAATAATAAAAATAAATCATTTTTTTAACGTTCATAATGGATCATCGAAGTTAGTTTACTACATATTTTATGCACATAGAGTAAAAGTCATATTGATAAAACGTACATGTACGATTGTACGGAACCCTTCTTGTGTGAATTCGACTCGCGCTTGACCGATTAATCTTCACACAATATATGTAGGTACCTAATCTACTGATATTGATTTATCGCGAATATGAATATTTTTTTTAAATATAAATGCTATCTAATATGTTGTAAGACCTGTTATTTGTATCGCTTATTTTTTCCTTAAACAAATATAACTGCGAGTAGGTATGTTTTCATGGTTTTTAATAGTAATAAAAGAATTGACAATGAAATCTGCGAAACTTGGCATATTATTTATTTAGGTATAAATATAAAGAATTTGAGATTAAAGTTATATAAGATATTATGTATGAGTATTGAGTATATATATAATTTTAAGTTTTTATATAAAATTAATATTTTGAAGTTTATCTTTAAACCGTGTACGTTGAAGTTCTTGTTATTGTTGCTTCTTTCATTAAAACATAACGGAAATGGGTAGATTTAAAAGAAAAAAATCTATTATCTAAGTGTAGTAGCAAAAAGAAAAACTAGAAACTAAAAAAATAATAAGAAACGATGGCTGGCTCTTAACTGTTTTTGCTTTTCGCCTCATAAATTGTGAGATTCTAATGTTTAAAACGGTACATCTATATTTCCCATTTCAAGAATGTTGCATTAAGTTATTTAAAAACTGTCTGTGAATAATTTATTATAGTTTTAACCGACTTCCAAAAAGAAGGAGGTTCTATGTTTGTATACCTACGTTCTATGTAGTTTATGTATAACTTTTCTTACTAGTGAGCGATATAATATAATCTCGTAGATATTAATGTATATAGTGTACTTAATTCTCATTAGATTGCGGTAAATCGTGGTATATATGTTACGAGACTTGTCGTTCCCATATCAAGTTCACTGTACACCAATCATTGCCATTCGCTATCTTTAAACCGGTCACGATCGTTCCTTTCAATGATACTCGTTTTATCGACGTAACATAAAAACGACAAAAAGTTTGTTATAAATTATTATGTTTCAAAGTAATGAGATATTGTTTAGATGTTTTATTTTACTTTTTGCATTTATGTGGTATTCAAATCAATATTTTGTGTTAAATGATGTTGGGTGGTGATATATAAACATAAAAAAATTGTTTTTATACCTTTGCTTTAAGTAAAGGTGACAAAAAAACAAGTTAGTTTAAACACTGTAATCAGAAGTCAGAACAGAAATCACGTTTTTTTGAGTGTTTTTTAAGACATTTCACGTAAGGCTCAAGATTTTAGAGAATATCTCAAATCAGCTAAATTGTCACAATTGAAGTGATCTCGTATGTTAACTAGTAGGATTAGGCGAGGACGAAAACGTAAGGAGAGCATATCTTCCTACGTTTTGCTAATAAAATAATAATTGATTAAATGCCTACTGTTGTTCATGTTGGTAGATATTATAATATTGTTTCACATGGATGCACCAATACTTCTTGCATAAAGGTATTATATAATCTTTAATACAACAAGCACAAAAACTTAATTTAACTTAGTGTATTATTATGACCAATGTTAAATATCTATAATGTACTGTTAAAAACTTCTTTCGAATAAGATTTCGATAAGATCCAAATATTTATTTCGTTAACAGCTTTCATTAAAATAAGCAAACTGAAATATATGTACATATTTATGTTCACCATTTTACTACTTCGTTAGTTTTATCGATAGTTTACGACTGTTGTAAAATTATGAAATTTGCATAAAATAATTTGATTGAAACGTACAGAAAAACTGCAGTTTTTAGGTATATTTTAAGGTCACTTGTTGATTAGTTGTACACGTAAAAATAACTATATTTTTTTATTATTGTCAATAATATGTATATATAAAATTATTTGTTTTTGTCCACAGATAGAAAATAAATAAAAATGGCTCGCTTCAATTCACTATCCTCGGGCAGGGCGGGAATATCTAGTCATAGCATAAGCTACAGCTTCTTTGCCTTGCTTTTATTAGGTAAGCTACTTGACAGGTATATTTTATATTTTTTTTATGTATGAAGATTCTTACGTCGGTCTAGAAGACACTGAACAAAAGTATTGAATTGAATTAGTTTATATTACGTCACTTATATTCAATTCTCCTACAAAATGTGCCACTGTCTGACTCACGTAAAACCAATGATATTTATTGTAATTTTATTTATTACCTACTTATTTTATTTTATGACTTTGGAAATTAATAAAAAAATATTGCATTTTAACAATGCATCTTCAATATAAATTTCATATTATTCAAACTTACTACGTTTAACAGTAAAGCTTTATCTACATAATATGTCGTTATAGCATTATTAGCGAAAAACGTTATTGTAGAAATAGTTTTTATAGCTTAACGGTATTATATATGCGGGCAATACAGGCTTGGCCACTAATTCTAATTTGTTTCTTTTTTCTCTCTCTCTCTATTACTCTTATAATGGGTTCTTGTGTATATATTTTCAGGTTTACCATTCGCGCAGTGTCAGCTAGACAAAATGTATATTAATATTAATGAAATGAATATATTAGTGGACGAGACACGACTATTCAAATTGATACAAATGTAAGTATGTATTACATGTAAAATACAAAATTATATGAATGTCTAATTATCTGTAGGAAGTGGATATGCTCGTAATTCTGGACACAAAAAACAAAGTATTATCGGACTCCTATTATATATGCGATCTTTTGTATGTGTGTGTATGTTTGTTACTCCTTCATACTGAAACGGCTGTACGGATTTGCATGAAATTTTTGTACACAGATAGACTATTGATCTAGAGTAATTGATAGGCTAATATTAAACACCCAGGGAGGCCCCAGAGTGATGCAAGTAGACCGCTAATAATTCATACAAACCTAAGTATGTTTTGTTACAAAAATCTATGCTAATATTATAAATGTGAAAGTTTGTGAGTATGGATATATGGATGTATGTTTGTTATTGTTTCACGCCAGAACGGCTGAACGGATTTGGATGAAATTTTCCACAGAGATAAATTATAGTCTGATATAACACATAGGCTACTTTTTATCCGGGAAAAATGTACGGTTACCATGGGATAGGTTTGTTTTGCTCTTCGTAACGTAAAGGAGTATTACATAATTATATTCTTTATTTATTTATTTCAGCGGTGAATACAACACATCGCTGCAAGTGGCGGCACAAATCCAACATCCTGATATAGTGCAGTTCATACAATCTGTAATAGATATCCCGGGGTCCGAAGAACCCAATGCTACAGCAGAATTAACGTACGACATATACGCGTACGGGAAGAGTCCGGGACATTCTGAAGTCACTTTTAATGTCACACCGAGCGGTTTTGTCAAGTAAGTTATAGATATAATTATAGATATAGGTATAATTAGATAGTACTTATAATTTGTCTGCGACTTCCATCGCGTAGTTTAATTACATATAATTTTTTCAGCATTTAAGAGATGTTAGATAGTTGTCAATAAATCTATACTATTATTATAAAGAGGAGAGATTTTTTTGTTTGTTTCTTTGTACCGAATAAGCTCCGAAAGTACTGGACCAATTTAGATGAAGTTTAGTAAGAAGATAGTTTGAGACCCTGGAAAGGACATAGGACAATTTTTATCCCGTAAATCATGCCTTTAGGGGGTGAAATGGGGATGAAAGTTTTTATGGGAAATCAACTTAGGGACGAACCCGAGCGAAGCGAGGGTGAGTCGTTAGTAAGCTATAAAGGCCTAGGCCATAAAGCTTCATAGAACTAGAATTCAGTTTTTCTTTGTTTATTGGTCCACAAAACAAATGACAATCAAACACATATATAAAATAACAATTACTTACAAAGTTAAAACACGTGATTGCATATTTCTAGGTGCATATACATTATACAATACCTATTACAAAATTTAATACTACAAAAATGAGATCCAACCTACGGTTTTTCAAATACTTCAGCTTTATATATTAGTATAGATTTATATTTAACTTCAATCGATATATCCACATCCATACACACCTATATTAATAATTATTTTTAATAGTTTCGCAATACATACTCGTAATTGAATGTTACAAAACCATCTTTTTCTAAGAGTTGCTTAACCAAAAATGATTATATTTATTTGCCTTTTTGTTTGCCTGTAATATGAGACGTTATACAATCACGTATAAATTGATATGAATATTATTTTTTACTGCACAATTTAATTATAGCTAAGTGTCATCTAAGTCGTTCGAATAAACCCAAGATATAACTTGACCTCTAATATTTAAAACGTGATGTCATAAATGTATGTACATAAAAAAACCCCAAGCAAAAACTACTTAAGATTACTTACATATATTTAATTTACTATTTAAAATGAGAAAGTGTGATAAGCAATAATGAGATTGCTTGTCGGTTTTTTTATCGTATATATAACACGGGAATGTAAATATATTTTACATTAATATTAATTTTGATTTCTCTATGGCTTTTTTCGTCTTAAAAACCAGTAATAAGTGTAATAAGTATACTATTTATTGTGCAGCATCGTGTATTACAGTCTTTTAGGGTTCCGTACCCAAAGGGTAAAACGGGACCCTATTACTTAGAATCCGCTGTCCGTCCGTCTGTCTGCCTGTCCGTCTGTCACCAGGCTGTATCTCATGAACCGTGATAGTTGACATTTTCACAGAAGATGTATTTCTGTTGCCGCTATAATAACAAATACCAAAAAAAAAAATGAATAAAATAAATATTTAAGGAGGCTCCCATGCAACAGACATAATTTTTTTTGTCGTTTTTATAGATAATGATACGGAACCCTTCGTGCTCGAGTCCGACTCGCACTTGTAGTTCTTATTTAATTTTAACATATATATATATATTTAAAATATTTAAATATATGTATGAAAAGAACTAATATTGAATCAGTTTTTGTCGCCGTCTTACGTAAAAACTAGCATACGTGTTAATCCAACATATAAGGTATCTTCACTTTAAATTACACTGAAATTTATTGAACCGTTGCAACAAACAAGAACACGCACACTCGCTCAATTTATCATCCTACTAATATTATATGTAAATGTGAAAGTTTGTGAGGATGGATTTTTTTAATGAGGATGTATGGATGTTTGTTACTCTTTCACGTCAGAACGGCTGAACGGATCTGGATGATAGGCACAGATAGATTATAGTCTGGAATAGCACATAGGTTACTTATCCCGGGAAAATGTACGGTTCCCGTGGGATAGGTTTGTTTTTATCTACGGACGCACCTGAAACGAAGCGAGTGTGAGTCGCTAGTTTTTAATATTAGTGTATGAATAATTTCTTTTTTGAAAAAGAACAAATTGTTTGTTTTTTTCAGTCTCGATTCAGTATTTCTCCGCATAACAGTAATGCACTCGCACGCAATTAATGTTATATCTTACATCATGGGGTGGATCTACTTCGTCGCGTGGTCGGTATCCTTCTACCCGCAAATTTATATAAATTTCAAGAGAAAGAGCGTCGTTGGACTGAACTTTGATTTCCTCGCTCTCAATATCATGGGATTCTCTATGTATTCATTGTTCAACTGCGGGTTGTACTTTTCTAAAGCTATACAGGTAAGTCAATATGATAATAAATACTATAATCTCGTTAATATTATAAATGCGAAAGTTTGGATGGATGTTTTTTACTCAATTACGCCAGAACGGCTGAACGGATTTGGATTAAATTTGGCACAGAGATAGATTATAGTCTGGAATAGTACAATACTTTTTATCCCGGAAAAATGTACGGTTCCCGTGGGGTAGTTTTCTTTTTGTTTTACACTAGGGACGAACTCTAGCGAAGCCAGGGTGAGTTGATAGTTCTTAATATATCGTTATTTGACTAAGTAAAATCACAGGTATCGCAGATAATTATCAGTTGATAATAATTATCATTATATTATAATCAGTCATCTAAATCTTGATAATTACCATGATTATTATCAATTGATATGTTCTATGATCTTTAATAAAGAATTCTTGTATGCTCCTTTTGAACGCCTTAAGTTATTTTTTTGTGTTTATTGACAAATATAAATCTGTAATAATTAGACATAGTAAATGATCTAACTTGGATATTTTTTATCTTTCAAGGAATCTTGTTTAGAAAGTTATCATTTTTAAATGTATAAATGTGATTTTTTGATAAGTATTCAGATAAATATCAAAAATTAACAATTATCTGATATTTATTATAAATATGTCCACCAGTTGAATCATGTTGATGAATTAGCAGGCCAGTCGTTGTTTTGTTCAGTTTTATATATTTTGTTCAGTTTTATATTATATGAACTAGCGACTTAATTGGGACTTGGGAAACCAAGTTAAGCGGGTTCAAATACCGGGTCTCGCACCTCTTATACTTACATGTGCGAATTATTTCCAACATGATTACCACTTATCTTACGGTTAAGGAAAACATCGTGAGGAAACCTGCATGTTTGAGTAATTCTAGCAAGTTTTCGAAAAACCATGTGAAATTGGCCAACCCGCACTTGGCCAGCGTGGTGGACTGTAGCCTGATTCCCATCGTACTGAAGGGAGGCCCGTGCCCAGCAGTGGGACGTGAAAAAGGGGCTGAATAGAATACAGCGACTCAGCATCGTTTCACTCGTTCACATCCCTAGTGAACAGTAGGTAGCCTATGTGATACTCTAGACCACAGTCGCTATAATATCTATACAGATAAATAAAAATTGAAGTGTCTGTTTGTAATGCCAAAATAACAGCGTTTTACTAAATGCATGTGAAATTATATAGGGTACTCATAAGAAAAACACATTTTTTTAAATTTTTGTCTGTCTGTTTGTTCCGGATAATCTCTGAAACGGCTTGACTGATTTTTACGGGACTTTTACTGTAAGATAGTTGATGTTATAGGGAGTAACATAGGCTAATTTTATTTTTAAAAAAGAATTAGAGTTCCGCTCAAAAAAATTAAAACGTACCTAGGGACGAACCCGAGCGAAGCGATGGTGAGTGGCTAGTAAATATATAAAGAAACACATACAACTTTCGCATTTTATATATATACTATTTTAACCGATTGAAACTAAAATTATAGGTATTAAAATAATATTTATTTAACTTCCAGAGTGAGTACTTCAGCCGCCACCCCCGCAGTCTGAACCCTGTACAACTAAACGACGTGTTCTTCTCATTGCACGCCGCCTTCGCGACCATCATTACTATCGCCCAGTGCTTTATGTATGAGGTGAGTTGAAATTATAGAAATAAGTAGAAATAAAGCTTGCTATTAATTGCAATAGAGATAATGAAATTAAAAATATGACGTGACGTCAAAATGTGTTTTGATACTTTCTTAGATTTACGCGAAATGTAATATGACTTAGTGCTTTTTTCTCTTTTTTTACCGGCCATATCTTTCTTTATCTATATATAACGTGTTTTCTCCATTCTACGCGACATTGGTAAAGTAAATGTTCACCAAATAGCACTCCTAGGAGCCATTGAACAAAAGAATTGAATTAGATTTTCGCGAATATATGACATTTTAAATAAAACTATCTTTTCGCGTTTTTCCCCGAATTTATTTTGATTTTTGGTTCCCGACGTTTCTCGAAAGCTTTACAGCAATCATGGTCACGGGAGAGACTAAGGTTTTAGACATTTCAAAGGTCATTCAACATATAGTTTTTACAGACAGTAGGTACCTTCCCACAAAATTGTATAAATTATTAAATCTGCGAAAAAATACAAAAAGATAGTTTTATTTAAAATGGAGGACTATCTAATTTGTTTGTATGTTTGTTATATTGAAGTCGATATAATACATTTCTTAGTTATAAAGTGATTTAATCTTTAAGCTCTTAGCTATTTATTAAGTTATTTTGATTACTACATTCTTATAGTAACCAAGTTGCTTGTTCATTTTCTACATTCCTAACCACTCGTCACCATAAACATACATTATCATGCATACACATATCCGATATCCAAAATGATAAAAAAATACAAATGCGGTTCAGTAAACTAAACATTAAAATAAATATTTCAGCGAGAAGACCAGCGTGTATCGACGGCGGGGCGCGGCATACTGGCCGCCTTCGTGGGCGTGGTCATAGTGACGGCCAGCCTGGGCGCGGCGGACAAGCTCGCCTGGCTCGACTTCCTATACTACTGCAGTTATATTAAGCTGTGTATTACACTCATTAAATATGTTCCACAGGTGAGAAATTTATTTATAGTGTTTAGTTGATAAATAATAGGTTTATATTGAGGCAGTGGTAGCCAAATCCCGAGTCTCGCTAATTTGAATTTTTCATGTGCGAATCATTTCCCACATGATTACCATTTGTCTTACGGTGAAGGAAAATGTCGTGAAGATACCTGCATGCCTGAGAGTTAGAAGTTTTCGAAAGACATGTGAAGTCCGCCAACTCGCACTTTGCCAGCGTGGTGTACTATGGCCTGATCCCCCTCGTATTGAGGGAAGGCCCGTGCCCAGCAGTGAGACGTAAAAGAAGGGCTGAATACATAGTTTTATATTAATTGTATGACACCCGATCGAAGGGTAAGCCGATAATATAGGCTTACCCTCGCTTCAATCGGGTGCGCTTTGTTCGGGTAAGTCTTTAGGTGTCCAATGTGCTACTTTAGGGCATAGTCTGTCATGTATACTAGATTTTACCTAAATCTGTCGAATTCATTCAACTCATTGGTCAAATTTCGAGATTTGGTGTTTAGTCACTAAGAATGAATACGGTTACGAGTACCGCCGGTGACCTGACTTTTCTTGATTTACTAAATTATAATGGTGTTACCAAAGAGAAAAACTTAATAAATAAATGTAAGCGAAGTCGCGGCTCCTAAATAGATACTATGAAGAAACATATACATATTATGTAGATATATGTATGAAGGAACAGCATGAAAACGACTTGACCGCTTTGTCATTGTTCTACCTGGCTGCCTCATTGGTCAAATCAAGGTTTGAATCCTTGGGTGGGTCCAAAATAATTTAGGTATTTGGTCACTAACTACTGAGTAGGTGGGGAAGGAAGAATTAATGAAGTCACTACAGCACACGGTCACTCAACAACAACAACACCAACTTTAAATAAAATTTAAATTATAAACTACCTAAAACAGGATATTGTTTCTACTATCACATTAAACTTTATATTAGCCGCGTATTGGAACCATCTGTAGTTAAAATTAGTAAAATTAATG
This sequence comes from Brenthis daphne, assembly GCA_947093115.1. Classification (NCBI taxonomy): domain Eukaryota; kingdom Metazoa; phylum Arthropoda; class Insecta; order Lepidoptera; family Nymphalidae; genus Brenthis; species Brenthis daphne. The sequence continues at coordinate 26,061,109 of OX352477.1, read as the reverse complement.
GTTTTTTTTTTTCACTTTACAGGCCTACATGAACTACAAGCGTAAATCCACAGTTGGTTGGAGTATTGGCAACATTCTTCTAGATTTCATCGGAGGTTTCCTTTCCATTCTACAAATGACACTCAACGCATACAACTATGACGATTGGATCTCTTTCTTTGGAGACGCAACTAAATTCGGTCTAGGACTGTTCAGCCTTATCTTCGATATATTCTTCATTTTACAACACTATGTATTCTACAGGTATGTATTCCTACTATTTTCTACCATTTTCTACCATTTGAGTCTCAGTGTTGTCATAATTCAATTTATATTATCTTTTATTCATTTATTATTATATTATGTGTAAGTTATGACACATATGAGATAAAATGTGTAAGCTTTTTTGGGAATGCTTTCAAAAAGAATATTGAATTTAGTTAAAAATATTTTCTCTCTTTATAAATTCAATATTCTGCTTCGGCTTCGGGTCTCATTAATATACAATAAGTGACTCATTAATCATAATTTCAATGCGAGAAAAAAGAGGAATTATCATCGGGAAGAGACCATAGGAAGATATGCAATAGTAAGAAAGAGTGATTTGGAAAATATTATGGTTCAGAAACCAGATCCAATGAGACTACTAGAGATTTATGAAATAAAACGTAGAAAGAAAGAAATTATTGAGCATAAATAATGCAACATTAATATTACTGTGAGCTCCATACGTTCTACAGTGTGAAGATTGGCAACGATAATGTTACGGTTTTTCAGTTCCACGTGGCAATATGTTTTCTTTTATTCGAAATATTATTTCTTTTCTAAATAAATTTTATGTTTTCCGTTTGAAATTATTATTTTATTTTTTAAATTTTATAATGTACTGTGGAACTGAAGGATTAGTAGTATAAGAAGAAAAAATCCTCAAATATCATGGAAGCAAACAGGAGTATTTGGAAATCACTAGAAAAAGTCTAAAAATAAATAAAACTGAAATTATTAAGAAGCTAAAGAAAAAGTTTGAGAAGACTGTACCAAAGAAAACTAAAAACAATAGTAAACGGAAAATTTGTATTATATGCTAAGAACGATTGCATATCATCATCTAAATCAAATCCACAAACAAATCATCATAGAACATTAAAACATCGCGCACTCATCACCAAAAATAATCAATTACAACGCTTCAAGGGATCTCGCTTTGGGAACCGCTCGCACGACGCAACAATAATGGGAAAACAAAATGGCGGCATTTTAGATAATTATTTTTCAAGAATTTCTTTGAATTAATATTTTCAGAGAGGAACGGTTTGTTACTGACGATAGTAGTGAAGAGGGCTCGAGTATGATGGGTGGTGTTGGAAGTGAATACATGTTGGTTCGGACTTGGTATGTATATGGAGATGATCTCAAACGAGGGTTTTGACTAATTTACTTTAGTAAATATAAATAGGTTAAATTTTAGTTTTTTCCTTAGAAAAATTTTTTTTTGCTATTTTATATAATTTTTTTCTAGGGATACCGACGAAAAGAAATACGATTTGGAAGCCAAGGCGTGATCGTCTAAAGTTGCCTGCCATTTTTATTTATATTCTATTTAGATCTTATTTCTGTTGTTTAATTTAATTTTTTGCATTAGTTTGGATGTGTGAATGGATGAGTTGCTATTAAATCAGTACTTTATTCGCTCAAGAAACAGTCTGATAAAATTTTATTGCAAAAGATTTATAACAGATGGCCGTCTACGGTTGTATAAGAATTTAGTATTTTTAACATTTATTTTCCAAATTTTATGTAGTTGTAACGACGATGTTAAGACTTATGTTATATATAAATAATTATAAGAAAATTCCAATTTTGATTCGCCATGGCAATATTTTTATAGACTGACCAAAAATGCAATATATCTAAGAGAATATTATTATTATTATTGATTTAGTGTTAAGTTATCGAATGAAAGTGTTTATTTGTTGGGATTGTACACTGTATAATATAAGATTGTTGATCTTTGTTGTTATGACATAAGTCAATTTCTTAACGATCTGTGATCAATATCACACATTTTATATTAAAATGTGAGTAACGTTAACAAACGCATTTTAATTTACACCCTCCATCGGTAAAACCATTTAAAACATCCCATTCAAATTACATACACACATATGACATACAATTTCAAATTTTATTCTAAAATAATTTTAAGTATAAAATAAGCTCGATAATTATGTTTTAATTTTTTGTTTTATTATATTGTAAGTTATTTTATTTAATAAATTAGTATTGGCTTTGCTGTGTTTCTATTTACAACCTTAGACGTAATATTACTGTATAATTCACATGAAAATTTAAATATTTAGTAATCTGACTAAAATTACTATGGAAGGTAAAGGAATGAAACAATAACAGGATACATGAGTATCTACGAGACTAAGACCGACGTTGCTTCCGGGCGATATATAAATATTGTACATGACTACTCTACATCGTTATTATACGAATTGATAAGAAATGAACTCAAAGTAGATCCTTGTGGGACACCTTCATAAAATTTAACATTCAAGTTGCAAGACAGCTAGATAAAAAGCAGTAATGTTGTAAATATATTGAAAAGAAATGGAACTAGTTGATAATCATAGTTGCTTAGCTTTTTTTATTACGCGATTCGCTTACACGCATGTCGCTTCATCAAGTCAAATGCTTGTCAAAGATCACATATTTAATGAAAATCTTATTACTAAGCAAAATGCACTATATGTATGAAATTGGGAATAATAATATAATTCTTGGTTAAGTAATTTTTGTGGGATATTAGTTTCTTGAAGGCCAGTAGTATTTTATAAATGATTGTCAACTGCCATCTGCCTCGCGGGTTCGATTCCCATATCGAATAAATGTTTATGAGCACTGCAGATATTCTTTGTCTCACTAGAGGTAGTCTTACAATAAAGATCTGCATTACCTTATTAGGAAGTCTAGATGTATTCAGCTCTTTTTAACGTCCCATTACTGGGCACAGGCCTCCGTTCAATACGAGGGGGATTAGGACATAGTCCACCACGCTGGCCAAGTGCGGGTTAATGGACTTCACGCCTTTCGAAAATTTTCTAGGTCCTCTCAGACATGCAGGTTTCCTCGCGATGTTTTCACATAATACAAGTAAATATTTGCGATAGCAATATTTTGAAATGAGAATTCTATTTTCTAATGAAAATTCAACTTTTTTAATTTTTTTAAATAGATCTAACTCAGTACGGATAACCAAAATTAAACTTTAGTAAATTTAAGTCTGGATTTAACAATTGCATACTAAAACATGATATTTTTAATGATTCGCCTGCTATATTAACTAATATATAATAAAAACTTCATATCTAGTAAGCAGATGAGTGGAGGACAAAATCAATTTCGGATCTAAGACTATCAGGTTTATGAATACACATTAGGTTCACTAACCGATATAGGTACTCGAAATAGTAACTTTATATTAAATATCTGTACTCAAAACATTTTTTTATCTAGGGTGGTGAATATATACAAAGCATATATATATATATATATATATATATATATATATATATATATATACATATGGTATACAAATATCGTCTCAAAGATATTTTCAATTCACGTTGGAATTGAAACTTACACAAGCGAAACTGGCATAACATACACACCTCCAAGGTGTTCAAGTTTTCTATAATTATTATGTCTATAATTTATAAATATAATTATTGTTTTCTACATACCTATGTATAAGACTTATGAATCTATATACAAATAGACAAAGACTAAACAGTTCAGTACATTTTTCTCCTCTGTTTGTCCACTGATTTCCTTTTTTAAGTGGCTCTTGATGAGCTTTAATGTTATCAATATAATAAACTGTTTTTTTTTTTTATATATTATAGATAGGTAAATTTTATTCATACACGTTTCCCCCAAATTTTCAATAATAATTATGGTCAAATCTAGATTACTGGGCAAACACTATTACAAAATAAAATAGTGTTCATTTAACTTTAACTTACTTTTGTAAAGTAATTACTAAGTATAAAGTTAACTTACATTATTTATATAGAGACAATATCAATTCTGTTTTGGTGCGCGGATTTCTCAGAGATGAGATATTTTCCCGCAGTAAAAAGCATTTTTAAATGTTGACCCGGTTATCCAGTTATCATCATACCAAAATCATCAAAATCTGTCCAGTAGTTTTCTTGTGCTGCGTTCCCAGACAGACAGACAAAAATTCTAAAAACTAGATTCGGCCTCTGATCTCTATCGATAATAATGAATATTTCAAAAAGTATTTTAGTACAGATTCGACTCAGAATTGTATCATATGTATACATAAGTTCCAGTCTTTGATCTGTAAAACGATTAGCTGACAAATTTCATAGAAATAAGAAAAATCTTGCCTGCAAATTTCTTTTTCTAAAGTGATCTATATTGTTGCAGAGAAGCCAGATATATTCTGCTACCAGGAACTATATACAACTCTGATGAACTAATGTATGACCACGATGAAAACGATGAAAACACGTACCAGGGCTCTCCGACGTAATATTCGCCAAATATATAGGCACAGAAAGTCCTTAATACAAAGAAAGCATGACGCATTTATATGGGCAATGTTTTCTTCATTAATTTCGCTTATTGAAGCAAGAGAAGTAAGGGTCGGATATTTTTATACTGAAGAAGAACTATAGATATTTACGAAAGTGGTCAGTGTTGACAATAATGTTTGAAAGGGTGTGACGAAATATTTTTTTTGTGTAAACAAACTTTATTTTTTGCTTAAGTTGTAAAGTATAAATAACGTTTTGTGCTTCAGTGAATTCACAATCTTGAACTGAAATGAAAAGAGAAGTGAGTGACTTTGATTAAGGAAACGTCGCATAAAGTGGAACATGTATTATTAGTGTAGAATGTCAAGTAAGATAAGTACCTATAGAAATTAGTTTAGTTTCTGGGATGGGTTAAGAGATTGGGTTAATACTGAATTGCTATTGTGTCTAAAATTGTTCATCAAAAGTGATATCGAAGTACAAACTCGTAGATTAACTAAAAACTGCCTAACCAGACCGTCCCATTTGTAACTTCAATATTTATAAGAAAAAAATTAAAGCAGTATGGGCCTATTAGTGAATCAGAAAGTGCAACGTATGTTGACCCAAGACGGCGGTGGTTACTATCTGTCTGTGCTCCACGTTATTTAAATCTTGATATCAAATTAAATACATATAAACTGGCCAACCCGCCCTTGGCCAGCGTGGTAGACTGTGGCCTGATCCCCCTCGTATTGAAGGGAGGCCTGTGTCCAGCTGTGGGCCGTTAAAAAGGTAATACGTCATACTGAATACATACATATAAACTGACATTTTATGGCATAATATTTAAGCTTCTTTCTTTTGTCTAGTAGTTAACAGTTAACTTATACAGCTGCATATCAGACCATAAGATTTATTTAGCAGTAGCCCGGAGTTGAAGAGGGCGGTGTTACACTCTCATGCTAAAGAGCACGTCACGTCGCTCTTGCGCTTTATCTCTCACTCCGCTTGTGGGGATGTACTTGTATTATTTATTTCTGAACACACTAGTGGTGTGAAACATTTTCAGCGTAAATAGCAATAGTGCGGATTAAACCTCGTGTTTTTACAAGCTTTTATTAGGTAGTTACCTGTCCCGATGTCTGTCTGTAATCAAATCTTGCAAGTTAAATTTGACCCACTTACCAGTGTCTGATTGAACTAAAATTTTGCACACATATTTGGTTCTCGTGACTGCACGATTACTACTTGTCGCCATTTTTAATCTAATATGGCGGATCTTATAAAATTGCGATTTATCATTTCCATAGTGACCCTTATCATAAAGGGCATCAAATGAAAAGCGAAACACAATAAGCAAAGTGACGGCATTGTAAATCCAATATGGCGATTCCCAAAGATGGCGGACTCCGCGAAAGTTTTTTTTTATGTACTCCCATGATATGAATATCGATATCTAATTGATATTGCCTCTATATATGAATGAAAGGGTTTGCTGAGAAGAATACAAATAAGTAAAAAATAAAACACTTAAATGGTTAAAGTTGAAACTTCGGATATCTGCGCTATCTGTCACATTTGCTCTAAACTGAGTTACTTTAAAAGTAATAAATAGTATTACTAGATAAGATTAAATAAAATACAATAATATAAAGAATATAAGTACTTAAAACGCATAATATCTTACCACTTACAATAAAGTGTTAAAAATAATGGAAATATATCTATGCAAATAAGATGCCATCTTGAGTCTATAAAGAAAAAATGCAGTCAGAATGTTGAAGAAAAACTTGTCGAAAGGTTTTAGTACTTAATCACATAGCTTCTATCTCTTTTGACCCTCCTATATGTTAATCTCAAAACAAAAAGACAATAATATTAATCAATTTAAATTATAATGGACAATAATTATAACAAATATATGTATTTAGATTTTTGTAAGTTTGTACGACATTTACATAAGAGAAATTCTATGCAACGCGAATATTCATTAAGCAATAAAGAGATACATAAGTACATTTTTATTCTAATTATAGTTTTAGTTATCTTTATTGTATAAATGATAATATCTTATTCTTATCTTAAATAAATTGAATATTATACATTTTGTTTTTTATTTTTCCTATGGCCAATAACCTCTGATAAGAAATAGTTAACAAGATTATATGTATATTAAACTTGCCAGTTATTCAAACAATGTTATACTTACAGTCTCATACTCTAGAAACTAGTACTTTCTATAATTTTCCTGCGCATAATATTTGCCTTTGAAGTGTACCTACATACAATGAAAGTGTTTTTTTTATATTTTATATTAGCTAAATTTCATATAAAAATCTTATAGGGGTTTTTGTAGCGAAGCAGTGGTTGCAAAATTAACTACGAATTAATTCTAGAAAAAAATACAGCCCAGAAAAACTATTAGTATGGTTGTAGCACGATTTTAAACTTGATAAATATATTATTTTATGTAAATGATACTTAAAAACAGGAAAATGGATATTTAAAAATATTTATTAACCATTTATGAACCGCAAGACTTGCAAAAATCTTAAATGTACTTGATCTGGCATGGACTTGAGTTTTTTTTAACTTTGATTCCACATTAATAATATTTATATATATATATATATATAGTCGAATTGAGAACTCCTCCTTTTTTTGAAGCCGGTTAAAAATAATACAGAATTACTTAAAATCGTTACAATGTCATTCAATTTCACTCAATTCATTCAATAGGTACGTGAAAAGTACCAATAAAATGATAATGTTCCCGCAACAAAGCCCTCATGTGACCAGTTGTAATTGATATGCTAATTTTATCATACTGCATAAAAAGTTATTTATAAATATATACAACTAGCATTGTTGTACAGAATGTATGCATTTCATTATTTGGATAAAATACAAATGCGAAAGTTTTAGCAAATACTGTTTTTAATTTTTATAATAATATATAATAATTATTATTTAATTATAAATAATAATTACTTAATTATATATATAGTCAGATGCAGTGGTAGTCCAGTGGTAACACGCTGGCTTGGGAAACCGAGAGAAGCGAGTTCAAATCCCGGGACTCGCACCTCTGACATTTTCATGTGCGAATCATTTCCAACATGATTACCACTTATCTTAACGGTGAAGAAAACATCGTGAGGAAACCTGCATGTTTGAGAGAACCAAGTTATCAAAAGACATGTGAAGTCCGCCAATCCGCACTCGGCCAGCGTGGTGGACTATGGCCTGATTCCCATCGTACTGAAGGGAGGCCCGTGCCCAGCAGTGGGACGTTAAAAAGGGCTGAATACAATACATACATATATAATTATTAAAAAGGTACACAAAAGGTCACACAAACTTTTATCCCCTATTTTACCCCCTTATAGGATGAATTTCGAAAAATGCTAAAATACGTATTTATTTAATTTTATTGAAGAGCATTAATACCAAGTTTCAAATAATTCTGATCATAATTATTTTTTGTAGCATGTATTATAACGTGTTTTCTCGTGGGAATTAGGTAATCCCTCGCGGTAAAAAGTAGCATATCACATGTAGTTACTCTCCAGCCCTTCCAACTATCTCCACTCCAGAAATCACGCCAATCCGTCACTGTTTCGCCGTGAAAGAAAGACAGACAAACACATTTTCACATTTATAATATTAGTATGGATTATAATACAATATATTAGATACAATTAGGTATACAACCTTTATGACATTACCAACTATTATTTGATATTTTTTGCTACATACTCGTAATTTTATTTTCAAGGGTTTTTGTGATGTGGTTTAGCTGTACTTATCTATTGAATTAAGTCGTATTTAAACGGTTTTATTTATCTTGCTTATTTTACTGATTTATAAATATATAAAGTAATTTATTCCTATTGACAAGAATATTGAATTGAACTGCAGTACCTACTGCAGTATGTGTTACTAATAGTGACACGTCACACGACTTTAGCATACTTTTATATAGCAGTAATTTATGAATTTCATGCAAAAAATTACTTAAAACCATACATAGTTCCGATGCTGCTTGAAAAAGGAGAAAAAACGAAGCCTTTTGCATAAACAGTATTAGTAAACAGTTCGCAATGAATACTAATAAATCTATATTTACATATTAAAAAAATTGGGCTGTAAATTTATAATATTGATATGACAGAGTTCGGGCGCTATCACTTACTATATTGATAAAAAAATATAATATGCTTGTTTATAAAACAAAGCGAAAAGTAGCTACAAAAGAGGTGTTATTTAAGATTAAGTTTTCTTATTGTTCGACACTTCGACTTAAGAACTTTCAAGTGTATAGATACCTCATATCTGGGATTATGGAACAGTTATTGTCATGTGCATATATCATTATATTTTATATCGCTTTATGTTGTGTTTTCTTATTATAAGATACAATTCAGTAATTAGGTACATTTCAATCTATTATTTATTGCCAGGATAAATAAACAAATGTTATTGGCCATTGGGTAATTCATTCGATTAGAACGAGTTAATTGAAATGCGCGTGATCGGAAAAGTTTTAATATAGAATAACATTGGTGCTATATGGTATTTTGAGGTTTATTGGTCTGTTTGTTGCTCTTTTTAAGTATTATGTGTTAGTATGATGTTTCCACACGTGTACTGTTAGTTAGTAAAGAGCTTGAAAAAGTATTTAAGTAAAGTTTATTTTGATTTGATTAGTAGTAGGTAGTTAGCGCCACAATAGTAATATATACATATAATAAAATTGTAACTAAGCCAAATCTGTTCATAAAATATTTTTTGGAAAATCTTATTGAAATAAACATTATTATCGATACAGAGGCCAAATCTATAGTTTTTAGAATTTTTGTCTGTCTGTCTGTCTGTCTGTCTGTCTGTCTGTCTGTCTGTCTGTCTGTCTGTCTGTCTGTCTGTCTGTCTGTCTGTCTGTTACCGCATCACAGAAAAACCACTGGAGGGATTTTAATAAAATTTGGTACGGTGATAGCTCATTATCCGGGTTACAATATAGGATACTTTTTAAAGCGGGAAAATGTCTCATTTCTGAGAAAAAATACAAAAATTGGAATGTAAGAGTATACTAATATGTAAAACCTAAGAATTTGGTTTTTGGTCATCAGAACGCGGGCGGAGCCTCGGGCAATGCTAGTCTATAATAAAATACATAGACATATATTTAGCAAGTAGAATATAATATTTCTAATAAATTAATATTTTTGCAGTAGTTTTTATTTGAATCTTATTGATATTTACTAGAGTTTCGAAAATCATCATTCACGTTTTTAATTCTTTGTTATGTATACGTTATTTACTTACTTTACACGTGCTTTTGTTATTGAAGAAAATTGGTAAGAGCAGTCACATGTTTTCTTCCTTCCCCGCAACGGAAAGCTTCAAGTAAGTATTTAACGTTTTCGCAATTGTCAGAAAGTTGATATTTTGCCAAATCTGTTGACAATACAATCACGTTTTATTTTTGTAAATAACTCCCCTTGACTTCTGTTCTTTACATTTTCCTTGCCTTTCTTTAGACTTGCTTCAAAGAAAACATCGCTTTGTAATAATAATTTCCTTAATAATTCAGCTTAGTTTGTTTAAAAGTATAAACCCGTACTCGTAGAATATTTCATAAAGATAAATCTGAATAAATACTTAGGTATCTATACTTATATTATAAAGAGGTAAAGTTTGTGAGTTTGTGAGGTTGTAGGGGGTAATCTCTGGATCTACTGTACCGATTTAGATAAAATTTGGTAAGAAGATATTTTGAGACCCTAGGAAAGACATAGGATACTTTCTATCCCGGAAATCATCCCTTAAGGGGGTGAAAATGGGGATGAAACTTTGTATGAGGAATCAACCAAATCCACCACCATCAATAATATTTTTAGACCAATTTTTTTTAAGTAGCCAATAAGTATCACTATATCTACTAGATCTTTCCGAGGAAGCGACGTCATTTGCTATATACACTGGTATTGTTTGCATAGTATTATTCAGATAAAGAGATTACTGTGTGATATTTTAATGCAGTCTTTCCAAATTATATAATCCGCAATAAATTACGTCCATAAGATTAAATATTTTTTTAATATTGCACAATAGAAATTTTAGTGTAGTTTTTTTTGGAAATTAAAAGAAATATCGAAGTTAATGTTTAGATTTTGACCAAAAAATATAGAAAGATATTATCTATTATCTATTATCATACCTATAAACTTCCTTGGTATGAAAAAATAAATAATAAATACGTATTATAAAGGTGGTAGCTCTTACGAGGGTTACCTGTATTAGGTGTCCATAAAACACAATAATAAACAGCTTAGACGTGATAAAATTAAAAAAAAATCGGATGCACAGGTTATTTTCTTCCTTCCAAAGCCGGCGGCCATTAATATAAAATCTAAGTCGCTTGAAAGATTTGTTGAAACTAAGTATCCATTCTGGCTTTACTGATTATTTCTAATAATGATAAGACCAATAAAATTAAGAGATAATAATAAGTAGTTCAATTAAACTGTTAATTCTCTGTCTTTAATTCCTAAATCTGAGAAAAAAATTTTTACTAGCCTGTGCAAGTTAGTTCAGCCAATCTGTAAATTAGTTGAGACAAAGACTGACAGACAAGTTTTTTTTATTTAGTGTATTAAATGTACTTAATTTGATGTTATTTTAAAATCAACCGCAGAACACGGAATGCCCGAGTGTATTTGTTTAATTACCTTTCGTGATTATTGCAATAAATAGTTATTTATGTTGTTTTATTTGGTCTTAATTATAACCGCCGGCGCTTATGTAAAACAATTTGTGGCGTTAATAAAGGTATACAGTGTTATTGGTAATTCGACGTATTCCCGTTAGGATGTGATAGGGGTGATTAATTACTATTTGCGATAATTTTAACTCCCATATGCATTATGCAAAAGTGAACCATTTTTGAGTTATCATGTTTTTAGTTTTATTCAAAATAAGTCAAAAATACAACATCACAAATTTATTTAAAAAAACGTATCAATTTAAAACTCATTTTTTCTTCTGATTTATAAAAATCCGACCACGTTCAGACGACTAAAAACCAAATTCTTAGGTTTTACAGATTAGTATCCTTACTTTGCAGTTTTTACATTTTTTTTTCAGAAATGAGGTATTTTCCCGCGGTAAAAAGTATCGTATATGTTGACCCGGATAACCAGCTATCACTATACCAAATTTCGTCAAAATCCATTCACTGGTTTTTCTGTGATGCAGTAACAGACAGGCAGACAAAAATTCTAAAAACTATAAATTCGGCCTCTGTATCGATAATAATGTTTATTTCAATAAGATTTTCCAAAAAATATTTAATGTACAGATTCGGCTTAGTTACAATTTATTATATGTATAGATTAAAGAATAATGAACCTTCAATAAAAATATTTGTATACATTATTGACGCAATTCATCAAAGTTGAAGCATATGACAAATCACGTGAAAAAGGACTGGAAGATAATTATATTATGTGACAGCGAGTCACAATGTCTTTGTCGAAGTTAAGCTATTTATACGTAGTAACAATATTTTAATCTTAGGATAAAAAATTGTGATAAAAATGGAAAAATAAAGTTTTCGGCTTTTCAAATAATAAATGCAACAGCGTGTTATACCTTTTAAAATTGGGAAAAATTTCTTATGTTCGGTCAACTACAGTTAGTTGTGGTAGCCAGCTAATAAAACCGTTACTACTTACTAAACCCAGCAGAATCTTCCCTGGGGCGCCGTAGGATCATTTACGCACTCAACCACGACATTTTTAAATGCTAGAATATCAAATTAAATCTCCTCCCGAGCGATTAAGCCGACTATACCCGATCATAATCTCAGCTCGTCCGAATTGGGGATTCGAGTAGATTTTTAATGAAGCTATCCCACCCTCAGAACCCGGGGGTTGTTCCTACGGATAACTCTGCTATCAGAGTACCAGGAGCAATTTGCATGGTCATCTTCTGACGCTCACCGAGGTGGACTGCCTTCCAAGTGCGTACTATAGATAAGCGTAGGGTTACTAGAGATGCGCGATTAGAACAATTGTATGTTTTATAACGTGCATAAACTATTAAAATTCAAAGCTCGTAAATGAATGCATTTTCGTCCTCTATAAAATTGCAATTGCGATAAACACGTGATAAATAATCCAGGTCAAAGGGAAACTTGCATTTTCCTAAATTGTTTGTTATTAAGAAATAGGGTTGCCAAATTGGAAGAGAAAGAGTAAATAAATAATAATTGCACAAGTAGAGAAAAATAGAAAAAAAAACTTTTTGCTAAGCATATTTTTTCTGTAAAATATACAATTTACTAGCGAATTATACCCTCGTTTCGCTCGTTACCCTAGGGCTTTTTGCCTAGTTTTAGTATTAGTATATTCTTTATTGCACTTATGAAACAAAATATTGAAATTGCATATTAAAGTTTCAGTATATCTAACATACTATAAACTGTTGTGATTTATATGTAAAAAAGTGAAACAACCATGAATTGCTCATGTTATTCATTTCTATAACATGATTACGCGTTACCATGTAAATGCCATTTAGGATTCGCAATTCTATTAAGCGCTTATATATAATAAGGCTTAGCGTTTTCTTGTAATGTATTGTTTATAATATTATTGTTTATTAACAATTATTATTGTTCTATTATATGTGGTTATTATAATCAATCACTTAGATATGCTATGATGCTAATGTAACCCTAAAAATAATGAGAGACGTGACCAGAAATCTGAATATTTTCCCCGACCACTTACAATACTTTGGTATATCCATTCTTAAATACAAAGTTGTTTAATATCGGTGCTGCCTCGTTGAGGTTATGACCTTCTATTGATTCCCTTGTTTGGGTACGTCTTTTGAATTCATTATTTTCGTGGTTCATCAAATTTTCAACGGAGTACTTTGCAAGGCTATGAATTTGTATAAGGAAAAGTTTATTCTTTAAGTGAAGGGTTTAATTTAAGATTACTTTCAATATAAATCGTGTATTATCGACGTAAAATTATTGGAAATTGGCTTTCTGTTATATTAATATAAAATATTCTGTTATATTGTTACCTATATTTAACTTGGACCCGCACCTGTCTGTCCATGGGTTATATGTTTTGCAACAGACGACACTTCATGGGATACTCTAAACGGCCATAAACTATCTCTATATAAAAAAACCATATTACGTATAAATTAGACATATGACTTATATTTTCGTATTTAAGAATTAACTTAAATTTTACCTACATAAATTTTTATAAATACAATTAAATTGTATTATATATTCTCCAAAACATAACTCCAGTGCGATCGTCATTTATTATGATGCCATATGCCATGTTATTATATTATCTGAGTTTTTTAATTGATGAGAACAGAAAAAACAAAGGTACTTCTCTGATAGCAGATTGGACCCTTGGAGCAACCCCATGATTGTTATGGTCTGCTTCGGAAGGCCTGCCGTCGGAGCGTCGTGGTATAGTACGTAAGCAATCTTACGACGCCGGATCGGTTCGGTAAAGTTCGGTTGGATTTTGTTGGTAGTGCTGATTTTGCCGGTGAGTACCCACATAACCACCTGTGTACATGCAGGTGGTATGCGTAAATGAATTTCCCAACGTAAAAAAAGGTACTCTACATGATATCGTAATTTTAACAATAACTCTATTATAACAAACTAGTATAGTTATTAATGAAACACACATAATAAATGATACAATTTAGCCTTTTATCTAAAATTGTATATTGCCTCTAATTTGGTTAGGATAGGACACCATTTTTTTTCATATATGATGTAGTCAAAGTTCTTCTTGGTTATTTTCATGTTCTAATCTAAACCTATAAAATTACATATCTTGTCGCAGACTAAGTCCCTGGATATGAGGGCTAACATTTTATCATTATATATTTCTATTGGACATACGTAATCCATTATTCACTAAGAGTCTTGAAAATCTATCGTTTCCAATTACTAAGTGTGCAAGAACATTATACCTAGCCTTCCCTTAAAAAAATGTGTTGCATTAATTGTTTCAAACAGCAATCAGTAATTATTATAATTGATTTTCGATACAGTTAATGAAACGTATTTTTTTGCCGGGGAATCGAAACGAAAAATTATATAGCTACTAGCGACTCACCCTCGCTCCGCTCGGGTTCGTCCCTGGGGTGGGGTCTGGGAGGACCACCCTTATCCTTATCACTTAGGGGTATGAAAAATAGATAGTAGCCGATTCTCAGACCTACTGAATACGCATATAAAATTTGGTAAAAATCGGTAAAGCCGTTTCGGAGGAGTACGGTAACTAACATTGTGATATGGAAATTTTATATATTAGATAAAAATTATATAGGACAATTTAAAAAAATACATGATATTAACAAAATGTTACGTTTGGCATTCTTTAAAATGAAACAAGCAAGTAGTTGAATCTGATTATTATGAAGAGTTCCACTAACCACCTCCTAGATCCATCATCAGATTAGATCAGAATATTGAATTCTCGTCGAAATTTCATAATTATTTATAAAGACCTCATCTTATTGTCTTTACTGGTGATAAGAGAGCTGGCTCGTTTTTCGCCCAAAGAATCGGCATTGCCATTCAGCGGGGCCATGCGGTTAGCATTCTTGTCAAATTCCTAGCGGACATGATTTGTACAATGTACAGTAATAATTAAGAATACATTTATTTTGTATATATAATTAAGTATATTTGTATTTTCAATATATTTCGTTTATTACTAGCATTGCCCGCGGCTCCGCCCGCGTTCAAATGATCAAAAACCAAATTCTTAGGTTTTACATACTAGTATACATTGCAGTTTTTGTATTTTTTTTTTCAGAACTGAGATATTTTTCCGCGGTAAAAAGTACCCTATATGTTGACCCGGATAACCAGCTATCACCATATTAAATTTCATCAAAATTTCTCCCGTGGTTTTTCTGTGATGCGGTAACAGACAGACAGACAGACAAAAATTCTAAAAACTATAAATTCAGCCTCTATCAATAGTAATGTTTATTTCAATAATATTTTCCAAAAAAAAATGAATGTACAGATTCGGCTTCGTTACAATTTTATTATATGTATAGATTATTATTAAAGATTTAAATATGTACTTACCTACGCGAATATTTGACATTCTTTGGATGTTTTCGCGGTTTTATTTTGATGTTTATTTTCCAAAATTTTGAATACTTTACACCAAACTTGGTTACGGGAGGGATCTCCGAAAAAATACATAGTTTAATTTTGAATCTGCGATTAAGAGAATCGTCCATTCTTCTCGCTGACTGTTTATTAATACGCTACGGCCTACGCAATATTCCTATAGATATAATATACTTTTTCGCAGTTTACTATCGTAAACCTGTATTTCCTATTATTCGTTGTTATAAATATTATTATGTACTTTAGGTGATCTACGTGTACTAGACCACGATTTGCCAATTTAGACATCAGGAGACGACTTGTTAATGAGATTATCGTATATAAGCTAATCGATATCTTTACGTTAAAAGACACACCTACCATTTACGTATTTTCCACTTTTATGTAAATTCACTATATACAATAATTATTAAAGTAGAATGAAATGCAATTTGTGCTAAAAGTATCTTACTAATTATAATTATAAATTAAAAATTTAAATAATCCCCTACGCAAATTAATTGTCATTTAACGATTACACACGCGTGAATCTATCGTGATCATTTTGGAAAAGAGATGATACTCTTACACATTGGACCGATATTAACTAAACATAGCTAAGAACCACCGCAAGGAAACTGGCTTTCAAATGAAAAAAACCGCATCGAAATTGGTCCATCCGTTTGAGAGCTACGATGCCACAGACAGACACACACACACAGAGACACCGACGTCAAACTTATAACACCCCTCTTTTTGCGTCGGGGAAATCTGCATATATATATACTAGGTCACTACATAAGTTTTGTCGTACTTTATACTTCTAAATACTTCGCTCCAGAAACCATTTGGAACACTACCGCATATCTCTTCAAATGCGCCTATAAGCTCTTCATCATTAGAGAACTTACGCCCTTTTAATTGTTTTTTCACATAAGGAAAAACGCAAAATCACATGGCGCTAGGTCTGGGCTGTAAGGAGGATGTCCCAGTAGTTTCACACCAGCTTCACGCAAATAATCTGTAGTTTTGCCCGCCCGATGTGCGGGAGCGTTATCCTGATGCAAAAACCAAGTGTCGAGTCTTGAGTTTGGTCGCTCGTTTTTCAACGCTTCTAAAACTTGAGGCAAACATTCTTCCGTGTACCATTTTGCAGTAACAGTCTTCTGTTTATCAAGTAAGATGGTAGATAATTTTCCGCGTTTTGAAAAAAATACTGCTACCATTCTTTTTTTAACTGATCGAGACATTTTCACAGACGTCGGCGGATCTTCATCTTGAAAAACCCACACTTTACTCTGGGATTTAGTTGGGACATCAAAATAGTAAAGCCAAGTTTCGTCACATGTAACGATCGAATTGATGTACTTAGATCGACCATCATCAAAATTTTTTAACATCTCATGACACCAATTCATACGTTGTTCCCTCAGCTCGTCAGTCATCGAATGCGGCACCCAGAGTGTACAGAGTTTCCTAACTTTTAAATCGTCATGAAGAATTCGATAAATAGTCGTTGCACTTAAATTCAGGATTTCTTCGATCTGTCGATACGACACATGCCGGTCTTCTTTAAGTAGTTTTCGCACTGCCTCAACGTTTTTATCGGTAGTTACCTCTATTGGCCTACCCGAACTCGAATCGTCCTCCAAGTTAAAATTGCCGCGATTAAACTGAATAAACCACCTTTCTATAGTCCTTACAGAAGGGCAAGTATGACCTAGTGCACCACTCATTTCTTCAAAACATTGTTGCTTAGTTAAGCCACGCTTAAAATTATATAAAATTATTACACGAACGTCGCGACGAGTAAATTCAGTCATGTCTAATTTTCAAAAAATCGCAATAAATCTGCAGATCTACTGGACCTCACAAAACTTATACTATTATTGTTTATATTAGTTTGCCTTTATGAATCTATCCTTATCTGAACAATTCCTTACATTTATTTTACGTACGACAAAACTTATGTAGTGACTTACGTATATATATATATATATATATATATATATATATATATATATATATATATATATAAAAAATCTAACCGCTACTTTAGCCTGTTATCCATTAAAAGATTCAAGTCAATGCTAAAATTTTAAATTTTTAATAGATATTTTTAATTTAAACCAGTTGATAAAGTGTACCTATAAAGTATTTACTAAAGTCTGTTTCTATGGGCTCCTATATAAATCAGTAGTCCAATTTTTAAAGGTACATTGATAAAAAGCTACAACGTTTAAACATAAGAATAGGGTAATGCACATACGATACAGTAATTTATACCTTAAGAAATGGTATTATAATAATAGGAATGTAAGCGCCCGCACTTACGAGTACTAACTAACATTGAGTACGGTTTCTCTTTATATGCTCTTTGTCTGTCTTATTCTCTAAGTCCGAGTTATAAGGGTAATGATAAGATTTTGATAATGAAATACTTATTTAGACCCTAAATTTAGTTCATTTGTTTAACTGTTTATGTTCTAATTAAATAATTAGTTCAGGTAAACATATTCGAGATTTAACAATTTGTCACCTAATTTTATTAATCCTAGATAATGCTTTATCTTGTTGTTTCGTTGCTATGTATTAAAGTGATTTTATTTAAAAAAAAATTATTTATAGGCAAATAAAAGTAATCAATAACAATTATCGAATATATCTTAATGGATATGGATATTATTTGCTTTTGTATACCTACCTATCTACGTAAAGAGTACACACCCACAAAACTGTTTGTTTACAATGTGACATTTTATAATATTTGTATTTATTGTTTTTTTTAATATTTAACTTAAAAGTTACGCACATTGTAGAGTCTGTTATGATAATTAGTAATTACCTATTAAATAAGAATAATTAATTTAGTTAACTCAACTCACTTAAATAAACAAATTAAAATGAATTACTAAAATTATTAAAAAATATAGTATTTCTTTTATTTTGCTATAAAAATGTTAAATAAAGACAGTACCACTCTGCAGTGGCTGGTGAAAAAAAAGATAAATGTTAAAGTTACAACATAAAGTTTATCACAATATTATATTAATTACATAAATAAAATAAATATATGAAAAATATTTGGTAGTTAAAAATCTGCAATGTGCGGTAAATCTTAAACGTGAACAACACAAAAATACACGGCATCTGTTGGCGGGAAAATGGCGAAATGTCACTTAGCGCTAAATAGTTCGCACGGAAAAGTATCCATATATGTAGGAAAATTCACTCATCCAGCCAGTACAAACGTGGCTGTTAAAGGCAGATGACGCGTGTTTATAAAATGCGTAAAATATTACGCGTCGTCCTATACTTTTAGTGACATAGTGATAAAATTATGTGATATTACTTAAATATTTTAGTAATTTTTATCCTGTGATATTGTGTTGGACTTATATTTTTGTAGTTATTTTTTTGACAATGGCAGACGGAAAGTAAGTTTGTATTGTTTATTTTAAATTTAACTACAATCAAAACAATGAAAAGACATTTTAAATGTATACAATATTTAAAAATAAACTCTCTAAATTAAATACTTGCGTAAAAATGAAGAGTTTCGTACAAAAATTTACAATTATAGCAGAATAAAAAAATGTAGGTACGTTAGGTAGAGATGCATAGAAACCAGAAATTTAGGGCTGTTCATATTATTCTTTATCATACTCTTATGAAGTCATTCTCATATTATTCTCAGTATATATTATACACAGGATATAGGATACACCTTTTAAAAATAGAACAGAAAATAAAAAAATAATATAATTATAGATTACCGTACGTTTCATTTAGATAAACTTTTAAAAGTAGACAACATTGCAACATGAGGTTGCATATAAATAAGTTTTAATGTTTACATTTTCTAGCTTATTTGCGTCTAGGTTAGAGCGTATTCGTGCACTAAATTCCTGAGCTAGATTTTAAAGTAAAGTTAGCAGTAAAACCGTTTAAGCACCTGTCAATATAAATAGGATTAAGTATCAAGAAAGTTTAATTTATACCTACATTTTTTATTGTATGTAATTAATTAAGTTTAAATACGTAATACAACATTACAATTTTCATCACAATTCTATTCCTAATTAATTTTATAAAGAGTATACGTAGCCTTTGAATTTCGCATTTGATTTTGATTAAACTGGTTTTGTCACTGTTTTGCGGCCGTGCCGTTATCCATGTGTAATGAAATCGGCATCTTTATATGTGGTCTTAGTAGTCAAATACCATAAAGCTTTTTATATAAAGCAAAACACGTTCCTTTTATTTGTATGTAACACTTATACCACTATCGCACCGCCCCGTACATCCTCTGTTATCGACAGTGCTAAATAAATATATGTACAATATATTTTTGTTTGCTTTGATTCATTTTTTTTTTAATAAAGAGGTCAAATATGACAAATATGTAGAGTTGTTTGAAAGTATGATGTCTAAAGCCTTTTACTTTATAACTATTAAAAATAAGGAGCTCAGGGAAGTAGTTATGTAAAATGAGTAATAAAACTTAGTAGTAAAATAGAAAAATAAACAAGAAATATATATAAATGTTTTATTTCCTATAACATATTAGATTAGATTAGAAAACAAAGAGTTTATCTTTAACCAACCCAAAATCAATATTTTTAGTAAATAAGTTTGTTATTAAGGGAAATTTTATTAAATTACATTCGAATTGACTAGTTTTGGATACATCAAAATTAACAAAATAAATGATTTAATTATCCAAATTACTATTTTATAATTATTTTTATCTCAGCGAACCTTTATCACTAAGCCATGAGTTGTTTTCGACTTTTGCATTAAATAAACAAACATTTTATCTCTACCTGTAGCAACCATTAAAGACGTAGGTGTGTATCATACATATATATACGCATAAGTATGATCAAATTAGCAAAATTCATATATTATATGCATATAATATTTATATATTCATATTGAACAATTTTGACATAATTGTTGAAAAATATTTTATCTGGTGATTATTGGTGGTGATGTTTTGTAAATAACTTTTTATTTTTATATACAAAAGAGAAAATGGCGTATGAATTTTTATAAGATTAAGCGTAACGTATTTGGGCTTAAAGTGCAAGGTTGAGGTTGTTGGCTTATCGCCAGTTGTCTCTGCACTCGGGAAGCGAGTGCTCGGTCAATGTCTTTTTTGTTATGCATTTCATCTTTTATATTAGATAGATAGATAGAATTAGGAAAACTTTAATTATTAACTTTTTATTAGTATACTCTTACAATGCAGTTTTTGTATTTTTTTTTTCAGAAATGATATATTTTCCTGCGGTAAAAAGTATCCTATATGTTGACCCGGATAACCAGCTATCATCATACCAAATTTCATCAAAATCCCTCCAGTCGATTTTTCTGTGATGCGGTAACAGACAGACAGACAAAAATTTTAAAAACTATATACGAGTATATTCGAACTCTGTATTCATAATAATGTCTATTTCAATTAGATTTTCCAAAAAATATTTAATGTACAGATTCGACTTAGTTACAATTTTATTATACACTAGTACTGCCCGCGGCTCCGACCGCGTTCCGATGACCAAAAACCAAATTCTTAAGTTTTCATAATATTAGTATACTCTTACTTTACAGTTTTTGTATTTTTTCTCAGAAATGATATTTTCCAGCGGTAAAAAGTATCTTGTTAGTTGACCCGGATAACCAGCTATCATTTCATCAAAATCCCTCCAGTGGATTTTTCTGTGATGCGGTAACAGACAGACAGACAGACAAAAATTCTAAAAACTATAGATTCGGCCTCTGTATCGATACTAATGTCTATTTCAATAAGATTTCCCAAAAATATCTAATGTACAGATTCGGCTTAGTTACAGTTTTATTATATGTATAGATGATGTGTAAAATGATACTGCACGTGTGCATCTGTCAACGTTAATACTTGGATAAATATATTCATTTCATTCGTATGGAAAATACATACATCTATACTAATATATTAAAGAGGTAAAGTTTGTGAGTTTGTGACGTTGTAGGGGGGTAATCTCTGGATCTACTGAACCGATTTAGATGAAATTTGGTAAGAAGATAATTTGAGACTCTGGAAAGGACAAAGGCTATTTTTTATCCCGAATATCATCCCTTAAGGGGGTGAAAATGGGATTAAAGTTTGTATGGGGAAACAACCTAGGCACGAACCCGAGCGAAGCGAGGCTGAGTCGCTAGTAATTTTTATAAAGTTAATAAAAATTAAATTGGAGATATTTCTAAAATCTTAACCATTTTTATATCTAATTATTTTTATTTACAGCTTATTACAACTTTACAAGGAATATAACTTAATATTATTTTGTCTACATTTTTCGATGTACTCGATGTACGTAATAAAAAAATATAAATTCGAAAAAGAAGTTTTACAGTAAGAAAGTTTTATACCGTTTTATATGTATTAATAACAAAATTGATTAAAGAATAAAATAAGAATTAGGATTCTTAAACTTTACAATTCATTAAATAATGATTTTAAACTTTGCCTAACGTTTGATCTCTTAAACTCATTGCTATATAAATATTAAATAACAAAATTACAAGAATCAAAATAACTAATTTGAATCCAATTTTTAAAACGACATAGAAATTGTAATATTCTTCATTAATGATATTTATGTACACGTTTTTGTGTGTGTGGTGGTGTACTATGTGGTACATTAGGAATAGTCTAAGTTTAAACCAATCAGAAATAAATCACGTAATCTTCGTTTAATATATGTACATTATATCTTATCATGACAAGATATTTTACATGCAATATACACCATATTTATTTTGATTCTTGTTAGAACTGGAATATATCGATTTTTCATAGTTTAATTGTGATTTATATTTTTCATATTAATTTTAGTAGTCTTTTTCTTAAAAGAGAATTTATATCTGTTAATGTATAGAATATATATAGTGTCAGAGTATAGTGTATAATACTGTGTTTAACTATGGTTTGAAAGAGGAAAAGGACAATGGTATCCGTTCTATAATAATAATAATTAAAGGAGCGTCAAAAAAAAAATCGGCAGAACGTATTACGGCGTGGTGAGTTCACTAAATTTTACTTTATACATATATATACATCTGTAGGTACTCGTATACTTTATGTTCTGTTGGGTAATAGTCATTATATTAAAATATCAGCTAACTTTACAAATAATTAAAGAGCAAATGTAAACATTATTATTTATATTATATTAATAAATTGTATAAGCTCTAATACAAATTAATTTATGTATAATGATACTAAAATATATAAGGAGATTATCTTTTATAACTTAGATAAAATAAGTTCTCAGATGAACGATAAGTTACTTTAAATACAGTTCTTTAACAAGATAAAAATCGTCGAGTAATCATTAAAATAAACATGAGTTGGCTGTTATCATTTGGAGAAGGCACTAATGCAAGTGATAATCATGCCCTGAGAGGGTGACTGTAAGCGTTTCGTATTGTCACAGCACCGCCATATCTTATCGATTGTGGATCAAAGGAACGCTGTTCGTAGTTTGTGTACAAGAAGCCGTTTAAATAACCGTTGCTTAGCTTTTACGTTAATAAGACTAATTTTTTTTTTAATAAGATGAAAAATTTGTTATTTAAGTATTGGTTTATAGTTAAACTAGCAACTTACTTTCGCTTTGCAAGAGTTGCTTATATGTCTAACATTAGCCTATATCCTACTTCAGATCATAGCCTATCTGTTTAAAAAATTTCATCCAATTCCATCCAGCCGTTTCAGCGTGAAGGAGTAAATTATGACGAATGTAAAAATAAGTTATCTTTACAATATCCATGTTTAGCTAAGTAACTCAGTGTTTCGCCTATATTAGTCTAATGTTGACGTTTTATATTATAGTGTATCTAGTATCTACGTAATATATAGATTTTGAAAGTAATTTAATTTTGTCATAACTCATGCGTAACAAATAACAATAATAACTGATTTTGATCGAAAACAAAAATTGGCACCATATGTACTTCTTTTGAGATTTGACGTGGTGTGTTAATGGAAAACTGCACGTGCATTGAATACTTGCCAACTTTAAGATTTTATAACATGAAAGGAATATTGAAACTTTATGACTTTAAAGAAAATAAAAGATTTTTCAGAAGTGCATTATGGAAAGACTGAATTTCAGTTGAATCTTGTCACGCTATTTTTATGTCTTGCATCTTTATCTAATTATCGGAAACTGTCATGTGACGCATTAAATACACATTTGAAAATATATAGTATTCGATATAAGTGGTTAGATTGGGATATTGAGTAAGATTTTCTTTATTTGAGATACAAATAAAGAAAATCTTAACTAACTTTAGAACTATAGGACAAAGCCAAATTAATATGCTTCTAAAACTATAGAGTAATATTAAACATAAATTTAGCTCCATTATGAGTATTTTATGGCTTCAGTCGTAAACATCGTGTATACATATTTATAATGTCATGATAATTTTATATGTAGATATGTAATACAAAACCCATAAATCACGAAGTAAACAAGTGTTTTGTGATGTCAATTTATTCAGCAGCCCTATAAGTACGGGGTAATCAGTTTCAATGTTAGCTCTAAGGAAAAATATTGTAAGAGAAGAATGTTAAGTAAATTAAAAATATATTGTAGAAATTTTAAATGTGTTTATAATAAATTGTACACAAAAGCACATTTTCAAAAGTCATGTAAAGTTAACCAATCCGCATTTACATGAAGTGGTGCCTTATGGCCTGGTCTACTTCTTATTGAAGGGACACTCGCGCCTAGCAGTGGGACGTTAAAAAGTTTAAAGGGTTGAATATATAGTTAATGTAGTAAGAAAACACATGAGCCATATAGTGGGAAAACGAAATTAAATCTATTATTTAATTAAAGCAGGTGCAGTAAGATGCAGATTTTGCAAGACTCCGAAGTACCAAATTATGGTTCCATGTAAGTTTACTATCAGAGTTTGGTATTAGGGTGTTTGCTGATTGGGCATATTTAGGCGCGGTATGCATGCGGTAAGGGTATTATTGTGAAAGTGATTATTTATATAAGGATATCAAAATAATTATGAATATAATTATTCTATTATAATATTGTCGCAAATATAATATTAGTATTATATTATATGGGTTAAAGAGTTATGGTTATTTTTTTGATATTGTGCTTTTTATTGATTTGCTAGTAAAATGAAATCGATTTTTCTATTTTAGTGCAATTTGAAATAATTATTCTATGATATGTTTATTTATAATTTATATAGCTTGAAACCTTATGCACTGTGTGGATGTTTACGCTTAGGTTCTGGTAGTAGATTACGTTTCGTAAGGAACGGACCTACGATTGATTTCTTGTCTATAGTGATTAGGTCAATTGGTAATAGCAATCGTTTTAGTCTTTCCGTCGCTTCGACTCTTTGAAGACTCTATGTCTATCTTTTTTACATTATAAGCGCAACAGCATTTAAATTATTGCTTAAAGAAATTTTATTTCATTGAATAATTTTATATTACACTTAATAAGATGAACTGACGTTATAAATTTACATTGTCAAAGTGGAGTATCGTTAACGTTAAGGTTGGTTAGTTGGAAGACCTCGACAATAACTGATAATAGTATTTTATTATGCAGTAAATTAATTTTTACGATTAAACTTTATTATATGGCAAAAGGATAAAGTCTTGCTATTGAATAACTTGTGTGTGTCATGGTTCTATTATGTATTAGCACAGTGATGTTACAAATGTATAAGCAATGTATTTAATTACGTATTTTTGTATTCTTTATGAATTTCTATAAAAAAGTATTAACACATATACCTTTTTTATTGTTTATGCAGCAAATTCAACAACATTCAACAAACAAAAACAAACACCAACAAACAACAAAAACAATCTTTCAAATCAGTTCAGCTCAATAGAAAAATGGATTGTCTGAACTAGAAAGACAGATGAAGTATAAATGTAACAAGTTAAATTTTTTATATAGCTTTTAATTTTTATTATATAGCTTTTAATAATTTATTATCAGCTTGATTCCCCATACAAACTTTCATCCCCATTTTCACCCCTTTAAGGAATGGTTTCCGGGATAAAAAGTATCCTATGTCCTTCAAAGGGTCTCAAACTATCTTCTTACCAAATTTAATCTAAATCAGTTCAGTAGATTCAGAGATTACCCCCTACTACGTCAGAAACTCACAATTCACAAACTTACAAACTTTACCTCTTTATATTATTAGTATAAATAATTATTTTCTACCTATAAAGGTATACAGAGTTTAAGATTACTTCAAAAGTCATTATTCCTCTTCTATTGATAGATATTTTAAAATTTATATGTAACCCTTGAATTATAAATTGAGTAACTTTTTGAAGTGAAAATGAATAAGCTTTCTTCGTTAAGCGGAACGGAAGAAAACTAAGCATGTATCAAATATTGGATAAAAACGGTTGGTGCAGCAGGTACATAATGTGAAAATTGGAATAATTTAACAAAAAACAAAACAACTTACATCTATTTTATATTATGCGAGTGTAATATTATAAATATACGTTTGGTTAATTTTGTAGTAACCCTACTTGCTATGAAAGTGGTCGCGGGTTCGTGTCCCGCTGGGGGCAATCATTTGTGTGATGAGCACGAATGTTTGTACGTATATATTTATAATATGTTTATTTAAAGTTATATATGTGTACTATCTGGAGTCCATAACACAAGCCTCTTAGCTTACCAAAGAACTAGATGGTGCTGTGTATTTATGTCCCAACATATTTATATTTATTTATATAAACATTTTCTGTGTGCAATCGTTGCTATAATATACATATATAGAGTCCTTATCATGCGCCGGCAAATATTTAAATATGTATACTAAATGTTGTTGTAAAATCTATTAGTATGATAATATTCCAGCTTTAAGTTATATTAAACAACATTTACTAAAAGTTATATTTATAAGTTATAACTTACGTACTTTACCCATTTAGTACGATTTAATATATTCTGTTTTTTTTTTCACAGCGAACAATCACGCTTGTATATTGCCAAAAGTCACTAGGGCATTTACAATATGTATATGTATTATATGTAATTCTAGTCAGTGGTTTTGTTTTAATTAAAAAGAATGTACAATATATTCTTTTTCAATAAAATCTATAATTTTTATTTTTATCTAGAACGTAAGAATCAAAATTTGCCAGTCTATAGATTTTAATACTAAATTGTTTTACGGCATTTATTAATCCGTATTTATCTTATAAGGAAAATAAAGAAAATGGTAACGTGTCAACGTTAAGCACATAATATCATATTATTAGCAAATTCAATGATAAGAAAGATATTAATTTTATCAGTTATAGGCAATAATAGCTTAGTAAGGTTGTTTGAATTATTAATTAAGGGTAAAATAAACGATGCTACCTGCATTGTATCTATTTATACATAACTATCTTAAGCCTTGTCCTACTATTTTAATAGTACCTAATATGTTATTAATTATGCAGCTTATAGTTTAAGTGTTTCTGAATACTAATCAATATTCATATTTAAAGTATTAAAACTGCTTATATTTATGGAAATATATATTCTAATATTTGGTATATTCAAACATTACATCTATTATTCTTCTGTATTTAGATTAATGTATTTTGTTGTACAATAATGTAGGTCGACTGGTTTATCTGTTACAAGTTATCGGGCAAGTCCACATAATCATTGAATGCTCCCCTTAGTCGCCCACATCTAGTTATTATTTTTATCCAATAAAAGTATATGGCTTATCTATACTAATATTATAAAGAGGTAAAGTTTGTGAGTTTGTGAATTGTGAGTTTGTGAGTTTTTGACATTGTAGGGGTTAAATCTCTGGATCTACTGAACCGATTTAGATGAAATTTGGTAAGAATATAGTTTAGACCCTGGGAAGGACATAGGTTTTTTATCCCAGAAATCATTCCTTAAGGGGGTGAAAACGGGATGAAAGTTTGTACGGGGAATCAAGCTAGGGACGAACCCGAGCGAAGCGAGGGAGAGTCGCTAGTTGTTCATATACACAGTACGTATATTCAAATTTTGTCACTTTTATCTCAATTTCTCCTTGAGTTTGGTAGAGCGACCATAAAAAATAATGCATAACTGATAGAATCATATCTGTTTTGCTTAAATTATATTATAATGGCTTTAAATAAAATATATTTAAATAAGGAATGAGTAAAGAATATTTATAGTCAAGATTTTAAAGGTATTCAAATTTTTTTACTATAGCAAGTTGCGTTAGATCTACAAGGCATATTAGTAAAAACGATACGAGATAAGAGAACATATATTATTATGAAGATATAAATTTTGTTTATTCTTTATTTTAGTACCTATAACTTATTTTCATATACTTGTTAATAAAATAACCATGAAACAGAACAGAAAATTGTGTGTTGATTTAAATAAATCATCGGAATAGAAACAGCCAACACATTCGTCATTAATTGTAGATTTAATGTATAATGTGGATAAAATATTCTAAATATATTAAATGTATTTAATAAGTCATGTAATTAATTACTATTTATCTATTTTTACACTAACTAAATTAAATTTTGGCATTTTACAATGATATTAATAAAAAATATTAAATATATATTTAAAATGGTCTGATGCTTGTTGCTCCGTCTGCGCATAGATTTATATTTGATCACCAAAAATTTTATAGGGATTACGTAGAACACAATTTAATCTTTAAATGTAATCTCAATGGTGGAAATAATAAGAGGAAATTTAAATATACTCTTAAACGGATATTTTTATTTAAAACTGTCACACTACATTATAAATGTTAATGTTTGTATGTGTATATATTTTTTACCTCTTCATGACGAAACGGAGGGACGGATTTGTTAAATATATGTAAATATATAATATTACAATGAATGAGTCACCAAGGGTCGCACTCGAGCAAAATAAAATGGGCAATGTCAAGTAAATAAAGTATTTGATATTTAACATTGATATGATTTGGTTTAATGTACCTATAGAATATAAAATTAACCATTTAAACACTAAAATTAAAACTCCATAAAGCGAGGTGGCAACACTGATGTACATATATGAGGGGATATAATATATATTTATCTCAGTGCAATACTTGCCAAAGTAATCAATTAAACGATCATTTATCTGAACTAAATAAATATATGTGAGATATTTAATTAGATTTTCTATCTATCGGGATCGGCAGTCATTGACATTTTGAGTGGACTGTAAACATCGTCGTCTGTTATCAGCACGTGTTTTAAATAAACACAATATAATAAAATGACCAATCTCTATAATTTGTATTAAGTTCTATTAAGGTACTTATCGGCTCATATAAAGTGTTCAGTTATTTCTAAAATATCTATTATCTATTTTGTATAACTAAAAGATTATTCGCGTGTGGACGAAAATTATACCAGTTTATTTTTATATTTGTACGAATGATCCAGGGTTTGTAAAGGAAAAAAGCTCAAAGCTCAGCAAAAACGCAGAGTTCTTTATATAAAACTTATTTTTTTTATGTATGTTATAAATATAACAGCTTTATTGGAATGTTAAGTCCGTGTTGTTCGGTTTAAGTGAGTATGACAAATGAATTCAAAACCTGTTGATGAGAAGAATGATAATAAAAATTATTATATTGCTATATGAATGTGAAAGTTTGGATGGATGTTTGTTACTCAATCATGTTAGAACGGCTAAGCGGATCTGAATCAAAGTTGGCATAGAGATTGATTACAGTCTGAAAAAGCACAGCTATTTTTTATTCCGGGAAAAATGTACGGCTCCCGTGGGATAGATTTGTTTTTCAATAAATATAATAGTATTCATTAAATGATACATGCCAGTATTATTTATCTGATATATTTTCGTTTAAACTACTATCTGTGATACTAATGACACACGTCAGTTTCATATACTTTTTTAATTTGACACATTTTGAAAAATATATTAATTTATTTCGCAGTTGTTTCTTTACATTAAAAGGATGAGTCTCGATAATTGCCTTAATATTATCTTTACACACTTTACCTCAATTTTTCATCCCCTCAAGGTCGAAAATTCAAAAAAAACATTGCTTTGTGACATATTAATATGAAAAAATGTAAGCCGTTTAGACCTTGTGTCTTCTTTGACTACGTTGGCTCATTAAACGTATAAAAATAATAATCTTCTATATTATAAAAATGAATCGCTGAATGTGTTGGTAAGCGCAAATCTCGAGAGCAGCTGAACCGATTTCGATAATTCTTTTTTTAGAATATTCCTTGAAGTACGAGGATGGTTTTTACGGAGAGAAATATTTAAAAAAATGCCTGAAAAATCTAAAAACAACACTTTTCTATACTCCATACAAAAGATTCGTAATAATACTTAAAAGTCAATTTGAATTATAATACCATACCATAAAGTTTAAATGTTAGTGGAGAGGTTCCGGGAAGGCAATACAATTGAGTGACGTTAGTATCGTATAAATATTAATGTCAATATATTTTGTCAATATTATTAACAAAAAAAAAATTATATGGCTAACGCTGGCTAATGACCATTTATATCTATTTAAAACGTACCTAGCGATAAACCCGAGCGAAGCGAGGGTGAGCCGCTAGTTAATCAATATTTTTGTTTCAAATGCATTAACTATTGGCACGTGCACAAATTATCAAACCGGATCCTAGAAAATGTTAATCTATTAGAATATTGAATAATAAAATAATTCCAACTGGAAAAATATTTTTGCATTACAAATGAGTTAAAAGTTAGGTGATATAGGTTGCGTCAAAGTCATGTGACAGCAGGACTTGTAAAGGTCAGGCTGATATTGTTTATAGCCATAATGAGTCTCTTAGATACTCTTTATTAGAAAAGATTAGAATATAGAGCATATTCATCTGCAATAGTAGATCTTAATACTTAATTATAAGTAATAAAAATATATTACATTTTTTTTTGGAAAAAAAACAAGGGCAAAGCTGGTTTAGAAAATAAATTCATTTAATATGGTTTTTTTAAATGTAAAAATGGATTAACGTTAATAAAATAATCATATTTACGACAACTGTTTTAAAATTTTAAACCAAATATTTTTTATAAGCCTTAAAAAAATAATTAAAGGTACTTTTTATTATTCTTTCCATTATTACGTTCGAAAGCAAAAAATACAAGTGTTTTAAAAAACTATGATACATGCATTTTAATTGACAATTAGATAATATAAATATGCAATGTAAATATAAATATGTAATCTTTACGTATGAATGTTACTTTACATACGTAAACACGTAAACATTACATATTTATAACTCATATATATATATACATATATATATATATATACATATATATATATATATATATATATATATATATATATATATATATATATATATATATATATATATATATGAGTGTGTGTGGGCTTATTATTATTGTTTGTACATTAAGCGATGTAGTGATGATGTGTACTGTGTAGGCTTAACAGTGCAACAATAGAACGTGATAAGTACCATGACGAATTATTTTAGGTAAAAAAGGCAATAGTTTTATATAATAGAAAACTTAATGTATTTTTTATTTTTAGGAATGACTCTACACCCTTCTTTAAAAATGGGGCATCACCGATTATTTCTAAGACGCCTTTACCGGCCAAGTCGGTTAAGCCAGGTAAAGAAGGCAGAGGCAAGGCGTTTAGGCAGATCATTGCATCGTTTATTGCGAACTTAGGGACTATCAACACTGGAATGGCTTTTGGGTTTTCGGCAACCGCACTTCCTCAGCTGAAGAGTGCTACTTCTAGTATACAAATTACGGAAAACCAAGCAAGTTGGATAGGTACGTAATAGTTTTGACTCATTTCTAGCATTTTTGACAGAAAATTGTACCAATTTGTTACTTTTTTAGTATGATAAAGAAAATAGTTGCTATTATTATTATAAATATTATCAAACAATCTTACGAAATTTCAAAAATAGTCTCTAATATGTAATATTATTTACATTATTTTAAATACAATACATATTTAATTTAACAATTTATAGAATATTAGTTTTTCATTACTAATATTTAGTAGTACAAATACTAATGCAAAGTCTAAAATGTAAATCTTTAAACAATTTTATTACTTAATATAACTTTTACAGCAAGTTTAAGTTCAGCTGGAACACCAGTAGGGTGTATAATCAGCGGCTATCTCATGGACAACATCGGCCGCAGACGAACACTCATCATCACAGAAGTGCCACTTATCATTGGCTGGCTCCTCATATCTTGTGCCCAGAATGTCCCTATGATGTATATTGGTAAGAAAATAAATATACATAATAATTTAACGTTATTAAAATGTACGTATCTTATTAAAATAAGTATTCTATTTTCAATAAAACTATCTTTTCGGATTTTTACGCGAATTTATATTCATTTTTGGTTCCCATTATGGTATAGTTTTATTTAAAATGTCAAATATTCGCGTAAATCTAAGAAAGTAACTAAAATTATTTTATTATTGAGTTAACAATAAATAATTAGAGATTTTTATATAACCTGAAGTAAGGAAAAATGGTATAAGAGACGTCATAAGAATTGAGGCAATCGATCGGATTAAGTTATTATTGAATTAGCGAGATTGACACTATTAATCCTAAGAACCATCGATTGAATGAAAATTTTAGAATAGTATTTTTAGTAACGACTTACTTCACTCGGATGCGCCACTAGGTGCCATTCATATTTTTATCTATACTAATATTATAAAGAGGTAAAGTTTGTGAGTTTGTGACGTTGTCGGGTGTAGGGGGTAATCTCTCGATCTACTGAACCGATTTAGATGAAATTTGGTAGAAGACAGTTTGTGACCCTGGGAAAGACATAGGATACTTTTTATCCCGGAAATCATTAATTAAGGGGATGAAACGGGGATGAACGTTTGTATGGGGAATCAAGCTGGGGACGAACCCGAGCGAAGCGAAGGTGAGTCGCTAGGATTATTATATATACGTTGCGTCATCATTTTTGCATTATTACTAAAAGTAGCCTGCATGTATGTTACTCCAGATCCTGGTCTATTTACATTCTAAATTTCATTCAAATCCGTCCATACATTTAAGCGTAAAGGATCATAACAAACATACATACAAATATAAATTTTTACATTTATAATAGATTTTTTTTTTTTCACAGGCAGATTATTGATAGGGTTCGGGTCGGGCATGGTGGGCGCCCCAGCGAGAGTGTACACCTGTGAAGTGTCTCAACCTCACTTGCGAGGAATGCTCGGTGCTATGGCATCTGTGGGGGTTTCAACAGGAGTTTTGATACAAGTACGTTTTTATAATTTGTAATTTTTTATTTACTTAATAAAAACATTCTGGATCTCGATAACATCTCCACCTTACGGGGTTCAACTTTTGCTAAGAACTATTCAGTTGAACCCGTAAGTACACAAAAAAGTTCATCGAAATCGATCAAGCTGTTTAGGGAGAAATAAATTACGAAGAGGTACACACACACACACACACACACGCATCGAAATTTTATATGTATATAAAGATCTAAATTGATTCCATAATTAAATAATAATTTATCATATTTGTTCTAAAGGTTATTGTATGATTAAAATGATTTCTTAAAAGGTGGTGAGTTCTTAATTAATCAGTTTTTTTTAGTTTTGAACAAATATTAACGTTTCTTTTATCAAATAAATATGATATCTATGCAATGATTATTCTATTGGAAATAAATATTTTTAGACAATAATTATTTAGACGTTGAAATAAAGCCAACGAGAGTCTTAAATTAGGCACTTTGAGGAAATCATTAAAATATTTCAAGATCAAGCCAAAGTTATGTCCCATATTTAAAACAATTACTAAGATATTAGCTACGATGAGATGTCTTTCTCTGCCACATTTGAGAGACATATATCGGAATACGACAAACGTATACACGAAACACAGAGAAAAATCATCGATTAAATCAAATACTCTCTTGAAAAACTGAAATATTTATTTAAACTAAATATTACAATACAATTATATATAATAACTATGATTTTAAATATATTTCGTCTATTGTATAAGCGACACGCTTGTTCAGCGCAAATCAGATTAATACAGACGCTACGTTGCCGTCGTTTATTAATAGATGGTAATTATGCAGGTATTGACGCATAAAATGGCATTCACTGTTGCGTAATAATTTCAGTAGATCTATTCTGTAAGAACTTTTGTATAATACTACTGCTGGATCCGCGCTTATATTTCATATAACTGTGCCACTTTATTATTTGTTTTATTAGTAATCATAGTGGTAATATATAAATAATTAATAATATATGTATTAATGAAGGTGAAAATTTAGGTTTATATGTATTTTTAATGCCGAATCATAAAAAAAAAATTGTCCAAAAAATTATGAGAAATACTTTTGCGTTCTATTCTCAGACCTAATGAATATACATACAGAGTTTCATAAGGATTGATCAAGCCAGAATTTAATATATTTATAGGTACATATAATAACATTGTAACTAAGTCGAATCTGTACATTAAATATTTTTTGGAAAATCTAATTGAAATAGACATTATTATCGATACAGAGTCCGAATCTATAGTTTTTAGAATTTTTGTCTGTCTGTCTGTCTGTCTATTACCGCATCACGAGAAAACCACTGGAGCGATTTTGATGAAATTTGGTATGGTGATAGCTGGTTATCCGGGTCAACATATAGAACTTTTTACCGCGAGAAAATATCTCATTTCTGAGAAAAAAAACAAAACTGTAATGTAAGAGTATACTAATATGTAAAACCTAAGAATTTGGTTTTTGGTCATCTGAACGCGGGCGAAGCCGCGGGCAATGTTAGTTAGATATAAAATACGTGCTTTTTGTATTATTTTGTATTTTTTTCTTGTATTCCACATTATCTTAATCAGAACAAATATCCGGCGCTCACTCGTGACTAAATCGTAGAGTTTATTTAATCGTTACATCATAATTACTTTATATACTCTCTTAATAAGTACATAGTATAGAACATAATAGAATCATCTTATGTATATATGTAGGTGTGTATGTAAATTGTATTATTAATAATTTATATCCATACCAAGTAACATGAATAAATTTTGTAAAATATTGTAATATATTGTGAATCCAAAATATTCATTTTTTTATATTTAAAAAAAAATTGAATTAAAGTAATTAAATTCTAATAAAAATAATAATAAAATTATGCAAGACGGGATTGTTAGTGATAGATAGCATTATTAAAACATCAAAATAAACATATAATTATCAACATTAATCACTTAGTAAGCAATGACCGATAAATTATAGATTATTAGCACTTTATCTAGCGATTATTTTCTATATCTTCTATCTACAACTATAATTTTTGTAATACTTAGATTTACGCGAATATTTGACATTTTAAGTCAAACTATCTTTTTGGATTTTTTCGCGGATTTATTTGGATTTTTGATTGCCGGAGTTTCGAATGCTTTACAGCAATCATGAGCATGAGATGGTCTCTCCCGTGACCATGATTGCTGTAAAGCATTCGAAACATCGGGAACCAAAAAATCCAAATTTAATCGGCGACAAAATCCGAAAAGATAATTTTATTTAAAACATAATCTTTGTCTTTACAGTAATTTGCAAAGCCACTATCGACTTATCGCTTTCTATATTTTATTTACTGTGTATGTTTGAACTCTACCTTAACCTAATAGATAGAGCTGAGTTTTATAGATAAAGCTGAAGGAATATAGTCGTTTTTTCAGCAAATAACAAGATTCAGTCTCATACAACTCTATAGATGAATAGTAAAAATTAAATATAGAGTTCTTTATCAGCCCCAAAAGAAAGCAAAAAGTTCAGTTATGAGGAAATAAGTGTGAAATTAAAGACACGTGTTAGAGAGACATTTGTGTAGAGCAATATTTAACAAACAGAGTTATCTCTACATAAGTATATATGTACGTATTTATACATATAAATGTGTCGAATTAATTATTGTTGATTCTGACGTAGTATATAGTTTAGTGTTAGGATTATTGTGAGAGAGTTTTAAAGTATGTTTATTGTTGTGTATGTAAATATTTTGTTAGCTTAATTATTTGTTGAGTTTTGTCTGGCTTATCTTATAGGAATTGCATCAGGGGCCGCTATTAACTAATCTAAATAAGACCAACATTAAATTGGAAATGTTAAAAGGCCTGTAAAATTTTTGTATAAAATATATTTTATTAATATTCGCCATCGACACTTGTTCTTTGAGTACATATTTTTATCTAAGGCTAGCGACTCACCCTCGCTCCGCTCGGGTTCTTCCATAGTTACGTTTTAAAGTTTTGTATAGATTTCTCAGAGATGAGATATTTTCCCGTTAAAGTCTCTTATATGTTGAAACGGATAACCAGCTATCATGATACCAAATTCCATCAAAACTAGACAGAATAATTCTAATAACTATAGATTAATAAGATTTTCCAAAAAATATCTAATGCTCTGTGCATTAGATATTTTTTTGGAAAATCTCCGATTCAGTTAGAATTTATATATATATATATATATATATATATATATATATAGATTAGTAATTTACCCCCTTTTCGTTCGGGTGTGACTCTAGGTGTCTTTTTTATTAATAAGATATATACAGTGTAAAGTGTTACTTTAAACCGTAACTAACCAGTATACTACATTTAATCCAAATCAGTTCAGCCATTACAGCCTGAAAGAGTAACAAACATACACACAAAAACTTTTGCATTTACTATACCTAATAGTAGTGTGATTATACAAAGTTTATTCACTAGTTCACATTTATTTAGCCGTATAACAATATTTGCTACAGATGCTGTTTTAATTGCGCATTATTGTCAACAAATTCTTTTATTTCTACAAAGGCCATTGTATTTAAAATTTGCTAGATAACAATTAGAACGTAACAACAGCCAGTGGTTGTCATCCATTGTTGTTATGAGTACATTAATTATTTATTTTTTACTTATTGGTGATTCAGTTGTAGTAGCTTTTAATTAGGTTATGTACATTGTACATATCTATGTATCAAATAAATTGTTTCTTGAATTTTAAATATACATTGTTTTGTTAGTTCATTATATTTTTGAAGTCACATATACTTGTTTTGGAACGTTTGGAAAAAAATATGAGAGTAAAATTTTTAAGATGTGCGCGCTCATCGACAGCTAAAAAGCGACATGATGAAGTTAGCTGAAAGCGACATGATGAAGTTAGCTGCATTCCTTTTAAAAACAGAGAGTTGTGGCATACGGGATGAAATCTTTAGCTATTTTTGTTCTGTTACGCCAAAGAAGTATAACTTCTTACGTGCCTACATAAGTACACACACACGTTTTTTTTTTAGTAAAATTTTGTTCGAAATGGTTGTGTAGATAACTGTTACAGTAATTTATAGTAGGGGAGCCCAAGAGGGGATTTTCTGTAGTTACTCGAGCGCGGCAGATTAATATACAGGGGGATACCTTGTACCCGGTTAAGTACCTCCACAAAACATGAGGCCCATATATAAGGCCGCCCGTGAAGGATACAGGATCAGATTAGTAAAAAAAAATTGACCACCAGAAATTCTCGAGCGCGTCAGATTAAGGTAGGGTGAGTTAATTACATCCTAAAAAGTGTATATTCCACTAATCTGACAATTTGAGAGTGACGTAAAAAAAGGGGAGGGCAACAAAGTTGTAAAAAAAAACGTCATCTCGACATTCTCGAGCGTAGCTAAATTTTTTTTTATTTTGAAGGAAATAATGCAAGAATAATGAAAAATATATAATCTGACGATTTCCGCAAGCCGAAATAACAAAAATTCGTCGATAAAGTTAAATGCGTGCAGCTGCGTGATGCCTACATTTCCTTCTCCGCGTTTCTATTCCTCTCTCACTCTTTCTCTATCTATTACTCTCTCACTCCGTCCCCACTCTGGTTTCTGCCGCCATGACACCATCACAGCTGATCATAAAGAGTCTAGGGGTGTGCGAACATCGTTCGAATCGAATATCAATATTCGATTCGAAATTCGAAAAATTTCGAATAATTCGTAGAAATTTCGAATAATTCGAAAGTTTTCGAATAATTCGCGAATTAATGAAATATCTCTGGATCTTCAATTGTATCCATTTAAATCCCTTCAAATCGTGTGTCAAAATAGTCTACTTACGAATAATATACTTTTCGTTTAAAAATAAATTACCCAGAGAAAACAATTGCTCATTTTTTAAATTTGCAATATATGTTCGAATTATTCGAAATTTTTCGAATTATTCGGGAACTTTCGAATAATTCGAATTTTCGAATTATTCGATTCGAGTTTCGAATCGAATATTAATATTCGATTCGGAACGAATAATTCGTAAGTTCGAATTATTCGCACACCCTGTTGTATTAGTTTATCAACCGACTTCAAAAAGGAGGAGGTTCTCAATTCGACTGTATGTTTTTTTTTTTTATTTTTTTTATGTTTGTTACCTCAGAACTAAGAAATATAATTCTAAATATATTCTATATATATATATATATACTATACATATATAGAATTAGCGGGAAGTTGCAGGTATGGCCTTTAAGGTGAACCGTTTTTCTAATTTTTTTTTGTCAGATCAGGCGAATCCCTCTAGATAATCGTCAGATTATGAGACAGTACGTTTAGAACATAAAGATGAACCATATATATCTTAATCTGACGCGCTTGAGTATTTCAAAATGGCGATTTTTTTTTGCACATTATGAAAATGGCCGCGAGTTTGCGTCCCATCGAAATCGTCAGATTAGTGAATGAGAGCTTTTTTTGGTGCACTTAACACTCCCTTAGAAAATCTGACGCGCTCGATTAAATTTTTTTTTTTCATTTTCAACCCTTAAATACAACCACCCGCATCATGCAAACGATCAGATTAACATACGTACATTATTAAAAATACGTAGGGCATTTATGCTATCAATATCTGACGCGCTCGAGGATGTCTATGCAACAGTTTTTTTTACATATTTAAAAATCTATAGCCGCTTCCCCCACCGATGTAAAGGTATATATCATATAACATTTTTTTCTTCTTATCATCTAAGCTTTGCATCCCAATAGGTCTCTACGACGCTCGAGTAAATCCCCATTTAGCATCGTGGGCTCCCCTACCATTATCTACACAACCATTTCGAACAAAATTTGTAAATAAGGCAATGTTAATATTTGTTTTTACAAGTCACCCGATGGAGTACGCTATCGATCAAAATGGTATATAATATCACAATAGAGTTTATAATGAATGGCTAGTTTATAAATAATTTAATTGGCAACCACACGCCGCATGCATTTGCGATTGATAACAGCTTTTTGTTTATGAATTTTGATTGATAAATAGTTAGGTGATCATACTTTGTTGTCACACGGTTGTCACGCTAAGCTATTGCTTGCGTATCATTATTATTAAGTACTAGCGTCTCACCCTCGCTTCGCTCGGGTTCGTTCCTATGTTGATTCCCTATATAAACAATAAAGATTTTCACCCCCTTAAGGGATGATTTCCGGAATGAAAATCTATATCATATAGGATAGGAAGAGGATCCGAAAT
The DNA here is from genome assembly GCA_947093115.1 of Brenthis daphne. Classification (NCBI taxonomy): domain Eukaryota; kingdom Metazoa; phylum Arthropoda; class Insecta; order Lepidoptera; family Nymphalidae; genus Brenthis; species Brenthis daphne. The sequence continues at coordinate 26,021,745 of OX352477.1, read as the reverse complement.
AAAAAATATCTTATAAGGCCCAGGATCTCAAACTATCTTCTTACCAAATTTAATCTAAATCGATCCAGTAGTTTTTGAGTTTATTCGTTACAAACATACAAAAACACAAATCTTTCCTTTCTATAGGTACTATGAGTGTAGATGTAGATTAGTAATAAGTGTGAACATTTTTTATAAACGGCTCCTTGTCTAAATTACTAGTTTTGTTTCAATAAATTTATTTAAATTATTGAAGCGATAAATTATTTATCATTAAGTTAATAATAGTGTACAGTTCTATAATAGGTCATTTCCTTATGACTCTGTATTCGCTGAACTAGCAGAACGCGTGACTTTCATTTTGATATTATTTATGTGTAACCTTATTGTAATTTTAGAATAAAAATATATAATACGAGTATGGCGGTTTTTTCTCGGTCCCTTGTAAATAATTATATTTGCAATGAATACGCATGACATATTCATTAGATGACATAGGTACATAGATCACTAACATAACAATGTTATTTACTGCTAACGTGTGATATTTCTATAAACAATTTATTGTTTTAATGGAAAAATAACAGATAAATAAGTCCTTTCAATAATTTGATCCTTATGAGCCACACTCTCGAATAATATAATTCAGCCCTGTTTTAAAATCTCATTGCTGGGCACGAGTCTCCCTTCAATGTGAGGAGGTGTTCCCCTTGGCCACAGTCCACGCTGACCAAGTGCAAGTTCACGGATTTCATATAACTTTTGAAATCTAGTGAGGTTCTCTTAAATATGCATGTACTTATACCGCATTGCCCACTTCGGTGGGCTGTGGGAGGTGGCCCTCTTCGGGGGGTGGTGTACCTTGCGGGTTGCTCTTGGTACTTCTCTGATAGCAGAGTGGACCTTGGAGCAACCCCATGGTTGTGGTGGTCTGCTTTGGCAGACCTGCCGTCGGGGCGTCGTAGTTGAATGCGTAAGCGATCCTGCGACGCCTCATTAAGACGGGGGAAGGTTTTGTTGGGTTTTAGTGGGTAGTACTGGCTTTATTACGCCAGTGAGTCCCACACGTCGTGCGTAAATGCATTTCCCAACGTTAAAACAAATGTACTTATACCGTAAGGCAAGTTTTATTCAATTTGAAAATAGTCCACTTTTTGAACACTCCTCACTTGGTTTTTCAAGATAGCGTGTAAATATAATATGTATAATACATATATTTATATGTATATACAAATAAAGATGGTGTGGAAAAACAATCTATTTGTCGAACTTTAAACAAAAGGTACGGTGAATAATATTTGCACAACTAAAGTTGGCGCTAGTAACGATCACGCTAGGCTCCTTTCCGCAAACATACCAGACTGATAAACGGTAATTGAACGGTAAGCATGTTTGTTCACGTAAAATTAGACTTGCCTGAACACAAACAATACGTACACGGTTTTATTAGTTAACTGCACGACGTCAAACGTTGGATTATCTCGTCATAGTGACAATGACAACAATTACACAAATTTTCTTATAACCCTGGGACTTGGACAACATGTTATTCTACAGTCGTTAAAGAATAGAAATCATATCAGATACATATGATAAAATTGTAACTAAGCCAAATCTGTACATTAAATATTTTTTTGGAAAATCTTATTGAAATAAACATTATTATCGATACAGAGGCCGAATCTATAGTTTTTAGAATTTTTGTGTGTCTGTCTGGCTGTCTTTTACCGCATCACAGAAAAACCACTGGAGGGACTTTAATGAAATTTGGAATGGTCATAGCTGGTTATCCGGGTCAACATATAGGATACTTTTTACCGCGGAAAAATGTCTCATTTCTGAGAAAAAATACAAAAACTGCAATGTAAGAGTATACTAATACGTAAAACATAAGAATTTGATTTTTGGTCATCTGAACGCGGGCGGAGCCGCAGACAATGCTAGTTAATTAAATAAAAAACAGAAAATATTTCATTTTCTTTGACATAATTACTAAATTTGTCATTTCAATACAATTCTCACTTAACGTGTCTTCTCCATTCTTCGCGACGTTGGCGAAGTAAATGGTGCCCAAACGGCACTCCCACAAGCCATTGAATATAAGAATTGAATTGAATTGAACAATTCTTGCTATTCTACAACTGCAGAATGTCATCTTGCCCAAACTTTTATTTTGTTCCTTTGGAGGTAACTTATCTATTAAATTAATATGTTGTGTCAATATTTCATGTTGATTTAGTTTTTGAAGTATGTGTAAATGTGGTTGAATGTTGAGTGTATATTTTTATGTATATATAATAATCTAGCTTTTATTTTAGTCTAAAATAAGAGAATCTTTCATATTTAAAAAAAAATAAACTTTATTGTCTTGCTTAATTTTTTTTTATTTACAGTACGTAATAGGCAGTGTAACTTCATGGAACATATTGGCTGGTGTCAGTGCGATAGTGCCCATACTGTCACTGTTAGGAATGATCTTCTTACCGGAGACACCTAACTATCTCCTCACTCAGGATAAAGAAGAGAAAGCAAAGAACTCGCTAGCAAAGCTGAGAGGGTCTACTTGCAACTTACAAGAAGAAATACAAAAGATGATATCTTTTAAGGAAAAGAATCATGTTGAACCGTAAGTATTTTTGCATTTATTCTTCATCCTGATGATAATAATTTTAAATATTTATACGTGTGTGTGTATTCAGCCCTTTTTAAAGCTCACTAGGACCTTTTTAAGGTCCACCATATTTTATTCAGTGCACGTTGATCTCAACATGTCTTTCAAGAACAAGTTATGTTCTCTAGGGATTTAAGCCAGAAGTATATTCAGAGTTTCATTTCATTTCCAAACAAGTGCATAACCACTGGGCAATTTCTGCCTTGATATTATAATTCATGCTATATATAGGTAATATTTTTATAGCACAAATCTATATAGTAATAGTATATTTATTTATTTATTAAAGGACAACCAACAAAAGATACATTAAAAACGGCATAATATTCATGTGTTAACAATTTCATTAATGTTCTTTTAGTAATAGGTTATCACAGCATGCTCTTTTTTTTTAATCACGTCAATAACATTTAATTACAAAATGGAAATTTAAAATTAAATAATAATAAGTTAATAAATAAAGTTGAAATTAAATTATAAAATGAATAAATGACAATTTAAATATAAAAAATTACATAATTAGACGTAATATAATTAGAATAAATTAGTTAATAATATTTAAATAGTCAGTCCAATAAAACAAGAAGTATTATTAAACTTTAGTTTTTATTTACATATGCATATATACATGCGAAAAATTAATTTAAATTTTATTTATGTATACCTGAAAAAGCGGTGCTATTTTCATTTGTTTATGTTTATTCAAAGCAAGGAGATAAAACATGGATTTTTTTATTATAGACGTTTATATAATTAAAGATAAGGTGTTTATTATACGTTGTTATATATTTATATAGAAGCCTTAATTCTATTTACATAATTCATTAAACTGTAAACACGGCGCGTGTTTCACACATAAACATACGTTCATTTATATTATTAATATTAAGAAGTCACGATCTTTTGTGTTTTATATTTGTTACACTTGCCTCGTAATAATTACTTTATGACATGTGATGGATAACGTCATTAAAATATTTCGCCAGAATTTTCAAGAAACTCCTTTTATGGAAATGTTAAGCTTCAAGCTATATACAATAGAATTGAATAGAAAATTTTATAATTTTAATTTTTTTGAAAATTTACTTAGTTTTTAATACTAGGTATTTTATTAGAAAATGGCGACGTTCCTTCGCTTCGCTCAGGTGCGTCCCTAGGTACATTTTAAATATATAAAAAATTTATGTGTGTGTGTGTGTGTGTATCTTAGGAAAAAGCTAAAAGATACATGCTATCGTTGACTTTTCTATAGGTTTTTTAAGGCATACAATATTCTAGTTTTGATGTCTCTATTAATGTTAAGCCCGCGTTAATTATGTACGCGTATGAAAACAGTTTTTTGTGACAAAACACAGTCGTAGTTCAGCCATTTTGTACATAATACTTACAAATTACATACACAAATATTTCTCGTTTATCGATCTTTCTGTTCATATAGTTAAAATAAATTGGAATTTGGAACCATTTGATGAAAAATTTGTAGATCATATTTAAATTATATATCTAATTTATCCATATTTAACTCTAAGTAAAAAAAATAATTCTGTTTACTTTCAGATTGAAATCACCGAAGGAAATAATCAAAGCTCTAATGTCGCCATCCGCACTTAAGCCCTTTGGTATACTAGCGTTATATTTCTTCATTTACCAATGGTGTGGCGTCAACACCATAACGTTCTACGCTGTGGAAGTTTTTGAGGTAAATTACGTTAATTAAATCAAATATTTTTTAAATAACGAAAATAGTTCATATTTAAAATAACGAAAGTTTTTATTAGATCATTATTGTATTATATTATAAACTATGTTTTAATCAGTAGATAAGTACTGCGTACTTTCCTAAAGTAAATTACAAATGAAGTATTTTCATTTATTAAGTATAAAGTTTCCATATATAATGTGTTTGTTATGTTTAAGCAAAGGGGTAAATTACTAAGCCGATTTCGATGAATTTTGACATATTTAAAAGTATTTTTTTTTATAACTAGGCATCAGGAGCAACTCTAGACAAATACTACCTCACGATATCAATGGGGATACTTCGGGTAATATTCACGGTCATCGGTTGCATACTTTGTAGGAGATGTGGGAGGCGGCCCTTAACTTTTGTTTCTGGTAAGTTTCTGGTACAATAATACTATTCCCGTTTATTCATATACCGGTAATTCATTTTTGCTAAGTAAAATATCAAAAGTGTTGTGTTTACATTGTATTAATATTCTATAACTCGCGGCTCACCCTCGCTTCGCTCGTGGTCGCCTTTAGGAAAACAAATTCAAACCTATCCCACGGGAACCGTACATTTTTTCGGGATAAAAGGTAGCCTATGCATTATTCCAGACTATAATCTATCTTTGTGCCAAATTTCATCCAGATCCGTTCAGCCATCCTGGCGTGAAATAGTAACAAACATCCACACCCACAAACTTTCACATTTAAATATAATATTAGTATAGATGTAGCAAATGAATAAAATAATTTTTATTACGTAAATATAATTTTGGTGACTATGTATATTATTATGAACAAACAGATCACATAAAACTATACTAGTAGTACCAATAAAGCTAAAAAGTTAGTTTGTTGTTGTCAACACGTTAATTACTGGAGTCTGGAGGAGAGACTGAAGTACCAGTTCAATCAGATTTTTTTATGCCGTATCTTTTGAAGAAGAAGGTTCTAAAGAGCGGAGAAATTTTACATAAATAAACCTCGCGACCAGAGCCGCGAGCAAACATATACTTTATATTTTCAGTATTTACATGAAAATAATTAAAACACCACACATTCTATGCGATTAATAGATAATAAAAATTATTTTTCATGTATCAATATTATATGGTCCGCCAACCCGCACTCGGCCAGCGTGGTGGACTATGGCCTGATCCCCCTCATACTGAAGGGAGGCCCGTGTTTAGCGTGGGACGGTAAAATATATTTATATTATATTTTCCAGCACTCGGCTGTGGATCAACAATGATCACTCTCTCAGTGTACATGTACTACGTGCAGTATTGGAAGGACAACGGCATGCAGCCGCAGAACTCTTGGATCCCGGTCGCCAGCATCTACTTGTTCACCATATTCTGTACTCTGGGATACTTGATCGTGCCTTGGATTATGATCGGGGAGGTCTATCCTACTCAGGTATGATATAAAACATTTAGGGATAAATATAGGATAAGTAATTTTACAATTTAAAAAAAATATAAAAATTAGTAATTTTATTTAGTGTTGCTGTTTTATTCCTATATAAATATTAAAAAAAAATACATATATGTTTTTAAATATAATAGCAACACTAAATTAATCAAGCAAAAAATTAAAAAGATAATATTTTCATATAGGACAAATATTAAACATGACATACAAACCTGGATACTTTTTGCTGAAATATTGAATATATAATTATAATGGACAATTTAAATTAAAAATGCGTTCCCTAGGTCCATTTTTTACCGTAATGAGAGCTAGTAACAGTAATATAAAATACACAAACTTTTGAAGTGTTACTTCATTTTATTTTATGGCAGTTAAGTTCCAGCGCGAATATAAAGCAAATATTTGTTTAATCGATAGTTATAACATAAAATGAATTATCCCCAAAAGCTTTCATACGACGCGTGACCTATCGCTGTAGAACAAAAATGGTTTATCTCTTGAAAAATAAAAAAATAATAAATAATCGTTTTTTTTTTGTTTTTCAAGAAATAAATATGTTTGTATTAAATTTATTTTGGTTTTAAAATATCAATTGCATATTTGGCAGGTCCGTGGTATAATAGGTGGTATAACGACGTGCGCGGCGCATCTGTCGATATTCTCAGTGGTCAAAACCTTCCCTTACATCAAGCACTCGCTGAACGACTACGGGGCTTTCGGCTTATATGGATGTATTTCCATTGCTGGTAAGTGATATTATAATGTTATTTGTGTATTAACTAGCGTTTCTTCAGGATTTGGCCTGATGCCTTTCTAGGTTCCAATCGATGTGTTATACCTGTTGTGGTGGGGGTTTTATTAGCGTCCGGCAACCCAGCCGGGCGCGAAGCCAAGAAACACGCACATGGAGACAGCCCAACTCGGTGACGGTGTGCCATACGGGTTGCTCCTGGTACTTCTCTGGCAGCAGAGTGGACCGCGGGGGTAACCCCATAGTTGTCATGGGTTTAGTGGTTATGTGAGACTCAGTGGCTTTTCTAGGCGGTGGGTCCCACATAACCATGTTTGTGTACAGCTGGTATGCGTAAATGCATTTTTGAACGTTTTCTTGAGTGCGAAACAGTAGGCTATCAGACGTTGTCCTGCCAAATCCTTGAGGTCGTACAAAAACTGCATACAAAAGTTTCTTCTGAATTTACCAACTTACCGGTCCGCCTTTTCAGTACATACATGATATATTACACAAACGGAGTCACAGACAAACGTTAGTGTTTAAATAAATTTCAGTCAAAGAACATATTTAACCTAATTAAGTCGCATGAGTATATTAATGTTTATCGGCAGCGGGATTCGAATTGACGACCTTTACCGTAGAGTTGTACAAGGCGATTGAAAATTGTTAAGCTTCAATAACATTTATAACAGTCTCCTTAATGTATTGAAGATAAAAAAGAATAAAAAATCTTATAAAAGTAATGTAGGCTTATGTGTGCGTGTAAGTCTGTGTGTGTGTATCATTTTAAATGTGGGCAAAGTCAGGGTTGGTTATATGTATATTATTTTTTCTAATCTTTAGGAATGGCATTCTTCTACCTATTCCTCCCTGAAACTAAAGGAAGAAGTTTACAAGAAATAGAAGATTACTTCAGCGGCAGAACAAAAGTACTGAAGAAAGCGAGTATCACTGAAACCGCGTGAGTAACTAACATGTAAAATACTAAGGATTCAATTAAATGAGTCATTATAACATGTGAATAATATGATATGCCACAACTTAAATTGCATATCTAAAGAAGCATTTGAAGTTTTCAGATATATTTTTTTTGAAGTTACATTTATTATCAATGTCGACAGGTGACACGACTTATCGTACGATTTGTCTGACGATATAGAAATTCCAGTGCTGTATAACAGTGCTCTATAGTTACTGTTGTTTGTAAATAATTTTGTAATTTAAAGTAAAGTGATATATTTTTGGATTAATATAAGATTTTTAAAGAAATTGACCAAAACGACTAAATTTAGGATTTTACGGAAAGAAAAAAATAGTTTCTCAATAGTAATAAGATATATTAATTGTTAAATAAGTTAAATTAGTTATAAAATCAAAGAATATTTTTAATTAATTTTGTTTGTATTAAATAAATCATTATATCGCAATTACTACAATAAATCTTAAAAGTTAATTAATTAAATAACATAGATCATTTTGAAATAACTATCAAAATTAGCAAACCGAATGTTTTTCTTATAAGTTCATAAAATAAAGCAGAATCGTATATCTGTATTTTTGTATGAAGTATTATTTAATTTATAATAATAAGTACTGTAGAAAGAAACGTAGTGCCATTAGAAAAAAAATAATTTATTTTACATATTATATATACATATTTATATTAAGTGGCAGCTTTTAGATAAAATATATGTATATAATGTTTGTATATAAGTTATTTTGAATAAGTCTTTACTCTTTGTGATAGAATGAACAGATTTTGGAACAATATTGTTACCATGAAAGTATTTGTTGATGTTTTAAGAAATAAAATATTGAAATCGTTTTAAATTTTTGTATTATTTATGTTATCCTTGGTTTGTGATAATAATAATAATATCCTGCCAACCGATTTGGCCACGGTTGCCAATCTAATTAAGGCTAGCTAACTATGCAGGAGATATTATAGTGCAGCGCGCGTGCGCGCAGACACAACGTGCACTCTATTCCTGTCACTCTCATACTCCGGTGGGACGACACGAGACACGACCGGTGAGAGTTAAGGCGCAAGAACGACGCTACACGTGCTCTCCGGACTCTAAACAGAAAGACTCAATAACTAAACTTGGCCCAACCCGGGACTTGAACCCAGGACCTCCGGATATGCAGCCGTACATGTTAGCCACTACACCACTGGGAGTTTATAATAACAAATTATTGTTAACACGTTCACTGCGCCATCATTTTGAAAGAACTTTCAGCTGGTGCTTTGGAGACCTAAAAGATCTCGAAACTAGCCTACCCTTTGTTGCGTTAGAGATCTAATCAGTCTCCTAAAAATACAGTTTTGAAAATAATTTATATCTTCCAAAAAACTAATGACATATATTTTGAAGTTTTTGTGGGTCAAGAGAGCCTATTGCTTTACATTTTACTAGGTTCGCACGCAGTTATGACATTAGAATAAACTACAAATACCAAAAAAAAATTAGATATCGATTGTATCTCGTACCGCAACCGAAGATAGTTCAATATGTGTAGTAAGTAGTGATGGGAATAAAATAATATCTCAGTTGTCGATTGAAAAAGTTTTATTAAAGAAGTTTATTTATAAAGTATACAAAGTGTTTTGCATTAAAACATGGTAAGCACATTGATTATTTGCATTGCGCGCAAATGGTAACAATTTTTTTAGCTTTTTTTAGAAGCGTCAGTGTTATTTAATGTGCGTCGTAATTTTTCATAACAACCCACACAACGTCTTTTTTTGTCGTCACGTGGGAAAACATGATCTGTACAGCTTCCTTCGGGGAATTCTGTAATAAAAAGCATTATATTTTCCAAAATTGTAATTATACTGGACGATGCAGCACTATAATCCAGCGTTGATTTTTCATTCTTAGAAATCTCTCCAAAATAAAACAATTTTATTAAATAATTAACTAAAATATATCAAATAAAATTTTTTTACACTTTTTCGAAACGTGCGCGCAACCTCCCACGTCGACACTAGGACAACACTAAATCGATTCACACAGCGCCCGCGCCGCCCACCTTCCCTCTCTTGCGTCTACGAGGCGTACGATTCCACGAGTATCGACATGTATCCTAACGCAAGGAATAAAAATAATTATACTACTGTGCGTTAAGGACCTAATCCATCTCTATTTTTTTTTATGTCCTCGAATTCACCTTTAAGTAGGAAGCAAATATGTATATTTGTCTTACTCATACTTAAAGAACTTTACACGTTAGAGCCTCCCGCAAGGAGTGAAACAACACGATTATAGTCAACGCACAATACAAAAGTCCTGCAAGAGATCTGATAGATCTCGTAATGCAGCGAACGTGTTAATTAAATATTTAATTTATTTCTATCATTAAAGATCATATTTTGTTAGTACAGACACACACAATAACTTAATGTTAGCAATTTCAAACTACTTATTCTTAAACCTTATCTCGGACAGGCTCGATTTGTCAACACGAGCATCATTTGACAATGATTCAGGTACTGATAATCAAACCCAATCAATAAAATTGTAGTCCCTGGCAGATTGAGAAAATATTCAACGTTGATAGATCGAGCTGATCTGATAATAAAGCTAAAAGGTGGATAGTGGAACTTTTCTATGGTTTTTAGTTTACACTTTTAATCTAAAATTTTAACTTTAATGCGAAAATTATAAAATTTACAGTTATTATAAAGTAAAGCGTATTTTACTAGTTTCTACTCAAGAGATTTTTGTAAACGAAAATGGGTCGAAAGGAGATAAATTGACTTGTAATAATACTGCATAGATACTACGAATATGTTAAATGTTATGAATCGATGTTTTGTTACTTTTGAGTTCCTAACCGACTCATCTCAGGCGAGTCGGTAGCTTCCTCACGAACTGACTACACTGACTCTCTTTTAATTATATAGGCGATTCAAAAGTACAAATATGCATGTTGATCGTGAATATGGGAATTAAATGAATAAAGCGTGAACTTTTGTCTTGTTGTTCTTTTTATTTATAATATCTCAGTCTCAGCCCAGTCAGGATACTCTCTGTGAAATAACGATAAACTTAACTTAAATAATGGACAACATATGTACATATGACTGGTAGCACTACGTGTGGTAAATGAGTGTAGTAATGTATATAAATATGTTTTTACACTATAAGGTAGTGACCTTATATATTTGTTTGGGGTTTGATATATCATTATAGAATAAGATAATGAAAATGTCAAGATATGAGCATTATAAAGGTATCACTAGCATTTCCCGCGGCTCCGCCCGCGTCCATATGACCAAAACCAAATTCTTAGGTTTTATATAGGTATTAGTATACTCGTATTAGTATAGTAGTTGACCTGGATAACCAGCTATTACCATACCAAATTTCATCAACATCCGTCCAGTAGTTTTTCTGTGATGCGGTAACAGACAGACAGACAGACAGACAAAAATTCTAAAAACTATAGATTCGGCCTCTATATCGATAATAATGTCTATTTCAATAAGATTTTCTAAAAAATATTTAATGTACAGATTTGACTTAGTTTGAATTTTATTATATGTATAGATTAGAGCGGTCTTAAAGAGTTTGTTCTTTTTAATTTTAAGTAGAATATCTTAAAGCAAAAATTCCCCTTTCATCATAATGGTTTTCTTAAACCAATTAACTGTTGATTGCTTGATTTTGCTCTATAATGGGATAAAAAAAGTCGTATGTATTTGTACGCTTTCACTCAAATGTTTCAATTCAATCGAACATGCAGTGTATTGTTCTCTTCTTCCTTATTGTTACGCGGTGCGGTGCAGACCAATCTGGCTTCTATAGATTAAAAGGTAATAAATTTTCGCTTATAAAATATATGTGTTTATTTATATTAATATTAATAACTATGTAAAATATAACTGCCTTGTTGATCTAGTTGCTCGCATATATACGGCTGCACATCCGTCGTCCACCTGGGTTCGAGTCCCGGCTCGGATCAGGTATATTATTGGGGTTTTCTGTCGAAAAAATTATATTAGCCTTTTTTTAGTGAGGTTAGGAAATTGGCAGTAATTCAGTACAATTATATTAAAGGTCCAGTCATTGAAAACATAAAGAGTGGCTTTTGCTACAAAGATTCCAGAAAAGTTCTATTTCGGTAGAGTATTGCAGTTTGGTGTCCTATTAATTTTCAGATTTGCGACCTTGAGCGACCTCGCGCTGCCATATTGGAAAAATAGTACCAGAAAAACAGTTTTTCCAAAATACTTTCTCTTTAGTGTCATTTAGGTTATAAATGGCCACATGAACCAATTAGAGACTGGACCTGACATAAAATACAAATGTATGACGACTACTTAAACCAAGTGACGCATAAGTCATAACGCACACAAAGATTTTATTACATTATTATAAACACTGATACACAATACAATATTTCTAGTGCTTGAACGTAATCGATAAAATACATATATCGATGAACCAATGAATGACATTTTAGACATTGGTTAGAATAGTCATCATATTTTACATCTATTAATTTATTATAATAAATTAAAATAAATGAATTAAAGAGGCAATAATAATGTGTCAAATAATAGTTATTTTTTAATTTGATTTGTATAAATACGATGGCATTGATGGCAACATTCTGTTGGCCTTATAGTTTTTACACCATTTAACAGAACATTTAGTCATTTTTGGGAGATGTTTTGTTGACATGTAAGTGCTAGAGACTGACACAAAAAACAAACGACCAAGGCTAAAATTCCCTGGTTACTGACAAGACCGGTAAAGGTACGTCCGCTTATATGTCTGGTCCAGTGGTTAATTCGTTCATGAATGGCCATTACAAAAATTATATCTCTCCTTGACCTTTTGTAAGTCAGAACCTACCCACTGGACTATAATGTAATATGTCATTGTGATTAACTTTTATTAGATTAAATATAAAAATATTTACAGATAAACCAGCGGTCCGCCGAGCACACGGTATCGAATTTGATTCTATTTCTAGAAGTACTCTACTTCAAGTATTAGCGGCTTTTGAAGAAAATATAAAAAATCGATTGGGCACAAATGTAAAACCATACTTTGTCGCCGAATTTGCAAACAACAAATACACAAGACCATTTATATATCCTAAGATGAAAAGAATATAAACTAAGTTGTATGACCTCTCTATTAAAGAAATGTACAATATAAGAATTATTTTAAATAAAATGTTTTATTTTCCTGTGCTATGAAAGGTTATTTCCCAATTTTTCCCACAACCACGATGATATAATATTATCCAGTTAAAAAATATATTTTATAAATCCTAAATAGCTGGTTTTAGAACTCGGAAAGCTTTAAAAATACTTTTGTGCATTTGCACAAGAGTATTTTTACGTAAACAAAGCTAAAACTAAAGAAGGATTTTTGAAAATTCAAGTCGTAAAAACGATTAGATAAACGATAATTTAAAATCAGATAGAAAATGTGAAAAAAATCTTGAAAATAGGAAAATCGTAACAAGTTGGTTCCTGGGAAATACTTCATGGCAAAGCCCATACGACACATTTAAGAAAAAAAAATGAAATAAAATTATACTTAGCTTTATACTCGTAAATCTTTATTTTTGCTGGTTTATTATTAAAATTATAATAATTTATTAATCTTCTATCTACAAAATCTAAAAAGAAGTAAGAACTTATGTAAGAACTAAATTCTGACATGCAAAATATTGTCTAAGTGACAATTGTATCGGAAAACACAAATGCTATTTTCTAAAATAAGGCAGTACAATAATTCTAAAGCTCTTGAACATTTAATTAAAATTTGTTATACCATGATTTAAACAATGTCGAAAGAATTGCAAATTAACTATCCAGACCCTGGGTTTTGGACGGAAACATCAATGATTCAATTAGGTTATGGCGTTTGGGTTAATTTATCGATGGTTTCTATTGGTTTAGCTTATGGATTTTCAGCGGTTACACTCCCACAGTTAAATTTACCTGATTCTTCCATTAAAGTAACGATTTCTGATGAATCTTGGATTGGTAAGTAATAAATATGAAGTAACTTTTATACCAACACGTCAAAAATAATTTTGAACTTATTAAGAACTTAAATAATATTAAGGGAAATTTTCTATAGGAATATTAAGCTAAATGAACGTATCTCGTTTAATTAAAATTTGCTAGAAGAGAAAATATTTACCCTTGATGGGTAATTTTTAATTAACTTTAGTACATTTAGTTTTCATTAATGCACGATACAACATATATGTGTCAGGATTTCTTGCGAGAAATATATATCAACGACACGTTTGGCTCAGTTCGTACTTGCTGTGCCAGAGGTCACGGGTTCAGGTCCCGCGGGGAGCATTCATTTGTGTGATGAGCACGAATGTTTGTACTCCAGCCATACATACATATTTATAGTATGTATGTGTTTAAAATTATATATATGTAGTGTATCAACTATCTGGTTTCCATAACACAAGCCTCGTAGATTACCATGGAACTAGATGGCGCTGTGTTAATGCCCCAACATATTTATTATTTATTTAAGTATTTTTATTTTATAGAAGATCCATTAAATTTGATATCATATGTAAGACTTAAGAATTTATTAATTTCAGCCAGCGCATTACCTTTATTTTCTCCAATCGGTTGTTTACTGTGTGGTTATATGATAGATAAATTTGGTCGTCGAACAATGCTAATCTATAGTCAACTTCCTGTGTGTATAGGATGGTTCTATATTAGTATTGCTAATACAGCTACCAAAATTATAATAGGTAAGTTTATGTTATAGGTAAATTTTTTTTTAATAAATTTTAAGATAGGCTTAAAAACTTAAGGATTTATTTCGGTTTTAACTACTATAATAGGTAATATTTTTCATTCCATTTTTAATATGATTTTAAAAAATAATTTATTATTTTAAAGAAAACTATCTTATCGGATTTTTCGCGGATTTATTTTGTAATTTTATTTCCCGTCGTTTCGATGTTTTAGATGTATCAAAGGCCTTAGACTCTCCCGTGACCGTGCTTGCTGTAAAGCATTCAAAACATCGGGAACAAAAAATCTAAATAAATCCGAGAAAAAATCAAATAAATTGTTTTATTTAAAATATCAAATATTTGCGTAAATCTCAGAGAGTAATAATTTATTACGTTAAAGGCAGAATGATAACAGGTTTTGGGATAGGAATGGTGATGAGCGTACCAAGGGTTTATATGACAGAAGTATCCTTACCAAATATGCGTGGTGTGATCGGTTCTTTCCCCAATATTGCTATGTCTCTTGGCATAACTATACAGGTAATAAATAAAACCCATTTTTAAATAACGTTCTCTATAGTGTAGTAGAAAAATTACAGGACAACTTATGTCGTCATACGTATAATGTAATATAGCTGCCTCGGTGGTGTAGTGGCTAGCATGTACGGCTGCACACCCGGAGGTCCTGGGTTCGAGTCCCGGGTTGGGCCAACTTTAGTTATCGAGTCTTTCTGTACAGTAAGCCTCAGTAACAGCCCGGAGTTGGGAAGTTGGCGGTGTTTCATCCCTGTGCCTCGGAGAGCATGTATAGCCGTCGGTCCTGCGCCTTAACTCTCACTGGTCGTGTCGAGCAGTCGTCCCACCAGAGTATGAGACTGACAGGAATAGAGAGTGCACGTTGTGTCTGCGCGTACACTTGTGCACTATAATATCTCCTGCGCAGTTGGGTAGTCTCAATGAGATTGGCCGCCGTGACCGGAATTGGTCAAGAGAACATCATCAATGTATGTACCTAATAGTCACGCACTCTTGCTTCGCTTGGCGCGTCCGTAGACATGCGTTTGCAACAAGCTAATAATAAAAAATTTAACTCATGTTATATATTGTTTTGTATACTGTATGAAGTTATTAGAAACAAAATAAATTTCAGGCTGGCTTGGGCTCTGTGTTAAAATGGACTATACTATGCTATATAAGCTGCGCATTCGCAGTATTACTATTTCTTCTTAATATGAAACTTCCTGAAACCCCATATTACTTAATTCAAAAATCGTTAACAGAAGATGCTCAAAAGTCACTTAAAAAATTTCGCTCTAATAAATACAACATAGACGCTGAAATTGATGAGATTATAGATTTCAAAAACGATAACAACATTCGTAGGTAAATTTTTCTAAATGTGTTTCTATTTATTGAGTTCTTAAATAACTTATTATTGAAACATTTTATTCAGGTTAAACTTTTTGGAGCAATTGGCAGCTCTTCTAAAACGATCATCATATAAACCATTTTTACTTATGACAATATTTAAGCTAATAGCGGAACTATCTGGTGCATCAATTATTTTTATGTGGACCGTTGATATATTGGAGGTAAAGTTGATATTTAGATAGAATATCTGCTATATTTTTAACTCTTAAATATGTAGAGTGAGTTAATAGTTAATATAGATTTTGATTTATTTTTTTAATATCGAGTAGTATACTATTAAAATAAAAAATACACCGATTACAAACAAAATAAATTAAAAGGAATTATATTACATGGACTACGGTTGAGGTCACAACTGGCAGGTTGACCAATTGACAATTGGTGAAGATATCGTGTTACATACACATAAAATAAAACATACAAGGATACCTCCTCCTTATAAAAGTCGGTTACAAATTAATAAGATTATAGCGAAAGTTTGGCCGGATGTATGATTGTTACTCAATCACGCCAGAACGGATCTGGATGAAATTTGGTACAGAGATAGATTATAATCTGGAATAGCACATAGGTTACTTTTGATTCCAGAAAAAATACGGTTCCCGTGGGATAAATTTATTTTTGTTTATCACTAGTGACGTACCCGAGCGAAGCAAGGGTGAGTTTACTAATATATGTACATATAAACTCTTATCATCCTCTAATTAATCAAAATAAGAACATTTATTAAAAAAATAAAATAAGTAGAACTAATATAGTACTTTTTATTTATTTAGAGATCTAAATCATCAATCAACCCTGAAATAGGAAATATTCTACTGGGTGTTACAAGAATAATTGTAGGACTAATCACAGCAGGACTTATATTCAATGTTAGCAGAAGGTCTTTGGCGATTACTTCTGGTATATATAGCCATTATTATGGCTTATAGAAATTTTATATTATCGTAACTTCATGCTTTATAATATCCTACAGAGTATGCAGATAGAGTGCTGAGCGCTATGATCTTTACAAATACCTACCTCTTTCGCGTCTACCATTATTATTTTTCACTTACATGCTCTGTGGGGAGCCGTCAGATTTTTGACCTGATCTTCTATTATTTAAAAAAAACTTGGAGTCTTTAAGAGTCCTCTACTACGCCTTTCACTCACTCTTTTACAATATGTATGTCACATATGAATCTGTTTAACAATTTTTTCAATAGTCTAGTCGACAAGTTGAAAATGGTACAAAATAGAGATATTGCTCTTAAAATTATGTGCGATAGCTCATTGGATCCGGAATGACGCCTAGAAAAATGTGGATGGAATGGAGATAGAGTTCCGGGAGTTAGAAATTTTTTATTGGAAATTTCCTACTCTTTCAGAATCTTTTTTCGAAATTTCTTAAATATTAATAGTTTAAGAAATATTGGCAAAAAATGAAATGCCATTTTTTTCATCTTTGTTTATAACTTTGGCAATTTTTTATGTGCTAATACACGCTTTTGGCACATTTTTCTAAGCGTCATTCCGGATCCAATGAGCTATCGCACATAATTTTAAGAGCAGTATCTCTATTTTGTACCATTTTCAACTTGTCGACTAGACTAATTTGCCCAAACCGGTTGAGCACTGTGATTTACTAAATTTATATTAATTCATTTGTTCATAATTTTTACACAGATAATAAACCTTATTTATGATTATGATTTAATATTATAGGCTTAGGTGTTGGAATAGTTTGTGTATCTTTGGGGTTTTTGATACAAAACAAGATGCAATCCACAGTTCTCCCGCAGATCGGTTTCATGCTCTACATAATGTTTGTTACTACTGGCTATTATACTCTACCTCCGCTGATGATGTTTGAATTGTTCCCTTTACAAGTGAGTTAGAAATGTAATATGTATTGCGTTATTATCAAAGACAAAAGCTTTCATTATCATACACTTACATAGTACACGTGAAAGTTTTTGAATGCAAACTTTGTTTTGTTATAAAAGCATTTAAATGAATAATTCCATGTCTTTCCGTGAGATTTGAATCAATAAATGAGTAGAGAGATCAATACTTTGTAATAAATTAGACGTGTGTATTATTTTTCAGGTAAGGGGACTGCTAGGTGGTATTTCTCTAATGAATTTAAACTTATTAATTTTCGCTACAAATAAATGCTATCCGTACGTGAGAGATTTTCTTGGTTTTCCTCACACGATTGTAGCTTTTGGGATATGTTCATTGTTAGGTAACTATTACCTGTTAATATTTTTTGTTCATAATTTTAATGCAAAAATTTCAAGTTTGGTAAGTTATCTAACCTTTTTTTGTATGATCATCTAGAATCGAGCTATGAATGAGAAATAAGTAACAGTTTGGGCACTGTTAAATATTAAAAATAAAAGCTTGTAATAACTAACTTCATACTGTAGTCTAACAATGACTAACTTCATTGTGTAGTTTAAATTGGTCGCATCGTAAAAAAATCACTCCTATCATTTTTCCCTAACGCGCCAAAAGAAGTTTAACTTCAATAATAGTTTGTTGATTGCTATACATAACTATTATTTTTAATATTAAAAATGCATTAATATTTTTTAAGCTGTGCAAAAATAAACTAATAAACTTATTTATGTTATTCAGGCTGTATCTTCTTATACTTTTTTCTACCAGAAACAAAAGATTTGACTCTACAAGAAATCGAAGAATATTATAATGACAGGCGCTCGACTTTAACATCTCAACGTAGACTCATGTCAATGCAATTTAACACACTCAGTGCAACTGCCGTAACTAGTAAATCTCTTGATAATATAACTAATAGGCATAAAAAACCCTCAAAAGTTACTTTTCGTGAAAACTAACATAGCTGTAACATATCGAAATATAATAAAAATAATTAATTGATTTAATTATATGTTATTTCATTTATTTTTAAATGAAAACTTGGCAATACATCTCAATTTTATGATATAAAGCCAATATTTAAATTTGAGTCTGAAATAAGATTTAATAAGTATTTTTATATCTATATACTTTTTTCATATAAACTTCACCTTTTTATAAGCATTTTTAAGAATAAAATAAAAAAATCCCATCATAGTACACCTGTAAGATTCTCAAGAAATAATTTCGTAAGATAATTCCTTTAAAAGAAAAGTCAGTCAGTTTAGGCTGTGCAAAGTCTATTAGTCAATGAGTCAAGGTACTACTTTACAGGTTCATACGTATATGCAGACTATACATATTATTTAAATCGGGAAACGATTTCGTCACTAAAACAAACGACACAATTACATAACATACATACATATCTCAACTATAGAGTGATTAGTTAGTACTTAAGTTTCACAAAGGAAAATCTAGATTTATAAACTTCATATGCCCCAGTTTACTGTATTACTTCATTGCGATGTTATCCTCGATGTATTTCATACAGTAATTTAACTGTAATTACGCGTAATATTCCACTTATATTTTAAATTTGCAACACATGAAAATAAGTTTTTTAATACTTAATAGTAACATAATAATATCGATTTAAGTTACATATTTATTTTGTTATAAACTAGCGAGTTGTACTTTTTAAGTTACTACAAACAGTTATTATAAGTATATCTTAGAAGATAGACACATGCTATCAGGAATTTTTTTGTATGGTTTTTTAAGATCGTTGTTTTATATTATTACTAGCATTGCTCGCGGCTCCGCCCGCGTTCAGATGACCAAAAACCAAATTATTAGGTTCTACATATTAGTATACTCTTACATTGCAGTTTTTGTATTTTTCTCAGAAATGAGATATTTTCCCGCGGTAAAAAGTATTCTATGTGTTGACTCGGATAATCAGCTATCACCATACCAAATTTTATCAAAATCCCTCCAGTGGTTTTTCTGTGATGCGGTAACAGACAGACAGAAATACAAAAATTCTAAAAACTATATATTGGGTCTCTGTATCGATAATAATGTTTATAATAATTTTTATCTCAATAAGATTTTCCAAAAAATATCTAAAGTACAGATTCGGCTTAGTTACAATTTTAATATGCGAGTATGTATAGATTAGCCAGCGTTAGTCGTCAGCGTACGAAAACAATATTTACCAATTATATACACAAACCTTCCGCTTTTATTGTTCTTTCTAAAATTGTTGTGTTTTCCCGTAGAAATGAGAGATTTTTCTATAGTAAAAGGTAGCCTAAATGTGGACTCAAGTAAAAAGCTATCACTACACAAAATTTAGTTAAAATCAATAAATCTTTTTTTGTGAAAAACAATTAACAGACAAAAAATTCAACAACTATTTACTTTGATGTATGTCTGTTTCAAATATGTCATGTACAGATTTCTCTTTGTTATTATTATTATTATTATATGTGTAGATATGTAAATGATCCCTTACAACAATGTAATATTGTCATAAGTTATATATAAATGTTAAAATATATATTATTATTAATTATTCACCCTTATGAACGGAGTAGTCCGAAAAATGGTTGGTGGCACCAGTTTTCGTACACTACCAACATCTCTCGGTTGCTACAGTATTTTTTTAGTTTAGTCTAGTTAGATGTGTAGTTCTAGCCTGTACTAAAATGGTAAAAAGGAACCCTAATTGTGCGAATAACAAGCATCACTTGGTTTGTCCATCGCCTATAAATCACCTTTTTCTCATCCCATCATTACTCAACTTTATAAACTATATAGAAAATGAGATTGATACATATATAATAGCATGAAGAGAAGATATATATGTACCTGAACAATAGCAAGAACTTAAAAATATGACGATTGGACAGTTTTACAGTAACGTGTATGTGTATGCAGTGCCGGATTTAACCTTAGCGCCGCCCCTGGGCACAGTAAAAAATGCCGCCCTATTATCATGATCATGATTGCTGTACAGCATTCGAAACGTCGGGAACCAAAAATCAAAATAAATCCGCGAAATAATCCGAAAGACAGTTTTATTTAAAATATACCAACTAACTTTTTGTAAAATAAAAAAAGCATTTTTGATAACGCGAAGAAAATTTTTTCCACCCTCCGAATTTTGCCGCCCCTAAAATTTGCCACCCTGGGCACTAGCCTCGAGTGCCCCTAGTGTAAATCCAGGGCTGTATGTATGTATAAATGACAGTCAGATTCAGTATCTGGTACCTACGAGGTAATTGACACGATTTATTTAGATTAGAATATAAATCATATAGTTTAATCTAAATAATATACATACAAATATTAGTATTCACATCAACGAAAATGACAATAAATTTCTCTCATTCCGTTTCTATAAGCCTAATATTTATACGAAATAATTATAATATTAAATGAACAGCTTAAAATGGAGCATAAAAATATTAGTTTATGCTATATACCGTTGTAATGTGATACAACATATTTTAATGCATTTGGTCGTCTAACATTTAATCATAGGTATGATTGTCAACTTTCCCGCCGTAACCTGTTTTATGTTTTTGTTTTATCTATTGTGAATGACGTTATTAAGAACGCAGATAAAAAATCTAAAGATTTCTATCGCGAGAGAATGTGACGAATATGGTTACACTACCTAGTTTATTATATGTCTAATTTAACTTAGGAATAAAATTGGCAAATAAAAGATGAATAGAGTACTACTTTAATTATTATATATAAACAATAAAAAAATATTTTTAAAGTACTAAAGAAAATCTTTTTAATATTTGCAAAGTAATATTTAAAAATATAAAATAGATATCAATTTCTAAGTCTTGCATTTAATTTATAATAATATGTAGTAACGGAACGCAACATGACAGGTTGAAATAGGCGCGAAACCCTCCTACGCGGGCCTTTCAAAAATCGGCGTAAGATCAAACCAACATCCATATTGCATTCGAACGCGCGCCTTTCGCCACTACGCGATAAAACGATTCGCTTACTTTAAAATTATATATATTCTTTATAAATTTAACAAATAAAATTGGTAATAAATTTATTTATCTGTGAGGGTGAAAATAAAAATGGTTCGGCAAGTTAGTGTATTGCTGTGGTGTCTCTATGTTTTCAGTATTTCATTGAGTGATAATGTTATATCAGCAGAGTCCGTAAGTTTATTTTTTTTTTAATCTATAGAATGATATTAATATACAATAAAATAAATAATGAGTGAAATATTTTTTGTATATATATTTTTGAATTTTTAGTGAAATAAATATTAAAATGTTAGTTTAAATAATGCTTACTTTTAATTAAGACTTAAGTAACTATATACGAATATTTCATTGTCAAAAAATATTTTCCTATATAAAACATACCCAGGGGTGGTATCCGCTACACTATTTGGGTTCAATTTAAATAAATGTCTTTTTTTATACATTTTTTAGGCCTAGTCTAATAATAATTAGTTTATTTATTATTATATCTTTAATTTTATACTATATTTGAATTTAAACACAGTTTCATAAAATTATATATATGTTAAGGAATAAGAAAGTATAGTTAACTATTATGCATACTATATTATAGTTAATTGTATAGGAAGTGTATTTTAAAACTTGTTTTTATGACATAAATATCTAATTGATTTTACAATGATCAACATAAAATCAATCACTATTCACATAGCTGCTCCAGTTTCTAGACAGCCTTGAGTATGAAGGCGTGCGACTTGTTACTTGAGGCAGTTTACTTGAGTCACATTACCACTGCCACCAGCCACTATTATGATATAATCTAAGTTATACTGTCTGAAATGCTTAAGGTTACTGACGTACACACAAATCTATACATATAATAAAATTCTAATACTGAGTCGAATCTGTAAATTAAATATTTTTTGGAAAATCTTATTGAAATAGTCATTATAATGGATACAGAGACCGAATCTATAGTTATTAGAATTTTTGTCTGTCTGTCTGTTACCGCATCACGAGAAAACCACTATACAGATTTTGATGAGGTACCTATGATGATAGCTGGTTGTCTGGGACAACATATAGGATACTTTTTACTGCGGGAAAATATCTCATATCTGAGAAATCTATACTAAACGTTAAAACGTAACTAGGGACGAACCCGAGCGGAGCGAGGGTAAGTCGCCAGTAATACATATTTTAGCCTTTTTAAGTTTATGTCCTAAAAAATTCTGCAACCTTTAGAGCCGTCGCTTTAAGTTAAGCCTTTTCTTAGACGATTGAATTATATAGTTTAACAATTACATATTTATTGTTTATATATAAATTTATGTCATACTTAATTTATTAGAATTCAAAATGTTCCGATACTCGTCCTCATTAAAACATCTCGGCATGACATTGTTACTAAGTTACCTATTATGTATACCTATATACAATTATGCAAATGTATAATAGTCGTAATGTTTGTATATAATGTGTGAATCATAGTTAAGTTAATGCTTCATTTGTTTTCTTCGTCATCTATTTATCTACAGTTTATCTTGAGTTTTGCACACCAAGAGTTCCGTACCACCATACAATAATAATATATACATATATAGTATATACCTATATAAATATAGAGCATATTCATATATACCTATATGAATATGCTCTATATTTACCAATAAAATGGAATTTATGTTGAATTGATTTACAAACCTTTACCTTCATTCCGAGTCATTCTTGGCCAGTTTATGTCATCTGTAATTAGAATTTGCATTCTAATCACATTAAATCTGATATTTGTAGGTATACTTGACCTATAGACATGGAGCTTAAAAAATATCGAGTTATTCTAGAGTTGAGTAACTCTAAGATGAATACTCCAAGCTCAAACCTTTTTGGAAGAACATCTAATATTCCTCACACTTCTACCATAAAGACTACATGGTGATTATATGTTATCATTAGTATGCAGTTATGTAGAACTCATCGCAAATTACAATATTTGGGGTTCAATCACTTTTTATATTGTGATGACAGAATGTCTGTTTGCGGTCGGTCAGTGTCTTTGTTTAGTTTGTATGACAAAATTCAGATAAATTACACGACAAAGGCTCAGTTCGCAGTGACCCTACTTGCTGTGCTAGCGGTCGCGGGTTCGAGTCCCGCTGGGGGCATTTATTTGTGTGATGAGCACGAATGTTTATACTCCAGTCATGGGTGTTTATATTTATAATATGTGTGTATTTATAGTTATATATGTGTAGTGTATCAACTATCTGGTATCCACATGACAAGCCTCAAAGATCTTACCATGAAACTAGATGGTGCTGTGTGTTAATGTCCCAACATATTACATATATAAACTTTAGATATTTATTATTTGATCTAAACCATAGTAGCGATTAATCCCTTCACGACCGCGGACGCGACCACGCCGGCGTGTCAGTTAACAATAGATTTCTTAGATTTTTAATTAATTTCTTAGAAATTTACCTGAAGGTATTAATAATAATAATAAGTATCACATTTATTATATTTATGAATATAAAGACACTTCGTAGACTCATTAACGTAAGTTAGGCTTCCTGTGAAACGCCAGATGCTACATACAAAACTTGTTTTTGTTAAAGCATGTGGTCTTTACAGCACTTGTAGGTTTTGTAGTTCTAATTGATTATAATTTTAAGAAATAAAAATATAAATTTATTAGGCCGTAGAAGATAAAAGCGATATGTGTTTTATAGGCTTGTATGGGGTTTAAGCTTAAGTTTAATGATGAACATATTTACTTCAATTTTTTTTACATAATATGTATAAGCAAAAACATCTCTAATCTTATTTTCTCAGATATTTTTCAAATCAAACTGGAGCAGGGTAAAAGTATCTAAAATATTTCGCTCATAAAAATATTTCCTAATATCTATGAAACCAATATTTTTTTGTAGGTTATATTACTTAACCCTAGTTTATTTTAAATAGTAGTTTCTTAAGTTCCTCTAATAATGTTTCGAAAAAACTTGTTTTAATAAACATCCAAACTTAGTGTGTGGCAACGAAGAACCTGGGAAAGTGAACGCGGTGTAGAGTATGTGCTGCATACGCTAATTTATCGTGACCTTCTCAATTACCTTGTTTTACGGATTTGTTTCATATATTTTGTTCAGAAAATAACAAATCTATCAAAACAAATAATCTGCTATGGTTAGGCACATGCTTTTATAGTACAATCTATTCATATAATAAAATTGTAACTAAGCCGAATCTGTACATTAGATATTTTTTAGAAAATCTTATTGAAATAAACATTATTATCGATACAGAGGCCGAATCTATAGTTTTTAGAATTTTTGTCTGTCTGTCCGTCTGTTTGTCTGTCTGTTACCGCATCACAGAAAAACGACTACTGGAGGGATTTTTACGAAATTTGGTATGGTGGTGGCTGGTTATCCGGGTCAACATATAGGATACTTTTTACCCTGGAAAAATTTCTTATTTCTGAGAAAAAATACAAAAACTGCAATGCAAGAGTATATTAATATGTAAAACCTAAGAATTTAGTTTTTGGTCATCTGAATGCTAGTTTTATTATATGTATAGATTTCTTAGCGTACACGTACACTTCTCACTATAGATAATATATGGACTTCGTTTTAAAATACCTTAAAATGTTGAATCAAGTTGATATTCATCATATTGAACTTTGAATAATTATGTAATTAGGTAATATTATGAATAGTATACTTCAGATTCGGTTAATTTATAGATTTCCTTATTTATCTGTAAATAATAAAATGCGTATTATAAAAAGGTCACAATATTAAAAAGATTAGTGTAAATAAGATCAATTATGTTAACATATTTAAAATATATTGAAGATGTTATGTAGATAAATTACATGTTTATACAAAACTTTTCAAAAAGTTTCAAAAAAGTATGGATAGATAGATTTTGTTATAGAAATATGTGTAAAATATAATAATTTAGTTAAATTAAGCGTTTATTTTGACGTAACTTGTTATAATATAAATTATTCCCTCCACGACCGCGGACACGCCGGCGTGTCAGTTAACAATAGATTTCTTAGAATTTTAACTGGAGGTGTTAAAGCTTTTCTGGTATGTAAGGTACTTTAAATTTTAATAACAAAATGTTTTTGGCGTAAAAAATAATTTATTTATTTCTAAAACGTCAGCAAGTTGCAAGAAAGTGGCAAACCACACAATGCAACAAATCAATTAAATTAAACAAGCAATAGGCAATTTCACAGCGGGAAGATGCTGTAAACGACGAGACGACGCAATAACTTACGTAAAGATGCATTTAGTCTATCGGCGAAAGAGGTTAAAAGGAAATATTGCAATATTCCACTAGGAAATATGTATATAATCGTGGTATTTGTTGTGTTATGTTGTGAAACATATATTGTAATGAAAATAAGTTAATACTACCATGTCTAAGGGGTGATATGAATCAACCGCGGCAGATATTGCTATACATATTTTATTGATTTATGTCACAGTTTCAAATTATGTTTGACTATGTTTAATGTATAATATTTTTTAATTTATACGCTTAAGACACTGATAGTTCAGAAGTAATGCGCTTGCTACAAAACTAAAAAAAATATTTTTCAACATGATTACCACTCTCCTTATAGTGGAGAAAAGAAAGAGAAAATCTTGAGAAAAGCTGAATATCTGAGAGAATCTTGCTAGTTTTCGAAAGACATGATTGATAAGTCTGTTGTCTCGTATTTCACAGGGTGGTGGGCTATGGCTTGATCTCGCTAGCAATGAAGTGAAACTCGTGTCCAGCAGTGAGATGTTAGAAGGGTTCAATTATTATGTAGACTGTAGAGCTTAGCTAACACTCTCTTGGTAGGGGATGATTTTATAAAAATGAAAAAATATATATATTTCTGACAAGTTTATTTTTTAAAGTTTTGACATTTCGTACAGATTAAAATAAGAAAAAGTGGTCGTACGTGTATTATAACCCTTGATTATCTTATGGCATTTACTTATTTAATATCTAAAGTTTGTAGATTACGAAGGCGTGTCAAGAATTTTTTTTAATTTATGCTAAAGCTTTTAAGCTCAATATGAAGTTAAAATTATAATTTTAATTGCTATCGTTAACAAGGGAACTAATTATAGAGTTATTTAAAACACTATAAATATACATAATTCCATATTTTACATAGTTACATACAAATATACTTCCTTCGGCCATGCTTCGCGATGTAAATAGCTAAAATATTATAATAAATGTTGATTAAGTATCATAAAATATTTTAAAAATGTTTGTATAATATTTAGTTACATTTGTCCTTTGTAAGGTAATTTTCATACTATATCCATACTTAATATTATAAATGTTTGTTTGTCTGTTTGTCTTTCTTTTACGTCGAAACGGCTACGAATTGGCGTGATTTTTTGTGTGGAGATAGTTGCAGGGCAGGAGAGTGACATAGGCTACTTTTTACCGCGAGAGAATATATCTTTCCCACGGGAAAACACGTTATAATATAATCCAAAAAATATTTATGATCAGAATTACTTGATACTTGGTATAAATACTCTTAACTACAATACAATATAATAAAAATATAATAAATACAATTAACTAAATAAATGTTTTAGCATTCTACCATTTTAGAGATTTTTTTGTAGTTTTAGCGCGAGCGAAGCCGCAGGTTCTGCTAGTATTATATATATTGAAGGCTTATAAATTTAGTTTTAAAAAGGTTAACTTTACTTCAATATTTAAGGTTAGCCTTGTAGAGAGTACGATATTCAGTTAAGAGCGTGTTTGATATTATTATAAAGATGAAGAATACAAGGAACGTAGCGGATTTATAAGCCTTTAGCGTCACAGCCTACACAATGCCTTATATAGAGCTACATCTATAAATGACTCGACAAGGTTACGCCCACTTGTTATGACTCAATTGTCACAATTTTGTATATTTTGCTCTTGAATATATATAGATATAGGTTATAAATATAATATTTTGCCAATGAAAAGTCTAACAGGATAATCATTAACTATCTATTTAATATGTTTAGATATGTAATTAAAGAGAATCAAGTAATGGTAACTTTAACTTTTTAAACTCACTAACTTTAAAGGTTTTCATGTATATTATACTATTATATATTAAAGCTATATATTAATAAATGAATTAAAAGCACATACCTAAAGTGTTATAACATTTAAATTGTTTTAACATTTGTAATAAGATTAACATAAATATATAAACAAAAAATATATCAAAAATATAAACATATAATTTTAATAATAAATGTAGCTCTTATGTTTCATAATCATAATAAAAATTTACTTAATTTTAGAAATTACAAATATGTATAAGGTACTTAGATAATATTTCATTTGCAATTTAAATCAAAATAAATAAATACCATATACCATGCCCTACTAAACTAAGTACAGCTTACGTAATAGTAAGTATTGAGGCTTAGGAATTATCTTAAGACTGCGACTTGCCTAAGAGTTTACGGTTCATTGCTTATATAACAGTTTGTGTGCAATCGTTCAATTTTTAGTAACAGTTCACACGTATCATTTTATATATTACTAGCGACTAATCACTAACCCTCGCTTCGCTCGGGTTCGTCCCTAGGTTGATTCGCCATACAAAATTTCTTTCCCATTTTCACCCCCTTCAGGGATGATTTCCGGAATAAAAACTATTCTATATTATTCCCAGGATCTCATACTACGTTCTTACCAAATTTAATCTAAATCGGTTTAGTGGATCTAGAGATTACCCCCTACAGCGTCACGAACTCACAAACTTGACCTCTTTATAATAAGTATAGATTTACACATTTTGCTTTGAAAAAAAAAATTATTGCGTGTAATCTTTACGCATGGTTAAAGTAAAACTTCTTTGGCGCTGTGGTAGATACCGCAATAATATTTTTTATAAAATTTTTGTAATATTTTTTTATAAAATATAATAATTATTATAAAAATATAAATATAATATTTTTTTAATCAAGCAATCAATCAATAGTTAAAATTAAGTTGACTCTCACTTTCGCGACGCTCATTTTTTCCAATGTTTTAATTGACTTACCCCTCAGTTACGCCTAAAGAAGTTTCACTTCAAAACTGTACAAATTCAGAAAATAATGTTTAAAAAATGACAATCAGTTAAAAGAATCTCTATTGAATTATTAGTGATTTGTATAAGTTAGATTTTTGTATCACAATTGATTTCTTTATATAAGTATTATAATAAAAAAACAAATTATCATGTGTATTGAAACAAATATTTACAAGTAATTTTTTTTTACACTAGCGGCTCACCCTCGCTTCGCTCGGGTTCGTCGCTAGGTACGTTTTAAATAGATATAAATAGTTTTTAGCCAGCGTTAGCCATATAAATTTTTATTTTTTGTTCCGTTAATTTTTCTGATGTTTTAATACTTATTATTCTATTCGTAAATAAGTATTCTTAAATTTTATAATTTTCCACGCAATTTTTTAATTTTTTTCTTTCATAAGAACCTTCTCCTGACAATAACAAACACAACAAAAAAATCGGTCCAGCCGTTCACGCGTGATGGCGTGACCAAGGGAAATAGGGATTCATTTTTATATAGGTATATAGATTTTTAATGTAGTAATTATTCGATACTTATTTTTCTGATACGAAATATTTCTGTGTAGACTGGACATATCTTGTAACGGTTTTCATGATCAAAACCGTTTTATAACGATTTTATATTAATCATTAATTTTATATGTTTTTCTGTAATAAATAAAAGCTAAGTATAAAATTAAGCATAACTAATAAACCTAATGAAGCGGTATTAAAGTCATTTAGTTTTTTTTGCTTTAAATTGAGCTTTCACTGGCCATCGGATATTAATGTCTACAATATACATGTTCTACATACTAGTAAGATCAGACGAATTACGATTTACGAATCTCTCTAATACGTGAAAGTAAATATTGCATTAAAGTATTGTTTGTTTGGATTTAGACATTTATAACATTTTTAAAGTGGCCAGCGTTATTCTATCAAGGTTTTCTTAAATATTGCCTTTAATAAATTATAATATATATGTATAATGAAACCATTTTATAGAAAATAATATTTCTAATAACTCTAAAAAATATATATTTCTTTACATTTTTTTTATTTAACCAGGTTACAAACGAACATAAACTATTACTGTTAATATATGTAATATACAACTGCTGTTAACTATTTCTTGTCGTGAATATTAATTTTATGTAAATTTTTGCATAGTTTTAATTTACATAAATCTTGCTATTTGCTTACTTATAATTTAGGCGAGAAAATAAGTTTTTAAAATACCGTAACATGTTTGTACTCATATATACAAAGAATACAAAGCTATAGCGTATTGCTAAATAAGATATACGTGTTTTGAATTATCGTTAAGTGGAATGCAGTAAAGTAAATAAGCACGTTATTTACTATACTATTTTATTATATATCTATGCTCTTTAATGCTGGTATTTATTTACGTAAAAAGTTCAAATTCATTGCATTTTGCCCTAGATATATATAATTACATAAAAATAAAAAAATATTACTTTTACAGTAATAATTAAGTGTACATTTGTTATATATATATATATTTATTTATTTATTTATATTTGTAATTTCCTTTAATGTAAATATATAATTAACCAGATATAACGTTAAATTAAACTAATGCTGGTGAAATGTGGGTCATGTACATCCAATGTAATGGTCAAATAGTCATGAATTTTAACAATAAAATTCGTTCCATTGTATTTTGGCCGTGTTCAATCTCCCATATCGAGCGTTTGTCGTGACATGAAAGCCTTGTGGAGTGTATACATTTGTTGATATATATAAATTTATGCATGCACTTGCGCTTGGCTGGGGCTTCAAATAATTTTATATTTTCATTCATTGCTCTAACTTAGATTTATAAGAATAAACATAAGCAATAAAATACCATAATGGTAAAATATGGTGCGCGTTTTGGCTTTTCGTTTTTCTCTACATATTATACGTGATGATGATGATGTTCTCCTAGCCGATTCTGGCTACGGCGGCCAATCTCATTGAGACTAGCCAACTGCGCAGGAGATATGATATGTATATGATATAGATATGTGCGCAGACACAAGTGCACTCTCTATTCCTGTCACTCTCATACTACGGTTGGACGACACGAGACACGACCGGTGAGAGAGTTACGGCGCAGGACCGACGGCTTTACGTGCTCTCCGAGGCACGGGGGTGAAACACCACCAACTTCCCAACTCCGGGCTGTTACTGAGACTTACTATACAGAAAGACTCAATAACTAAACTTGGCCCGACCCGGGACTCGAACCCAGGACCTCTGAGTGTGCAGCCGTACACGCCACTACACACACCACCGAGGCAGTTAAAATATAGATATTATACGTATATGCAGATATTTGTGTCAAGCAGTCGATATAAACGATGTGTCCCTAGAATTCTTACTTCTAGTCTTCTTATTGTGAGCAGATACACATGTAGTACAAAGTATTTTTTGTTAATTGTATTATGCTTAAAGCGTTTAAATTTTACAATGTTCTCTAGATATTAAGTAATTTATATAACTTGATATTTTTCTAAGTTATTGAACTATATTATGGTCAAGGCAAAATAATTATTTTGAAATGAAGTAATTAAAGTAATAGATATAATCTAAAAGCTCATTTATTATACATCATAAAGCTTTCTGTAATTAAAAAATGAAGAAATTAGTTTTATTCATTCAAATTAACTCAATGTTTATAAGGCCTCGTAGTAACCTTACATTCACATCGTGTGAAGAATTGTTATCACATTCTGTACTAAATGGTCCGTGGGTAGAGTTAGATAAAGGAAACTCAAATGGTTTATTATCTATACATTTTAACGGGGTCAGTTTTTATTTTCAACTAGCATTGCCCGCAGCTTCGCTTGCGTTCAGATGATCAAAAACCAAATTCCTAGGTTTTATATATTAGTATACTCTTACATTGCAGTTTTTGTATTTTTTCTCAGAAATAAGATATTTTCCCGCGGTAAAAAGTATCCTATATGTTGACCCGGATAATCAGATATAAACATACTAAATTTCTTCAAAATCCTTCTAGTGGTTTTTCCGTGATGCGATAACAGACAGACAGACAGACAGGCAAAAATTCTAAAAACTATAGATTCGGTCTCTATATCGATAATAATGTCTATTTCAATAGGATTTTCCAAAAATATTTAATGTACAGATTCGGCTTAGTAACAATTTTATTATATATGTATAGATTTTAAATCATTTTTCGTAAGAATGTAATTGAGAATTGTTAAATATGTGGTAGCGGAATTGGATTTATGCTATTCGTAATAATGTATGGAAGTCTGCCCGATTTGTTGAGATTTATGATAACTGCTCCACTCCTTTGGGTAGTAGCATGATGATATATCCTATAACCTTCCTCAATAAATGGGATATCTAATGCAAAAGAATTTTTTAAATCGGATTAATAGTTTCTGAGATTAGCTTGTTCAAACAAACAAACAAACAAACAAACAAACAAACAAACAAACAAACAAACAAACAAACAAACAAACAAACAAACAAACAAACTCTGCCTCTTTATAATATTAAGTATCTATAGATTGCAGGTCAACTCTCATCGATCGAGTAGAATCAATTTCAACTTGAGCTCTTTAGTTTACGTATTGCTATATAACGTGATTTTATATTATATATTATGATACTGTATACACAAGCGAAGTCGATTGAGGAAACTAGTTAATAATATAAAATAAGCCATTAATTCTATTCTTTAATTTTTGACTTTATAACAATTCTGAAAATAATAATACGTTGAGTAAATTAAAATGTGACCGCTGTCTAGCTATAATAAAAAAAATCTATAAAACCAGTTACGGTAAAAGAACCAACCTATTTTGAAGTCGGTTGATATTTAGTTATTTATCACATACTAAGGCTTGATTTTTCAAACAGTTTGATCGTAAACACTTATAATCTTTTATACCAGAGGTTTGATAATTATTGGAGGTACAAAGTGTTTGGATGTCAAAACATCAAGAAGAAACTTTCTTATTTCCTGTTTTCCATTCGTATAAACCTATTATTTTATAAAATCTATTATTAAAAAACGATATTTTAATTTAACTATTTTTTTATAGGAAACAAGATGTCGAAATCCACCAACTGCCCCTCAGAAGATAGAACGAGTGATCAGCCTTTGTCAAGACGAAATCAAGCTTTCAATACTAAGAGGTATGTACTAGCTCTATTGTTACATAGTTATGTATATACAATTACATTATAGAGAATTGTCATGGTACTGAGGCGTACTTAGGTACATATCTCTTTACCAATGCCTGCTACACTGAAGATCACAGGTTTAAATTTAGATTAGAAGTAAAAAAAATCTTTGTAAACATTCAATATTTATCACTATGTATTTTACTTCTTAGAGTCGTGCGAGTTTGAAATTGAAAAATATAAAATATAATATAAAAACTAGGAATATTTTTAATAATAATCTTTTTTACCTACATTTTTATATAATACATCTGACGATACGTTTGGTGCAGTTTGTAGTGACCCTACAGTCTTGCTGTGCCAGCGGTTACGGGTTCGAGACCCGCTGGGGGCATTCATTTGTGTGATGAGCATGAATGTTTGTAATCTAGTTATGGGTGTTTATATTTATAATATGTAAGTATTTATGTAAATTTATATATATGTAGTGTATCAACTATCTTGTATCAATAACATAGCCTCGTAGCTTACCAAGGAACTACAGAGATGGTACAAAAAAGTAATGTCCCAAAAAACATATTTATTACAAAGGCTTATACTTTTTATTAAACTATTTGAAATCCTTATTGACTAATCAACAATCATATATATTTATTACGACAAAATTACAGCTACTTGTTATCATATAACTGCGTACGCGCACTTCGGGATCAAGTTGTCAAGGTTGCGAGTGAAAGTAACGAACTGGTAATTACACGTGTTACTGCTCTATGCTCGATCGTTATTTTTGATTTACTCTATTCGATAGAAATTATGCAATTTTAGCAAAAGTTATTGTAGAATTATTATATAAATATTTATTCTTATATTTTCTTAAAATAAAACAATTATAAAAATATAATTAAAAAATAATATTATTATAATATTAAATAAAATCTCTTAAAATTAAATGAAAATTACAAAAAAAATAAAATCCTTTAGCAAGTCAATCTGATCAATCAATATAAAAAAAGACTATGAAAAAACTTAAATAAGTACGTTATATATTTTAACCAATTTAACCGAATCCAGTTTTTATATAAAAATAGAAAGTGTTAATGATATTAAAAGGTTTAAAAGGTCAATTTGCAGTTTATTCAGGTCAATATTTGTATTACGTTTTAAAACTTGAACCTATATGCCTTTTTAACCTACTGATGACTGACAAATGTCATAGAATGACTGCAATTTTAATTTTGATTTTAATACTACAACTAAATTATAATAACAATTATTATTTTTTAATACAATTAATGTTGAAAATTATTTATTTTTTACCGCTTTCAAAAAGAAGAGGTACAGAATTCATCTTTTGTTTTGTATGTCTATGTTACGTGATATCTCCGTAAATTGTTGTTAATCGATCTTTACAATTGTTTTTGTAATGAAGAGATTATACAACAAGGGTGGTAACTTTGAAGCAAAATCCAGCCTAGAAGGTTGAAACTAATATTTTAGGGTGGTTTTAAAGTTAATGAACTGCTTTTTCTATATATCTAAATATTACGCCATATTATTGTACTGGAATTGCCCGCGGCTCCGCTCGCGTTCAGATGACCAAAAACCAAATTCTTAGGTTTTACATTTTAGTATACTCTTATATTGCAGTTTTTGTATTTTTTCTCAGAAATGAGACATTTTCCCGCGGTAAAAAGTATCCTATATGTTGACCTGGATAACCAGCTATCACCATACCAAATTTCATCAAAATCCCTCCAATGGTTTGTCTGTGATGCGATAACAGACAGACAGACAAAAATTTTAAAAACTATAGATTCGGCCTCTGCATCGATAATAATGTCTATTTCAATAACATTTTCCAAAAAAAATTTTAATGCACAGATTCGGCTTAGTTACAATTTTATTATATGTGTAGATTATTAGCTATATTATAATCAGTAGAGATCTCGTCGGTATCACTACTTAAGTCCGACAGTGAAAGTGATGATGTTCTCCTAGCCGATTCCGGCCACGGCGGCCAATCTCATTGAGACTAGCCAACTGCGCAGGAGATATTATAGTGCACAAGTGTACGCGCAGACACAGGTGCACTCTCTATTCCTGTCACTCTCATACTCCGGTGGGACGACTGCTCGACACGACCAGTGAGAGTTAAGGCGCAGGACCGACGGCTTTACGTGCTCTCCGAGGCACGGGGGTGAAACACCGCCAACTTCCCAACTCCGGGCTGTTACTGAGACTAACTATACAGAAAGACTCAATAACGAAACTTGGCCCGACCCGGGACTCGAACCCAGGACCTCCGAGTGTGCAGCCGTACATGCTAGCCACTACACCACCGAGGCCGCAGTGAAAATATTGTTTTTATAGCCACAGCGTAGATAATGTGTAACTAATCTGAACTATACTCTTACATCAAACTGTTGTATAAAATTGGTCGCGTGTTTCTTCTACATATATAAAGAAAGCGGTAGAATGGGCTTTCTCTTAAAAAAGTTGAAACTCAACCGTTACATTTACCCAAGTGTACTTACATATATGATATTACATCTATACATATAATAAAATTGTAACTAAGCCGAATCTGTAAATTAAGTATTTTTTGGAAATTTTTTATTGAAATAAACATTATTATCGATACAGAGGCCGAATTGTTTTTAGAATTTTTGTCTGTCTGTCTGTTATCGCATCACAGAAAACCCACTTGAGGGATTTTGATGATTTTTGGTATGGTGATAGCTGGTTATCCGGGTCAACATATAGAATACTTTTTACCATGGAAAAATATCCCATTGCTAAGAAAAAATACACAAACTGCATTGTAAGAGTATACTAATCTGTAAAACCTAAGAATTTGGTTTATGGTCATCTGAACGCGGGCAGAGTTGCGGGCAATGTAAGTTATATGTTGACTTGACATTTTCAAAACTTAACTTGTAAAACTTTCAATATTATTATTATTTTTGTTATTATAATTGCACATTAAGCAATTGGTATTTAAAAATAGAAAAAAACTAGCTCTATAAATTATTGAAAAAAACTATTAAAGTTTAAGTTATATGTTTTTATAATTAGCTCCTATATATATTTTTTTGCATTTATATACATATAGTTTTTGTTAATATAAGTAAAAATTAAAATATATAATGTTAACTTATTTAACTTTATTCATTATTTTTATTAGTTATTTTATATATATATATATATATATATATATATATATATATATATTTATATATATATATATATATATATAATTTATCATTTATATGAAACAGCATACAAACTTTCAACTAAATAATTATTACAAAATTAAAGTCCTTGGATTTAATTACTAAGTTATATCTAATTATGTATATGGCGATTAGACTATATACTAAAAAATTTTTTAATCATATTATATTCAATAAAAATAATATATTAATATATTATTTTTATTGAATTTAATAATTAGATATAATTACGCACATAATATTTATTTAGATAAAAGATGGCGTGTGTATGTATTGTACGTGTAGTACAAAAAACGTATTACTCACGAATCGTTAAGACATAAGACTAATACGAGTTCAAAAAGCGAATGTCTTAGCCTTGATAAAATCGAATCGGCGATGTTGACAAGATTTATCAGACTGAGCTAACCACTGTTAAAAATATGTTTTTTTATATTATTACTAACAAAAAATATATTTCGTGTGAAATCTTTGTATTCTTGGCTCTACCCGAACTCTCCTCGAACATCTTCAATAGTATAATGCTATCAACGTACCAAACGTTGCGCGTGCGCCCTTTAAGATAGTTTGATATTTGTTTGATTAAAGACATCAGGTACAAGCAGGGCTGCCAGTAGAGCTATCTTCTTTTATACCGCTGGGTCACTCAAATTATACCAAATCAAATTTTATTATACAAATTAACTTAAAATGAAACATACATAAAATAACCATATTTTACTATTTTCGTATCCAAATATACGATCTGGCAGCCCTGGTTACAAGGATTACTGCCCTCCTACCCCTCCCTCAGCAAGCACGTAAAGAAATCTCTCGCCTGTCGTGGCTCTACCAGACTTTCATAATAAAAGGAATAGAGTGTACACACTTGTGCACTATATTAGGTCTTGCACAGATGCTTTGCTATATTTGTTGGGTTATTGTATCTATATGTGGCTGCTTGAAGGCTAGGGTTGCATATAGAAATCGATTTCGCCAAATCTCGAGGCTCGAGTTTGGGTCGTCTCTAATGTGTGACCATTTAACACGTAGAGTGCTAATTAATATGATATTTGAGTAATATATATTTATTAACTGCCTCGGTGGTGTAGTGGCTAGCATGTACGGCTGCACACCCGGTGGTCCTGGGTTCGAGTCCCGGGTCGGGCCAAGTTTAGTTATTGAGTCTTTCTGTATAGTAAGTCTCAGTAACAGCCCGGAGTTGATAAGTTGGCGGTGTTTCACCCCCGTGCCTCGGAGAGCACGTAAAGCCGTCGGTCCTGCGCCTTAACTCTCACCGGTCGTGTCAAGTGGTCGTCCCACCGGAGTATGAGAGTGACAGGAATAGAGAGTGCACTTATGTCTGCGCGTACACTTGAGCACTATAATATCTCCTGCGCAGTTGGCTAATCTCAATGAGATTGGCCGCCGTAGCCGGAATCGGCTAGGAGAACATCATCATGTATTTATTACTTCAGTTGTGATTTATAACTTATATTATGTATTATAAATACAACTTAGTATAATATAAAATATTCACTACAAATATTTTGTCTTATTTACGTTATTAATTGCGTTATTTAATGTAACTGAAACGTTAATATCAATATAATTGATATTTGGCTGATATTTAGAAGATTTTTTAATATATTTTAATTGAGTGTAATATATTTGAATTTAAATAATTCAAATTTAAATAAAAACTAATAATGTTTTTTCTATGGCAATAATTTATAAATACATAAAACATTTAATTGCTCAATAGTTGAACAATGAAATCATTTTTTCTAAATAGCTATATAATAATGTATGTTGTGTTCTATAACTACAGTACGAGTTCTACAAGGAAATGTCAAAAGCTGAGTTCTAAAATACTTAACGTATAGGCTTCGGATAATATATGTATAATATCAAACACTATACAGTATCGATATAATAGGTAAGCATTATTTACATTTGCATACAAATCCGTCGACATATTATCGACATGTACAAGGAACTGTAGCAATTTTGAAGTCGAGATAAAATAAATAAGTGTAAAGGAAATTCATTTTTTAAATTATTTTGTGTAAGTGCGTGGTACGTATGTTTTTTACAGGTTTCGATATTTTGTATCAATAAATAACAAAGTCATTTTCCATCGGAAGAAGAATATATTTTGTATGAATTGTCTATGCCACTCTCTGGTCCATTAAATGTGTCCGTTGCTCTTTAAAAAAAGGACGTTATTGTAACATTAAATTAATTTTCAAATATATATACTTTTGCTACAAGACATATTTCTTTCGTATATTGTATTGAGAAAATGTCTACATAAACAATTATTTGATTATAAAATGAAACTTATAATAAATATTAAATATGTATAACTTGTGATAATATGAAACTATGTATGTACATATATACGTATTATATATGCTACTGCAGACGAATGCGGAAAAGCAAAAAGAAAATATTACACTATGACACTACTATTATAATTAATTAGCAGTACACCCGGCTTCGCTCGCGCTAAAACTAGAAAAAAAACCACTTTGACTTTATGCTATTTACTACATAATAATGTATGGAAGTCTGCCCGATTGGTTGAAATTTATGATTACTGTCCCGTTCCCTTTGGTAGCATGATGATATATATAGCCTATAGCCTTCCTCAAAAAACGGGCTATCTAATGCAAAAATAATTTTTCAAAACTGATTAGTACTTCCTGAGATTAGTGAATTCAAACAAACAAACAAACTCTGCCTCTTTATAATATTAGTATAGATATTAAAGTTTGTATGTAGAGACGCACCCGAATGAAGCAAAGGTAAGTCGCTAGAGGCATAAATTCGATTTATCTAAATAATATCTTATTTAAATAAATCAAAATAAAATATTATGTCTGATATTTTTTAATGTTAAATAATTATATGTTCAGTAATTAGATAAGAATTTGCATTCGCATAGGAACGAACACCTGTTCAATAAATAATTATGTATTAATAAAATACTTAGTTTATATCTTGAGAGCGTTTCTTAATTATTATGTGAAACAATTTAATACATATACGTTCGTTAATAGGATACGTAATTAACATGAAATAATCAAATAAGTATAAAGATTTTCTGATTTTATCTCTGAAAGTCCACTCATGTTGAGTGTTTGTAAAAGATTAAAATCCAAAATGCTATATAAATTAATCTACGAACATTAATTGCAACAGGTATGATTTTAAAGTATAGGTATTATAGTTGAATTACATATAATTCTTTAACATAGTATTTTTGCAGAGTATATTTCCAGCATACTAGTAATTCTAAGAAGTCCAACATACTCTTGTGGTGCAAGTATAGCAGTGACTCACACTCTATTTTCAGGCAATTTCTTGTACTATTTTTAAAAATCTATCTATTTTGTCGACGTATAAAACAAATATTTGGCTTAAGCGAGAATCAAACCAGTGACCTAGCTAACAGCCAATTCTTCGATTTCGAATTATCTCTATTTTAGGATAATAACAGTATCTCCTTCTACAGTTACCTTTCAAAATGTCCCCGATACATATTGCCTATACGAAATATGTAATTCTTAACTATTACACTGAGGTTACACTGGTTCAGCCTCATAACAATCAGCGCCAATTATCATAATCGCACGCATGAGATATATTAAACTATACTTTTGAAGATATATAATTTATTATCAATAACACTTCTTATTTTTTATCAAACTATTGATAATTAGTTTCCTGACATAAGCATTTTTTTCTATATTCTAGATGAGGAAGCAGTGCCCTTCTCGTATAGACCATGTACAAAAACTCAAAGATTTAAATTAAAACCAGTCATCTACATACAAATCTATTCCACTTTATCAATAAAATGATATAAAATTGATCAATTTAAATAACACAATTATACACAAAAAAGGACAATGAAACAATCAAATATAATAATGTAACAATACAATACATTTAATAAAAAAATAAATACCAATAATTTTAAGTGCTGAATAATTGATAAGTCATTTGTACTTTTTGTATTGGTGATGTAAGATAACATTTAGATAATTTGATCCGGGAAGAATAATTTAACCTTTTATCACGAACGTACAGACATATTAACATTTAAAACTTTAGTAACCACAGTCGTGTCATGTCAATTTACTTCTTATAAACTGTATGTTTTGTACATATCATGTATATCATTTACTTGACTCATTCAACACAACTCTAAATAAGCAATATGCAAAAAAATAGCTTAAAATCCAGGTTTATATTAAGGTTTTGTATCTAAAACTATACTTAAGCAATATTAAAAAACTTATAAATTTTAGTTAAAATTCAAAAGAACATAATACATATGTTACAATACTCGCTGTTATAGTGTTATTTTTAATTTTATGCATATGAACACATCGGTGACGCTACGCCTCCAAATCTTCCCAATAAGGCATGGCGCGGTCATCAGCTTTTGTAGAAAATGATTTCAAAACGAAACAATTAAGTTCCTCATATATATTTCTTTCATATGGCAATAAATATATGCTCTAAATGTTACTTCTGAGTCAATACTTACAAGAAAATGACAACACCCTTAAGGGCTATTACGTAGGACTTGCGTTTTAATGACCTGTGATTACTAAAGTGTTTAAAGTGTAACGTTTTTTGCTTTATTAAATATTACGATGCATGAGCATAATTGTTTAAAAAAAGTCATTGAGGAAAATTTATTAAAGTATTAATAATTAATGATTTTATGATATTTTTTGAGTTAAAAAATGTGGAGAGTTAAAAAGTAAACTTTTAAAAAATCATTATTAATTCATCCCTATAGAAAAAAAAATATTCTAGACATAAAGCCACCTTCCCTATTTCAAAAGTCTAATTTAAAATCACTCACCTATCTTCAAAAGCACCTATCTACCTTCCAAATCCTTATAGAAAAAGGCTGTTGAAATGTCAGCCTTATTATAGCAGTTTGACCTAAGTTTTAATCAATTAGATACTTACAATGCTCACTTAAAACTACGCTTGAAGCTTAAAGTCTCATGACGAAATTCTTTACATAACAAGTTACTCGTAGCAATATCTCTCGATCTATCTTATTTCTTTCAGACAGGTGGAGAAAATACTGGAATATTGCTTAGTCTTTGGTCTTATTACAAATCGAGTGATTTCAAGTAAATGCAATTGACCTATATACTCGTACATATTTCCTTGCACAATCCTTGCGTTTAGAAACATGTGATCATTCAACTGTGACTTATTGTATTTTAAATGTATGTAAATAAAATTAATTAAAATATTCGTCTAGAAAGTATTAGTATCTTATATGGAACATATTTGTTTCCTAATAGGTTAATATATTGTATTTGAATGTAGTTTGCACAAGTATTTATTACTAGCGAGTAGCGACTATACCTCGCTCTGCCCGGGTTCGTCCCTAGTTACGTTTTCAAGTTTACAATAATTTTCTCAAAAATGTGATATATTCCCGTAGTAAAAAGTATCCTATATGTTGACCCGTATAACCAGCTATCATCATAGAAAATTTCATCAAAATCTGTCCAGTAGTTTTCTCGTGATGCGGTCACAGACAGACAAAAATTCTAAAAACTATAGATTCGGCTTCTCTATCGATAATGATGACTATTACAATTAGATTTTCCAAAAATATTTGTAATGTACAGATTCGACTTAGAATTTTATTATGTTATATTATATGTAATATGTTTTATTATATGTAAAAGATTATTATGATACTCGTTAAATATATAATGTGACCTGTTATGAATGCAAAATATGTGGTATAGTGTTAAAACTAAAAAATAAATTAAGTACTTACGAGTAAAATATGTTAATTAGAAGAAACAAAAATATATGTATAGTGCAAACACATTTAATTCAAGGATAAAGGCAGGTGGTCTAAATAACAAAAATTATGATAACTAGAAGCCATACGATACTTTCAAAATCTAATGAAGCAAGAAAAGGCACTACATATTAGTAACTAAGCTATGTGCAATCGCGACGACCCATATAGTTTTACATAACATACTCCTTGCATAAGGGACATGCGCTCGTTCAGCCGTTACCTATTGCGGTTTGCACGAAGGTGTATAGTTTTAATAGGCTTGTATACGCAAGCGCAGTTTCTTTCATTATTAGCACATATTATGTGATTTGTTAATAACTAGCAGAACCCGCAGCTTCGCTCGCGCTAAAATTACAACAAAAAAAAAGCTCTAAAAAGGTAGGTTTCATACAAACTTTCATCCCCTATTTTACCCCCTTATGGGATGAATTTCGAAAAATGCTAAAATATTTATTTATTTAATTGTATTGAAGAGTATAAATACCAAGTTTCAAGTTATTCTGATCATAAATAATTTTTGGGTCGTGTAAATGTAGCGGCAAAATGTAGCCTATGTCACTTCTACCCTCCAACTATCTGCACACAAAGAATCACCACTCTGTTTTGACGTGAAAGGGAGACAAATAAACAAACAAACAAAGACACTTTTACATTAATAATATTAAGTATGGAAATATGAATATGGATTCTAGCTTCCTGACTACTTGCTTCGTGAATATTAAATAATCTGTGCTAATTTGATGCGAAATGTGTTTACTTCCTTTTCACTTTTTCTCTTTGGGTTTATCGAAAATGATCAATTTTTTTTAATAACTCGATGCCTGCGATGTAATTGTTAATAGGTGAATAAGAACTGTCTAGAGCTATGATCAGAGTGTCTGCTCTTATGTCAAACGTTGCGGGTTTGACCCCCCGCCCAAATATTTCTTTATTATTTTGTATGTATTGATAATGAACTGACGTACTATTGTGTACATATACGTATACGTATTTGCATGTTTTATATAATAATAACTATATATTATAAGCATAATCTACACTAATATTATAAATGTGAAAGAGATAGTTGGAAGGCTGGAGAGTAAAATAGGCTACTTTTTACCGCGGGAGATTATCTCATCCCCACGGAAAAACACATTATAATGCAACCCAAAAAATATTTATGATCAGAATTACATGAAACTTGGTATTAATGCTCTTCAATACAATAAAATAAATACGTGTTTAAGCATTTTCGAAATTCGTCTCGTAAGGGGGAAAAAGGGGATGAAAGTTTGTATGAACCTACCTTTTTGCGAGTTTTTTTATAGTTTTACCGCGAGCGAAGCTGCGGGTTTTGCTAGGTAGGTAACTATATAATAATAACTTTTTATTTCACTGTCACCTTCGTTATGTACCAGCTGTTGTATATGATATTCTTGATCTTAGAAATCGCAATTAAAAAACGATTTATTTTCATATACATTTTATTTTAGTTATTAAGCATAATCTGAAACAAATTAAAAATACGTTATTATTTTATCACTTAAGAAAAAAATAGGATAGGCATGACTAAGTCAGAATGAATCTATATAATAACGTCTTAAAAGTTAAAATACGTTATTTTTGCATATCGACGGCAAAGTGCCAATAACTCGTAAGTGTCTTAGTCAAGAATTTACACAAACTGAAAAAAAAAACATTTAATATCTTGACAAGTTGAAAATCAGTAAATTTTAATTCATTGAGGATAATAATGACTTATGCTTTCATAATTCTGTTATGTTAATATATTTGAACAAAACATGTGA
The DNA here is from genome assembly GCA_947093115.1 of Brenthis daphne. Lineage (NCBI taxonomy): Eukaryota > Metazoa > Arthropoda > Insecta > Lepidoptera > Nymphalidae > Brenthis > Brenthis daphne. The sequence continues at coordinate 25,978,010 of OX352477.1, read as the reverse complement.
ATAGAGCCTTTAATCCTCCACGACCGCGGACACGCCGGCGTTACAGTTAACAATAAATTTCTTAGTTTAATTAATTTCTTAGAAATTTACCTGGATATTCAAAACGATAAATAAGTGAATTTCTCGAAAAATGTACTCATGTCGCCGTCGATATGTTTTTGTTTTAAGATCAATGCTATTTTATATTATCAACACATTTACCTAACAGTAATACCGCATAGTAAACCAATCTCACTGGGACTAGTCATGTGCGCAGTGCATATTATAATGCACAAGTGAATGCGCTAACATAAGTGTTCTGTATATTTCTTGCACTCTCAAATTCCGACGGGACGACAATCCGATACTTCTGTAGAAATCCGGCACGTGATGCATGTGGATGAAACACCGCCAATTTTCTCTCTTTTATCTGCGTACTGTTACTGAGAATTTATCTATACATATAATAAAATTGTAACAAAGTCGAATCTGTACATTAAATATATTTTTTTGAATATCTTATTGAAATAGACATTATTATCGATACAGAGGCCGAATCTACAGTTTTTAGAATTTTTGTCTGTCTGTCTGCTACCGCATCACAGAAAAACCACTGGAGAGATTTTGATGAAATTTGGTACGGTGATAGCTGGTTATCCGGGTCAACATATCGAATACTTTTTATTGCGGGAAAATATATCATTTCTGAGAAAAAATACAAAAACTGGTTAGAATAAAACCACGATGATAGTATGTATCCATAACCCATCCAAATGAAATTAGTATATGTAAGAGTAGGTATGATATATGTAAAACCTAAGAATTTGGTTTTTGGTCATCTAAACGCGAGCGGAGTTGCGGGCAATGCTAGTTAGATATAAAAATACAATTGCTACCCGTGGGCCGAGCTGGGACTTGAACCCAGGACCTCTGGATCTATAGTGATACATGCACTACATGACACTATACCAATAATTTAAAAGTAATATTTCTTTTTTAAATTTTCAGAAGCATTAGATGTCATAAAGGAAGAACACACGATGCCAGCACAAAGGCGAAGAAACAAAAGAGAAGTTCCATTCACACATGACGAAAAACGAATAGCTGGTGTAAGTTCAAAATTTATTTTTAAAAATATGTTATTATAGGAATTAACTTTGCAATAGCTTTTTACTGCGTGACACTCTTCTTTCCATATACAATAACTATGTAAAAAAGTGCATTTGTCAATCAGACAATAAATAAAATACTTTTATATGTCTCATATGGTACTCCACAAGGCTTTTTATCTAAATAAAATAATAATAATTATATGAATAACTAAGTCAAAAAGTTTTCCTTTCGACAGATTTATGTGCAATAAAATAGGTACCAAATACTTTCTTTATAGACCATGTTTATATCTAATGAGATGAATTTTATTAAATAAAACAGTCCAGTTGTCTTCGCAATATTTATGGCACAATTGCAAGTATAATTTAGTTTTATTTCTCTTATTACATTTAAAAGTAAAATAAAATGGCAACAAGCTTTCATATGTCATATGCTACATATTTTTTTATGTATAATGCATATATAAGTCATCGTCTATAATTAATTTGGCCTTTATTTTACATTTTTATTTATTTATTTATTTATTTATTTCAGGCAATATTTACATAGGGATCTTAAATATGTAAACAGAGGCCCATAGCATATATACCTTAAAACTAACATATATATTAATTATAAAAACATTTAAGACAACAGATCGATCTTTACATTTAAGACAACAGATCGAGATAATTTTAAACTGCTTTACATTTTTAATTTAATTTTTAATAGGTTAATTACAAATCTTGGCTTGTTATGAAAATTTACAACTTTTATTTAATTAACAATAAGAATATTATCGAAACATGTCTGTTGCAAAAGTTATCTTTTATATTAAAAAGTTAGCAAGACCGCAAATTTTCACAAATGTACTTTAAATTTAAATAATGTTGACATTTGATAGAACTAAATGCGTCCAGACTAAAAATAACAAAGCATTCACATCGTTTTGCTCCAAATCATTTCTTATAGCTCCAATAAAATTCTATGACGATGAAGATGGTCTCTCTCGTTAGTACGCATCTTTTATATAGAGGAGACGTTAACTGGCTGTAATACCTTGAAAGATTTAGCATAAATAGGATTATTGAAACTTTTATTAAGTACAAGATGTAACTCGGTTTTATGGCTGCTTTTATAGTTGATAGTAGGTGTTAGCTCGAGAGATCTTTAAAATATAGTACCTGTTTGTTTCGTTTGATTTGTTGTGTTGCTTGAATTAGTTCTGTCTAGAGCGTAAATATGCTAGCTATTAGAGACTTTTAGATATAACTTTAGCTTAGTTTATTGTTATATATTAACCTAGTAGATGTGTAAATAAATATTTTGTGTACTATTTGTATTATCAGTTTTCTAATTTGTCAAGAAAATTTTTTTTTGGAAGCTTGCACTGTCAAACTCATGATATTTTAATAGGATATTTAATAGAATATATGTATGTAATTGCTAAAAATTGATAATGCTATCAAAAACGAAAGTAGACACCCAGAAAGTTAAGTTAACTTTTTTCACTTATCAAAATGTTGGGCAACAGTTGGATTCTAGGTTGCCTGAATTAAACCTAGCATCAATTTTCTGGTAAAACGTTACCTTCTGATCTAATATCTTCAGTCTGTAGGGTATCCATTCATATATTTGCTATGTATGTATTTGAATAAGGAAATGGAATTGCGTTCTTAATTTCTTAACAAATGGACGACAGCGTAAATCTGTATATAAATAAATATTATAAACGTGTAAGTTTTTGAGTATGGATGTTTGTTACTTTTTCACGCCAGAACGGCTGAACGGATCTGGATGAAATTTGGCAAAGAGATAGATTATAGCACATAGGCTACTTTTTATTCCGGAAATATATACGGTTCCCGTGAGATAGGTTTATGTTTATATTCCTAGTGGCCTACCCGAGCGAAGCGAGGGTGAGCCGCTAGTGCACATATATTTGTAAACAATACAGAAGTAAATAAAATATTGTGATTTGACGATTTCCTAAATTGCATTACATTTATGGTTGTAACCATGTTAAGCACATGATAAGTCATTTCACGCACAATTCGAGCGAAAAAGTGCATTCGCATACAAACAACAAATAACATATATTTTCTCTATTTTCCAGTGCCTACTTCAATGCGTATACCGGAAAGTGAAAGCGGTGAGTATCTAAAGTAAAAGTAAATCATTTTAACCTGATAAATATCTTGTTTACTCTAGTTTTAGTGAAATTGTAAATCTGTGTCAATATTTTTCTTTTTTTTTTGTTCGTTTGCTTTCTTATTATCATTGTTCTTTGTGTTTCAATCAGTGAAACAATGGACGAACGGTGTTTCTTAGTTAACTAATGATAAACATGTTATCAGCAATCATGGAAACTATAGTCGAAGATATTTACGTAAACGTTATTGATTTTATATGTAAAATTATTTATTTAAAAAAAGACTAATGGAAGTGTAATTGAAGTGTCTGTTTGTAACAAAATAACAGCTTTTTACTAAATGCGTATGAAATTATATACTTTCGAGAAAAGCACATTTTTTTTATTTTGTCTGTCTGTCGGTCTGTCTGTCTGTTTGTTTTGGCTAAACTCCAGAACGGCTGGACTAATTTTGATGGGAGTTTCACTGATGGATAGCTGATATCATACGGAGTAACTTAGGCTACTTTTATTTTAGAAAAAGTATTAACGTTCCGCTCAAAGAAATTAAAACCTACCTAACGAATGAAGTGACAGTGAGTCAATAGTTAGTTATATACCTAATCTTATACTATTCTAAAGAAATAAACGTTAATTTGTATTCAGGGCTTAATCTTAATCGATTTTATAAATTCAAAATTCTAGTTTAGAAATCTGCTTATTGACTTAATACCCAAAAATGTGCCGTGATAATAATATCTACAATAATGCAAAAAAAAAAAATACTTTTCATCAAGCTCGATTTCCAATTTTCAGTGAGAAACATACACACTGTTTTATGAACGGTAACGCCCAAACTTATTTCAGCCATTGATGTAATTTCAAAACAAAACACTATTTCTCCAAATCGATCGAATGATTATCAAATCTCCAACACATGAAATCAATTGATTATTTTATATTGGATGGAAATTGGCAGGTCTTAAATCACTTATGAGGAACTGGAAGAGATGGCTCTTTTAGAGATAAGGTCGCCTTTTGTACATTTTCCAATCTTTCTGTATTTTTTTAATTTTCTCTATCTTCATTACTTCTTCTTTGTCTCTTCTTATTTCTTCTTTCTTGGCTATAATATAGAGGATTTTATTAATCTCTTCAAATAGACAGTGTATATTTGTGCATCTTTCACCTAACTATAAGTTACGTGTTTCTAAAGGCTAGATATAATTACATACTTTATAGAGCTAAAAAATACCTGCTAGCTATAACATTCAACATTCCAACCACTTTTAATAAGAAGTGAGACTGTCATTGTTATTTTACAAATAAATAATACTAAATAATTTAAAAGTCGGACTTAAGTTTTTATGGTCTTGTCGCGAGATTGCTCCAATTTGTTCACTATAAACCCGGTGGAGTCGTAAAATTGAAAAAAATCGCCTATTTATTACCCTTGAAATTCGCTTTGCGAATGTGTCATAATTTTCAACTGTCATAAACTTCGGTGCAGTCTGTTATTAGTTTTGCTGAAGGCCAAGGTCTTTTCGTTCACCATTTAGCAAGTAGCTACGTACAGTATGTTCAATTTGACTATATATGAAAGATTTATTTGTATTTCTATCTATTTATAAATAATATAGGTATAATGTAAAATGATTTATTTTATATAAAAATAATCGCTAATTTTCTTTATGTACACTTAAATTTGAAACCTATCGAATCTAATTCTACGCCTAGGGTAGGTTTTTTTAATTTTCTCTGTCTGTTTGTTCCGGCTATATATTTTTCTCCCTAATTTCCGAAACGGCTGGACTGATTTTGACGAGACTTTCACTGGTAGATAGCTGATGTTATAAGGAGTAACTTAGGCTACTTTTATTTTAGAAAACGAATTAGGGTTTCGCTCAAAAAGAATAAAACCTACCCAGGGACGCACCCGAGAGAAATGAGGGTAAGTCGCTAGAATAGGAATAAGAATAGACGAAAATAATGAAAAGAGTTAACAAAAAAAAACAGAGTCTAATTTCTCCCTATAGCTAAGTGCCTGTTTGTTTTTCATAAATTGCCAAGTACGAGTTGAAAATGTGCACAAAGTCTTCCGTACCAAGATATATATTTTTACGCAATATACATTATTTAAGCTATGTATTAAAAATGGAACATTAAAAAACGGTTAAATCGCTATTCGACTCACACTTAGCCATTTAATTTGAACTTTTTATGTATGAATATTTTTTACGATAGAACTATGACTTTTATTGAGACGTACAGAATTCATTTCTTAAATTATATCAATCAAGTATATAATTATAATATGTGGGTGAATAATAATATGTAATAGGTTACCATAAATTACAGCAGTAGGGTTTTATGAGTATTATATTTTTAATTATGAACATTTCTTTTTATTTTTTAGTGAAAAATAAAAGGTAAACTTTATAATACTTTTTTAAAATACTTTTAATCAGTACTTACATGTTTGAAAAATAACAAATACTTAAACAATTAACTATACTCTATATTGCACAGTCAATTCGTAATTCAATAGATCTAAAATTGTTCTCTAATAAAAATACAATAAGATTTCTTATTTATTTTACATGAGCATAAATTCATTGAATATATTCCGATCGGTTCGAACTATAAACAATAATGTATAAACCAACGTAGCTCGTAAAAATCAAGAAATAATATTGATAAGGTTACTCTTTTTCAATTTTAATAAAACATTTATTTGACCATAACATTACAATATAGAATTAAATTTGATTTATAATATTTATAATCTGTTATTGAGCAAAGAAATAATAGCTTCAGCTATAGTAGTATAGTAAAGCTGGTGAGATTTTTTCGAACATGGTAATCCTTGGAACTGCCAATCATAATTGAAAAATTATTTTTAAAATGCAAAGCATGTTTATTAAGAAACTAGCACTTACCCGTTGCTTTGCTCGGATTGTTCATAATGTCATGGCTTTTTTGCGCGGAACCCTAATTCTCTTTCCGAAATAAAAGTAGTCTAAGTTACTCCTTTTAGCATCTGCTATCTGCCAGTGAAAGTCCCGTCAAAATCGGTCCAGCCGTTTCAGAGAATAGCCGGAATGAAAAAGAAGACAAACATTTTAAAATTGTTTTTTTCTTCTGAGTACAATATTCATATGCGTTTAGTAAAGAGCTATTATTTTGACTTTAGAAACAGACACTTCAAATTTGTTTATTCGTATAGATGTATTCGTAGCTATTACGCTACGAATTTTAAAGAGGAACGTGATAAAATTATGTCGACCGAATAAGTAAATATAAAGAACAATTTAATTATTTACTGCAAAAAAAATATTTTGATATTAGTCACCTTTATACATCTATTTCATTTTCAAGCTATATGTCTGGTAGAAAAAGCGTATACAGTGCCAAATGTTACGATCTCAACATTTTTCGATCAAATATAACATAAAAAATTTAGTATATATATGTATTTCCATTTTTGAAGTGAAACTTCTTTAGAATCGTTGTGATTTGAAACTCGATGCAACGGAAATGCGACAGTAAAAAGAGACAAACATATAAATATATAGGATTAAGCCGGCGATAGAATGAGATAGAATACATTGCGATGATGCCATGGTAACCGTTGTCATGGTAACCGTTGTTATTTGATAGAATACATTACAAAGGAAGTGAAAAATAATAAAATTCATTACTGATTATTATGTAATGTTTATATTTATGTCAAATAAAATGTAAAATAACTTTTAAACTTGGTAAAAATAATATAAATAAAAAAATCCTTATGATTATCCTACTCCTGATATTCTATATTCATATCATTTTCTGAAGTTTCACTTCTACGATGTGTGAATTGCACATTTATTCTTTTTTATTAAAATAATTTTAATTCATTAACAAATCTATTTCATACATTCAATAAAATTTATTTCATATAAATAAGTTTTTGAATATGTTGACTGTTTTTATCAAATGTTGTCACATATTCTGAGTATCCTTTTATATTTTAAGAGCATTAAAATGATAAACCTATATTTTTCAAGGTGGACGGTTATGGGTTCCCCACATTAGAAGGTCTCGTAGGACTTTACTCTGACGGAGTGAACGAGAGGGGATACTTCATGGCAGTTCTAGAAGCTTCCAGAGAATGTCTTATGAGGAACCATGATAAATTCTCCCGCACTATACCTATGGGTGAGTGTCTCATATTACTACTGAAAAGTTATAAAAACAAAATTTAATATGGATAAAAGTATATAGATTAGATATTCTCCCTTTCTCATATGTGGTTAAATTTTGTAATAAAAATTAAATTAAACTATTAAATTATAGCCGTGGCTTAAATTTTAATGTTCCGCAAAAATATCTATCTGTTTAAATCTCAAAAAGTAATTTATACCTTTTTAGTATAGGGGTGTTATTTTTTCGTAATACAATAAATATTTATTTATTAAAGCGTTACTGGGATAATACAAAACACAATATAGGTAATTTTTTTATAATAATTCACAGACAACGGTCGCAACTGTGACATATCGTTCGACATATTCGAGTGTATCTCCGACCGCATCGGCGAGTATTGCGGGAACGCGGGACTATAATATAATATATTTTTTTATGTTTTAATATAATTATAAATATTTTTTCAATTTTAATTTATATTAAATATTTTATTTTGTATGTGTTTTTTTGTTTATTTTATCTGATATTTTGTATATATGATAATTATTTGTGTATGCTACTTATTTTCCGGTACTATAACTTTATATTACATTGTGATAAAACTCTTTTTCTTTTCTTTTCTTTCACTCATCTTTCTATGTTGGTATTTTTTTTGTAAAATAAAAATTTCTACTTTTCATTTTTCCTCTTCTTTTAAAAAAATCATATATAATAACTATTAATTTTATTTTTTCCCAAAAGCATATTTGATTTTCCTAATTCTTATTCCTTTTATTTCTTTTTTATTATTATAAAGTAAATTTATAAAATAACATTTAAAGTATATTTAAGTGTAAGCTTATTTTATTGTATTTTATTTTATTTTGAATGTTTATTCTCTTACATACACGTGTTTATTTTATAAGCTACTGTTTGCTATGCATATATAAACCTATATGTTAATCTATGTATATTATATACTAGTGATGTGTAATTATGAATAAATTTTGCAGTATATGTTCACATGTTAATAAATAATAATTAGTAGTTACCATATTATGTAGGATTATAGTACGAACGATTCGCAACGCTATTGGAAATATGAAAAATATTAATATATAATGTTATTATTCTCGGTAAACTTATTACATACATGTTAAATATTATTGAAAAAATAGGGGAGCCTCAGAGGGGATTTTTCGATTTACTAAAGCGCGGCAGATCAACACAAGGGGGGATAGCTTGCACTCTGTTAAGTACCTCTACCATATTTAAGTACTCGCGCTTCTAGGGCAGCCGATCAAAATATTAAAAAAAAATGTCTATAAAATTTATGGACGATTTTTGCCTCTTCGGCTTGTGAAAATCAGCAGATTATTGAATGGCACACTTTTCGGCATGTAATTAGCCCACTACACCTTAATCTGACGGTTTCATGTATTTGTAACTAATCCAAATATTTTTTTAATATTTTAATCGGCTGCCCTAGAAGCGCGGCCAGATTTACAGAGGACATATATAGTGGAAGTACTTAACAGAGTGCAAGCTATCCCCCCTTATGTTAATGTGCCGCGCTTGAGTAAACCCCAAAATCTCCTCTTGGGCTCCCCTACTATATTGTTCATTATTCTATTTTTCATATTTCTAAATACATGTTTAAATTTAATTAGATTAAGTTTGTACATAGATGTTACTAAATATAATACTAAAATGTGATGCTCATTAACTATTAATTATAATTGTTTGTAAGACTTTACAAAAAAAATGTATATATACTTCAAATTTAAAAATATCTTTGATAAATAGAAAAAACCTGTAAAAAAAATATCTATTTTAGTCTATTATATATCTATATTTGCTGAATATCCAATTCATATAATATAGTTACCGATCAAAATACATAGTTTATGTAATTTTATATACACTTTACATGCTAGGTGATAAAAGCTTTATAACGAACTGATAGATTAATTTAGTTTTAAGCTTTAATAAATGTATATATACATACAGTATTTTTTTTCATTACACTAAATATTATTACGATTGTAATATTAACTAATACATTTAGTTAGATACCTTTACTTAGATACTGTCAACAAAAGTATACTTTAAAATTTCCACATCTAAATTAAAATTCAAAAAAGAACAAGCAATTATTATATTATTTTACAACAAATTACAACCAACTAATGACATACATCTCCACTGTCACTCTCCGACCCGTAAACTGAATCTTTCTTACTATGTTGCTGTGAGAATTAAATTCAAAAAATATTATAAATGCCGAATTCTGTGTTTATACTTCCTTGCATTATAACGTCTTAAGAGATTTGAGTGTTTGGAACAGAGGTAGCTTAAACATGCTTTCCAGATTATCATATTGCTTATTTTTTATCGACGTACTTACTAAGTCGTAAGTAGAGTAGAATTTAGATAAGGCTGAAGCTCCGAGACGTCCCGTAAAAGAAATAACGATATCTAGTTTTGTGGTTCCGTAAATTTGGCAAACAAAAGAAGAGCCAAAAAAATAATTTACTTTCTTTGCAATACTTTTAAAGGCCTTTATTTTTATTACTTACCTGCCCCGGGGCCACACTTCTTCTTATTCTATGTCCGGTCCGTAAGAACTTATATATAACACTAGCGACTCACCCTCGCTTCGCTCGGGTTCGTCCCTAGGTTGCTTCCGAATACAAACTTTCATTCCCATTTTTACCCCCTTAAAGGATGATTTCTGTGATGAAAAGAGGCACCCGTCTCCACCCTCAATGGTCACATGGGGACGGGTATGACCAATCCCCATACACCTGTAGCAGCGCAAGGGCCGCTGCTCCAGGAACACGACAGTGGCCGAGGACCACCCAACAAAAAGCTGGCGTGCGTCGACCACGCGCTTGGCTGCTGCGATTGGACACCTCACAACAGCCGAGCCCGTCCCCCTCCTTCCATTGTGGACCTAGCTGACTTTGACTGACTCACCTATGTCCATTCTAAAGTCTCAAACTATCTTTTTACATAATTTCATCTAAATCGGCTCAGTAGATCCAGAGATTACCCCCTACAAGCTCACAAACTCATAAACTTTACCTCTTTATAATATTAGTAGGTATAGATTAATAGACATCAGCTTTAATTCGGGGTTTTCGCTACATTGCTAATACCTAACCTACTATAAATTATTATAACTTGTTTAACTTTGTACTTTTTCAAGTTGTTTCTGCATTAAGATATAATATAAAGGAAATACGAGTATAAACGTTATAAAAGATACGTTCTAAAAGTCTACAAAACAAATTGCTCTCATAAATATAGCAGGCGCATCTTTATATGTTCACGTAAAATAATTCGATTATTAAAAATATGTTATACGAAATCCATACTAATATAAAAATGAAAAAGTGTTTGTTGGTGTGTCTTTGTACAAATCAGCGACGAAATAATATATTAAACGTAATTGTCTGCACAGATAAGGTGACAACGAATGATATAAGGCTTTTATTTTTTAAAACGGTACATCTGTTGAATATTAGTTTTTTTACAAAGTTGTTTAGTAATCTATAGAGTAAAAATGAAAGCCGAGAAATGGTATTAAATTAACTTAGAGTTTTCATAATTTTGCTCTTGTGTACTATTTTCACTTAAACTGATTTAAAGTTAGGTATTAATTCTAGGGCATGATTATTATTTCTGTTCTACGAGTAATTTGAAGTTCTTAGTTAGCGAGCCTTTGTTACGTTTAAGATGCGAAACTTAATAAGTAAGGTATGTAAGTATGTTTGTTATCTCTTTGGATTGGATTTAAATAAAATTTATTACATATACAAATTATGACCTTAATTAACACATAGTGGCTAATTCTAGTGATGACATTTGCTAAAAGGTGGCGCTGACTGTATATAATATTATACATGCAAAATAAATATAGGCGAGGCGAACGCGTAGGGAAATCGCTGGTATTTCAATATTTCCAACAGCAAATATATTATGTATCTATGAAAAATAAGAAGACGAAGAAAATGACAATTTGTTTAAAAAAACAGGAAATATAAAACATGCAAGGTCGGTGTTCAGAGCTACTAGTTATCTAACTTTAGTGTGAAGTTTTACTCAGCAGGGCCTTTATATAAGTACATCATTTTTAATTAATCAAATTAATTTAAATTTCTGTTTTAATAGTCCACCAGAAAGCTACTATACATAGAATATGGGAAATAATGAAGCTTATATCCTTTATCAATTATTATTAATCTCCCCACGACCGCGGACTCGCCGGCGTGTCAGTTAACAATAGATTTCTTAGAATTTTAATTAATTTCTTAGAAATTTACCTGGAGGTGTTAAAAGTGTGAGTATAAAAAATAGTATTGCTATAATAATGCGCGAAAAATTGCTTAATTTATATTTTCTACAATCGACAAACAAATTAATTAGACAACAGAAATCCTAACGAGACTATAAAACGATATCAGAAGCATTTAATTAATTATTAATAACCAAACAACAAAGCTGTATTATTTCGCGGCGGAATAAAATTTTCATAATCAGCCCGCTTCCTCATAAAGCACAACATAATACAAAGCGCGAACAAAATTGACGATCGCTATCAACAATTATGTCTGTCCGTCGATCCCACGACCTCCCAATTCGTTTGAATATACCTACTAAATTCAATTGTAATGTAGATAAGATAGATGGACTTGCAATTAATTACTCAGGTTTTTCCTAACAAGACACTTTGGTAGTAAATCCGGGATTTTTAAATCAATTTTTTACAAACTTTTGTTGTGAAGTTCTCATAGCATATGATTCGGTTAACAGATAATATTTTATTGTTCTTAGAATGCTTGTATATGTTCTTTGATGTAGAAGTAGAACGACGTGTTCATAGTTAATTCATATATATATATATATATATATATATATATATATATATATATATATATATATATATATATATATATATATATATTATTAACCGACTTCCAAAAAGGAGGAGGTTCTATGTTCCTCTGTATGTATGTTTATAATATATTTAAATACACTTATAGTAATAATAATCCTGATAATTATAATAATTTTAACCTTTTAAAAATACGAGTAAACATGGTTTTCTCTTCATTGTGAGAGAAATCAGGCCATAGTCCACCACACAAGTGTACGTGTGGCTGTTTTTTAGGTTCTCTTATTTTTTTCATTATATTTTTTTTTCTTCACCATAAGGCTTAGTGGCAATGATCTTGAAAATGATTGTCTATATTTAAAATAAATATTTTACAAAGTTATTTACATATAAAATTTCATAAGTGAATTTCAGTTGTATTTCCGAGCGCGTTACTTATACTGAATAATCTTACTACTATAATAAATGTGAAAGTTTGTGAGTGTCAGTGTCAGAGATTGATTATATTCTGGAATAACACATAGGCTACTTTTTATCCTGGAAAATGTACGGTTTCCGTGGGATAGGTTTGTTTTTGTTTAGTCTATACATATAATGAAATTGTAACTAAGCCGAATCTGTAATTAATTTTTTTTTGGAAAATCTTATCGAAATAGACATTATTATCGATATAGAGGCCGAATCTATAGTTTTTATAATTTTTGTCTATCTGCCTGTCTGTCTGTCTGTCTGTCTGTCTGTGACCGAATCACGGAAAAATCACTGGAGGGATTTTGATAAAATTTGGTATTGCTAAAATTTGTTTGTAAAATTTGCTAAATTGTCTGTGGTCTGTAACTATACCATACCAACTTACGATTTTATATTTTAATATTATACAATTGTTTACTCACAAGTATTATTTTAAAGAACCTGTAATTAATGCAAGTACATCGATAGGCAATTAAAAGCAATATATCTTAACACGTACAAGTACAAAAACTGTTCAATAACCGTCAGCAAGACCAACCACCGTGAAGATCTGATGACCTTCGCCGCTCCATTGTGAGCCCTCCGACCTCCGCCCTCCTCCCTACATGACTTACTAATAAGTTGCATGTACTCAGATATTTCCACATCCATATTTACAAAACGATAGGATTTGAGATTTATACGAGATTAAGTTAACCCATAGCCAATGCTTTATGTTGATAATTTAAAATGGTTTCACAACATGGGATGATTATCTTTATATTGTAATTAATGGTTTATTTTATAATAAAACTAGCGAACTAAGTCTCGGACAGTTGCTTATGTGTTACTCCATGTTATATTATAAATAAATAAATATAAATATTTTGGGGCATTAACGCACCATCTGGTTCCATTATAAGCTACGAGGCTGGTGTTATGGATACCAGATAGTTTATACTCTACACGTATATACACTTTAATTATATATTCAAATTATAAATATAAACACCCATGACTGGAATACAAATATATAGAGAAAGAGTATAGGCGATCTGTATACTAAAATTCATCCTTTGTCCAGCCGCTACAACGTGAAAGAAGTAGCAAAGATACACATTACATTACACATAAACTATGCAAAAATTATAAGCTGAAAAGGTTTGGAAACTAACAACTAACTGTGTCTATTGATATGATCTATGTTCATCGATGTTAAATCAAATTTGAAATTGAATTTAATTGAACAAAAAAAACATGCGTGTGTACTTATGTACGCACGTGAGAAGTTATACTTCTTTGGCGTAACAGAACAAAAATAGCTAAACATTTCATCCCGTATGTCACAACTCTCTGTTTGTAAAAGGAATGCAGCTAACTTCATCATATCGCTTTCAGCTAACTTTATCATGTCGGTTTTTGGCTGTCGGTTTGTGCGCGCATCGTAAAAATTTTACTCTCATAATTTTTTCCATACATCCCAAAATAAGTATAACTTCAATATGATTTCTAAAAGTTAGTTTAAATATACTATATTTTTAATATACCAAACACAATAGCTTCCTATATAATAATAAAATATGCAATATACCAAGTACAGTGCCTCCTCTGAAGTACGATTGTCTTTGAAAGGCGTATCGGCATATCTTCTAGCAGCTAATATATCGTTACAACACAATGGTCAGATGGAAGGACATATGCAAATGAGCCAACATAACTTGAGCTCTAAATAGATGAAAATGATTTAAGTTAGCTCGGCCTCAGGGGTCAAGTTTGAGAGGTGTTACATCCGAGTGAGTACAATTCGGCGGTTTAATCTGCGATGATCGCACCGGAACGGACATCAGAGACTCAGTTTCCATTGTAATCATTTTAACTGTTTCAATATTTTTATTTTATCTATTTTTTCATCTAAATAACTAGCGACTGACCCTCGCGACAGGTGCCCGATCTAAGTAAAACTGTCTTTTCGGATACTGACGAGAGAGTTTCTCCCGTGACCACGATCGCTGTACAGCATTCGAAACGTCGGGAAACAAAAATCAAAATAAATCCTAAAAACCGGAAAGATAATTGTGTTTAAAATGTCAAATATTCGCGTAAATCTAAGAAAGAATTAAGTATCCTATGTGTTCCTTCAGGTAGTCTATCTACTACCATTCAAATCTGTCCAGCTGTTTCAGCATGAAGTAGCAACAAACATACACACATACAAACTTTTGCATCTTCTGATTAGAAAAATTACATGCAAAATAAATATTATTTTTCATTCATAAGATGATATTTGATTGACACCATATAAGTATAAATAAAATCTTAGAACTTCTGCGATTAATTATAGCCTAAATTTATCTATCAATCATCACATTTTAATTATATAAAATGTACAGTCAAAAACAGATATAAATAATAACATAAAGTTACTTTTTATATATACAATTTTAATACGTCGCTTCATACTCCATTTTTGTTATTGGTAAATTATAACAATTTGGTTGCAAAGTTTGATGACTTATACTGGTACTTTTTAATGTTATATCTATGCATATATCTTATATTATACATGATGTCATTTAATCAGTAGAGATTCGAATTCGGAAATATTCCCGAACTATCTAATGCCAATTTACTGGAGGACATTTACTTCCATATATTTTTAATTGGTATAAAATTTAAAAGTGTTTTTACTATTATTGCTTAGTTAGAAAATATTTTTAGCATTATGTATGCATACAATGGAAACACATTGTAGCAGATCTCATCACAAATAGACATTTATTGCAGCGTTGTGAAACATCCCCAAGGTACAAGGAAGTGGAACAAACGGCGGACACGGATATTAGTGAACTCGATAGCAAGTACGATTGCTGTGACGTCAATATATTATTTATTAATTCAGCTAATAAAACTATATTGAAGAATTATAAAGATAATTCAAAATTAATTACTATATAACATATTGTAAAATAAACCAAGTTTTAGGAGAAAAGAAATAAGAAATCATGAGTTTTATTTTTCGTTAAATGGATTTTTTTAAAGAAAGTGTACAAATAACAAAAGAAAATTGCATAGCTACTATAAACTTTAAATTATCTATGACACATTGTTTTTCTCTAATGCTCATGACGCAGTAATAGAAACGCGTTTAATTCTTTTATATGAAAATAATAACTATAATACGTGTTGTAAATATATAAAATAATGATTTTTTTACTAAACCATATTTGATATTATTTAAATATGTAAATTATATACTATGCCTAGAGCCTTGTTGACTTAAATACAATAAAGAGTAAAAATTAATAATTAAACACTAATTTTAGAAAAATATATTAAAGTTTACATATTTATAAGTTCGCAAGAGTTGTTCCTGGTACGTCGTACACAGAGGAGGATGTGACGGCCCTCGTCTAGTGCGGCTGCATCTTCGTAATCGCGCATGCGTCCATGAAATGCTATGTTATGCTATATAACTTAATTCCAGTATTCAACTAAGCTTTATTTATAAATCTTAGTAAAAAAAATTCACTAACGAATTGCAATGTTTAGATACATGACATTTGTTTTTTTGTGCTGTAAACTTAGTTAAACGTTAAAATATAACCAACCTATCCATACAGAGGTTGGCGTATACGTAGCGGGATCATTAGCTTTTAAGCAATCTAACGGGGTGCGAAGCCAAGAAGCACACCAGGGAGGTGGCCCAACTCGGTAGGTGGTGTACCACGCCAGTTGCTCCTGATACTTCTCTGATAGCAGAGTGGACCTTGGAAGTAACCTCTTGGTTGTCGCGGTTGAGTGCGTAAGTGATCCTACACCTCATAAATACGGGGGTGACAGGTTAGGTTTTACTGACATTTCTAGGCACTGAGTCCCACATAACCTGTATGAATGCAGGTGGTATGTGTAAATGAATTTGTTAACGTTAAAAAAAGATTTTAAATTTTAGAGACCGCTTACAATCTATTGGTTTATATAATTAATTAAAAACAACATTAGATTGATTATAAACTAATGGTTTTTAGAACTATTCGATGACGTTTATACTTACTATACTACGATGATAAAATTAAATCAAAGAAAAAAAGCTAAGCTATAATTCGCATTGAATTGGACAACATACCTATCATTAATAACAATGATGTCCGGTCGTTTTCGCGCGGGGTAACCGCTTCAAACGCTCATTTTAAGCGTTCATATATAAGGCGAGTATGTTTTTATCTGCATAGTCTCCCAAGTGCTAGTTCAGTGAGGTGATGATAACGTGTCAGCATGTCGTGGATATATGGTGTTTGTATTTTGTGTGTGTGCGCTCTAGTAAGGACTCAACTTATACCGGGCAAGTCTAGGGCCGCTGATGGTGATTATAACAACGTTAATACCGATGGATCTTTTGATTTTGGGTAATTATATCTATATTTTTTCACTTACGTGTAGTTTTTGAAATTATACAATAACTCGGTAAAAAGTTTGAAACTATATTGGTAGCTACCATTGTATGTGAATAGGAAGCTTTAGGAAAAGTAAGGTATATATTTTCAGACTCGGCTGGAGTTACGAAAACCGGAACCCACTGAGAACAACTAAAGATCCTTAAAAGGATTTTTAATGTTTCGAAATGGAAGAGGTGATTTTTTTTGTCAAATGAATGTATGACTGTCTTACCATGTGTCGGTTCTGTTATCAGGTTTAAATTTAACAGACTTAAAAAGCAATTATTTTTTTAAACTATTAAGTAAAATGAAAAAAAAAATGTTTCCTCCCCTACCGATTCAAGAGGCCAAAAATACATTTGATACTCTATTTTTGAGTATTAATAGTGTTAATATATGTATATGTAATTATATTCGTCCGAGAGAGCACGTAAAGCCTTCAGTCCTGCTCCTTAACTCTCGCTGGTCGTGTCGAATGGTCGTCCCACCAGAGTATGAGAGTGACAGGAATAGAGTGCACGTTGTGTCTGCGCGTACACTTGTGCACTATAATATTTCCTGCGCAGTTGGCTAGTCTCAATGAGATTGGCCGCCGTGGCCGGAATCGGTCAGGAGAACATCATATATGTAATTGTAAAATTTCGTTCTTTTCATTTGAAATTGGAATCACTTTGATTGAGGGTTTCAGTCTTCCGGATTACAGCCTCGAACAATCTTCGGAAATTACTTAATTTTTTTTATTAAAAATTTTATTTTAATTTTTTTTTCAAATTATCATAAAATTTAAATTCTCAAATTAATCTAAAATAGAATTTGTACCCGTGATATGATTAGTGGTTTCTTAAAAGATCTCACTGCATTTTTGTTTATTAATCTTTCATTAAGTTGACTATAATGATTATCCGTGAAAAATATATATATATAAAAATATCAATGCAAATTATTTTTTTCTTTAAATAATTATAATATTACAAAAACCACTCACATAGGTATTATAGGATACTAATAAGTATAAACCATTCATACTTAAACATAAGTAGTACCTTCACAGCGCATTAATACTAAACACACCTTTATAGATACTTATCAGTTTTTTACATCGTAATTAGCAAATATCTTCATTGTAATCTGAAAACATGTTAGAAAAAACTGCATGTACATTGTTGAAAAATAAAAACAAAGCAAGCTGTAGGATGTCGGGTATTAACACAGAAAATAGCTATGTATTTTATGTGATACTAGCGACTCACCCTCGCTTACATTTTAACGTATAGTATAGATTTCTCAGAGATGAGATATTTTCCCGCAGTAAAAAGTATCAGCTATCATCATACCAAATTTCATCAAATTCCGTTCAGTGGTTTTCCGTGATGCGGTAACAGACAGAGAGACAGACACAAAAAATATTAAAACTATAGATTTTCCAAAAAATATTTAATGTACAGATTCGGCTTGGTTACAATTTTATTATATGTATAGATAAAAACTGTTTAAAATACTTATATGTAGGTACTTATAGATACGTAGGCAATGGTAGACCAGTGGTAACGCGCTTGCTTGGGAAACCGAGTGAAGCGGGTTCAAATACCGGGTCCTGCATATCTCATGTGCGAATCATTTTCTACATGATTACCACTTGTCTTACGGCGAAGGAAAACATCATGAGAAAACCTGCAAGTCTGAGAGAACTTAACAAGTTTTCGAAAGACATGTAAAGTCCACCAGCCCGTACTTGGCCAGCGTGGTGTACTTCTCCTTCTCATATTTGAAGGGAAGCTCGTGCCTAGCAGTGGGACGGTAAAAAAAAATTACATATCGTAACACATTATATATATATATACACATATATATATATATATATATATATATATATATATATATATATATACCTATATTTACATATATAATTGTGATTTTCTTTATAACTATTTAATAAATAGCCTATATGTATATTTAAAACAACTACGGACAAAGAAATAAAATAATATTCCAATAGTTCGGTCTTTGAATTCTCAGTAAGTCTTTAATATTATAATCATGCTAACAATAGGTATGTTTATCTTTAATGTATAAAATCTTAATTTGGTACTTTAACGAAATATAAACCTTACATTTAATAGTTACGCAAACAAAGACCGAGGAGGAAGTTACCACTTAGCGCATGGGAACGCAAATGGTGTGGTCGGAGGTCGCTTTGGCGCGAGGGAACCCGGCAAGGATGAGGTGAAGGAGACTATATACACTGCTGGACCTAGAGGGTAAGTTACATTTTATCAATCTTATAGGTATTATAAACGTCAATGCATTTGTTAGTTAGCCCTTTTTTACTTTATTTTGCTTGGAGATCAGATTTCCTAAGTTCGAGTCCCGGGTCGGACCAAGTATAGTTATTTGTTTTTTTCACGAAATTCTCAATAACAGCTCGAAGTTGAAGAGTTACCCCCGTGGGCCGGATATCATGCGAAACCATTATCCTGTATCTGATCTCTCATTGTAAGTGTCCAAGAACTTGTATGTGGGCATACACTTTAAATACACTATATAAGCTCTGATCATCATCAGAATGTGAATCAGTCAGATTTTTTTGAGAAGGAGTTTATGGTGAGAAGTGACATGGGCTTATTTATCCCAGATGAGATATAAAATTACCAAAGAACTTCATAGTACCTATGTACATATGTATTAAACGAAAATAAAATTAGCCATACGAAGTGGCAGGTGGTTGGAAGAAAACAATAGCTATTAATATATCATATAGCAATTGAAATAAAAACTTCAGCTTATTGAAATAATTGGTCGTTGAATATTAAAAACATATAGGATTCAGGATGAATGTAGTGAGTAGTGACGATAGATATTTTTCCACACGGCACTTTCGACATAGCAGCACAATTTTCGAAAGATTTTTTTAAATCTATTTATCAGCTAATATTATAGCAGCCTTAATTTAATTTTGGAGATATACACAAATGTGATACAATTGTTCTAACAAAATTTTCTAGGTTCCGTGCGAAAGGTCCAAATGTTCATCGAAAGCTTGATCTGGATCAACGACCTCGAGGTAACATTGGTAATAAGGACGACCCGTACTTCGATCCCAGTGAAGACCCCAGTTATTCTTTTAAACAAGATACAAGAACTTATTCGAAAAACGAAAATGCTGATAGTAGGGGTGATGTAAAAGGTAAAGTCATCACCAGTTCATATCGATTAACAAAACAATATTTCTAACGAGGTTCAAATCTATACAGATAAATAAAATTGAAATATCTGTTTGTGAAGTCGAAAATAAAAGTTTTTGTACTAAATGAAACTATATATGGTACTTATAAAAAAAACATAATTTTTAAATTTTTGTCTGTCTGTCTGTTCCGGCTAATCTCCAAAACAGCTGGGCTCACTTGACGGGACTTTCACTGGCAAATAGCTGATGTTATAAGGAGTAACTTAGGGTTCCGCTTAAAAAAAATTAAAACGTACCTACGGACGCACTCAAAGCAAGGCAAAAGTCGCTAGTATACAACAATAAAGATTAGTGTTTTAAAGATCACAAAGTTCAACTGATAATGATAAAATCTATTTATAAATATATGCTGATAAAACCTTTTACTTTTTCTCTTTACTTTTAACTTTTTTATATAGGTTCATTTAAATTTTTTAAATGTTATTAGGACATTACACATTTGTGGATGATATCGGCGAGCGACACGACGTATCCTATATTGCTGGTAGAGATACTGGGTTCCATGTGTCATCAGCTCACCCAGATGCTCCTAACGGTATAGGATCACCGTTCCACCACGCACCATTAGTCAGGGGAGAGAGCAAACCTAGGGGAAGGACTGCAGTTCAAAGGGGGCTCGATGGTTCTTACAGGTATAAGTAGCTGAATAGGTTGTATAGAACATCAATATAATATGTACTAGTATATATGTACATATAAGTACTTTTATACAAAGGTAATGTAAGATATAATAATAACATTTTTCGCCTAAGGCTTTTTTCTACTAAATTATTATCTATATTATAGCAAAAGATAGTAACTCAGATAAAGATGCTGTGTTAGAAATTATGGGTTAAACTGATTTTGTGTTACAACTATGTAGCTCTCTAGGATACTGAATGGAAGGGAAATAAATGAAAAATAAATAAAATTTAATAATTAGTTGAATTGATTGCATTTAATTAAATTACAATCATAAAACATTTTCTTTCCCATCCGTTGCCCAACTCCTAATTTTATAAGCAAGTAATTTTGGACCTATTTTGGTTAAAACCTTCAAACTGAGACGTCAACATAATATAATAAACAATTGGCTATAATTTTTAATCTGTGCTCATTAATAACAATTATGATTTTTAGATTTATTTCCGCGGGCCCTGACCAACGTAGAACAGAAAGCAGCGATTCACACGGTAACGTCAGAGGGTCGTACACGTTTTTAGATGATAAAGGTGTACAAAGGTACTAATTAACTGATAAGAAACCCATTATATTTGATCAATAAGTATAATTTCATTGATATTTCATTAATTTATTATTTAATTTTATTAGGACGGTTCACTATATAGCTGGTCCCGGTATAGGATATCGTATCGTGAAGAACAGCAATGATCCTTTCATTCCGTCGTACTTCCCGACTCTGCCCAGTCCCTATGATCCAGCATTTAATGCGGGAGGTAGTGTCGGATCTCCTGCTTATACACCCAATGACGAAAGCAGTGATGATGTTTTCAAAGGTATTTCGTATTTACCAATATTTTGTAATTTATTGTGATAGAACAAATAAATGGAACTGTAGGATATATTTATATTATGTCTGCGAACTACTTTAAAGCCTGCAGGTTCGATTCCTTTTTTTATTTAAATTGTAAAGATATTTATACACAACTGGTTAGGAAAAATGTGGTGATGGACGCCACTCACCAACATGCAGACAACATACCATAGACAGAAAAAAACGATTTAATATAACTTTCCTCAACATACGATGAAGTATTTCTTTAAAAAACCTTAATAATAAACTATAATATGAATACAAAAATTGGTCCAAATTGAAACATATCTAATTCTAGGTCCAGACGGTACAGCTGCTTCAGGACACATAAAACCACCTCCTTTCCCCACCGACGTTGATAGACCTACTAAGCCTATTACACCTGTAGTCAGCGACTCTGCAGAAGAACCGGCTGGAGAGCCAGGATATGGACCAGGACCGACTTTTGTCCAAGAACCTCCAAGCGAAATCCCTGACGTGGGTTACGTAGACGAGGAAGAAACCTTTGCAGGGCCCAAACCGACCAAAGGACAAGGTGATGCATAGCACGGATGATGGCAAGTGATTGACGTTAGTGATCTTGTTCATCCGAAATCATTTCTCATCAACTTTTGTTTGGAAACCTGACTGAGGATTGCTTATTGCTTCTAAATTCTCTTCTATTGTAAGAGAAATTGAATTCCCGTATTTAATGTGCCATTTTATTAACAAGATCACAATATTCAATCGAGTTGCACAGGACGCACTTTGGAATTACTTCTATAATAAATTGCTTGATCGCAATAAATATTATTCACTATCAAACTGGTTTTTATTACACCACACCCTTCGGCACCAAAGCACTGCGAGCGCACAAAGACTCAGTAACCGTTCACTTACAGGCAAACCGTGGCGTCCGAGCAAACCTTATAGGCCGACGAAGAAACCTTACGTACCACTAAAACCTACCCAAGAAACGATTATAACCAACGATTACGATGACGACGGCGATAAGAGTAAACCCGAATATGCCGTAGGATTTAACATACAGCATTCGAAACCTGACACCACTATTATTAGGAATATTGGAGAGGACTACTTCGGTATCCCTCCAGGCGTATCAGTTAGGGCTCATGTACAAAGCATTGATCTATACCCATTCGGTTCTAAGCCGATATCGCCTTCTGAAGCCTTGGAAAATGATGAAACGTAGGCCAAAAATAAACACACAAAAAATACGACCAAATAAGGCTTTAAACACAATAAAATGTTTTATAAATTGTCCCGCAAATAAAGACTTCATATTTCAACGTGAGTTTAATTTAAAAGTCCAAGGAAAGATTGAAAGACGGAATTTTTTTACAAATTTATTCGAACACGACTGTAAATTTAACAAAATGCAAAATAGTAACTATTACAAGGAGTCTGGCTGATATATTTCAGTGTGAACTTCTCACTGCGCTCCCGAATGTCACTCCACCAATAACGATTTATAACTAACGACTCATACACGAATATAATTCCTAAAGCTAATTTATAAAAAAAAATACAAATAATTAAACAAAAATAACCTAAAATAATATATAATAATAAACATGTAAACTATAATTATATTATATAAAATTATACACTTTAATTACCAATGTAAATTCTAATATTAGAAATTATATTCATGTTAATGAGACATCGAAAGTGTAACAAAGTCAACAAGAAATGCATAAATTGGAAGGTTAATTTGGCAATCTTCATAAGTGAATAAACAGGAAAGTTAGTATGTGGTTAAATTATTACTTAAGATATACATATCTATCATTAAATACCTAACTACATGCGAGTTTGAACGAAGTGTCTAGTCGATATGAAACTTATTAAAAGCCGGGAGTAGTTTTCATTTTTAATACAAAATAAGATTATTAAAATTAATATTTTTTTACATTAATAGCGTAATAAAAATAACGTACAAACATACATGTATAATAGAATATAAAACATATTTTTTATCTATTGATAACGTGTTACCTATTACTAAATGTGATACAGATAATAAATATTTAAATGTAATAAATGATATATAACGTAACGACAGTTCATTTTGAATGTAAACAATCAACCAACACAGTTCTCTCAAAAATATACTTAACTTCCAAAATAAGTTACAAAATTGTTTATTTCGTACTACAGTAAATAACTCGAACAGAAGCTTTGCTCCGACCTTATTGACTAAGTATGTATATAAAAAATTTATTTTACTAGAAAAACATTCGAGAAGTCTCTAAAAGGCGAAGTAGCAAATCACAAGAGAAAGCTGGATGGCGATTGTTTTGCAATGAAAATAATAAGTCACCACTCACAGTGTCTGTCCTTAGACCTAAGTTCAATGTTTACCGTTCAGAAGGCAGACGTCCGCTAGTCTGATCCAATAGCAATAGCCCAGTTCTACATCCCATCCCCTAGCTTGTTTCCCTAGATTCAATTAGTTTTCTATATTTTTCATAGCCCCTACGCATTAGCTGGAGACTATCATTGAGCAATTCCGTATGGATTACTGAGAGATGGATCCCGGCTGATGCGTCACATTAAACAAACTTGAATCTTTGCCTCTACGTGTTGGCCCCATGTCCTTATTCAAGCTTTACAAAGGACCGAGCCCCTTCGAGCCCGTGAAATCCGAAGAGATACTAATAATAATTCAGCACTTTTATCCTTATATATAGCTTTAAAGTTCAAATTTATGGTGTTTTGCATTTTCATAGCTAAACTGTAAGAGTTACAGAAAAATTTGTAATGGCAAATTTGTAGTACGTTTAAAATCCTATAAAAAAGTCCATGTCAATCATATCATCAATAACAACAAAGTTAGAGGCTCACGAATATTTATTTTTTCAAATTTTTGCTTTTACGAACTGAAATATAGATAATTAAACAAAAAAAAATGGTACAAAATTGGATAGATCATGTATTTTGTATTATCAATAGTTAATAGTGACAGACTTATTTGACATATTTTAATGATTTTTCAAGTATATTATAAAATATATTGATAAAGGACATAAAATATCAGTAATAAAATTATCGTATCGTATAAATATATTTAAATATATTTGTCTCATTATTAATCTCCTAAAAATTTGAGCTGATACTTAAATTAATTGTGACGAAAATATGGCGTTATTTTCATTGCAAAATCATCGCCAATATTATACAGTGTGCGTGCTTATAGCTCTATCAAGGATATATACAAAGTATGTTAGACCGTAAGTTCAAGGCCATAAAACTTATTTAAGAGTGACAGTTATATAACAATATTTAATAAGAAACTTTTTATCTAGGTTACATTTTTCTTAGAGTATATGAATAATAAATAGTATGAAGAAATGGACAGAGATGATAAATAATAATAAGTGAACGTTTTTCTAAATTAACATAAATTTTACTATAATATGAAAGATGAATTCAGTTTTTTATTTACCATAATATTATATTTTTTTATTTTGAAATGGCTTTTCACATTTATTTCACAGCCTTCAATTTACCTACGGCTTGTTTAAGACGTTATTACTAAATTCGCAATACATTTTAAGCATACATACAAAGTATTAACAATTTCAAGCTTAACATTTTTTACGTAGTTTATCATTTTTAATAAGAAAACCGCCATTCTCATTTTAAATTTACGCCATGTTTAGGCGCCATTTTTATTATTATGTAATATGTCTATTGTTTAAGTTAGTAAATCCTTAGATTTATATATTTCTAAACTTGGTCAAACACTTTCACAAGTATAGAGTTAGTAATCTAGACATGTTAATTACAGAAAAAAAATACTAGATACCAAAAGGATTTTTTTTAATTAATTACAAATCAACTCACAACATTAAAATGTAACATCTTAACAAATTAAATTAAACCAAAAATAAAATTCGAGCACGTTGCAAGCACTAACATTTTTGTGCGTTGTTTAAATTTTAACTTGTAAAAAATTTTATATTTTTTATTTGAATTAGAGGCAAGCCAAAAGGAACACACTCCAAAAGTCCTAATTTTAAGACTAGAATTACTACTAGGAATAAATACAAATTACCACTAGGAATATACTTATTTCTCATAACTAAAATGAATAAAATTGATTTAAATAATATATTTTTTCTAAATTTAAATACAAATAATAATAAGTTATGTTTTTTTAATTTAATGAGATATAGTTATATTGCAAAGAGGCAAAGTCTTCGAATCCTTATACTAGATTCTCGTAAACACGTTGGCACAGAGGTACGCGTACGTAGTTTTTCTGTACATCCACTAAAATACCTTATAATGAATAGGAAACAATATTTCTGAGCAAGTGCGAAATACTAACAAATTATAACATATTCAACTAAATAAATTTTATACAATTCAAACACCAAATACCTCTTATTTATAAAGGAGTAACAGCAATATAAGAAGATAAGCGTATGACGTATACAAATTTTCATCTAAAGCGAAACTGAACATGCTACATCCTCCGACTAAAATAATAAGACAGACGGAGCGTACAAGATACTGATTGAAGCTTAAAATAGTATTAAAGCTGTTTATAATACAATTCCCACCGTTTAATGTTAAAGTAAATATTTCGTATTGCACATGAACAAAAACATCAAACATTAAAAATAATATTTGATTTATATATATTTTCTTTCATACATCAACGGCTTTCTTTGGTTTCGTCTCCTGTTATAGACGCTTCATCTATCTTATTTTCTTCGTTTATGTCATTGATATATATATATATATATATATATATATATATATATATATATATATATATATATATATATATATATATAATTCTTCTGTGAGTGTGTATGTCACTGAACTTCTCTCAAACGACTGGACCGATTTTGATGAAATTTTTTGTGTGTGTTCAAGGGGATCTGGGAATGGTTTAGATTCACAATTTTTTTAATAGAAAATAATATATTAAAAAAAGTTTGAAATTTTCAAATTAAAGACGTGTAGACAGGACAACGTCTGTCGGATCCGCTAGTTGATATATAAAAACATAGATACACATTTCCTAACAAATATCTCTTCATAAAGTAGCATTGACAGGTGACGTTCAGTCAAACCAAAGAATAAAATTCAAAAATCGAAAGCTCTAATTGTCTAAACACAATTTCCACCTTAACGCACATCACATAAAGTACTTTTTTTAAACAAAACAACGTGCGTTTTAATTTTGTCATTCGAATAGCAATGAACAAAAGATTTGAAAAAAAGCGCAATTCAATTGTCCTCACTAGAATTGTGCGCTTGTTTTTGAGGACATTTTTGGTGTATCTTGAGTTTTTGTATATCAATGGTTTGAGGCTATTCCATATTAGAGTAACGTAGGGAATAAGTTGATATTTTTATGACAAAGATGAAAGAAATAAAACATCGCTAAAACATTCTTCTAAATAAGTTCGAAATAAAATCAATAATTTAAATAAAGTAATAATTTAAAACCGTTCTAATTTCTTTGAAATCTTCAACTTTTTGAAAGATTTAGAAAAAAATAATTAAATAACTCCATCTCTTTCAGCTTTAGAAAATAGAAAGAGATTGTTATAACTTCAGATACTCTGGAGCCAATATAATTTTCTACTAAAATAACATTTAAATAGATGAAAATGTAGCTAAAATATATTATAAATAAAATAACTTATCATAGCCACAATAGTTCAAGGATAAACCGTTATTAGTTATTTCTTTGTCTAATAAATCTTGGGACTTGTTTCTTTTTTCAACTTTATTGAACCATACGTACCTAATATTTTATTACTATTCACCAATTCTCCATTAATATTAATTTAACATGCAGTGATATTTTTTGTGCATTTCAAATTTTTACTATCTAGTATTAGGCGCTATCACGGAACTCGATTGTTTGCTTTGTGCAATAGCCTTTGTGCGATAATTCAAACATTTTTTTAATAAAATTATATATAGATTATTGTTAAAATATTATGTCTATTTTTAACAAAACCAAAACAATATATTAAAAAAAATATATCAAAAGTCAATAACAATTCTATACTACTATGTTCCGTGATAGCACCAAATCAGTACAATATAGTTCAACGTCCAAACAAAAACCACGGTCAAAACAGAATCAACAAGCTATATATATTGCAACAATTGTATGTATTACGTTATTTTCATCTTTTTGGTAGTCTCCTCTAGCATGTCCTTTATTTTGGTCAAGGGTGAGCGTTTAACGTCGTCGATTTTATTGATGTTAGGTGGCAAGTGTATCTGCAGTGGATCGCGAAGGCGGGCCAAGTCTTTTTGTAATTTGTCTACCTGAAATTAATACATATATATATAAATTAATACATATATATGTGATAAACTGCAATCATTATCGTTATTATGATTTAAAAATATATAGCTATGTCATAGATATATAAAATGTTACATGGCTGGAATTTGTCTTTAAAAATGGTATGTTTTTAAAGAAAATTTTAAAGCGATATCGATTGTAGAAAGGCAATTTTATTTAATTTTAGGTTAACTATTTATATTTAATAAAGGCAGCTTACATACAAACTTTTGTGCTCTAATAGTAGTAACTGGTACCATAAAATTAATAAAAAAATCATAATAATTACAATTATTATAATTCAAAAATATTAACATTGTCTGTACATAAAATATTATTTATTTGTACATAAAACAATGGCAAGTATCTTTTAATACTCGTACGTAAAAAGAAAATCCAATAAAAAAAACCTTTCAGTTGTGAACAATAACCTTCAAATTTTTAATGTGTATGTATGTATCTATGTAAATATGTGTGTATGTATCTATGTATGTTTGTTTATGTATCTATATAATATGTATGTTTGTATATGTATACTTATTTATATTATAATTGATGTTTGTAGTTAGTACCTACACCTACTACGGTTTCTGGTAGAGATCTCTTAAAGAGATAAGTCATCCTTTGTACACATGGTATCTGTTTTCACTTATATGTTTTTTTTCTGGTACATAAATAAATAAAAAAAAAGAAAATATAGTTACCTCGTCTTTTAAATTATTGTACTGATTGATGTCGAGCCCAATCTTTTTCGCCTTCTTGTGTAACATGATTAAATGTTGCCTATCCTTTACATCTGGCAGTATATATTCCTAAAAAAAAAAAAGATTTACAAACAAAAATAAATGAGTGATTACCAAAACATTTAATTAGAAGAAAAATGTCAATATGTACATAGATATTTTATTTTAATATTTGTTATAACAAATTTTAAAATAAAATATCTATGTTAATTTTAAAATAAAATATCATATATGAGTACTATAAACACAAAATTAACTCTAGATGCTAAAAACTTCTTAAAAACACCTCGTCTTATCGCCTCTACTGATGACAAGAGAGCTGGATCTTTTTTCGCCCAACAATGGAAATTGCCGTTCAGCGGGAGAATGTAGCTAGCATTCATACGACAATTTCATGTGGAAATGACTTGTATAGTAAAATTAAGGGTACATTTATTTTGTATATATAATTAAGTACATTTGAAACTTTAATATATTTTCTTTTCTTGTAAATAAAGCCATACTGTTATATATTTATAGTTTAAAAATCGGTTTACCTGTTTAGTAAGCACAAAGTATGCATACGCAGCCATAGCAGTGCCATAAGTAACAAAGTACGTGACAGGCTCCATGATATCCCAAGAGTACTCCCACCAAGTGAGCCTGGCGAGTACCCCGAACTGCACGCCCATGAGACCTAGGCCGATCCAAGTTAGGGCGGACGTACGACGAGTAGTTTCAGCCTCGAGGGCTATACGTTTCTGAAATAATGTGTTTTTTTTTTATATATAGCAATACATACAAACTAATTTTTACACATATGAATAATTGTCTTGTCTTTTAACTTTTTTGATAGGTTCTTAAAAATATTATAATATATATACGACACGAAATTGTCTCAACAATAACGAATTATATTTATTATACTAATTAGTTGTTTTTAGAACAATAATAGGATATAAAGACACTCGTATTATTAGCTCGTTAGCTTTATAGTTAGCTTTTCTCGAGAAAAAATAGAATAAAAAAAGTTTGAAATATTAAAATTGTTGAGAACAGTATTATATCAATACTTTGTGAAATTCTTACTAACGCTTGTAAATAACTATGTTAGTACACCGAGACAGTAAAAGAATACAATAATCTGCTTAGTGTTTAAAAGTAGCTTGTGCTATGAAATATAATATTCGACACTGTATGCTAAATGCACACGTAATTAAAAACCCTAATTGAAGCAAACTACCGCAATTAATTGCGGAAATAGGCGAAGTGCAAAGTAATCTAGCGTATATGGTAATACTGTACTCGGACTAAGCTCGTCTATTTGTTAGACTTATTCTGAGTAATCTAGTTTGATGTTGGCATATTCCGGTGTAATAAATTGGGATTTTAAATTATTTAAAAGATTTTTTGTTTTTAATATGGTATCTTTAGAAATTCATCCACATTGTTCATTCATAAAATAATATCCAATCCAATCAATAAAATCAATTATGTGTACAATAAAAAAATACAGCATATGGGGTACTTCCTGCGTTCTGTAAATAATTCCATTTCAGTAAAGACCTACTACCTTTGGAAATCGATAGAGACTTAGCAAATGTAGAGCCTGAGGTATCAATAACATTAATCGTAGTTTTGTTAAAAACAAACTAATAAAAAGAAATAAATACTAAATTAAGTCAACTATATTAGAAGGTGGTTCTCAACGGTTTTTCTATCCTGCAATCTTATAGTAAAAGAATTGTTACTAAGAACGAGATCCATAGATCGTACACGCTTTAATTTATGACAAAGATCTACTTTAGCAAAAGAAATGTGTCATTATTATCTTCACTTTGCAAAATCGACTCTGACTTAAAGTAAAGTAAGACCTATGAATCTCACCTAAGTGCTTACCTTATTAACTTGACAACTTTTACAAATACTAATTTATTTTGGTTAAATTTCATAAGTTAAAGAAAAACATATTGTATTTTCAGAGTTCCTAGCTAACAAAACCACAGCATAAACCAAACGAATATTAAATATTTGTGAGCCATAACTCTATTGTTCGTGCCTTCTTTATAACTTACGTAGCGGAAGTGCCTGCAGACGGGTACCTGTAATATTTAATATCCCTTCCAAAGGAATTTTTAATATTAAATATTACGATAGTTTTACATTTTTGTTGCTTTAGATTTTAGTTGCGAATTTTTTACATTCGATTGATATCTATTTTGAACTAAAGTCAAATTATTACTTCTTTCATCACAAATCAGTATCTGTTCATGCAATCTTTAATTTACTACTTATTTCATCTAAATATAAGATTATACGGCTCCAATACTCGAGTCTCGGTCGGGCTTAAAGATCCGTCAACAGAGATTGGACCGTTAAGATAACATTATTAGTAGTGAGAATTTGGAAAGTTGGTGTTATATTACACCCTCGTGTTTCGAAAAGTACGTGAAGTGGCTCCTCCGTTTGATCTTTCACTGGTGGTGTCAGAAAGTCGTCCTATTAGACTTTAATTTAGGTAAACCTTAGAAAATAACCTTAGTATTGTTTATATATATAGTAAAGACAAATAATTCTTAAATAACTAACAAGAAATCCAGATTTTTAAGATAAATTTTAGGCTCTGAAACCACTCCTATACAAGTTAAATACTTACAACTAATTGTGGAATCAATGTTTTTATTCGAATGGTCATCACGATAGATCACGCAAGCCATACACCGTTTTTTTTTAGTTTATATCGCAGTTTCTAGAGTACCATTCCTTTTATTTGAATCCTATTTTATATAATAGATCCTTGACATGAATTCATTAGCCCGTTTTCCTATTTAGTATACAAACAGCATATACATATGTATACGCTGTAGAATATATAACCGCTTCACACAGGACTGCACTGTAGCTATGTATCTTCTTGAATCCACTCAACCGATTGAAATGAATGCAATAAATTGCTCCTGTAAAATACGCCCAGTCGTCATTTGTATGATACATGTGGGCAAAAGGAGACTAAGAACAACGTTATTGTTATATTGGCTTCTGTTACAATATAATATATAATTTATATATATATATATATATATATATATATACACACACACACACACACACACAATATACGCTTGAATAGCATTACCGTCCCTCGGCAAGTCCCTAAGTGAAAATTTCTTTTTTTGTGTTACAGTTTTCATACAATTACCTCTTCAAGTGGCTGCAGTTCAGTGGAAAGCTTCTCCAATTGTGCTCTCAGTTCACGCTCCTTGCGTATCTGATGCTCCCTAACGTTCAATGCTTCGTACAGCTGGTTGACCAAGTTGCGTACATCGCTTAAACGGGTGATCTCTTCAGTGCTTAAACGTTCCTGGAAAGTTAATGTCTTATATCAAAAAATAGTTTACGAAATAAAAAGATCATAGGGTATTTAGGAAGAGTATCTGATGTCATGTTATTTATCATTTTTATATACCTTATATTATCATTATACACAGGAGTATACATATAAGTATGCTAGGAGGACAAAATAACAAAAATTATAAAACTTTAAGTTTGGCTTCTTTCTACATTAAAGATACCCTATTTATTTTTTGTATATTAAACTCTCAACAGTTTTTACGACGTAAAATATATAAAATCACCTTGTCATATAACGTCTGGGAGGAGATAAAAAGTTAGTTCAAAAAGTAAAACCCGACTAGTGAAAAATCACGTTCTAAAAAGTACAAAACAAGAAAATATTCTCATTTGAAATTTTAATGTACAAACTATTCAATATTTATTTTTTAATAAATAAAATTTATACGTAATATATTTTGATGTATTTAATATACATAATTATATTTATAGCGATGTTCAGCCAATAGCCATGCTCGTATGCCACCTCGGCGTGTATCCAATTTTAAAACAAGACTAACTAAATATTTTTTAATTGCACGGAATATATATTTATCGTCTGTACTCTCCATCAAATTTATAAAATAGGTAAAAATTAAGTTATTACAATTATAATAATAAATAAATATTAGTTCATTATATTTATAGTCAAATATTATTATAATATTACATCTTCGTAGTATTATTAATGATGTTCCAACAAAACACATGCCTCATTTCAATAATTTCGAGACAATGCAATATTTTCACATCGAAATCAATATATTATTGTCCCTAGCAGAACTTGTACAACTATTTGGCATCTATCCAGGGTTAGTTAGAGACAAATCACGTCCATTCGATGGCCGACAAAACGAGAAAGTATTTGAAGTTAGGGTTATTTGAGATGAATGGTTTTATTAAAGATTTACGGTAACCAAGCTTATACATCTAACGTATGAAAATTAGTAAAATACGTGACCATTCTTATTAGTTTCGAGAATATTTAATCAAATTT
The DNA here is from genome assembly GCA_947093115.1 of Brenthis daphne. NCBI lineage: Eukaryota > Metazoa > Arthropoda > Insecta > Lepidoptera > Nymphalidae > Brenthis > Brenthis daphne. The sequence goes on along the minus strand of OX352477.1, from coordinate 25,944,646 downwards.
TACACTATCTTTTAAAACACCTGGCATAAGTTAAAAGACAGAAATTTCATCTTGCTGCTGCTGTTTGAAATAAATTTCAAGACATCTACTGAAAGTTGTGCCATCTCTACTCGTAACTCTGCAAAATACGTTTAAAATTTACTTCATCAGCTACATTGTAAGACGGTGCTGTATCACGTTTTGCTTTGTAAGAAATACATTTTCGGAACTTATTTATATCCTTATACAAGAGAAGCAAAGTTTTTTATCTTAACATCTAAACAACGAATATATGTATAGGTAGGTATATGTCATATAATATTACGTTAATATGAAATAATGAAAAATCATATTACTGTACCATAAGGTATGCCATACCGTAATGGTTACCATATGATAAAAACGAAAAAAATTAAAGCTAAAGTAACGAAAAAAACCTATGGAAGATATTTTCAAGTGAATACCTGTAAAATCCATATGAAAAATTTTAATTGGAAAATGTATCGTAACACTCTATCTTTCAACTCCAGTGAATCGGATGATCGAAGTGTCATCATTTTCATAAAATACGGTTATTGGATTATAGCAAAAAGTTTCGACGTATAACTTTCGAATACTTCGTTAATAAGAAGTCCCTTCCAAGATTAAGACAGAAGTTTGAAGACGAAATCGCTTTTACTTCTGGTCATGTAGTTATGACTTATCGAAAGAAAATGGTTTCTGCGATAACAAAAACTTAATAAATACAAATTAAACTGATTAAGAATTTTCAGTTAAATTTCCCTGCAAAAGTACATAATCGATGAATGATGAAAGAATTATACGTATATAAGTAGCGACTCAACCTCACTTCGCTCGGGTTCGTCCCTAGGTACGTTTTAACGGTTATTATGGAATAGATAAACTATATGTTAGATGATATATAGCCTTCCTCAATGAACGGGCTATCTAATGTCAATTTTTTTTATAAATCGGATTAGTAAGCGCGTTCAAACAAACAAACAAACAAACAAACAAACAAACAAACAAACAAACAAACAAACAAACAAGCAAACAAACAAAACAAACAAACTATGCCTCTTTATAATATTAGTATAGACAGTCGAATAGTATTACTTAAAATATAAATAGATTTTCCTATTGAAATATATAGTGTACTCCATAAAGTATCCAGTATAAAGGTATTTAGTTGATAAATACACATTGAGGTAAACTTAGAGCAAAGTTGGAGACTTATTTCCTACAATCCCACCTTCAACAAAAGCAGAGTGTTTGCTAAGTTTCAGACATGCAATGAGACCTGAAGTGTGCGGAGATCTCTTCACTTGCAGTTTGCATTAGGTGAGAACTGTGTGATATTTTTAACACGTTAAATACCATTAGTTCTGTCATATACATTAATTTCTTCTTAATCGGATGAATGTTACGTTACAGAGAAACAGATAGGTAATCTATACATATAATAAAATTGTAACTAAGCCGAATCTGTACATTAAATATTTTTTGGGAAATCCTATTGAAATAGATATTATTATCGATACAGAGGCCGAATCTATACTTTTTAGATTTTTTGTTTGTCTGTCTGTCCACTGGAGGGATTTTAATGAAATTTGGTATGATGATAGCTGGCATACTTTTTACACCGGGAAAATATCTCATCTCTGAGGAATCGATACTAAACTTTAAAACGTAAGTAGGGACGAACCCGAGCGAAGCGACGGTGAGTCGCTAGTTTTAAGATAAATGTCTATATTGAAGAGTTTTACAAAATAAATTATGCGAAACATTATTCTGGTACCTTATTTGTTTGAAATCAACCTTAAAATTCCAAATACTAAATATAAAAAATGTATGGTAAAAAAACAAAATATTTAATGGGTTTGTAAGCCTTAAGCAACTCCCTATATTCTGTAAAGGTAAAGGTTTCTAATAACGAAGATATATTGGATGGTCTACTATACCTTTTTCTTTTGAATCTTTTCCTGTTGAATAATATTATTTAGACACTCCAAAGAACGTAATTGAGTTTTTGTGTTATTGAATCTCAATTAATATTGACATTAAGAAAACAAATAACTTTTAAATTAAAATAATAATCAATCAATAATATCATTAGGAAATCGAGTCTGTAAGTTATGTTTGATATGGATTAAGACAGAAATATTTAAGTTTTGATATTTATATTGTAAGTTGTATTAAATATTTTTAGTTATTTCTATGGGGGAGACATGATCACTCTATGACCAAACCCCTTTAAAATAAAGATTGAAAAAAAAACATATTATTGTTCTGAAAGGAAATTGTATAGTTTTAATTTCTGATCGTTTTTCTAAAATGAGGAAACTATGATGTATATATATACTAGCGGCTCACCCTCGCTTCGCTCGGGTTCGTCGCTAGGTACGTTTTAAATAGATATAAAAAGAAAAAATCTTTCTTTCTCACATTTTAATTATATGTTTTAATACTTACCTATTCCGGAGTAAGAGAAATCCAAAAATTAAAATATCATAAAAATTGGAACGCGGTCGAACGGGATAAAAAGTATCCTATGTCCTTCTCCTGGCTCTAAACTACCTCCCTGCCAATTTTCAGCTAAATCGGTTCAGCCGTTCTTGAGTTATAAGCGAAGTAACTAACACGACTTTCTTTTATATATATATAGATATTATTACTCCCACTAACAATTAAGAAAGTATCAAAATTTAAGGGATAAAAAAGCGAAAGTAAAGTAATTAGCAGAAATAAAAACAAGAAAACTTACTTCAAAAAAAAAGAACAAAATAATTGATTCGTAGTTTTCATTTATTATAGATACCTAATCAAATATATGGTCGTCGAAATCAGACTACTGGCACTAACTTCGATTGAGAACCTCCTCCTTTTTTGTCGTCGGTTAATAAAATATAGTACATCGATTGATTACATCACTTGTTCGTTCTAGTCGTTAAAGATTAAATCCGTCTAGACACTTGAGTCTCGTATAGTCCTTAGAGATCTTTAAGTTTGTCTTTAACGAACACAATGGTGACTAAGAAATAAGCTTTTACAAAAGCTGTAACGCTTTCAACATAAATTTGACACTGTTTTGATTTAAATTCCCGAAGAGTCCTTTCGTACTTTATCGATAGGTTTAATTCTATTGACCTATTTTCACGTCTTGTGCTCCCATTATTAATTAAATCAATTGAGTATTCCTAAGTTCATGTAACCATTTTATTTTTCTATTATATTATTTTAGTACTTGTGAACTTTTAATAAAATAACTGGTGCATATTTAGTATTTTTTATTACTTTCACGAGATTTGTTATGTCTCAGATTTAAAAGTTTTTAATTTCAAATCTCAAAAACCTCTACCTGCCTTAGAAAACTTATTCATTATAAGTTGAGCCGTTTCCGAGATATATACATATGTAGAGTGTAGACTGTATGTGGTTCAGTGAAAGCAATATGATTTTGGAAGCCAAAATTATTTTTAAGTTGATAGATGCTACTTATGTTATATAATAAAGTTTTATATTTTTTCTGTTTGTTTCGTTGTTAATTGTACATCACTTGAAAATGGCTAGACGGCTTAAAATATACTGGGCTGAATTTAAAGAGTAAAAATAGATACACCGTTTTATACGCCATGCCGATTGTGTTTGTATGAACAAAACGGACTTCATAATTATTTTAAAAACTAGATTTTACATTTACAATATCCTTCTGCAATATATGTATATGATTTTATAATGTCCGCTCTTAAAATACACGTGCGTGGGGCTTTAGTCTTGATATAATATTTTGTTTTTATTTATGTGACCAACTGAAGCCAGTTCAAATCTGAGGTCTCACCCTTGGGATATTTTCATGTGCGAATCATTTTCAACATGATTACCACTTGTCTTGCGGCGAAGGAAAACATCGTGAGAAAATCGCATTTCTCAGGGAACCTAGCAAGTTTTCGAAAGGCATGTGTGAAGTCCGCCCCCCATTCGGCCAGCGTGGTGGACTATGACCTGATCTCCATCGTACTGAAGGGAAGTCCACGCCCAGCAGTGGGACGTAAAAAAAGAGTTGAATACTTCGTTAAACTTGATGATTGCGATACCTTCTTACATTAACGCGAATATTTAACATTTTAGATAAAACTATCTTTTCGGATTTTTTCACGAATTTATTTTGATTTTTGGTTCCCGACGTTTCGAATGCTTTACAGCAATCATGGTCACGGGAGAGACTGAGGTGTTAGATGTCTCAAAGGTATTATATTATTGTTACAGACAGGCGACAGGCTACCCACAAATTAACAAAATGAATTCAAAACATTTAAAAATGGCACCAATTTTACTTAACAATATTTGTTAATTTAATTTTAAAAACTTAAAAAAAATTATAATAAAAATAAAAATCATAAAAAACCAACCAATTTGTGATACCAATACAAAGAAACGTCAAGTAATCACGTAGCACGCTAGAATAAAAATTGTTTTAAGAATACGCTTATAATATAGTTTTAAAAAACAAGTAGGTAAGGGTGTTAAGTAAGTAAAGGTTGTTTAAGTTAAGGCAACGATTGCGTGATTGCAAATATATAGAAATGCATCTATGTGTCATCCAAACGTAGTTGTTAGATTTATATAACAAATATAAAGTGCACTTGGCACCATTCGCAATCTAGTTTTTCAAGAGTATACTTTACTTGTATACTAACTTTGAAATTTGTTAAAAAAAGACATTCCTCTGTTAATGGGTACTACACTGAAACTATAATGAAAATTTTATTATAAAACTTACGCGCCCAGCACTTTAACTGTTATTATTGTTGAATATTTAATTTCGTTATAACGAACGTATTGCTAGTGGAAAACGAAATTATATATAATTGACTAATATAGAAAAATCGATCTAACAAAAATGTATGGATAATTAAATTTTAATAGTATTTTTAAAATATTCGTATACCCGACTGAATTAAAGTTAAGTTAAAAGAAGGAAAAATAACTTTTTTGAAGTCGGTTAAAAATATATATAGCGACATTTAATTTTCATCAGCTGTAGTAGTTCAAGGTAGGGCTATAGCCGTCATTACTCGCGATTCAATAGAAAGTGGGTGTTACGATTGTTAACAGCTGTAGACTAATTTCAATTACGAAGTACGAGTGAATGCACAGGTAGCAATCAGTATTTAATTATTAGTATTTAATGTAAACAGTTAAGAATATGCTCGAAATTCTTTCATATTCAAATAAAAGTACGATTTGAATTGTCAAACTATACACCTACAAACTTAGTTCAATTTACATGAAGTAAATCTAAAACTTAAAATGTAACTGACGCATTTGCACTAAAAGCTCTTAATTGCATAGAATTGGTTCGAATTCTTTTAAAAGTAAACCAAAGTACTTCGTGGAGATCTAATTATTACGAAAACACAAAGCTGGAATTCCTGCAAACCAGCGTTTTAAAGTTTATTTTTCTGAAGTTGATATAAAAACAAATGTTAAAAAAATGTTTATTGTTCAATTAGTTTCTAGATTATTTTTTCTAATAAATAAGCCTATTAAAAATATTTAAATCAACTTACAATCAGCTATGTTAGCTAGTCATTTCAAAGAAATCGATAAACAACAAAAAAAAAAGGCAAACAAGACAAACACTTCTCCTTTTCTTTCCTTCCTTTTATTTTGAAGCTGGTTAAAACAAAATCATAAATTAACATTTCTTAATTAAACTAGCGACTGTTTATTAAAGATTATATAGTTATAAAATGCAGCTCAACCTTTATTATTAAAATATCTTGTGTTACTCCAATCTTTATGAGTATTAAACATCCAAATTCGTCCAGCCGTTTCAGCGTGAAAGTTTGTATGTGTGTGTAAATCTATTAAACATGTACATGATACACACATGCAAACTTTAGAGTGAAAAATAACATCTATAGTAGTGCTTAATTGTAGACTGTAGAAGAAAATTTTTCAAGAAAACAAATCATTATCGGGAAACTAGCACTCGTTATATTGACGAGGCGTCATTATAAAACTACTTGAGATTTCTCTTTGATATTGATTTCTGGCACTAACGAGAATATGTTCGTGATGTTTGAAGTTTTCAGCATTTCAGAGTTTTTTATACTTAGATATATACCTATGTACTTTTTTATTTCCATTATATATATTACAATTTTGGCAAAATTTGGAGGAATAGGGGTGTGCCATGCGATATATTTGCTAATGAAAAGCGATTTAGGAAATAGTGACAGTGTTTAGGAAGTCCAAGGATATGTTCTGCTGCTGTGTTCTGCTTTAATCCCTCCAAGACCGCGGACACGCCGGCGTGTCAGTTAACTATAGATTTCATAGAACTTTAATTAATTTCTTAGAAATTTACCTGGAGGTGTTAAGTTTCTAGATTAATACGACATTAAATTGCGTACTTTTTACACCTTGGTCGATATACAACTATTGTACATTTGATTTCGGTTTGCGTGCAAGGATTTCTATAGGTAATCATTAAAAATAAAGCAGTACCATGAAACGCCTAGCTCGCGTGATAGTCAATAGTTTCAGTGATAAGTAACTGACGTTTTTGTACTAAATATTGAACTTCGTCAAAAAAAATCCCATTGTTTCAAGTTAATAAACCCATTACTTAACATTTCAATTTCGTACTAGCGACCTACCTACGCTTTATCCGGGTCTCCATAGGTACCTTATGTATATCTATACTAATATTAGGACTTGGGCCACCGAGCTCCGCTCGGAGTTTTTGGTCAAAAGTACAATTTTCTTTAAAAAAAAAAACAAAAAACTTGAATCAATACAAAAAAACAAAATAAATTAAACCTTTGTATCCGACTGGGATTCGAACCCGGACACTTATTCAATCTTGCGCCTTGGCCGCTTGAGCATGATGCTTATATCCGAGCGTGCGAAATTATATATACAAGAATTGCTCGCTTAAATATATTAGATAACGACACTTTATGAAAAAAATTGTTATTCTAAGCAGCTTATATGTTATTCCAAGTCATAGTCTATCTGTATACTAAAATTTCCTCCCAATCCTCCATTTATAATAGAACTTAATACTACCGTGGTATGTCTACTATAACACAAAATTGTTTATATGGATTTCTTTTAAATTAAAATATATTTGTTCAATTTTGGCAACCTTGGAAGGTTAAATAGGTGACGAATGAATTTGTCTCACTTCGCCTCGACACGGGTCGGGTCAGATAGGGCTTTGTTCGTGATAAATGCAACTTAGGGGACGTATTGTCCTACGCCGTAAAATATTATTCATATCCCAAGAGATAAGAGAAAGAAAGATGCACTTTGTAAGATTACTGCGTTCTTTATTATATTTAGGTAGATAAAATATTTTTTCCTAAAATGTTATCAGTAAATATGAATGGTTATTTAAATAATATTTAGTACTAGCGGTTCACCCTCGGTTCGCCTCTAGATAAAAAAAAACAAATCTATACCACAGGAACCGTACATTTTCCGGAATGAAAAGAAGCCTATGTGTTATTCTGATGTATGAGCTATATTATTGTAAAATTTCTTTAAAATATATTCAGCAGCTTTTGCGTAAAAGAGTAACAAACATGCATACATCTATCTATCTTCACATACAGACATCCATATAGCCTCACAACTTTCGCATTTATAATATTAGTAGTCTATAAAATATAAATAAATTAAATATTAATCTTACGATCTTGTGTTTAAATTTAAAATATTACATCATTTGTTCTAAAAAATAATAAGTTATAAATCATTTCAAAAAATTCATCGCAAAAATGGAGTGATTAATGAATTTTGCTTTCCTCTAACAACATTGTAGCGCTACACTGATATTCATTTTTTGTGACAAATTGAAGGGATGCTTTTTTAACAGAAAATAGAAAAATGTTTTTATTATTTATTAAATTACTATAAATTCTAAAATCTTAACTATCACTAGTCCCAAAAAAAATTCTTTGACCATTTTCAAAAAAAAAAACGAAAGAGGTACTCAAAAGGGTCATATACTTTTACATTGTATTTTGTGTTGTTATATTCGCCATGTTGTTATATAAAGATTTTTTTAAATAAATACTTTAAGAGACCCTATTAGGATGGTACCATAAATATTTCAAGAAAAATCCACCACTAAGAGTGAAATGCACTCATTTTCTTTCCATTTATTTAACAAAAAAAATATTTTAGGACATAATATTCTCAAAAGGAAGGGACATATCTTCAACAAGATTATGCTGCCTTTGTTGTACTGCATTACGAGTACTTGTTTGTGACAAAAAGAGTTCTTCTAGCTTATAAAGCTGCACATAACCTAATTCGATGAGTTCCTAGATTCGATTTCCGATTCGAGCTACTTTATTGAGATTTGGTATGAAAATAAATCAATAATAATAATCAGACATTGTGAATTTGGCTATGATACAATTTAATCACTATAGTACTTTCCACCTAGCTAGTTTCGAAAAAAAAACTTCTATAATAATATTATAGAGGTAAAGTTTGTGAATTTGTGACGTTGTAAATTTGGTAAGAAGATAGTTTGAGACCCTGGGAAGGACATAGGATACTTTTTATCCTGTAAATCATCCCTTAAAAGAGTGAAAATGGGGATGAAAGTTTGTATGGAGAATTAGCTAGGGACGAACCTTAATTTATTTTTTGACAAATACTGCTTAGCAGCTAGCTAGACAGAAAATTGGCTAGGAAAACAAATTATAATATTTTTTTCATTTTATAAAATCCTATTTTAAATTTATATTTAATACTAAGCTATATTGCTTATCTTATTCAGTGGAATAGTGTGACGTGAGAAGAATATTAACTAAAAGCAATAAACAGATTAGACTTTTATAAAATTATAGTTAGAAAATACCATCATGAAAATTATTTACCAATTGTAGACGAAACTCACGTAAAGTAAGCTATAACTTAAATTCAAATCATATTCGTCCCTATGTAGGTACGTACTAACGGTTAGTATGGAATATTTATATTTAAATATATATATAAATATTAGTATACAATTATCGACCGCCGAGAGTAGAAAATAATGTAAGTACTAATATCGCTATTAGAAATAGGGGTTAGTGGTAGAACGGTGAAAATTTATGTTTGTATGTATTTTTAATGCCGAATAATAAAAAAATTAAAATTAAAATTTTTGACCAAAAAATAAAAATTGTGGTGGACCACCCTTATCACTTAGGGGTATGATAAATAGTTTACGTCCTATTCTCAGACCTACTGAATATACACACAAAATTTCATAAGAATCACTCAAGCCGTTTCGAAGGAGTTTTGTTACAAACACTATGACACGAGAATTTTATGTATTACTAGCGACTCATCCTCGCTCCGCTCGGGTTCGTTCCTGGGGTGAGGTCTGGGAGGACCACCCTTATCCTTATCACTTAGGGGTATGAAAAATAAATAGTAGCCGATTCTCAGACCTACTGAATACGCATATAAAATTTGGTAAAAATCGGTAAAGCCGTTTCGGAGGAGTACAGTAACAAACATTGTGACATGGAAATTTTATATATAAGACAAGAAAGAAGCTACCACAGCTTGGAATAAAGTTAAATAAGATAAAAAAACGTTTTTTTTTAATTAAAACAATATTAAATACACAAATAATAATTATCTTATTATAAACATATTTCGTTACTTAATACACGTACCACTTAGGCATTTTTGACCAACTTCAAAGACAAGAAGGCACTCAAATCGGTTGTATGTTGTTTTGTATGTTACGTGATATCTTTGCAAATTGGGAATCAAATTCCATATTTTTTAATTACATAATTTGTTATACATCAAGGGCAATGCCATAAAAAAATTGTAAGTGATTTTAAATCGATGTACCTTTTTTGTAAAAAAAATATATGAACATACGAGTATGTGAAATTCATTTAGCGACCTTGTTTAGACGGAATCAGGTCAAAAATTACGTGAAAGCTATTAGGTTAAGTACAGCTTTCAAATGGCCGCTTTGTTTAACTGCATTTTAACTAGAATTAATGGTGTTCGCGAGTTTTTGAAGCAGTTGTAAAATGTTGATCACTTCGTGCTGTTACTCTTAACTTAACGAGTATCTACCAATTTGTCGATGAAATTGTGCGATTTGTATAACATATAAAAATTATTTTATCAAGAGAATGTAATAAAATTAAGCATTTTTTGTTATAATTAGGTAAATTTATTTTTTTTCTTTATGTTAATATTATAAAGCTACATTAAAACTGTATAATTATATAGAAGTGAAAAAAAAAACAGTTAAAAAATAAAAATATATCACGTCAAAGGCAACGCAAACTTATTGATCTGCCTATCAAAGTCAAACGTGTCGGGATAAGCCTAATGCATACGTTGATAATGAAGCCACAATTCACGAGCGCAATCAAGTGAGCCCTTACGTGCATTCATAGAAGCATCGTTGAATTAGAATATCGAGGACGGGCTTATATTAAGTAACACCTAATTGTTATGAAATAATTGTATTAAGAGAATCAGTAAATGTTCAAAGATATATTTTTAGTTACTTAAAAATTTTATTCTGAAAATACTTTTTCTGACCTCATTTCCTTGATACATTGTGTTATTGCTCTTCGATACAATTAATGACATTTTCATTATTCTCGAGCAAATACGCAAAAGGCGAAGTTGAGACAGATCATTAATTATTGAATAATGAGTGAAATAAGATATGTTTGTTGTACTTTGAAAGCATGAAATATAGAAAGTAGAGGTAGACTCAAAAAGTTATAGGTGGCCAGTATGAAAGAGAAGATGTGAGTAAAAGCTGTGTGCTAAAGCTATATTTTAAGGAACTTACGTAAAATTTTGCACGTCTCTTATCTATACTGATTTAATAAAGGTAAAGGTAAAGTTTGTGAATTGTGAGTTTGTGACATTGTAGGGGGTAATCTCTGGATCTACTGAACCGATTTAGATGAAATTTGGTAAGAAAATAGTTTGAGACCCTGGGAAGGACGTAAGATACCCGAAGGGGGTGAAAATGGGGATGAAAGTTTGTATGAGTAATCAACTTAGGGACGAACCCGAGCGAAGCGAGGGTGAGTCGCTAGTACATTTAATAAAATTGCAACTAAGCCGAATCTGTACATTAAATATTTTTTGGAAAATCTTATTGAAATAAATATTATTATCAATACAGAGGCCGAATCTATAGTTTTTAGAATTTTTGTGTGTCTGTCTGTCTAATATTGATGAAATTTGGTATGATGATAGATAGTTATCCGGATAAACATATAGGATACTTTTTACTGCAGAAAAATGTCTCATCTCTGAGAGATCTATACTAAACGTTAGAACCTGAGCGGAGCGAGGGTGAGTCGCTAGTTTAAATATAAAATCTTTACTTTAAGATAGCATTATTTTATATGCACCTATTTCTGCATTGGTATTGGGAATATTTAAAAAATACTTATTCAGACATATTTTTCATTGAAATATGACTTTTACAGTCCCATTTGCGGCTAATGCAGTTTAATTGAGTATATAATAGGATCAAAGGATTTTGCCGTAAAAACAATATTAGTTTTGATTTGAAATGCGTTATCGTGACGGGAATTATAATCTTCTCTAAACAAAATTTATTATTTTTAGCATAAATGTAATTTGTATTCAAATCGCATAATAATAATGTATGTAATTTACATATTTTAAATAAACATTGACCCACTGAGTACTGCGTTAGAGATCGCGTATTCACTGCCTGTCTGGGGCTCTTTACTTAATGTATACTAAAAATAATAATCATCTGTATTATTATTTTATTCTTGTTTGAAACTTAAATACGGAAGGGGAAGTTAAGTACGGCCATCTTATATACAGAGTTTACGGTTTAAACTGTAGTAAAAAATATTCACCAACCGTCTACTCCGAAAGGAAAACCCCTAGAGACTGAATTTATACTACTTAAACCCTAAAGTTGTGCGAAGCATTACATTAAGCATGTTAAAATATAGTTTTTTATTAAATATACAAAGCTTTTAAATAGATTTACATTTGAAGATTGCATCAAAAGTTTTTGTGCAAATTCTAAAATGTAACTTAATTTTACAACTTGCACTCTACTTTATTGCTATTATAAAAGAGCACGAATATTTTTATTTAGAGTACAAGTGTGATCTATAGATATGTAGATATTGAGCTTTATAATAGCTTTTATAACAAGAAAAGTAAAACAAAATTATTAGTATTCTTTTTTGTTCTTAGATCTTAAATAAAACTTATAGATTGTATAGTAAAGTAAAAGCCTGTATGTAAAGTAATATAGTAAATATAAGACGACGACTGGCACTGCTTTATACTTCGGAGATCGCAAGTTCAATTCTTGCCTAATATAAATATTGACCATACCAAAATCCATACCATGTCAACACACATTCTCTTACCGGCAGAGAAGAGAAGTAAGAGAACTATTACTATATTTGCTTTACTCATTCCATAACAACTACAGATACAAACATACAGACTATAAAGTGTTTTTAATTAATTTTACAATTAATTTGGAAATCAACAGTACCTGCGGTGGACTCTTAACGTAATATTCAGTATCATTGATGAGCAGTCGGAAATCATTTTCGAGTAGCGACTCGACCGTGTCACTGGCCGCAATCCGCACGCGTTCGTCCGCCGCTAGAGCCACTGCACGCTCTACGCCGCGGTCTTCAGCCTTCACCTTGAATTAAATAATTTTATGTATTACTAATTTAGGCTATAAATAAATTGATCTTATTATAATAAATGTAAAATTGAGTATAGAAGAGATTTTGTTTTGAAGTGAGACTTAAAGTGTAGTTGTAAATAGATCGAACAATACTATTATATGCAAAGGTATACGTTTCATTATACAATCATAATTCCCCTAAGTCTATATTTATAATAATTCCGTACAAAAATATTTTCCCTAAAAGATTATAGCCATATATAATTACTGTTAAATATTTTCAAATAGTTAAGAAAAGTACCTGTTCGAGCAGGTCACCGACGGTTTGCGACACTGGACGCAAGGTAAACCGACAGCGTTCGCGACGCGACGGCAGTGGTACAGTTATAACTGGTAGCCCCCGTCGGTACGTGACTGACACTTCTGTAACAAGAAAAAGTAACTATTAACATATTATCAAAGCTCATTAACTTCCAGCAATAAAGCCGGGCGTTAATCCTAAAAATGCACTGGAAGGTGGGCCACCACGGTGGATAGTGTACCATAGATTTATCCTTGTATTTTTCTCATAGCAGAATGCACCGTGGGATTGCTCCCACGATGCATTCCCCCTGGTTGCTGTGGTCTGCCTCGATAGGCCAGCCGTTGGGGCATTATCGTTTAGGTGTATAACTGATCCTGCGACGCCCCATCACTGTGCTGGTTCCTAAGGTTTTAGTGCATAGTACTGGTTTTTTCTAGCCGGTAAATCCCACATAACCCGTATGTATACAGGTGGTTAAAGAAGACGCGTATTTAAAGCGGCGGTAGATAATGAACAGTGAAAGTGAACAATAAAATGATGAGTCCGCTACATTATATAACTATGAAAAGAGTGCAAATATTTTTTAGGAAGTTCTAATTAACCAAAATGATTCCCCTTTGAATTTAAAAGCCAAAAGTTACCAAAAATATCTCAGACTGTCATTACTAGCCGGAGGCAGATACTTGGGCAAATGTACCGAAAAGATTTTATTTCACGCAACATAAACGTGCAGATGTTTATCGTCTCACGAACTTGTTTCCTTGCATATAAAACTTTATTCTTTTTGCTATTACAGCAGCGGTTCTTGGGTCAAACTGAAAATACCATAGCTCTCTAATAATATAACAAATAGTTTTGGGTTTTATTCCTCTGGAATATATTTTACGAAGCATTTACAACGGGCACTTATGTAATAATATTTATATGATTATACAAAAAATGGGTTTGTATATGTTTGTATATGAGTTAAATTACTTTTAAGGGCATATCAAGTTGAGTGATATACATACGCAATACTACTAAAGTATTTCTGATCGATTTTCATTGTTACCGGCCAACTGAAATTTGCTAATAACTAATGTGACATTATAGTGCAGTAGTGTACAAATTCAGGCGCACTATTTATTTCCTCAGTTTTATAGCCCGATGAGACAGGAAATCTAGAAAACTGCAGAATTGTTCAGCGTAAGACCAATGGCTTTTTGTGTTCTGCAATGAATATAAAACTACTAAAAATTTATTTCATCAGAAACTCACTAACTATATTAGGCCTCACATCCAGGAACTCATAATTAGGTTTAAAGAATTTTTGTTAAGAATTTATGTTATGTAAATATTGTTTTTCATTATAAGTGATTTTTTTGAAAGAAAAAACCTTCTTAATATGAAAATCTATATTTTTTCTTAAATACTTAATTTTTAATTTTGAGCGCACTTAATGAAATAAAAAAGATTGTTATTTTACAAAACAAAAATATTGTATGTAATAACACTACAGTTATGAAGCTTAAGGGTAATCTTAGAAAAACAATAGAAAATACTCATTTCACTGTTACAAGCTATAGACTAGTTATACAGTTTAGTTTTTAATCGTAGACAGATAATAGTATTCTCAGTCTACGTTTATTAAAAACGTGGCTGAATGTTACGACTTACGGGTATAATATGAAGTTAAATATTTTTTTAATATACGTATGGATTTCGCATTTTTGACTTCGGATGGTAATCCATACTAATATTATAAATGTGAAAGTGTGTTTGTTTGTTTGTCCTTCTTTCACGTCGAAACAGAGCGACAAATTAGCGTGATTTTTGTGTGGACATAGTTGAAAGGCTGAAGAGATTATATCATTCCCACGGGAACACACAGAATCATTTATGATCAGAATTACTTGAAACTTAGTATTAATGCTTCAATACAATTAAATAAATACGTATTTTAGCATTTTTCAAAATTCATCCCATAAAGGGGTAAAATAGGTGATGAAAGTTTGTATCAAACCTACTTTTTTAGAGATTTTGGTAGTTTTTGTGTAAGCGAAGCCGCGGGTTCTGCTAGTTTATTATAAATTTGTGCCCTGTGGATCATGCAGATGTACGTGATTAGATTATATAATTTATAGCCATGTCAGCCACCGCTAGACTAACAAGGGAGGTTTAGTATATTTAGTACCTATATGTAAGTAAATGTTCATAAAGTCAATATGAATAAAAGAATATCATACTGTATTTAAAGGGTACCATGAATACGCAATGCGGAAAAATAAATGGGAAAGTCACAAAGTAATTTCCTTTATTAAGTATAAATACACCAGGCAAATGCTGCAGAGTTTGTTAGAACTTATTAATCTGAATGTAAACGACGTTTAATTTATTTAAGGTTACACGTAAAGTACGTCAGAAAATAGGGGTTTTCAAATAAAGATATAATAGAATATATTGATTCTAATATTATAACTCCTTCGTCTCAACTAGGTTCTAATTCAGTTTTTTATTTGCCTGAGTATACGATACCTACCTGTAGCCTAGCGCTTACATGAAAACTGAAAATATTTCATTTTCTTCACTAAGAAACGGAAAATATACGTAAATCCGACTACACATGTATGGCCCGTACGCTGCAAATATATGAAAAAGCAGTATAAACTAAGGACTGGTTTTACGCTATAATCAGTAAAATTGTATAGTATGGATATTATTATCTTGTTTATTATTTTAGTATAACTATAATATTATAAGAGGTTTTTTTCTAAAATTAAGTTATATATTTTCATAATCTTATCATTTTTGTTAATTTTACATAAACATTAATAACAAGTACAACATATTTTTCCCCTTCTCACTGATGATATTCCTACCAGTAAACCCGACATCATGTTCGATGTGCCGATTGAGAATTAAATTTATGTCTCTCCGATACATAAAGCATCTGTATCTACGCTAACATTGATGGTTAGCTGGCTAAGCTCTAATGATTCGGAAATAAAACTAACAAGCAAACTTCGCATTCATAAAATAACTAAGGATTTCATACTGGTGGCTACATAAAAGCAGCCTTTTCAATATACTACTTACGTGCTGAATAACACTTCATCTCACTAACAAATCATATATTATATACATATATAAATATAACAAAACATTTCTTTCTTTTTTTAATGTTGGGAAATTTACGCATACCACCTGTAGACCTACGTACAGGTAGTTATGTGACAAGGATAGAAAACCCAGTACTACCCACTAAAACCCAACAAAACCACCAAACCCAACAAAAGCTGTGGGTTGACGCTGTCGTCAGAGTACACCACCCATCAAAGTGAGCCACCCCCTGATGCGTTTCTTGGCTTCGCGCCTAGCTGAATTTGCGGACGCAATTGAGCCTCCCCACCACGACAAGGTGAACGGACTTCGGGGAGGTAATAATTCTTCCTGTAACTTCTTTCATGTTTTTATAACTTAGAATATAACAAATAAATAAGTTTTTAGGTAAAGACTGGACAGCTCAAATATTTAACCTTGAATATAATGAACTAATAACGGGTATCTACGAGTATCATCCTAAATATACAATAGTACTACACCATGACGGTTATCATTTAAATTATATCAAGACTGTGTGAAAGAAGATTGTGTGGATCGAAATAACAGATTACTGTTTTTTGTCTTTCTAGATAAAAAAATATTAATCTGAATTATCAGAATAATATTTTTTGTCTTTAAAGGTAGCAATAGTGTTGCTTAATATTTTAACTTTAAATAATGTGAAAAATTATTATTTGCGCTTTTTAAATTACACATTATAAAACAATAATATTACTTAAAAAAATAATTAATATTATAGTTATACATATAATAATAGCAATACTAAATAATATTAATAATATAATTAATAAAGTGTTTTAAAAAAATGACATAATTACAATAATATTACAGCTAAAATTAAATAATATTGCCATATTTAAAATGTTTAGAATTAAAATCAACACATATTATCAGGTACTTTGGTGTCATTTTTGAATTTTTTGAAAACCTTTTGTAAAATTGTGGGTATGTACTGTTTGTGATATGAGTATAATGACTTTTGAGACGTCTAAAACCTTAATCTCTGCCGTGACCATAATTGCTATAAAGCATTCGAAAAGTCGGGAACCAAAAATCTAAATAAATCCGCGAAAAAATCCGAAAAGAGTTTTATTTAAAAATGTCAAATATGTATCTTCGCGTAAATCTAAGAAAATATTATATCAAAACTGTTAATCAAATAGAGCTTCTTACTTTCTCAAGGCAAATTATAGTAGTAATTTCAACAATGTTACTCTACGAGACTAATTTAAATGTATCGTATCAAGACATCACACCACAAAGAAACATCGTATTATGGTGGTACTATTAGAACTAAATTGTTGTACAATGCTTAGCGTCCACTGAATTTTGCACTTGTATGCATAATATTACAAACTAGCGACTCACCTTCGCTTCGTGCAAGTTCGTCACTAGGTATGTTTTGACGCTTAGTATAGAATAGATTTTTTTATCAAATTGTTCTTGGTACAAGTGACTGTTTTATTTTATTAAAATTTGCTCTGAAAATATATATATATATATATTTTTTGGGAATAATAACTAATCGTAAACACTTTTAATTAACTCATAAAACTCAAACAGCGCCACCTATAAAAATATAGTACAAAATTTAAATCACGGACTAATTATTCAATTATCAGTAAAATTCATTTATCACGTGACTCCATACAAATACAGTTGCCCGTCGGTGTCAACATGTAAGATACTTTTTCTCTTAGAAAATAGATCTCAAAGAAAGAAATATTATATAAAAATTAAACTATATCTACCTATATATACATTGTACATCTAAGTGTTTGTACGCTTTATTTTCACGCAGTAGTCGTGTCACGAAAGTGCTTAATTATCGGGCTACTATTACAATTAAGGCTTGTATGTCTATGTATGTCGTTTCTCCTTCACGCTAAAATAAATGAAACTTTGAGACTATCTACTCTATAACCTATACTCTATAACCTTAATATCTTCCGTGACTATGATTGCTGTAAAGCATTCGAAACGTCGGGAAGCAAAAATCAAAATAAATCCGCGAAATAATCCGAAAATATTGATTTATTTAAAATGTCAAATATTCGCGTAAATCTAAGAAAGTATTATATAGATTTTATTTTGTTCTAGCTTAGCATAGCGCCATACATGCTGTGCTCAAACACCTGCGCCGGCGTCGGACGCAGCCTGATTACTCGCTCTACTTACCCACTCGCCTGTACGTACAATCGACTTCATAATGCACAATGCTTAGAAAATGTACAATTAACATATTAATCGAGTAATTTCACTACTTATTTATTGACTAAGGGCTTTTAACGTAGAAGCCATTAGCAATCAAATTGTTTACGATAAATATGTATTTCTGTGATGTAAAGTGCTACATGCTATATGATCAAATTTCAATTTCTGGCGTAAATTTCATAAAAGTTGTTAATTTAAACATTTTTACTGGTTTTTAGTAAAAATAATAATTCCGTAATAAATTGAGCAAAAATAAATAGATAGAACATAGAAAAATCGAGTCCAATCAAGAGCCGTTACGGCAAGAAGAGGATTGAAATTGTAATTAAGCTGGCAGCTAGCTTTAGCGGAACTTAGTCCGCATTTAACGCTTCCGATGTCTAGTACAAATTAGACAAGATTTCTCTTCGCAGAATGAAAAGCTAGTGGGGTCAGGGAAGTTAATCGAGTATATTTATAAGACTTATCTTCATACAAACTGTGACCATTATTAATTCTTACACTGCGTTATATAATGCATTTGTGTCAATTTCGTATGTCAGTACGTAACTAAACGAAATATTTCTTATTTAAGATTACATATTCAAAACTGTGCAGACCAGTACAAAATAGTATTGGACTTTCATGTCTGCTAATCGTTTAAAGAGACTAACACTGCCCAAGCCACAAGTGACGAAGATTAAAGCAAATTAAAAGTGAATATTATAAGACGTATGGATGGTATTTATCAATATATGTATATCAATAATGGATAAATATATAAATCACAAGTAACACAAAAGTTAATCGACCAATAGTGATAGTATTTTCTCATTCATCGTATTTATTCAAATATGGCTATTTGAATATCAATAATTTCCGCAAAAAAACTACGAATGCGAATAAAACGACCTGTTAATAAATTCACATCCGCTTTTTCGTTTACTTTATACTTAGTTTATTTAATATGCGCATGCTGAGAGCGACGCGGCGCGTGCGCAGGCCGGCGATGTAATTGCCCTGTCACTTTCCTAATTATCGCCATACCAACGTTTCTCCACCATCTCTGTTTTTTCGTCACTATCATTTACTGGGTTGTGCAAGTATTTATTACGAGCACTTTTATTGATACTTTTGTTGATTATCTTTCTTTTTTTTTTGGTGTAATTTTTACATTATTTTTGTATTTTAAACTAAGCTAAGCGAAGAAAGGTGCTTACTAGTACAGATTCACAATAAGCTGTATGCTTAAGATAAAACGAATGGGAATTGTCTGGAGAATGGAAAGAAAATTGATGACTGGACTGTTAAATCTATTTAATCTATCAATTAGGTACTCTATTAATAACATAATATGTTGTCATAATAAACGTCATGATCATAAACTTGAGATATGTTTAAGTTTTCTATTAGAATCTAAAAGGAATATAAGATACTTATAGGCATATTTTCCACCAGTACCTATCAACATACCAAATTTCATCAAAATCTATCCAGTAGTTTTCTAGTGATGCGTTCCCAGACAGACAGACAGTCAGACAAAAATTCTAAAAACTATAGAGTCGGCCTCCTCATCGATAATAATGACTATTTCAATAAGATTTTCCAAAAAATATTTAACGCACAGATTCGACTAGGTAGATATACCTACATGAAAATGATTGCCAAGTCAATGATTAAGAAACTTTTCTTTATAAGAAATAAGTATATTATTCATTGTGCTTACTTTCAATTTGCCGTAAAATGGATGGTAAAACCCAAGTTAATTTTAATAAACCAATAGCTATCGATCATACGCCAACTTTCATACTTCACAATAGAGTCAGGCAAATAGCTTACAGGGTGACTCCTACTTGCGTTTACTGATCGCATCATGAAAAATGGTTTATTTTATATAACAAGCTTATCTTTGTATAAAAATAAGACCAGAGAGTGTATCATTTATATAAAATTTGAAGACACTTAACATACGGCAAGGAATTAAGATAAGGCAGTGGTAATAGCCCAGTGGTAACGCACTCGGTTGGGAAACCGAGTGAAGCGGGTTCAAATCCCGGATCTCGTACGTCTGATATTTTCATGTGCGAATCATTTCCAACACGATTACTACTTGTCTTACGGTGAAGGAAAACATCGTGAGGATAGCTGCATATCTGAGAGAACTTTACAAGTTTTCGAAAGTCATGTGCAGTCTGCCAACCTGCCCATGGCCAGCGTGGTGGGCTATGGCCGTGCCCAGCAGTCGGACGTAAAAAAAGGGCTGAATACGTAAGATACTTATAATTATAATTAATTTCTAAACAAGTTAAACTTTTTCATTTTCCTACTTCACTACAACTAAATAATGAAATAGTTCTAAGTAATGTTATGTACTTACGCGATACGTTTAGTGCAACATAATATGTAATACTTTACAAGTTTAGGTGAGAAAAAATCTATCAAACTCGTATGTATATTTAAAGTTAATAAATAAAATTTTATTTTCATAAAATTATTGAGTGAAAGGCTTCATAAAGAAATTATCTAGTCACGATGAACGGCCACTTTAGCGGAAATAGGAGCAATTCCACTGTGCATAAACCCGATTAATGGCGTCATTTCTCAAAATTAACCAGAGTCTCGCGGGAAAAGTACTTTGAAAGTTAAATATTTTAGCTTTATTAAAAATTTACCTTCTAGGGCAACATGCAGTCTAAATAACACATTTTTAATTAAGGTCCACATAAAATGAAACTGGTTTTAAGCTGATATTAAAATTCTTAGTGCCTTTAATAATTTTATTACTTTATTGAAAAAACTACCTATAATAATTTTCCAATTTAGTGCAGTATTTCTGCTAGTAAAAAATAACTTTACTAGCAGAACCCGCAACTTAGTTCGCGCTAAACTACAAGAACTCTAAAAAGGTAGGTTTTATACAAACCTTCATCCCCTATTCGAAATTAATGGGAATTTAAATAAAATATGGGATTTAAAATGCTAAAACACATATTTATTTAATTGTATTGAAAAGCATTAATACCAAGTTTCAAGTAATTCTGATCATAAATATTTTTTAAGTTGTATTATAATTAACGTGTTTTCCCGTGGGAATGAGATAATCTCCCGCGGTAAAAAGTGTGTCTCTCTCCAACCCTCTAACGATGCCCTCATAAAGAATCGCGCAAATCTTTAACTCTGTTTCGACGTGAAAGAACGACAAACAAACACACATTCACATTTATAATATTAGTATGGATTTGAAAAATAAACATTTTAATATAATCTCTAATGCTTTCAAAAAAAATTCCATTATATTTCATGATAAAGTTTTATAGGTTCTTTTGTTACCATCTTCTGGAATGTGAAACCTATGGACCTCTCTTGTGAAAATAGGATAAACAGTTAACACGTTTTAAAATGTAAAATAAGATTGTGACTTATAAAATAACGTCAGGCCTATTAACTCACAAACTTGACAGGTATAAGCAACGAAGATTGAAATATGGAAAAACATCGTACATTCATCAGAAAATAGGAAGCTTTAGCGCAAGTTCCGTGTAAGTTTCGACATGAAAAGTTTGTCAAAAAATTACTTTTGAAAGATATTCATAGAAAGTTTTCCTCATACATAAGTCGCAATTCTTCATCGGTAACGAGCGTTGCAAATAGCCTGTTTTATAGCAACACGTAGTATGTAATTTGTCGAATTATTTATTGATGAACAGTTAGCCGCATTTATTAAAAAGGCATAGTTATTAGTCAACTAGTAAATATATTCGTAAATACATAGATTTAACAATCGATTAACCTTCATTTTAAGCTATAGTCTTAAATTAGATAAGAGGGTCCTGTGGAAGGCTAGACGTGCACGACACAGGGTATCCTAGTGCGTGCGTCTCAGCACTCCATTGCCAATGTTTTGTTAAACAGTAATTGTTGCTAGATTAAGGAGTATATTTGTATCCATTTTTGATACTTCGAATTAAATGAAATAAATAAATGAAATAAATTGTCCTTTATAAGTACAAGTTGTCACGTCACTTATATTGAATACTAGCAGAACCCGCGGCTTCGCTCACACTAAAACTACAGAAAAACTCTAGAAAAGTCGGTTTCATATAAACTTTCATTCCCTATTTTACTCTCTTATGGGATGAATTTCAAAAAGCCTAAAACACGTAGGTATTTATTTAATTGTATTGAAGAGCATTAATACCAAGTTTCAAGTAATTCTGATCAAATCTAACACTCTCCAGCCTTCCAACTATCTCCACACAAAAAATCACTCCACTCCGTTTCGACGTGAAAGAAAGACAAACAAACAAACAAACAAACACACTTTATTTATAATATTAAGATGGATTAGCTATTACTATGTTTTATTTTGTCCACGTCACTTTCTATGTAATTTTATTATATAACTAGTTAGTGTAATAAATAATATAATTTAGTATAGATACTATTTTAAAGAAAATAAGTCTTACTTTGTGTCTTTATTAAATAATGTTATTAAAGAATTTTATTATTACAATAAATATAATGATTTACGTAAACTTTGTTGTAAGAATGTCAAATATTCATGTCTTTATTTCCTTACAGACCTTTTTCTACATTAATAAAGGATGAAGTAAAGGGTCATGATACCTTTCTAGTGTGTATTATTCAAGAGTTAAATATAGCGTTACACGGAAACTTAAGCATACACCAAGTGTTCTAAATAATTTTCAAAATATTTCATTTAAGTTTCGTTACATACATAATATGTATATTTTGCGTAAAATTATATACCCAAATGTAGTATATTAATTACCTCGATAGCTGTACATTGGCTGTAAGATCACACGACACACTCACCCGTTTTTTACGCTTTGGGAAATGCATTTACGCACACCACCTGCATACATACACGCCAATATTACCCACTAAAACCCAACGGAACAACCCCGTCTTAATGTGACACCACAGGATCGCTTACACACTCAACCATGCTAGCCTGACGGCTGCCTGCCAAAGCAGATAACAATCAAAGGTCCATGGTCCTTCTACGGTCCACTCTACTACCAGAGAATTAACCAGGAGCTACCCACAAAGTACACCGCCGCAAGCAACCCCACCACGAGACACGTCAGGGGGAGCACTCTCACTCCTTTATGTGCTTACAACTGAATTCCAATCACGCAACATAATTGATTATTTTGCTTTTGCATATCATTATACCTGTGAAAGTTCAATGTTCAATTGCATGTAGTGCATGTACTAAGAAATAACACCTCGTTAACACGCGGGTAAAGTCTACACGAACCATTTGTCATGTTCTACTTGAAGAAGCACGCTTTGCCATGCCTATAAGTGTATTTATTGTTTTTAAATTGACATTGTATTAGAGAAAATATTTTGTCCAAGCTGCTTTATTGAGTAACTAGTGTAGTTACTTCTAAATCTTTTCACAACAGCTAATATTGAAACTTGTAAATGTATCAGGATAAAATATTACAAACGATGATACGTCTATGTTACTATAAGCCCCATAAATATCTCTGAAATAAATCAAGTCAATCCGTTGATACATTATTTCGTGGAAAGACGATAAGCCAAAAAAACATACTATCACATCCTTTGCCCCGCTCCTAGGGTCATAACCTTATCGTCTTCAAATAGTATATAATATACGTCGATATAATAGAAAGAAATTTATTTATAACTAGCGACTCACCCTCGCTTCGCTCGGGTTTGTCCCTAGCTTGCTTCCCAATACAAACTATCATCCCCATTTTCACGCCCTTAAAGGATGGTTTCTGAAATAAAAAGTTATCATATGTCCTTCCCAGGGTCTCAAACTATCTTCTTACCAAAAATCATCTAAATCGATTTATTAGATCCAGAGATTACCCCCTACAACGTCACAAACTCACAAACTTTACCTCTTTATAATATTAGTATAGATGGCTGGTAACAAAAATAATTTTCTTAATACATATGTGCATATGGAAGAAATTGTTGGTAGTCTTAATTCTCTTACGCAACATAAATTCTTCAAACGATATACACTGAATAGTCCTTTTCACTGTTATATTGAATCAAAAACATAATAAACATGTAAAGGTAAAAAGTTCGCCCTAATATATTTAACGATAGTGAGCGGAGCTTGCCAACTTCGATCACAAAGCATGATGAGAATAAGTAATTTAAAAAAAGATGTTCACTGCGATCGTGTACTCCTCCGTTTACCCGTAAGATACAGTGGGACGTATACTATATAGGTGTATATTATAATATACACTTACTATGTACGTTCACGTGTACGCTGTGCGAATATCGAGTTACAAGTCCCGACATAGTCGGAGTGGTCCATATAATTAATACCGTAACAATATCTATTACAAATAGCACTTATAGTACTCTGATCATGTTTAATATCACTACATATTATAAATTTAATTTGTGTTTTAAAAAAATATTAGAATCTACTGATTTTGTATAGCTTTTACCAATATAAATGCAGTTTTTTAAACATTTCACAAAAACAATTTACCGATATGATATTTGTCAATTAAATCGGAAAAAATGGTCTCTTCTAGAGACGCACTCGAGTGAAGCGAGCGTAAGCTTAATTAGATTCGTAAATAAATATATTATCAAAATTTATAAGCCGATTTTGACTTTCATATAATTGTGTCGATTTAACAATTTATAAGTATGTGAAAATCGGATGAGAATACTATAAAAAATTTTAATAATTTTTGTTGAAATACAACCAAATATTTATAAAATAATACCTATTCTTTAAATATTTAGACAGTAAAATTACTAAATCGAACCTACACATATGTATTGTAAAGCAATACGAAAATAGCCCAATAATGAGCAATTACCTACACTAATTGTAGCAATCTAAGTTATTGTAGCATTTTGTTAAACCTTCCAAAGAAAATCCTACTTAACATATTATGTTAATATGGAAGAAACTAACACGAAATTTGAATAGACTTTAAGCCTATTTAAATATCTTAACGCAAAGTTTTGCATTTTAAATGTTTCGTGTAAAAAACTAAAAAATATATATGTATACTATTTCGCTACGAATTACAAAACCTGTAATAATTTTAATTTTAGATATATACCTACATATATTATATACTAGTCACTATCTTCAGTTTCGCTCCTGTTAAAAGATAAAAAGTTGCACTCCCAATCTTTAAAATGCGCTCACATAGTCTGTCGATAAAAAGTAAATAAATAAATATGTTGGGACGTTAACACACATCACCATCTACCACGGTAACACTCACGGCTGAAGTACAAACATTCGTGCTCATCACACAAGTGAATGCCCCCAGCGGGACTCGAACCCGCGAGCGCTGACACAACAAGTAGTGTAACTACAAACTGAGCCAAACGTGTCGTCAAAGCAGTAGCAGTAGTAGCCTATGTGTTAATCCAGGATATTAGTGACCTCAATCCAGCTGAGCATGAAGCTAAGAGATACACTGAAAGGCGTGAGGTGTACCACGCGGGTTGCTCCTGGTACTTCTCTTATAACAGATGGACCGAGGAAGCAACCCCATGGTTAGTGTGATCTGCATCGATAGGCCATAGGTGTCGTGGCGTCGTAGTGGAATGCGAAATGATTCTGTGTGGCCACATGATGACGGGGAAGTTTCGTGGAGAAGATGAGCATTGGAGAGGTTAAAAAAATACATATAAGTTATCTCCATCCCAAAATTTCACTCAAATCCCTTGATCCCTTGACCTATCAATGTAAAAAACTCTCAGAAACTTTTCTATTTATAACGTTATTAGTGGGATTATCTTATAATATTTAGTTTTCAGTAGATTGTTCTAATGATTATATTTTATTTTCATTATCATTTTAATTTAAGCATAACCGCGGGGATAACATTAGGTGAAAGTTATTTATATTCCTTAGAATTAAATAAAATAAATAAAAAAGAATTGTTCTTTTATCTTTCCATTAAATTCTTTTAATATAAATAAAAAATAAGTAGAGATAAATATAATAATAAGTAGAAGCATCTGCAAATCTACTTGGCATGCAAGGAAAAATGAAATTGCAAGAAAATTGCAACAAAGACTTATAAAATATTCTCTTCACGTCATTTCAAAAGTGCCTTAGGCAGTCTTTAATATTTTAGTTTTATCAACTAATATAAAAATTTCTAGATAAATTTCCATAATGATTTGGTATATTATTATAATAATTGTAATTTTTGTTCATTCTATTTGTAATGGACGCGCACTTCCTATAAAATGTAAAGAGAATAGTACTTCGTTTTACATTTTCAACCTGTCATTGATGCAATTAACCAACTTTACATCTAAGGGTAAAAGTGACCTAGTTAGTATACAAACACTCAGCATACGTGTACTCAACTGATTTTCGTTAAATCCTTTTGACTACGAAATTCTAAAAATGTAATTTTTAATTAAAAAATATATAAATAGAAAATATAACGCTTATATACGTAACGACGAACGTCTTAAAAGAATGTAGAATTTTAATATTTTTAAATGTCAGTTTCAACAACGCAATGTTATCGCAGGCATTATTAGAAGTCGAATATTTCTAGAATGAAAATAATGAATATTTTAATCTAGACTAATACGAGTATTTTAAACTAATATAGACGGTCGTCGCTAAGAATCTAAAACTTTGAAAACTGATAGCAAGCACGTATTTTAACTTGGGACAAAAACTAAAAAAGAAAAGAATATTTAAACGATAGACTTATCTGTTAAATAACTTGTATTTACTATATGTACACAGAATTACATCACTAATAATAACTTTTAAACTTCAAGCGCTAAAGAACGAATATGAAACTCGTCCTCTGAAACTTACCTAATCATAACTAAGAGAATCTGTGCGTAAATAGTTTATAAGGCACCTTAATCTTGATAAGCTTACTTACTTACGTCTTAATAAGATGGCATCACAAATTACACGATTAGAAGCTTAACGCATAGTTTCGTACATAGGTTACACGAAACGTTACGGGCACTACCGTAATTAACCTTTGAAGAGTTAAGGAAAAGTAACATGGCTTTCGATGCATCAAAAAAAGGAAACATATATTATTCATACTTCAATTATCCATACATATAATAAAATTGTGACTAAGTCGAATCTGTACATTAAATATTTTTTTTTTAATTTTATTGAAATAAACATTATTATCGATATAGAGGCCGAATCTATAGTTTTTAGAATTTTTGTCTGTCTGTCTGTTACCGCATCACAGAAAAACTACTGGAGAGATTTTGATGAAATTTGATATGGTGATAGCTGGTTATCCGGGTCAGCATATAGGATACTTTTTACCGCGGGAAAATGTCTCATTTCTGAGAAAAAATACAAAAACTGCAATGTAAAAGTATACTAATATGTAAAACCTAAGAATTTGGTTTTTGGTCATCTGAACGCGGGCGAAGCCCCGGGCAACGCAAGTTCGCAATAAATACATAACATTCAATATTATAATCATAAAAAAATAGTAAAATAGCCTTTTAAGTATTTTTAGTGCGATGACTCTATATTACGAACCATAAAGGCCACCCTTTCATTTCTTTTACCTACCACGATTTCGCATGTTTTCACGGTCTCCCCACACATTCCAAGATAAGGTGAAATTCGCACGTCTTAATCTTCCTCACTCCTTTTACGTGCCGCAAAGATTTATATTAACGATATTAAAAAATAAAATAAAAATTAAATACTTATATAGCACTTATGTATAAACACTTCTACGAGTATATTTCAGCAATGTTTTTAATTGCAATAAAAAAAATAACAAAACCCATTGATATTCATCAAATTAATCATTGTGTACAAACAGAGTCCATTCCCCTATCAAACATTTTAACAAACACTGCTTTTCCCCGTAATATGTATTTATGTATAGAGTATCTATAGAATTGAAATATGTATAGAAGTTTAACTAGCCGTCGCCCGTCCACTGTCCACGCTGGGCGTACGTAACTGTTTCTTTTGCTCTTCATAGACCTTACAGTATATTTGTTTTCGCTTATAAATGAAATATTTAGGTTAAATTATATTAAAAAAAATTGTGAATAGTGTATGGAATTCAAAAAATAAATATCCTAAAACCATCTACAGACAAACCGCGATACGTTCAGTAGTTTTTACGTGATGACGTGATAGAGGAAAAATTCATACATTTTAAAGTTCATGGCCTAGACAGTATCTGCTAGTTTACACGAAACATTACAAATTCATATAAATCAATAAGGCTTGATATTCCTCATAGATTCTGTGCAAATAGCGTCAATATTATTGGAGACCTCGCATTTAATCTGTATTAGTGAGAACCGAGTTTCAGGGTTTTGCAAAGCAAATGTATGTATGTATATATTAAGCCCTCCTTGCATTTACATATTACATAGTACGTAGTGTTAGTACTAGTCATGAATATAAACAAATATATCATGTGTAATATATCAATGTATTTATAAAATTACTTATTATTTTAATATTTCTATTAATGACCTTGTATTTTTTTTAATTCACCAAAATTATTACAGTCATAAAAATATAAGCTGTAAGAAAATAAAAACTCTCATATTGTTGCCGTACAAAATGTCAATAAAAAGGGCTGAGTGCAATAAGGGATGCTTGCTTTATTGGAAATTCATGGAGAAAAATGGGTATTAAAAATGCCTTTGCCCTTATTATGACATGGCACGACGTAGTCAATAAGGTATTTAGCAATTTAGAAAGTTCGCTTTTTATTTAGATATCTTTAATTAACACAATCTTTAGCAATAATGTAAATTTTAAATAGTTTATTAGTTTTTTTATACCGCAAACATAACGCATTTAAGGCTCATTTCACAATTCTTATTTACTTGAAATGGAAATCAAAACGGAGTGACGAAAGGCGGATGGGCGTGATTTTTCGTGTGGAGATAGTTGGAGGGCTGGAGAGTGACATAGGCTACTTTTTACCGCGGGAGATTATCTAATTCCAACGGGAAAACACGTTATAATACTATCCAAAAAAATATTTATGATCAGAATTACCTACTTGAAACTATATTATATATAAATGCTCTTTAATACATTTAATTAAATACCTACGTGTTTTGCATTTTCCGAAATTCATCCCATAAGGGGGTAAAATAGGGGATGAAAGTTTGTATGAAACTACCTCTTTAAAAAATTTTTTGGAGTTTTAGCGCGAACGGAGCCGTGGGTTCTGCTAGTATTTTTATATTAAAGAAACAGTATAAATTACTAATTGAGTCGATTACGTATTCCGATAGTAAGTGAATAAAGCTTAGCGGACAGGTAACTCAGTCGGCACTGAGCGGAGTTCTATGAAGTTTTACAAATAGAAAATGTTTTCAGAGGTGCGGTGTGGACTTGTCACTACTGATTTTACAAACTAAGCTACAACTTAACCTAACTTTTCTTTGTCTTTTCTTTGACCTTTTTATTTTCTCAACTTAAAGGTTTTAGTGACAAATTTTTGTGAGTATTCAAATTAAAATATGAATTCTTACACGTAGATAATTTACGTAATTTAAGAAAGCCAACAGACGTAGTTTATAAATTTAATAAACAAAAAATCATTAAACTTTGAACTAATATTTTGTATTTCATACTATTACCTAACTTGCTCAGAACTTAAATGGAAGCTGGGTTTGTCTCAGCACTCTAAGATAAGTTGATTTATACGAATATCGCACGGGAGCCATACATAATGGATCAGGATAAAATAATTAGAATGCCCATAAGCTATTGCATTATACAATTAGTACAGATTAAAACTAAAAACTTACAAAATTAAATTTAACGCCACTTAACTTGTCTGAAGCCCGAGTGTCAAAAAGTTTTACTTGGCGTTTCTTTGAGCCGGTTTCTAGCGTTTAAGTACTTAAAAGTTTATGTGAAGTAGTTTTGCTCTAGATTAGACCCGCCACAATATAATTACGTAAGTACCAATAAAAACCTTAAAAAAACCGACTTCCAGACACTAAAATGTAAAAAATAACTAAATGGGGGTTTTCATTTAGAATAGATACCTAATCAGATATTTTCGAAGTCGGTGCCAGCCGACGCATAGGAAATCTAATATATTTTGATACGTAAAATACATATTTACCTATTAGATATTCATATCTTAAAATATTGTCCGGTCGTTTCAGGGGTCTTCGAGTAATCGGTGAACATAAAAAAAAAGATTCCGACGAATTGAGAACCTCTTCGTTTTTGGAAGTCGGTTAAAAAGGGCATAATTAGAACAATATGTTACGACATGTTAACATATCATAAACGAGTGTTATGAGTATCATTAGCATGCGGTATCACGGACAAACATGATATTTTCTACTCATTAGGACCCTCAGGATTTGGCATGGTCAGAATGTTGATTCACGTAAGTCCATTCGTTCTGTTTAGGAAAGACACAATTTAATAGAGAAACCAGCTTCTATTGATCGCAAACTGTATGGATGGTTCCAAACAAAACATTTTCTACAAATATTTTAGTTTTTGATCCCCTTACAGTTTTATTATACGTATTTCTAGACTATTTTAGCATGTGTACAAAACAGGCAATGTGATCTAAATCCTTCTAATTTAAATTTACCCTTTAAAATCTTATTTACTACCCTTATTCATTGCTCAACAAAAACGAATCTATATCCGCATTCCGAAATAGGTACTTTACAACCGACGATTACTGTGGCACAATAGATAAATTACTCAGTACAAGATACTTAAGTCTTAATCCGTTTCGATAAGACGCTTTTGTGGTATCTTACTAATAAAATATAGAGATAAAGTAAAATTGCTAAGCTTTTTTAAGACAGAAATATCTAGAGGGTTGAACAACGGAACTAATAAATCAGTATTACAGTTTCCGCAGAGTTTTAGGAGGATGCGCCCTGGGTGGGGATTCTTGAGCACCGCTATAAGTGGCGAAATAAAAATACTACTTATACTGTTAATAATAACGTCATTTCCGCAAAATTTAGTATATTCACTATAAATATTATATACAAATAATATTTTTATATTCCCACTTGTGAAGATAGTGCTTTAGTAAGAAGTAAGTTCTCTTTTCCTCTAATCCATCATTATATTATACAAACACTAATAGATTAGAGAGAGCTACTGTATGTTCTTTGTTCTGACTTGCGATTTGATAATTAAGTTAGTAAAAGTTAGTTAACTAAATATTCGTCTATTAACCAAAAAGGAATATTATTTGGGTCAAAGTCTAAAGATAGACATGCTCATATTTAAAGCTGAGGCAATCTTTAATAGTTGTAGACTATAAAGAAATACATATGTAAGGCGGATCCATGAGCAAATTATTAAATGTAATTTTAAAAATATTAATATATATTACTGAGAGCAAAAGAAGAAAAGAAACAGAAAAAATGGTAAATAAAACTTTATCTAAAAAGAAATAAAACTCATTTGGATGTGCCCGGTATTTTTATATTGCCGAGATTCTGCATAAACGATGATCCAATTAAATGTTCATTTATGAAAGCTGAAAATATTTAATGCTGCAATTGAAATATTTTTAATTCATTATTTTAAAACTAAAGAAATTATGTGATTTAACAGAATGTTTCATAACATTTCACTATTTATTTTTAATTTTAATTCCATGTTTACACTATGTTTTTAATCAAATTGTAATTATTTTAATTTTAACTCAGCATTCGACTTAATTAAATTGTAAATAATTATATTTTACGTTGATTTCAATCGCTTGAAGTGAATTATGCATCTGCGGTTTGAGTATACCCGCACACATGTAGCAAATGACTGAATGATATACGAGTATGTATTATACCTATACATAAATATAGTTGTTTATTGTGGTATGAGTTTTCGTGATTGTATCTTATACTAGAATTCCCCGCGGCTCCACCCGGGTTCAGATGACCAAAAACCAAATTCTTAGGTTTTACATATTAGTATACTCTTACATTGCAGTTTTTGTACTTTTTTTCTCAGAAATGAGACATTTTCCCGCGGTAAAAAATATCCTATATGTTGACCCGAATAACCAGCTATCACCATACCAAATTTCATCAAAATCCCTCTAGTGGTTTTTCTGTGATGCGGTAACAGACAGACAAACAGACAGACAAAAATTCTAAAAACTATAGATTCGGCCTCTGTATCGATAATAATGTTTACTTCAATAAAAAATTTCAAAAAATATTTAATGTACAGATTCGGCTTAGTTACAATTTTATTATATGTATGTATAGATGACTTAATTTTAGCTTACCTGTCTAGCTCAGACAGCTGTAAACATGCAATGCTAAATGAGATTTTCTATTCTAAAATTTTCAATAACATTAACGAAGACTAAGAGAATAGGAAGTCGGTTATATTTCAATACTCATCCCTCTTCTCTTCTTCGTCGTTGGAAATCAAATAAAGCTATGTTCTCTACCTGATTTTTCATTTTTATCAGACTACAAGAATGAGGGAGTATTGATTCGACCTTTATTTATCCCCACACTAGTGCATTATAACAATCCGCGTAGATAGCTATCTCATCACGATGAGGTTAGTCGCTGTGACCAGCTTGGTCATGGCATTATTCTTTATATCTTATCATTGGTATTTCTGTTGTAGACATATGTAAGAAACAATTAAATAAATTATTGTATATGATAATCTTCATATTTTTTAGTAGTTTTTAACTGCCTCGGTAGTCTAGTCGCTATCATATACGGCCGCAGCTCCGGAGATCCTGAGTTCGAGTCCCGGGTCGGACTAAATTTAGATATTGAGGGTTTCTGTCAAGAAATTCTCAGTAACAGCCCAGAGTTGGGAAGTTGGCGGCGTTTTACCCCCGTGCCTCGAAGAGCACATAAAACTGTCGGTCCTGTGCCTTAATTCTCACCGATCGTGTCAAGGTATCGACCCATCGGACTTTGAGAGTGACTGAAATAGAGAGCGCATTCGTGTCTGCGCGTACACTTGTGCACTATAATATCTTCTGTGCAGTTGGCTAGTCTCAGTGAGATTGGCCGCCGTGGCCGAAATCGGTCAGGAGCAGGAGGACAATATTTTATAGTAGTATATAGTTTGGTAAATAGTTCAATTCTTTTGTTCAGTGGCTTACCGGAGTGCCGTTTGGTCACAATCTACTTCGCCAATATCGAGTAGAATGGAGAAGACATGTCATGTTACCCCCTTGGGACCCGAACTATAAATTATTGAATTTAAACAGCGTTTTTCTATTTACTGGGCTATTTGACGTTAAACTAATGCAAAATTATCGATTAAATGTTACACAAATATCTATTTCAATTTTCATAATATAATGTAAAGTTGACATGGCGAAAACTTTGAAAATGCGAAAAATAACTGTCCTACCCACTTAAACTTTAAGCACTTAGAATGAAGGAAATTGTAATTATGAATCATTATATTATATTCTTTATTGCACATTAGAGATTCAGGAAAACGTAACAGATAACATTTTCATGAAGTTTTTATTTAAAGTATCAAATATGATACCCTGTTTCCCAAGAGGACAGAATAACCGGTAAAAAATTGAGAAAAACAATAGATCTGATTAGAAATATTTTCTTTTATAATGTATGATATACGTAATAAAAATTATTCTACACAACCCTGCATGAGTAACCAAATAAAAATACTATAAAAAGTAAGTGTCTAGATTGAGTTCCAAAAAAATAATCACAGAATTCCATAACAACGAAGCGCGATCACACTGACCAACAAACGGTAACCAACATTAATCACTTATGATCATAACACATTAACAGTATAATAACAACCGTTTATTGTTTTATCTCTTTCTTTTGTATATGTTTTGATTGAGCTAGACAGAGACAGAATAACGGAAGATCTCAACGAACGATCTCTGAAGCGCGACGTCATGAGCGGTTTTCTTTTACTAAAGTGGATTGTAACACTTTACCCAGTTATCGTCAAAATTGAAAAGACTACAAAAAATACATGAAAAATTATTGAAAATTTTAAAATTTATTTTTTATGTTTATATATATCAAAGCGAAAGATCATTCACATATTATCTACGAAATCTTGAAACTGAACTATGAAGCAGAAATTTGGGAGCTTGGAGACGTCAGCTATGAATGGATTTTACGATCCGAATTGAAGCCTATCGGAAGTTTATATGAAAGTCTTATGTTTTTGCTGTTATTGTGGTTACATAAAAGCCAACTACGCAAGCAAAGCCGCAGACAACGCTAGTTATAATGAGATGCTAGTTAAACAATAAAATATTTCAAAGACGGATACAGATTGTTGATTAATAATTAACGAAATGTTGTAGAAACTCTCATAAAAATGTGTCTACTAAAACATTATTTAGAAACACTTAAGTATACTTATTTTATTTATTTATTTATTATAAAGGCTTACTAACAAAATTTACATAAAAAAATATTTAATATTATAATATTATTATATATCATTAGCTTTCTAACAATAAATGAATGGCTAACGGTAACTTTAATTAAGCCTTAAATATTTTCCCCCTACGTTTTATGTAATGTTGTGAGGTCGACTGTGAACTAACACTTAACGAAAAATAGCGTTTATTAAAACGAGATTAAAATCTTACATTAAGTACAGCCGAATTGCTTTATGCCTAAAAATAATAGCTTATTTAGTTTACAAATAATATAGATAAATATATAATAAGAAAAGTAGTTAAAAACAGATAACTATATAAAATTATATATTAAATTAATGTTATATAGCTATATAAATATATTTATCTTATCCTTTTAGAGCAAGTAATAAAATTCTTATATTAATGACAAGTTGTCTAGACGCTAACAGTACAGCCGCAAATTTGGAAGTCCTGGGTTCGAGTCCCGAGTCGGGCCAAGTTCAGTTATTGAGTGTTTCTGTCAAGAAATTCTCAGTAACAGACCGGAGTTGGGAAGTTGGCGTTGTTTCACCCCCCTGTCTGTGCGTACCTAAACTTGTGAACTATAATATCTCCTACGCATTTGGCTAGCCTCAGTGAGATTAACTGCCGTGGCCGACATCGGCCAGGACATAATATTGTTGTTTATATGGAAAGTTGCTTCGATTTTCATGTACCTACATGTTTCGATACCAACATGCCGATATTCTTATTAATTATACAAGATGTCATTTAATATTTCTCAAAAATACGGCGACATCAAAAAA
Organism: Brenthis daphne; assembly: GCA_947093115.1. Classification (NCBI taxonomy): domain Eukaryota; kingdom Metazoa; phylum Arthropoda; class Insecta; order Lepidoptera; family Nymphalidae; genus Brenthis; species Brenthis daphne. The sequence goes on along the minus strand of OX352477.1, from coordinate 25,909,168 downwards.
CCACATTAAATTATCAAATCAAAGAGTCAAATGTAAATAAATATTAACATTCAATTTGAAGATAGGTTGTTTAACATGTAAAAGGTAGACAATACAGTTCTTGCATATAATATTGTAAATTATGTACCAACTACTGATAATAATAAAGGCAAAGCCGCCATTTATATGTACTCGTATACTATATGAAATAATCCAACGGATTGCTCTACAAACGATCGCCATACGACTAATCCGTATATGAAAAGCTACGAGCGAGGTCTCCTGATATTCAGAATCTACCGTAATATTACCTTCAACGTTTTGGGTTTATCTAGTACTAGCGACTCACCCTCACTTCGCTCAGGGTCGTCCCTAGCTTGATTCCCCGTACAAACTTTAATCCTCATTTTCACCCCCTTAAGGGATGATTTCCGAGATAAAAAGTCCTATGTCCTTCCCAGGGTCTCAAACTATCTTCTTACCAAATTTCATCTAAATCAGTTCAGTAGATCCAGAGATTATCCCGTACAACGTCTCAAACTCACAAACCTTACCTCTTTATAATACTACTAGTATAGATGTAGGAAAAGGCAGGTTTAAATTAAGCCCGGGTTATAAGGGTTCAGATTGATGCAGTAAACGCCGCATTTGTTGAAGACTACCACCCAATTATTTGACCCACATTTATTGCAGAGATAATCTTGAGCGCTAAATATAGGTATATTGACTTCACTAAGCTGAAGCTGTACATATTTTCTTCTGTAAAACTAATAACTTTATGAAAACTTTTTAATTCGATGTTCATTAAAAAGCTTAATCCGAACACAATTTCCGCCGACAAAGCGTAGCATCGGAAATAAGTTCAAAGTGTTTTCGTATGTGCGCAGTGTTCTCTAAGTTGGTAGCATTCAATTATCATAACAATCATATTTACGAGAACAGCTTAGTGGCTCTATTATAAGTTTAATAGCATAAAACTGCTAGCGAATCTCTAGTTGGACCAATAAATAGAATTAAATATAAACACGATAAAGTTCTTTAGATACTTATTTCATTTCCTTTTACTTCATTCGTCCTAAATGAGAAATATCAATTTTATATTTCGTGCTTGTATTCACAAGCATTATTTTCTCACAACTATACCCACACGTATATTTTACAGAATTTAATGTTAATTATTATATTTTCCTTCGATAGAATAAAGACTTATTTAATTAAATATATTTTAAGTTTGAGTCTAATAGTGAAATGCCAGGACTGCTATTTAGAGGAATAAAATTATGATAAAAGTAATCTAGATATTGCTTATTTATATGCGAAAACTTTTTTACAAGAAAAGTTGGATATACATACATTAATAATAATATATTTCTAATTTCATGATGCAATGCCGGCGAGTCAAACAAATAAGACAACAATTTTAAAAGCTTACATACTAAATAGTTTTAAAATAAAGATTAAATCTTAAAACAATCAACAGAATTGATAAGTCATGGCCTATTCTTAACTAACGACATCTATTACACTTATTGCCCTTAATACATTACGAGATAATTCAATTCGCACAAGTATAAGACCGTCGTTGAAAACTCGGACAATTAAGAGTAATGTAACGTGCGGTATGCGTGTGCGACGGTACGTTTCACATTCACATCGCGCTCCGCGCGGACAGAACGTGGCTTTACCGCGGCACCCAGCTTAGTGGAAAGTTGCCCTTAAATAAGGGTTATGTAACCTTAGGGGTTAACCTATACAGGTTGTGTAATCTTAAGGGTCATTTAGGGTGTCGTAGGTCGTGTGTCAGTGACGGTGTGTGTAGTGGAATGGGATAGAATGGGAGCGGGACACAGCGCTGAGGGCGACGTGGGCGCGACTAGCGACCCGCCCGCCCACGATAGGAAGAAAACACATAGAAGACGAAGGTATTATTTCATTTTTGTTAAAACTGTTAGATTAAAATTATCGTTTATTTAATTAAAAGTATTATTACTTACGTATGTCCGTCCGTAAATTAAACAAAAAATAATTATATTTTTTATATTATATAAATATGCAGTTATTATAATATTATTATTATTATTAATTTAATATATAAAACAATTTTTAAAAATATACTATAGATCAATACGTCTTCTAAAGTGAAATTTATATATAGTATAGACGAAAAGTAATTGAATTGGTGCCACTGTAAAAGTTTTTTCACCTGTTGCAAAGGCCATCAAAATCTAATATTGGAATGTCATAGGAAAGACGGCCCTTTGAAATTCGTAGGATGTTTTTTGTCAACATAAAGTAAAGTATTTCTAAAATGAACATCATTTAATCTGAATTCTTTGAACAACATAATGTTTTCCCTATTGTATTAAAAGATTTATCGAGCCAATAAGTCCTTAAAAGCATTTTTATTGAATGACTACACGGGGAATTGGGTTTTTGTTCAAACACAAATATTATTTAATCTTATTTAGGTATAGGTTATACTTAGAAATAGAAGAATATAATAAATATAAAGAAGAATATCAATAGAAGAAATATATAATTCCTTCTTCTTAATCAAAGCGCTATCAATTATTGCGTTCATTTTGATTATTGACAGTAATAGAAAAGATATTCACAAGAATATCCGTTATTGTCTAGACTTGTATCCTATTTTCTAGATTATAATATGTGACACATTTCTACCAACTTTAGGCTTTTGTATTTGAGGCTCTTAATTGTGATTTCAGAGAACCGATTATAATTAATTATATAATTTACTCAAGTGATTTGATTATTGTTTACAATTTAGTGTTTCATATTTTTTAAATTTCAGTTTATAAAGTGGACCAATTATTACCATTGGAAACTTATATCGTAGAGTAAAAAAATATTTTTGCAAACAATCGAGAGCTATTCCCACGGTAGTTCACGCAGTTTCAGACAGCTTTATTGTGATATATTAAATTTTTTTCACTTAACCGCGATGTATTTTTCTCATAAAATAAAATGGCACCAGCGAAGGACATATTGTTTTTATTTTATACATTTTCTGATTAAAGTTTTGGATAAATCGGCCCTATCTTTGGAGCGTTACCTGGTTAGTAATATCGAAGAGTACTTTTGATTTTCTAAAGCTGTAATCTTATCTAAAAGTAATTTCCGACCTGCAGGTAACCTGACATAAAGAAAATTTACAATAAATTTTATGAAATTCGATCAGAACATATAACAAATAGTCTAAAAACCATCAATCATAAGCTAATAATTTTGTTTTTTCAGTACATATCTAATTTAAACCATACTAATTTAAACAGCTATATACATATCTAATGTATTATTGAAAAAGAAGATAAAAAATTACTCTAATATTTGATGTAACTTGAGACTCGTAACAGTCTCCTAATAACATCTGAATAAGTATATAAACCTCCTTAACCAATCGTATATTTGAAGACGAATGTTTCGACAGTTAAGTCCGTGTTTTCATAGTTATACTGTATGAATATATAACAATTTTAACAAATACAAATAGAAATTTCCATAGGTATAATGTTCGAGTGAAATTCGAGTCCCGAGAAATGGATCATCTCGATGTAGGTTAAGCATGATAATATAATTATAATCCACATATAGCAATTTTCTGCTACGCGAGAGAATGGAATGTTAGCAGTCAGTCCTCTGTAGTTATCAATCACTCTTTGAATTAATTAATGGTATAGGGACGATAGATTTATACTCTGTAAATTATTACGTATAAACATAAGAAATTCCTAATTATAGGGTAAGACAAGATAATCTATACTAATATTATAAAGAAGTAAAGTTTTTGAGTTTGTGAAGTTGTAGGGATAATCTCTGGATCTACTGAACCGATTTAGATGAAATTTGGTAAGAAGATAGTTTGAGGCTTTGGGAAGGACATAGGATACTTTTTATTCCGGAAATCATCCCTTAAGGGAGATCCCTTGAAAATGGGGATGAAAGTTTGTATGGGAAATCAAGCTAGGGACGAACCAGAGCGAAGCGAGGGTGAGTCGCTAGTATATTATAATTTGATATTGATCTAAGGATTTTTAGTACAGATCCAATCCAGAATCCAAAATATTCTCGTGTAATAACAAGGAAAAATTTTGGATGCTTACTAAGACTATGTTTGTGATTTGTGTGACTTTTTGTAAAAACAAAATATATTATAGTACTTTATTTTGATTAATAATTCTGCCAAAACAAAATGTGATTTACACGTCTTTGAATTACAAATATACTGGGCGCTTGGGAGTCATAGCAGGGGGTAACTTAATTATAATTCATTATAATATTAGTTACTTATAAGTAGTAGTATATATACGCGCGACCCGCCCTGGCTTCTCTCTAGTATAACGTTTACACATACATACATATATGTACTTACATGCACTGATGTACATATGTAGGACAAATCACCAAAGTTTCATTGCAATTGAAATGTTTAAGAAGTTACAAACAAACACATAAACATGCATGTTGTTATTTATATAGATATTATCATAAAAGGTCTGCTATTATGCTTATAATGTGATGACGGAGAAAGCTATATAATATATAACTAAACATCAAAATTATACATAACAAATCCTTGTTGTCTCTGGTCTTTAACAGATATACACTGTGTATGGCATCAAAGGTTTCTGATACTGATATACAAACAATGGTTTCTGATCTTCTGATTTTGCACGGGCTGATATTTATATTTATCACTAGCAACCTACCCTCGCTTCGCTCGGGTGCGTCCCTAAGTACGTTTTAATTTTTTTAGTGGAACCCTCATTCTTTTTCTAACATGAAATTAGCCTAAATTACTACTTATAATATCAGTTATCTACCAATGAAAATCCTGTCGAAATCAGTCCAGCTATTTCGGAGGTTAGCTGGAACAAACGTACAGAAAAACACACTTTTTTTTAAATATGAATTTAGTAAAAAGCTGTTATTTTGTCATAACAAACCGACGTTTCAATTTTATTCATCTGTATATATAGATGTATAACGCGGTCTAGTTGAGACGAAGTCCCGATATTGGTATATTGACGACTACATAACGGTATGGAATATATAATACGATATTGTTTTGTATATCTACTCCGTTAAGAAAGCGTGAAATAACAAAAACTATTTTAATTAGTCTTATCTATTCATATAATTAAGCACTAACGGGGTCATAGTTGTAAAAATTATGTTTTGGTGATGCAATAAAAGATAAGCTAGTATATAGTTTTCACTTATATTGCCATTTGATTTTTGTCGCCATTAACACACATCACCATCTAGTTCCATAGTAAGCTACGACGCTTGTGTTATTTATGGATACCAGATAGTTAATACACTATACAGATATAACTTTAAATACATACATTCATACATATTACAAATATAAACACCCACGACTGGAGTACAAACATTCGTGCTCATCATATAAATGAATGCCCCCAACGGGACTCGAACCCGCGACCGCTGGCACAGCAAGTAGGGTCACAGCAAACTGTGCCAAACGTGTCGTCACAAAAGTAGGCATCTTGTAAAATGGTTGCTAGTAAAAAATAGGCACGTACGTATCTTGCAAATAAATAAAACTGTATTATCTAAGACATCAAAATTCACATCTTAATGACTCTGTTATGCGTCTTGGCGCAGAGAAACGTAGACCGTAGTAATAATTTGAATGAAGTGGTTTCTAATTTATTTCTCAACTAGATCAGTTAGACGGATTGGGGGGCGATAAAGCACTTATTTTTACTACTAAATTATTTACTTACTTTTACTTTTGCTTGCATACTTCATTCATATTTACGATATTTCTTGCAAAAAGTAAATATTATTCGTAATATCATCTTTATAGTTGAGAGTCATAACACAGATTCGTGCTAGTTACAGTTCTTTATCATACCGATGTAGAGACTATCTTTATAATGTACTAGCGACTCACCCTCGCTTTGCTTATAGACATACATACGTTTTAACGGTTAGTATAAAATACAAATCTTTGAATTTCTCGGCTTTTCCGTACTATAATATGCACGTATTATACATATATACCTTCCTATTGAGTAGCTCTATCTATTGCTGAAAACTGCATTAAAATCCGTTAAGTAGTTTAAATGATCTAATCGAACAGACAGCGGAAGCGACTTCATTTTATACTATATATAAAGATTTTTACTAACTTGTCGTATCGCTCATGTTTTAATATAACTCCTTATGTATTTAATTATCAACCATCACCTTTCACGATTATTTTTTGTATGAAGTGATGTAATAATCTTTGAAACTACTAAAATATTTTTTATGAATAGATAGCGTCATTACTCTTGCTAAAATTACACATATGATACATGTATACTCGTATGATATGTATGATTGATGCACATATTTTACACAATGCGGCAAAATGATCTTTAACCGCTGTGAATGATATATAAAAAGAAATAACAAAAAAAAACTATTTTCAAAAAATAATTAAATAGCCTTGATATAGTAAGCACATAAAACACCCTAAACTATATTTTTCTATGAAAAAATATCATCCGATCTTTGTATATACAACCTGTATCAATATATTTTGTCCCGAACGTATTAATCTATGTATACTGATATTATAAAGAGGAAAGATTTATTTTTTGTTTGTTTGTTTGTTTGTACCGAATAAGCTCCGAAATTATTGAACCGATTTAAATGAAATTTGGTAAGAAGACAGTTTGAGACCCTGGGAAGTGACATAGGATATTTTAAATCCCGTAATGGTGTAAAAGTTTGTATGGGAAAGCAACCTAGGGATAATTCTTTAATAGAAATGATGCGAAGAGTGAATCTTAAAAATACCGTGTTACTCTATTAGGTACCATGTGAAAAGAGAAATAAAAAAAATATTTTTTTAATCAAGTGCGAGTCGGACTAATAAATTATGTCATAATATTATATTTTGCTAATCGCAGTGTTTTATCTTATCATACCATTATCATTATATGTTTTAGTGATGAAAAAAATTCCCTTTAAAGTAATTACTTTTAACCCCCCATATTGTGGATGAAATGTCTGTCTGCAAAGCAATGTCTTTAACATTTTAAGCGAGAATAGAAGTTCTCTAATAAAATAACACTGGAAAAATTTAAAATATAGTTATCCAAAAAAATTAAAAAGGAAGTTAAGAAATTCAGTGACATGTATTATTCTCATCAAGTGTAGTGGTTTCAACGCGCTAGATTACACTTAAGCTCACTCGTTATAAAAGGCTTTTGACTCCAAAAGACGCTACAAAGTAGCACTAAAACTAAAATGTTTGATGCTTGTTTCTTATGAAACTTTTGTGTGTTTAGTGTTGTACGAATAATTGGAGAAACAAGGAGAACAATACTAATTTAATATTACCTGCAAATCAATTAAATCATGAAATACAAAGTGATCTAATAAAATATAATTATTTCCTACTGTGCAGTAGACGTTATAATGCACGTATGCGAAAAAAACCCAAGTGGTCTCTTTATTTCTTTTATTCTTAATCTCCAGTGGGACGAACTTACGACACAGGCCCGGGGATAAAACATCACCAATTTTCCAACACGGTGCTGTGACTAAAATTTTTTTCATAGAAAAACCTAATATCTGTACACGGCCCGACTCGGGAGCTGAACCCAGAATCTTCAGATCTGCAACCATGCATGCTAACAAGCCCGTTAACACCAAAACAGACTTAAAATATAATACGAGTATACTAGGTAGGTAATGACCTGTGGTTTGAATCGTATTAACTATGGTTATTCACTACCCATAACATCTATTAATTACCAAGATTATGATTAAATCGTGGTAGATATCAAAGGGATTATATATTAGTTAAATTATGCTCGAGGGCATGGAAATTAAAGCTTTAATAATTTTACCATAATATTTTCTATTATATTATTAAAAAAAATATAACTAAGCTTCTACATATTAATATGTATATTTTTATCTTTACTAATAAAAATATTGCACATTCATATGGTAACTAGAAAAGAGTGACTTTATTGTACATAGAGAAATGAATACATATATTTATGAAGATACAAACAAACAAACAATACTAAAACGAATGAAAACACATATTTGAAATCAAATAAAAAAAGTTGGGTTGATATGGGTTTATTAACTATAACTGATCTTTATTCGGATTGGATAGTGATCATATCAAATACACTGACCCGAGTTGAGACATGAGCAGAAATCAGAATGCCTAAAGTCATTATAATATTATCCCCAGAGGGATGTATTTTTTTTTCAAGACGACATAATATACTGATAGAAATGTAATACAATATGAGATGTATAGCGATGACCTAGTTGTCAAAAAATATATGAAAATTACCATTTTGTGTAAGCCTTTCTTAAAACTTTACTAACGGTTTTGAAATTATATTGTATGAGTAGAATTAGCTAGCTGTATTATATAGAATTAATTAGCTAGTGCTAATCCATATTAATTTCATACGGTTATTGAACGATGCAAAAGTCTAAGCCACTTTTAATATGTTTTTGAATAATATTCTGTGATTACCCACTATATTCCAGTAAGGCTGAATAGATTTTACCCGAAGTTTACTGGTAGATAGCTGGGCCTGACGGGCGACGAATTTAGATAAGTTTGTTAAATCACAATTAATCTTATTCAATTGTAAAAAGAGATGAGGTTTAATTATCCATTCCACTCCATAAATAATTCCTGAAAATCCATAAAAATCTTTTTTTGGATTTTCTGGAACAGGTAAGTGAAGGCCAAAGAGAAAAATGTTAGTAAAAACATTTACGTGCTTGTATAGATCCTGCAACCTTCACAGTAGGCAACACTAGTTAATGAGCTATGATATATAATAATCATCATTAAAAACGCAACTTAGTCAATATCGGATATGGGTAAAAGAAGTTAATTTATACGCTAATTGAGAAAAATATTCATACTTCATTCTTGCCTAGAGTGGCTGTATATAAAAGAATTTATTCCAATGTAGTTTAAATAAATATTCTCTTTAAAAACAATAAAAGTAAACATTTAAAATCAAATATCGAGTATCCAAAAACATGATTCACTTAAAATAGATATCGGTGACTATGTCTTGAAACCGATGCAGCAAACACTCGTGCGAAGTTAAAATGTATACTTCACTATCATACTAACTTATCTCTAATCGATTGCAATACCATTTTCTCGTGAATCTATACCTATAAATAAAATTGAAGAGTCTATCTGTTATTTCAAAATAGCTGTCTCATCATATAAGTTTATAAGGTTATTTGGCGGTACATAAACAATAGAAAAAATCTCTCAATGTTGGGTAAACAATAAGTATAAGTAACTAATTTTCCTTAAAAAAAATCTTAATTTTCTCTATGTAATGAACTAGGGACTAACCTTCAGTCCGCTCGGGTTCTTCCCTACTTAAGTTTTAACGTTTAGTATAGACTTCTCAGAGATGAGATATTTTTCCGCAGTAATAAGTATCCTATATGTTAACCCGGATAACCAGCTATCATCATACCAAAATTTCATCAAAATCCCTCCAGTGATTTTTCGTGATGCGGTCATAGACAGACAGACAGAAAGACACACAGACAAAAATACTACAAACTCTAAAGTAGATTCGGCCTCTGTATCGATAATAATATCCACTTCAATAATACTTTGCTAAAAATATTTAATGTACAGCTTCGGCTTAGTTAGAATTTTATTATATGACGTATAGATCAATAAATACTTAGAAGATCCACTGTCTGAAACAAAATACCTTTATTTCAAATGCATTGTTAAAGATAGAAAAAATACCTGAAAGATAATTTAAAACTAGGTTAGTGAATTCACTCGGAATAAATTTCAATGGAAATGAAAATGTCTAAAGTAGGAAAGATTTATTGATATATTCATTTGGGCAGTGAGTTCTCTGAATGCATTTTATTTAAAAATAATATCATTTTTCACAAAGTTTTTGCTGTTTAAGTAACAATATAATAAACAACTACGTACAACATGTTTTTGTCAACGGCAAATAGACGCTCAAGCGACAATTTAGCACAAACTTTTATTATACGAGCTTTCACTGAAATTTTATGGCGCAACACGGACGCTTTTCAATTTACGATTGATATGTTATATACTAGCGATCCGCCATCACTTTACTCCTATTCTCACAATTCGTCTATAGTACCTACTTTATTTTTATTTTATAATAATAATGTCTTCCTGACCGATTTTTGCCAAGGCGTCATATCTCAGTGAGACTAGCCATCTGCGCAAGAGATATTATAGTCTTGTACACAAACACAACTGTACTCCCTATTCCTTTCACTCTCAAAATCTTATGGGACCACAATTCAACTTATCTGATTTGAGACCAGGCGCAGGGCCGACGTCTTTACTTACTCCCTGAGGTCCCTGAGGTGCCGCAGATTACATATACATAAGAAGTAGTCGGTGTTACGTCCAAAGGGATGTAACACAACCAACTTCCTAACTCCGAACTGTTGCTGAGAGTTAACAGAAAAACACAATCACTCTACTTGGCTCAGCTGGGTACCAACCCAGGACCTCCGGTTCTACAACCACGCATGCTAGCCAATAATAGAGCACCAAAGCAGTCAATTGTTTTTTTTCTGATACAAACTTCACAATATACTTATATTGCACAAGAACAATTTTTTTTAATTTGCTAACTTGATAACTTAAGTTGCTTCTGATAATTACGACGAGATTAGGTATGTTACGGGTTTGTTATCCACATATTTTTTAAATAAATTAAAATATTTTTAATATACAACAGAAAGTTACAGTATTTTTAAAAATAAAATTTTTAAGGTGCTCATGTAGAAGGAATAAAATATTTCACTAGCATTGACGAAATAAGTTAACGCGACAATTTTCCACAGCTCGTGTGCTCTCAACGAGATTCGGGCAAAGTTTACGAGTCGAGCTTCAATAAAACAGACTCATCTCCACGTACGGTTTACTGCGCATAAATAAATATATTAATTACTAGTTTTCCCCGCGTCTCTACTCACGTAGTGGTTACGTCGTTAAAAACATCTCTAAGAAGTTAATTCCATGATACAAGTCGCCTATCCCTATTAACATTGTCGGATGTGAAAATCGGCAACTTTACAGAAGAGTGCGTCAAAGTTTGAATTGTTGATATTTTTTTAAATGTACAAGTTAGGTTAACAAAAATTACTTGTGGCTATTTTAAAAACTACTCGTAAAAAATATTTTTTTGTTGCAGCTACTAAAAGAAGAGACTTTTTAAGAGTGATTAGTGAAATAAAAAGAAAATGACAAATTTGCATATCCGACAATGTTAATAGGGATAGGCGAAGTTATCTCTATGACTAATTTCACTTGAATCATTTAAGGCGTTAAATAAAACATGAAGAAATAATAAATAAAATTTTTCTCTTTTTTTTTTTGTATTTTTCTCTTTTTGTATTACGTTTTTATTGTTTAATCCAACTAATGATACACAGCAGTTGTTCACAAAAGTGATAACTACAATCAATATTATCAACAACTTGTCAAACAAATATATGTACAATGTACATAATATCCGTAACCGCTACCATCTAAAATGCCGCCATTGATAGGCCCCCGGAAGTGGTAGCCCAGTGGTAACGCGCTCGCTTGGGAAACCGAGTAAAGCGGGTTTATATCCCAGGTTTCGCACCTTTGATATTTTCAATATGCGAATCACTTCCAACATAATTACCACTTATCTTACGGTAATGGAAAACATCATAAGGAAACCTGCTGAACTTAGCAAGTTTTCGAAAGACATGTGAAGTCCGCCAACCCGCACTTGAGCAGCGTGGGACGTTAAAAAGGGCTGCAATACATACATGATAAGCCTGGAATACTTTATGAATGATCGTATATTATACGCTAGATTATACCTACATATCGTGAACTCCGTAAACTGATATCTACTCATATTACGATATTGTAATGTAATATTAAATATTTAAAACAAGTAGTTCGAAATACCCAGCACGACTGTACCTATCAATGATGCCCAGACATCAGAGACAATTTGTAATGTTAGTATATTTCGAAAAGTAACCAATATAAAGAATTAAACAAAGAAAATAGTATACATTTTCTTCGACTTAACTTATATGGACTTAAGTTATATACGAAGTATAAATATGTATTGCACAGTCTTCGCGTCCACTAGCGATTATCACTGGCTCGCCAGTACAGCGCAATTGGAGCGAATCCTAACTGGAACTACGGAGAGCGAGCGCCGTTATCAAGTTTTTAGATTCCATCCATATGAAATGCATTTAATAACGTCGACAAAATTTCCTAACCTAAGACTAGATTAGACTGCTATTATAGAGAGATTAAAAAGAGATTTTTACTATAAAGTTTGGGAGGTTATAATTTAAAGGTATATACATATAGTTTAACCTTAAGTACATATGTTAACACACTTTGACATGTGTTTCATACACGTTCCACTGTACTATATAAAATACACTGTATATAAAATATTCTATTTAATTTATATATGTAGTCGAAAAGTTAATATTTTAACATGTTTCGGTAGTCTGTTAAGAAAACACAATAAGAATAAAGAATCACGAACTATTTTAAACATCACTTTACATTATGAAAATATGTATTAAAATTCATCATTCAAGAAAAGGAAACGTAAAAGGAACCGGAAACTGTAAAAAATATAACATAAAACATAAAAAGAGTGAACGAAGCAACGAGTTGAGAATAATATAATATAGAGCTCATATACCTACCGTTTATAACATTTTTATTTCTATAAGTTTTATTTTTATTTTCAGTTAAGTTATAATTATGTAGCCATATAAATACTGGAACAAAATAAAAGTTCCTTCACATTGTGAAACAAATAAAATTATATTATACAATACGTTTTCACTGCACACGTAATAAATCAATCTTCTTATTAATAATGTAATTTAATTTTTCGGTTGTCTCGTTCTCTTACATAATAAAACGTGAGCATGCCTTAATTTATGATCCAACATTAAATGTCTTAATTTAATAAAATTAATAAATTTAAATTTGGGTGAAATGCGATAGCAAAATTGTTAACTCGAAGGTAACTTTTTAACGTGAATTAAAAAAATAAGTTAGTAAAGGCTAGAATATTTAGGTACAAATTGGATTGAGTCCGTATAAAATAATATCCTTTCAAACAGAGATATATATTTTTATCTGAAGATAAAAATATAAATAGACATATTATTTAATTTAGTAAATTAATAAATCATGAATCAGAATCAGAGAAGACGTTACATGAATAAGTTGGACTTTAAATATATTTTTTCGCACTTTATGTGCCATCTTTTTTTAGGCCTTATTAATCTTAAGTGATACATAAAGCTTGAAACTAGAAACTAACTACTAAAATAAATAGAAGTTATTTAACTTAAATATTACTTCTGCCTATAATAAAAAAATAGATGTTTGCAAGATAAATACTAATTTGAAGTTAGCAGCAATTTGCAATCGAAATATCATCGTAACTCAAACGTCCGCTGTAGGTGCATCAACGGTTCGTGTAAAAAGTGCGCAACGAAGCGTGCGAGCCTCTCGCGTTTCTCCACACTACATTTTTCTACTGAGACATATGTAAACGGCTAAATCGTTTCACGCTAGCTAAACATCAAAATAATAAGATTAAAATTAAATTACCTATGTAATTGTACATATATGTGAAAATTACATAAATGTTTTGTACTATATATATATATATCAATATATATATATATATATTGTATAATATTTATATAGACATTAAGATGGAAATTGAAATTATATGCATATATATTTTTTATAGATCTGAAGGATGTTCTCGTGCGCGCCAATTCAAAAAAAAGAAAAGATTCTTTTAAACAGCAACTACTTCAATAGTTGGCCAAAAGGCGATTGGAGTTTTAAAACTTATGTTATTGTTTATTTTTATTACCTATATTTAATATAGAAGAGAAGATATACCTTTAAAATGTTCGAGTTTATTGATTGCCTTGAATTGAAATTGAATTTAATTATGAACAAACATCATGATTCACTTAGAAATAAGTGTCTTTTTTCTTAGTTTGATAATAGGCAATATTACTATTAATAACAAGAAAGCTATTTTTTTATAATTTATATACGACGCACGCCCGTAATTAAACTTCATCCGTACTTTAAAGGTAGAATTTTAAAGCTAAAAACTAAATGAAAACTTCGCCCATAAACACTGTGGAGTCCACCAAAGCAAAAGGCCGTGACAATCCAAACTTTTACTCGTTTCTCTGAAAAAAATATAAACGTCTCTGCGGTTAAATTTCTGACTGAAAAATATTTGTGAACGTTTTGCCTGATTGTCGTTTTTTAAATGTCAGATCCTTGGATTCTTATGATACAACGGTGAGATTGAATGTCATCTATAAATAGGTATATAACGGCTACATTAGGATACTACATTATTTTTAACTAGCGACTCACTCTCGCTTCCTTCGGGTTCGTCCCTAAGTACGTTTTATTTTTTTGAGCGGAACCCTAATTATTTTTCTGAAATAAAAGTAGCCTATGTTACTCCCTATAACATCAGCTATATTCCAGTGAAAGTCCCGTCAAAATCAGTCCAGCCGTTACAGGGATTATCCGGAACAAACAGACAGACAGACAGACGAAAATTTAAAAAATTGTGTTTTTCTTATAAGTACCGTATATAATTTCATATGCATTTAGTAAAACGCTATTATTTTGACATTACAAACAGACACTTTAATTATATTTATCTGTTTAGATAAATGTTATATCAAAAAATTTAATTTTGATGCAATATTATAAATAAAAAAAAATATATAGCATTATGATTGCTGTAAAGCCTTCGAAACGTCGCGTCGGGAACCAATAATCAAAACAAATCCGCGAAATAATCCGAAAAGATAGTTTTATTTAAAATGTCAAATATTCGCGTAAATCTAAGAAAGTATTATAGCATAAAATTGTTTGTTCCATTAATTATTTTAGTCTAACAAAGAATATACAGATATAAAAGCTTTCTTTATATACCTTTGTTAGTATATAAAGGAATCTTTCATTTGTTTCTTTGGTATACGAAAGTTTGCACGAATTAATCTCATTACTGAATTAGACAATAAAAGGAACTGGTGTACATTCGCCATCACGTGCCGACTGCCGTAGTTCCGATTCGGAACAGATACAGAAAAATAAAGTTGCTAAGAAAATACCTATTCAAACTTTTACATAAAAGAAAAAAATCTTTATACGTATCTTTTCAAATGTTTCTAGCCATTACTACAGGCAGTACCAACGCATGAAGCTCGCTTTATTTTTATTTATTTTATTTAATCATTTATTTCAGGCAATATTTACAAAAGGATCTTAAAAATGTAAACAGAGGCCCATAGCTTGATATGCTATGGGCCTCTGTTTACTCGTATGAGTATAACTTAAAACTGTAAATATGTGGTACCTCCAAGCATTGAGAGACCAAGTTGTATTTTTTTAGTCTCACCACAAAAATGAATCTAAGCTATACAAAAAGTATATACTAAAGCAATTTTATTACTTCGCTTAACTGGTTTCATAATATAAGACAAGGAGAGAATATAATGAAGGAGAAATAAAGAGGAAAGTTTGTTAATCCAGATATTCCATTCCGAAAAATTTAATGAAATGCATATTATTCTATGTGCAGACAGAATTTTAATTACTATTTACATATAAACAAGATATTGGAATATAAAAACAATTAAAATTTTAAATTATATACAACAAAGACAATACTCCTCTATTTCAGACTTGCAACTAGATGCAGTTTGCAACGTGTGTACAGTTTAGCAACTTCTCGTTGTGAAATTAATATTACCTACACACAGCGAATAAATGACAATTTAATATCGTCAGTTTACTTCGATATTGGCTAAATCGACATTTTCAAATCATTAAATGTAAATAGATGTAAGCTATACATAACGGACGACTAATGTTACTAATATACGAACAGATACGTAAATGAAAGGATGCTCTTGTTTTTAAATGATAGTGCTATATTGTTCCTAACTATTAAGTTTATTAATATTATAGAATTAATATTGTAGAGCAAATGAGTTCAAAGATATAAATATTAATATTTTAAATTAATGAATGGAATATTACGAAAAATAAAAATTCTTAGTGTCTTTTGTCTGACAATCAAACACACGTCCGATAAATGGGATGATAACAAAAATATATTATTCGTCCAACCATTGTCGGTTTCTGATAAATAACTGCGACATTTTTTGGAAGACTTTTAATTTTTAAAAGTATTGTTAGTTACATTAAGCTCCGAATACACATAAGACACATGAACTTAACTTAAAAATCTTTATAGCCTGGTAGATAAGAAATTCTTGTTTTTATGATGCAGAGACATTCTCCTAAAAATTACGTTTTTAGCTCCGCAAGTTGAGGCTCTTTTCTTTTTTACATAAAAAAAATCATGGGACGAAGTCTTATAAAACTCAATAGGTTGGGGTTTCATTTTTTAGCTCGATAAGTTAAGAATTTTCTTTGCACATAGAAAGTCCTGGACCTAAAAAACAATAATTTTAATTTGTATACGAGTACGACAGACCAGACGACGCATACATTCATGACAAACCGAAAATAGCCAACAAACAAAATTATCGGACGAATAATTACATCTTAATTATTCGATCGATGGACGACTAGTGCCAGCCATAAGAATTGCAATATATTTTATTTTCTTCTCTAAGCTACGAGTATTACATTATTTGGGCAATACTTTAAAAACTCGAACTTAGATTTAAAAATTAAGTAAAATTCTTTCCAACACATTCAACTTAATTCATTTATAATTTATTTTAAAATATAAATAAAATGTGTACAAATAAACGAGAATTTTGCACCAAAAATTATCGTTGAATCTACATTAAGTAAATTACAAACCCTAGAGATGGCAATTCCCCACTCGTGCCTAAATTGCTACGAAGTGGTGGTTGACATGACACGAGTAGGTTAGGTCGAGATAAGACAAGTGTTTGCCATGTACAGGTATTTATCAATTTCGGACTAATTCTCCCTTTGTTACATTTTATGACAGAGATGACATATTTTCCGCAGTAAAAAGTATCTTATATGTTGACGCCGGTTACCAGCTATCATCATACCAAATTACATCAAAATCTGTCCAGTGGTTTTCTCGTGATGCGGTCATAGACAGAGAGACAGACAGACGAAAATATAAAAACTATAGATTCGGCCTCTGTATCGATAATAGTGACTATTTCAATAAGTTTTCAACAAAAATATTTTATGTACAGACTCGACTCAGAATTTTATAATATGTATTGATATATTAATAGATTTTTAAATGATAATTTGACAGCTATATCTACATTTTATACGAGTCCATTCATTTTAAATTAAATTTTTATTTCACCGCAGTATTATCATATAAATCATTGCTGGCTGGATATCAGCTATATTAATTATTCTGTAAAGTCATAAATAAGAAATAAAGAAAGTTATTTTAATCAGACGCATCTAAAAACTAACTTATAAGATTCTTTACCGTTTTACATTGTATCAAAGAGTATTACAGAATCATTAATCAGCCATTCGCCAAGTTCTAAAGAATTCTTTAACTTGAAACATATTTGCTTTTGGATATGTTGTGTTGTGCAATCTATACCGTCCACCGCCATTTTTTATCTTGCATCTAATTAGCCATAGCAATTTTCTTTGGTAATGGTATGATTTTCATCGCGATAAAACATGAACGAAGTCGTAAAAGTGAGCAAGTAAGCAATAAACACTCTAAAATTTAAAAAAAATTGATACTCAATTCTCGAACGTAAACAAGGTTGCCGCTGAGTCAAAAATCTTCTTTTTAGTGTGTAAAAGTAAAAGTTAACGTAATAACAAAAATAAATGAATGCATACGTAGTAAGCAAATTCATATTATTTTACACGAATATACATATATTAACTGTACACGCTACCGCTACAGTCAATCTTATAAATTAATTTACATATTTATTCGATTTTATGACAAAAAGTACTGAATGTTGCTTCAAAACGAAATCGAATTATGTAAATACGCTCAAGCTCAAACTTCCTTTAATACTGTTATCATTGTTCAATTTAACATTTTTGTTTGTACTATGTTTTTGTAACGAGACTTAAATATTTGGCTATAAAGATTTGGTTTTCACATGAATAATATTTTTAATATTTTTTTCCTGCTAGTACTGTATTTAGTCAAATTCTTAAAGAATATTTATTATAAGTCGTAGATTTATTTTAGTCATACGGATGTACTAATGTTTTTTTTTGCACATAATATAGATTACCATTTAATCAAACTCACATTTGTCCGATTTTTTATAATAATATCGCTAAAATTGTAACAATCAGCAGCTTGAAATATTTATTTAAAATATTAATTGTCAAAATATTCAATATATGTACTTCGGAATAAAGACTTCGGAATTATGAGATATTTTATGTTACTGAACAGCTAATATGTGAATTAAAAATATACCTGTTTCATTTTAATCGGTCGAGTAGATCTTAAGATATATCTTAAGCACTTTGATCCACAGATATCAAGTTTACTAATAAGGATTATGAAACATAAAAAATTGCAGGCATCCAAATACAATATAGGCTTAGCAAACCGTTGATTTAATCAAATACGATTGCATTTGACTATGTACCATGCTGGATGTTTTTTTTGGATGGAACACTACCACATAATGCATATTAATAAAATAATTTAACAGGAAATTAATTATAATTAATATATATAATACAATGATTAAACTATAAATGTTCGCTTTCATACTTCTTGTTACCTACATATATATTATTTTATTAACATGGTTTTCTAGTAATTAACTAGGTCATCAAAAATTTTAAAAGTCGATATCAACCTACATACTTCTAACTGTCATATCGATTTTAAACTCAAAACCGAAATTTAAAATCCGGATAATAATATAATAATTTAATGTCATCGAATTGATCTGATAAGCAGCCATTAAGGGGAATAGTGGAACTCTTTAATGGAATGAAATACCATACATTACTATTTTTTTAATTTTTTAAGACTATTTCTCGTATTTTCATGATCACTTAGAGTATTGGTACCTAAGCTGGGAGCGCTGTCAAAGTAAATTTTATTTATAGTAAGTCATCATTCTGTCGCCACTATAAAAAGAAAATGTATCGTTATTTGGAACTGTCACAAAAGAAACAGTTAACAGACAAGTTCTTTTTGTACTCAATAATATACATATAAAAACTAGTGACTTACCTTCGCTTCGCTCGGGTGCATCCCTAGGTACGTATATATAGCGTTTTTACCTTTAATTATTAACTTTATTATATATTATTATAAAAGTTTCATATAACTTTATTGGTTTCGCATCGCCCGCCAGTAAAACTCCTAGTCGGCATCATTTTTTCCGACATCTTCAATAATATCATCATATTTCAGCCAATTCATATAAACCCTTAATGAATTATACACCTAAGCCTTTCTCATGAATCACTTCATCTATTGGTGAAAACCGTATGAAAATCCGTTTGGTAGTTTTTGAGTTTATCGCGTTCAGACAGACAGACAGATGCGGCGGGAGACTCTATATTGTTTAGTGATGATAATTTTTATTTAACATTAAATTGAAACAAAGGAGTTTAAACAACATCTAATAATTAAGGCTGCTTTCCTAAAACGGAACGACGTAAACTTCTAGTCCCTTTTTACAAAATATCCATAATTATTGTTCACAGAAATAATGAAACTGTTAGCAAAATTGCTATTCGACAAATGAGAAAATTTATTTTTCAATATTATCCTTACAAAATAACGTTTTATATTCACAGGTTAATAGAAAAAAAATGCCTCATAACCGAAACAGTAATCAAGCGAAGCGTAAACACCCGAAGCAGAGTACCATCGTTGGTTTTAAGGGCGAATGGTCTCATTACTATCACAATGACGCCGTCATTCAGTCGTTATACGAGTAGCTTGCTTTCAGTTTTAAGCCTCGTCTTACTTTTTAACTATTTTTCAAATGTTTATTAATATTGTTGTTATAGATAGAATTCGTATTTAGCTATATTATAAGCATGTATCTTATATTATAAACATATATGTATATATACATAAAAGAAATGAAAAGAACATATTTATTAAAACGTAGTATTACACATAGGTATAATTTAATATAACCAGTTTGCTAATTAAATTAATGCAAAATGTGCATTAAATATAAATTTAAATTATATCGTGCACGCAATATTACCTCTGGCTGACTTTATTTGACAAAAATAAAAATCAACGCTAACCTAAGATATAAAAAATACTGTTAAAACAAAATCAAATTAAATTATTACGCTACAATTAGAGGGCTATTCCTATGGCCTGTGTAAAGAGCGCTAGGAAATTTACTAACGCCAATTGAACAACGTGATTTTTCAGCTTCATACAATTACCATTTTATTTACGGTTTACACGAATGATATTAAGATGTATTTCCGTTCCGTTTTTGTTCTTATCATATATCAGTCTAGCAGCATCAGATCCCACAGTAGGAAGAGATCTAACGATAAGCTGTTAGCTTAAAGAAGTGTCCAATGACCAAAAAATAACACACAAAAAAATATATTTAGGGTATGTTAGAAAACCGCGACTTTTATCGATGTCATTTTTTATTTTATACATTTACTAAATAAAGTCTAACGATACGTTTTTTTCCTTATATTCTCGAATGTTTAATTATGCAAAAATAAAACTTATTTTTGAGGCGAAGAGATATTAGAATAAATTACGTGATCCCAACAGTTTTATTACTTAAACGTCAATGTACTATATAATGTACTCTAGTAAAGTAAAAAAATAAATAAAGCATACATTTCTATTCTTAAACATATTAGTTTTATAATTTATTTACTCGTAAAATTAGTATTAAATTATAATTTTTTATTCAACAGCGTGCACGTTTAAACGTAGCCATTTATCAGATCGTTCTTATTACACCAACTTTGCTTGTTAAGCTACGACGACAGACGGCCGTATTAAGCTTACTCCGAATATTTCACACTGCAGGCAAAAACGTTCCATCCGAAATGCATATCTATGTATTATATTTATATCTTAATGTTATTCCTTTTGAAGTGCCAATTTCAATTTGATATGACCTTAATGAGTACGTGTTATGTTATGATGTTTAATATCTAGATTATAACAGAATGGTTGGTAAAAACGTATTTTGTAAGCAAGTTATGTTTTTGTAATATTTCCCGTTTTGGAAATATAAACCGCGATAAAAAATATATAGCCAATATTACAAAATTCTTCGACCACTACCCCTGATGTCACTACACCACCACCACACACGCAGGCACATACACACACACACAAAAACAACTTTACGCTAACTCTTGCGAGGTAGGTAGGAAAAACAGAGTGCCAAGAGCTACGATTATACCTTCTTCGCTTCTGCCATTATTATCAAATTATCTTTATACAATCTAATGTTGAGTGCAGAGCGGAGTGAGGCAGTATTAAAATAAAAATTATTAAAAATAAGTAAAAACTAGAATTCATTTTAAATTTATATAGAACTTTAAAAAGCTGTAAAATTAAAACACATCATCATAGCGCACGTTTAAATAACGCGGGTTATATAGGTCACTATATTCTGCTTTTGGCTTTGACACAACAATGGTCCCAACATTATTATTTTTCTTTATATTTTTATTTTTTACAATTGTGTATTCACAATAAAAATAAAAAGAAAGGAAATGCTGTTACGAAGAGTTTTGTCAAAATGTGGCAGTAAAATGATGGCTGTTGATCTTGAATCTAGATAGAATAGGAATGCTACTAGCATTAATTAGAAAAATGATTTTTTTTTCACTTGCAGCCAAGAAAAATAACAAGATTTTCTTGGAGAAATTTGTAGAATTTAGTTATAAATATAATTTAGTATATTTTTTAAATAAAACAACTTAAAAAAGGAGTGATTTTATTTTACTGGTTTTTATTAACCTATTTATTTGCCTTTATCAATACTACCGCTTTATATAGTGTTTAATGCGATGTTTTTCTTGCTACACTGGCAATGCTTACTTGAATCTTTCAATTTTAATTAGTGTTACCGCACTTTGTCGCACAAATTCATGAATATTTAATATTATTAAGGTCGTCGCACACGCCTTTATAATTATGAAGATATTTGAATAATTCAATTTACTCGACGATAAAATACAAAAAGCAATATATAACGTAACAATACTTTAACAAAATAGCATTCTTGTATGTATAAATTGTTAAACTTTTTCATTGTGTCATCATTAAACTGAACTTTAACTGTTTATAATAATAAAAATTTAATTTGAACATGTTAACTACGGCTCAATTTCCCTTAAGAGATACACTGTAAAAATAAAATAAACAGTCCGTTCTCCGCTTTTAAGCTAGTTAATGGCAATTCCCAACACTACTTTATCTTAACATTCCAGAAAAACATCTCCTTGTCCAAAATAAATATATAATCGCGGAATCAACATATAGGTAATCGGTCCGACCTCATGAATACGCAAGGAAATGGTAAATGATATACTATTTTATCAAACAAACAAAAAACACATTTTCATACGATAAATAGACCACGGCATAAAGCCTTTGAAAATGGTAAAAAGTGAAAAAAAAATAGTTGGATGAAACCCATTGGAAAAGGTAGAGAATATAGCAAAAATGAAAAGAAAAATAATTTACGAATGGTTTAAAAAAAATAGTCGTTACTATGGTAAATTTTCTCAGAAAATGCCTTTTATTAACATTAAAATTCGTCCGAGCTCCTTCCCCACTTCTCTATGAAATTACCTTTTGATGGGCTAAAATTTTCCGTAGGTCACTCAGATATATGAGTTATCTTAAAATAGCAATAAGTAGGCATTTACGCATATAATTTAAAGAAGATTCTACAACTTTTTCAAAATATTGTAGATATCTTATTAAATATTAACTTTATTAATTGCATTTTCTGAGAAAATTTACCAATGTACCTATTTTTTTTTTTACACCATTAGTAAATTATTTTTCCTTTCATTTTCGTTATATTCTCTTCCTTTTCCAATCCTACTATTATTTTTTTTGTTTCAAAAATTATCGATCGTGGGCTCTAAAACCTAGAGAGAAGAAATATAATACGACAGTTACTAATATACCACTTAAGACTTTAGCTGATGTATAAAGTAGAAAATATCCGAAGTTGAATATATAGTATGTAAAAATTGTAATTATTTTGATTGTAATCTGCTAAGTAATTTAATAATTTTATTATTAATATTTTTCTCTATGACCATACTAACTATTTCCCATAATGATATTATAAAAAAAATTCTTCGTTGGTTTGAATGCGCTAATATCCACAAGTACTTACCAATTCAATGGAAAAAAATCTTTTCACATATATCGAGGAAAGTTATAGGCAATATACGCAATAAACACACGCAAGAGGAGTAACGGGCAAAAGCTATTAAAAAATAAAACACCTGAAACAACCTCCTCCAAACGCTGTATCTAACCATCGTAACTTATACCAAACCATATCTTAGGACAGAATATTCCTCATAATAAAGATTACCTGCAACAATGGAATGAAAATATTAGAACATTATAAAACATGTATGTTTGTACTGAAAGCGTATTTTTATTATAGAGTTTATTATCATAGAAAACTAAAATTATTATTTCATATTGAATTTCGTATAAAAAATTAACAGGGAAAATAATTAAAATTAAGGACCATTTCCTAAAAATACATAAGAGATCCTTAATAAAGAATTTCCCATGAATTCTTAACTTAAAAAACAATAGTGCGAAAGAGAAAAACTGTAAGAAGTATGTTATTGTGAATTTAAACTAAATAATTAAATAAACATTACAAGAAATAACATCAAAAACTAGTTCAACAACTTTAACCACTAAACTTAGTATGTACTGGCTTACGTCCTCGGTAAGCTCCAGCCGCAGGTGCAACCAATTATAAAATTATACACCGTGTAAAAGTTTAAGGCAGCTGTTTATTTCTGCGTATTTATAGAGCTAATATTTCATTACTTACAAAATAACATGTCTTTAAGTAAGTAAATATGACAGCGAGTGGTATATATAATATCACTACATACTATAAAACATAGCCGCTTTCCGCTGTCTGTCTGTCCTTAAAAACTAAATATATATGTATTCATCCACTATAATAAATATAAAAATTATATATTTCAAAAATGCTGACCTAGGTACTTTTATATATACATATTATGTACATTGTTTGGAACTCTGCCTTATTTAATTTACCTCTAATCTACCTTTTTTGACTGGCATAACGAGTGGCTATATGTGAGCCAAATTATATTATATAACACTTACATCAAAAGTGTAAAAAAAAGGCTAAATCATGTTTACGGTGACAACATAATCTACATTCTTCTATAAACTCTATCTATATAGAGTTTATACAATAGAGTAGATTTTTTTAATTTACGATGAGAAAATATTTACCGGTATTTAGCTTTACCACCTAGATTTAGTAAAAGTTTGTGTTATTTAATTCCTAGTAGTGCTGCGCTCGTAAGTCGGTGTTATCTCGCATATTGCACGTTAAAAATGAAATCGATCGAGAAATACAAGGAAAACATTCAATAATATTATGCTTGTAACGCATGATTACTAACGTGCATGTACCCTTCTATCAACCATAAATCAGGGCAATACATAATATTACGCCCATTGTTTTATACAGCGTGAACACGAAACTAACTAATAAAAATCAAACAAAATTCGCTCAAACTTTTGCTTGTTATATTTATAATATTTTTTTCGAATATATGCTATAAAAATAGTAGTTTGTACATGAGTTAAAACCACAAACACGTTTTTTAAATTTTTATTAAGGTTATTCCGGAGTATTCCAGAGTTTCTTTTTTTAACTAACCTTTCCCTCTCATCTAAATAATCTTAGAGCTAAAGGCCTCTAGCTCACTTCATTCATTTTTAATCAAGGCAATTATAACCTAGCTGCTAATTTTGCCTCGAATAAATAAATTGATAAACTATCAAAAAAACGCCGGAGTATTCCTACTAAAATTGAATCTCAGTTATGCCAAAACAAGGTTATTCCACTCACCGCAGATATAAATCTCGTTATGCAGGACGTAAGTCGGTCGCTTGGCACTCGGATTCGTATTGCAGCCTGAATTACATGTATGTTTTGGACATCATATTTCAACTCGACACGCCGTTAGAGTTTTTAGTTTGCCACAAAGAGATAAAATCCTCTGTATACGCTTCAGAACTGGTGTATTTGGGTCATTTGGGAAAGTTAAGAGCTCTCTTAAGTTTAACCGCATTAAAACTTCAAATTTTGAATAGCTCTCTATAAAGATAAAGTTTTCTGACGCATCATAGGATAATCAAATATTTTATGTGCTAATCTTAGTTATAAAAGGGTGCGCGTGCAGGTATTTATAAATATTTATACTAAATAAGAAGTTTCATTTTTTTTTGTCGCTATAAAGAACACAATGATAACTCGTCCCGTTCTCTCTATCAGTATTAAGACACTGTAACGCCCACCAACCCGTATATGACCAGCGTGATGGACTACGGCCTGATCCCCCTCATATTGAAGGGAGGCCTGTACCCAGCAGAAAGACGTCAAAAAAAGTTCGAAAATAAGGCCCGACTGAGGTATCCGTAGAAATCAAATCAAAAAAGTGTTTATATTGAATAGGAATACCATTAATTTACATTGCATTTATGTAGCATTTACATAAATACTAAATTACAAAGTATCAGTCTTTACATGTACACTTATTACAGATATTCACAACACTGTCAGAATAAACAATGAGACCCTAATATTTCTTTTTGTTTGTTTGGTGGTCGGTTGATGAGGCCGATTCCTTATTTGACGAAACGGAAAAAAAACTTTCAACGCAATAAATAATTCCTGTAGGTTCAGGAAAGAGCATACAAATATTTATATATTATAATGGACCTTTCATATATAGCGATGTATCACTGAGGTTGGTGTATACGACGGGACTATCACTACGGAAATTGACACTATATATTAACAAAAACGCTCCATTCTCAATTTTACGAGTAGTTACGAGAATTACGCGTATATCGTTTTCATTATTTGTCTTTTGTAACAAAAATAACGTGTATGTATATTTACCTCAACTTGTGTTTTTTGCGGCTATGCCAGCATAAAGTTTTTTCTATTTCTTTAAACTTTTGAAACTATAATATTTTCTGCTTCGGGATAACATTACGGGATAAAAGGTGCTAATGTGCTAATCATGTACATAAACAGTAAATTGCGTATTGGTTTACTTTCCATTCACGCGGTTATGGATCAATGGATCGACATAATTTATGCGTCACTTGCAAAAAATTCTTTAAAATTTGATTTAAATATATTTAATTATTGTTTTGTTTTGTTGTGATGTTTGATATATTGAATTATTTAAGCATTTCAGTTAAATTTTAAATTCTCGAGTAAGTAAATAAATTTGAACGTAGATTTAAACCTCTTTATAATCGTCTTTTCTAGTTGAAACCTTGCAAGTTTTTTTTTTGCTAGAAACCACAAACTTTTCTTTTTAAATATTAATATTAGTTGATATATTAAGCGGTTGCAAAAATTGGCCTAGGGGCGTTTCTAATAAATATTATTGAGATTTTCTTTCAGTATTATTTGTTGTGCTAAGAGTATAATAACGTACACTAAAAATTTTCACTTTTTCGCGTCGCATGGCAGGCGACAGTTTACACTGCTGTAATAAGCAGTCTTGTGGAAAACATGATATTTCTAGCCGTGACTCGAAACAAATTTCGTTTATTTTTCTATATTAAACGTCATTTATAATGTTGTTGAATTATTCAATAACTTTTTGAAGAATTGCGATAACGATGAGAAGATGGAAAGCCATCTTAATATTTAAAATTAATAATTTGATTTATATTAAAATTAAACAGCAATAGAACACAGCAAGCAGACTACTAATTTAAAATAAAAATAATATATTGTTTATAAATATTCCATATCATTGTAAGCAATAGGTATATATATATACGTACATTATTTCAAAAGAAACAATATGGCATTGCACGGAATAGTTAATATTTTTGCGTGTCCCAATATTCATTTTCACATTAATAATAGCCTAATCACAACAACAAAATTGTAGGAGCTTTTCATATCAAAAACACGAGGCATTTTTGATATTCGAGGCCGTATCTTGACATTGATAAATACTACGCTAAAGATATTGTATATTTTATTTTTTATTAACGGTTTTATTTCGAATTATTCTAATATTTACTTTGAGAAAATCAAAAAGTTATACATACGTATAACTATAGTGTTATTAAGTATAATAAATAAAGCAAAAACACAAATATTATTACTGAAGACAAAAATATATCCGCTAGTCCTACTAATATTATAAATGCGAAAGTTTGTGGATGTCTAGATGTCTGGATGTATAACTTTCACGCAAAAACTAATGAATGGATTTTAATGAAACTTTACAGTAATACAACTCATATATCAGAATACCACATAGGCTACTTTTTATTCCGGAAAAGTGTACGGTTCTCGTGGGAAGCTAGGGTGAGCTGCTAGTATGTAATAAGTTAAAAATAAATAAAAAAATTAA
Source organism: Brenthis daphne (assembly GCA_947093115.1). Lineage (NCBI taxonomy): Eukaryota > Metazoa > Arthropoda > Insecta > Lepidoptera > Nymphalidae > Brenthis > Brenthis daphne. The sequence continues at coordinate 25,881,414 of OX352477.1, read as the reverse complement.
ATATATTATCAAATTTTGTTAAATATAAATTACTTAATCAAATAAATTACAACATAATTTAAAATTATTTTTAAATTTAATAATCTAAATTCTAAATTTTCTAAACGGATACCTACGAAACGTTGAAGCTACATTCATAAAGGATAGTCGTAGCTAGCAGAACGTCGTAGACGCTTGCATCTCGTAGCACGTCGTAGATCAAAGCTTAGTACTGCGGGCTGCGCCAACTAGGACTTAAGCTTGTTTGGATCGAATTTCTATTACTGTGGCGCAAAATGTATGAGACTAAGAAAATCGTGTTAGTATGGATATCAGGAGAATTTAAAATTTTTATCAAGGGCCTCTACTTCTTAACTGCACGAAAGTTTAAATTCGGCCACATACATATAAACAGTTTAAGCGTTGTCTCCTCTATTTTTATACGAATTTAAAGTTTTTGTAATAAATTTTTCAAAAATTATTACAACAGAACAGAAAAGAATCTATAATTAAATAATAACGTTATATTTCCATTATCATTACGAGTCGATAATATTTATTTCCTTATAGAATACTGAAATTCAGAGGAAAAACATATCGTTCTAGCCATCAAGCAGTGACTGATTTTATATGTTCCCATATATCTATCTATTCAGAACATTCTACCAGACCGGAAGATCGGGGGATTTCCAGACGATTTGAATGTTTGAGAGCTAGTAAAATATGAGTACATTTTCATTTCGTAACAAAAACATTAAAGAATTTTAGTTTAAAATAATTTAAAATTTACTCGTTCTAATAATAATTAAATATAGCCAATTAGAACGCAAAATGATAGTAGTTATATTGTACAACAATAGGGCGGAGGCACGCTATAGAGAACCATGAAATAAGGACACTTGTGTACGTATATTGAGGTTAATCGTAGTTCAAGTTTGCACACCACAATGGCAATAGGCCAAGACTATAATTCAAGACAACTTTTATTATTAACAAGGAAGAAATAAGGATGGATACAAACTAGGAAGATTTCTATTCTATATATTATGTTTAATGTTTTTTTTTATTTATATTTAACTGGTATAATCTGCAAATTTGTCTGCGTCAAAAGTGTCTTCTTTCAACGTTACAATAGAAGCTAGAGACATCTATTGATAATTTAAGAACTAAAATACCGTAAAAGTTAAAGTTATACAATTTATCCCAAAAAAATATGTAGATAACAGGCTAATATTTGCCTACAAAGTGCCATCCAAACTCATTCAACAGATTTATAATTTATAGGTAATAATATTAATAAAAATGGGCTTAAAAGAAAAAATAATCCATTGAAACATGTAGTAGTACTTTGAAGTGACCATGTAGTGTATTGGCTATCCATACTAATATAATAAGTGTAAAAGTAACTCTGTCTGTTTGTCTGTAAATAATCTTTTCACGCTTAATTCGCTGAAACAGAATCAGATGAAATTTGTTATGCAGATAGTTTGAGCCCCTGGGAAGGACATAGGATAGTTTAATCCCAAAAATCATCCCTTAAGGCGATGAAAAGTAGTAAATAAATAATAAATAAATAAAAAAGTATTTATTGCCTTAAAAAAGAGTAAAAAAAGTTAACAGAATCAGTAAAGCTTAAAGTAACTTATGGCAAAGGGTAATAACTCAGCGAATGCTGCTAAGACCGAAATCTAAAGCAGCGCTTATTTTCAGTTACACCCAGCTCCCTAAGGTGTTAAGCGGGAGCAAGACAAGAGGACTATTCCTCCAGTTAACCACTACAGGAGTCAGATAAAAAACGTAGTAAGGGAAATCAATCATTTCTTAAGTACGAGATATATATTTTTTAATTTTTTAAAGTATTTACCCACTTGTCTATATCTATGTATGTACATATATATAGTCTAATCTATACTAACCGCTGTAACGAACCTAGGGACGAACCCATGCGAAGTGAGGGTAGGTCGCTAGTTCCTTAGATAAATCACAATACCAAATATAAATCATCTTTAAATTTATAAGACCTATGTAAACATTCAAAGTTATTAATATAAAAATGTAATATGCCATAAGCCCTAAAGTATACCAAAGTATTTTGTAAAGCAGCTTAAGTCCCACCTGTTAAGCCGCTAGACTCTCTTCAATTGTTTGTTCAAAGCCCTCACATATTCCACATGGAAAGCTTAGAATACTTTGTTATAAGGAACAAACCTCAATAAGATTTTGAATATTATAAATAACAGGTTTGTTAATAAAATGCGAAAGTGTAGAAAGAAAGTCAACCGAAAACAGTATGTCTCTTTTATTCAAGTTATTTAGTCATTTATATACGGGTAGTCTTCAATTTGCTAAGACCCCTTTGACACCCAATTTAGTATTGGGACCTATTTACTTTACACAATCTCTAAGCAAAAATTTATTCGGTCTCTTGCTCCGTTACTGCTAGTATAGTTATGTCATTTCACGCAATAAGTATTGAACGATTTTTTTATAGTGATAAATTATTGTGCGGGTCAACCTTAAGGATACCTATCACTGCAGGAAAAGCACTTCTTGCCACAGGAACATGAACTACTAACTGATTCGTCCGAGTTATCTTTCATATAAAAACAATGATTTATTACACAAAAACCATTAGTAGCAAACTTAAAAATTAATATATTTAATAAATAAATATTATAAAATCGTTGCAAAAACTTCGCCTTTAAGTCGCTCATCTACGTAGATATATCTTTTTGTACATAGTATAAAACAAATTTGCTATCTGCCTCGGTCTATTTTTCCTATTACCTACCTATTTCTATACCACCAACCGGATTTTGATACACTTTTCACTAATAAAAAAAGAGTAAAACTACGAAGATTTATATGAATAATTTGAAAATATTTTGTATAAAAAATGCTGAGGTATAACGGTGTTTTGAAAAAATCTGTTCTCGTACATAAGTTACATAGCTAAAGCTGGCTGAACTTTTGGGATACCTCAAAACAATGTACTAGAAAATTGTAGATCTTAAAAAAACCTAGAAAAAAGTCTACAATAACTTGTATCTATCTACTAACGAAAATTCACAATAACTATTTTTTAAAACGCATCTAGGGACGCACCCAAGCGAAGGGTAAGTCGATAGTCTTTTATATTAAAAGTAGGGGTTTTAATTAAGCTACATATTATAACAGAGGCCGAATGTATAGTTTTTAGAATTTTTGTCAGTCTGTCTGTCTGTCTGTGACCGTATCACGAAAAAACCACTGGACAGATTTTAATGTGGTATGATCATAATTCATAGCTGGTTATTCGGGTCAACATACAGGATACTTTTTACTGCGGGAAAATATTTCATCTTTAAGAAACCTATACTAAACGTTAAAACTTAACTAGGGACGAACATGAGTGGAGCGAAGGTGTGTCGTTAGTTGCTCATAATTGCTTAATGTCACCATAACTAGTATTAGTATATATATGATTATGATGTAGTAGTACTATATCTACTATTGAAATAAATTACTAATTACATTTTACTGTTCGTTTGTTAATAAAATTTGAAATATTGTTCATATTTTTCTTTACCGTTATTTCACTTAATGAACTCCATTTATTAACAACATGCATGTTCAAGCAACAAACTTTACTCCATGGTTCATAAATCTTTAATACAAAATTTAATGCTACATGTTTCTATTAACTTTCCAAATAACGTATGAATAAACTTTGGTTTTAAGTTTTCCTTTGTTTTATATGAATTAGAAAATATTGAATTTATTTTACCTCTATCGTATTTTAAACAATACATTAAACAGTAACAATTGCGCATCGCGTCTGATATTTAAAACAACACAAAACTATTTTAAGGCTGTATAGATTTACATTTAAAGACATTTTCGTAATTCATAGTTGTGTAAATTACATATACGTACGTGAAGCTTTCTCTACGCACGTCCGATTTGATTAGTATGCGTAGCGTACACACTCAGTTCCAGAGTATATTACACTGATAAGTACAATAATGCTAAAATACGCTAGCTTTCCAAGTCTTAAGAATTGGCGTCTAACTTATTCCTTAACGCGGAAAGAATAACTTATATTTCTTGAATAAAATGATCAATTTACTAAATATCAAAGCGTTTTGGTATTTAAATTCCTTTGAATATTTTTATCAAAAATTAAATCTTGTTCATCTTTTATCGATACAGAGGCCGACTCTGTAGTTTTTAGTATTTTTGTGTCTGTCTGGGAACGCATTACTAGAAAACCACTGGACAGATTTTAATGAAATTTGGTATAATGATCACTATATGAGATAGATATATGAGGATAGTTTTTATCCCGGAATCATCCCGTAATGGCAAATGGGGACGAAAGTTTATATCGGGAATCAACTCGGTCGAAGCGAGGATGAGCCGCTAGTACTTTCTAAATACATATGTCACTCAATAAATAAAAAGTATTTCAATCATTGAGCCGTCATTTCGCTTTAATGCAAAATGCCATTTAAGAGATTTATAATATTGAGCTAATATAATACAACAGGCGTTGTATTAAAAAAAAATTATGTTAACTAAATTATATTTTACAATAATGCAATTAAAATCATTTTATTTGACAGTTTTATTTATTAAATTTAATACTTTCTTAGATTTACGCGAATATTTGACATTTACAATAAAAATATCTTATCGATTTTTTTCCGCAGATTTATTTAGATCTTTAGTATTTACACTAGTTAAAGTTTTTTTTAATAAAATTTCTACAAAAATACAAATGGTCATATCGCAGGACAAAAGTGATAACTTCCTGTCTTAACTTACCGTAGGATATTATTTTTAGTATTATAATTGTGTTACGCAAAGAGTTTTATTTACTATCAGTACCAGTCACGAAACAAGAAGGTTTCACAACAAAATAAATAAAAACCTTTATTATAGGAACTTCAAAGTAACAATTTATTTGTTTACTGGATAAAAATAAATATTGACTCTATTTTATCATAAAATATCAGGAATTGAAAGACTTTTTACAAAATCTTATTGCAAAATCAACAAAATGAACACAAAGATCAGCTTGATATATGTATTTTTTTCTATACTCTATATTAATAGAAACGATCCTACATTTACACGACTATTTCGAATGCATTGAAAACTCAACTTTATTTTTAACTATACATATTGTATTTTCAATTGAAAAGCAAATAAATATTTATATAAATTCTATAGACACGTTCGTTAAAACAAAAAGCAGATTATTAATGTACTTCGACCAAGCATTAAAACGAACCATTTGTTTATTGTGAAAATTTACAACAGTTTTGTATGAATTCATAGCGATTTCTAAAATAAACTTTAAAAACAAATTAAAATATATTTCTCATTGGACAAAAGTTATATCTGTGACGACTGTGACAATCAATATGTCGAGTTCGAAAATTAATTTTGAATATGATATCATTAAAAAATGAAACTCCCAATTTTGGGTTATATAACGTACGTATTCTCTGTCTGGAAAATGTTTAATTACCATTTTTATAAAAGCTCTTTCCAATCTGTCAAATTCAACTTGGAAAACAAGTTCAAATATACAAAAGTAGTCACAAACAGAAATATTATTATTTACACCAATAAAAAATTCTACACCAGACTATACTACCAGAATAAGCATAAATGAACTATACTAAACATTCTATGCTAGATTTCCGCACTTCTAATAAGGTTCCTAATCTTATAAGAAATCTATTGTCGTAAACTCTGATATTAAAGGCAATAAATTTCAGAAGTTAAATCGCAAAAGCCAAATGTGGAGTAAAAGGGATCAAGTTGGAAATTGACCACGCCAATTTTAACAAACGGCAACATTAATTTAACATGTTCTATTAGTTACACAGTTAAAATATAGCACTTTAATGTTAGTGAAACACATAATATCACACCATAAATACCGAACAAATCAAATACCTACTTATAGGATTATTTCTTAGTGTATTCGTTGCTAAATAAACCGTAATAAAAAAAAATTATTTACATTTTCATAAACCTTACTAAAAGATGGAAATCAAAATGGGCCTTAGATTCTCCTAATCACCTTCATCGTTCGTTTAGTGACCTTTGCCGCATTAAACAAAAGAAAATAATCGCGTTGACCAACTAAATCTTTTTTAGGATAAGGGTTGCGACTATTTATATGAAAAGACACTCGAAAAATCGTTTCAAAATATATATAAAGACATTCAAACGTTTTATTTTGATCGTAAATCAAAACTTATTATTGGGACTTTATTAAGAAGACTTTGTTGATATAGCTAATGATAATTATCATTATGTACGTCATAATGATAATTAAATATACAATAAGCTTTTTTTATACATGACTAGCAAACCTGCGGCTTCGACTGCGTTCAATCTATAAAAAAACCTCTTTTGCTTTATGTTATATAGTGACTCACCCTCGGGTTTGTCTATATGTATTTATTAAATTATTTGTATTTTGTTCATAGAAAAATACTAAGATATCGATTAAAAAATGCGAGGTGGGGGTAGGAGGAAGAAAAATACTTTACGACCTATTTTTATACCTACCAAATACACAAAAAAAAATCGGTCGTGCCGTTTCGAAGTAGTGCGACCACAAACACCGTGACACAGATTTTTATATTTTAGATTAGAGTCCACGACTAGCTGTTATTGATAAAATATCTTGAAATTGTGTATTAGAAATGTAAAAAAATAAATTTATCACCCTGAAAATAAATTGAACCGGCATACCACAAGATCGTTAACATCCTGTTGTTCTACTTATGCTTCTGTTCAAAATGTAAAACAGTTACTAATAACATTTCCTCACGTTCGTACTATTTAAATCAATTTCTAACTAAACTGCTTATAAAGTTACAAATCAACATTTAATGTTGTTTTGGAAATTTATTATATTTATAGTTTTCACTATCGAATATAGCATATTCGATTCTCGTAACTGGCAAATATTTGTATTACACAATATCATCGTATTGATCGAATTTAGTAGGTAATTACAGCCAGTTTGGGCCTTTTCAATACAATATGTACTTAGTGTTTGCACAATCATCACGTCCTAACTTTATTTACATCCTCATGCTCGAAGGATGTTTTTTGTTACAATTAATACTATCTAACTTTTTTGGCCTAACCCAGGAATCGAACATCAAGACTTCAAACATTTACTTAGTCAAGACAGAGTAAACATGATGGAGTAACAATTAATTATTAAATATATAAATACATTATTTTCGTTAAAAAAAAAATATTTAACTTCTATTTGCATAAAAAATGTAGAAGGCATTATCAAGTAACATTGATAATATTACTGAACAAAATATGCTCAGGAATCATAAAGTGTCGTTAATTCAATATTTTCGTACATTTAAATCATTTTATATAAAATAATAGCGGCTCACCCTCGCTTCGTTCGGGTTCGCCTCTAGAATAGCACAAACAGATCTTTCCCACGGGAACTGTTCATTTTTCCCCAATAAAAAGTAGCCTGTTGTTTGACCAGGGATATAAGGTACCACCATGCAAAATTTCATTTAAATCGGTCTAACAGTTTCGGAGATTAGCCCGTATAAACAGACAAACAGACAGAGAAACAAAAAAATTGAAATCTGGATTTGTCCTAAATCTGTTCTTACATCCCCTGACTCGGTTTTTAGCATTTTTTTCAATGTACAAACATTCGACCTCTATAGTTTTATTATATGATTATAGATATAGATTTTCAGGATAAAAATGGTTGCACCATTATCAAACAATTATATACTCTAATATAGTCATTATATTGTATCAGCAAATATTACTTAAAACTTAAAAATTAAATTAATCATTTCATTTCAAACTTTTGGTTTTATTATTTAAAATAAGCCGGATATTCCTTATTTTGTTTCAGGTAATTCTACCAATGGGCGATAACTCTGTAAACGCTGATACACCACATGTGGGAGGTTATCACAGGAAAATGGTGCAAACTGACTGGTCATTTGCATGAAAATTTATGAACGGCCTCGAATTCATTTCGGTCATATAAATATAAAAGATACTAAAAATAACTACTGTCACATACAAATCACAGATATTCATAAGAAAAAGGATATTTAATTTCCTAAGTGAATTAAAACAGGATCTATTTAGAAAATATAAAAATGCGCTTTTCTATGAGGTAATGCTAAGATTTTCATTCGACTTAAAATTTGTATGTCTATGTGTTTGCACGGACGATTATAATCCTGTCGCTAATAGAAAGCTACAGTACCAATGAGTATTGAGTACGATACGAGTAGGCTGTGCTATCATTATACCACACGTGGGTAAAAATTCAAAAATGGACATAACAGCGAAGGATACAAAAAGAGATAATTTTACCTATCTTCATAACCTAACACATTATTCTTAATGAAGGTTCCTCCCCTAATGTAGAAAAATTAGAACATTTCCAAATGTAACCACATTTTGTGCCATTTGGAGATCTAATTTGTTATTTATTAAAGTAATGTACGTCTAAAAGATTTCATTTTATTTCTTACTAGAAACTCACCCTCGTTTCGCTCGGGTTCCTCCCTAGCCCCTAGGTGCATTTTAACGTTTAGTGATTCCCATATAATATAAACATATTTGAACTTTTTGATTCTGCAGCTGTTCTTGTGGGTATTTCCTTTTTTTTTAAATACTTAAACCACCCCTTTAGTTACCCATATTGACACACCCCCAACACAACAAGAAGAATTATTCAAATCGGTCCAGCTGCTTTTGAGATTTAGCGAGACTAACAAATGGCAATTGGTTTTTATATATATTAATTATAGATAAGATAGTATATATAATATATATACATATAGATAGATAAATAGAACGGAAATATGTTATTCTATACATGTCGTTTAGTGTGTCCTGAAAGTCAAAAGTAGGATAATTTTAGAAAAGACACGTCGAAAATACATTTCTGGAAGCGTTCCAACACTGTTATGTATAAGGAATTCAATTATCTGACACTACCACTCCTATATTTTAAAAATCTTGGAACATTTGAAAATTTGTATAACTTTATTGAGCTCGTATAACTACCAATGGACTGTAACTTTTATCGATTATTCTTATTTTATGGTACTATTTAAAATTTGAAAAGAACTTAATTTGCTATTTCACTGTTGATCAACTCTACTAAACTTATGTATGTACTGCATTGTCAAATTAATTATAAGAAAAATATCTATAATTAGCTAGAAGATATTTTCTCAACCGTGTGAATTTTTTATGTGGTGAAATATGCATCGAAGCGTAAATACTTCACCGAATGGACAGTGAATACCGTCAGGGAAATAGTCGAGCAATTTATATACGTACGAGTAAATAGCGACTCACGCTCGCTCCGCTCGGGTCCGTCCCTAGTTGCGTTTTAACGTTTAGTATAGATTATTCAGAGATGAGATATTTTCTCGCAGTAAAAAGTATACTATCCATGAATAACCAGCTATCATCATACCAAATTTCATCAAAGCCTGTCCAGTGATTTACTCGTGATGCGTACCCATCCAGACAGACAGATGGACAGACAAAAATTCTAAAAACTATAGATTCGGTCTCTGTATCGATAATAATGACTATTTCAATAAGATTTTCCAAAAAATATTAAATGTACAGATTCGACTTCGTGAGTATACGAGTACATATGTAAGATAAGGATTTTATTTATATAAGAAATAAGAAATAACTCGGTTCAAAATGTAAATAAATATATTTAAATACTTTATTTATAATTGAAATGCTTTAAAACAATTGATTAAGCCTTAAAAATTTACAATAGGTATATTCTTTTTCATAGATCTAGAACAAAACTGTCTATACCTATTCCATGTAATGTTTTTACTAGACCAAAAGGTATAAAAAATGTATGTATCATACATACAGTCACCTAACTTCATCAATGTGACAGATGCAAATTGTTAAAGAAAAAAGAAAAAAAAGCTATTGAAGTAATTTTGTAACCGTTGTTATTAATAAATCTCTTTATGTGTTTAAAACATAATAAACACTGCCTAAAACATAAGAAAGAATTAAAATCACCATATAACCAAAGCTTTCATTCAAACTTCATACTAGGTTTCTGTAGGATTATATAGATTGCCGTGTTCCATATTGGTGTCTACAGCAATCTGAACTCTATTACTTATCTCATAAGATATAATATAGATCAAACCATTTATTACGGGCCTATCACTAGGGTGTAGGATTTTAGCAATTAATGTCTGTCGCCTATGAATAGTATACGTTTCAGCTTAAAACAAGATTAACACGTATTCTAGTAGAAATGTAGCTAGATATTATGTACATCTAACATTGTAGATAATTATATTAAACATCTATTGTATATTATGAGGATTTATTGATAACTAGAATTCGCCGAGTGGTTGAACTTCGACCATGATTATTATTTATTTATTTTATTTAAAAAACTAAAGCTCGTCGATAGCTATTACTAAAACAAAAAATAAACAAATCGGTTCACAAGCAAAATATTTATTTTAATTAATTTAATGTATTTTTAATGTATGTTATATAAAAATATTAGCTTTCTACACTATATCTCCATATAAACTTTAACTGTGTCAAATTTCACATTCCTCCATCCGCGTTATTTTCTTAAAAAGGGATACAAAGTTTTTGCTTCACGTATTATTACATAATTCTCAATTTGACCACAGACTTTAACAATAAACAAAAGAGTATACATGCGTGTGTGTATGTCAAATACATGGTAGTGTAATGTTTTTTGTTGATTTAATGTATTTTTATGCATAATTTAAAAAAAAATATTATCATTCTGCATTTCTTCTCTATATAAACTATAAGTGTGGGAGATTTTATACTCCTCCATCCGCGAAATTTTGAAAAAGTTTGTGCTTCACGTATTAATATATATAGATAATCGTAGTTATGTACTACGATTAATTATGATAATAAATGTAAAAACTATCGAACGGTATTTACTTACTGCTATATAAAATTGATAAATCTCCACTGTATAGGCTGAAAATGCAAAAGACTAACATTAAAATAAATATCTAGATTATATATATATATATATATATATATATATATATATATATATATACTTATTTTTATTATATTGAAATTATTATCATTTTTAAAATTTTTTTTTTTCATTACGATATTAATAGTTTCTCTACAAGGAAATCATAAACTTATTTCTTTAAAGCTCTTAGTTTTTTTGAGTTTTTCTAAAGGTTCAAAGTTAGGTTGAAATATTATCATGATATAAAGCTTTTAGTATCATATAAAGCTGGCCCGCTAGTATATTGTTATTTTTTCGAAAAAACATACATTTCAGTTAATGTAAATAAAAAAATATGTTTAGTACAATTGAAGTAATCAATTAAATAATGACTGTTTGAATACCTATAAAGATCCAAGATATTATGACGAAAAATCAAATATTTTTTGCCACAGTAAAACTAGCGAAGCATATCGCACATAATAAAGTGTCTATTAGATTTAGATATGTATAGTATATTTTTGGGTTTTTCAATATAGTACGTTTTAGTATATCTTTGGACTTACCCGTGCACGCTACTTTTAACCCAAGTGTAACATAATTACATGTTCACACCCCGTTATTACTTTGAAATACCTACTCAAAATGAAAAATAAGGCTAAAGGTTAATATCTCATAATTATAAAAACGCGAACAAATGCTTAAAGTACATAGGCATGAAATTCCATATTTATGATAAGATTATTATAATGTATTAACCATATAATTTTATATTTAGGATTAAAATAAAATTAATTTATTAATTAATTTAATAGACTGAAGTAGTAAAATAAAAGTACAAAGTCGTTGTTTATATCCTACTAGTATTATAAATGCGAAAGTTTGTGAAGATGTTTGTTACTCTTTCACGCAAAAACTACAGAATGGATTGTAATGAAACTCTACAATAATATAGCTCGGCTATATACATCAGAATAACACATTACTTTTTAACCCGGAAAAATCATCAGAATAACACGCTACTTTTTATCCCGGAAAAATGTATATTTTCCGTTTTAATATAAACAACGATTTTTCTGTTCATAAAATCGAATATTTGATCCTAAAAATATACATAATACTATTTTTAATTGCACTTAAAAATAAGTGCATACAGTAATTAAAATACAATATTTGTTTGCACATAAATTGAACAGTAAGAAATATAAATAGAAATAACAACAAGATAGTAATTTAAATATTAACTATAATAGGCATTGCGTCAAACTACAAAATTGTATATTTAATATAGACATTTTCATATATTGTATTAATCATTAAAATTAATGCAAAAGTTATTTTAAACAACAGCTACAACATGTTGATGACCAAATAATAATATCTTTATCATTAACATATGTAGGTATATTATTTAATTAAATTCAACATTAAATAACATAAGCTCAATTTTTAAATGTGGTTTCTAGTTAATCTTTAATGTTAAAATTATAATGACTATAATGAATGAAATATAATGACTGGATGGATGTTTTAAATTCGTCGTCAAACATGGAATACAATGTATGTCGTCTCCTTAATTAAAACAACTTAAAATGAGACAATAGTTGGTAACGAATACAGCTCTTTGCAAATGTCAAGTCCATAATAACTACATAAAATATATTGCAATATTGAGAAGAACTGGTGGAAAATAAGTGCGATAATTTTATCTATTTAGTTTTTTTTGTGTAATTTACTCCTGAAATCGACATCTTTATAGGGAAAATCGAGTTCTTCTACCTGTCGTGCCGTCACACCTATTTCCTTCTTTAAATGTCAAGGAAAAATTTATCACATATCATTGTAGCATTAATGATAATTACAATTCGAAAGGGAAGAATCTATGTATTAACCCACAAAACCGCATCTAATCGTTATGCGGTGTAACGAATAACAGGAGACATGCGGTTAGTACAGACCCAAATAATCTATACCTATAATAAAATTTATAAAATTTATATAAAAAACATTAAATATTTTTTGGAAAATCTTATTGAAATAAACATTATTATCGATACAGAGGCCGAATTTATAGTTTTTAGAATTTTTGTCTGTCTGTCTGTTACCGCATCACAGAAAAACCACTGGAGGGATTTTGATGAAATTTGGTATGGTGATAGCTGGTTATCCAGGTCAACATATAGGATACTTTTTACTGCGGGAAAATATCTCATTTCTGAGAAAAAATCCAAAAACTGCAATGTAAGAGTATACGAATATGTAAAACCTAAGAATTTGGTTTTTGGTCACCTGAACGCGGGTGGAGCCGCGGGCAATGCTAGTAGCTATATATTATAGTAGGGGAGCCCAAGAGGGGATTTTCTGTAGTTACTCGAGCGCGGCAGATTAACATAAAAGAGGTTACCTTGCACTCTATTGAGTACTTTCACCGCAATATAAGTCTTCTATATAAAGGGGCGCGTCTAGGGAAGCCGATTAAAATATTTAAAAAATGTTTTGATAAGGTAAAAATACTTGAAACCGTCAGATTAAGGTGTGGTAGGCTAGTCACATCCTGAAAAGTGTCCAATTTAATAATCTGCCGATTTGCACAAGCCTAAGAGGCAAAAATCATCATAAACTTTATAGTCGATTTTATGTTAATCTGCTGCGCTCGAGTAACTACAGAAAATCCCCTCTTGGGCTCCCCTACTATTAGCGATATATAGCCGTATAAATAGTTTTAAATGTCGATTAAAACTATTTATACGTAATTATTACTAACAAAATATTTTAATACATACACGTTTATCACAAAAGAAATTTTACAATACACAATGCCATGAATTTTAGCCATACTATTTATAAACCACGTCATCGAAAAAAAATCTCAATTTGTTTCTACTGAATCCGCAACAGCATTTCACCATACAATGCAACGGAAAATAGCACAAAGATAAACTTATTTCTTACAAAGATTTAACATCGTGGCTGCCCAGTCCAGAGTTACTTTATTATCTAACCGAGGTATTCCTTATCGAAACCAGTAAGTTGAGAATTCTGTACCCGCTTTTATTTGAATCCGCTCTGTATTATTTAAATTTGTTCTTATAAGAGTTCAAATTATTATTTTTATTTAAGAACTAGCGGCTCACCCTCGCTTCGCTCGGGTTCGTCGCTAGGTACGTTTTAAATAGATATAAAAAGTTATTAGCCAGCGTAAGCCATATAAATTTTAATTTTTTTTCGTTAATTATTCTGATGTTTTAATACTTACCTATTCCGGACTAAGAGAAATCCAAAAATTAAAATATCATAAAAATTGGAACGCGGTCGAACGGGATAAAAAGTATCCTATGTCCTTCTCCTGGCTCTAAACTACCTCCCTGCCAATTTTCAGCTAAATCGGTTCAGCCGTTCTTGAGTTATAAGCGAAGTAACTAACACGACTTTCTTTTATATATATAGATAATTTTATAGAACAATAAAACTTTATTGTTCTTCATTCATTAATTCAGTTGAAGCTTATCTGCTGAAAGAAATCCCGTAAAAGAGAAAAAATGTGAACTGAAAAGGTATTATTAAAACGACGTTTAGAATATTTAGTTCTGAATTGCGTTTCTTACGGAGGCGATTTTAGAAATCTCTTTGCGACACAATTTTAAATCAGATTCAGCGCTAAATATCTCGAGACTAATATCTTATAAATATTTTAAACTGAGCCTGTGTTTTAAGGTACTGAAATAAAAAGCGTTTTAGTATATTTTCATTCGTGTAATTTTAGAACAATTTACTTTGTATACTTTTCTTAGTATAGATAGCTTTTCGTGTGTAAAGAGAACAGAAAGTTAAAGGGATTTGTTTGTTTAGTTTTTTTCTTCTTATTAAGTCAAAGCTACAATTAAAACGAACAATATCGATTTGAATATTCAAAAGTTTTAATTATTATTAATACTGTTTCAATAATTTTGTATAGATGAATGTAATTATATAAATACTTGTCTTTATGAATTCTTCGGCGACCAAAAAATAAAAATAAAATGTTAACAGCGTATTCTAAGCAAGGTCTTTTAAATTCCAATCCTATAGGAGGAAAAGTGCTTTTTTGTATTTTCTGGCAACTTTTACTCGAAACTTCCTTTCCAAACTCAATCCTATAAGGGATAAAAGGGATAAGTTTTGATAAATCTCAAGTTAAAAAAGCAGCAAAGTGATGTCGAGATTATGCTATTTATCGAAAAGGTAGGGACAGTACTACAATAATTAAAATCCGTTAGCCTTAATTCCATTTAACAAAAAACTTTTTAACAAAAAAATAAAAACCGACTTCAAACAAAAGCACTAAAAAGTGAAAAATAACTGATTGGTAGTTTTCATTTACTATACATACCTAATCAAATATTTTCGAAGTCGGTGTGCTTTGCTTTGTATGGGCTGGCACCGATTTCGAAAATATTTGATTAGGTATGTATTTAATAGGTAGGCTTTAATTACTTAGCCAAAGCACACCGACTTCGAAAATATTTGATTAGGTATGTATAGTAAATGAAAACTACCAATCAGTTATTTTTCACTTTTTAGTGCTTTTGTTTGAAGTCGGTTTTTATTTTTTTGTTAAAAAGTTTTTATTTTTCCCTTTTTAGTGTAGACAGTAGTAGCAAAGTAAGGATTCTAACGTGTTAGGCTTGTCAAATCAAACAAAATAAGCCCAAACTCAAAGTATCTACTATTAGCCGTTGAAGAGTTCCACCTATCCACCTTCTGGCCTTGCCATCAGATCAGGTCAACAACACCGAACCACTGTACTATCAACGAAAATAGAAATACTTGCAAAGTTTCAAGTCAATATGACAATCAGAAGTAGGTTAAATTCATTATTAGTTGTTTTTCCACCCTTAGGGGTGGTATTTTTTTTTGAAATTTAAATGGGACCAATCTGGAAGTATACCCTTTCAAACAAAACAAAAATTATACAAATCGGTTAATAAATGACGGAGTTCTGAGGTAACAAACATAAAAAAAAAAAAAAACATACAGTCGAATTGAGAACCTCCTCCTTTTTGAAGTCGGTTGAAAATAACATTTATTCATTCACATGGATGGTTCGCGCGGATGTTATAAATATATTATAATATTTAACAATGATTGCTTAATGTATAATAATTTATTTTTCACAGGAGATTTTTATATTAAATTTATCATTCGTCGTGTTAATCATTTATACAACGTTTACCTTTTATCAATGTGTTAGGCAGTTGGCAATGTTAATACTTCACCTCAATTATATCGACTTAAGCAAAAGCACATACTAGAACCACTCCGAAATATCATCTTTAAACGAATTACGAAATATTAAATAGTATCCAAGCATCGAAATATTAAATACCAAAATTCGGAGTCATAATTAAAAGCGGAACATTTTATTAATTACTTAGCAAACAGCACAGAATGTTTAGACAGTAAATGTATGGAGCACGAAAAGAGGTATCAAGTTCATTGTCTCAAAGTAAGTTTCAGAATATACATAGAAACACATATATTTATGTAGGTATATCAAATATCTTATAACAAGAATAGGCGTTGTACTAAAAATGAAAGGGTGGGTATATTTAGGCCATTTATCTTGATATTGACACAGCTACAAATCTTTACATGACAAGGTATACTTGTATCGATATCGCCATCTTTCTCATAAACACGACACCCCTGTAAGTATATATTCGACATATATATGTATATGTATATGTATATGTATATGTATATGTATATATATATATATATATATATATATATCTTATTTGTAACCCAGTCTTTTTCTGAGCACTTACACATACACATGTAAGTATAAAAAAATACATAATATATGCTATTTATTTCTAAACTAGTTTAAATATCTAAAAAATACTTAGTTTGGAGGTCAAAGGTTTCATAAAACAAGCAAAAAATTGTCAACTAGATACTTTCAATAAATAGATTTAACTTTCAATAAATAGATTTGATTAGAGTCAATAAGAATATAGACTACTTGTTTGTAAAAAAAGTCTCGCAAAAAACCTTATTAAATTGTGTTGGTTGCAATGCAATTATTTTAATAAAAGTTGATTTCTTGTTTTTTTTAAATCTATCTATTTAATAGGTATATAGATTTTTTTTATTACGTGGGTCTTTTATACTCGTATACCTATTCATTATATTAAAGCCGATGAACAATTGGCGAAGATCACAAGATATAACATACATACAATAAAAACTTTTTAACAAAAAAATAAAAACCGACTTCAAACAAAAGCACTAAAAAGTAAAAAATAACTGATTGGTAGTTTTCATTTACTATACATACCTAATCAAATATATTCGAAGTCGGTGTGCTTTGCTTTGTATGGGCTGGCACCGATTTCGAAAATATTTGATTAGGTATGTATTTAATAGGTAGGCTTTAATTACTTAGCCAAAGCACACCGACTTCAAAGATATTTGATTAGGTATGTATAGTAAATGAAAACTACCAATCAGTTATTTTTTACTTTTTAGTGCTTTTGTTTGAAGACGGTTTTTATTTTTTTGTTAAAAAGTTTTTATTTTTCCCTTTTTAGTGTAGACAGTAGTAGCAAAGTAAGAATTCTAACGTGTTAGGCTTGTCAAATCAAACAAAATATGCCCAAACTCAAAGTATCTACGTAAGATTTCCACCTATCCACCTTCTGGCCTTGCCATCAGATCAGGTCAACAACACTGAACCACTATACTATCAACGGAAATAGAAATACTTGCAAAGTTTCAAGTCAATATGACATTTAGAAGTAGGTTAAATTCATTATTAGTTGTTTTTCCACCCTTAGGGGTGGTATTTTTGTTTTGGAATTTAAATGGGACCAATCTGGAAGTATACCCTTTCAAACAAAACAAAAATTGTCCAAATCGGTTAATAAATTACGCAGTTCTGAGGTAACAAACATAAAAAAAAATACAGTCGAGTTGAGAACCTCCTCCTTTTTGAAGTCGGTTGAAAAATATAACCAAATAGCCTCCTCTTTTAGGAAGTCAGTAAAAATATGTGTGTTGAATGTTACTCAAAAATATTGCCCAGAAGTTTATGTATAGTTGCGAAATCAAAAAAAATACGCGCTAAAACAGTAGCTAGTAATACTTCTGTAAATTAACAAAGTAAACTACGCCTTCTTGATACCATAATACAATGTCGAGAAACACAGTCAATCTAATAAGCACATACTGTTTTCCAGAATTGAATTCATGTTATTCAAGCTTTATAATTGAATGTTATGTTCAAAGCTATTTTAGCAGGATGCTCATGAGAATTTAGAGGTATATTATATTTTTAGAGGTACGACTTAAATTCAGTCAAAAATAGTTATATTAAATATTTCTATGTAAAATAGCAAGTGAATGGAGTAAGTGTTTATATTTAATTATTTATAGAAATTAGATTCGAGCACTAGCTGCATCCAACTGACCAATATGTTTACTTATCTTTACATATTCCTTTCTAAATGAAAGATTTATTTGAGCAAACAGCATATATTTCTAACAAAATATAGATGAATATTATCATCCCAAGGGCAAACAGCATTAGTATATAAAGTATCAGTTGGAAATAAAATCATATTTCAGAAAAGTTAGTGAATTGGTATGAATGTTTTTATAAAGTTATAATTTATTTAAATAAAAAATTATAATTTATTTGAATTATACGTAATTTATGTAATGTTTTTTTTTCTACTAATTTGTAGATTAGATTAGATGAGAGGTATTACATTGCTTAATACTTAATATTTGACACTTTAAATAAAACAACTAAAATTAAATCAATAATAATTCCTTTTTCAATTAAAAAACTTAATCTATAAAAATGTTTAAAAGTAACAAATATTGTAAGGTAATTTGGTGCCATTTTTGTATTTTTGAATTCATTTTGTAATTTTGTGGGTACGCACTGTCTGTAACAACTGTATGATGACCATGTTTGCTGTAAAGCATTCGAAACGTTAGAAACCAAAACCAAAATAAATTCGAGAAAATATCCGAAAAAATAGTTTTATTTAAAATATTACTTCGCTTGTGATAAAAATGATATTAGAATATTTTATAACAAGCAATATTTTACGAAAAAAAAACTAAAATATCAAGCCAGATTTATATATTATCATTTAATATTTATTTAAAAGTACTACAATAATTATTTAACTTTCAATGAACTAGGTTCATGAATAAATAATGTGCCGACGGAAGTACATAATACCTATCGAGAAATCGAATAGAATATTAGAGCACTCATTCAGAATGTTCAGTTTATGGCACTGTATAATCGCCTGGCTGACTTCAGATTGCTTTACTGTTTTGTGGTTGATAAAGTTTGCAATGATACTATGAAAATTATTTTAGATTTCATTCATTTATATTGTTATTGTTGAAATTACCATGTTATATTAAATTTTTGTCTAATTTCAATACTGACGATCTTCTATTTACCCCTAACTTACGTAGTTTTTTTTTTTAAACCTTATAAAACTTATTAATTTTAAAAATTACTGCTATTCACCTTCATTATTCAAGAAACTCTCGTACAAAGTTTCATGCTACTAAAACCAGCAGTTTAGATTCAGCGTGATCTGTTAGTCAGTTAGGAATTTTAGTGAGTACACCCTGCTGTTTTAAAAAAAATGCAGTCCAAACCATATAAAAATTTGCAGCACTGCGTATACTGAAACTTTTCAAATAAAGGTTACAAAGATACGATCTGTTTTAAAGCGTAGCCAATAGGGCCTCGTAGACGCCTAGCTACGCTCGTAATTCGTAGCACTCCGTAGATCAAGGATTCATGTGGCGGTCTGTGCCAAGTAATGTAAATGCTTGTTCCATTACTGTATGTATTTATTTATATTAGACCATTTAGTAGTTCTTAATTTATTTTTATAAAAGTATAATATAAAGAATGGAAATTATGTAACCTATCCTATGTAATCGTATTTTTGGTTAGTAATTCACAATACTTATGAACTATGTTAGTAGGTTTGTTTTAATTAAAATATTGTTTATTATAAGAGTTTATTAAATATTTAGAAAATATCATTTACTTAACTTGACTTGAAATCCTGTTGGCAATAAAGTTCACATATATACGTACCAAAGTTAAGTAAAGCAATACAAAAACATACTTTATCTCAACTCAAGTGGCTTGTTATACAATTGACATTAAGTACTTGTTCGTACACTGTACAATGCTAGCAGTGTGCAAACAATTCCCAATTATGCAAATTCTACGATAATTAGGACAGACGTATTCAATCTCACACACACACTCCAAATTACCAGAATGCCTATAGCAATAAGCACGAGGATTTAGGTATATTTGAATTAATCATATATAATAGAATCAAAGCATGATGAATTCATTTTATGGATATTATATATTCACAATTAATATTCACAAGACTTAGCTTTTGTTTCTTTATATTAAATCAAATTTTGCCAGAGGCTACGCGAGCGTACTGCTGATACTTTAATTGGATATACTTTAAATTGTACGTGTCCCGTTAAATTGTCATCAAAACGTATGCCCATGTTTACTAAAGAAATATTTTATAAATGAACAAGATGCTTTTCTAGCCTAAAAATCGAAATAAAAACAATAATGACTATAAATTATAATAATGCATGCATTTGAGCGCATTGCGACCACAAAACACAGAGTACCGACCTACTCGTATCTAGGCAATTTGCGAGATTATAGCTCTACAATACGTCGAGTAGATTTAGGTTAATCGTTTCATGAATGACGAGAGAGAATAAATTTGTATATCTCGAAAATAATGCAGTACATGTAACAATTTACAGAAACAGTATATTTGCTTGCAATGACAAACTTGAACAAACTTTCTGAGCGATACGATATAATAACTCCATTTAATTTAGATCTACAAGCTGCCATATTAATTTCAACTATTTCAAGCTACTTTGTAAGTACGGAATTTTCGAATATTTGGCGAGTTTCAAACTGCTCATTGCACAGCAAAACTTCAAACGCAATTAGACAAAAACAAAGAATCATTCTTCATACTATATGTCGATAGACCCAATGAAACGTACCATATTTTATTGAGTCAGATGAAATTGCTAGGTCTCGTGAGCCATATTGTCTTAATTGAAATTCTATGTGAACTTTCCAGATATAGTTTCCTAAATCACATCTATTGCTGAGAGTAGAAAGGAACGAAACAATAATATATTATAGTCAATAATAAAATACTTTAATATGGCAGAGTTTACTTTAAAAGAATATTTTTGACAATTACGAAAACTAGAAAGATTTTTCGTGTGTCACATTACTTTTGAGCCTTGAAACTGCTTTTCAATTAAAGACTTTAAACATTTTATAACTAAGAGAAATAAGAGAAAAAGGGCAACCGCAAACAATTTTAGCGTACCATATCAAAGCTTACTCGTTAGTACACTATTTTCTAACTAAGCAACAAAAATGCCGAGCAGTGATGAATAGGCAGTTTTCGATGTAGCGTTAGCTTTGGGGTAGTTTTAGCGTATCAATAGAACTCACCCAAATAAAAAAATCTTCATGAAAAAAATACATGTACTCCTGTTTCCTATATATTAGTTAACTCGTTTGAGTTGTTATTGATGTTAAAATATAAATGAAGAAATTTCCACCTTTGAATTTGTTTTCACTAATATTAAATTCGTAGTTATAAATAAAAACTGGTATTATTTTGTCATGTACATCTGTCCGTGTCTCTAACTTTCTATCCGTATGTACGTTCGTCCGTCATTTAACTGGTACTCTATTAGAGCTATAAGGCTGAAATTTGCAAAATTGCGCAAAACAAAAATATAAAATTCCGATGATATAAAAATTGCAGTCTATATAAATGGCATCTTTGGATAAGTTTTTAAAATTGAAATAAGTTTTTTAAGTGAATTTTGTTCACGCCCATAATTGCCGAGCTATATGCCTCTAAAGTAAACATTTTATCGATAGTACACAAGTCGTGACTAATACCAATTATTGCGAAGATAAATGTTTCATCTGACCGGACTGAGGATAAACCAATCTTAATTATTGACTTAATTTATTTATATTGATACAGGAGAAAAGATAAATGAACAGGAATAAGCCAAATTTTATTGGATTACCACATTTTATTAAACCAGAATAAAAAAATATTTTTACAGAGTTTTTAACGCCAGTATTTCATTTTTTACGTTATGAATGTGAAACAGAAGAAAATATATATATGTACGAGTACAAGTAATAAATAAAACAAGCTAGTATTATAAATGTGAAAGTTTGTGAGTATGGATGTTTATTACTCTTTCACGCCAGAACGGCTGGACGGATTATGTATGAAATTTTATTACATATTATCCCGGAAAAATGTACGGTTCCCGTAGGATATGTTTGTTTTTGTTTTCCTATTATAATAATTCGAATAATATTAATATTATTTTGAGATAAGTCTGGGTTAATATAGGAAACTATAATGGAAGACGAATAATTTATATGAAAAACTATCAATCTTCCAAGACAACAGGGATGACGCCTGAAACAAAACATTAAGGAAGTCATGACAAGATCTGATCAATCATTTGTTTTTACTTATTAAAAGTACCTGATCGATTGAGCTTCGCTTGTGATAAATAATATAGCCGTTTCCTAGATACACTAAATAAATTTATAGAAATGTCATGGCCAGATCTTAGAATTGATCACTTTATGAAGAGGCCGACCATTTCATGAAATAGCTGTATTTCATGAACCATAATCATAATATTTTGTTGCCCACATCATAATATGGCCTGGCCAGATCAATTAATACTTAAAATACATATAAACAATAGTACATCAGGGTTTGACGATATGAACAGCTAAATTATTATAACTTAACTAGCGATTCTCCCTCGCACCGCTCGGGCTCGTCCCTAGCTTGAATCCCCATACAAGCTTTCATCCCCATTTTCACCCCCTTAAGGGATGATTTCAGGGATAAAAACTATCCAATGTCCTTTCCAGGGTCTCAAACTATTTTCTTACCAAATTTCATCTAAATCGGTTCAGTAGATTATCCCCTACAACGTCACAAACTAACAATCTCACAAACTCACAAACTTTACTCCTTACAATGTTAGTATAGATGAAATAACTTCATGATATGGTCCAATATTAGAGATCTATTTAATCGTAAAATAATTACATTATCCACCGTGAGGGGCGCTGATATCGTTTTGTTTATATGATGCAGAAGTGAAAGTAGGGTGACCACGCAATGAAAATCAATGGACTATTATTAGATTTCAAAATATGACTTCATGGAAATTGCGGGTGAAGAGATTTTATTTTTAAAAAGAAGTGTAAGTGAAATATTCATATAATTCCCATGGAAAAATATTATGCAATAAATGCACAAGTTTAGTATATAGGCCGCGGCCTCTGGAAGAGTGGGTGATATTTACGTTTTACGGAGTCTAACTGTTTTGTACATATTTAAATTTTAAACCCGTGTTAAAAATTTTATGTTTATAAATTAAGTAGACTGTTTCTAGTAAGTGGATTATTTATTTGTAAGTTTTAATTTGTGATTATGTGTCACATAACGACTGACAAACGACCCGACTTGGATGACGTAGGTTGAGAACTTAGCGTCGTTAGGTCTTTTTTTTTATTTCAAACCCAGAATACCTAATATCATAAGTGCTAAGTTACGAGTATTTTAAATGTGGTGACAGTTTCGATGCGAAAATTATAGATGTCGGACAGTAAAAAAACAAGTTGGAAGTACAAGAAAAATATATGATGAAATTAATGAAAAAGGATATATAAAAATATATCCTTTTTCATTTGTAATTTTTAGCTATTAAACCTTTGATTTCATGGAAACCCTAAAATAATGATATGGCCAAACGTGAATTGGCATATCATCAAACGTTGACGTTTAAACGAAATGGTCAGTTTTAGCTGGCCATTTCATAAAATAAAACAATTTCATAATTATTTGTGCTTAACTGGCACGCATTAAAGCAATTTAATAAAGAATTGAATTAAAATCAATTATTTAAAAACAATTGAATTAAAATCAATAAAAATGGTCAGCCACATCATGAAGTGATCAAAAATTACTCTTTTAATATTATGACACACATATAAATAAATTTATAGTTTTATACTTTTTCCCCTACGAAATAGACTAAGAATATTATATAATAACACTTTTGTCCATGTTTCTTTATGAAACATAATTAATACTTTTACATTTAATAGAAAAGTAGAAAACTACTTATATATTAAATATCGTTTTTTTATTTCATACCAGAAAAAAAACATTACCCCGTACAAAAATTGAATCCGCAATTTCCGGCGATTAAATTTATTAACTAAGCTTAATAAAAACTTTTTTATATCTCGTAATTAAGTTCAGTCTTTTAAATACTTTTTTACTTTACTCCTTTGCAAGAGACACAGATTTCCCTGAACTCCGATAAATCTATCACGTAGACGAGTTACGAGTTTAGTAAACGTTCGAGGGACTTGTAACTAATTTATAAATGTGTTTTTTTTTTTAAATAAATACAGACGCAAAAGTGTTTTATAGTAGGCAAAACATTTCTAATTCACTATTATTATATTATTATTTTTTCACAAGAAATACTCCCTACGTTTTATGACAAACTTTACTTATCATTGACATTATTATTTGGAAACCTATCGGGAAAAATATAGTGTACCTAAGTATGGTTCTAATGCAAGTTGTATGGACCGTTTGTAACGCAGATTGCAGATTTAAATCATATAAATTAAATATGATTTCTCTGAAATATGAATCTCTCAAAAATGGATAGTTAGCCTCTTATATTACAATTTTATAATTGCTCATTCCAAATATTATGTCATTCTAATAAACTTAATTTAAAACAAGTACAAATTTAAAAATGGTAAAATAATGGTAAAATTTAATATGAAAATTTCATTTCATGTTTAATCTATTCCAAAACTTTCTCTTACCCAAAGCACCATATATCGTATAACTCAAATGTAGTGCAAAATTTCTGTTTATATTTATTTTTAGTAAAAATTTTATTTACCAATCGGACTTTAACGAAAACTAAAAACTCTGTAGTAAAGTCGCTAGCTATTAATGTAATGACCACTTGAAGTCTATATAATTTAAACTTGGCGCTATATTTACGCAAATTCAAAATGTCAAAATGATTTATGTAAATAAAAAAAACCTTTTTCTTTTTATAGAATCATAACTTCAGTTCGCTAAATTCAACGTAAACCAAATAACATAAATATATGTTAAGCTATAAAGTAAAAAGAATTTTTTTATCCTATAATTTTAAAAGATTCAATACGATTCTAATCATCGAATCAATCTATGGAATATATAACAAATGTATATGTACATAAAATAAATATTTGACATACGTGTAAAAGCCCCTAAATTCTCTTTACGCAACTCGCCGCATAGTTAATAATATACGTTCAACATAATGCAGCAGGCGCTTCTATATAACAACAGTTTATATTATTGTTTGCCAGCGACTATCACTCTGTTCCCTCTGGGGCTCGTGATTCCCTATTAATTATTAGATCTGTGTACTACATTTTATATCACATCAGCGTGAAGAAATAACAAACATTTAACATCTTGTAATTTATATTATCTTATGACATCACGTGAAACGTGAAACAATTTTTTTGGTTTATTTTTTTGTGAAACGGTTGAGTTACCAAATATCACTTCTATTCAATATTTATATAACACTAGCATTGCCCGCGACTCCACCCGCGTTCAGATGACCAAAAACCAAATTCTTAGGTTTTACATATTAGTATACTCTTACATTGCAGTTTTTGTATTTTTTCTCAGATATGAGACATTTTCCCGCGGTAAAAAGTATCCTATATGTTGACCAGGATAATTAGCTATCATACCAAACCATACCAAATTTCATCAAAATCCCTCCAGTAGTTTTTCTGTGATGCGGTAACAGACAGACAGATAGGCAAAAATTCTAAAAACTATAGATTCGGCCTCTGTATCGATAATAATGTTTATTTCAATAACATTTTCTAAACAATATCAAATGTACAGATTCGGCTAAGTTACAATTTTATTTTATGTATAGATATATAATACATCCTCGTCATATAACGCAATATCTATAGCATAATAATAATCAAATAACTTACTTATGGTCACTCACATTAACTATTCATGCCTCTACCAAAGCTATTGGTATGGCCCTTTAAATAATTACACGGTTTGTCAAATATTATTATTTGTACAGCACTAAATGACATTACATTAGGGCAGGCGCCGAGCGTCTGCCCGTGGGGCAACTTATTAGTCGAGTCAAAATATCTGTATTTTTCTTATTTACGATGTGCTAACACATTTTCTTTCTACTTTAGAGAGTAAATATCGATAATTTTTATACCATACCATGCCATAATACATAATAAAGAAACCCAACACACATAGATTTATCTTTTTATTATTTATACTATAACACAAACAAACAAGCAGACGAAAAAATTCAAATCGATTTTATAAATTGGTCTAAGTCTTTCGTATATATATTTCATATTAACGACAAAGCGCCAAAATAACAACACATATGTAACTTTTGTACTTCGATTTCCCATATCCCCGCGTCTACTTCCTGTGGGGGACGCCAGAAACAGTCAATGCCTAACCTTAGTAAAGTGTAGGCAATTCCCATACCACTAAGTACACTATGCCCGAGATAACAGTGGATTAAATCATATATTTTTTCTTAAATCTTTCATTGTTCAATTAATTATTTTTCCTCGACAAACGCCAGGCTGTGGGTGTTTTCGTAAATTTCATAGTATTGATAGCAATCTTCTTTTTAAAAATAACTTAATTTGTCATCTGTTTTCTGGAAGAGACAATCTTTACTTTGATGGAAGTACTAAATTTTAAGCAAATTGGTGATTTGTGAAACAGAACTTCGCTTTGCCGATCGAGATTTGATTATAAGATACGCTCCAACAATAAATCGTTATATATAGAAATACTATCGACTTACCCATTCTTCTCTCGGGTGTGTCCCTAAGTATGTTTTAAAGGTTAGTATAGAATAGACTATATAGGTATAGATAAGTAAATAGTAAAAGAAATTGAAATCAACCCCTATTTTTCCTTGATCGGTCAAAAGGACATAACGATTTTTTATGTCCTTAACTTGAGAAATGATTCATTCCCAATACAAACTTTAAAACCCTCATTTCAGCCCTATCAAGTTTCATTTTTGCGAGAAAACTAGACGGTTTAGGCGTGAAAACGTAACAGACAGACAGAGTTAATTTCGCATTTATAATATTAGTATAGATTTACAAACAGAAGTATATGATGACATACAACTCTTCTTTCTATCTTCATATACCCAAAGTTAACATAGAGACTATTGTTTGCTACGTACTTATTACCTACTATTTACTATATATGTATATTATTATCTCCAAGGGATTTGTTTGTTACAATTCGAGCTGGCTAAACGAGCACAATTGTCTCGGGCTAACGGTTACGTATGTATCTTAGTTAAGTGAGCAATACGACCCTTAATAAAACTAACTTTTAAAGTTTAATTAAAAAAACAATTAAACAGCCCATATACTTAAATACTCTAATATGCCTTTTAGATTACTTTTATATTTTAAACAAATTAAGAAAAAAATGAGCTTTTTGATATCAAAACTATTTTTTATCTACTAATGCTAAATGAATTCAGATATATTAAAGCTCGTATCCAAACGAATTTTAAGTATATAGGTACATATTTACAATGTACATATTATTAAAAAATATTTTAAATAAATAATAAATGTATTCTTTGATAACATCTTCGAACATCTTACACTTAAGACGTATTAAAGTTACTGTACTTAAAGTAAAGTAAGAACTTTAAGTACTGGATTTCATAAATTAGTATAAGTATTCGAAACTGTTACTTAACCAACTTCAATAAGATGTAACTTTAGAAGTTCATAAAACCTACTTATCCTACTTTTCATTTGCAATGTTTATTTAAGAGGTTTGTTTGATATAATTTTGCCTATGTTCAGAAGTTCTTTGCAAACACTCAAAGCTAGCATTTGAATTTTCAATGTAAACGAAAATGGCGAGACTGAAACTTTACTTAAGTACAAAAATATAACGATTCAAAATAATCATTTTAGAAATGAAAGCAAACAAAAAAGTTTATATAAATAAACAATTAAATATGATTTTACTTTTACTTTTTCATCGCCATATAACGTATAAAATTCCCTATAATATTGTCTCAGAGGAAAAAAGTCGAAACAATAGTTTTATATTTTTTATATTTGGTGGCAACTTGCATTTAACATCTACCTTAATATTTATTTACTTAATAAATTCTCTAAAAGAATTACTGAAAGATAACGAACATTTTAAACTACTGAGTCTAAGTCAAAGAAAATTGCATACGATCGAAAAAAGTAAGTAAGATATTTAAAATATCGAACGTAAATAAATACTTAGAAAGAATAGTTAAAAAATTATCTCCTAAAGAGGTTAAACAGAGAACAAGTCTTTACGGAAGTAGGAACGTCTTTTTTGAAAATGGAATTGCAATCGGAAATTTGAATTGCCGCTGGGAAATCCCGTTCGATTCACTGCTTGCTATTCAAAAAAACAAATATATAGGAATGTAATTCATATTTTATCTCGTAGTATTACAATCTATCACGTACCAAGAATCATTTTTAGATTTCCATCTGAGTTCCTTGTATGTAAATTATTAATTTACAGGCAACGAGCAAAATCAAGTCGAAGCGCAAAAAAGTCAATAAGCAATAATAAATGTAACATATTGGTCGCTGTCTCTACAAAAATGAAGACGAGTCGAGTGTATGAAAACGATTTTTCTCTTCAAAAACTCGTAAAATATTAAATTAAACTGCCTTGTTGGTGTAGTCACTAGCATGTACAGCTATAGATCACGACGACATGGATCGAACCTTGGGACGGGACAAATATAGTTATTCTTAGTAACAACCCGGAGTTGGAAGGTAGCAGCAAAAGCAAAAAAGCAGCAGTTAAAACCGTCGGTCCTGCGCCTGATCTTTTACTTGTCGTGTCGAATTGTCCCACTGGATTTTGGGAGGAAAAGGTATAAAAAGCGCACTAGTGTCTGTCTATAATACCTCCTGCACAGTTGGCTAGTCTCAGTGAGATTGGCCGCCGTGTCCGAAATTGCCATTAATATTAAATTAAGATCTGTATTATAAAAAACCAAAGAAAGATTTTTTTTTAATTGTTATTCTTTAAAACTACTTATTATTGTACAAACTGTGACCTTAATTAGAAAATAATACAGAGATATTTTTAAATTCACATATTTGAAAACTATTGGGTGTAAATATTACTGTACTCTGAAACTTTTTACTTATTTATTGCAATTATACAAGTTTTTAAATAATTTATTAGGTATACTAACGGGCAGCAGGCTTCGCATTTTATTATATAGGTATATCTATATAAATTGCTAAGCCCGCTGCCTATGCTATCTAGATCACGTAAACCACATTTCTTTGCATTTTGTTATTTTAAAATAAAAATAAGTGAAGCAATTAATTACGTTATGTTTGTGTTATTATTTTAATTAAAAAAATATCATTTAAAGGACGTATATCCGATAACTATTTGGTATACAGCTTAGTCGTAATTTTACTTTAAGACCGGACAAGAAAAAATATCCGGGGAATACCTGATTTTCAATAAACTACACAATTTAATATGATCGACTTTATTTATATACATATAAGTTAAAATAATCTAAAATTAAGTAACAAAATATCATCAAATTAAAAACTCCATTTATAAGTGTTGATTATAAAGAATTAGCGCTGGTACTGAAATAATGGCAAATTAAAGTAATAACACAAGTTTCTCTACATTAACAAAAAAAAATACAAAGGTAATATATATTGATTACGCTTGTTCTCGCAAATCAAGGCAGTTTCAGAAAAAAAATCCTGTAAGTATACACATTCTGAAAGATTTTTTTTACAATAAACATTGTAACGCATAAGCAGACAATTTAATACCTACATATACAAATCTTGTTTCTAATCTGTTTGTATTATATTCAAATTCAAATAAAAACCTGTCTTGCTTGTCGTGTTTTTATTATTTTATTAGCGACTTACCCTCGCTTCCGTTGGTAAGCGAATTTTCTTCACAATTTCATGGGGTTTAATATTTTTCCGCGGAACAATGATTCCCCTTCTAAAATAAAAATAGCGATAAAAATAGCCTAAGTTAGTCCTTATAACATATGTCATTGAAAGTCCCGTCAAAATCGGTCCAGACAACTAAAAGATAGACATTTTTTTTTTAATTGATTTGTTCTTATAAGTACGTACTATATATACTTTTATTAAACAGCTGTAGACATTGCAAACAAACAATTCAATTTTATCTATTTGTATAGAAGATTTGTTATCTGAATAAAGTAATGTGGCTTCGCGGCTCACAATGGTATTTCGTCTTAATTCTTATAGTTATAGCTGTTGTTGTGTATAATATGCAAAAACTAATTTTTAGTGTTCGCGAGATATTTTTATATAGGTATATTCGGCGAAACTTCAAATTGCCGTTTTGTCGACCGTCCGGTTAATAGGGTGGTAAAATACTTATTTGGCATTCAAAATCCGGTTTATAAAATCTATTCATTTCATCTCTATTAAATAATAACGACAGTAAAAACCTTGTTTTTTTTATGTCCTTCTAATTTATTTATTTTCTATTCAAAGTAGAAATTTTTTGAATCAATTATAGAAAGAGCTTAGATTTTTTTATTAATTAATAACAAAAATAAAATTTACCTTATCTTCCGTCTTTATGTTATAGAACCGCCAATTTAACTTTGTACTTAAGTGTAGTATCACTTTGAATTTATCACCATTTTGTTTATTCAAATTTGACTTCTACAACCTCAATATAAAGACTAATTCATGATGGCACATTATTCATTTCTAGAGGGTTGGAGTTAACCAATTAACGTCTGCCGCACATGAATACTTTAAGGCTTAAGATGAACATGTTTGGGTTCGCTATGACAAAGTAAGACATAATGCGTTAACAACGTGATGATACAGAAAATGAAACAATTTTACGTCTTGAAACTCCAAAAAACATTTATTTATTTATTATTTGTAGTGTATTTATTTATTATTATATATTATTGGTATATTATGTACGTAAGTATCTATTTGGTATTTCCTTAAATATCGAAACGGTCAATACAATAATTATAAAGTAATAAATACACGCTAATCTATAAGATATATGATAGAGATATTTCTACATTTTTCACTTGTAGCCATCTCAGACCATTAACGTGTAGGTGAAGAATATCTTTAATATCTATTATAGTATAAATGTCTATCTATACTATAATAGATATTAAAGATATTCATATGTAAAAAAAATGAAGAGCAGAATAAATTTTATTAACGATTTGTCACATAAAAACTTTTTGAATGAAAATAATTGATTAAGGCTAATGAAATAAAACTTTCGTCATTGACATAAAAAAAAGTTAAACGTCCAATATCATTTTAAATATCACAACCCAATGTATTTATTCTCGCGTGGCTGAGATTTTCCGGTCACGAAAGAAAATCGTGAGTTGCATATTATTAATAATAGGTAATTTTGTGTCATATTGCGGAAAATTTATACATCTTCTGTGTTAACCTTCAAAATAAAAGTATTATAGTTTCTAGAATTTAGCAAAGAAAAGAGAATAATATATTTTATACTAAGTATATAAATAACCATGTACACGGTATAAAATACGTAAAACAATGACTGCCGTTTCTATATGTTTTTTGGTTTATATATTCTTGATAAACATAATCTTATGAAAATTAATTTCGTGTAACTAAATGAAAGAACTAAAAGGTAGCTAGTTCTGCTTTGTTCTTATAATTAGTTTTACGTGTCAACATAATCGTATCTTTGTGTCTCTAGGCACATGTCTGATTCAAACGAACGTGATTTTATCAGAATACCTAATATGACAATTTAACTAGATATAATTGATATTATTTATGTATTAAAACAAACTGAAACACACAAAATTTTACACAAAATGATATACTAAATTTCGTGAAGCATAATTTGATTGTATTAATAAATAACATTCATTAAATCATTGTTGATTTTACAAATGGTTTAATTTTATTGGTCTGGTGCCAATTTGTTATCACTGGCATGTGGAAAATGTTAATTAACAATGTTATAAATGCAAATGTATTTTGTTTCACGGAACAAACAGATCAAAAATATTATATTCAGCCCTTTTTAACATCCCACTGCTGGGCACGGGCCTCCCTTCAATACGAGGGGAATCAGGCCATAGTCCACCACGCTGGCCAACTTGCTAGGTTCTCTCAGACAAGCAGGTTTCCTCACGATGTTTTCTTTCACCCTAAAAAAAGTGGTAATAATATTGGAAATGATTCGCATATAAAAATATCAGAGGTGCGAGGCCTGCTATTTAAACCCGCTTTACTCAGTTTCCGAAGCGAGCGTGCTGCCACTGGGTTAAAACTGCCTTCATCGACATAATTTTTTGGATAAAGATTAGAAGCTAAGAGAGATATAGGATGCTTCTTTTCTAATGTAAAGTTGTTCCTGTCGAAGGAATGCCGAAGGCAATTTATAATTACCAGTGATTTTTCCGGTTCAATATGTGAAAATTTCAGACAGTGCAAGTTTCATCGACAGTAAACAGAGGGAGCAACAGTCACAACCAATCATCTTTCTGATTAGATTCGCTCGGACCACTTTACGACAATTTCCGGACGTATTCAGCGAACGTGCCGAACGTGACTGCTTTGGAAATAAAAATTTGTGATACCTTTAACTTTATCTCATCGACTGTACTGTCTTAGAATATTTTTTTTTAACATATATCAAATAACATTTCAAAAATGTTGGTATGAATGAATTTCATCCCTTTTGCTGTCCCGAGACAACTAATGGGTGAAAACACTACATATATAAGATTTTGTTATAGCGAACAGAGGAATAGGCAAATTTTTACAATGAAAAGTTAAAATGGGACCTCGTAACACAGTTGAATATAATAAGCTAATGGTATAAATATATAATTAAAATTAAGGTTTCAAACTTATTAATTGACTTTAAAATATATGGAAAGTAAATAAAAATACAATAGAATGAGTAATCATGTCCAAAACTTCTATTAAAATACTCGGTAGAAAATATCATTTCATCTTATTTCTTGAAGTGAATATAAAAGAAATCTGAAAAAGAAAATAATCTCGGGGTATTGACAAACATTAGTATCAGCCAAATAAGATTCCGACTCGCTTACTGACCTACCTCTGACCTACTGAACGTTCCGTGTTATAACAATACTAGATTTTTTTATTTAAGGTTAAAATATTGAGTCAGTTCTTATTTATTTAGTCGTACCTACTACACGCAGTTTTATTTGAGATGAGAGAGAAAGATAATTGATGATAATTTTTGAAAAAGCATTGCCCGCGGCTCCGCCCGCTTTTAGATGACCAAAAACAAATTCTTAGGGTTTACTTGTTATTTACAGTTTTTGTATTTTTTCTCAGAAATGAGATGTTTTCCCGCGGTAAAAAGTATCCTATATTTTGACCAGGATAACCAGCTATCACCATACCAAATTTCATCAAAATCCCTCCAGTGGTTTTTCTGTGATGAGGTAACAAGGTAACAGACAGACAGACTGCCAGACAAAAATTCTAAAAACTATAGATTCGGTCTCTGTATTGATAATAATGTTTATTTCAATAAAATTTTCTAAAAAAATATTTAATGTACAGATCCGGCTTAGTTACAATTATATGTATAGATCAACTCTGTTACTATTATATATAGAATCACATCTTTTTTTTATTTATTTAATATAATGTTTATTTTTGCTATTTACCTACACTTTTTTACAATTTTCTTATAGCTTATATAAGATTTTGATATTTAGATTATACGTGGTGTGAATTATGATATACATCTATAGGTACTAATATTATAAAGAGGTAAAGTTTGTGAGTTTGTGATGTTGTGAGTTTGTAGGGGGTAATCTCTGGATCTACTGAACCGATTTAGATGTAAGGTAAGAAGATAGTTTGAGACCCTGGGAAGGACATAGAATAGTTTTCATCCCGGAAATCATCTCTTAATAGGATGAAAATGGGGATGAAAGTTTGTATGGGGAAGCAATATAAGGACGAACCCGAGCGAAGCGAGGTTGAGTCGCCTAGCATCATAAGAAAGATAATGATGAAATCATACATTTTCCGTTTTTGTTATTTGCCACTGAATACTGAATGTATCCAACACCGCACTCGCAATAACAAGAACGAGACACAGTCCATGTAGATCCTATTCATCTTTTACTCTTTGTATTTCTTCAGACATGCTAGGTATTATACAAAGCTGTCACGCAAATCCTATACGAAGGATGCGATGAAAAGATCTTTTGCACATTCAAATGTATGTTTTTTTTTTTATTTAATAATTTTATAAGTTGTTCTACATTACAAAAAAAACTTAAATAAATTGTTTTTGTAGATATAGTTAAAAATTAATAAAACACAGTGATAATTTCTTTTATCGTCAATCATGTTCAATATATGTATGTGTTGCCATTTTACCATATAATTGAGATTAACAGAAAACAACACGCAGACACTATACAGACATTTTTATTCTCAAGAGCAAATGATTATCTAAAAATAAAAATATCTAAAAAGTCTTATATACATAAATATTCAACTGTAAAAATGTTCCATTTTGGGAACTTCGAGCGTAAAAGCTTTGTGAGTAAAATTCAACATAATTAAGGGGCCTTTTGATGTTCAATCAGAGCCGGGTTTACCAGCAACTCGCTAAGTCAATAAAAATGTTGTTTTTAAGATATTTCACCTAGATATAGTTTGAGAACATAATACTCTTGGGTATAATGAAAGAGTTTACCTGAAACAAAAGAAAGTGATTACGTTTAATAAAGAATTGACAATATAATATAAATAAAAATAATTTGAAATACATATTATCAATGATGTATATTATCTTAGGCGAAGCTTTTATCGCTTATCCTTATGAGTAATATCTCTTGAAAGGTTTTATAAAGAACGCTTTATTGTAAGCGTTTCCAGTACATTTGGCTCGTAAAAGATGCTTTAGCAATTGTACTAAAAGCCAAGTATTACAGAAAATCTTATCAAAGAAAAGTCAATTTTACTCACAATAATATGCACACAAATACTTTACAGGTATTTCAAGTAAAACGTTAGATGCTGAAGTTTAGTTATGACTACATATTAGTTATTATGAATTGTATTTTGCAAAAATAAATTCGAGATTATTTAATATTAATTATTGAAATTAACTAAATATCAAAATCATTGCAGAAAAAAAAAATTTAACTCGCTCTATATAATGACATAATTTTGCTTAAAATATATAATGCCGTCTCTTGTACATTCTCCTATATTTTGTGTATTTTCTTTACTTATTGGGTATACAATAAAGGGTTTATTATAATTATATTATCATCGATCAAAAAAGTACAAGATACACAATCCCATGCAAAAGTTGTCTTAAAATTGACACCAATTGTGTTTAGGTAATTATTCTTAATGAAAAAATATACAAAAATGTAAATTGAACCTTAATTGCAATACTTAAAGTTGTTTTCACAAAAAAAAAATAAAATCGCGCTCCAATGTTCAAATGAGCGCTCATCCGGTAACGACATTTTTTAGCACTGATTGTGCATCTAGTACTTTTTTGATCAATGTATATTGTGCATATGTTTTTATTAATGATACGATTTGTGATGAGAAAGAATTAATTACTCATTTCTACTGTCAACATTTCTAAATAAAAAATATTATCCAGAATTGAAACTTGTACATATGCACATATGTATCTGCAATATAATACTTATGCATAAATACAATATTATATCTATTGAATTCAACAAAACCACTTCCTAATACAATTGCTGCCGTTAATGAATGCCCGAAGAATATTATAGAGGACTAGTTAGTAGTTAGTAATTACTTAGCTCCGACAAAAACCTTTTAGAAATTGTGGGTTGTAGGAGACATATGTGTTAGTGTAGTAATATCATGAGTATCATGAGTACATGTATGTGATATTATTCCGTATATACTGAACGCCATGTTACACTAGCAATTCTTTTTAAGTTTATTGAGCCTAAAGTAGCACTTCTAAAAACCATATATAAAAGAAAGAGACCAGAGAAGACTATTATCAATCAACATTAAATGTAAGTTAGTTTTAGAAAAAGAAACTAAATATAACTGGCACAAAAATCTAATTACAATATTTACAAAAGAATAAAAAAATATAATTTACGTAAGTAAGAATATACCTATCTGCTTATTGTGTGATCATTACCAATGTAATTGTTAAAGTTGAAGGCTACAAGACGAAATCCCATATGAGAAACTAATAATTTTTTTTTTTAATTCGAAATATATCAATATTATGTGTGACGCGAAAACCACATAAAAAATGATTGAAAAAAACATACGAATGTAAACAGGATCTATAATTATACATATAGACAGTAACTCTATCTGTAAACAATATACCATAGAGTCAGTATACTTTATATTGTTTAAACTAGCGACTCTGCTTGTTTTAGGGTTCGTCCCTAGACAAAAACAAATCTATCCCACGGGAACCGTACATTTTCCGGGATAAGAACATGTGCTATTCCAGACTAAAATATGTATCTGTGCAAAATTTCATTCAGATCCGTTCAACCGTTTTGACGTGAAAGAGTAACAAACATTAATCCATCAATCCTCACAAACTTTCGCATTTATAATATTAAGTATGGGTGTGGATCAACTTAAAATAGTACTATTTTATTACTTAAAGCTTGTTAACCTGAATGGATCAATTAGATATGGGGCAAACATTCTCTGTTAGATAATCAGTACATGATTGGTTACAGGATTAGTTAGCTAATTGCATATTATAAATTATTATTGTCCATAAAACCAATAATATGTATACTATGTATACTAATATTATAAAGAGGTAAAGTTTGTGAGTTTGTGACGTTGTAGGGGGTAATCTCTGGATCTACTGAACCGATTTAGATGAAATTTGGTAAGACGACATTTTGAGACCCTGGAAAGGACATATGATACTTTTTATCCCAGAAATCATCCCTTAAGGAGGTGCAAAAGGGGATGAAAGTTTGTATTGGGAAGAGAGCTAGGGACTAACCCGAGCGAAGCGAGCGTGAGTCGCTAGTATAATATATAGCTAAGTAAGAAGTACTAATAACAAAAACAAAACAAACAGATAACATTGACTCAATCTACCAAATCTATATACATATAATAAAATTGTAACTAAGCCGAATCTGTACATAAAATATTTTTCGGAAAATCTTATTGAAATAAACATGATTATCGATACAGATGGGATTTTGATGAAATTTGGTATGGTGATAGCTGGTTATCCGGGTCAACATATGGGATACTTTTTACCGCGGGAAAATATCTCATTTCTGAGAAAAAATACAAAAAATGCAATGTAAGGCTTAAGAGTATACTAATATGTAAAACCTAAGAATTTGGTTTTTGGTCATCTGAACGCGGGCGGAGCCGCGGGCAATGCTAGTAGTGAATAAAATTAAGCATTACGTTGGATAAACGAAGTAAGGTGAAAATCAAATTACTGAAACACCGTAGGTATTTCGTCGGAAATGGTATTACAAAAAGGTCCCTTTAAAAATTACAAAGATCTTACGAGTTTTTTCCCTATACAGTTATTTTCGTTTTTACAGGAAAAATCTTTCACACTGAAAGTCTTTTGCAAACAAATTATTGAAGTTTTCATTTATGTATTTCGTTGTGCAATTAACTAATTTTATATTACGTTAAAATTCCTCAAATACGTCGCTCATTAGCGCAGATCACGCGACGTAGTCACGTACATACGTGACACGCGTAGCATCCGACATTGCTGCAATTCAATATTTTGATATTTTCCATGTACGAGAACTAGATATATTATATTAATTACGCAAAAAGTATTTTCATGGAACTAAGACCTGATGATATTATGTTCTATTTAAAGCACATAATTGCTTCCGATATTTTTTTTTCTAGATTATAGAATAAAGTAAATATGAGAACCAAGAAGAGCATGCTTACATTATCACTTCATTTTATCGCCCCTGTCTAATAAAGAACATTGCGTGCTGGCTGCGTTTCTTAGACTTAACCAAGTTGAAACAAATATAGCTATACAATAGCCACACTTCATAAAGGGGTGAACCAAAAGTTCTGTATAGCCCACTTCTAAAGTCCACAAACTCAAAAATTATTCAATATAAAAGATAAACAA
The DNA here is from genome assembly GCA_947093115.1 of Brenthis daphne. NCBI lineage: Eukaryota > Metazoa > Arthropoda > Insecta > Lepidoptera > Nymphalidae > Brenthis > Brenthis daphne. The sequence goes on along the minus strand of OX352477.1, from coordinate 25,842,936 downwards.
AGATTGTCCAAAGACCAATATTGTAGAAAAAGTTATAATCATTTTTGAAGAACGAAATATCAATCGGATTGTGTATTCTGTTCTGAAAAGCTGAAATTTTTACGAATTTCGATATTCTTTTCTATAAAAACATGGTTAACGTTTAATTAAAAAATATTGTGCTTTATTTTGAGCTGTGCTTGTATTCTAAACAAATTATGGAGCGTCAAGTGCCATAAAGAAACAGTGTAGGTTGCTAGTAAGAGTATTAAATATTTTAAATATACAAGCAGGCAAAAACATTACGTGGCCGATCGTCTTGAAATAAAAAAAAATGACAATGTTTACAAATATGGCGTAAACTAAATGCTTTGCGCTCAATGCAAGAAGTTATTGCATGCTGTGCAAATTGCACTAACTCTAATGCCGCCTTTCTCATCATAAACTTGAAAGTAAGATAAATATACATTTATGGGATAAACGCTAAAATATATAATACAAAAATTAAAAAAATAAAATATATATATAACGCTAACCTAACCTAACATAAATAAAATTAAGTATATAATTAAGGCTTGTTTTATATTAGATAAATTTAGGTACGAGTGTACCGAATGCTTCTCATTAGTTTTTAAAAAACTAATGCGCAGGACCAAAAAAAAAGGAATAAAAAATTATCTTAATTTTTTCAGTTAATGATACTCGTACAACAACGAACACCATACTCAAATAACCTCCCAAAGTCGCCAGCACTAATTATAATCATAGAAGCAGAAATTATATTTGCCGTCACTGAATGTGCTTGTTTCACTAATGATATCCATACTAATATTAAAAACTAGCGGCTCACCCTCGCTTCGCTGGGGTTCGCCTCTAGGAAAACAAAAACAAACCTATCTCACAGGAACCGTACTTGTGTTATTCCAGACTATAATCTATCTCTGTGCCAAATTTCATCCAGATCCGTTCAGCCGTTCTGGCCTGAAAGAGTAACAAACATCCATACTCACAAACATTCATTTTTATAATATTAGTATAGATGAGAAAGCATGTTTGTTTGTTTGTCCTTCTTTCACAAAGAAACAGTGAAAGCTTGGCGTGATTTTTTGTGTGGAAATAGAGGGCTGGAAAGTGACATAGGCTACTTTTTACCGCTGGAGATTATTTAATTCCCAAGGGAAAATACGTTATAACTTATTATACAATCCAAAAAATATTTATGACTAGGATTACTTGAAACTTGATTAATACCAAGTTTCAATATACATATATAGAATTATTATACTCTTTAGTACAATTTAATAAATACGAGTTTTAGCATTTATTGAAATTTATCCTATTAGGTGTAAAATAGGACGTAAAAGTTTGTATGAAATCGGCCTTTTTAGGTATTTTTATAGTTTTAGCGCGAGCGAAGCCGCGGGTTCTGCTAGTACTAAATATATTAAAAGTTAAACAAACAAACCGATTTTGACAATTTATATTATATTCTAAATAATATTACTATAGCTCCACTAGTACGGAAGCTATAATACTCGTATGTAAGTACCTAGTATGTGAGTTAATCCAGGATGATGATAAGATATAGCCATTCAGAATTTTACCCAAATTCGTTAATCTCTTACAGCGTTAAGACAAACACACACTCAATAACGTTCGCATTTAGAATAGACTTTTATGTATGTATGTATATGTATTCAGCCCTTTTTATCGTCCCACTGCTGGGCACGGGCCTCCCTTAATACGAGGGGGACCAGGCCATAGTCCACCACGCTGGCCAAGTGCGGGTTGGCGGACTTCACATGTCTTTCGAAAACTTGCTAGGTTCTCTCAGACATGCAGGTTTCCTCACGATGTTTTTCCTTCACCGTAAGGCAAGTGGTAATCATGTTAGAAATGATTCGCACATGAAAATATCAGAGGTGCGAGACCCGGGATTTGACCCCGCTTCACTCGGTTTCCCAAGCAAGCGCGTTACCACTGCCTTTTTATTGACTTGACTTTTATATCTGTATGTAAATAAATTTCCATATAAAAATCTTAGAAACTTGGTCGCTTGCTTGAAAGTATGTACAGTATAAGTCAGACTAATTAGAACCAAACAATAAACTAAACAAAAAGACAATAGTTACGTATAATGTGCGGCCTGACACTGCTAGAAATTGAAACCGCAATGTGACCTTAAAAACTAAAGTTAATTCGCGCAAATAGAACTGATACGAACTTAATTTTCCGCTGCTTTATTCTCTGAGAATTTTATCAATGACGTATAGAGAGACTGTGCAATGTTAGAAATTTTAATTTAAAATGTAGAAAATATTTATACATTTTTTTTAAAGCGTCATTATTATTTGACCTAAGGAAGGAAGACTAGTAGAACTCGAAGAACTATACCTACTCTGTGCATCAAGTGTTTTTCTTAAATTGGTAAAATAATACAACATAAAAAGTTTTGACTTCTTATTAAAGATTTTCAGTTATTAAGTTATTCAGTCTAAAGCGAAATTACATATTAAAATAATCCATTATCCATGATATATGCATCGATTTAACTGAAGCATTATTACTGTACATGTAAAAAAGTCTATATTCGTTCACGCCATCGAAGGGGTTTTATCAATTAATTTAGTGTCCATTGTCTTATTTCTCGCATCAGCGACGTCCTTCGCTAAGCTGACAATCACTTAATCTGTTGTAAACAATCTGCTTCTACCTAAGATTTTCCGAGATTTGGCAGATTTACTTGTTAAACAGCATTAAGGCGAAGTTTAACATGACAAACATCGCTTATAAAGACAATATCGTATGATGAGAAATGTTTTATAATAACGTTACAACACATTTATACATATATTTATAAAACAGAAATGATATAGAAATGAGTATAAAAACTTGTTTAGAGTTAACGTTTGTGAACTTGGATATAGTAAATGAATCTCTTTATGAATAGCTGTTCCTTAGTTGTGTAGGCCTTTTTTACTGTGAACACAATAGTTTATACATAAATATTATGAATAGAAAAGAATATAGCTGACGTATAGGATTTAAATGAGGAATATGAAGTACCTAGGTAGATTATTTAAAATAAAGTGACTCTATGGTGTCGAGGAAAAATCCTCGAAAATTAAGTCCCTCGCCGCAGTATCACATACATATGTGTGTATGTACATACATATACATATTATGTATTACGATCATTCCTGCTATTCTCGCATTTAATTTTGAAAGCCCTAAGTGATAAAATAATACTTTGAAGTATAAATACACTGAAATCTTCATTACTGCCTTATATAAATAACGTTTACAAACTTTATACTGTGCTTAGTCGTAATTTGAAGTCTAATTCTTCTAATAACTAATTTATGAAAAACATTCTCTATAATTCAGACGACAAGTTTGGCTCAGTTTGTAGTGTTCCTACTTGTTGTGCCAGCGGTCGCGGGTTCGAGTCCCGCTGGGGGCATTCATTTGTGTGATGGGCACGGATGTTTGTACTCCAGTCTCTCCAGGGTGTTTATATTTATAATATGTATGCTATAGCTGTCACGTAGATAAATACTTTTGTAGTGAATCCTAATAAACAATTATCGTTGATTAACATAGTTAAAGTTTTCAAAGGAACCGGTTTGTTAACAAAACAAACAAATGTAACAACGTTTAACAAGTACCTAAATTTCCGTCTAAAGTTTTCCGAGACGAGACCCCCCTATTCCAATTTGCACAACTTCCTGTTAAAAAACAAATTCATGGTCATTAAAGTATATAGAAATGAACACTAATGAAGAAACGTGACTTTAGCGAGTTAGTGAAATAATTTAGATAATGAATTCAGTATGTCTAACAATGCAGTCTATTTTTATTGTACCAGTAATACATTAGAAGAGAGTACAACTACAGAGTAATTTTTGGAACAAACTAATATCCTATTTCCTACGAGGACTACTTAACGTATCGGAAAAAGATACTGAATGAAGAGGATAATCGAAACAAATATATTCTCCTATTTATAATGTTACTAAAGATTATTAAAAGTTCTCATATGAAAGATCTGATGATTTATTCATAACAGCTTTCCAAAGCAAATCCAAATACGAAAATCAATATTCAACCTAATAACAAATATTGAAAACAAAATTAATTCGGTCATTTATTTTCATGATAAAGTAATAAGGCAATTTTTCTGGCCTCGCTATATGTTTATTCCCATCCATAACGTTTTATTACACGAGGTACTTTCGGACTTTCTGTTTTCACCCCGCATTTAAGAGGTTAACGCCTTAAAGTCGGCAATATTCAAAACCTTCGCTACAATATTACAAAGCCTTGAAAATAATGATCTTTATGTGATTTTATTTGCCATGCAATTATTTTAAAAGGCAAAGTTTATACTATTTTAGACACACACTTGTCGTATATAATTTCAATAAGTATGTATATCTAATTATGTTGTCAATTCTCATGTATTTTCTTTCAAGGTGAAACATGGCAACTATATGTTATAATAAGTAAAATATATATGTTGAATTATTTATGCTTTGCCATTGTAGATACAAAAATATTCATGAGTGTCATAAGCGATCGTGAGCCGCGTGACGGAAGAATGAAAACGTGACTTTCGATATACAATCTTCTTATGGCCATCTCTTGTCTCACCAAATAAAGCGAATCGATCAACTATTGTTTGTAAAAGTGATCACCAAACATATTTTACTTTTATATGTACGCAACTTCTTCGTCTTCTTCGTAATTTTTTATAAATTTTTTTCTTATAATTTTTAAATATTATAATTACTGCAAGGGAATGATAACGATTTAAAACTTTTTTAATATTAATTGAGACCAAACGATTAGAGACCAAATGTACTGGTTATTGTTTGATTATAAAGTCTCAAGGGAATTTCATCATTTTCAATCGAATAAATCAAACATCAATCAATGGATGCTCGTGCTCAGCAGTGGGACTTTAATAAGGGTTGTATACAATGTACTCGACGAGGTTTCTTTTATATGAATTCTCTTTAAAAATCAACTCTAAAAATTAAAATTGTTCTTCCTCATTCAATACGAATTGATGGCCCATTAAGTTTATTTATTTATACTTTCATATTGAATTAAGTACGACGTGGTCTGTTTGCATAAGGTTAACTCTTCACTGAAGTGATAAGAGTGCCGTTTCTGCACTTCACTATTGGCACAATACCTGGACTTTAAAATATAAATGGGGTAACTATTTTGGATTTAAATTTTATCTTACAAGATTTATAGTCATACAATTCTTCTATTCTTAAATTATAGTTAGACTTACGTATTGAAATCTCATTACAATTAACTTTTTTAACTGTTTAACTGCTAACATTGATATTTATTGTGACAGTCATAAAAAACTTGTATTTACTATCTATACATTATAAAGTCACCAGTTACCCGTCTATTATATTAACAAATAAAATAATACTTTCTTAGATTTACGCGAATATTTGACATTATAAATTAAAGTATCTTTTCAGAGACACTCCCGTGACTATAATAGCTGTAAAGCATTCGAAGTGTCAGGCACCAAAATAAAAAAAAACGCAAAAAAAACAGGAAAGATTTATTAAAAATGTCAACAAATAAAAGTTATAGAATACGATTTTTGTAAAAGAAAGTGTTTAAATAAAATAATACCTATATCTGAGAGCAATCATTCACAGCAGATTAGTGAAGCGTGAAAAGTGCCGTTAGTTCTGGCATCAGCCGCAAAGGCCGGCACGCAAGCGCCACTGCGCACGTGATGTATGCGCCCGCGCAACCTGTCAGACGTGCGGCCGCCGCGCGACAGCCTCCGCGCATAGCACTCTACACCACTCGTATTACTTGACGCGCGTGAAGTGAAAACAGATCAATTACTATAACCTAAAGTGTATGTGTTTGTGATTATGGCTTCGTTCTTACAGGTAATTATCTTATGTTTTTATAAGTTAACCCCGATTAGTGCTCGCAGTTTTGAGTTCAAAACTTAACAAGTTAACAATAATCAGATTATTAAGCTTTATTATTGTAAACATATATGGTATGTTTTGCATAATATTTACCTTTATATTATTTATATTACACAAAATTATTTAACATTCCAAAATTACAGCTACATTTTAGAATATACCACTACTTTTAGTTTTATATCTTATTCATTATTACTTTTTATAAATACATCAAATAGGTACAAGAAGTTTTAAGCAAAAATTTTTTCTACATTCATGATTTCCATTTATAAATTTCCATTACCGCAAAGACACTGACAAACAATTTTTAATCGCCGTAAAGGAAAACCGATTTAATGAACCATTTTCCTAGCATCAAATAGGAGGATCAAAGGGTAAATTGTAAGACGGTTTCGCATGCAATATCGAAACAATAGATAACAAGCCTTTGTAGACGGATGCTTTTGTTTCGACAAACGGCACATTAGTTTGCTCTCCTTCGTGTTCTATTGGAAAACTTCAAAACGCAGCAATCTAACGACCCTACACTGACTATTTCCGCTGCACGAACGTAGCATTAATTTTTTGTTTTCTTTTTCTATTTTATATATTTAAATGATATATGTAATAATATTATACTTTAGCGCTGGGGAATATGGCAAAGGCAGCATAAGAAAGGCAATATATAATGCAAATACAATACTTTTAAACAATGTATGGTATAAATATGTATATGATAAATACTTTACGAAACTCGCCTATAAATTAATTCATTTTTATTATTACCGAAGTTGCTAAATGCAATAAATGAAATGCAAAATAAAAATAAACCCTCATACATTTAAATAATAAATGTTACAAGCATCATGTAACTCAGTTATGTAAATTGATTTCAATGTGATAAAGTTTGCATATTGGTAAATATTTGCATCAAGTAAAATAGGTGTATCGATACCGTGTTTGCTTCATCTATACATATAAAAAAATTGTAACTAAGCCGAATCTGTAAATTTTTTTTTTATTGGAAAATCTTATAAATTATTATCGATACAGAGACGGATTCTATAGTTTTTAGAATTTTTGTTTGTCTGTCGGTCTGTCTGTTTATCTGTCTGTTACCGCATCACAGAAAAACCACTGGAGGGATTTTGATGAAATTTAGTATGGTGATAGCTTGTTATCCGAGTGATACTTTTTACCGCGGGAAAAGTCTCATGTCTGAGAAAAAATACAAAAACTGCAATGTAAGAGTATACTAATATGTAAAAAATAAGAATTTGGTTTTTGGTCATTTTAACGCGGGCGGAGCCACGGGCAACGCTAGTCTATTATAATAATGTTTGCTTTTAGCAAAGCGATATGATTGAGTTTTTCTCGAACCCCACCCGAATATCTTATCACTACTGATAACAGAGTATACTCAGTATTTATCATAGAGCTGTAGCTCTCGCATAATAGGTCAAACTTTCCTTTTTAATTCACCGTTGACAAGGTTTTCTCACGTTTGTCTAATACATGGGTGTATAATAATATTTTCTTTGTATTCAGCAAATAATAGGTAATCGTATAGGTATGATTTATAACTTTAAAACATCTCTACAATAAACGCTAGTTAGTTTTTATTTTCAACTCCGCGAGTAACACTTCCATTTCCTTGATAAGATGATTAGAAACTTGAGGCGTTCCCACGATAACGTGTATTTACTTATTTCGCTAGCACTTTAAGTGTATAATTGCTTTATCGAAGCTTTATCAATACTTAGCACAATGATCAAAGCAAACTAAACTTTACCTAACAAATAGATGCGTCAATTAACTCCACTCGATAATAATCCAGCAAAGTAATCATGGCTCCGCTTACTTAATTATAACAGTCATGTCCTTAACTTCATCTTGAATTTCGTGAGTGACGTCAAGTTTGTGAAGGTTATACCGCTAGAGAATATTTATGAAAATTAACTACAAAAGCACATAATTACTATACCAAATTATGATTAATTAGATTATATACACATTAAAATTTAATTATTATCTATTACGATTGTACAAAGTATTGAATCGTTAAAAATAATCACTGAAACTTGCTCACAAATTTTCCTAAATTACAATTCTTAGGGCCCTATCATCGTTATGCAAATGTATCGTAAATCGTAATTGCTTCCGAAGGCATGTCTTTACTTTTACTGCCGCATGTTACGCACTTTTTACTGCACCCGAATACAAATCGTTTAAGTTACAGTCGATTTTCTCGTCTAATTAGTTCATTACAAACATTTTGAAAGTAATACCTATTAAAGGTTGACATTGATAAATAATTACGTTTACTCGTTTTTGTTGTTTTCTCTAGATTATCTCGTTTTCTAATCATTCTTTAACCATTAAGTTATTTACTACAGTGACATAAAATATTATATATTATTCGTTTAGTAATTTGTATTTCGTGATATTGGAACAGGAAAACTCAGAAAATGTCTTGGAAATGAGATAATAAGTCTATCAACGCTGAGTGCAAAATTGAGTTATTATTTACTAGCGACTTACCTTCGCTTCGCTCGGGTTCGTCCCTAGATTGATTCCCTTACAAACTTTTATCCCCATTTTCACGCCCTTAATAATTTCGGGGTTAAAAAGTATCCTATGTCCTTCCCAGGGTCTCAAACTATCTTCTTACCAAATTTCATCTAAATCAGTTCAGTAGATCCAGAGATTACTCGCTACAACGTCACAAACTTACAAACTTTACCTCTTAATAATATTAGTATAGATTAAATGGGAGGATTTTTCAAAACATGATGTCATGGAATGAGGATGATGACGGTTACGTTCTCTAATCTTTTATCTAACGCATACAAACGTGACTTCCACGTTTGATCCATTAGATTTTTAGTTTTAAGCTACCGTTATCCTTCACCTTAAGAATTGTTAAGAGCTCATTTAAGGAGACGCTAAGAGAATTGTTTAAAAAAAAATTAATATGATAGATAAAATATTTCTTTTTTTTGCAAATGGTATTAAAATTATTTTGCAGTTTTAAATTAAAATAAAAGTTTACCCAGAGGTAAATAATTGTATGTATATATATTATATGTATGTGTCCCATGATCAAAATTCAAACATGCATTTGACAACGTAATCTTATCACATATATAATCGGCGGTTGTTCGTTGAAAACAATGCGACAGGAACTACGGTTTGAAGCCAAAACGCTAATGAGAATAGTTGATGTTATAACCCTTATTAGGGTAAAAATAAAAGCTAGTATTGTTTAAACTTATATCACAGTTAACAAAGTGCGTGCCCTCGTATTTGGTTTTATAATTATATGAAGTCATTTTAAATTTTGTTGACATGACAATACTCGTTTAAACTTACCAAGATTTCAAAACAGCCTCTTAAATTTTTGTAGCTAATATTTTTCTATATGATGAACACCAACAGCACTAGTTATTTTTAGTTATTCTTAAATATTATACAACTTCACACTATATCCATTGCGGAATAGGCAGATACCTAATATTCAAAAATAAGTGACTTTTTACTGATATGCATGAATTCTAATACATCTAATATCGTATCACGGTGTTTGTGGTAGAACCGGCTCGACCAATTTTGATGTTTTTTGTTGTATATTTGGTAGGTATGAGAATAGCTTTAAAGTATTTTTTACCCTCCTACTCCTACATCCCATTTTTAATCGCGATTTTAGTACTTATTTTTGTATGAACAATATTATACAAATACATGCTGTATAACCAAACAGTTTTTTTTGTAGATTGGACGCGGGCGTAGCCGTGGGTATTGCTAGTATACGTATACATATATAGGTATACTTATTTTCTTTCTTATGTAGTTGATTTCTAAAATGAGTTACAAACTAAACTAAATATTAAAACGCTCAGTGCATTAGAACTTTTAGATAAATAGTATATATTATACAAATGTTATATAGTTGCATGAATACAACGCCTATGAACACATACAACCTTAAAGGTAAATATAACTTTATTATCCACTTAATATCAAATTGCATAAGTTAATTCACAATAACACGCGATAATGTCCGTTACGTATGATCTATGTTATTAGAAGTCGTTATAAATGTAAAAGATCTAGGTAATGTCCACATTACAAAATGACTAATCTGTTACATTTACATAACGAGAGCCGTCAAATTGTCTCACAGTTACACAAATGTTACTAGTTTATGAAAGTGATACACTATATCAGAATGACCACACACTATTAAAATGATCATACTGATTTTTTTTTAAATCATCGAATAGGTTACGTATTAGACTACATAAGAAATATATACTTTGCTTTAGCTAATCATTTATAATAAGTATCATCGATATAGTCGTACTAATATTATAAATGTGAAAGTGTGTTTGTTTGTTTGTCCTTCTTTAACGTCGAAATGTTAAAACGGTATGGCGTAATTTTTTGTGTGGAGCTATCTCTGGAGGGCTGCAGTGTGACATAGGCCACTTTTTACTGCGGGAGATTGCATATCTAATTCCCACGGGAAAACACGTTATATTACAATTCAAAAAAATAATTATGATCAGAATTACTTGAAACTTAGTATTAATGCTCATCAATAAAATTAAATACGTTTTCTAGTATTTTTCGAAATTCATCATACCTTACACCTTTTTACATATTTTTTTGTAGTTTCAGCGCGAGCGAAGCCGCGGGTTCTGCTAGTATTTATACAATTTTGTTACTAAAACAAAGAATCTGTCATGGCATAAATAAAACTAATCTGAACATCTCTTTTAAACTTAAATTTTACAAATTTATCTTTTAGTTTTTAATAACCCAGCTTAATTTGATATTTGTAAATGCACTGAAAGCCCCGTACAGACTTAACAGTGAATGGATAATTAGATCAAGTGTTGTTTCATCGAGCGTTTCCAAATCATTTACGCATCATTAGCTTTCGAGAAGCTTCAGATGTCTTCTCACATAAGATTAGAAATTCAAAACAGTTCAAAGAAATAGAAAACGATTCATTCTATTTGTTTACATCAAAATACCGATTTAACCATCTTCATTATTAGCTTCGTTGTTAAAGAAGATGATCTTTTCAGATTAAACACGAATTTCACTTAGATTACTCAGTTTAATTTCTAATAGCTATGTAATTTGCTAATAAAGCAAAATTAATGTTAAGTACACATAATCGGTATGAGTGCAATATAAAATTGTAGTTACTTGTAATATTATAATTTAAAAGTGTAACACAGTAACGTTTGGAAAATTCTTTTTACATATTGAACTAGTATATTATGATGTCACGCAACTTATAATGTACGTTTGTACAAATACCAAAATTACTCAAATTAAGCCAGGTCATACAACTTTATACTTTTATTACACCTATAATAAGTATAGACTTCGGCACCAAAAGTTCGTTCACGAGTTCAAACTTCAAACTACTAAGCAATCTCGTCACTTACGTAAGTGCTCTTTTTAAATCTCGATCTTTCATAAATCATTTATGCATTATATTGGCAGCAATAAAATCTTCAACGCTTCTTCGTTTTCATAAAAGTTTCACTCATTAATTACGTCAAATTTGTTATAGTGATGTACGTAATTTATGAATTATTTAGATAAGTTATTAAGTAAATACTAAAGCAGAATATACTTATAAATAACTAGCGGACCCGACAGACGTTGTCCTGTCTACACGTCTTTAATTTGAAAATTTCAAACTTTGTTTAATAAATTTTTTTATGAAAATTATTATTCAAATTGTGAATCTAAACCATTCCCAGATCCCCTTGAACACACACAAAAAATTTCATCAAAATCGGTCCAGTCGTTTGAGAGAAGTTCAGTGACATACACACTCACAGAAGAATTATATATATAAAGACTAGTTATTTCTTACTTTTAAGATCGTGACAGTTAGCAATAAATAACAATAATAATTAATCTATAACAATCTCACTCTTTATCTATTAAACTTAAAAAAAAGTTGTCTATGACAAAATATCATATTATAATACAATATGCATTAAATATGCAATAGTAAATATAACGAATAAAGATATCGTTAGTAGTATAAAGTCACATTTCCCATACTACATACTTTAAAAAAAAATATCTGCCTATACTCGTACTTAGCTTATCTGTTTCAACGATAGTTCCGCACTTGAGACGATACGTGTTATATCACTCATCTTTAAACAGATACAGATCTTTAAATAACCCATTTTGAATAACAATGAGTGATACTTATACTCTAATACATTTGAATGAATAGTGCTTACAACGTTAAAAATATAACAATTAGTACCGAAATTTTAAAAAAAAATGTGCAATTCACACATCGTAGAAGTGAAACTTCAGAAAATGATATGAATATAGAGTATCAGGAGTAGGATAATCATAAGGATTTTTTTATATTATTTTTACCAAGTTTAAAAGTTATTTTACATTTTATTTGACATAAATATAAACATTACATAATAATCAGTAATGAATTTTATTATTTTTCACTTCCTTTGTAATGTATTCTATCAAATAACAACGGTTACCATGACAACGGTTACCATGGCATCATCGCAATGTATTCTATCTCATTCTATCGCCGGCTTAATCCTATATATTTATATGTTTGTCTCTTTTTACTGTCGCATTTCCGTTGCATCGAGTTTCAAATCACAACGATTCTAAAGAAGTTTCACTTAAAAAATCGATTATGTTTTGATGACGATTGGGAAATGTTTATAGACTATATAAAATAAACCCGCTAAAACGTAATTTAGACTAAAAAAACAATCGTATTGAATACCTATGAAAAATAATATTTACTCTAGTGGAAAATTTTCATATTTGTTCCTGTTATCGAGATTACCGAGAAAATTGTATTACCTTTTTGACTGCTCAATTATCATGACTAACTTATTACAATCAATACCAAACAGTATTAAGCTTACATTTTAAATTATCGGACAGCTTGGTACGTGGTTATTATATAGTACAAATTTTAATAGCTTTATGTTTTTTAATATCCTTACATAGATAAAGTAAGGATATAATATTTTTTATTAAACTTGTCTGCAATGTGTGTCAAGGATATTTCATGAGGCAAATTACCTCAGAAACTTCACAGGAAAACCATTTAAGAGCTAGAGTTGAAGTAAGATGAGAAATTGCAAAGACTTAATGAAACAAATTTCGCAGTTCGTAATTTTTTTTAAATATACTTGATAAATATATAAAATCTAAATTTATTGTATTTATTTAGAATCATTTAATAGAAATAATGATACGTGATAAAAAAAATAAAGAACAGCTGGTGTCTGGGTCAATGACACCATTGACTTTCAATACGATAGATACGGGCTCGGTTAAAAAACTAACACACTTTAGAGTTTTACTTATCACTCACTGACAGTTTACAGCTACAAATGAGTATTTTTGATGGCTTTGTTAAAATTAATCAATCTACTTTCACAAACACTAAATAATAAGTCTATTCGAAACCATAAAATTTACAGTAAAGAAGAAATATAGGTAAAAATGTTATTATGTAACATTTATGCGATATCGTAACTAATCGTTTCCAAAAAAGAACAGGCAAAGGAAAGTACACAACTCTGTTTTCTATGTTTTACCAAATTCAAAAAGGAGTAGGAACTTATTACCATAGAGTATATTGCTACATATATAAACTTATTACTCAATATGGTCACTTAATTTTATATGTTACTAGCAGAAGCCGCGGCTTCGCTTGCACTAAAACTACAAAAAAATCTCTAAAAAGGTAGTTTCATACAACCTTTCATCCCCTACTTTACCCCCTTATAAAAATGCTAAGACATGTATTTATCACCTCCAGGTAAATTTCTAAGAAATTAATTAAATTTCTAATAAATCTATCGATCGTGAAGGGATTATTTAATTTTATTGAAGAGCATATATACTAAGTTTCAAGTAATTCTTATAATAAATATTTTATGGATTATATTATAACGTGTTTTCCCGTGGGAATTAAGTAATCTCCCGCGATAAAAAGTAGCCTATGTCACTCTCCAGCTCTCCAACTATCTCCACCCAAAAAATCACGCCATATCGTCACTCCGTTTTAACTTGAAAGAAGGACAAACAAACAAACAAACAAACAAACAAACAAACAAACAAAAAAACAAAAAAACAAACAAACAAACAAACAAAAAAACAAAAAAACAAACAAACAAACAAACAAACAAACAAACAAACAAACACTTTCACATTTATAATATTAGTATGGATGTGATATACGCATAAAAGTGATAGGTTATTATTATGTACAATTATACATTTTAAGTGTAGTTCCACATACATTTCAAAAAATTTAAGGATAAACTAAGTTCTTTTGAAGTAATTTTAAAGTCGGTTCAACATTTTAGTTAAAAAAGTAATTATATGCTCATTCTAGGAAAAAAAAATTAAAAAGATTCTCAGAGTAGAAACGTTTTGAAAGTAGAGTATAATGAAAATAAAACAAACCCAAAACTAATAATTTCAACAATGCACGTTGGCATTCCCATAGTTACTATCGTAATTTAGTATGTATAAGTATGTTTATAGTTTCATTAGATAACGCACCTCTCTGCTAAGACGGTACAATTAGAATAATTGTGTAAATTTCATTATATTAGATTCATCATATTTAGAACATTACTACTTATTTTAGCTTTAATTCAGTAAAGACTACTGGTGTTCGAGACCAATAGCTAACACCATTAAAAATAGATAAAACATAGATAATGATTTCACTTTAGCTAAAAGATAACAGATATAGGTTAAAAATACTGAATCTTAAAGTTTTAGTTGAAAATAAAGCTACATAATAATTATTATACACATAAAATAAATTAAATGAATCTTGTGTTTTATTAAATTTGACCTAAATTTTATACTAAGTGCTTAGTTTTAATTTTACTGCTTACAAGTTCTTTCATAGCTATGATTCGATATAAAATAATAATAAAAACATGACATTATATGTAATGTTTATGCATTAAAAGTTTAAATAATTTTAAATTCTATCGTTTAAAAAAATATGAGTCTATACATATAATAAAATTGTAACTATAAATTAAATATTTTTTGGAATTTCTTATTGAAATAGACTTTATTATCGATACAGAGGCCGAATCTATAGTTTTTAGAATTTTTGTCTGTCTGTCTGTTACCGCATCACAACAAAACCACTAGATAGATTACGATGAAATTTCGTATGATGATAGCTAGTTATCTGGGTCAACAAATAGGATACTTTTTACTGCGGGATAATATCTCATCTCTAAAAAAATGTATACTAAATGTTAAAACGTAAGTAGGGACGAACCCGAGCGGAGCGAGGGTGAGTCGCTAGTGTTAGAATATAATAGAACCAGCCAAATGCATTTTAAAATTCTACATTTTTTTAACTATTCATCATTTTGTCATTTGCTTTTTATTTAAAAAGATACTAATACAAATTACATTTTGTCATATGCTTTTTATTTCAAAAGTCAAACTTAACATTTAAAGGAGTTCTTTGTTTTTACTCGATTTACTGCATTTCAGTTCTTTCTAAAATGAATAAATTCACTTGAAAAAGAAGGTCCATTTTGTTCAACAAAAGTGCAATATAATATGATATTATAAAGTAATAATATTTGTAATAAAAAGCGAACATGACGGGAAGCTGAAGTCGATAGTAGCAATATAATATGCAGGTACGCTGGAGCTAAAGAAAGCGTCTTCTCTCACGTAGCTGCAAATTTAGTGCTCAATAAAAATGTTCAACTGTTCACTTTTCTCCATTCAGCCTCTTTCAAGACATATTGGCCTCTTTGGACGTTACTTTAAGATACCTGTGTTATTTCAAATATTTTTTTTAAGATAAGGCTTTATATCATGTAATGGTCATATTTTAAACGCGATAAATTACTACAATATTTATATAATTTTGTATATACTACTAGCATTGCCCGCGGTTTCGCCCGCGTTCAGATGAGCAAAAACAAAGTTCTTAGGTTTTATATATTTACTAATATACTCTTACATTGCAGTTTTTGTATTTTTTCTCAGAAATGAGACATTTTCCCGCGGTAAAAAGTATCTTATATGTTGACCCGGATAACCAGCTACCACCATACCAAATTTCATCAAAATTCCTCCAGTGGTTTTTCTGTGATGCGGTAACAGACAGACAGACAGACAGACAGGCAAAAATTCTAAAAACTATAGATTCGGCCTCTGTATCGATAATAACGTTTATTTCAATAAAATTTCCAAAAATTATTTGATGTACAGATTCGGCTTAGTTACAATTTTATTTTATGTAAAGAAGATGTGCAATATTATAACAGCTTGAAACTAATAAGCTTACAATAAATTATGATTGACGTTGAGAATCGTGACAACTGGTGGTATTGATTTATTTGCAAAGACCTTGCTAAACTAACAATCATGCTAAATGCTAAAAAAACATAATACTTTTAGCAAATAAATTGTAGACGTCTGAACACACCCAGTATATTAGCAATGTCCTATTAATTTGTACTGGACATTTTATTACATAAAATATCAAGTAATCAATCTTTAACACGGCCTAGATCGTTAAGGTCGCTAACTTATATGAATTTTCTAATTAATAAATAACTATTTCCATCGATGACATAAAAACAGTGAACTAAATTCTTTATGTGTCAATTTATATTTAATTAAAATTAAAACTACAACATTGTTAAAATGATTGACATCAATTATGAATGCATAGTGTTGTAGGTGTAATAAATCACGTTAATTTTATTCCAAAACTAGCATTGCCCGCGGCTCCGTTCGCGTTCAGATGACCATAAACTAAATTCTTAGGTTTACATATTAGTGTTTTTTTTTTATTATTTCTCAAAAATGAGATATTTTCCCGCGGTGAAAAGTATCCTATATGTTGAACCGGACATCCAGCTATCACCATACCAAATTTCATCAAAATCCCTCCAGTGGTTTTTCTGTGATGCGGTAACAGACAGACAGACAGACAGACAGACAGACAGACAAACAGACAGACAAAAATTCTAAAAACGATAGATTCGGTCTCTGTATCGATAATAATGTTTATAATAATTTTTATTTCAATAAGATTTTCCAAAAAATATCTTATGTACAGATTCGACTTAGTTATAATTTTATTATATGTATAGATAAGCTGTTTTAATTTAACATTTTTTACATTGAGATACCGTAAATA
The DNA here is from genome assembly GCA_947093115.1 of Brenthis daphne. Taxonomy (NCBI): domain Eukaryota; kingdom Metazoa; phylum Arthropoda; class Insecta; order Lepidoptera; family Nymphalidae; genus Brenthis; species Brenthis daphne. The sequence goes on along the minus strand of OX352477.1, from coordinate 25,825,758 downwards.
TAGATAAGAGAAGGACTTGACACTTAAATTTCCCATACACTAAAATAGTATGTTTATTCATTGAAGTTCCGCCTATCAAGTGAAATGATAAAAAAACAATAACAAAATCAACAGCATCTTAAATTGCTTACGATTTGAATTTGTTTTGACCTTAACACAGTTGTGAATTTGTGCGATCAATTCAATAAATAAATAATCGCTGATGCGGGCGATTAAATTTGACGGTCCGTCTGTGTCACGTGTCCTTTGACAGAAGGCTATAACCTATCAGTATAAGCCATGCGGGGTCATGCCGCACCTTTGTACTTACTCGTACATCCGAAAGTGAAATTTCGGAGAAGTTTGACTTATAGTGCATATAATATCCTATACATATAATAAAATTGTAACTAAGTCGAATGTGTACATTAAATATTTTTTGTAAAATTAATTGAAATAGACATTATTATCGATACAGAGTCCGAATCTATAGTTTTTAGAATTTTTGTCTGTCTGTCTGTCTGTCTGTTACCACATCACGAGAAAACCACTGGACAGGTTTTGATGAAATTTGGTATGATGATAGCTGGTTGTCCGGGTCAACATATAGGATACTTTTTACCGCGGGAAAATATCTCATTTCTGAGAAAAAATACAAAAACTGCATTGTAAGAGTATACTAATATGAAAAGCCTATACGAATTTGGTTTTTGGTCCTCTGAACGCGGGCGGAGCCGCGGGCAATGCTAGTATCTATATAAATATACATATTCTATCTAGGGACCGGATTATATGAAATTGCATATGTATTTGCATATTTTTACTATTTCTACTGGATTATGCATATCTTACTTGAAATCCTATGATGACGCTTATTTTTGCTGTTTAAAGTATTCATTTACATGGTTAATAAATTAAATTTTACGTCGTAGTTCACGGTAAAGGATCAAATAAAACTACCTATTCACATTTATCATTTTATGTTGCCTTATTATAACTTATATTACATACATATAATTGATTCTCTATTATAAGCACTACACAGCCACTTCTAAAGTTTCATACCTAAAGCTTTTAACACCTACTCCTTTCGTTCTTAGAATCATTAAAAACTACCATTAAAACTTTGTCCTATGTCTAATAAATTGCAGAAGACGTGTGCTGATTTTCAAAAGATTTAATAATGACGCAGCGATTGATTCATATCTCTCATAATATAGAGAGTTAGAAATCAGAAGCTTGCGTGTTGTTTTTTTATAGAAATTTAATCTATTTCGACCTTAGTTGTCTTATTGTTGTGGTCGAAGACATAATAAAATGAAAAGATATAAAGGAAAGATAATTAAATTTAAAAGACTAACTTATATGTAGTCTGTACTAATATTATAAACAGGTAAAGTTTGTGAGTTTGTGACGTTGTAAGGCTGAACCGATTTAGATGAAATTTGGTAAGAAGATAGTTTGAGACCCTGGGAAGGACATAGGGTACTTTTTATCCCGGAAATCATCCCTTAAGGTGGTGAAAATGGGGATATAAGTTTGTATTGGGAAGCAAGCTAGGGACGAAATAGAGCGCTAGTATAATATAAAAAGGATTGTTCATTTATTATGTAGGTATACACCAAATTGCGCAGTTCACATAAGGCAGAATAAATATGAACTTTGACTATCATGCAATCGGAAAATATTTATTTGACTTTGGCATATCAGTCTTTTATATATCTTAAATATATATAAGAAATATTTATGTTATATAAATACAACAAATATGTTAAATAGATACCTTTACTCTCTAGCTACCGTAAATTCAAGACATGACAACAAATACAATCACATGTGAGCTACGCTACGTCTGGCCTACGAGTAGGTATATATCATAAAAAACCTTTGAATAGTTAAACCTTCAATAATTCATGTCTTCTTGTGAATAATATTTTCATACTTGCACATGAAATGACTTGCTCAGTTATAATTAAATGTACATTTGTTTTGTAAATATGTTCGTAATTAGGTATATTTGTAATTTTAATTTATTTTCTTTTAGTGTAAATAAATGTAATTATTTGCATACTTATTTTAAGATCGACTGTTTGACATAATAATCCATTCTATAACTTTCTAAAGTATGTACTTGCTAAGTTTACACGTTAACTATATTATAATATATTCAAATAGTATTACTTTATTGACTATAAAATAAATTTAATATATGCAACAAAAATGGTATAATTTTAATTTGAAAACTGAACGCGCGACCTCTGTCTGTGGGAAGAGTGCCAACCAGTTACTTGTCTAACTGAACTCTATTAAATCTAAGTAACATTAGCTAAGTTTTATGAATAAAGTGTCAATATGAGACAAATCGAGGTCGGATTAATTGAAGTCCAATTAGAACGCGACAGGGCTCACTCAGCCAATGTGAGTGCGACACCGATTGACTTTGATTTCTGTAGAAATGTTCCCCTTTAGGCCAAAAACTTGTTATTAAAGTTGTGGTCAATAACATCGAAAGGAGGTGAAGGTGGCGCCATACGAGTACGCTTATATGTACCTATTACACAAAATATATAAAGTGAATGAGCCATGTTGGTGAAACTTTATGTTTAAAAGCTTTTAAACTTTTACCTTTCGAATCAAGAAATAATCAAATAAAACTTATGTATATAATAGGTATAAAAAGACTTCAAAAAAAGAATACTAACAAGTAAAAAACAACTGGTTCCAGCCGATACAAATCAAAAATATCTAATTACCTATAGTAGGTACCTATAGTAAATGAAAAATACCAATTATTTATTTTTTACTATAATGTTTTGTTTTTGAAGTCGGTTTTTATTCTATTATTTTTTTAAGTTTTTATCTTTCCATTTTTTGTGTAGAGATAGTATGTAGTAAAGTAGAGTAAGAAGAAAGTATTTTAATAAAATACTCGCTTCAGCCGTTTAAGTTACTTTGCTGCCAATTTTAATATGAAGACAGACAAACTAAAATTGGCTTTTATTAGTAGCACTAAAAATCAGGTTCTAAAATCCAATTCTAACGTATTGGATTTGTCAAAGTATCTACTATTAGCCGTTGAAGAGTTCCACCTATCCACCTTCTGGCCTTACCATCAGGTCGACGATATCGAATCACTGCACTACCAACGGAAATAAAAACATTTGGAAAGTTTTAAATCAATATGACAATTAAAAGTAGATTAAATTTTCATTAGCTTTTTTCTCCTTAAAGGTGGTGTTTTTTTTACAAATTTAAATGGGACTAAACTGGAAGTATGCACTTTCAAACAAGACAAAAATTGTCCAAATCATAGGTAAGAAACATAAAAAAAATACAGCCGAGTTGAGAACCTCCTCCTATTTGAAGTCGGTTGAAAATAACATATTATAAATGCTAGAATCATTCAGTATCTATAAATAGTTGTATTATATAATATGTATAACAATCAACTACTTAGGTCTTTAATCTCTATGTTAATAATAATGTTTTAACAAAAGAACGTGTGAAACAGTGATATTATTAATTCGTTTTTGAACAATATTACTAGTAAATACATGTGCGAATAAAATATTATTTTGATATAATCTATATAAATAAAAACGAATCACCGAAATGTATGTACGCGCATAACTTCCTATCGCCTGCACCAAATTGGATAATTCTTTTTATTGTGTTTTTATTGTCAGGACAAGCAATTCGTATAGAGGAAAATTAAAAGAAAATATATTTTTTCACTAAAATAAGTTTTTTTAAATCTCATGAAATGAAAAGTGAGTGAAATAGTTTTTAACGTGGAAATCTTCCCTTACAGGGATGAGAATGGGGATAAAAGTTTGTATAGGGAAGCAAGCTAGGGACGAACCCGAGCGAAGCGAGGGTGAGTCGTTAGTCAATAATAAATTAACTCATAGCAAATGATTGATACTAAAAAAATGTATTGCAAAAAATCGAATGCAAAATCTGTGTCGGTTTTGTCATAAAAATACCATTATGAATATTACACAACATCGAGATACTACGTTGAAGATGTAATGCTGTCGTTGGAAAATAACGACACTTACAAAAAGATAATTACAACACATTTTGAGATAATTTGTTTCTCGACATTTGAGTTCTATAATTTCCGACATTAAAGAATACTTGGACAGAAATGTTTAATTGGATGAATGAAATTTCATCTTTTCAAACAAAGCCCTCAAAACGTCGTATCGATTTCGACATGGAAAATTAACTTTGTAATTGACGTCATTAAGACATTATACCAAAATAAATTCAATATATTGCCAATCACAAAACGCAACAAAAGTAAGATGATATTTAGGAAAATTTATATTTCTATTTAATATTCTTATAGCTAATTAATTGATCGTCGTTTCGTATCTAAAATAAAGTTTATTATACAAGCAATATATTAGAGTTAATAGTCTACGCCGCCTTGTGATGTTCTCAATGTTTTCCAGTATCTTTCACTTTCGCACATAAAATAGTGTAACGACCTGTAAACACGGTTCGTATATACCTAAATAACCTTCATAATATCCTAAAAATCAATAAGCAACTTACATCACATAAATATATTATGTAACCTATGTATTTCAAAATTTTACCAACCGTAATAGTTCCTTAGATTTAAGCGAATATTTAACATTTTAAATACAACTATCTTTTCGGATTTTTTCGTATATTTATTTTGGTATAAATCCCCAACCCAACCCAACCAGGTATAAATCTCCGAGATAAAAAATTGTAACAGTAATTTTTACGATATACCTAAAATTATTTGGTAGATTACGTCTTTCATTTACATACATTATACATATATTTCTATTTTTATTATTTTTAGTGTTACTAATAAAAGCAAATTTTAGTTTGTAAGCCTTCGTATAAAAATTGGCATCAAAGTAACTTAAACGGTTTAAGCGAATATTTTATTAAAATACTTTCTTCTTACTTTGCTACTACTATGTCTACACTAAAAAGGGAAAAATAAAAACCTTATAACAATAAAATAAAAACCGACTTCAAAAAAGCACTAAAAAGTAAAAAATAACTGATTGATAGTTTTCATTTACTATACATACCTAATCAAATAATTTCGAAGTCGGTGCCAGCCGATACAAAGCAAAGCACACCGACTTCGAAAATATGTAATCAAATATTTTCGAAGTCGGTGTATAGTATAGTATCGTCATATGTATAGTAAATGAAAACTACCAATCAGTTATTTTTTACGTTTTAGTGCTTTTTTTGAAGTCGGTTTTTATTTTTTTGTTAAAAAGTTTTTATTAACATCTCACTGCTAGGCACGGGTCTCTCTTCAAAACGAGGAGGATCAGGCCATACTCCACCACGCTGGCCAAGTGCGGGTTGGCAGACTTCACATGTCTTTCGAAATTATTGTTATATTATAATATGAGGACTTTATTGTAATATTTCTAAAGAAACGCAATAGTTGTAATAACCTTATGTTAATTGACACATAAACGTTGCAAGTTAATCCATCGAAGGCTTTGATTGGTTAACTTTGAATAGTTTGGTTGTTTTTGAGAATATTATCTAACAGTTCGACAGCTGCAAAAGCGGGGACAGACTTGAAACTTTCAACATGCAAAATAGTTTCTAAGGTAACAGATTACATATTTATACAGCTTACCTATTGTAACAAATAATACTACGTCTTTTTATATATTCGTAAAAATTTATAATTATTATCTTAAAATAGTGTAGATTATAAGTATATTTAACATTTTGTAATATACATATATGTACAATGTAGTAATACAAAATTTGTATAATGTGGTTATTTTGATACTAATTAAAAAAAGGCTAAATATACACGAACGTATTCTGCTAAAAAATAAGTACGGCGTCCGTTACTTCATTAAAGTAATATTAAGAATTCTAAATCATATTCATTATACATAGGTGATGAGAGTAATTGAATGAAATGCGGCGTGAACACGACAAGTAGAGTGTCACGGAAGAAAGGCGGCCACTCGGATGCTGCTAAAAAAATGACGTGCAAACCTGTCGATGTTATATTGTCGATTAATAGTTATAATATACTTTTAATAGGTACAAGCTACATTTAACCTGATGAAATTTGATGTAAACATATTTTAAATTATCTTTTAAGTCTGCTTGTGTTTTACGGAATCTTTTGGCGGCAATACTATTCGCACTTGGCCGTTTTTACTTAACTTATATATGATATTTGACTTTAAGAAAATTATTAACAATGATGCCACAAAATTTTAATTTTTAACTTATTAAAGATTAATTTATTAAAGATCATAAAAATAAAGAAAATCTTTGTATCAATTTTGTTCTTCACCACGTCTTTAATTTATCTATTTATAAAATAACTGTAATATAACGTATTTTCATGTTCACGATAACAAACCATTTAGTGGCGCCATGTTGACATTACCTATGCCTACTGTTAGTGTCGGCAGACTATTGATTCGATTCGCTTGCGTTATTTCCACTGATGTTTGCATTAGATATACATATTTTAATCCTCTTTACTTAAATCTTAACAAAAAAACATGCATCGTTCAAAAATTCATTAAAAATTTAAAATATATCATTAGGCAATACCTTCTCTAACATATAGATGAAATAATTTATTTATATTCTAAGCCAATTTCGTCAATCCACTTATATCACACTCACGTATTATAAAATATTCAAACCTAAATCGAGCCTGATCATATTCGAACTGTCGATAGAACAGTTAATAGCCTAATAATAATAATAATAATACTTTGTTAATACCTGTCGCCACTATATTTTTGTTTCAAAAACTGACATTTAAATTAAAATTATCATTAAGTTATAACATCAAAATATTTCAACTAATTGAAAATAACTAAATTTAATTAGAAAAAAATATATAATAGATTGTAATGGTTTCCCCTCGCATAGTAACTTGACTCTTAAGTAACTAATACATAAAAAAATGTTCTCTAACGTTCTACGTTTTTAATATAACTTTTAACTTATATTAACCGAATGAAAAATTCCACCGAAATAACTTTTTTACTTTACCGAATAAATTATTTACATAAAATGTAATCCAAATGACTTTTATTCGTCCGCGCCAGAAATAAGACATGATCCACACGTAACTATTTTCACATCTCTAAAATTAAAACTACGACAAGTAACGAACACAAAACTTTATCATTGACCTTTTTAGATCCGCGTAAAACTGAAAATAATCATAATAAAGTTAAAATAAAGCTTCACTTACCAGATAAAAGATCAAATTGAGAAAAAAATAGGTATTATTTATGTGAGAAACCTAAACTTTATCTAACTAGATTTTTCCTCTACCTATTTATACGTACGTAAAATGGGATTTTTACTGCAAATTATAATTAATCAATAAAAAATAACCAGGTTACAATTGCATTAAGTTAAACCGGGATTTTTATTATTACTATAGTATATATGTCATTTATGTAATTAATTGCATATTATATGTATTGTAACAATACAAAATTTAAGGCTTATATTAATCATTATTATTTACCAGCTGCTTCACTCTCTGGTTAATTTAGTATGTGTAATCGTCCAATCCTTGTGGTAATCATGTGATGTCCTCCTGACCGTTTTCGGCCACGGCGGCCAATCTTTCTGAGACTAGCTAACTGCGCAGGAGATGTTACAGTGTACAATTGTACGCACAGACACAAGTGCATTCTTTATTTCTTTCACTCTGATATTCCAGTGGGACAACAATTCGTAACGACCGGTGATAAATCCGGGACACGACGGCTCAATGTGCTCTCCTAAGGTAGATCACCGTCAACTTCCCAATCCCGGCTACTGCCGGATCCACCTCTCAGGAACAACTGAGACTTTCTTAACAGAAAGACTCAATAACTAAAGTAAACCCGACTCGGAACTCAAACCCAGGGCCTCCGGATCTGCAGCCGTACATGCTAGCCACTACACCATTAGACTACGCATTTAACATGATATTAGTTAAATGCGTAGTAGTAAAAATTAAATTCGTAGTTAGCTGTAACCTTCCTCATACTTCGATTACGGTGTTTGTATTGATAAGCGCGTTCAACATACAATAAAACAAACAACCTCTTCAACTTTATTAGTATGTATAATAATATAATATTGACTTAATACTAAAGTATCGTGTAATATAAAGCTTTCTTACATAAAAAAATACTCTCTTGCTTTTTGGCAAAGTATCTTATTCAAGAATTTAGCAAGGTGTACAATAAAAAGTAATTATGCGTGGTTGCACTAAAAATAAAATGAAATTTTCCACTGAACTGCTGACATCTGTATCATAACTTTAATCATCAATACAAGTATATATGTATATAATTTTTAAATGTTTTTTACACATCGAACATTGTTAAGAATTATTTAAAAAAAAACTTTTTGACCTTACGGTATCATTTTAAATAAAATAGATCTTTTCGGATTTTATCGCGATATTGTTTTTTTTTTTTGGTAGGTACCCGACGTTTCGAATGCTTTACAGCAATCAAAATCACGAGAGAGGTTTAAGACGGGATCAAGGTTATTATACGTATATGTATTAGTTGTTACAAACAGTGCCTAACCACGAAATTACAAAATGATTTCAAAAATACAAAAATGCCACCAAAGTAGTTACAAAAAATGTTTTATTTAAAATGCCAAATATTCGCGTAAATCTTAGAACCTATTTCGGTTACAGTTCAAAAAGTCATAATCATAAGTCATTATGTTAATAATATCACAAGGCATATTAAAAAGAAATCTTAATTCAAAAATCTGTCTAGAGAAGGGTATAGAATTTTGGGACAAGTAACGCGACGTCAATATGATATTGAATAGCTTAGACATTAAAGCGCCTAGACGCTAGACAGTCAATAAACCTCTAAGTAAATATCATACTCGTAGTACGCGAAATTATACTTTCTTATATTTACGCTAATATTTGACATTTTACATTAAAATTACTTTTTCGGATTTTTCGCAGACTTTAAATCTTAAATCAAAGTAAATCCGCGAAAAAATCCGAACGTAAGTTTTATTTAAAAAGTAATAGAATTTTTAGAAATCACAAATTATAACATTATTTTCTTCGTAATAAATTAAATAATTGTTAATTCACTTGTATTTTTATCGATAATTTTTTAATTTACCTCTGACACTTCCCTAATATTAGTTTAATAGAATTTATTAGTACAAACTTTTCGAAATCTTTAAATAAACAAATTTAAAGCGCTCTACAAGAGTACATATGGTGTTCTGAGGCGGGTTCATTGCAATGAATATTTATGTGAGGCATTCTTGCGATAGCTATGGAAGCACCCACATTCCACACCCCTCTTATTCCTTGAATAATATATGAGGACTGCCGCTGCAATTTTACATCAAAAGACTTTTCAGCTTCACAAAAAATTCAGACCATGTGCTAAACGTTGGGGTATTCATTAAGAATTTATATGCAGAAACTGCTGTTACTCGCATATCTTGATAGTATTTTAAATTATTTGGTAATATTAATAATGATCATAGCTGATATAAATTTAAAAAAAATAACCATATTTCATATAGTGCATACTTGCGTCTGAGGACCATCACTATACATATATGCAATCATTAAGAGCGACGAGACGCCACTCTTGGCTGAGATTCAAATGTTAAAGAACTGGTACTTTTCAAGTCATTATACTCGTAACTATGAAATGGCCTTAAGCCAGTTTTATTTTTACTTAATTATATTTATAACAATAACATATATGTATAATAAATCTAATCCACATTATTATTATAAAACTTTATATTAGATTTTTAATTTTAAAACGATTCGATTAAAAATTTAACTTAAAGAAATAGACAAAAGAAATTTCATCGTATCGTTCACACACATTCAAAATTAAAATTAGATTTTTTCGCTAGAAATCTGCGTAATGATAGCGTTTTAATGTCCCTTTCGTACTGGCGCGCTGCCAGTACATACTAAACCACTAGACTTATGAACTTCTCTCAGACGAGCGACATGACATTACATTCTTGAAAAAAATTATAAGTAAATACTCATGTAGACCATTAACTAAAAATACTTTTAACTGATAAAGAGATAACTCGTTTGGCTTTAAACAAAAACTAACTCAAACATTGGATTAGCCATAGATACCGCCAATAATGACGTATCTTTTGTAAACAGTACTATCATCGTCTTCTTCCAAGCAAACAGGGTGTTTCACAATCTTATCTTTCCTGTTTCAGACACTCGGTGGACTCGGTCGCGTCGTATTCTAGTCAGAATCACGTAGACCGTATAAGGACTCAGAATTTCTCAGCGGCATCTTGTCAAGACGAATGTGACTTTGGCTCGATCAAGACAAGCCTTTTCAGGAGGTCGTCATCAAATTTAGAATATCCTATCAAACGGCCAGAAAGTGTCACTTCTACAAGTTCCACACGAAGCCGCCTTCGAGAACTCGTCGAAAGGAAATCGAGTCAGGACGAACATAAGCCTGCGGCAAACACCGTTGCTGATATACAATATTTTGAAAATCCTTCAGAGACGTTAGAATTCGACAAACCGCGAAATACACTTGAATTTAAAAAGAATTCAGAAGAACGTCCTAAAAAGAGGAAATCTAAACACAAAGACGGTGACACTAAAAATAAAAAACAAGAGAAATATCAAAGTAAGCTTGCCGAATACTATAAACTTCCTGTTCAGTTGCCGCAAGACGAATTTTATCAACACTTAACGCGATCTAAAGCAGCAGAAGAGTTTCTACAAAAACGATTTTCCAACTCCGATACCGAATTTAGCGGCAGCTACGGTCGTTTATGCAGACACAAAGAAATAGAAGGGTCTAATTTACGTCGTAGTCGGAGTTTGGCTGTCATCCGAGAAGAAACTTTTACTGATCTTCAGATACAAAACCATCAAAAGACTAAAAGATCACAACTAATTCCCAGAGCCCGTTTATTCGATAAGCCTTGTTTTAGAGACAGGTAATATTTATTATTTATCTAATAGTTTCAACACTTTTTTAAATTAATTTTAAATACAACTATTCTGATATTTTTTCTAATTTTTTCGCGGATTTATTTATATTTTAAGTTTTACAGCCGTGATGGTCATAGTTCTGGTGGCGCATAGTGATGACCATGATTGCCGCAAAGTATTAAGAAGTTGGGAACTAAACATCAAAATAAATCCGCGAAAATTTCCAAAAAAACTTTTTCATCTAAAAAATACATTAAATTAGAAATTCCTTTAATTACAATTATATACATTTGTACATTTTATTATTTTCAGGTTAACTGGACGTGCTAAGTACCAAACGAAAGAAGAAGTGTTAGAAGGAATTTATATTGACAGCACGGTTTCATGCTTTGCAGACATAAATAGACAAAATACAGAAGAGGAATCGCCAAATCAGCAAAATAATATTGATAATAAATCACAACAAGACGTTGTTTCTAGAAACGAAAGTCGTAATTCCAGATCAGTAAGTGGAAGTTGGCCGAACTTAAACGAAGATTCCAAGCAAATAAATCTTTCAGAAGACAGCATCGGACACTCACGTAATCCTAGTGAAATTGATAGCTTGGATTCTAATTACGTTAGGAAACATTACAATTTCGAAGCACACTTAAAGAATTATAATAACAGCTCTCCAGATACAGAAAGATCAGTAACTTCACAAAATAATTGTAAAGAATTGTATATAACTACAGACGACCACGATAGTGAAAACGAAGTTGAAGGTCGACCTAAATCTCTTATCCTCAGTTTTGAGCAAAACAAGTTGCAAGACTGCATTCAAACAAATTTGGACAATGAACTTGTAGAATATGACGTAATATCTACAAAAAGTGAAGAAAGTAATAAAGCTAATATAAATGCAAATTTGTTAAGCGAAAAAACTGAAGACCTAACAAAAGATTGTGATATTCAATCTGTTATATCTGAAAACGACGGAACTATATCTAGCCCAACTGACAGTATAACTTCATATATATCTATCTCAATTGCTTCGTCTGATAAATCTCACAAATTAGAATATCTAGCAAATTCACTAGCAGAAAAAATTGATGAGTATTGTGATTCACAATTTCAAGAAAATAATTCAATAAATTCCAAAACCATACATAGTGAAAAAAAAGATCTCGGAGCGGAACCCGTTTATACATCAATTCATAAAAAGACAACATTCGCTGATATAAAACGAGATTCTTCCATAAATCGAACTTACGACAACAGTAAAGAAACTCCTATCACTACTGATACACAATCAGAATATTATATAAGTAACACATTTATAGGGAGTGACGATTATAATAAAGACAATTACTGTACATCTTCAAAGAATATAACAACTGAACCTTACGTAGCAACTTTTGTAGAAAATCAGTACTATTCCTTACCAGATATAAATATAAGTAAATGTTTACGAAAGTCTGAAAGAATAGACGCTCAGTTAAGAAAAGAAGATCCTGAAGATATACCCTGCGAAAATACATATGAAGTAGCACAAACACATTTTCGAGAAATATTATCGTCAAAAAATAATGAAAATTATGGTCTTTTGAATAAAGTAAATATAACATTTGAGAATAATTGTAACGATATAAAAAATAATACCAAAATTTATGAACCAGAAGTTAGTGAAACATTACTAATTCAGAACTTTTCCAAGCTTGAAGACGATCTAAAATCGATAATTACTATAGATAGTTCTAATGCTGATGAAAATCAGTCCAATATCTATCAACTAGATCATCATCAAAACGAAAGAGAAATAAACGAAATAGAAGGAACAATCAGGAATAATAAAGTTATCACTAAATCTGAGAGTTTGAAACTTGCTTCTAAAGTAATTTATAGACCAGATATCAAGATAATAAAATCTTTTTCCAACGACAATATAAACAAATCAATTAAAGATAGAAAAGCAAATACCGGAATTAAAAAACACTACTCACTCCGACAGCGCAATCCTACAGATGATGAAAATTTTCGCCTTCCTAGTCCAACAACCACAGTAGAAATAAAAACTAATAAACCTCTTCAACCCCCTGCCAGGAACTTATCGTTTAGTGAACAAATAAAAAATCACTCACTACTTTCAAGAGTGCAATCTTTTAAAACATCAGCGGCATCTAATATTGCTATAGTACCACTCAGCGGTCATCAGACAATAGTGATAGATCCACCACTGAATCAAGAAACATTGGTTACTAAAGAAAAAGTAAACTTAACAAACGAAGAAATAAGTTTAGACTTAAAAACACAAATAAAAACTTCTATTCCAGATCCTCAAATCAACATAACAAAAGTAAGTAAAGAAGATATACTAGAAGACGATCTTCCAGAATTAAAAAATAATGCAAAAGATCCATTTATAACTATAAAATTGAAAAAAGTAGTAAAGAAAACTATTCCAAAACTAAGAACAGATAACTATTCCAATACGGTAAGTTGTGAAACTGGAATTTTTTGTCAACAACAATTAAAAAAGCCACCACCACGGCTTATAATAAAAGATAGTAAAATTGATACTAATAAACTTGACAACGTCATGACTCGACCTCAAGTTTTGCAAGTGATAGATTCCAAAAGTAAACGACAGAATATACATACTAATTCAGATAAAAGTAAGTTTACAATGAGTTGCCCAAAAACAGAAACAGTTTCAGAACCAAAGGATATCAGATATGAAACAAACAATGTTAAAGAAAAACTGAACAACGCTATAAAGACAGATATAGAATATCAAGAAAAAATTAATTCAGTCAAAAATTATTGGTCAAAACTGATCGATAAATCACCAGAAAGTAACAATGGTATGGAAATTATGGATAAAACTGAAATTCCTGATAGTAATAAAAATGACAATGAATTACAGGAAATAAAACAAGAGAATAACAGTAGCGATACAGTTCCAGAAGTCTCCGTAAATAGCATAATTAAATCTTTAGAAAGTGTAAAAATTGTGGACAGTATTAAAAAAATAAGTCAAACTAAGCTACAACTCTGGAAAGACGAAACAGAAAAAGTCAAAAGTGACTCAGAAATAGAGGAAACACTAGTAGAAAAGATTATCAAAGAAAATGTTAGCACTATATACGATAATCCAAGGCCTGAAAAGCAAATAAAGAAACGAGAATTAGAATTGTCTAGAGATACCCCAGACATTGAAATAGTAGAATTAAGCAGTGACGACAATAAAAATCAAAAAACACAAGCCACTCTTATAAAAGCAAAAGGCTTTGACAAAAGCTGTGATGAATTTGACCATGTAAGATACAAAGTAATGAAGTCAGAACTATTTAAAAATAGTATGATAGCAAACTACCGCAAAGAAGCTCAATTCGATGGACTGTTACAGTATCTACAAGATTATAGTTTTCAAGAATTACTTGTGAATAATAATATAGTGATTATTGAGCCAGTAAGAACAAAAGTAGAACCAGCGCCTAGAAAAAATACAAATACTGATACTTGTAAAATACCACCGACATTGCTGAAGAAAAATGATTATACATCCCATGTAGATAAATCGAAAAATGCAATTCGTAGACACTTCTTTTATCACCCTATAAGAGTTAATAAGGAAATCATAGAAGAGGAGTTACCGAATCCAGATACAGTCAAAAAAGTTCGTAACTTATTTGAAGATACGCTAAAAATGAAAAGTCCAATGACTCATGATCCGCCACTGGTAGATGAAAACGCCGGTCTCACACGCCGTGCCACCTCATATAGAAATTTGAGTGAAGAGACAAAAAGCAGTAAATCTGGAGGAAGAAAAAAGATTACCCGACAGTTAACAATAGACACAAACTTCGGTAATAAAAAATGGGATAACGCTAGTCTTTCAAGTGGTGTGTCCAGTGGCGACTTAAGTTCAAACAACGATTACGAAACAGATGGTTTGAGTCCTTACTCACAAAAAACTCTCAAAGATAATGTGTATAGTTCTAGCGACGAGTATCTTTGCGATTCAGCAAATCAAGATTTTTGTTGTGAAAGTCAATATGTTAGCCCTGACATACTAAAGAAAATAAGAGAATGTGGAACTTCCGTTACATATTACGGCGGAAAGGTAATGAATTCCAAAACAAGCTCTACTGTTAGCCCTATGACTAAAGCTATAATGGAAGAAATAAAAAGCTTACAAAAGAACTGTAGTAGAGATTGTTATTCCTGCCAAACGAAATGTAAAGGAGATAAATGTTCCTGTCTTGTAGCTGACAAACATCAACAAATGCTTTCTGAGAAACAATTTGAAACTTTTACCGAGTTTGGTACTAACCAAAGTCAGGATAAAAGTAAGTTTACAGAAGGTTTTCCAGGTTTTAAATTTAAGCTTGTGAAATCTAACAGTTGTAGCAGTCGTCTAGAATTAACAGGCACAGATGAAGCAAAAAACCCTAGACTTAAATTCAGAAAACAAAATTCGAAAGAAGATCCTCCGTTATTATATGACGATGAAAATTCAGTAAAAAATAAAATATGTCGTTTGGAGAGTTACAATAAAGGTATGGTTAAAACCCCTTTTCAACAAAAAGAATGTGGCGCTACTGCAAATATTAATAATATAATAAAGGAAAAAAATCTGCAATCGAAAGCAAAAACAAGTGAAAAGACAGTATCGCAGAAATCAGATATACATCTTAATGAAAAAACTACTGATGAATCAAAAGATATGACGGAATCAGAAGAAAATTTAGCTGAAATAAATAAGCAAAACATCGATAACAATAGTTTTGAGAAAAAATTCTATTATCTTAACAATAATACGGAGCAAAATAAAGTCTCTACGGGAAAATTTGGAGAAATGGTGTTTGAGGAATTTGAAGTATTAGAAACATGTTTTGATAGTTTAAATAGTAATAGGTCCTTAAAATAGATAATATAATTTAATAACAAGCCTATTGCTTATTTGTGATCTGTGCCTATTCAAAAATGCTATTAAATTATTACTTGTACATTAGTAACTCGTATAAATACCTAACCTATTTATATATTTGAATTAGATTAAGTCATTTAAGAAATATTATGTAACGTAACTTACCACAAGTTTTAAGGAAATACATTATTTATAGTCCTGGTGATGGTCTCCTTATCTTTATATTAAATTATATAGAAAATTACACTTTTATTTAATTTCATCTCTTACCGTCAGACATGTCGGGGTCAAGTTTTGTAGGTGTAGCTTTGGAACCATGCACACACACGCTTGTGAAAAATGATCGACGTGTAGGCCGCCACCGACGACACCATGATTCCTGTTAAAAATAAATCAAACCTTACTACTTTAACAAATGTGCAATACAGTTTGTTTGTTCGTCGTTATTTTAAGCAGTCAAGATCTACGTGAAATTAATTTTTGTTTTTAATTGGTTTATAATGGTTACATGATACCGGTTAAGGATACGCAGTCCTCGCGTATATTAATCTGCAATGGGTATAGTTTTTAAACAATATTTTTAATATTGCAAAAAGTCGTAACAGTTTTTATAATGACACGAACTAGATCTAACTTCAAAACGATCTACATTGTTTTGAGATCGTGCAATTATTCGTTTTTGTACTTTTAATGATTTTCTTTCTAATTCAATTGAGCCCGGTTAATTAATTTGTTTGGTAAGCAATTTATTTACTCTATCTATAAGTGTTCAAACTCATTTAGGTGAAATGAGTTAATAGAAATTGATGGTTTGAATAACTAATACTCATTATCTAGGTATATAGCTGAGTAGTTTTTTTTAAACGCGCTTATCTATGAAAAGAACTATAAGTCAGATTTGAAAAAATCCTTTTGCATTTTATAGCCTATTTATCGAGCGGAGCAATTATTACCTAAGCTACGCGAATTAAGCCCCAGGCAATATATTAGACGATACCATGTCAGATTTTTTTAATGTAGAGGAGCGATTTTTTACGGGTCTTTAATATAAAAATATCTTCATATTTTCTCATTTAGACATCGACATATAAATCTTATAAATATAAACGTTTTAGAAATACTACATAATTATTAAAATAAAAAAATATACAATAATTCCTAAACCACGAAATTTAGAATATTCGAAAATGTATTTAGTGTTTCCGTATGTTATAAAATTATCTTATCTGTTATTTTTCGTAATACAAGGATTACTAGGATAAGATAAACTTTTGACTTAACTGAAACTCTAAATGAGTTCAGTAACCATTCAGGTCATTGGTCCTGGCATACAATCAAATTACCCTTCAGAATAGGCAGCTTATAATGCTACGCGAATAATATCTGTATGTTTATATTGTGGAATATATTAAGTCTAGACATAATCCTGGCAAGAAAAGTCAAATACGTGAAAAACATTAATAATAACAATTAACGAGATTAGAAGATGTAGGAAGGTGCTAATTAGGAAGCGTGTAGCAGGAAAATACCTAGTATTTCGAACAATATGTATCATTACTTAAGCATATTATCGTCGTACTTAGTTATTTCGTATCATATTCGGATATATATATATACATATAATAAAATTGTAACTAAGCCGAATCTGTACATTAAATATTTTTTGGAAAATCTTATCGAAATAAACGTTATTATCGATACAGAGGCCGAATCCATAGTTTTTAGAATTTTTGTCTGTCTGTCTGTTACCGCATCACAGGAAAAACCACTGGAGGGATTTTGATGAATTTTGGTATGCTGATAACTGGTTATCCGGGTCAACATATAGGACACTTTTTACTGCGGGAAAATATCTCATTTTTGAGAAAAAATACAAAAACTGCAATGTAAGAGTATACTTATATGATACTAAACCCAAGAATTTGGTTTTTGCTCATCTGAACACGGTCGGAGCCGCGGGCAGTGCTAGTTCATAATAATAATTTGTCAGAATTTCGAGAATATATGAGTAAGTACTATCGTTCACTGCAAATGAATGTAAATATCCGTTTCTCATATGAATAAATCAAATACTACTACTAATGTCTTAGCATCAGTAGCATCACTAATAAGCATGTTTAAACTAAGTATTTGCAATATAAAATCATCACGCTCACGTGAATATTACGAACAACAAAT
This sequence comes from Brenthis daphne, assembly GCA_947093115.1. Classification (NCBI taxonomy): domain Eukaryota; kingdom Metazoa; phylum Arthropoda; class Insecta; order Lepidoptera; family Nymphalidae; genus Brenthis; species Brenthis daphne. The sequence continues at coordinate 25,807,696 of OX352477.1, read as the reverse complement.
ACCATTACATGTTCATCTGTGGCGACATGAGACGTGTAGTAGAATGTGTTTATTAAATTAAGTTTAATTTACGCAAGCAGACAGCTCAAGCAAGTATTTTAAAATATTTGTAAAAATAAAAATAATGGTTGGCAGAAAAATACCAATGCAGTAGTTGGTAATAAGTGCAGGGCACCCTATAAATATAACACTGCATGATGTCACCAATTAAATTTCAGTCTTTTTACACTGAAATTTTTGTTATCATTGCTATCAGCTTTTATAGCAAAGTTTTTAATTTATTTATTATTTCTTTTAAGTAAGAGTACTTATTTATTATTTTTATAATTATAATGTATGTGTAAGTACTAATATCCATAGTATTCTAATTGATCAGTAATTTTATTCTAATTAAATTTAGATAAAATAAATTAATCAAGACCTCTTAAAATTGTTTTGCATAAATGAAGACAATTGTTGTTGCTGTGCCAAGTCAGTGTCAATCATGACTAAGATCCCATAAAGTATATTGTGCGACTCATTAGTAAGATAATTATGGTTTTTGATAGTAACACAAATATCTCATAATCTTATACATATATCTATTCATAAGAAGATAGGTTGAATAAGTCTTTCTTTGCAATGTTAAAATACAGCATAAATAATTATTATAAATAATAAATACAGTATATACAATACACATTTATAGATATAAACCTCGTAATCTTTATCAGTATAACTTCTCTATATACTTATACATACATATATTCAAAATATTTCATAGATTATGTTTGATTAAAAAAAATTATACACAAATTTATTTTAAGCATATATACTAATATCAAGCATTTTAAAATGGATTTACATTCAGGAAAAATAATTAAAAATAATAAATATACAGAGCATACTGGAGTAAATTAAACCATGTAAATATCTATATCATTTAAGCCAATATATTTATAAAAAAAAATCAGTGCATATTTTTTTATCAATTTAATGAAAAACGGGTAAGTTTATAAATCAAGTGAACTATGCTTGAGACGTTTAATTATTAAAATATATGTAAATATTACATGAAAAACAGATTTTATTATGAACTTAGAAAAAAATCATAAAGGATTTATTACATTAGAGCACAGAACGAATGCTTTAGTTTATATTTTCATGAACCCAAGTATACAAACGATAAATTATAGAAAAGTTGTATTTACTTCTTTATATAACATTACAAAACATTGTTATTACAATTTCTTTAGTAAATATTATGATAATAATTACTTCATTATAAACCAAATTTTACATAAAGCTTAAAACCGATTAATTTTATTTAATAAATTCGTTAAAATGACATTTGACAGCTGCTCAAAAATAAATAGGTATCTATCTATGCATACCAATTTATTTATGTACACGTGCATAACGAGCTCGAAAATGACAATCATATATGAAAATTCATAAAAAAAAAATACTGGACCACTTATAATAATAAGTACTTACTCTGTTATTTGATAAATCTCTAAATATCGAAGATAAACACAATCCACGATTTATTTCTAATTTAGCTAAGAGACGGCACTTAGATACACACACCGTCGACGCCATCTTTACACTACCTATGTACACCCGCCCAATCCCTCTATAGCTCTAACTTTGGTTGGTATCAATGTATATATGTACATAAATATTTTTAACATTTGCCGGTAAGATTAAAAAGAAGTGCTACAATTAAAGTATACGATCTTTTTAATTTTTGCCATAGTTTTAAAAATAAAGCTACCTAAATTGAATATATATTTTAATCAAAATCGTAACAATATTGTTGATGTTTATTTTTCGAATTAATTACATTACATCATTTAATATTTTATTAATTAATGGTAGCTATATTTGTACTTGATACAGCTTTAACATTTTATTTTATATTGCAAATTACATACTCATTATAAATTTTATTTCCCGCCTTATGTCTCTCATGTTGGCTATAACTGAAAGTTAGAACATAAATGCATTCACTTAGATATCAACAATATTTCTAAAAGTCAATCTAAAATAATATGTATCATTTTATTTTAACCTAAATGTTATTCTTTAAAAATATATTATGTATATATATTATATCACTATTATTCAAGAATTTTGCATAAAAAAATATCTATAAAATGTTCTATTATAAAAAGAATATATTGAATGTAGTCTTAGAAGATGACAATTTATTTTTAATAACGTCAAAACTCAAAATGACGTTACAGACATATTTCGTTGTGATTGTTTCCAATTGCTAGAACTTTAGTAAAACATAAAATATTTATTTCGTGCAATGGCTATACCAGATTATAAATTGAGTACTGTTTTATGTGGTCATTCAATGGACGTAAGATGTGTCGCAACTACTAAAGAATTTTGCATATTATCAGCATCTCGAGATAGAACCGCTAAACTGTGGCACCCGGAAGGGTTAGTATTTTCATGTCTTCCACATTAAAATGCTTAAAATATCCTAATCTTTCTTTTTAATATAAATATTTGTTCTATTTTTAATTTTGTTTTTTTTTTCTTAGGGTGAAGGATTTTATCAATGTAGTTACTTATCAGGGGCATAACAACTTCGTGTCGTGTGTTTGTTGGCTTCCACCTTGTGAGGCATTCCCTGATGGCTTAGTTATTACAGGAAGCAACGATAATACAATCTTAGGCTATAATTTGCAAGATGGGGCTGTTCAGATAAATTTAAAAGCCCATGATAATACTGTATGCAGTGTTACACCAGGACGTGATTCTGGAATTCTTATAAGGTTTATTTTGCTTCAATAAAATACTTTTGTTGTCTTAAATTATCCTGTAAAGTTTTTAATATTTTTTTATGAAAATCATTATTAACTTTCTTTGTTTTTAAAAAAAAAAAAACAAAAATATTTGCTTTTTGAATTGCATTTTATGAGTTTAAAAAACTTCTAGTTCAAGTTGGGATAATACTGCCCGAATATGGAATATTAACAATCCTCAAATGGCACCAATAATACTTAAAGGGCATCAAGCTGCTGTTTGGGCAGCTTTAGAACTTGGTAATGGAACTTATGCAACAGCCTCAGCTGATAAAAGTATAAAACTATGGCGAAAAGATGGAGGCCTCATTGTTTCACTTGCAGGTAACTTTATTTTTAGAAAAAAGTTATTTTTAAAGATAATTCTTGTAAAAAAATAATAAATCTTTATTAAATCCTCCTTATTTATTTAGTTTTTAAATTTATAATATATTATACCTACTATCTTTCTTATACTACTACTTGTATCAGTTAAAATGAGTTATTTTTTATAGGACATACAGATTGTGTGCGTGATTTAGCAGTTGCAAATGCAGAAACATTCCTCAGTTGTTCTAATGATGCATCTATCAGATTATGGACAAACAGTGGTCAATGCCTTAACACTTACTATGGTCACACAAATTATATTTACAGGTGAGTACAAATTGGGAGTATGCTATATGTATAGTTATCATTGAATTCAACAAAAAGGTATTTTTTTCTGGTTACAACTTGTTTTGGACATTTATGTTTTACAGAAAACAGACATGGGAGATAATTTTTTGACCTCATTAAAGTCTATCAACAAATACATACAATAATTTAAAAAAAAAAGAACATTTTTCTTCCAAATTTTTGTATAATTTTGTAGATCACAACAAGTGACTAACTTAACCTGCAGAATGATGGATAGCATTCAAAATGAATTTACAGTGGGAAATAAATATTGCAAGCACTGTTATGTTGGATGGTTGATATGGATTTTTTACCACTAAAGGACTCTTCTTTACTGGTAAAAAAAAGTGATATAAAGTATAAGTTGTATAGCAAGGCTTCAAGCTTCACTCTGATAACAAATGTGGTATTAAAGGGTGCACCAAAGATGTAACGGGGTGATTATTTTCTTAGATTAAACAGTGTAAAACAGCATATTATATAATTTACAAAACTGGAATTTGGTTTATAGTTAATAACACACACGTTCACACTTCTATACCTTTAAAAATCCGAAAATCTGTTAAATTTATGTAATTCTTTTATTTTCTAGTATCACAACTAACCCAAGCTTACCACAAGGCTTCGCTAGTTGTGGGGAAGATGGATCTATACGTATTTGGGCGGCGGGTGACTGTGTGCGCGAATTAAAATTGCCAGCACATTCTGTTTGGAGTCTCACCTGTCTTGATAATGGCGATATTGTTACTGGTAACTACCCCATGGTATTATATGACCTTGACTCATTGTTAAAATTTATAAACCCAATAACGGTGTCCCCCATGGAACTTGTTACAAACTTCCACATTACTAACTTCAAAAATTAACTTCCATACAAACTCATTACGTATGTAGGTTGGGGTTGAATTTTCTCACCTTCTAGCAAAATTTTATGTTTCTAAAACCAGTGTTATAAAAGCATTACAAAACATATTGTACAAATGTATATAATAATATTTTCATACAAATTTAATGTTCTATCCCATGGGAACCCTATATTATCTCAAGATATATATTTCTTTTAAGGTTCGAGTGATGGTTTAGTGCGAGTATTCTCAAAAGACCCTGCAAGATATGCAGATGAAGCAACTCTGAAGCAATTTGAAGAAGAAGTGCAAAAAATGCAGGCAGCCGCCGAACAAGAGATAGGAGGGTTTAAGCTATCCGAGTAAGTATTTATCAAATAATTGGTATATAAAAGTATGTTACAAGTTCGATTTATAATTTGGCTATGTCATGTATAATGTTAAAAAAGCGAAACAATAAACAACAGTATATATCATAGTTAATAGTAAAATATAATTTTGTTATCTAAAGAAATTAATTCATAAGTGTTATAATGCTAATTATCAGTACTACCCATAGTAGCACCCTAATATTATATTTTTATATATATTTATCAGTCCAATAACTTGCACTTGGCCAGCATAGTGGCCTATGGGCTGGTCCCCCTCATAATAAAGGAAGGGGTATATGCTCAGCAGTGGGACGGTAAAGAAGGCTGAGTATATTATATTTTTCTACTCATATGTTTTCTTATGTACTCTAATATTTATAGATTACCAGGTCCCGAAGCTTTATTAGAGCCGGGCAAATCCGACGGGCAAACAAAATTAGTTCGTCGAGGGACGAATGTGAAATGTTATTCTTGGAGTGCAGCAGAAAGTACATGGAATGAAATAGGAGATGTAATGGGAGCGAACCCTCCCAGTGAGGGCAAGACTATGTATCAAGGGCAGGTGAGTTAATTGTATACAGCCCTTTTTAACCGACTTCCAAAAAGGAGGAGGTTCTAAATCATCAGTTTTTTATGTATGTTCACCGATTACTTGAAGACGCCTGAACCGATTTGGAAATATTTTTTTTTGTTTCGAAGGATATGTGTGGTCCCATTTAAATTTTATCGAAATAGGTCAAGCGGTTTTTAAAAAAATCAACTATATATAGTTTTTTTTGAATAAATTGCTTAATCTAATGGCTCCGACTTCGAAAATATCTGATTCTAAATGAAAACCTCCATTTAGTGCCTCTAAGTCGGTTTTTATTTTTATTTTAAAAGTTTTGATTAAGGCTTAGCAAGCAGCAGCCCTTCTTAAGGCAGTGGTAGCCCAGTGGTAACGCGCTCGCGTGCGAAACCGAGTGAGCGCATTACAGCGGGTTCAAATACTGGGTCTCTCACCTCTGTTTATTTTCATGTACGAATCATTTCTAATATGATTCTTTCTAACGAATTAATTAGGCTAACTGTATTATGGTCACTTTCTTAATAAAGGAATGAATAATTCTCTATATTGAAAGTCGCTGGATTATTTTTACTTACTAAAATTTTATTACTCATATCTGTGAGTAATATTAATAAAGGTCTTTATGATATTATGCCATAGAGTTATTACACACTGTGTTCATTGCACAGACAAAGGTATAATTTAGACAAAGTATCATAAAACTGAACATGAAGAAAAACAATCTTTTAAAACAGAATACAAATATTATTAAAATAAAATATATAAAAATAGCAGCAATAGATAAATGAAAATAGCTAACGAATTTTATCATAATAAAGAAAAAAATAGATAAGCTAATATTTTGCTATTTCTCTTTCAAGGGGTAGAGAACTAATGCCAAAAAAATACAAAATAAATATAATTATATTGATAATATCCATATTTGCTTTTAAAAATTTAAATACGCATTTTAACATTTTTCCTTATTCTTTGAAGAAACTACATATATGTAAGGCAAAATCGAAAATAGTAGCATAAACAACAAAATACGCTATATTTTTTATCTTGAATTTTTTTTTATGGCAGACTCCGTCTCGATCTCCGTCCAGGCATGAAATTAAATAAATCGTATAATTTTTATCTAAAAGTATATTCTATTTATTTTTTTATTAAAAACAATAATAATATCTATTTTAGGAGTACGATTTTGTGTTCAGTGTCGACATTAAAGATGGCGCACCACCTCTCAAATTACCCTTTAATAAGACTGAAGACCCGTGGGTAGCGGCACAGACGTTCATTCATAAGTATGTACATACATTGATTAATGAATTGAATAATTATATTATTCTCTTTGTAATTTAGGTTAAAATGTTTTGAATGTCGTCTACGATAGTGTGATGTAGGTCGTGGGTTCGATGATTGCTTTTATTGGTTGGTTTTCATATAGCTAGTCCTGAACTGTCAAAGTACTAAAAAATTCAATAAGCTGAGCGTTGTGTGTGTGTTGAATAATAAAACTACACTCTCTTTGAGTTAAAGAAAGAATAAATTTTCTATATGTGTAATTACTATTTATAAATACTTTTAAAATTATAATATAATATCATAAAATTAAACTATATTACTTAGTAATTTTGATTTATTTTACTTTTTGCAGACATGACCTACCTCAAGTATATTTAGAGAAAGTAGCCAATTTTATAATTACAAATGCTAAATTGGAGTCGGCACCTGCTTCTAGCAATGGGTGAGTTATTTATCAAATAATTATTGTGAGTAAGAATTAGTTATTTATGATATTAATAACAGTTCTTGTCTGTTATTAATGATTGAGATAAATTATTAATAATGGTATAGAATCAAATTCTTATTTAATAAATTGTTGACACAAAACCGTATATCGTTACCATTAATTATTGTTTTTTAACACATCCTTAAGTATTTAAATATATTCTCTATCTTAAAGTATTATAATATAATGATCTATTTTACATTTTTCAATATCACATGTAATGTTTATTGGAATTTAAACTAGAATTAACTACTAAAATCTTAAATTCGAAAAATACCTTAATCAATAAAGATTGTTTAAGAAAATCAATTATCCTTTGTTAAAAATAGCACAATATTCTAAACAAACAAACACGTTCCAGCAGCTTCGCAGACCCGTTCACGGGGGAGTCCCGCTACGTGCCGGGTGCGGGGGGGCCCGGGCGCGTGGGAGGCGCGGGGGGCCCCGGAGGCCCCGGGGGCGTGGGGGGCGCCGCTGACCCTTTCACCGGCGCCGGCGCCTACACCACCGCGCACGCCGCCCCCGCGGAGAAACCTTTAGTGCCTCACGATTCTTATATTAGGTAAGTTTGTTCAATATCTTTTGCAAGAATTTTATTAAGTAATTTTTACTATATTCATGTAACGGTGTGCTGTGTCACAGCCATTTTCAAAACTTAATATATGTGTATGTGCCGGAGTCAAAAACTTGTGTAAAATAAAAAAATGAAGAATATATAGAGCCTAAAAAGATTAAAGGTTATAATTTAAAAAAATTAAACAATTCGCTCGTCAATTAAATTGAGTAATTTTATTGAAATATCAGCCATTTGAGGCCTAATCACAGTTGGCGCTATTGCTTCTTATGAATTGTTTACAAAAACTGTCTTAAGAAATTTGAATTTGTTTAATTAAACGCAGGTTCCTCCAGGTCAATTTCTAAGAAATCTATTGTTAACTGTAACGCCGGCGTATCCACAGTCGTTGAGGGATTAACATATTTTTAAGTAAATAAAATAGATCGATAATTTTCGAACGAACACCATTTATTGTAAATCCAAGCTATCAAAAATAACATGAAGAACAACACTAATTTTTATTATGAATTTATTTAAATGTCCCATTTTTTATAATAACTTGTCCATAGTAATTAAAACTAATGTAATTCGGATTAATATATTTCAAATAATCGTGTAAATTTAAGAAAGCGTTCACGTATAATAATTATATTTGTTTATTATTTTAGATTCGATCAAGCAAATTTAAAAGCAATATATGATAAGCTCAAAGAATTTAACAGCAAAGTTGGAGATGGTCTGAGTGCCTTCACTGATGAACAGTTAGAAAATATAGTTAAATTAGGTGAAATGGTAAGTTTGTATTCTTTTATACATATTAGTTTTTTTTTTATTTTTTTTTTCAAATATGAACCTGAGACTATAGTTTAAAATTTTGTTGAAAAGAGACTTATAATAATATATTTTTTTATTATATTTACAGAATACAACATTCAATCCTGAAACAGTGACATTACTCAAAAAAATGCTAGAGTGGCCAAAAGGTATGTCAAAAATAACTTTTTTCAATTTTATAATTAAAAAGGCTATCAATTATTAAGAAAATTAAGCATTGTGCTTCATTTGTTATTTTTAATTTCAGAGATACTGTTCCCAGTGCTAGATGTAACTAGATTAGCAGTTAGAAAAAAAGAAATCAATGGTCAAATATTTGATACAAATTATGGGCCAAATTTTGTTAAATACCTCCTTACATTACTGACTCCAGGTAAGTCTTGCTCTTTCCTATTAGTGAGCTTGTATATTCATCTAACCTAATATTATTGTACTAGCATGTAGTCTCAACAGGAATAAAGAAAAAAAAATGCGCAATTATATGTCAACAGAGAAATAAAATATCAGAGAAAAATCTGGATTTGTTCTATTTCTCTTCTTACATCCCCCTGACTCGGTTTTTAGCATTTCTTTTTTATGTACACGTACAGACATTCGACCTCTACAGTTTTATTATACATAGATGTGAAAATGTGTTTGTTGGTTTGTATATATATTGTTATTGTACTAAATAAATAATCTATACTTATTTTTATGAACTGTTACAGACAATCTGCCAGCGAACCAAATGCTAGCAATGCGAGTGTTAGTGAACGGGTTCAGCGACCTGCCCGGAGAGATGCTGGTTCTAGCCGCGAGGGAGAGCGTTATACACGCGCTCATCTGTCTCTCTCACCTCAACAACAATGCGCAGGTATAAGCGAGTTAGACATATTTCGCGCGTTTCATTGTTAGCAGTCTGGATTTGTTTGTTTTACAGCTGTATATAATATATAAGAAGATTATATTCATTCAGCTTAGCCACGAGGGAGAGCGTGATACACGCGCTCATCTGTCTCTCTCATCTCAACAATAATGCGAAGGTATGAGCGAGATAGGCCTATGTCGCGCGCTTCATTGTTAGTAGTGTGGTCTTGCTTGTTAAATAGCTGTATGTATGTGAGAAGATATTATTCATTCGAATTGCCATCCTTTGAAAGATGAAACATATATTCGAAAGAAGTCGACAGTAAATAGTAGATAACAAATTATATAAATTAACATAATTATATAAATTACCCTCTCTTGACAGGTTCGTTTTCGACAGCAATCTTATCAATTTTTCAATGTAATCTTTGGAATATGTTTCATCTTGCAAAAGAAAACTGATGGATTAATGTTTTATAGTGTATGCTAGGACTGCCTAATAATTAAAACTGGTTCTTAATTAGCGAAGATACTGATCTTTGCTAATTGTGAAACAGCTTTATATGTAATGTAAAGTAATTATTTCTTTATTGAATATAAATATATATTTTAATACATACATACATATATGGGATATTACCACATGGGTGACATACAAATTTCATTAACAAAACATACTCTAACCTTGGTAGTTATTAAGATGTTGTAACCTATTAGTCAGTCATATAGTTTGCTTTTATACATAGATTAGCAAAATAGGCTTATGACAGCATTATATGCAGCCTTTTTTAACGTCCCACTGCTGGGTACGGGCCTCCCTTCAATGTAAGGGATCAGGCCATAGTCCAATCACGATTATGATAACATTACAAAATTTTAATTTAAAAAATATTTGTTATTTATGCAAAATAAAAAAAATAATGTTTTTATTAACAGATTGCTGCAGCATCTCTACTTTTGAACTTATCAGTAGCACTCGCACAACAGACAGATAACATGGAACTTGCCGAATGCATTATAAGTTTGTTGAACAAGGTCACAGACAATGAAGCTCACTTCAGGTACTTAATACGAATATTATTTTAAATTAAAACTGAATGCTGCCACATTGGTAACTCGGGTAAATAAATGGGATAAAAAAGTACTGTACTTTATTTCGATTTTCTACTATGACATAGATATCACGAGCTCTAGTTGAGCTGTTTAGTGTCACTTTTCTAAACTACCTTCATAGAATAAATTAACATCTTATAACTGACTAGCGACTCTCACTCGCTCCGCTCGGGTTCGTCTCTACTTACGTTTTAACTTTTTAGTATAGATTCCTCAGAGATGAGATATTTTCCTGCAGTAAAAAGTATCCTATATGTTGATTCGGGTAATCAACTATCATCAAAATCCTTCCAGTTGTTTTTCCGTGATGTGGTCACAGACAGATAGACAAAAATACTAAATACTAAAAATTCGGCCTCTATATTGATAGTAATGTCTATTTCAATAAGATTTTCTAAAAAATATTTAATGTACAGATTTGACTTTGTTACAGTGTTATTTTAAGTATAGATAAATTTTTATTATGGATATAAAGAGGCTTTATTATTGTTTTTAGATTAATTTTTGATGAAACTAATAAATAGCATACTAAATAGTAATATTATTTTTGTATACATTTGCAGGGGTTTGGTAGCGCTCGGTACAATATTAGCGGAATCACCAAACAAGCTGGTAATACAAACTAAAATAGTCTCTAACAACCAGTTACATAACAAACTAAAGAACAATTGTTCTAACATAGTCCCTAACTTCAAGAAAATATCTGTATGCTCCCAACAAATACTAAGACTGTTATGAATTAATGAATTAATTCTTAATATGATAGCAATAAGGTTGGTTGTCATTTACAATACTCCATTCTGTGAAATCCAATGTATATCTGTACAATTGTCATAGCCGTATAGGAATTTTTCTAATAATTTATATTGTAACCAATAAAAATGATATTTTAATCAAAATTTAGAATCGACATGAATAAAATATTCGCTTTTTTACAAAAAAAATGATCTCGATATAATTAAAATAAAAGAATACTGTTAGTGAAGTGATTTATTGAATAAAAAAATAATTTCTAATTTTATACAAACGTATGACTCATGAACAGTATAATTAAATATCGATAATTTATGTATGAAGAATGAATTGTTAACAGGCATTAGTAAAATGAATATAATTTAAATTAAAAATAATCTTTTATTTCACCCTATATTTATTATTTATATATAAAATAATATTATAATATCTGTTTTAAACCACTTTTTGAAGTGAAACTTCTTTAGACGTGACTGAGGGCTAAGGATAAGAAAAGAGGGCGGGAGGGAGTAAGAGTCAAAATTATTAATAATTAAAAAATATTATATTTTAATAATAATTATTATTTATAGCAATATATATTTATTTATCACTAATAATTAATTTTATAAAAAATATTGTTTATATTTTGATTTATTTTAATTTAATTGCGGTATCTGCTGCAGCGCCAAAGAAGTTTTACTTTAACCACGCGTAAAGGTTACACGCACTCATTTTTTTATCTATGGACTATGATATTATATTAATTATTATATATTTTATATAAAATGCAAGAATATTTTTACATTTGTAATATAAATGAAACTATCTTTTTGGGGTTTATCGCGGTTTTATTCTCCCGTGACCACGTTTGCTGTAAAGCATTCGAATCGTCGGCAACCAAAATATAAAGTAAAACCGCGATAAAATCAGAAAAGATAGTTTAAAAAGTAAGAAAGTATTATTTGTATATATTTCAAAATTCATCAGTGATAAATGTACAAATATTTATTTAGCTAACACAATGTACAAATTCTGAATGAATTACCTACTAACTTAATAAAAAACGATTATAATTTAATAGCTTTTATTTTATATAATAAATTTTATTACATGATTTATTTATGAATTTATTTAATAATTTTGTTGTTTTATATGTATGTATGTTGAGTATGTAATGATTATACAATAGCAGTATGTTTTCTTCACACATTATTTTGGTATAGATAGAATAAATAGTGGCATGTGATTTTATTTTTTATATTGATATTATTTGTCTTAACGACTTCAAATGCTACAAATAAAATTGTGACCACTCCACATTATATTATGTTCTTTGTTCTGTGGTTCATAGGCACACTATATCATAACTGTCTCCGAGACTAGTATTGTCAAATTTTCATAACCAAGTAGCAAGCAATGTACAAAGCAAAGAAATACTATTTTAGAGCAACACAGTTACAATTAACTGCGTTGCTTTAAAACAATAGTATATTAAGATGATATTATATGAAGATGAGATTATAAGTTGTTGTCGGTGCGAAAAGTGAACACGAATTCTATGGGTTCATCCCTAGCACGAGTTTCAATATCAAATGTCTATATAGTATACTTTCATTTTAATTATGCAATCAAGTTAATTTTCAGCAAATTTTCTGCTAATGTAATGTAATTTTTGAGATTATTTATAACGATTTTTACGTGTAATACGGGAACTATGAAAACGATAACTAGTTTGTCGCTATATACAATTCGCATCTATAGTTTAACGTGAAGATAACGTGAAGTAAGCTTTCGTGTGTAATAAAAAGGCAGATCGAGTTGCAATTTGAAGTTAACATACACTTGTTGAGCTTTTAGGATCTTTAAGCACTATCAATATATTAACAAATAAATACATGTTATGTATATCACAATATTTAATATTATTTAGGTATACAATAATTAGAATAATAAAATTCCCATATAAAAGCTCTAATTCAAATCATACGAAACAGAAGTTTAAACAAATATATTTTCATACATTTTATAAAATATTATCAAAATATCTTTTTACAATATAATATTGTCAAAATGAATTAATTATACAATATTATATAAACTATATTTTTGTATGCGGCTTACTTCAGATCATATAAGTTACTCAGATCATATCGCACAAAACTTAAACAGTGCTTGAAAGTGGGAAGATAATATGTCGTGACATATTTATTGAGTTATATTTTAATATTATTTTATTCTTAATGCTTTTATACGCACAGTTAAATAGAGCACTAAAATAAATTGACGTGCTGCTAACTTCACAGCATTTAAGTTTTGCACGAACGCACTAGCATAACCAAATAAAAATACCAAAATTGATCATTTACCATCTGAAACTCTTCTTCGCTTCTAAATAAAAAAAAACTACGACATCAAAAAAGTTATTGTTTTGATTATTTTAATGTAATAATTTTATATATCCAAATTGGCTATGACAAAAAACTTATTCTTCAACTACTAACCTGAAAAAATTGAAAGGAACATTCAAAAAAGCTTCGAGAAAAAACAACAAAACATTTTAGATTGAAAAAGACACAATATTTCCAAGGAAAATTATTCTTATACATTACAATCTCATAAGAAAATAAAATGTAATAACAAATACCCAGTAACTAACATTACTTTTTCTTTTTCAATTCTTCAAAACGTCGGTTCAGATCTTCAAAGTCTATTTCATCGGGGGCATTTGCATTGTTGGCGTTTGTGTTTGTATCAGAGTTGTTGCTTTGAGGCACAGAGGGGAGGATCAGGTCTGAAGGCACAGAGGGAAGTTCTGGCAGCTCGGGGAAGTAGTTGGGCAATTTAGACCTTGGCTGGGGCGTTGGTACGTGTGGGTTGTGTGCGGGCTGAAATAATCAGATTATAATTATAAATATGAAATTTTATGTATGTATATTTATATAATAATTACGTGACAACGGCTGGTGCAATCCAGTCGAAACGTCGGGAATAATGTATATACCCACTAATAAATTCATGCGTTTAAGTCCCGTAGTGGAATCTATACATATAATAAAATTGTAACTAAGCCGAATGTTACATTAAATATTTTTAGGAAAATCTTATTGAAATAGACATTATTATCGATACAAAGGCCGAATCTATAGTTTTTAGAATTTTTGTCTTTCTGTCCGTTACCGCATGACGAAAAAATCACTGGAGGGATTTTGATGAAATTTGGCATGATGATAGTTATTATATAATAATGGAACGCGAAAATTTTAAAAGTTAAGTATGTATATTAGTTACTCAATGTGCAAATTTATTGCACAGAATATGATCTGCAGTAACATATATGCTACAATGTGACACCTAGTAGGTCACCCAAGCGAAGTGAAGCATAAGTCGCTAGTATGATATATTAATATAATTATTATGTCCAATGCAAATGCATGCATATATGATAGTGAGGTCAGCATATTATAATTCAAAGAATTTGTCTATCTAGCAAATATCTATTTGGGTGGCCATTGCGTGTAAACCTAAATAGAAATTGTAAATTTTATAGATTTCTTTTTTAAATTATTGTTTCAAATATTTTTGAAGTGAAACTTCTTTAGAATCGTTGTGATTTGAAACTCGATGAAATGAAAATGCGTCACGATAAAGAGACAAAAACGAATATATAGGATTAAGCCGGCGAGAAATTGAGAGAACACTATACAGGAAGTGAAAAATAATAAAAATAATACTGAATAATCAATAATATGTAAAATATTTTTTAAACTAAGTAAAAATATTATAAATCTTATATTAAAATTATCCTGATCCTGATACTCTATATTTATCTCATTCTCTCGTAGGTTACTTTTCTGAAGATTCACTTCTACCATGTGTGAATTGCACACAAACACACACATTTGTTTTTTATTTATAACCTATCATTGATTATTATAAACATACAAAAAGGTTAAAACAAATAGCTTTACGTGGTCAAACAAGCCAAGGCTATTGTTACGACAGTGCTAATTCTTGATTCACGTGAATTCGAAGACGTTTTAATATGTAGAACCTTTCTATTTCAAAAAACATTTTCTAGATTGAAATATACTTAATTAAAAAAGTGTTTTAGTGTGAGATTAACGAAAACCCATTTCCAAGTAACTTCTACCTATAATATAATATAAAAACAAAAAAATTAAACCTTTAAAAATGTCTATTAATTTATTACTTTTGTGTGAAACAGGCTACAGCATTGTCCACTATTATAAAGCTACATAACTATTTTATATAGTAATAACTAGAGACTTACCTTCGCTTCGTTAGGTGCGTCCCTACTCCTACTCTAGGTAGGTTTTAATTATTTTGAGCGGAACCCTAATTCTTTTTCTAAAATAAAAGTAGCCTAAGAAACTCTTTATAACATAACCTATCTGCCAGTGAAAGTTCCGTCAAAATCAATCCAGCCGTTACAGAGATTATCCGGAACAAACAGACAGACAGCCAAAAATAAAAAAAGGGATTTCTTTTAAGTGCTGTATATAATTTCATATGCATTTAGTAAAAAGCTGTTATTTTGATATTACACACAGTCACTACAATTTTATTTACCTGTATAGATTAAAGGAATGTATTTTATGCTTAGTTAATAATAGTAATGAAAAAAAAAACCAAAACCAAACTCAAAAACCAAAAGTACAATCTAATGATAATTAAGAACGCTGCTCATGAAAAAATTAAATAAAAACAAAAATAAAGTTATATTACCGAATCATGAGCGATGCTGTCATAAGCGGGAGGCAAGTTGTGCATTTCCTCCTGAAAATACCATATTACAAAATGACCAACCAACATATACAATACTTTTACAATACTTTAGAACTGACACCATTTAAATTTACTTTACATACTGTTAATAAAATATTAAATTATTAGAATCAAATAAATAATAAAACCAAAAATAATGAGGATAATTAGTGGTAAACCAAAATTAAAACTAAAACAACAAACTAAAAGTGTTCTAAATAAACCAAACTTAACCACTCTAAATAAATGTATAACTCAGTGTTACCTGTAAGAAGCTATTGTTTAAAGAAGTAGAATCGACACCGGGAGGTACATTAAAATTCATAGGCTTGCTGGGTTCTCCATAGCCAGGTGGTGTTGCTATGAAACCACCGGCTTTACCACCAGATGGTTGCTAAAATATAATTTGTGGAATTAATTTAATTGACTCGTTCTAGAGAAAAAAGTAATCCAAAGAGCATTTTAGTAATAGAAAATTATTGCAAAAATTAATATTTTTTCTGTACATGTATGCCAATTTTTTTGGGCACACTAGATTTGTGTTGTTGAAATTTTATCGGCATCCCAGAAAAGGGAAATACATCGAAGATATCTCACTTTAAAATTTAAATATACATATATTCTCCTTGTTACATATTATTTTGCTTTTAGTGGTGTGTGGGTGAATATTGCGTGTTCACTATTATAGTTGAGTTATCCAGAGGGATAATCAAACGTCCAAATTTACATATATTTATTATATTTAAGATAGGTACAAATGTCCCTAGCACAATATATACTTTTATAATAATATCAGTAAGAAACGAAGCGGTAGGCGGTTACGGGATAACTGGGGTTCGTGGCACGATACAATTGCTATATAGTCAAAATGTGCGCGTCAACACTGTCACTACATGCTAAATGTAAAATATATATGTAAATGACGCTTTATTTGTACAAAGTCATTAGTCAGGGACATTCTGAAAACTCATTGCAAAAAGTGGCTTAGACACGTGGTAAACTGAAGGGGAATTGCGAATAAAGGTAAATAAGTAAATATACATACAGATGGATAGTTAAACGGAGTCACAACAGGTGGTGGCGGAGGCATGTTCGGCATTGCAGGCATTTGTGTCGGAGGATAGCCGATAAAACCAGGAGGGTTTGGTGGACCATTGATGTCTATAAGCATTGCATCTCGGGCTGAAATTGTTAAAAATTCAATGGAAATATATTTAAATTTACAGACTTGTACTGCTTACCTGAGAATTCATTCAAAATAGTATGTGATTATTATATGAATTAACTAGGGGCTCAACATCGATTCGCTTGGGTTTCTCTTCTCTAGAGAAGCATAATCAAACCTTTCCCACAGGACCCATACATTTTTCCGGGATAAAAAATAGCCTATGTGTTATTTTGGACTATAATCTATGTCTGGGCCAAATTTTATCCAGATCCGTTCAGCCGTTCTGGTGTGAAAGAGTAACAAACATCCATATTCACAAACTTTCACATTTATAATATTAATACAGATTTGAATTTCTTTAAGTAGAAAATAGAAAAAAAAGCACAAAAATCTTGTAAGAGATGGTATGATATTATTGATTAATATGAAAAAATGTTGTTCCTTTCACATCACTGATATCAGAAATTGACTACAACAGACATTTATTGTATTTTTATTCATTCTTCACTACAGCAAAATAGAATTCACAAAATAATAGTACAAGATAAAATCAGATGTACATTAGTTAGATTCAAGTACATTAGTAACCATTTAAATAAAGATAAGTGATTCAATTACATTATGTCATAGATCCACATATCCTCCGTAACAACAATCCTGTGGTTTTTGTCTATCCTTTTATATTCATCAAAATGAAAAATATTATTATTATTTACCTTCTTCCTCTCTCATCACTTGTTCATCGGGAGTGTATTCAACATTGTAATTCTTAGCAATTTCAATGAGGTACCTTTCCACAAGTATTTTAGGTGGACTATGAACAGACATCTTATGTTTCAATTTATCACTTATAGTATTCACATTCTCACTTCTGCATGCATCAGCATATATTTTGCCATATTTTGCTGTCAGCAAATCAGATATTATTTTAAGTTCCTGAAATAAGACATGTTAATGTCAGGTAAATTTCTAAGAAATCTATTGTTAACTGACACACTAGTGTCTGCGGTCATGGAGGAATTAATATTTATATATTACTCATTATAAAAATGTACCTTTTTTTATTTTCTTGATACATTATGTTAGGTAATTTCTATTGTCTATACCCTATAAAATAAAATGAATTATTTACCTGTACATCAGTGTGCATCCTTGGAGCAACCCATATCAAAGTAGATATAGCTTCACTTAAGCCTTCATCTAGTTCTTTCATCTGCGTAACCAACCCAAATCGAGCCAACACCAAGTCACAGTACATTTCTACTATCTCCATTGCCTCTACCATGTAGTCTTCTCTAGATGTAAACAATTTACTTATGTTTATAGTATTTTCAAAACGAAAAATAATATTCAGTGTGGCAAATATTGCGTAAAATAAAGATATCTTTCATAATAGCTTTATGATATCTAGGGAAATTCTAATCATTAAAATATGGCATAACAACATGATTGAGGCCTCTTAAAGTGTAAGTTTAAGTTGACATACCTAATTATGTGTTCCACTCGAATTTTTGCACGTTCACTTTTACCAGCAGCGATATATTCTGCTATTTCCTTACGAGCTTTTTGAGCCAATTCAGTTTTCTTCTTTTCTAATAATTTAAGGCGGTTTATAGCTAATCTCAAGTGAGTTTTGAGTTTTGAATAATTGGGACTTGAAGAAAACATTTTTATGAACACTTTTTACCGTATCGAAATAATTTATACTCGTATGAGTAATAAACGAATTAATTGTTGTTTGTAATTTCTATGAATCACCATTCACCATCAAAACAGCTGTCAATTTGACAACTATGAACTAGGACATGTATTACTGTCTGCTGTCACAAATATTACGTTTCATTTTGCAACTACTAAGTTTTTAAAAATAGATAGATAGATAGATAAATTCTTTATTGCACACACAAAAAAAAAGATTACAGAAGATAAAAATAAAAAATAAATAACAAATAGGCATGCAAAGGCGGTCTTATTGCTACGAGCAATCTCTTACAGACAACCTTTGGTGAAAGGATTAGAAGAATCGAAGACGGGACGGTACAATTAACACTAAATACAGACATGATGAACTACGTTTATAAACATGAATACATACAAAAGACAAAAATATATACATACACGTATAATATATATGTACACAGATACATAAATACATACATACATATATATACATAAGATACATAACTGCATATGAATACATAGTATATACATATATACTTAATAACTAACAAGACAGATAATAATTAGTTAGACGACGTTTAAAAATATTTAGAGATTTTGAATGGCGAACATCATGGGGGAGCATATTCCAGAGCTTTACAGCTTTTACGGTAAAAGAATTACCATAGTAATTGGTGGTGCAAGATGGTAATTTCAAACGGTTGTCGCTCTGAGACCTAAGTTGCAAACCAGACACGTCCGAACCTAGAAAATTAAACCGTTCCTTTAAGTAAGAGGGAGTAGTTGGATTATAAAGGATGGAGAAAAGGATGGAAAGGACGTGCAAATTGCGCCTAAATCTGATTGGGAGCCACTTTAATTGCTTACGGTATTCGGAGATGTGGTCGAATTTACGTAAACCAAATATAAATCTGATGCACATATTCTGCAAACGTT
Source organism: Brenthis daphne (assembly GCA_947093115.1). Lineage (NCBI taxonomy): Eukaryota > Metazoa > Arthropoda > Insecta > Lepidoptera > Nymphalidae > Brenthis > Brenthis daphne. The sequence goes on along the minus strand of OX352477.1, from coordinate 25,788,027 downwards.
CGAGCTTGTTAAGCTGTTCCTCTGAAACGTCGAGGTAGCAGCAATCAGCATAATCTAAAATTGGTAGCAGTAGTGAGTGAGCTAGTGCAGTTTTAGTTTTAATAGGCAACAGATTTTTCCAGCGCCTCAAATAACTTATTGCAGCGAACATCCTTTTACTCACCTCTGCAATTTGCACAGTCCAGGATAAGGAGTTGTCGAAAAACAGTCCAAGGTTCCTGACGGCGTTACTGTATGCTAGGTCGGAATTGCCAAATCTAACAGGGGACAAGGTATTAAAGTCGATCTTGTTGGTCAACTTTTGACTTCCAATAATAATGACTTGTGACTTGATAGGATTAACACGGAGCCCATACGTCGTACTCCAGGAATAAATTTTGTGTAGGTCACTGTTTAACCGTTCAATAGTATTATTGAGTTCACTGGAGGGACCCGCAGCGTAAACCTGTAAGTCGTCAGCATAAAGATGATAGGGACATGAAAGAAGTGTGGAAATTGTATTAATAAATATAGAAAACAGAAGAGGTGAGAGGACACCACCTTGTGGAACCCCAGCTGAGAGAGGAAAGTAGGTGGAGGATTTATTATCAATATGTACACACTGCTGACGACCGTACAGGTAACTGCTAAACCACCTGATGGCGTCGCTTGACACATTAATGGATTCAAGCACAGCTAACAGGAGTTTAAAGTCAACTGTGTTGAAAGCATTACTGAAGTCAAGCAGGGCTACAACGCTGATTAGTTTCTCGCTCATATTAAATCGTATATCGTCGGATACTTTGAGTAAGGCTGTCACAGTGCTATGACCTTTTCGAAAACCAGATTGGTACGGAGAGAGTATGTTGTGCTGGTCTAAATAGCCACTGAGTTGGTTAAACACAATTCGTTCTAAAGCTTTCGACAAAAATGGGAGAATGGAAATAGGACGGTAGTGGGAGAAGCAAGAGGGATTTTTCGTCTTAGGAATAGGGATAATGCGAGCAGTTTGCCAGGTAGAGGGAAATTCATTGGAGGAAAGAGAGAAGTTAAAAATATGGGTAAGTACAGGAGTAATGGTATCAAGAAGTAAGAGGATCATTTTGCGATTTATACCATCACTGCCAGTAGCATCAGATTTAATTGCTAGGATGTGTTTCTTAACCTCGAAAGTGCTAACAGGGGTAAAATTGAACATGGGATGATTAGGACGTGGTGTTGAATGGAGTTGGCTCAGTGTGCGAAGTCTTACATTATTATCCATAGGAGTGACAGAGGCAAAAATCTGTTCAGAGCATCGAGATCAAGTGTATTGTAAGAGACGCTTCTAGATCTGCGACCAATACCAAAAGATTCTAAGAGCTTCCAGGTTTTGGCAGGATTACCATTATCTATTGCAGTATGGATGTAATTCCGTTGAGCGTCTCTACATACTTTATTGCATCGGTTGCGGAGTCGTTTATACTTCAGCAGATTCTCTTCTGTAGGTTTTAATTTATATTTAGATTTAGCTGCGTTACGTTTAGCCATTAAAATTTTAATGTCTTGTGTAAGCCATGGTGCAGGAAGATGCTTTAATTTAATAGGGCGGAAAGGAGCATGTTTGTCAAAGAGGTTAGTTAAAATTGAGTTAAAAATTTCCAATTTGTCATTAATATTTCCAGCGTCAAAAATCGATTGCCAATCAATATCATTCAGATCATTCAAAAATTTATTGTTGTCAAAATTTTTAAAGCTACGCCGCATCACGACCGTAGGTTTTAATTTAGGAGGACGGATTTTATAAGATAAATATACTAGGTCATGGTATGAGAAGGAGTCAGCTGGAAATTGTCCATGGGATATAACAAAATCAGGAGAGGAGACGAACATGAGATCTAGAAGGGACGGGGTACAATTAGGAAAAAAGTGAGTAGGTTTTGTATTCAACAACTGAAGATTGGCACTGTTGACGATGTTTAGGAGACGTTTAGCTCGAGAATCATTTTTGATTACACATGTATTAAAATCACCCATAATTATGGTGTGGTCAACAGAAGGTAAAAATTGTTCTAAAAGATTTTCAAAGATTGCAAAATAATCGATTAATAAGGATGGGCTGTAAAAAACACCCAGCAACAATTTCACAGAACCAAATAATACCTCAATTAAAATATGCTCAGAAGTTTCAGAGTATTGAGAATCGGACTTATGAAGTATAGTGAAAGGTATATGATTCCGAATGTAAATAGCAACTCCCCCACCACCCTTGCCAGTGCGATCATTACGAACTAAGTGGAAATCAGGTAAGGCAAAGGAGACTGAGGGTAAACACGGTTTGAGAAATGTTTCAGATATAAGGATTGCGTGTATATTTTTATTAGTGAAAGAGGCTACAAGGTCAGGATAATGGGAAGGAATGCTTTGAGCATTAATATGCACAACGTTAAAATTCTTAGGAAGGGGAGAGAAAGTGGAATCAAGAAGGGAAGAGAGTGGAATCGAAGAACTATGGTAACTGTCGTTTGATGATGATGCTGAGTGGAAGCTAATGTCGTCATCTGAACTATCATTTAAATACATTATATTTAAATAATTAGATAAACAATTAATATATAAATCAGATAAAATAAGAATAATATATAAATAAATAAAATAATATTAATAATAATAAAGAATAATATATAGTAATAGATAAAAAAAAATAAAAAAATAAATATGGTATATAAAACAAAATAAAGAGTTAAAAAAAAAAAAGATTTATAAGAGTCCTTAATCCTTTCACCCACCAGCAGAAGTAAGAAGAAATTAACAATACAGACTAAAGGTAATAAAAATCAAAGTAAAATCTACACTTAATAAAATTAAAAACAAAAAATAAGAATTAAGCACAAATCAGTTAAAGCAAGAAAAAAAACAACAATCAAAAATAGTAATAAAGATTATAAAGCAAAAGAGATAATCCAATCACACAGATACAAAAACAACATGAAGAGTAAGCATTGACATATTATGACAGATGACAATTTGACAGCTAAAAAGAAAAATTGATAAAAGATATGTACAAACTACGAAGTTATAAAAGTAAACAAATTACGAGCGTGAATCTACCGACTAAAATACATATTATAAAAGACTTAAATATCCATTTATATACTTTAAAACTACGTAAATAAATATAGAAGTAAGGCCATATGGTAATAGTGAATGATCATAAATTAGTCATGCAAAGTTAAAGTAAATATTCAAAGTGAATTGCATTACTTTTTGATAGCTCGTTTTGTCCTAATGTTGGAGACTTTGCCTGTGTTGCTGGGGCCAGAAGAAACGGGAGGAGCGCTGGAGGTCGACAATGGCGCGTCATGGGGCAAAGGCGAGATGGCGTTAAGTTCACCCAACGTGAGAATGCGGCTTTGCGAACCGTCAGCCCCCACAACCACCACGTATCCATCTTTTGTCCAGCACTTTGAGACTCCCAAACGTTGTCGGGCTGCCACGAATGTGCTATGCCGTTCCTTGGTGAGAAACTCTGACAGGGTTATCCCAGAATTCTTGAGGCCTGACTTGGAATACCAAATTTTGTTCCGAAGAGAAAAATCTTTGAACTTAACAAGGACGGCTCTAGGTTTATCAGATCTAGAATGCCCTAAGCGGTGACAATGACTAATGTCATCCTCTTTGAGAGGGATATCTAAATTTTCAGAAATTATTTTGGTAACAACTTGGGACATTTTTTCATTCTTACTTTCTTGAACACCATGGATTAGTAGAATTTTCTTCCGGGATCTCATTTCAAATTCATCTTGTTTTCTAGATAGAACATCAAGCTGCTTCTGGAGGCCCTCTAATGCAGTCAAAACGAAACTTCTAAAAGTGCTAAATTGGGTAGCAATAGTAGAAGCTGGGCTTGTTGCTGATGCCGAAGAAGTTTGAAGTTGTTTTTGAAACTCTGCCATTTTTGAGTTGAAGTGTTCACTAAGCTCAGCAATTGTGTGCTTCATGGACTCCATTTTGTTTTTATTTTTTATTTTAACTATACACTGAAGTTGTGTTAATGTTTTATTTATAATTTCTGCTTATAAGTGCACAAGTGTCTGTATATTATAGAGGAATATAAAGCTGGTAGGTTTAAGGTTTATTTACTAACACATATCACTATATATCTCTTATATTTGATTTTTAAAAACTATAAAATATAGAGCACTCAAAAACATGTGTTAATAGTTAGCACCTACCCACCAAAAAAAAATATATAATCATAAAATAACAAAATATAGATTTTTACATTGAACTTCTTTTTTTACTATTAAAAAAAAAATGTCAGAACACAATCTTGTAAATTCCAATAACGTGAATGTGATGAGTGATTTAATTTCCCTAAAAGGTGTCTCGGAACCAACGAACTTTATAGACGTTGTACTGTATAAGTGTATGTCTTGTGAGTTTAGACCATGTTGAAGTTAAAAAATCTGCTTGCTCCGATTTTTTATCGAATAACGAGTACCTAATGTTACCTTATGAAAGGCAGTGGTGGCCTAGTGGTAACATGCTCGCTTGGGAAACCGAGTAAAGCGGGTTCACAACCCGGGTCTCGCAACCCTGCGAGGTGGACTATGTATAATAATGGCCTAATCCCCCTCGTAATGAAGGGGGGTCCGTACCCAGCAGAAGACATTAAAAAGGGCTGTATACATACAATTTTAACTTATGCTTGCATGGACAAAGGGGAAGAAATTATACCTAAGATATGTCCTAAATAAATCAATAAAATATTATCTAAAAAACTAAAAAGGTATTTTAAAAATTCGGGCGCACTAAGCAGTGTTTTACAAATTATTTAATTTTCGTAGTTCTTTCTCAAGATGAGGACGCTTTTTAAATCCAATTACTATTTAAATCATCATTGGCAACAATGGTTGTTAAATTTTGTATACGGCGTACCTAATTAAAAGTTTTTGCCTGTTAATTCCCCTGCATAATCTTATTTAAAAAAAAATACATACATGACTTGGTAGATCCCCAGATGCCAAGTCAGGTCCATCTAGGGGTTCAATGAATATCAAACACTAAATGGAAGAATCCTATCTGTTAGGTAAGAAACTAATATGAACCATTTAAACAAATAAGTGACAATTATAGTAAATACAAGGTAAAAATACAATCAAGCGCCCACACAAAAAATTACTTTAAAGTTCTAACGTATTGATTATTTAATCAACGACCCACGCATAACATTGTTTATTCTTGACAAATTATTATGAGTTAAGATTTTCAAGCAAAGGATTAAAATAAAGTCGTCTTTATAAAAATTAACATTTTAATTTTTCATACATTTTAAATATGAAGTAATTAAGTACACGTTCAACTAAGGAACAAGTTCAGTGTCTACAAGTATTAACATCCATATAACAGTTATCTTATATACCTACTGTAAATGCAAATAATACATATCTATATTTTTTTATACTTCGTATAATATTCAGATCTTATATTACCATCGTCAAACGACATATGATACAATATAATCCTAACAAAAATATTTTCTTAATTTGTTATTTGAATCGACACTTCATTCATGATAGCTAATAATATATTACAATTTTGTGCAACGAAATGAGTAAAAAGTAGCAATATTCTTAATACATGTATTACCTATATATTATTTGTTGCCTTGTACGGCACATTTTGTTCACATATTTCTTAGAAACTAATCGAAGATTAACGATAACTTATATCTAAGTTCAATTCGAGCATTCACTGTTTTTATTAACAAGACCAACAACCGTATATGAGAGTGACAATGAGAATTAGATTAATACTATTAAGTATTAACGGCTCTTTTATAGTATGACGTTATAAGTCAAAGCCGAGACAAAAAAAATCATTATTACATACGTTCATCGCGTTAGTAATTTTTACATAATAATTTACTGCAACATCGTTACACTTTACTAAATCAAATTATTTCGAGATATAAATTTGTCTTAATATAGATATAAAACTGCTTAGAAAATATTGTTATTTAACGTCACTCTCGCGAATACAACGTTATTACCCTACAAACAAGTATCCGGACTTTTTAGAAATAATACAATACAAATATAATAATAGGTGCAAATTGACATCAATCTTATCTTAAATTACTTATAGGTTTAAGATAGCCTCGGTATATCGAACAAAATTGCCGGTCTTACAGAATTAAGCAAAATAACACATTATGTAACAGTGTCCAAGCTCGTTTAGATCTTGTATTGTCGTGTGAACTAGTATGTGTTACTTATTGTCACGATAAACATTCCTAAATTTTGTTTTCCATAGCTTTCAATTAATCTCTAAATATTGAAATTTAACAATAAAAGTTTCAAGTCACAAAGCAATACAAATAATACTGTCCAAATATAAAATAATACTCCAAAAATGAGCTTTCGCCCTTCTTAATAATAAATAGTTTATTATATCTAAAAGTTCAGTCGTTATTTAAGTCAACAGAAGGTTTCTTATCGATTTTACTCAACGAGTTTTCGTAATCATCATGAATCACAACAGTTGTTGCGCTTACACTGGAGGGGCTATGAGAATGGGTAATATTTGTTCGATTGCTGTCTGCTAAATGTTCTAGTTCGTGACTTTCTAAATTGGGTACAACAGAACAAATAGAACTCACACGTGAAATAGATTTTCTTTCTTCCGTTGGTGGATCTTTCGAAGAACTTTGTCCGAAAACGTTTAGTAAAGCGCAAAGGAAAAATGTTGCATAAATCCAACTAACTGACATGATTAAGGTTAAAAAGGTGCCGATTTGGGAGTATGGAAGAAGATTTGAACGTAAAAGAAATATTCCAGCGAACCCACTCGTTAATGCTGCGGCCGCTGTCGGCCCTGAAGAGGCCGAAAGTGCAAATTTAACTCTAGTAGACTTTGTGCCACTTGCATTTGTGTAACTCAAGGCATAATGTAAACTAAAATCTACAGCTAACCCTGCTGACGTCGATATTGCCACACTTTCCAATATATTTAATTTCCAACCACTCAAAACGAGTATAGCTATCGTAACAGTCGATGAAAAAATCATCGCTAGTAGTGCTGAAACACTTACAATGCAATTAAACGTAGATGGTATTAGGACAATGAAACCTAAACCAGCCGAAAGCATCATCGCTATCACAGTGCCACCAGCCAAAGTGCCTTGGAGATCATAAAATTGAAGATCAGAAATGAACCATCCACATTTCATGCCTGGAGGTGCATCGCCTAGTTCTTTTCTGGTCCAGTTTTCCACTTCAATAAAGAATTTATCCATTTCTCTATAAGACATAGAATATGGTATAACACTTTCATATTCCACAACTATGGCTGCAACTGAAGGTGGGTGGGCACTTCTCAAAAATTTAGGACCTGCAACTCCTGGCATAAAAATTTCACGAGGTGTTTGATAAAGAGATTCTACTGCTTTAATTATACAAAAGTCAAATACTTCTTTGGTATAAGGAAATTGTGATGATTCACAGCATGGTGTCCTGTTTATGTTGTCTATATTATCTATACATCGCCGGCTCATATACATTTTAAAGCTTTCAATAAAGCAATTTGGTAATAGTGGACCTAACATTTGTTGATAAAATGACTGTCTTTTGATTTTGGCACAGAATTCTAATAACCAAACCTGAGATTTTGGATTTGATATACTAAAATTTTCATCAAAAATTAGTTTACCTTTCGAAAATGGATCCATATGATTGCCATTATCAATGGCTTTGACACCCCAAATCCATCTCAGAGGCATTTTGCTCCCAATTCCGATATCACTGCCAAATCTTTCAAACAAAAATTTTTCTCTATAATTCATATCATACTGCTCAAAAGGGTGGGATGTTTGAAAAAGTTGAAACTGTTTTGAATCTGGCAGTTGAAGTCCGGGATAGTAAAATACTACTACAACACTGCAGACTCCAATAGCACCCAAAATCACTACAAATAATATGTGCAACCTCATTATACAAGTGATAATAAATCGGTTAAGAATAACTTTGATATCCTCTCCAATTTCATTAATAGTTTTACTAATTGCACCTAGCAATACTGTTTTATTTATACATAATTTTACATCTATTATAAATACTGATACTGGCAGCCAACTTACCATAAGCAAAAAGTTAACTAAAACTGCAGTGCCTGCAAAGACACTAAAACAATTAATGGCTGGAATGTAACTCACATATGAGGCATAAAATGCAACCGCAGTTGTCAAAGTAGTGACAAAGATAGCTGTGATTGAATGTTTCAAAGTTTCCTCTAATATCTGCACAAGTATAGTCTCACCTGCACTTGAAACATTTTTAATATCTGTTAAGCCATTATCATTACTAACTACATTATCTCTAATAAGTTGTTTACTTATCATTTTCCAAACTTTGACATAAAGAAATGCATCATCAGCTCCAATTCCGATCACTATAACTATAACTAATAAATTCATGAATGGAAAGAATTCCAAATTGAAAACATATATATAGAGAAAATATGCTATGCCAATAGAATAAGTGATAGCTGTAAACAGCAATATAGTTAGTACTAGGGATTTAGTATATACCCAGACACACAAGAATACAAAGAGACCTCCCAGTCCCATGAGCCAAGTATCTTCAATAATCCATAAGTCAAATAAAGCATTTTTTAACCCCAAATCCATTGCTGGTATTGAAAGAGTATCATATATTAAATCAGTTTCTTGTAGTTTCATATAATATGGCAATATAGTGCTACTAGTTGGCAAAGGCAGAAATATCATCACATTTTTCACAAATGTCACAGAATATGTAGGTGGAGAAAAGGCATCAGAGTCTATTATATAGAATAACAAATTATACACAGCGTCATATTGGGCACAATATTTTGGAACTCTACACCTATCTCTGTCACATGATGCCATAAGAGTGAAATTATGAAAATAACCTGCACACTTCTTTAAAATATTTACAACATTTTTAACATCTTCCCTAGTTAAATTTTCACACGAGTTCTTACCAGATATTAAAGCTATATAATTTGGCACACTCCATATAGGGCAGCACGTGTCTTCCGAGTGTGCAGACCTTTGGCACAGTTTATAAAAATCATCTTCAGCTATTTCAATAAGCAATGACTGCAATTGACAAACCTTCTCTACATTTTCAAATGAAAGCATTGATTTATTATCTGAGGATGTAACTACGATGTGAGCGTAATCTCCAGCTGGTGCACCACAGACACCAGAAGCATAATTATGATGTAAATAGTCTGGATTCTGTTGCATATTTTTGAGTGATTTCCATTGTTTTCTTGTGTGATTTTTTAGATAAATTACATTTTCATCTTCAATGGAAACATTTTTTCCATATCCCCAATGTACATGATCTAATGATGTATTCTGTTCTGGCGAATTATATGAAGTCTTTGCAAAAGTACTGTTATTGAGCTTTTTCTTCTTATGATGCTCTTTCTTCGAGTGTTTATGACCCAATCTAGTTTTGTCATGTTTTAGTCTATTGTTATAATAAGTTTGATTCATACGTAGCTGATCCTCTATTTCTTTAGGATTTACAGCCAGCCTTCTTGAAGGTCTTGTCTCATCAATAAGATTTTCCCAAGCTATAAAACGGTGCGCTAAAGTTGTTCCTCTAGTTTCGAACCCAACCACTGGATCGGAGAATGAAGGCAGTTCGTGATAGATTAGTGGAATGACAGTGAGTATAGTGGAGGTTACAACTATGGTGAAAAGGAAAAAATATGAGTAACGGACAATAAACCTGGCATAAGCAGACAACATTTTTAGTCCTTGACTTCATTGATTTCATATTTAGTTTCTTACTCCATTTTGCTGTCCCGTAAGACCTGTACATTTCCCCACAGTTAAAACTTCTTTTGTGTACAAAAAGATTGATAACGATTACATTTTTGTGTATTAATAGATTATTTTGCAAAAATATTTGTCACAAAAGTGACAAAAACCATGGTGTACACCACTGTAGAAAATAGTAATACGAATGTCAAATGTCAATTGTCAAAATTTAAATTTTAAGATAAATGATAATTGTTGCCAGTTGTACAATCAACCCTTATCTTGCTACCCCAAACTATAATAAAAAAATAATATAACATAGGGATACTACTATTCCTTCCTATTTTTATGAATATAATAATAATAATAATAATGATGATCAATTGAAAAATGTACGATAAAATATATTTATTATGTATAAAATAAATTAAACACGAATGATCTGGTATAATTAAATTAATAACAAATAAAAAATCCAGAACTGTATAAATCTTATTTTATTAATAATAGTTACTTTTGTATTTTAAAAATAAACATTAATCATTTATTATAAAAATATAAATAAAAGTTATAAAAAGAAGAAGAAACTGGAAGAGAGTCGTCTAGTCTTTTGGCGCGCGGAAGAGCTGTGTGCGGCGATGTATATATAGTTGTTGCTGTAAGAAGTGTCCGTAAAAAGTATGATTACACTTTTTTCGGTCTCACTCCCATCCGCTCAGAGCGTGTAACGAACGATATGGCATTTTGTTCTAAAAGTAGTTTCTTTCGCAGTAAAAAAAGAAAATGCATTTAGAAGTAAGATGAGAGTGAGTTAAAGATAATAATATAATATGAGGCTTGAATATTAAGCTACAACTGTTTTTTTTTTGTATATTTATCTTTAAATTTAGTTCAAGAAAAGCTATTACGTGAAGAAATCATTAGATAAAAACTAATAGTACTTTCTTAGATTTTTTATTTAAAAACTAATAGGTTAACTTTTTTAGTACATATAAAAATATATTTCGTAATATTGCCTTGAAATGTAAAATCTTTATGGTTTCACTTTATTGATCTCTATGGTGATAATGTGATGTGTGTAAAATAGCAACATTTTTATTGTCTCTGACGTCTTGTGATCACAAGACTTCTCCGTTTAGAGTTTTCTGTCAAGGTAGAAATTGGAGAAAAAAAGGCCGTCCCTTTTGGGATCTTCTGGTTTAAGAACTCCAATTGATTCAAAAACACCATCAAGATGAGATACTTTTTGACTTACCTGTTTGTGCTCCTGCTAGCCTTAGCGATACCCATATTTTCGATGTACTACTTACTGACTGGAAAGGGTGAGCAGATAAGTTTAGGATGGTTCCTTGAAAATACCTCCCCCTACATGTGGGGTACCCTAGGAATAGCATTTGCTGTCGCCTTCTCAGTCGTGGGGGCAGCGATGGGCATCCACACAACAGGAGTAAGCATAGTCGGAGGCGGTGTCAAAGCTCCAAGAATCAAGACCAAGAACTTAATTTCCGTCATTTTCTGTGAAGCTGTGGCTATTTATGGATTGATTACAGCTATTGTGCTATCTGGTATGCTTGAACAGTACAAAGAGCCATTCTTGGATTCATCAATCAAGGAACAAAACTGGATGGCTGGATATGTGATGTTCGGTGCTGGTCTGGCCGTTGGGCTTGTAAACTTGTTTTGCGGTATCTCAGTAGGTATCGTCGGTTCAGGTGCTGCGCTTGCTGATGCTGCCAATGCTGCCCTCTTTGTGAAAATTCTTATTGTAGAAATCTTTGGATCAGCCATAGGGCTGTTTGGTCTTATTGTAGGAATCTACATGACATCAAAAGTCAAAATGGGTAACCAGTAACTTAAGAAAGTTAAACTTGAAAATAAGTGTAAGTATTATTCTTTATGTAAATTTAGCATAAATTTTATAACATGTATGTTATATATTACTCATCACTGTTTCCTCATGTCAATGATCATTATTTTGCTTTGTCTTATGATAATTACAACTTTTTAACATTTCTAAATAAGTAATTTGTAATATATATATCTTAATTATTCAAATTCAAATTTGTAACAAATATTCAGAATAGAAATAGAAAAATAATTAAATACATATTTTTACAACATCTACATCATTTCCTTAACTTGTGGTGAAAAATTAAAACATTGTGAGAACTTAAATAAGTTAAATTGCTTTACACAAACTAATCTAGTAAAGTTAATATCTCATTATTAACATGCAAAATAGGCGCGTAGATGTCGAGTTGCGGAAACAAGCCCGTTTATACCATACCATATCTCATTATTATTTTGATTTTTGGTCGCCCATTTCATATAATATGATAATGTTACAGATTATGCAACATGTTATTGGTTAAGGTAAAAAAATCCTTATTAATTTATGCTTTTATTATTTTCAGTGTACAAAAGCACTGGACCATTCTGCCCCGACCTTGACTTGGACCATCTGACACAACCAGTGCTAATTAATATTTATCCAAAAAACAACTTTAAGCTTTCAAGTTTTCAATAAGTGTTGGACTTGTATACTTCTGAATTACTGTTTTGTTGATGTGTTACTATAAACTATGTTTTATTTGACTACTACTGTTTAAAAAATATCTGTTCTTAGCACTGGCCTTTGTATTTAATTATTTTCTGCATGTATAAAAATATTTTTAATAGATTATTATATTTAAATATTATATTACTTTTATTCATCTTATACTCAGTATGTTTTAAACTCTAGTTTTTATTTTTATGAATCAATTTTGGAATATAATTGAAGTGTGTTTATTAAAAATTAAATTAGGTTGCTTATTTTGTGCTAAGATCTAGATATTTTAACTGGATTGTATTGGAGTGTTTTTAGACTTTATAACCAATAGATATGAATGTCTAACCATATCACAGTGTCCTATCTTAAATTGACTATATATATGGTGCATTAATTTTTCATCATTTATTTATTAATAATACAAAGTAACAAAGAATTATTTCTGGCAAAATGCATCTATGTATGTAGTCATTTTGTTTAAGGCTTAAACATTCCATGAAATGTTAATACAACATTTGTGAAAGCTTTGATTGGTAATAGCCTGTATATAAAATAAATGACACTTTATAAGTAAATATATTTTTCCTATCAAGCCATAATGGGAACCATTATCTGAAGAGAGACCACATGTGTTTATTGCTTAAGATATTAAGTGTAGGAAGCATGCCTGTTTATATAAAAGTCAATATTATTTTTTATTGATCTTCCAAATATATCACAATCTTTTAAAGTGTCAGTAGTCATTTATGGTCACCTAAGTATTGTTGCCTTTTGGAAATTGATGTCTATTTTATATGAAATTTCAACTTGTAAATATTAGTTTGCTTCCTCTTACTCTAAAATACACACTAATTTATTGTATGTGTAAATTCATATCCATATTATCTTAAATTAGGTGTTATATGATTGCCGTTCTTTATAAACGATTATCGAAACTTCAGCACAAAGTGTGCAGTAATTTATGGAACAAAAAGTCGAAAAGTATTATTGTGTCAGCCTAAGTACTTTACTGATGCGTTTATAAGTTAAACATTTGTGCAAATGTAGATATTATGTATGTTGATGAATAAATAGCTAAAAGTTTTATCTGTTATTATTGTCTTTAGTATTATATATTGCATTGCCTAATATAATTTAGTGTGTGTCGTGATTCATGAATTTAATAAAAATACCTGTAAATAATAATATTTTTTTAGACTGAATTCCTATATTAGGAAAGAGAATATATAAATGCAAGGCATTGAGGAAATTGAAGCTTCTTTCTTATTTACATAGCTTGAAAGGATATAGTTTATCATAATGTTGGAGTTCAAGCTTTTTTCAAGCAAGTTACCGTTTACCGTAAAGTTATAGCTTATTTTCAACAAGGACTTGACTATCTAAAAATAATATGAAGGTGTGCATATTTATTTTTTATCTATGGTCTACATAATTCTTTAAATTTCAAATAGTCATTGATTTGAATTTTTATTCTTTATTTGGTCTGGAAGTACACTCAAATAATTGCATATTCCTAAATTATTATAGCTTATTAAAATCTGAACGTCGTCCTTCAAAATCTTTGTTTGCTTTCCTGGCTGTTTAGGAAGCAAATTGGTTTATGGCACCTGCATCATTTTTGCAGTTTGTTCTCTTTCTTGATCTGCCAGCCACCTACTAAACAGACTACACCTTTTTTAAATTGATATGCATGAGTATATGCAGAGTATACAAGTATACAGTGCAGTGAGATCAAGATAGCATAAGCAAAATCAGTATGACGCTTAGATTTAAAAAAGCTGGATATTTTAATCTTTAGATATCTCCAAAACTATATAGAAGTTTTTTTCGATTCAATTAGAAAATGTCTAAAAGAACAATATAAGGTAAACATAGAGTACCTACATATGTGTAATATATAAGTGAATAATATTGTGATTTATTTCAAAAGCATTGTCCCGAATTATCTTAAGATAGCTATAGAGGCCCTTATTTAAATACCTCACTTTGATTCCTCAGATTAAAGTAAAAATGAACTGATAATCTCAAGCCCTTACATTTTTACATAACCCACATCTAAAATGTTTTCCATGTCTTTATTGTACGTACCTACTAAGTATGTTTACTCTATTAAGAAAATTATTATTACATTATTAGATACAATTTAAAGTTTAGTATAGATTTCTTAGAGCCAGTGGTAGCCCAGTGGTAACGCGCTCGCTTGGGAAACCGAGTGAAGCGGGTTCAAATCCCAGGTCTCGCATCTCTGATATTTTCATGTGCGAATCATTTCCAACATGATTACTACTCACCTTACGGTGAAGGAAAACATCGTGAGGAAACCTGCATGTCTGAGAGAACCTAGCAAGTTTTCGAAAGACATGTGAAGTCCGCCAACCCGCACTTGGCCAACGTGGTGGACTATGGCCTTATCCCCCTCGTATTGAAGGGAGGCCCGTGCACAGCAGTGGGACGTTAAAAAGGGCTGAATAGATTTCTTAGAGATGAGATATTTTCCCACTGTAAAAAGGACCCTGTATGTTGAACCGGATACCCAGCTATCGTCATACCAAATTTCATTAAAATTTGTCCAGTGGTTTTCTCGTGATGCGGTCACATACAGACAGACAAAAATTCTAAAAACTAGATTCGACCTCTATATCGATAATAATTGTTATTTCAATAATATTTTCCAAAAAAATGTTTAATGGACAGATTCGACTTAGAATTTTATTTTAATATGTATATATTTATTTAAGATATTTCATGATTTTTGTCTTTTTTTGTTAAAATAGATTGCATACTTCACACTAAACGACCTCTTTCCCTGTTTATGTATTATCAATTGCTAATGTAAATAATATTCACTTGTTAATATAGAATTCATGCTGAAAGTCACATGATGTATAATCTATACTAATATTATAAATGTAAGTTTGTGAGGATATATGGACGTCTGGATGTAAAGATGTATGGATGTTTGTTACTCTTTCACGCAAAAACTACTAAATGGATTTTAATGAAACTTTACAATAAAATAGCTAATACATCAGAATAACACATAGGCTATTTTTTTATCCCGGAAAAAATGTACGGTTCCCGTGGGATAATTTGTTTTGTCTAGAGGGAGACCCGAGCGAAGCGAGGGTACGAGCCGTTAGTATAAAATATAAGCGCGATGTATGAATTGATTATCTGCCTATTCTAATTTAAGTCTTTGGTTTTTGTCTTAAAGGCATGCCAGGAACCTTTTTTGAAATTTGAAATTAAAAAATGGCAAAACGAGAAGATAAGTTTTTTTTGAAAATAGGTAAGTACCTACTTTTGTTTAAGGTAACTACACTATTTAGGGGTGAAAGTAAATTTGTACGTGAAGTCACGACCAAGAATCAGCTGTAGGTAATTATAACGACCGTCACGGTACAGGTGGCCTGTGAGACTGCACTGAAAACTAAATGAAGTTTTTAATGTCCATATTATGCTATTTAAAATCCAGTTAGTTTCGCGTTTTACAAATACGCATGTAACTTCATTATAGACCCTTTGAATTATATTCCGTCTACCTACTTGTTTCCACCAACCACAGTTTTAATCAATAGACGTAGTAATACGCGAGTTCTCCGCCCATTGCCACTTAAGTTTGGAATTCGACAGACTAAGTCTTTGGGCTTTCTACATATCTTCTCATTTAGTGTAGTTTAGTTGACATATAACAGCAAACTAACGTGAATGAAATAATGGAAACAAAGATGAATATGGCTAAAGGCAGGAAATATAGTACTGGCTTTTCGAGCCGGTAAGTCCCACATATTATGTCTACAGGTTGTATGCGTAAATGCATTTCCTAACATAAAAAAAGGTATCAACAGATTTTTCCTAAATTTCATTTTTAAACTCTGATGGTGGAAACACAATAGAATGTATATTTTGCCCTATTACATATATATTTAACCTTTACAATTTGATTTTCTAAATTATATTCAGAAATCTGAATTTCCTTACAGAATCAAAGGACGTTTTATAGGATCTATGTTCTAGGACTTTAAATGAAAACAGCCAGTTTCAACATTTTACTTTAGCTCGAATAGCAGCGTCACTCGTCAGCTACTGCGCCAGTAGCCACATCAGTGCTAGTTATTCTACTAGATATGTCGCATGAGCACAATTTGTTGACTTTTGCTGTTGCGTTAATGATGTTACACTTCCACTTGTTGCAAAAATTTGTTATTATTGCGGATGAAATAATTGCTATGATAGTTAAATCCTGTTGAAATATATAATCAATAATTTGATTTTGACGACACGTTTGGCTCAGTTTGTAGTGACCCTATTTGCTGTGCCAGCGGTCGCGGGTTCGAGTCTCGCTGGGGCGTTCATTTGTGTTACGAGCTATGTTTGTACTTCAGTAATGTTTATATTTATAATATGTATGTATTTCAAGTTATATATGTGTGACTTTGTGTATCAACTATCTGGTATCCACAACACAAGCCTCGTAGCTTACCAAGGAACTAGATGGTGCTGCAGTATATGTTAATCTCCCTACATTTTTTTATCTAATCATCTGATTTGATCCTTTCATACTGAAAATACCTATACTATTATGAGAGTAGACGAGCACTAAATAAAAGACCAATAAATTTTAGCAATAAAACATTTTATTTTAATATAAAACAGTTCAGATGCTACATTTGTACTGCTACTATACAATGTATTTAAAGGGGAATGTAGTAAAAATCTATCACAAAGCGGAATGTAAAGTTTCACAATGAAAGTTCAATGTTGATGGTTTAACTTAATAGCAATTTATATAATTTTGTAAAGCATCTGAGCAGAATATATATTCTATATAAGATTTGCATGTGTTTGTTTGTCTCTAGACTTTATTAATGACAAAATTAATACATATTTTTGAATTTGACACCTATATTTTTAGAAAAAATCGAGTAATTTATTTGTTAAATATAGCATCAACACCTCCAGGTAAATTTCTAAGAAATTAATTAAATTTCTAAGAAATCCATTGTTAACTGTAACGCCGGCGTGTCCGCGGTCGTTGAGGGATTATTTAATTTTAACATTTGAATTTTTCTAAGTGTCGTCACATGCAAATCATTTACGTTTACAAGACTACTCTGCGAATATAAAACTCATATAAATATGGCATAAGACAAGAGATACCTACGAGTAAAGCTTCAACTCCCTATAAATACAACTTAAAACTAAAAAGTGTAAAAGTCTATTTATTTACAAAATAGGTGGACTCTTCGTTAAAACGCTCAAAACACACAACACTCTTGACAGTACTGAAATATGTACATTGCAAATATTTAGTCTAAAAACTATAATCTCTATAAATTGAATTCTATTTCACTACACGAGTTTCACAAAATCTTGAAATTACTGAACATTTACTTATGACATTTAATAAGATTTGGTATTTTATAAAAAAATATTTCACATCTCGTAATAAGCTATAGATTTATGTCTAACTTATCCTATGTACAACTGACTCTGTGTGTCGCTTAGAAAGAAGTCTAAGAAGCCTAAATTGTTTAAAGCAGTCTAATTTGGAAAAATAGTCTATTTAAAACTAAAACTTAATTAAATTTACCTGAAATTTGAATAATATCAATAGAAATCTTTAGTTCCTATATGTAAATCCCATTAGGAACAGGCCCAGGGAGGGCCACTGCTGGTAAAGGTAATCAAGATGTCACAGTTCTATTAGAATCCGCAGTTATTTGCATATTAATAGGATTTTATGTAATTTATGATTCATATACTTTCTTTTGAAAATATTTTTTATACTATACAATTTCTAAACATTTTCAAATGGATACATAATTGCATTGAATTTAACATAATTTTATTCTAAGTAAAAAGTTTATATCATATACTTCCAATTTAAAATACTTGAGATCTTATTTATTTTGATTTAAACTTTTTTGAGCATTAGTACGAAGGTGGATAACCGAGTTTATAAAAAGCTAATTTACTAATACATTCGAAATCTTACTACAATGTGCCATTTTTATAATGGCAATATTTATTCTATTTAAAGCATAGACAAAATATTGTTTAAATAAATAGCCGTTAGCTACTCTATGGCAGTGAGCACTGAGATATTTTGACAGTCTTTGCGGGATAACAGCTAAACTATAATTTATATGTGTAATATGTTACAATTAGAAGTTAAATAAATTAAATAACTATTTGAGATTCATTGGAAATCTTGTACTATGCGGTCTTAAACCCTCGTTTCTGCGTCGTCTTCAGTAGTAGATTTCCTGAAAAGTTTTTTTATTGATAAAAATATAAGCATTAAAAACTTCTTTTTTAATACTATATCTAGCTAAAATCTTGGTATCTTACCTTTAACCTAAAATAATATTGGAATTTTTTAGCTTATAGATAAACTAAATTTGCCAAAACCATTTGGTATTAACAATAAAATATGCAGTTATTGGCAACTTTGTCATTTACAATACATAATAATATGCTATATAATATGTACGGATTCACATATAATTTTAAATGTAACATTGTATCTTTGTGTTATATAAAATAATATTTTTTAAATGACAATGAATGTTGGCGTAATTTTGCAGAATCTTTATCAAGTTCCTTGAAATAGGTATTACACATAAAAAATTGATTCCAAACAAAAGAAACATTCTAAAAAGGTCCACTTGAAGATTTGTTTAATTTTGATTTTAATGTTCTGAATATGTTTAGAAAATATAGAAAATCCATTTATAGTTCAAATATCTTGATAAAGAAACCAAAAAATCATGATGAATTGTGCATTATAGTAAGTCCGAACATATTAGAGCGTTAAAATGCAGTATAAAAATCCATACAAGAGACGATTGCCTTATATTTTAACGTTTTTAAGGCGAACGGTTTTGAAGTCAAAGCGAGTCGCGAAGTCAAAGGTGTTATCTCGCGGCAAGTTATAATTATACCCGTCAACCCTGAAGGTGTTTCCCGAATGTCATACAAAATTAAGTATGTCAGTAGGTTGCAACTCCCGCCGCATGATAGCCCTCCCTGTTCTCCAATTACAGAGCATAATGGCGCACTTTTGCGCACAAACACGAACAACGCGAAAAAACACTTTTATATTTTCTGTTACTGAATTGGTTGGTCATGTCAAAGCAGTACTTTTCAAAGTGCTTGATTGTGCGGAGCGTTGCTGTAGTTGAAAGATTCGAAGTTGAGCATTATGCCGCATAATGCGCTTTAGTGTTTAGTGCTGTAATTGGAAAACGCCCTATATGGATTAATAAACTGTAATTGAAGCATGCTTAAACACAATAAATTACCTCCTCCCTACGAGTGCGGTGACAGATGACGCGAACACCACCGGTTAGGAAAGCAAAAGATGATTTACAATGAGTGTTTCTCATACAACCGCCACCATCTATCGAACATTTTGTTATATGTTACATGGCCGTGATACAGTCCTTTTTATATATGTATATAAACATAATAAGTATCTCCATTTTTTTTATTATACTTTTTAATTTAATTATCTAATAACATATTAGTTTTTACATTATGGCATTTAGTACAAAGATATAAATATATTTAACATTAAGATTAGTATATAAGAGTAGTCTGACTGATTTTATCAGTTTACATAATAAAGTATACGGTATGGTAGCTATGTATGAAGGTAATCTCGCTCAAATGGAGCAGTGATAAACGAATGAGTTATCAGTATAAAAAAATTTGAAGAGATAAATAACAATATTATGAAATAATTTTAGATGAATCGATGATAAATGATGTGTTACGAAAATTTTAATATAACTTTAAATAAGAAACGAAATAGGTACTATAGATTTTTTTTGTGTTAATTTAAATTTCGTTTTATTTATTTCATGCAATGTAAAACATGCTGTGATTATAATTTTAACATTTTTAAATGTTATAACTAAAATATAAATAGATTAGTAAAGATAATATAATATGATTTCTCTTACTCGCTCGTCTCTCCCATACTCGCTAATGGCGCTCCCATTTGTTGTTGACTATCGCCTGAAAAAATATCACATTTTAAATGGATATGAATTCGAATTAATTTTTTAGAGTTATAATATAAATTAATTCTATACCGTCTACTAGGTGAGATGTCGTTACTTTATTTAATTTTTGCCTTTAGGCAAAGTAAATATGAAAGAGTGTCTGCTGGTCTGTTACTTTCCACAGCTAAAATAAACTATAAGGCCAATCTATAACTGCTTTATCTATATCGTTATCAACGAAATCTCGTATAGCAATAACGTGAATTTTAGACACCAAAAATTCCTGTCTGGAAATGGTCTGCTGGAACATGACTTCTATTATAGTCTGTCATTATATGGGAGTGTGCTTGATAGTATTTATTTATTGGCACACTTAACCCTAAGCACTTGAGCTAAAACTGGTATTACAATTTGCAAAAGTTTGTATGTGTGTATGTTTGTTACTCCTTCAATTAAACAGCTGGACTGATTAGGCTAAAATTTAAGATACATTAAGACCTGTAACCTGAGTATGGACACATACGCTACCGTTACGCACGTAGAGACGCACCCGAGCAAAACAAGGGTCGCTTAAAGTTTAAAATATTTGTTAAGCATCAGTTGACCTGATGATGACCTCCTTATTTCCTTCTCTCATAACAAATCCTAAGATTTAGCTAACACTACTATAGTATACTATAGTATATAGTAATTACCTGTGTGGGCACTATTAAGGCGTTGCGGCGACCGCGGCGCGCGCGCGCTCGCGTGGTCTTCCTCCGCTAGTCAAAGCAAATACACAAAGCCACTTCAATAAGCATCTTATATACGCAAAATTAAAATATACTGCACACAAAACGCAAATAATATTCAAAATAATAAAATTATAAATCACTCTTTTTCTTTTTGCAAATGGCAGCACACGAGTCTGTGTTTGTGTGCTTAAAGCTAAGGAACTACGTGTCGAATAAAAACACAAGGCTATTTTTAAGGTCGGTTCTAGTTAAAACAAGTTGTTCATTTTTTATATTTTGTTAATTTTTTATATTTATTGGGCTAAAAAATAATTATTAAATAAAAGAAATTTTATATCAAAATAAAAAGGGATGGAGTACGTGTATTGAATCACATTCGTGAGTTTAGACAAAAAAATGACTAACACTAATAACAAATAAATCATATATTACTTCAAAAGAATACATTACCATATGCAAAAAAAAAATACTAACCTGTATACGGGAATAAATATTTATCGTGAGGATGATGTTTTTCCGACCCGTCCGACATTCTGTCACTATAATCATAATGACCTTCCATTTTCCTTTGATAATCGTTCTTTAGCATTGTTGCTATCCCGGAATCTCTGAAATCCCGTGACGGGTATCCGTCGTGTTCCCGCGGGGTCACTGTCGAATCCCGGAAATCCCGGGATCCGTATAAATTGGGATCAGTGTTTAGATATTTCGTCGGACTGTAACCGTAGTCCGATGTTCTTGAAGATAAATATGTTTTCGAGCCGTAAGGGTTGGTCGGTAGCCTGTACATAGTGGGGGAGATGGGGTAGTTGGGATCGTATGGCACTTGTTTGTTTGCGTCATTGGGCATCACTCCATACATTAGTTCGTCTTCCATTACGCCATATCTATTAAAATATATAATATTAAGTATATTTTTAATACATATAAGGGTATGCAGAGGTAAGAAATTGAATGTTCTATTATCCGATTTTCGTTTCGATTCTTGTGCTATGTCTCAATTAAATTAGGATTTATGGACGAAAATACAAACAAAAACTTTATAGGGTATCAAACTCATTTCAGTTAAAATATGTTTACCAACATATTTGTATTTTATGTTACATTAAATACATATATCAATAGTATAACATAACACTATAAAGAGAAAGAAAGAAATAATAAAAGAAAAGAGAAGAAAAAAAAACAAACCTATTATCGAGCGGCAATCTTGAGGCGTCTACACTAGCGACGTATGTATCATGAACATTTTCCAGTATCGAAGGCTTAAGTCTATGTCGGCTTAGTTGATACACGTCTGATGTGAGATCTGGGTTGGGTAGTGGGTTTGGTGACGGCGTCGCTGGTCCCGGGTTCATTCCTTCCTCGGAACCCGTCTCTTGTGACCAACGACCCATGTCTGGGCGGTTTGATTCTGAAAATAATACAGTTGTGAGATGAGAAGAACTTTTGTATATATTGCTCTCTGCTAATTGAAATGTGACGTTACTGTGAGATAATGTAGTGATAAATATAACTTTACTATAATATTAGTATAGTAGATTATGTTTGTAAGAACAAAATAAAAAAGGTAAAATATAGAACAATAAGAATTCATCTTTATTATTACAAAATAACCATATATATCTAAAATGACTTTGCTAGAATATGTAATCTATATCTTATAAAAATAATATTAAATAAATCAATATAAAAAAGATAATACCTTCTCTAATATGCGAGGGCCAGCGAGGCGACATTGCTAGAGGCGCGCCCTCGGTGATATTGGGCAGGTAGTTGCCACCCGTGTTGTTTGTTCCTCTATCACCTATACATAAATAAACTTGTAAGTATTGTTTGTATTATATATAGAATATAAAAATGACACCTTTTTAGTTGGAAGATTCATTTTTAAATTAGTAAAGTAGAAAATTTGGTAAAGCACTATTTTGATTATATTATACATAAACTAGCGATTTACTCTCGCTTCGCTCGGGAGAGTGTTTAAGTTGAATGGCTTAGGAATGCACATATAACAAACGTCCAAAGAAAAAAATCATTCTTTCTGAATCACGAACCTTCGCAGTCTTATACAGAATAACTAACCAGAATTCCATCACAATCGGACCATTGGTTTAGGAACACATAGAGGACAAATATACGAAGATTCAGTTTTATTTATATAGAAGACTAGTAGCACCTGCGGCTTCGCCGGCGTTCAAACTCAAGGTATAAACATAAGTTTTACAATGATGCATGCAACTCTGCACGACTTGTTGATATTTATGATTAATATTCCTATGATTACTGCTCCGCTCCCTTGGGTACTAGCATGATGATTTATAGCCTTTCTCAAGAAACGGGCTATCTAATGCAAAAATAATTTTTCAAATCGGATTAGTAGTTTCTGAGATTAGCGCGCTCAAACTAACAAACAAACTCCGTCTCTTTATAATATTAATATAGACTAACGACTCACTCTCGATTTGCTCGGGTCGTCCCTGGTACATTTTAATTTTTTTGAGCGGAACCCTAATCCTTTTTCTAAAATGAAAGTAGCCTATGCTACTCCCTATAACATCAGCTATCTTCCAGTGAAAGTTCCGTCAAAATCAGTCCAGCCGTTTCAGAGATTATCCGGAACAGACCCATGGACAAAAATAAAAAAAAATGTTTTTTTCTTAGAAGTACCGTATATAATTTTTCACTTCAATTTGATAATATTATTAATGATTAATGAATATAGATAGATAATAATTACGATGAGCAGACGGCGGGTGGCTGGACCTCCTCGAGGTGTCTTCGTCATCGGAGGAGTGGCTGGAGGCGAGGTCGAGCGAGCGCGCCGACGCCTCGCTCTCGCTGTCGGAGGCGTCCGCGCCCTCCGCGGCGGCGCGCGGCGCGCGGCGCCGGCTCTCCTCTGTTGGTGCTTTTTGTTCATTGGGGTGTTTCTTTTTATTAATGGACTAGCGACTCGCCGTGCCGTCGGGTAAGTTTTAACAGTTAGTATGATGTACAAATCATTGAATTTCTCGGCTTTTCTGTACTATGATATGCATGTATTATACATATAAACCTTCCTCTTGAATCACTCTATCTATTAAAAAAACCGCGTCGAAATCCATTGCGTAGTTTTAAAGATCTAAGTATACATATGGACAGACAGACAGCGGGAAGCGACTTTGTTATATACTATGTCACAATTGTTTGTTGTTACACAAGCCTGTTGAAGCCTCTAACTCCCAAACTAGATTAAACCCGAATGTCAGGAGCCAGAGCCCTCTTCCATTTTTAATTATAAGTGCACGACAATAATATTACGGAGCATGTTTAACACTAATAATTTTAATATGTGATTGTAAAAAAAACCAACTGAAGAATATTAATCAAACAGAAATGTACAAATTACGTTACCAAAAGCATTTGTCACGGTAAGTATTTTCACGGTGAAAACGCTCCCTTTTCAATATACAAATAATATTTATACAATTTAAATTCATATATACAAATAATATTAGATTTTTTATATACATATGTATATTAAGTTTAATGTTAAATACTTAAAAAATACAATTAATACAAATATTCTTCTATATTAAAAATCGTCAGTAATGCGCGCTAGGTAACGGACGCGCATTGCTTGCACACTCTGACCCGAATTTTGATTCGCGTACTGCGCGGCTTAGCCGCTGCCGGATACCGCCGCTATGAGTTCCGAAAAACTCATAGCTAACGAGCTGTTGGCGTTTATACAGCACGCCATCGACACTATGGACGAGGTCAGCATCATGCAGATCTGCAAGTCGAGCTTTAAAGAAGAGGAGATTTGCAGGAGCAAGGTGCTGCTCTATGAGACTCTCGGCCAGGCCGACCGAATGCCCACCCGTAGAAGGGATGAAAAGGGGGAGAGAAGTCTTCAGGACATCATTAATCTCCTGAAGATAACCGATCCTGACGACGTGCCCGCCTTCGTGGCGAAGCAGCTGAACAAGCTGCCTCCCGTCACGTTCGACCACGTTGACGTTACCAGGCTGCTCAAGGATATCACCATCCTGAAAGCTGGCTTGGCAGAGGTGCAGTTTAAGTTAGAGATTTCCGAATCTACCATCAGTGAGCTGCGCGCAGAATTATTATCGTTCAAAATAATGGTTCTGTAAGTAGGTCACCGAGGTCACTAACATAAACACACGTCGCGGCGCACAAATTGACTCCATCAGCAGTTTTGTCGTCGCCTCCGATTACTGCTGAGGTGCGTGAATCGCGCGACACAGTGACGCCCGCCACCCGATCCCCGGCCCCGCTGATGACGTCGAGTGCGAGCGCGGTCATAACCCGCCGCGTGCATACGCCGCAGCCGCAGCCGCGCCTGCCCCCGCCCCTACACCCGCCCCGCCAAACAAGCGGCCCTCGAATGGAGGGAAAAAGAAGAGCCGGAGCAAACCAGCTGCCAAACAGGTGCCTTCGACGGGTTCCACGAAGATCCAACCTGACGAGGAGGGCTTCACTAAAGTGGAGAGGAAGAAAAAGAAGCCCTCATGCCGTAACATCTGTGGCACAGCTCCGAACCAGCCAGACCATCCGATGCGTCCTGCCGTACCATCGACGCCGCTGTATGTGTCCCGAGTGCACTGGTCTACGAAGGTCGAGGATGTCGTAGACTACGTCCTGAAGAGGTCCAACTTCAAATTGAGGGTTGAACGGCTGGTACCTCGCCACAAAACGAGTTTCAATTCGTTTGTGGTGAGAGTGCCGACTCATCATCTGCCAACCTTCATGAAGGAGGACTTCTGGCCGCAGGGCGTCGTGTTTCGGAAGTTCCGAGGTCGTATGCCCGCCGACACAGCTTACACGTCTGCACTACGTGTTAAATAGTTTTTAAGTTTTTTTATAATTAATATATATGTTAGTTTTAAGGTATATATGCTATGGGCCGCTGTTTACATATTTAAGATCCCTATGTAAATATTGCCTGAAATAAATAAAAAAAAAAAAAAAAAAAAAATAATACTCGCCATCTTTTCGGGTATGCAGTGACGAGTCGAACCCTCTTAAATACGCCGGCATGTCGCTAGCGCTAGTGTTGTAGTTGGAGGTGGAAGTGCTGGTGTGACGCAGTTGACCGTCACTGCGACTGTTGTGAAGGTTTTATATCAAATATTATACAGGAATATATAATATCTTGTGTTTTTTTTTATTAGGGATCTAATTATTCTTTTATAAATAGCAAAAAATGAATTATTAAATTCTAGTAGGTACTCTAGTACTCATATCTATAATTACATATGAAAAGATTTTTCAAAATAATGATAGGCAATAAAAATTGTATAAAATTTAGAATATTATTAATATTTAAGCTATAATAATCATCTCATTAATCCCATCCCATATTATAAATACAAAAGTTTGGATGGATGTTTGTCACGCCAGAACGGCTGAACGGATCTGGATGAAATTTGGCACATAGATAGATTATAGTCTGGAATAGCACATAAGTTACATTTTATCAAGGAAAAATGTTCGGTTCCTGTTTGATTAATTTGTTTTTGTTTTTCATTACAAATAAAACTAACCTGTAAGGGCTTGAACTAGTCTTAGTGGTAGAGCGCGAAGTGGTGGAGGACGCGGAGATACCGATATTGCGGAGTTGGCGACCTGGCTCTGTACTGCTGTGGTATGCCAGAGCTGACCTGTTTAAGAGATAAAACGTATTTTTAAGTCATTTTATCAATATAAGAGATTTAGTCAATAGATTTTTTTTTATTTACTTTTAAAAAATATTTGCCCGTTTTTTTAGTATTTATTATATTAAATAAGTTAGGAGTAATAGTGTCATAATCCAACACTCAAGCAACACTATACAATAATTTGGGCAATAGCATAAACGGTATAATGAAAACCTATGCGCTGATTAAATCACAAGATGAACGGGGGTGGGCAATTCTAGCAGTGTCTAAAATAAGAAATAATAACAAATTGAAAAAAAATAAAATACCTGTTCACTTGTGATAGATTTTGAGCACTTGTACTGATTATAACTGACGTATCCGCAAGTGGCACCTTTTTGCCCATACATCTGAGAATCGTTCTGAAACAAAAAAAAATCTTACAGGAATGTCAGATAATGTATTTTTTTAAACAGTTAACTGTATAATATTTTATTCTATTTATTTAATTAATTAGCTGCAAAATGTAATAAAATCAAATTTCCCATAAATCCTTTTAGTCTTCAGAATTCAAATTAATGGGCTATTTTAATATTTGCTTGTTCCGATTCAACATCTTTCTGATGAAACTTTTAAACTTATTTCTAAAATGACATAAAATGACAAAAAAAAAATTCAGTCCAAAGGTATGCCAATTTTTATATGAGAAACAATTTACTCAGATTATCTTAAAAGAATATATATATATATAAAGATAATTTATTACCAGACTAGCGACTCACACTTCGCTCGGGTTCGTCCCTAGGTACGTTGTAACGGTTAGTATGGAAAAGATAGATTATATATATATATATATATATATATATATATATATATATATATATACACACAGACACACATAGATATATTTCTCGTGCGCGGTAAAAAGTAGCTTATGTAACTCTCTAGTCCTCCAACAATATCCATGCAAAAAATCACATAAATCCGTCACTCTGTGTCGACGTGAAATAAGGACACGAACACACTTTCACATTTATAT
The DNA here is from genome assembly GCA_947093115.1 of Brenthis daphne. Taxonomy (NCBI): domain Eukaryota; kingdom Metazoa; phylum Arthropoda; class Insecta; order Lepidoptera; family Nymphalidae; genus Brenthis; species Brenthis daphne. The sequence continues at coordinate 25,760,274 of OX352477.1, read as the reverse complement.
TATTAGTATGTATACAAACCGACCTCTTGAGATTATCCCGCACGCGTATGTTGAAGGCGATGTACCCGAGCGAGGCGGCGGCGGCGTGCAGCGCCACGGCGGCGGCCAGCGCCGAGCTGAGCGCGGCGCGGCGCGCGCCCGCCTCGCTGCCCAGCACCAGCGCCGCCGCCCACGCCGCGCACTGCAGCGGCAGGCACGCGATGCTCACCGCCAGCAGCATTCTGTAATAACTGCTTCGTGTCAAACTTAGATTAGGGTGTGTGTAGTTAGCAGTGGCGAAGGGTCAAATTTTAGCAGAGGTAAGCCGTTCCAAAAAAAAACACAAAAAAAAACATTGATATACACTTTTTAGACACGTATAAATGAAAAAAGAAATAAATATATTATTATACATATATTTCCAAAAGAACATTTATAAGCATTAAGCACGGGCCTCCCACCGTACAAGGGGGATCAGGTCATAGTCCACCACGCTGGCAAAGTGCTGGTTGGCGGACTGAGCGTGTCTTTCGAAAGCTTGCTATGTTCTCTCAGACATGCAGGTTTCCTCACGATATCTTCCTTGACCGTAACACAACTGGTATTCATGTCAGAAATGATTTGCACATGAAAATATTATAGGTCCGAAACTCGAGATTTCAACCCTGTGTACTATGTTTCCCAAACGAGCGCGTTACCACTGAGCTACCACTGCCTTTAAAATAATATATGACATAAAATTATACTATCATGTATTATGTACACATCCCCATCCCATACCACGAAATTGGAAGGCACTAATATAGTCCAAGTCGGTTATAAAACAAATTACAGTTAATTTAGTCAATAAGCAGTTTAAGAAAATGCATGTATAAAATATATTGATGAGAAAACCCATTTAAATTTTCAATTATTTGTAAAATTGTGTAAAATTCTTTAAGATCCCGTTATTTATCTTTTGATATTTAAAAAAGAACATACCATTTGGGAATATATTTCTTTTTATTAGCTTTACATAAAAAAAGTTGGGAAAATAGATAATACCGGCTGGATTATAAAAGTATAATAATAGCGATATTTTTCGATGTAACCTACGTTGCTATCAGAATTAGCTTCTGACAATTCTATCTAATATTTAAACTAAAGATTACATACACCATTTCCTATCAAAAACTCACCTCAAATTCCCAAAGCCAATAACGTGGTCGCGCACAGTGAAGGCGGCGCGCGTGGCGCCCGCCAGGAACACGACGGCCGCGCCCGCGTACACGCCCGCCGGGACCACCACCCACCACACCACTGCTTCGTGGCAGCTCACCCAACAACTGTGACACGTTATTATATAACTAAGGAAATTGTTTAATATATTTCGTGTAAATTAAGAAAAACCTGAGAGTGGAACAAGTTTAAATTTTAAGTTATTTAGCACACAGTGTTTTAGTTAAAAAGTAAGTATTATAAAGATAATTATTATTTCAAGAAGAGCTTTTTACACAAATGGAAAAAAGAATATATAGTCCATTTATATTAAATTTCATCTAAATCCGTCTAGCGATATTAGCGTGAAGGAGAAAAAAACGTACATACACATTCGAAAATAAGTTACCGGGATGATGATATTTTTGTATTAAATGAAAAACCATACTTTCTGAGAGCTTCCTATATTTTTTTAATTTCTTTTTTTAATTAGTGTCCGCAACCTGATCCTGCAACGACCCATAGCATTGCAGTGACGGGTTCCTCTGTGAGTGTTAGCTTATTTAGGGTTTCTCTAGCGAAAACAAAGGGTAACTAAATATATATGCACTTTTTTTTCGGCTATATCGTGTCACTGCGAGCATTTCTGGTTTATTGTGATCGCCGCATTTTATACTAGAGTGAGCCACTAAATCCTGCAGATGTAAAAAACTGCAAGATGCATCTAGGCCTAGAAATTGTTTTGCTAGATGAACTGCGTTTGCGCATGACCGGTCCACATCCCCATAGAAGATGAAGTGAAGTTTCGTCTGCCTCTATGCTATGTACTTACAAAAGGGCATTCCCGTACTGGTGCTGGTGGTGCGCGGCGGCCAGCGCGAGCAGCACGGCGGGCGCGGCGTAGGCGGCCGCCAGCTGCGCCAGCAGCGGGCCGTGGTTGACGTCGCGCAGCTCGCGCAGCAGGCGCCGCAGCTGCCACGCGTCGCACGCCGCCCACGCCAGCGCGCTCACCCACCAGTAGTGCAGCGACATCGCTATCAGCTTGCACGCGAACTGTACGCACACGTACACACATCACTCTCGACTACGCTATCGTTTTGTATGCCTATAGTATGTGCATTACATGCATTTAAACTGCCTCGATGGTGTATAAGTAATTAGCGACTCACCCTCGCTTCTCTAGGATTCACCTCTACGAAAACAAAAACCAACCTATCCCACCAACCAACCTATCCGTGACTCAGAGAGCACGTAAAACCGTCGGTCCTGCGCTTTAACTCTCACCGGTCGTGTCAAAGTTTCGTCTCATCGAACTTTAATAGTAAAAGTAATAGAGAATGTAATTGTGCCTGCGTGTACACTTATGCACTATAATATCTCGTGCACAGTTGGCTAGTCTCGATGAGATTGACCGCCGTGGTCGAAATCGGTCAGAAGGGCATTATTATATGCATGTCATAATAATTATAAATATTAAAATTATTTCAAAGTTCCTTTAACCAATTTATATGTGAATATATGATGATATTCACATGATTATTGCAAATAGTGTTCAAATTAAAATCACTGTTTTAAAGCCGCAGCCTTTTTACAAAATCAAACCGAGACAAATATCTGTTATTTACTATTATTTAATTCTTAATATATTTGTAACAATATTTCTTCGATATCAAAGTAGAAAACCACATTTTCCCTTACTTATTACTACCCCTTGCCAAATAACTTGTTCGATAATAAGACAAATTAAACATTTATAATTAATAGCCAAATTAACACGTATATAACAAAAAAATAGCAAAAATATAATTACCTCATTCTGCACTAACGAGGTCCGAGCCTTTAAGGCTATCAGATACAACAACTCGGCCATGAACACGCAGAATATCAGATGTTTGTGTATAGAGTTTGAGACGGTCGCGGCGCCGCCCCGCATCAGGCAGAGCGCCGCCCACGTCCACATCAGTAGCGGTAGCGATATACTGAACCCTGTGTATGACGTCACTGATTCTAATAACGACGGCTCTGGAATGAACTGGAATGATGATATTTGATTATTATTAGATGATTCCCAACTTATTATCTGACTTGGATAATATATAAATAATTACTGATCCGTTCACTTGGGTATTAGCATTATTATACATAGCCTTCAAATAAACTAGTAACCTTCCTCAATAAACGGGCTATCTAATGCAAGAAGAATTTTTCAAATCCGATTAGTAGTTCCCAAGATTAGCGCGTTCAAATAAACAAACAAACAAACAAACAAACAAACAAATTTTGCTCTTTATAATATTAGTATAGATAATAAAATTTCAGCTCCCTCCTTGTGAGGAGGTGAGTAGGGTATAGTCGAGATAGCTGCCCAAATGTGGTTTGGTGGATTTCATAAGTTTTTTGAAACTTAATTAGGGTTCCTCAAACGTACAAGTTTCTTTACGATGTGTTCAATCATCATATTAGTAAGTAATAATCATAATGAAATAATCATAATAAAGTTTGCACATGAATATCTTCGAGGTGTGAGAGGCGCGGTTTAATGCCGTTTTACTCCATTTTTAATATGAGCATGCTTGCAATAGTTACCTACTCGACAATTGATATTTCATTTGACTATTTAATTAATTTTTAATTGAATTTGTTTAGTTTTGTATAATTTTAAATAATCTTATATCTTGAGCTGATCTATATTTAACTCTTTTATTTATAGTAGGGGAGCCCAAGAGGGGATTTTCTGTAGTTACTCGAGCGCGATCATCATAAACTTCATAGTCGATTTTTGCCTCTTCGGCTTGTGCAAATCGGCAGATTATTGAATTGGACACTTTTCAGGATGTGACTAGCCTACCACACCTTAATCTGACGGTTTCAAGTATTTCTACCTTATCAAAACATTTTTTAAATATTTTAATCGGCTTCCCTAGACGCGCCCCTTTATATAGAAGACTTATATTATGGTGAAAGTACTCAATAGAATGCAAGGTAACCTCTTTTATGTTAATCTGCCGCGCTCGAGTAACTACAGAAAATCCCCTCTTGGGCTCCCCTACTATTATACCAGTTATCATTATATATGAACTTAGTTTTAAAGAAACACTTTAGATTTGAAATTTTAAACTGATTAATAATTTACCTCAATATCCACGTCGTCGACCAAAACGGCAAACGTCGATAGATGGTTACAGGTACAGTTTATAAGTAACGGGTCATTGGAATACGGCGACCAGTCGTAGTCGATCTCAGTGTGGCACCCGACGCGGGACCACTCCCCTTCACTGAAATTAAATAATATTACCATATTACAGGCATATATTTACAGGTGTAAATTTATTAAAATTCAATATAAATATGAAAACAATATATTGTAGAGTATATCGGTTTAACACACAAGTCTTGTAGTGTTGAACTTACGAAATTAAAATTAAAAACCAAAATATTATTTATGTTAATTAATTCTTAAAAAAATAAAAAATATGTCTATAAAAATATGAAAAAATTAGACTAAATACGCAGTTATCACGACGAAAACAAAAAGGCTTAATAAAATTTTAAAACTTACCCTTTCAATGTAGACCAATGAACACATTGCGGATTTGTCCTCGACCCGAACGTCTCTCTATTAATATCCAACCACATTTGCAATCTTATGGGTTTCTTCAATCTCATTCCATTCAAGCTTTTATATAACAACTTTTTCTTCATAACCTCTTTGGATGAATTATCTTTTTTCACCTCATTGTCCATGACTAAGGCCATTACTTTTGGTCCATCTGAACTTTCGAGTCTCTCTGCGACGTATGACGAATCGTTTTCTTGGAAATTATCATTGATATAAGGTTTTTCTTGTTTTTTGTAAGCTGGTTGTATGACGACTGGTCCGTGGTTGTCGATAGCAATATCGTCGTCTGCTTGAGGCCATGTGTTGTGTTTTGGATGAACGTTATTTGTATTCTGATTGGCAGTCGGGTGTGGTTGGCCTTTGTTATTGTATACAATACCTATAAAAAGGCGTTTTAGAATTGTAGAATTGTAATTTTTAATTCTTATTTTATCAAAACAAAACCAAACAACTTAAATACAACTATAATACAAATATCTTTATTGATAAAAACTTGTATAAAATTAGTTAACAATGAGTACATTGGAAGACCACCACATTAAAAAATCATCCAAGAAATTCTGGTACCTACCCTCAAAATCGCCATTATCCCCATCCTCGTTATCTTTAGTCTCTCTAAACCACACATATTCAGGCACAAACAATGCAACTTGTAGTATCGGAGAGCCGATAGTAATGTTCACTCCCCACCGACGACTGACCGACTCGTCCATTCTCAAAGGCATAAGTTGTGATGTGTTCCTTGAGTATTGGAGATAGGAGAATACTGCTCGTGATTCGTAATTTGTTTCTAGGTTTTCTGTAAAATGTATCACGTTGAAATTGATGAGGTACTAAATTCGGGCATCCTTTTTGGTTGGTTAATCGATTGATTTTAATATTTTTTTAATATGCTCTAAGACTGGTCCATATAAGTTTTAAGAAGAAAAATCACTTAAAGGGTGGTTTTTTTTTAATTAAAAGTGACTTTGAAGTCGGTGTAACTATTTAGCTAATAATAATATACTCAATTTATTAGGGTTATTAGGATTAATTAGAAAGATTGGGAGATTAATGATTACAATTTTTGCGTATTGTACAAGTACAGTGAGTCCTATTTAATGAAATGTTACATTATTTTAGTAGTTTTAATAAGAAAAAAATTATTTGATTTGTCTTATATTAATTGTATATAAATATAAGAAGCATTTTTTTAAATAACAAACGTACCTTGAGCATTATTGATCCCAATTAAATCCAAAGGCAGTAGAACTCTTGAGAACTTATCGAACTTATTTTTATTTTTGACATAGTTATTATATTTTGGAAACGAAACTGTGGGACTCGAGGGTTTCCTATTCTTTGCTTTGATACCATAATAGCCCGGCGTTTGTAATGGTGAGTGTATAAACGATGAGGTGTCCGGTAGAACAACTCGTTCTGTGGTGTATGTGTCGCCGTAATGGTTTAGGGTAGTGGGTTCAAAGCCGTAAATTGATTCTGCTGTTACTATATCCACACCAATTACTAAAAATATATTATTTACATTAAAAAAAGGTATTAAGTTTTTTGTAGTTTTATTTATGTAAGATGTTTGTCTAAGAACTAATTCTTAGACACATTGAATTTCTTTAGTTAAGTAATAGAAAATGAAATAAAGCATGTCTAACAGATAAATCTAAGTATTATATATTTTTTATTTTTTTATTAGCTATAGAGATCGTAGCATTCTCCTTCTGATTTTGAAGACTCTCACCTAAATCTGATGTGACGATTTCAAAAGGATTAGTATAAGTATCGTGTTGACTCTCAGCAAGTACCGCTATGTATTTGTCAAACTGCTGCAACAAGTGTTCCACTCCCCGTCCTGTTAGCTCCCTTATACGATTCCACTCTTTACTGTATCGATTGTCCAATATCGTGTTGGATGATTTTAATATATTCTGAAAACGTCATTAATATTTATTTTATAAGAACTCTTAATGTTTTCAAAAGTACTTAAAACATGTAACTGGGGTTGACAGAATAAAACACCGGTTTTATCTGTATCGTAGTCTCTTTGTGTTGTTAATTTAAATCACTTATATTGCGAATATAAATGATTTAAATCAACAACACAAAAAATTCGATTCTTGAATAAGATAAATCACTGAAATAGATGTTAGAAAAGGACATAAGTTTTCCGTTTTTTTTTAAATGAAACAATGACACAAATAGACTAAGACTGAAGATATTTCAACTTGTTACGCGAATTTAGGAAAGAAAAATGACTTTTGCTATGGAAGACAAAAAGAGAAGAGCATTCTATTCAACTTTCACTTGTATTTAAAGATTCAGTCAGTAGAAAAAAAATCCATTCAAACCAAAAATTTTCATTAATTTAAAAAAAAAAACAGTAGGCCACTTTAAAATGTTGGGTAATTTTTTTTTGTCAAGAATTTTGTTTTTTGTATAAGCTACAAATTATAACCCCTAATCCTAATTTATACGAATAATAACACAACCCTAATATATACGAGTATAATACATACATCGTCGCCTTAGTTACACTTGTTGCACTTTACAAAATACATCTTTTAAATAAAATACACCTTTCAGATTATGTAAAGAAAAATGTGTATTTTATACCAATAGAGTTGACATTTGAAAGTTAACAATTCTGCATTAAAATAACAGTAAATTATGAGAACTAAGCACTGAAACGACGATATGATAAGTAAATTTAAATACTTACGCGAACGTAATCCTTATCTTGACTATGTGTAAGGTTTAAACCACCTTGTTTCAATTCATACTGGATAAGTTCTAATAAAATGCCTTCTGCTACCAACACATCAGCCCCATACAATGTAGGCGTGTTGGAACAAGCGGAAGCTAAGTCTTCAGCTAAACGTACACCCACGAATGTGTTCACTTGTAATTCTCCTGTTTCTATTTTATGGAGCTACAGAAACATAAAATGATTTTAATTACATGAATGATTTTATATATTTCTTTTATATAAGAAATAGTGAATTTTAGAAATGGCGACCATATGTTTAATGTTAATAAACGAGACTTTCAAAACTACTTTTATAATCTCGATCTTAAAATTGGGAAAAATTAGTAATTTCCATAAGTAGAAGTGGAAGTTCTTTCAATAATTGTCAAACTTTTACTCATAGTCTTTACTTACATTTTATATGGAATATAAAAGTAGGATAACATTTTTACAAAGGTAAATATATTTTTACTTAAGCAAATTATAACATTTTAGTAAATAGTTTTGCATATTAAAACAGTACAAAATCTCGATAAATTTATCAATATGCATATAGTACATATGAAAAGATATTTTAAAAGTAAAAAACGCAATGCTTACTTGTTTCCTTAATTGATAGAATGTTGATGTGGTACAATTAAACATATCAGGCTCATTCCATGGGATCACTCGACTTTCATCACAAGTACGCGTTGCTTTGCCACTTGAACCTAATACCAAAAAAGTATTTAAAATAAAAAAATAAAGAAAATTTTTTTGGATAACTACGAATGGTAATTTTAAAGACATCTAAAAACTAACAATAAGCGTTTTCTTTAATTTATTTCAGTCAAGAACCAGTGGATTCCTTTTTTCTATAGCATATTCCAAATTCTAGTATTTTCATAGATAATATGGGGAAAAGTGTTTATTTTTTTTTAAATCATTTTAATTCTTTGTAAAACATTTCTAAAAATGCATATGATAAATTTGATAAAACTTAAGTCTATTCCCAAAATACGCTTATGTCCATCATTAGGTCATCTAACTTAGGTAAACATAGTGATAGATGAACAGACATTCACACGAGAGATTCTATAATGGCTCCAAGTTTTCCTTTTAATTTAGGAAACAGTTAAATTAACGGCTTGCATAAACTCGTAAAAATACAATCGTATATGAGTAACTTATGAAGACGAAAATTACAAAGTTGTATATTATCACTTTACCTGCAGGACAATCGGTTACAGCTTCAACTCCAAATTTAGTTTGCGGCCACCAAACACCACCCGCGAAGGATCTCGGGCACCCGTCATAAATTACTGTAAGAAAATGATTATTTAAATATTGCTTGGGCAAAGATGGCATAAAGATGGCATGAAGGCATATCAATACATAGTATACTAGCGGCTCACCCTCGCTTCGCTCGGGTTCGCCTCTAGAAAAACACTAATAGAGATCTATTAGTTCCCACGGGAACTGTTTATTTCTCCGGGATGAAAAGTACCTGACCATTTATTTGACCGGCAATATAAAGTATCAGAATGTTAAATTTTTCTAAATTAGGTGCATAAGTTGTTGTGTACTAAGCTGTATAAGTTATTATAGTTTTTTAACTATCCCAGGGGGTCTATTTAATTTTCCGGGATAAAAAGTATCTAAGATGTTGCCCGGGGATACAAGGTACCACCATGCAAAATTTCATTTAAATCGGTTCAATAGATTCGGAGATTAGTCGATCAGTCGACCGATCAGTCGACCGATCAGTATCAGTGGCTGTAACTGTAACCGTTTTCGGTCTCACTCCCATCCGGTCAGAGTGTGTAACGCGGGATAAGGAACTTCGTGGCAATAAATAACAGAGAGTAACAAACCTTTACATCCAGCACTAGGCGTGACCTCGGCGTAGACGTTGGCGCAGGAGTCGCAGGCGCGGCCGATGACGCCGCTGCGGCAGTGGCACTGGCCCGCCGGCGAGCACGAGCCGTTGAGCGAGCCCGCCGCGTAGCACTGGCACGGCGCGCACTGCGACGACCCCGCCGGCCGGTAGTGGTTCTCCTGGACGTAGGAGTGGGGTAGATCAATTACATATTTATTCTAGTACTGGCGAAAATTTAGGTTTATAATGTAGGTACATTTTTTTTCCAAGTGACTACGGTACCTTGCAGCGACAGCCGCCGGTGCGCGCGTCGCAGTGCGGGTGCAGGCCGGGCGCGGCGCAGGCGCAGGGCCCGCACGCGCCCGCGCGCCCCCACCACCCGCCCGGGCACTCCTGCCGCCCCTCCGCCACGCACCCCTCCGCTGTGGAGGAGATCACGTTGGGAGTACAATAAAAAATAAATAAATATATGTATTGGGACTAATAAATATAATTATTATTATATTTTTTTGAGCAGAACCCTAATTCTTTTTATAAAATAAATGTAGCCTATGTTACTCATTATAACATCAACTATCTGCCAGAGAATGTCCAGAACAAACACAGACATTCTATAGATACCAGATGATTGATTTACTACACATACATAAATTTAAATACATACATAATTAAAAATGTAAACACCCATGACTAGAGTACAAACATTCGTGCTCAACACACAAATGAATCCCCCAGCGGGACTCCAACTCGCGACCGCTGGCACAGCAAGTAGGGTCACTACAAACTGAGTCAAACGTGTCGTCTAAGTAACCATTGTGATTAGTTAGTTTCTGTTACTGTATAGATGGCTTGTTAGTTAAAGGTTTGAGCAGTCAGATAGTTTATGTGTAGCTAATGTGTTACTCCAGTTCATAGTCTGTGTATTAAGTTCCATCTAAAACCACCCAACCGTTTCAGTGTGAAGACGTATCAAACATACTCATATAAACACACAAAGTTTCGCAATTATAATATATGTAGTTTGTGATATTTTTTTAGTTTAATATTAATCTAGCTTAATAATTCCTCAAAATTATCATCGGTTTTGTTACCATTGTGCATGCAATAAACTTTAATAATTTATATTTACGTTTTATGCAAGCGTAAAGTAGTTTCATTGTGAAGTGCTGTTAAGTTTACTGGCGTAACCATAAAAATTGAAAGCATAGTTCCTAAAATTTGTAACACTAGCGAAGCGAAAAACAAAATAAAATCTATCCCTCGGGAACCGTATATTTTTCCAGGATAAAAAGTAGCCTATGTGTTATTCCAGACTATAATCTATCTCTGTACCAAATTTCATCCAGATCTGTTTAGCCGTTCTTGCGTGAAAGAGTAACAAACATACATCCATACTCACAGACTTTCACATTTATAATATTAGTATGGATTACTAAGGCTTCTACTGCAAGGTTAGGTAAATTATCAGATTTATACTATACTTTGTTTTTCTGACATAATATATCCCTTTTAGACAGTAATATCTATGCGAGATACTGCATTTTCTCTGAAAACAGGTTTGCTAAAGTTTTAAAGCATAAACATCCATACAGCAGAATCGCCCTTGATTTTAATGGAAATTGCAAGGAAAAGGACAACAAGGGGAAACTACAATTAGTTTAAGTGGAAGCGGGTTCAATTTCCATGTTTTCATGTGCGAATCATTTTCAGCATGATTACCACTTGTCCTAAGGAAAACATGAAATAGCAACAGTAAGTACGTCCTATCTAAAAACCTTAATTACATAACTGTATGGATTACCAGACTGTGATAATTCCTACTGGTCGGTAGAATATACAGTAGCATAGCTAAGTAGATAGTAATTGATAACCACTAACCAGTCATAACATATCCCTGGTCGCAGACGCAGCGGTAGCCGCGCGGCGCGGCGGCGGGCTCGCAGCGCGCGCGCGCGCCGCACGGCCGCAGCTCGCAGGCCGCCGCGCACTGCGGGCCCACGCGCCCCGCCGCGCACTCGCACTCCGTGCTGTCCCAGCTCGACGTGCACTTGCTCTGTGTGATGTAAACACAAACTATATATTAGTACAAAAACTTGAAACTAAATAAACTATTTAGCCCTTAATAGAGTCAGATATTCGTCCCTAAGGTATACAAACGTTTATCCCCATTTTCACCCCCTTAAGGGATGATTTTCGGGATAAATAATATCCTATCTTCTTCCCAGTGTCTCAAACTATCTTCTTACCAAATTTTATCTAAATCGGTTAAGTAGATCGAGAGATTACCCCCTACCCCCTACAACGTCACAAACTCACAAACTTTACCTCTTTATAATATTAGTATAGATGACGCTACAAGACTCAAACTCGTGTATTCGCAAGAGGCAAAATACTTTATTCTAGAAGTTTTGATCGGGTTGCATCAATCCGGTTCACACAGAACACACACACCCACATACACATACTCGGTGTGAGTGTAAGATGAAAAAGGAAAAAATGTTTATGGATATATTTTCAAACTATTTTATTGGCAAAACAAGTCAATTCCATTTAGTTGTTGCTAAATTAGATTATATTTATGAATGAATGAAATTAACTTTTATTCAATTATACTTAGCACAAGCACTTTCGAATCGTCAATTTAATTTAAAGAGCGTTAGTGTAGTCAGTCCGTGAGGAAGCTATCACCGGCTCAAAAAGAATTTTTATGAGAAGAGCCGGCGAAAAAATTGTACATTTATTAAAGTTACTTTATTATATCACTTGTATGAAGACATTAAGGAAATTTTAATTTGTACCTTCCAGTTATTTACTTTACGTGGTATAACATAATAACTTGATCAATCTTACACTCTCTTTCTGAAGAGCATTAGTAACCAACGCTGTCTAATGAGAAGCATATAAAAATGCATAACAACATTTCATTCGCCTTATACGGGAATTGAATCTGTACTGTTCGATTCATTCATTCGAATCAAACGGTAAATAATGTTCATACTCACAAAAGGTGGACAGATAGACAGCATGCAGTCGGCCCGTGATTGACATCCATCTCGCACATTTTCCCTAACTGTTGGCCGATTTAGTAAAGATTGAGCTGTTCCAACACGTACATCCTGAAAATATTTATAATATACATAATAAACAAAAGTATACATAATATGGGACTTTCATCTTATTTTATATCCATTTTTTAATATGTCAAGTACCTGGGCGATCGAGCTTCGCTCGTATTTTTTGGCCAGAGGTACAATTTTCTTAAAAAAAAATCTAGAATAAATACAAAAAGTAAAAATGACCGACCGGGTTTCGAAACGGGACACCTATGATTGTCAATCTTGCGACATAGCCGCTCGAGCACGATGTTTATCTCAGAGCGTGCGAAATTATCGACCATAATTTGCGTGGAATAATGCGAAAGAAAACCGCATGAAAACTCAAAAATCCGCGTTTTCCCAGACATAAAACTAATCTAGATCGATTTATCGCTCCCGTAACCTGTATACTATTAAGTATTTCCGAACTTAAATTTTATTTTGATTTAAATGAAGAAAAGGATTCATATTATACAAGTTTTTTTTATAAAAAAAAGACATAATATACTCAACAATATATATTATTTTTCATAGCACGCACCTGAATACATCCTTCAAAGTACCCGACATCTGACGCGAGTATTCCTGCTGTAGTATCGAGACCACCAATAAGTATCTTTCCAATATATTGTCCTTGTATTTTATTTGCTAGCATCGGTAATAAGGCGTTCCTTAACCCATAGTCAATACTGACTGAGATATCGGTTCCGAGCCATTTGATCTCAATACGATGCCAGGAGCCGTCCGCCAAAGTGGTCGACGGTAAGAACATAGTTTCTCCATTGTAAGAGTAATGGAGAAGACCGGATTTTAGCTGAAAGGAAAAATGGTATTTTATGATGAAATTTTATGGCATGAAGGAAAAATAGTAAAAAAAAACTTGCAGTTTCGATATATTAAGTATAATTTTTTTTCGATATATTAAGTATAAAGAACTGGTAAAAAAAATTGCGACTTAATAAAAGATATTATGTACATTTAAATATATACTATTTTATATTAAGCTTCATTAATATAATTTATTTAATTAGATAAGCAGACAAAGATTCTGAGCAACATTCGTATAGGTGAGAAATACCTACTTTTGAATAATGTATCAACCACGCGCCTAAACCCACAAATCAAATAAAACTAAATCGACAATTTACACATTACTAGTGACTTATGCACGCTTCGCTTTTGCGTTGCGTTGACGTTGCTACAGTAAATAGATCTTTTTAAGTGGAATAATTCCATAAAATAAAATACATTGTTTTCATATAACTTTATTGGCTTACGTTTGAGTTTATTTTATAATATACAAAACCAAGTAAACAAAAAAAAAACAACTCACAGTAACAATGACCGAGCTGTTCTGCCCCACTTGCACGGACATGAGGAAGGCGTCCTGCTGCCGCGTGCGGAGCGACAGCGCGTTCAGCCACGGCAGCTGTATGGGCCTCAGTAGCGGGTTGAAGGACAACATGCCGTCCCCGCTGAACCGCCATGGGGGCGTTGTTGCTGTGGAATATTATTATGTTTACGGGAATGTTTTATAATAAACATGAAAATCTCAAATTCAATTTTCATATTATTAGATAGATTAAGTCTATGCAGTTTTTAAAAAGGCCTTGTTAAAAAAATTACATGTACAACTGTATTTAATATAAAATTCTATAAGAGAAGTCAGGTATTTATTTATCTTGTATATTAATCTTATGTATAAAAATAAAGATAAAATGTTCGTTTACACGCATCACTTCAAAATAGACAAAATTATTTTTTTAAATATTTGTAAAAGTTCAAATGCGTCTTTAAGGGGGGAAAAAATTAAAGAGATTAAACACAAACTTTATTGAAATTTCAACAACTTCTATTAGGTGCTAGCTAAATTAAACATTTCACTTACATTCAGCACAATCCTTCCCGGTGTACCCCTCGTTACACTTGCACAGGAAGGTGTCCCACAGGTCGAGGCACTCCCCGTCGTTGTAGCAAGGCGCGCTGCTACACTGAGAACGCTTCTCTGGACAGCCGGCTATTGTGCCGTTATCTGCTACGTAACTGTTAGAAATAGCAACAGATTAGAAAGATTTATCTATACTAATATTATAAATGCGAAAGTTCAGATGTGCGATGGATGTTTCTTACTCAATCACACCAAAACAGCTGAACGGATCTGGATGAAATTTGGCACAGAGATAGATTAGTCTGAAATAGCACATAGGCTATTTTTTTATCCCGGAAAAATGTACGTTTTCCGTGTGATAGATTTGTTTTTCTTTAGCTAGTGTAATATATTTTTAATGATTTATATAACACATACATAAGTATAAAAAAGTAGGTAAGTACTTTAAAAAAACTTGAAAGCATTCCCTATGATACTTTGATTGGTCTAAAACGCCGAAACGTTTTTTACTTCTTACCAAAATTATATATAACGATTTGTTTATGTTCTTTACTTGAGAAATGATTTATTCCCAATACAAACATTCAACTCCTATTTCACCCGCTTCAACTGTCATTTTTGCGACAAAAAGTAATTGTTTTTGCATTTATAATATATGTATGGATAATATAGTACGTTAGTTAGATATACAACATATCGAAGGTACACACACTATATGATTTTTTTACTAATGTTATAAATGTGAAAGTGATTCTCTTGTTAGAGTTTTCCTTCAAGTAGGAACAGTTTAATAGATTAATTTGGTAATATTTTTATGGCTTATATTACAAGAGTGGATACGGGTATAATATATCAATATACATTCAAATTTTTATTTACGAAAACAATCATCATCTTACCTATTTAAATCGATGAACTTATAATCGATGTATAAATCAGATATACATCCAACAAAATCTTTGTTCTTCACTTGAAAGCTGCTAGGGATGTTCGGCAGTCCGCCCACTTGCAATGGTCCGGTGAGATCGAGGAATCTGTTGGTAAACGTAAAACTATCGATACATATTATAATACAAGAGTATACTTTATGGTATTGATTAATATGTACCGAATCGAGATGTAAGGAATTAGAATATACGTATAAGAGCAAAAGTAATTTTAAATGTTATCCCCTTAAATACGAATGAATGAAAGTCACTAATGACGTGTATTTAAACGAGTAGACTCCACCAGATATCATTGTTTTTTGTATTTTTGATTTAAAAAAGAAAAATTGTACGAACGCAAAATTCACAGATAAAGAAATAAAAAAATAACAATAAATAGAAAATCTGCACCAAAACGGCAAGGGCGAAATTTCTGTAGAGTTTTATTTACTCCAAAATAAAAAATAAAATATATATAATTACTGGTATTTTCTTACCTGTGACAGGTTTCCGTTGGGTTATCGCAGCGTGGAGGCAGTTCTTTCTTAGTGAAATTAGCGCACGCATACTTAACACCAAAATCCGCAGCACCCGCTAGAGATAGAGCTTTGTCGCACTCGTCTAATATAATTGTCGCTGTCTGTAAAAAAAATAACGGATCGTACATTAAAATAAAAATTCTTAGGTTTAATTTTAATGATTATATTTATTAAGTAATCCTTTGGACTAATCTATCCTTAGTGTTACAAAATGCGAATTTAAATTAAACATACATTTTCATATATAATACATTTCTCTCTTCTATTTATTTATTTACGTATTTTCTAGATTTCAACCTATTTCGAATTTTGAACATAAAGTCCTTACCCTATTAAAGTAGTCGACCTCGACAGTGTGCCAGCCGCCGTCGGCCACGCGCCCCTCCACGGTGAGGTCGCTGCGGGCGCCGCCCAGCGCGAAGCTGAAGCGCAGGCCGGCGCCGCCGCCGCGCCCCGCGCCCGCGCTCACCGTCTCCAGCGCTATGAAGTCGTGGCGCTCGTTGTACCGCCCGTTGTAGAGGAGCAGACCTGATGTGCTTTGGGTTGCGAACCTAGTGGGATGTTAGATTGTTTTAACTTGTTTGTAGAGAGACACAGTTTCTTACAAATAAAGCTTTATTTGGCTTTACATTTGATTCCCCATTATAAACTTTCATTCCCATTTTCACCCCCTTAGGGGAAGATTTCCGGGATAAATAGTATCTTATGTCCTTCTTAGGGTCTCTAAACTATCTTCTTACCAAATTTCATCTAAACCGTTTCAGTAGATCCAGAGATTAAACCCTTTTTTTTAACGTTGGGAAATGCATTTACGCACGAGGTGTTGGGACTCACTGGCAAAACCAGTATCACCCACTAAAACCCAACAAAACCTTCCACCCCCGCCCCGACGGCAGGTCTGCCGAAGCAGACCACAACAACCATGGGGTTGCTCCAAGGTCCACTCTGCTATCAGAGAAGTACCAGGAGCAACCCGCATGGTACACCGCCCACCGAAGTGGGCCACCTTCCTGTGCGTTTCTTGGCTTGGCACTACTGACCCCCCCCCCCACAACAAGGTGAAAGCACGTTGGGGGGGGGGGTCGGGGCAGAGATTACCCCCTACAACTTCACAAACTCACGACCTCATAAACTCGTAAACTTTACCTCTTTATAATATTAGTTTAGATTGGTTGTAATATGGATGGTATTTATATTTTATTTTGCGTGTTATTAGTTTAAGGAATAAAATATTGACTATAGACTAAATAGAAAAGGTACTCAATTGTTTTATTTTTCATTAATTGCAAGACACAATTTATTATCCATTAGTTTCCACTATGATATCTTAATAAATAAAAAATTACGATCACAACAATCATTATTATTCAGGTCAACCCGACCGAATAACGGTTAATTATAATTAAACTTAAAAAAATAATAAAAAAATAATTTAAATTAAAGTATACGGGCACAAATAAACAAGACTTACTTCAATTTCAAATGAAATCGGTGTCGCTTTTTCAATCCAGCGAAAGTCAAGAACGAAGTAGCAGGAAAACTCCTAGCTTTCAGTTCACACACGGCCGTCGTATACGCCGCGTCTATCGTACACCCCTGACACAAGATCCCGCCCTCTTTCCTGGCGACGCACTGGGACCCGCTGCGGCATATGCTGCCGTCACCGTTTATGTCGCATGTTGCTTTTGTTAGAATCGTTTCACAATTTACTCCTAGGGAACAAATATAACAGCTTAATACTTTATTAGATTTAGACAAATATTTGACATATTATATATATAAAACTATTTTTTCACGGAATTATGTTTATTTTCGGTTCCCGTTGTTTCTGTGCCATTTATCTTTTCTTCAAAATTAATGTATATTTCGTGGGTGCTCTACCCACCTACTACCCGTTCTCTAAAAACTATATGATAACTTCTGGCACATTCAAAAATCGTAGCCTCTCTTGTTATCATGATCGTTATAAAATATTCGAACCAAAAATCAAAAAAAACGAAGAAATAAAAAAAAACTTTATTTACATCAATTTAATAATTTTAGTTAACCGTAATTGAAATATTTGGACTAAACTTTGGACAATAAAATATTTTTTAGTAGTCATACATATATTTCCAGATTATATTTATATTATTACAACATTAATTACATATTATTTCTATTATAACGGGAAACATTTATAATAAAGAATTTCATGACTCTACCTGTAAATCCCGCACCACAGACGCAGGTATAACCGCTCTCTCGACGTATACACGTTCCGTTGTTTTTACACGGCGATGAATAACACAAGTCGACTTCTGTGTCACACATATAGTGATCTCGGGAACCTAAAGATTAAAATAATTATCAGAATACATTATTAAAAAAAAGGACTGCTGAAAAATTTGGTAATTATAAAACTTATAAAACTAACATGTTCGCCATTCAAAATCGCCAGATATTTAAACGTCTATTAACTAATCTTTAGTTATAGTGTATAATATGCATAAAACTAAAACTTAATTTGCTATAACATGTTACTTATGATGTGGCTATGGAAGAGCGAGATTGCCTGCTACTGGTGTTTTTTACATTATAAGTTGCACGCGTTTCCGAATTTCACTTAAATCTATTAAGCCACAAAGCGTGGAATGATAAGCAGTTTTACTCCCTCTCTTGGCCATAAATTTTCGCATTCGTAACATAAATGGCATTAACGTAATTTAAATCGCCTTACCGGTAAACCCTTGCGGGCATTTACAAGTAAATGTTGTCACAGGATATATTGGACGAAAGAGCACTGAGTCACTGTGTATGAAGCCCGACGCATTTCCAAATTTCAGCACTGTTAGACACTCTTCGTAATTCAGACATGGCTCATGTACGCAAATGTTGTCGTCGAATGGAAGGACCTAAGAATAAAATAGCGTTAGTTATAATTAATTCAAATATAATTATGTTATAATTATATTAAATTATAATTTATGTACAATTATTATACTGTTCGATATTTTGTATTGATCAAAATATTTTTATTTTATTCTTTTTCACTTACTATATATACAAACTTTTAAGAATTTAAATCAATCTAATACTTTCTTAGATTTACGTTATATGATTTGACATTTTAAATAAAACTGTCTTATCGAATTTTGACGCGTTTTGTACAGCATTACGTTAGTAAGAAAACGGAAAACGAAAAACGAACGAGAACGAAACGTTAGAAAAAATCAAAATAAAATCGAGATACAATCGGAAAAGATAGTTACAATTAAAGTTAAAATATATCGATCAAGTATCAAAAATATCTTCAAAATTAAAAGAAAAACAGTAATAATATTAATTAATAATACAATTAATTAATCAGTAAGATAACATTAACAATCTGACCTGTACAGTCGCCAGGCGGGCCAGCGTGGCGCGGTGCAGGTACACTCGCTCGCGCAGGTGCGTGGGCGAGTAGTACGGGGAGGCGTCGCCGCCGGCGCCGAGCTCGGCGTCGGGCCGCCGCGCTGAGAACGACACGTTCAGTATGTTGCCCGTTACGTCTGTATCGTCCTGCAATTTAAAAACAAAAACATTATTTTTGTAAAATTGTTTTATTATATAATCAATACAGATAAATAAAATTGAAGTGTCTGTTGGTAATGTCAAATTATATACGGTACTTATACGAAAAACACAATTTTTAAAATTTTTGTCTGTCTGTTTGTTCCGAATAAACTCTGAAACGGCTGGACTGATTTTGACGGAATTTCACTGGGAGATAGCTGATCTTATAGGGAGTAACTACAGACTGATGTTATAGGGAGTAACTATAGAGTAACTACTAGGGATACTTTTATTTTAGAAAAAGAATTAGGGTTCCTCTCACAAAAAAATAAAACGTACCTAGGGACGAACCAAAGCGAAGCGACGCGATGGTGAAACGCTAGTTGACGTAATATAAAAAAAAGCAGAGGATAGACGATGTAGGTGTACGTTTCTTTGTGTATATTTCGCAAAATCTTGGCCAATACATTGATATTGTCGATTTTCACGATCTTTTGCCCTTCAAGGATTGAAGATTCCATATAATTTAAAAAAATCCACCAATGAGAACGAAATAATTACTTAATTTTTAAGTGATTTGAAAATCGATGTACCTTACTTCAGTTAAGGATTTTTCAATATTCATTAAACATTACTAAAAACCATTCTAAGTTAAGTAAAAAGGAGTACAAATTTAAACAAAAAAAACCTTTATAACTTACTTGTACGCTAAACACATAAATATTTTCTTTAGGGCACGGAATAATAGCTGCTAGGCCGTCAATGAAAAATCCAAGTAATGGAGAGAGAAACTGCTCCGCCGTCATATCGTTTAAGCGAACCGTTATCGAACTAAACAACATTTCTTCTGTTATCAGTCTTACCAGAAGTTGCATTACTGCTTTCACTTCGTTAACACCATCTAGAAAATGTATATAGGTAATCTTTAAACAAGTGTTTTATACATATTTATATGTACATATATATTTACTCTATGTACATAGTTTTGGCATTTAATGTTAGAATAATATATGATATATTGGAGTTTACTATATTACATGTAGTGTATGTATATATTAAATTTTAATGAATATAAAAAAACGAAAGAATTAAAAAGAATGAAATTATATTAACACATACCTGTTACTGATATTTCCATTGTAGCTAGTTTTGGAACATTTGTGTTTAACTGAGGCGATAATGTCATAGAACCAGTAGTTTCATTTAGGAGTACCAAATTCGCATTGTTACCAGATAGAATACGATATTGAAGCTAGAAAATATAAAAAAATAATATTAGTATGTAATTAGTAAAAGATATAATAGGATTTCGTTTAACAAAAGCACATGGAAAAACACCGAAATCAGAATTTTCTAATGTCTAGTACTTATGAGAAACATAAAATTTTAAAATAAACATATATAATACAATTTTATAGCATTAATACATCCCCTTAGGCCGCCCCTTATAACATTATATAACTGGGAAAAACACATGCTCGAAAAGAAAAGAAAAATAGGATTATCTTTTAAAACTTACTCTATCAGTAACATCAGCATCATAGGCCGGCACTCTCCCAAACGGTCCCACGGGAAAACAGTCCTTATAATTATTGAATATAATCTGAAAATCCTTCATCATAGGTGCATTATCGTTCATATCTGTTACTAATATTTCCACCCTGACGTCATTCCACAATGGCGGACTCGCTGCTCGAATGACAAGCTCGTATTTCTTTCTCGGACTTTCATAATCGAGGTCCACCATCGTGACTAATTCTGCCTTGTCCGAGCCTTGACGAGTTTCGAGAGAAAAGCTGTTTGAATCATCTCCACCTATAATAAATATATAAAAACAGTGTGGAGCACATTTCTTTTGAATACTGAATACTTAAGCATATTTTATATCGTGATAAATACTTGTAAAATCAATACATTTGTTAAAAGTGGGAATTGATCTGTTAATAAAACTGCAGGCCTGTCTTTCCTCGAAAGTGATTAGGCGTAGTGTATTTTAGCAAAATGTTTCTTACAAAATTAACATCAACAAGATATTTTGCTACCAAAACTCGATAGCTCCATAGTTCATCAAAGGAAATATTCTAATTTATGTTACCATGTAGCATATGTAGCACGCTATAAGAAGGTTTTTTAGTAATACTCTTCATAAGGCTAAAAACATGTTTAGTTTTAAGAACTTACCTTTAATAGAATAATGAACGACTGCATTAGCTCCTTCATCAGGATCACGAGCGTATATCTCGCCCACTGTTGTTCCTATTGGACTGTTCTCAGGAATGTAAAATGTTAGACAATCGCTTTCGAATACCGGCGGAGAATCATTGATATCTTCCACCTTTATGTGGACTATTACCTAAAATTAATAATAATACTATACAAGTAAAACACCATATACTATGTTAATTTGTGCCAATATTACTGTCAGAGGGAAAATAACTGATCAAATTCATTACTTTAAAAACCTATTTTTTTATTTGGTATAGCTTTTTAAGCTTATGACAGCATAATTATGATCACATTTTTTTATTCTGGCTACAGAAGATACATATAGGATTCCAAAATTTGTCAATATATAGAATAGTCAACATCGTCAAAATCTTTGATGACATCATCAATGAATCAACAAGTCATTCAAATTATTTTAAAATCAAAATGGCTTTAACCTATAAATATAACAAAATTTTAACGGAGTCGAATCTGTACATAAATTTTTTTTTTGGAAAATCTCATTGAAATAGTCATTATTATCGATACCACACCACATCACGAGAACACCACTGGACAGATTTTCATGAAATTTGGTATGATGATAGCTGGTTATCCGGGTCAACATATAGAATACTTTTTACTGCGGGAAAATATCTCATCTCTGAAAATATATACAAACAGAAAGAAAAACAAACCAAACAATACAAAATCTAATACATACGGTAGAACTTTGTGGCGGGGTGCCCCCGTCTATCGCTAACGCCTTCAGATCGTATATAGCGACCGACTCGCGATCCAAAGCCTTGTTAGTCCTTATCACCCCTGAAGCAGGATCGATTACGAAGGAACCTTCCTCTCTGTCTTTCGTTTCTAACTCATAATGCACTCTACCGTTCAAACCAACATCAGCGTCCGTTGCACTTATTTGGGTCACAGATGTACCTGAAAGATTTATTTTAATTTGTTTAATGTTAGCGTTGATATTAGACTTAATAGCTAGCTTTTTTCATAGAGCGTTATTTATTGCTTACTATGGGAAAGTATACATATTTATAAAATTAAATCTAAATTACATTAGTTCTGAAAGCGCCAGTTAAGTTTATTTTTTTTATTTTTAAACTATTTTCATTTTTTATGAACCTAAGAATAGATTCACTATGTTATTTGAATATTTTAAATAGTATCCTATTAAATTAGAACGGAAGGACAACAATTAAAAATGGCATCGAGTAACAATTTAAAATGGCAGTATATTATACTTAACTACGTATTCATATCCAAGTTGATGTAAATATATAGCCTACTTAAAAAAAAAATAGTAATTACCACGCCCCATAACCGTTTAAGTTATTGCACATATACATATAGGCTCTTTAATCTAAAATAAGTAATAGAAAAAACTGCTAAGTATCAAATAACGTACCAACTAAAGCATCTTCCATAATAGTAGCAGTATACAGCTGTTGTTTGAACACCGGCTCATTATCGTTCACATCCACTACTGATATCTCCACGTCCGTAGTGTCCGAGAGGGACGGCACGCCGCCATCACGCGCTGTTACTGTTAGGAGATAGCCTGAAAGGCAAAATATTATAGCTTTAGGATTTTTCTCAAATATTGTATATATTAAGGACCTCTAATAGTTTATAGGGAATAGGGATTTTTTGTTTTAAAATAATATTCTAGGGAGAAACTTAATGAATCGGGATGAAAACCATCCAGGTCATAAACTCTTAATAATTATGAATTCGATATTTTTAATATAATTATGAGTTATAATTACTTAATTACCAGCGCCCCTGGACGCCTGCTGCATTTATGAATTACAATATTATTATAAAATCTCTGAGAAGAAAGATTTTTTCGGGCTTAATTCTCAATCTAAAGGTTTTTTTCGCAAAACTTCACAAATTATAGAGCCGAAAGCCTTCGTCTTCCTAGTCTATACCTTTTGTTGAAAATTATTAATTATTCAAATTGGGGTTTGAGAACACAAATTTTAAAACGATTTATTAAGAACAAAATAGTACGAGTAGAAACACCTTCTAAAATCACTTACCACTCATAGTTTCTCTATCGAGTGGCTTATTTGTTGTAATAGCCCCAGTTTGCGGATTGATATGGAACTCTTGTTCATGGTGAGCGACGGCTTCGTTAGATATTTCTGAACTCAGTGTGTATGTTATTTGTGCGTTTACTCCTACATCGCTGTCGGTTGCTGATACCACTAGGACTGTTGTGCCTACTGGAGCATCTTCGAACACCTAAATATAAGTGAAGAAAAAATCATTTATTTTAATGTTTTAAAAAAAAAATTAAAGCTGCTATCATTTTAATTATATCAAAAAGGAAAAAATATAAATATTAGGATCTCGACTCTTAATTAACTCATTGTAACTCGTATATCCCACGGGTACAATGCCATAAAATAAAAAAATAACCTCTGTCATACATAAATAATTATAACTGTAAGTAACAAGCAAAATTGAACCTCACCGAAGCTGTATAAGGTGCATTTTCGAACACCGGCGCGTAGTTATTAGCATCAGTGATATTTATATGGACCATGGCTGTATCAGACCTTCCTCCTGAATCCGTAGCAGTGACGGTGAGAACATATCGTCTTTCTTGTTTGAAATCCAAAGGCTGAGCAACGGTTATTAGACCGCGGCCATTTTGAGACGTTATCGAGAACCTCCCTCTCGTATTACCTCCTGTTATTTCGTAATGTAATCTGTTGACAAGGTAATGTTTTAAGAATGTAGTATGGTAGGACCTAGCATAGGTCTAATTAAAACGTTTAGGGAAATATGGGATTGAACTGTTTGAAGGGTATAATTGTATTCAATAAACCACTTTAGTCTTTAAATCATTGTTATTACGATTCATCACATTCCCGAAAATATAAAGAGATATTAATTCTATTCTATTATCTAGGATATATATATATATATATATATAGCACATTGGTTAACACTAACTTTAACAGTCCGTTAAAATACTTATGACAACATTCAGTATCTAACAGATTATAATCATACACTCTCTTATTTAAGTCGACGAGTATGTAATGCTTATGTACTATTATTTACCTATCTATCGACCATTTTCCACGAGTGTAGGATTTGCGAGATGAGTATGCGTGAAATGATATTTTAAGAATAAAAGAGGAGGTAAGATGAATAAAAGAAAAGAAGGATTTTTTGTCATAATGACGACACGACGAGACGTGTGGACATTGTTTTATAGAATTTTAAAAGAATAAATAGTCAATATAGTTATAAACGCTTTTATTAGTATCCCCGGATCCTAAAAACTAGGGGTTTACTTTCTGTGGATTTTTTGTATCAATTGTTTAGAGCAATAAAGAATATTAATATTTTTCTAACCTATTATCCTCATCCGCATCCGTCGCAGTCACAGTGACCACCGGTGTTCCAGGGGGTTCGTCTTCTGCTAATTCCACTTCATACTGTGGCGGAGAGAAAACTGGATCGTTGTCATTCACATCTTGTATCACAACCACTACTGAGGCTGTCGCTGATCGAGGTGGTGACCCGTTATCCGTTGCTGTTACCTGAAAATAAATGTTACTAAATAAGTTTTATTGCGCTTTTCTTTCCATAGTTGAAAGAACGTAGAAAGTTTTATACTAAAGTAGACTTTTACAAGATTTTTTATTTATTTATTTATTTATTTATTTATTTATTTATTTATTTATTTATTTATTTATTTATTTATTTATTTATTTATTTATTTATTTATTTATTTATTTATTTATTTATTTATTTATTTATTATTTATTTATTTATTTATTTATTTATTTATTTATTTATTTATTTATTTATTTATTTATTTATTTATTTATTTATTTATTTATTTATTTATTTATTATTTATTTATTTATTTATTTATTTATTTATTTATTTATTTATTTATTTATTTATTTATTTATTTATTTATTTATTTATTTATTTATTTATTTATTTATTTATTTATTTATTTATTTATTTATTTATTTATTTATTTATTTATTTATTTATTTATTTATTTATTTATTTATTTATTTATTTCAGGCAATATTTACATAGGGATCTTAAATATGTAAACAGAGGCCCATATCATATATACCTTAAAACTAACATATATATTAATTATAAAAAACTTAAAAACTATTTAACACGTAGTGCAGACGTGTATTTTGAATTATCAATTTTTGATATTTTTGAAATTCAAATCAAATATCAGAAAGGCAGTTCTGTTGAGAAAATCCGGCGTGAAAATGAAACCGTGGTTTACAGTATTGCGCTAGGCACAGTGAGCAATTGTAAATGCAATATGTCTTGGAGCTTGTAAATTCGTGAATAAATACAAGGTTTACTCTACAATTAGAATGATCTAATATATAGAACACATAACGCCCATGACAAAATTTGACTCAAGCGAAGAGCGAACCAATATACATACGTACGTAATATAATCAGTGAGATAAAAGGTAAGAAAATTAAGTAAAATAATACAAATCACCAAATTGAAGGTAGGTAAATAATTCATACATATTGATATTTATATGAAGTGGGTATTCTAAAAGTATCCTTTATGTTAGAGTATTAAGTTATTACTCTAATGACGCTTAGGATCAATACGCACCGAGTTATACGATATAATCGCAATCATTAAGCTGCCTCGTTAGGGAAATTGGAAATATTTTTTATACGAACGTTTGTGTGGAATATAAATTAAAGGGGTATAACAAGCTTTTGATTTTTTATTACGAGTACGTTGTCTTTATATTTAAAATCATTAATTAATCGATTCAGTGGTATGTCTGTGTTAAAAATCAAGTATTATATTTAGTATAAATAAAAGAAAATGATTGTATTTAATAATAGTGTGTCAATTAACAATAGTAAGTAAATTAATGCGTAGTAAGTTGTACGAATTAAATATGAAGGATGAGAGTTGAAGTTATTGGAATACATAAACTGTTTTCATAATCAACAAAAAAAATGTACATAGCAATAAAAAAATATTGTTCATTATACACAGCACATTGTGTACGTGTGTATGTGTGTGCGTGTGCGTGTGTGTGTGCGTGTGCGTGTGTGTGTGTGTGTTCTTCACGCTGAAACAACTGAATGGATCTTGATAAAATTTAGTACACAGATAAACTATGACGTGAAGTAAGATATAGGCTACTGTTAGACACCTAGGGAAGCACTCGAGCGAAGCAAGGGTAAGGCTGTACTCTCTAGTAAGATATAAATACCTGAAGTTGATATTTTGATTGCACTTCTCGATCTAACTGTGCCGAGGTATAAACCCATCCTGAGCGAGGATCAATCGTGATGGGTAGATCATTATTGCCGTTGTAGTCTTTATCTGCTAGTGTGTATGTCAGTTCCGCGTTGACTCCTTCGTCTGCGTCGTACGCTTGCACCTGTAACGGAAATAATATTTCTTTTTTTTTTGTTTTATCGATATACAGTGAATGATCATAGAATGAGATATGTTCGTTTTTGGTAACGTTTTTAGAAATGACTCTATCATTACTTTAATATTTATGTTTATTCCCGTATACGATAATATTATGATTTTTACAAAAAATAGCTTTTTTATTTAAAAAAGGAGTATTATTTGTATTGTTGGTAATATCATTTATTAGATATAACAAAATTATTTTACCAAATACTCACCCTAACAATACTATAACCGACAGGAACGCTTTCGCTGACCGATTCTTGGAAGAGCGACGTGTAAAATCTGGGCGGGTTATCATTCACGTCCTTTACATTCACTAACAGTTGTGTGGTGTTCGAGCGAGATGGACTGCCACCGTCTGAAGAATCATAAAATAATAAAAAAGATTTACTAGATGATGTTCTCCTGACCGATTCCGGCCACGACGGCCAATCTCATTGAGACTAGCCAACTGCGCAGGAGATATTATAGTGCACAAGTGTACGCGCAGACACAAGTGCACTCTCTATTCCTGTCACTCACATACTCTGGTGGGACGACTGCTCGACACGACCAGTGAGAGTTAAGGCGCAGGACCGACGGCTTGACGTGCTCTCCGAGGCACGGGGGTGATACACCGCCAACTTCCCAACTCCGGGCTATTACTGAGGCTTAGTATACAGAAAGACAGAATAACTAAACTTGGCCCGACCCGGAACTCGAACCCAGGACCTCCGGGTGTGCAGCTGTACATGCTAGCCACTACACCACCGAGGCAGTTAAATTTACTAGAAACAGGTGTATAACATGATCGTCTTAACCAGAATGTAGTCTAGTATAAAGTATAGAGTTGACGTCGAAACCACAAGCATGGTAGCTAACTTACGAGAATAATTATTAAATTGATGATTATTTTATGAAATTCTCATGAGCATAGAAACTAACGTACGAGAATTAAATTAGAATATGATAGCAAATATGTAAAACCAATTTCAAGAAATAGGGAAATAGTAAAACTCTGTAGACATTAATTTATTATACATATTTTCTAATACAAACAAATTGCATCACAGAACAGATTTGCTCATAGTCTTAGAACTGGTTGCAAAGAAACACAGAGAAAAAAAAATATTTTCTAATAAATAATTTCACAACACATTATGAAAATGTATTATAATAAAGAATAAAGAAAAAATATATTATAGAAACCTGATAAGAAACCTAACAATTTGTTATTTAAATAGGAAGTGATCCTGGGTAGATACCTATAGATAGAGATCCTACTGCACTTAAAGGTATAGCAGCAAAGCCCCAGGCATGTAAAAGTGTGAAGTAATAAATATTCATTCAATTTCTTATATCCTAGGCTCTAGCTCGTAGTTCAGTTACTAACGCACTACTTGTATCATGTGTTAGTACCGTGTGAAGCGTTGCTTATAAATAATGTAGTTCTCACACTAAATTATTTATGAGCAGGATGGACTCAAGAGTCACTGTGAATGGAAGTGTAAGCACTTGTGTAGTTATAAAATACGACTTTGTCGATTTTAGCGTAGCGCAGTGACGTTTAAAAGTATCGAAATGCAACGCATAAATGCTATATAACAAATTTTCATATACGTTTTACTTCTTATTTTTCTTTATCTGATATATATATATATATATATATATATATATATATGGTCATACTACAATAATATTATAAAGTGATCGAAAACAAGTCAATATGTCATTTTTATTTACTATGGAAGGGATAAGAGTGTATAAACGAATATTTAAACGTTTTATATATTTATATATGTATGTATATATTATTAGTTCTATACAAGATTTTTACATGCGCAAGTAAATAAAATCAATTAAAAAACGTTTCACAGGTGACATGCAAGCTACCACCGGGCACTACCATATACCACTACCTTACGGAATGCAAAATTCTGCTTAGGCGAAACGGCAAAAACTTAACAGTTGTTCTTTAGATTTTCCATATATTTACTGGTAGGTTTACAAAAAAGGGAACCAACATACGTAGCAATCTACTGCCACGTCCAATTAATCGTTTCATCGTTTCTAATCGTTTATATAGATAAAGTATAAAATATATACATAAATTAATATCAATTAAATTAGTAATTTTAAAGTATTTGCATAATTTATACATAATGTATAATTTAAATAAATAATTTTAGGCGTGGTTATCAAAATAAGTTATTTATGATCGACTCCAAAAGACAGGAGTTACTCAATTCGTCAATATGTTTTTTGTTGGTATGCAGCTACCTGCTACGCCAATTGTGAATTGATTTTGATAATTCTTTTTAAAAAATATATATGTATAGACTCTTAAGGTAGAGTATTTATTCCCATGTAAATTTAAAAATAAATGATCATTACTTAATAGGTTATGAGTTAAATAATTCATTATTTTAGAGTGATTTTGAAGTCAGTGTACCTTATTTGTTAGAGTATTATAAAACACAATATTTTTTTATATAAAATCGAAGTATAAAAAAGTTTAGCATTCTATTACGAACAACTAACTCTAATACAACATACCTTGAGCTCTTATCACCAGTCGGTAACTTCGCACTTGTTCATAGTCAAGAGGCTTTACCAATGAAACGTCTCCACTTAGACTGTCTATTGAAAACTGCATTTGAGTGTTTCCACCGATGATTGCATACCGAATAGCTGCATTCGCACCGACATCTGCATCTGTTGCTCTATGAAAATGACAAACGCTTAAATAAATTTTTAGATCAAAATTAATCAAAATTTATGTATAATTCCTTAATTATGTACAAAAATCAAATATAAAACGGGTAAGGTAAGACGCACAATGAAAGAATTTACCGACTAAAGTTTACGAGTACTTTATATTATCAACTAACTTGCTTCCCAATACAAACTTTCATCCACATTTTTAGTCCCTTAAGAGATGATTTCCGTTATAAAAGGTACCCTATGTCCTTCCCAGGGTCTCAAACTATCTTCTTACCAAATTTCATCTAAAACTGTTCAGTAGATCCAGAGATTTCCCCTACAACGTCACAAACTCACAAACTTTATCTCTTTATAATATTAATATAGATAAACATTAAAATGACTGTATAAAACAAGGCATTTCTCTGAAACAGATATAATATTAAGTTAAAGTACTTTACTTCAAAAATATCAAGACACGATCACGTTGAATGGTATAGAAATTGCACGCGATATTTCTATTAGCGAAATTGGTTGCCTGTCATACTCTAAAGCAACTACTGTCGTAACTTTAAAGTGATCGTCCCGACACGGACAGTCAGCTATACTTAAATAGATTTTATACCTATTTAGACGAGCTGAAGGCTGTATAATTGGTGAGAATAACTCAGTTTATGCTAAGTCTGTAAATGTGATTTAAAATAGAGTAATTTGTAACGATTTATATATATCTACTTAGCTTCGTTAACTTCTATGCTACCTTTGGAGCTATTCTCATAGTTGGGGAAATGCTTAGTTAATGTCAGACAGTATATTGTTAGCATTAATGCTTCTAATATATTAATAACTAGCGACTTACCCTCGCTCCGCTCGGGTTCGTCCCTAGCTTGATTCCCCATACAAACTTTCATCCCCATTTTCGCCCCCTTAAGGGATGATTTCCGGAATTAAAAGTATCCTACGCCCTTTCCGGGGTCTCAAACTATGTTCTTACCAAGTTTTATCTAAATCGGTTCAGTAGAACCAGAGATTACCCGCTACAACGTCACAAACTCACAAACATTACCCCTTCATAATATTATAAGTAAATACATAATAAATGTATTTCTTCAATTAAAATAATATTGCAAAATGAAATTGGTTTTAATTCTTAAAAAAAGAAACTTTAACTCTTAGAAGAAGGTAATATATGCTATGATGCAGTTAACTGCAAGTATTTTTCTAAGAATTTGTATTTGCGAATAAAACTATTCAAAGTGAATTTCTACTACATATTTTACTTTACACATATCGGAAACGCAATATCCATAAACAACAATTTATTCCAGACCCATAAATTCGAAAAAGCAGACGGCGCTGTAACGTTTAAAAAGATGCGAAGAAATCGAGCAACATGTCTCTTGTGCTTTGTAGATTTTAATATAATGCAACTCGGATCAAATTTGTTTTTTTAATAAAAGATGCAGCAGATATACTTCCACATTTGTTAGTTTCAAGTCCAGTTTTAATGGTTTTGTAAACTATGGGGTAAGGGTGTGTTCAAACTTGTTAGACATGGGTGCTAAAATTGTATTTGAGTATTGATATATATTTAAAAAATTATAATTCATTTTGTTTTGGTTTTTCCGCTACCACTTAAGGGACTGACAAAAAAAATTATTCTATTTTCATTCTAAAAGCTGCATTATATTTGCGCGCTTTCTATTAGTATCTTAGGTGTAATGCGTTTAAAAAAACTAATTGTAAGCATTTCAATTTCCTATTCTTATTGATAGTACATCTCTTATTAATAAAAAATTAAAAATAAATACATATAAAAAAGTAGCAATGCTGAATCAAGTCCAAAGTCCAAATTGACTTAATGAATCTTTTCATAGTCTCTGTATGTACGATAATTTCACTGCTATCAAACGACGTTGAGATTGATTAGTCTCTTGTTTACTTTATGATACAACACAACATGTTAGTTAAGGTAGTAATTGTCCTCTAAATGCTTTAACCGAGCTTGCTCTAGTTCCGCTTTTATCATTTATGTCGCTATGTTAGCGATTTAAATTTTATTCAAAATTCTATTGAAATCAAAATACTAAGTAATTTCTTTGATATATTTTCAAATACATCAATTCAGATGAAATATTTACAAATACTTTTGAATCGTTTTTTTTTAATACAAACTGCACAGTTATACCTAATAATACACTGATATATAAATATGTAGAAAACTTACTTAATCCTGGCAATGACAGGGTTGTCGCTGACGCTAATATCTTCATCCACATTCACGGTGTAAGTTTTCTCACTAAATTGTGGGTAGTTGTCATTGTCATCCAAAATGTTAACATGGATAGTTGCGCTAAAACAAAATTTTTATTAAGAAATTTATTCATATTATTATTTAGTATTAATAAAAGGGCAACAATATCCCACTCAATTAAGAAGATTTTTTATTGGAATTACAATTAATATACTTTTTACATAAACATACTTTTTACATAAACATTAGAAACCTATAAAACCATTATTATTTAATAACCGGAAAAAAACCTTAATTTAATACCGGAACACGTTTACTGTCAAAAAACTATAAAACCGTTTCTCATGATATACAAAAAGAAGGAAAAACTTTTCAGTCACGAAATAACTTAGACAAAAAAAAAATACCAACCTGCTTGACAATCTATCGGATAACGGACTCGCTTGATCCGTAGCCTTCACTATAACTGTGTATCTCAAAACTTTTTCTCTATCCAGCGTTGAACGCGTCAGTAATGCGCCACTTCTACCGTCCACCCTAAATACGTCTTGAGCGTCTGCTTCTATACCTGAATCTATAGATTCGTTAAAGTCTTCCGGATTTAATGTTTCCGCTTTTACTGAATCAATAAAATATTCAACCTGAAAGAAATTGTATTTCATTTAAACCTTATAAAATCATATTGGAAAAAACCAGGAGTTACCAATTCACAATATATGATTTATTCTTATTTTTATAGTGCAACTTCAGTACAAGTTGTTTCGTAATGTTGAATAGTATATTCTACACTTGGATTACGTAAAATAACAGCAATGAAATACAAAATTACTAGAGCGTCGAAATGAATGAAATAAAATTAAACTCAAAACTCAGGACACTTTGCTAAAGGCCTTCCTAACAACCTGTACAATGTACAAGTAAAAAAAATATATTTTATTTATATAAACTTTCTTCTCCTAGATGATTCATTAATGAATGAATTGATTGAAGATCAAACCTCGAGGGCTGAAATTTTGTCATCCTTAAAAGTGAAAAGTGAAAAAGGTGGTATTTGTATAAAATATTTTACCTTTACATATAATAAAACAGTAACTTAGCGAAATCGATGTACGCGTTTCGCGCAAAAAGTACTGAACCGATTTTAATTAAATTTTGTATAGTAATAACTTATTACTCGATTCAACATTTAGGATACGTTTTACCACAGGAAAACACAATAATTGGTTCTGTCGAGTCATTCTTAGAAATTTACATGTCTAACGCTGGCTAAACCTTAAGAGATACATGAAAACAATGTACTAGAAAATTGTAGGAAAATTGTAGTTAATATAAGGCCTACAGGAAAATCTACATAACATAAGTATTTCTCATAAATTACACTCGCAATAACTATTCATACCTATTGAAAAGGTACCTACGGACACACCCGAGCGAAGCGAGGGCAAGTCACTAGTACTAAATAAAGGAAACAGTTAGTTCATTAGCATTATATTAAAAGAGTCTCTACAAATCGATTCAATTTATCTAAATTACAATATATAAACCAGTATACAACATTCATTCCCTTTAGCGTACACCATACCTAATAAGATAGCGTATTTTATGGGAGAGCGATTATCTGTAACAATCAGGCGTTAAGTCATCGACCCTGAAGAATCTCGGGAAACTGATATATAAAATATTAGCAATAATAATATAGTCGTGAATATCAAAGTGGTTCAGATGAAATGTCTTTATTATTTCAAGTTTATGGTAATTATTTCGCGATAACAAGCCAGAAACACTACTTGTCAAACCAGTTGATGATGGTGCTTGTACACTGACGCCCATAATTTATTACGCTGTTGTAAAACAATTAATAGCACAGTTTTCTAGTAATTTAACGCGGAGGCATTTTTATTGCACTTCTATCTTGTTAATAATACTTTCTTTAAGTTTTCTTTATGGGTCAATCTAGATAGATAAATAAAATTGAAGCGCCTGTAATGTCAAAATAACAGCTTTTTACTAAATGCCTATGAAATTAGATACGGTACTTATATTTTATTTTTTATCAAACACAAATTTTAAATTTTTTGATTATCTGTTATTTCCTGTAAATCTCCGAAACGGCTGGACTGATTTTGACGGGATTTTCACTGGCAGATAGCTGATGTTATAAGAAGTAACTTAGGCTACTTTTATTTTAGATAATGAATTAGGGTTCCGCTCAAAAAAAAACATACGAACGCGGCCCAACGATTTCTTGTATCACATTAGAAAATAGAATAATTTTAAAATTAAATTATTAATATTATAATTTTGACTGTCATTTTTATGTTATTAATAGGACTTAAAAGTTAATACACAAAATAAGTAACCTTACCTCAGCGTTCTTCCCTATATCCTGATCCGTTGCTTTAAGAGTTAAAACTGTTGTACCAGGGCTTGCGCCTTCTCTAACAGACGCCTCATATTGTTGCATTTCAAAAATAGGAGCGTGATCATTGCAGTCCAACACGTTGATCTAAATATTAATACAAATATATTTTTATTTAGTTTTTCATGCCGTTTATATACTATTTAAGTTCTTAAATAAGATTTTCGCAAGTTAATTTGCATAAGTACAAATTTTACACTACACGTTAAGGTAGATCTAATCCATTGGTTCAATTACATACTTAAAATGTCTGTTCCATCTTGTTGTTTACATATAATACAGTATGAAGTTATTATAAGACCCTTATTACCTGAAGCGTTGTGGTACCGCTTCTCGGTGGGAACGTATCATCCTGAGCGACAACTCTGAAGTAATGCACGTCGAGCCTCTCTCTATCTAAGCGAGCTTGAGTTGTGATTACACCAGTCCTTGTGTCCACAGCGAACATACCAGCTGATCTAGAGTCTAGAAGACTCGACATGGAGTATGTGACTGGACTATTTTCTGGATCGCTGTTAAAAATGATGTGAAATAAGCGAATAAGTAAAACAAACGGCATTTTTATTCATATGTATACTAAAAATATAACACTTTCACAGCAAAATAATCCTTTTAATTATGGATGGACGTGATCCTGAATTTAACATCCCACTCTACGTTTTAAGCTTTATATACAAAGTTGGTTAGAAACAATGTTACTCTAGAAAAATAAATAAATAAATATAAATAAATTAATAAACATAAACATAACAATAAACATACAATTACAAGATTACTTCATCAGAAAAATATAGATACGGCTATAAATTACGTGCAGGAATAATTCAATAGCATGATAAGCAACAAAAAGCTTTGCATTTTACTCGCTTAAATGCCCCGCTTTATATTTAAAAACACGTTACAATGACATTAAGTGCACAGAAAACTGCAAATACAAGTTCCTGCACCACCGCATCTAATTATATGGGCGGCGGCGCAACAACTCCGCAAAAGGAAAATCCAGTCGCACGGAGTTAAACCCAGGAAATTGACTAAATTGTCCGATCTTGTCTAGTTATTAAAGGTGTTACATGCCATTACATGAAACAAATACAATTTTACAGTATCGTAGATATTAAGATAACAATGATTTGAATTCATATCTCTAACTGAATACGATAGAGATTTTGTTTGTTTAATTTTAAGTTTTCGATCATTACACTTCGTTTAGTTTGACCTGACCCGGTCAATGTAATAGAATCTTGCAAGTTAAAGACCCACTTCCCAGTGTCCGATTGAGCTGAAATTTGGCACACACGTTTGGTTCTCGTGACTGCACGATTACCTAAATGCCGGCATTTTTAATCTTATATAGTGGACGTTACAAAATGGCCATTTATCATTTCCATAGTCACCCTTATCATATGGGGCATCAAATGGGAAAGGGCTTGATGAGTGAAACACAATAAGCAAAGTGACATCATTGTAAAACCATTAAGTCGGACTCCCAAAGTTATTTTCTTCTTTTTAGAGCATTTACATAGAAGCTGGTTTTTTAAAATGTTTTTTTTTTTACAATTATTTTATTTTTTATATTAATTAAGTTCACATAAAATTAATTTATACATATGTAGGTATATATTCAAACAAGAATTAGGTACATAAATCATCTTATATTTTACATCATCAAGCCAACGTTAGTTACGAGTATGTTTTCTAAAGTATACTAGCATGTGTAGGTACTTTATGGAATCTCATAGCTATTTAAAAGTTTATAGTAAGAACAGCATTCTTAGTTCATCTTTAGGTTGGTTTGAATTATTTTGAAGTAAAGGAATCTTAAACTAGTAGCTTTTGCCTAATTTGAATGAGTTGTACTCGTATCTATAATTTAAGTATTTATCCCTTATTAAGTCATAGTAATTTTAAATACGTAAGTCTTTCAATTTGATTTACACACATCATTTTTAATAATTTACTAATGAAGATATATTACATACATGAAAAGAATCGTTATTTTGTAAGATAAAAACTTTTTAACAAAAAAATAAAAACCGACTTCAAACAAAAGCACTAAAAAGTGAAAAATAACTGATTGGTAGTTTTCATTTACTATACATACCTAATCAAATATTTTCGAAGTCGGTGTGCTTTGCTTTGTATGGGCTGGCATCGATTTCGAAAATATTTGATTAGGTATGTATTTAATAGGTAGGCTTTAATTACTTAGCCAAAGCACACCGACTTCGAAAATATTTGATTAGGTATGTATAGTAAATGAAAACTACCAATCAGTTATTTTTCACTTTTTAGTGCTTTTGTTTGAAGTCGGTTTTTATTTTTTTGTTAAAAAGTTTTTATTTTTCCCTTTTTAGTGTAGACAGTAGTAGC
Source organism: Brenthis daphne (assembly GCA_947093115.1). Lineage (NCBI taxonomy): Eukaryota > Metazoa > Arthropoda > Insecta > Lepidoptera > Nymphalidae > Brenthis > Brenthis daphne. The sequence continues at coordinate 25,723,484 of OX352477.1, read as the reverse complement.
AAAGTAAGGATTCTAACGTGTTAGGCTTGTCAAATCAAACAAAATAAGCCCAAACTCAAAGTATCTACTATTAGCCGTTAAAGAGTTCCACCTATCCACCTTCTGGCCATCAGATCAGGTCAACAACACCGAACCACTGTACTATCAACGAAAATAGAAATACTTGCAAAGTTTCAAGTCAATATGACAATTAGAAGTAGGTTAAATTCATTATCCCATCAAAAACATTCTGTAAAAAAATTGCAAGTCTCGCAACGCATTTCTTCTACCGCAAAAAGCTATGAGATGTAATGTAAAACCAAGTCGGTTAATTTATTCATTACCTATCTATGGAAGCATCTATCCGACAACTTTGTCATAAATCGTTACCGAATTAGTTAAGTTACAACATTTTATAGTGACCGTATTAATATTAGATATATTTATTTCTTTAATTAATAGAATGACTTGGCCATCGCACGGAAACATAATCACATATGACTCTACTACTTTAAATACTCCTAATTAAACCTATCATGACCAAGGTGGACGGACGACTTGGTAAAAGTCGCTGGAGCCCACTGGATGCGGATGGCACAAGACTGGTTGTCGTGGAACTTTTCGGGGGAGGCCTATGTCCAGCTGTGGACGTGTTTGGGCTGAGATGAACTGAACATAGCACTAGCGGGTCAAATTTATGCATACACTAACATAAATAATGCACTCAGAACGCTAATTTTAGGTAAATTTTGTTATTTGTAGATTCTATTATCATGTGCGATAGCCAAGTCATTCTATTAATTAAAGAAATAAATATATCTAATATTAATACGGTCACTATAAAATGTTGTAACTTAACTAATTCGGTAACGATTTATGACAAAGTTGTCGGATAGATGCTTCCATAGATAGGTAATGAATAAATTAACCGACTTGGTTTTACATTACATCTCATAGCTTTTTGCGGTAGAAGAAATGCGTTGCGAGACTTGCAATTTTTTTACAGAATGTTTTTGATGGGATCTCATTTCTTTTTGTAAATATTTCTTCTTTTTCTCTTTTCTTGTACTATATCTTGTGTGTCAGCTAAGGACTTTTAAAAGCCTACTCCTTGTCTCTGTGGGCTTTTTTTCAGAGGCTTTGATATAGGTAACAAATTTTGACAAACTCTGGATGATAAAAAGTCTAAGTCTATTGTATTGGGAAATTACGGACTCCTGGACTTTAATACTACTATCTTATGCATTAAGTATAAATATGTATAGTTAATTTAACGAATATTTTAATTTCATTGTTGACCCTAAATAACCTACCCGATACTGATATTCGACTTACATAAGTTTAATAAGACGTGTAGATTTATGTGTCGATCTGCAGCATTGTAGTTAAATCCCGAAAGTTGTATTCCATTCCATTTTAAAAGTAATTTTCGAAGAGATTAATATTTCATGACCTCTATAGTCCATGTTCTAATAGGTGGGTACAATTACGAGCAATGAGATGTTGACAAGGTTTTCTAATTCATATCAACATCATACTTTGTAAAAGAAAATGTACGAGCTTTGTTTCAAAATTAAGTAATCGTCAAGTTGTTTCTTAATTAGGTATATATTTTAATCAATTCATTATAAATAACAGTAATCGAATATTAGTAGGTATAAACTATACACGCTTCACATTACATTTATGTACCCATTTGTATGTGTATAAAAATGTATACAGCTACTAAAAAACGCTTAAAATATTATTTTCGCATTTAAAAAATACTTTTCTAATACATATAATTGCAAATATAAACATTAATAAATAGACATCGAAATTAGGTTAGTAATTACGAGGGAAGGGAACATAGGATCGGACGTACAAACATACATACCTACAGGTAAAACACTAACCTAACCCCCTTTTACAGTGCAACTATTGTATAATTAATTTACCATTAATTATAAATTTCATAAGAAATAGTTAATTATAAATTTCATAAGAATATATGAATGAGGTGAAAAAATAAAAGTAAGATATCGGGAAATGAAAAAATAATATTTAATTTAAATAATGGAAGGAAAAAATAGTGTAAATTTAATTAAAATATTTTATTATTTTTAAACAAAATTTATTTTTGACATAACGGCACAAATTAAGGCAAGCTATGATGAAGTTTATTTATGTCAAAATATTTATATTATGTGCTATTTTATTATGACCTATTATTTAAAAAAATACCTAAGCCTTCTAGCGTTCCTTGACGTCGTTGAAGTGGAGAAATTGACTAACAAATTAAATACTTAGTGATGACAAACGGAACTCTGAGAAAGATATATTTTAAGTTGGATATTTAAGTTAATAAAATAATATATGAGTTATTCCTGTGTTTTTTTTTTTTGACTAAACTAAATATTGATAAATACATATTGTATGTATTAGTCAAGTAGAAGTCGAACTAACGCTTCGAGGGCTCAGTACTTTTTTTTTTATAGTTGGGAAATCCTATTACGGATACCACCCGACTTCCCCCGGGCGACTCTCGCTACGGAACACACGAGTGTTCGATTACTTGTATATTTTTTTTATATTTAAGATCTTTTATACATATAAGTTTTAATTTATATATTAAATATATTATTTCTTAAAACTATTTACAATATTGATAATTACATTTTAGTCGTCGCTAACACTTACAGTATATCCACTATTTACCCAGCTATACATTTGGGTAGTTTAAGTGACGAAAAATGATATGTACGAACTGCAAAAATAACTTTGTAATCCCATATATCGCATATCTATTTGTATAGGAATACAAAGTTACTTATGCAGTTTGTATATCTCGAAAACAGGATTGAAATTGCGTGATGTTTGAGTTTTTCCTTCCGTTATAGGCTAAACACTAATTGCGTTCAAAATTTGAAGCTCCTATGTCTGCTAGAAGTACCTTAGAATTTTGATGATCGGTGAGTGAGTGAGTGAGTGTGTGAGTGACGATATTAACGAATTTTGATCTGCAACAGTTCTTAAAGTACAGGTTCAAATTGAATGTAATTTGGAAATATGCCTAGTTTTATTATGTTCTTTTAGTCACTGAAAATTCAGGCTTCTAGCTTTATCCATAACGAAGTTATGGGGGGGTGGAAAATGCTCTGAATCGCTTCGAGAAAAGGATGGTACTGTCGTGCCCTTTTTTGCTCGACTTGGCGGGGGCACTCCGTGCCCCCCGATTAGTTGTTTTTCCACCCTTAGGGGTGGTATTTTTTTTTGAAATTTAAATGGGACCAATCTGGAAGTATACCCTTTCAAACAAAACAAAAATTGTCCAAATCGGTTAATAAATGACGGAGTTCTGAGGTAACAAACATAAAAAAAAAAAAACATACAGTCGAATTGAGAACCTCCTCCTTTTTGAAGTCGGTTGAAAATATAGTTACAGACAGAACATGCCAGTAACTTCTCGAGGCAACTCCGCAGTAATTGAGGTATTTTAGCTTTATAGCCCCCGCCATTGTTATCCGTCACGATTACATTGTTTCCGGACCGCATAAAATAGATGAGATCATAAAAGCTCAACGAGCCAGCTTAAAGTCAATTAAAGCAAAGCAGATGGTTTACGGCCGGGGTGTTACTTCCGTGGCATTCATGACTCATTGATTAGTATAATTTGGATTAAAGACTGGAACGGTATTAGGCGGGGCTTGCGGTGTAATGCATCAGTTAAACCACATCGCGTCTATACGACATAATAGAACATTTAACTCTAAATATAGAAATTAAAACTTACCGAGCTCGTACGGTTGTAACTATTACTCCTGGCGGTTGCTCTTCAGCCACAGATGCTACATACAAAGCTTGCTCGAAGTAAGGAGATTGATTTCGTAATTCGCGTTTAACGCGTTTCGCTATATCAGTGTCGTTGAGTTCTTGATGATGATACACTATTTTCAACCTATGATCTGAGTCCACAATGTTAGTCCGTTCACAATTAAACGTAAAGAGTATAGACACTTTCCACATCGGCTCTAGAATACACACATCATTGCTAGCCACTAAATCACCTTGACTGTTCTCAATAACAAAACGCGGATCACTTACATCTAAGAATTGAACTCTACATTTTTTTTGAACAGTTCTAGGCAGGAATGCGGTTAAAGAATTTACGAATTGAGATCTTTTTAAGCAAATGCCGTTCCACCGGTCTGTTGTTGGTATAGCAAAACTAGCGTACGTTTCTGAAATCCATTGTTTTGCTTCAGCTATTTTTACGTCTATTGCCATATCAAATGGCACTAATGGAGATCGCTTTATTCTACTTTTATTTGTATCTACATAATCCTCGAACATTGCGTTTGACCATGGATAAGCCGTTGACAATACGCTATACTGACTAGAACCCAACTCATTCTCTTCTAATAATCTCCAATCTATACTTTCTGAATAACTAATTTCTCTTTTATCTCTAGGGTGGTCATCCTCATACTGAAGAGCGGCATCGCTTTGATCGTAAACACGGTCAAAATCAATATCGTATAAATCAGCATGTCGCCGACTACAATCTTCTCCGGCCACTAAAACTCTGATTGGTAGACTGTAGTAGTCAATATCTCGAATTCGTTCAGACGTAGAGTCTACGTAGAAAGTAAATAAATTTGGGTAGAGGACGCCATCACATCTTAGTTTCTTTCTTAATGTGACGAGACCAGACGTTCTGTTAACTCGAAGAATGTGATGAACAAAGTTAGCAGTTCTGTGAACGTCGATAGTGTAAGTCCGTTCAGAGCCCAGTTTGTATACAGCTGCGTCTAAAACGACGTGGCCTGGTGGTGCGGTGTCAGGGACGATGATAAGGTAAGCGTGCACGGTCGAGAGCGCTAGAGCGGCGAGAGCCGCTAGCGCCCACCGCGCCATTCTGCTCACTATTCACCTACAACAACGCCGCCTCGTCCGCCATAGACTTCGGTTGCCCATCTGTAAATAAAAAAGAAGACCTAAATAAGTTTGAACATTATTTTTTCTTAAATAATGCAATGCAAATATCGTCATTCAGTTTAAGATTTAAACAGATCAGTTTGTCAAACGCAATATTTGTGTGTGTGTGTGTGTGTGTGCAATACATCTTTAGACTTTAGAGTGCCGACTCTAAAATTTATATTTAACTCAAATAAATAGATTTAAAGTTTAAAAAATTTCTGACATTTGCTGTAGAGTAATAAAATGGTAAGCATTAATTGGTATCTACATGAAACAGTCAATTTATATGCGGCATGCACAGATAAATACTAACAGCAATATCAGAGTTTATGTAGGATAATAAATGTCTGTCAGAGAGTTAAAGAAACTCTAGATTACTTTGAAATAATGTTTACCATAATATTCTTTAATTTTATATTCATATAAGACATATATATTTAATTAATATATTGTAGGCATGAACGAATTAACCACTGGACCAGACATATAAGCGGACGTACCTTTAACGGTCATGTCAGTAACCAGGGAATTTTAGCCTAGGTCGTTTGTTTTTTGTGTCAGTCTCAAGCACTTACTTGTTAATAAAACATCTCCCAAAAATGACTAAATGTTCTGTTAAATGGTGTAAAAACTATAACGGCGGAAGCAGCACTATTTCTTTTCACTTGTAAATACAATATTTTATTACATTTATTGTTATTTATCACAAAATTAAATTAAATGTAAAATAAAATGTCATATTATCCAACTACGTTAAATATAGTCGATATTTCTATGTATTGTTGAAATCTGACAACCATCATAAAATTGCTGGATTATAACATTCAGAACAAATGACAAAACTGTCGAGTGAGTCCATTTGACATCAACTAGTGCTTGACAATGTCGAAAAATATATCGATATTTGACGAAATAACTGAAAGAATTGTGTTATTTGTACAGTACAATAACATAAAATACTTTTATCACAGTATCCTACAATCTGATGACAATAAATTTATAAAAATATTTTCTAAATTAAATAAAAATATAAATGCAAAAATTATAATTAGTATGTGTACTTAATTTTTTATTTTATTTTATACCACATTTATATACTTTGGAATATTATTCCATTGTAATAATAATAAAGATCATTTTATTTCAACACATAAATGACACAAAATCAAACAATAATGTTTTAGCACTAAACTTCTGGTTGGCGATTTGTAATAAGACACTTTACCACTTGCACTAATTATTTTACTTTCACGATCCAACACTCACTTTAATTTGCAATCACTTTTTCTTTTTCCTAATTTCACAAATGTTTATTAAGAACTGAGCAATATTAGGACAGTGTCACATTTTTATAACTACCCGAGACAATCAATTGCCAATTAAAATAGTTCAATAACAGAATCAACAAAATCACTTTACTTAATTAAATTAGCTTAATAATTTTTTAATCTTTACAAAATAATATTTATTATATATTAATGGAATATACACCCGATATTCATTTGTTTATTAACATTATTATAGGCCAACAGAATGTTGCCATCAATGCCATCGTATTTATATAAATCAAATTAAAAAAATATTATTATTTGACACATTAATATTGCCTCTTTAATTCATTTATTTTAATTTATTATAGTAAATACAGATATTTTAAATTAAAAGATGTAAAATATGATGACTATGCCTACAAATGTCTAAATGTCATTCATTGGTTCATCGATATATGTATTTTGTTGAATACGTTCAAGCACTAGAAATATTGTATTATGTATCAGTGTTTATAATAATGTAATAAAATCTTTGTGTGCGTTATGCGTCACTTGGTTGAACTAGTTTTCATACATTTGTATTTTATGTCAGGTCCAGTCTATAATTCGTCCATGATTGTAGGATTTACATTTAAATAAAATGAAAATTTTCTATTAATGCAAGCTCATAGTGCCTATTAATATGGAAAAAAATAATAATCTGAAATATCAGTGTTTTTAAACAAGTAAACAGCTTAAATAAACAGGCTAATCTGAGATCAAAACGCCAGCCAAAACATTATCCTTTAATCCCTTGCACAATTATTATTGGTGTTTATAGGAATCGGGAGTTTTCGGCAAAATTCAGCCATTTCAGCAGGAATCGGCTAAGGTCTAAGATTAATGGGGCAATTAATGGAAGTGCGTGGCAATTTCCTTTTACACTGTATTTATCTGATAGCTATAGAACGATTTTTCTGTCGTTAAATTGCTGTATGAAAAACACATAGATTTATAGCTTTAACAATTAGCCACACGTAGTTATAGGTATTTGTGGTTTTATTAGTATACTTAAGTATATATTTTATAATATTAATTAAATATTTAATTTGTCTAACTTAAAAAATCTGCGTTTAACAACAATAATAATTACTCTCCACGTAGTGACTAAATGACTTAATTATGTGTATATTTTAAAAAAACAGTATAAAGCATCAGACTAACGTAGTAATGACATTAATATTCGATTTTTTATCACGAATAAGTGAAAGTAAAAGATTATTAATAAGTAATATATATATAAAACTATAAGATTGATCTATTTGATGCAGACATAAAAATTTCACGCAAAATAGATCGGGAGTGCTTTAGCACATAACACAATAGCAGCAAATGATAGAGCCAAAAGAGATAACAGTAACAATTTGTCGAATAAAATGCTCGGAATAGTATTTACTGGGGCTTGTGGGGGAGTAAAATGTCAACAATTTCACAAAACGTCTGGATACGAAAACATTAACCGTAGTTGAACGTACCTGTTTTCTTTATTTGTTATAAAATGGTCCTTCACGAGATTTGTTGGTTTTATCATATTTAAAAATATTCAAATCACATATATTAAATAGAAAAAAAAGAAATAAATTTTATTACTATAAATGATTATTTGTATAACTGTATTTTTTGTAATATATCATTTTGTTATTGCTTAAACTATCAAAAATCCTATCTTAAAGCTTTAAAATTTTTCCAAATGCCTCATAGTCAAAACATTGGAATTCCAATAAGCACGTACATTTGCCTAGAATATTAATGTTCTAAATAGGAGTATGTATTACGTACTACTATTGCTAATAATCAAATGTTAGTGGGCGGGATACAATCATATTCAAAGCTTTAATTTGTTTAGTTGAATGCTTTATATAGTAATATCTAACCGTTTTCATTTAGTATTCAATTACTTAAATGATGAAGTAACTATAAATAGAAGCTTAATTTCTTGGTAAATGTCAAATGCAGAGCATGTATAAGAAGATCTGTCTGTGAAGATGATCGTTTTGATTTCCTACGAGTAGATGTTTATTTTTAGTTAATTAAAATTTTAATCTTTAGTTGCTCTTCTTTCTTAGGTCTTTTATCCTAAAAAGATAAATTATCAATTGTACATATTATGTACTAGACATATTAGACATATTATCTACTAAAAAACACTGATAGAGATCTATTAGTTCCCACGGGAACCATTCATTTTTCCGGGATGAAAAGTAACCTGTTGTTTGACTGACAATATAAGGTATCAGAATGTTAAATTTTACTAAATTAGGTTCATAAGTTGTTGTGTACTAAGCTGTATAAGTTATTATAGTTTTTTAACTATCCCACGGAAACTATTTAATTTTCCGGGATAAAAAGTATTTAAGATGTTGCCCGGGGACATAAGATACCACCATGCAAAACTTCATTTAAATCGGTCCAATAGATTCGGAGATTAGCCTGTACAAACAGACAGACAGAGAAGCAAAAAATTTGAAAAAAATCTAGATTTGTTCTATTTGTCTTCTTACATCCCCCTGACTCGGTTTTTAGCATTTTTTTGCTATGTACAGACATTCGACCTCTATAGTTTTACTACAGTATAGATATTATTGACAAAATCTTATTTACTTATTATTCGTTTATGATTTATATTTAACAAATACATATATTCGTTTTCATCATTTTATATTTTAGCTCACTCGTTCCCAATGAAATGGGATAAATCCATCCAAAATTGATGTTTCCCTATCGCTAATGGTGCTATCTATTAAGCGTGTTCGGAATTGCCGATTCAATTTCTATCCCCGCCCTAAGTCGGCCATTTGATATGTACTTATTCGTTGGAAGATCGCTACATTCAACGCTAAAATAACTCTTTATGGTTTGCGAAAGTAAACTCTTATAATACTTTTAAAAATCTTCGTCTTTAACATAAAGCTTTCAAGTGCAATGCTACCAAGCTGGTCGTGACTTCGATTTCCGCATGGGAAGAAATTTTATTTGATGATATATTTGTTTTTGCTGCACTCATGATTTTTCTCTTATAGAAAAGTACTCGATTAAATAGTATAATTAATAATAGGTTAATATAATAGGAATAGTACAGCAGGTGATCTACACGCTTATTTTCAAGTATTTATATTTTTTCAAGTGTAATATTTAAAAAAATCTCTTCACCAACGAAAGCTATTATGTAAATTAGTTCGGTGGTTATCAAACTAACAAAAAAGGCGCAAACTACTGCTTTATAATATGATAAGGGTCAGACTTATCTATGATTAACAGTTGCCTGGAGCGAAGATAATTTTCATATAAAATGTAGCCTTTTGGGAATTATAACATTTCTCATAAAATATTTATATATAACTGTTATATTATATATCGCATCAGATATATTACCTATGTATAATATCAGGTGAGTTAATAAGGAATTTAACACATTCAATGCACCCTTCAAGTGAATGTTTCTACCAAGTATTATTTCAGATAATGGCATCCAATATCATCTCATCAGCTATTTTCAAACAGGGTGCAGAGTGATATTCTTTATGTTTAGCCCATGAAAACATAAAAAGTAGAAAAATACAACAATAAAATTATCATAATATGTATTCAGCCCTTTTTAACGTCCCACTGCTGGGCACGGGCCTCCCTTCAATATGAGGGGGATCAGGCTATAGTCCACCACGCTGGCCAAGTGCGGATTGGCGGACTTCACATGTCTTTCGAAAACTTGCTAAGTTCTCTCAGACATGCAGGTTTCCTCGCGATGTTTTCCTTCGCCGCAAGGAAAGTGGTAATCATGTTAGAAATGATCCGCACATGAAAATATAAGAGATGCGAGACCCGGGATTTGAACCCGCTTCACTCGGTTTGCCGAGCGAGCACGTTACCACTGGGCTACCATTGGCTTATACTACTCATTATTTTCATAATTTGTATTATTTTCATAATACACACTATGAAAATAATGTTTATTCTAAATATATAAATAATAACAAGAATAAGTTTTATTTTTACTAATACATATATTAAAGACTAACCTTATATGAGCAGAGTGAGATTTTCTTTTTTTTTACGCATTGATCGCCATCTAGAAAAGAAAAATATATAAATTAGCTAAATTATAAAAACCTAATGATATAAAAAAAATTATCATTTTGAATATTTTTTAAGTTTTCTTAAAATGGCTAACATCGATACTCATTGAAATTAATGATTCATGACCTCATAATAGTTATTTATTACGTCGGCATTTTAATTATCAGTTTCTCCAAGTAACTATTTAACCATAAATTCGTGCAGATTCTTAATATAATGAAGCCAAAGACATAATTTACGGTTTAGTAAATAACTAATGATTAATTTAACCACAAAATTTTTGCTTCGTAACGCTTTAATGAAAACTGAAATTTGCAAGAATTAACCAAAACAAAGAGGGAAGATTTTGAATATAATTAATGATTGTTTTTACATAAAACGAACAGTGGATTCATTTTGATGTTAACATAATTTATGTAGAGTCATCTCTTATGATAGGTATACTAAACTAAATACTTATTATTAATTGTTTGCCTTATATTTTTTACAACAGTTTAACTCAAGTCCTGTTAAAAAGAAAAATCTGCACTAAAATATGCCACTATATTTATTAAATATTTAGTGTAAGTAAAATCAAATGTGCTCGTACATGGCACAACCTAATATATGATAACTCATTTGTAATTTTAAAAATAAAGAAACATTTATACTTTTCTAATATTCTTATTATAAATGATCATATGATATTAATTAGATAGTGTTATTACAAAATTCATCTGAACTATGCATAACGTATATTTTATTTCATTTTGTAGGTGTTTCCGTTTACTTGGCTGAAGTCGAAAACCTATAAATATGTAAATAAGATGCCTGTTTGCATTAACTTTACTTTTATTGATAATGAAAAAATGTCTAAAATTCGAAAATTAAAAATAAACTTAAATTTTACAATTTTATAATTAAAATATACAATTTTATCGCATTGTTAAGCTCTGTACACAAAGTAAAATTTATAGCGTTAAACCCTCTACGTGTCTAATTCCAGCAAGTCAGTGACTGTCAACTCCACGTATAGAGCGAATGCGTGGAGATCGGTGATATTAGTTCAATTCGGCCTAGGCTCATGTGTAAGCTTGACGAATTGCACCAAATCGTGGAGAAATAGAAATCGTTTGTCACTCAGCGTGATCTACTAGCTTATTTCCTTAAATAGAAAATATATTCCGTTAAGATTTGCTTTGAAAAGTACATATTTCATTTTAGTTTTGAAAAAAGTAGGCCTTGTAGCTTTGCGCGTTGTGCAAATCGGTTCAGTTAGGAATATTAGTGTTAAACAAGCAAGCATACAGTCAGTAAAATAAAAATTGTATAATAGTTTGATCTTGATATTGTGCAACATGAGCTCAATGTAGAGGATTTAAAAAAAAAAGAAACAAAGATTCCGACGAATTGAGAACCTCCTCCTTTTTGGAAGTCAGTTAAAAAGTATAAAGTTAAAGTGAAAAGCAAAAAGTAGATGCAATAGGTAACTGCGACTTCGTTTGCCTCGCGAGAGTTAAATGTTGAACGAAGATATTATATTTAATAACATTATTTAATAATTGACAAACATTATATTATTTTTTAGTATCAGATTATCTATTTTCAAGGTTCGTTATAGGTAAAGATATTAATTACCGTGAGCTATGCGACCATCTATCAATGTAGTGTCGTATCTAATAATCTTAATGACACGGTGACGCCGGCGACGAAGCGCTTTAGCTCTACTAAAAATGGTATTCTAGAATTTTTAGTTATATTTAAAAAAACAGTGTACTGTGTATAATATTTTATTTTTCGTAAAAGCATGTTTTGAGTTCATGTTACGAAATTATCTAACCTAACCGACTACTAAGAGCTGGGAGTCCAAATGCCATAAAGTACAAGGAATGTGGTCGTTTATCTACCTACACCCACATATAAGTATTATTAGTAGTATACACTATACATAACATGAATATTAATTGGACTTATCAAATCTTTTATATGGAGCCCACCATGTATATTAAATAGTGTCAGATTTTCTCCTTACTTTGAAGTTGGTTTCTTTTTCAATACGAAATTAATCGCAAAATGCGAATAGAAAGATTATTATTTAATAGTTAGATGCACCCAATCCCATCATTTACCCAAAGAGAATGCTTGGCTTTATAAATTACAAGCAGAACCCGCGGCTTCGCTCGCGCTAAAACTACAAAAAATATCTACAAAGGTAGTTTCATACAAACTTACATCTCCTATTTTACCCACTTATAAAATGAATTTCGAAAAATGCTAAACCACGTATTTATTTAATTTTATTGAAGAGCATCAATACCAAGTTTCAAATAATTCTGATCATAAATATTTTTTTGATTGTATTACACTTGGTTTCCCGTGGGAATTAAGTAATCTCCCGCGGTAAAAAGTAGCCTATGTCACTCTCCAGCCCTCCAACTATCTCCACACAAAAAATCACGCCAATCCGTCTCTCCGTTTCGACATGAAAGAAGGACAAACAAACAAATAAACAAACAAACACACTTTCACATTTATAATATTAGTATGGATTATACATCATAATAGCTGTTAGTTCATCTTAAGTCACAGGCAGCATTTACTTTAATCAACTATTCAATCCCAAGTTATACTGCAGGTAATTAAATAATTATCTTGAGCTGTTCTTATTATAAAACCACAATTACCCCATGCTTGCAAACTAAATAATAAAACCAATTCATTCGTAAAATAACGCTAGTATTAAATAATAAAAGCTGAAATTGTGAAATAATTTGCTTAGACCACTTTAATTTTATCACAAACGGCACAAGTTAAGAGTCGTTAAAAATTTTAATAATTATATACTAAATCCGCTTACCGTTTTAATCGCTGCCGACTGTTTCGTTTTATTGCGTTTTGACGGCTTTATTTGTGCCTTGTTTTTTATGGCGTCGCGTCGTGACATCGTTTACAAATGACCACCAAATATCGGACCTGCCGTCGAATACTTAACCAGCACCCATAAAATTAATATTATTTATGGCTATAACTTTTTAAACAGATGTGATTAGGAATTTATAGGATTATTAATGAAATACTTTTATGTTAAATGTTTTTATTTACGTCCCATGTCAATGTCAATGACCTAGATTGAAATTTAGTATTGTGCTTACGTAAATTACTTAATTAGTGCTGAATTGATTGAATCTGGCATAAACATTGTATGGCAATTAAATTTCAGTGATTTTCAATTATTTGTTCTTTGGTAGATCATTTTGTTTACTTGTATAGGAAAAAACTAAACTAAGTATAGGAATAACGAGTTAATGTGGCTTCGCTTGGGTGCGCCCCTAGGTGCCTAAAAGTAGCCTATGTGTTACTTAAGGTACCGCTATCTATGTACTAAGTGTCATCTAAATCCGTCCATTGATTATGGATAAGCCATAATCAATGAAGAAGTACCAAAACGAACATACGTAATCACTCTTATTAATTAAATAGTAGCGTTCACTTCCTACAGGAATTGTATTGGAACCTCCATCAAGATGGACTCCCAACACATTCGCTACTGCGCCATGATCGTTATTTTAAATACCCATTAAGTATATTATACAAGTGTGCATATATCGTAAATATATATATGTTACATATTTTAAAGAGGGTTTTATTCGAATCTTTTAAAACGTTTACATCCCATTATATTATTGTGTAATTCAAGTTAAGAGGACCTTTCATAAACAAACAAGACTGTCTAATGCTAGATGTTAAGCATGTGAGAGTGCAAGAACAAACTGTTAAGAGTCACTGCACTTTGCTCGGGGAAAACTAAACAAAACCTAACACACTTGTAAGTTGGGTGACACTTTTCTATGAAGCATGTAATGAATGGAAATGTAGAAAGTAAGATTTAGAAGTGGTATTTGTGAAAATCTGACTATACCTATATCTAAAATATTTTATATAAAGTTTATGTATGTGTGTTTGTTTATTACTCCTTCATGCTAAAAAAGCTGGCTAGATTTATATAAAATTTGTCTACTATGAGGCACCTAAAGACGGCGCACCTAAGCGAAACAAGAGTAAGTCATTAGTATTATTCATAAAAAAATCAAATAATTGCAGTCACGAATTGCATTAACTCCACTGTAAAATATTAATTCCACAATTACTAATAATTAATTCAAGCTAAACATGCCCATTTATTACTATTAAGTTATTAAACATCAGTTATTATGTAAAGTAGTAAATTATGTAATCTATAGAGCAGGACATTAACTAAGCGTGTACTTAAATTAATAAAACACAAACCTATCGATCGGTGGGGTCGCTGTCCTATGATTGCAGTACGATGACGGACTGCCAGTGCCACTTATAGGGAATTTTTAAAGAAGACTATTATTAGCAATAACTCAGTCTTCATACTATCGATCTGAGGAATGTAGGTTATGGGATATTCTTCTCTATATTTACAAAGTATATTTAATTCAGTTTTGCCTAGCGTCGTCTATACTTTGATATGTCTTTATAGAACGCGCCGTTTTGAGTGTATTTGTCATGACTTATTTACATTTAATACTAGCAGTACCTACTAATGACTAATTTTTGGGATTGTATTATATCATGTTTTCCGGTGGGAATGAGATAATCTCCCGCTGTAAAAAGTAGCCTATGTCACTCTCCAGCCCTCCAACTATCTCCACACAAAAAATCACGCCAATCCGTCACTCTGTTTCGACGTGACAGAAGGACAAACAAACAAACTTTCCCATTTATAATATTAAAGTATGGATTATCCGTCCTTATACGACCTTTTTAAATAACGCTTTGTATTCTTATTTGGGCAGAAGTTGACATTGAACAATATAAGAGTTAACAGGCTCACTTAATATATTTATGCACATATGTATGTATACACGATACCTATATGAATAATTATTAATTCGGTTATAGCCTAATAAATTAACTATGAAATAAAAATTCACTAGTAAAAACTTTGTATCAGACCAGGATTCGAGCCCGGACCTATGATGGTCAATCTTGCGACTTAGCCGCTTGACCACGATGCTTATGCCCGAGCGAATGAAATTATCGACCATATTTTGCATGGAATAATGCGAAAAAAAACGCATGAAAACTCATCAACCCGGGGTTTTCCCAGACATAAAACTAATATAGATCGATTTTTCGCCGTAATATTTATATAAGTATGTTAGTTTTTTTAGCAAAATAATATGTATGAAACTTAATATCAATATTATTATTACATACTATGCAATGACTGTTAAGCCAACAAAAAAGATAAATAAAGTGTAAAACTTTCGCTTTCGGTGTAAAATGGGCATAAATTTAAGTAAATGGTCACGTTTTAGTATAATTCACCCAGTGGTGAACACTACACTTAAAAAGCAAACGAAAATTGAATAAATCGTGTGTTTATTTTACTTCAATAGTATAGAGGCTGTATGCGAAGACGCAATGAGTCATTGACCGGAACACATTATAAACTTATATTCGTAGGCAGGTAACTTCGCTAGACTGTGAAGAATTGTATATTTCATGAATGTATTGTACGTAATAGGTATATGACCTATAATTCACAACTAATATGAGTTACCATATAACATGTTTGATGTTTGTTTTGTATTCTAGCTCTTATTTCGCTCATATGCATCTCTAATTAACTTTTAACGAGCGATTTATAACTTATGAGAACAGCTCGTTACACCGGGATGACAAAGACACTATAAATTTCTATATCCAAAATGATTGCTATGCAAAATATATGTCGATTTATTGCTGATGAAAGTATTATAAATCAATAAATACATTTTTGCATAATTTTAAGAGAAACAATAATAAAGTATAATAAGTATAATTTTAGTATGTAGTCATGGAAGTTATATTACACAATGTCTAGACAAAGACCTCAGTGTAAATTTATTTTACTTGTTTTCTGGATATTAAAATGTTATATTTGAAACCAACCACCTCATTATATAAAGCCTCACAAAGTGGCGATTTTTTACACTGGAAATGAATGTATTATCTGTGTAAAAAATTACATTTATATAACGTGTATTTGATTCATTTCCATCTTGACTTTGTACGTCAATTATTATCAAAGTATTATAACGTTGTTCAATGTATCAACCTTATTATTTATCGTTTGATCGTATTCCTTCAAAATGTTTTATTTTTCATCTTCAAAAAAATTGTTTATTTTTCCCGCAACAGGGTAAAATTTTGTGCTCCCATTGTATTGTCTTATTGTTTGAAAGTGTCGAACATTCATCATGTTTTGTTTCGTAACGCCTTTTTAGTCAAAGGGTCTTTAATAGAATTATCCGCAGATGCGAGATCAAAATAATGAGATCTATTATAATGCATTAAAGTAATAAAAATGTTAGTAACATTTTACTCCTATTTAAAGCGCGCATAAGCTTTTTAAATGCCGAACTAGTTTTTAAACCACTATACTATGTCAGCTCGATTTCGATATACTGACACATCTCCGAAGCCGTTTTTAACATTATTGCTTTATTTTAAATTTTAAATTAAATTTTCTATAGTGAAGCCTATTTTAACCATTGTAGGTACTCGAGCGTAAGGGTATTTACGATTAATATAATAACTAGTATTGCCCGCGGCTCCGCCCGCGTTCAGATGACCAAAAACCAAATTCTTAGGTTTTACACATTAGTATACTCTTACATTGCAGTTTCTGTATTTTTTATCAGAAATGAGATATTTTCCCGCCGTAAAAAGTAAAAATTCGATGATGAGATGTTGACCCGGATAACCAGCTATATCATACCAAATTTCATCAAAATTTGTGCAGTGGTTTTCTCGTGATGCGGTAACAGACAGACAGAAAGACAGACAGACAAAAATTCTAAAAACTATAGATTCGGACTCTGTATCGATAATAATGTCTCTTTCAATAAGATTTATCAAAAAATATTTAATGTACAGATTTGACTTAGTTACAATTTTATTATATGTATAGATTACAATATTTGTTATTAATATATTTTAAGTGGTTCTTTATATTTTAGAAATTAAAGAAGCTATTTATTTAGTAAATAGCCCAGTTATATTTCATAATTACTTCATTACACGACATTCGTCTAAGTTAGCTTTCTAGATATCTTAATACGGACACTATTTGCAATATGCCTTTAACTTAAAAGGATGCGAACATTTATATTCAGAAGATATTATTCGATCAATAAACTCTTACGTTCCACACTGCATTTGTATGTAAGGCTTTACGGCTGCGAGTAAAAAGCATAGATGTTTTTACGACCTTGGTTCAGCATTCTCGTTTAACTATTGGCAGATATAACGGTATGACGAGACGTAGACGAATGCTGCGCAATTACCGACCGTATGAATGAAATTTAAGAGTAATTTAAAAATGACGGCGATTAAGCAAAAAACATGATTCTGACCAAGAGAAAAACGTGTGCTCCTTATAAGGCCGCAGTACGTTTAACTTTTTATGTTCCTCCTTCGTAGATACTATCCAGAGTGCTATTAATAAAAGTTTATTAGTTAAAATGCATGTTAATTTATTGGGATATAAAAATTTATGTTTGTACACCTTAGCTCACCACCGCTAGGTAACATCATATAAAAGTGTAACTACCACGTAAATATATCCATTACATGTATATTTATGTATTAGATAAAATGCCTATATATTTATGATACATAAAAGAAAGAATATTTATAGGTCGTAAATTGATTACATAACTTAACAAAATCTTTAAGCATTTTGATTGAGCTCATTGGATTTGACTGTTCGTTAAAAAACTTAAAAATAAACATAACTACATAAGTCGTCAAGTTGATTTCAATGGGTAACTGCGGTAAATATAAATTACATATTATCTTCATCTCACCATCAATCTCAACTTTTCCACGGTTAATATCTGATTACCATGACCGCAAACGTAAAGATAATATTTGTCTTACGTCAAATGAGATCTCACAAAAGCAGAAGAAAAAAAAAACGAAATCATCTTAATTTTTTCAAACAATTTGGAAACGCAATGACACAATTGTATACAGCCTTGTTTAATCAAGCCGTCATTGCAAACAAGTGGAGCTGCGAACACAGATAAAAAAAGAAATAGAAGTGTAATAACCGGGAGAGGTTCGTTATCTCGTCGCAGACGGCATATGTCTGAATGGGGCTATTCGACGCGCTAGGAGCATTTGAGTATTGCCCCCCTTAATTAAGAGGGACGTTGAGTGGTCTGAAGCGTCTAGGACGCGCACAATGCCTATCCCTACACCAGTTATTTTGAACCCTTATTGTATGCCGCTTCCGTACTCCACGTGGAAATCATGGAAATCTAAACTGTTGGTTAACTTGAATGGAGCGCTTTGATAGTCGCGTGAAGATACGCTTTTCAAACACGTTAAATATTTTGAGAACTTTGGAAGTGTTTAAAAAGTTCTGATATTGGTATCTATTTGCAAAATATATTCTGCTGTGTGTTTGTGTGTATGAGATATATTTTTTAGAATATGTTTCACATAGATAATTGGTGTTTGGACCAGTTCAGTATATATTAATTAGGTCATTTTTTGGGTCTCAAGAGTTTTCTTTTTCCATAAGCTAGAGTATCATTATTTTGTTAATAGTTATAAATCTAGACACGTAGTTAGAAAAAGACTTAAAATTCCAGCGTATTGTATACAATATTGTCATAGCAATTCAATTGATATAAAGTTGATTTATCTAATTATGATAAAATGTATACTTATTAGATGTATCTTATATATTAAATATAAATGTGTCATCGTGATTACACAAAAAAAATTACATTTAATAAGCAAATAAATATGTTAGGGCATTAACACACAGTATCATCTAGTTTTATGTTCAGCTACGAGGCTTTGTTACGGAAACCAGATAGTTGATACACTACACATATATAACTTTAAATACATACATATTATGTATATAAACACCCATAACTGGAGTACAAACATTCGTGCTCATCACACAAATGAATGAGCCCAGCGGGACTCGAACCCGCGACCGCTGACACAGCAAGTAGGGTCACTACAAGCTGAGCCAAACGTGTCGTCGTAATAAATAAAACAAATTTTAAATGAGATAGAAATATTGAAAGAATGCATATATTGCTGTACTACATTTTTATTTAAAGCCATACATTTTTATATTTCCTGCAAAAGAGCGTAATCTATACAGAAGATTTCTTCTGAATAGATCTAAGAGGTTTATCGGATCCCATTCATTCACCTTAGTTACTTTTCCTGGCGTTAAACCAACATAAGGGGAACCATTCAATAGATTCTTTTGTACTGTCTTGAAGGAATCGGTTATGAGAAATTCAATATGATATTATTTTAAAGCGTTGTTTTTACGGAATGCATTTACACAGTTTCTCGTTACTATATATTGTTAAGTTAGTTTTACAGTATCTAAGCATCAAACGGATTTCTTATTAAAGTATATTTTTATAAGTACGTAAAATATATTTTTCTTTAAATATTTTATCTTCAGTTCCTATTGTATCACTTATTTGTGATATAAATTATTTTAGGTTGCAACACCAGACGTTAGAGGTCCGAGGTGAAAAAGGAAATGTAAAATACGAAAAGCGAATTAAAACTTTTAATGTCTTTTCGTTTTCAAACATAAGCTAAATAAACGAAAATCCGTCTTCTATAAATTAATATTTATTACCTAACTTAAAGTAAGGAAATACTTATTAAGCATACTTAAATTTTCTCAAAATATTTACTCACTGACGTTTGTAATAATAAATAATAATAGATAACAAAAAGAGTTCTTTTTTTAACTTATTGTTTGCTCATACGAATAATATGTTTAATTCCTCTCGTGTCAAAATATATCTAATAAAACGTCCATCTGAAATCCCGATCTATATGGGAATCCATATTCTATTGTGCTTTGGTACCCCATTCAATGTATTGTCCGAAGCTGAATCACAGCAATTCTATACGGACCATCCACGTTGAACCTCCTGTTCCCCAAATAATAGGGAAAATTGATACGAAACTGGGGAAACGCAAGCCTTTTTAAGGGTCAACATAAAATGGTATAGCGCACCGTGTAATTTGTTCAGTCTACACAAAGGTGCAAAATTTATCTGTATGCTTACCCCATATTGGTATTTTTCTTTGTTCATTTGACACTATACGTAATTGATAAAAAAAATCATGCGTCTTTGGGGCCCATTCGTAACAACTTAGAGGCGAATTATTTAAAAAAGTTTTTTTTATTTTCGTATCTTTAACATTTTGATATACTTTTTCCCATCTAAATTTATTTTACCGTTTCCACGTCTTAGTTGAATCTCTCCCAATCTATACACCAGGGAATTTTTCATTTGGAAAATTTATGTACGAACGAAATTAGAGCAGGTCACTTCACTAGTCGGTACGTCATGAAATGTAAAAACTTCGGAATATCTCACAAAGACTCACGATGCATCTCTAAAAGCTCAGTCATTATTTTTAACCTTTGATGCAATTTCCACTAGTGTCATGTGTTTTCCTTTAGCTTTGTATGGGCGATGCTCATTAAAAATAATTGTTTTTATCTATCTTATGCAGTGTTTTAATTATAATATTTAAATCTAAGTATTGTGTGGCTGCTTCCTAATGATACCTTTTTAATTTCATACTAATTGTATTCTATCATTGTCAGACGTGTCTCTGAATATTACTGTAATTGTTAGCATTCAATTTTGAAAGCATAACTTTTACAGTAATAGTAATATTTTCTAGGTTTTTCACGAGGTGATATTAAATATTCGTGTAGTCATTATTCTTCTATTTAATTTATATGCTCTTTTCTTTTATTACAATAACATTCTATTTTAAGAGATTTTTTACTTCAATTAATACATTTCTCAAAATTTTGTAGGTTTAACTATTAGAGATAAGAGATAGTACAAAGTGAAAAATATAAAACATTTTAGATATATTAAATTTCATAATATTCTCATACTTTACAGAGGTAGGTATACTTTAGAATCTAAAGTGAATTTTGTTTATAAAAAATTAAAATCAATATGACTTAAATTATAATATGATATAGCTAAAAAATATGTACCTATATAATAAACAAGTTATGGACGGTGATTATTTATACTTTTATACATAGCAATGTCTATCGAACGTCGATTTCTTCCAAGCTGGGGTCGCTGTATTGCTCCTTTAAGAGTCAAGGAGACTCCCCCTCCATTCAAGTGGGGGTTGCCATAGAATCTCGCTTATTATGGTGCAGGTGTTCATATACTGCTTATTTATGTTTATGAGTTTCCCCTATAACGCCGACGCTTATTAATTTGGCTTATGACAAAACATTGTTTCTCGTAATTATTTATGAAAGCTCTATTGTTTGGGAAAGTAAATAATGAAAATATGTTGAAAATATTTTAGCCTGTAACGTGTAATTCATGAAAAGTTTTTGCAGTTTTTAGACTCGATTAAGGATGAACTACAGATTAAAAACAATGTGTGTATATACATATGTTGTATATATGTTTTGAATAAATTGTGTTTTGTATCTATGTCCGAGATGTATCTAATAAAAGCCAAATATCCTGTTCTTAAAAAATTTTTTGTTGGAAAATTCCATTAAAAATTTGAAATATATACTTTGATATAATATTGCGACATATGACACGATAGAATATTTTTAATATATGAGTCAGCTAAATAATAATAAGATTAGGGAAAGGAAATACGAGTAGATAATACCGGGATTTAGGTCAGGAATGTATGAAGGTATCAACAAGAAAATTTAAAGTAAGTTTTGTTGTCGTGTTAAGTTTTCCGCTAATTTGAATAATTTTATATAATTTTTGAATAACCTTTTTGGTCTTAAATTTTTTAATAACTAATTTTTCTATTATTTTTTTTTTCAGTTTAATTTATACTAATAATATACATACAAAGCTGAAAAGTTTGTGTTTATTATTTTGAGTGGGCTAATATCTGATACTACTAGTCCGATTACAAAAAATCTTGCATTTTATTGTCTATTTATTGAGAAAGTTAGGTATGGGCTATCTGCTAGATAACTCATGCTAATTTGAGAGGAACAGTTACAGAAACGGTGTGAAGTCGCGTCCACTAGTCAATAATAAGTTCGAGTATCACCTGCCAAGGACTTGTATTTCATAGGACAGCCAGGCTATACAGTGTACATGTGCTTTGTCATGTCACGGTTGAAGAGGTTGACAAATTTGAGTGCAAAATTTGAAAGCTCTCCATAACGAACATTTGACGTTTAAATATGCATTATTTGCCAGAATATTTTTAAGGATTTCATAGCGAATACTATTAATGAATCACATATCTAAACACTTTAAATTTGCATGTGTTTTCAGCATTTTTTGTCTCACTTGCAAACTCTTCGTAGTTTTAATATCTTTATTAGGTACTTTCAAACGTTACAGTGAAATATAATAATTTTATTTATTTTAGTATACTATATACTGTTATGTCGTAGGCAGTCGTAAAATACAAGCGACCATTTTAAGAGGCTGACAAATTGGATCGTGGATTATCCTTCGAGTGCTCTCCATTACTGCTCCAATACGCCGAATTCGCTGAAGGAGCACTTAAAATAATTTTAAGAAAAATATTATAATAATAATTTTCCCCCATACGTATATTAAGCACAGAAAAAACGTAGCGATTTCTACTGAATTTATGTAGACTTTTACAAGGTCATTACAGACAGTACGATCTCTATGAATTCTAATATAAAGAAAATCTCCCCTGTTAATATGGAATCTGCCACCTTCTATACAATAGGCCATGCCACATAGTTGCATCAGTAAAAATGTACGCTAGATTGGCTCTAGTCTATGTTCCTTTTTTACCCAACTGCGGCAAAGAAATTTTCGTCCAAATCTATTAAAATGAACGTTTTTAAGTGGCGATCACAAAAAGATACAACTTAAAAGTTTAAAAGTAAGTGATAATAAATTGCAAAATTAAACTTCAAAGTTGAATTTCTAAAAAATGGCCAAAAACTGAAAACTGAAAAGCTATAAATAAAAAAATAAATTATAAAAATAAAAAAAAGCCAAGCAGTGGAATATACATAACATAACATACATATAAGAAGCCCTCAGCGCAAAAGTAGCCGAACCCACTGACAGCTACTTTGGAGAAAATGCGCGCTTCATCAAAAACTATAAATAAGTTTTAAAATCTATAAAAATATTTTTATAGATGTAGCGCGAACTTAAGTTTCAAAGCTATTTTTGCGTTTTTAGCTTATTTTCTTTTGAACTAAATTTGTTACAGACATTAAATAACTATTTTTTTAAAAGTAAATGTGTATCAGAACATTTTTGTATTTTAAATATTTTCTAAATTTCTAAAATACACTTGACCGTTAGGCCAAATCGAATGGAACATTTCTCTAACTGTTCTGATAAGGATCGCATCTCATTCAGCCTAAGCCATACGACAGCAATGGCAATGTAAGTACACTGAGTGGCTTAGGTTTTTTTTGCATTTCCAAAAAGTTGAAAAAATCAAAACGCAAATACATTTTTTATTTATAAGTAAAACTGCTACCAGGTCTTTCATAAATTAAACTTTAGCGTATTAAGAATACTTTGTAGTATTTAAGTTGAAAAACAAAAAAAATGTGGGTGGGGCAATTCTTGTAAGCACGTAGCAAGACTAGCAGTAAGTATTAAACATGTATGTCTACCGACTGCATAATACTATGTTTAACTTGTTTTCATATTTTTAGTTTGTTTTCCACGCAGTCAGTTTTTTTTATTTTTATATCTAAAGTATTTAATATTATGTAAAATATGCTTATAATACATTTAGTTTAGTTAATAGTTTATAGGATAAATCATAACATTCTTTCATACACATCTTCATTTCATTTTTGAAGAACATAAGATTTATACTAGTCTCGAAGAAACACAATAAAAGAAAACTAAAAACAATAGGAACATATTAACAGAAAACCACGAGACTGGGAAGTCTTTACGCTGAAGTTATTGCGAGACAATTAACTTTTCTCTTTTAAACTTAGTGTTTATTTGTTGAAATGAAACTTACAGAAGGTATCCTTTGTAGCGTATGTTCCATTTACTTAAAGTAAAATCCTTTCAGGGTTGGCGCGGTTGCGAAATAACCATTTATCAGATAAAGAATTTTAAATCACAGGTGGAAAAATAGAATGGAAGAATAAAGTGATAAAGGAGCTTAAGAAGTTTTCTCTGCCAACTACTCTGTAAAAGGTAAACACTTATCTAAAGTGAATTCGTACGTAGTAAACGTTAAAATCAATGATTTTTAAAATATTACAGAAGAAAATCTCTTCTTAGTGGCTACTAAGAAGAGAGTTTTTAAATTAAGTCGCTAAAGAAGGGAAAATTCTATACATATAATAAAATTGTAAGTAAGCCGAATCTGTACATTAAATATTTTTTAAAATCGACACAGAGGTTGAATCTATAGTTTTTAGAATTTTTGTCTGTCTGTCTGTCTATCTGTTACCGCATCATAGAAAAACTACTGGAGGGATTTTGATGAAATTTGTTATAGTGATAGCTGGTTATCCGGGTCAATATATAGGATAATTTTTATCGCGGGAAAATGCCTCCTTTCTGAGAAAAAATACAAAAACTGCAATGTAAGAGTATATTAATATGTAAAACCTAAGAATTTGGTTTTTGGTCATCTGAATGCGGGCTGAGCCGCGGGCAATGCTAGTAAATAATAAATTTTAACTCAAATGAAACATACGGGTACAGCCAGACCAAGTAGCTTGCTAATTTATATACTAATTGCATACTGCTATTTCTATTTGGCAGTAAATGTCGGTGACATCAACTCTGAACATGAAAATCAAAAACATGCAGTTAGAGAAGTACTTAGGTAATATCTCGTTGTTAGGTGATTTCATTACGGTAGCTTGTTTGAAACTGGCGTAAATTCCTTACGAAGCTCTTAGTGGCACGCTCTACTACAAAGTACGCGAAGAAACTTGAACTAGTTGTAAATCGTTGGAAATTGTGTTGAAAGTACCATGTTTGTAGTCGGAGAGACTTAAGTTTCTTTGTTTTTCCGTTTTCGTTTCGTAATTTAAAATGTTTTATAGTCTAAAAGTTCATACATAATTCAGAAGATAGTTTTCTACTTGTTATAATTACTTATAAAAATATTCCAAAAATAAAATTCTGCAATAAAATCTAAGAAGAACTATTGTTTATTTATTATAAAAATTATATATTATGTACACTTTTTAGAGCAAATACACATTTTAATTTTAACCACTGTCCGTAACACATGTAAAAAAACATAATAAAAGATGAGTAAGTTATCCCATTCCACGAAGATACAAGATAAAAATCAATATTATACAACAAATAAAGTATTCCTAGTAATCAAACGATTTATATTGGCACTTTAATCACTGAACTTAATAGGTCTGACCAGAGAAGTAAGCGGCAGTAAATTATCCATAATTCAGCTCAATTACTTGCGTAAGGACTGAATGAAACTTGCAATTAGATTTATGAGAAAAAGCGAGATTTATTGTAAACTAGCATTGCCCGCGGCTCCGCCCGCGTTCAGATGACTAAAAACCAAATTCATAGATTTTACATATTAGTATACTCTTACATTGCAGTTTTTGTATTTTTTCTCAGAAATGAGACATTTTCACCATACCAAATTTCATCAAAGTCCCTCCAGTGGTTTTTTGTGATACGGTAACAGACAGACAGGCAAACATTCTAAATACTATAGATTCGGCCTCTGTATCGAAAATAATTTTTATTTCAATCAGATTTTCCAAAAAATATTCAATGTACAGATTCGGCTTAGTTACAATTTTATTATATGTATAGATATATCCATAAAACACACACAAAAAAGAGGAAACAGATGTAGACGCAGGTTTCGAGATCGCATTCTTTGCGCAGTACGTATTTTTTGAGGGTGTTCAATTTCATTAGGTGTAAAAAAGTGCACGCAAATCCTGCGAGATAGATAGTTTGTAATGATACTCTAATATAATAGGTATAAGATGTAAATTCCAATGCAGTGGTCAAGGTAATTTGGTTGGCAGTTTCCGTTAATACAAGCCTCAGGACCGGTCGTGTCCGCGTCTACCTGCACGCAGTCATATTATATTCATTTTTTTTTATTTTTTGGGTATGGCAGATTACATTAGTCATTAGTTTTTGAAGTGTTGAAAATTTAATTAGATTTTTTTTAAACAAAGTTAATAAAAAATAATAATACTTATTAACTTTCACAGTCAAATTTCTTTATTCTTATTGTGATATACATAGATTATCTTGGATTGCACCCTGGTGTGTTACAAATACATACACATACATAATATGTACCTGCAACACACCAAGCATGAAGAGCACTTTTGGCTATGCGTAGAGTAATAAATTTGATTTTACCCGATACGACTCAAGCGCCAGCTGTCGTGATCTGGTAATACTATGACAGAAACGTTCGCGAGAGTGCCCACAATAATTCATCAGTTAAGCATCATCACAGTAGGATAAATGGTTTAGGAATGTATATTTTACAAACAGACAAACATACCCTATCATAGTAGCTTATATTAGACAGTATTTTTACAGTGTATTCATTAAATAGTCCATAATTTTATTAAGCTTTTAATTGGTCTGTTCTAAATAACTAAACGTGGAATTTGTTAAAAAAGTACTTTTTATCACATCTGTATGTAAATATTATATGTAATTCAATGAAGCACAGAGCTTAAGTAAAACGGGTCTGACAATACGGGTGGCTCAAATAAACTCTGAACTCAAAAAACGCTAGCTTTGTTTATGCGAGCGAGCTCGAGTGAGATTTGAATATATAATATTATTCACTTACATCATTCATATAATGTAATACTTTTAATAATATTATTCATTGTATGTCATATGCAGATACAAGATTAATTACAACGATAGCATTCATTCGTTTTATATTATTTGTTTACCTTAATTAGTTAAATGAAACGTCACTCAGCGTAAAATATAGGGGAAGCCCGGGCAAGAAGCATAGTGTGGGTAAGAAGAATAAGTGATTTTTCTAGAAATATATAATAGATAGCGCTATAACATTTTCTCAAGTCGTGACATGTGCGACCAGTAACGCCATGACAGTTTGACCAAAACAATACGCGAGTGCATTTGTTGTAGAAGGAGAAAAAAAGGATTATCGTTGTTTTGTTACGATTTTTGTGAAAATTTGTACACAAACTTTTTGTATTAGTTATCAGTTGCCTATGAATATTTTTGTTTATTTATTTTGCACGTTTATTTAAGTATCATTAATTGTAATCGTTACTTTTTGTGTACCTACTAAAACATTTCAAGTCTTGACTTGTTACTAATATTAGCGTGTTGGGCAAAACGGATATGGGCAAAACGGATAGATATCCGTTTTGCCCGTTTAGTTATTTCATTATCTCCATTTTAAGTAAGAAATATTTTAACAGTTTTTTTGTCAACTAATGTTAATTTTATACAGATCTCATCTTTAAATGCACCCAGGCCTTATTGTAAACCAGTGATATGGCAAAAACTATTTAGCGTAGCATACGCCAAAAGTGCTTTGGTTCAAAATGCAGATGATGGATTTAAAAAACCTGCCCCTATGATTCAAATGTATTTGGAGAAGAAGATCATACTCACTCCTTCACCTATGACCGACCGTCCTCTTCATGACGCACGGTCTACTAAGACTGAAGGTCCTGTAAATGATGTACCGTCGACAATGACCAACGATCTTTTTAATACCACATCGACTACTATGATCGACTGAGCTTTAAATGATTCTCCAGCAACAGCAATAACGACTGACCCGTTTCTTCTTGAAATCGCATCTGTTATCGCAAAGTACTTATGCAGTAGCTGAATCTTCCACACAGTCCGTTATCATTGTAGAAATAGAGACTAAACGGCTTAGCAAACTACACCTTTGCCTGATTCCAATATACTGGAAGAAGGTTCAGCTCATTCACTAGGAGAAAATCATCTGCAGCGCGCCTTACGCCATTTCAGATTAGATCTATTCCAACTATGGCTACTCCTAGAACAGGCCGCAAACACAAGAGGCAGGAATCAGAAGTGTTGACGTCTACTCCCGTCAAAGCTGAACGAGCATTGAAGTTTAAGAAGGCAAATATTAAGAAGACCAAGATTTCTGAGTTAGAAGGCCCCAGAAAAACAAAAACTAAAAGATTTACAGTCTAGCAACAAAACATAAACCCGAAACCAGATTTTTACTGTTTAGTGTACGCTGACAAATACACTGAACCACCAGCGGAAGATTGGATTCAGTGTAATGAGTGCAAAAGTTGGGCACATGAAGATTGTAGTTCTTATGTAGAAATTGGCAGCTACTTCTGTGATGAATGCGAAGACTGATCTGAACTAATTTAACATATCCTTTTTGCCCTTGTGGCGTATCCGTTTTGCCCGACCCCTCCGGGCAAAACGGATAATTTATACTTTTTGTAAAAGCTCATAATTATTATAGAAATCGTCAAAGTTTTTTAATTTAAATGTTTATTTTCCAAAGATGATTAAACATAGTACAAAATAAAAGTACAAATAATGCAATTGAATATTAAAATTGTGGTTTTATTTACACTATGCCTTAACATATGCGTCTTGCCCGGGCTTCCCCTACCTATGGTGTTTTTAAATCAATCTATACAGATAAATAAAATTGAAGTGTCTGTTTGTAGTATCAAAATAACAGCTTTTTACTAAATGAATATAATATGAAAGTGTACATTATGGTATTAATAAGAAGGAAACAATTTTTATAATTTTCTGACTGTTTGTTCTAGTTTAATTCTGAAACAGCTGGACCGATTTTGACGGGGTTTTCTTTTCTAATGTTATAAGGAGTAACTTACTAACTAGCTTCCTTTGTTTTAGAAAAAGAATCAAGGTTCCGTGCAAAAATTTAAAACTCAAGAAATTGTGAACAAATCGGCGTACCTCCCTAGGCATACGCACCCGAGCGAAGCTAGGGTAAGCCGCTAATCATTCAATATAATTAAGCTGAATTAATTCTATTACACGGCCCTATAGTTAGGGAGGGTATAGGAAGCGAGTACTTGAAAGATTTCTTATAAACTTTTTACCGCTAAGCATCTCGTTGGGATCGTCCAACGCTATGTTTGGTTTCTCGTGGCATAGTTGTAATACTTCTTACTAAGGTATTACGTATATCTTTTTCTATATAGTTAAATTGAAGTTAAGTATTTTATAGAGAAAACAGAAATAATAAGACTTGTAATGCTTACTTATTGGAGTACCTACAGTCATTCAATGTTCTAAAAATTTCGGTTTAATGTCTCATTCTTCTACAAAAAATTCTTCTAATCAATATAATCTTATGTAAGAAATTATATATTATGTAATAAATTAATATTTTTCAAAACTTTATACACAAACGTAACCCCTATTCTGAGAAAGCTAAATAGATCAGTTTAAGAAACCAGAGTTTAAACAAATTTGGTAATCTTAGTTGATAATTGACTGCTTTAAAAGCAATAGCCTATACAAATATCAGTCACAAGCAATGCCGTTAACAGGAGCCGAGCGGGTTTGACGGGAAATATGGCAGGGACCGCATCCGGTGTTTCAAGTTGAAGCCTACCCATTACCGACTGATAAATGCGTGTAAGTGATCATGATTAGCTGTGATTTACTGCTCTTTTATGACTACAAATAGCTCAATATACAGTAACTTCTAGTTATATAAACGTACCTATGTGTTTCTTGACAGAAAGGCAGTGGGAGCCCAGTGATAACGCCCTCGCTTGGGCAACCGAGTGAAGCGAGTTCAAATCCCGGGTCTCGCACCTTTGATATTTTCATGTGCGAATCGTTTCCAACCTGATTACCATTTGTCTGAACGGTGAAGGAAAACATCGTGAGAAAACCTGCATGTCTTAGAAGACCTAGTAAGTTTTCAAAGACATGTGAACAACCCGCACTTGGCCAGCCTGGTGAACTATGGGCTATAATTCCCCTCGTACTAAAGGGAGGCCCGTGCCCAGCAGTGGGACGTTAAAAAGGGAGGAAATACTTGTGTTTCTTTATGATGATTATGAATTTTGATTACTTTGTTACATTTTTGACATTTGTTTTGCAAGATCATATAATCTGATTGGTAAAACTTACGACTGCTCGTGTTTTAATTACATTACGCAAATATATTATATGTATAGATATTCTGTGATAAACTTATCCAAATTGTAACATAACTTTATATGTACAACATAATATGTATCTACAAGAATAATGGATTCCTCACGGCTTCGACCGATTTTTTCAACATTTTAAACTGTCAATTTTTATTAAGATCTATAAATTTTATTGAGGGAGTTATCGTATCCCCAAACATATCTAAAATTTCATCAAAATCGATTCAACCGTTAAGCCGTAAAGGTAGTAAGTGAAGCACTACTAGCCAAAAAGAGAAATATACAGACATATAGACAGAGTAATTAGCGTAGATTCCACTACCCATGAATTTCTACTGTAATATCAATAAAAATTACAAATACCTAAGCAAGCCTATAACGTAATCTGATTTATTGCTATAACAACTTTAACTGCCACTACAAACTATTATAAATCAATAGACATCGAGATAATTCATATAATATATTATTTATGATAAGATAAATTAATCAGTGCTGCTTCTAATCCAGAATCATTAATAAGAGAACCCTGTCTAGATTTCTAGCGCTTCCTTAACGTTACTGTACTACTACTAATGTAGTAAAACAAAGGACGTTTTTGATCATTTATTCATTATTTATACCTATTCATAATGAATATCATTATCATTATGATAATTAAATTGTAAAAGAGTCAATGTTATTGTAAAAACGTTATGAAACAAGTGATTTGCCCTCATTAACTTGGGTTTATCACTAAGTAGCTTTTAAGAAGAAAGTTAGGAGTATATACTCGTACTGTATACCTACTGCTCTCTGTCAGAGCTACGCAATGTATTAAAATAATAATAATGTACTCCCGATCGATTTCGGCCACGGCGGCCAACCTTACTGAGACTAGCCAGATATGCAGGAGATACTTTAGTGCACAAGTGTACACGCAGACACAACGTGCACTCTCTATTCCTGTCTCTCTCAAAGTCCGATGGGACGATACTTCGACACGGCCGGTTAAAGTTAAAGCGCAGGACCGACAGCTTTACTTGCTCTCCGAGGCGCATGAGTATTTCTTGACAGAAATACTCAATAACTAAAGTTGGTCCGACCCGAGACTTGAACCCAGAACCAACCTGCGGCCTTACATACTAGCCACTACGTCACCGAGACAGTTAAACATCGTACCAGAATAAAAAGCACATAACTATATGAATGCAATAAATCACTTTGATCCGTTGAGCGGTTTACATCATGGGACTAAAGATGTAGTTGTTTTAATGGTATTCATTTTTATACAGCAATAAATCGTATTATATTAGAAATACTTTCACATTAGGGGTCATAAATAACAGCTAGTCACAATATTACCACTCTTGAGGAGTAGTTAAAGATTGTAAAATTCTCTTGAGTCTTGTCTAACTTGTTACTCGAGTAATATATCTGTTGAACCTGTACAAATATAAATAAATAATAAACAGACATACAGGCAAACAGACAAACAGACAAAATTTTTAGTAACTATTGTTTTAGGGTCTATGTTGTGTACATAATACGTTACAAATAAACGAAAACATCTATCCCACGGGAACTGTACATTTTTCCGGGATAAAAAGTAGCCTATTTTTTATTCTGATGTCTGAACTATATTATTGTAAAGTTTCATTAAAATCCAATCAGTACTTTTAGTGTACTAAGCTATATAAGTTACTATAGTTTTTAACAATATCACGGGGACTTTTTAATTTTCAGGGATGAAAGGTATCTAAAATGTTGACCGGGGATATAAGGTACCACCATGCAAAATTTCATTTAAGTCGGTCCAACAGTTTTGGAGATTAGCCAGATAAATAAAAAAAAAATTAAAAAAAAAATTGGATTTGGTCTATAACTTTTCTTCTTACATCCACCTTGACTCGGTTTATAGCATATCTTTTCTATGTACAGACATCCGACTTCTACAGTTTTATTATATGTATAGAAATACATAATATGCACGATTTCTGGTATAATTGGTATCACTCTTAGACTTCATATATTTTCGCTGTAACTTATAAGTTTATTTTAACCTTTGGGAATTACTAAATTTATCAGGATAAAAAATATCTATAACGATCTCCGGCCTAAGACTATTCCAGTGTACAAAATAACGTCGACCCGTGAAAGAAACAAACACATTTCTTATATTCAATATCAAAAATAAAAATCAAAAGTTATTGTCCAAGTAATATCGATCTCAAATTTTGTAGTTTAGCCAAAATTTTTAGTTACATACAGAAAATTTGTAAATAGTTTTAACTAACGATGTACGTAACATCGTAACTTTTCAAAACATCGAATGTATCGTTTAACGATGGAAAATGTCGACTTTTTTATACCGAGTAATTCGAAACGAATACGGTTGTAGATCTTACTAACCACATAATAAAGGTTATATTACCAAAACACAATTCCCTGCACACGATATCAGATGCCCGCGGTATTAGTTACACGCGTAAATGCCAGCCAGATTTATTCTGATATGACATAATTTTTGCACCTAAAAACTGGCTTTCATTGACCATTATGAAATGATCGTATTAAAGTATAATTACAATATAAGTAATTTATATTCGTTACATTATTTATTTTTGATATTTTAGTCGTAATTTATCTATACTAATATTATAAAGAGGCAGTTTGTGAATTTGTGAGTTTGTGACGTTGTAGGGCGTAATCTCTGGATCTACTGAACCGATTTAGATGAAATTTGGTAAGAAGACAGTTTGAGACCCTGGGAGGAGAAGGACATAGGATACTTTTATCCCGAAAATCATTCCGAAAAGTTTGTATGAGGAATCAAGCTAGGGACGAACCCGAGCGAAGCAAGGGTGAGTCGCTAGTATTTTATATGAGAAGACGGTTCAACGTAAACGTAAAAAATAAAAATCTAAGAGCTTTGAACTATCGTCAAAATTTAATGCGTAAATTGTTGTTGTAACTTATAAATATCTAATTAGATTTGCTTTGGCATGCCTTGGCTGTCACTAATATATAAGTATGCTTATTTTGTAAAATACGAGATATTTTTTGGCCGTTTTAAATAGGTTTTAATTTTTTCAAAGAAGTAAATAAAATATAAATTAGGTATCATTATTAATCAATTAGAGTCCTTCTTTAACTTTTTGCAATATATTAGTATCCCACGAGAACTTTTTGATGTATCGGATTTAAAAGTAGCTCAGGTCACAGTTTTCAACCCATAAACTATTTCGAAGTATATATACTAAATATATTGCTCCGCTAGTGCGTTAAGAGTGGATAAACTGACTAACACAAATTTATATTAGCAGAAAATTACAAAAACAACGTAAATTTTGTTAAATTTTGCTAAGAAAACAGCAATATTTAATTATATGCAATTCTTCTCATAACATATTTTAATAAGATATACCTAATAGACATATATGTGTTTTCCAATTTTCTCAACAAAGTTGTTCGTGTTTACTTCCTAAGTAAGAAATCTTGTATTCCTTTGTAATATTACATGTACATTGCATATCTATCCAGTCAAAGGTCGAGATAAACGACCAACGGACCGTTACGCGCAATATATAATACTCAGAAAGTATTCTAACGGGGATGACGTTTATTCATATGATGGTTGTGTACATTTATTTGATGTTGAAGCTTTGTTGCTTGAAAACTTACATGTTCAACTGTTTAGGTCTAGGATGATCTATGTTTAGAGATAAGGGTCAAAATATACAATACGATATTTTATGGGAGAGACAGTCAAAGAAATAGCACCAGTTTATATAGATATAATTATCTTTTTAATGAAAATCTACTTGCTTAAGATGATTTATGAAGAAAAGAACGTTAAAAATCTTGCTTTAAAAATTCTTTCTTTACTTTTATATATTAAATTGGAACTAATGAAGACCTTGTCATTGCTATTCATAAAAATGAACAAACCTTTTTAATATGTACCTGCAATGTAAATTCCGCATCTAAGCACTGAATTAAAAGACGGAATCTTACCTCTACACCAATTATCAACACATTATGAAAAAGAAAAAATTGTTTTAGTTCTATAGGGATTTAAAAACAGGCATAATAATCTTTTAGGGCTCAAGGTTTTTAGATAATAGACGATAAGAAAAAACACGACAGATGAAATTCATCAATGATAGCGAACTTCTGGAAAACATCTTGAAACGTAATAATGAAGCACAAGGAAAAAGAAAGAGAGAAAAAATATAATGTTATTAAATGCGTATTTTACTTAGTCACAGATTTTTTATACTAGCGATATTTTTAAACAAAGAGCTATTATAAAAGTTTTAATTATACACTCATTTTGAGCATAAAATATATTCTTTATTTAAAAGGCATAGAACAAGTTATATTTCGTATAAGTAATACCTAAACTCTTAAGTGCTAAACATATTTTGACGACACGTTTGTATCAGTTTGGAGTGACCCTACTTGCTGCGCCAGCGGTCGCGGGTTCGAGTCCCGCTGGGGGCATTCGTTTGTGTGATGAGCACGAATATTTGTACTCCAGTCATGGGTGTTTATATTTATAATATGTATGTATTTAAAGTTATATATGTATAATGTATCAACTATCTGGTATCCATAACACAAGCCTCGTAGCTTACCATGGAACTAGATGGCGTTGTGTGTTAACGTCCTGACATATTTATATAATTTATCTATCTGTATATAAAAAAAATCTGTTTAAAAAAAAATGTTTTATTTACAAATTCATCTACCTATATAAATAAAAAAAAACAATTGCTTAAAAAGCGAACTAAAACAATGGGAACAAATTGACAAAGGAATACAGTATTATGCAGTCGGAGACATTGACGTAATCGATTTATTTTATTAATATAATTTACTTTTTTATTTACAGCTTTTTAGTTTTTGTCAGTGAGTCACTATCTTATCCTAAATTACTTTTACCGTATAAGTTGTATATATTTTTGTGATCGCCATTTAAAAACTTTCATTTTGATGCCGCACTCGATAGGCTTGGAAAAATATATTTGAAGACATAAGTCTAACTACGTATGAATATTTAAAATCGGTTAAGCCGTTTAATAAATACGAGGTAACATAGTACTGGACTTACGTACATACATCCATATATGCATATCTATAGTCATATGCCGACACACACAAATAACCCTCCTTTGGGCTTCGCCGCAGTCCGGAAAAAAAATATGTTTAGTATTTCTCTTTATCGAAAACTATGCCTTGAAGTATAGTAAAATTTTCAATTTAATCAATAAATTTCAATGCAAAATTTTATTATTCAGTCGATATTGCATTTTACGTTCGGAAACGAAATAACAGAAGTGTTGGAAAAGCACAGGAGCGGTGAGGCAGTAAGAACGAATTTCTCGAATAGGGTTGACAATATTCTTTTAAATTCACTATAGATTATCATTTAAAGTATATCCAAGTGTCAAATAATTTAGTTTATAATTTTTTTATTCATATTCTTCATATAATAAATTCAAAGAAAATATTTGAAGACCTATTTGAACCAAAGTCTTCCCTACACAAATTTTTTAGGCTTTCTAGACAACCCTAATACAGAATACAGGAAGCAAAATTGCTAGTACTAAAGTAAGTTAGGACTTAGCAATGAGCGTCTGGTATGCGGTACGGACATTGAAAAGTGTCTTTAGGTCGCAGTTTTGCGAAGAAAATTAAATTGCTTATTCAAATGACATTCTTTCTTCGACATTAAGAATGATAAAATTATAAATTTTTCAATAAACGTATAATAAAGATATAAATAAACGCTATTGAACATTCTATTCATTTCGTTCAGTGAAATTATTTGGCCGTGAACTTACCGAGTGACGAATGACGATAATAGGTATAATACGGTAGCAAATAAATTTGATATATTAGAATTCGTTAATTATCAGAAAACAAAGACAGACACACAATAAAGTTAAAAATCTATAAATACTAGCGGCTCATAGCGGTTAGTATGGAATACATAGACTATGTCCTTCCCAGGATCTCAAACTATCTCCATACCAAATTTCGTCTAAATCGGTTCAGCGGATTAAGCGTGAAAAAGACAGACAGACAAACAACGTAACTTTTGCATTTATATATTAGTAAGGATTTAATTAATGAAATACATAATTTTTTTTTCAAATACATTTTTTTGTTAAAAACATAAACTAATTCGCTCTAAGCGTGGACATTAACACAAAATGTGTTACTTTACTTAATGTACTCAACAGATGTAAGGGGAAAAAGAAAAGTGAGTACATAAAAAACGAGAACATGAAAGTCAAAAATTCTCCTCTAATTCACGACCGGACAGGAGGAGTTAAGTGGATCGTACACTAAGATAATTACTAGGTACAACATTCAAAGGATGTTTGGTCTGGGATCAGGACAGAGTGGCCAAGTACTAACCGAAAATTCACTCTTTAATTAAGTAGCTTTGGAAACTTTTCGCCTCGGCAAATTCGACTTTGGAAAATCATTTTGTAAGCTTTAATTTTGTTCGCAAAGCCATTTCGTTTTAGGTTCGTAAAAAAGATTAGTGTTTGATCAAGATTAACTAGAAAACTATATTGTCTGAGTCTTAAAGCAAATCTTATTTATTAAAAGTATTTAGTTCTTTTTAAAAATCTTTTTAAAAATATGTCACCAAAACCGCAACGGGTATTAGAATAGACTTTACCAAAGAATATTATTTTATGATGATGTTAATCTCGGTAACACTAAACTATCGAATGTACAAATAAACGTGCAAAAAGTTACTTGTTTACGTCTATTTGGTAAATTAGGTAAATGTCTCACTTCAGCGAAAGCTATAAATTTCATGTGATTAAAAGTGAACATTTAAAAATACTTACGAGTTTTCTATGAAATTGTAATAAGCTTTATACTCTATGAAAATTATAAAGCTTTTATCATTTTTCGACTGGGGTTCAAAAACCGCAGGTGTATTCTTACTTTGAAACCTGTGATTACCTCCAACACTTAATGCGACATTTAATCTAAAGTTTATTAAAACAAAGTGGTTAATCCAAGCAAGTTTTATACAAAAGCTGTAATCGTTAACCTTGCTATTACACAAATCCTTTATGACATTTGAGTACTTCTGAGTGCAGGCGCCGCGTTCGAAACACGACATGACTTAAAACGATTTGGTGACATAAGAAGTTGTATATGTGAGGTTTTATAGGATTTGAATGTCACTGATATTCGTAACAGTTCCTTTATCATTTTAATATTATGTAAATATCTCTTATAATATCCAGTTATTCTTTTATCTTATTATTTAACTTGAATTTTATTTTGAACTCATTTAAAAACAATACGTATGCCAAATAGCCAAAATTAGACTAGAAATATTAGCGAATATAATACCTATCTCGGATATATTTTCAACCGACTTCAAAAAGGACGAGGTTCTCAATTCGACTGTATTTTTTTTTATGTTTGTTACCTCAGAACTCCGTCATTTATTAACAAATTTGGTCAATTTTTGTGTTATTTGAAAGTGTATACTTCCAGATTGGTCCTATTTAAATTTCAAAAAAAATTACCACCCCTAAGGGTGGAAAAATAGCTAATTACCACACACCGACTTCGAAAATATTTGATTAGGTATATATAGTAAATGAAAACGACCAATCAGTTATTTTTTACTTTTTAGTGCTTTTGTTTGAAGTCGGTTTTTATTTTTTTGTTAAAAAGTTTTTTGCCTCGAGTATACTATAACTGCATGAAAAAGAATGTTTGAACCTATGACGAAACATAAATAGATTTCGAAAAGTAAAATAACTTCTAGTATCTAGATACAGAGTAATACAGTTTTTTGTAATTATAATAAACTAGCATTGCCCGCGGCTACGCCCGCGCTCAGATGACCAAAAACCAAATTCTTAGGTTTTACATATTAGTATACTCTTACATTGCAGTTTTAGTATTTTTTCTCAGAAATGAGACATTTTCCTGCGGTAAAAAGTATTCTATATGTTGACCCGGATAACCAGCTATCATCATACCAAATTTCATCAAAATCCCTCCAGTGGTTTTTCTGTGATGCGGTAACAGACAGTCAGACAGACAAAAATTCTAAAAACTATAGATTCGGCCTCTGTATCGATAATAATGTTTATTTCAATAAAATTTTCCAAAAAATATTTAATGTACAGATTCGACTTGGTTACAGTTTTATTATATACATAGATTACAGTATTAATTAAACACTAAAACAAATATGATATTATGACATTGTTATGACTTACATTATTTGTCATCCTCAAATATATAGTTTTCCGCATTTTTCGTAATTCATACCTGTAGACATGGCTGACTCCAATTACAGCATGGCACGTAGCGTGGGGACCATTAATAGTTTACCGATGTCCCCGAGTCATTTCGTCTGTGTGTCTGTGTATATTAGTAAAGGTCACCATAGGGCAAATGTGTATGCAAGCATCATTTACTTTAATAGTTAGGTATTATTTAGGCTAGCGAATAAAAAATTATTGAAATAATAGCAACACCCGCGGCTTCGCTCGCGCTAAAACTACAAAAAAATCGCAAAAAAAAGTAGTAGTCATTAAAACTATTATCCCATATTTTACCCCCTTATAGGCAGAATTTCGAAAAATGCTAAAACACATATTTATTGAATTTTATTGAAGAGCATTAATACCAAATTTCAAG
Organism: Brenthis daphne; assembly: GCA_947093115.1. Taxonomy (NCBI): domain Eukaryota; kingdom Metazoa; phylum Arthropoda; class Insecta; order Lepidoptera; family Nymphalidae; genus Brenthis; species Brenthis daphne. The sequence goes on along the minus strand of OX352477.1, from coordinate 25,684,274 downwards.
TAATTCTGATCATAAATATATTTTTTGGATTGTATTATAACGTGTTTCCCCATGGGAATTAGATAAATTCCGCGGTAGTGGCCTATATCACTCTCCAGCTCTCCAACTATCTCCACACAAAAAATCACGCCAATCCGTCACTCCGTTTCGACGTAAAAGAAGGACAGACAGACAGACAGACAAACAAACAAACAAACAAACAAACAAACAAACAAACAAACAAACAAACAAACAAACAAACAAACAAACACACTTTCACATTTATAATGTTAAAAAGTATTGATGTACGTCAGGTATTTAATTAAAAAATGTGTGTTAAATTGTTTGTGTGTTAAATAAGTTGTTTAAGTATTTTTTAATATACATTTATTACTATAATATCACAAAAATATTTGATTACATATAATCGATATATAAAATAGATATAGAGTTAATATGTTGGCACGTATCATGGGCATCGTAAACAATACAGTTTATAGACGTCCTCTGATGACTAGTCTGACAAATACCCACTAAAATTATTGTTAAGGTAATAACAAATTAAGTTTTAATTCATATATTAATCCCTCCACGACCGCGGACACGCCGGCGTTACAGTTAACAATAGATTTCTTAGAAATTTAATTAATTTCTTAAAAAATTACCTGGAGGTTTTAAGAATATATATAAAGAAAAGTATTTTAAGACACACGTTAGATACAAGTTCACAATTATGTTTGTTTACTTTCTAAATAACTATATAATTATATGTTAATAGCAAAACTTAAGATTTTGTAATTTTCTTTTAATTTAAACAATAAACAAATTTACTAAAAAAGTTTGTTGATATAATTTTTTTTTTTTATAAAAAATAAGCTCTACTGACCTAGAACGGCATACTTGGCTTGTGGATAAGTTTTTATATGAGAGCACGTATCTGACCGTTTCCATAAAACAAATACGTGTGCGTAAACTGCGGCTTACAGTGAATGAGCAAACTCATAAAATTACGTCGCTAATAAATCGTTGAGCGTATAGAAGAAACTTCATAAGATATAGTGTTTCTTTTATTTATACGGCGTTTCTACAGTTCTTTTATATTTATACACACAAAATGTGACTTCTTATAAATTCTACTATAGAAAAATGTATTATTTTCTCTGTGTTTAACTAATTTTTTTTCGATCCAATTGTACCTAATTATATATTTAATTAGCAATGTTTAATCATTCGGAGGCAATTAAACTTCAAAGTTTTGTCCTAAAACCTTTAAAGTTCACCCTCAAACCGAATGAAAGAAGACATAAATGTTATAAAATAGTAGAATATAAAAAAATATGATATTTAAATATTGAAAGCGCTCTTGACAACGGTAGAAACGATAACACGAGGCTTTGTAATTTAGCAAATTTGAAGTACTTCCATTCCAGGTGTCAAGGGTTTCTACTGCGAATGTTACAAAAGAATTATTTTGGATAAGAGAGGCGTATTTATATATTTTAAAAAGTTCAGAATTTTCCGCTGTCGATCGCATATTAGACGTTGCCTAACATGAGGTTGGAACAATGCACGTAGCGTCGCACTGTAGGGTCCGTCTATCATCACTATTTAGGCTTTTGTCATCATGTTAATTTACTCTAGAAGTTTCAAGCTTTTTGTTACTGTTATTTAAGGAACCATGGCCGAAAAGTTTTTGTGGAAGAGAATCTCCATGAGATTCAATTTCTTTTCGACCAAACCAAGTTAAACTTAAAGAATAAGAAGTTGTAAAATTTTTGTTCTGACTTCATGTGTGATGTGCAAGTAATGTGTAAAACTTGTCAAACAGGTCAGCCGATATAATAAACAGTAAAAATAATATTCTATTTCTGGTAAACAGTTTAGCCAGATATTACAAAATAGCATTCGCCAACTCGTTGCAAGCGCTTGATACTTTGACATTACTATTTACGAGTATCATTATTTAAATAAATTTATGTACTAGGCTAGTTGTATAAAATAACACTATATGCTACAATTCTGGCTTAATAGCTCAACTATGAATGTTTATTGTAATTTAACATAACTTAACTACTGTCGCTATCGTATTAACGCGAAATAAACAGTATACATAATAGTCTCGCCGATTCAGAAGGTCACAGACATACATAATCGTAGATATAATATTGGGGGGTTGGTTTGGGTTTTAGTGGGTAGTACTGACTTTTCAAGCCGGTGAGTCCCACATATCCACCTGTATGTCTACAGGTGGTATATGTAAATGTATTTCCCAACATAAAAAAGGCTATTTTGTCCTAGCCTGTGTAATATTTTTTATTTCATTAATAAACTTAAGCTCACTCGTCTTACTAAAAGGTGTTTTATCAATAGTAGAGGCGTAATGGCGCCAAATATATAACTTTATAGCGCTGTAAACAACGTTATAGGGATCGTGAATTCAGCGGCATTTAATTCGAGAGGACGTATTTCGAATAGGCGACAAAATGATACGCGGAGAGAATTTCATTGTCCAGTGTCTTTGAATGATTTATTAGCGTTGTTGTTAGCATTCGTCAGAATAAACCGAGATTGATTGTTTTATTTTATTTATTTAGTGAATGACGAATAGCTGTTGCTAATAAAATTATAGCACATAACTTTGATAATTGAAAATAAAAAAAATTGACGACACGTTTGGCTCAGTTTGTAGCGACCTACTTGCTGTGCCAGCGGTCGCGGGTTTGAGTCCCGCTGGGGGCATGTTTGTACTCTAGTCATGGGTGTTTATATTTATACATCTATGTATTTAAAGTTATATATGCGTAGTGTATCAACTATCCAGTATCCATAACACAAGCCTCGTAGCTTACCATGGAACTAGATGGTGCTGTGTGTTAATATCCCAACATATTTATTTATAGGGCACCAAATACTATGGATGATTACTTCTGAGTATGTATAAATTACAATTAGTATTACAGTGTGTTACAATTACTATTTACATTTCAGGTCATATGGGAAATGTCAACAAGACTGGACATTTTAGAGTCTTTAGCCAATTATTAGCATATCCTGTAATTACATCAAGACAAGTAACCCGCATATTGTGTACAGAGCGGAAAACATAATGATATTAGATCATACGTCTAATGATATTACCTCCAATAAACTCCTAAACATGATGAATAGATGTACTTCTTTATATTAAGTTACTATAAAGTTAATATGTAATATATCGTCCCTAGGTACGTTTTTTATTGAGCGGAACCCTAATTCTTTTTCTAAAATAAAAGTAGCCTATGTTACTCCCTATAACATCAGCTATCTTCCAGTGAAAGTCCCGTCAAAATCAGTCCAGCCGTTTCAGAGATTATCCGGAACAAACAGACAGACAGACAAAAATTTTAAACATTGTGTTTTTCTTATAAATACCGTATATACTCTAATTTCATATGCATTTAGTAAAATGCTGTTATTTTGACATTACAAACAGACACTTTAATTTTATTAATCTGTATAAATATCTTTTAACTTTTTGCGCCTGATAATAGATCACAGTGAGTGTGTTTTTAGAGAATGTTTTTTTTTCTGTATATAAGGACCGATAACTGATCTAGCCATTAAGCCATTTAAAACTTATTAATATCGATGTTATTGCTTTACGTAACGAAACGCATTTGAAGCACCAAAGGCGCGTGTTATTGAATAATTTAATAGAATACCTTATTCGGTCCTATAAAAAATTATGGCTTCTCCCATTTTATGGCAACATAGAATGATGTGTCATTCCACTCGGTTGAGTTGCGATGGCAACCAATTTGCATGTAATTGAACTAAAGTGGAGGCTATTTATTCTGAGCTAAATTAATTTTGTAACAAGGAAGATATCATGTTTTCTTAGATAACAGACCTAATGTAAGTTCTTATTTACGAGAGCATTTATTAAAGACATAAATAGTTTATGATAAAATGGATGCTATAAATAAATATAAAATTGTACTTTGTAAGGTAGTGGCTGTAGATAAACTTAGTTAAACGTTTTTAAACCCAGTTGCGTTGAAAGCCTATGAATATACAATTGATAAGTTATAGGATACACCTTAATCAGTTCATTAAGATTAAATTAAAGTATCTTCTTATTAAAAAAACACCGACTATCCATACCATTAAGAAAAAAGAATTTTTGAAGACATGCCTGTTTTAAATTTGTTAAAAATATTGTATTACATTAGTAGTACACTATTATTTAAAATCGTTACACATACTCCAATACAAATATCAAAAATCTATTAAACTTCGTACCTACGAGTTATTTAAAAATATTTTTATTCATTTATATTCCTTACCTCTTAGACGTATCGAAAGCTAAAATTCTAGCTATCATGCCTGTCCACTACAGCTGTTCGGACGCAGGTCTTTTTGCTTATTGCTATTTTAGTAGCAATACTACATGATTTTATTGCTTTCTGCAATCTGCAGTATCTAGGTACTGTACATTTCGTCGAATTTTTCAAACTAATAATTTTTATTATTAAATGCTTTTTTTTTGAAGTATTTTTAACAATTTAGTTACTTTGCTATACGACGAGAATATCTATATAAATTATCCGACAGGCAGGCTTTCAAGACAAATGACGAAAGTTTATTTTCTCTTAATAACTGTTAAAAATGAACCCCATATCTCGCAGGCGAGCGTAGATCAATAGATACATTCGAAGTCTTTATACTAATATGAACGATATTATCAACAATCGTACGAATATACAATTTAACTGTTATCAATGTTGAATAAGAAATATGTCAGCATATTACATTTTTCCTGCACGAAAGAGGATTTTTTCATGACCCATTTTGCCTTATAGCTAGTCTTTGTCAAGTATCACTATATGTTTAGAGCTGTGCATTCTTTTTTCGTTCAACTTTAATATTTTCAAAGTGATCCAGTTCAAATATTTCTTATGATGTCGATAGTAGAATTTTTCAATAAATATACTTACAAGCTCAAAGTTGGATTAAAATTTTTGCTGCATACCTGTAAGAAAATCATAAAATAAATTAGTATATAATATTTTAAACGCACATTTTACATACCTACATTTTACCTATAATTTAATAAAGTGCTAACGACAGACACAAATATCAATTTTACTGTACAATAAAAATAAATAAAAAACTGACTTACTGAAAATTCAAAACTATTATTTCCTTGAAAAATTCAGAGACGTTAATTGCATAAAAGTTTCAGCAGCGTCATTAAATCTCTACGCGATAGTAAAGTTCCATTGAAGGATCTCCCCTCGGAAATAAAAATTCGGAGTGCATTTAAAAATTTATGAAGATAAATTATATAAAAACGGAGGGTAAACGGGCAAAATGAAAACTGTTAGCTTTGAGTATCCTGAACAAACAGCAGGTTTGATGTTGGCTAATTACTGAGCCATGAAACTCAATGTAAACAAATTGTTGAGACAGAATAAAATTATATCACAAAATATTATCAAAGTATATTTTATGCTTTCTAAGAAGAAATATCAAGATTTTATTTATATTGAAATAAATATATTATACTGCTATTATGCATATGTTTAATTGCATACTTGAATTATGCTCATTCGTATTTCAAGACTTCTAATTTTGCGTGTGGCTTAGATTGTAGATACCTACTTTAAATTTAATTTTCCGGGTGTGTGTGTATAAATCTTTAATGAACTTTTTTTATTGTAATTTTTAATTATTTAATTTCAACTTTTAATATTCTAAATGTTGTTTTGCCTCTACATGTACTTTTTTTTGAATGTCGTTATCACCTATCTATAGTATAAGGTACTACTCTATCTGTTCCATTTTCTGTGTATGTTATAATGTGTTTAGTTTGTACTTTTTTGGTAGTCTAATAAATAAATAAAATAAATAAATAAATTCATTACTAAGTACTGAGCGATTCATACTCACATATAAAACAAGTATTAATACTTCATAATTTGTAAAAGCTCTTTTTTAATCTATACTTGCTCAATACAATTAAATGTGACAAACCGCAGACATATTAATATTATTATGTGATTAAATATTATACCTATGATATACGTATATTATTTATTTTACGAGCACACTGATGAGTACAATAGATGTTTACTATGCTGTTATAATATTCAGTGTACTGAATAAAATGTACATTAGGACAAGAAAACCTATTTAATTTTTGTTGACAATATACATATGTACATACTTTAGCAAATAGTTAAACTATAAATAGCGTCAAAGAAAATATTATATTTTGCTTATTATTTTGCTTAATTATTTTGAATTTGTATGCTTTAGAATATAATAAAACCATTTCTTATACACTCGTACGTAAGGGTTAAGATCATTGCTTCTTAGAATTAGATTCTAGTGACACCATTGGCTGGTACAATAATTATTAAAACCCGCACCCGTAAGAAGTGTTCTATTACAAATTCAACAAATACGAATGCAGGTAGAAATTTTATTAAATCCTAACGACACCATATTTTTTTTTATTTTATTTTATTCGGTCTCTACATTCTGTTAGGCATTCTTTGCTCTTAGCTACCTATACTTGAAAAATAACGTTTTGTAACGAAGGAACTTTTAAACCTGTTTATAATTTACACTGCAACTAAAATCTACAATCTACATTTAGAATTTAAAAAATGGATGAAGGAATCATAATTGGATTTAGATAAATATATAACCATGTTTAATATTTTCGTTACAAGTGGAAGAAATTGTGTATCTGATTATACTTTCAGGCAAATGTTGTAATTACATCGCGCCAGAGCAAATTTTATAATCAAAATCTTTGCAAGAAACGTTGAATTTTCATTTAATCTGAACCTCTTGATTAAAATTAAAATAATGTTGGAATCTTTAATTTATTCAAAGTTTAATTATTAAAAAAATAGATATTTACATTTTGATCATTTAATACTAAAATAAAATTGAATTAAGCATCAACACAAATATTTATTTAAACGAATTAAGAAAAAGTAACAGATAATATTATTCATAACATCTAGAAAATACCATTAGTCTACTTCAACTTCCATCTCACTCCCACCTCCAGGCTACTTCAACTTGATAGAAATATTGTAAATTATAATTTAACTTTATAAAAAAAGATAATGAAATAATATTAGTCGCGCTGAGTTTCTTTCGCCAGTTCTTCTCAGGTCTGAGGCTTCTTCTTTCCGAACTAGTAGTACACTCATGACGTTCAGTAAAAAATTGTAATAATTTAATGCTGGATAAAATATTTTGAATTTGAAAAAAAAATTGAATTTGAAAAGTCCAAAAGCATTATAAAATTTTGTTTGATTTGTATTAGGTACATGGTCAAAACATCTTCGAAAACATAAACAACGCTATTTACGATTAATTAGAAATAATTCTTAGTGAAAAAATAAATGACTGTTTTGTAATTATTTTCTTTTTATTATCTATAAAAGTCAAGAATAATGACTCTCAGTGAATCCCATTTTACTTTTTCTGCATTGCCATCCAAAAGAATCGTGTTGTGATCAACAAAAAGTAAGAATAATAAGTGTTCGATTAATACTATTTGTGTCTTTAATTAAAGTTAATGAAAATTAAAAGTGTTTTTACATAGAATATAACTGCGAGAATGCAGAGAAAACCTGTGGGATTGTGACTCTTAGAACGTAATCAGAACAACAATAATCATGATATCCAACGTAGTTAGGCAGTTATTTGATATTCAGCTATAACCGTAAGGTCTAACTCCTGGGACGTTAATTGTGCTTCTAATTAGGAGGGCGTAGCAATAAGTTGCATATTTTAAGGCCTTTATCTAGACCCGCTGTTGCTTACCTTTGTTTTATATATTAAAACCCTTATATTATTTTTTTCTTTATAGAAAGAATGTAAGTACATAAATCATACATTATTGCGATAGTATATTAAATAATTATATTCTAAGACCATAATGTAGTAAGAACATAAGTAATAGAAGGTTGTGTATGCGTCAACAACTACTCAGCCCGACTACTAACTACTGGGCTGAGTAGTCGTTGGTATGCGTATTAATATTATATGTAAATGTGAAAGTTTGTGAGTATGAATGGTTGTTACTCTTTCACGCCAGAACGGCTGAACGGATATGAATATGAAAATTTGTCACAGAGATAGATTATAGTCTGAAATAACACATAGGCATTTTATCCTGAAAATTGTACGGTTCCCGTGGGATAGGTTTGTTTTTGTTTTCCTAGCCGGTCATAACAGTCATGCCAGTACATAATATATAAGTTATTCTCTAACAATATCGCAAATTACTTCTTTTAAGTAAATATATAGTGTAAAATCAAATCAATTGAAAAAAACTCGAAAAGGTGTATTTTGATTTGTATTATAACGTGTTTTCCCGTGGGCATGAGATATTCTTCCGCGGTAAAAAGTATCTCCACGCAAAAAATCACACCAATCTGTCATTCTTTTTCGGTGTGAAAGAACGACAGACAAACAAACAAACAAACAAACAAACAAACAAACAAACAAACACTTTCGCATTTATAATATTAGTATGGATTATATTCAGTAGCATCTAATCCTACGCTATAATAAAGAGATTTTATTAGTTTAATTGTATGCAGAAGATTTCTCTAACTGCATCGTATATACATAATATATTTCTTTCACATTTCAGTATAAAACATTTATTATATTTAATTAGAATAACCAACTAGAAGTAGTAGAAACGTTGGTTTTACCTAAACCTCTAAGTAAAACTGATAGCTGATATCAAAACAAAGAGGCGTTTAAGGTATTCTGAAACCATAATAATATTCCACAAAGTTATCACGACAGCTCGCGTCTCCCCAGCGCATTATCAAATGTTTCAGAACCCCGCTATATTTCACACTGTTTCGCATTTCCTCTTCGAATAAACGAAAAGCAGGCCCGCGTGCACTTTTCCATTTCGTATAAACGAAAAAGCTGATAGAGAACATTGGTTGTTTTATTAAAAAGCTATTTTTTATATCAATATTGTAACAAATTATAATAAAAATGTAGGATATCCGTGTTTTGCTATTTTGCTATAAAAATTCTTTACAACTTAAATAATAAATGAAACTTTTAATGAGTATTGCAATTTTTTTGATAGATGAATAACGAAATAAGTACCTATCTATAAAGGTTTGGTTTCAAAATAAGAATTTAGTATGGCTATTATCAAGCAGATCTAATATTGTTCTGAAAGCTTTCTCTCGTCTGTTTTAAAATTAGCTTTCAACTGAAGAGCATAATGACTCTAACCTTTTCGAATAAAGGTATAAAGTAAGCTTTGAAAGCGAAAAAAACTGTTCATATAGTTATACATATCTACATGTACATACATATATCATATCCTTTTGAAAAGATAAAAAATTGCAAAGATTTTTTTAATAGTAACAAAAAAGATTCGCTGAGTACCTAAAAAAACTTGTGTTCCTTGATTAAAATTTTAAATTAATTGCAAAACCAATATTATATATGTACATAGGTCAATAGGTATACTATGTTTGTAGCCATGCTAACTCGTTTAGCCACTAGGGTATTATTGAAACGCAATCAAAATTGTTGTTTGTTGGAATTTAAACACAGACTTCATAACACTACATTTATAGTATAACATAATTATGTTATACTAAATTTAAATTCTTCTATTATTCACTCGCATTCTAATATACTACATTTTCAAGTGAACTCCTAAAATTCTAAACAACTAGCGGCTCACCCTCGCTTTGTTCGGGTTGTGGGTTGTATTATAACGTGTTTTATGAGATGATTATATTATTTTTAATAAGATAACCTCCCGCGGCAAAAAGTAGCCTCTGTACCTCTTCAGCCCACCAACTATCTCAAAACCAAACACAAACAAACACACATTCACATTTATACCTAATATGTATTAGTAAGTATGGATGTACATATGTACGTGTGAGATTGGAAGATGATAAGTTAGTAAATATCATTTATTTAAGAAAAACAGATGTATTAAATGATTTTAAGAATAATAAAAACTTTTTAACAAAAAAATAAAAACCGACTTCAAACAAAAGCACTAAAAAGTAAAAAATAACTGATTGGTAGTTTTCATTTACTATACATACCTAATCAAATATTTTCGAAGTCGGTGTGCTTTGGCTAAGTAATTAAAGCCTACCTATTAAATACATACCTAATCAAATATTTCCGAAATCGGTGCCAGCCCATACAAAGCAAAGCACACCGACTTCGAAAATATTTGATTAGGTATGTATAGTAAATGAAAACTACCAATCAGTTATTTTTTACTTTTTAGTGCTTTTGTTTGAAGTCGGTTTTTATTTTTTTGTTAAAAAGTTTTTATTTTTCCCTTTTTAGTGTAGACAGTAGTAGCAAAGTAAGAATTCTGAAGTGTTAGTCTTGTCAAACGAAACAAAATAAGCCCAAACTCAAAGTATCTACTATTAGTCGTTGAAGAGTTCCACCTATCCACCTTCTGGCCTTACCATCAGATCAGGTCAACAATACCGAACCACTATACTATCAACGGAAATAGAAACACTTGCAAAGTTTCAAGTCAATATGACAATTAGAAGTAGGTTAAATTCATTATTAGCTATTTTTCCACCCTTAGGGGTGGATTTTTTTTTGAAATTTAAATGGGACCAATCTGGAAGTGTACGCTTTCAAACAAAACAAAAATTGTCCAAATCGGTTAATAAATGACGAAGTTCTGAGGTAACAAACAAAAAAAAAAAAAAATACAGTCGAATTGAGAACCTCCTCCTTTTTGAAGTCGGTTGAAAAGAAGGAAATGAAGAATAATTAGACATAATGGTGTTAATAATAATAATGTTTAATTAATAATAATAATAAATAAATAATGTTTAATTTGATAATTTATAGTTAGCGTGCTAATAATATGCTTTTATTCGTATCCCTGATTCTACTGTATTGCATTTTATGAAATTCTTTTAGTTTCAACAGAAAAAAATACCGACTGATAAACATCAAAATGTACCACTTTAATATAATATTTACTCCATCAAAGCATCATATAAGTTTATAAGGAAAAATATATTAAAATTTGGCTCTGAAATGGAGACCAGGTCGATTCGTTCAAGACGATTTCCATAATGGTGACCCTCTTTAATGCCTATATCCTCCATCTGAGTTGAATACTGATATAGTTGCGTTTGTCTTTTTTCGGTTTTACGATTGTAATCCTCTTTTACCGACCGTAAAACGAGTGGCGTTGTCTGCAGGATTAAAATGGCAGCAAAAGCCTATTTCGTCCACTAATTAAACGCAACATAAAGTGTTTTGTCTGTTTATTGACGGTTGGCTCTTCGTAAACAATGCCACTATATACGTATATACATTTTACTTGCAAAAACTAATCTTCAATCTACATTATATTTTTGGTAATTTGTAATTCGATTTCATATAAGAATATTTATTTTTGTATGAAAAAGTTATTGTTTATAACATCAGCTATCTGCCAGTGCTAGTGGAACAAACAGACAAACAGGCAGACAGACAGACAGACAAAAAAAAATTTAAATTGTGTTTTTCTTAACAATTTGATAGGCATTTAGTAAAAAGCTGTTATTTTGACATCATAAACAGACAATTCAAGTTTATTTATTTGTATGGGATTTTACAATATAGATTATATATGTTTTAAAATAAATATTTTAATTCAATCTTTAGTTTTAAATTTTGAACTAACATAATACAGGAAAGGAAAACTTACATAAAAGTTCGATCAACATCCATTGAAATTCGCCTTCAAAATCCTTATCTAAAAATAAAGTTTAATTAACGCGAAATCTTGTGGTCCTTCAATTAAAACTCTTAAAACGTTATTTACTGTGAAAGTTTGGAGTGTTGAAGTTGATTGCAGTAGCTGGATCAGTAACAAAATACGGTGTTAAATGTTGATATTGCATTATCAGTCTGTGTTTGATATGGGAATTTTATTTCTTCCGCAAATTCTCTTTGTAATTTATCTTTTTTGTTGTTTTAATGCCAGTATTCGACTTTTATTTAGATACTTTTATTAAGTTTAATAAACAATATATAATTATAATTTTTAACGATTATAATCAAATATTATTTATAAAACTTAATAGTAATACGAAAATTTTAAATAAAATTAGTACAGATGGACGGATATCTTTAAAAGAGATCTCTTCCAGTCGTTGGAGAATAAAAATAGTGCATACAATAAATTATATATACGTATGTATTTATCATTTATATATATATAATATTATTTTAACTCCTGCTATGAAGTAGTTTTACATATTTTAAGATAATTTCATTAAAAAGTTTAATTGAAATTTAATGTTCTTTTTAAATTTTTTGAATAGAAAACCTGGAATTACGATCATGAAAAGAAATAAAACTGTTCAAGATATAAAAAGAGAGATAAAAAAGTTTTGCTCGGAGTATAAAGCGAAGGAATCTACATATCCCAATAATATTGTAACGTCCTTTACGCACTGTTCGAAGCTCAGGGACCATTTCTGAAAAGGCAATCTACCCATATCTATACCATTTCACCTTTGCCCCTTATTTTGTTTGTGACATTTATATGCTTAATTTCATTTAAATACAAAAACAATCATAATGATTAAGGTATTCATTTCTATAATATTTTTAACCTACTTCTTCATAAGTACTGTTAAAATTTTCTGAAAAGCTAAATACATACAGAAATTCGGTATTCAGTTATTCGTTGTTGAAATACAATGAAGGATTTCAACGACATTGAAGCGTATTTTCCAATGCCCTAAGAGCTCTTTGCTGTGCAAACGATAGTGAGCGGGAGTACAATAATCACAGTATAAGAATAAGTGAATGTAAATAATTGGCTGTTGTGGCCTTCTTTAAAGTCCTTTTATAATAGCAATCTAAGACCGCAAGATGCCAACACGAATTCGACTGGTTTGCAAAGCCATAGAATTATTATGCTCTACTTCCTTTAGAATTTTATTAATACGTAGACTGTAGACATAGACTGAATGACGCTTTGAGGCACGTTGTTACTAGCAATTCTTACTATATACATTATACTATAGGGTATTTGACTTAGTAGATTGTTGTGATATAGCAATCATTCAAATATGTCTTATCAATTGAAATATTTTGAAATTAAAATTGTATATAGTTTTATAATTAATTAACATTGATTGATGAATAAGGGAGATATCTTGAAGTACTTTGGAAAACCAAGTAATTAATATGAATCTAACACTCGATGAATGGTGTGGAAAAAAAATAGAGATATGCAGAGTGGCATTTTATCGATTCACATTTTAAAATAAGTAGGTAACTAGTAATAATCATGATAAAATATTTCTATTTAAGTTGGTATTATCTATCTTCTGATTTTCCATCTAAAGCTTTTTCTGAGCCCTATTAGATTTTGACATATAGATTTACTTAGGTCTTTGACATGTAGAACGACAAACCGAAAAGGGTTTAATCAGTTTTCTAGTTGATTTCGACTTTGAAAAGGATCGACTCGATATGTCGTGATAAGTTACTATTCTGAATATGTTTGAAAGTAATAAATTATTAAAACTGCTTTTATTATTCAAATTATTCACCGTTCACGTATAGCCGTTATAAATAGGTTTACTTTTTAAAGTTGCGTGTCAGATAACCAAGAGGTAAATCTAATGTTAATTGCCATAATTCAACTAAACGCAAGAAGGTATTATATAATACTAGAATTGCCCGCGGCTCCGCCCGCATTCACATGACCAAAAACCAAATTCTTAGGTTTTACATATTACTCGTAGTATACTCTTAGATTGCCACTTTTGTATTTTTTCTCAGAAATGAGATATTTTCCCGCGGTAAAAAGTATCCTATATATTGACCCGGATAACCAGCTATTACCATACCAAATTTCATCAAAATCCCTCCAGTAGTTTTTCTGTGATGCGGTAGGAGACAGACAGACAAAAATTCTAAAAACTATTGATTCGGCCTCTGTATCGATAATAATGTCTATTTCAATAAGATTTTCCAAAAAATATTTAATGTACAGATTCGGCTTAGTTACGATTTTATTATATGTATAGATTGAAACGATGAATCAATAACGGGAAATTTTAAATTTCTAAGCGTTATTATTTCGGATAACTTCTGGGGTGCGACGCCCTTGAAAACTGCCTCTGTATTCGTTAGCGCGGACCAGTTATGAATAATTCATATACTCATACGGAGCGCTTATTCTGAAATTTAGATTTTTTAATAAAATAACTTCATTATAAAATATTATTCTCCAATAATTATTAAAATACAGTAATTTACAGTTTTTGTATTCTCTTGTCCACTAAATTCGTTACTAAATCGCCCTACGAAGCGACTATACTAGCGAAAGTTTGCATGTGAAACGCACGCTGAAAAGGTTGGACGCATTTAGATAAATACACAGATACGCTATAAGCTAAAGTAACACAGGCTACTGTTAGGTACGCAACCGATCGAAGCCAGGATAGGTCGCTAGTAATAGAAAAATAATATTCATAATTAAAAATATAATTCTTTGAAAATCTTATAGCAAATATAAATAAAATATGTATTATAAATATACTAGGACATTACCACACAGCAACATTTAGTTCTATAGTATAAGCTACGAGACTTGTGTTATGGATACCAGATAGTTGATACACTACACATATATAACTTTAAATAGATACATATTATAAATATAAACACCCATGACTGACGTACAAGCATTCACGCTCATCACACAAATGAATGCCCAGCGGGACTCGAACCCGAGACCGTTGGCACAGTAAGTAGGGTCACTACAAACTGAGCCAAACGTGTCGTCATAATTAATTCCATTATTTTTTTTAATAGTTCCTTTGTAGAAAGATATACAGCGAAAGTAAAATTCGAATAATGAATACGATAAGAAATGTTCCGTTAGACGATACACAGTTATCAGAATAGGCGCTGTACTGCCGGTTGGTGGATTAAATATTTTTTTTTTCCCCCGAGCCCGTCTGAACAAAAGCATGACGTCATCGTGATTTATACAGGAATCTTCATTTTAGCGTAAGAAGTATGGAGATTTAGAAGTGGATATGTATATTTAAAAAACAACAATACTTTTAATACTATTTCAACGTACAGTTTGAATATATAAATTTTTCACACCTATCTTTATGCAACTTTATTTTATATGTATTTCGAATTTATAATACAAAATTTTAGAGTGGAAAGATTGTCACATTTACGTTTTATTTAATCAAATTTGTAACATTTAGTAATTTTATCCAACTTTATAATATAAAAAGATTTTTTTATGTTCTACTTTGTAAAGTAGTACGTTTGTTTAGTCAATTAATATGTATAATGTATAAGAATGTAAAGGAATATTTCTACTTCAGAATTAGTTATATTTTAGAGAACCGAAGTATGAAATAAGACGCACCCAATTAGTAGAATTATATTGTATGAGTAGAACTTTGAATAGTTTTTTTTGGATAAATCGAGAACAGTTTTGTTCAGAAATATATCATGGTAGCGTGTTTAATTATTATAATACATTATGGTTTCTGAACGTCGGGTGGCTGGAGAAACCTGTCTAATACGTCACAAATAATGAGTTCGTTTCCCTTACTTGAGTTTTAATATCTTGTACGACAAAATGTTTGGTTGAGTACTTATACCTAATAACACGCAATGTCTTATTATTAGTGAAAATTTTGTAAATGTACATAATACTCAAGTAAACTATTAATTATAATATCAAAAGTTATTTTTGAATTGGCTTTAAAAAGCGGAGGTACTCAATTCGAGTGTATTTTTTTATGTAAAGCTTATACCGCAGAAGTGATTTCATATAAACAAGAGTTTTTAAAGTTAGTAACAATATATACATATAACAAAATTGTAACTAAGTCGAATCTGTACTTTAAATATTTTTTGGAAAATTTTATTGAAATAGACATTATTATCGATACAGAGGGCGAATCTATAGTTTTTAGAATATTTGTCTGTCTGTCTGTCTGTCACCGCATCATGAGAAAACCACTGGACAGATTTTGATGAAATTTGGTATGATGATAGCTGGGTATCCGGGTCAACATATAGGATACTTTTTACTGCAGGAAAATATCTCATTTTTGAGAAAAAATACAAAAACTGCGATGTATGAGTATACTAATATGTAAAACCTAAGAATTTGGTTTTTGGTCATCTACACGTGGGCGGAGCCGCAGGCCGTTCTAGTTATATTATAGTTTTAAAGTCCCTTACGTCAGCCTTAACATAAAAAAAAGTCATTAAAATCGGTTCACTTTTTTGTGTTAATATATACACAAAGAAACAACATACACCCGAATTGAGTAAGTACTTCCTCTTTTTTAAATTCGGTTAGAAATTGTTATATTAACAATTTCGCGTAAAATTTATATTATAATATAGTTATAAGAAAATTCTTTAGTACTAAGTTGAACAATAAATTATATCGCGCCAACTGTAAATAGCTTCATGCCGAATCCAAGCGATTGTTATGGACGGCACGTAGGCAATCCGTATAACTTCAATTACCTATCTGGGGACTGTAGACTAATAGACTAAATTTCAATTTAAAACTTCATCCCAATATTACTTTTATATTTCTTATCAATTTTTATTCCATCATTTCTTGACTTTTCGTACAATTTGTACTAAAATTATCTATACATATAATAAAATTGTAACAAGCCGAATCTGTACATTAAATATTTTTTGGAAAATCTTATTGAAATAGATATTATTATCGATACAGAGGTCGTATCTATAGTTTTTAGAATTTTTGTCTGTCTGTCTGTCTGTCTGTCTGTTACCGCGTCACGGAAAAACCACTGGAGGTATTTTGATGAAATTTGGTATGATGGTAGCTGGTTATCTGGGTCAACATATAGGATACTTTTTATCGCGGGAAAATATCTCATTCCTGAGAAAAAATACAAAAATTGCATTGTAAGAGTATACTAATATGAAAACCTAAGAATTTAGTTTTTAGTCATCTGAACGCGGGCGGAGCCGCGGGCAATGCTAGTTTAAATATAATTTTCTTTCCTTTACCATTAATTTACGAATAAATAATATGTATTTATTCGTAGCCAATAATCTTATAAACCACTTATATTACTAACCATTCTACCATATATTTAGATATTTTTAATTCATAATTATAATTACCAGCTCTGTAATTTCGTACGGCCCTTGCTTTCATGACCCTTCAGTTATGAGCTTAATTTGAATTATGTTGGGACAGACGGCGCGTTGCGGACATCGTTCGATATGTACATATATTTACGTTTATGCTCCCCACGAGTGTATCACAATGTTCATACATAAATCAATTATAATCAATATAATTTTGATTAATATGCAAAGTTTTGTTTATAAAGCTAGCATTCTTATCGTAATTTCTTTTCTCTTATAAATTTAAACTGTTAATAATTATGATTTGTGACATAATTCTATAGTCCTAATTTGCATGTTAGAAATAAGGTTAAGGCTTAAAATGTTGTACAGCTTTTTTTACTTTATTTTTAAATATTATTTTATTAAGAAAATTTCAATCATTAAATTTAGAATTAATTTTAAATGAAGAATTAATTTTAAGTAAATCAAAAAATAAAACTGGTTGCAAATGAATTGAATCTATGAATAAAACTATTTATTGACTCTCGTATTTCGAATATAAATATTACAAAGTTACGCCTATTAAATGCAATGACAAAACTCTAAGTAATTTCTATTAGAGAATTGCATACTCGCTTTCGAAAAACATGTCCATATAAAATATAATTATTATTAATGTATTGCTATTTATGTGGAAAAGTCTGTACGTCTCTAGCATCCGGACCCCCGACAAGGGATCCTTGCGGGGGGTTGAAAATGCGTCTTGTTTTTAGCGTCCATCATTTTATATGGAAAGCTCTATGTTATAAGAAAGCTCTATAAAGAATATTAACTTCATGAAGCGGTAATATTAAGTTGCTGTGAGTTTGACAAGAAAATTTTATAATTCTAAAATTAAATTAGCTTTGCGGGCTTTATTAAATAACAATCTGCAATTGCTATAGTAAATAAAACAAACTATAAGAAAGTATGAAAATGATATAACTACGACTAGATCACGTGGTCAAAATATGTCAATTTCGAAATTTTTGTTATTAAATTTTCTATTAGGAATATCGCATATCGCGTTTATTACGTATTTCTTTTCAAATATGTATTTATATCATAAATAATATTACCCCATACAGATTAACTGTCCGCAAAATAGACACAATAGTTAAACAATCGAAATGTTCATATATGACTCATGGGACAGGGAAACGGTTAAGGTTTTGTATCGTTCTTATTTATACGTAATTCACTATCCCTAATTTTATTTTCATTTTTATTTCTGCACATAACACTTCTTCAATAATTACACTAAAAAACTATCGGTATGCTATTTATAGTATACATAAATTACTTTTAAAACTTTTTCGGTTTCAATATCAGTAGCAATTTACCCACCCCTACTGTTGATACGCACACGCAATATTTCACCTACGAACACGCTCGTTATTGCTTAAAGTTAATTACACATTTTTAATATAGTAAAATTAACAAATAAAAATATGGGCGTTACAAATTAATCCACAAATAATATGGATTATGTTGGTATTTTATATGCAGGAAGAAACAAAAATCATATATAGCCATAAATAATAATATTTTTATTGAATGTGTTCTGTCATTGGAAGAATATCTTAATAATATAATTACACAAAGGCAATTTCGTACGATTGCTTCGTTCTAATTAAGAAACTTTTGCGATTCAAAGCACAAAAATAAAGCTGTTTCGCATTCTACAGAACAAGTTCGTCGGAAATTGGTAGCGTTTGCGTTCGAAAAAGCCACATAAGCGCAAAGCATTCTGGTACTAAGTATGTTAGTATTAAAGTTTGCTTTTTTGCGGAGCTTTTTATCTTTTACATACTTTTCAGAATATAGATAAGTCGATGTTTTAATAGGTAATTATTGTTGATAAATATTTTAATGATTGTTTTATATGTACACAAAATGCACAAGTAGCGAGTGCGATGGGAATATAAACTTAAGCTAAAACATTAAATTTCATATTTCTTACGACATAAATAACGAACTTCCATATTTTTCAACGTAATGGCTATACCTCTTTAAGAGATGAATTTTCCAAAATCTTTCCACAAAAAACCTCAGTTACCATCTTTAATATAAAGTCTTGAGTGAAATTTTCATGCTTTTGAACCAAGCAATTTATGATAAATCAAAACTTTTATAATTAGAAGGAAGACATAGAGGAAGCACACAATATTTAGGATTTACGACTATAGATTTAAAATCAATTTCATTATTACCCTTTTAGTTTTTTCTTTGTGATATACATACATACGTGAGTACTTTTCTGATATACGTCGAACATTATAGGTATTGCATCATGCATCGCAAAGAGTTCTTGATAGTAAGTGGTTATGCAGTACTGCTCGATACTTTTAGTCTGGCTGATAAGGGGCCACATTTTTCATATTTTGACTCTCGTTCTCATCGTTGCATATTGGAATTGTTATCTTAATAAGAGTGCTAAGTCCTCTTTAGTCGCTGTAATATAACATTTTAGAGCAAATTAAAAAAAAACCTGTAGACTATTTTTCTCTACGTCAGAGATTTGTCTACCTCTTTGCAATATATGCAGAGAGTTGCGTTATTACCAAACAATATATTTCATTCTTCGTATTTGCCAGTATAACAAGATTTACATTGAACAATGGTTTAGCTCCACTCGAAAACGAACGAATGATCGACCTACACTTGAACCGTTCTTTATATTCCTGAAAATTTTTACTAACTATTATAGTTCAAATGATACATCCGATTTTTTTATCGAAATAAAAAATTAACTTCGCGTATGGAGCTCTGAAAATTATGAAAAGCTTATAGTCCAAATACGCCTTATTTAAATAGTAAGTCAGGAGAATTTCTACCAATTTTGCGCTGACGTTATTACCAGCTCGTAAGGTAGCTCTGCTCAGTAGAATTAGCATGAAACTCAATAACTGGATTCCAGTTGAAAGGATACGACTTAACTCTTTTCGCTTGCAGTAGATACTGTTGGCGTTATTTTAAAATTATGTATGCAGTAAATAATTACGTCATCGTAGAAGCTCAATTACGTAGTCTATACATATAATAAAATTGTAACTAAGTCGAATCTGTACATTAAATATTTTTTGGAAAATCTAATTGGAATAAACATTATTATCGATACAGAGTCCGAATATATAGTTTTTAGAATTTTTATCTGTCTGTCTGTCCGTCTGTATGTCGAAACGAGAAAACCACTGGACAGATTTTGATGAAATTTGGTATGATGGTAGCTGGTTATCCGGGTCAACATATAGGATATTTTTTACCGCGGAAAAATATCTCCTTTCTGAGAAAAAATACAAAAACTGCATTTTAAGAGTATACTAATATGTAGAACCTAAGAATTTGGGTTTTGGTCATCTGAACGCGGGCGGAGCCGCGGGCAATGCTAGTTAACATTAAGAAGTGAACATTTCTATTTATCTTACAGATATTTTTGACAATCGTATTCGGCCGGTCACTATCAGATATGTATGTATATGCATAGATATTTGTCAAGCAATCGAAAAATTCATTTAAAATTTTGGCCATAGGACAACATACAAACATAGTGACGCTCATATCCGTATTTTAATAAAAAAATATCAGTCTATACATACATTAATACAAGTGGAATAATATTTAGAATAACTATTCTGAATAATCTGCAACAATAAGAGCATGCGCAGAGCAGTAAGATTAGACATTGTTATTTAATACCTAACTACTAAAGCTTTCAAGATCAGTTTCTTAGTAAGTGCTAAATTTCTTTTTATTTTAATCCTATTATTTAAGTTGCACTTAGCTTATCTAACTCCTATAAAAGGCGTGCAATACCTTTGGGAGGAGGATTATCCCTGTCTACGGGAGACGGCTATCCGACTACCCGACTGATTAATCACATATCAACTAACAAGCTTCAGCTTTCACGTTAAGCCCATCTGATGATGTGTTGGATTTCTTAGCGAACGTAATGGAAAATAAAGCTATGTGGATAAAACGATTTAAATATATCCAGGCCTAAATATACCCACATTTCAGAAAGCTTAATTCGTTACGAAAGAAGTTATCGTTTAGTTTGTAACACGTCATCTTATGAGTTTTCTTCACAATTTTATAGATTTTTTTTGCGCGGAACCCTAATTCTTTTTCTAAAATAAAAGTAGCCAAGTTATTCCTTACAATATCAGCTATCTGCCAGTAAAAGTCCCATAAAAAACAGTTCAGCCGTTTCGGAGATTAGCCTTAACAAACGCACGGACAGACAGAATTTGTAAAAAAGTATTTTTTATTACCGTAAGGTAAAAAGTATTTTTTTTATTACCGTAGGTACCTACCTAACGTATATATTTTTATATGCATTTTACACAACATGCACAAGCTTTCACATTTATAATATTATATTAAATACGGATTTATATGAAATGAAAGCTATCCATAACGTAAATTTTTACATGATATAATGTGCGAAACTAAAGTTACATAAAAATAAAAAAAAACATACAACTGTTATTTTTAATGGCACAAAATAACTGAAGTATTAAGATCTATTTCAAGACGAGTCTATTTTGAGACAATCTATATAAATAACTATTAAAACTCGACGTAAAGGACCTTAAAGGATCCATGAAAGAAATAAAAACAGGGTAAGAGGGAAATTCAGACAATATTACTGAATGAGGAAAGGGAACGAACGAAGAACTAAATTCAAACCACACGGTTGGAATGGGCCTAGTTCACGAATACGGCGGGGTTTTGTTCATAAAGTTGTTTAGTTTCTTCCGTATTCAGCAAAAGGTTAGTGCCATTCCTTTAACAAAAATATTGAAAAGAAAAACTATAATAAAATATTGAGATATATGTAGATTAAATACGAGTACGTACATCAATATTGAAATTATTCGTGAAAATTAAAGATGATTAATTTATTTAAAATCTATACTAATACTATAAAGAGATACGAGTTTGTGAGTTTGTGACGTTGTAGAGGTAATCTCTGGATCTTTTAACACACAAAAAAAAACTTAAAAATAATAATTGTTACAAACTTAAAACAATTTCTCTGTGTATTTTATTTGTTTTTTTTTTTTTTTTTTATGTTATACAAATTACTGTTTAAATATATACATTTGTTTTTAATTTATACAATTTTATCAATTATCCATTATTTTGTTACAACAATTTTCAAATTTATGTTTTAATAAAGGTTTTGTCAGCATGTCTGCTAACTGATTTTCTGTAGGACAATATATTACTTTAATATTACCACTTATATAATTTTCATGAATGAAATAAAATCTAACATCAATGTGTTTCGATCGTTTGTTAATTGATCCAGTTTTAATTAGTTGAATTGAACTCTGGTTATCTATATTTAGAATAATCTCAACATTAAATGTTAATAACTCATTAAGTATTGATTTTATGAATAAAGTTTCTTTGCAACAATCAGCGGCTGCAATATACTCTCCTTCAGTTGAAGACAAAGCAACAATTGGTTGTCTCTTTGAACACCAATATATAGGTCCACCAGAATACATTATATGTATCCAGATGTACTACGTCTACAAGTCAAATCATTTGCATAATCAGCATCGCAATATGCAAATAATTTTGATATATCAAATCCTTTTTTAAACAAGATACCTTTTTGTTTAGTACCTGCTAAATATTTTAAGATCTTTTTAATTGAATTAATATCCTCTTTAGATGTATTCTCTATTTTCCTACTAGCCTCATTGACTGCATGTGCAATGTCAGGTCTGGTACGAGTTGACAGATACAATAGACCACCTACTAATTCTCTATAAGGAAAGTTAGTTACAATACAATTTCTATCAGATATGGTTTTATTTGTGTTACATGGTGTATTCACACTTTTACAGTTTGACATGTTAAATTTATCTAATAAGTATTCAATATAATTTTCTTGTTTTAATAATATACCTTTTTCATTTTTAACTATTTCTATGCCAACAAATATATTTGGAAATTTATTAATTTTAATTTCAAAGTCTTTTTCTAAGCATTTTAATATATCTAATAATTTTGATTTATCTTTACCTATAGCTAATCCATCATCTACATAAATTGCAATAATTACAGTTTTATCATTATTAGTGAAAACACATTTATCTGTTTTAATAGGTTTTAGATTTAATTTTAACATACTTT
This sequence comes from Brenthis daphne, assembly GCA_947093115.1. NCBI lineage: Eukaryota > Metazoa > Arthropoda > Insecta > Lepidoptera > Nymphalidae > Brenthis > Brenthis daphne. Next base: position 25,660,946 of record OX352477.1, on the reverse strand, counting down.
CAGTAAAGGTTTTATTCCAGGTTACTGGTGCCTGTTTTAAACCGTATAATGCCTTTTTTAACAAACATATTTTATTTTTACTGTCATAATTAAAACCTTCTGGAATATTCATATATACCTCATTATTAATTTCTCCATATAAGAATGCTGTCTTAACATCAAATGTAATAATCTCATAATCTTGTGAAGCAGCTAATGCAAATAGGGTTTTAAGAGTTGATTGACTTACCACAGGACTATAAATTTCAGTGTAATCTATACCTTTTTGCTCGAATCCACGAACCACCAATCTCGCCTTGTAAGTTCCATCTTCTTTGACTCGGAACACCCACCTGTTTGACAATATTTCCTTGCCTTCTGCTTCCTGTCGATCCACAATATCCCAGGTATGATTTTTCTTTAATGATTCCTTTTCAGATGTTACTGCCTCTATCCATTTATCCCTGTCAGGCCCTGAAAGATATTCTGAAAAACTAAGTAAGACATAATCATTAAATTTCTTTGGTTTCTTAATCTCTCTTTTACTTCTAGTCATATTTTTGAAATCATCACCCATTATGTTTTTATTTTCATTAATTGTTTTATTTTTAATTTTATCTGTAGTGTTATCGCTGCCACCTTCTCCTAAGCTGTTATTTATGTCATCATCAGTGTTAATTAACTCCTCTACTGGGTTTATATGGGTACTGCCTTCTCCTAAGTTTTTATTTTTATCATTATTTTTTAGGTGATTTATTTCTTTTTCTTCATTTAAAATTGTATCTTCATCTTTTTCTTCAGGTAAGTCAATTAAATGATCAAATAAATTTTCAGGTATTAATGTTTTTAAATTCTCCTTTTGCTCCTTTGTTTGTAAAGTTTTATTATTAATTACCGTTACATCTCTTGATATTTCTAAAGTTTTAGTAAAATCATTCCATAGTCTATAACCATTAGGTGTATAGCCAATCATTATCATCTTGTCACTCCTTTCTTCCAGTTTATAAAGATTTCCCAGTCTCTTTGCATATACTTCAGCTCCAAACATTATTAAATTTGACAAGTTTGGTCTTCTACCTGTCCACATTTCATATGGAGTTTTATTTGTTGTTTCAGTTGGTGTTCTGTTAAGCAGGTGAGCACTTGTTCTAATGGCTTCTCCCCATAATATTTTTTTTGAATTATTTTGAAATAACAATGCTCTGGTTTTGTCAAGTAATGTTCGATTTAATCTTTCAGCTTTCCCGTTAAGCTGAGGTGAGTATGGTACTGTATAATCTAATTTTATTCCTTTTGTTTTACAATATTTCTTGAAATAGTTATTTTTATACTCTCCTCCATTATCACATCTTATTATACTAATCAGCATTTTATTTTCTCTTTCAGATTCTTCTATGTATTCCTGCAGACACTCGGAGACTTCAGATTTATACTTCAACAGATAAGTTTTAATGAAATGTGTGTAATCGTCTAAAATGGTAAGTACATACTTCATACCATCATATGTTTCTTCAAATGGTCCACAAACATCACTATGTATTATTTCTAATTTTCTAGTAGCTCTTTTTCTTTCAGTATTAAATGGCTTTCTTACTTGTTTTGATTTTATGCAAACTTCACATTGCGACATGAGCTTGACATCTTTTTCTGTTATTTTCAGACCGTCAGCAAGTTTCAGTAACTTTGAGAGAACATTTTTACTTGGATGACCCATTTTAATATGCCAATCCATTACGGTTTCATTGTTATTCGAGTAAAATGCAATATTGTTTTTATATATATTATTCAATACATCAACACTATAAAGGCCAGTTTTGTTTTTATTTCCAGTTAGTACAACTTCATTGTCTTTTAATATTTTTACTGAATTTTTATTAAATATTACAGATCCTCCATTGTTTGTGATACATGATACTGATAATAAGTTTTGGGTAAGTTCAGGAACATATAAAGTATTTTGTAATGAACAATTTGTACCTTGTACTTTTCCATAGCCTGGTGACTTCATAGTTTCATTATATTTAGCAACACATATTTCTGTATAATCTTCTTGATAGTCATTTATTAAATTTATGTTATTTACCATATGAGAACTAGAACCTGAATCTACTATGAACATATTTTCATCTTGAATTTTATTTGTCACAAAAGCAACATTTCGCTTATTTGATGTTTTATTTCTGAAGTAGCAGTTTTTCTCCTCGTGGTTATATTTTTTACAGATTGAACATTGTTTACTGTTACAGTTTTTTGCATAATGACCAATTTTATTGCACTTGTTACAGGTTACTTTATTTGACTTTACATTTTTCATAGATTTAAAGGCAAAGGGTTTTTCTTCATGTTTTTTGGATATTCTATTTTCTTCAGATAACAGTCGGTTAGTTAAATTTTCTAAAGTTTTTTTCGAGTCTTCAGTTGAATCCCATGCGGTAATAAAATTTTCGTACTCGAATGGTAAGCATGATAGAATTTTTGAGATTAACATTTCATTTGTTATATTTTGACCAAGCCCTTTGAGTCTAAAGGTTAAGTTTTCAATTTCGCATAATAATTGCGATATGTTATGTTTTCTGCTTGTTTTAAATGTGAAAAATTCTTGTAGTAATTCAGAAGCACGTCTTGATTCTTCTCCGTCAAACATTTTGCATAATTTAGTGTACATTTCTTTTGCTGTGTTACACGACATTAATGGCGGTTTATATTTCTTGTTAATGCTCATTAAGATTGCACGTTGTGCTTTTGCATCTTTTATTTGAAAGTTCTCATCGGTTGAACTTTTTACGCCTTCAATTACTTGGCTGAGATTATTAGCTTTGAAATAAATGTTTATTTCATACTTCCAAAGCTGATATCCTTCCGTACCATTTAAAGGTTCAATTTTAATTTCATCCATTTTATTTTTTATTAGTATTAGAAATTAAAACCTTTTTAATTATTGTTGCGTCCTTTCTGCTTTCCTTGTTGTTCTGGGTGTCCTGGGCCCATAACCTCTTGGGTGGAAGTTTTTAAATAAATATCCTTTTTTATTAATTAGTTTTAATTTAATTTTAAGTTTTACAAAAGGACGACGTGGTTTTACATTTCACACGAGACAAGAGAGAGAGCAATATCAAATTTTTAACAGATTAAAAATAACTATAGTGTACATATATTATGTCACAGACAATATAATACCAACAGATCTACTGTACCGATTTAGATGAAATTTCGTAAGAAGATAGTTTAAGACCCTGGGAAGGACGTGGGATACTTTTTATCCCGGAAATCATCCCTTAAGGGGGTGGAAATGAGTATGAAAGTTTGTATGGAGAATAAAGCCAGGGACGAACCCGAGCGAAGCGAGGGTGAGTCGCTGGTAATTAATATAATATTCAGCTAATTTTTCATAGGAGCATTTATTGAACCGGGCAAGGCAAACTATTGAAGACTAATAATAATTAATTAATTAGAAGTAAAAATTTTAGATTCTATTATAATAAAAACTGAAATTATAACAAGTACTACTGACATCTACGTCTATGTGTTTTGAGGTCGGCTCAAAATTAACTGGTAAAACTGTCGCAACGTTACCTTGTATTTGAAATGTTTAGCACATGGTCTTATATTATGTAGAAGGTACTGTATGTTAGATAATTAATTATTGTTAGATAATTAAGTATTGTTATTTATTAATATTCATATAATTATTTATGCTAAGTATGAACATTTCAGTTACTATAAGTTGTTTTATGGACTTTACTTTTAAGAGATAATCAATATGGACACTATATTGTTTTTGTGACAGAGTGAGGGTAATTACGATAGAACCGACTCGATGATGGCAGCAGATATGTGAATATTATATTCATTCTCACTCCGATTTTTGGTCAATGTAGACTATTAATAAAACCTTACATAAAGCTTCTGTCGTTTTTCTTATATGTATATAATAGAAAGAAACGAATGTTTGTTTTGACTTCAAAAGGATTTGTCTCGGTCAGCATAACTTGAACTCAACGTCTAACTTTTAATTATCTTAAGCTCTCAGCTCTAACCGATTGAACAACAAAAACACGTGGCGTCACTCTGATTGATTCCGCTGTCAAGTTGACGAGCGGACGCGATAATCAATCACGTTTGCTGTAAAATTTATTTGCTGCTCAATTACTCACTAAGCGGTGCAATTTGTTTTATGGTAAAAGGGAAATATATGTTTGTACAGATAACCTTCTATAGCTATAAATAGACAATCTTTAAAAGGATATTCAGTGTGTGAATTTTCTGTTTGTAATGTCACTAATGAGAAAAAAAAATAATTTTTAAAATATTTTGTCTGTCTGTTTGCTCCGGCGAATCTCCGAAACGGCTGGACCGATTTTGACGAGACTTTCACTGTCAGATAGCTGATGTTATAAGGAGTAACTTAGATTACTTTTATTTAAGAAAAAGCATCAGGATTCCGCGCAAAAAAATTAAAACCCATAAAGTTCTGAACAAAATCCGCGTACGCGACGGTTTCGCGACGCGACTGCGACTCACCCGAACGCAGCGAGGGTAAGTCGCTGGTTTGTTATATAAAAGAATCATTGCATTGTCTCTTTCAAAATAATGTTAATACCATTTGCAGCCCTTTGTTGTAAATCAAACCCGCTTTGTTGGACAATATTTTCATATAAGGCAAATTTTAATAAATCTATTTTTTTTAATTCAATGTTTGTATCTTTACGTAGTAAATATTTCAGAATACTCATAATTATAAAACATAGATAGATAATCCTTGTTACACAATGTAATGCTGCAATAATAATATGTTAATATACTTAATTGAACCGAAAATTAAATTAAAATAATTTAATACATTTTTTTTAGATAGAGATTACAAAAGTCGATAAGTCGACAAATTATATCGCCTCGTGTATTATTAAAGCCGCAATTTTCTTACATAATGCTTACGATCTATTAACTTTACTTATATTAATTATTTTCATATTTTAATATCTTTATAATAATAATTCTGTAGGTATAATAAAAATTAATGCAAAAAGACCTTCTCACTTCATAAGAATTTAAGACATGGTCATGATCATGACGGTGTAATAGAAAACGTAAGTGTAACAGTTAGGTAAATTATTATAATTATAATGTGATATATGCTTGGGTAGCAGAGCGGAATGCCTTTAGTCTCGCCGGGAATCCTGAATTCTTTAAATAACTTATAGCATTGAGTCTACCAAGTTCTCTGATCGATTAGTATTAAGGTAACCAATATGTCTGAAACCTGACATTAGGCACTCGAGGGATCAATCGTTTCCCATAAATTACAATCAAGGATTTTGAATGTTTGTACAAATAACAAATTACTAACTTATTAAGTTTAGTATAAATTTCTCAGAAATGAGATATTTTCCCGCAATAAAATGTATCCTATATGTTGACCCGGATAACCAGCAAAAATCATACCAAATTTCATCAAAATGCCTCCAGTGGTTTTTCCGTGATGCGGAAACAGACAGACAGACAGACAAAAATTCTAATAACTATGTATTCGGCCTTTGTATCGATATTCGATAATAATGTCTATTTCAATAAGATTTTCCAAAAAATATTTCATGTACAAATTCGGTTCAGTTAGAATTTTATTATATGTAAATTATAGTAGATATAATTAACTATTCGGATTGCTTGATACATGGTTTAAAACATAAGCAAAGAGACACTAGACCAGAGCTGCCGTTAAAGCCATTGTCAGAGATTGATGTTAAGGACGGCGTCAAGGGGTCGATATCCATCAATCATGAGTTACGTGCAATGTAACACCTAATGTAATTGGCAAGGCGATATATGCTTGGTTAGTAAAGCGGAATATTACAGGCTTTGTCATATACGACCTCGTTAGAAGCACTTTGTCAAGGAATCTCATAACGGGTTTAAAATAATTGACTATGATGAAGTAAATTATAAGTTAACTCAATATCAAAGTGAAATAAACTTTTTTATACATTTGTCATTTTTAATTTTTTTATATTGTATTTTGTGCTATAAATAACTTTTGCCTAATAACTAAAGTTCATCAACTTTAGTTTTATCTATTAAGAAGATACATGATGATGTTCTCCTAGCCGATTCCGGCCACGGCGGGCCAATCTCATTGAGACTAGCCAACTGCGCAGGAGATATTATAGTGCACAAACGTACGCGCAGACACAACGTGCACTTTCTATTCCTGTCACCCTCATATTCCGGTGGGACGACTACTCGACACGACCAGTGAGAGTTAAGGCGCAGGACCGACGGCTTTACGTGCTCTCCTAGGCACGGGGGTGAAACACCGCCAACTTCCCTCCGGGCTGTTACTGAGGCTTACTTATACAGAAAGACTCAATAACTAAACTTGGCCCGACCCGGGACTCGAACCCAGGACCTCCGGGTGTGCAGCCGTACATGCTAGCCACTACACCACCGAGGCAGTTTACGAAGCAAATATATGTATCTAGCTATAGTGATATAGTATAAAAACACTTTAGAATGAGTGTTGATCCACCTCATTTTTTAGTAATAAATCAACGAAATTCAATAACAGATTTATCAAACGGTTATATAAAATATAGTGTCAGTATGAAAATTAATAGTTACAACGTACTTTTTAATTTAACAAAAGCGAGAGGATGTTTTTATTGTTGTTTTATGATGCAAGGGTTATGATATATGCTTGGTCAGTAGTGCGCGGATTTACTCTCGCTTTATAATATGATTGCGATTAGATAACGGGTTTATACGACACCATGTATAAACAAAAGTAATTGCTACTGTTTTATTCGGGAAAAATTAAAACAAAACAAATAAATATTGTAATTAGATATAATGAGTTAGCAGGCGGATTCTTAAGTCGTCAGCAATGTATCATATAAAATTATAATTTAATAATTATTATCTATACTATATTAAAAAAATAATACTTAAAGTTTAATTAATACTACATTTTTGTTCAAATATTTAAAAACTCAATCTCAACCGAATGCCGTATTTGAAATGCAAAATATAAATAAAGTAAGTCAAGTACTATCATCTCAAAATAAACTCGTAGAAGTAATGAGAACTTCTCTACGATCATATTTACATCATAAATAATATTTAAATTACAATTTATATGACTTGTAATATAAGCAATAATTAAAAGAGAACAATTTGATATATAAGGATATGAAGTACACTAATAAACTACAGAATTTTATGAAGAAAATAAATTAATAAAAAAAAATATATGCAAGAAATCCAACAATTACAAGCTATTTTCGCATTAATAATAATAAAAAACATATAAGAGCTGTTGAAATTGAAGTGCAGAAACAAATTGCTACATAAAGGGAAAGGAAACGTCTTCAAAGAACTTATCTACAGACCACAAATAAGGTGGAGAATGCCTCGAGATCTGTTTTAATTAAAATTGCACTATTACTACACTACGCTAAACCCTAGTTTAACGCTGTGTAAGCGTCTTGTAGCAAACAGATTTACCAAGTAAATACTATATATTTTCAAGGATTCCCGGATTCAACTTTGCTGAAATTTTCTTTGTTGAATTTACGTGTGGATTTTATATTTATTTAAGATTAGAGACTAAACCTTATTTAACTGAAGCGCGTAGTGAAGTAGATACTAAACCATTCAAAACATGATAAAATCTCACAATAAAAACTTTTCGAAGTCGGTGCCAGCCGACGCATAGGAAATCTAATATATTTTGATACGTAAAATACATATGTACCTATTAGATATTCATATTTTAAAATATTGTCCGCTGGAGACGCCTGAAGGCGTCTTCGAGTAATCGGTGAACATACATAAAAAAAAAAGATTCCGACGAATTGAGAACCTCCTCGTTTTTGGAAGTTGGTTAAAAATAATTTAATATACTTGAAATAAATAAGCCTATGTCATTCTATGTCCCATAAACTTTCTCTATGTCATAAACTAAAATGAACGCCTCGCTTTTAAAGCATTAGTAAGGACTAGGGGTCTGGCGCTTTTATTTTTTAAAAGGTACGCTATAATAAATGCGGACTCCCCATATCGTTCTCCACATTTCTACTTTTTGTATAATATATTAAGCTTCAGTTTGTTGCGACAAATGAATAATCTTTTATTAGGTATGCAATATACCAAGAATCGAGCCAAATAACAAAAATATGCCTAGTTTTATAATAGACTAGCATGGTCGCGGCTCTGCCCGCGTTCAGATGACCAAAAACCAAATTCTTAGGTTTTACATATTGGTATAGAGTATACAATGCAGTTTTTGTATATTTTTTTCTCAGAAATGAGATATTTTCCCGCGGTAAAAAGTATCCTATATATTGACCCGGATAACCAGCTATCACCATATCAAATTTCATCAAAATCCCTCCAATGATTTTTCTGTGATGCGGTAACAGACAGACAAAAAATCTAAAAACTATGATTCGGCCTCTGTATCGATAATAATGTATATTTCAATGAGATTTTCCAAAAAATATTTAATGTACAGATTCGGCTTAGTTACAATTTTATTATATGTATAGGTAAATCCGATATTAATTCAAATATGATGTTATAACGTGTCTTTCTTTGTCCAGTTGAGAATAAAGTTCCTAATGAAGCCAACACACACGCAAACCGTAGCTGAAGTTCTAGATCTGGTTAAACTAAACTGGTTACTTGTAACTCTATCCTAGAACAAGGAGTTTAGAGCGCATGAATGCACTCTAATGAGATGATAGAACAAAACACTTAAATGTGAATGGCAAGTCTGATAATCTTACAAATATAAATTTGAAATAAAAAGATAATTTAATTTAAAAAAAAAATATTTAATTTAAAACATTTTGACAATTCTAAATAATCTTGCACTTATTAAATACCTAATACTAAAAATACATATGCTGAATAATAGGTGTTCTTTATCATCAAAACAGTCGCTATCATTTATTGGTCAATGTAAAAGTTTAGATAAAAACTAGAAATATATTTGAATTTTACAAATAAATATTTTTAGTCGATTAAATAAAAATACTTGAATAAAGATTAATATTAAATTCAAAATAAAATGAATTTAAAAGTTTTATTGTAAATGAAAGATAAATAATGTAATAGTTGCTCATAAGTTATACCTAAATCTATCTAGGGAATTACTGCGCTTGAATGAGCTGTGATACGATTAAGGAATAAACTCCATTATATATATATATATATATATATATATATATATATATATAAATCCGGTGTTCGTGTGTTTGTAATTTTTCTCCCCCTAAACGGCTTAACCAATTTTTCTTTATTCTATGGTACATGGATGGTTTTAGCTATAGTTGTCAAGATCTAGATTTTTTTAATTTCCTAAGATAGGTTTGTGGTAGATCAATGTTTGCTTACCCGGGTCCGTTAGAATTATCCCTAGAAAGAGAAGTACTTCAGTAAATAGTTAAAAAACTATAATGAACTCTCAGCTGGACAAGATGATACTTAAACATTGTTATTTTGTATAAAATTTATTATTTAAATATTTTAAATTAAATTAAAAAAGAAAACATTATAATATTTAATCTAAATTAGCATTTTTAAATGTAAAAAAATATAGTAAATTATAACGATGGACGAGCTTAGCTCATAAATATACGGACTGGATTATCTAGTTAGAAAACATGAAACAGATGCCGACTACAAATAACCACAAACTTGAACCTGTTTAGTAATTATATGCTAAATGTCTAAGCATTTTTTTTATCAATATTAATATGTATTACACCGCGATAAGGTTTAAAATGAATTATAAACTACCTACATTGCTGTATCGACCAGCGTGTGTCATTTAATTAAAAGAAGCCTTTGATGAAGCCTAAGTAAGGGATGCAATTGATTTAATTTGATAGTCTGCATTTAGACTGGCTACTATTTACTAAAAGTAATCATATTTGGATATAAGGCAGTGGTAGCCCAGTGGTAATGCGCTCGCTTGGGAAACCGAGTGAAGCGGGTTCAAATCCCGGGTCTCGCACCTCTGATATTTTTATGTGCGAATCATTTCTAACTTGTTTACCACTTGCCTTACGGTGAAGGAATAACGTCGCGAGGAAACCTGCATGTTTGAGAGAACCTAGCAAGTTTTCGAAAGACTTGTGAAGTTCGCCAACCCGCACTTGGCCAGCGTGGTGGACTATGGCCTGATTCTCCTCGCATTGTAAGGAGGCCCGTGCCCAGCAGTGGAACGTTAAAAAGGGCTGAATACAATCATATTTGACATTTATACCAGGACGTTTCGGTAAGTACATGTTATTACGAATCAAAAAGTTTCATTGTGATGGATCTAACGAGACCAGATACTTGAGCTTTCCATTCTACTTACGTTCATACAAAGTGGAGGTCATGTTTAGTGGTCGCTTGGTTAATTGAAATAAATACACTGACGAAAGCGCAACAAGGTGCTACATTAAAAATAAAATGAAATCCGATTAAGCCATTATATGGTTATAATTCAAAACGGAAATAATCGATTGTAATCGATTTGTAAATAAAAAGTGCATATTCATTAAAGCAAAGCCATAAACATGGAATTGAATCGAGTTCATTTAAATATCACACTATGAATGATTAAAAAAACTGAGAATAAGTAGTTGTATATGACTTAATAAGTGAATAACCTCTTGAACGAGCGAAAATGAAATTGGATTACAAAATTAATAACTATCAACGAATGATTTGTTACTTAATCGAAATGTGTTTGGCATAAACGGCTTTTTGTAATTCAGTTCATATTAAACTACATTTTTTGTACCAAGAAGACAACCAGGAGCATAATATTTAATAGTTATAATTTAAAATTGCTTGATTTTACAGGTATGTATGTAGTTTTTTATCATTTTTGTGGTTTTGTGTTTACATCACTGTATATAGTAATCGTATGCATATTATAGAAATAAACATATTTTTTGCCTATTATATATAATTATAAACCCCCTATCTATAGTGCATTTAAAAATATGTTATACGAAAAAGTAGTGTTTAACTCTTGTATTTTATTTATTTAAAAGACAAGAGCTAGTGTAGTACATGCTTACGGTACCTATTACTCGTAGGTAGAAAATCAAGATTTTAAGATGAGAAATGAAATTGAAAATATTTACAGCATAATAATAGGTACGTAAAATCAAAAGTCGTCAAAGCTAAACGATCCTAACATATTGGAATACAGCTGTATATCGATTTTCATTGACGCATCTGTGGTTTAAGCATGAAATGTTTAATTATTGTTCTTAAGCGGCGGCACGACTCGAATGAAATAATCTCATCTTCTCTGTGAATTGTGAGAAAATAATAAAATATCACTTCTCAGAGAGAAGCATACGGTATTTTTTAATAATATTATCTAGATATGAGTATTAAAAAGGCAGTAGTAGCCCAGTGGTAACGCGATCGCTTGGGAAACCGAGTGAAGCGGGTTCAAATCCCGGGTCTCGCACCTCTGATATTTTCATGTGCGAATCATTTCTAACATGTTTACCACTTGCCTTACGGTGAAGGAAAACATGGTGAGGAAACCTGCATGTCTGAGAGAACTTAGCAAGTTTTCGAAAGACATGTAAAGTCCGCCAACCCGCACTTGGCCAGCGAGGTGGACTATGGCATGATTCCCCTCGTACTGAAGGGAGGCCCGTGCACAGCAGTGGGACGTTAAAAAGGGCTGGATGGATACATGAGTATTAAACATTTTAATACTCATATTTAGAAAATATTAAAATAATTGTCATAATTAGGTAAATAATATACATGTAGTATATAAAATTATATTTAAAAATTAATGTTATCCGACAAAATGCTCGGTGCGTTCATCCGACAAAATTGTCCGAAAAAACGATACAGTTAAACTAAGCATTACCATCGTGACCGTGACATCGTCTCGTGACTTTTATCATCAGATCATAGATTATTGCAATGTTTTTTTTAATTTTCAAAGTGTATGGACATACAAAGTTTCAAATTGATAAGACACAGACATAAGTCAACTTCGATTTCCAAGATTTAATTATATAATTAAATAAATAGTTTTTATTAACTACGAATAAAGCTAATAAATAATAAAGCGTACGATTATTAAAAAAAATCATAGAACAGCAGCATTTTACCGGCACAGGTTTCACTGAGAGTAACCTTGGCAGCGAGCGTCTCGCCCTTGAACCGAGCAAACAATACACCGTTGTGATTCTGCCTTTAATATTTTCTGGCATGGAAGTAAAATCTATTAAACTTGGAAGCACAAATGTTTTAGCTAAATTGCATTTAGAGATTAGGCCGCATTATTTACTCAGGAAGCTTAACAACAAAGTTAGGAAGTGTGTATGTATTTTGTGTAAGTTTCTTCCTTACATATTCCTACATACAATAAAAAATATTTGAATAAAGACCTTTAACAAATTCAAGCAATAAATATCCAATTCATTTGTTATGCGATCGATCCGGTCAGCTAATCTTTATAGCCATTAGACTAACATATTGAGCGTAATAAGCTTAATGAGTTGTAAAATGCTGATATGAATATAATAATAAATGTGGATGCATTTATAATAGCGGCCCGCGACTTAAATTATCACCAAAGCTTTTAATTTTTATAAAGTTTATCAGTACGATAAAAAAAATCAAACAAAATCATTTGTAGCTGTCATAAACCAAGGAAAAAGAAACTAATTTTGCCATCTATAAAAAAATATGATAAAAATTCTTAAAACGACAAAACAATAAAAGTTAAATTTTAAATAACACTAGCATTGCTCGCGGCTCCGCCCGCGTTCAGATAACCAAAACCAAATCCTTAGGTTTTGTATATTAGTATACTCTTACATTGCAGTTATTGTATTTTTCTCAGAAATGAGCAATTTTCCCAGGATAAAAAGTATCCTATATGTTGACCTGGATAGCCAGCTACCACCATACCAAATTTCATCAAAATCCCTTCAGTGGTTTTTCTGTCATGGATTAACAGACAGACAGACAGAAAGCCAAAAATTCTAAAAACTATAGATTCGGCCTCTGTATCGATAATAATGTTTATTTCAATAAGATTTTCCAAAAAATATTTAATGTACAGATTCGGCTTAGTTACAATTTTATTCTATACATATATAGATTGAAAGGACATGACATTTATGATATATTTAAGATAAATTTTAATACATTGCAAGGGTCACCTTCCATGGGTTATATTAAATAACGTTGTAAATTCCTAGTATTTAATAATTTGAGCTAGAATCGATTCGATTATACACGCGATTCTGCGTGACCGCGGCTAACTAATACTGGCTTTATTACTCACTCCATTATGTTAGCATGACTATGTACAGGTTTAACGTAAACAAACTGGCTTGGCTTAGTGGTAGTAAGCAGCTTAAAATCGTAAAACCTTTTTTGTAGTACTACGAAGTAGTGTGAGCATGTGAGTGTGGCAAGGAACTACATTTCGTCGGTTAAGAAATGTTCATATTATAGTATTTTTTTAGAATTCATAAACGGTACTAGGTTTTGTCCGCGACTGCATTCGTGTGAAAGGTTTCTCAATATAAAATATATTAATAAAGTTATTCTATGATGTAAGCTAGCTTCCGTTGCAAATTTCACTCAAACCCATTGAACACTGTAAAAACGTAACAAATAGTCAACAAACGTTTGTAAGTCACTGTGTGTGTAAGTTTCCTTCCTCACTATAAAAATAATATTTATTATAAGGTAGAGCCTCATAATTAATATAGTACTTTCGGGGCCAGTATGTAATAATTTTGTATTTTGGTTTATTCGTTGGTGACTTGTGATTTTTCCATCGATTCACTCTTCGATTAGTCCTCAGGTTTATGACGTGAAAGATATTTTAGCTTTTAGCACAGAAAATGTAAAAATAATATGTGTTGTGTAATATATTTATTAATTAAATTTTAAACCAGCATATTGAACTTTTAGCGGTAGATATAATAAGCAAAATCCAAACATTTAAAAAGGTATACCTATATTTTATTACATTTACTGTCAGTACTTAAAACCCTAGAGATTTTCTCAAAATAACTTAAATTTGTTACATGAAGAACAACAACACAACAACAAATATGCATAAAAGTTAAATGAGAAAAAGTAATTCCGCGAGATAGAACATTCGGTTTGTTCATTAAATTTTCAAGTTTGTGCAAATTTCGGGTGGAACATAAGCGGCTTGCCAAGAAGCGGGGTTTCAACTACTGGGCTTAAGTCTAATGAATGATGCAGACGCGCCAGTTCACTAAAGCGCGGAATGGGTTGAGAATCTGCCTAATTGTGTTTTGACTTACGTTTCACACTTATAACAGAGGTAATGGAAATTTTAACTGCAGTTTATACTACATATCTGAAGATACTACTTTTTTATGTAAATAAACAATAAAAAATTCTATTAATCCATACTAATATTATAAATGTGAAAATATCTTTGTTTGTTTGTCCTTCTTTCATGTCGAAATGGAGTGACGGATTGGCGTGAATTTTTGTGTGGAGATAGTTGGAGGGCTGGAAAGTGCCATAGGCTACTTTTTACCGCGGGAAATTATCTAATTCCCACGGAAGAACACGTTATAATACAATCCAAAAAAATATTTATGATCAGAATTACTTGAAACTTGGTATTAATGCTCTTCAATAAAATTAATTAAATACGTATTTTAGCATTTTTCGAAATTCATCCTAAGGAGGTGAAATAGAAGATTAAAGTTTGTATAAAACCTCCCTTTTTAGAGATTTTTTGTAGTTTTAGCGCGAGCGAAGCCGTGGGTTCTGCTAGTATAATATAAATGTAATGAAGCATAAAACAAGATTTAATTAATTATTAAATATTTATTCATAAGTATTGAACATAGAGTATAAAAGATTCTTTAACGCATATGGAATATGGAAATTGGAATTCTAGGAAAAAAAATCTTTTAAAACTGCCTCCCACGAAATATTTCAATGTGGGCGTTTTAATACTAACTGGATTTTGGATTTAATCTTTGACAGAGTATCGTGTCTGTTTTAGAAGATTTCAAACGGTTGTTGACTTCAGTCGGTAAATATGTAAAGAGGCAAATTTACTGATACAGCATAATTAGATGAGAGCCTAAATGTTTTCGTCATAAATATTAATATAAGATCTAAGTAGGGCAAAATTTAAATATTGTATTTCATGATCTGTTTTATTAGAGTACATTTCTTATGTATGTAGGTATACAGTGTAAATAAACGTTATGTAATCTCAATGAGTTTTCAGCCATCTTCTCAGAGAATATTACACATTGTGCACTCTCTAATAACCCAAACCCCTGATCTCCGGATCTACAGCCGTACAAACTCGCCACTAGATCAACGAGACAGTTAAGGAATATTAGTCAGCCAACTTCCATCCCCCAACTCAGGTTTTAGCGTGCCCATTGTTCAGTAATTTGTTAAAATATAGTAAAGTCTCATTGGACCCGCCTATTATATATTGGGATAAAAAGCAGCTAACATCTCATTACGGCCTATGAACAATATATAAAAATGAATATCTCAGATAAATATTTATTGCCTTAACATTACTTCCAATTACAAATTGACCCAAGGCTATTTCACTTCCGACTACAAGTTATTCATTACATTAATATTCATCCTGCCCCAATATTGAAATGTACACCGCCACCAGGTTAATGCAAAATTAAACAAAAATATTTTATAGTGTAATCAGGGAAGTTATAAAATATGATATTATTGTTAGACAGGGGGCAGGTGCCTGATAAGGGTAGGGTTTTAGCGAGCCTATCGAGCCGGAACCACGCTTATAACAGATTTATTGGTTATTGCTTAAGTTTAAATTAGTTTTCTAAATAATTTTTTAAGCTTCCAAAATTTTGTTGATATGTGCCTTTTATTTAATACATTAAATGAGGACTTTAATTATGAAAATAAAATTTACTTTAAATAATTATGACTGAGTAAAACCTCATCATGTGTATATTTTTATAATTTATAAATAGTGTAAAATATGTGACAAGCAGACTATGTAAAAATATGTGATAATAGAGTTCCTAGTAGTGCCTAGGCTCGCTCGACTGCACGCGGGTGAAACATCGCCAACGTAAGTCTGTTACTGAGAATTTGTTAACAGAAAAACTCAATAACTGAACTTGGCCCGATCCTGGACTCAAACTCAGGAACTCCAGATACTCCAGCCATACATGCTAGCCACTAGACCACCGAGACAGTTCGAAAACGAAGCTATATAAATAAATATAACATCATGAAACTCGAATATTATAACAATTATTAGATTGCAATTCAAACCTTCCCTCACGCCCTTAACCTTAAACAAGTCACATCAATTCGGAAGTCCAATAAAGTTCGAAGTTTGTGGGACTCCAGACTTCGAGTGAAGAGACATTCAGCCATACCTAACAAGTTTAAGGCTCAGGATTAGTATATAACTTTAGATAGAAGCGGTTTCACAGTTCCAACGAAATCTGATTTGTTGAAACCAAAGTTTGTTATAGAAAACCTAAGGTGCTTTTTGTGTTATTTTCAAGGTACGTAAGATAGGTATTTGAGTAATCAAAATAATTCTAGCCAAATAATTTTTAATGAAAACTAATTAATGTTTAAAATGCAATAAATAAGCTGTATAAAAATATTACATGGAATATATCCAGCCATCACCAATCAGATCGACAAACAAAACTTAGTCTTAACTTTTAAACAATGTTTTGTAAAAGAACTTTCAATACAAACGCGATTCCGTTAGTGTTTTTATAAATTCTAAGAACTTATTGAAGTGAAAATTTATCTATACATATAATAAAATTTTAACTGAGTCGAATCTGTACATTAAATATTTATTGGAAAATCTTATTGAAATAAACATCATTATCGATACAGAGGCCGAATCTATAGTTTTTAGAATTTTTGTCTGTCTGTCTGTTTGTTACCGCATCACAGAAAAACCACTGGAGGGATTTTAATTTCTGGTATGGTAATAGCTGGTTGTCCGGGTCCAACATATAGGATACTTTTTACTGCGGGAAAATGTCTCATTTCTAAGAAAAAATACAAAAACTGCAATGTAAGAGTATACTAATAGGTATGTAAAACCTAAGAATTTGCTTTTTGGTCATCTGAACGCGGGCGGAGCCGCGGGCAATGCTAGTAAGTTATAAATTTTCACTTCTTTCGGCAGTCCCCTTGACTTTTATCGATCTATTTATACAATTTAAAACTTAGTTATTAAATATGTATTACGTATACGGTATACCTACATATATGTTGTACCTTTCCATCATCAATATATAATATTAGTTAAATACTTGTGAATAGGTATTTAACCCGCCGAAGCAAGAACAATATATTTTTAAAAAGGAATCCCTAAATAAAGATGTTTTTGCAAGTGGAATGAGATGCTTCCAACTAAACTATTGGCTGATATAAAGTCTACAGTGTGCAGGAGCTCTTAAAATTAGTGTGCCCCCGAGCCCTGCAAAGTTTGAATCCAGTTTTAGAAATAATTATATAATAAAGTTTAACTATATGTTGAATTTCTGAAATACTATTAAGTGGGTCACAGAACATTTTCAGTTTTATTATAATTATATGGACGATAATATTATTATAGTTTACCTAAATACTAGATAAAAGATTATTTGCAATTTGAAGGCGGTATTTTATGAAACTGACAAAATTTTTGACATTGTCCTCGTTATAATATTCAGCATCACATGTTTATAATGTACTAACAGAACCCGCGGCTTCGCTCGCGCTAAAACTACAAAAAAATCTTTAGAAAGGTAGTTTCATACAAACTTTCATCCTCTCTTTTATCCCCTTAAAGGAAGAAAGACTTTCGAAAAATGCAAAAACACGTACTTATTTCATTTCATTGAAGAGCATTAATACTAAGTTTCAAGTAATTCTGGTCATGAATATTATTTTGGATTGTATTATAACGTGTTTTCCCGTGAAAATTAGATAATCTCTCGCGGTAAAAAGGAGCCTATGTCACTCTCCACCCCTACAACTATCTCCACACATTAAATCACCCCAATCCGTCACTCCGTTTCGACGTGAAAGAAGGACAGACAAACAAACAAACAAACAAACACACACACACAAACTTTCACATTTATAATATTAGTATGGATTTTGTTCTTAGACATGTTATTTACTTCAAACAACATAATATCTAAGAACAAATTAACTATTATTTTTAAAAATTAATTTTATTTAGCCGTGTCATACACAAAATTGCATAAATTTTATTTATTACAAAATATATTAATTTTTATTCTACACAGAAATGTAGAAAGAATCAAAATCTACATATTTTTTTACAGGAAAGGTATTGAAAAAATTAAAGAACGACTTTAATAATTAGATAGCCGGTTTATTCGTTTCAGATTCACAAAGCTTCCAACTCCAAAGTTTAACATTAACTTCGAGATTAAAATAGCTTTCGTGAAACTATTTCTAAAGTTAGATTCATACTTTAATATTTTAATCAATACATAAGCAATAATTTTAAAATTATATTCTTTTTCATAATTTATTACACAATCATTTGCCAGAGGATTATTTACATATTATCAACTCACCCTCGCTTCGCTCGGGTTCGTCCCTAGTGAAAAACAAAAGCAAATCTGACCCACGAGAACCGTACATTTTTTTTTAGGGATAAAAAGTAACTAACCTATGTGCCATTCTAGACTATAATATATCTCTGTGCCAAATTTCATCCAAATCCGTTCAGCCTTTCTGGCGTGATTGAGTACATCCACAACATCCACCCAAACTTTCGCATTTATAATAAATAATGGGATTAATAATAGGATTGTAATCACCCATAACCGTTTACGATACTAAAAATTATTTTCTGATCTTTCATTCAAAGAACAATTCCATACATGAAATTAATCATTAAAACCTTCATTTATTACGGATATTAAAAAATAGTACTTACTTAATACTTATATATATTTACCGACGCAAAATATTTAGACCTTTCCCAGACTGCAATGTCGTAGTTTAATTCATTCTGTTCAAGGCTTTTAGGCGAGCATATTTATTTATCTATCAAAAACAGACTATATTCCAAAAGGAACAGATGCAAAGAGAGCGCACGCTACGAAGGAATGTTGTTGACAATACTAAACTGCCTTTGGCATTCATGCGTGACACAGAATATTGTTTTAGAACTTATATGAAACTACCATTGTCCGCGGCTCCGCCCGCGTTCAGATGACCAAAAATCAAGTTCTTAGGTTTTACATATTAGTATACTCTTACATTGCAGTTTTTGTATTTTTTCTCAGAAATGAGACATTTTCCCGCGGTAAAAGTATCCTATATGTTGACCCGAATAACCAGCTATCACCATAACAAATTTCATCATAATCCCTCCAGTGGTATTTCTGTGATGCGGTAACAGACAGACAGACAGACAGACAGACAGATAGACAGACAGACAGACAGACAGACAAAAATTCTAAAAACTATAGATTCAGCCTGTGTATCGATAATAATGTTTATTTCAATAAGATTTTCCAAAAAATACTTAATGTACAGATTCGGCTTAGTTACAATTTTATTATATGTATAAATTAGCAATCGAAATAGCGAAGGTACGAGTATAGTTTATATTAATCCTAGAGGTAAATTTATGATGATTTTTTCTTTCATCTATGCCTAATAAATCTTAGAAGGCGTTAATATATTGTTAAAGATGTTTTTCTTCATCTCGAATGTTAGTTGTTTATTGGGGCCTTATGTATTTCGAGTCGTACATAAAAATTGCATATTTTCTTTGTAAATAAAAATATATATTTAATATATGTAAACAAAGAGTCAATTTCTAAGTTATTCTAACACCATACAGTAAACGAGCGACGTACTTATGCACCTAATAGTCTCGTTGAATGTTTAATGCACTGCAAGAGTGCATTGCGATATGCTAAGTAGCTTTTACACTGTAGTAAAACGGAAGTATGACAAAATAAATATTTATTAAAATATATTTTTGTGTTATTATATATGAATAAATATTTATTTTACCATTTTTATATAGCACTTAATTTTTCCTGTACGTAATTGTACATAATAAAATATTCGTTCAATTTAACATATTCCGCCTGATTACTCTTTGGTACTAAACAAGGCAATTTGGTAAGCTTTTTTCTTTCGATCCATTACACAATATTGTCCCCAAATGAAATATAGTGTTATAGATAAGTATCGTTGTTTATTGATACTTTACAATAATATGGCTAAACGTTTTGTGTTATTGTAGTGAATAAATTTTATATCAAAATAAATTTTTACTAAAGTTTTATATCTATAGGTACATATAATAAAATTGTAACTGAGCCGAATCTGTACATTAAATATTTTTTAGAAAATCTTATTGAAATAAACATTATTATCGATACAGAGGCCGAATCTATAGTTTTTAGAATTTTAGTCTGTCTATCTGTTACCGCATCACAGAAAAACACTTGAGAGATTTTGATGAAATTTGGTATGGTGATAGCTGGTTATCGGGGTCAACATATAGGATACTTTTTACCGCAGGAAAATATCTCATTTCTGAGAAAAAATACAAAAAGTGCAAACCTAAGAATTTGGTTTTTGGTCATCTGAACGCGGGCGGAACCGCGCAATGATATTATTATATAAACTATTATATTGTATTTACGAATTAAAGTGATAAAACTATTATTTAATAAAAAAGGTAGTCACACTGGTTGTAAGTTTGAATATTTATTACAATAGCAGGGCAGTTCCGGTTCGGCGCCTGGGAACTTGTTGGGAAGTGGAGACCTTCCGTGAACTCTAATTACGGCTTCTTATCGAGTTACTGTGATAATTTACAGGTTTCTTGTCATATAAAGAACGTTCTCTGATACGTTTAATAGAAATTTAAAATGGTAGAATATTTAATGTATATTAAGTGAATCTACGCTGAGTCGTTTTATTTGTTATATTGTATAAATAACTGCCTAGGTGGTGTAGTGGCTAACGTATACTATTGCACACCCGAAGGTCCTGGGCTCGAGACCCGGGTTGGGACAAGTTTAGTTATTGAATTTTTTTTGGAGTTGGACGGTGTTTCGCCCCTAAGTATGTAGAGCCGTCAGTCCTGCGACTTTTCTCTCACCGGTCGTGTCGAATTATCGACCCATCGGAATTTGAGAGTGATAGGAATAGAAAGTGCACTTGTATCTGCACGTACACTTGTGAATTATAATATCTCCTGCGCAGTTGATGAGTCTCAGTGAGATTGGCCGCCATGGTCGAAATCGTTGAGGACTTCAACGGACATGGTGATATAAATAAGCGAAAATAGTCCTATGTAATATGTGTGCCAATAGCGAAAACTATAAAAAATACTTATTAAAAATCGAGCAAGTCTTTCTTGGACAAAAAGAAATAGAGAGAATCAGACACAATAAATTTAAAAATACTCTATATACATGTAAGTAAAAGTAAATGGCGTTCTATCGAATTGAGTAAAATTAACTTTGCATATATCTTTGTACAAGATATTTGTTTAACACATTCTTTAAGTAACTTTGAACGTTACACGCAATCGTTAAAAGGAAATGAACACAAGTTGGATAACATATTACAATTGCAAATTCTTTGACGACGAGACTTTGAATAGCTATCGTATAGAATATATCTATTGTAATTAAGTAACGAATTGCTAGCATATTTCTCTTCATACAGTGTTTGTTTGTCTGTCTGCTTTTTAGGACAATTTGGGTAGTTTTTTTTAGTTTCCGGCACAAAGATTTGTCTTAACGGTTAAGGAAAACATCGTGAGGAAACCTGCATGTCTGAGAGAACGAAGTAAGTTTTCGAAAGACATGTGAAGTCCGCCAACCTGCACATGGCCAGCGTGGTGGACTATGGCCTGATCCCCCTCGTACTGAAGGGAGGCCTGTGCCCAGCAGAGGGATGTTATAAAGGGCTGAATACAATACAATACAAAGATTAAAAAAGTTTTAACCATTTATTTAATTTTAATAGTAAAATCAACGAACTAAAACTACAATATGAAGAAAATGCCCATTTAGCGTTATAATTCTAGTTTATTCCGTAGTCCATTTTCACCGCAAATAAATATATGTATCTGCGTACGACGCGATGTTCCCTCAAAGAGATATTTGACTTAGCAACTGTAGTTCACTTGTTTAATAACCAGTCTAAGATAAATTAGAACAGGAATATTAAATTAGAAATGTATATAGGTTCAGCTAACTAATCTAAACCTATACTAAAGTATACACCATGGAGGAAATAATATATCTACCAAGAAATAATAATTAATTATTATATTTTAATGTGTTATGCTTATATATTAATATACAAATGAAATTAACTTACTCTACTTCTAAATCTATGTATGTATATATTAGCAGGCAAAGACCAAAACAGTTCAGAACCTTTTTCCTCTGTTAGTCAAACGATTTTCTTTTATTTGTTTACTATGGCAAGCTTTAGTGTTATTAGTAAAAAATTATTAGTTTTTTTTATATAAATAGGTAAATTCTATTTATATTATTTTTCCCTCTTTTCAATAATGATTATGACCGAAATTCTACCCCAAACACAAGTACGATTAAATATTTTCCTTAAAAAGAAGAAGTTCCAAAGAAGTTGTTCTTAAACAATTTTGTTATTATAACAATTTATTTTTACCCCATTTATGGAATGTGGTAAGCAACTTGGCTAACAACTTTCATACAATCGACAAATCATAATTCCCGCCTTGTCGCGTCGTTCTGAGACGCTTGCTTCAAATGTAACGAACACAGATTCTTTAATGATTCAGGGTTGTCACTAATAACATGCCTTTATTTTGTGAAGTCTTAAACAGTGAGTATAAAAGTTATTAATAAAGAATATTAAAGCCTTGGTAAATATTTTGTTTCTGGAGCTTATAATATAAATATTAAGTACTTAAAATCCGGCTTGAGCTTTTTATAGACATTTCCAACTACTTGTAAAATTGTAAGTTCTTTAAGATATCCCACGTAGATAGCTTCCTTAATCGTCCCATAAGCTAGCTTTATAAAGAAGGAATGCTAGTGCAGGTTGGGTTCTGCCCCTGGTATGAGACTCATATATTTTTAATTTTTATATTATTTTTAGTTATATTCAAATTATTAAATCTAATGGTATTCGAAACATGCAGTTAATAGTTTTTACGAGAAATTGAATTTAAAACTATAAAGTTTTCTAATTATAGTTATATTAAGTTATAATAGTTAATGGTGAGTTCATTTAATTTATACGGCTGTTTAAATTAAATACATTGTCAACATTGACAACATTAGATCATGTTTATATTATACTAGCAACTCACCCTCACTCCGCTTGGGTTTGTTTATAGTTACGTTTTAATCTTTAGTATAGATTTCTCAGAGATGAGATATTTTCCCGCAGTAAAAAGTCATCATCATACCAAATTTCATGAAAATCTGTCTAGTGGTTTTCTCGTGATGCGTTCCCAGACAGACAGACATACAGACAGACAGACAGACAGACAGACAGACGGACACAAAATTTCCAAAAACTATAGATTCGGCCTCTGTATCGATATTAATGTCTATTTCAATAAAAATTTCTAAAAAATACTTAATGTTAATTCGACTCAGAATTTTATTATATGTAGGTACAGATAAAATCCATACATATATTAAAAGTGCAATTGATCGCTGTCTCTACATGGAAGATATTTGAGAAATACTATTATTGGGCGTCTTTATTAACGCAATAAACAATGATTTTAAGAATTTTTGTCTGTTAAAAGATTCACCTAGAGACAAACCTAACATAGCGAGGGTGAGTCGCTAGTAAACAAATATATATACTCGTATGTATATTGCAAAATGTAACTTACTAATAAAATTATATACTGATCGGACGAGTGTGAAAGCAACGAAGCCGCTTAACAGCTATACCGTATTCTTCAAGATATCGTGTTACTTTATTGGAAAAAGATCAGAGGAAACTACTTCCACTCTAACGTCGTATCGTCTGATTAAATAAGTTCGCAAAGTATCAACCATGAATCTACACAACGTTAAGTAATATTGACGCATTACACAAAAGATTGTTTGATATTTTATTAAATACCATATGATATAATAATATTCATAATAATATTCATAACAATTACCATTTTCAATTAATAAATTCAAAAAGCTTTCAATCAAATTATATTTTTTACATTATATTTTATTATATTTTTTATTTAATGGTTTGTATGGAATAGATACTATATATTATATTTTTATATACATAGGTATGATGAGTTTTATATCCCTTACTTCAGAAGTGATTGATTCCCCATACAAACTTCCACCTCCTTTTCATCTCCTTAAGGGATTTCCGGGATAATAACTACCCTATATCTTTTCCAGGGTCTCTATCTTCTATCTTCATACCAAATTTCATGTAAATCGGTTGAGCAGATTAAGTATGAAAAGGTAACAGACAGACAGTTACTTTCGCATTTATAATATTAATATGGATTTAGAAATATTAAACAATATCGTGGATAATAAGAACAGATTTTAATAATTATTTTTTAATAAATAGAAAACACCTCAATATAATATAATAATATTCTGTACGTATATAGAAATATATTAGATAAATTGCTCACAGTTCGAACCCTTAAGAGCGAAATAAAGTTCATTATAAAGTCCGAATATTTTGTTTTCTTTTGGAGTTTTGTGAAGAAAAAAATATTTAAAAAAGTTATTATTATAGGTAGATATACATATTTAGCACCGATAATGTCTTTACAATACTTAAATATAGCATATTTTATCGGGTCTCTATGTACTTTCTGCTAGCGCTCATTTCAAATATTGTAATATTAAATAGTTTATTTATAGTTCTAAGATACGAGTAAGTCTAGATTTTTGTTTTTCGTCTACTTTTACTTTTCTATTTTCCATCATCTGACTGTCCTTCTTCACCAGTGACATTTATTTTAAAATATATATATTTTTTAATATGTTATATAAAATATTGTTGAACAAAACTTTTTACATTTTTACTGATTAAATAAGTTTAGTGAAGTCAACCCTGTAGTAAAGTGTAGCGATTTGGATGCGACTCACGAACGTTGAGTATGCGAGTGCGACGTCTGCGCCATTCAATGGTTATGAGTCTTACTGGAAGCCGATACTTGATATCTTTTAGGTGGCAAGTGTATTAGAGAAGTTAAAGTTTTATGATACTTTTTTTAACTATTTTAAATCCTTATACTTTCTTAGATTGACGCGAATATTTGACATTTTAAATAAAACTATCTTTTCGGATTATTTCGCGGATTTATTTTGATTTTTGGTTCCCGACGTTTTGAATGCTTTTCAACAATCATGGTCACGGGTGAGACAATTTAAATCTTAACTTAAGTACATGTAATAGGGTAACAGATATTACAAACGACGCAATGACTGAAGAAGGACACTACTAATATCTTACTAGCACAAATACTGTAACATAAAATATTGATGTAACTTAAAATAAGGAAAAACTTGACCTTTATAGATTTATTTATTTAATTTTCGTCATAGTTATCTTCGAAATACCGCAACTTATTTTATATTATTTCAAGACAAAAACTTAAACTTAACGTTAAATAAAGATGCTATATAGTAACTTGTGTTATAGCGACATTGTTAGATAGGAAGGAAAAAGCTACAATAATTTAAATAACTAAAGCATTAATGGATAGATTTAAATACATTTCGAACATATTTTCTGGTCATAACATCGAGTATCTTACGCCTTACCACTTAGCTTTTTACTAATCGATACCACGTCTACTCGGTTATGAATCAGTGCAATTATGCGTCGCTTTCCTTCTTCCAAGCGTTTAGGGTTGCTCTTACACTTTAAAGCACACGGATAGGAACAAATTTTTGGTGACAACCCGCCTGGTTCGTGTTTGTTAATATGTTTTATGGTTTTAAAAATATATTTCGCCTGGAAAAGAATAAGGGTTCCACCACATAGATCGGTCATCGGCATCTAAGACTATTACAAAGATTGGTTTAAAATTTTAAAATAATAATACATATGTATAATTTTAATGTTATTAATATTATTTTAATTTATAATGAGGAGTTAGTGTATTTACAAACATAATTACATTAAATGGAGAAGTTTCCTGATGTTGATAATATTATATTATATATATTATATTTAACACAATGGAATTACAATATGCATGAAAATTCATAAATAAGTGAAAACAATTTTTAAAATCTATCAATAAATGACTGAGAAATTAATTTAAATTTCGTTCGTTCAGGTCGTGTGACGCCATGAAATTATTCTTACAAGCGCAACTATAAAGTTTAATTTTTTTTTTCATTTATTGAGATATTTTAATATTTTTTTATAATTTTTCTTATATTTTCCTTAATTTTTTAAAATTAATACAAAAAAATTGGGAAACTTCTCCATTAAAACAATCATACACATTTTACAAATAAATGTTTATCATGTAAATATTTAGGAGTCATAAATGTGGCAGAACAATGGTGGATCATAATACAGATATTAAATGTTGCTGGTTTTAACTACCGTACTGTATCATAGAAATAAAGATGAAAAAGTATTAAACACTAGCGACTAATTCTCGTTTCGTGTAGGTTCATCCCTAGGTACGTTTTGACGCTTAGTATGGGATAGATTTTCCTCAATTTTTTTTTCGTGGATTTTTCCAAAGTTTTAATAGCTATCCTGCTATATGGCGCGGCGTGAAGACAAATCCAACAAAAGAAAGATTATAAAAATAGGTCCAGCCGTTCTCGAGTTATAAGTATTGTAACAAACCCGGTTTTGTTTTATATAGGTATATAGACTAGCGGCTCAAAAACAAACCTATCCAACGGGAACCGTACATTTTTCAGTGTTATTCCAGACTATAAACTATCTTTGTGCCAATTTTCATCCATATCCGTTAAGCCGTTCTGGCGTGAAAGAGTAACAAACATCCATACATACTCACAAACTTTCACATTTGTAATATTAAAATACTGATGACTAAAACTTTATACTGATATAAATCACGTTTTTTGACTCACTATCTAATAAAAAACAAAGAAGAAAGACAAATTCCGTTAAAATTCTTACCCATTACTTACATACTTATTACTTCAGTATTGTTTTTGAATTCAACACCGTACTGAAAAATTATAGAACACTAAATTTCAATTTGCAGCACTTAAATGTATTGGAAACCATGAACATTTATAAGCCTAATGTGAGTTTTAATTTTA
Organism: Brenthis daphne; assembly: GCA_947093115.1. Lineage (NCBI taxonomy): Eukaryota > Metazoa > Arthropoda > Insecta > Lepidoptera > Nymphalidae > Brenthis > Brenthis daphne. Next base: position 25,633,641 of record OX352477.1, on the reverse strand, counting down.
ATTAAGGGGCCACCCTCCCCACCGATAAGACTAGTCATTTGTCTAACAGTCGGAACGAAAAAAAGTACAAAACCTTTCTAAAACCCTTGTTCTAACAACCTAATTAATTTAAAAGTCGTGGTGTTAAGATCTAATAATTTATCATTAATCGTAATGAAACGTACATAAATTCAATGACAACTTCCGTCTATATTTTTTTTTCTTTTTTCTTTTGATACAAGTGATCCATTTTCTTATGTGTCAGAGTTTATCAGGCTGCCTGATATATGTACGCTGAAGCAGCTTAACTAATGTTATCGTTTGATAAAAAGAAATCAGCGGTTTAATGTGTCTTCCTAAGACCGGATACACTTAGTTGTTACGCCACTAAGCTACCCATCAAGTAGCCAGAGGCGCAGTACTAGCTTAACTTTGTGTTTTGTCAAAGATTCTTATGTTCATTTAATTAACGCTTTAAGTAAAACTATTTTTTGGATATCTTTGCAGTTTTATTTCTATTTTTGGGTCCGACATTTCAAATTTCAGGAACATAGTAACTAGACTAAGGTTTTTAACCTACAAAATAATACAATAATTGTGAAAAAATTAGAAATCGTCCCGGAGTACCTACCTCACAATATGTAAAAAAGTATTACAAGTAAAACTAAAAAAAACCTTCAAAAAATCCGCAGAATATTTTTATTTAAAACTAGCACTATCCACGGCTCCGCCTGCGTTCAGATGACCAAAAACCAAATTCTTAGGTTTTACATATTAGTATACTCTTACATTGCACTTTTTGTATTTTTTCTCAGAGATGAAATATGTTCCCGCGGTAAAAAGTATCCTATATGTTGACCCGGATAACCAGCTATCATCATACCAAATTTCATCAAAATCTGTCCAGTGGTTTTCTCATGATGCAGTCACAGACAGACAGACAAAAATTCTAAAAACTATAGAGTCAGACTCTGTATCGAAAATAATGTCTATTTCAATTAGATTTTCCAAAAAATATTTAATGTACAGATTCGACTTACTTACAATTTTATTATATGTATATATGTCAAATATTCTTGTAATATAAGTAAATAATGTGTTGCTTATAATTGAAAATTTATATGTGTATTAAAATTATTGCGCGTGTATCATTTCTGCAATTTATCACTTGTCATGGTGTGAACAACAATCAAGGCAATTTCACTGTCCATACAAGCCCTACGATATCTGAACTTACAACAAATCGAGTACAAGAGCCGAGTCATGTGAGATTTTTCATATTTTTTGTGTATTACCTGTAACTTAACTAATAGATAATCAATTAAAAAGTGTTACATCGATGTTTATTTTTTATTTGCCACTAGAAATCTCTGTCATTAGTCTAGTAAGTTTAAAGATATGTAGGTACTTGAGCTTTTAGTAATATGTTGTTCCATAAAAGGTAGTTGTAATTGCCTAAGGGTTAAAAAAACGTAGACGCGAATCCGTAGACTATTTCTGTTGTTAATTAATATATTAAGCGATAAAATTACGCTTTATGTGGTAAAAAAGGCGTTATGGCCGGCCAAATAAATATCTTTTTTAGGCTGATTTATGTTTTTGATAGCCGATTGATATATTATTAGTGTTTTGATTTGGTAATTGCATCAGTAACTGTTTATTTTACAAGTTTGCAATATGAGACCAAATAGTATTGTTTTATTTTATGGTTTTATATTAATTTAAAGAAATACTTTATTTATAAACTAGCTTTTACATGTGGCTCTGCTCGCTCTTCTAATGCTCGGAGTGTAATGTTGTATAAATTTAATATTTCCGCAATAAATATTGTATAGAATAAGAGTTCTTAGTATTTGATATTTATTAGAAGCCCAGTTAGTGTGGTGAGTGTTCAAAACTAGGTATTATTTATAAGAGTCGGCGTTAGCGCACTAATGCAAGCTACGCTCATAAGGACACGTACTTATATAGAAATCACACTTTCAGTAAGTATGATTGCCTACAAGTGTCGGCCGTGCGACTTCCACGAAAGCTCTAGATTTTTTATATGAGCCGAAATGTCAATGTACTTAGACTAGTTCGAGTTTTTATAATCAGCACAGTTTTTATAATTTCTTTAGTTCATATGAACATTTACAAATTTATTAATTTTATAAAATATTTAAATATTTTTGATATATCAATATAATACTTTCCTATATTATCGCGAATATTTGACGTTTTAAATAAAACTATCTTCTCGGATTTTTTTATGGATTCATTTTTATTTTTGGTTTTCAACGTTTCGAAAGCTTCACAGCAATCGTGGTCACGGGAGAGACTGTAAAGCATTCAAAACGTCGAGAACCAAAAATAAAAATGAATCCGCAAAAATCCCTAAAGATTAATTAAATATAATATAATATAATTTAAAATATCAATATAATTCTATATTTTCTCTTTAAAGAAAATTTTATATTTTCTCTTTCTATAAAGAAATTTAGATTATTATCGGTTAATTTGTAATACCTTTAGATTCCTGTCCGATGAAATTGTTATCTGAAACAGAAAAGCAAAGAAGTTTTAACAATAGTTTTAAAAGTTGATACATATGACAATAATTTCTTATTTTATTGCCACCAAAATCCAATGTAGAGACATTAATGCCCAGCGTGCCATTGTCAAGTTCGTAGGGGGTCCTAAACGACTGCATATTCCATTAACAAATCCATGAATTAGTGTTTTAAGACGGTTTATTTCGGGATTTATTGTACAGTAATTAATTGTATATTACTTATAAACCAAAGCAATATGATTTTAAAGAAATTGTTACAATGATTGCGAAATTTTGTGTAGGTTTGATTAAAAATGACTTTTTTAATACATATATGTATGATGATGATGTTCTCCTAGCCGATTCCGGCCACGGCGGCCAATCTCATTGAGATTAGCCAACTGCGCAGGAGATATTATAGTGCTCAAGGATACGCGCAGGCACAAGTGCACTCTCTATTCCTGTCACTCTCATACTTTGGTGGGACGACCATTCGACACGAACAGTGAGAGTTAAGGCGCAGGACCGACGACTTTACGTGCTCTCCGAGGCACGGGGGTGAAACACCGCCAACTTCCCAACTCCGGGCGCTGTTACTGAGACTTACTATACAGAAAGACTCAATAACTAAACTTGGCCCGACCCGGGACTCGAACCCAGGACCTCCGGGTGTGCAGGCGTACTTGCTAGCCACTCCACCACCGAGGCAGTTATATATATATATGCATATATTCCTATAACAAACGGCGGTTGGATTTGGCGAGTGGCTTTTAGACAATGCGTAATAATACAATGTATAAATACAATTAAAACAATATGTGTACACTGTAAAGTAGGTATAGTAATTTAGTAGGTAGGTACTTTATACATACATATGCAGCTGCTTGTCTCTTACAAACAAATTAACTTGCAGTAAACGAAATATATATGTAATATCTGTCTGTAGCAGTATTAGCGAAATATCCGTATTCACTGGTCCGTTACATTGATCCGGAACTATTCATGCGATAACACTTTTTATTACTTTCTAAGCCTAAAAATATTTGGACGACGATTGCTTATCCGATAGTTTATCTAGCTAGTTTTAAAATTCAAATATAGCTTTTGCACAATATATTTCTAAATATCTTATATTTCTCCTGAACATTTATCCAATTTTTCTATTTTAAATATTCATACTTTTGAATTATGACTAAAAGTAGGTAATAATAGATTTTTTTTAAATATGTCTTTCTTAGTTAAATCCCAAAAATTCGATTTTGTAATAATTAAAAACTTTATTTTGGACAAACTGACATAAAGTTTACCTGCCTCCCCTCCTCCTCTTTTTATTCCCATTATTGTAATTTAATCTTTGTATATCCGCAAAGAAATTCCTTTCCGTTACGTCTGATATTGTTATCCTTCACAACTTCAGGCATTTGAAAGCAAACAAACTTAGCTCTGAAATATGTTTCATTCCATTATTCCCCTATTGAATAAGTGAATCATCTCCTTTGAACGGGGTCTCAATAAAGCTGGCTTCGTATTTAACTCAGTGAAACATTACAAATATAAATATCTATACTAATATTATAAAGAGGTAAAGTTTGTGATTTTGTGACGTTGTAGGGGGTAATCTCTGTAATAAATGTGTAATAAATTTGGTAAGAAGATAGTTTGAGACCCTGGGAAGGACATAGGATACTTTTTATCCCGGAAATCATTCCTTAAGGGGGTGAAAATGTGGATAAAAGTTTGTATTGGGAAGCAAACCAGGGACGAACCCGAGCGAAGCGAGGGTGAGTCGCTAGTCTATCTATAAATTGAAAGTGATAAAACAGATTATAATTTTTATGCTAGTGTTACTGTTAAATGCAAATACTGTATAATACAAACTGTACAGTACAGAAGTTACTTATTAAAAATACAATAATAAATTATTTATCTGCGTTCATATATAACATCATATAAAACAGAAAATTACATCTACGTATTATGTATTAATATTAAACTGTTGGTAGGAGTAACTTTGTTTGCGCGCTATCTTTAACAATAGTTATTTCTAGAGATTAGAGATACAAGTTAAACATATAAAGCCTCTATGAAACTTCAATGAGAACGACGAGTTTAACTTACGAACTTTTTCCAGCGTACGACAGAATTATGAGGCAAGTTTGCTTCCAACTTTGAATGGGAGAAAACAAAATATTTATAGCTCTCGTAAATTGGAAGGCAATCGAGAACTTTTTCAACGGTAAGATCCTCGGATTTATATCCACTAGCGGAACGCCTGCGGCGTCGCCCGGGGACCTACTTCAAAACTATCCTATGCGTACAATTTAAATGTCTATTTTAATCATAACTTTGATGTTTACAGATTACAGTAGAGATTTTAAAGAGGACTGATGACTAAAGAACGAAGATTGTTTTTTTTTTAAAGAAAAGAAGGTATTTTCTCTCGCTACCAAAACGCAAGAGTTGTGTTATTTAAAAGAAAAAGTAATGAACATTCAGCACATTATTATTAAACACTTAACTTACTTGATAAATATACATATAACTAAAACACCATTAAAGTAAGAGAAACTAGTACGAAATGTGGCACGTAACACCTCGCCACGGGGCACTCATAAAACTGTACTTATATTTCTGCGTCATTTCCCTAGAGGGAGATGATAAACTAGTGCACATTTTACAAAATATCGTGGTTTATTTGCCGTTAAATCTATGATCTATTGAGTTAATAAAGATAATTCAATGTACCTAATATTAACAATCTTAATATCGGAATATTACAAATGTGAAAGTTTGCGCGTGTGTGTGTTTGTGTGTATGTATTTCGTGTATGTGCGCGTGTGTGCGCGCGTGTGTACGTGTGTGTGGATGCGTGTGTGCGCGTGTATGCTCGTACGTGTTCGTGTGTTTATTAGTCCATTAGACGAATTTTGATCAAATATAGTTCACAGACAGACTATGACCCATCGTCTAGTATCTAATATCTATCAATTAAGAAATATTAATATAAGATGAGATTATTTTTAGTTGTAAAAACATCTGCTATGTTATGAAGGAAAATATTTAAACAAGTGCCAGTCTTAAGAGATATATTCAAAGGCAAAAGGAGCCATTCACTCCGTTCTTCATAGCAAAGCGAAGTGGCGTAGCTCTAGGATTTTAACTGAAAACTCTTTGCAGACGCGATACGGCACTTCAAACATACTTAATAGGGAAGCATCGTGATATTATCACGAATGTAAGTCATATTTATACTTATGTTAAGGAATTTAAGGCTTTATATTCAAATAAATAGAATGTTTATAAATATTCTCCGTACAATATATTTTTACATCGCACATTTTTACAAGCAAACTTGTTACTTTCGATCTTTTTAACACGTTTTATATATTTTAAGCGCATAGGAAATTACCAGATATTACTAATTCTCACGAATTTTCTTATATACCAAGGACGTCCAAAAATCAAGTCTCATAACACACTGTCAACATTTTGTAAGCCGTAATATGGTTTATTTATAGAACAAATATAAATTTACCATTTCTTTCTTATTGAAGGCTTATACAAACTTGTTATAAAAACGAAGTCAACTTTATAAAATAGATCTGAAAAATATTCTAAAGATATTTATCTACATAAATACTACGTTTTAAGTTAATATTTTCATTTTAAGTCTACTTGTAAAGGATTAATATTATTATGTACAGAAATATTATTATTTACCATTCCTTCATATATTTTGTAATAATATTGCATACACATTTACTTACTACGAAAACACTGTTAATTAACGGCGAATACTTGGCTTATCTGGAATTAACTATAGACATTCTAAAACTTGTTAAGAGGCCTAATTGTTACGTAGAAACTTGAAAGACGTGTCTAGCACTTATTATAATGGCCATCGTCCCTATAAATAAAACTTTTTTACAATATCTTGTAAAATGATAGATGATACAATACAATACGACTTCGATGCGATTGTTACTGTAAATTTAACTTAAAATATACTTTGAACAAACCTTTTACAAGCACTTTTGATTTGTCAATTTGACTCTGTGTTATCTGTCCGTTGGGAAATTGCTACTGGTTCAAATGCAGTTTTAGAGTGGAATCGACAAATTAGAAGACAAATAAAAATAGGATGTTACAAAATCGAACAAATTTTTATAGCTAGTACGTATGTATGTTTTTTGTAATCAAAATTAAAATCAGTACAGCCAGTGACAAATAATATATAATCAACCACCAAGAGATATTAAGATATAAGAAAAAAAGAAAATTTTCGCAAAACCCATAGTTACAAGAGAAGTAAAGGTTTAATTGAAAATCTACGTACAGACGTACTAAAATACGCACGCGTACTAATATACCTAAAATAAATAGTAGGTTAAATAATAGTATTTTAAATAAAACTATCTTTTCGGATTTTGTCGCGGATTTATTTGTATTTTTGTTATATTTAGTGTTGCCATTATTATATTTATAACCATAAGAAAAATATAAAATATAGTATTAATTATTTAAGCCACAATTGATCTATGTGTAATTTGAAAAAGTTAAGATTAATTAAAATAATACTACATACATTTACAAATGAAAAAGTGAAAAAAAAATGCTATCATGATCTACACAGTAAGAATACCTGTCTGTTATGTTTAGATGCAGACAAGATACAACAGGAAGAGCAGAACCCAAGCTATATTCGCTTCGATAGGCCTCAAATCCTGGCGAAAGAAAACCGATATCGCCCTAGAATGATTCGAGAAGCCATAGAAATTAAAAAACATCCTAATTTCAATAGGGAAGATGGCTGGGTACTACCATCGTCATGGGATCCTGTTATTAATATAATAAAATCTAATAATAAATCTAAACATAACAGACAGGTAGATGTAGTAAGTTCTTACTGTGTAGATCTTATTATTTTTTAATTAATCTTAACTTTTTCAAATTACACATAGATCAATTGTGGCTTAAATAATTAATACTATATTTTATATTTTTCTTATGGTTATAAATATAATAATGGCAACACTAAATATAGATTGCTAATTAATATTTTTAAAATTGTAATAATTATAAAAATAATAGCAAAAATTAAATAAATAATTTTCCATATTCAATTATAATTAAAATTATAAAAAATATTTAAAGTTAAAATATTGTAATGTAATTGGTGCAATTTTCATTTTGTTAATTGTGGGTAGGCTGTCTGTAACAACTATATCTTTAAGACATGTAACACCTCAGTCTCTCCCGTGACCATGGATGCTGTAAAGCATTCGAAACGTCGGGAAACAAAAATACAAATAAATCCGCGACAAAATCCGAAAAGATAGTTTTATTTAAAATGTCAAATATTCGCGTAAATCTAAGAAAGTATTAAATAATAGTAGGTACATGTCGAGTTCCTCTATTTTTTTAGAAAAAATGAAAATTTACGCTAAGAGATAGTAAAAGGTAAAGAATTGATTTTTTTTTGTTTAGTTTCTAAAGTGTTAATTTCTTTTTCCTTCTTGGCAAAGTAAATAAATACGAACCTTGTTAAACTACTTACTATACCAGCTACTCAAGACTTTACTATAAACATTCGTAACATACTAGAATACATGAGGCCATCGTTCCTCGCCGACACTTTCGCATTAAACAATGCCGCCTACATACTCGTAACTTAGTCGATGAGTATTTTAAACCGCATAAATTAATAATAATTAATTTAGAAAAACTACCTATTATTATTTGTAAGATATGTATAAAATTTGTGTGTTATTTCTTAATAGCCTGTTAAGTGTTTAATTAACATAAAAAACTGGCGATGAATCCGGGCTTAGACTGGATATTTTTAATTTAATTAGCGGAGATATATTAACATGTGAAATTATAACTATTTTTACAAGTATTTACTAAACATTATATTTATATAGTCATATTAAAAAAAAAAACTAAAACACAAGTTTAAGTACTACTTTTTACAAATATATATGAATGTATGTACAACTGTGTACTCAAATGTGTAATGCGTAACATATTCGCTTTGTAAAATCCTCTCGTACGCGTTAGGGTGGGTGGCTTAGGCCCAGTAGGGGATGATCCCTAACAACAAAAGATGCCAGCAACGGGTATCGATTCAGTATCCGCCACCCCGCTTAAACTTGCCTAATGAACAAATGTGAAAGAGTTGGTTTGAGTTGAAAATTGGTAATTTGCGCTTATAATTTCTTTAAATACTTGAGACCCACCCTCCTTCTAAGCCGTTTTGCAGTATTTAATGTTTATAAACGTCATTGAAGGGCACGTTTATATCTCAAAGGAAACGAGATTCCCCGAGATAAATATGACTCACTATTCGTAACTTATATACATACCTATATAATCACGCCGATATAAAAACTACCATACTTTACATTTTGGTAGAGAGAGTTAGCTATGGCTAGAGAGAGAGACAAAATTCACTAAAACATACCCTAGACTCGATCGGATAAACATCGATATGGCTAATACGTACAAACCTTTGATAATAATCTACCATTGTCAAAGACATCCCAGCACTATATCTTACTAAGATATATTATAGAAATATTTTTCCGGATTCATTTTAAGCATATAAAATATAAAGATACATAAATTAAATATATCAGTCCCTGTTTACGCTGCAACGCACTTCCACAGAACAATACAACAGGTAGAACACAGAACAATACAACAGGTCACAAAGATATATATATATATATATATATATATATATATATATATATATATATATAGACTATAGAGCTAACCAGAGCAAAATCCAACAATGACATACGATTATCCAATTGCCAAGGCCGATTCGGATGGACCTAATGACGCCGTGGGCAGTCACGGTCATTATATATAAAGCTGATCGAGTAAACACTAACAGTAACAATGGCTCTATCTATCGTGGTGGTGTTTGTGGTGATCGCTATGAGTGCTGCGGCTCCAGCGGCTCCGAATGATCGTGAGTCGATATTATGTACTTTAATGCATAATGCACTAAAATGATACGTTAGAATTTTTACATATTTTTCGTTATATGTTTATTTATTGACTTAAACAGTAAAAAGGTGTAGAATATGCTTGCGTAATATAACTTTAATTATACTTCATTCAAAAGCTGTTACGCGATTTAATTCATAATAGGTTTTAAGGCACTTTAAATTATAAACTAAAAGATTTACTGGATATTATATTTGTTTTTAAGGAAACCACACCTAGGTATAATTCAAACGCAATTTTTTATTCAACATCAAGTAATTACAATTTCACTAAACGTTTCATGAACCACCAGTTCAGTAACATAAAGCCACAGTCCTCAGAGAAGCTGGCAAGAAATATGTATATCCAATGTGTTAGCCCCATATATATATGTTATCATCAATTTTTAATCTACTTTTTGATGAATATTTTAAAACTTCGCAATATAAGTGCATATAGAACGTGCGTTGTACAAATATTTATACATGGAGAGTCATTCAAGTGGCATCGGTCCAGTGTTTGTTCTAAACCCCCAGTCGGTCGATGGTACTGCATATTTGATAACTGGTTTATATCTCATTCCTTAGCGAGATGCCGAGATAATATACCTACATAATTGTAGAGAACGGTAGAGGCGTTCCATTGAAGAAAGTAAAAAGTTGAAACAAATATAGTTATTGTGAACTTGATTTAACTGACTAGACTGAGAGGTTTTATGAATGTAAGAGCTCGTTATAAATGGATACAATAAAGTTTTATATTTTAGTAAGAGGTAACAAAAGTATAGAGTTTTTGACCTAAACCGGTTATAAACTTCGCAAAAACAAATTCAAAAAATATAGTAATTGCTAATATTCAATAATAATTCCTTTTATAATATAATAATAATTTCTAATATTTAATAAGAAAGTTAAACTTTTATAACGCTGCTTTCATTTCCTTTAAATTTAAACAGCCTGCAGACGGTCTACACCTATCCATATGTAGAAAGTTTACTGTAGGCAATTCATCTTAGAAACTTATCGATTCGTTACTCATTCAGGCTTGAAGATATCTTTAACCCAACTTTTTATCGAGATAGATATTTTTTACATTCGTTTTATATTCTATACAGGAAGGAAGTACGTAGGTATTTGGTTTCACATTGTATACATTTATTTCAAAGTAAAGCAAAATAGAGTTCTGATTATTCAACTAACCATGTACGTTATTTATTTATTACAGATTCTGGTAATAATTTAAATTATACAAACAAAACCCCAAAATCAATATTGATTGAAACGAATCCACAACTAGGAAAAGCAAACTATTGAAATTCAGTAAAGATAAAAATAAACTCAATTTATACACTCTATACAGCAATATATTAGATAACGTAATTCATCGACATGAGTTTTCATAGATAGGATACAAACACCCCGAAAAAGGGTATACACTACACACTTTGCACTCTTGCATGCCCGACTTGACGATAAAGCTATCGATGTTTATGTGAAATCCGCAATGGCTCTATACCTTTGTGTCGACTCGCCTCCGGGCAGATCTGGAGAAGATTAAAAAAATAAACAAATTTCGACTTTATATCCCTTAAAATAGGAACTATAGTGCTAACTTTCTTAGATACAAAACGAAAAAAGCCCAAACTGAGGTCTAACGCGATATAAATAGCCCCGCTGGTCCTGTATGTTTTCCGAGAAAAACAATCGAAGTGTTATTTTAAATAACCACCTTTGTAATGGAAATATCTTTTTCTAATGAAATTTTTTTTTGACTACAGCGCTTTTGACTATCCAAAAAGAATACTCAGAACTAAATATTTTTCTATAAAGCCGCGGGCAATGCTAGTCTTATAATAATTTAATTTTTTCTAATATTTGACATCCTATAAATTTTTTTATGTATAAATATTAAACTTATAATCATTTTTGATAGAAATTACTAATTTGACATTTGTATTCCCACAAACTAAGAAAACTTTTACAAATTAAAAGCCAAACGCATGTAATATAATATATTCATTTATTTGTATTTTATTTAAATCGATATTGGTTTCTTGTTAATATATTCTATAGCGTATCCTTATCATGTAATGTTAGAGAGGGATAGAGAAAATTAAAAAAAAACAAGTCGGAACACAACCAGTTTGCCCAGTGCCTGATGGTCATATAATCGATTCTACTAATGCATTCGGTTCATTTTTTACTCGCATAACATTTTTTGAGTTAAGTTGAGAAAATAATTAAAGCAGGTAGCAATCTAACCGTTGATTACTGAAACAAGATGAATGGTTTGGGTCGAAATTACGCATGAGAAGAAATGGAATGAGGTCGTTGAAAATGAACTTCTTTTTAAGTATTTTTTTCCTCAAATATAAAGATTGGCTCTGATTACTGAGATACATATGTATGTATATATTAGACAAATGAAACAACTAAGCAACTTTAAAAAGCACCTTAGTTAATAATTATCATAGTTTGATAGATAAAGTTAAACAAATTAAAGAGGTTAAATTAAATGTCTGAAATGTAAAATTATAATAAAACTTTTTGGAAACTTTACTTACTTTTACTTTATTAAACCCTCATAGAAACTATTTAAATTACAGGATAAAAACAATAACGTATTTATTAATCATAGGTTCTAGTGGAACCGCTTTTTAAATTAAAAGGCTCGAGTAGTTTTTATAGGTTCCTTGTAATTTACTGTGGACCCAACATAATAACCGTTTGCTTTTCACGCGATGGGCCAGGTATTTTAGGAAGGTAAAATTACACCTCAACGTTACCTTAAATACAGATTTAAAATGTGATATTAACATTTTTGAAATCACTTTCAAACAAAGAAAATAATCACTTTTTAATTATTCATCTAAATATTTAAATAGACCTACTGGAGGGCTGAGTTTATATACTGACTTTTTAAATATTAACATATTGAATGACTCCACAATCCTTTAATCCAGACAGGAACCGTATCTGCGACCTTCCATCCTTTAGACAGTATTGTGCTAACTACATCTGCTTATTGATCACCTTCCTAATATTATAAATGTGAATGTTTAGATGTTCGGATGGATGTTTGTTACTCAATCATGCCAGAACAGCAGAACAGATCTGGATGTAATTTGGGCACAGGGATAGATTATAGTCTGGAATAGCACATAAGCCACTTTTTATCTCGGAAAAATGTACGGGTCTCGTGACATAGATTTGTTTTTTTCTAGAGGCGAACTCAAGTGAAGTGAGATTGAGTCGGTAGTATTTTTATAATACATTGGGGTTTTTTTTCTTCTGTAAAGTTTATTTCTTTATTCTTATGGTTGGTAAAGTTTTAAGTCAATATCGATACAAACAACATAACTTAGTAAACAGACATAATATGGCCTCTACGCCAGACGTCCGAAACAAACTTGTTTTATATTACTATACACCTGTCGTTGTTTCATATTATTTGTCTTTGTTTGACTGCCTATTAAATATTAAAAAAAACTCCGATAAACACCAAAATATATTACTATATAATATTCTATTTCAATCGTGCAATAAATTGTTAAAAGAAAATGAAGTTGTATAAACCAATTACAGTATAAACTGAAAGGAGAAAGTCAAGACTTTTAGAGAATTTGTTACAAGTTAACTTTGAGGTAATATATTCAAAATTCATCAGAGCCTTGTTAAGAGTAATCAAGGTTGCCAGGCACCTCTTAGGACCTAGCCACGTCAAAGCCTTGGATGATTGCTTAATTAATGAGATTACTTGGTTTGATACAATTCAGTAGCGACTAAGGAAGTTACACGATGAACTTTACCTTTGAGATATGAGATATGTATGTAGAGAAAGTTTGCGTAAACTCTATTACCATAAGTTGTTGGATATTATTACATGTTTAATTTTGATTGGATCTTCTTCTATGATTAAATCTTTCATAGCAATTGCTAACCTTATTAAAATATTTTTATTAGGCAACTAACATTTTTCTATTTATACTTAAATATTATATACCTGAGAAGATTATTTGTTTTTTTGTCTGTAAGTTCGTACGATTTAACATTTAGAAGTAGTAGTAAAGAAATTTCACGAGAGAAGCCGCGGCCTAGTCTTAGTTTTCTAATATCTTACGAAAACGATAAGGATAAAAAATATTTAGATTTGTTTTCCGGGCTCTAAATTATTTAAGACAAAAAAATCGTTATAATCGTCTACTCAGTATGACAATAATTTATAAGTAAGACAATTAGCCCGAACGAGAATTAATCAATTTATTACTTACTGAAAAAGCACAATATACAGTAAAATTATATCTAAATCTCGAAACTAATCACTAAATAAGCCGGATTGAGTTTCGCAAAGTAATTCCGTACAAATGCCGCAGCCAAGCGTCACTTAACATCTCGGATACATTTCCATGCCTTTTATACGGAAAGCCTAGGTTTCAAAGGAAATAAATCCGCTACGGGAGAGTGGTTCTAAGGGATGGAATGTTTCGATTAATATTACAGGATTACATGTGCGCTTAGAGTATTTACATTTAGAAGCGATTTGAAATACTCTGCCAGAAACTAGCTTTGATAGATTTAGTGTATTAAATAGATATTTAGTTCAATACTAGCATTGCCCGTGGCTCCGCCCGCGTTCAGATGACCAAAAACCAAATTCTTAGGTTTTACATATTAGTATACTCTTACATTGCAGTTTTTGAATTTTTTGTCAGAAATGAGATATTTTCCCGCGGTAAAAAGTATCCTATATGTTGACCCGGATAACCAGCTATCACCATACCAAATTTCATTAAAATCCCTCCAGTGGTTTTTCCGTGATGCGGTAACAGACAGACAGACAAAAATTCTAAAAACTATAGATTCGGCCTCTGTATCGATAATAATGTCTATTTTAATAAGATTTTCCAAAAAATATTTAATGTACAGATTCGGCTTAGTTAGAATTTTATTATATGTATAGATTAGGTGTTTTATTTATTTAAATTCGCAGTTGAATTGCAAAATGTTTACTTATTTTACGCATATGAAGCAGTGAGGCCTGGTTTTGTGAAAAAAAAACTATATGGATCCTATGATCAAATAGCTTGACATATTTATAGACGTTGTAAAACTATTACATGTTAACATTAAATGATCAATACATATTCCTAATAAAATCAAATTCTATTAAAATAGAGAACAATCGATACACGAGACTTACTTTAATTCTACAGAGCTATAAATTGCGAAAATTTTAATCCGTTTATCTGCCGGCCCCATTCTGCCCTTTGTTCAGGGCCAAACAAGAATCGTCGGGATTGGGGTTTGAATGGTCGTATGTTAAAGATTTAAAAGTCCTGCGGATCAGCATAATGTTTGAACTGTCCTAATGGATTTTGTACTATGTATAGATTTCAGAGTAAAAAAAAATAGTAAATATATATATATATATATATATATATATATATATATATATATATATATACATATTATAAATATAAATACCCATGACTGTAGTACAAGCATTCTTGCTCATCACACAAATGAATGCCCCCAGCGGGACTCAAACCTGCGACTGCTGGTACAGCAAATAGGGTCACTACAAACTGAGCCAAACATGTCGTCAATTAAGACTATTATTATTTTTTTGTTTAATATTTCTATTTAAGCAAAGTCGTAGGCTAATATTATATTTATAATACTGTACTAAGAAATCTAGTTATTAAAAACTAAATTTTACTAGTTATAATTATGTCTTTCAGCGAGGGGGCTGTGGTTATCCAAGCGGAACTGGAGAACCCTCGCTTAAGCTGATGAGGGTTAGAAGCAGCTGCTTATAGGGTTTATGTAATGTGGTGTTTTAGTAAATATCGCGATTAGAGATAAACTCTGTCTAGCACTAAAAGGGGTCTCAACAAGATTATTACATAAGTGCTAATGTATATTTTGTTTACTCTATTTTCATTTAAATAGTTACATCTTCTATACGTATAATAAAATTCTAACCAAGCTGAATCTGTACAATAAATATTTTTTGGAAAATCTTATTGAAATAGATATTATTATCGATACAGAGTCCGAATCTATAGATTTTAGAATTTTTATCTGTCTGTCTTTCTGTCTGTCTGTTACCGCATCACAGCAAAACTACTGGAGGGATTTTGATGAAATTTAGTATGGTGATAGCTGGTTATCTGGGTCAACATATAGGATACTTTTTACCGCGGGAAAATATCTCATTTTAGCATACTTTTTACGGCAGGAAAATATCACATTTCTGAGAAAAAATACAAAAACTGGTTAGAATAAAACCACGATGATACTATATATATTTTAGCAAGGTAACATACTAAATAAGGCAAAAACTATTAAAAATAGCTTATCTTGAAAAAAATAACAATAGCACAATTTTATTTGATTTTTGGTCATCTGAACGCGGGCGGAGCCGCTGGCATTGCTAGTATATAAATAAGGTTACTAAAGGAATGTTTTTTTTTCTCTAAAGGCAAGGTACGCATTTTTATACTTTTCGACGTTATGGAGATTTGAATGTTGAATAATGACTTAATTTGACCCGAGGAAATCAAACCTCTGACTGACAGACTGACCTCTGAATGATCCGGCATAAAACATTTTCTATTAAACATTTGGTATTTTATTGTTATTACTTACTGGAAACTCTTTTATTTATCTATTCTAATATTATAAAGAGAAAAGATTTTGTTTGTTTGTACCCAATAGGCTCCGAAACTACTGAATTGATTTAGATGAAATGTGGTAAGAAGATACTTTGAGACCCTGGGGAGGACATAGGATAGTTTTTATCCCGGAAATCATCCCTTAAGATAATAAAAAATAAAAGATAGATAATAAAAATATGGATAAAACATATTTTCAATTTTTTATCTGTTATTTTAAACTATTCAGTTGCAAAACAAATAATACCAGCCAAGAATAATCCAACAAAATCCATACTAGATTGCTCTATCTCGTCGAAATATGAGTTGACCCGTGGTTCCACATCACATATTAGGCATACCAAATAAGTGCATGCAATTACACAGGGGACACTAATATATAGTACGGTAAAATGTTCCTTTATACCGGGTGATAGAAGCTATTTTTGTATATATGTTATACTATAGTGATATTGGCTACACGAAGTCATGGCTGCAATTAACGCGGTGAATGTGTTGTTTGGTCGTTACTACGTCTATACGGCTCATCCGCACTTTGTAAATACTGTAGCCTGACCGTCCCTTTTATCCTTGAAATAAGATATTATGATAAAAGGACATTAATATGAAAATATGTTTGATGTTAGTACTTTTAAATATCTTTAACTTTAGAAATTTTATTGAATACATCTTTTAATCTTCTAAATGTTTATGAAAAATAAAATGACAGTATTTTACTTTACTCTGTACTAAAATAT
Source organism: Brenthis daphne (assembly GCA_947093115.1). Taxonomy (NCBI): domain Eukaryota; kingdom Metazoa; phylum Arthropoda; class Insecta; order Lepidoptera; family Nymphalidae; genus Brenthis; species Brenthis daphne. The sequence continues at coordinate 25,616,720 of OX352477.1, read as the reverse complement.
AAATACTATAACTAGCGACTGACTCTCGATTCGCTTGGGCGCATTAGGCATGCGACAGCAGCCTACGTTTCACCGTAAAAGAGTAACAAATATACCTACGTGTGTATAATATGTGTATATTATATAGCAAAATTTTGTATCATTAATACTAGTTGTCTAATAATAAAATACGTACGCCCACAAAGTGTAAACCAATATCGGTAAAATAAAGAAATCTCTATTATATATATATATATATATATATATATATATATATATATATATATTTTACCCCTCTTATCTCTCAAGTCTCACCATATACAGCTTAGGATTTACCCCTAAAGCTCTAATCTCCACAAACACATAAGCCCATTACGTAAATAAATCATATCACAACTTCTAAATATTTTCAACATATATATATATATATTTTCACGTATTCCTCGTATAAAAATGAATCTCTCAATTCCAAACGTTAGCATTAACATAAAAGTTTATTGCATTTGTGCGTGAGAACTTTGAACACGAACTAGCCATGTTTTATGATAATATTTCGTAAGATAATTGTAGACGATCTAAGAATGTATAGAGTCGATGCCACGGAAGCTCAATGTTAATGAATGGTTTTCTATTGTGTAAATTGTAATATTAAATTTTTTTTTATTCTTTATATATTAAGATTATTATAATAAGTATTTATTAAAATAATAGATTTTTCTCGGGTCTCCGCTTGCGTAATTGTGACTTACATTAGCCTTTTGATGCTGAATTATATTAAAATTCTCTAAGCCCGTGATAAAATAACAAACTGACTTAATCACTCACTAATTTTCGCACTAATAATATTAGTGTGATTAGCGTATTCACTGCAAATCTGGTGTATTGATTACGCGGTATCAAATACAAAACCACATACTGTTGCTTATGCATATTATAGTATTTTACTGAAAAGAAACCAAAGCAAATATCTACATACATCTATCAAACGCAATTTTCAATTAATGGAAGTGGGCAAAATATTATTAAAAACCGATGTTCAACCGCTTCACAGTCAGTGACTGCGCAATATTCGATTTCAATGATAGCTACCAGACAAACCCCTTGTAATCAAATGCTAGACAAGCCCCCAACGTAGTTTTAATTTAAAATCCATTTACAAATAAAATTCCAGACTCTAACGGGAAGAGCACTCTCGTTATAAAACATAAAAAAGCCATTTTTATGCAAACTTACTATTTACGTTTTAACTCTTAATTAAATGATTTGTTGCAAGAAAGCGCTTCCTGGCTGAAGGAAAATAAACAAATGTATATATTGAAAGAACCGATTACATCAAGTAATTTAGTATGTATATGTAAAGTAACAAAATTAATCTCATTTACGATAAGTTTGAAAAATTAAATAAATCATCATGAATTGTACGTCAAAGCTTTAGGCCTTGAACTTTTGTTTTAACGAGTAATTTATTACAAATAACGTAATCGAATATGGACATGGGTCACGCATTAATTACGTTTATTTTGCTTTCCCCACATTCCCAGTTACGTGAGGAATAACGATATAACTAATTAATGGCTGCCATTATATTTTTATTGCGAATATTATCAGAGTACAAGTACAAACATTTGTATCATTGAGGTTTTAATATATCTAGTGATTTCTAATACTCTTGAAAAACCTACACCTACTTCTGTCCTACATTTTAGATCGTCCCAGTACAAATATAACTTGTTTCGTCTACTAAACTACTACTAAACTAAATTAAAACTTTTTAGCTTTTTCTTCATATAGTAGCATATTTTATTGCTTATATTATTTACACTTATATTATTTTACTTAGAAAAATAGCCTACAAAATGTAATCGTGTCCCACGTCTTAGAAATAAAACGATTATCCGTAAACCGCAATCCAACTTTAATCTGTTATAATTGGTTTTCGTTTTACTTCCCAGATTATCGGGCTGAGATGATCAATCAAAGTACCACAAAAAGTTTGTCACGAAACATCTTAAACTTATATTGGCAAAATACAGATCACAACAAAGAAACCGGTAACGGTTTTTGTATTAGATAAGATTAAAGAATAATTTACAGCTATTTATTTTGCATTTTAATACAAATAACATTATGTTACTTCGACAAATTGATCTATATTTTCGGATCAATCCCGTTATTTGTATGATGGTGCAATATAGTCAAAAGCAAGTACGTCATAATAATTAATAGGTCGTATTACAAAGGTTTTTAAAAACAATTATGAGCACGTGCAAGCTCAAACAAGGTCCTTAGTCAAGCTGTCAAGCGATCCTAGTACGTTGACAGGCTACCATTTGTTTTCTCCTACCATTTACAATTGTCCATAGCAAAGCATTATATACCACCATATATTTTCTAGCTAATAAATTCTAACATGATATACTAGTACATAACCGGGCAGAAATTCCCCAGCTATTTTATAACTTTGAACTTTCTGTAAAGTTTTCGAAATGGTTGAAGTTGTTTGTTTGCATACAAATTTCGTCTTTTTAAGCTATTTTATTTATAGTTTTCAACTACAGTTAGAGGTTATGTAAGAGCGCATATTATAATTATACTAGTTACTGTCCCAGAACCGCACGCGTGCATGTCTGTTGAGTCCACAATCCATACACTTGACTCGCGCTTTTTCTAAGAGAATTTTGTTGAGAAGCTAAAGCAGTAATTTTGTATTTACATAGACAAAAAAATTATAATATATATGCTACCCAAAAAGGTCGATAAAGATGAAGATGAGATTTTGGAAGAATTATTATTAGTATTATAAGTATTTATTTCTCAAAAGAAGTTTACCTATGAAATATATATACAAAGATAAAAAATAGGTAAGTACATAACGAAAATATTCACAGAAATTGGTATAAAATGTAACGTGGGGGAGGCAACCTTTAGCTTTTCATGCAGAAGCAATTTAATTTATATAAATTTTGTGTTTGTTTGTTTTCACTACATATAAAAAAGCTACTTATATCCTAATAAACTTCAGTAGCGACACAAATTGAATTAAGGATACATGCACAGCTTTAATGTAAAGGCCATGTTACTTTAAACCAAGTCGTTTCAACGGCGACGCAATCGAATCTTGTACTCACAATCTCATTCTATATTCATAGGAAGTAGCCGTATAGTCTAGAGATAATTATTTTCGGTTGAAACGTGTTGGGTCACTTTAACCCTTCAGAAAAGTAATAAACTTTACGAGAACTGATAAATGCATTATCTTATCACATTTTCACATTTATGGCTTCATTAAAGATAAAACGTCGGACCTTTTGGAGAATTTTTAAAAGTATTTTTTTACAAATTAACACTAAAATTGCTTTTTGTTAATTGACCTTCCAATATAACTAAATAAATACAATTGGCACACGACATTATTAATGGTTGTGAAAATTTAAAACTTGAATATTCTTCAAAAGAATTATTTCAAAACCCACCGAGGCGTTTAATTCTCATCAACACGGATAAAAATGCAATAGCAAAAGCAAGGAATGAAAAATATAAGAGAAAAACAGCTGAATCCAATTTGTGGAAATCGAGAAAGTTGGCACAAGTACACCATGAATGAATCACAAAATCGATGCTGGTGGCGTGTAAACAATGTTGAGGTGTAAACCTAAAGTAGTTACCGTCTACGAGCTAACGTCATTTAGGTGTTCTACGTTAAAGTTATAGTTATTTTACTTTTATTGTACAGGAGTATTATAAAAGTAAAGTCTTTAAGCTGAAGTCTAGAAAATAGGCCGGAGTCTGAATTTATTTTCTCTTGCCCTATAAAATAAATTATATATAAGAATTAGTTTTCAGTTATTTCCTAATTTGAATATATTATGTAACCAAGATTGTAGGCCTAGACAAAAGCAAGGACGAGTCGCTAGTACATTATTTAGAGTTAAGCTTACAGGTTCGATGATTCACCTATTAAATTATTAATTCTGCACGCACATTTCTCCGAATATACCTACGCTACAGAGCCTGGATTATGTATGATAGGTATATATGTTCCATACAAATAGCAAACTGGATCGAAAATCGACCTCTAAGTTGCAACGCAGTATATAAATCTGATTGCACTGCAAAGCAAAGTTCACATACGTTTATTTATTTAAGTACTGTATACAGAGAAAGTGCACAAAATGCAGTGTAGCAATTTAAAAGGCAGACCACAATTGTATTTATATCAACCGAAACTTGGCACCAGTACCTAAAAAATGAATCACCAAATCGATATGGGGTTTGTAAACAAAGTTAGAACGTTAACGTTAAGTACTTTTACCCGCTAATGGTCACGTATTTTCCGATTAACGTTTTAAGTTAGAAAATCAGTGAAATATGAAGACAGATTTTATAAACGATCTTATTGCTAGATTAAAAAAATTCACAATATTACCTAAAACTATTTATGTATAACATATAACTTAAGTTTATTAAAATGGTCAGATACAAGAAATAATTGCCATAATACACAGATTTTTGTTAGTAAAAATATTATTTTAACACTCCATATGGATCTACACGAATGTATAAAAGTTTAACGCGCGTACAAGGCCATAATTTTCATGGAAGTCGTAAAAAGACACGGTCCGCCATGTTGGCTATGTTTCGGCGGGAAAGCTTGGGTGTTATGTTTCTTTTGGGGAGGAAAGTTTTTGGTTAGCATAAAACACATTGTTTAAAAGCAACGACTCGAGTTAATGATTGTCTATCTGTCGTATTTATATTTTTACTCAATTTTAGAAGCACTATAATTTAATAATGTATTTAGTTTTTGAACGATATTATTGAAGCAAATAAAATATTTAAAAAAACTATTAAGTTATTACTTTTTGAAAGTTAATTTTTAAAATAAATACAACGCAACGTAAATTGACTTTGCTACTGTTTAGTGCCATTTTTAGGGTTTCATAGTCAAAAGGCAAATGAGACTCGCTTTTCCAAATTTCGTCATGTCCGTCTGTCGATATGTCAACTATTTTACTCGGTAAGCTGAAATTTGGTTGGTAAGTATCTCTTGTGCGTCACTACATAATTCTGTAATCAAATTACAAAAAAAACTAGGGTGGAACTCCGTATTATTGAGGGGTGAAAAAAAAATTAAGTCCATATAAGCACTTGGGGCATATCTGGATAAATCTTTAAAATTGGGATAAATGTTTTTTGTGACTCTGTAACCAATTGCCGATCATAAGCTTCAAAAAGGTATAAAAATTGTGTCCTGCTGTCCAGTTTTCTATCTTTACAAAGCTATCAAGTAAGATACGAAAAAAAATAACCAGCATGTGACAGATAGATTTACAACAAATAGAAAAAAGGTTTCTAACCGAGTACAAAAATATAAATTTTAATACCTAGATAAATATTTATAATCTGCTTCACTTTCATCCCAAGGCTCTAATTTGTACAAAGTAAGTAAATCTGGTGAGTAACACATCTACTTTGTAAAGTTATCGCATCACCGCCGTTTAGGGTATTATTAAATTTGGAATGTTACAGCTCGCATATAAATGTGAGTTTAGAAATTCTTACCAGCTGATCCCTTAAGTAATAAAATTAATAAAACGTAAATTTTACTTTAAAATATTTATATAATGTAAATTTTGATTCTGTAATATACTAATTAATTACTGTGAAGATAATTTATTCCTCTACTAATTGTAAGAGCAGTATAGAAGCTGCCACTGAAAGCTAGTTTAAGAAAAACCATCCAAATATGGCAGCTGTTATCGATAAAAGCATCTTATCGATTAAAGCATTTTCCTAAATAGTAAACTTTGATGATACATATATTTTTTCGTAATAATAAAGAATTTCTATTCTCTATATTTAATCATTATTTACTACAATAGTACCCTTGAAGTTTCAAACCTCGCTCTAATAGTAAACTCTTGATTACTTTTTTATAGCTCGAAACTCGTTTAGTCGCAACGCGTCGAAGTGTCACTAATCAAGCTTCCAGACTATATTTTAATAAGGATTGAGCCTTCTACATTAATATTCCCCGCAGAAATTATTCAAATGGGATTTTCAAATAAAGCAAAGTGATGGGGTGAACGTGTTAGACGAGAGTCATCTGACATGACGTTATTGCTATACAAAACAATTCATGTTTATATTATCTATGATGGACATGACACTGTAATGGAGTTTCAGTATCCAGCTACTACTTACCATGGATATACTACAGACTCTACTTTGTTAGACTGTTGCAAATAAAATTACAACGTTGTTTGTGCTTCCTTTCAATCGTAGTTACAAGTTTATACTTCAAAATTATGTACTTGTATGGTTTTTTATTTATCATCTTTAATTATAAATAATAATTTTAGTGTATTTCAATAATTACAAAGTAAAAAAAACTAAGAACATGGGAACAAGGTAACGAAGGAACATAGTATTATGCAGTCGGAGGCTTACCTGTTTTTAGATATACTTATATGTATATGTGGTATAACACTGCAATTTTATGGTTCAAAACGTATATTGAAACATTTTTATCAGAATCCGAGTTTCGCATTGTCATTTCCATAGCGATATTAATTGAGTTACAAGCCATAGGTATAAATTCTTAACGCCACACCGTAATTGCGCGCATGTCGGTACATGGCATCTCGACCGCAACCATTTCCAGCGTTTTAACGAGATAAAACATTTATAAAGGTTCAAAATATTTAATTGGGATATTTCTGAATTTTATCAATAAAAGTTTTGTGAAATTCAATTATATTTTAAAAATGCTCAACCGAATTATAGGTATGCGTAGTTCTTATTGTAGTTCGACTCAACGTTGATTGAGCATGATTACCATAACTACTAGCTTTCAAGGTTCCACTTTCAAATATATGGCTCTATTATTTTGAAGTGTAGTATTTTTAAATTATAACAGAGCATGAGATCGTAAATCCCATAATCCAATATCTTACATATAAATTAAGGATGTCGATAGCGTTTGCTTTCCTACTTAAGGTTGGATATCAAAAACAAATTGTAAATAAGTATACGTACTCTATTTCTGAGTCCCCTTGCAAGTAAAGTCGTCAGTTATTGGAACGAATCACGTTAAACTTTGAAGAACTTTGTGGGGAGCTTTTAAGCCATAACAGATAGTAGAGATGATTAATTTGCATAAAAATGTAGAGTTTTTGATAGTAGTACAGACTGTTCACTCGATGGAGTACAAAGTAATGAAACCATTATTGACTCAGACTAAAGAATTATATAGACACTAGCTTCGTCTGCGTTCAGATGAACAACAACCAAATTCTTAGGTTTTAATATTAGTATACTCTTACATTGTAGTTTTTGTATTTTTTCTCAGAGATGAGACATTTTCCCGCGGTAAAAAGTATCCTATATGTTGACCAGCTATCACCATACCAAATTTCACCAAAATCCCTCCAGTGATTTTTCCGTGATACGGTAACAGACAGACATACAGACAAAAATTCTAAAAACTATAGATTCGGGCTCTGTATCGATAATATTGTTAATTTCAATAAGATTTTCCAAAAAATATTTCATGTACAGGTTCGGCTTAGTTACAATTTTATTATATGTATAGATAACATCAAAACAATTCATATAAATATTACACAAATAATATGTATGTGTAATAACCTAGTACCTGCAGAAGTACAATGATCATCATCATCATCATCATGAGAAATCTATTAACATAATATACAATTTATCGTATAAAATATTCGTATATCGTATTATAAAAACGTATACATAGGTATAATTTCCTTTCTCACCAATAAAGTTTACCGCAAATTGAACGTAAAATTCTCGTTTTGGTACGTAAATACACTGCTCCTGTCCCATAATGTAACGTAATATAATATGTTCTCAGAGACACGATTGATTAACAAAAAAAATTTCCTTAAGGTTTATAGGCATATAGAAGCATGAATATATAATAAAGTTGTACAATAAAGTGAAACCTGGAATATCTAGAGTGTTACACGGGCACTGTTAGAGGATAGAGACAATATGCTAATTCGTACAAATCTGTGAATTTGCTGTGGGCGCCACGTGTACTGAATATCTCATGTCCAAACCGTATAATTATAAAGTTACCATATTTTAAACATCTATATAATATTAATAACAATATTTTTTTTCAATGTTATGAAAAAATTAAAACGTACGTAAACATAAAATAAACAGGCATACGATTTATTATACAAACTAGAATGTATAGCGGCAGATTTCATTTGTATACAAAATTTCAAATTACATTTCACTATTTGAACAAAATACCATATTTATCTAAATATAATTAATTTACAACCCTAAAAACATACAAATTTCCAGATTTCAAAGATGCTTAACATAATATATAGTAATGACATTATATTTGTTTAATGGGATTTTCAAATAATGCTACTTACGTACATATTACACAATAAGTAATAATAATTATTGTAACTAAACTAAGTTAATATAAAGAAGAAAGATAAATTTTAAAATTTAAAAATAAGTCAATTGCACTTTTCGTATATTATTCAGCGCGCATTTCAAGCAACCCTTAAAAAAGAGGACTAATAGGTCAAAAACAATATTAGACGGGTCCAAAAAGCCCAGATCAATAGTGAATGCATGCGGTATGGTACGGTGTACTAAGGGTAGTACGTGCAAGGGTCCTCCCCTCTGAGTCATAAAGAGGGTGGCGGCTCCCTCTCACTTTTGAGGGTTTGGTCGATATACCTCTGTTTTGTTTTCGAACTTCCAAGTCACTGTCTCGTTCCAACTTGATTTTTGGATAGCTAACTATTTTCTTGAATGCACTTATTGTCATCAAATTTACATAATATTGTTAGGTTAAAGTTAATTTGTAAGTGTGAATTGTAATTTGTAAGGATACTAATTTCAGAGAGTATTCAGTATTTCGTAATTAAATAAAAAATGATTTTTTAGAAGGTTACTAGGATTTTTGATGCTAGTTTATTTTGACGCTATGTGCTACCAAATAAAGAAATGCAATGTTTTGCTCCTGTTAAAGCAACTTCAAGGCATTAAAGAACAAAGCAACTTAACTATATGTTTGTAATGAAATGCGATTGATTTTATAAAATATTTTAAGTATAAAAAATATAATTAAAGATTTATAAATATAATTAAGAATTTTCAGTTAGAACTAGTTGTTAAAAATGATTTTTAACAATTCATCCCGTTTGGCTCTGAAATAGACTATGTTCTCTGACTTTCGAGGGTCACTGCAATAAATGTTCTTGTATAATCCACCCCCAAAATGTTGTGGCTTCGGTCATTGAACTTGGGGTGCATTATTATGATCATAGAACAATTAGAGGGTAAGTTCAATTTGAATTTAGTAACGTAGAATATACGTAAAAATAATAACTAAAAAAAAAAATCTTCTGTATATATAATAGGCGAATTAGAAAATGCCTACAGCTTCGCCAGTGTGCTAATCTATTTAGCTTAAAACCATTAACCAACTAGTGGCTCACCCTCGCTACGCTCAGGTTATCTCTAGAAAAAGAAAAACAAATTTATCCCACGGGAATCGTGCATTTTACCGGGTAGCCTCTGTACTATTCCAGACTATAATTTATCTCAATGCCAAATTTCATCCAGATCCATTCAGATGTTCTGGCATGATTGAGTAACAAACATCCATCCAAACATCTAAACTTTCACATTTATAATATTAGTAAGGAGTAAGATTGTATAGAAGCGCGAGCGTGTAGCTCATACGTGTTATAAGGTGGACCGATAGAATATTGAAATTGCCATCATTTAATTTATCGATTTTTACAACAAAAAGTCCCACTTTTTGTTCATTCGCTTGCAAGTACTGTTCAAATAAAGAGCAGACAAACTTCTACTACTAAATGTTCAACTTTATACCCGTTTCTGTTATACATAAGAGATAGACTGAAATAAATAAATCTCTTACTTAATACTGCTTACCTAAGACAAAGCTAACACATCATCATTTACAGTTCAGGTCTCTAGCCAAGTAGATCGGACTAACAAAAAAGACCATCATCTAGTTAAGTTTTTTTTACATAAAAGTAAAAATATGTTGATTAATAAAATAATTATTTGGAAAAATAATAATTTATTATAAATATACATATATCACCTAGTGCAGAAAAAGCAACACATCACAGCTCTACATGCCTCCATGCATAAAATACACGGGCTCCATACAACAACTGCTAATAAAAATAACAATATATCTCTAAACTGCTTATACACGTTCACAAGAGATAAGAAATGTGGATAGAACCAGGGTACTCTGTGATAAACTGATAAAAATGGTCGTTTTCTAAGCGATGCCATGTAGAGACTACATCCAAAGTCAAGACGTTCCCGGGGGCGAGGAGGCCTTTTCTTTTTAAACATTCGTTTTTTCGGATCGTTTGCTGCAATGTGTAGAAGGTAATTTGTTAATGGGTAGCTTTCTAAGGTTGTTTTAATTTTTTTCACTCCTCTCAAGGCCAAGCATCTAAGCCTTATACGTTTCACAGTACCCGCAACCCCACTATCGTCGAAAGCGATTTTCAAATTACGGCCAATTAATTTTGGGTCTGCCTTCATAGCTTTAAGATTACGGTAAGCGTGTTTCGGATCAGAGCTTATTCTGGCCAACGCACGTAATATATCCATACAAGCAGTTATGCCTAACTTACCAATGTCTATAGCAGATTCTGCTAATAACATTACGTCATTCGCGTTTTTATTAATTCCCTTCGCCATTTCCTTGTCAGCTTTTTGACGTTTGAGCCTGCGAATTTGATCTTCTTTACGATGTTGCTTTATTCTAACGGCATGCAATTTAGACTCTTGCTTTTCTTTTTCCTTTGTTATTTTCATTTTCTCTTTTTTGCAAATGCAACTCATTTTTTTTGGTGAAATCGTTTTCATAATAGCAGATTCCCGGTCGCAAACGGGACTGCCACAAACGCACTTCTTCCAGGGACGTTTTTTACGTTGTCCCGACATAAAAGATTTATGTGATATTTTTTTATTCTCTTTTGCACATATCATGCTACCGCAAATACATGGATTAAGTTTTCGTCGTTTTTGATTCACCTTAAATATTGAAGCATATTTATTTTGTTCAGATTTGGTATGCGCTTTATATTTTGATTGATCTTTTATTCTGTGATCGCCTAAGTCAGTAACGTTGCCAATAATTTCATCTTTATTTAAAATATCATAATCATCAGAATCCAATTGCATTTCGAATAACGGTTTGGTGTTTTTGTTGAATTTCAAAATATCACGTCTTTTTTTATTAATTCCATAATAGTCACCTGCTGCTTTTAGAATCTCTTCTGCATTTATTATTCTACCACAGGAACGACAACAATCCATATTTTCAATTATTTTTTTAGGTCTATTTTTATTTGATTTCATTTGTGTTTTAATCTTTTTATTTTTATCTCCAACATTAGTTTGAGATATTATTAAAGGATCTAAAAAATGTACCTTTAGTTGGGGTGATAATAATTTATTTTGATTAATTTCTTGTTGCATTTTATTTTGACAATGGGAACATAAAGTATTTTTATGAATTTTTGAACATTTGCAATAAACATCATGTTTTTTTTCATCTTTATTTCTTTTCTTTGGTATATGTTTACTCAGTTTTAAAGTGGTTTGTTGTAGATTTCTTTTATTTTTTGCTTTTAAAGATGATTTGGGATTATAGTCACCTTCTTGACGAACGAGGAAATACGGGCATTCTTTTTCACACATGGTATTTTTAGGAATATTGTTCGTTTTTTCGTACTTTTCTGTCGCGGGGATGCTACTTTTAGGAAACTTTATAATGTCAAGATTTTTTTTATAACATTCAACTGAAGAATTACATTTGTAATAAGCATGTTCACCTTGACTGTTATTTGTGAGTATATGTTTACTTACTTTTTTAGGAATCTGTTCCCGATATTTTTTTTTCTTTAATTTTAAAGATAAATTAGGATCATAATCGCCTACTTGTTCTAAAATTTTGTTAGAAGTGAGAAAATACGGACTCTTCTTTGGACAGATAGTATTGTTACTTTTTCTGTTTAATTTTAAACTCTTGGATTTTTTTGATATTTTCTTCTTTGCATACTTTTCTCTAGAATGAATATCACTTTTAGGAACTTTTATAGGGTCCAGATACTTTTTATCGTGTTTAATATTGCTTTTTTCGTTATAGGAATTATATTGTTGAACTGACTTCCAGTTATACGAAGCATCATCTTTATTTGGTGTCAACAAGCTAACACATTGGTATAAAATTTTTTTGATCTTAGATGTAACAGGTTTTCCTGGAAATTCATGATTTGATCCTGTTGTTAAATTTATTATTCTTTGGCTTTTTTTCTTGGTCAATCTCTTACAACGAACTATGGATTTATGATGTGGATTTATTGGTATATTTTGCATAGAAATCAATGTTTTACTAGAAATTTTGTTAAATTTTTTGGGTACATATGGATATATGGTGTGCATTTTAAGGTTATTATCTCCACAGTGTTGACAAAAAGAACATAAACATTGTGTACTAATTCTTTCATTTTTATATTTATTTTTAGATTGTGTTGCTTTTGCCTTTACAGGATAATATGTTTGCTGTGACACTATTTTGGGTTTTTGTGGAATAGATACTCTCCTAACTTCAACAAGTTGTGGATAGTAAGGTGTTCCGCCCCAATTTTTTATATTTGTCTTCAAAGGTCTTGAATTTGTATTTTGTAACTTTAAAGTACAAAAACATCTCTTCAAAATATTTTCTGTTTCCAAGCCTTTATCTTTTGAACGAACAATTTTCGCTTGAGAACTACGATTATTTAAGTAAAAAGGTTTAATACTTGTACTTTTCTTTTTTACATGATCTGATTTTTTGTGGTCATTACTGAACGTAATTTTTCTCGGCTGGGGTATTGTGTGCAATTTTATAAATTCTATGTGAAAACTGAAGTTAGAACCTATTTTAACAGCTTGTTTATCGAAAACGTTAGCAAATCTAGGTACTTCAACTATTCTTTTTCTGTCTTCAATATCATCTTGATTCGAAAAATCATTTAATTTATTAATGTAATTCTTCTGATGTTTCCTTTTGTTTTTTTCGGCTTTTATTCCAGTATATTTATCAGAACTTTGTCTTACTACTTGGGAACTTATATTTCGTGATTTTTTCTTTATTTTTATTCGTTTATCACATGCATATGGAGAAATTAGGCTGCAGGGTGTGGCGTTTGATTTAGTGGGTTTACGTTGTATTTTTGTCTCTACAGGTGATTTCTTATGATCCTGAGAAGGCAATTTAAACCTATCCACTGGGATTTTATGAAGTTTAAAGATACAAAAACATTTCTTCAAAAAACGTCGTACAACAGGTTTCTTTTCTTTTTGCTCAACGTGAGGAACTTGTATTTTAGAATTAATAAAAAGAAGAGAAGTATGTTGACTCTTTTTTTTAATTTTTGGTGATTTACTTACAGTTTGAAGTGTAGCATTATTGTTCCTTTTTCCATAACTTTTACTACCTGATATGTTATCTTTGTAAAATTCTATGTCAAAACTAAATGTTGATCCTATTTTTACAGCTTGTTTATGAAAGTTTGGCGCATATAACTTATCAGTAGGTATCTTTTGTATAGTCATACGATTTGACACTTTAGACTGATTACTTTTATTTTTAGGTTTAATATTGACTTTAGTCATTGTACTGGCGGTATATCTATTATGAGCATCAATAGTCGTTCCAAAATTTTTTGATTCATTTTGTCTTTTTTTTATCCGTTCTAAGCATTCAATAGGATTACATTGACCAGGAACGCATGTTAGAGGCTCACATTCATATGGCAATAGCTTAGCTTGCATTGGTATTTTATACTGATATCGTTCTCTACGAGTTTGTATTATTTTATCACATTGCTTTGGGTCGCATTTATTGAGTATACAAATATTTGGTTCACATTTATATGGAAATAAAGTCATAGGAGATAATTTGGAATTTTCAGTCATTTCACTTTTAATTTTAGCCTTAGTAATTTTAGTACTTGTTGTTTCTTTGGACTTATTATGAAATTGTAAAGTGCAAAAGCAACGTTTTATGTTATTTATAGATACAGAATGATCATCTTTCCTTGATAGCATCGCTTGGGAGTGTCTTGAATGTACTGAAATATTTTTTTTTATTTTCGATCCCTTTGCTTTAGTCCTGTTATGCCAAGGTTTACGCAATACTGGTTGTGAAGCAAGATCTTCAAGTTTCGGCATATTATTTTTGTAGAATTCTATATTAACGCTAAAATTTGATCCAATTCGCACAAGTTGCTTTTCAGCACGATCGTTGTTAGTTTTTATAAGTGCTGGTTTCTTCACATTTTTTATATTTTTACCTACAATTGATTGCGTCTTGACATTTTTTGTTATATTTGTAGAACCATATGAATGAATAGAGTGAGAATGAATAAATGGAGTAGCTGATGATTGCGAATGTTTTTTCAATCTTTTTCTACGAATTGCATCGCATTCATAAGGATCACACTCCCCAGGTACGCAAATTCCTGGTTCACATTCATAGCGACCGATTAACATATCTGAACGCATATTATTTTGAGTTATGGTTTTCTTATCAAAATGAAGTTTTTTATTTACCTCATGATCTTTATCCACGGTACTAAGAGATTTTTTTAGTTTAAGCCAACATAAACATTTTTTGAAAAATGAAGGTTTAGCATTTTTTCGGAGATTAAGACCAATATTTTTCCCTTTATTTTGATAAAGTTTTGCAGTACAAAAACAACGCTTTACGAAATTAGAAGTCATTGTAGAAGCAATTTTTGGAATATTTTGCATTTGAGATTTTTTATTTTTTGTGGATTGTACAGTGGAAGCTGTAGAATGTTTTCTGGCAGCATGTTTTTGTTTAATATCTTTTAAATATTTTTTATGTTCGACAAAGTCTTTCTCGTTTGACAAAATTGGCTCATTATGATACGGTGATCGATCTTTAAAAAATTCTACGTTAAAACTAAAGCTTGATCCGACGCGCACAACTTGTTTCGATGGACTATGAGAATTAAGTTTAATAATATCTGTAGTAAGCTTCGGCTGAATTTGGTCTATTGGTACTATATTATAGGGAAGCTTTCTTTGTGTTGCTTTCGATTGATTTTTCGTAGTCATACTACGAGTATGTATGGATTTCTTTTTATGTAATTTTCTTTCTGTGCCAGATTCTTTAGTTTTATTATAAGGTATTTTACTTTTCATTATCTCCAAACAATGGTAAGGATCACAATTACCTGGATCACAAATATTTGGCTCGCATTCGTAGGGTTTTAATCTATACGTTGTTATTAAGGGCTTCGTTTTTTTCGTATTTTGACCTCTGCTGTTAGTATGTATTTTCATAATATTTTTATCATTTTGAAACTTTAATCGTTGAAAATTTGTTCCTTTATGTAACCTGCCCTTTTTGTGCAATTTAAGTGTACAAAAACAACGCTTTGACATGGGTAAAGTGGTGGACGTCCTATGCGTAACACTAACCAGTTGTGATTGTGATTGCATATCATGATATCTATGGTCTTTCGTCGTTCCTCGATCGATAGATTTTAAAGATTTTGATGTTTGTTTTTTTAATTTTCTTGCGTTCTTCGCGTTGGATGAAAGTTTTGTGACTGATGTATTTTCTTCATAATAATTTCTAGCTATTTTCTTGTTCTTAGAAAATTCTACGTTAAAATCAAAACTTGACCCAATTCGAACGACACGATTTTTACCATAGTCAGACAAATCTTTATAGTTGTCTGATGTAACTTTTTTCATGTATATTTTCTTATTATTTTGTGTTGATTTGTTTCCTAGAACTCTTGTACTGCTGGAAATTGATTCTGTTATATTTTTCGTACCTGACTTAGTCGATTTATTTTTCATGTTTCTTTTTAGTATAAGCTTTTGACACACATATGGATTACACTCTCCTGGAGTACATATTCCTGGTTCACACTCATATGGCAGTAATTTTATCGTCTTGTTATTTTTAAAGATTTCCACGGTTTTAGACCGTTTCGTAGGAAAATGTTTGTAATTATTTTCTATTTGTAAATTCATAATATTAAAACATTTTTTAAAATAATGTGATACATGATTTGATTGCCTGTGTTTTGGGTGCAGTAAAGATATTTTTTTTTGTTCTCTATATTCATTTATGTTGCCGTTTGATATATTACAAATTTCATTTCGATTATCATTCATAATAGGATTTAAAATAATTTCGCAGTTGGTTTTGAGCAAACTCATGTCTGTACGTAATTTTGAACAATTCTCCGTAAATCCGAGAAGGCTAAAATTATTAAGAGGCTTATTTTTTTCTTTGATATATTCTCTATTTTTAGATAGAAATATTGATTCATTTACAATCGGAGAAAACTGTTTTGTTTTACATTCATAGTTGCTTTTCACAACGCATAGTTGATTCGAATTTAATCTGCTATTATTGAATATTTTCAAATAACTGCGATTTCGAATTTCTTCAGTCATAGCATTTATTGTATAAATTGTAGAAGGTAGCAAATTCTGTTTTAATGAATTAGATGAACTTTTTTTGAAAGAATGCTGTTTACGTTTTTTTTGTAAGTTCAATGTGCACAAACACCTTTTCAACAAAGGACTCATGATTGTAGCCTTATGATGATTTTTAGATCTTTGAACCTGTGTGTTTTCATTGACAATATGTGCGTCTATCTTAGTCTTCTTCTCTATAGCATTGTTTTTCGAAGTCATTTTCGACTTCCTTTCTGGCCACTTTTCTGACTGTGTAAAAGTTATAGGTGATCGACTTTTACTAAATTCAATATTAAAACTAAATGAGGAACCTATGTTTACTGAATTTTTACCTTTGATATTTTTAGGAGTTTTGTCTTTTAACTTCATCTTTCTAATGCTTCCTGTTGTTCTTTTTAGATTGGTAAGAGTCTTTTGATGTTTTGATTTTGGTTTAGAATGAGCTTGAATAGTTTTTGAAGATATTTTCGAGTACACTGTACTTGACCCTACTGCTATTAATGGTTGTTTAGTATCTATACCAGCGTTCTTTAATTTTTTATGACGTTTCTTGATTCTCTCTAAGCATACGTATGGATCACATTCTCCTGGTATACAAACAAAAGGTTCACATTCAAAAGGTTCTAATAATCTTACATCTTTGTGATCCATTTTAGTACTTCTGTTTGACATAATAACAGCAACATATGAATTATTTGTAGTTTCAGTCCCTACAGTAAGCATTTTTCGCTTTTTAACTTTTGTATGTTTTTTTTCTTGCAATTTTAATGTACAAAAACACCGTTTAAGAGCAAGCCCGAAATTAGCTTTTCTATCTTTTATAGTCATTTGTGTTGGCTTTGCCACGTAAATAGAGCCTGAGCTTTTTTGATGTCCTCGGGTCTCTAATTTTTTCTTATGATGTATCACTTCTTTTAGTTTAGGTTTAATAGCTAAGCTACTAAGATTCTTAGGTGGTGTAGAATAAGGAGATTTATCTTTATAGAATTCTATGTTGAAACTAAAAGTGGAACCAATACGAACTGCTTGCCGACTGTCTGTCCTAGTAGTAATTAATTGTCGTTGGTAATTTGGTCGTCGCATTATAGATTCTCTTATATTTTTAGGTTTCCTCGTGTAAGCTATAATAGATTGTACGTATTTAGCTTTAGAAGGAGCATAAGACCTTGAAGTTAAACTAGAGGTGGATTTAGTTTTTCGTGAATGAGTACTAGGGCAAAATGAACATTTAACTGAACGTTTTTTAACTTTTGCATTTCTTATATTAATTAGTTTAATACAACGGTACGGATCGCAATAATCAGGTGTACATATACCAGGTTCACATTCATATGGAAGTAAATGTTGTCTCTTATTCGTTTTCGATTGGTACGTATTCGTTTGAATATTTTTTAATATAGTTTTTTTGCATTCTAAACTATTACATTCATTTTTTATATAATCACAAGGCCTACAAGAGACGAGAAAGGAATTTAAAGCCATAACAGATCTATCTGTACTCATAGTTTCCTTCGTGACTCTTTTTTTAACTTTTGGTCTGCTTTTTCTGCCCTTTAATTTTAAAGTACAAAAACATCTTTTTAAATTGTGTCTGCCTACTTGTTTATTCTTCTTTTTTGCTGTTGTCAAACTTTGTGAACTGCGGTTATGACGTTTATATAAGTACCTCTGATTTTTACTATCGTAATTACTGTATTTTGCAGGGAGTGTCGGTCTTGCAGGTAGTTTGTATGTTTTTTCAATTGGTTCTGCCCGATTTTTGTAAAATTCAATATTAAATGAATAAGAGGATCCAATACGAACTGCCTGACGTGAACTCCTTTCATTAGCAGATTGAACATTCGTCAGTTTAGCTTCTCGTTTCAATGCAATCTGATTTTTAATAGGTTGGTTAACTTTGGCCTTTTCAGTGTTTACTAACTTTTTCTTAGGCGGTGATATTTTGGGTGGTGATTTTTTTGGCGGTTTAACATTTTCTTTCGATTCCTTCTCGCATGCACATTTCTGTGGATGGTTCTTGTTCTTACGGATATTTTCTTGTACATTGTTCGTTTGAAATTGTACTCGTGATATTATTTCCTCTGTTTGTTGTGCACGTAATATTGGTTTAATCTTTTTTTTATCAGCTTGAATTTTGGACTGGCTAATTGGCACACCTATTTTTTTCTCTCGCTTTTCTCTATAAGTTCCTATTTTAGTATGAGGACGTTTCTGTTTAAGTTTTATATAGCATTCCTCAGGATCACATGTGGTTGCAATGCATTCAGGTTCACATTCCCAGTCTTTCAGCATTCGTTTTTTCTTTAGATCATCCTTAAATTTAGTAACAGAATCCTTTTTTATCTGAGAAACTAAATCCATTTCAGGACATTCACATATTCTAGCGACATTTTTATTTAAAATGGCGTTTTTATTATTCCTTTCCAATTCTGATTTACCGTTAGATTTTAGTTTATCCTTACCCTGCTTTAGTTTATCCAATGACTTTTTCGCTGTAAGTTCTAAGCTTTCTCGAATTATTGTTTTCGACTCATTTAATTTTTTAATCCCTTTTACCACTGCATCTGACACACGTTCCTGAGATTGCTTCAAGATTTGATATGAAGCGCGTGCTAAGTCAGCAGTTCTGTGTCGTTTTTTACTTATTTCTTCATCTGTTGTTGTTTGTAAATCAACTGGTAATGGTGCATTTGTACGTAATTTTCTGAGCATTGTTTTAGATTGATTGCTAAGCAATCCACTAAATTTAAATGTACATGTGCAAGGGTCGGATCTTATATGCTTGGCTTTAAATCGTACTCCCCTTTTCCGAGAATAAGCATCTCCATACCTTTCATACGTTTGGTTAACACGTCTCTGTACGCCAGGATAAGGATGTTTATGCCTTTGCTTTCGTAGAGATTTATTATGTATATGAATTTTCGAAGAACAGCTACAACAACTGCAACAATCACTTAAGTTTTTTGAGCTAAGTATTTCACCTTTATCTACCATTCCTACGGCTTTTAAAATCGTTCCTGATTTTTCTGTGCTCCCTAATTTTTTTAGAGATATTTTTTTCTTAGGTACAAAGTTTGCTTTAGTGCTAAGACTAACAGAACTATCGGAGAGTAATTGTGCTCTTATATCATCATACACGGCCCGTGTTCTTACTAGCCTATCTAAAAGCTTTTTTTCTCTAAGTGGAATGTACTTGCCGTAGTATAGACGGTCAATTCGAGAGCCTCGTGCAAGCAAATTTCTCAGTAATGGTCGATCGGATTCACTTCTATAGAGGCAGGATTCACACGAACAATTTGAATCATCATTATGCGATTTACTAACAGTCTTCATGGTGTGTTGCTTTTTCTACATAAAATTACTTGAAACACATGAACTCCAAGGAATTATTGCAGTTTAACTGTAGGTACATAATTTTTGTGTCACATTTGAATACAGCATATTTCACAGTAATACACCTGAAAGTCCACGATTATTATTAGTTATACATTTAATTAATATATAGTTATTTAAAATTGTATTTTTATAGTTGTGTGTTGTTATATGTACAAGTAAACTTTAATTTATTTTTACTTGACGAAGGCCGACTTTAATACTTTTGAAAATAAATGAAATTATGAAGAATTAATTTATATGTTGACTTTATTAGGTACATGTTAAATGGTAATTCATAAAGTAAATGAATTATGAGAAATCATATTATTAGTAGATATAATAAGCTTTAAATCTGTATCAATACGGAAAAATAATTTAATTTAATAGCCATCATGTTCAAATTATTATACTTTGTGTGAAAAATTTCTGAATAAAAAATGATAGGTAATACCTTCTTACCAAATAACATAAGTACAAAACAATCGGACATATTACGTTTGGACAAAAAATATTACATAATTGTCAGCTTTCCAACATTTTATAGATCGTCAATAAACGATGAAATTACAAAAAAAATCACAAAAGATAATGCGATACGCGCGAATTTCCAAGCATTTGAAAAGTAAAAATCATACTTAAACTTTTAAAAAATGACACTGCTAGCTGCCAGCTCGAAGTGTTCTTTAATGAAACTTATTATACGATAAATAAATAAATAAACATGTTAATAAAATAGTAACAAACATAATATTTTGAATATTGTAATATACTTAAACATTAAATAATATTATCTCTTTATATCGCATCTATCTGGAAAGATATAGTAGATATTTATTCATCACGGAGGTTAGTGACTTGTGAGACACCTGCGTGACAGGTTGCACAAAAGTTAAGTCTCGAAACTTACTTACCTTATAAGTTAAAAAAGTTCTATCCGTACAACTTTCTGTCAGAATACACACACAAAAAACACAACACAATTATTTCACTTTAACTGCACTTTATAAGTAAGTCATAAATTAGTTTTATCGCGAGCTTAAAAGAAAACTCCCCGCGTCACACAACGACTCCCACACTCCGATATTCATAGGAAACTAAAATAACGGACGCAAGCACGTTGCATCCGTAAAGCCATTTAATTTCAAAACAAGAATATGGTAGCGCCATCTAGGTTGACACGAGAGAACTAAACAGTAATGTTTAAATGCTACAACACGTCTTGTAGAATTGAATAAGCTATTTAAATTATCCATGTGCCAGTAGATGGCGTTACTTTTATTTATCATTATCACTAATATAGAGAAATATTTTAAGTTTAGATTACTTTATTCATCAGTAATATACGGCCTATAAAATATCTGTTGTTAATTTATACAATAATTTGAAATATTCTTTTCTTATTTATTTCAATCTACAATGATATATATTTTCATTAATATATTTTCTGTGAATTGTTATTTTTTTACTTTATATCAGAGATGACATAATACTGTACTGGTACAGATGTCCCAGTCTCCTTTCCCTACAGAGAAATTGGACATAATCATTATTCGGACTATTTTTGTTTGCTTATTAGATAATAGATGTCGTTAATGTGCAAAAGGTCAAACCTTTATTTTATATTTGTACTAGCGGCTCACCCTCGCTTCGCTCGGGTTCGTCGCTAGGTACGTTTTAAATAGATATAAAAAGAAAAAATCTTTCTTTCTCACATTTTAATTATATGTTTTAATACTTACCTATTCCGGACTAAGAGAAATCCAAAAATTAAAATATCATAAAAATTGGAACGCGGTCGAACGGGATAAAAAGTATCCTATGTCCTTCTCCTGGCTCTAAACTACCTCCCTGCCAATTTTCAGCTAAATCGGTTCAGCCGTTCTTGAGTTATAAGCGAAGTAACTAACACGACTTTCTTTTATATATATAGAAATCAAAATATGATAGATATTGCAAAATTTATTCTGAATTAAACAAATTTCAGTAACTTTGATAGTTTTTAACCCATGATTTATATCTTTGATCAACAAGACTACTGTTGATCGAAGATTTGTATAATCTAAAAGTTTAGTTATTCAAGTTGGGACTACTATTATAACTTTGAAAGTTTGTATGTTTGCTAATACTTCATACTGTACGGCTGGACAGATTTGTATGAAATCAATCACACAGATATAATATTACCTGAAGTAACAGATAGTTTACCGGTAGATATGTAAGAATATATCAGTGTAGTCGATCCAAGCAATGGTAAGTTGCTAGTAATTTTGCAAATATAGAACTATACATAATATATAACAATAAGTTTTAATATAAAATTATCCATTTTTTAAATATATATTCATCAATAAAACATGACATAAAAAATAAATTATATTATAGCATAACTAGTCATTTTCTTCGCTTTCAGTATCAGAATCACTTGATGGCCACATTTTTCTTGTATCTGTTTCATTTCCAGCATTTTCTAAGTATTTTTTCTGTGTTTCAATCACACTTTTACTATCTGTACAGTTGGCATACATGTCTAATGCCTCGGAATTCAATTCTAAAAAAGAATGCCCCCATGAAAATTTTGATAAATAAAAATTTGCTTCTTTCTTATGACCCGTAATAAAAGTTTGTATGTTTGCTAATACTTCATACTGTACGGCTGGACAGATTTGTATGAAATCAATCACACAGATATAATATTACCTGAAGTAACAGATAGTTTACCGGTAGATATGTAAGAATATATCAGTGTAGTCGATCCAAGCAATGGTAAGTTGCTAGTAATTTTGCAAATATAGAACTATACATAATATATAACAATAAGTTTTAATATAAAATTATCCATTTTTTAAATATATATTCATCAATAAAACATGACATAAAAAATAAATTATATTATAGCATAACTAGTCATTTTCTTCGCTTTCAGTATCAGAA
This sequence comes from Brenthis daphne, assembly GCA_947093115.1. Taxonomy (NCBI): domain Eukaryota; kingdom Metazoa; phylum Arthropoda; class Insecta; order Lepidoptera; family Nymphalidae; genus Brenthis; species Brenthis daphne. The sequence continues at coordinate 25,593,857 of OX352477.1, read as the reverse complement.
TCACTTGATGGCCACATTTTTCTTGTATCTGTTTCATTTCCAGCATTTTCTAAGTATTTTTTCTGTGTTTCAATCACACTTTTACTATCTGTACAGTTGGCATACATGTCTAATGCCTCGTAATTCAATTCTAAAAAAGAATGCCCCCATGAAAATTTTGATAAATAAAAATTTGCTTCTTTCTTATGACCCGTAATAAACATTGCTGCTGCTAGTGCTTCAACACAGCTAAGTTGATACGGTTTCCCATAGTTAATAGGATTAGCTGCTACAAGAAATGGTAAAAGTCTTGGATGTGGTGATTTCATTCTACCAAATGGAGTCTCATCAATTTTTGCCCATGAACAATCTATTACTGCTAATCCAAACTTCTCTATGATATCTTTGTCATTAGGACTGACACATTGTGTCCCTACAGGCGACAGCACAAGTCCTGGAAATTTTTGTCCAAGTTTTAAATTTTTTATGAGGTTATGTCTTAGGAGTTTTCTCCCTGAACATTTTTTTGGGTCACAATGATTTAAATCCCACATGCTTACAGCAAATGAAGCTTCTACTCCTTCATTTTCAGAATCATCTGAGTTATCGTCACTTTCTTCTGAAGATTCTATACTTAAATCATTAAAACTTTCTGCATAATTTCTTTGAACATGGTGATTTGAGCGCTTTCCACGGACGGCTACTTTCTTGCCTGGTGCCATTGTTCCTAGAAATAATAAAGATAATCCTTAAATTTTATTAATATAAATATTTGATTCAATTATCTATTTAAAGGTTTGTAATGGTTCTAGTTGATCACATATTATTTCACTAATGATACGTTAAATGAAGGAGTCAAAGTGATTGCCATTCACATTTAAAAGTACACCACTAAGAGACTGGATAAAAGTAACGAATTCCATTGTTATACCTGCACCTTCTTTGCGTTTAATGCCTAAGGGCTAAGTTTTACTTTACTTGTTTTGAAAACAGTAGACACGAAATATGAGGAATATTTTGCTTTTTGACTTTGACAGATGTCAAACAACTACAATTACGTACGGAAACTGGAGTTTTAAATCTTATTGCTTATGTTATATTAACATATAACTTTAATTTTTATAAATTTATGAGAGTAGTATATTTAAATAAATAATTTTATTTACTTATTAAGATATTTTAGCAGTTATATAAGTTTAATAATTCAAATCAAACAAGTAAGGCAAAAAATAATATGATTAAAAAAATATAATAAAATTGTCATCTGTTTAACAATTATTCATAACTCGAAATAAAAGTAATAGTTGTAATTGTTTTGCGTATTATAAAATATATTTTCAAGATTGATTTTACACGCGGTAGGATGAGCAGCGCCTCAATGGCCGGTACGTTTAAAAATTTTTGCCTTTCACAACATATTCACAGTTTATTTGATATTCTTACTAGCATTATAAAAGCAATATTGGCCATGTCTTATATAATATATTTTTTATTATTTCATATTTACTTTGGTTCCAGCTATTTTTTTAACATTAGCGTAGATATGAATATATCTTGCCATACATAATACTATGTACATTGTTTGGTAGTGTATCCGTCTCGTGACTCACTATAGTAAAGCAAAATCAATATAACATTAAGGTCCATGGTTTTCATAAAGATAATGGATATGGTATAATTATATATTTTATGTCACTATCTGTAAGGCCATTTATCCTTTATGATTGAATCCTTATATTATTGTATTGAAGGTAAGTGTGTTTGTCTATTTCCTTTACGGAGAGATTTAGCTTGCAAAACAGTTAGTAGAGTTTATATTTCGTTTGATTTCTCCAATGTAAATAAATTATTAATTTATAATGTTATTACTAACGTTTCCATTCAAGACATTCAAACTACGTTTGTTATTTACTTAAATACTCTGGAAGTCTAGTAAGTATATAAATAAGCGATGATGAATTACTTCGATAAGATATTTTATGAAGTTTTTAGAATTTATGTACGTATGACATAAACTTTTTAATTATACAAATCTTTTTAAAATTTTGATTTTTAAATTTGGTTTATCATGTGGCGAGGACAGTTTTGTAGATTTAAATTACGGTAATCTCACTCGTTACTAATGTACAAGCTCTCTAGAGCGAGGTTAGTTTATCTCCGCCTCTGTGAGTCATGATGCCTACCATTAATGAAATCGAGCCAATGTCAGATTGCAGATTAATTTTTATCTAAGACAACAAACATCATTTAAAATAAGGCTTTATATTATGAATAACATTTTTTAAAGAAGGTACAAGCAAATATCCTTATATAGTCTCATTTACATAATAGGTAACAATTTTTCTAATAATTCAGTATTGCCAGCCTATCTCACGCTCGATCAAAAAAAATAGAAAATACTTAAATTGCTATAATTTACGAGACAATAGCAGTAAAAGTTATACATAATTTAAATGAGGCGATCGATGTCCCATGTGTGATGTGTGGCGATTCTGAACCATCATTAATGACTCAGGAGTGGACACTGGTAGCCGGCTACTGTCCTTCGCGCTAACGTTATTCTAACTTCATAATTGGTGAGTCCATGATGAAAAAATAATTATAAAAATATTTTTATAATTATTGTATTCGTTTTTTTACAAGTATATTTCTTTATTTTATTTATGCGCTCATTTAAAACATTTTTATAATTATTTTTTTTAGGATATAATGTCTTTCGCCTGTTGTGAGTGATAGTTCTAATAAATAGACTGGACAGCGAGAGGGGTGCAGTATTTCACACACTAGTTTAATTTTCTATATTTCAGTTGAAAAGATATTAAAAAATAAATAGCGACTCACCCTCGCTCCGCTCGGGTTCGTCCCTAGGGTGGTCACTTATGGGATATGAAAAATAGTTTACGTCCTATTCCCCAAACACACAATTTCATAAGAATTGTTCAAGGCGTTTTGGAGGAGTTTTGTTACAAACACTGTGACACGAAAATTTTATATATTAGATAAACGCTATATGCACTAAACTGTTTTTGTATATCATGATGTAAGGTTTAATTCCATCGTCAAACACGAAAACACATATTAGCCATATGGTTTGTAGGCGTGGGCTGGGCTTGACTCATGTAGACCGTGACTGTTGGCTCCAATCTTCAATTGAAACAATAGGTCTTTTATTTACTTAATGTTAGAATGTTTCCATTGACTATATCGAGATGAAAATCTTCATGTTATTTAGATTGGTAAACTCAACCTACGATTTAACTAGCTAACCTCTACTTTGAAAACATCGTCAGATTAAAATTATATATTTAAAGGTCATGAATTTTGCACTAGTATTTTATTATTTAAAATGTGCAAGGGCTTCGGGACCCTTGATCATAATGCATGATGAAAGAAGTCGTTTTGGGTTGCCTTTTCTTTTTAATTTGCTTTTTTTATTGAATGACAAATCGAAAAGAATTATGAATAATATCACAAGGAGAAACTAATTTAGAGCGCCTAGAAAATTCTACAGTGGACGCTCATGTGGGCCGCTCCATGTCCCGAGACTGCTACCTTGGTTGTCCTTTCCTTAATCTAACTCTAAATTTTATAAGAAAAAATATATAATAATTAAGAATTATTTTTATACAAAAATCTGAAAAGAATCCTACTACTACTATAAATGCAAAAGTTTGTGAGGACGTATGAATGTCTGTATGTATAGATGCATGGATGTTTGTTACTATATCACGCAAAAACTACTGAATGGATTTTAATGAAAGCTTACAATAATATAGCTCATACATCAAAATAACAAATAGGCTAGTTTTTATCCCAGAAAAATGTACGGTTCCCGTGGGATAGATTTGTTTTTGTTTTTCTAGAGGCGAACCCGTGAGAAGCGAGGGTAAGCCGCTTAAAATGTAAAGTTATAACTGGTGTTTGAGAAATAACTAAAAAAAATTGAACTAAAAAAACTATGAAACGGTAAAAAAAGTAAAATAAATACGAGGTCAACTCGCACTTGGCCATGTTTTTCATTAAATACTTTGAATAAATACGATCAATACTTTATAGGTAAGTACCTAATTACACTGATGAAAAGTAGCATTAGTCCATATAATAATTTACTACATTACTGTCATGAAAATGTAATAAAGGTCAGGTGGGATATTGATTTCTTACGTTTATTAGGTAGTCTGCCACCGCTGTTGAAAATCAATATGAATAAATTTTAAAGTGACTAACAATTTACGAGATAAGGGCTTAACAAAATGGATGCTAAAAGTTTAAACCTTGAATTTAAATAGCACTAGTTGTGCTTGTGATATAATTAGTTTTTTTTATAGTGAAGCTCTATTCGATTATATTTTGTTTGGAATATAATATGTAATATCTATACTAATATTATAAAGAGGCAGAGTTTGTTTATTTGTTTGTTTGTTTGTTTGTTTGTTTGTTTGTTTGTTTGTTTGTTTGTTTGTTTGTTTGTTTGTTTGTTTGTTTGTTTGTTTGAACGCGCTAATCCCAGGAACTGAGGAACTACTAATCCGATTTGCTTTAGATTCATTCTTTTTGGATTAGATAGCCCGTTTTTTGAGAAGGGCTGTATGAGTAGACTATACTAGCATTGCCCGCGGCTCCGACCGTGTTCAGGTAACCAAAAATCAAATTCTTATGTTTTACATACATATTACTATACTCTTACATTGCAGTTTTTGTATTTTTCTCAGAAATGATACATTTTCCCGCGGTAAACCGCGGTCATGTATAATTCTGAGAAAAATTACTTTTTAAAGTTTCCTATATGTTGACCCAGATAACCAGCTATCACCATATCAAATTTCATCAAAAACCCTCGAGTGGTTTTTCCGTGATGCGGTAACAGATAAACAGACAAAAATTCTAAAAACTATAGATTCGACTTCTGTATCGATAATAATGTTTATTTCAATAAGATTTCCCAAAAAATATTGATTAATGTACAGATTCGGCTTAGTTAAAATTTTATACCTATGTATAGATTTACGTGAAAAGTTTTAATTTTTTTAATTAGTTAACATAATCTATTAATGCATTCAATTAAATATCATTGTGCTTATTAAGATTCCCAGGAGTTTTAAAGAAATAGTTTCGTTTCGGCTAATTGGATTAATTTCCTTTGACGTATCATGAATTGGGTCAGCGAGCAAACAAATAAATTACCTACCATTTTCACGAGATTTCGTAACTGGTCAATTATAAAAATGAAATAAAGAGTTCGTATATTTTACGTAATCACAGTTTTCATACATTAAACTATGTATATATTAAGACGACATTTTTTATGGTATAGTGTGTCTTATTTCATTTTGCCTCTTTATTTCTGACGGTTTGTCTTAAAAAAAATTAAGTTTTACAGGTGTTTTTTTTAAACTATAATTCATAATATGTATGTTTTTGTTTCAGCTTGCTTTAATTACGGCGACACGCCTAACGTCAACAAAGGTGACAAGAAGGATAACAACTTGAACATAATGGATGTTGGACGTAAGTAATTACCTAAGTACTATGGAGGGTAGAGGTAAGAAGCCGTCTCTATGTATGAAAAACTGTCCGTCAAAACGCGTCCAATAAAGATGGCGCTGCTGTAGCGTAGGATAAATTTTAAAGGAATTGCCAAACGTAATTACAGTAAGATGTCGCATTTCTATAAGATAGAGAATTAAGCAAGGATGGTTATATTTACTAAATTATTTAGACTGCGTAAATAGTTGAGGTTTCGTATATTGGTATTTCATTAACTAAGTACTTTAGTCATGAATTCAACACACTTCACGCCGTCTACAACAGCTAAATTTGTACCGTAGTTTTTCTCACGCCAGCGCCATTCTGATACGTACTAGAGTCTAGAAGTAAGAACCTCTATCTTGAGCATACACCTCTATATTGAGCATAGCTGGACACTTCTTCAACCTCCCCACCTCCCCTCCATATAAGACGGTTCTCTTTACCTCTATCCCCCATACTAAGTACTTACTTAATATTTACATATAATTTACAATACATATACACATATCTGATATAAATAATTAATAGTAAAAATTTTTTTTAAAAAAACAAGCTTTTATTTAAGTAGAGCATCATTTATTTAAAGAGAGCAGAGATTTACCTATTTTAAATATTAAATATATTCTACACAGGTACATCTCGCTCAATCAATCAAGCTTTTATATCTTGTTTTGTTTGTTGTGTTTTATTTTCTTCTTTTTAGAGCCATAGAGTCACCAATCATAATATTGGGATTAATGTGGAAATGATATATCGGTATTTTGCGGCAGCCGCCATATTAGATAAAAAATTGTGGCATTTAGGTAATCGTGCATTGAGTCGGCGACCAAACTATTGTGCCAAATTTTAGCTCGATGGGACACTGGGAAGTGGGTCAAATTTAACTTGCAATATACCATTACTTAGACCCGGACACTTCGATCAACACTAGAATTGCTGAACGAAGGCCGGACAGGTGGAACTAAATAAAAGCTTGTAATTTATGCGAAAGTCTGTACTTGTTACTTTTCCGCATATATGAATAATTTCTTGCTTTTCCGCGCTCACCGGCCTTGGCTCCAATCGATTTGAGTGAAATTCAGAATGATATAGCTTAGACACTTTATTGAGGGAACATCCATAAATTACGTCACACAAATTTTACGATGACAACATTTTCTATGCATCTTTTATGCTACATTTACAGATTGATTTTTTTATAATATGAACTAGCGGCTCACCCTCGCTTCGCTCGGGTTCGTCGCTAGGTACGTTTTAAATAGATATAAAAAGAAAAAATCTTTCTTTCTCACATTTTAATTATATGTTTTAATACTTACCTATTCCGGACTAAGAGAAATCCAAAAATTAAAATATCATAAAAATTGGAACGCGGTCGAACGGGATAAAAAGTATCCTATGTCCTTCTCCTGGCTCTAAACTACCTCCCTGCCAATTTTCAGCTAAATCGGTTCAGCCGTTCTTGAGTTATAAGCGAAGTAACTAACACGACTTTCTTTTATATATATAGATAAGATGTCTTCGAATACAATCTTACGAATTATCTATAGCAAAAAGGTTTATTTTAAACATAAATATTTTAGCATCATCTTATAAGGTACGCAAAAATGTGTACATGTCTGTGATAACATAAATTAAAAATACCGTTTGTTTTACGTTCAATTATTATCATTAGATAGAATGGAAAATGCGGGTGTTTTCATACGCTTGAAGGGTGAAATGACTATTCACTAGACTTTCTAGAAATTCGAGTTGAATGGTTTAGAATTAGACCATATTGATTGAAATCACGATAATATTTTGATATAGTTAGGAATTAATCAACTTTTCATCAAACATTAGAGTACCTACATATTATTTAATCATAACTTCCTCACCTTCAAGTTTTTATCCGAATGCGCCAGAAGCAGGGTTATGTTTTTCGAATGTATGTAAGTATGTACATGTAACTATATTTCTTTGGCACGCTCTGTAGCCTAAACGGCTTGACGGACTGGACTGTAACTAGAGATGTGTCGTTAGAAGAACGTTTCTTAGTAACATATTCGATTAAGCCATTTATTTAAAAATAATTTATTGTTGATTTTTTTAAAACCGCTTGATCGATTTCGATAAAATTCAAATGGTACCACGTGGGAAGTATACTCTTCGAAATAAAAAAGAAATTTTCAAATCGGTTCAGGCATCTTTGAGTAATCGGTGAACATATGTACACAAAAAAAGAAAAAAAGATTCCGACGAATTGAGAACCTCCTCCTCTTTGGAAGTCGGTTGAAAATTAAAATAGCACGCAACTATTATAAAAATAAAACATGTAGTAGGTACCTACATATATATATATCAAGTTTTCATCATTTTATTTCGTGTTGTACGCAATCGGATTTTTTTTTGTAAATATTTTTTTCAACTTTTTATTTCTGACATAATTATGTACGTATAAAATAAAATAATAGAAATATGATCATAAAAAATATTTGTACCTATAATAGTTTGTATGAACTATGAAATTATTTTTACTTCATACATAACAGTCACAAATTTTAAACGATAATATTGTTTACGTTTAGTGTATTCATTACTTGTTGACACGGAAATTTAATTATGAGTAGGTAGATAATAACATGTGTCACGTTGGGAGCGTTTCTAGCATATTGTTATATTATAATATGGCAATTTTTTAGAAATGTTTATTATAATAACTTATTATTTATATGTATTTTGTTAATAGGCATATATTGTCATACATCTGATAAAAAAATCCTATTTCGACAATTGAGTTTAGATGACATTTTAACTCTGGCCTTTAGGAGATATATAGGTACACCAAAACAATAGCATATGTATATCTATCTCCTAAGTCACACTCGCAATGACTATTTAATATGTAACCTATGGACGCACCTGAGCGAAGTGAGGATAAGTTGCCAGAATATTATATTATGTACTATACAGTTCAGACGAACATACATAAAAAAAGATTCCGACGTTTTGAGAACCTCCTCCTTTTTGGAAGTCGGTTAAAAAGGTATACAGAACTACTAGCCGTTCATAAAACTGACAGTTAATCTGTCTATAGACAGTTACCCTTACTGACAGTTAAACTTACTGATAGTTAAACAAACTGACAGTTAAACTAACCGACAGTCATGCTAACTGACAGTTTAACTTATTGGCAGTTAAATTAACTGACAGTCAAACTTACTAGCCGTTCATGAAACTGACAGTTAATCTTACTGACAGTTAAACTAACTGACAGTTAAACTTACTAGCCGTTCATAAAATTGACAGTTAATCTTATTAGGAGTTACTTACTGACAGATAAAGAAATTGACAGTTAAACTTAATAGCCGTTCATAAAACTGAAAGTTAATCTTACTGACAGTTAATCTTACAGACAGTTACCCTTACTGACAGTTAAACAAACTGACAGTTAAACAAACTGACAGTTAAACTGACAGTTGTGCTAACTGACAATTAAACTTACTAGCTGTACCTAAAACTGACAGTTAATCTTACTGACAGTTTATCTTACTGATAGTTAAACAAACTGACAGTTAAACTAACTGAAAGTAATTCTAACTGACAGTTTAACTTGCTGGCAGTTTAATTAACTGACAGTTAAACTTACTAGCCGTTCATAAAACTGACAGTTAATCTTATTGACAGTTAATCTTAGAGACAGTTACCCTTACTGATAGTTAAACAAACTGACAGTAAAACAAACTGACAGTTAAACAAACTGACAGTTAAACATATTAGCCGTTCATAAAACTGACAGTTAATCTTACTGACAGTTATTCTTACAGACAGTTATCCTTACTGACAGTTAAACTTACTGATAGTTAAACAAACTGACAGTTAAACTAACTGACAGCCATGCTAACTGACAGTTAAACTTACTAGCTGTTCATAAAACTGACAGTTAATCTTACTGATAGAAAAAACCCCACATGCCAAATTTCAGCAAAATCATTAGAGCCGTTTCCGAGATCGCCGGTATAAAAAACAAAAATTGGTCGTTTAAAGGTATTAGAATTTAGAAATATCTATTAAAAAAAAATTGTGCAGTATCGTCACTTTTCAATTGTTAGTTTCTTATCAAAATCATCCTAAATTGCCAGGAATTCTCATCTCTGGCTTTTTGTACTCGTCAGAGCCTAATAGAGCCTATAGTAATCTACTGTACTATTAATCACTCACAAAATTGTAACCTATAGATGGAAAATAAACGTATTGAGGCCTGAGGTATTGAGTATTGTTTTTTTAACCACTTTATACTTAAAAACCCATAGCAGATCAAGGGCTCTTCAAAAGAATTTGCTACGGGCCCCGCGCTTGCTTAATCCGGCACTGAGTCCAGTCGAAACATTTTCTTTTTGTTATTTTTTTTTGCGTAAAATTTATTATTTTCATTCTTGCATGTCAATAATATTATTCAAGTTAACCTCCCACACGCAACTATAAGTACTACCTAATACGGCTTATAAAGTCCTTTATATAGGTAAGTAAACAATAAACATAGAGTTTTTATAACTTACTGGCGACTCCTTCTCGCTCCGCTCGGGTTTGTCCCTACATACGTTTTTACGTTTACTATAGATTCTCAGAGATGAGATATTTTCCCGCAGTAAAAAGTTGTCAAAATCCTAAATGTTGACCCGGATAATCAGCTATCATCATACCAAATTTCATCAAAATCACTCCAGTAGTTTTTCCGTGATGTCTATTAGACAGACAGATAGACAAAAATTCTAAAAACTATAAATTCGGACTCTGTGCCGATAATTACGAGCATATCTATTTCAATAAGATTTTCCAAAAAATAAATAAATGTACAGATTCGCCACAGTTAGAATTTTATTATATGTATAGAAGATAGTGGTAACCCAGTGGTAACGCACTCTCTTTGGAAACTGAGTGAAGCGGGTTCAAATCCCGGGTCTCGCATATCTCTGATATTTTCATGAATTGCGAATTATTTCTAACGTGATTACCACTTGCCGAACGTACGGTGAAGGATAAAATCGTCAGGTAACTAACCTGCAAGTCTGAGAAAACCTAGCAAGGTTTCGAAATACATGTGAAGTCCGCCAACCCGCACTTAACCTGTGGTGGACTATGGCCTGATCCCCCTCGCATTGAAGGGGAGGCCCGTGCCCAGCAGTGGACTTTAAAAAAGTCTGAATACAATTCTATAACATCAACAGATGATCATAACACTTAATGCGCAACTTTGAATATACATGTTTTTCAATGAAATTAAACTTATTATTACTATTTAAAGTAAAAGAAAAATAATTTTTAAAAATGTATATTTCAAAAACTTATTCATAAAAATAAAATATAAATAAAGGGGTTTCGCTTCATTTTTTAAAATTGTAAACTCAATATGTACGTCGCGTTTAAATGAAATTTGCGAGTAATATTATAAGTAACTTAATTATTAAATATAAATCGAACAATATTTATACGCATTTTCTATCGTTACTATCCTGACCTAGTTTAATTGTGTTGTTTTTGTCCTTGAAGTTTAGTAAATAAATGTACTTGACCTACTTCGAGTATAAAAATGCTAATTTAAAAGACAAATAAAACGCAAATCATGATGTTATTTTTTATTCTAGTAACCTTTTAGTAACTAAAGATTAAAGAATACCTTTGTGTGGTAAAGCATAAAATCAGTATAAAAAATCTGACTCGTATACTGCGGCTTCCGTGTTATGAAATATTTTTGTGCTATTATATTATGTATTGTTTGGCTAATTAATTAGGCTAAAATTAAAATAAAATAGTTAAGCATTAAATTTTTAAACAAAATTATTTTATCGATGGCAAGAAAAAGCTCGTGATTTAATAGTATTTCTTAGAGAGGTAGATAATATGTAGTATCTCTAAGAAAAATTAAGTCAATTTTGCGAAAACTAGACCGCTCACAATGGACCTTCACAAAAAGCTCAAGCTCCCCCAAAGAGATTGCCGTCTCTATTGAGAGAAGACTTGGGTAAAATCATCGGTACCGCTAGACGCAGATGGCACAAGACGGCCGTCGTGAAATCTTTGGGGGTGGTAAAACTTTCAATGTATAAACGAAAATATCCTATATTACAAAAACTACTCAACATCAAATCTATCTAAAGATAATTATTTTAGCCGTCCATACATGTACTTAATTAGGCATTTATATATTATATATTAGGACTTTTTTTTGGTAATTTTATCTTTTATAGTGGTTACGTAGAATACCTACCTACGTACCTACCCAATTATCAGGTATCATAACAATATTCTCGGATTAAAATAGCTGTGAGTCGGAATGTCATATGGACTGTGGTATTGAGTAGGAATGGGACGTGTACGTTTATCCTTAAATGACGAAATGGGGAAGAATTTTGCCTTTTTCGATCACTATGGCCCTCAGTATATTGTAAAGCGTAGTAGCGTGGATAGATTATTTTTTCATTTTATTTAAAATTTAATTGAAATGATAAATTGTGCAGTGCCAAGATACAGAGAAAAAATAATATAATTTGTTCCCAAAAGACAAAAACTGAAGAAATAGTGGGCTACCGCAATAAGACGACCAAAATTGGCGAAATCACAATCTTTATATTTAAGGCTATGTGGACATCATTTTAAAGAAAGTGATTTTAAAAGTCTTAAACTCAGACGTAAATAGGCCATACGTATGTATGTACGTACATCGAGAAATCTTACTTATTGCATGGCCCCAATTTTGCCTTTTGGCTACGGAACGAAAAAAACAGGAACTATTTAATTTTTCTATAGAGAAAAGGCTTTTTTATCAAAAATTTATTACCTGGACTATCCGCTATTTATAGCCTATTCAGTCGTCTATACACTCTCGCCTAAGTGTTTTCGGCGTGACATGCGCTCTAGCACGGAACGCTTTAAATACACGAGTGCATCCTTTATGTTGGACACGTCACAAAAAATTGAAGATGTGAGTTGTTCATCTGTTTTTCTATTTTTATAAAATTACTGTGTTTGGTTCTTGTAATTTTATTCTAAAATTTAAAAAGGTTCTCATTACATGACGACACCATCGATGCGCGTTTTACGAAGTTCCGTCGTCGGTCGGTCTTTGTTTATTTTAATAGCAAAAATCATCGAGATATACCGTGGCAAGGCAAGTACAAGTAGACTAGAATGCAGGGCGCGGAACCGTTTTAAAACAATTGAGTAATTTCGGCAATGTAGTTTTTAATTCATTGCCCGTTCATTAACCGGTTAATAAAAACGAAAGGCTTAGCTTTTCGGTTTAGGATCAATGATTAAAATCGGTTTAAAAATTGAACGGGCTTCCGAGCCCTGCTAGCGAGTACCAGTACATTCTCGCACTACGCATGCGTTAGTGTGGCTCGACGCGAGTGTACAGCCGCAGGATAGGTCAATATCATATAGTGTATTGCTACATATATAAAGTCAATATTCATGAAACCGGCTACCCGGCGTGTGACAGTCTGACAGAAGACAGTTGCTCGTATAACATTATACAGTGTAGACTGGAGATGTGTTGGCAAGTTTGGTTTTTTAAAATGACGACCAATTGAATCCTTTGTTATTAATGTTACAACCGTACAAGTTACGTTAAAATGTATCGCAGGTCAACAACAACGTCCAATAGTAAGTTTTTACGATTGACTGAGTTTTCTTTTCATACATTAAACTTTAAAACGAAATTGTATCACGTGTCGTATGTATGTAACTGATATATTTTGTAGCTTTCTATGTTTTTAAAACGCTTGTATACAACATTACGTTTCTTACTTCTCATATTAGTCTTAGCCTATTATTTTAATAATTTACAAACCGGCCGCTGCCTCAGGTCGCTCAATTAAGTAAATGTTATATTATAGACTTTCAAGTTCAAGATCTAGATTCATTTTATTTCTTTCATGAGCTATATTTAAATTTGTGAAACTATGTTGTATTTGTTTTTGTTTTGTGTTGTTTTTTTTTAAGCAAAAATGTTGTTATAACATTTTAATCGACTAAATATTTATAAAGTATTTCATATCACTAAAAAACTGAAACAACCTATCACAATAATATATATATTTTAAATATATGATATTCTGCTTAAGAAATTATTTATTTTAAATAACTTAAATATGTTTAGCAAATGTTAAACAGTGTACTGTTTAACATTTGAGCTAAGAATTATAATGTAAATTCAAATATTAACTACTTTAATCGACCACTATATAATTTAATAATTTTTTTTTGCAAGGCAATTCCTACTAGTTGTTGAGATGGTAATATGTGGTGGTAAACTGTAACTGTTTTAACTTAATAGATAAATATATCTTATACTTAATAAAGTTATTGCTATCCAAATCACCTTCTAATTAAATCCTAAGTTTATGAAAACAACATTTTTCATAAATAAGACAAATGAATATATTGTCTATGTTTTTTTTATGTATGCCTAAATATAAAAAAAAACCTTTAATCTAAAAGAGTAAAATTAAAGGCAGTAAGTTTGTTTGGGATTTTAGATAAATAATGAGTAAAAACTATTATTCTGTGAGTCTTTTCATCCATATAATATAATATTATCTTTAAAATTTACTATAGGGTCAAGGTTGCAAATTCTTTTTCTTCATATGTACATGGTAATAAAGTATATATTAGCCATAAAGTATAAATAGGTGCCTATCATTTCCACATTTCACCTTTGAGGTGTTAGATTTGTAGACATTTAGATTTTTAAACAATATTTAATAGTTGCAAGTGTAAGGTGTAGCTCAAAATTTATATTTAATGAAATACGTGTTAAGATAAATTTAATTTTAAAAAAGATGTACATCCCCACTAAGAATGCAAAAATAAAAACTTAAAAAAAAAAAGCTCAAACTTAAGTGAAATTGTCAAAATCTCATTATTCCACAATGTCACTGAATGTGCTTAGTGAAATTATAATGTAAGTAGTGACTCACCCTTTCTTCACTTGGGTTCTTCCCTGGCTTGATTCCCAATACAGACTTTCATCCCCATTTTTACTCCCTTTAGGGATGATTTCCGGGATAAAAAGTATCCTATGTCCTTGCCAGGGTCTCGAAACTATCTTCTTACTAAATTTAATCTAAATCGGTTCAGTAGATCCAGAGTTACCCCCTACAACGTCCCAAACTTTATATCTTTATAATATACCTAAGTATAAACTAAGATTGTCCCATGTAAAAATGGAGACTATTGACACCATGATTTACTTATGACAAAATATTATTAATTAATTTACAAGTGATTAAAGGGGTGAAAATGGGGTAGAAAAATTAAGTAAAATTGCCAAGATATATGGAGACAGATGGACGTGACGAAATTATAAGGCTAAGGTATAAATATATATTATTAGCATTGCCCGCGGCTCCGCCCGCGTTCAGGTGATCAAAAACTAAATTCTTAGGTATTACATATTAGTATATGTACTCTTAAATTACAGTTTTTGTATTTTTTCTCAGAAATGAGATATTTTCCCGCGGTAAAAAGTATTCTATATTTTGACCCGGATAACCAGCTATCACCATACCAAATTTCATCAATATCCCTTCAGTAGTTTTTCTGTGATGCGGTAACAGACAGACAAAAATTATAAAAACTATAGATTCAGCCTCTGTATCGATAATAATGTTTGTTTCAATAAGATTTTCCAAAAAATATCTAACATACCTACAGATTCGGCTTAGTTACAATTTTATTATATAGATGTAATAACATCCACTTTTGGGAATATGAAACTTATCGATTGGTCCGATTTAAGCTATTTTCTTTTTATATTCAATCAATGTATATTTTATAGGTATTACTGATATTAGTTATTTAGGGCCATGAATCGGTAATGGCTTAATAACTTGACTACAGTGTCAAATCGGAGCCTACTATTCCTATGAAATATTACTCGTGTGAAGTATGACCTCAAACCGTCGGATCCATGAAGGGAAGGATTACGTATATATCACATTATATGGGGGAAAATTATTGGTGTTTTATGAGACTCGCACACGCGAGGGTTCTGTCTCATTTAAAATTAATTTACGATATGTTTTAACGCTCAATTTTTTACGTTTAAAGGAAAAGAAAATACATATTTATCCAACTACAAAATTTTCTTTATTGACTGTAAAAATAAATACTTAAATGTAGCTGGACGCAGTTTTTACAACTTTAGAAGGCAACTTCAGCAATTATTGACTTGAATAGAAAAGTCACTTAGAAACGTATAGACATACATATGAAGTGTAAAATGTATTATACATTAAGTATAGTATAATATAGCATAATATAGTATAGCATTAGTATAGTGATAGTATAGCATTAAGTACTGTAAGCCATACTTTAGTAATGTATCATCTATCTCTCATGTATCATCCATATATGGTCGACCACCCATTAAGCTAAGCTTCATTATAAATTTACTTATTATATTCTGATTATTACATATGTCTCCAACCTAAGAAGACGTTTATCTTTGGAACCTCTAAAACATACCACATTTGACATACATTTCGATATTAGAGACCTATCTAAGAATATCCCGCACTCTGCTTATTTGGACTCAATTTTTCTTCACCCCTGAGTTACATCACAGATGATGTAATGCTTATACTATATTAGTACAAAAGTCCCATCACATGCAAAGAAATTGGGCAGCGCTAATTCGAGTGATTCGTTGCTTGAATAGATAATAAAAGTTTTCATTTCTTCTCAAAACGTCTGATATTTTTTTTTGTAATTTTGTGTAAACGAAAATATAAAAAATATTGCAAAATTTATCCTGAAATAGATTGAACAAACACTAACAGTTAAACCGTAATAAACAACTCATAAAAGGTAAAAGCGCTATCTGCGAATATGCAGTATAAATCTATTACGTGATTGCGGATTTTTTAATAATCAAGACTACGCAAATATTACCTATTTACGAGCGTATTATTTTCTTTTTCTGTACTTAATTTTTTTTTAAATCTGTCTGTCTGTTACCGCATCACGGAAAAACCACTAGAGGGATTTTGATGAAATTTGGTATGGTGATAGCTACTACTACTACTACTAACGGTTATCCGGGTCAACATATAGGATACTTTTTACTATGGGAAAATATCTCATCTCTGAAAAAAATACAAAAACTGCAATGTAAGAGTATAGTAATATGTAAAACCTAAGAATTTGGTTTTTGGTCATCAGAACGCGGGCGTTGCTAGTTTAATAATAAATCGATACCCATAATGTTGTCAATTGACATTCTTTTGAACTAATTTATCTTTGTCTCTAATGAGATCCCATGCATGTATGCATTATACTTTATTTCTTTTCCGTAATTTGACATGTCTAGTGACCGAATTGTCTGTCAGTTTACATGCAATTGCATAGTAAGTAATAACAATATTTGTCTCCGATTAATATTACAGTGACATAAGGACACATAGGCAAGACGAAATTATAAGTACTCCGTTTTTTGGCCGCCTTTTGGCTAGGTAACCCTAAAAAAGACGCGCGAGATTCAGTAACCTTTCTTATAATATCCTACTGCCAAAACTTTATGTTAATTTTCTTTATATATCTACAGTAGCCCTCCACCGCCCGCAATCAGCCTCCTCTCGAGTGGATGAAGAACTTATTCAGAAGAGTAATCGCGCTCTCTTGAACACCACTGACCCCATAGAGCGGCTGCGTCTACAATGTCTGTCCCGGGGTGCTTCAGGCATTGTTGGTATTGGAAGGTTAGTTTCATTCTACATTTTAGTGGGCATTTAATTATTCATAATAAGAGATTTACCCTAGCTTCGCTGGACTGCCTATGTGATGCTTTAAGCCATGATGTGTGTTTATGGCCATTGGTATAAAGCCACGAGACTTGTTGTGGCCTACTTCGGCAAATCTGTCGTTGGCGGTCGAAGCGTCGTGGTTGAGTGCGTAAGCGATCCTGCGACGCTCCATTAAGACGGGGGAGATTGCGTTGGTGATAGTACTGGCTTTTCTGGCCAGTGAATCCCAAATAGCCACCTGTATGTATGCAGGTGGTATGCGTAATTAATAGAGCAAGCAAGAACTCGCGGGTACTTACTCCCTTAAGAGGCGATTTTAGTGTTCTTTTTATACTCTACTGTCTGCAACGTAACTATAATCTACAACTAAAAAGTACATCTAAACAAAACTATGAGTATTGATGTTAGATATGTTTTTGTACACTTGCCTTACTTAAAATACGATATTACAATGTGTTATGATTTAACTAATACCGATCTTATCGATAAATTAACCTAAGGATTCTTGTTCAAATTTATTAGCCGTATAAGCATTACAATACAAAGTAAACATTCTTTATTTTTAATTGGATCAAGATGGAACGAACTTCAGCATCAGCGCTTTTCAACTTAGAATAGTTTCTTTGTATGTGACAAGTATTCTTTTAACATATTAGCGGCGTCAACGAATTCTTATATTATATGAAACTGTATCTCTTACTTAAAATACAGAACCCTAAAAAGTATTTCGCAATGAAGCGCTCATTTGAGCGATTTAAAGTTTTGTGATAAAGGCAAAAGTAAGTTTTATTAGACAACGTTTTAACGTTTAGTATCAATTTCTCAGAAATGAGATATTTTCCCGCAGTAAAAAGTTTCCTATATGTTGACCCGGATAACCAGCTATCATCATACCAAATTTCATCAAAACCCCTCCAGTGGTTTTCCGTGATGCGGTGACAGACAGACAGACGAAAATTCTAAAAAGTATAGATTCGGCCTCTGTATCGATAATAATGTTTATTTCAATAATATTTTCCAAAAAATATTTAATATACAGATTCGGCTTAGTTACAATAATTTTATCATATGTATAGATAATATCTTAAAACCTTATTTCTTATATAATTCATACTAATTATGGCCCGCGTCTCCGCTTGTATGATAGATAGGTCGATAAAATTTGTTTACGTTAATCCAAGATATTAAGTTAATAGCTACATATTTCCATACAGAGCAATTACAACGACAAGAAGTCACACGTTTGCATTTATAATATTGCTGCAATAAAATCTGGCTACTAATACAAATGCTAAAGTTTGTATGTGTGTATGTTTGTTATTTCTTTACTCAGAAACAGTTGGGCGGATTTTGGTGAAATTTAGTACACAGATGACCTGAAATAGTACACACTACTGTTAGGTAGCCAGGACCAGCCGAGCGAAGCGACAGTTAGTCGCTAATACATAATATTATTTATAAGTCCCACGCCGCATATGTCTGTCTGAACGCGATAAACTGAAAAACTACCAAACGGATTTTCATACGGGTTTCATCAATAGATGGAGTGATTGATGAGAAAGGTTTAGGTGTATAATTCATTAAGGTTTTGTGTAAATTAGTTGAAATATGATAATGATTGTTGAAGATGTCGGAAAAAATCTTGCCGACTGCAAGCTTTATTCGCGTGTGCCGCGTAAACTAATAAAGTTATAGAAAAACAACTTATAACAGAATTATTACTCTTAAAAAGATCTTCCTATTAAACTAGCAACGATATGTGCACGTACCTAGAGAATGAGGACGCACCCGAGCGAAACGAGCCACTAGTAACATAAAAAAGTTTTATTTTAATTATAAAAAAGGAAATTATAGTTTTAATAACAATATAATAATTAATAGTAGCTTATATTTTTCATTGTTTTTAGGGTTTTCCGTCGCATGGACGATGATGGCAGCAAGCAGCTTAACAAAGAGGAATTTATTCATGGCATCCAAGAGACAGGATTGGAGATTAGCAGGGATGTATGTACATACATTATTGACATGTTTGTATACATTAATTCCTACAGTAATGTCAAGTTTTTTTGGAACCATGTCTCAAAAAATTACGGACAAGTGCGAGTCGGACTCGCCCCCCGAGGGAGGGTTCCGTACAAATTTTTAGGAAATCTGTTTAACTTTAATTTTTAATTTTTATTATTTTTTTAAATTTTTCCTTTATTTGTGCTGTACGACCTTGCTTTTTACCAAATTTCGTGATTCTAGGTCAACGGGAACTAACTTATAGGGTTTCGACCAAAAAACTAACGGGTACTTCTGGTTGACCTAGAATTGTCAATTTTGGTTAAAAGCAAGGTCTTACAGCACATGTAAAGGAAAAATTCCAACAAATAAAAAAAAAATGAATATTAAGGTAAATTTTGGTAGTTACAAGTTTTTGCGAAAATCAAAATTTGTCGATTTTTTCGCGGATTTATTTTGATTTTTGGTTCTAAATCCGCGAAAAAATCCGAAAAGATAGTTTTATTTAAAATGTCCAATATTCGTGTAAATCTAAGAAAGTATTAATTTATCTATTATTTTTAATATTTTCTTGTTGTTTAAGGAAGCTGAGGAGATGTTCAGCGTGTTCGACAAGGACAACAGCGGCTCCATCAGCCTCGATGAATTTCTTCTGCAAATCAGAGTATGAATAGTTTAATTAATTTATTTTAAACTGGGTCGTCTCTAGGTACGTTTTGACCGTTAGTATGGAATATGATAAGTTTTATATCCCTATACTTGGGAAATGATTGATTCCCCATACAAACTTCCACCCTACTTTTTACCCCCTGAAGGGATGATTTCCGGGGTGGAAATTATCCTATGGCCTTCCCAGGGTCTCAAACTATCTCCATACCAATTTTAATCTAAATCGGTTCAGCCGTTTAGTCGTGAAAAGGTAACAAACAGAGTTATTTTCGCATTTATAATAATAGTATTGATAGTTCATACTGGTTACTGGCTTACTCCCATATTTTTTTCTAGAATATTGTTTTTTGACTACACTGGCTCGATGTCTAAAGATTGTGAAAGTTGGTTTTTTAAAGGTCCGTAGCCTAAACGAAAAGCAGCATTATTTCTTTTTAAACGATTTCCAAAAAGGAGGAGGTTATCAATTCGTCGGAATGTTTTTTTTTTTGTATATTCACCGATTACTCGAAGACGCCGAAACCGATTTGGATTTTTTTTTGTTTCATTGGGTATACTTCCCCGGTGGTCCCATATAAATTTTATCAAAATCGGTCGAGCGGTTTATTAAAAAATCAACAGTAAATTATTTTTTTAAATAAATTGTTTAATCGAATATGTTATTAAAAAAAAACACTTTCTTCTCACAAATTACCTGCTTATTACGTCTTAACTAAAAATGGAAAAATAAAAACTTAAAAAAAAACGACTTCCAGACACTAAATGTAAAAAATAACTAAACGAGGGTTTTCATTTAGAATAGATACGTTTCATTTTAGTGCATGGAAGTCTGTTTTTATTTATTCTTTTAAAGTTTTTATTCATTATTTTTATTTCCCTTGTTATTTCGTCATATCCGTCTGTTAATATGTCACAGCCGGATATATATATAGCCGGAGGAATAGTCGGAACTTCGGATTACTATTGTTTGTAGTTTGTAATATACAGCTGAAATAAGGAAGGTAAGTCTTTTGTGTAAACCGCAAATTATTTCAGGTATAGTTTCTAAACAATTTGTCCAGTCATGTTCAACATTGCGCCACTCTCCCTCTAATTTCAAAAGTATGGGATAAAATTAGTAGTTTTTGAAATATTTTAAACGAAAATATTTTTACCAGTTGGTTTTTGGCAAATAGGATATTTTCGTTCCCAGGCTTTGTTTACCGGCTGCATAAATCTATTGTAGTCTATTGTATATAAAAGGCAGAAAACAAGTTTTGTTCACGTTGAATAAGTACCTAATGTAAAATTGTGACCTCCGATTTTGGGTTTACGATAATATCTTAAATCTAAATTATTAAAATAATATTTGTTAAAAGTTAAAAGAAAAATAATGTTATGCTACGAAATCCTCGGTGCGTGAGGCAAATTCGCACTTGGTTATCTTTATTTTTCCTAATTCGATCTTACAAGAGGTTGTCAAATGAAGCCAGATGTGGAATGAATCATCTTTATTTTTGATTCGTGTTCTCTGAACCAGAAAATGGCAAATGTTAGTATTAAAAATAGTATAGACTAGCATTGCCCGCGGCGCCGCCCGCGTTCAGATGACCAAAAACCAAATTCTTAGATTTTACATATTAGTATACTCTTACATTGCAGTTTTTGTATTTGTTCACAGAATTGAGACATTTTCTCGCGATAAAAAGTGTCCTTTAAGTTGACCCGGATAACCAACTATCACCATACCAAATTTCATCAAAATCCCGTCAGTGGTTTTTCTGTGATGCGGTAACAGACAGACAAAAATTCTATAAACTATAGATTCGGCTTCTATATCGATAATAATGTTTATTTCAATAAGATTTTCCAAAAAATATTTAAATGTACAGATTCGGCTTGGTTACAATTTTATTATATGTATAGATATAGACAGTATCACAAATACTGAATATAGTATCCCATGAAAAACATAACATGTATAAAATAAAAGTCTTGCAACACAGTTCTTCTATAGCAAAACGGATAGAAACTTAATCACATAAGAATAATGTACTATTTTAAAAAGTACTAATTTAACATGCCACTAGAAAGTCAAATTTATGCATACACCACAGACAATACAACTTAATTGTCTGTGGTATACACAAACATAAATAATGCGCTCAGAACTCAAATATTAGGTAAATTTTGTTAATTGCCGTATGCGATAGCCAAGTTATTCTATTTATTAAAGAAATAAAGTTATCTAATATTGATATGGTGGTCTATATAAATGTTGTTATTTAACTAATAAGGTAACGACAATGTTGTTGGATAGATACTTCCATATAAATAGGTACTGAATAATTTAACCGACTTGGTTTTACATTACATCTCAAAACTTTTTATGGTAGAAGAACTGCGTTGCGAGACTTGCATTTTTTTACATGTTATATTTTTCATGAGATTAATTTTAATGCACTTTGAATCTCATAAAATAATGGTACTGATTGTATTCGAGATGATGATGTTAAGAAGGCAGGATAAATCGACTTCCCATAACAGGACATATGTATATATAATTGTGGGTAAACAAATATATGGAAAATTACACCATAACCTCAGATGTGTGGTTATGGTATGTTTGCTTACCAAATAGTATTCGGAAAAAAAACCTGCTGTTAATTTATTAGGCAGTTAATGAATTAAAAGTAAGTGTTACTGTACTGTTGTTAGATTTACGTCAAACACAAACTGATTTTTTTCTTTATTACAATGTTTTATAAATACATACATATGTTATACATATATATACAATGTTTTATAAATATGTTTGAAGGGTGAAAATTGGCAAGACGTTTGGATCGGAAAAACGAAAAGTAAGAAAAACTGCCTTTTATATGCCTTCGTGTACATATAATGCTATGCACATTGTACAACTAATAAATTATAATATAAACACATTTAGACACGATACAAAAATTGTAAAATGAATATTAATAAAAAAAAAATTAGTTTCTGCGTGTACATTTCTGAGCTATAATATCTTCTGCGCAATTGGCTAGTCTCAGTGAGATTGGTCGTCGTGGCTGAAGTCTGTCAGGAGGACATTATCATCAATATAATATTCATATTTTCCACCTCTAGCCACCAATGTCGGAATCTCGCCGCGCGATAGTGGAGCAAGCGTTCAGGAAGCTGGACAGGTCTGGTGATGGGTTCATCACAATTGATGATATACGTGGGGTGTACGCGGCTACTGCACATCCCAGGTAATAATAATAGCTATAATAACTCTTTATTTATATAATTACACAAAGAAGTTGGATATCCGGTGTTGGAGTCATCATTATTGATGATATACATAAGTGACGGAACGACTTCACGTACGCCCTGCCCGTTGACAGAACCAATTTGTTCCGGATCGAGCTGTTGACTATGTCAGGACGAGCGTGTCACGCTCAATAGAAAACTTCATACAACGTCGCCTTATATACCTATCGTTGCATGGTTGTATGAAGCTTTGTTAAATTCTTACTCATGTGACCCAACGGCATACTTAAAAAAAACTTTTTCAATACGAGGTCAGGCCATAGACTACCACGGCCAAGTCATGCCATACAATGGCCAAGTCCGGGGTGGCTTACGTGGCATGGTGGACTTCATGTCTTTCGGAAACTAGATAGGTTCTCTCAGACCTAGTTACACTGATACGAGAATAGATAGTTACACTGATACGAGAATAGATAGTTACACTGATACGAGAATTTTATATATTGTCAAATTTTGTCAAATTTTATTATCAACAGTAGCCTATCTGTTACTCCTGGTATATAGTCTTTAAAAATTACATCCAAATCCGTCTAGCCGTTTCATATAAAGAAGTAATGAACATACACACAGTAGTGTTATTAACAAAACTAATTGAGTCTTTTCCACAATGTAACATTTACAGATATATGAGCGGTGAAGAGTCGGCAGATGCTATACTGAACAAGTTTCTCGCTAACTTCGAGTCTGAAGGCTCGGTCGATGGGAAGGTCAGTAATGTGTTTATATTACAAGTATATATTGTTATATTGTACATATGTGAATGTATGTATGTATGCTTGCTGTATTACTTTTGTATGTTTGGGTTGGTGGGTTCTATTCATTCCTGCATGGACCATATGTTTATAAGGGTGGAGCGAAGATATTTTTTTGATTTTTTTTCTGAGCTTGGGGGTAGAATTTGTGGCATAAAAAAACTAAATTTTTGAAATAAAAAAAATCTCAACATTTGGAGTGGGCCCACTGATTTTTAAAATAATTGAAACTTTTTGTTTCAATGAAATTTTTTTTCGATTTATCTTTGAAAACATTCGAGAATTGACAAATATAATATAGTTATTTTCTATTCAATTTTTGTTTTTTAACGTTTTCAAATATGATAGCAAAAAAAAACTTTCAAAACAAAAATATAAATTAATTACGTACCTTATAGAATTGATTTTTTTTAATTTAAAAAATTTAGTTTTTTTTTCTACCCCCGTGCAAAGAAAAAAGCCATTTTTTTTCGCTTCACCCTAATGTTTATATTGACTAAACTCATTTAAACTCTATATTAGATCGATATATATTAATATCCCGCAAAAAAACCGCTTTATTGTCATTCTACAATCCTTGACCAACAGAAATCTATAAAGTATATGAGAATGACACATTATAATTACTTTTTGCTATTTTAATACTTTTTTAAAATTTCTCCTCTAAATCTTCTATTCTATTTCTATTAAATATAAAAGAAATAATATATAACGAAACACTGATACTATCGAAAGAGGTCAAATGCTTGGGAGTGACGCTCGATAGTAAACTCAATTGGAATACACACGTAGATAAAAAAGATAACCTCGTGCCACAAGATATTAAATCAATGCATGCTCATGGTTAGGAAACATGGGGCATCAAACCGAAAATAATGCTCTGGCTCTACACCACGGTAGCACGAGCATCTCTTACATACGCCAGCCTAGTTTGGGAGACAAGAACAAAATAATAATAATAATAATAATTCCGGCTACGGCGGCCAATCTTATTGAGATTAGCCAACTGCGCAGGAGATATTATAGTGCTCAAGTGTACGCGCAGACACAAGTGCACTCTCTATTCCTATCACTCTCATACTCCGGTGGGACGACCACTCGACACGACCGGTGAGAGTTAAGGCGCAGGACCGACGGCTTTACGTGCTCTCCGAGGCACGGGGGTGAAACACCGCCAACTTCCCAACTCCGGGCTGTTACTGAGACTTACTATACAGAAAGTCTCAATAACTAAACCTGGCCCGACCCGGGACTTGAACCCAGGACCTCCGGGTGTGCAGCCGTACATGCTAGCCACTACACCACTGAGGCAGTCGAGAGTTCCATATAATGGCTAACGTAGCCATCACAGGATGCATGGGGACTACACCATCAGCTGCCTTGGGAATAATACTGGGCATACCGCCTCTACATGTTCTTATAAAACAAGAGGCAGCTATGTCAGCTCTAAGCTTGCAATCATCCATCAATGGAGATACAATCAGGGCAGACACACCAAAATCCTCGACTTTTACGCCGTGGAATGCCCCCAACAAACGTGACCCAACAGAATAAACAAAATCCACGTGATTGAGAAGCATTACAATATTGACTTAATAGAGGACAAAGAAGATGCCAGCAGGGCTGAAACAGTACATACTCACTTTGTCTAAACAGGCGAATCTAAATCCAAAGAAGGTGTACGCACGATGAGTGGGACTCACCGGCCCAACAAAACCTTCCCCCGTCTTAATGGGGCGACGCAGGATCGCTTACGCATTCAGGCAGGTCTGCCGAAAGACCACCACAACCATGGGGTTGCTCCACAGTCCACTCTGCTATCAGAGAAGTACCAGGAGCAACCCGCATGGTACACCGCCCCCCGAAGAGGGCCACATAACGCCCACCGAAGTGGGCAACCTCCCTGTGCGTTTCTTAGCTTCGCGCCCGGTTGGATTGCCGCTACTGAGCAATACAGGAATCACAAACAGGCCCCCTGTGCGAGCGTGACTTTGAGAGGATGAAACACCAGCCCACATTCTGCTTGAATGCAGTGAACTGGAATACCTAGGTGCAGAAAAACTTGGCCCCAAGAGATTACTCCCGGAAATCTTTCAGGACACCGGCAGCCTGCTAGACTCCTGGGACGCCCTGGAATGGAAAGAATAACACAATGAATAGCACAAGCTCACGCACAACAGACAAAATAGCCTAAGTGCGGAAGAAGCCTTGCAAGAAGAATGAGAAATAATATTAAATATTTTTTGTATAAAGAACGTCCTAAAGTAGAAGTTATAGGATTGATTTATACATTGTTCAAACTGATATAGTTATTTAAAAAAATGTTATTTACATGTATTAAAAAAATCAAACTAAATATGACTATTGGCTAAAAAACAAATATCACTTAGTGAGTATATTTTTTTAATTTAATTTCAGATAACTCTGGAAGAGTTTATGAACTACTACAGCGGCATAAGTACGTCTATCGACAGCGACTGCTACTTCGATCTGATGATGCGCCAAGCTTACAAACTGTAATTGTCTCGCTCTCACTCGCACGTCATAAGAGAGAAGGAGAAGATATTGCACCATGTTTCCTAATATTATAACAAACGCTTGATTAAATTACTGTTGTATTAAATCTCATTAAAACATTTTATTTCGATTTTGTTTTATTTTTTTTTATTAATCATAGGTCTTAGCTGGTTGTATGAAATTATTATTAAAATTATTTTAACTGGCTTGAGTTTTTGGGATAGGAAATTAAAGTTATTTGCAATAATTGCAATGCAGGTGAGTCAGTACATACACACTCATAATAAATCAGTCACATTAAACATTCACGTAAACTCTCGATAGGTACTTAATATAAAAAAAGCTTATTCCATGAAGAACGTAACATGTAAAAAAGTCTCGCAACGCAATTCTTCCACCGCAAGTTTTGAGATCTAATGTAAAACCAACTCGGTTAATTTATTCAGTACCTACTGTATGTTAAGACTTCCATACACATAATATGTTTATGAAAGTCGTATAGTCGAGACATTTGCTGTTTGTTTTTTTTTGGTATATAACTTATATTCTCCATTCATGTCAACAATATTATTCAAGTAAACCTCCAACACGCATCTATAAAACAATTCTTACGTCGCAATTCGCATTACAAAATCAAATATTGTCCCTGGCGCGTAGGAGTTTACAAGACATTTGTCCCTTTAAAATAAATAAACAAAAGAGTTTATAATATCATTGCGTAGAGCTTAATTAACAACTTCGAATATATTTTTTAACGTTATCGATGAAATTAAACTTCAAAATGCAACTATTTAAAGCAAAATAATTCAAGATAATTTTAGAAAATATGTACAATGATAAATATTATAAAAACTTAATTTTTAAAAGTAAAAGGTTTTGTTTCATTTGTTTTAAATTGTAAAAGTGAACACGTAGGCGTATAAATAAAATGCTATAATAAAAGTAACTTAATTATTAAATATATTGAACAATATTTATATTCATTTTCTATCTTTTAAATATTCTTTAATAGTTTAAATAATTGTTTAATTGACTATTCATTCACTTCCGTAACGTACCGTTTCCGTTACAAAAATCGTAAAGCCTATCCTTTTTTCCCCTCTTATGGCGCGCCTAAAGAAGTTTCACTTCTTTAAAGTTAATTTTGCGAATACAAGACTCAGCAAGACCGAACAGAGCTCACAATGGATCGTCTTAAAAAAGGTCAAGCTTGCCCAAAGAGGTTGCCCTGTCTTTATTGAGAGAAGACTTGGGTAAAATCGCCGGTATCTGCTAGTATCTAGGTGCAGATAGCACAAGACGGCTGTCGTGGAAATCTTTGGGGGTGGTGAAACTTAGTGTGTAAACGAAAATATCATATACTACAAAAACTACTCAACGTCAACTCTGCAAACATATTCTACACATTTATGCACGTAAATATATTTTTTTAAATAAATAAGAGTTATGGGTGGCTTTCCCTATATACAGTACTTAATTAGGAAGTGACATAATATATTTAATATTACTACTATTTGTTTCAATTTTGTAATTTTACCATTGTATTGTGGTTACGTAGAACACTTACTACCCAATTATCAGTTATTATAACAATAGTCTCGGATTAAAATGGCTGTGGACACTGGACACTGGTCAATAATGAAAAATATGTATGTATGTAGCCAAAACGCAAAATATCATACATACATCAGGATATTTTGCGTTTTGGCTACGGAACCCTAAAAAGAAGATCGAGTCATTTAAACATGTTATAGTTATTTATAGGTAGGTACTATTTAATTTTTTCTTTACGGAAAAGACTTGAAGTGAAACTTCTTTAGAATCGTTGTTATTTGAAACTCGATTAATCGGATATGCGACACTAAAAAGAAACAAACACATAAATTATAAAGGATTAAGCAGCGAGAGAATGAGACAGAATATGTTGCCATGGTAACCGTTGTTATTGTCTGACAAATATATTATATTCTTTCCGTATAAGATAATTGATATTCTATAAATATATGATTGTAATGTGCCTAATATGCCTTTTTTAATTATTTGAGATAGAATACCATTACACAGGAAGTGAAAAATAATAAAATTAATTAATGAATAATAAAATGTAAAATAACTTTTAAACTTGGTAAAAATATTATAAAAAAAATAAACCTTATAATTATCCTACCCCTGATTCTCTATAATCTATATTCATCTCATTCTGCCGTAAGTTACTTTTCTGACGTTTTACTTCTAGCATTTGGTAATATAATCTACCATGTGTGAATTGCACACACACGCACTGCTTTTTTATTAAAAACTAGCGACTCGCCCTCTCTTCGCTCGTCAGAATTCTAAATATAAGTACTCTCGCCCAAGTGCTCTTGGCGAGACATGCGGAGACGCGCTCTCGCGCGATACGCTTTAAATACACCAATGCAACGTTACGTTGGATACGTTAGAAAATTTGAATAATTTGAGAATTGTTTAGGTTCAAATCGATAAAAAACGCACGAAAAGCTCTCGTTGGGCGCCTTCACTGCACGGGCGTTGAATACACTTTGACGTCACGTCACGCTTTGACGTGTACATAGGCCTTTACGTAGCTACAATTTGAATTTATGTGACAAATTGAAGCGCGAGAATAGACATGGATGTACTCATCTATCAAAGGTAGAATAGTCGAGTCCCATTATTTATTTAATCGCTAAACCAAGAATCACAGATATATACGGTAGCGAAGCGAATACTACCAAGCAGGGCTCGGAATCGGTTTGAAAAAACAGTTAATTTCGGTAATGTTTATTTATAGTCGTTCAGTAGACGTTTAATAAAAATTAAAAAGTAATGGTTTATAGAACGCATCGGTTCACTAAACCAACCAGGTTAACACTTATTCTTAGAAAATGGTTCGGTTTAGGTTTTGATAACGAAATAAACCGGCTAATTCCAGAAACAGACATGTATCTTTTTACTAAGCACTACATATTTACACATTAGCAAAGATTTGTCACATATTAACACCCAAAAACTCATTTTAACCAGTTAATTATGAAACCTAAATTTGCCAGACCAGACAGGTTTTCCGGATTTTAACGGGAAGTCTGATATGTTCTTTAGAACATACTCGAAACCTTAAACCGAAAGGTCTTTCGGCTTGGGGTCAAAGATTAAAATCGGTTTAAAAATTTAACGGCTTTCGAGCCCTATTAGTATTTTACACTCTCGCTGTACGCATGTCTTGGGGTGGCTCGACGCGAGTGTACAGCCGAAGGATAGGTCATGATTCACGAAAATGGGCGACGTGTGACCCTGACAAACGAATTACGAAACGACGAGAAACGAAACGTCAAACGACAGTTGTTCCGTGTTCGTAGAGCACTCGACAGTGTAGTTGTGTTGATAAATCTGGTTCCTTAAAATATCGATCAATTGAGTCCTTTGATTGATTAATCTACATACATACAAGTTACGTCGTAATGGATCGCAGGTCAACAACAAATTCCAATAGTAAGTTTTTACAATTAACCGAGTTGTATCTTCATGCTTTATTACTTTTAAACGAAATTGTATCACGTGTTGTTTGTATACAAATGTATGAAACTGATTCATTTTGTAGTTTTATGTTGTTTGAAACGCTTATAAACGGAATTGTGTTTCGTACTTTATTTACTACAATTTTAGCTTATTATTTTAACAATTTACAAACCGGCCGATGCGGGGTATGAGAAATGTCGTAATAAGGATTTTCAAGCTCAAGTCCTGGATTCATTTTAATTTCTTATTTAAGCTATACTTATTCAAATTTTTGCTATTTTGTGATTGTTATTTGTTTTCATTTCGTTTTACATTTATTAGCAAACATTGTCAACAAAATTATAGAAGTATTTCAATAATGTTTACTATCAAACTGAAAACAACATACCACAACAATACGTTGTTTTAAATATCTTGATTGTCAAATTATTACCTAGTTCTTTTACTAATTATAACCATTTATAATTCTCTCCAAACTTTTTGGCCGCCCTGAAACGACGCACAATGCGCACCACGCAGCGGCTCACTTTAAATCTTAAAGTTTCATTCTACGCATTGCGTAGTACGCAGAACGAAACATTAAGGATTTGGGCGAGGCGGCCTCGCCATGTCCCACCTGCACCGCCCGCGAGCTCGTCCAGTGTAGTGTGCGTGACACGTTTGTACATAAACAAATGCACACATAACACTGTAAAAAATTCCAAACTACTTTGATATTTTTGTCATCATATTTATCTTGTTGTGTTTAACTTTTGTTTGTCTTACAATTTATGAAAAGTAACCTCGATAAGGACTTCAATTTGACATTTAAAATGTCTTTGATGATGAAAATTAAAATGTATCAAATTTCCAAATTCTATTAATTGACTTTATTTATCAATATCATAATTATATTTATTAAAACTAATTAAAAAAAATCATACATATGAAAAAGTAATTAATAGCAATATTATGTTACTTTATTGACATATATTTATAATTGTGTTACTTATAATTGCCCACTAAAATATAATAAGTGTTTTATCTGCACGAGGTTTTGCTAGTGCCATATTTAGGGCGCCAAAAACTTTGGCAAGGACATGGTAATATTATATATGTATCAACATCACCATGGCAAAGATTATATCAATTACCAATACATAATATATACAAAAAACATTGCTCCAAATTTATAATTTAATTAACTCAATTCTCAAATATGTCTAGCAAATTAAAGTTAAACAGTACATTTTGAGCTGAGAACTTTAACTAGTCAGACTTTGAAAATATCTGTTTAGGTATCTATAGTAGGTTATATATACAGAATTAAGGGAAATTGGTCACAACCCCGTTAAAGGAATATAATACAGGGCATTAGCTATCAAACGATCCCCAAAGTGCTTATGCAAAAGTGTATCATTTTCGAGTTATTATTATTTTGCTTCTCTTCTATGTAAAGGGCTTGCGACTTTAAAAATATATTTAAAAAAATGTATTTCAATATATTTTTTTATTTCTTGCTGTTGTACATCCTTGTTAATAATAACCAGTAACAAAATAAAACAATCTTCAAACATTTTAGAGCTCCAAAACTGTACAAGTTCATTTTTACAAATTTTCTGTAAAAATTCCTATGACACTTATTCTGCAGATCATTTTAAAAATATCGTTAGCTTTCCATGGGTACATAAAAGTTACAGGAAGAATCATAAAGTCTAGAAAAAATGACAAGACAGAAACAGGTAGAAAGTTCTAACAAATGCTATTGTTAAGGAATTAAATCAGGATCAAGGTAAAAACGACTTTAATGCAAAATTGTTAAAGATTATCTTTCAATAGGGTAAACCAACAAGTAAAAAAGGAGAGATAACTTAATAAATAAATAATAATAAATATTTTGGGACATTAACACACAGCACCATATAGTTCCAAGTAAGCTATGAGGCCTGTGTTATGGATACCAGATAGTTGATACACTACACAATTATATAACTTTTAATACATACATATTATAAATATAAACACCCATGACTAGTGTACAAACATTCGTGCTCATCACACAAATAAATGCCCCAGCGGGACTCAAACCCACGACCACAGGCACAGCAAGTAGGGTCGCTACAAACTGCGCCAAACGTGTCTATCGAAAAGTGTGTAAATTGAAAACTTCAGAACTGTTATTTTGTATGGGAATCACTACTTCGGATTAATTTCAATAGATGGCGTTAGTAGCGGACCTATCATCTAAAACCAACGACCACTCAGCCCGAGGGCCGAGTGGTCGTTGACTAAAACAATGCGTCAAGTTTAAGTTGGAAAAAAATAAATAAAATATGTACTCCATTTATTCCATAATGACTGTTAAAACGGACCTTTACTATGATGATGAATGAGTACTATGATGAACCCGAGCGAAGCGAGGCTGAGTCGCTAGTAAATAAATAAATATAAATGACTCGTGTGAAGTATGATCGTAAAACGTCGACCCCATGAAGAGAAGAATTACAGTAAAATATTATTATACTAGCGGCTCACCCTCGCTTCGCTCGGGTTCGTCGCTAGGTACGTTTTAAATAGATATAAAAAGAAAAAATCTTTCTTTCTCACATTTTAATTATATGTTTTAATACTTACCTATTCCGGACTAAGAGAAATCCAAAAATTAAAATATCATAAAAATTGGAACGCGGTCGAACGGGATAAAAAGTATCCTATGTCCTTCTCCTGGCTCTAAACTACCTCCCTGCCAATTTTCAGCTAAATCGGTTCAGCCGTTCTTGAGTTATAAGCGAAGTAACTAACACGACTTTCTTTTATATATATAGATACCGGGTAAATGACCATATTATGACAATTCGTATTATTCGTAGGAGAATTCGTGTTATCTGAGACTCGCACACGTGAAGGTTATGTCACATGTAAAACTAAATTTAATGTAGTTTTAACACACATAATTTAATCCGTAATTTGACATGTGCGATATAGCTAACAATTGTCTCTTGAGAGTCTGAGTTAAAGTACTGTGACATACGGACAGATAGACAAGACCAACTTATAAGTCTTTATTATAAGGGTTTTTGCTTTTTCGCAAGGCAATCCTAAGAAAAGAAACGTGCAAGAATAAGTAACCTACCTATATTATATCTAAGAATCGTATCCTACTGCGAAAATGTTTTATATCAATTTTCTAATATTATATCTACAGTAGCCCTCCACCGCCCGCAATCAAACTCCTCTCGGGTGGATGAAGAACTTATCCAGAAGAGTAACCACACTCTCTTGAACACCACTGACCCTATAGCGCGTCTGCGTCTGCAATGTCTGTCTCGGGGTGCTTCAGGCATTGTTACTATTGGAAGGTTAGTTTGTAAATTTCATCAGGTACTTAATTTAATTCATTATTAGAGACCTTACCCTGCCTTGGGTCGGGTGCGCTCGTGGTGTGATATTTATTTATTATTTAATCATTTATTTCGGGCAATATTTACAAAAGGATCTTAAGTATGTAAACAGAGGCCCATAGCATATATTAAGCCTTAAAACTAACATACATATTAATTATCAATGTGATATGTGCCTTACATATGATATGTGTTCCTCTAGGCCAGGGGTCAGCAACTTTTTGAATCGAAATAGTCAAAAATTACAATTCGCAAAATTTCAAAGTTTTGTAAGAGCCACAACAAATTTCAGTCTTCTTTTCTTCTACTTCTACTTCTTATCTTTTAGAGTCCATCTCCTCCCCGCGTGTGTGATGTGTGTTCACCATGTTGTGTTTGGAGGCTCATTAGCGTCTGGCAATCTTACTGACTTACTGGGTGTGAGCTGGCCCACTTCGGTGGACGGTGTACCATGCTCCTGGTACTTCTCTGATAGCAGAGTGTACCTTGAGACCAATAGTTCTCGTGAACTGCCACAGCAGGCAGCCGTCAGGGCATAAAAATACATATTAAAGTACAATATTACAAAGTATTATGATTTAATTAATACCGATCTTATCGATAAATTGACCTTATCTAAGGATTCTTGTTAATATAATATAACACAAAGTAAACAGTACTTATTTTTAATTGGATTAAGATGCAATCAACGCCTTTTAGCCCAGTTACTTTATATCCCGAAAAAATGTACGGTTCGGGTTAGTTTTTTTGTTGCTAGTAAAACACAAAAAATCATTCATTTTAATTTAAATAAAGCAAAGCCAATTATAGTTTAATATATTTGAATATATAATATAAGTATGAGTGACAAAAGTAGTTTATAATATTTTTCATTGTTTGTAGGGTTTTTCGTCGCATGGGCGATGGCGTCAAGCAGCTTACTAAAGAGGAGTTTTATCATGGCATCAAAGAGACAGGATTGGAGATAAGCAGGGCTGTATGTACATTAACATATTTGTTTTTATAGATACCTATACTAATGTCATGTTTTTTTAGGATCCATGTATCAGAAATCAAAGATTTTTTCCGGATTTGCCTTAATTATTTCTAAAAGTAACTTATATAGTAATAAAATTAGTGTAATCTACATTGTTATATAGAGGTAAAATTTGTAAGTTCGTATGTAGGGGTTAGTCTCTGTAAAAAAAAATTCAGTAATAGGAAGCTACATTACCGTTGAGAGCTATATTCTATTTTCTATTAAGATAAAAATGTGTTTAAGTACTGTCAGGAATCAGCCCTACGCACCTAATTTATATTCTCAGTTTTGTGTCTTACTATTATATATTTTTATATAAACAAATACCCACTCATCATAACGCTATAATTTCGTCGAAATAGATTCATTGTGGACATATTGTGGAACATTTTTTTAATATAATTTACAGCGATTCACCCTCGCTTCGCTCGGGTTCGTCCCTAGGTACGTTTTAACGGTTAGTATGAAATAGAAATCTTTGAATTTCTCGTCTTTTCTGTACTATAATATGCATGTATTATACATATAAACCTTCCTCTTGAATTACTCTATCTATTAAAAAAACGCATCAAAATCCATTGCGTAGTTTTAATTTTTAGGGACAGACAGACAGCGGGAAGCGACTTTGTTTTATACTATGTAGTGATGTATTATAATATATTTTTTTATACTTTCTTGTTGTTTTAGGAAGCTGATGAGATGTTCGACGTGTTCGACAAGGACGGCAGCGGCTACATGAGCCTCGATGAATTTCTTCTGAACATCAGAGTGATAATATAATTAATTTATTTATTTTGAAGCCAAGGTTTGCTAGCTTAGTAGAAGTTTTTTAACCGACTTCCAAAAACGAGGAGGTCCTCAATTCGTCGGAATCTTTTTTTTATGTATGTTCACCGATTACTCGAAGAAACCTAAACCAATTTGGAAAATTTTTGTTTTGTTTGAAAGGGTATACTTCCCAGGTGGTCCCATATAAATTTTATCGAAATCAGTCGAGCGGTTTTTAAAAAAATCAACAATAAATATATTTTTTAAACAAATTGTTTAATCGAATATGTTATTAAAAAGTTTCTTCCTACAAATTACCTGCTTATTACGTCTACACTAAAAATATAAAAATAAAAACTTAAAAAAAACCGATTTCCAGGCACTAAAATGTAAGAAATAACTAAACGGGGGTTTTCATTTAGAATAGATACCTAATCAGATATTTTCGAAGTCGGTGCCAATTATTACAACCAACCCTAATTATTTGGTCACGTCTGTCTATCTGTATGTCACAGTCAATTTACACGGAAGACATTGTTCATTGTTGGTAGGCTATATATATATATATTGGTATGCTGAAATAAATGTAAGAGAAGGTAAGCTAATTATTTCGGGTATTTAAAAATGAGAGGAATGTTTCTAAACGTGTTGTCCGGTTAAATCTTTCAAAAGATATAAACTCCCTCGCCTCGCCTCTCTCCCTATTTTTTTCATAAAATCACTTTAAACGAAATTTATTTTATATCACAGTATGTTGAGTTACTTTTTGAGAAATAGAGTATTTTCGGTTCCAGGCTTTGATCGTTTATCGGCTGCAAAATTTACTTTGTTTTTTATAGAAAAACTATATAATACAAACTTATTTACAGTATCAATAAGATGAATATATTATGTTTAACATAATTATAACTATTAAAATATTCGGAAATTATTCGGCATTTTAACCGAATATTCAGCCGAATACGAGCACGTAAAAAAGCGCCGAACATACCGAATACGAACATTCGGCACATCTCTACTTTTAAATGAAATGGGACCGGAGTTGGAAAGTAGGTGGTGTTTCATGTGCCTCGAAGAGCACGTAAAGCTGTCGGTCCTGCGCCGACACTCACCGCGAGTGTCGAAGTATCGTCCCATCGGACATTGAAAGTAAAAAGGAATAGAGAGTGCACTCGTGTCTTCGTGAACACTTGTGCACTATAATATCTCCTGCGCAGTTGGCTAGTCTTAAGGCTAGGCCGCCGCGGCTGAAATCGGTCGGGAGGACATCACCATCTATTATATTCGTGTTTTTATCATATACTAGCGACTCACCCTCGCTTCGCTCAGGTTCGTCCCTAGGTGCATTTTCATTTTTTTGAGCGGAGCCCTAATTCTTTTACTGAAATAAAAGTAGCCTAAGTTACTCTTTATAACATCAACCATCAGCCAGTGAAAGTCCCGTCAAAATCGGCCCAGCCGTTTCGGAGATTAGCCGGAACAAACAGACAGACAAAATTTTAAGAAATTGTGTTTTTTCTTATAAATACCTTATATAATTCCATATGCATTTAGTATAAAGCTGATATTTTGGCATTACAAACAGACACTTTAATTTTATTTATCTGTATAGGTAGATTATATTTATGTATTCCACCTCTAGCCACCAATGAATGAGGCTCGCCGCGCGACCGTGGAGCATGCGTTCCAGAAGCTGGACAAGTCTGGTGATGGGTTCATCACTATTGATGATATTCGTGGGGTGTACGCGGCTACTGCACATCCCAGGTAATAATATATCTAATACCTTGAAACGAGCAATTCTTGTATATTTATTTATTTATATAGCTATACTGGCGATCTCGGAAACGGCTGTAACGATTTCGCTGAAATTTGGTATGTGTGGGTTTTCGGGGGCGAAAAATCGATCTAGATTATAGTACATTCGCGTCAAGAAAATAGTGAGTCATCAAGTGCAACGGCAGGTAAAGGTGTATACTAAGTGATTCAAAAGATTAAGTCTAATGGATATAAATCAACTTAATTATCTTACTTATCTCAAATCTTGATTTCAGATGACAATGACTTAATTTTGATTTGTGATAAATATTGAACATAATTGTCTCAAATCAAAATTAAGTCATTAATAATATATTTAAGTTTGCCTTCAACTGGTCATTGTGAAATATGACTTTATAATTTTATGCAATCGAATTGGTCGGGGGGTGTGGCTAGGCCGGTGGACACCGATGACTCACTATTTTCTTAACGCGAATGAACTATAGTCTTATGTCAGAGAAAACGCTTGTTTCGAGTTTTGTTTCGCATTATTCCGCGCAAAATATGGTCGCTAATTTCGCACACTCTTGCATAAGCGTCGTGGTCGAGGGGAAAAGGCTCAAGATTGACAATCACAGGTTCGAATCCCTTATACAAAGTTGCTTCTCTCGCGTTCGTCTCGAGCTGCCTTGTGTAGTTGTAACATAACTCAACACGAATTTTGACTTTGATATGAGTGTATGAAATTTTGATAGATTTATTGAATATATGTATGGCCTGAAAAAAATTGCTTCTTATATATATATATATATATCATTTTTATCAACATTTAATATCATATCAAAATAGTAGAAAAGAGTTTAAAAGTGAACTCTATTACTTTTTCTTTCATGTTTATAAGTACTTTCTCACACTAAGCCCCAAATCCTATTATATTTTCGTTGTATTGACCCCGATAACGGCGTTCGAAGTCCATGATGTATTGATTAAAACATTCTCCTTATTTCTTCTGTATTGAATAAATTCGCGGTATTTTTAAAAATATCAGAACTATTGAACTTTTTTTCAAATATGATAACTCAAGAAAAAGGATTTGCCTATTATCCTAACTACCACAAAAGCAAACTTTTTAAGGAATATGGGTATTTTTCGTTTTTTTTTTCAAAAACAATTGAATTGAAAAATCATAAAATAAATTTTAGGACAAAGACAATTTCTTTTTTTGTAGAGTTTTGTAATATTTATTATATACAAGTAGCGACACCTTTTGTCAAATTTTATTATCAACAGTAGCCTATCTGTTACTCCTGGTTATTATAGTCTTTGTAAATTATATCCAAATCCGTCCAGCCGTTTCATATAAAAAAGTGCCAAACATACACACAAAGTAGTGCTATTAACAAAATAATTGAATTTTTTCCACTATGTAACATTTACAGATATATGAGCGGGGAAGAGTCGGCAGATGCTATTTTGCACCAGTTTCTCGCTAACTTTGAAACTGAAGGCTCGACCTCGCACGATGGGAAGGTCAGTAATGTCTTTATATTACAAATATCTATTGTTATATTGTATGTATCCTATAATACTTTTGTTTTTTTTTAAATTTAATTTCAGATAACTCTGGAAGATTTTATGAACTACTACAGCGGCATAAGTACATCTATCGACAGCGACTGCTACTTCGATCTGATGATGCGCCAAGCTTACAAACTGTAATTGTCTCGCTCTCACTCGCACGTCATAAGAGAACAAGAGAAGTAGATACTGCACTATGTTCCCTAATACATATTATAACAAATGCTTCATTAAATTATTGTGTATTGTCAATAAAATATTTAACTTCGATTTTGTTTTTTTTTAACTAGCGGCTCACCCTCGCTTCGCTCGGGTTCGCCTCTAGACAAACGGAAACAAATCTATCCCACGGGAACCGTACATTTTTCAGGTAAAAAAGTAACCTATTTGTTATTCTGATGTATGAACTATATTATTGTAAAGTTTCATTAAAATCACTAGTCTAAGCTGTATAAGTTACTATAGTTTTTTAACTATCCGACAGGAACTCCTTAATTTTCCGGCATAAAAAGTATCTAAAATCTTGACCGGGGTTATAAGGTACCAACATGCAAAATTTCATTTAAATCGGTCCGACAGTTTCGGAGATTAACCCGTACAAACAGACAGACAGAGAAACAAAAAAATTGAAAAAAATCTGGACTTGTTCTATATTTCTTCTTACATCGCCCTGACTCGGTTTTTAGCAAATTTTTTTTCTACGTACAGACATTCGACGTCTACAGTTTTATTATATGTTAGATAATGGTTATCCATAGCTGAGAACAAATTTTACGGACCTAAAGTTTTTGGGATCGGAAATTAAAATGGCCTATTAGTTGCAATAATTGTAATGCAAGATGTATTAAATCAGTCACTTTAATAAAACATTCAGTTCACGTACTCGCTCGATGCTTACATGTATACAAAAGACTTAATGCAGTAACAAAACAGTATGTCTAAGTAAAAAAAGCAACAGTTTTTCATTTTCTTTTCCCATTCGTTCGAATTTACATTGATCGCTCGACAAAAATAATACATTTTATATATACATAGCACTGCCCGCGGCTCCGCCCACATTCAGATGACCAAACCTAAATTATTAGGTTTTACATATTAGTATATTCTTAAATTGCAGTTTTTGTATTTTTTC
The DNA here is from genome assembly GCA_947093115.1 of Brenthis daphne. Classification (NCBI taxonomy): domain Eukaryota; kingdom Metazoa; phylum Arthropoda; class Insecta; order Lepidoptera; family Nymphalidae; genus Brenthis; species Brenthis daphne. The sequence goes on along the minus strand of OX352477.1, from coordinate 25,554,177 downwards.
TCAGAAATGAGATATTATCCCGCGGTAAAAAGTATCCTATATGTTGACCCGGATAACCAGCTATCATCATACCAAATTTCATCAAAATCCCTCCAGTGGTTTTTCTGTGATGCGATAACAGACAGGCAGACAGACAAAAAATCTAAAAACGATAGATTCGGCCTCTGTATCGATAATAAAGTTTATTTCAATAAGATTTTTCAAAAAATATTTAATGTACAGATTCGGATTAGTTACAATTTTATTATATGTATAGATAAAAAGCAATACTATCGAAACCTCAGAATTATGAATTTTACTTATTTTCGCTCTGAAAAGTTCTTTCTCATTCATGACGATTTTCCATTAACAGACCTTGTCTTGGTTTACTTTTGATAATCATTCTTACATATTGTTTAAGCGTGCTGTTTTATCTGTACAGATATATAAAATTGAAGTGTCTATTTGTGATGACAAAATAAAAGCTTTGTACTAAATGCATATGAAAGTATATATACGGTACTAATAAGAAAAATAACAATTTTTAGAACTTTTTCTGCGTCTGCCTGTTTGTTCCGGCTAATCTCCGAAACGGCTGGACCGATTTTAACGGGAGTTTCACTGGCAGATAGTGATGTTTATTGTTTTAAGGAGTGACTTAGTTTACTTTTATAGTAGAAAAAGTAACAGGGTTCCGCGCAAAAAATTAAAACCCATGAATTTATGTGAAAAAAAAATCGCGCACCTAGGAAATGACTAGCGAAGCGAGGGTAAGTTGCTAGTTGTAAATATAATAACGTTTCATACTAATATTTTTATTTATTGTATTAATATTTATATAATAAATTCATATAATAGAGTTCAAACATAAAATCTAAAGACCTTTGTGCTGTCTTCACAAACTGTTGCTGTATAACTTACAAGTAAGTTCGTAATAAACCGTAGAATTGAAGTAACAAGTAAATATTATGGCAGGAAGTAGGTTCCTATATCGTTACGTATGTGCTTACCATTACCGCTGCTGTACGTATGTGCGCACTAATCTCGAAAACTACTGAACGAATGCAATTTTTGCTGTTATAAACTGCATTTCTCCAGGAAGAATGTGATTATTTAAAACTTTCAAATTGCCCTAGAGTATTTTAGTGCTGAGCAATAACGGTATTAGTGCATCGTTGTAATAGTTGGTTTGTTGGTTGTTTGACAAAAAATCCAATAACTATATTATTTTTAATTTTTGATCAAAAAATCTTAATAACAGCCCGTAGTTTGAAGTTTGCGATGTTCTCGCGGTTTGAAAAACATGTAGGTAGAAAAGTCAATGACATTATTCTTGCGCCTAATCTGTCGTCCTACCGGAAGTTGAAAGTAGAATAACAAAAAAATTAGACGTGTACGTCAGACGTGTTTTGCTTAGTCTCAGTGAGATTGGCTGCTGTGATAAAAATAAGTCTAAGGATGTTATAACATTATTATTATTTTAATTGGTATCTATATTCTATACATATAATAAAACAGTAACTTAGCGAAATCTCATGTACCTACTATGCATTTAATATATTTTTTTAAATAATGACAACGTATTGTGCACAGAATATAGACCTGAAGACAAAAGTTATTAACATTTTTGGTCTGTTTGTCTGAGTGCGTTTCACGAACGATTTTATCTAAATTTTGTGTATTGATAACTTATTACTCAAATCAACATTAAGTTTTTTTTTCGTTTTCACGGGGAAACTATAACTGGCTCGAGTCATCCTTATTTTGCGTGGCTAACACCTAAAACGGCATAAACCTTGTTATACCAAATAACAAGGTTTATTGTATATATATGTTTATATGGTCTATCTCCTAAGGTGGTACATCGAAATAACTATTTTATATTTTAAAACTTACCTAGGGACGCACCTGAGCGAAGCGAGGCTAAGTTGCTAGTGTTTAATATATTTTGCGATGTATGGTTAAAGAAGAAGATATGTAGTACATAGTATTTTGTTTTAAAAGATCATCATCATCATGATCAAAATCTGTCCAGTGGTTTTCTTGTGATGCGTTCCCAGACAGACAGGTAAAAAATCTAAAAACTGTAGATACGGTCTCTGTATCGATAATAATGACTGTATTTCAATAAGATTTTCCAAAAAAATATTTAATGTAGAGATTCGACTCAATTTTTTGATATCTATTAAAATTGACTATGGTATAAAAAAAAATATGACATATTAGACATTTGTTTAGCATTTTTTCCAATTATATATTTTTATACTATTTATATGAGTTATTTTGTACTAAGGTATTAATCGAAATTTAATTAGTATAGTGTTTTTTATTTACAGTGTTGGAGCGTTACTGTTGACAAGAAAGTTTTTTCAGTGGCATAATTATTTCAGATTAACTTTCGAAAATGTGTCGAACTGTGCACGCCCTGCTTCAAACCGCAATATGCGGTATACAAATGTTGGTGCGAGTGTTCATGACTATAATTCTTATGATAGAAAATCTCATACGAATGATTTTGCAAACACTATATAACTTTATATCATTCTTATTGCAAATGATATCATTAATACCCATATGTATAGTGTTTCTTCTTACTGCAAGATTAAAATGTTTCATGTGTGGTGGAGGCGGACCGTGTCCTGTGAACAGAGGTGGTGCTTGCGACTGTATAATGTCAGGATTGGCGATTCTGATACTCTTTTTAATATTCCGTGCCACTGGTGTCCTTGATAAAATCTTTTACAGCCTAGGCTATACGAAAGCAAGACCTACTGTACATAGATTTGTACCTACACCAGGCGATATAACCGAATGTTCTAGAAACGACACAGATTACACTGACGAGATACCTACATTTACTGATACTGATTTTTACACATCAACATACCTTTCAACCTCTACTGGGAAACTTGATGAAAGTACCTTTGAAACGAGTATGTCTATAGATGAAAGTACTCTTACTGTTACTGAAGACCAAACAAAAGACACAAGTATACTTTTAATGCGGATTTTGCAAAACATACATAAAAAACATACCACGCTACCTTCTTATTTTGTATAAACAGAAATAAAAGTTTACATGTATCTTTGTATTTTTAATAAAATTATTTTCTTATTTTTTGTTTTTTTTTACAATATATTTTATTCATTAGATTACACCTATATTTTTTTTATTACTGTGGCTATATTCGCGTAGAAAGTATTTCCGCAACCATTAACATCTGCACGTACTCGTAAAAAGTTCATACTACAGTTCATACGAGAGTACATTTGAATTCATCTGTATATGTCTGTTTTTAACGTCCCAAAGACCCGGGATTTGAACCCACTTCACTTGATTTTCCAAGCAAGCGATACCACTGGTCTACCACTGCCTTCCCTTAACCAATCGAACCTTCTTGTTAAAGCTTTATTTTTAATTAACAGTATTTGAACATTATTTGCTTGGATTTTTAGTCGCTCATAAGGCTGTCAATATAGGCAATTAAATTGATTGTTACCTAAACCTCGTTTAAAAATCTAATTTTACTTATCAATAGCTTTTCTATTATTTCACCCCTTATTTCTAAACGTTTTATCTAAATCAGATACTATTAAATTAATAAAAATAAATAAAAGATAAAATAAATCTCGAAATAAGATATTTCCCCGCAGTAAAAATACTCTATAAATATGTTGACCCTGCAGACGACCAGCTAGGCACCACCATACCAAATTTCATCAAAATTCCTCCAGTGGTTTTTCAGACAGACAAAAGTTCTTAAAATTATATATTCGGCCTCTGTATCTATAATAATGTCCATTTCAATAAGATTTTCCAAAAATTATTTATTGTACAGATTCGGCTTAGTTACAATTTTATTACTTGTAGGTCCCCACATAGATTATCGAACGGCCTGTGACATTATGTGTGTAACGAGCGTGTATCGAAAGTCATCCAAATTAATGAATTTGGATGACTTTCGATACACGCTCGTTATCGTTATGCTAAATGTAGCATTTCTATTTTTTAACTGTCAAAATAGATGGCTTAAAACCAAAATAAAAACAGCTTTTTAAAAAAATAATAAAACTTAAACAAAAAAAGGAAAAAGTAAAGGAAAAAATCACAAAAACAATCATATAATTCATTTTACTGATAAGAATTGGTGACGGGAACAGCGAAACATGTGTTACACTTTATATGTGCCAGTGGTATATACCCTACAAACTATATCGAGAATCATTATCACTATTGTGCTGGCTGTCGAAGACCTTATACGACTGATGATTCGAACAATACATAATTACATATCTACGTGCATTCAATTTCTTGCAATGTTTCCAATGTGCATAGCTTTTTGCTGAACGAAACGAATCTTTGTGGGACTGGATGCTATCCAAAAGGCGGCTTTAACAGCCATGGCTGTACTTATGTAATCATCATTGCAGTGACTGTCTTCATAATACTGTTCTTTACATTTTGGTTTGAAGAGATTTTCGAACAAGTTGAACTTCTGTTACCTTGTGACTTAATTAGCAATTTTAAAAGAAAATTTAATATTTTTCATAAAGAAATTAAAAATAGCACGTGTGGTTTATATACCAAATCTAGAGGAGATTTAAAAATTATTAATAAGAAAGCGATTGATGTATTAAAAAAAACGTATTCTGACGAACTTCAGTATGATATTAAAAGTAGAGAGCTTGACTATGATTTTTATCTTGATAAAGATATTGATATTAAAGGTATGAAAAGCGAAAATAATAAATCGTTTAATGACATAAATTTTAGAGAAATGCCCATTTTTGTTTCTCCAAAAATATCGCTCAAGAACAGAAGTGTAACAAGTACACTTAAAAAGGTTCTATATAAATATATCTAATCGGATGTGATTTTCAATGAGAGTTATAAAACAGGCTTTTTTTTAATAAAGGCAAAAAAAGGATATTAAGAACGTATAGCGCATATTGCAAAAACAAGTAAATACATCCTATTTTTGTTTAGAGTTTTTAGATTCAATTCAAGATTCAAGGTAGAGCACAGTTAGAAGGCAGAGCACAATTATATTCCATACTAGCATTGCCCGCGTTCAGTTGACCAAAAACCAAATTCTTAAGTTTGACAGATTAGTATACTCTTAGATTGCAGATTTTGCATTTTTTCTCAGAAATGAGATATTTTCCCGTGGTAAAAAGTATCCTATATGCTGACCCGGATAACCAGCTATCACCATACCAAATTTCATCAAAATCCGTCAGTGGTTTTTCTGTGATGCGGTAACAGACAGACAGACAAAAATTCTAAAAACTATACATTCGGCCTCTGTATCTATAATAATGACTATTTCAATAAGATTTTCTAAAAAATATTTAATGTACAGATTCGGCTTAGTTACAATTTCATTATATGTAGGCATGGACGAATTAGAGACTAATTCGTTCATGTATGTAGGTATAGATTTTAAATGTCCTTTTGTTACATATAGGTATATATTAAATTATATAAAATACTGTATAGTGTATTTTATATAATTATATAGTCGTTTATCATATTCTTCACAATCTACGTGAATGACACAATGAATCCTCGGTATATTATGCACTTACTTAAATACCTACTACTTTTCTAATTTCGTGGTTAGATCTTTATAACCATAAAATTAGACGCTCGTTATCTCGCCCGTCATTGGATCACTGCAGGTATTCTATCCATATTCTTAAGCTTAATCTTTTTCGTCCAGTTGAGTATAAAAGGCTGAAAAGTGACAGATTGAAAGAAACACGAAATCCTATTGGAGAAAATTATATTGATATTAGCGACTCACCCTCGCTCCGCTCGGGTTCGTCCCTAGGGTGGTCCACCCTTATCACTTAGGGGTATGAAAAATAGATAGTAGCCGATTCTCAGACCTACTGAATACGCGTATAAAATTTGGTAAAATTCGGTAAAGCCGTTTCGGAGGAGTACGGTAACAAACATTGTGACATGGAAATTTTATATATAAGATTGACTGTTTTGGAAATTGCCATTATAAACCTGTAATTGTTATAAATGAAGTATAATGTAAATCCTCATACGCTTTTCTATCAGGAATTAGTACCTACTCAATAATTAAATCATTGTTCGTACTGTTAATAACATTATATTTAGATCTATTAGAAACTACTTGTCTGTATACCGCTAAAACTATTGGCACTGACATTCATTTGACACTTTTAAGTAATAATAATGGTGAATTGTCATAGAAAATGATCTAAATATATTTGGTACAATTGCATAAATGTCTTTTAATGAGCTTTTCATTTATCGTGTCTTTTGCACAAATGAAAATACAAACAGGAATTCATAAATTGTCTTTGTCATAATACTTTTCTAAAATTGTTGATTACAAAAATAAACTGTGATGAATGTCTACAGTAAAAATGTCCTACAGAGAGTGAGTTATATTTGATTAATAAAATTAGATCAAAATCAACATATTCAGAATCAGATGCTATCAAATAATATATTTTTATTATAAATTAAATTTAAAGAAAAAGAGGAAAGTTACACAGGTATCGAAAAAAATGCCAGAATTTCATGAGGCACAGTCTGCATATCTTGCTTTTTTCAGTGATGCTTTCCCGAATGAAAATCAGCAACAAAAAAGTTTATCTGAGAACAAAATTAATTACATTCGTGGCAGTGGAAATAGCCCATCGACCGCATATAAAGCCATAATCTATAAAGATATTTGTGTAAATGGTAAAAAATTAAGCATTTGGAAAAAAGCCTTGTACAGTTTAAAGTCGTTGACTTCTTGGAAAATCAGTAAGCCAATAGACCAAAAAGAAGATTCATTAAAAGGAATCGGACAAATATCGAAAGATAAGAAATGTTCTAATAAAACATTAAAAGGTAAAATGAACAGCATTGATACAAGCGCTTGTCATTTGGATAAAAAATATTTAATAATGCATTGTAAGCACAATTTATATTACAAAGGTAGCAATGGGAATCTTCTTTGTAATGTTAGACATTTGTCTCAGGATCGCATATCCTCTGATAAATGTCGGACTCGGAGCTATGAAATACAGTGTCTAAAGTATATGCGTCTACCAGTTGTAGATTTCCCTGAAGGAAATAAAATAAATGTACAAACATCAATCAATACCAGGCACAAATTATGTAAAAAATTTAAGAACGTATCTGAAATTGATAAATTAGATGTGCGTAGAAGCTGCAACGCTGTTCTTATGAAGTCGAATTCTGTGCAAGTGCAGACTCAAATTGAAAATAAACATACTGAGCCATGTAAGTTTTTAAATATGAAAAATACGAAAAACATTCAAACAAATTTTATATCTGCTAACGATCAAGGCATTAAAACTTCTCAAGATTTAAATTGTATCTATGAAAATAAATATTTTCAAAAACCAAATAATAAAAAGAAACCTCCTACAAGTAATTGTAAAAGAAATTATCCATATTTTCACGAACACAAAACAGATTATAGTCAGAACTCATACAAAAAACATAATAAAGAATCCAGCAAAGCTTGTTTCTGTCTTAATAATGAACGAAACTGTAGAACGAGGAATAAAAAGCAGATTCCGCTAAAGAGCATTGAACCTGTGTGTAAAAAAGACTTTAACTATAAAAATATTAAATATAAAGAAAACATCCAACCTAAAAACAGAATTTCACATCAATCGAAAAAATGCATGGTTACTATCAACAAAAAACATAACTCTTGTCAATGTCCTTTGAAAAAGAAACTAGATTGCTTTAAAAATAAAATTAATGGCAATTATCAAAACTGTGATGTAAATCGCTTTAAAAGAATTAAAGAGGTGTCACGGTCAGACCAAATTTTATCACTAAAAGAAAATAAATGTTTTACGACAAAAACGGAGACAACAAAAACATGCAAAGTTGTAAATTCAGACATAAATACAAGCTACAAACATGATCGTATTTTAAATTGGAAACACAAAAGGAATTCCAGGTGCGATAAGCATCACACCGACATATCCTGTCCCCGGGATTTACGATATTTGAATGTGCAACATCAAGGTGGGGATGGTTATAAACAACATTTTATAAAATCAGACAAAAACAGTTTGAGTCATCCCCACCAAAATCAAACTACACAAGTGAAAAGTACACATAAACATTTTCAAAATAATTCAAGTATTAATAAAAGTGTTTTACATGGTCGAAGACGTGTAATGGTAGGTGTTCAAACATTACCCATACAGTATCATACATGTAGTCCAGGGAAAGCATGTGTTGAAATACCTCTTAGATTATGTAAATGCAGGACTCGTCTGTGTAACCACTTTCAAAGTAATACGATAGCGATACCTCATAAGAAAAGAAAGAGGCATTCTAAGAAAGTCTATACACACTGTATGTACATAAATCAGCTGCCACGAGAAAATCCAATATGCAAAGTTAATAAGAAAACATACATAAATAATTACCTAAAGTGCTTATACTGTAAGGGGAAAAAATTTTACAAATTAGCTTGTAAGTGCCGAAAGGAAAAATGTAAAAGAAAACGAAAAGTTGATTTTGACTATAATTGTAGTGAATTATTTCAATATACGCTTAGGCGAAAACCTTTCTTTTTTGTATATCGAATGTGCCCTCGGGCATATCCTGAATGTTTAAATTTTTGTTGTATGTGGAAACAATGTACTGAAATAATGTGTACATGTCTAATTTGGTGTCCATTTTTTTTAATGCTAGAAATTTGCAGATTATGTTTTTGTTACTTCTGTTATGAATAAATATTAAAAAGAATCAAATGTATACTTTTTTTACTAAATTCCCGTATTTAAAAATGACCCAGTTACTGGAATCTTAAGTAAAACCTTACATATTAATGTGTTCTAGAGACAAGTCAACCTTTGCTTAGTATTTTATTGTAATTCTCTTCCTAGCTTCGGTTAGTGTAATAAAAAATATATATTTAGTTACAATTAACGTAATATAAAGTAGCAAATTAAAGTCGCTTCGCTCGAGTGCGTACCTAGGTACGTTTTATATAGATAAAATTATTTACTGTGAGCGTTCCTTAGGAGATAGTACATACTATTACGGACTTTTCTGTAGGTCGTTTTAAGATCTACAATTTTCTAGTATAATACTTTTAGTTACTCGTACATATATCTTAATTCTTAAGGTTTAACCAGCGTTGGCCGAGTAAGCGTTTTTTTGACAAAACAACGTCATCTACATAGTTCAGCTATTTTGTAAAAAACATTTACTAATTTATAAGCAGACAGCGACTTTATTTTATATAATTATAACGTATATACAACTGCCTCTGTGGTATAGTGGCTAGCATGTACGGCTTCACACTCGGAGGTCCTGGGTTCGAGTCCCGGGTCGGGCCAAGTTTAGTTATTGAGTCTTTCTGTATAGTAAGCCTCAGTAACAGCTCGGAGTTGGGAAGTAGGCGGTGCTTCACCCCCGTGCCTCGGAGAGCACGTAAAGCCGTCGGTTCTGCGCCTAAGCTTTATATATGTAGCAATATACTCTATGGCCTAAGCTCTCACCGGTCGAGTCGAATAGTCGTCCCACCGGAGTATGAGAGTGATAGGAATAGAGAGTGCACGTTGTGTCTGCGCGTACACTTGTGCACTATAATATCTCCTGCGCAGTTGGCTAGTCTCAATGAGATTGGCCGCCGTGGCCGGAATCGGTCAGGAGAACATCATACATAAATGAGCGACATACGCTCGAAGTAAATTTTGAATTTTCCTATTAAATGAGAGATTTTACCGCACTGAATTGTTAAACATGTTAAGTGTTAACGCTGCTCATATCAACAACTATAGATGGTTTTGGGGTCTTTATTCTGTACTTAATTTGTTACAGTCATTGTTTTTAAGAAATATTTGATGTACAGATTTCGCTTTGTTACTCTTTTGTCATATGTATACATACAGAAAAAAAAATACGTTTTACTAATTATTTTAATTTGCGCAAACAAAAACATTACTGCTTACAAAAACTAATGCGTGCACAAAAAACAACACAAAAAGGCCCGACATATCTCAAAAGAAACAATACATGGTGTCCAACAAAGAAAAGCAAGTAGAAAAATAAGTAAGTGGAAAAAATTTCTCATGAAAGCTACTAAACTAAGACATTGCGGATATAAATCTGGGCAAATATGGTAAAACCAAAGATGTGGAGTCTTTCTCATAGTCGTTAAAAGCATATGACGGCATCCGTACAGCGCTTCGTCGTGTCGCTTCCGTATTCTTCGTTTTCTTATTCTTTTTTTTTTCTCATACGACTGTCTTTCTTCTGTAGTTCTTCCTTTATTAGCAAATACTTTATCGTATAGAACCGAGTCTTCAAAATGATCAGCTATTATATTCATAGTATGAGATTCTTTTACTGATTGGGATATTTTTGTAGACTTGTTTGTCCATGTCATTTTAATCCAGTTAGCGAATTTCTGCATTGTTCCAGGTGGATCAAGTGCTCTTTGTCTAAAATATACAAAGCTTCCAAACGGATTTGTTAGTATGGAGAAAATCGCTGAGAAGATGTTTTTAATTGACTGAGTTACAAGATTCAATACACCATTAACTAAATTTGTTAAGCAGTTCCAGTTGTGAGCGTCGAGCTTCATTGTTTTTTCCCGTGCCTTTTTTTCTTTCAAGAGCTGCTTTTTTAGTTTTTTTTCATTATTTTTAAATTCTTTTTCTTTTTCTTTAATTTTTTTCTCGCACCGTACTCGTTTCTTTTGCAAACATTTTACAAGATATTCTTTTAATGTTAAGGGTTCTATTTGCTTTCTCCTTAGTTTTCTTTTCAAGAAACATTTCTTAAGCTTGTTTTTGGAATGTCTGGACTTTTTTCTTTTGGCTCCTTTTTCCCCCGATTGAAGATCCTTCTTTCTCTTTATTTTGGCTGTTTGTTCACTACATTCGCAAAAACATTTACACCAAAGGTCCTTTTGGTCGTCTGAAAATTATAGTTGTGGATCATGAAAATTTATCTATTATTATATTATACAGATTTAATAAACTAAGTTAATCTTATTAATTTATATATACAAAAATAAATAGTCAAGTTTTAAATTACGAATCTTACCTCTAGCTCGCTTACGCTCGCGTGATACATTTATTGATACACCATCTCTTTTGTAATATGCGTCTGACTGAACTGTGAGATTTCCTTTCTTTTTCTCTACATTAGTCTCAAGAGGTGGTCTTCTGATATGTCTATTAGTTGTAATTCTTTTAGGATGTCCTAAATTGTCGCTTTTGCTAAAAATCCGTGAACAGAAGTATGATATTTTGTATTTTTTTTCGGGCTGACATGTTCTATTGGTACACTCAGTTACTTCAGTTTTAATCTTTTTATTTACACATTTACAATTTAATTCTGTGCTGCTATTTTTAGCAGCAACACTGCAAATACCAGTAGGACATACTTCTTTGGCAGCTTTATTGAATATATCCCGAACTTCATACGAATTCAATATAGACATATTAGGATCAAGCATAATTTGAAACAATGGGTTGTTTTGATCTACATATTTCGACGATTTCTTTTTATTTTTCTCAAGTTTTAATCTTTTTTTCGAATCACATGTTGTGTCTTTGCATTCAATAATATTATTTTTCGCACATTTACAATTGAACCGAACACGATTGTTTGTTAAAGCTCTTCTACAAATCCCATTATCGCACACATTCTTTGAAATGTTTAATCTAGAAGGGCAAATACACTGATGCTTTTTAGATATTCCAAACTTCTTAACATTCTTATTTATTTCTAAGGGATTTAAAATACGCATTTCTTTTGAATCAACTTTCATTACAAATAAAGGTTCTTTTGATTTTTCAACAGATTTATTTGATTGTTTATGTATACTTGTAATTTTCTTTATCTTATTCAAAAAACTTCCCTTGTTTGTTTTTTCGTTACTTTTTTCAAGTGTAATAGGTGATACATGATCACCATGACCTATTATGCTCTTACTTTTATCGTCTTTCCTATCTTTATTTTGTTTTTTAGTTTTTCCTTTATCAACATGTTTTTTGACATCAACAGAGTTTTTTAACTCCTCAGGTATATAGTTACCATCTATCGTGCAAGGTCCACCAACACAAGAGTCTCCTGTACCTTTGTGATACGTTAAAGTACCTCCTTTCAGTTTTGGTTTCCTTGGAAGCTTAAATAGTATAGTAGGTGTTTTATCTTTAACAAATTTATCATTTATATGATTTTCTTGTGTTTTTAAACTATTTATTCTATTATTATGTTTGCGGTATAAGCCTTTTGATCTTTTTGCATACTTTTTGTTTTTATTGTATTTTGATTGGGATATTGAATTCTTTACTTTTTCGGGTCGTTTTTCTTTCATATAATTATTTTTATGTAAAGGTTTGTATAGCTTTATAGATTTCTGATCATTGCTTTCCCAAATCTTTGTAGTTTCTTGATCACCATAAATCCCAGTAATGGATTGCCAAGTTTTTGGCCGGTACGTAGCTTTGCACAGACAAATGTCGGAATCGATACGTTCATTTTTATTGTGATTATCTTTCATGGATAGCTTGGTATTGGATTTATATGACTTTGTATCGTATGGTGGTGATGTCACACTAGCGTCATTTAATTTTATTTTTTTCTGTATTTTTCGATCTCGTTTTTTCTTAGCCATATTATTTGGCAAATCAATTGATATAATTAAAGTGATTTAACTTCACTTGCTTTATATTTTCTATTGCTTACTAGCGTTTGCTTTTCATTTTGATATTTTAATTTTTACTTTTATTTGTTTTAATACGTACACACAATATAATAAAAATAAAACAAAGGTTTTAATAATTTAGCAATAATAAAATCAAAAAACAACACTTATAATTTCGGTCAAACTTAACTGTCACATCATCATTTTTCATTCATACAATTTTCAAACCTCATTAATTATATTGGTAATATTTTATATTAAGTTTTATAAATTATAACCATTACAATCTGGAATTATTTGATTTTTCTGTTTTGCTTATAGGTAATTAAATATTGCGTTTCTTTGCCTTATAACTTTAGTTACGTATTCAAGTTGTCGTTTGTAGGCATGTATAATTTTTAATTTTATTTCTAACATTAGTTATGGAAATACATATTATTTTATTTGCATAAATATATTATTAATTTTTATTTATGAATTTATGGTATAACATTTTATAAGGAAAGGGGTTTGTGTATTTGTATGATAAACGTTATTATTTTATTTGGCAACTTTGAGCGAACCAAAACGTTTCAATTTCAACCAGTTTCAACTTTCAATAACGTCCGATGATGTCCGCTCGCTCCAGTGTAGCCAACTTAGAGGATTTCCCACAAAAATTTAGAGGTAAAAAATTGCACCGGTGTTATTTTAGGGGGGAATTTTTTTTAGGGGCATATACTTTAATAGCATGACTTAAAAATATAAATAACATTTTATAAAGTTTCGTGTATAGATTTGGAAAAATAATATATCTTTAAATATCATTTACATCATTTATCGTTTTTTTATTTTTCTTTAAGTTATCTATGAAATTTATTATTATTAATAATTATAATTAAATTTTTATATGTAATTATTATAATAATAACCATAAAAAAGGTTTTTACGCTAATTGTAATCATTTAGGGCTTTTTGAAAATACTCTTAGGGGGATAAAATTTCAAGTGTTGGCAGCATTGGTTCGCTCATCGCTTTTCGACAGTCGCCGTCGGCCCCGGCCGTTCACTTTAGTTCTGCTAAAAGTGTTACTACTGTGGTAGTGTGTACGGTGTTATCATTTTAGTGGATTTATGTAGTACGAAACCGGTTTTATTTCGCTGCTATTAAACTATACTTGTTTTTTTCCATTTTGTGTCTATTATTTTAACAGCTACTGACGAGTGAATTATAAAACGCAACAAAATGGCTTTGAAATATATTATATTACTTATTTGTATTGGTAAGTTTCTTTTACTATTAAATTAGAAATTAGAATCTAATCGATATTAAAATTTATTTAAAATATTACGCTGTGTATTAAGGCCAGGGAATACTTAACATCGTTGAACAGTTTTATATAGGTATGATAATAATTTTGGTCTTATTTCGACAATGGTTTTCGTAATCTCACCTAGGTATGGTCCTATCCGATACAGATAGCAAAGGTTCATAGTTCAAAAACTAGTTCTACTTCCGTTAAAGCAGATTAAATCGATATAACTAATATGTATAAGTATAATTTCTTCGCATTTTACTCTCACAAACATATTTTTTGCAATAATTTTATATCATTTAAATAAAGACTTTGTTTACGTACCGTTTCTTGTTTTAAAATTTACTATTGGTGCTTAACTTATATTTGTACCTAAAATTCATAAATTTGGGCAAATGATTTAGAATATATAAAAAATAGACAGGTTTATTACAAAAAATATTATTAGTATCATTCAAATTCATTTGAAACTAAGAGACATGTATATAGTTTATTTATTTATTTATGTATAAATAGTACCTAAATACAATTAAGCAGTAGACTAATTAGTTTAAAATTTTAGGAATGGCCTGGGCTCAAACAGAGCCTTCAATCTCGGATGAATTTGATTTAATCCCTCCTATTGATTTACAAGGAAGAGTTGATGAAAAACAAGTAACAGAACTAAAAAATAAATCTATTCAAGCCTTCAGGAAGAAATGTGAGGATAATGGAGGACCTGATGCTTACCCGTCCAGTGAGGTAAGAATAACTGATTCCACAATTTTTTAGATCCTTACCATATTTGAATTGGATCTATCACTGAGTTAGATTTTATTGTAAAGCACTGTAAGTAGTTTGGGTTGTTGTGTTTAAAATAAAAACTCAACATTTTCTTGTTGGTTCTATTGTTGAAATTGACTTGAATATAAAGTACTATGGATAGTAAGTCTGTGTCTCAAAGTGTAAATTAAAAAAACTTAGTTAATTGCTTCAAAAAACCTTAGTAATTAGAGTGACTAGTTTAGAAGATTGTTGTTTAACTTTAGCCTTCTGTGACTTTTTTCCTTTAATTCCTTAAAATATTTTTCTTCATGCTTCCCCTATTTATTACATTTATTTATATTTTTAAAATGTTGTTTAGTAAGTTCACTTTTATCAAAAGTCTAGGAATTTATTTTTCATCATTAAAATACCCTTTAAAACTATTTTTGTTGCCCCTTGTGGCAACAAATGATATTAAATTGCACTCAGCCAGTACAAGGTTCTATCATTTATTACAGATGAAGTTGACCAAAAGGTCAAGCCAAATTATTTCCAATTATTTATTTAAATTTAATATATTAATTATTAAATAAAAAAAATATAAAGCTATTTATTTACTACTAGCAGTACCCGTGGCTTAGCCTGCTTTTTAACTTCCGATATAAACATTAGTTTTACAATAATGTATGGAAGTCTACCTGATTTGTTGACATTTATGATTATTGCTCTGCTCCCTTGGGTAGTAGCATGATGATATATAGCCTATAGCCTTAATAAATGGGCTATCTAATGCGAAAATATTTTTTCAAATCGAATTAGCAGTTCCTGAGATTAGTGCGCTCAAATAAACATACCCTGCCTCTAATAATAGTTGTATGAAAAACTGGTTTAAAGAGTTTAGCCATACTTCTATGGTGAAACTGCCCCCGATAGGAACCTATATCGTAACCAATGTTATATTGTAGGGGATTTACTGTCTCGGTGGTGTAGTGGCTAGCATGTACGGCTGCACACCCGGAGGTCCTGGGTTCGACTCCCGGGTCGGGCCAAGTTTAGTTATTGAGTCTTCCTGTATAGTAAGTCTCAGTAACAGCCCGGAGTTGGGAAGTTGGCGGTGTTTCACCCCCGTGCCTCGGAGAGCACGTAAAGCCGTCGGTCGGTCCTGTGCCTTAACTCCCACCGGTCGTGTCGAGTGGTCGTCCCACCGGAGTATGAGAGTGATAGGAATAGAGAGTGCACTTGTGTCTGCGCGTACACTTGAGCACTATAATATCTCCTGCGCAGTTGGCTAATCTCATTAAGATTGGCCGCCGTGGCCGGAATCGGCTAGGAGAACATCATCATCATCATTGTAGGGGACACTAACAGTAATTGATCCAGTAGATATTAGCTCCATATCATAGTTAATTGAGGAGCTATTTGAAAAAAAGTGTCTGGTGGCGACTTTTTTTCAAAGCGATATATCTTAGTTAATTTCATAGCTAGCAAAATAAAACTAAATGTGTTATAATACACTTTAAAGTTTATAAAAACAAACATATCCCACGGTAGCCATACATTTTCCGGGATAAAAAGTAGCCGTATGTGTTATCCAGACTATAATCTATCTCTGTGCCAAATTTCATCCAGATCAGTCCAGCCGTTCTGGCGTGAAAGAGTAACAAACATCCATACTCACGACTTTCACATTTATAATATTAAATAATAATACGGATGCTATTGTTTAAAGATGTTGGTGTTAAGTGATAAGTACATAACATTCTTCAATAGCTAATATAACCATTACAACCTTCTTGGAAGGGAACTTTTAATACTGACGCCGCAGATATGGTAACGATTATTATGACTTATACGTAAGTAATGTGAATAAACATTAAATATAACGGTACACCGTGGGAATCCCCGCTCAGTAAGATGTAACTTAATTTTGATTAAATAATTTGTCAATCTTTTGGCTTTGTTAAGAATATGATTTTGTAAGCGCCTTCTACGAGTACCTATATAATGACGATAACAAGTACCTACTTATTGTTTATTATCATTTAGCAATTATTGTTTATGGCTGCATTGTTTATTAAAAATATTATTTTTATATCACGTCAATATGTCATCGGAAAAACCCCAACTACGATCTCTTTAAAATTTTCTACTTCTTCCTATGTTTTTTTGCAAGTTCGTTTGAAGCCCAAGTCAGTTTGTTCTAAAGGAATTAATGAATTAAACTTTACAAGCATTCACTCAGTCTTAGGTCATAATTCAAAGAGAAAGCCATATTATTTATGTTACGTATTTTTTAAATTGAAGTTTAGATAACCTAAGTTAAATACTTTTTGGTTAGGCTTTTTCAAAAATAAGAACATAACCGACTCGGATCTAAATAACGTGCATTATTTTGTCTGAGTTAAAACCTGAGTTCTAAGAGTAGGTAGAAGAATACTAATTAATAAGTGATTCTTTAAGAACAATTTAGACTTTTACTATTGAATTTTGCAAATGTTAGGTTTCTAGGAGAATCTTAAAGCTTGCCGATTTTTGCCAGTTATATTTCTATATACAATATTAAATTTAGCTATAGTTATCTGTAACATAAAATCTCGTACTTAAGAACAAGTTATTGAACTTTAAATTTTGTTGCTAAAATTATAAAAAAAAAGGTTAAGGTTGGGCGGCAATACGTAAACAGGTTTATATTAACTCGAGAACCTTTGAGGACATGTGTTCGTTAAACATCGAAAAAAAGGTTGTAATTATACCTTGATTTTCGTCAGGAAATTGTAATTCTATACATATTTTAAAACACAAAGCCAACATGCGTACAAACAGTTGAATTTTAGGGTTCCGTAGTAGCGTCTGTCCATAGGTAACAGCAATTTTACTTTGAGACTTTTGGAGCTATATGATTAAAATTTTATAAGTCTCATGTAAATTACGAAAAATAAAAAGTACCAATCCATACGTGCAACTGAAAAGTGAAAAAAGGTGTCTAAAACTGTTAAATACCTAAGTACATAACTTTTGCAAAATTGTCGAAAAAAAATAAATTTGTAGATGAGTAAATATATGTACTTATTTTTTTATTTAAATTTTAAAGTAATTAGGTTTTTCAAAACGTAAATAAAGTATTATATTTACGTTTTGAAAAACCTTGCTAAAGATCTCTCGGTGTGCAAAAATTGGTCCCATTTTATTCTAATACTACCATTACCCACGGCTCCGCTCGAGTTCAGATTACCAAAAACCAAATCCTTAGGTTTTACATCTTACAATGCAGTTTTTGTATTTTTTCCCAGAAATGAGATATTTTCCCGCGGTCAAAAGTATCCTATATGTTGACCCGGATAACCAGCTATCACCATACCAAATTTCATGAAAATCCCTCCAGTGGTTTTCCGTGATACGGTAACAGACAGACAGACAAAAATTCTAAAAACTATAGATTCGGACTCTATATCGATAATAATGTCTATTTCAATAAGATTTTCCAAAAAATATTTAATGTACAGATTCGGCTTAGTTACAATTTTATCCTATGTATTGATTGGCAAAAGGGAGTTTTTTTTTATTATTAAAAACGAAGTCATTGTATTGTTTAACATATTATACTATACTAAAATGACATTATTTGAGAAAAAAAAAGAAGAAAGATATAATACAAGATGTAAGTATGAAATGGACATGCGATTTTATGCGGCTTTTGAGCCATCTTAATTATAAAAGGCCTAAACAAAAGTATATTATGCAGCTTGCTTATTACTTCTCATTCCGACTGAACTGTATAATAGTAATGTGGCGCAATCAAAAACAATGGAGCGGAAAAACTGAAAAAAGGTATTTTTATGTAGTGGATGTCAAGGCTTATATTTTCAATGTAATTTCCTTTTGAATATAATTGATTAATTAGACGCTTGTCCTTCTCTCGTCTTCCACGGTACCGGAAATCTCGTGTCTGTTTCAATGGAAGTCATCTGCTGCAAATAGAAACACTTGATAATGCCTTGTACCTACTAAATGAGATATATTTATTCAACGATTTGTTTTAAAATTTTCATTTATTTATTTATTTTTTTCTATACTATGCATGTTCATATTGATTATTCATTCAATTTAACTAATCTCGTATCATTCGTGATCAGATGAAGTAGCTGAGTTTTATATCATTTTACAATGTTCAAAATCAGCGGAAGTTAAAAATCAGTCATTACGGAAATAGAACTAGCATTGAACCTACAATTTTAGTGACAATCAAATCAATAATACATAAATTATTGTTTATTGAAGAACTAATTTACTAACGCAGTTTCGCTTATGTATTTTATTTATGTATAGGTAATTGTAACCTTTTCAACAATTTAATTTATTACTAGGTAGTACTTCTTTGGATGTAAATTACTCTGTACTAACAACTCACCCTCGCTTCGCTCGGGTTTGTCCCTAGCTTGATTCTCAATACAAACTTTCATCCCCATTTTCACAATTTTTTCCCCCTTAGGGGATGATTTCCGTAATAAAAAGTATCCTATGTTCTTCCCAGGGTCTCAAACTATCTTATTACCAAATTTTATATAAATCGGTTCAGTAGATCCAGAGATTACCCCCTAAAACGTCACAAGCTCACAAACTACCCCTTTAAAATATTAGTACTAGCGACTCACCATCGCTTCGCTCGGGTTCGGCCCTAGCTTGCTTCCCCATACAAACTTTCATCCCCATTTTCACCCCCTTAAGGAATAATTTCCTGGATAAAAAGTATCCTATTGTCCTTCCCAGGGTCTCAAACTATATTCTTACCAAATTTCACCTAATTCAGTTTAGTAGATCTACAGATTACCCCCTACAACGTCACAAACTCGTAAACTTTACTTCTTTATAATATTAGTATAGATAGATTGACGTATTATATATGAAAAATCCACCTTATTACTGAATAGGTTACGACGGGGTCGCGGTTCTATACCTACGTGTATGTCGTATTATCTCTTTAACCATTTGCCCAAATTATTTGCAGTAAGAGGGAAAAGTTTTTTGTTTTAAATATTTTAAACGATAAATTTTCTTATTTTGATAAGAATTCATAATTGTTGATAATATGACCAATAAGCATGACCTACCGATTTAAATTATTTTTTAATATAAAAAACGTTTTTTTGTGACTTAAATATAAAATAGACATATACTGTCGCTGACTTTTTTGTAAGCATTATTAAGCTCTACAACTTTTCTCTAGAACATAATCATATATCTCTCATTGTTAAGGCAGCGTTCGTAAGAAACGTTTTCGTTCGACCGTTTTTTCTCAGACTTACTTTGCAAATCCGACTACCATGAAAAAGTCTTTTTATTCTTCGGGTTAATATATAGCCTATGACACTCAGAAAGAACGTGGCTTTCTATTGGTAAAAGAATTTTGAAAATCGGCTCAGAAGATCCAGAGATTCCTACAACATCACAAACTCACAATATCACAAACTTTACCTCTTATAATATTTGTATAGATAGAGATAAGAGTTAGTAAGCTCGACTTCAAGTAATATATAAAAATCATTGTATGTATTGTCAGTAATAAAACGATAATATTGAATAATGATAATAAAAGCAGTACATATTCTTTATCAAATAATTTTACCCAAATCACGTATTATTATAATTCAAGGCTGATAAAGCTGATAAAATATATTATCAAAATATGTAGAGTAAAATACTTAATCGACTTACGAGATAGCAAATACATCCTTTTATTTAATAATAATTAGGAAAATGTATACTGTATTTTAATGATTCTTAATTATTGTATTACAATGATACAGAAATATTATTATGAAATGAAATAAACCCATAATCACTTATGAATATACCATTTTTATCAATTGCAAGTAAATTTTATAACATAAATAATCTTTGGGAAAGAAAAAAATATTTTTAGCCATTTAGTTCCGAGAACACTTCAGCGATTTACGTACGAGTACTTTGGACACTGTAGGAAGGGCAAGGTGTACTGATAAGCAAAGGCTAGTTTTTAATTTAGCTATAAGACTTTTTCAATTTTTCATAGTGTATGTATGTACCTACTTTTAATTAATATCAAGGGACTATCTATTTAAATTATTTAAAATGATTTTTACTGTTTAAACAGTTAAATCCATTTAAAATCAATTAACAGTTATATACATAATTAATGATATGATTGAATTTTTGGTTTAAGAAACTTTTAATTAGATTGGCGGGGAGGCCTAGGTAGTAGATAGCCAAATCACGACGCATGTTATTATAGTAGCTGTGTACAATGTACATGGCGAAGAATCATTTTTTTTAACTGCTCTACTAAATGTATTAGTCAAGTGCAATTAAGTTTATAATATCTCGGAACCCAGCTACAATGAATGGATTGTATGTACTATATGTATGTATATGTATGTATTCTACATGTATTGATCTCCCGCAGGAATCAAGGATTTTCCTGTAGTAAAAAGTACCCTAAATGTGGACCCGAGTAATAAGTTATCACTACACAAAATTTAGTTAAAATCGGTTCTGCTTTTCATATTTACTTTAACATTTGCAAGTGTATTTTTTTTAACCGACTTTCAAAAAAGGAGGAGGTTCTCAATTCGTCGGAATCTTTTTTTTTAATGTATGTTCACCGATTACTCGAAGACGGCTGAACCGATTTGGAAATATTTTTTTTTGTTTCAAAGTGTATACATCCCAGATGGTCCCATATAAATTTTATCAAAATTGGTCGAGCGGTTTTTTACAAAAAACCACAATTATTTATTTATTTTAAATAAATTGTTTAATCGAATATGTTAAAAAATTTCTTCTTACAAATTACCTGCTTATTACGTCTACAATAAAAATGGAAAAATAAAAAGTTATAACAAAAATAATAAAAACCGACTTCCAGGCACTAAAATGTATAAAATAACTAAACGGAGATTTTCATTTACAATAGATACCTAATCAGATATTTTCGAAATCGGTGTCAGCCTACAATATTTTAAGATATGAACATCTAATAGGTAAATATCTATTTTACGTATCGAAATATATTAGATTTGCTTTGCATCGACATGGTATTATATTTTTAGGTTTTTATCAATTTGGCCATTTTCTAAGATATTCGTACATATGGTAATTAATAATTATGTTTTATTGATTTTCAAATATGGTCAAACGTCTAGCGAGTAAATGTATGTTTATAATTCGTTTGTCAGAAAGTCTTATAGTTAGAGGTCGATGACTCAATATTTTGCTGCGTTAATGTCGTAACTGCTTCGCTAGCTGTTTGTTTACGAAACACGTAAGCTATATACAGGAAGTCGATTAATTTTCATTGACACACTAGAAATAACTCAAATTCTATAAAACAAATAAAATTATGAACAAATTATGATACTTAATTTGGTAACTTCCTCTGATCATCCTGTGTCAGTGAAAACACAAAAGTCGATTCACGTAAGAGTTACGTAATAATAATAATAGTTATCAATATTAATTGTCGAGAACGAATATGAAACGGACTGTTAGTTGTTTGTTATCGGGAGGTCCTAGGTTCAAATCCCGATCGGACAAAATAGTCATATCAGTTCCAGTCCGGAGTTGGGAAGTTGGTAATGTTTACTCCTCTAGTGTTAGTTTCCGGTCAACGGTCTACCCTTGATGTCATACTGGTCGTGTCGAATTGTCGTGCTAGACTATGAAATAGCAAGTTAAATAAATTATGGTAATTTAATAATACAAAAGTGTCAAAATGTTTAAAATAAATAACAAAACATTCAACACGAAGAGTACAAAGATCTACAAAATGTACAACGTATCTGGGATACACTTCTGAGATAACCTAGTGGGGTGGGGTTGGCTGCGGTCCAAATGCTCTCTCATCAGAACTGCCTTTGCACGACCTTTGCATATTATCCAAATGGAACATGAATATTTGTTACCGTTAAGGTGCTTTATTATTTATTATGTACTTTCTTTCAACTAATAACATGTTCATATAAGGAAATAGTGTCTTTCTCGTTCTATTAAAAACTATGAAATTATATTAAGTAAATATGGTAATTGGTAATAATAAAAAGAGTATATTAGGTCAATAACATTAATATATAATTTATTGTGGTCGTTACGTACAGGTCAAATTCATTAACTTAATAAAGGTGATTTGAAAATGTTAATTTTAAATACAAATTAATAAGTAAATGCAATAAACAGCTACATAATTTGCAGTGAGTGTTGAACATCTAATAGTGGTTTTTTATATGTTTCTCTTTTATTGACATTAGATAATTATAGATACTCAATAATAAAATTGTTGTTAAGCAAGAAACAACTAGATTTTTATGAACTGTATGGAACTCGTTAGAACTCAAAGGTAACTTGATTTGAATAGGTATATACTACATAGGTACTGTATGCAGTATGTAGCTATTAAAAGCGAGTTTATAAAGGATATACTATAAAATTTTACCTATACTTACCGGATGTCTTCGATACTGTCGCGTCACAATAAAACCACGTTATAAATATACAAACATCTTATACTTGCGACACGTTTGGCTCAGTTTGTAGTGACCCTACTTGCTGTGCCAGCGGTCGCGGGTTGAGTCCCGCTGGGGGCATTCATTTGTGTGATGAGCACGAATATTTGTACTCCAGTCAATGGGTGTTTATAATGTATATTTATAATATGGAAGTATTCAAAGTTATATATGTGTACACTACAATTTTCTGTTATCCATAACACAGGCCTCGTAGCTTATCATGGAACTAGATGGTGTTGTGTGTTAATGTCCCAATATAGTACATATAAAAAAGAAAGATTACTGTATTTCTATTACACAATTGTAATATTGACATAAAATAACCTAGATAAAAAAATAACGGAAACAAGCTTGTAGTAAGACTGGATAGTCAACCTGTCTTACGCTACCCCATTCAGAAATGTATCTACAAAATACTTATTAAAATCATTTCGCAACTTCATGTAAGTACACTAAGCTCAGAATACAGAACAAACAAGTTTAAGCGAAGCGAGGGTGAGTTGCTGGTCTATACATATAATAAAATTCTGAGTTGAATCTGTACATTAAATTTTTTTGGAAAATCTTATTGAAATAATCATTACTATGTCTGTCTGTCGCATGGGAACGCATTGCAAGAAAACCACTGGACAAATTTTGATGAAATTTGGTATGATAGCTGGTTATCCGGCCTCACAACAACAGCACCGGGGTCAACATATACGATACTTTTTACTGCGAGAAAATATCTCATCTCTGACCGCGATTAAATCCATAATAATATTTCTTAAAGCATTCATTATTTTAAATGTCGTAATAAAGGGCATAATTATCTTCAGTTAATTCTTCTGATAAATGAAATACTATTTTGTGATAAGGATTAACACTATTACAAAATCAAACAATATTTGTTTGAAAAGTAGAAGATAAAAATATGTAGGTCATCTTAAAAATTATGAAGCGTAATATAGAATACATAGATAATATAGGCTACAACCATGAACGAATTAACCACTGGACTAGACATATAAGCGGACGTACCTTTATCGGTCTTCTCAGTAACCAGGAGATTTTAGGCTTGGTCGTTTGTTTTTTGCGTCAGTCTCAAGCACTTATTTGTCAACAAAACATCTCCCAAAAATGACTAAATGTTCTGTTAAATGATGTAAAAACTATAACGGCGGAAGCAGCAGTATTTCTTTTCACTTGTAAATACATTATTTTATTACATTTATTGTTATTTATCACACAATTTAATTAAATGTAAAATAAAATGTCATATTATCGAACTATGTTAAATATAGTCGATATTTCTATGTATTGTTGACATCTGACAACCATCATAAAATCCCTGGATTATACCATTCATAATAAATGACTAAACTGTCGAGTGAGTCCATTTGACATCGACTAGTGCTTGACAATGTTGAAAAATATATCGATATTTGACGAAATTACTAAACGAATTGTGTTATTTGTACAGTACAATAACATAAAATACTTTTACCACAGTATCCTACAATCTGATGACAATAAATTTATAAAAATATTTTCTAAATCAAATAAAAATATAAATGCAAAAATTATAATTAGTATGTGTACTTAATTTTTTATTTTATTTTATTCCACATTTATATACTTTGGAATATTATTCCATTGTAATAATAATAAAGATCATTTTATTTCAACACATAAATTACACAAAATCAAACAATAATGTTTTAGCACTAAACTTCTGGGTTGGCGATTTGTAATAAAACACTTTACCACTTGCACTAATTATTTTACTTTCACGATCCAACACTCACTTTAATTTGCAATCTCTTTTTCTTTTTCCTAATTTCACAAATGTTTATTAAGAACTGAGCAATAGTAGGACAGTGTCACATTTTTATAACTACCCGAGACAATCAATTGCCAATTAAAATAGTTCAATAACAGAATCAACAAAATCACTTTATTTAATTAAATTAGCTTAATATTTGTTTTATCTTTACAAAATAATATTTATTATATATTAATGGAATATATACCCGATATTCATTTGTTCATTAGCATTATTATAGGCCAACAGAATGTTGCCATCAATGCTATCGTATTTATATAAATCAAATTAAAAAATAATTATTATTTGACATATAATTATTGCCTCTTTAATTCATTTATTTTAATTTATTAAAATTAAAAGAAGAAGAATAAATCAAAAGATGTAAAATATGATGACTATGCTAACCAATGTCTAAAATGTCATTCATTGGTTCATCGATATATGTATTTTATCGATTACGTTCAAGCACTAGAAATATTGTATTGTGTATCAGTGTTTATAATAATGTAATAAAATCTTTGTGTGCGTTATGCATCACTTGGTTGAACTAGTTTTCATACATTTGTATTTTATGTCAGGTCCAGTCTCTAATACGTTCATGGCTACAACCATATGTAATATCTATTTTATAAATTGTGAATAAGTAACATTTCTTTAATTTTAGTCGGCTTAATATCTATACTTACGAGTATAACAAAATAGTAGAGGTCAAATGTCTGTACATAGAAAAAAATCTAAAAATCGAGTCAGGGGGATGTAAGAAGAGAAATAGAATAAATCTAGATTTTTTCAATTTTATTTGTTTCACTGTCTCTTTGCACGGGCTAATCCCCCGTCAACATTTTAGATACTTTTCGTCCGGAAAATTAAAGAGTTCCCGTGGGATAGTTAAAAAACTATAGTTACTTATAAAGCTTAGTACACAAAAACTACTGATTGGATTTTAATGAAATTTTATAATAATATAGTTCATACATCAGAATACCGAATAGGCTATTTATTCATGCAGAATATACGTGGGATAGATGTTTTTGTTTGTCTAGAAGCGAACCCGAGCGAAGCGAGGTTGAGCCGCTAGTGTATAATAATAATCATAGAGAGTAACAGCATACAGTCTGAGTCACTCTTGGTCAGCCACTTCGATGGTGTCGGATGGTCTTCCTGATTACACTTATGTATGCACTAACAAAATCGTCTGACAGTCTCAACTCTCAATTTAAAGGTTTTAAATTGGTCAGGGGGACATAAGAACCCATATAATTTATATTTTATGATATAATAAGAAATTGAGATGTTTGTTACATGAAACCCTTAAACACAAATACCAAAGTCTGCTTGCTACCTCTCTAAACTCTACGATTGAGTTATCTCTATGTACATTTGTTTGTAATTTGCGTTGCGCTTAATTAATATCATCTATGTAATTGGCTAGTTTCAAAGTCGTCACCAAAATGGGTGAAGACTAGATTACATAGTACATGTCATGTATCTATAGAAAAATTGTTGTCTGTTTTATATAAGCATTTTAATTTTTTCTGACTTTTTGTGATTATATAACAAAATTGTTGTTACAGAAAGCATTTTTGGAATTTGGCGAGTGCTTAAAGACATTGGTAGATCCTTCCAAGTTACAAGAAGAAGTTGAAAATGCAAAGCCTAACGGTCAAGTGGATGAAGTCTTCAAGAAGTGAGCTGTATTTTCTTAACTTTGATAAATATAGCTGAATAATTCGGTTTAAAGAACTTTATTTCTCTTTTACATGAGAAACATATATGAAGATATAAGAAATAATGACAGTTGATCAGTAGAACTGAGAACATTAGTTACAAAGAATATATTTATATAACCTAGACTTAAAGCAGTTGAAAGTTTTAGAGTTTTTTATTTCTTTGGGTAAACAATTATAGAGTTTTGATCCCTCAAAAGTTATAGTTTTTTGTCCAGACTTGGTTCTAGTTATGAGTAGCCCGTAGCACTAAGTGGCTAGCACGTCGAGTAGTATAACTACGTTTTAAACCTTTTTTTACAAAAGATATCTCTGCAGTATGAAATGTGTTATCTATTATTTTACGCATGAGTATGAGTATGTTGAATATTACAGAAACAAAAAATACTCTTGCTTACGACTAATATAATAACCATTGTTCTGACAGATTGATTCATAGAAAAAAATATTAAAAGTACTGCGATTGTTGTTTACAAGTACTTTTAGATTAAACATAGACATAAATAATTTTCAGGTATTGTGAAAAAACGCCATCATTCAAGAGCTGCTTTCGAAACTTAACAGAATCTGTAAAATCTTGCTTCTCAGGAGAAGAGCAAAATAATCTTAAAATTGTATATAATATAACTGAGCAAATGGCTGAATTCGTATGCTTTAAAGAGGGCGACAGAATCGCACGTGAGTCTCTGTTTTACTTATTCCTTTCTACCCGAGTACAGCAAAGCAAAAAGAGGGTTATGATCTTGACTGGTTTGTATCTATGTATGTACGTTCATCTGTTCCCTCCTAACTACTTATCATAATTTAACAAATGAGAAACCCTAAAAAACAATACATCCTAACAAAAGTAAGCGATCATAAGCTTTAGGACAAAGTGGCATACGACCCCGGCTATCCTCTGAACATCACTATGAATATGTATTAAATACATTAAAATATATTACGTGTAAGTCATGACAACCTATGTCTTACTCCAGGCCATAAAATAATATCTGTATCTTAAATTTCATCTAAATCTGTCAGGTCGTTTTAATAAGCAGGAGTAACGAACATACACACATACAAACTATGTATGTACTTATAAAAAAGATAAGGAAAGTCCCGCTGAGTCTCTTTCTGGAGTTCTTCTCAGGTCTGAGGCTTCTTCTTTCCGAACTCATCGTAGACTCATGTCATTCAGTAAAAGATTGTAAGAATTTAATAATGAATAAATTATTTTTAATTTAAATTTATGCATTTATAATAATAGTTCGATGTAGGTATCATAAAATAAACGATTTTTTTTCCTGCTAAGCCCAAATCTTGACATTGTCATTTTAAAAAGTTCGTAGAGGGGGTCGCGCAGATGGATCTAACCAGCATAACCATCTGTTTTGTGGGACAACCGATTTTCTTGTTTTTTTGTTGAATTATTCCAAGATTAAATATAGTAAAACAACCTCTTGATAATAACATAAAGATACCATACCGTATGTTCCTTACTGACCCACTATTTCATTTAACGTCTATCATAAATTTACATTTTATCGAAAATTTACGTTAAAAAAAAAGTACAGTCGAATTGAGAACCTCCTCTTTTTTGAAGTCGGTTGAAAATAGAGAAAAGATGGGCGTCTACTCAAAACGTAGTTGCTCGTGAAGTTACAGCTTGATATTAAGATACAGGGCTATATTACATTTCTAATACGATACCTACCCTAATAAAAATGCTTACGAAATAAATTGTCACCACATGGTATT
The DNA here is from genome assembly GCA_947093115.1 of Brenthis daphne. Taxonomy (NCBI): domain Eukaryota; kingdom Metazoa; phylum Arthropoda; class Insecta; order Lepidoptera; family Nymphalidae; genus Brenthis; species Brenthis daphne. Next base: position 25,525,660 of record OX352477.1, on the reverse strand, counting down.
TTATATCCTCGCATTTTGTGGAAATAGACCGGAATAACACGAGAAATGGAGCACAATGGACTTACTTGTAGCATATTATATAAATTCTGCCTTTATTTTGTCTTTATGTGTCCCATTCATGCGACGGTCAGACAAGGTCGGCTAAATATATGTACATAATAATGTATCTTTATTATGAATCAATACCCAGTATACTGATAACTGTTCTCGTAATTCATATAATTTTTTTTAATATATTCTATGTAGCCCAATTACACATAACTAAATGTTTAAATAATTAAAGGCAGTGGTAGCCCCGTGGTAACGCGCTCACTTGAGAAGCCAAGTGAAGTGGATTCAAATCCCGGGACTCGCACCTCGGATATTTTCATGTGCGAATTATTTCTTACACGATTACCACTTGTCTTACGGTGAAGGAAAACATCGTGAGGAAATCTGCACGTCTGAGAAAACCTAGCAAGTTTTCGGAAGACTTGTGAATTCCGCCAACCCGCACTTGGCCAGCGTGGTGGACTATGGCCTGATCTCCTTCGTATTGAAGGGAGGCCGTGCCCAGCAGTCGGACGTTAAAAAGGGCTGAATGCATACAAATGTTTAAATACATTTTTAAACCGAAATGATAACACTTCTAAAACCTCATGTGAATGAAGCTGAGCTTCAATAACAAACGCATTATTAGTAACTAGTTGCCGCCCCCACTTGTTTAATAATAATTCTCAGATGACGGCTAAGGTGTTGTGAAATATATTTTTTAATAACTGAGGCTCACGAAACGTTGAGGTTCTTTATACTGTAATTCCATATACACGGTAATTTATTGTACGCCTCTTACTTTAAGTTACGTAAAGCCGCGCCGCTTACATAAGTTTAGACATTTTGATAGTTCAAATAATATTGTATATATTAGAAAAAAAGAGGTAAACTACAGAATGAAAGTCTAGGAGCTATTAACCTTGTACGCCTACACACCTTTATTTAGACAATTAATTGTCTGTTGGTCCAAAAATCTCATATTATATCTAATCTCGTGTTACGTATACGTTATAAACTTATTACATTTGATACCAATACTAAATCCATATTTGACTGGATTATTAAAAAAGTCCTAAAATTAAAAATAGATAAATCTATTTTAAAATGACAATTTTGTTTATAGCCTGACCTGTGTGTTGTAAGGTTGGAAGTCAATAGAAGTTCTCATTTGAGTCTTCGTCAATTTAGAAAGGCCTTAATGATTGGCTCTTTACTTTTTTTACTATAATAATGATTTAAATGGTCATTAAAACGAGTCACACACAAACGTTCTTGTGTACTCGTAGAAGATTACGCAGTTATTAGTAAGTAATGTGAGTCAAAGGTCTTGATGTCACGTTGATTGTAATAGACAACGAATATAAAAACTAGCAAGTATTTTCGCTAATTGCCTTAATTGTATAAAATAAACACTAATCATGCTTTATCTTTATACATAATTAGACTTTTATGTTTATTAAAATTATAAACATAATTCTTAGTAAAGTTTTCATTTTTCAAGCAGAGAAAAAATCATTGGCTAATAAAAAATCGGGTTATTTATCCAAGTTTTATTTTTTTATTTTAGTGTACACGTGACGACATAATATTGATTTTATAATTTGAATTTTCCTTAATGAGCATACTGGAAGTTTTAAGTAAAGTATGGAAATTTCCCAAAATGATCCATGATAATATCTTCATTAGTATTTTTATGTCAGTCTGTATAATAAGTAGTGTTTAAACTGTGTATATATGTATATAATCTTACACTTGCACTATATTGCCCGGTCTGTCTCACATGCTTAATATATCCTGGAAAACATCTCTTAGAAACAACCTTTGCATTTACATTTAATTTAAATTTTTAATGTAGTAAAAAATATATACTTATTATAAATATAATTTTGAATGCTATTTAATGTGAAGTACAAAATATATAGTAAGAACGTACGTATTATATATGAACTTTGAGATATGTAAAATGAAACAATAACAAACAACCTGTTTATAGCGATTTTAACCTTGTATGTGATAAAAATTTTCGCAACGAACTTTAGACGCACGTGAGTGTTCGCGTATTAAATTTACTGTTACTATGGTAGGTAATGGTTTCTATCCTTTCTTATGGTCCTATTGTATATGTGTATATATGGTAGGTAATGGTACCTTATAAAAAAATCGGTCAAGTGCGAGTCGAATTCGTACACGAAGGGTTCAGGTTCAGGGTACCATCGTACATGCACTTTTTACTAATGTCTTTTATTATGTATGCATTAAATCCGATGATTATTGCGGTTCATGAGATATAGCCCTCTGACAGACAGATGGACGGGCAGCGAAAGCATAGTCACAGGGTTCCATTGGCACCCTTCGGGCACGGAATCCTAAAAATAAGTTAAAAATAATTTTAATAGCCCTGATTTACGTGTTACGAGTAACTTGAATTGAGGTAAAATTAAGGTGATAAAATTTTAATATGTATTTATTTTATTATCAGTGTTCATAGCGGAGAATGGACCCGAATGCTTCAACGAGAAGAAAACGGAAATAGAGTCTTGTTTGAACAGTACCCTAGGGTCGGAGATGCAATTCGACCCTGAGAAGTTACCCTTGTTTAACATTCCTGAAATAAAGTTTGGGGTGAGTAAATTATTTAATTAATAAGAGGGTATTTATATAAATATACCTGTTACGTAATATGCATGGGCTTAAATACTTTTCGGACAATGATCGTTTTCGGTGTTTGAGTCTAACGGGTAATAAAATAGGTCGCATATTATCTGTCTATAAATATAGGTAATAAAATTGTAACTGACCCGAATCTGTACATTATTTTTTTTTGGAAAATCTTATTGAATTAGACATTACTATCGATACAGAGGCCGAATCTATGGTTTTTAGAATTGTTGTCTGTCTGTCTGTGACCGTATGACGACAAAACCACTGGGCAGATTTTGATGAAATTTGGTATGGTGATAGCTGGACATCCTGGTCATCATATAGGATAATTTTTACAGAGGGAAAATATCTCATCGTTAATAAATCTATACTAAACGTTAAAACGTAAGTAGGGACGAATCCCAGCGGAGCGAGGGTGAGTTGTTAGTACAATATACAATTATATTTAGAAAAAGAATTCACGATATGTAAACGGCATTGTCAAACTTCCGCAAGACTTCTGTGACTATCTTTATAAGGTCATGCTTCTTCCTGCAAAAAATACTGTGAAAAGTGCCTGACCATGATTTTTAACAGCTCATAGAATGCGGTTTATATCTGTACGACTGTGTTCTGTTCTGTTAAGAATTCAATCCTTACAGTGTTTATCACGACTTTAAAATGTAATGTAAAATGTTAAAACGGTAACCCGTAACCGTTTTTCTGGTGTATACGGGATATTTACCAAGCTCAATGTTAAAAAGAATCATTTCTAACTCCTGCGGAATAAATAGACTTATAAGCAAAACCGAAGTTATTCAAGATAAATGCTACTTCCATATATTTAATGAGTCGAGGTCTTTTTTTGCACAATTTTGACGTGCTTGTTTTTTTCCATAGATATAAGAATTAGTAGGTATCCAGTAAGACCGGTTTCCTATTTAAATAAGTAATATACGAGCAATATTTACATAAGTTTAGCACACATGAATTATAAATCACTTATATAATATTTTGTGTATCTTCTACAAATATGTATTAGATTGACACAATAGTATTTAAAAATGTAGTAGAAATAAAACATAAAAATTATTATTAATATATTCTACTTACCTTTCGTATATTTTTTTCTGCTATTATGAAAAATTTGTACTATTAAAATACTCGCCTTTTTACTAAATTTTCAAATTGAACTTAAATTATTATAAAGAACTATACTATATTATTTCTTTTTTTTACGTGTGTCACACATAAATAGACACAAAAAAATTTCATTTGTATCCTACTAGTTCATTTCTTTAATAAATAATTAATGTATGTACGTATTCAGTAAATAATTAATATAAGATTAAATCTATATATCTATTTGCTGCTGTAACGGATTTTCTTACCAGTACCAAGTAGATATCGCTTCTAATTTCGCTAGAACGCATCTTGGTAAGCAAGCTCCCGTGGCTCGCATACGTGCGAAATATAATGAAGTATCTCGAGAATTACCTGGCATCGAAATATTCCACAACTTTTATGTTGTCTTCAAAAAAAAAACTCGCCGATCTTCATTTACATTGATCATTTACATTTCTTCTTACGTTGGTATGTACGCTCGTTATTGATATACGTATAAGTAACCGTGTTACTTTTCATATAATTTAGTGTGTAATGTTTAATATGTTTATACTTTATTGTAAATGTGCTTATGAAATAAATAAATTATATTATAGGATAAAGAATGCAACAAATTAGCTGATCTTCAAATCTGTGTAGTATCAGCTCTGGAGACATGCTCAGCCCCCACTTCTGCGAATATCGTCGAATCACTTTTCAAATTCGCAAGAAAATCCACACCGTGCAAGGAATTGCCAGTAAGTTTCCTATTTGTATGAGTTTATAATTACCTATTCGTTGGCTAACAATATTTTTATGTGATTTTGCTAAATGTTTATGTGGAAATTTTAGTAATTGGTCCCAAAAACGTGTTAAATTTCTACTTAAGAAATATTTAATGTTAGATTTTTTTATGTGTGTCATAAATATTAATAAAGCCTTGAATTATATTGAAAGTCCAATTAACATTTTTGTGGGATTATACATTATATATTTTTCTAATGATCATAAATATAACATTTTTATTAGGATAAAGAGGAAGGCAATGCGAGAAGTCAAACTGTAAGTTAAGGAGTTTCGAGTGCTTTGTAATTGTTAGATACTGATATTCTTTTTTAGATATATTGTATTGAATAGATTTTGTTTCACGGTTTTATTTAGCTTTTTGGTTCCCGGCGTTTCGAATGCTTTGAAAATAGTTTTAATTTAAAATGCCAAGTATTCGCGTATATCTTAGACAGCATTAGGTAGAATGAATAATTTTAAATTTTTTCTTAGAAATCTTTATAATAATTACTGCACGTCATTATATTATGCCTCATCTGTACTCGTATGTAATCGCTTTCTTAAATTTTTTTGTGAAAATAATAAAGAGCTTCTGGCGTTCTGGCTTCTGGCAGCCTCCGTTTTGTTCTTCGTTTTTTCTTTAGTCTAAGTACTAATCCTAATTGAGCAGGTTAATTACAACTAAAAGACTTTCAAGCATCGATCACTGCATTTTTCACGCACTGTCTATTTTATAATTTAAGTCTGTGCCATTTAAGGTTTTTTTTGGCTTTTTTTTTAATTTATCATAAAAAGAAACAAAGTACAAAGTATGAGTCTGTAATATATACACAAAAATAAATAGTACAATATTTATAACATAGAAAATTTTATATTTTCAGGACGACACGGCGAAGAAGGCGCCCAACTCGGCCAACAGTTTAACAAAATCGCTAGCAATGGGCGTGTTCGCCCTCGCTTTACTCGTCTAACTCCGCGTACGCTATGATGCCCTGGTACTTTAGTTTCATTTACATTACCAAAGGTCATTGAACAATTTTGCTAGAAACTTCTATTAATGTTTGTTCAAATATTGGTCCTTAATTATGTTAGTTGCGCGGACTATAAAAAAAATTGGTTTTCTGTAAAGTCGGTTTACGGACGATAATTTTACTTGATATGTTTGTTCCATGTTAAGCCAACATTGGCAATTAATTAGTGTTTCTAAGAAATAAATCTTTCTTTATAACAAGTTTGAACGCCAACGTTTAGACACTGGAAGTATATAAAAATTTCGGTGATTTGATACTATTATGATTTTTCAATATGCCAATGATATCAATGCTTTTTTTTTATAATACTTTTTTACTTTATTTTTCTATTTGTTTTAATATATTGTGTTTAAGTAATTGATTGTTATTTTTTTAATCATCAGTTCATATAATAAATATAATTGAAGTTTAGCAAAATTCTTCAATATCTTCTAAAGTTTGCTATTTATCGTGAACAAAGTAGATAAGTATATTTCTATTTTTGTAGCTTTTTCGTTTCACTTGAAACCAAATGATATAATTAGATTATTTAGCGTACAATTATATTTGTCTTAGAATGCTTTAAGCGTAAACGTGAGCAGTTTCATGGATGTTTGACTTGGCGACCATTCCATAAGATTAAGTAAACTAAATACATATTTTTTTTATATTTTACTAATTTGAATTGATTTATAATTTTAATGGGAGGTTTTTCATTAATTGCAACTTAGATGGCGCCACTGGGATATGACAACATAAAAAAAATACGTTTTGAATTTCGAACCTTCGTTTGAACGTTCTTAAAGTAAATTAATAAAAATAGTCCCAAGTTTGACAATTCTGGATTATATTTTTACAAAGGAAATAGAGCTCAATTGACATCCTTATAATCATTCATTAACAAACGAAATTAATTTATATTCACGTGATGGCACCGCTGGCGAAAATTTGCTGGAACCTCCTATTAAAAGTCAAAGACTTCCATTGTTCTGATTTAATTTGTTTTTATTTAATATTAAAATAAGCGAAGCAGCATATTAACCTTATAATATTATGTCACAGCATTATAGGTTTCGATTCGATGAATATTCATCATGAATCATGTAGACATTTGGATAAAGCCCGAAGGCTTTCCCTATAACAGAGGAAAACGAAGTATAGATTTTTTTCTCCATTTTTTAAGATTTTTTTTAAAAATGATAATGATATAGTGCCAAAAAGCTCATATAAAATATGACTTGATATTTTACAATTCTCTCTCACTCTCTCTCTCTTACAACCTTATTGCCGAGTCAAACGTTCATAGCATAGTACATATCTATAACAATATCGAGATAAATCACTAAATATTCATATTCTAATGCCAAAATCGCCAAATTTTCGCTTCCATCCGAATTAGATATTTTTAATACAAGCTATTCAATATACGTAGGTGTGTGAGACTTAAAAACTATTTTTTATTATATTTTGTACAGATTTACTGATTTTGTTTTGTCTGTTCGTATATTACTTCACAAAATAATGAATATCGGGTGGTGACGGTGTTTATTGAAACTGTTTTCTCTCTTACCTCCAAAAAAATAACTATGAGCGTCCAATATAAGTATTAAAAAAAATTAATACAATTTTCTCAAAGAAAAAAAGTGAAAATTGAGTTTTTTTTTCGTATTTTTTTTTATTTTACAAATGTATATTTAAATTTTACCAAATTGCTTATTTTCCCTTGACTTTAAGAGTATTAGATCAATCTGTTTTATTTATTATTACTTCAAATACTTTAGTAATATAAAAAAAATACCACATTTTTTTTGTGAAGTGATATATGAATATATGTTTAATTTATAGGCTTTGTAAAATAAGGCCGGTTCCTATAATGTTTTAACCTAACCTGTATGGGTTGTGAAATGTTTCAGGCAGAATAGTCTGTCTCGGTTAGGTTTAAAATGTACGTGAAATGTGACCTTTTTGTAATTTTATGTAATTTTTTAGTGGTTTTAGTGTAATTTTTGGATTATTATAAGTCGATATTAAACTTTATAAGTAGTTTATTTTTTGACGATATTTATTACTATTAACAAGACTGTGAGTGCTATTAAAATAAGTGAAAATACAACCTTTATTTTCTTAATTATTTCATTTAGATTTATTTTTAAATATAATTTAATTATACAAAACCAAAATGATTTTAAATGTAATAATTCGGCGGACTAGCGCTCACAGTGTTACTAAAAAATAGTCTGGTAAACATTTATTTTAATATATTACTTATTTACGGCATATCAAGACAAGCAGTGTAAAATCGTCACTTGTAAAAAAATAACGTGGTCTATAAGACCGTTACGAACGTTACCGTGACCGTCACAAGTTTTGTCAAGAGTATATATTATATATTATAAAGACATGTGAAAATATCTTTATTTTTTATAATAAGGGTTCATAAATGGACACTTTTTTACTTTTTTCGTGTCTTGAATAAAATATTGCCATACTATTTTATTATAATATATATGTATAGACAACACCGGCCTACTAGATATCGCTTAAATTCATATAATTTTGTAATTATGTATCAAATATGTATTTCATTAATTTTTACATTCCTTTAATTTGACATGTTTTATATATTTATAATATTTTGTTATAGAATTTATTTTAAAGTATGATGTGATATTTTGCTATTTTTCTATGATATGTAGCAAATAGTGAGGGTGTAGTGATTTAGCAGTGTTGCGATAATCATTGTAATGTAATATGTTGCTTTATAAAATGGTGGTATAATGTTACATAGACTTTTATTTTTACATGTTACATATTTCCAACTTTACCCCTAACGTTATATATATTTTTTCGTAATGGATCATCGAAGTTAATATACTACATAGGTACATAGAGTAAAAGTCATATTAATAAAAACTATTTGTACAATGGTACAAAACCCTTCGTGTGCCAATTCGACTCGCACTTGACCGATTTTTAATACTTTTGACCACGAAACGTTTAAAAAATATACTTATCTAGCTCGCTGGTTTAGTCTAGTCGGGTAGAGAATTGGTGACCCGAATTTCGTATGGCCTGAAAGTTGGAAATTAACCAAAAATACTAAAATTGTTTGTAATGAAATATGTAAATTATAGCAAAACGCAAGAATAAAAAATGGACGATTATGACCATTTGGTATCGAGATAAATAATTGAGAAAATACATACAACGCCATCATATCATGTTGAAGTATAAAAATGACTTTCTAATGTCGTTATTATTGTGTTTTTTTTTAGTTAAATATAATCTAAGTTTACTTATATTATATTCTTTTCTATCACAGAGGAAGAAAACTGCCGTCTATAATACAGACTCGGCCTAGTTAGTACATTTCGCAGTATACAAACCGAAGTAAACAACTTATAATTTGTAAATGGCTTATTTTAAGCTTATTATCTATGAATACGCAGTTCCAACTTATTAAGGGTTGATTTGATAATCATTATTTTTTATCTCATTATTTTTTAATTTAAAAGAATAATTATATATAGGTTTAAACTATATGTCTATTCTATTATTTATTAAGAATCTTATTTTTTTTTTAATTAAAACTTTACGCACGCTTGACTTGGGGATTAAGCTGGTAAATGCGTGACGAGAGCGTTACGAAAAGTGTAATCGGGCGAGGCGAACGTTTGTTGCCATGGTAATCGTTGTTATTGTCCGACAAATGATATATAATATTATATTCTTTCCTTAAATGACGTTCTATAAGTATGTGATTGGAATATGCCTAATATGCTTTATTTAATTATTTTTATTAAAATTTATCATTCCTTTTACGGACACACACACACACGTTTTTTTTAATATCTCACCTATCCTTATTATTTAAAACAAATTGAATTTAATAAAGGGTACCGATTACCTACAGAAGTTTTACTACTTGCGCGTGTACACATTCATACACGCATTCTTTGATTTTATTTTCTTGGTATATTTAAAACTAAATTGGGTGTAATTAAAAGGCTTTTATTTCATTTTTCACGTTATATATAATATTTTGATTTCAATGTCAATTAATGTGTTACACTAATAATAATATAAATTATTAATTATATAAAAATGGGATTTATTTCTTTATTGTAAATTAATTATTTATAGTATTAATAGTGTGTAGTGTAACAAATGATAATTCTTCACAGTCTTCAATTATGCGCCATGAAATTGCGCAAATTAATTCTGAAACAAAAGCGAAAAATAATTATTTTTTTATAATAATAAGAAATTATTTTTAATGAAAATACATCCATATTACTATTATAAATGTGAAAGTGTGTTTGTTTGTTTGTCCTTCTTTCACGTCGAAACGGAGTGACGGATTAGCGTGATTTTTTGTGTGGAGTTAGTTGGAGGGCTGGAGAGTGACATAGACTATTATTTACCGCGGGAGACTATTTAATTCCCACGGGAAAACACGTTATAATACAATTCAAAAAAAATATTTATCATAATTACTTGAAAATCGGTAATTAATGCTTTTAAAAAAAATTAAATAAACACGTGTTTTAGCATTTTTCGTATATCATCCTATAATTAGGAATAAAAGTTTGTATGAAACTCACTTTTTAGAGTTTTTTTACAGTTATAACGCGAGCCAAGCCGCGGGTTCTGCTAGTATATTATATTTATATAATTATATAGATATTTTTTTTGCTGTAGATAATATAAATTTTCAAAAAGTTGCATAAACCTAAATAACTCAATCTCGCCCCGTGATTTGTATTGTAAACTACTTAAACTTTATTTTTGGTGATACCTTAATGATTAAAATGTTTTTTTTAAAGAAGCTTATTACAATAAAATTCAGACTAGATTTTTTTTCAAGGGAGTGCATTTAAACAAAGTAGTGGACATTCTTCTATTGAGAAATTAGACCGCGCCAGATTTTCGTATTAGCAAAAAACAAATATAAGAAATATATAATTAAATATGTAGTTGTTTTTTTTTACAGATACCATAATAAGGAGCTCTATATTTTTCTTTTTTTACAATTGTAAGAGTAAGTAAGTTACGAGTGTAGGTAAGGTTATATTGCATACTCAATATCTACTTGTTAGTAAATACCTCATTCTAAACTAAAATATTTTAAACGTAATTGAGAATAATTTACAGTTTTACCTTATTGCAAGGGGAAGTTTTGCGTACAAATCTAAAGAGAGATTCCGCCATGTTGCCGGGGGTGGGGGTAGAGCACTCCTCCAGCGCCTTCACTGTGCAAGCTGTAAACTCATCGTACTTAGCACATTGCTCCTGTTAAAGAAAATAAACATTATCAGTTTTTTTTGTTGAGTATGTATCGAAAAGGTGACAATGCCATTTTGTTTTATATCTTTTCTGTATTTGTGTGTTTTTAATAATTAAAAAGATTCATAGCTATTAAGGAATTGTTTGGGAAATCACGAGTATTCTGCTCTTAAAATTATAAAGTTATGTATGTAACTATGATTAATAATATTGGTACCCATGATCTCCGGATTAAGTGGCGACATTAATTTAAAGCACTGTCACACCTGAAAATGTTAAACTAAATTATTTTGTTTTCAAACTTACAGTTAGTGTCAATTTCTTAGCGTCATCGACGCTCTTGATGTTTTGCACTAATTTTGTGCCGCATTCGCGGATAGGTCCGACCTTTTCTTTCAAGCATTCGGGTCCGCTTTCCGCAATGAACACTGCATAGGATAAACCGTATTAAGTAAAATGTATGAAATAGAAGGTATGTATTCTTTAAGAGAGTATCTTGCTAATAATAATAATACCTACAGAAATTTGAATATCTTCAAGAAGATGAAAAGTAAATGATTATTGTAAAGTTCAAAATGACAATACTTAAATCGCATTACAATTTCACCTAATTTGAATGACTTAGATAATAGGAAGTACTGACATCTATGTGTCTCGGAGTGTAATTTTTGTGGCATAACAAAAAAGTACTCACGAGCTATTCTGTCACCGTCCTTATGACATACGAAGTCGATGAACTGGTCTGTGGTGTTATCAGCGGCGCCAATGTGTTCTCGTATGACGGGGTCCAAACAAGGTGATATGCCCGCTGTGAAGGTGTGCAAGCAGGTCTTTAGTTGAGGAGACTTAGCACAGTACCTGTAATAATTACAGAATTATTAGGTTCTTGTAATCAATTTCCAGGATTACTTTTTAAACTGTAAATGAGGCTTGCATTAGATTTATGGGTAGCTATAAGTTAGGAAAGCAAAGAATTTAGAATAACATAGTAGGCACACACTGCACACATACCCTCACTCAATATTTAAATTATTAAAGTAATTATATTTTTACATAAATCCATTTAACATATTCAAACGAGCAATTCTTGTATATTTATTTATACCGGCTACCTCGAAAACGGTTCTAACAATTTCGCTGAAATTTGGTACGTGGGGTTTCTCGGGAGCGAAAAATCGATGTAGATTAGTCTTATTTCTCGGAAAACGCGTATTTTCGAGTTTTCACAGTTTTCAGACAATCACCGGTCCGGGTTCGAATCTCAGTGGGATACAAAGGTTTTACTTTTGTTTTTTTTTTATATTTATTCAAGTTTTTTTTTGTTTTTTAAACCAAATTAAAAAGAAAATTATAGTTTTGGCCAAAAACTCCGAGCGAAGCTCCGTCGCCCAGGTACTTATTATTATAACAGAGTAAAACTTACTTTTTGAATACCTCATCAAGTGCACCTCTAGGTTTGGCCTCTTCGATCTCATTTTTAATAGTATCAACATCAAACATACTTTTTACGCAGTCCACAAAGGTTCTGACTGTTTCCTAAAAATCAACGTATCATTTGAAATATTTTTTAAAGTTCTAGAACTATACCAAGTGAAATAATAAAATATGTAATTTAATTGACATACGATATTTACAAATAGGTCAATTATTTATTTTTTATTTTTAGGGTGGGTTGGGGTCGCGTGGGCATTAAATTTGAGTTATATATTTATCAAAATAATAATAAATATTCGTGAATCCATGTAGGTATGTATAGATAATTGTTATTGTTATTGAAATAACTTTGATTAAATTTCATAAAGAAATTTGTATAAATGAGATGTACCTCTACAGCCTCCACCTTGTCTTCAGCACCGTTCTTTGTGCACGCTTCCTTAATAAATTTCTTATACTGTTCACGTTGCTCATCGGTGATCTTGTATTCGGCGAGGACACCTAAAGATTATCATTATTAGAATTATTTATAATAAAAATGTTTTTATGAGGTTAGAAAATATGCATTATTTATTCAAAATTTTTAAGTTCCTTATCGCGCGTTACACGCTCTGAGCGGATGGGAGCGAGATCGAAAAAGTGTAATAAGACTTTTTTCCGACACTTCTTGCTATAGTTACAGGCGTGTATGAACTATGTATATGCATCGCCGCACACAGCTCTCCCGCGCGCCGAAAGGCTCTACGGCTCTCTTTGGATTTTTTAACTTTTATTTATCTTTTTATAGTAAATAATTAATGTTTCTTTCTAAAATTAAAAAAAACTTGGTTATTCCAGATCATTCAGTGTTTAATTTATCATCATTTATTTTATACATCCATACTAATATTATAAATGTGGAAGTGTGTTTCTTGGTTTATTCGTTTGTTTGTCCTTCTTTCACGTCAAAACGGAGTGACAGATTGGCCTGATTTTTTGTGTGGAGATAGTCCAACTACATCCACACAAAAAAGGGCTGGAGAGTGACATAGGCTACTTTTCATTCTCATGCTTTTGTTTCATTGCTCATTCCTAAGGGGGAAAACGTTATAATACGACCCAAAAAAATGTTTACGATCAGAATTACTTGTAACTTTTATAATATAAATTATAATGACTGTATAGCAAACCTCTACCAAAAAGCGAAAGGATCTTCGTTCCTACCGGGGGTATCCGGTCGGAAGAGAGGGTTCCATAGACCCCTCACGTTTAATTTTTTTTTACAAAACTTAACCGATTGTAATATAAAATATTATAACATAAAAGCCCGTTACAACTAACATAAAAACATTTTTTCCTTTGTAACAAGGTTACAAAGAAAAAAAAAATTGTTGTTTACGAAAAAGTTTGTTGATTACGTTGTACCGATGGTTTAAAGGTTGATGTTTTTTGACATAGGTGTTACTTTTCTAGTTAAAAGTACGTACATGTTAGTGTCTCCGACGTCACAAAGTCGACAAGTGATTGATAAATAAATATATTTAAGCCTTGATTTCAAAGTAAAACGGAAAAAAGGAAAAAAATTGATTGTATTTTAAAAATGTGTTCTTCTACGATATATATACCTATGCACGTATTTTGAAACAACTTTATTTTATGTACGTAGTTAGGTTTGATAATTTTCAAATCAAAATAATTAAGGATACTAGATAGTTATAGATACGATTATTTATTATCAACTTAATTTCTAGTGTCATTACATTATGTAGATCTTTAAAAAAACACTCTCAAAAATATCCTTTTTACGGTTCCGTGCACGACGGGTGCCAACGGAACCTTATTACTACGTCTCCGCTCTCCGTCCGTCCGTCTGTATGTCAAGAGTGCTGTATCCCAGGAAACTTAATAGGTAGAGAGTTAAAATTTACACAGAGTAAGTAGATATTTCTATTGCCGCTATAACAAAAATTATAAAAAAAAATAAAAATACAAGAAACATTTTTTTAACGTTTGTAATCGATCATCAAAGTTAATATACTACGTACAAACATAAAGTAAACACCACGTGTACGATGGTACAGAACACTTCGTGTACGAATTCGACTCGCACTTGACCGATTTTTTATTATAACCCGTAAGATGTTATATTTTTCATTATAACTCAAAGCTATAGGTACCTACATAATACCTATAATGGGTCATACATCAACAAACAGATTTATCTGTAATTCTTTATAGCAACAATTATTAATGACCATAAACATTTATCTGTATAAACATGCGATAATAAGTAACTTATAACCTTCATTTTTACTATCTAATGCAAACAATCGTTACCCAGATCATGTAATTATTTCATTATAATATATTCTCTAATTAAGAATGAAGATTTTTATTGTATTACCATAACAAGATTAGCGGTTTTTAAAAATTATAATTATCTATACACTAGCGTTTTCCTGCGGCTCTGCCCGCATAGTGCATTAATCGCCAACATATCATATACTAAAACCTTCCACGAAACACGCTGCATCATATAGTATGAGTATTATTCCGATCGGTTCAGTAGTTATCGCAGTATAACCGATCAAAAAAAACGGCTCTCCATTTATTAGTATAGATATAATAAAACAGTAACTTAACGAAATCAATGTGCGCGTTTCACGCAAAAAGCACTGAACTGATTTTAACTAAATTTTGCGTAGTGATAACTTAGTACTCAGGTTAACATTTAGGATATCTTTTACTACAGAAAAATCTTTCATTCCCACGGGAAAGTACAATAACTGGTTCTATGGAGTCGTTCTTAGAAATTTACATGTTCAACGCTGGCTAAACTTTAACAGATACCTCTTCTTCTTGCACGGCTTTTTCCGTACTTAGGTAGCATTGCCCGTTGTACGTGTTAAGAGATACCTCAAAACAGTGTACTATAAAATTGTAGGTCTTAATATGGACTACTTACAGAAAAATCTGCAATAGCATAAGTCTTTCTTCTAAGGTACACTCGCAATAACTATTCATATCTATTTAAAACGTACCTAGTATAGTCACTAGTATTATATACAAACTATGTACTTTTAAATATTTAATCAAAATTATTCAACTGTAATAATTTTACCATACAATTTGATTAACATTCACTAAATCTATTTAAATGAATCCTTTGTAAAATTGATGATTTCTCTCATCTGACGGTTTACTGCACAAAGGGACCAGGAAACAATTGTAAAATAGCCTGTTTAACCCATTCGAAGTATATTAGGCGTTTTGACGAGGTAAATTGGTAAATCGTCCGATGTGTTGCACAGGAAGAGGGGCCGGGCAACATGCACCGTGAATAAGCTAAGATGAAGCTGAAGTACCAATATAGACTTGTTAAGTGGTGTCATAGGGGATATGTACAGATTACAGTGTTGACGCTATCATATTAGATACCTAATCCTGACCCTACAGATGATTGAATATGCCACTCTTAAGACCATAACTTAATATAGTGTAGTACATAAAAAAGCTATATAGATTTGAACAACAAATACATTTGTCTAATGTGATATATAAAAATCTCGTGTCACGCTGTTTGTGGTCGCACTCCTCTGAAACGGCTCGACCGATTTTAATGTTTTTTTTTTGTATATTTGGTACGTATGAGAATTGGTCGTAAAGTATTTTTCACCCTCCTACCCCCACCCCCCATTTTTTAACCGCGATTTTAATATTTTTGTATGAATTATATATAAATGCGTAGCGACGAACCCGAGCGATGCAAGGGTGAGTCGCTGTATAACATAAAGCAAAAGAGTTTATATTTTATAGATTGAACGTGGGTGTAGCCGCGGGTTCTGCTAGATGATCTTATAATTATCTACTTATTAATTAAAACGCCCATTGACGTAAAAACCATTTTAAATTAGTAATTATTTGACCTTTAAAGTATGGCTTATTCATTTTATAAAAAAAAAAAAAAATTTAACATTTTGTTTCTTGTTTATCTACACAGGTAAATGTCGCGACGAGATTTTACATCATATAAATTGTGTAATGTAATAAATTGATGATTTTGATTTTATTTAACGTTTATTTTCTTCTTTTTAGAGCATTTAAATAAAATCAAAATCTTGCATGGTTTCATTACCCACACCGGGACAGGCGAAACTAAATAATAAAAAGCTTGTAAAAAAGAGAATTATCGAAATTGCCTTACAATTGGCGAAGATATGGCGTAACATTAACAGTATTGCCATTTTATCTTTTTGCGATAACATAATATTGATTTTATATGTAGTGTTACATTTTAATTTATAAGAGATTTTTTTTGTTTTCAAGTTTATAATGACATAAGATATGAGAAAAAAATCTCTTTAGTAAAAAGTTTTTCGACATTGGCGAAGTAAATGGTGCCCAAATGACACTCCTAGGAGCAACTGGACAAGAGAATTGAATTGAAATAGTTTTTCTTCGAGTCACTTAAAACCAGTTTAGTCTAAACTTTTAGAAGTTTCTTAAAAACTTCAGATTTTAGACTAAACTGCTTGATTCGATTACATGGCCGAATTAACTTTAGGAATTTTAGTACACCGTTAGGCATCATTACTTCGATTGTAGAATCATGCAGTGTACCTACATGAAGTTACGAGTGTCATAGCGCATTGTCGAATGCATCTGACATATATATATATATATATATATATATATATATATATATATATATATATATGCTAAATGCTATAGATCAGAGGTTTGATATTCTTATTTCTTACCAATTGACCATACAGATTTATGTTTGTATTGGACATTGCCATTCAATCGGAGTAAAAATCAGAGAAGTAATAAAATACCTACTGTGCCTATTTAAAGAGAAAATTTCGAAATAGTATTTAAAAATTTTATTTAAAAAACTTAAAAATAGATTTCATTCAAATAATATTCACGTATCTTTGAATTGTAAGATTATTTGAGAAAGAAAGAGAAATATGGTGAAAAAATTTCAAAATTCTATGTAATGCTGTACAATATAATCGCCGCATTGAACACCGACACCCAACACGCTTCAATCACGGCTAGTAAAACAAGTGACGAGTTCACTATATAACAATCCACGATATCTATTTTTTTATATATTAAATGGTATTTTCTTTTCATTTTTAATTAAATTTATTTTAATTTCGTATGTAATACATATTTGCTGTAATCTGTAGAAAAAATAAATTAGGTTACATCATACACATTTATATGACCTCTGAGCAAAGTTTTTTTGTTATTGAGTAAGTACTAAAATATATATATTTTTAACTTTCATTCAATGTTAAAATTCTATAAGAATTTTACTTGAGAATAATATAATAAAAATATTCTAAACTTACCGACGGCGAGGAAGGCAACCAAAATTGTTTTCCAAATCATTTTGCTGTATCTTTATTCTACTATCCCAGATCACGTCTTTGCCTGCCTGAAGTCGTATGTTCACTGAAGCTCTACATGGCCTAAGTCGTTATATATAATATTAACACGATGCTGACTCACAAAGTGTCACTATTCTTAAAGTGATCGACATTTCTATTTAATGCATTTACAATATTATTGTTCCAAAGTATGTTACTCAGTACTCTATAAATACTTAGGAAGAATTTAAAGAGGCTTAAAATGTGTTTAACGGGTTAAACATTATAATAATAAACTAAAAATATGAAATAAATAAAATAAATTATACTTATGTTTGTGATTTATTTGTCTGTTTGCCTGTATGTCTGTTTATCTGTTTGCTTTTCACGCAAAAAGTAGTTCAACAATCCTTGTTGTTTAGTAGAATTCTAGCTAAATTTTGTGTAGCTTATAACTCGGGTAAACATTTCGAATACCTTTACTCTAGGAAAGTGTCTCATTCAAAAAACGTTGAAGTGAAAACACAATAACTGATTCGGCCGAGTTTTCCTTCATATAATTTTTTTAATGATTTATTACACAAAAACTATTAGTAGCGGGGTTAAATTTAATATATAAAAATAATGCAAAATTTAGTTTTTAGGCAAGTCGGTTATTTATATCTATCTACTTATACATACTCGTAGTATAAAATAAAGTCACCTTCTGCCTCTTGTCTTTTTCTCAGCTTACTTCGACCTAAACTTGGTTCTATATCAAACAATGGTTTAGAAGCGCTATTTCCTAAGGTACTACTACTAATCACTATTTTTATCTACTTATACTTAAAAAGTACGTAGATTCGTATATATAGTAAGCTCTCCTATGGGTAATACCTACGGGTGGATATTGTAATTGGCATATATAGTAAACGACCAACAATTTAAACGTAAGGCAGACTAATAGCACTACATAATAGGGCCCTGACTGGGCTCAACGTCTAATCCTAAAACGTAGTTAGACTTACTCTACGAGTAAATAGTACCTACCATACTAACAGGGATGGATTCAACCTTAGCTCCGCCCCTGGGCATAGTAAAAATAGCCGCCCTATTATCGAAATTTTTGCATAAAATGGGTAAAGTTTTGATAAAGTTTATTTTCTTAATAATTTTTTTTGAAAACAAATAAAATAATTTATAAACGATATCAATTTTTCGAAAAATCTATTAGTTTTTTTTAATTAATCATTTTTTGAAAAATAAAGAAAGCGTTTTCGATAACGCGAAAAAATTTTTTTGCCCACCCTGTCAATTTTGCCACCCTTAAAATTTTTTCGCCCTGGGCACTAGCCCCGAGTGCCCCTAGTGTAAATTCAGCGCTGCATACTAAAAGAGTATAGGTAGGTACAAATTATCATTTTTTTTATTAATTAATATATTTTAAGCTGTATCTTCTATACTAATATTATAAAGAGGTAAAGTTTGTGATCTTGTGAGTTTGTGAGTTTGTGATGTTGTAAAGGAATCTCTGGATCTACTGAACCGATTTTCAAAATTTTTTTTTTACCAATAGAAAGCCACGTTCTTTCTGAGTGTCATAGGCTATATATTAACCCGAAGAAAAGGCTTTTTCGTGGTATTTCGTGGTAAGGTCGGATTTGCAAAGTAAGTCGGAGAAAAAACGGTTGAACGAAAACGTTTCTTACGAACGCTGCCTTAACGATGAGAGATATATGATTATGTTCTAGAGAAAAGTTGTAGAGCTTAATAATGTCTACAAAAAAGTCAGCGACAGCATATGTCTAACTTTTATATTTAAGTCACAAAAAGTAGTTTTTTATATTAAAAATATAATTTAAATCGGTAGGTCATGCTTATTGCTCGTATTATCAACAATTATGAATTCTTATCAAAATAAGTAGATTTATCGTCTAAAATGTTTAAAACAAAAGACTTTTCCCTCTTACTGCATATAATTTGGACAAATGGTTAAAGAGATAATACAACATATTCGTAGGTATGGACGAACCCGAGCGAGCTGTTTGTCTGTTTTTCTGTTTGTACGGGCTAATCTCCGAATCTATTCGAAAATTAAAGGGTTTCCGTGGGATAGTTAAAAAACTATAGTAACTTATACAGCTTAGTACACAACAACTTATCCACTTAATTTAGTATAATTTGGCATGCCGATACCTTATGTTGCCGGTCAAACAACAGGTTACTTTTCATCCCGGAAAAATGAACGGTTCCCGTTAGATAGATTTGTTTGTGCTTTTCCCAAACCGAGCGAAGCGTGGGTGAACCGCTAGTAATATATATATAATTCTTCTGTACTGTGTGTTTGTCCCTTACTCCTCCTAAAGGGCTGGACCCATTTGGATGTATTGTGTTTATAATTTCAATGGGCTCCTGGATGGCTTGAAAACACAATTGTACCCGGTAGGTGGCGCTGCTGTCGGTGAGTCAAAGAGTTTGTTTTTTTTAGTAGTTTGAACGCGGGAGAAGCCGCGGGCACTGCAAGTATTATATAAAATATATAAATACATTATGTATGTATAGTATACTTGCATAATAGGTACCGTAAGAGGCAAATTAACGAGTGTATTGTAGACGTGCTGACCCCCAGTTGTCTCTGTCGATATACAAGGGTTATCAATGTAATCAGTAATTCACTTGAAAAGAGATAAACCTACTGAAAAATAACAAGTAAATACGAGGAACAGTAAGCTTATTAATGCATTTGAATATACCAAATACCAATAAAACTACTAAAATATGTTTTCTGATTTCAATTCCCAAGAATTTAAGAAAATATCGTATTTATAATAGTATTTTGGATAGAAATCGTTTCCAATTGTCTTATTAATTCTAATCTATAGCCACACATAGAACAGTAACTTAGGGAAATCTGTACATATTTTTTGTTAAAACAATATACAGAATATACACACCAAAACAATAGTTGTTAAAAATTTTATCTGTTTGTCTGTATGTCTGTTTATCCGTTTGTGTGAGCGCGTTTCACGCAAAAAGTAATGGACCGCCTTAAACGAAATTAAAAAAAAACGAATTAAACGAGTCAACATTTAGGATATCAATAAACTGTGCCCACGAGCTCCACAGTCTCATACCGCCATCGCCATTCCTCTATCGGAACACCAGACGTACTGCAGGATACCATCCTTTCTTGGTTGACATTCCGACCACTCGCACTAAGCGCTATTCGTCATCTTTCATAATGCGCACAGCCAAGATGTGGAATGTGCTGCCTGCGTCTGTTTTTCCGAGTGCGTATAACCTGAACCTATTTAAGGTGCGTGTTAACAGGCTTCTCCTGGGCAAACTCGCTAGATCGTAGACCTTATATGTGCCTTCGAGCTAAGATGAAGGTCAAGAGTGAGCCCATTTCTAATAAAAAAAAAAACTACCTCGGCAGTGGTAGCTTAGTGGAGGCAGTGGTGGCCCAGTGGTAACGCGCTTGCTTGGGAAGCCGAGTGAAGCGGGTTCAAATCCCGGGTCTCACAACTCTGATATTTTCATGCGCGAATTATTTCTAACTTGATTACCACTTGCATTACGGTGAAGGAAAACATCGTAAGGAAGCATGCATGTCTGAGAAAACCTAGTTTTCGAAAGACATTTGAATTCCACCAACCCACCCGCACTTGGCCAGCGTGTTGGACTATGGCCTCATCCCTCTCGTACAGAAGGGAGGCCCGTGCCCATCGTCGAGAAATCAGCAAAAAATCAAATTACATAGTTATATGTCATTTTATTTTGAAGTAATATAGTTATTACTTAAAAATAAAACTATATCAATTAAAATAACAATAACAACATTGATAACAACTTTTTAAGAAATTTTCCCCAAGTTTTTAATCGAGTATTACCCCGAACTAATCCAATTTTAGTGTTGTTGCAACTATATGTATCGATTTTGTTCGACGTATTTAAAAGATCTATCGTCTATATTATACATGGCGATCTTTCTGAATTATTACAAAAGCGAGCTCCTACAGGTCAGTTACATAATAGCAATAAGAACAACTAAATATATAATGTCTATAATCTTGCCTTTATTACCTGTTAAAAAATCAGAATCATTAGATATTTTATATAGTATCTATTTGGCCCTCTATATTTGGCACACAATATAACGTACTCGTATAAGGACAATTTTGACAAATTAATGTCGTAGTTTCATTTCCAAGAAGATAAGAGATGCGCATTAATTCTACCAATCGCTGCTATAGGGCCATATTTTATTCATATATATAAACATCTTATTGGTCGTTATTACGTAGACATCTCTACAAATCTCATTAAATGTGATAAACTTAGAATCTCGTCGAGAGCGCAATCACAAAGACTTTACTTTAATATAAAATAACTTAAGGATATATTTTAATTTAAAGTGATTTAGTTATGTGGCGTGTGACAGTTATGATGTTATTGCTTGCTTCGATCGATGGACGACCTAAAAAAGAAGATTATCAAGAGGTTGGAGAAGAAGTAATAGAGTTGATTGTGCCTGTGCCTAAGAAATTAGCAGTTAAAAAGCACGTACATGGATTCTCTGAACAGACATTTTTTTTCGATGGATATGGTCATTTAGCTTATATTTTGCCCCAAGAATATTTAGACGCGACTTTAAATAGAAGTGTACCTTCTTCTCCGCCAGAGCAATGAGTGAAGTTAGATAATTTATGTTAATGTAGGTCTTTTGTATAATACACTTTTAGTTTATATTATTGTATTTTATTTTTACGAATACTTGGTGTAAAGATAGCCTACTAGTTTTACGAAAATGGTATAGGTTAATTTTCTTATGTTATTATTATAAATTGTTTCAAATCTAAATTATTTTTTGTTTTACTCTTCATAACCTAAATTCAACTAAAGTTTGTTATTTTTAAAGCTATTTTATTTACCAAATAATCATAGATTATAAATGATTAAATCAGTGTGCAAATTTACAAAACAAAATAATATAATATATTTTTATTAATATTATTAAACCATTTGATTTTAAAAATGTTAACAAACTCACTTAACTAATTTGATTTTTATTAGGGAAATTAAAAATACAATATTATTGGTAATGTTTTATTTTGAACATCCATTAATAAAATGATGGAACGCTACATGCTCTTTGTTTAACTAAGTATAGGTACTGCAGTAAATATTAAGGTACATTATAAATATATTACAATTTGATGAAATTTGCAACAATCATCACCCAAACGATTAATTTCTCTTCATCCAAGAATATGGCTTGAATTGCAATCATAGTATACGACTGTACTTGGCCGCCCGCAACTTTAACTCTTATTAATGACAGATATATGTATATTAAAGTGTGTAAAAATAAACACATTATTCTTTAAGTTGGTATTATTGTTACTATATTACTAAGCAAAATAAGCCAAAACTGCCTAATTTTAATAATTACATGCTATTCAATATGTAGCGGGCGGTAGAATCGTCACTTGGAAAATATTTCGAGTCGAAAGTGTTTTGTCACGTCAGTCATACACATTTCTAGATTATAATATAATCATTTGTATTTAATTCTACAAAATAGATCGAGTCGTAATCTAATTAAAAGTTCTCATAAATATAACAGAAGTACGTTAACTTTATATAGAAACATTGACACGAATAAAATGTAGAGAAATTCATATTATATCAACAATATTCTAGTATTTGTTAAATATTTTACATTTTATCAGTGCCAAATTGTCTTTTTAGCATATCTTTATTATAATCCAATATCAACAGGTCCAAAAGCCGTCCTATTCTTAACACGTATTCGTACATAGAATCAAGAAGTGAACACGTTTTCCAGAACCGTCATAATTAGATAAATATAGAAAGCTATGACATTGAACATTAAAACCCGTAAGATAAAACTAAACATAAATAATAAATATATTAAAAAAATCACTACAACATCGATAAAAAACAAAGTCTTGTCGCACAAGATCCAATATGATAATTTATTAAATCACAGGTAATTCTTATTACTAGGCATATTTAAAATTTAATTTCTCTTATAGAGAAAAAATACGGGTTCTATTCTATATAACCCAAGGAAGAAATATTTAACGTGAAATAAAATAGTAAATGATAAATACAACAAGTCTTACTTTAGAAGGTACTCGACATATGGACATGATCATAGCCGTACACAGTTTAAGTGACTCTAATATCGACTCATATTGTACTAGGTTTAGTGAAGACGTTTACAAACTCATTTCACTGATGAAAGCTAATGATGTACATTTATTACTGTATTACAACCACACTTAGTCTTCAAAAGTATAAATATTTTAACTTCTTTATAATACGCATTTTATAAGTATCAATCATCCACGAATCGTATGACGATACTTGCGTGTACGAACTATAATGTTGTTAGTACTATAAACCACTGCAGGTCCATTTCTAGATTATTTTAGAACGGCACAGTTATAATACTCATAGATATAAGTATTTTATGAATGACATGTTTATAATATAGCCTTATTGTAAGCATTACATAAAATTAATGTCATTTTTATATACATAATGAGATGGTCATGGCTACTTTATTGTTTGACATAAAATGGAAATGATTTTATAAGAACACTACTTAGTTTTATCTCAAGAATCATATATAAATGAGTAATAAATCAAAATGTACGATTTTAATTTCGTCTTTATAGAATTTCTCATTTTCAATTTTGGTCATTTAGCATTAGGTATATATTTATTTTAGGCTACAAGCAGATTTAGCCTAGAATAAAATTTTATAAGTATTTTTATTTTCTTTATCCATGTATTTAAGTTATTTCCTAAGCCTTGTCCTATGATAAAATATACCATAAAATTTTACATAGTATGATACAAATTTATTTTCATCATCATGTTAAATTTTTTTATCATTTTGTCAAATCTAGAATTTACTCGACGCATTGTACGATCTACGATCATTTCACGAATTGCTTTTTTTACATTTTATTTTTCTTAAACGACCGTTTAATTTACTTTTAACCGATATTAAATAGGCTTAAAGCCGAAATAGGTATAATATATTAGTATAGTATGGGTACAGCTTCTTCAGCCGTCTACGTACGTCATAATATTGGGAGCCTAACGCAGCTCAAAAATACTAAGTGCCGATTTGTTATTAGAACATTCTAAATGTCCTTTACGAAATTTATTTCTACACTGGTCGTAATTCCAGATATTTTTTAGTTACATTTCATAATTTCAAAAAAGCTATGTTAATATATAATATAGATTATATATTATAAGATATACTATTATATTTACAGTCTATTTAAATCAATTTGTAGATCTAGGTATTGCTGTTGCAGATTTAGGCAATTTAGTTTAATATTTTGTGCATCTTAAATATTCAAATTGTGTATTGATGAAACTCCTGCTACAAATCCAATTTGAGATCATATACTTCAAATCTCAATTGTAAATCAAAACAAATCAAGAATCAGTTATATTTATTATCCTTGCATTTTTTCCTGTTGCATTGTCTAGATTCTAGTAAGTTATTATTTACCAGTTTTAGAATTGTTTGTAGTTATTTTTACAGATCTTACATTGAATAAATATTTTAATTTATCGATTTTGAGTGCTCTATTTTAAAAATTAGTCTTTCGTTGTACTTTGCTTATGCGTATTATGTTTATTTTTCTATAACGTTATGCTAAGTATAGAATTTCTTTACTTTTTAGAACTGTTTTCATATTATTCTTAGCTATTTATTTTTTGACTCTGAGATTTTAATAAGTAATACGTTGACCGATAATAGCCATGTCTTATATCTATATCACTACTTAATTTGTTAAGTACAATTTCGCGTTAAATTTATATATATAACTAGCGGCTCACCCTCGCTTCGCTCGGGTTCGTCGCTAGGTACGTTTTAAATAGATATAAAAAGAAAAAATCTTTCTTTCTCACATTTTAATTATATGTTTTAATACTTACCTATTCCGGACTAAGAGAAATCCAAAAATTAAAATATCATAAAAATTCGAACGCGGTCGAACGGGATAAAAAGTATCCTATGTCCTTCTCCTGGCTCTAAACTACCTCCCTGCCAATTTTCAGCTAAATCGGTTCAGCCGTTCTTGAGTTATAAGCGAAGTAACTAACACGACTTTCTTTTATATATATAGACTAGCGGCTCACCCTCGCTTCGCTCGGGTTCGTCGCTAGGTACGTTTTAAATAGATATAAAAAGAAAAAATCTTTCTTTCTCACATTTTAATTATATGTTTTAATACTTACCTATTCCGGACTAAGAGAAATCCAAAAATTAAAATATCATAAAAATTGGAACGCGGTCGAACGGGATAAAAAGTATCCTATGTCCTTCTCCTGGCTCTAAACTACCTCCCTGCCAATTTTCAGCTAAATCGGTTCAGCCGTTCTTGAGTTATAAGCGAAGTAACTAACACGACTTTCTTTTATATATATAGATTACTTATTAAAGAAGCGCATTAAGTATTATATATACTCCATAGAGTCATTGTGACTCCAACTTTAAGCAGTTTTTTGTTTATTTATAAGAGCGTTGAGCAATTTAATCCTGGCTTTAACGGTTTTGTATCGCTGGTATTCTTCTTCGCGGCCTTTCTTGTCGTCTCTCTGGACTTTTCTACTGTTTTGCACTTCGAAGTTAACTTCATACTCTTTAATGCTTCGGCGAAGTACCTGAATATTGATATTATTCATTTTTTAATATAATTCTAGATGTCATTTAGTCATTGTTATGTTTGTAAGTTACTATAATATTTGTATTATAATTATTATCTGTAACTGATTCGACTTTAATTTGTGAACTTGAAATTTATCTGCATCAAATAAATAATCATAGTTGAAACGCAATATAAACAAATATGGATGATATTAGAAAATTAAAAATAAAAAACTTACACATTTAAGCATTTTAGCCTCAGCGAGAGCTCTACCGAGGTCATCTAATCCAAGACAATGTAAGCCTTCATTTAAAGGAGTAGTTTCATCGCTGGTGGTAGCAGATTTCGCTGATGACGTGGAAGATGGCATTTCTTCTGCACCCTCACGAGTTGGTGGTGATTGAAGTGGAGTCTCTACGGTTTCCTGAAATCAATTATAGATCTTGTTGTTGAAAATGATTTTTTGACTTGGTTTCTTCAATAATGGGTGCTCTTGAATCTTGTCTGTCACATAAATTACGAGTATATGTCGCCTTAGTATACAAGTACAATAATTATGCCTTCATATTCCCTCCACGACCGCGGACACGCCGGCGTTACAGTTAACAATAGATTTCTTAGAAATTTAATTAATTTCTTAGAAATTTACCTGGAGGTGATATTTATTCATTATGATATGTGTGTAAGTTGTTTAATATAATATACATAAAAACTTAAATTACCTTTCAATTTTATCTTTTTAAAATATCATAAACCAAAAATATATGTTAATTAAACAAAATCAAACCTGCGAAGAGTCAGACGGCTTCTCTTGTGAGTCGCTGGAGCTGTCCACGCTTGTATTGAACAGCATCGTTTCGTGTTCGTGGATAGTGGCCAATTCACCATTTGTTCCGCCAATTATCTAAAATACAGGTGTATCCTACATAAATCATGCTTATGGCTACTGTTGTTTATATTCAGGCTACAACTCAACTCTAAAATCAACATATTATGTCAAATGTGCTTGTAAGTCTTTTTGAATAAAGTATATTTTGATTGATTCACTAAGTTAGATAACGATCAATGTCTCTCACTTAGATGGATATATCATATACATTTTGATATTTAATAAAACGATACTTATACGCATCATATTTTATTCCTTGCACTCATAACACAAAATAGTAAACTCTTCTTAAACAGAATAAAGTTAGTAGAGTCAATTAAAGATCGTATAGGTTATCATTTTTAATTCGAATACTTACGGCGTCAGGTCTGAAAGTAGCTAGAGTGCGTTTAACAGCTCTATATCTCTCATACAAATGTCTGGCAGCGCCACGTTCTACGGAATGGGCCGGGGGTCTTCCCCGAGCCGCCTCTAAACGTAATAGAGCTCTTTGGACGCAAGATTTCTCCGCGGCTAATTGAGCTGGTGTCCAGTTTGATTCCGGGATGTTTGCTCTGCCTGACGCTTGGCGACAACCTTCTACCCACTGGAAGGAAAATATGAAGATAATATTAATCGAACTACTATTATGATGCGAAAGTTTGTATCAGGTTTGTATTGATTGAAATCTAGAAAAGATTTTTACTTTGGTTAAATCCAAATACTCGTCAGTCACTAGACAATGTACTATTAAACTCGACAATTCAATTAGCTAATGGACAGAGAGATAAAAGGGTATACCTATAGTTGTTTACCTTTAGATATAATGTATGTGAATATGAGCTTAATATTGGTAGCTATTTTGAAATCACTAATATAAGTCCTAGTAATACCTCAATCTTTAAAAACGTGTTATATATATTATTAGTATTGAAGACGACTATAGGATCTAGGGACATCGCACCTTAAATCCCTTGCTCGATGGTGGGCGAACAACAGCATTCCCAAAGAGGGTTGACGACAGGCAGGCGGCCGGTCGGATTTTTTTTTGCCAAAACTAATAAGCAGTATAAACGTACTGCACCGACCCCAAGTAATTTGGGAAATGGGCAGGGAGATGATGATGATTAAAGACAACGAAATGATAAATCTTACCTCTTCAATATCCTTTACAACTTCGGCCATAGACTTGTCGCTCTTTAATGCCGCGTCAAGCTTATCATCCCGCTCCTTTTGTAATTTCGCTGCTTGGACTTTCAGAGCATATTCCACTGGATCCGCCTTAATACAACGTTTTTCTGTTTGCAACTGTCGTAGTGTCTCGTACATGCGGATCAAATGAACGTCCGTCATACGATCGCCTTGAGTGATAGCGTGGCCGTTTTGAGCTTCGAAATCACTTTCGTATTTTGTAATGTTTTTCTTAAGCAGATTTATCTAGAAATATAAAAGTAATAACATTATCGATATCAGTTGTTTGCAAGAATTTTTTTTTTATATTATTTATTATTTAGGTTTTACGCTTTCAGTTCGTAGGTATTAAAACGTAAAGAGGATGCTATATGGATCGGCACTAGACTCTCGATGCTACATGTTTTTGGAAAATGGGAGTTGGGTTGGGCCTTTAAAGCTTTACTAAGCTTGAATTGACTTCATTAGATTAAATCACTTAATTCGTAAAGTAGTTAATCGGGTAACAAAGCAAGAATATATAATTTGTACTTCTTAATGCTTATGTAGGCTTTAAGCATCAGCAATAGGTACCTATCGTATTACCACATCTTATATAAGTTGCATAATAAGTTTGCAACCACAACAATTCAAGAAATTGATATCCTCGCAGGATAGCCATTCGTTAATAATTACACAAATTGTGATAAAATTTTACTGGCTTATATCGCTCATATTCTAAAACTATTGGTGGAAAAAAAAAGATTACGACGAATTCAGAACTTTCTCCTTTTTGGAAGTCGGTTAAAAATTATATGAATCCCGTAGATACTAAAAACTTCTGCGGCACTAAAACTTGGAATAATTTTAAATGTTTACGCTTAAATACACAGTTAACCTATCTTTTTATTTATATAATTAGTAAAAAATTAAAAAAAAAACAATAAGTAATACTCTTGTTCTTGTACAGTAATAAATATACCTAACCGTGCCCTACAAAATAGATATAATGTTTAGCAGTGAAGACTGTTCTGTGAACGACCTCTTAATGTCCTTTTATCGATCCATGTTTCAATCTAATCAATATTGTTTTGTGCCTTAAATTTTAATTTACCTCCTTTTAACTAAAAGAATACTTGCTATTGCTTCAATATTTCATTGTATACACCTTAAATAGAAATATTAACTCTAATAGTCCGAGAGCTATTTTAGATATTCTATAAAGATCGACAGATCAGGTATGGGACCGACTTCAGGTATTCTTCATCAATGTAAAAAAAAAAGTGAATGTAACTCACATGTAGTGAATGTAAAACACGAAGCCCAAGCTCATTATCCGTAACTATTCGAGTTAGCCATTAAATTTTACTGGAATAAAACTAAAGACGTTTGGTAAAGCATCTATTATTATTTACCTTCTTAATAAGTTTCTCAACGCGACGGTCCGGGCTAGGCTGGCTGCGCCGGGGCGGCTCGCTTCGCTCATCGCGTCGTGCATGCTCTGCTTCCTCACGACGAACACTTACACTGCCGTCGGTGTACGACCTTTCACTTTCTTCACTTACTGTATAATAAATTTATTTTTATTTTACACTAGCATTGCCCGCGGCTCCGCCCGCTTTCAGATGCCCAAAAACCTTTTACATATTAGTATACTTTTGCAATTCAGTTTTTGTATTTTTTCTCAGAAATGAGATATTTTTCCGTGGTAAAAAGTATCCTATATGTTGACCCGGATAGCCGGTTATCGTCATACCAAATTTCATCAAAATCTGTCCAGTGGTTTTCTCGTGATGCGGTAACAGACAGACAGACAAAAATTCTAAAAACTATAGATTCGGACTCTGTATTGATAATTATGTCTATTTCAATTAGATTTTTCAAAAAATATTTAATGTGCAGATTCGAATTAGTTACAATTTTATTATATGTATAGATATCTATTATCTAGGTATATACTTATGGCACAACTCACAGTAAAAACTATTTTTTTAGTCAAAACTACTTTTGACTAAAGAGGTCAGTCAATTTTGACCGATATGCCAGTCAAACTGCTATTGACCAAGGCCTGCAGTCTAAACAACTTTTGACTGTTTTTGTCAGTCAAAAGTAGTTTTGACCACGAAAGAGTCTGTGACTCTAACATGACTGACTTTAACTCACGAAAGTTCTGACTGTAACATATGTAATATGTGTAAAGGACACTCACTTTCAGGTTTCTGCTGCACAACATATTCGAAATGCGGTGGTGTACCGCTTCTAGTTTCATCAGTGTGCCTGTCGTTCTCTTTAGGTTGTCGGGGAAAGCGTGCAGGCGCTCTGCGTCTCTTGCCGCCGTACTGCGGGCGTCTTGCGCGTGACAGTCTCTCAGCTCGACGTTCAGACTGAAACCAAATATCATTGGGTTATAATAAGTGGTAAATGTATCCAATATCAGCTTAAGCTCGCATAATCTGTTATAGAAACAAGGCTACACTTGATTATACAGATATTTTTACTTTTTAATGGGCTTATATAGATACAAATTATATTTTAGCTTTTATGAAATGCATAGTTTTGTACTAAATTATATTTCTTCCAGAATATTCTGAATATCTAATAACTTCACACTATTGTCTATACCTCATTTAATTCTGCTCGGTTCTCTCGTCTTACCTAGGCCAAAATAATGCAGACTTATGTAGTTACTTCCCCATACAAACTTTCATCCCCATTCTCACCCCCTTAAGGAATGGTTTTCGAGAAAGAAACTATTTCACTCACTCAGTTCTCATATCATGAGATTTAAAAAAAACTTATTTTAGTAAAAAAAAATTGCTTTTAATTTTCTTCTATACAAAACTTGTCCTGACAATAAAAACACAAAAAATCGATCGAAAGTTATGCGCGTACATACATTTCGGTTTAAGGTTAGATTTAAGGAGACAATTGTCCAAAATTGAAAGAAATTACATCGGATAGCCAGTGACTGTTCCATTGTTCTTACCTCAAGTCTATTATAATCGTGTAGGGGTGGAGGAGGTGGTGGTGGTGGTGGCCGCTCCTCGCTGTGTGGCCTGCGCTCCTTACGCTCGTGCGCGCACCCTGAGTCGCGACGCTCGCGCCGCTTGCGTGCCTCCCGCTCGCACTCTGGCGCCGCCATGTCTCCCCTCTCGCTCTCGCAGCACTGCGCACGCCACGCGAGCCCAGTTATTACAACCCGGCTTTCACTCGAGCACTCGGAATCGTGCCCGTAACCCTAACATGTTCATGTATTAGTGTACTGTGAGTTCCATATTTACTCGAACTAAGCCTGTGGCGATTGATGGAATGTCGTGTGAACGTCTGATGTGGTATGGTCGTGTAGCGCTAGTAAATTGTACAAGTGTACTTTAAAGATTTTAAGCGAAACCTCTAAGTGTGACCAATCTATTTCATGTCTGTATAAAGCGTTCTCACAATTTGTACAAAACGACCTACACATTAAGCAAGGCTACTGAAAGTTCTAGAACACGCATCTCTTTATGGAAAATGACTACCATTTTTCAGTAACCTCTTATCTTAGCGAAGCGTATAAAAAGCTATTATAATAATATTTATACATTAAAATTTACTTTTAGATATATTACATTAAGACACTACGTAATATTAAATTCTAATAATGAAAACCCCACAGCCTTTGACTTTACAAGTACCTGATTAATTTCCAATAGAACCATGTTCGCTTCAGATTTTAAACTTTAACTCGAAATTAAATTCCCCAAATTCCGAAAGCGATCTGCCGTTATGTGGTTCTGAAATTAAATTATATCCGACACTGAAGCACTCTGACAAAAAATCGTGTATTCTTATATGGACACAAGAGTTACCTTTGTTTATTAGATAGTTGGCTGTGTTCCAAATGAATTATAAGAAACGATGTCAAGCATAACATCAAACAATTACATGTAGGTCGAGAAAAGACTCCCTGGAGTCTCGCAGTTGTTACATAAAGTAAGTCGAATTATACTCACAATGCAATACCTCGCAGCGCCTACAATGGAGTCCAAGATCCTTGAAATGTTGTGCCGACTCTGACTGGCCAGTGTAACGCAGGGTCCCGCAGCCGGCCGAGACCCCTTACGATGATCGATAAAAACCAATAAAAAATTGGGCTATTGCTTATCCTTTGATATAAAACAAAATGAAAGAAACAAAACGAAACGGTGGGGCGAATTCGCGCGCCGTTTTGACGGAAAGCTAGACACTACACTAGGTTTTTGACAACGCTTAAAAGTATTTATTTGATGATGTCACTCCTTTGCACCGACATATCTCGATCCCGGCACATATTGGTACGACACACAGTCAATAATAATTTACCGTCCTGGAAAATTTACGGTTGCTTCAGGAAATGCGTTGAAACCAGTCTGTAATTTAACATTGAAAGCTTGGGTGGAGATTTAGAGCGGTAGCGCTCACTGAATTTGGCTTTTCTTTTGTATACATTTCATATTTTCTTCTGTATACATTTTAGTTTATGAAAATAGAACTGGAAAGTTTGAATTCAATTATCGTCTATCATTTTGATTTTTGTTATTTACACTGAACACTAAACACTGTGCGTCGATGATGATAGAAGGGCCGTTAGATCCTGCAATAAAAAATTAAAATTTTATTAATAACTGTTATTTTTAAAGTTATGTGTATTAACTTCTTGAGAAATAAATCTCATTTATAACAAACATCTCCCTACGGCTATTTACTTATACTTGCTAACTTGTTAGGCTTAATCCGTTAACAGCATTATAGAATGTTCTAGAAAAATCTAAGTAACAATTAAGTTAATTACATTTTTCTATTGAAACTAAAATAATAGGATTGCAACAAAGCTTTGCAATTACAATTATATAAAAACAGATTAGGCGTAGCGCTTACGTAGCCCGTAGCACTGGACTTTTACATACTTAGTAAAAGCAATCCTCAGATTTTTTTCACAGTGAGCCACAAAATTAATTTAAAATGATGTATCTTCAAAATCTATCCATCACTACACCCGCAGAAAAATATTTTTTTCAAAATCTTTATATATATAATACTTCTGTGAGTGTGTATGTCACTGAACTTCTCTCAAACGACTGGACCGATTTTGATGAAATTTTTTGTGTGTGTTCAAGGGGATCTGAGAATGGTTTAGATTCACAATTTGAATAATAATTTTCATCAAAATGGTCCAGAATGTTTTAGCTTATCAAATAAAGTATGAAATTTTCAAATTAAAGACGTGTAGACAGGACAACGTCTGTCGGGTCAGCTAGTATATAATAAGATAATAAATAGAGAATAAATTATTACACGAAAATATTTAACGAGTATTTGAAACTAGGAACGGCTCTTGCATCATTGCAATTTCAGGTTAAGTACATGAACAAAGAAAGAAATCTAAAATTTAGAAACTTCACAAGTTTTATAAGTAAGTATCTCTTACACGAACCTTTTTCAACTATAATCTTTATAAAATTTCAAAAGAAACTCTAACCGTAAAAACTCACTCATGAATATTTCAAAGTCAAAAGAGCACTACGAAATTGATTCTGCACACAAAGGGAGCATAAAATATAATACGCCATTCATTTCGTGTTTATAAACCAAGAGACATTTTAACGGTTCAATGATAATAGAAATGAATTTTGTGTTACGTATATTATACTATTTAAATAATTAATAGTATTCCAGTATATTTTTCTTTGTTCGCCGCTACAATAATAGGCAGCTATACGATGTTTTTGTACGTGGGCGCATACAAGTAGCACGCCACTACGTTGAATATGAGAGTTCTTGTAATTAAATTATTCGAGCACAACATTCATAACAATGCACGAAATTATTTACATTATTTCAGAACAGAATGTGGGCTTTTGAATTGTAACTATTGTACGTAGATTTCGTCAAATTTTTGTAGCAAGTCTTTATGACTTACATAACAAATTAATTGTTATGGAAACCTACACCAGAAATATTTTTGTCGGGAAACAAGAAGTATAATAAATATCCTCTCACTTCTATCCTTTACAATTTTTCATACTTTTAAGGTAATAAGGAATAGGTTAAAGAATGTTTTATTAATAAATTATCTATACATATACCTAATAAAATTGTAATTAGGCCGATTCTGTACATAAAATATTCTTTGGAAAATCTTATTGAAATAAACATTATTATCGATACAGAGGCCGAATCTATAGTTTTTAGAATTTTTGTCTGTCTGTCTATCTGTCTGTCTGTCTGTTACCGCATCACAGAAAAACCACTGGATGGATTTTATAAAATTTGGCATGGTGATAGCTGGTTATTTGGGTCAACATATATGATACTTTTTACTGCGGGAAAATGTCTCATTTCTAAGAAAAAATACAAAAAATGCAATGTAAGAGTATACTAATATGTAAAACCTAAGAATTTGGTTTTTGGTCATCTGAACGCGTGCGGAGCCGCGGGCAATGCTAGCACAACATATTTGTTTTTTTTTATCTGACATTTCAAATATTTCGCAGTTAACCCATTAATTTGAAAGAAGTAAACTAAAATATTAAGTTAAATCATTTATAAAATTTACTAGCCTTAAAAAACGGTACACAAAAGTGTATGTAGTAAATGATAAGATTATTTTAAAGTGATTTTTCTCCACAAATTTTATTTGCATTTTATAAACAGTAAACAAAATAAGAACTATTTTTATAAGATTACGAATGTCGTAAATAATGTGGACTACAATGTCTTATGAATAAAAATATTAAAATAGAAATTTTGTGTGAAAGTGAAGCTTGAAACTCTATAGCTCGATGCGTTTCTAAAGGTGCCTGCGCTTGCGAAGGTTTCTGACGCAAAAAAAAAATTTTCATTGGACGTTTGTCTTTTACGCGTAGTATTCAAGCTCACCCGAGCGAAGCGAGGGTAAATCGCTAGTAAATATACCTACATATATTAATTACAATGATTTCTTTCATACATTAAGTTGCCGACGCGATGCCTAATTTCTAAGATAGATTCCAAGATCCTATATTTAATTGAAATAAAAAAATATATTCTTAAATCGATATTTAATCTACTAGGCTATTACAGCCACAAAATTAAAAATTAGCAAATTTTACTACCAATATTACTTAGTATAGTGTTTATTCGCAACTTTGTTCAATCAAATTACTACGAGTATGTTGTAATCTATCGCTTATTATATTGACAAATAACTATTGATGATCATCAGATGTGAAAAAATGTATTATTTAAAATTAAAATTTTGGAAGCTTGACACCACTGCATAGCGTTGCAAATGCATTATTAAGTACCTACTTAGCTACTACCATATGATTGTTAAAATCAATTACATTTTGAATTCCTTGTTATTAACCAAAAAACATATTTCAAAAAATATATAAGAAAGGATGAACCTAAAAATTAATGAAACATATTGCACAAATAGGTACATAGATCGACTGCGATTTAACTTTGCATACAACCTATGGCATTTTAAAAAATTTTTCGTTATAAAACAACACTGCACCAGTATTAAATTGCTTGAAAATATTGACATTCATTACAATATAAAATATAAGGACGAATGTAAACAGAGCAGATGACCTGATTTCAACGGGGTTCGATGATCGCGGGTGGGCGTGTCGGTGACTGTACGACGTAATCCATCAATGAAAATTATACAAGCGGGAGGAATGAGATTTGGAAGAAACAACTAATATTTCCTAATCATAATTTAAGCAAAACTTTAAGTACATAATTCAATACTTTTCTCTTTTTATATACACAATAAAACTGCATAGAAATATACTTTAACTAGTAAAAACTAAGGCACAAGTTTTAAACGCCTACTATACGCCTAATATTTAATATACCAATTTTTAGACATATTGCACATTTCCTTATATAATTGTAAAAATATTAAACTAATTATTGTAATTTTTGAAAATTATTGTTACGGATATTTAAAAAAGAGATATCTACAGTACACATCTAATCGATAGAATATAAATTCAAAGCCATTAAAAACGTCGAGCTTTATAAGAATTTGATATATTGCAGCTAACGTGACAAGGCTTCATAAAATGCTATATAATGCATAAAGAGCATAGGCACAATCTAATCCTTCCCAGATATTATATTGATATTATAAGTTTTCATACAAAATATATACAATAAGAAAATAATATATTACAAAAAAAATATTGATTATTAATAATAATAGTACCTTTTCATTTTATTAATATAATAAAACCTAAAATAAAGTAGACATGTTTAGGAAAACTTATCTATTTATTCATTTCGCTACAACTAGGAAGCCGGCTTAAACACATACATACATAGACTAGACGATGAATAAAACGTCCTTGAAAAAATGTAGAGTACTTAGGACGTAATGTTTCTTTTTTTATATAAACTAAAATCTTACCTTTTCTAGAAGCTTCGGGGAACTGTTGTGAGAGCAAGGCTGTGTGGATAAACAAGGAAGTAGATTTTATTTAATGGCGTCGTAACGGCAACGACTGAAATGTCCGCACGCCTCCAACCGGCTAGAGTGACTGAAGGGAGGAGCGGGCGATAGTGAGGAGCACTTGATAACCCAGCGTGAAGCTTTTAATTTATTTTTTATACACTGTTGTTGGTGTCAGTTGTAAATATTTTACAATATACGGAGTGCTTTACAAAAATAAATAAATTATTTTTTAGTTATTTTTTATACTTAATGTGGCGTGGGATCTCTTTGAGTGATGTCTCTATGACTAGATAATGGTTCCCATTTTCGAATTGTATATTTTATTTGCCGTTATTATTAATCTGCTTATGCAGATAGCGTGCGAAGTGAGATATGATGAAAATAGTTGAACCGAGAATTACGAGTAGATAAAGTCGTTTTGACTGATTTCAGTGACGGCCATCAATCTGAAACTAGCCTTTTGCTGGGAAGATAATATTATGCATAAGTTTTTACACAAACACAAGTGCACTCTCTATTTCCTTAACTCTCAGAGACTAATAAATGCAAATCGCAGAAATTGCTCCATTTCCGATTTTCATACCTCTTTATTTTATGAATTAATAATATAATCTTTCAATTTTTCATCATATTTTCATAATTAAATATGTATTTATATTTAATATTATATATAACAATTTACATAATATCGATATCGACAAAATGATAGTACATTTCTAGCTAATGTATAGTGAAGCACACCCACAAAGTGCCGGCCGACGGCACAGCGCCGAACTTGTATGAGAACATAACGTACGAATCTCTTCCATCTATTGTTGTACTTAATATAGAGAAGCTTTTATTTAGGAAACAAAACAAGAAAAACGTACACACATTCGTTTAATTTACAAATATGCTCTATTCTACGTCTAAGAACCGAGTTTATTTAATGTGTAGACTAAAAGTTAAATAAAGCATACTAGTACGAAATTATTTCGAATAATTAATTTATTTATTCATTTTTGGGAAACAAACAGTAATGTAAATAATTACAAACTAAAACATCCACACAGCAAAGTTTCCACCTATAATTAATGATTAATATTGATTGTAATCTAAAACTGTAATCTTAACTGCCTCGGTGGTGTAGTGGCTAGCATGTACGGCTGCACACTCGGAGATCCTGGGTTCGAGTCCCGGGTCGGGCCAAGTTTAGTTATTGTGTCTTTCTATATAGTAAGTCTCAATAACAGCCCGGAGTTGGGAAGTTGGCGGAGTTTCACCCCCGTGCCTCGGAAAGCACGTAAAGCCGTCGGTCCTGCGCCTTAACTCTCACCGGTTGTGTCGAGTGGTCGTCCCACCGGAGTATGAGAGTGACAGGAATAGAGAGTGCACCTGTGTCTGCGCGTACACTTGTGCACTATAATATCTCCTACGCAGTTGGCTAGTCTCAATGAGATTGGCCGCCGTGGCCGGAATCGGCCAGGAGAACATCATCATCATCAATCTAAAACATTTAGGTACTAATGATTAATAATAAACGACATACTTATATTTACCATTCTACAATGAGACAGTATAATATGGTTAATAGGATCAAAAAGGGTAAAGGTATGTGTAAAACGTAATATTAAACTCTATGTTAACAATAAAAGATGGCTCAATGAACGGTCCATAACGATAGACCATTTGAACTCAAAATTTGGGGGAACTCTTTCCAGAAACCAAGAAAAGTACCTACTATAATTAATCAAAAAAATCACGAACCTTTTTTATAAATTTATTAGAGAGATGCTAGCAGGGTTTGGGATTATAAAATTTAAAGGATTTAAAAGCCTGACGATTTTCACTAAATTTTCCAGTAAAATATGAGTAAAGCCAAATAATACGTATATTTTCGAATGTCTAGGATCAGTTACGATCGAAATGGGGAATTGAATGCCCATTTGAAATTTTACAACTTAATATATTTTAAGTAATGTAATATAACAACACTTGTATTTGATAATATATGTACATTCGACAAAAGTAGCTCCTTAGAATCAGAATTAACTTGTTTACTCTATACACCCGTCATTAAGTAATCTAACCTTATTATAATATTTAAATATATATATGTATAATGTACATATTATGATTTAAGTAATATTAAGTGTTTAAAAAATGTACTGTAATTAATTACATACTTAGCTCTAGCTATTTGATTTCTCATAGCTTTAAAGTTTTAGATTTTTAGAAATGTAGCAATGTAAGCATTTTTGAGATAATGTTTTCTACAAAACTATGTTTAAACATTTTACATAGAAAAATAAAATAAAACACAAAATTAAAAAAAATAAAGAAACGGAAACGTGTAACTAGAGTCGCAGCAAGAATAAATGGGATGCGTCTTCGACTGTGTTCCTTTGTCACAACTTGGTCCATCTTTTAAGTTCGCTTTTTACGCAGTCGGGGTTTTTTTTTTATTTTTAATCCCCGACACAAAAGAGGGATGTTATTAGTTTACCGTGTGCATCTGTTTATCCGTATATCTTTCTGTCGCTTCGTAGCGCCCAAACGGATAAACCGATTTTAATTTAGTTTTTGTTTTGGCTTGATACCTAACTCGATAGGTTTCGAAAGAAAAAGACACAAATTGACATACACATGTACATACATACATACAGGTAAACATATAACCCTCCTTTGGGCTTTGCCGCAGTCGGGTAAAAAGAGTGAAACAAATGGAACGGAATAGAGTTATTGTACAATCTGAAAATCTGATTTTCTCTGAGAGAATGATTTTTTAGGAATAGAGAGGATTGCTTTTTAGTATATAACCAATTGATAGAAGAAAAAATGCTTTAGTTACATTTTTTAATATTACCATATTGTATCAAGTATGTAAATCTATGCGTATAATTTCAAATCAATAGATCAAATGTCAATCAAAGATTAGAAACTGTAACAATTTTGCTCGATTGTGAAAAAGTGGTAGTGGTGGTAGTGATAGGAAAATCTAATATATTTAAACCAGCAATTCTTATATATATATATATATATATATATATATATATATATATGTAAAATCTGAATTTGGGGGCGATAAATCGATCTAGAATTAGTCTTATGTCTGAGAAAACGCCTGTTTTCGAGTTTTCATGCGGTTTTCTTTCGCATTATTCCACACAAAATATGGTCCCTAATTTCGCACGCTCTGGCATCGTGGCATCTAAGCATCGTGATCAAGCGGCTAAGGCGCAAGATCGACAATCATACGTGTCCAGGTTCGAATCTCGGTCGGATACAAAGATTCATTTTTGTTTTTTTTTTATATTTATTCAAGTTTTCAATTTAAAAAAAAAATTGTACCTTAGGCCAAAAACTCCGAGCGAAGCTCGGTACCCAGGTACTATTTACTGTCATCTAAATAAGGTTTTCTATCGGATGTAAATACTTGTAAAAATAAGAATTAGTAAAACATGTATTGTTTATGTAATGACTAAAGTGTACTTTTTACAGGGAGGTAGTTTTTAGGGAAGACCCTAAGTAGATACTGATTTTTGGGGTAGTGTAGGTATCGTATCTTTGAAATACCAAATACTTATCTTTTCTTTTATATCTCTATATTATGTATCTATCTCTAGGGTCATTCTATACCTATAGTATGGAATATTATAGATACTAAAAGTACTGTAATCTTTTTTTAAGTGAGAAGCTTCCAATTTTTTTAATGTATTAAATATAAAAAAAATAATTAAAATATAACAAAAAATATGAAAAGAATGTTAAAATATCTCAACAAATGAAAAAGTTATAAAAATTTTAAAGTTGCGTTTGTAAGAATAATTTCGTGACGTCAAAAAACCTGAAAATTTTATTTTAAACAACTTTGTTTATTACATATTTTCGCGTAAATTTGAAAATAAACCAGTTGTTCAATAAATAAAAAATCACCCCCTCTTTTTGGGTATGAATCGAAAAATATCGATCCTAGCAAAAAATTGATAAGAACCAAAATTGTAGGAAATTTAATTCTATATAAATAAAAATGAATGTTGCTAAGCGCAAAACTTGATAACGGCTGGACTAATTAGCCTAGTTTTTTTTTGCAAATATTTGCTGAAGTCCGGGGACGGTTCTTATAAAGAGAAAAATTAGAAAAAAATCACGCAAAAACGTAAAAAAAACACAAATTTCTTTTTCCTTACTACTACATTATAATTATGAACGCAACTTCAAAATGATTATTAAACTACTTAAATGCATTTGTATATTTGACACTTTCTCTTTCTACGATATACAATTTGACGTTGACTTTATTTGTTTCTTTGTTTGTCTTT
The DNA here is from genome assembly GCA_947093115.1 of Brenthis daphne. Lineage (NCBI taxonomy): Eukaryota > Metazoa > Arthropoda > Insecta > Lepidoptera > Nymphalidae > Brenthis > Brenthis daphne. The sequence goes on along the minus strand of OX352477.1, from coordinate 25,484,517 downwards.
TTTCCACGTCGAAATAAAGTGCCAGATTGTCGCGTGTTTTTGTTTGAAGGTAGAGGGCTGGAGGGCCGCCGACTAGTCAGCGATTAGTCGGCACATCTCTACTATTTATATCTATTTAAAACGTACCAAGCAGTTTCAAATAACTTTTGTAACAACTATTTTTCGTGAAAAATTGAAAATAAAGTTATTCAATAAACAAAAATCAACCCTTAAATTCACGATGGCGGATGACGCAACGGGTCTGGTACCCTGAAAATCTAAATTAAGACTTCCAGTGACCCCCTCTTCCCCTCTACTCTCCAAAGAATTGCCGCCAAAAATTTTTGCAATGTCAAATCCTAATTCGGCTGGGCTATATTATTTCATTTGGATTTTATAAGAATAGTTCACAGAAATTTTATTGTGTCCAATGTAGAAGGTATAACGATCTTGACGTCTTAGCGGTGAGTGACCTCTACACTCTTGTACATTGTCAAACCTTTTGCAACAATTCTGTACAGTTCTCATCGAATAACAATAACGATTACTGTATATGAAACTAGAGACTCATACTCGCTCCGCTCGGGTTCGATACGCTAGATACGTTTTAACGTGGTATGGATTTCTCAGGGATGAGATATTTCCCCGCAGTAAAAAGTATCCTTTATGTTAACCCGGATAACCAGCTATCATCATACCAAATTTTATCAAAATCTGTACAGTGGTTTTCTTGTGATGCGTTCCCATGCGACAGACAGGCAGACAGACAAAAATACTAAAAATATTGGTTCGGCTTTTGTATCGATAATAATAATTATTGCAATAAGATTTTCCAAAAAATATTTAATGTACAGATTCGACTCAGAATTTTATTATGGAATAGCGTTTTATCGCTACAAGTTTTACGTTATCCACTATTTTTCATTACGTACTGCTTAAAACTGGGATAAATTTTAGTCATCTTTATTAATCTATTTAGATTATTTCCAACTAGTTTTTGCCCGCGGCCCGCTCGCATGATAAGTGGGTCAGGGTTCAAGGGTAGCCTATGTCCGATCCTACATACATATGTCCCATGTGTCCCTGACAAATTTCATTGTTTGTTCAACGTTTTCAGGTTGAAAAGGTAACAGAGTTACTTACCTAGAGTTACTAATTTTCAATAACGAGTATGGTAGAATTTCGGACCACTAGTTGATTTAAAAATATGAACGCATGCACATTAAAGTTTATTAATATGACGGTTTAATTTGAATTATATAAATTTTGGAAAATTTTCAAACATGCGGTAAAAATTAATGAAAGATTATTCATTAGTAACTTAATTAATATTTTCAATAAATAGAACCACTGTTGTTGAGCAAAAGGTATTAATAAATCAACAAGGAGTCAAAGGTCAATTCTTATCCTCTTATCATGTCAACAAGTACATAAAATCAACATAACGGCCAAATTAAACACATCAAATGCTGAAAAGTTATTTTCGAAGTCTAATACTATTACAATTTTAGACCAACCCACACAGATGCTCAGAGAGCTTTAAATATAATAGCTAGGATTCAGTTGGGTAGATAGAGATAAAAAGAACACATATAAATAATTGTATTTCTAGAATCCATTTTATCTGTTAAAGGGAAGCTATAAGCTACCTTATCCATTATCCATATTATCCATACAAATAAATAAAATTGTAGTGTCTGTTTGTGATGTCAAAATAACAGCCTTTTACTGAATGCATATTAAAATATATACGATACCTACTGATAAGAAAAAAAACATTTTTTTTTTATCTGTCTGTTTGTTCTAGCTAATCTCCGAAACAGCTTGATCGATTTTGACAGCACTTTCACTGATAGCTGTTAGTAAAGTAACTTAGGATACTTTTATTTTAGAAAATGAATCAGGATTCGCGAAAAAAAATTGAATATCACGAAATTGTGAACAAGTTTTTTACTTATTCACACTCTAACGGCTTAGCAGATTTGAGTGAAATTTAAAATGGAGATAGTTTATATATGTACTGGATTAACATATATGTTTCTTTATATCTACTACGGGACCAGGACTACGTGAAAAAACTAGTATTTAATATTCCTATGGATTGTTGTTTTTAATTTCTAGGTTTTATCGTCATAAATCAAAACCGTTTTAATTTAATCATGTTTGCTTGATTCGATATGCGCATTCAATGAATATTTTTTGTACATTATACTATGATTGAATGTTTCTTTGTATATTATACTTAGGAAATAGGAAAAGTGATATACTCACTGGAAATCCTTGTTTGTTGTTTTATTGGTTTATCCTCCTTCTACAAGGCCACAGTGCAACGCTATCGTTTAAATAGAAATTGCCTTTGGGCAGAGTGACTTAAGTATTTTATCTCTTTATATAAAGTGGATCCTATAATAAAATATATTACTTGTTAGTGTATTACGCAGGACACGGGATAAAATTAGGCTTTCACGGAAGCGTGGGCCGGTTACCGTGAATGAACGCAATAAACAGAAAAAATCAATGGAAACCGGCTTACTATATATACATCGATTTTATCTATTTGAAGCTTTTTTGCGCAGCAGAGTTTAATTTCTACCATGTTTATATTATAATGTGGCATGTTAGTGGTTAGTGTGACACTTTTATTAACTAGATTGGAATAAACATTTGTGTAATCAATAGTAACTTTACTTCACGCCGAAATCGATCCCGTAACCTTTGCCTAAGCTTAAACCCAGACTAGGTATTGCCAGTAATATATACCACATGCATCTCGATAGTAGTTTTTATAATGACTTTGTCATGTCCCTGTTAATTAAGGTCAAGTGCACTCTTTTGTTATCTTGAATAGAAAAAATAAAGTAAAAGAAAATAAACCAAAGCCATATCACAAAATCTGCATTACGGCTTCAGTAACAACGTTAACAACCTGAATATTTCATATCTTACATACTCTACAAGCATTCTAATTTGTAGTTCCAGCTTTTGAAGTATAAATTTGAACATGAAGCATTATTCTCGCTACAATAGCTCTATTTTAATTATATACACCCTCAAATTCAAGGAAAATTTACATATTGTTATAAAAAATAAGTTATGCGATACGCATTCGCTGTTGTTTACCAACAGTCTGGCGGAAATTCGCTTTTCTATTAGAAAGGGAGGGTCTATCGATGTTCGCCTCTCTGTCCACGATCGATGTGACCTTGGCAGTGCGCTCCGGGCGGTGTGGCGTAGTAATATATATAATTCGTGCTCAGACGCCTTTATGATTAGGTGACAAATGCACCCTTATGATCAGCATTCTATAGTCGAGGCCACGAATCATCCCCTTGAAAAGCCTAAAAGACGTTTTCGATGGTGTAGAGTAAGCACTTAATATAGATACGTGTAGTATATATCGTATAAATATCGTCCCCTTTCTGTGTAAACCTCGTAACTCCATTTTTTTCGAAATTGAGATTTTTAGCGAAAATCACTCCTTAGCACTCTTGTAACGTAAAACAAACATGCAATGTTCATAATGTTGATAGTTTTTTTTTTTTTGATTTTTTTATTTTTCTCGTATCTACATGTTCGAATTCAAAAACCTCGTATCTACCGCAAGTATCGCTGAAAACGTTAAGATGGCGTTGTTGTCTTATTACTGAATGTTTGTAAACATGTTCACACTTAAGTTGACTGTATTTTGTTGATTGACATTTATTTTTTATTCATATGAATACATATAAGTATTAATATAAACCATAAGTAAGTATTATTTATTTAAATACTTAAAATTTCTTTTTTAAATAAAAATCATTTATTGAATTTTTATTTCACATCAAGTAAATAATAAATAAGAAATAAAATATTTTCAATTATGTTTTCATTGAAGCTCCAAATGATACACTTTCTATTATTAAATAGTTAATTTTTTACAGATATCAATATGTCAATAAAAGAATCTGAAACTTATTATTTGAGTGATGAAAATGGATTATCAGTAAAATCGGTAAAAAAATAAACAAATGTTATTCACAACTTTCTTTTTTTTGAAGTCAGAGTGAAATTTTAACGTTTTCAGTAATAATTAATTATTTATTGTTTTTTTTTATAGGTGTCGATTTTATCAGAGTCAAAAGATTCTGTTTTGCAACTAATTGACGATAGTGTTAATCCATCAAATAATGGTACGAATAGTTGTAGTGGTGAAAATATGTTACTTGATGAGACTACTGGTCTCTTCGTACTTCGACAATCGAATTCAACAGTTGAAGAAAACACTGTACAAGATTATTCGAATTATATTTTAGATGAAAAATCTGGATTATTTGTTGAGTGCAGCAACGAAATTGATCGTCTTTCTGAAAAATATAGCAGTTTTTCCTTGAGTTCCACTCAATGTTCACGAGAAATCAGTTCCTTCAGTTCATCTGATTCTCATTTCATAAGTAAGAAATTAGATGAAACTTCTGGGAAAATTGAAAGAAAAAGAAGAAAGAAAAGACAAGGAAAACAGGAAAAGTGGGCAGCAAATAAAGTGAAACGAGCTCGACAGAATGGAAAGTCATACTATAGTCAACAAAATGTAAAGAATAAAATAGTAGGATTAAAGAAAAGAGAGAAACGTCGGCTTAAACCTCCATGTGATTCTAAAATGTGTAAGAAGAGTCAGCTTTTTCAATGCAACCTTATTAATAAGGCACAAAGAGAAGAAATTTTTAATTCCTTTTGGAAAAACTTAGATTGGAAAGAACGTAAAACAATGATAATTAATCTTGTGGAAAAATCTTCTGTAGCTCGTCGTACACAAAATAGTAACAAGTCTCGGCGTAGTTCATCGATAAAATATTATTTAAAAATTAATAGCCAGAATGTCCGAGTGTGCAAAAAAATGTTTTTAAATACTTTCAATTTAGGTGAATGGACTGTACTCAACTGGATAGACAAAAATAATGGATTCGGTATTGCACAAAAAAGAATATTGACTAAGAAGGTTTCCAAAATTGACATAAAAAAAATGAGCATGTCAAGACATTTTTACTTAACTTACCGAAAATGGAATCTCATTATTGCCGCCAAAAAACTGACAAAGAATATCTTGATTTAATTTATACGTCATTCAAGGATGTTTTTAAAATTTTTACGCAATATATCAGCGATAATGATATACCATCTAATGAAAAAGCTTCATATTTAACTTTTTTAAAGATAACTCATTCATTAAATATTGGATTATTTAAACCTAAGAAAGATCAATGCGACCTTTGTTTTAGTTTTAAAAATAACAATACTACTCGAGAGATTTATGATTCTCATATTGAGAATAAAAATAAAGCTAGAAAAGAAAAAGAAGACGATAAAAAAAGAGCTGAACGTAATGAAATTAATGCATATACCTTAGACGTTCAAGCTGTTCAACTTGTCCCATTTATAGGAGCTGGAGCATCTTACTTCAAACAAAAGCTTGCTGTTCATCAATTCACTATTTATAATTTTAGAATTCCGAAGTCTACTGCTACGTATGGCATGAAGGTGAAGGAGGGATGGAGTCCAATGTTTTTGCCTCGTGTATTTCTAACTTTTTAGAGAGCTATGTTGATTTGAAAATTCCTACTGTACTTTTTACTGACGGTTGCTGTGCTCAAAATCGTAATGTTAATTTAGCTAATTTGTTGCAATTAACAGCGGTAAAATTTGAGACAACTATTTATCAGAAATATTTAACTGTTGGTCATACACAAATGGAGTGCGACTCTGTTCATTCATCTATTGAAAGAAAAAAGAAAAACAAGGAATTCTACGTGCCAGCAGATTTTGTTCGCATCATCAAAGAAGCTAGAATGAATCCAGAGCCATATAAAGTTATTTATGTTGATCACACATTTTTTAAGGATTTTTCTAAAATAAATTTTTACAAATCGATAAGACCCGGTTCAAAAACAGGAGATCCACAAGTTACTGATTTAAAATGTCTTAAATACGATTCAACTGGGCTGTATTATAAACTCGATTACCAGAACGATTGGACCTTATTACCTCAAAAAAAATCAAGAATAAATGTAAATCGAAAAAATATTATCACTCCGTTATATAAAAAACCGATTTCTATTACATCAAGAAAATTCAAAGATTTGCAAAGTTTGAAAAGATTGCTACCCCAAGATTATCATAATTTCTATGATCAATTAAAAGTTGAATCTACTGTAGAAGAATAAGTTTAAAAAATTTTAAAATTGATCCTTACTTCTTAGTTCTAGTTATTGTTCAAGTTATTTCTTATTACTTATTTTTCAGATTATCCTGCTGTTAATTTGTACATTATTCAATAAATTGTAAACATATTTGAAAAAAATAATTAAATCATATTATAAATAGTAATCATATGATTTATAACACATTAAATCAAAATCAAATGAATTTGTTTTAATTAATAAATATAAAATAATAATGAATTGAATGTGAAAGCCTTGCATAACAAAATTTTTCGCCAATGATCTTATAGAAAAAATAATAATAATTTTAAAACCTCGTATCTGCAAAAAAGTTACCAGGATATTTGATGAAAAAACTCGTATCTACGTTAAATTGATAATAACAACAAGGTATCGATGCAGATATCAAAAATGATGTTTAATTATTTTAAGGTGATAAATAAAGAGTATAAATTTTAAATTAGTTATAACTTTTTATGAAAATTAAGTAACTCTAAACGTTTTTATCGATTTACTGAAAATTAAGATTTTGTAGATACGAGGTTTACACAGAAACGGGACGATATATCTATTAGTAGCAAAAGGAGTCCCTACAAAGTCAAATTTGTGAGCAGAATTAATTACTCCTTTACACACAATATGGCTGTATAACAAAGCTCAATACAAAAAGTTTGTTGTTCTTAATTTTCCAGAAGTTGAAGAACTCTTGTTTAAGAAAAGAATGTTGCAATAATTTTATTTCTGTTTGTTTATGAATATATTTTTTTGATGTTAAATTTTTAAATTAATATTTATTATGTTAGGTAACTTGTTGAAAATATTTACTACGTACAAATTTTCAATATGAATTATTATCGATTTTGTTATAAGAGTAAATGCAATTTAAAAGCTTTTGAAAACGTTAGTTGCAGGTACATATGTGAAATTTTAAATAGAAGAAACTAAACTTTATTTGTTTAAAGTTATAAACGCTAATCTCAACATATTAGTGCGATTTGAAAAATTGTTGTTGATCTAAATAGCTTATTAAGTTATCTATCATCATAGTACCATCCTTAGAAGCAAAACCTATAGATAGATATATTACGTGAGCCGGAGCGTGGATTAAAACTAGTTTAAAATAAAACCGAATTTTCCAAATCTGTATAAATATTATTATAAGTGTGAAAAATGGATGTTTGTTACTCTTTCACGCCAGAACGGCTGAACGGATCTGGATGTAATTTGGCACAGGGATAGATTATAGTCTGGAATAACATATAGACTACTTTTTATCCCGGAAAAATATTCGGTTCCCGAGGGATAGATTTGTTTTTGTTTTTCTACGCTTCGCTTTAGCGGTGAGCCGCTAGTATTGAATAAAAATTAAAGTGAAAATTGAATATTATTACTTTAATTTTTATTTTCTCCATTATCTTGTATAGAACAATGATAAAGTAAACAAAGCTAGTACAACCATTGTAAGCGCGTGGGATGAGCGGAGTTAAAATTAAACGCCATCGATGCAATACCAATACCCTGAATGATACGATCGATCATAACGCTTTGTTATATCATTGATTTATGTTGTAAATTGTAATATATTTTATTATACGATATAAAATATTATTACCTTTTGTTCATAAACGTATAAAATTACGCCAATCCTTTACTGCAGTCTTAGAAAATAGAAGGATAATAACTCTTTCAAATCTTCTGCCTATTTGTAGACAATGTGCTATAAAGAGAGATTTTAATTGTAGCCTCCGTATACGGAAACATTCACACGTTGTATTTAGCTTAAGTTTTAAACAAAAGTATGAAGTTGCAGTAAGTAGGCACTATCTGTAACACTGTATATAATGCTTTTGAGACGTCTAAAACCTGAGTCTCTCCCGTGACCATGATTGCTGTAAATCATTCGAAACTTCGGAAATCAAAAATCAAAATAAATCCCGAAATAATCCGAAAAGACAGTTTTATTTAAAGTGTCAAATATTCGCGCAATTCTAAGAAAGTATTAACATTATTGTATTTACTAATTCACAACTTTGACATCATTAAAAAAATATAGTTTCGAGTTAAATTGAGTATTGTAATGATTGAAATAATCTTTAATTTAATATTCATAGATCTCAACTTGCCTCTAGATACAGGCAACTATGATAGTGATTTGGGATTGTGAAATCAATTTGCTGAGTAATAAAACAATTTCTTGTTAAAAAAGCATAAAATGTTCATAAATGAAAATATATTATATTTATAGTAAAGTATAAAAATCGTTTATGAATCACAATCAGATTTAATTAATATAAATTCACATTTAAAGTTCATGAGGGTTGAAATTTAATTAAGTTTATAAGTCCAAATATAGTGGACACATCTGATATCTCGATATTTTCATTGTGATTCAATAACAAATAAAACATCATTTTGTAAAGTTACCTTTTAGTAATAGGAAACTTCCTATTATTCAGAAGTTGGGCGCACATGCGAAAGTTTGTGAGCGACATTGTGTTCTGAGAACTCCTGTCCTTTGAGAGTGAGCTGAACGATTAATTTATATAACTCATATAATACCTTACATTAAGAAAACTTTGTATTTCTATTGATTAAAAAAATAGAGATACGAGAAAATTATCTCAAAGATTTAATAATATAAATACGGTTTTAGTATACTATAGCTATCTCTCGCGCGGTGAGAGCCTTTTTTTAACGTTGGGAAATGCATTTAGGCACGAAGTGTGGGACTCACCGGCAAAGCAAGTACTACCCACTAAAACACAATGGAACCTCCCCCGTTTTAACCAACGTCGCAGGATCGCTTACGCATTCAACTACGACGCCCCGATGGTAGATCTGCTGAAGCAGACCACAACAACCACGGGGTTGCTCGACGGTCCATTCTGCTATCAGAGAAGTACCAAGAGCAACCCGCATAGCACATCACCCACCGAGGTGGGCCACCTTTAAGTGCGTTTCTTGCCCACCACGACTAGGTGAACGCACGTTGGTGGGCGCCGGTGAGGGCCTAACCTATCCTATAGTACTTTTTGTACTACCCCAGGGAAACAACTTTATGGACCCTAACTAACACCAGCAGTTCATTCTGCGCTACAATATCTATCTGCATGTTGATTGCTTTATTAATAGTTACTAGTAGCATATGTGGATGCAGATTCGATTCCTGGGTTCGATTCCCGAGTCCCTGCGCTTAAAAGTTTGAGAGTGAAAGGAATAGAGAGTGCACTGATGTTTGTGCCGTGGGCGTAAACTTAAGCACTACAATATCTCCTGGGCACATGGCTAGTCTTTACAATTAGTGAGTACGGTCAGGAGATCATCATTATTATTATCTGTATCTAAAACTTTACGAGTATTCCGTTCTCTATTGGTCCGTAATTAGTAATTTAATATAGTTCAATTAAATAATTAAAGTCTTGTTTCATGTTTTTTATAAAGGATCTAAAAGTCGGAAAATAACTTCTTTTGACGGAATTGACGAGTGAATGTTGAAATGAAAAATGAAATAGAGAAAAGTGACTCCTGATTCTGGTCTCCGCCTATCGTTGGGATAAAGACTGCAAGTTAAGGAATCACTTTGTATGTAAACCTAGACGAAGATTACATATTTGCACTATAAAAAACTTACATTATAAAAAACAACAGAACAGACAACTACTTAACAAAATTTTCTTTCTGTCTTATCAAATATTGATAATATAACATTAATTTCTTTGTGTCAAAGACCGAATGGTCATTATATTATCGTTACATTTAAAGGCAAGGACAGGTCTGCTACTGTCACGTAGTCACATACATGTTATTAAGATGATATATATGTATATATAACATGATGACTCGTTGATTAAAAACATAATATTTTAACATGCTTTAATTATTCATGAATTGCGAAATAACCAATGTGCAAAACGAGCACAAATATCGATCTATCAAAAAACTAACCCAGTTACTAAAAAAGTAAGAAATATGTATAATTGTGCTGCTTAAAAATATACTTATCTAAAATTCTCAATACGTTCAATGACATCGCAAGTTGTACGCATAGGCCTTGTAAGCTATACCTATTCTGCGTTTAGTCCTGTGAAACGTTCTGATTGTAGGGGGGGAGGTGGGAAGTCGATAGGTCCACGCATGCGCAGTCTCTAGCCTCAAATATCTGATGAGATAGCCCCTAGACAACAACGCCTTTATTACGTAGACATAAGGTTTAAATTAACCGACTTTATAACATGAGACAAAGGAGAGCTACAAGGAATAGGATAATTTATCGCTATTGAGCTTTCACTACGTTTATAATGTCTTTTAGATAAAAATGAGCTTACTTGTCCGTTATGAAACTACAGTCACACGGTTAATGACATAATTTTACTCGTAATTTGACTATTACGCTTTATTTACCCTACTTTAAAAGTTTCTGGTAATAGTTTCTTTAATTATAAAACAGTTTTTTAGTAATCCTATGTTATAATTGCATGTAAATATAAACTACGGCTAATTGCATATACGCCCATCAAATGCTATAGAAAAAGCAAAAGATATAACTATAAAAAAAAAATTTCCAATAATAACGAGACCGCTATTCATGCAATTTCTGCATAAGGTTGGAACCAGCGCAAAACTATTTGGATTAAAAATTCCAAAATAAAGGACTGCCGTTTTTCGACGTTCCAATTTATATCTCCCATAGTTGCAGATATTGCGAAGTTTATCGACAGCTGTTGCTGGACGCGAGCCATGCGATACACAAGTCAAGTCGAAAATCTTTTATGTATGAAATTTCAAATGATAGTACCTACCTACGTTAGCATTATAAAAAACAATTAAATAAGTGAATAAATAAATATGTTCGAACATTAACACGCAGCGCCATCTAGTTCCATGGTAAGCTACGAGGCTTGTGTTATGGATACCAGATAGTTGATACACTACACACATATAAGTTTAAATACATACATATTATAAATATAAACACCCATGACTGGAGTACAAACGTTCGTGCTCATCACACAAATGAATGCCCCCAGCGGGACTCGAACCCGCGACCGCTGGCACAGCAAGTAGGGTCATTACAAACTGAGCCAAACGTGTCGACAGACAGTGACAGTGAGACCATCATATTTTCTTCTTGCGATTTCATACATTTTATTATATAAGATGCTACTACATTTATCATGTAAGTACATAATATCTATGAAAAACGATCCCTTAACTTTTACTGAACAGTCATTTAGACATGTAATGATGACAAAAAAGCATTTCATAAATGAATAGTGAACCATTTCTTTCTATTTTGAAACAGTTCTAGTGCTCTAAGGTTTCATTATCCAAATAGGTTTTTCATAGGATACTATAATGGTTCAATAAACAAAATAATATTCGTGATGACTATCGCATTGTGACATAATACGAGTAAGTAGAAAAGTTATATGTTCCAAGTGTGCCCTTAATATGAATTATAATAAGTTTCGATTTTCGAAACCGACGAGTTTCGAATTCAGTTAATATAATACGTATTATATATAATCAATATATACCTACCTATTACATATAATTAATCGATATCTTCAAGACTACGAGTAGATAATTGGCATAATGCTAAACTCGTTTTTGAATGTTAATAAAATTCGTACTAAGCATCACTAGGAGCTAATATGTGTTATTACCCTATATTTTACTCTCTTATGGAATGAATTTCAAAACAAACTAAAACTGTATTTGTTTAATTGTATTGAAGAGTATTAACACCAAGTTTCAAGTAATTCTGATCATAAATATTTTCTGGGTTGGATTATACGAATAATGTGTTTTCCCGTGGAAATGACTTAATCTCGAGCGGTAAAAAGTAGCCTATGTCACTCTTTAGCCCTCCGACTATATCCACACAAAGAATCACGCCAATTCGTCACTCTGTTTCGATGTGAAAATAGGACAAACAAACAAATAAACGCACTTTCACATTTATAATATTAAAAAAGTATAGATATGATTCAGTATATTAGTTGTATTAGTAGTTAGTAGGTATATATGAAAAAGTACAGCGTTAGAACTCTGCAAGTAAAAATGTATCTATTCGTATGTAAAAAACCCATATTTGTTGTTCATTTTGCCTACGTTTGCATACGTAGTGCCTGGATTTACAATTTATATTTCACATACTACTTGTAGGATTATTGTCAGCCACAGCTGGACTCGAGCCAGTTCCAAAGCAGACCCAACTTACAAGCAAATGCACTAAATGTATTTCCAGTCAATAATAACATCTTGAACAGTAAAATGAGGAATGAATATGAGCCATTGTGTGAATATTATTACTAAAATAAATATGCTAAATCGCTTTAAATGTTGTATGAACGTTTCTCGTTTGTAGTATTTCAGATTTTACGTAAAGAAATTATACATTTGTTAGAAGTTGTATATTGAATTACGGATTAAATATTTAGAAATGATTATTATTTTATTCTTCAAAACTACAAACTCCTTTTATAAAAACGGAGACTATAAGTTTTTTGTAGTGGTCCCTGACTGATTCCTGACTGGTCTCATTTTGACGACACGTTTGGCTCAGTTTGTAGTGACCCTACTTGCTGTGCCAGCGGTCGCGGGTTCGAGTCCCGCTGGAGGCATTCATTTGTGTGATGAGCACGAATGTTTGTACACCAGTCATGGGTGTTTATATTTATAATATGTATGTATTTAAAGTTAAATACATGTAGTGTATCAACTATCTGGTATCCATAACACAGGCCTCGTACCTTACCATGGAACTAGATCAGTGGTGGGCAAACTTTTTTAATGGGGGGCCACGAAGCTTAATAAATTCTAGAGGAGGGCCAGAATTATAGAAAAAATGCATTTTGTGTAAAAGCTTTTAATAATAATATTATAAAAACATTACAACATTACACACAAATGTTACAAATTACCTTTTACCTTAAATAATAATTAATTTAACATTTATTAGAAGGCCCTCCCATGGTAGGCGTGTGAGACATATGGAATTGTTTTTGATTTTCCATAATATTTTCGAAAGCAGGTTCCAGCTGTGACAAAGTAAATTTCAGCAGTGCGAAAAGGTGTTCATCAGTCAATCGGTTTCTGATTGAGTTTTTCCGCAATTTCATGGTCGAAAAAATCTATTCGCACACATAAGACAACGCAAAAATCGTCTTAATTTTCTGGGCGTGAGCAATCTTTGGAAATTTAGCTTTCGGCATAACATATTTATTTATTATTTTATTTATTTATGTAGGTTCACAATGTTATACATATTTTCAATGTAATTCAATGAGTTCATACTGGTTGTTTCCTTTTACGAAGTAGGAACACACATGTCGAATGTGCACTTGCCAGCGGTGAATTGACAATAACATGGCTTTACATGCCTCCTTATGTTATGCTTTCATATTGCTAAATAGGAAATTAGGCCTGAGTCATACATACTTTCGATTAATAAAATATATAGAGGTTATTCGAAAATGTAAAACTGCCGGTTGCCATTACCAGGTTGGAATTTACGTAGTATGTTAACCCAGACAATATTAATACATACGATATTGTCAAACACTAGCTCCATTGTGAATTGTATTTTGGGGTTTATAAAGTTAAGACGTTCTAAGACGTAACTTGTTACTTAGACAAAATACCTCATTAAGGCATCGAACCTAGATATGAGTACATGACGTCGTTTTAGTATAAAAGTGCGAACGTTTACTGAAAAATCTAGGATGGACTTAACACCGAAACACAATCAAGGCAAGGTTTTTTTATAAAATTGAAATCGTAATGATTCGAACGTCATTAACACTATACAAAACGCACACTCCATAATTTTGATTAATAGTGCTATTATGGAGATGCCAAAATCTTGTGAACTCACTGGCAAAGACTTCAATTTGCGATGCCAAGACTAGTTTAACAGAAATGTTTTATTAGTTAAAAGTAAATCTGAATATAGGCACAAAGTCCTTGAATATATTTATTTTTGTAAAAACGTAGGTACTTCAAGTACTTATTATTAAATTAACAAATTGGTGTAAACTTAAAAATTTTAAAGGATTACATACTCAATGGCGGCTTCTACTATCTGTTCTTTATTTTTTCATATAGAATCAAAACTCTTTATAGGACCAATACCAATATTATACTCTTGCAAAATCGAACCCACTATTAGCCGTATAATTTTCATAAGTCAACGCACTCTAACTAAATAAAGTATAATCTAATTACCCCATAAAAGGATTTGTAAGCATAGAATCAATAAAAAAAATACATGAAAGCTACTGTAGTTATTTATAAATAACGCAAAAGGTGACGTATAAATAACGTTGAGTTAGGTCAGTATTAGTAGAGACGCAATAGCTAGGACGGTTTTATTCAAAGATATAATATTAGCCACTAGAGTTAAGCGTACTTTCCAAATTCCCTAGTAAAATGAAAGTTGCGATTTAATAGGAATAGAGATTCTAATAAATATTACTTTTTAATTAAGTACCTAAAACGTTCGAGTCCGCCAACCCGCACTTGGCCAGCGTGGTGGACTAGTAGCCTGATCCCCCTCGCTTTGAAGGGAGGCCCGTGCCCAGTAGTGGGACGTTAAAAAGGGCTTAATAGGAAGTATAGCCTTGAAAATTTAGTACTCTTCATAAGGTAGATGTTTTATTAATAGAATGTCAAAAATCAAAAAACTCCTGTTAGGTAATATGACTGATAGAAATAAGTTTTCAATTAAACGATAGCGAATGCTTAATTATTTAGAATGTTCTAGAGGCTGGTAAGATGCAGTGGTGCATCGATCGCGACCTACTTTCAGGTCAAACTGCCTGTGCACCTTTAACCCCACCCTCTTTATAGGGTTGCTACTTTTAAATAAATTAAATATTTTTCTTATTTAATATAATACTTGACAAAGTTTCTGACTGAAAATATTAAATAGGTACTAATAAAGTATTATTAAGTATATTTCATCTTTGCTATAGATAAACAACAACTAAGTTACATAACGTTCATTGAATAAGAAAAAACAAGTATTTACATGTAATTTGAATACAATAGTATTAAAATGATTTTACTTCAATTCTTATTTTGGTTTAAAAAACATTCGTCTATTTAATTTTTGGGTTTACCCAAAGCTTAGTTTTTAATAATAGATATACAAAATGAAATAACAAGGCTTCTAGCATATTTTAGAGTTTAGATTTAAACCATATCATTAAAGTTCGTGGCTTGACCCGTGAAACTTGGCGGTTGACCGCATATTAATGAAACGACTTAGGTCAGAGGCCATGTTATGCTTTGAACGATAACTATTGGTAACAGTAACTGTGGTGTAAGCTGTGTTAGAAGTTTTAAAATGACATATAGAAACAAAAATAATATTTGAAACGTACTTCGACAACCCTAAATTTTAAACCGCAGATTCCATTCAAGTTTTAGTTATTCAAGTTTCGTTTATAAGTTTTTCTTTCATGTTGTGAACCGCGCACCTTTTAGCCAACTCATTTACGTTTTATAACTTAAGTATTTGATTAAAAAAAATATTTGAGAAAACTGAAAGTGCTTTTTCTATAGAATTTTTGTATGAACCCCATGATAACAAATTTATCGGGACAAGAAAACGCCTGTTTGGTTTAATAATTATGAAGAATTTGCTTCGCTCGGGTCCATCTCCGTGTACCTTTTATAACATTACTAGCGACTTACCCTCGCTTCGCTCGAGTGCATCCCTAAGCTTGAATATTTAGGAACGCATAAAAGACAAACGTGCGAAAGAAATTTCTTTCTTTTGCGATGTAACCACCAGAGTTTCATCACTATCGGATCAATGGTTTAGGAATACATAGAGGACCAACATACATATGCACGTTCAATTTTTATATACATATTAGAAGATATACCTACAGGCAGCACCACTTCTTAACCATTTTTATTACTAGCTTATATTTTACCCCCTTATGACTTATCTGGCTATATGTGTGCTAAATTGCATCTAATTCTGTCCAGCTGTTTGAAGGACTAACAAACATACACACGCATGCACTCACGCACACATATACATATACACATAAACTTTTGCATTCATAAGCGTAGTGTGATTAGGATAGGTTATATCAAAACCCAAGGCTTGTTGTTAGACTTTGGTAAAAACTTTAAAAAAAAAATTAAACAATAATCATTACTATATTTTTTTATTTTCTTAACAACTAGTATTACTGTGCATTATATTTAATAATAATAAAGTACACATTTTCGAGTTAACATGTTATATTGTTTTTTTTTATTTCTTGACTTTACAACAACGGTTTTTCACTTCAATTAATAATTAAATCTGAATATAGGTACAAGTCTTTGAATATATTTACAATCGTCATTACTCGCAATAAATAAGGTACGGATGAGACGCCATGATACTACTTAATTGTGCACAATTGATTTTCAAGTAATTAATGGATTATTAAGTTCATCTAAAAGATAAAGTAAACATAATGAAGGAAGAGCAATAAAAATTAAAGTAATAGCTGGTAAAATAGTTCAAATTAATTCTATTAGTTGTTCTTCTAAGAGAAATCGGTTAATATATTTATTAAAAAAATATATTAAGTAAGAAACATAAAAGTAGTACCATGGCGTTTCATTAGAAACAAGGAAAATTTATTTCAATTATATGTCAATAGATGGCGTGGTAGTACAAACACACTTCCGTTAGTTCTTAAAGAAACCACTAGATAGACCTAATATCGAACAATACTAAGCGGTCCAATATAGATTACGTTCATGTTAAGTTGAAAACTACTTAGAAAAATAAAACGAAAATATACACGCATCCTAAACCACAAAAGCTAAAATATATTTTTTATTTACAAACTAAATATAATAACACAACAATATAGAGTCTATTAAGTGCAAGGACAGAGTATTGTGAAATATTATTAAAAAAAAATTATGTTAAATTATAATTGTTACAGATAACTTAAATTCCTTTCAGTATGCTTGCATATAATAAAAGTCGCATTTAGTTAAATATTATTTTATATTATATACAGAAAAAACACAAATGACTGAAATATTTGAATATATTTTTAACAAGTACAGAACTTCAGCCATAAACTCAAGTATTCAAATAATTTATCTTACATATAAAGCTTTATTTTCAGACATTATAGACAATATCAACAAAATAAATACATACATATTAATACCATGGGGTCTCATCACGAACAAAGAAAAGTTAGTTCAAATAAATGTCAATAGATGACGTTACATGTATCGGTTTGTTACTAAAGTTGTGTTACATTAACAAAAAAATAGATCCCAAAAAAGTTTATTAATTGTTTAAAAAAATATTGTGAATGAAGTAAATCAAATTTGCGTAATTTTACTGATTATTAAAATATAATCTACAATCAGATGATGGGTTTGTAATGTATATTCACAGATGGCGCTTTTACTTTTATGAATTGTTTATCACAGTATAAAAAATTTTGTTAAAATCACAGTTTTTTTATTCGAATGCAGGATGATTTTTACAATATTTACACATATTTATTAAATAAAACATTTTAACTATTTGCGAAAGAACGACGTCTATTATCTATTCAAGCAAACAAATATAGCCCGAATTATAGCGCTGTCCAATTTCTTTGTACGTGATGAGACATGTATACTAGTATAGTAAATACATAATCAAAGTAAAATCTGTATGAAATTTTCATTTTTATTTAAACCGAAGAGAAACTAAAATTAAATAATAATGAAAATTTCAAATATTGTGATTATAATTACAAAAGATAAACTTCTTCTATACAACAGTAAAATAAAGTCTCCCATAGATGTATTGCTTTTTCATATTTATCGTGAATGGCCGTATTTTTTAAATTTACCGTATTGCTAATAACGATGTCTATTTGGATACATATTATTTTGTACATTGGGGTTATTTTGCTGTACCGGATATCCTTGGGTAATGCTGCCAGGTTTTGTTGACTGAAAAATATAAAAAAATATTACTAGGTATATTAAATATTTCTTCAATAATAATAATTTTCAAAATTGTAGAATTATATCTTAGATAACTAAGGGACATCGTCACTAATTAGAAAGCTACTTAGATAATATATTTTCCTTACTGGCTTATTTTTAACAGTTTTTTTTAAAGTCGAAGAAAAAAAATTCACCTTTATGAATGTTGTTACATTCATAAAGAACTGTTAAGTTCTTAGCATCCTCAGTATTTGTATTTTACGCATGTGCCTATTTACAAACTTAAATTCTTATTGACGAAAACTGAAATTAGTAATGGATGACGGTTGGTCGCAGCAGGGAATGTATTTGTCTGGGCTTTTGATTACTGGCGGTGCGCGGAACCCGGAAGTTGCAAAAATAAAATAACCATATTCCCTTCGTACTGAAGGGAGGCCCGCGCCCAGCAGTGGGACATTAAAAAGGGCTGATTACATACATTGGCTGCGTATAATGATTATAAAAGTATCAAAAAATTAGTAAGTTCAGATTCTTATTCTAAAACTAGCATTGCCCGCGGCTCCGCCCGCGTTCAGATGACCAAAAACCAAATTCTTAGGTTTTACATATAAGTATACTCTTACATTAGAGTTTTTGTATTTTTTCTCAGAAATGAGATATTTTCCCGAGGTAAAAAGTATCCTATATGTTGACCCGGACAACCACCTATCACCATATCAAATTTTATCAAAATCCTTCCAATAGTTTTTCTGTGATGCGGTAACAGACAGACAGACAGACAGACAGACAGACAGACAGACAGGCAGACAGACAAAAATTCTAAAAACTATAGATTCGGTCTCTGTATCGATAATAATGTTTATTTCAATACGATTTTCTAAAAAATATCTAATGTACAGATTCGGCTTAGTTACAATTTTATTATATGTATAGATTTATTAATACCGCCACTTCGTCACAGAAACCAAAATGGCATATAATATTATAACTCTATTATTCACTATAGGCATAGACGATTTCATAGACTTTTGGGGCGTGAGATGTACATTGCAAGTTTCAATTTTTTGTCGACATTAAAGTAATTAAACTATAGTACTAAGTTTTAACTAAAAATAAAATTATGCGATTGTTTTCATCAATTAATAGATAGAAATTAAATTTTCTAAGTCAGTTAAGTAATTTAAGTTTTTTTAGGTGAATATACATATTTTTTCGGATTTGTCGCTTTTATTTTATATTTTGTTCGCGACGGTTCCAATGCTTACAAACATGGTCACGGGAGAGACTAAGGTTTTAGACCTCTCAAAAGTTACTATTTAGTCACAGACGGTACCGCCTCGCTGTAAAGCATTCGAAACATCGGCAACAAAATCCGAAAAGATAGTTTAATTTAAAATGTCAAACATTCGTGTACATTTAAGCAATTAATATATATTTGAGTTGTGCCACTTTTGTACTGAAGCGTACCTGCATGTTCGAATGCTGAGGCGCGGGGTGTATGGCGAGGTGTCGGCTGGAGGGAGGAGGCTGTGCGTACACCACGCCGCTGCTGACCGACGGGTGGTGAGCCTCGCTGAGCCCGATAAGGACTTGCGGCTGGAGGTCACGTTATATTGGTGAATGTGGCGATTTAAGTGACATTTTTGGGGTTACATTTGTTGTTCTTTCAATTTTTATATTACTAGCACCTCTCGCTCAGGTTCGTCCCTAGTTACGTATTAACGTTTAGTATAGATTTCTCAGAGATATTTTCCCGCAATAAAAAGTACCCTATATATTGATTCAGATTACTAGCTATCATCATACCAAATTTCACTATAATCTGTCCAGTGGTTCTCTCGTGATGTTCCCAGACAGACAGACAAAAATTCTAAAAACTATAGATTCGACCTCTGTACCGATAATAATATTTCAATAAGATTTTCCAAAAAATATATGTGGTTCAGCTCAGTTTGAACTTTATTATATCTATGAAATAAAAAACTTAGCTATACCTTAGGTTAAATAAATGCTTTACAGTTTCAGAGAGAACAAATATTTGGTTCGAGAATAAAAATATCTATAACATTTATAACATCAAAATACCGTATTCATTGTTAACAATTTCAAAAAAGAATAAGAACTCAATTCGAGTGTACTGTTTGCGTGTTACACGATATCTTCGGTAATTGACAACCGATTTTAATAAGTCTTTTTGATGAAAAATCTTACTTTAAGGATTTTTTTAAATGGTTATACCTTTCGAATAGTACTTTGGTGGTGGTTGAGAGTTGATAATCGCAAATAAAAGAATACGTTACGTCACTGATGAAATTGTAATAATAAAGTCAACTCACACGTAAAAACAGTACAGAAGGAACGTCTAGGGAAATACACTATGACACAAAGGGTTACAGTAAAAACATATAAAGTCCACATACAATATCTCACGAAAACGATTAAATTATATAAAACAAGTAAGTCGCATCAAAGGCAAAGCATCGACTGCTTGTTAAGAAAAATGTTGTTAGTGGTCGGTAGAAGCAAAACAAATTCCGATCCACTATATACTACCGGTTTCGCGCGGCTATGCTTGTCGATTTAATGTATATGAATAAATATTATTTAATAAATATAAATAATTATATAAACGTGTTGTATGTGTGTATGTAGGTGAGTAGATAATATAAATACGTAAATTAAATATTTAATAAAATATAAATATTATGAAATGAACAGTTTAATATATAAATATGATAAATTAAATAAATTATAGTATAAATCACCTACAAGTACTATCACATATTAATCATGGCAGTAATCATGATAATCATATGATTATAAAGTGATTTTGGTGTCTACGTGCCTTTTTAGCTATAAGTATTTACCTGAGCTTCCTTTTTAGGCTCAGCATGTTGTTGACCGTCGCGATTCTTGAGCATATCCAAGTACATAGGCTGCGCGGGGGCATACATCAGATTTGTATGATGGGGTTGGTGGGGCGTGTGGGGGGTGTGTGGGGTGTGGGCGTGGGGGGTGTGGGCGTGGTGGGCGTAGAGGAGGGGCGGAGGACGTTCGGTAACCACTCCCACTACCCCAGAAGTGGGCATCGCGTAGTACCCGCTTGAAGATACGCCGGAACCGCTTGAACCGTACTGCGACGGTGTGTGCTCTGCGTTCAAAGATGTACTTATTTTTTTGGCTGTCATTTGTGTTGTTTAACTTTTTAGGTTATTTAGACTGTTATATTTTTTTTAATTAGAATTGTTTTTCATTAATGCAAAATTAATACAATCGCAAAATATAGATGGTGATTCCAATGCATTGGAATCACCATCTATATTTTAGACTTTACAGACTGGCACAAACAACTGTAAGGCCAATATGATTTTATTTTAACCGACTTTATAAAATAAGTAAAAACTCAATTCGGTTATAAGTTTTTTTTGTGTCGCTATATCTTATTGTAAATCCATTTTCGTAATTCTTTTTTTAATGAACACTTAAGGATAGCCCGGTATAAATTTCCAAAAAAGTTTAACCACTAGTGGTGGAGTCATTAATTTTAAGCGATTTTGAAGGCGACGTGCCCTTTTTAATTTTTTTTTTTTTAATTAATAAAAAGGAATTGAACCCAGTATTATTCTTTATACAAAGGCAGTTTAAAACAACAGCGAAAAATCAGTTGTTAGAATTTTGATTGCCACCAAACAAATGTTTATTTATGTTAGTTTTGTTAAAAAGTATTGAAAGTTAAATAAAAATATGTTAGAATAGACCTCGACGACATAAAGATAGATGATATCGAATAAGACAAATAAATGTTCTATAATTAATCTTTATCGTTAAGAAAACTAAAAATACATGAAGGGTACAGGCAAAGTACAGGGAATATCACTTTTTTTTGTGCAAATAATGAATCTATGTGTATGGTACATGCATTCCCAACCACTGGTTTTTACAAATACTCAACGGATGTCGCTAAATATACGTTTTTATCTATGCCCAAAGCAAAAAAAATACTGCGAATGTCCATGAAACACCGTTAAAGAAGGCGGATTGTCCAAAAATCTACATAGCAAAAAGGTACCACATACTTTGATCTGAATAAAAATATTATGCCTTCTAAACTTTAAATAGCTTTTTTTCTCATAATCTATTCATTAGGACATTCCCTATTTCCCTATACTTTGCCTGTACCCTTCATATACGAATGACATATCTATGTGCTAGCTTTCACATACTTTAGGTTTGTGTTAACGATATTGGAATGAAAATGTTAACTTTTTAAGGAACTAGTTAGAACAGAAAGAAAAAAAATGTGCTAAAAGTGAGACGAACATAAAACTATCAACAAGCGACAAAGGAAAAGACAAAAGACAACATAAATTAGTTTGTTATGAAAAGGGAAAGAGTGACGAAACGTTTAAGCAACTTATTCTATATCTCCATTACACTAGATTCATTTTTATTTGTTGTTTTAATAATTGACTACAATTCATCGCTTTAATGTTTATTGTTAATTTAGTCAATTAAGATATTAATCCCTCCACGGCCGCGAACACGCCGGCGTGTCAGTTAACAATAGATTTCTTAGAATTTTAGTAAATTTCTTAGAAATTTAGCTAGAGGTGTTAAACTAGATATTGAAATTTGTATTACAACAGTATACATTTTTTTTAAACGCATGTAATATTTTGTAATTTGGAAAAATCTAGAAAAAATTACTATAATTTGATGTTGCAAATTCAATGGCATTTTGCATGCGTGTTGCAATCAAATACAGTAAAATGTAAAGAAATAGTTCCACATGCTTTACATAAAGTGGGGATCACATTACAGGGGCTAAATGGAAAAAGTCTGCAAACACAAGTTACTATTAACGAGATATAGAATAAGATAAATTAAAAAGAAAATGACAAAGATGTATTGCGTGCAAATGTACAAGCGACAATGACGACACCTAGCGTGAATAAAACTCACTGTTCCAAAGAACTGCGCGCGCCATTTGGCGGCCCATCCGACCATCCTCTACTTCTGTAAAAGATTTAAATACCAAAAACATATACGTCATAATAATTTTATATATTTCTTGCCATCTTTCTTATTTTATCCACTAAAGGAAAAGATTGATTTTAATAAATGGTATAGTCGATATGTTACCTATACCATAATTCACTATGAAAAAAAGAATAACTATACCTATTATTATCAACTAGCAATTCACCCTCGCTTTGTTCGGGTTCGTCCCTATTGAACATGGGGATGAAAGTTTGCATGGGGAATCAACATAGGGACGAACCCGAGCGAAGCGAGGTTGAGTCGCTAATAAATTATAAATGTAATAAATATCTAATACTTTTTGAGCATACAGTCACTATTGACAATAAAGTACGCAATTGTTACTTAATACTCAATTATTACGACAATGAGCACATTATATGAGAAAAAACATCGACACAACTATCCTGGAATAGTATGAGTCCAGTAATAACATAAATAACTTACTATAATTTTAA
Source organism: Brenthis daphne (assembly GCA_947093115.1). Classification (NCBI taxonomy): domain Eukaryota; kingdom Metazoa; phylum Arthropoda; class Insecta; order Lepidoptera; family Nymphalidae; genus Brenthis; species Brenthis daphne. Next base: position 25,460,867 of record OX352477.1, on the reverse strand, counting down.
ATACAAATATCTTTTTGGGTTTTTTGTGGACTATTTTGATATTTGAGTCTCTCCCGTGAGCATGATTGTTGTAAAGCATTCGAAACATCAGAAACCAAAAAGCAAACTAAATCCACCAAATAAAACCGATAAGATATTTTTTATTTAAAATGTCACATATTCGCATAAATCTAAGAAAGTATTATGACTTACTATGATCAGAATAAACAGCTTGATGTTTCATAGGCGGTTGATGAATCCTGTGTGCGTACAGAGCGTATGTGGGGGATGGACTTCTCTGCCTTTTCACACTGGACTGTATCGGCCGGACCAGACTCTGCTGTTGCGGAAACAACATGTAGTTTGAGTGCTTATTCTTGAACAAAGAGAATATATATATGAGGTGTATGCAATAATTGTAAAGCAAATTAAATTTTAAGCATGTTTTGAGCAAGTGTTTGTCATTTTTTTAGTAAACAATATCTTTCTGTATACACCTTATATAATTTAAAACTAATGAGTGTGCATTACTTTTCTTGAATTCATTATTATTTACATTTGTTATAGCTATATGAAAATATTAACTATATGAAAATACAACATAAAATGTCTTACTTTGTTCAACATATGTGATGTGAGCGGAGGTGGTCTACCCTGGGTAGGTGGCAGTTCTCCTTGTCCAGTCGAAGTTGGCATTGCAAACATTGGAATATGAATATTGCCCATCGGCATCTTCATTGGTTGCATTTCGCTGGAAATATATAATAAAATATATTACTTGACTGTATTGTAGTGATTTAATAAGTAAAAGCTAGAAAAGATTTTTACAGATTGGGTAAATAATTTTTCCCATTTAAAAATACTTTTAATAAATACTGTTTGTGAAGATTTAACAGTGTAACAAGTAAATTTCTAGTTACAATTGTTAAGTAATTCTCCCATTAATATTATAAATGTAAAAGATTGGATGTTTGTTACTCAATCACACCAGAACAGCTAAACTGATCTGAATAAAATTTGGCACAAAAATAGTTTATAGTCTGGAATAGCACATAGATTACTTTTTATCCCACAAAAATGTATGGTTCCTATGGGATAGATTTGTTTTTGTTCTTCACTAGGGATGAACTTAAATGAAGCGAGGGAGAGTTGTTAGTAGAATATAAATTAAAATATATAAATAGGAATTAAAACCAAAATGCACATAGAAGGAAGAACAGAAGAAATAAATAAGTTATATCATACTTTGTTTCCTTTTGTTGTTGTCGTTTCCTATTCTCATCCTCATTAAGCACTCTTTTTAATTGCATAAAGAGTTGTTGCTTCTCTTTCTCAAGATGTTTCAATTTTTGTTCCAGTTGGTCTATTTGCTCTTTTGTTTCTTCTGTTAAGTTTAATAAAATTAAGCAGTATTGGATAACATAGAAGACATAAGATTTATTATTATATGCCAGTGTGATTACATGTTGGAGTCGCCTTAAAGAAATGGGAGGAGGGCGGAGTATGGATATATAATATATATTATATCCAGTTAGATTATTTCAATAACATACAAAGCTAAAGATGCTTTGTTGGAACATGCTAATTTCTAAATTTGCACTCTATATATCACTTACTGAGAAATGTCATTTGTGCATAATAACAATTTTGTTTCATCACTATGAGTACAGTTTAAAGTTTTAAAGCAATTACCATATTAGTCAAATAATGGATTGTGTACCTCAAAATATCATTAAAATAAATATAGGAGTTAAAAGTAATATAACACAAACATTATGTGAATACCATACTACTCTTTAAACTATTTTAGATTTAAAAGCTTACCTAAAGTCATAACATCTTGTCTTTCCCTTGCTTCACGCTCTTTTCTCAACCTTTCTTCTTCAACTTCAGCTTCATATTCTGAATAAATACATTATAAATTCAGTAAAATAAAATCACCTTAAACAAAAACAAAATTTGTCATGTTTCATTAAAGTTTAAAATCTATACCTTCTTTTTTTCGTTGTCTTTCTCGTATTATATATCTTTTGAGCGCATTCCACATTTTCTGGTTAGCATCATTTTGCTCTTCAGCCGTTGTGGAAGTAACTGCTGGCATTTTGTTTTTACTAAACCAAGTGAGTATTAAAAATTAATAGTTTGTTACAACATGAAAAATAATTAACTGACGAATTTTAATTCATAACAGCTTAAGTACACCTAATTCCGTAGAAATCAAATAATTATTTATTAATAATTTATTTGACATAATAATAATTACGTTTTCTAGTAATTGTCAAAGTTGTGGCACAGAGCATTGATGACACACAGGATAAAACACAGGTCATAAAGCAGTAGTAGTACAGAGTACAGCCATTTAAAACCTGAGTGAGGTAGAGTGTACAAGGATAGCTACAATATTAAATAATATTGCAATTGCTTATCATATTATGCTAACAATTTTTTTTATTATTACTATTATAATCCTAGCTTTTCTATTAAATGATAAATTCGCCTATTAAACGATATTTTTGAGAGCATTTTGCAAAAACAAATTCTTAATTCTTGTCATTTGTAAATTGTCATAAATGTCAGTGTCAAACCGGAGCTCTCTACGAGTGTCAATTTTTATTTGTCAATTGTCATTTGTCATCCATTGTGTCAACTGTCAATAAATATCTTAAATAAGGGAATAGATAAGTCTTAAAAATAAACATAATTGTAGTGACAGAAATACAGTGATCCGAAATTATATTTACTTAAATAAACGACTTTTTATTGCGTTAGTATAACAATATTAAAGTAGGTCAAAGATAAAGTTACTTGTCACTTTTAACTAAACATGGACGGACCTTCAAGACCCAGAAAAAAGCTTAAAGCTGTAAGTAAACATTTATATTATTAAGAATACTTTATAAACATTCAAATGTCCGTTTATATTACAGTTTTTTTTGAATTATTTACAAAAATAGAATGACCTAATAATAAATATTCTCTACATAACGGCATTTCCTGTGTAAAGTGGTAAAGTAATGTTTAAGTAAAATATCAATTGAGTTCGAATTAAATTGTATGCATTATATTTGTTCTTCTCACCTATTCCCATAGAATATAACATGTTTATATTTTATATCAAATCAAATATTGATGTAAGTATATGGTTGATGATAAAAACTGTTGTTTATAAGCAAATTTATTCATGTGTAAAAAATCTATTTTTAATTCTCACTTGAGCATATTTTGAGACTTGAGCTTTTCAAGTTTTTTATGTCATTAGATATCAATGGTAATAGCACTCTTGTATAATATGGTATTTTTTTTAAATTATCAGTTTAGAGAAGTAGTTAATATAATTTACACATTAAAAGTGATCTCAATGAAATCTAGCACATATGAATTTATTAATCTTAATTGACAAGTCTGAAGAGAGACATAATGTACCTAAAGTATGCATATTAACAATGTTAAGCTGCAATAAGAGCTGCAAGCTTAATACATAATACATAAAATAATATTCTATAATATATAATTTATCACCTCCAGGAAATTTCTAAGAAATTAGATAAAATTCTAAGAAATCTATTGTTAACTGACACGCCGGCGTGTCCGCGGTCGTGGAGGGATTAATTAATAAATCAAAAGAATTGATTAATGTAGTGCAATAGAGTCATTACTTATAAAAAAACTTAATGAATGCTGATGAAGTGCATAATTTAATAAAACATTAAACATATTATGGTCTATGCTGATTCTGCTTACATGAATTTCTGCATCGGTTGAAATAATTATTATTTTAATAATATTTATTTATTAGACTAACAACAAAGTATATACTAAATGCATTATAACATACACAGAAAACAAAACAGATAGAGTATAGTTGTAGTTGTGGAGAGTCCGACTTTATATAAGAACAGAGTATTGAGCAAGCATTTCCGGTTAGCCAAAGTGTGAATTCCTAAATATGATAAACATTCATTATAATGAGGTTATTTTTTCGCTGGGCTAAAGTATGAGAGATGCAACATGAAACGTTTTTAATACATACACGACCGCGGACACGCCGGCGTGCCAGTTAACAATAGACTTCTGAGAATTTTATTTAATTTCTTAGAGATTTACCTGGAGGTATCAAATTTCTCACAATCTTTTTACGTAAACATCATAGTGGTTCCACCCAACACTATAATACTCTAGAACACTGCATAAGAACATTATATTAGGATATTAGGGTTTGTGGCCACCGAAAGTCGTTGGAAATTTCTCAAAATGATGCCCAAGTTTTCAAAAGCCTTTCGGCAGATTTCATCGATATTAACATGAAAGCGCAATTTTGTATCAAGGTAAACAGTGAGATCTCGAACTACATACATCGATAAACTCTAGTAAAACGTTGCTTATTTTATAATTGCTGTATGATGTTGTTTTTAATCTATTGAAGCTCACTTCGTGGCATTTCTTAACATTTAAGCTCATCGCATTGTTATTGCACAAAATATTTAGTTTATCCAAGTCCCCAGCTTAAAGCAAATCAACATATTTTTGAGAAGTGACAGTTCAGAAAAACTTAAGATCATCTGCGAATAGCTAGTGCTCAGAATGTCGGAAACAAGCACCTATGTCATTTATAAAGAAATTGAATAAAATAGGTCCAAAATGGAATCCTTGTGGAACTCCTGACAGAACCTTAAAAGGATGAGATTCAAATCCATTAACCACTAATGTATTCTCTGTTGATAAGGTAAGACGTAAACCAATTCAACAGAACGCCCCTAGTACTTTATCGAAAGCCTTACTGCAATCCGTGTAAATTACGTCAATAGACTGTCGAGAAACAATTGCACGAGAAACCGCGTCCACGAAGTAAACTGTAGAATTAAAAAAAACCGTGTTGAAGTGGTGAAATAATTTGTCTAAGGTGCCAATTAATTATAGGGCATAAAAGTTTTTTCAAACATTTTTGCGAATATTGGTAATATAGAGATTGGTCTATACTCGTAATTATTTATTATCTCAGCATTATTATCCTTTAATTTTGGAACAATTAAGGATTTCTTCCAAAATCACGGAAGATACCCTTTGCTAACGATGTATTGAATTTTAAAAATAGAGGATACGTAATTGCAGAGCCACATTTAACAAGGAGGTGGGATATACGGAGGATAATATAGATATTTATCATATTTAGATGAAAAGAAAATAGTTCTATGTACTTCATCTCATACTAATTATCTTTTTTATCATTTATCTTCATAATTTTGACCGTACAATTTATGCAATATTATATCAAGAAAAAAATTAGACTTTTAGCAAAACCCCTGTGAAATACCGTATTAGGCTACTTGTGATGTATTTAATAGAAGAGCTCAAAAGAAGTTGTTTTATTTAAATTTGGATTGGACTGCATATTTAGCCGTTCACATTAGTTAGAAAAATAATCTCGAGCTACGTCGTTAAATCGAAATGAGCGGTGCGTACCTGTTGTACTACGGGTCAGTGCATTTTATCAATCAAATTACATTCAAAGTGAACAACAACAGTATAAGGGAATTGCGAACGTTGGTGTCAGACGCCAGTGCTCTATAAAGCAGCGCGCGTGCTGCCGTGTTCTTGTAACCGGTTAATTTGCAACTACTGCTTGGCGCGAAAGTGCCGTTTTATTTACATTTTTTTTTTTCATTAATTAACATGAGTCTCGAGCAAAGAAACCAAAAGATCGTGGAGACTTTTGAAAAATATAAAATTGGAGAATGGGGTAACGGAACAATTCGAACGGTCAGTGAAGGTTTTCTATATTATTATGATATTAATATACTTTTCTATTTTTAAATATTTCTTTAAATATAGGCTTTATATTATAAGCCACAGTTAAAATAATATAAGCAGGTGCTACTTTCACTACGTTTTATTTCCTCGAGAATATTTAGTATCCGGTCATTAATCGATGTGAAGAAGCACTTTCATTTGAAACATTTTATTACGTATGATTAGCAATGTTTACGTCGTTTAATAGATTTTTCCTTAATATTTTTTTATTTTGGTATCTCTTAATAAATTGGTAACAAATTTTTAATCTTATTTAATACAACGAATGTAACGTAAAAAAAGGGCCTAAACTCTATCTCTAGCTATCGAATGTAAAATATTAATGAGAGAAAGAGTTTGTCAATTATTAAGTGCAAAAACAATATTTTATAATATAATATGCTTAATAGTATTTTTAATAGCTATGTTAATTATTATCGTGACATACTTTTTCAAAGATAACTTAAGATTACTCTCAGTGCATCATCTCCTTGAAAATTAAAACAATAAGTTATTGTACATATTATGAATGTATGTATGTATATATATATATATATATATATATATATATATATATATATATGTACATAATATCTTCCTTTGTAATTCAAATAGATTTTTACCCGTTACTAGCAGAACCCTTTAGAAATTTTTATTTCTCTCGTTGTTTATATATACATATTGATATATCAGTTAGCCTCAAAGCGTTACAAGTACTTATTTCGACCTAATAAAAGTTAAAAAGCTGCTGAAAAATTTGCTGAAGTTTGCATTCTATATATTTTTGAGATTTTCTTCTATAAAATATCCAGCTAAAAAGTCGCTATATTATATTATTTTTATGAAGTATTGTCCACGATTCATGACAATGTTAGTGAAAGCCTTTGAGCTTAACCTTTGTTTAGTTTTCCCGAGGCACATTCGCTTTTAATAATGTGCTCTTATTGTTTGCAATTTTTTATTATATTTACTGTGAGAATAATAAAAAGACTTTAAATATAATTGAGGTTAATTCAGAGCAATTGATATTTTTAGTACTTTCTTTACGTATACATAGCCTTTGTTCGTATAATATCCCAAACTATATTATATTTTAGTTACAAATTGAGTCTATTTGTGCAAGAATTCTGAAATTTTTGTCCATTTAATCATAACAGGCTAATAATATAAGTGTTAATAGTTTATTTCTTGTTGTGGAAACAATAAAAAAAACGGGTGCAGTAAATAATAAAAAACCCATATCAGCAATGCAGCTTAGTTTTTTCTTATTAGACTACGATTAATTCATGGGCCTATGCGAATACGTTACAAACAATTGATTTAACTATATTTTATAGCTATCAATGAATATCAAGCTCAATCAATATGATCGAGTCATAAAAATTGAATCTCCCGTGAATTTAGTCAATATTACGCTCCACAATAAATGTACCTAACCTTGCCTTTTTTCATATCAAAACTCTTTCTATATGAAATCTATATTTAAAAAAAAAAACAAAATAAAATAATATGTAACATACCTGTGTAACAGAACTGGTTTTATTCAAATGTTTATAATATTTTGAGCGTTGTTCTTGGAAAGTCCTATATGAATCATTTGGCAAATCGGTGTTATAGGTACATATAGGTAGCTTAGATCCTGGGCGGGTTCGCACAGGTTCTTTTAAGTACAGGACAATAATAATTATAATTATTTGGTTTCATTTTTAGATTATAAATAGAAATTTCTATTTTTTATGTGTTCGCTTTAATAAATTTTATCATGAAATTTAACCCTAAAGAAAAATAAAAACATAAAAATTTTTTACACCGACTTCAACAAAAAAAAAACTGATTGGTAGTCTTCTTTTTCTATATGGCACTGAGGCAATTACGAAATAATTGCGTTCGTTTGATCCCTTGCTGTATTGTTATTTGTTATTACTAAAACTTTAATTATGCAATAATGCCTATGTAGGATATTTAAGGATTTATTCTATAAATCAGACATACACGTTAGAAACACGATTACTATTAGTTTCCTCGATAGAAAAAAAATTCAAAATGATCTCTAAAAAACAAAATAAACCCTTAGTACGGCGTAAATAATTCAAGGAAGTTCATCAGGTTTTTAATAATAACAAAACTTTACATTTTCAAAATGTGTATTTGTTTTAATAATACGAAGGACGTTTTTATTTTTCTATTTTTAGTGTAGACATAGTGGCAAATTAAAAAGAAAGTATTTTAAAATATACTGTAGATTTTTTACACTCAGGGGTGATTTTTTTGTCAAATTTAAATGGGACCAACTTTAAGGTATACTTTATTTATCAAATAAAAAAAGAATCATCGAAATGGGATTACACTGTAAAAAGTTATTCGTGATCACATATAAAAAAAAAAAACAAAATATACGTTTTGAATTTAAAACCTCGTCTTTTTCGTCGGTTAATAAATTGAAAACATTTTGTGTATCTTAGGAGGATGGCTAATACTTTACCATTATCAATCTTCTTTTTATTTGGTTCTGGTTTTTATTTTATTTATTTAGCGATTCCCCGACGCGGCGACGCGACGTTCATCATCAAAAAAACTAATAGGTATTTTTAAAGAAGTTAAAAGGTCAAAAGAGATCTTTTATTTATTTTTTACTTTTTAGAGTTTTTTTTGTATTCAGGGTTACTTGATTATTTTAATTTTATTTTCATTTCTTTTTTTTTAAATTACTCGCGGACACTAATTCTAATAGATAACTCTCTTTGAGATTATTCTTATGAGTCCTAACACGCTATATCTGCTGTAAGTTTCTGAGAAATTGAGCATCCCGTAGACTATTTGATGCTACAGCATCAGCTCAAAGTTAGTAAGTCTTGGAAATACCACAGAAGTAACAGTAGACCAAATTTCAAATCAATCGGATCTGTGAAAGTTAGTAAAACCCTTTTGTCAAATAGGAAATGAACATCAAGCGCCTGAACAAATCTTCATGAATTATAGCTAAGAACTATCTCGATCATGTCAGCTTTCAAATAAAAAAACGCATCAAAATCGGTCCATTCGTTTAGAAGCTACGATGCAAGAGACAGACACACAGATACACATCATACTTTTCAAGACACTTTTCAGACATCGACAGGTACTTTTAATATATTATTTTATGTTTATGTGTGTTTGGAATCAGGGTAACATTTCTTATAGTTTCTGCCTTGGAGTACGCCTGTATCATCCTGTAAGCAGAAAGTGTTTGTCGTCCACCTTCATTCGCAAAAACAAATCGATTGATTTGTGGCACTAATTTTTTTTATGTGCGAATCATTTTAATGTTACCACTCCTTACGCTGAACGAAAACATCGTGATGAAAACTGCAGGCCAGAAAGAACTACACGTGTCTTTCATGACATAAGAAATCAGCCAAACTTGATCCTTCTCGCATTGAAAGGATGCCCGTTCCCAGCAGTGGGACGATAAAAAAGAGCTGAGTAAAAATTGAAAATGACGTAAAAGACCAGAATAAACATGTTCTTTTTTTCTCGATGCATCGATTTATTCTCATAAGATAATAGTCAGTTGCAATAAATATCTTATTTCAAGTTATTAGATGAATATATTCAATTTGTTGATAAATATCAAAATTTAAATATAAATGATCTTGTGGGTTGTCTGACACAGAGTAGGTACCAATACTATGGGTATGAAAAATCCAGTCTATAAAATTAGGTGTCGGTCGTGGCAAATATTTGTACTAATAATTTATATAGATTATTATTAATTGAATAAAATATATTGAAATATTGGTGTGAAAGGGTTTATCACTCATCAGGATTTGTGTCAATTAAGTATGAGACTCATGAGGTTAGCTAAAATGTAAAATTGACGATTCAAAAGAGCTTGTAAAAAAGTCTATTTGAATAAAGTTAAAAAAATAAAAAAAACTAGATTGCAACATTATTTCTGTCATAAAAGCATTATGGTAATTGTCTGACAAATAAAAGTAAAAAGCAGGATAAGTCCTGCCTTTCAATTGTCTTTGTTATCATGATTACGTCTGACGTTACGCTTGACGAAGTGTCTTATCAGTGCATCGCTTGTTCGTACTTATTTGCTATAAACAGATAATGTTAGTCATCGACCTCAATCTGTTGTCCATATATTTTGTATCTAATTAATATAAACACAACAAATCTTCTGTCTCAATCAAATTTTTTAAGATTTTTGTTATGTACATTGTGTTCTAATATGTTTTAAGTAGTTATCTATGTAATTAATTTTAACGTTGTTTTATTTGTAACTAGCATTGCCCGCGGCTCCGCCCGCGTTCAGATAACTTAAAACCAAATTCTTAGGTTTTACATATTGGTATACTCTTACATTGCAGTTTTTGTATTTTTTCTCTTAAATGAGATATTTTCCCGCGGTAAAAAGTACCCTATATGTTGACCCGGACCAGCTATCATCATACCAAATTTCATCAAAATCTGTCCAGTGGTTTTCTCGTGATGCGGTAACAAACAGACAGACAGGCAGACAGACAAAAATTCTAAAAACTATAGATTTGGGCTCTGAATCGATAATGATGTCTATTTCAATTAGATTTTCCAAAAAATATTTAGTGTACAGATTCGACTCGGTTAGAATTTTATTATATGTACACATGTATAAATAATATGTCAGGCGGATTTATGTGTATAGGCGAGACGCATGCAAGCAGAAACTGCGTTGAGTTGCAATATCTAATATTTCCACTGATTATGTGGCTTTGTTTACGTAAACAAACTTTCTCCGCCTTTCGTGGTGCGATTCCGACATCGATAGATCTTAATTATTATTATTTTAGGACCGGGTTTTTATAATAGAATATCTATTAGTGAAACAAAATGTTCATCAATCAAATATATATATTTTTTGTGTTATGCGTTCCGTAACATTTTTGTGTCGAGGTTTGGTTATTCAATAATGATGTTTTCTGAACAAAAGGTCAAAATAGATAAGATTTTCGATTATATAAATACATACTACTTATAGCAATTTTAAAAACCCAAGCAACAATTACATACAAAATTAGAAAGGCCAAAATAAACTTGTCCCAAAAACAGATTTCTTCCAGTCAATCCACAGGTACCTGAGATATACTGTTAGAAAGCGGACCAAAATAATGCTGACAAGAAGTTTTTTTAAATTAATCGTTTTATAACCATTAATTAATTGAAAATTATATAAATCTGACATTATCCACGATTCCTTGCGAAGGCAGCTAGGTTTAATATTAATGAATATACTGCATACATATGTAGTCCTTGAACTATGCTTATCGTTGTAAAGCATACGTTTTTTTTATCATTCATCAACTTTCTTTGATCCGCTCGCTGCTTAGGATAAGCGTGATAGATGAAATGATAAGATAATAGGATAAAAATTGATTACAAATGCAATATTGGTCAAAAATCTATACATATAATAAAATCGTAACTAAGCCGAATCTGTACACTGGATATTTTTTGGAAAATCTTATTGAAGTAGACTTAATTATCGATACAGAGACAAAATATATAGTTTTTAGAATTTTTGTCTGTCTGTCTGTCTGTTACCGCATCAAGGAAAAACCACAGGACAGATTTTTATGAAATTTTGTATGATATGAGCTTGTTATCCGGGTCAACATATAGGATACTTTTTACAGCGGGAAAATATCTTATATCTGAAAAATCTATACTAAACGTTAAAACTTAAGTGGGGACGAACCCGAGCTGAGTGAGGGCGAGTCGCTAGTATTTAATAAAAGTAAAATAGTATTTAGTAAAATAAGTCTTTTAGTTATTTTTACAGAATTCTATATCAAATATAACCCTGATATATTAGTTATCGACTATTTATTAAAACGAAGGCTAAAGCCTTGAATTACTAACTCTAGGTACATTTAAAACTTTATTAGACAAAGAAACGTGATAATTTAGGTGAACATTTAAATATAAAATATACAAATTACTAGCCTACGATGTAAATTATAACTACGTTGTGAATATTTATAGCAAATGATATTAAATTCATAAGTAGCAGGTCATGTTTGTCTACATAACCACTGGAACTTTGGCTAAGTAATTAAAGCCTACCTATTAAATACATACCTAATCAAATATTTTCGAAATCGATGCCAGCCCATACAAAGCAAAGCACACCGACTTCGAAAATATTTGATTAGGTATGTATAGTGAATGAAACTACCAATCAGTTATTTTTTACTTTTTAGTGCTTTTGTTTGAAGTCGGTTTTTATTTTTTTGTTATTATGCTTGGCATACCTTTTTTTTTGTTGTGTCAATTTTTAGTTTAAAAAAAAAAAGATAAAATTGTAGCTGCGTGGTATAAATGTTTACAACAAGTAGATGCTCTACCGGATAATAAGGAAGAGGAAACCATGCTTGCTTTTAGCCATTATTGTCTAATTTATATAAATGTAATGCATCAGTTAACCTTTGCTGAGGTCAAGTTTAATCATTTTACTATCACTTCTGGTAACTGATTGAACTGCTGTGGTACATTAACATTTTTTTCCGTACATTTTAATTGGTATGATAAAAATAACGTTTTAATTTATTATGAACGTGCCTATTGTAATATAACTTAAACAATCTCCAAACAAATCAACTGTAAATTTTCCGCGTTAAAATTTAATTGTGTGCATTTTTTATTTCGCCTTGAATTTAAGGCTAGAACAATCTTAATAGATATCTAGAAAAATCTTTGAAATTAGACTTGTAATTTTATTTATTTAAAACGAGTATATACATACTTTATATATTAAACTGGGACTACCTATAAATTTAATGTCGCATTCGCCGTACATCTTGAAAGGGAGGGATATTTCAATTATAAAAAATTAATAAAAAAATAAAAAAATTAAGATGAGCGGAACATTCTTTAGATGTACTTTAGATATTGGCATTTCTTTAAATGTAGTTAAATTGATCCTTTGCAATAAATAAGGGATACTAGCCCTTTAGCAAAGCTTCATTACAGTTGAATAAGTTCATTAATTCCACTTATAGGTATTTATGTGTAATTTTAACTTAGGTCTTGAAGAGAACAGTAACAAGCACTTATTACTAGGTATCTATCTGAACATCATTAGTTAAACAGATACGTGTATTTGTTTCAGTGCGCTCAAGTGGCAACAAACGTGGTGGAACAAAAACACCAGGTGTCTAGAGCTAAAAGAAGTAGAGCATTGGGCAGCAGAGCGTTCAGAGGCAGCACAGTCTGGTTCACTGGTTTGAGTGGCGCTGGGAAAACCAGCATAGCGTTTGCTCTTGAAGCGTACCTTGTTTCTAAAGGTAAGTCGATTTACATCAATAAGAATAATTTTCTTCTGATCGATTTCGGCCACAGCAGTCAATCTTACTGGGACTAGCCACAAGTGTGTGCATAAACACAGGTGTAATCTCTACTCTTTTCTCTCTTAAACTCCGGTGAGACGATAATTCGACACGACCTTTGATGGCTTCACGTGGCTTCCAATGCGCGGGAAATGTAACACCGCCATCTTCCTAACTCCGGGATCTTTCTGAGTTTCTATTGAAAGGAATCCTTATCCCAGAAAACTTAGTCCGACCGACGGACCTCAAGTGTAGAATCTCCGGATATGTACCTCTACGTGCTAGATAATGATATATAGCGATTAAAATTTAAATCAATAACGATATTGTAAATGTGAAAGTGTGTTTGTTTCTTTGTCTATTTATGTTATTACGCTACATATTATAGACGGTTTTTTTTAATTATATAATGGTTTATTACCCAGAAACTAGAAAGTGATACGGTCTTTTTCTATCCCGATCACCAAGTAGTCCTACAGGCTACTATGCCTTTTGCTAAAACTTGCTTAGGTACAAGAAATAAATAGCAAGCATTGATTTATACGGATTAGTTCAGTATGTTTAAGCTAGATTTGTTATTTTTTCATGAATTCATAGCGAATTAAACTCATCATACAGATATTGTTGATTATGAAGGCTTTTAATATACAAATGTATGAATATACTGATGTATATGTTGATAATATAGAAAAATACTCTATTTTATTATTCATGAAAGTATTTGTATACAGTAGGTACTACAGCGCGTTCAGAGTTATTAGATTGTCTGTCAAGTCTCGAAGAATATAAAAATTCGATTATGCTCCTATATTAGGAGTTACCTTCCAGTTAGGTACGTAATTTATAGCGAACTAGCGGAAAACAAAAACAAATCTACCCCTCGGGAACCGTATATTTTTCCGGGATAAAAAGTAGCCTATGTGTTGTTCCAGACTATAATCTATCTGTGTGCCAAATTTCTCCAGATCCGTTTAGCCGTTCTAGCGTCAAAGAGTAACAAACATACATCCATACATACATTCTTACAAACTTTCGCGTTTACAATATTAGTAGTATAGAGAGGAAATTGGTCAGGAGGATGAATTTAGTCTCTACAAGCAGTCACAACTCCCAAGCCAAAACAAGTTACACCATGGACCACTTTATTGCTAATTCATACTCGGCATTAGTTAGTAGGTACACAGTTTTTATTATTATTATTGTAAAAATATCTATCTGATACTATACGTATAATCTTATTGTACCGTTCCTTAATCTTTTATTTGTCATTGATTAGATTTTTTTTTGATATTACCTTGAAGTTTTAATAATCTTTTGTCATGTTATATCACACACTCATAAAACTGTTTTTTCCATCTAGTTCTCGAGTGCACTTTAAGATATTTAAAGTAGGTATTTTTTTATTTTAACATGACTTAGAAATTTGAGTAAAGCCTCCAATAAGATAATATTATCAGTTTATTTAACATTACTTTACAATGAAACAATTTTCATTGAAACTTGTAAATATATTGTAAGCTCTACTTCAATTTTTCTAGAAATTTTCACCCCACACATTAAGTTGGAGGGTATTGTAACTCGGCCACTGTTTTGAATATTTATCTCATTTAAAGACCTTTCTAAAGCTACCTCTACATGCTTTCGTTCATTCATAATCTTTAACCCCAGCAACATGTGTGAAGTGCCGCCCTTATATTTTTTTTTATTTGACTGCAGTATAGAGTGCACTATAAACTAGTATAGCGGTTCACATAGTTCACCTACATTCTAAAGAGGTTTTAATATTTAAAGTGTTAATATAACTTAACGATAGGTACTAGTATGAAGAACTCCATTACCGGTGGTAGGACTCTGTCAAGCCTGAGGAGTCCGACTGGATGGGTACCACCCCCTTATCTATTTCTTCCGCCAAACAACAATGATTACATTGTTGTGTTCCGGTTTGAAGGATAAGGTAGCCAGCGCAACTACAGGCAAGAGGCATATCATCTTAGTCCTCAGTGAGGACTAAGATGGTGAGGACTCTTCACAGTAACAACGTACGTACGGCTGCATTTTTGTTATATAAAACCTAAGTGCAGGAACCGTAGGTATTATGGGCGACACGTACTGCTTTCCATCAGGTGGTCTGTCTGCTCGTTTGTAACTGAACACCGTAAAAAAAAACTATCAGCTGTTTTTTTTTCACCTAAGATGAGAACAGCTTACCTATATATTTTGTCAATAAATTTTAATGAATTGTTCTTAATTGTAATCTGTGTGCAGTCTAAACAATAGAAAGAGGTGAATGTAATTTAAGTCGAGATTTCCTTTTCACGTGCCTTGTAACTGTTACATAATAGGTATAATTATATATGAATCTATTTTGAGCGACTACACGAGTCCGACAATATGTTGATTGTGTTGAACCATTTTACTGCATAAGCGCGTTGAATTACATGAAATGTTTATAGCACCATTTAATATTACGAGTTTTTACGATGTGGATCTACATTCAAGAATTGCACCTTTAAATAAAATTATTGTATTATTTCCATTTTCAGTTTCTTGTATTTCATTTAGTTTACGAGAGTCACGCGATCAATTTCGTAGTGAAAAAGCAATTTTTGTACCGTCAACAAATGAAGGTTTAATAATAGCGATATTTGTGCATCAGCATTTATTTTTCAACTTAATATACTCGTAGTGAATTAATAATATTAGTATTTTAATTCTATTAGATAAAATAATATTAGTTGCATCTATTCGGTATTATATTAGTCTCGAAGAACATCGTCCCCTTTGCTCAAGAGAAAGTCATTGAACAAAAAGAACATCTTTCAGATTTAGCATAACAACGATACAATATAAGAATGACTCTTATATACATTGTTTTCTTGAGGTAGCAAATACACATTCTGGTTACTTTTCTCGTAGTCTTATATATGTATTGTTTTCTTGCGAATCGCTTATAACGATTTGTTTATATATATATATATATATTATATATATATATATTATATATATATATATTATATATATATATAATTATTATTTTTATTAGGTATTTTTTGTTCAATTGTTTATTCTAATACATCTTCTAGGTATTTTTGTAAGACATAGATCCAATTTACAGTATAAAAATGTTCAATATAACATATACTGGTATTTCTGACTAAACTTCGTATTGGTCTTACTTAAATTTCCTCATTACAGTAAGCAGGTCAAAACAAAGTATTATACATAACAAAACTCAGTCAAAACTCGTGTAAATAGAAAAACTATAAATCATACATTAATATACATACTAGTTCTATTTTCTATTAGCCTCTTGATTGTCAGATCTTGAGTCGAGTATTTCACAGTTCGATATTAACTTGGCAAGCGTCTCGTTGCCCAAAACTCGCAAACGCTCCAATGAAGAATGAAGCGATTTATGAACTATTTTTTATATTTCATAGGTATCCCAGCATACGGTCTCGATGGCGACAACATCCGCACTGGTCTCAATAAAAATTTGGGATTTACAAAGGAGGATAGAGAAGAGAATATCAGACGAGTGGCCGAAGTAGCCAAACTATTTGCGGATAGTGGGGTCGTGTGTTTGTGTAGTTTTGTTTCTCCTTTCGCAGAGGTGAGTTTAGTGAAATTTTAAAATATGTACGATTTCTTGCTTCATTACATTCTTTATGGATACCGTCATATTATAAGAAATATATTGATCGTCGATCAATTAATCAGATGAAAAGTATTTTTCCTTTAAAGGAAATGGTAGAAGATGAAGTAACAAGTAATATTTTATTCATACTCGTCATCGATCAAAAACGTACTACATACACAATCAGCAACAAAAATATGGCCTCACCGAATAAGCGCTCATTTCAACACTTGAGCGTGCTTTTAATTTGTTTTTTTTTGTGAAAACAACTTAAGCATTGCATTTAAGGTTCAATTTATATTTTTGTATATATATTTATTTCAATTAGAAAATTTACCTAAACACAATTGATGACAGTTTGAAGAGAATTTTTGCATCGGATTGTGTATATAGTACTTTTTTGATCGATGATACTCGTACAGAAACATCTAGACGAAAGTATCACAGAGATTTTATGTGGGTTAGGTCTACAGTAGAGTATCTAAAATAAAGGTAATATCTAAGCGTGGGCCTGTGACACTGGCAATTGGTTGATTTATTCGTATAGTTATACGTTTATGATCATAATTCTAAACGATAACATGTTACGATAGCTATTTTATATTATCCAACGTTGTTTGTTAATACATACATAAGTCCAATTTATTTTGTTATTTTTATGATTTGATAAAAATAATAGTCATTAAGTCTTAATAATGGATTAAATATTGAACTTAATAAATTATATCACTCATGTGCCATTATTGTACTTTTGAGTCTTTTTTTTATTATATTATTCTGTTTAAACTTTAATTTGCAAATAGAAATAAAAAAAAAAGACTTCTTTAGCATTTTAATCTTGGATTCAAATTAAATTTAATTTACATATACATATATACCTAATCATTTTTAAGTTGTTAAGAAGTTTCATATTTATAAGTTTTATTGTTCATTAAATTTCCAAAATGTATGTCTTTTCATTGATAACTATAATAATTAATAAATTAAATGATTTATAATTTTTCTTTTAGGATAGAGAGGTAGCGCGTAGAATTCATACAGACTCTGATTTGCCGTTCTTCGAAGTATTCATAGATACTCCACTAGAAGTTTGCGAGCAGAGGGACACGAAAGGCCTATACAAGAAGGCTAGAGAGGGACAGATTAAGGTAATCAAAATAATTGTTATTTAATTTGTTTTTCTTCTGTTCTTTGTTAAATAATGAATATATATTGTAAAAGAAATTTTATTTTGTGTATAAAATTAAGGTACATTACATGTAAATAATTATAAATTTAAAAAACCCCCTACGCAAATTGTCATTTAACGATTACACTGGCACACGTGAAGCACTTAATCGAGTAATCATACGCCAAAATGCCTTACATCATTTTGGAAAAGAGCTGATACTCTTACACCGCTGGACCGATATTAACATAGCTAAGAACCACCGCAAGGAAACTGGCTTTCAAATGAAAAAAACCGCAACGAAATTGGTCCATCCGTTTGAGAGTTACGATGCCACAGACAGACACACACACACGCACAGACAGACATCGACGTCAAACTTATAACACCCCTCTTTTTGCGTCGGGGGTTAAAAAGATAACATAGTATGGGATGAATAGCCTCCAGGTTATTTCAATGTCAAATAAACTAATTTTATATAAATAAAAATCTGGTTTCGTATGTTCTTTTTAAGGCATTTTTATTTCGAATTGATAGTTTTGTATATCTTTTTTGAATTTCAATTTAGAATGACTTTATTGATTGTGATACATTGTGATTTCTAAACTCAAATTTCGTATGGGATATCGTCACATTTATATTTTTACTTTTATGTTTTTGCTGAGTGGAGTTTTGCACTCCGTAGTACAGTATGCCAGTTAGATCATTTTTGATATAGATATAGTAGTATCTAAATGAACTACGGAGGCCGAGCCGCGTGACAGTACTAGTCTGTACTAATATTATAAAGAGGTAAAGTTTGTGAAGTTGTATGGGGTAATATCTAGATCTACTGAACCGATTTAGATGAAATTTGGTAAGAAGATAGTTTAAGTCCTTGGGATAGGACATAGGATAGTTTTTATCCCGGAAATTATCTCTTAAGGGGGTGAAAATGGGCATGAAAGTTTGTATCGGGAATTAACCTAGAGTCGCCAATTGAATATAAATTTATAATTAAAAATGGACTAAACTCCATTTAAAAGTTAACTCTTCATGAGTATTATTTCCCAACAAAATAAAACATTATTACAAATTCTCACCAAAAAATTAATTAGTTTTCACTTTTCGTTGTATGCGTCGGTACAGATAGTACAATAATATGTTAATAATAAAATGCTGATAATAAAAAAGAACGTGAAATTGACGTTAAGTTTTATCTTTTTGAAATGGTAATCGATGACAATGTTACAAATTTTCTATTAATTTTACATGGTTTAACTCATTTAACGGTCACATTACTGATTTACTAGAAGCCATTGGACATTGAGATAGAGATATATGGAGTTGGTAATATTCTTGACCATATTATTTTTTACTTAAAATTTTTGTAGTGTAGATAGATGAATGTGGTATTAAACATTTCTTTAATAAAATAAGCACAGTAAGCATTAGTCAACGCATTAGCGATGGACAGTGGATATTTTATGGTGCTCGTTGTTTCAGAAGGTATGAAATGTCCAGTCGGGATGGTACCTCCTCTGTTATTTAATTAATACAAAATAATATTAATTTTAATAAAAAACTATAATTAGTATGAAAAATTCTATTGTTGTATGAAAACTGGAACGTAATTTACTTTATAAATATGTATTTTTTTATTGTGTTTTATTAAATTATGTATTCTTTATGGCTTATTAGGTTGTTAGCAAATTGTCAAGTACCAATTAACAATTTGCAAGCCAATCAACTAATGAAAATAATGTTTCTTTGATTGTTTAATTAACCATCCAATTAGTCTACTGATTTAAATTAGACAAAAATGATTTAGTATAAAAAACGTCTGTATGTAGTTGTGTACACTTATGTACGCATGTAAGAAGTTGTACTTCTTTGGCGTAACAGAACAATAATAGCTAAAGATTTCACCCCGTATGTCACAGCTCTTTGTTTGTAAAAGGAATGCAGCTAGTTTCATCATGTTGCGTTCAACTAACTTCATCATGTCGCTTTTTGCTGTCGGTGTGCATTGTGCGCGCGCATCGTAAAAATTTGACTCTCATTTTTTTTCCAAAAGTGTCAAAAGAAGTATAAGTTCAAAAATTTACATCAATTTTTTTAATCTTTGAATCTGAACACAACTGTCACAACAATTGTCAACGGGATCTGTTTTTATAGATATGCAAGGCAAATCGCATAATTTCGCGTTTTACATACGGAGTCGTCCGCTTGCGAATGCTCGCTGTTATGACATATGCCTTTGGCAAATTGGCAACTCGTTCAATTAATGGCGCTGTGCTCACTGTTCTAACCTAAACTAACCAACCTAGAAAGAAAGAAAGGTTTCTGCCAAAAAATAAAACCTGCGGTTTTTACAATTTGCCTGAGGCACTTTACAAAAGCGCAAGCGTTTGCAAACAGACGGCGCCTTTTTTAAAAGGATGAATCATACGATATGCTTGTGACAGATATATCACATATCTATGTCAACTTACAGATCGGGGAAGATAAAATTTACTAAGACTTATTTCTTGATATAATGTCAATATTTTGTTGGTCAGAATGACTATCAATATTTTATTCGTATATGTTACTCTAAACTTTATAAGTCGGGTATATATTCAAAAATTCGAAATCGATAAAGAACTTTATAAATAAATAACAGATTAATTGTAGTTTTCAAGTAACATGAATACTTTATACCAATTAATTAAGTGAACATATCGTCAAACCTAAAATCGTCTCCCAATTGTCATATACAAGCCAGTCAGGAGCGCCTCTCTCGTATCTTATCCCACACGTCATTGCCCGGTTTAGATGCTTTCGTTAAACTTAAGACAGCTGTATGATATAATATACGGTAATAGGTACTGTGTTAATACAAAAAAAGATTTTTCGCTAATAAATAACTCAATTTAAATAGCAGAGGAAATAAAAAGTAGCATTCATTAAGCATTTTATCATTTTATTAAAATGGTATCAAACGGGATACTAACCCGTGACCTATGCGCCTATAATAACACTACTGAAATATAGAGAACTCATAAAATTAAGCGATAAACACGGTAAATACCCCGCTTTCTGTTCATAAAATATTGTCAGATAAAATAAGTAAAAAATGTAAAGACGTATATGGTAAATTTTGTTGGTAACGATGACTTTAAAATTGGTCACAATTACTTTAAAAATTAAATACTTATAAACTCCTAATCGTGAAATTTACACACCAAATAAAGATAATGGTTGCCAATTTTTTTTGAGGTTACGCAAGTCTATAAATACTTGATATATCTTGCATATACCATTTTACAAAACATATCTTATGATTCCTGAATATAATGGGATAGCTTAGAAATCATAGTTTCAGCATAAGAAAAAAAAATCAAACCATGTTCGTGCTTTTCGGGGGAACCATTTGAATTCTTACAATAACCAATAACTTGTTCATTAATTTTCATAGTAATTTTTATTCAAATCTGTGCAATAATTTGGACAAAGTTCAAGAGAATGTTCATTTATTTTGTTTCCCGAACAAAATCCTCCATTTTACGGGATAAAAACATCCTTTATGTTGATCGGGTATTCATACTATTATTGTGCATGTCAAATTCCTTAATGTGGTAGAACAGATTTATCAAAAACGTCTTTTAAATTGCTATTATGTAATCAGTATCGATAATAATGGCGTAAAAAAAGAATTTTCAATAAAAAAAATACAATTGAAAATCTTTTATTACTAACTACAATAACGTCATGTTCTTATTAACCCCCGACGCAAAAAAAATGTGTTATAAGGTTGACGTCGATGTCTGTCTGTCTCTGTGTGTGTGTGTGTGTATGTGTTTGTGGCATCGTAGTTCTCAAACGGATGGACCGATCTCGATGCGGTTTTTTTCATTTGATAGCCAGTTTCCTTGCGGGGGTTCTTAGCTATGTTTGGTTAATATCGGTGTAAGAGTATCAGCTGGTTTCCAAAATGATGTAAGGTATTTTGGTGTACGATTATTTTATACTTTCTGCGACTCTTGCTATATGTATGTAGGTCTCCGACTGTATAATATTGTTTCCATTTTAAACGGGTTCTCGAATTTTGTCATTTTTGATAATTATTTTTGTGGATAGACTCATTTGATTATAACATATTAAAAATAGTTCTAGTTAAAAGTCGTTTCAAACTTGAGCTTTGATGACAATTTTCTTCATTTTAAATAAGTGATTTCTCGTTTGCATCATTGCATGTTGGTTATGGCTTTAAGCGACACGCTTCTCATCATGCCCAGTACTAATTTCAATGACATTCAAAACTAAGATAAATACTACTTAGTATGGAAAAAACGTTTTAAAATGTAAAAGGAATAACTTTTCAAAATGTAAAAGCGCATCGTACACCAGCAATATCATTGTTATTTAATTTTTTCATGTTGTCTCATATATTATTTTTTAATAATATATGAGATTTTATATTGTATAGTAGCGACTTATCATCGCTTCGCTCGGGTGGGTCTTTAGGTGCTCTTTAATTTTTTTTCAGCGAAATCTTAATTATTTTTCTAAAATAAAAGCAGCCTAAGTTACTCCTTATAACATTAGATATCTGCCAGTGAAAGTCCTCTTAAAATCAGTCCAGCCATTTCGAAGATTAGCAGGAACAGACAAAAAAACAGATTTTTGACAGAAAATTTTTAATTTTAAAAATTGTGTTTTTTATAAGTACCGTATATAATTTCATATGCATTTTATTACAAACAGACTATTTAATTTTATTTATCTCTATAGATTTTATTTATTATTACACTTAAAGAAATAAATAAGGGTAAGTTTGACGAGAAGTTTAAAAAATATTATTTTAGAGTTTTATTCTATTTTCTAGGGATTTACGGGTATCACACAAGAGTATGAACGTCCTGAAGCTCCCGAACTCGTCATACAAACAGTTGGACGGTCAGTGGAAGAATCTACTATGGAAGTCGTCCGTTTATTGGAATCGCAAGTATGAATAACCCATTTTGCACTTTTTATTTCCCTGGCATTGTCAAAAATACCTAGTGGAGTTAGTTACCGTCTTTGGTAATAAACATATTCTTAACTTGGTGGTCCTGAAATTTATTTTTTTGGTCAACCTCAACAAATTTGTTATATAAACAAAATAGCTTAATATTAAATTTCAAATTAGCTTAATTTTTTTACTCAGAAATGTTTATTATAATTTTTTGTAGAATAAATTGCTACCTAACAGGATTTTATTTGCTTTTAAAATTAAGAATTAATACTGAACTAGAGATAGAGACTAAGGTTTTAGGCGTCTCAAAGGTCATTAGTCATATAGTTGTAACAGACAGCACCTACCCACAAAATTATGCAATGTTTATAAAAAATACCTTAACTTTAGTCTCTCCCGTGACCATGATTGCTGCAAAGCATTCGAAACTTCGGGAACCAAAAATCAAAGTAAATCCGCAAAAATTCCGAAAAGGTAGACATTATTTAAAATGTTCAAATATTCGGGTAAAACTAAGTAAGTGTTAATTAGTACTAAGCAACAATCAATCTCATTATAAAGTTTTTTATTCCAGGGCATTATTCCGCGTTACGCAGTAGACAGCTCGGGTGTAGAAGAACTGTTCATATACGGTAATAGACTGAGTAGCGCCATCGAGGAAGCAGCGAGATTACCACAGATTGAAATAACCAAACTAGATTTGCAATGGGTTCAAGTAAGTTTATATTAAACATCAATAAATAGAAGAAAACATCGTCCAAAACTTCCATGTGTGAGGGAAGATAGTTTATAAAAGATATGTGAAGTCAACCGACCTACACTTGGCGAGCGTGGTGGACTATGGTCTGATCCCCCTCGTACTGAAGAGACCCATGCCCAGCGTTCATGCGCTTAGTTTACTTAATTTTTTATATTTTATATTAAATCAAATATCACATCATTTGTTTTTAAGAAATTATTTGTAGGTAAATGTAAAAATTCTGAGTAGTACGAGAAGTTTTCCCGTAGATATGAAAGCTTGAACTTTTAATACCCGAACCATGGGTCAGCTATGGGAAAATTTCATTGACATATCTTAATTATAATTGCTATTTTACTAAGTAAAGAATTAATAATATAAAAAAGGATATTAAAATGGTACCGATTTCCTGACAGGTACTGTCCGAGGGTTGGGCGTTTCCACTCAAAGGTTTTATGCGAGAAATCGAATATTTGCAAGTAAGTTCTATAATATTATCCTTATAAAATAATATTTATTAACTGTCGTTAAAATTTCTTTTATCAGGCAGGAAATTTGTAAGTTCAAAGTTTTTGTTCCATGTACATATATTTATGTCATAAAGAAAAACAATTCGGACCTTGATTTTGATTGATTAGAATTTAAAGGTGTAGGTATGTACTGAATTCAGGTCCATGTATTTTTTTTTTAGCATCCGAAACGTCGAAAATCAAAAATAAAAATAAAACCGCGAAAAAATCGGGAAACATAGTTTTATTTAAAATGTTATATATTCGCTAAATCTAAGAAAGTTCTCAAGTTATATAGTTCTAGTACATAATTTCTTCCATCCTATCACAGGCACTCCATTCAAACTGCCTCACTCTGCCCGGGGGTGGGATAGTGAACCAATCTGTGCCAGTAGTGTTGCCAGTACACACAGTGGATAAGGAAAGGTTGGCAGGAGCAAGTGCCATAGCTCTGAACTACAATGGCAAGACTGTGGCAATTCTGAGAGCCCCTGAATTCTATCCCCATAGGAAAGAAGAGAGGTGCTCGCGTCAGTTTGGGATATATAACACTGGACATCCCTATATTAAGGTAGGTTTAATTTTTTTTAAGGTTTCGTATGTCTATGATAAACAAATTACTTGAGGTGTTGTCTCGTCTGTAAAATACTGTATTTTACAAAAGTTTAACATTAGATACAAATAAAATTATTAATTTTGGGCAAACTATAAAATATCTCACTCTCTTACTAACTTTATTTTAGGTAATCAATTAACAATTTCACATTTAATTTTGTTGCAGATGATCGAAGAGTCCGGTGACTGGCTCGTAGGCGGTAACTTGGAAGTGTTCGAGCGTATACGTTGGAACGATGGCTTGGACACGTACCGTCTTACTCCCAATGAATTGAGGGAGAAGTTCAAAGAACTTAATGCTGATGCAGTTTTTGCTTTCCAGGTACGTTTTTGAAGTTATATTTTTTTTGGCACGTTTGGAAAAAAAATTAAGAGTAACAATTTTACGATGCGCGCGCACACCAACAGCCAAAAAGCAACATGATGAAGTTAGCAGTTAGTTGCATTCCTTTTACATACAGAGAGTTGTGACATACGGAATAAAATTTTTAGTTATTTTTGTTCTGTTACGCCGAAGAAGTATAACGTCTTACGTGCGTACATAAGTACACAAACACGTTTTTTTACTAGCTTTTGCCTGGGACTTCGCTCGTCTAGTTTATTTGGGTATAATTTCTCTTATCCTAAGAATCAAAGCGTGATGTTAGGAATTATATTACTAAGCATATTTTTCAAATCAAATTGTAATTCCAGAGATTAGTACATACAAAAAACAATGTCTTAATAGTTAATATTCATAATACGAGTCTCATTGGTCTAGTGGCTTACAAGTGTGTACGCCTTTTCCCTCACCGAGAGTGTGTGGTTGTAGTCGCACCGGAGAATTAAACTTAAAGAAAAATTGTGTATTATAATATCTACCAAGAATTTAGTCAAAGTGAACTTGGCTGTCATAACCGAAATCTGTCAGGAGGACGGACATCTTCGTGACTTCCCGAAACGTGCTCTCCGAGGCACTAGGATGCAATACCGACAACTTCCCATCTCCGGGCTACTACTGAGAGTAAATGTATTAACAGAAAATCTCAGCATTCAAACTTGGCCCGACCCGGGACTCGAACCCTGGAACTCAGCATCTGCAAACGTACCACTATACCACCAAGGTAGTTAAAAACACGCAGGACATTATTATGAGTATACTAAATATTAAATTCGGTTTCAGCTCCGTAATCCGATCCACAATGGCCACGCTCTGCTGATGCAGGACACGCAGAGACAGCTGGTGGAACGTGGATTCAAGAAACCTGTGCTTCTGTTGCATCCTCTTGGTAAGATTATATAGCTTTTGGGTAGTTTGTTTACGTATAAAGTTAGGTTTAGAACAAATAACATGTGTAGCGTGATGTAAAATATTTGTCTTAAGGCGTAAAGGATTATTTTTAAATCGAGTTGGAAATTATCACATGGAAACAAATAAAAAAAATAAACAACCTTTTTAGATTTAATATAAAACTATCTCTTCCGATTTTTTAACGGATTTATCTTAATTTTTGTAGTAGTTAATGAATTTAAAAGGTCAAAAGAGGAATGTATTTTTTTACTGTTTAGTTTTTTTTTGTGTAGAGGGCTAATAAAAGTTTTCTTTTTTTTAAATGATTGTTTTACCTAAATAAAAATTATTTCATTGATTTTTCCAGGTGGTTGGACTAAAGACGATGACGTGCCTCTAGAGACTCGTATAAATCAACACAAAGCAGTTCTCAATGAGGGTGTTCTGGACGCGCAGTCCACTGTTCTAGCCATTTTCCCTTCGCCCATGATGTACGCTGGACCTACTGAGGTAAGGCGTGATATTTATATTAGTATAGTATAACTACAAAAAATCCTCTTTGGCTTTTTGTTATAGTGCGTATTTAATATTTATATAATATTGTTCATACAAAAATACTAAAATCGCGATTAAAAAATGTGGGGTGGAGTAGGAGGGTGAAAAATACTTTATGAACTATTCTCATACCTACCAAATTTCCAAAAAAAAAACTTTAAAATCGGTCGAGCCGTTTTGGGGGAGTGCGACCACAAACACCGTGACAAGTGATATTTATATGTCTGTACTCGTATTAGATAATAGGCATAAGTAAAATTGAAAAAAAAAATATCTAAAGTCAGCTGTTTTTTTTCTATTTATTACGTGTCACGTGATAGATGATGGACTTGTTTTAAAAATTTTCAAGAAAAAAAAAAATTTGGTCCCGCTGAGTTTCTTTCGCCAATTCTTCTCAGTTCTGAGGCTTTCGTTCAACAAAAAATAGCAATTTTTTGAATAAAATAATTTGAATTTGAAAAATACCCAAGTTTCATATGAATCGGTGGGGTGCTAGTTTTAACCAGTTAAAATATTGGGAGTTATATTTAACAATGTTTTATCCCAAATTATTTTCAATTTTACAAAATGTATTATCGTCTACAATTTAATATCGCTTAAAGATAATTTTGGAAGACAAAAAATGTTTAAAACACAGTAAACACCTTGATCGCCTAAATGAATGATGAATGAAAATGTTCAAAAAATTCAAAATTTTTTGAACATTTTTTACAATTATAATATCACTGATCTGACGACTTATTAATGGAAATCGATATAACCGTTGAGTACCTAAGTGGGAATACATATATACAGGTGAAATACATAACCTTCTTTTGGGCCGCAGTCGGATGAAAATAATTTAAGTTTTAACCCTCAACAGGTGCAATGGCACGCCAAGTGCCGGATGAACGCGGGCGCGAACCACTACATAGTGGGGCGCGACCCCGCCGGCCTCCCGCACCCCGCCGCCGCCGGCGACCTGTACGACGCGCGGCACGGCGCCCTGGTGCTGGCGCACGCGCCCGGCCTCGGCGACCTGGAGGTGAGGGTTTGGGCGTTGAGCGTTGTTGTAGTTAGTCTTAGTAAGTGCTGGCGTGTGAGCCTGGTTTGGTAGACGATGAGGGTTAAGCTGTTTTTGTTTTTTGTTTAAAGGGTTAGAAGCAGGTAGCCTGGGAGATTTGAACTGGTTTAATTTTGTTATTATGTATAACTAGCGGCTTACCCTTGCTTCGCTCGGGTTTGCCTTTAGAAAAGCAATAACAAATCTATCCCACGCGAACCTTACATTTTTCCTGGATAAAAAGTAACCTTTGTGCTATTTCAGACTATAATCTCTATCTGTGCCAAATTTTATCCAGATCCGTCCAGCTGTTCTGGCATGAATGAGTAACAAACATCCAAACATCTAAACTTTCACATTTATATATTAGTAAGATGTTCACGGAATAAGAAGGTTCCTGATTGGCGTGTGTTTTTGTGCGTGCGTGCGAATTTATCCTGCTTTGTGCACAGATCTCTCTAGTAATTACTGTTTTTTATTAGTTTAAGTAATTTAATATTTTTTTTGTCGAAGTAATCGAACAGGTATACAAAAAATACAATATGTATAGACAAAAATAAATATTAATTTATGCAAAATCGTGAAATTATCAAAGCTCGTCAATCGATCGCCTTGATATTTTGATATACAAATCAGGTATCAACTATGTAGTAGTTGATACCAGATTGGTATATCAAAATATCATTCATCATTCAAACGTTTGTCAAATGTTTTTCACTTTTCTAGTTTGACAACTGTCAAATATAATTTAATATTATTTTAATAAAATATCTATATATTTATAATTATAATTTGTAGATAATTCCATTCCGTGTGGCTGCGTACGACTCGTCCGCGGGCAAGATGGCGTTCTTCGATCCCACGCGTAAAGAGGATTTCGATTTTATATCTGGAACTAGAATGAGAGGTAATGTATCGGAAATTGTATTTATTAAGAGTAAGTTTTACTATTTTATATTTGCTTATTATGATTTTTTTGTCTTTCTCGCGTAGCAGTGATTTTTCAGTTTTTTTTCGATATTTTCTTACGATGAATATGAAAAATTTATTACTTCTACTTACGTCTTACGTCTTTTTATAATTTAAAGGAAACATGGATTTCTAGAGAATTTTTTCGCCATTTTTATTTACTTTTTAAACTTGCGGCGCACTATAAATTGAGTATAATATATAGATAATACTTAAATAATTATAAAAGCATCAACAATATGATGCCTTAAAGTTTCACGTCTCCTACATAGGAATATTGTTTCCATAGTTATATTAACATATATACAGCTAAATATTTACCTAAAATTGTTCGGAAACGTGACATCTTCGAGCAACATATGGCTGATTTTATTTGTTTGTTAAAGTGTCCTCTGTCCATTTATATCAGTGTCATCTTGTGCCGCTACGTTTAAATATAATCAAAATGTTGACGGGTTGCTAAAATGGTATTCAGCCCTTTTTTAACGTCCCACTACTGGACACGGGCCTCCCTTCAATATAAGGGGGATCAGGCCATAGCCCACCACGCTGGCCAATTTGCTAGGTTCTCTCAGACAAGTAGGTTTCCTCACGATGTTTTTCTTCATCGGAAGACAAGTGGTAATCGTGTTGGAAATGATTCGCACATGAAAATATCAGAGGTGCGAGACCCGGGATTTGAACCCGCTTCACTTGGTTTCCCAAGTAAACGCGTTACCGCTGGGCTACCACTGTCTGTTGCTAAAATATACTCAACAAATTTTCTTTTCATTCCAGGTCTTGCAAAAACAGGCAAAGAACCACCTAAAGGTTTCATGGCGCCGAGCGCTTGGAAAGTATTATCAGAGTATTATCAATCCCTCAAATCCAAAATGGACACCAATTAACATGACAAATAATTTTAATTGATCAATATATTGAAATTATTTAATTTCGGTTCAGTAATACTTTCTTAGATTTACGAAAATATTTGACCTTTTTAACAAAAACTATCTTTTCGGGTTTTTTTCGTGAGTTTATTTAGATTTTTGGTTCTCGATGTCTCTCTTGATCATGATTGCTACACGACAATGATTGTTACGAAACGTCGGGAACCAAAAATCAAAATAAATCAAAAAAAAACCCGTAAACTTAGTTCGGTTCAGTAAATATTATATTGTCTACAGTACATTCCTATTGTGTACAATAAATTGTGTAATTATACACATTCCACATATGTTTTTATACAGCGTGTTATATTTACTTAATTAGTATACATTTTATATTGGAGATTTGGTTAAAACTATATTTATTCAAATGATATCAGCTATTTTTTTAATATGAATTATTTAAGGATTTGACAATTATCTTGATTTTTTTTGTTTTAATATTTTATAAAAAAGATGTATTAAAACAATATTTTATTAATAAATTAGGATATGTTATTTAAGATGTAAACGTACGACAAATTCCAATTAAATCGAATTACACCAGATTGAAATTTATCATTATATTATGAGATGTTTAAGACATACATACATTTATTTTATTTTTAGTCATTTTATATCATCATGGTTCTATATTAAACAATATTTTAGGTTTAAATTGTGTATCAATAATTTGATACTTTTGTTGTAAATCATATCATTGTTCTAAATCTAAACAATAAGTAAATATTAATTCTTTAATTTAAATTGAGTTGTAAATAATTTTTATTGTTATGATTATTTTGGTTATAATATTAACAACTTTTTTACTTATTAATGGACAATTTTAAAACAAATTATCTAAATAGGTATATTGTTTATTTAGATATTTATTTTGTTTTGTAAATAGACAAAGACAAATGTTCAGTACATTTTTCTTCTTTTTTTTAACTTTTTTTTTTTACCAGCTATTGACGAGCTTTAATTATCAATAAAAAAAATTATTATTTGTGAAATTCGATCCTAAATATTATTTTAAATTTAAAAAAAGAAAATGCCCTAAATATTATTTTAAATTATTCTCAATTCTATATACTGATTTTTATTTTATTTTTTAGTGAATATATATAGTCATTTACAATACTTTATGGATTTTTCGCACAAAATACCTGCTTTCTTTCGCATAAAAACATGATGATATAACTCGGCTACTATTAGTATTAAAGAAAATATGGGCAGGTTGTTATTTCATAAGAGATTTTAAAATTTATTGTTGCAATTATAAAATAACGATTGTGGTGCTTATAAGCTATATAGATTTATTTAATATATAATAAAAGTTGAAAATTATATGTTATTTTTATTTGTGTTTTCATATTCCTTATTTACTATTTTAACGGTTTCATAGTCAACAAGGAACCCTTATAGTTTCGCCATGTCCGTCCGTCTGTCCACAGCGTAGCTCAGAGACTTACTTAGTACTAGATAGCTGTTTTTTGGTATGGATATTAGACACGCCGATAAAGTAAAATAATATCTTAAAAAAAATTAGGGTACCTCTACATGTAAAGTGGCCTGAGTTGATCAAGCGCGTGGCGTGACACGCACTTGGCCGGATTTTTATATATGTATAATAATATTTGATATTATTTTGTATTTTACAAATGTTCTTTTTATATCTTTATTTTCTAAATAGATGTTTATCAATTCAACGCTAATGATTTCTTGGGTTTTATTAGTATTTATATAAAGAATAGATTTTACCCGCGACTTTTCTTGCGTGGTGGATAAATTGTTATAAAATATCCCGCAAGTGTCACTCAAAATTTTCAGCCATTACTGCTTATTTAAACATATATACAAATTCTAGCATTTTTTTTATATTACCTAGATATATAATTATTTAGCAGTCATTTATTTTATATACCTAATATATAAAATATTTTGTATATGATAATTTATACATGTATAATCTAGTTATATCTATATATGTAGTAAATACACGAGTTTTGCACACATTGCATTATCAACCGCGTCAATTATTTTCTAAGGAATTTAACGTACCTATATATTTCAGTACCCTCACCCTCGCTCCATTCGAGTTCGTCCCTAATTACGTTTTAACGGTTAGTACTTAGTATAGATTTCTCAAAGATGAGATATTTTCCCGCAGTAAAAAGTATCCTATATGTTGACCCGGATAACCAGCTACCAAATTTCATCAAAATCTACAGTTCTTAGAATTTTTGTCTGTCTGTCTGTTACTGCATCACAAAA
This sequence comes from Brenthis daphne, assembly GCA_947093115.1. Classification (NCBI taxonomy): domain Eukaryota; kingdom Metazoa; phylum Arthropoda; class Insecta; order Lepidoptera; family Nymphalidae; genus Brenthis; species Brenthis daphne. The sequence continues at coordinate 25,429,085 of OX352477.1, read as the reverse complement.
AAAACACTAGAGGGATTTTCATGAATTTTGGTATGGTGATAGCTGGTTATCCGGGTAAACATATAGGATACTTTTACCACGGAAAAATATCTCATTTCTGAGAAAAAATACAAAAACTGCACTGTAAGAGTATACTAATATATAGAACCTAAGAATTTGGTTTTCGTTAATCTGAGCGCGGGCAGAGCCGCGGGCATTGCTAGTATATTATAAAATAGTAACTTGGCGAAATCTGTACATGAAATATTTTTTAAAAGCAATGACTGTAACGTATTATGTATACAATATAGACCACAAATCAATAGTAATTAAAATTATGACGTTATATCTGTGTGCGTTTCACGCAAAATGTACTGAACCGATTTTAACTAAATTTTGTGCAGTGAGGCCACAAATATGAGCTACGATGAAATTGGGCAAAGATATAGATTGTATAATGGGTACAGTCATAGGTCATCGTGTAATCCCGCCTCGCTTACAGTTACTACGCGAGCGGAGCTGTGGGCAAAAACTATATTACTGATAATTCTATGGTTGCTATGGTTACTTGGTAAATACGAATTAGGAAGATTTAGTACTAATGACATTAATACATACCTACTTATACCTAATCTTAAACAATTTAAACCAGCTGGAATCCGTTTATTTTTAAGAGAAAAAAAATTTTGAAAACTTGAAGTTTTATGATTTTTAAATGTTAGCGGGTATATATGGAATAGAAATTCGTAAAAATGCCCCCTATGCCCAGCTACCCCCGAGAAATAGGGTGTTTTTACAAGACTACCATACAATGTTTTTATATTTTCAAAAAGTAGAGTTCAAGACGAAAAGAACGAGCCCTATCTGAAAATTGAACGAATTTTTTTTTAAATGTAAACGTCCACTTGAAGTTGGGGTCGATTTTCAGCCTAACTATTTTTCAACGCTTCGCGTCCCCCCATTTCTCGGAGGTAGCTGGGCATGTGGGGCATTTTACAAATTTGGATTCCTTATATTACCTGCTAACATTTTAAAATCATAAAACTTCAGGTTTTCAATATTTTGTTTCCAAACCGGATTCCGATTGGACTAATTAGAGTTAGTAACAATCCACTTCTTTATAATCTTATCAATGACAAAAAAAGAAACAACAATAACTAGGTATATCAATATTTGTTTCTTATCAGCGTTTAATTATCATTATGTATAATTCACATAATGCTATAAGTGCCTTATGAAGTAGAATATACGAGATATATTTCATTGAAGCAAACTAAAATTTGCTTTCTGTAACCTTAGTATAATTTGTCTGTTTATTGGAAGAAGACGTGTTAACAATGGCCTTAAGACTGGTTAAAGTGAAACAAATTGTAGAAAAATGTATAAGTAACACCGCGGTTAGGCATATGTCTCACTATCCCATTGATGAGCATATATTTGGTTTATCAAGTGAACAGCGACAGGTGCTTTTGTTTGTTATTTTATATAAGTTATGAGTGAATATTCATTCGTTAAACATGTTATTTAAGTGCGATAGCGAAAAATGTAAGTTTTTTGTGGTTTCTGAAATCATTAATGAGAAAGAAAAAACCTTGTGAGAATAAAATTGAATTTAAATTCGTGAAAAAAAATGGTAAAACATTGAATGAAGAGAAATATGGATGGAAATTCTTACAAAAAATCCAGTGAATTAAATCACAGTAGAAAAATATTTTATCGATATGCGTAAATGGATACAAATAACATCTTAATATGTTAGATAATATTTACGATTTGTATGTGTTCTTGTGTGACAGAATAAACAGGGTTATTGACCTATGATCTTTAATCAACCAATTAATTCAAATTTATTCTTTAAAAAATAAAGTAAGTGGTGCAGTGTAGAAATTACAACAAATGATTGAGCTAATACTTTTGATAGCAATATTTATAGTTTCACGCATATTTCTCAACACTAATTTCATAAGTCTGTTTAAAAATTATGACTTCCAAAGACAATTCATCGATGACATCACCATACACTTTCAAAGTTCATGTGTGGACTTTGGAAAACTGAAAAAATAAATAAATTTTAATGTAAAAAATTACTGGTAAAAAAAATATTTTGTGGGCCAGCAATAACCACGGAAGAGAAAAATACTTGTTAAAGTAATGTCATATACCTACATAAATGGATACAGGATGTGTCAAGGGCCTGAGTAGTAATAAAATATTTCTTTTACGATTTTGTACTTATAATAAAAATATTATAATAATACAAACCAGTTATCATAATATATTCATACGTACTCGTATCTACGTCACAATTCGTTTATTTTACATGTATAAATAAAATTGTAATGCTCAAGTAATAATCACTGCACGAAATAAAGCAGAATATTTTGTCAATAATGTATTATGGTTAACTTTATATACAAAACAAATGTAACTACACTTAATAATTATTTACTATTGATCAAGTCATGTTTGTGTGAAATTTTCACAAAGATAGAAGGTACAAAGAATGCAGCAATAAGTGATAGATACAGTTTTTGTCTACCAACGGCAGCTTGTACTTTTTCTTTTACTGAAACGCGAGGCAGCCCTCTTGTAGAGGCGATAATTTAATAAATTTTTGTACCACTTTTACTCCACTGCCAAGCAGGGGCGGCCTTAGCTATTGCGAGGCCCCGGGCGGTAGATCTTTGCGAGGCCCTTGTCCTTTGTAGAATTTATGTGAAATGAAAGTAGGTATTTTTAACCACCCAGTATACTTTTGTAACGTAACTGCCTAGTAGTGTCCAACGGACACCTAGAATAAATATCAGATATTTAAAAGAAAACAAAAATTAAACCATTATTTAATTACGGATTTCACGAATTCACTTAACGTTGAGTTCTTTACATCAAGTATAGTTAGAGTATTATATCATGGTTCACATGAAATAAGTATTATTGCTATCGAACTCACTTAAAAAAATTTTCGTTCTCACTTGCATCAAAAGCATTTGATTTATTTAGCCATTTCTTATAATAAAAACAAATGTTTTATAAATAAAGTGTCTTATCGCTGGCCCCAAATAATAACTCACAAGTACAAAGACTATGATTGTAATATGAATAATGCTGTGTAAATTGATCTGCCGAAGTACTCGCTACAGTATATTTTTTAAATAAATGTGAACAAACAATGTTCCATCACATTTAAGTGTAAGAAAATGCTATTGTGTATCTTAGACACATGAGTTGTTAAATTCGTATTTAATTGATAAATTATAATAAATATGAATTAGGTGTTTACTTAGCATAAAAAGATTTTGAGTACATTCGATTCCTTAAATTATGGGGATAGAATAGATAAAATGGGGTTTCCATAGAACTTTAGAATTTATATGTAACTAGTGACTTACCCTCGCTTCGCTCGGGTGCGTGCTCTAGGTACATGCAGACATCGTTGCTACAGTTAAATAGGAAGATCTTACTTTTTTAGATTTACGCGAATATTTAACATTTTAAATAAAACTATCTTTTCGGATTTTTTCGCGAATTTATTTGGATTTTTGGTTCCCGACGTTTCGAATGCTTTACAGCATCCATGGTCACGGGAGAAACTGAGGTATTACATGTTTCGAAGGTATAGTTGTTACAGATAGCCTACCCAAAAATAACAACATGAAAATTGCACCAATTACCTTACAATATTTTTTAACTTTATAAATTATAAAATTATAAAAATGTTTAAAGTTAAAAAAATTAGGAAAAAATCTGAAAAGATAAGTTTATTTAAAAAGGAAGATCTTTTTAAAAGAAATAATTCTGTAATAAGTATATTGTTTTTATTTAACTTTATTAGTTTACGAGGCGCACGCCAAGAAAGCTCCCAGTTAGCATGATTACTTCCGACATCTTAAAAAATCATCGTCGTATTTTATATTTGCCAATTTACACAAAACCTTAATGAATTATACATCTGAACCTCCTTCAAAAATCATTTCATCTATTAGTGAAAACCGTATAAAAATCCGTTCCGTAGTTTTTAAGTTTATCGCGTTCAGACAGACAGACAGCATGAGATAGTGATGATGCTGGACGAGAAATGCAAAAGTTATAAATAAATAAATTTAGGGTTTTAAAATTGTATATTTGAAGTTTAGAAAAGATAACAAGCACAAAGAAGACAAATTATTACTATCTATTATTAATGATAGACTAAGAAAGTATATACAAGTAGATTCAGAAATTATGTTTGCGACTTTTTTTAAGACTAAAATCATTTATTAAGTCACAATAATCTAAAGAATGAGCTATATCATTTTCAATCGAAAGAATAGCTAGAGCTGAAAGGCGATCTTGTGTCATTGAATTCCTCAGGTATGTTTTAATTATTTTTAATCTAGAGAAACTTCTTTCTGCAGACGCAACTGTTACAGGTGTCGTGGCTATAATTCTCAGGACTACTTCGATAGTGGGGTACACTTCAGTTAAATTTTTTTCTTTTATATATTTTAGCACTGAGGTAATGTCATCGGGTCCTTCATATATACGGATAAACATATTTAGTTCTTCATACAATTCATTCCCGTCAATGTCAGATGTATTACCTACTGTTAAAGATGTTTGTAAGTCCCTACATTGCTTCATAAGTACACAATCATTAATTTTCTTTAACATTTTTATGCTATACATGAAACCAAATACCTTTTCATGCTGTTTAAGAGCCTCAAATCTAGGTTGACAGCTTGCACGCACATTGTCGACAATAACATAAAAATTATTTATTCTGAAATTATCTTCCGCAGATAAATCAGGAGCTTCATCCTGACCTTCATAATCAAAATTCTTTCTTTTACGTCTACATCTCACGACTTTGAACTTTCTTTCAATATCATTTTCCTCAGCTATTTCTCTCGCTGTTACCAAAGATGATTGGAAACCACTTTCCCGATAATTATCAAGCCACTGTGTAAATGCATCTAGGTGTTGTATAGCCGCATCTAGGTGCATATTTTTGCTCTGCCACATTTTACTTATGACATTTATCTTTATAAGAATGTCATACCATACGACAAGAGCAACTACGAATTCGTAGGTAGTTATTTCTTTTTCTATAGAATTGCATTCACTCACCAACTGACAATCTGTTGTATTTTCTGCTAAATCCTTCAAAGCATCGCATATATCACCTAATTGATATTTAACTGCCTTCACCGACTCTACCCTGCATTCCCATCTAGTTTCGGAAAGTGGTTTCAGCGATAAAGATTTTACATGTGCTTTCAAAAAAGCCCACCTCTGACTTGAGCCGGCAAACAAAGTGTATAGCCTTTGCAGCAAACCAAAAAAAGACTTTGCTTGAACACAAGATGATGCTGCGTCTCCTAAAATGAGATTCCAGCTGTGACTACCACAAGGTAAAAAATAAGCAAGTGGATTAATTTCGAGTATACGTTTCTGGACACCACTTTTTTCTCCACGCATATTGGCTCCATTATCATAACCTTGCCCTCTGCAATTTTGCAATGATATACCCAACTGTTTTAGCTCTGTAATTATATAATTAGTCAAACTCTCAGCTGTGGTTTTTTCTACTGCTAAGAAGCCAATAAAATGTTCTTCGATATTAGCTGTACGTGTATCAAATAATCTAATAATAATTGAAAGTTGCTCAACACGAGAAACGTCACGAGTACAATCAAGAATAATCGAGTAATATTTATTCTTTATTATTTTGTTCACAATTTTAGTCTTGACGTGATTTGCCATTAATTCTATAAGCTCATTTTGAATATTTTTTCCGAGATAGTGGTCATTAATCGTCTTGTCTGCTATTTGTTTTAGGTGAAGTCGTAACATTGGATCAAATCGGGCTATTAATTTTACTAAATCTATAAAGTTGCCGCTAGTCTCACCTGAATCTGAGTCACATATTAATTTCTCTCTATGACCTCTGAAAGCCAAATTGTGAGAGGCTAGAAAATTTACAATAGCAAGTAGTCTTTGTAAAATATCTTTCCAACGTTGCCTTTCTTGTTCAATTTGACCCTGGGCTAAAGAGTCAATAGTTCTACAACTTTTTAATCCGTTCTCTAAATTTAACCATTTTATCATACAATCTTTGTGCAGTCGACTAGATCCATGAGATTTTAGGTATTCACCCAAGTGTTTCCAATCACACATTCCTTCACTGGACCCAAATCTTGTATTTTCTATTCCGAATAATCGACACGGAAAACAGTAAACAGTATCTTTTGTTCGTGAATAAATCATCCAACGCCTGTCCAGTTTTTCGCCATTAACTAATATTTTACTGTAATGATATTCACTGAATCGCCGTCCACTATCGTTTACGGGAAAAAAATCTACCTTAGCGCGGATTGGACCTTTCAATACAATTTCAGTTCGGTCTGCATCGGTAATTGTTGATGGCCATAAACCTGGGTCATTTTGGGGGTTCAGATTTTCAATTTCGCCACTCGTGGATGTAGAAATAGACTCAGATGCGTATTTTTGACAGGGTAGTATTGACGGTGGTGGAGGCGGCGGCGGTGGAGTAAGAGAAAATGATGATGTTGACTCGTTATTATCATCGCTAGGTGGCAACGTCACCCTTGATGATGTTGAGAAAATTATTTGAGCTTTTGAGCTATTAGGGTCAGAGTGCGATAGCGTGTCACTTTTAATCACTGAAGGCTTTTTAGAAGCATCTTGCCCTTCACCTTTTATATATTTATATAAAGACCCACGTAGATTTTCTTTTACCTGCTTTTTTTTTATGGTTCGTTGCCTTTTTGAACTACCGGACTCAAATTTTCTACCGGCATCACGATCGCGCGAACTCATTTTGCAAATCTTTTTTGTACATAAAACTAATTTAAAAAAAATCCAAGCAGTTTTACGTAGTTTTTTTACTAATTCACTTTTTAGTTTTTACTATAAGTACTAATACTTAACGTAAGATTTAATATTATGAATTATTTAAATATATGTATGTGCAATTATAATACGTAACTCAAATATAATACAAACGATTATGCAACGCACGCTGATACTCTAGTTACATAAAAGTAAAATGTTTACGAGAGTTGACGGGCAAAATAAAACACGGGGAATCCCTAAGCATATATCGTGAAAACAAAGAAAGTATAGTTCATTCGTTGTTTTTTTACCCGCTCGCAGTTGGCCGCACTGCCACGAAATTTCGTGAGTGTAAAAAAGATAGAAAGAAATTCATTAGAGTGAATGAAACAAAATATTGTAAATTATAATAAATAATAATAAACGACGTAAGAGGGAGCGAGTGGCCGCTAAATGCTTGCACTCGCGCGTTGTGGATTTTCTAATGTGTGGCTTAAGGGACGAGATTCAAATATACTTGGGTGGCTATGCGAAGGCGCGAGGCCCCTGCAAGAGCGAGGCCCCGGGCGATTGCCCTGCTTGCCACCCCCTAAGGCCGCCACTGCTGCCAAGAGTTTATAATGCAATAGTATAAGCGAAAGTGTTTGGCTATGGAATGTGTTTTCACGAACTTACCCTAACAGTGTCAACTTTTTCTGTCGTGGTTCACAAAATCATTTAAATTGATATATTTGGGTTCCGTACCTCAGAAGGTATCCTTATAGGATCACTTCGTTGTTCGTCTGTCTGTCTGTCTGTCAAGATCCTTTTTCTTAGGAACTCGTGGAGGTACCAAATTGATTAATATCAAATACTATAATATATACCTGTAATGCCTTGGAGCTGTAAAAAAATCAAATGTTAAGTCAATGAAATTAAAAGATACGGCCGTTTATTCCGCTTATAGGTTTTGTCAACTATCCATTGACTTAGAGTCATGGAATTTGGCAAGAAGCAATGTCTTATGGCACAAATAAAAGGAAAGTCCGAAAACCACAAATTTGTAGTTACATCACAATTTTTTTTTGCTAATTATTATAAACTTATTGAAATTTAAATGTTTCATGCCGCGGAACCCTCGGTGTGCAAGTCAGACTTGCACTTGTCAGTTTCTTTGTTATCATTTTGTTTTAATACAATTTAGATACATCAAAAATTTAATTCATTTAACATAGGTTTATACAGTGTTTTAATAGTCATTCTTTTTATTCTTTTTATAAATAATTGTTATTTTCCTACCAATTTCAGTTACGGCAACTAGTATTTGATTTCACCCAAAAAGAATTGGCGCCAAAGGCTGGAGAAATCGATAGAGAAAATAATTTTAAGGAATTAAGAGATTTTTGGAAGAAACTTGGAAATTTAGGTTTACTTGGTAAGTTATAAAATATGGCACTATATCTTATATTTTTTTACAAAATATGTAAGTCCAAACTATACCTATGAATGCGCTAATCTCTGGAACTAAGAGTCAGATTATTATTTTTTTGCATTTTAAAGCCTTAGCATTAAGCATTTATCAAGGGTCATAAGCTATTTAACACCACGCTAAGATCTTTAAAGGACGATGAATGAAGTAGGTACACACATAATTAAATAAACTATGGAAGGGAAGTACAGCCACGGGCAAAACTACATATATTAATAACTATAGTTTCCTAAATTAATAATGTTCAATAATCAATATACAGACTGCTTCAAAAAAGATCTGATTTTATACCTACTAATTTACCGAGTGTTCCATAATTATAAGGTTTAATTACAGGTATCACAGCAAGCCCAGACTACGGCGGAACTGGGGGTAAATACACTGATCATTGCATTATAATGGAAGAAATTTCAAGGTAAGACGGAAGGAAGTAGGTATTTTATGCACCTAAGTACGTCCTAGATCCCCTTATTCAAGGTTTATAGATGCAACCTAGGAATTAATATTTATCTAGAAATTATAAATTGTACAGACTTTTTTGCTAAGTTCTTTTTATATTATGTTACTTAGTACAAACTTATATTTATGCATTACTTGTTATTTATAGAGGCAGTGGATCTATTGGTTTATCGTATGGCGCACATTCTAATTTATGTATCAATCAAATCAATAGAAATGGAAACCACGAGCAAAAAAGCAAATATTTACCAAAAGTAAGTTTTGTGCGAGAATTATTATATACAAGTATAATTATATTTATTACATAATTACCTAATTAATTTTTATACTTACACTGGGGTCGGTAGCTTGATTCCCCATACAAACTTTCATCCCCGTTTTCAGCCCCTTAAGGGATGATTACCGGGATAAAAAGTATCCAATGTTCTTCGTAGGGTCTCAAACTATCGTCTTACTAAATTTATAAATATTCTTAAATTTTATAATTTTACGCGTAATTTTTTAAATTTTTTCTTTCCTAAGAACCTTCTCCTGACAATAACAAACACAACAAAAAAAATAGTTAAATCGGTCCAGCCGTTCACGAGTGATGGCGTGACCAAGGGAAATAGTGATTCATTTTTATATATATATAGATTAAAAATAGTGTTTTAATGTTTCAGTTATGTTCAGGAGAACACATAGGGGCCCTAGCTATGTCTGAACCAGGCGCTGGCAGTGATGTAGTTTCTATGAAACTACGAGCAGAAAAGAAAGGAGACTATTACGTGCTAAATGGAAACAAATTTTGGATCACTAATGGACCTGATGCTGATGTTTTAGTGGTATATTATGATAATATTTTTGGTAGATTATCACGGTTCTGCTTTAGAATCACAGAAAAAAATTGGTGCGTGTAACCTTTAGCGGGGTTGAAGTAAAACTTCGTTTTCAAATATCGCAATTAAATTAAAACAAATCAATAATTAAATATACCTAATATTAGGGCATATTACAATCATATATTTATAAAATATCATTTACGGAAAGAATATAATATTATTAGCATTGCCCGCGGCTCCGCCCGCGTTCAGATGACCAAAAACCAAATTCTTAAGTTTTACATATTAGTATACTCTTACAATTTTGTATTTTTTCTCAGAAATGAGATATTTACCCGCGGTAAAAAGTATCCTATATGTCGACCCGGATAACCAGCTATTATCATACCAAATTTCATCAAAATCCCTCCAGTGGGTTTTCCGTGATGCGGTAACAGACAGATAGACAGACACATAGATAATAATGACTATTTCTTTCAATAAGATTTTCCAAAATATATTAAATGTACAGATTCGACTTAGTTAGAATTTTATTATATAGAGTATACTAATATGTAAAACCTAAGAATTTGGTTTTTTCTCATCTGAACGCGGGCAATGCTAGTTAAGTAATATGTACCTACCTACTCAACTTTATCAGTTATTACCTTTTACCGTGTTTTATAGGTTTATGCAAAAACAAGTCAAACAAACAAGCCCCAGCACAGTATATCTGCGTTTCTAATAGAAAAAGATTATCCAGGCTTTTCTACTGCACAGAAGTTAGACAAACTTGGCATGAGGGGATCTAACACGGGTGAATTAGTTTTCGAAGACTGTAAGGTAAAAAGTTTATAATAAATAGATAATATTTAACAATGACAACATTGTAATATGCTAGATAAAGGTATGTTACAAAATATTTGTCTACTTTGCCTGAAGTCACGGGTTCGATTTCCAAACGGGCTGAACGTTTATATTGACTAGGTATATCATCGAGGGTTTTTTCAATAAAATCTTAAGATGAGGATGAGTTTGCAAGACCACGCTACGAGGTCTTGCGAAACTTGTGAATTTACATATTATATACCTAGTAGATAATTTGTTAGGTATATTTCGAAATGTAATTAAAACTTATACAAAGGGCACTATAAACTATCTCAGGTTTGGTTACGAAGTAATGGAGGGGAGAGCGAGGAAAAGAATACGATAGAAATGAACTTCAAAAAAACGCACCAACCTTTTTTATAATTTTAGGTTCCCGCATCTAACCTTTTAGGGGAAGAGAACAAAGGTGTCTACGTTTTAATGTCGGGATTAGATTTAGAGCGGCTAGTGTTGGCTAGCGGTCCCGTGGGACTGATGCAGGCAGCCATAGATACATCATTTGAATATGCACACACTAGGAAACAGTTCGGGAAGAATATTGGAGAGTTTCAATTACTACAGGTAAGAAATTAATAAAAACAAGATTTTATCAATAGATACCTACTATGTTAAAATACCTAATTCTGAATATGAAATAATTTCTATTGGACCATCTGTCACTATTATCTAGTGGACACTGTATTCAAACGTAAATATGTAGATTATAATGCAAATATTTCATTTAGACAATAAGGGTAATGGACATATTATGATATATCTGGATCTTCGGATTTAATTTCAGACCTAAAGCCATAGATCATTTAGCAGTTCATTTAAAACCACGTGCAATCCCACGCAATATCTTACGAGATGTCAATTCCTCAAATATACTCGAAACGAATGGCGCAAGAGTAGAGAGTGCAGATATATTATCACTAATATGTTTCTGCAATTACTAATATAGAAAAGCCAAAGTAGTATTCTATTTCTATTTCCTACTAGTATTCTATTTCCGCTTTTCGCAATAAGAATTAAATTAATTGTTCAAGAGACGTATTTTACGACGTATTTACTTTTCATTCATAAATAATACCGGTGCAATCTTTTGAGTGATTGACGTGGAATTGGCCACTTTAATTAATTGTACGTAAAATCACGAATCAAAACCATTCACGATAATAATAAGTAGTTTATGACGTTGTTCTTATGTCATCTTTATTAGGTAGTTGGCATCAGATCGAAGACCGGACGTGCCAGAGTTGAGAGTATGACATATCCATTACGATACTTGATACTTAGGTTACAAAATGTCATGATTTGATTTTTTTTTAATCATCGAGATACATTTGCACGACTTGATAATGGCGCCTGGCTCGTGTTACTAATGGGTTGTTTGGTCAGAGTTTGGTGTAGGTAGAGTTGACTATTCATATAAATATAGAAAAATAAAATTAATGTGTCTGTTTAGATATAAAGTCAAAATAACAGCTTTTTCCTATATAAATATATATGAAAGTATATACGGTTCGCCAACCAGCACTTGGCCAGCGTGGTGGACTATGGCCTGAAAAGGGCCGAATGCAATACAAACGGTCAGCTTATAAGAAAAAACAATTCTATCTGTCTCTTTGTTCCTATCTCCAAAACGGCTGGACCGAGCTTGAGGGGACTTTATGGCAGATAGAACTTTTATATATAAGATAGCTACTTTTATTTTAAACTTAAAACCCATGAACTTGTGAATAAAATCGTACCTAGGGACGGAACTGAGCGAAACGAGGGTAAATCGCTAGAATTGAGAACATTATAAGTTTGGTTTGATCTGGTTAAGACGATCTTATCTAATAAGTAGGTAGTTATCTCGATTAACTTTCTCCTTCTGATCTATCAAAGGATCCTGATCAAGGCCAACTTTAAGTGTGATTTAAGTTATTGCAAAGAAAGTCTTTTTAATTTTTGTATTATTAGCTTGCGTTTTCGGAAGCACAAAAACCAGTTCATTGGTTTCACATAAAAAACGAACTAAGAAACCTAGGAAGAAAATATTGCTCGGGCTTGCGCATATGGGAACTTCGGGACTTTCTTAAGCCAAGAGGTACCCTAAATTTATTATACCTATATTAGTGCCTGTTAGTTGATTAATCATTTTTTCACGCAGTCACGATCCTATGTACTTATCCCAATTTCCCGATATTCAGCGTCACAATTTACAGGAACAGATTTTAAGCATCACAAAACATCTACCTTTACATTCTAAGGGTAAGGAAATCTTAGCTCTGTGCGATATCGAACGTGCGAATTACCGTATTAGGTATGCAGTGTCAGTCCAACACATTGTTTTTTTTTAATATTTTTTCTTTAAAAGGGTAAAATGGCAGACATGTACACAACACTAAGCGCATGTCGGAGTTATTTATATAATGTCGCAAAAGCATGTGACGAGGGGCACATTAACAGCAAGGATTGCGCTGGGGTTATTTTGTACTGTGCCGAAAAAGCTACTCAAGTTGCTTTAGATGCTATACAGATATTAGGTAAGTTTAACTACGAGTATTATATAAAAATAAAAATGGTTTTCTGTAAAGGTATTTCCAAATACCTTAAATATATTTATTTATATTAATAATTTTTTGATGTTTAAATTTTTTCAGGTGGAAATGGTTATATCAACGACTATCCAACTGGTAGGTTAATGAGAGACGCAAAGCTTTACGAAATAGGGGCTGGCACTTCAGAAGTTAGAAGGATGCTTATAGGGAGGGCATTGAATAGTGAATACAAATGATATGTACATCAAGAACATTTATATTGAATAAATAATTATTTACATACTATGGCATTTTACTTCTTCGCTCTTTGGTTTAATGTTCTACATTTTAAATTTTCGCAATGCATTCGCTAAACTACAAGTTTTATTGATTAAATAGATAAACTAAATAGTATGGAGGTCAATTAAAAACAATTGTATGCCCCCTTCTGAATTCTCGTTATTATAAATGTTGACTTAATATAATTGAACACATTCATTTATAAAACTAAAATTTTAAATGTATTTTAATACTAATCACATAATTTTTGACCAAGTAAAATCTATAACAATTTTATGTTTTTTGAAGAGCCTTTCACTTTTAAAATACATACTCCTACTTCCCTAAGATAGAATATAGACAAATATACAAAATTATTACATATAATATGTCTTTGCCCTGAATATTTTTTCTTATATATTCATATTTTAAGGCGAATAATAAATTAAATAACCAATAATCTAACTAATGTCACTTCTAGCCCCTGTAATTGAACTCACAACTTCCAAGGGCAGCTAACTCATGTCTTCTTTTGTCTTTCATAATAATTATTAATTATTAAACATTCTTATATTAGCATTTTCACCAAGTTTAAGCTAATAATAACATTTAAAATAACGACTATAATATTTACAACATTCTATTAAATGGCTACATTGGCTATTTCAAAATATATGAAACTATAAAGATATGTATTAATAAATATGTCATGACAATTCTAATTCTAATATAATTATAAAGTAACATTCCAATAGATTGAGAAGATTGTATACATGTACAAATTATTTAAGTTTAAATAAATAAAGAACTATTAATATTATAATACTAATGTAATAAATAATAAATTCTTGGTACCTTATTTAAATGATATATTTAAATATTTTTTTATAAATATATAGAGCATAGATTATATCTTATTCCCACCAAAAGCTTACAGAAAAACTCACTGATAATGATTCAACAAAGTGCCACCATTTTGGTGGGATGTAGAGCATTTGACCAGCTTTTAGTACACAGTAATAACCATTCACTTCTCTATATTTTGGATATTTTTCCAAATCTGGTTGTCGTGGATCAACTCTTGCTGTATTACCTAAAAGCTCATGTCTATGAGGGTACAAATTTTCTGACTCCTGTGGTGAAAATAAAAATATCAATTTTTCCCCTACAACTTGAGCAAGTAAATTTTTTTTAGGATCATGGTGGAGAGGAGATACTGTGCCTTTTGGACCATACCAAGCCATAATCTCGATTGAACTGTTTTCAGAAAAACAACAATATTCTGGTTCTATAATATCCTTTTTTAATTCAGGAATTTGATCAAATAGTTGATATTGAGCTAAATAACCAGTCATCCCATTTTCGTCATAGATATGGTTTTTTATAAATTCTTCTAATGTCATAAGTTTTTGGGTCCATTTTGAATCTGTATAATCTCTGCCTAACTCAATTGCAACAGTTCTTAGACCAGCCAGTTTTATAAAATAATTTTGATCCTGCCATTTAGTCATAGCTGGCCAGTGGCTTATACAATTTTCTAAAATAACAGGTTTATCAGCTAAAATATAATTGGTGAGAAAATGTTCCATGCTTGGACAATTTATTACATCTAAAACATTACAATTGTAAGTATTGTTTTCAAAATTGTGTGTGTTATTTAAAACCCTTCTTCCATCTACTTCTGGTTCATTATTGTCCTGAATAAACGCAGAATGAAGGTTTGATGCACAATTTTGTAATAGATTTGGTTCAGCATCAGTTGGGCAGCCAAATAATATTCCAAAGTCAATAATCTTAAGAGCTTCCTTTATAACATCATTATTGAGACTGTCACAAAATTTCAAATATGCTATGAGTCGAAGGTAAGTTGCAATCGTTACGGTTTTCCTGAGGTACAACCTCACTTCCTTCCAATTACCAATATTAACTTGTTCATACATATAATCAATAACTGCTTGAATTTTTAATGTAGACTTTTGATTGATTAGACTAATATCTTTTAGTAGTTGCTCTATTATTGTTTTACAAGTTACATCTAGTTCAGAAATTTCTGTTAATGATATAAGAACATTAGTTTTAAATTTTTCGATTTCATTACGAATATTTTCGGTGGTCGACATTATAAAAATTGTATTTGCAAAAGAAGTTCAATTATATCTTTCTTAAATTGTTTGTCATACTCAAATAGTTCCAGTTAGCAATTTAAACTATTTTTTTTAGGAAAACAAGAGCTTAGCTTAATAATTTTAATTTTGACAACTAAGCTGACATTTAAAAATCAAAAGTCAAAACTTATGTTTCGTTTCTATGTCGTACGACTACGAGTACGGTGACAAGCACGCCAAACTGCCTATGGTCTATGACATGACACATTTGTATATAAAATATAATAATATTATAATCATAAAATATTTTGTTTAATTTTAAATATTTTTTTAACTTAATGTTTTTTTATTACAAATATGCTTACAAAAATGTCATGCAGATAACAAAATATGTCGACCTTGACCTTTACAGAAAAGAAGAAAAACATATTGTCTATGGTAAATCATATGACTTTCGCACGTGATCTGTCGGATTATTTACATTCTAAAATCTAAAGTGTTTTCCAAATGCTATCAAAAATTAAATTTTTTGATAACCTCACTATAATCGGATATACATAATGAAGTCAGCTGACTCTGATTCCGAGGATAATGTGATATGGTGTGTGTGATACAATGGCATTAATAGAAAAAATATTTTCTATTAAAAGGAAAGTTGATTATGATTATTGGGACTCACGAAACTGGGACAGGTATGTCATTGTAAATACATGTTATTCATTGTTTTCTATTTTTGCATCAAGAATATGTAAATAAATTGACGCAAGAAGCTTTCAGCGGCTTTTTTGTCAGACCTTTGAGATGCGGTGTAGTGTTTCTGACGCACGAAACGCTGGCAGTGCTGTTAGTATCACCGTCACCGACTAGCTTAAAACGGTGGAACTCTCGAAGCATGTGATAAGCGCGGGGGGCGCGGGTAACGTGGGCGACAGCCTGATCACGTCATTATGGAAGAGGGGCGGCCCTCGGTTCAATCAATGTTTACTTATTATTTACATGCGGTCTAGTACACTCGCACATTCCAAACCGCTCCGCCGTTAGACCATTGTCTTTCGGTTGCGTACATGTGCATTTAAAGTGAAATTTTTCATTAATGCATTTCTTGTGCAGTGAGTGTATGTGGAATAAATTAGTCACCTGTCAAATTATTATAATTTGTATTACTGGCAAAAACTGTGAATTAATCCAAAGACTATGATATAAAATGAAATTTAGGTAAACTTGTAATCATTGATATTTTCATTCAATTCATTTAAGCAATAAATTAGAACTTCTATTTGTGGGATGATATTATGATAAAGTGAACATAAAATGTGGTTCAAAGCAGTTGAATCTTGCTTATGCTGTGTATTTCTAATGAAGAAAACAAGTGGAGCATTTTATGAATGAATCTAGTATGTTCTCAATGTAGCATTTGTGTTATACTGTACATTTGAAATCAAAATACTAGCGTAACATGTCATTGTGTGTTAATAATTAAATATAAGAACACTGAAAAAGTATTTACCACTTTAATTCATAATTGTCCTGTCCATATCATTACATACAGAAATTTCTTATCATTTTTTTTAATTTTGTAAGGAAGCACATGACTGCAACAATGTAAAGAGAAAGTTTTTGAGACTTGAGATCTACTTTGCTTATACTGAATTTGATTTCATTTAGATCTTTTAAATTATTTTTGAATATCTGTATCTATTTATTTGGCAAATTATATGCTTTCATCATTATTTTTTTTTTGTAAATGGTAGTAATAGTTTAGTAGGTCACCTTTGTGACCTTTTAAAGAAATCTTATTAGAATTTTAAAATAATTCAATAAAATAATAATTCATTTATGAAATTTTGCTATATAGAAATATTTAACCTTAAAACCACAGCTGGAAAATTTACCTAGTTTTCTTTTAATCAATTAATAGTCTTCATTATTACCACTCACAATTACATTCTTTTTTAAAATTTAAGATTTCAATACATTATTCAAAATGATGTCTGTCAGATTTACATGATAATTCATTGTCAGTAGGTCTTGCGAAATAGCTTTGGAGCAAGTGCGGTTGCTTCTGTACAAAGAGTGTGATCGTAGAGGCAGAAAAGTTCTGTTTGATTCATCAACAATTGAACGAGTGCCAGCACACAAAGATGATAAGCCAGACTTTAGTAATACAGAGAAGATACCATGTATTGTGGAGGTTTCGGAAGGATACACATATATTGTAAGTGATTTTTTATCCTCTTTTATTTTGTTTGTACCTCTCTTGGTGTTAGATTTTTATGTCATTGGACAATATTGTATAATCCTAACATAAAACAAATATTGTATGATCTTTAAGCTACTTAATTATAATGTATTTAGGCAAATAATAAACTTTGAACATCTATGTACTATTAAATGTAACTTATGTTAGTTTTAATTTGAACAGAACTAGTAAAGTTCAGAAATTAATAATTATGATAAAATATTAATGACTCACTCATAAATTAAAGTTATTTTGTGAACATATATTTCAAATGACTGACAAATATGTTTCTTACAACAGTTAATCACTAACAAATTTGCAAATCAAGATTGATTTAAAAAAAATGTATTGAATAATGTCCTTCTCTCATTCTTTATTAGTCATATTCACTTCCATTCATGTTTCTTTAGATCATAAATAATGGGGTGGGCATAAATATAAATACCATTAGCTATTTATATACTTTTATTTTTAAGAACTATTTTTTAAGAATAGCTAATACATACAATATGTTCAAAATAAATATGTTTTTTGCAGTATTTAATGACTGTTTGTGTATATATATATATATATGTGTGTGTGTGTGTGTGTTTGCGGAAAAGTATTTCCGTATTCGCGTCGTACCAAAGAGGTTTCCACATAATCGCGTTATGCGTGCAATTCGTTATCAAATACGTAACTGTAACAACTTATAAATAAACACGACAATTGAGACGTAGCGTCACGAGACTTCCAATTCACAGTTTATTCGCACTGTGTTTCTATATATAGAGCACTTGTACGTTAGCCTTTTTATTAAGTGGGTCTAACAAACTACACTGTGGGACTGTAATTTTAGCTGAGTTCTAATTTCATGGATGTCACATGGGTTTGTTTTATGGCAATTGAAAGGTCATCTCCATTATCTATATTTAGCTATGAGTCATAGAAAGTTACTTCTTAATACTTATATATTATACTAGCATTTCCCGCGGCTCCGCCCGCGTTCAAATGACCAAAAACCAAATTCTTAGGTTTTACATATTAGTATACTCTTAGAATGCAGTTTTTGTATTTTTTCTCAGAAATGAGATAATTTCTCGTAGTACAAAGTATCCTATATATTGACCCGGATAATCTGCTATCATTATACCAAATTTCATCAAAATCTGTCTAGTGGTTTTCTCGTGATGCGGTAACAGACAGACAGACAAAAATTCTAAAAACTATAGATTCGGATAGGGATAGATTTCAATTAGATTTTCCAAAAAATATTTAATGTACAGATTCAACTTATTTACAATTTTATTATATGTCTAGATTAGACTTGCTATCGGTTTTTCGACCACGACTCTATAGGGTACATACATGCACAGCTTTTGTGGTTTTCATCATAAAGTACCTACCTGTTTTTGACAGATATTTGAATTTTTTAAAGCACACATTAAAAAATAAAACCTTATCATAGTACTTTTTTGATATAATAAAATATTTGTATAATCTTGCAACACAATAGTACCAAACAAAGTGATGAAAAATTTTAAAACACGTAAAAATACTGGTTTTCCGAATAATTCCGCAATACTCATAACACAAGATTGCGATTCGATTTGAACTTTAGGCCTCATTTTAAGTTACATTTTAAAACAATTAACTATTTTGCATTACTTAATCTGATATATTGTCAAGTAATAACTAATTATTGTACACTAGTGACTTAACCCCGCCTCGTTCGGGTGCGTTCCTAGGTACGTGTACATAGCGTTGCTACAGTTAAATAGGAAGATCTTTTTAAGAGGAATAATTCTGTAATACATCGTTTCCATATAACTGTTTCATATAACTATGTAAGCCAATTTACACAAAACCTTAATGAATTATACACCCAAACCTTCCTCGTGAATTACCCAATTTATTGGTGAAAACAGTATGAAAATCCGTTTATTAGTTTATGAGTTTTCGCGTTCAGAAAGACAGCATAGACAGATAACAGAATGTAGTGATAATATGTAAATAGTAAATACGTTTTATTTTAATGTATGTCAAAAATTTAAGGCGCTATTTATTGTGTTTTGTATTAGTTTCAATAATGATTAAGCTAGCAGCTTAATTTTTGATTTGATTGATTACTCTTTATCTAAATAAAAGGTAGGTGGACCACCCTTAAAGAGTAAAAAAAGGTTGTCGAAATCATTACAACATAAATGGATTACTTATATAAAATTGAATATTTTTTTTAGTCTACGACGCGTAAACTGGACGCGTTAACTTGCCCTGTACCTACATATTACTCGTTTAGTTTATTTGGGACTTACCCATTAGAATTAATCTATACATATAATAAAATTCTGAGTCGAATCTGTACATAAAATATTTTTTGGAAAACCTGTTAAAACGTTCCTAGGGACGAACCCAAGCCGAGCGAGGGTGAGTCGCTAGTATAGTTTATACGTATGTGATAAATCTGATCAGCTGTTAGGTATCCGTCAGTAAGTAGGTATTGCCGGTTAAGTCTTATATATCCAAAACCTGTATCTTTATCTACAATATTTTCGATTAAAATTATTGTTTGTGAGATTATAGTAAAATTCTATGTATGCAAATAAGTAGACCTTCATTTGGCATTGACGAGACTCATGTGACTAATATGATGCTCACAATCGATTATAAATGACACTTCCTCATAGATAATGCACTTTATCTGGCGTGAAGTACGTCTTCACGCTGCGATTTATTAAAATTAAAATTAATTTAAACCATATATGCTGGCCATGGTTTGTAAAACCTTTAACAAATCTAAGAAGTCAAAAGTTCTTAGAATAGTATCCTAGAATAGTATTAGTAATAATACAATTATGATTCTGTTCAGTGCTAAAGTTTCACCATAGTGAAAGTAGCGTTCTAACTACGCTTTACGAACAATAATAAATATATAAGGTAATACTGCTATTTCATTAAAATCTATTCATTAAAAATCATTCGCAAGCTTCCGCAAGCTTTACTGTAATTGCAAGGGCAATAGAAATGATTGATACCAAGTGGATATTGTCGATCAGACTCACATTGAGTTATCTATATTTGTTACTAGCGACTCATCCTCGCTTCGCTCGGGCTCGTCCTTAGGTACGTTTTAACTATTAGTATGGAAATCCCACGGGAACCGTACATTTTTCCGGGATAAAAAAATTGCATCCAGTTCAGCCGTCCTGGCGTGATTGGGTAACAAACATCCATCCAAACTTTTGCGAAGGTGAGTCGCTAGTAATCTAATAAATTATAAAGTTCGCGAATCAAATTGAGAAAATAAAGTGTTCAAATTACCTATAATATATGTACATATTTTTAGAATATCTTCTGACCGTTTAAATTAGATTTTAGTTGTGTTATAATCTAAAAGTCAGATAATAAACTATATAATCAAAAGTCTAATAATATTGGTCGTTCGTTCGTTTAGTCTTTTTAGATTATATCATATATTACATTTGAAATATTTATATCTCAATCAACTAACGGTGGATCTCAATAACCTATGTATTTCCTTACTAACGATAGAAACTAAACATAATATGGAGCTTATGTGCTATTTATAGTAACGACAACTTTAGATAGATACGTAAATTATTGAGAGGCGCTGTAAGTTTCGTAAGTAATTATTTTATGTTAATTTTCTTTGTCCAGTATAAAGGTCAGGCGGCAGATGCGAGCGTCCTCGGTGAGATGATATTTGGGGCCGTTGCAATGAACTGCAAAAGTGTATCATTAAAAATTCATATTATGAATGATCCGAGACGGTAAGTCTTTTTAGTTATTGACACGTTAAAATATTGTCATTTCTGATTTATTTTTAATATGTTTTTATACTTTATTAGTGTAATGGTGATATATATATATATATATATATATATATATATATATATATATATATTTTATTATAACCACACGTAGAATAATTATAACCTACAATATTTCACAAAGCGATTCTAAATAGAATTATATACCAGCTTGGCCTCGCTAAGTTGAAAGGACAAGAGGGTATTAAAAGTACATTTATCTAACTAGATTAGATTTATCGTTCTTGTCAAAGAATATCTCTGTTTTGTTTAGGACTCTTTTCATTAACAAATATCGTAGTATTAGCTCGAACCAGGTATGTATTGGTTGGCATTGCGCATTTCTGTACTATTATGGTACAATTTTGGTATTATTTTATTAATTATATATTTATGTACAATACCTATATAAAGATTCCTGAAAATTTAGGTATAAAAATACGTATATTATTATGACAATTTCCTCTTTTTCCTATAAAGTTATAAGTCTAATTCGAAAACACTGGTGTGTTCCTTCATTTGTTTGATCACGAGATAAAAAGTATTTTATAATGCACGTAAAATATCTTTAAACAAAAATATCGTACATATGTGCAATGGAATCTGCTGCAATCTCCAATGTTTATACGATTGTGTCGCAGTATTTCACTTATCTATAATAGCATATTAACCTACCGGAACATCTTTGAGACAAGAAACGCATTGCGCTAAGATAATGCGTGTGATATAGCGAACTATATTCCACTTGTGGTTATTTTAAATGTGTTAGGTACTATTTTAAATGACTTCAAAAGGGGGTTGTTATACGATTTTCATGTTTTTTTATAACTAGAATAATTAAAGTACTTGTCTAAAAGTTAGATACACCGACGTCAAAGTGAACTTAAAATTATAGATCTTTTGGGGTGTTTTTTTTCTTCATCATAGGAAATAAACTATACACCCGAATTGTAAACTTCCTCTTCTTTGAAGTCGGTTGCTAACATCTCCTACCTTTGTATCTGATATCGAAAAACACTTGTAATATAAAGTAATCATTATATTTTCTTATATATTTTGTTTAGGTTAATGTGCACGAAAATATTCAGCGTGCCGCCATCGAGGATAAGTAGGGTAGAACGTAAGACTGAAGCAAACAAAAGTGGCCATTTGACTAATCGTTCGACGCCCCTAAATGTGCCATTGTTGAAAGAAGAAGGCGTCTCGTTAAGTTTTTCTTTGGACAGAGGAGATTCTGGTGAGTGTAGTTTTTTGTTTTACAGGATTAATAGAAATGAGTTTTTAGTTGTTTTTTTTTTATTTATTTACATTGTAGAGAAATGGTTTTTTTATTTGTATGGACTCTAGGCGTTTGTCTCGGACAAAACATATTATTTTCCTAATCTAAAAATATAAATACAATCAAAAGTTTATTTACTTTGTCATTGTTATATGAAGGAGTAAACTTGATTTTGACCTTGAGCATTAATTCCGTCCAATATGAAGTTCTAGATAGAACCACTTCCATTGGGGATTTTATAGTCGGTTATTTAAATTGAATTTAGCTTGCTGTAATACGTAGTAAAATGACATGACGTGACCATCATGGCTGAACATTGATTGACGCCTTCCTTTAAATACGTAGAAGATGTTCATAATAAATAAAAAAGAGAAAGTTTTTCCAATTTACTGCCATTGTGACATGTTTTCAAGTGCCATCGCAAAGTGTTTGTGTTGCGTAAATCTTTTACCATACATATATAAAGCGAAAGGTCACTCATTCACTCACCTACTATATACAAAATCTCAAAAACTTGACCTGTGAAGCGGAAATTAGGTATTTATTTTTAAATGTAGGTGACGTAAGATAAGAACGGTATTGGACTGGGAAAAATTAAAGAGGTCTAAAGGCTATTGTAAGTTTACATAAAAGTGATATATTCTTGCTGCTAGAGAAATAAAGACGAGGTATTCTGGTTAAACACAAGACGCAGGCGGAGCCGCGTGTAAAGTTAGTATTTTGTAAGTCAGTAAGTTTCGCCATACTATTTCGTGCGAACACGTAATGTATTAAAATCAGCATGCAGTACAGTAAAGAGTGTGCGCCGGCATTTTCTAATTGTTTTATCCAATACGTAAAAGGTTAATAAACTTTTCAAGTATACGTTGACTTCAATTTTTTTTTAAAGAAGTAAAAGTTTTTGGGTTTGAATGTAGTAAATAATCTCTCTCTTTGGGTACTTGAAATTCTTTAGCTACAGAAAATTGAGTTTTCGTTGATATATTATTCAAATATTTATATTCCAAGGTGTTAGAACCTGGGCGATATGAGGCCTCTAAATAGATTTCGTTTGTTTGAGTTTGTGTTCATCTTCCTTCATAGTTGTTATCTTTGTTATACTAGTACCTATTACGTATTTGTTGTTTGTTTATAAATCTATACTAATATTATAAAGAGGCAGAGTTTGTTTGATTGAACGCCCTAATCTCAGAAACTACTAATCTGATTTGAAAAAACATTTTTGCATTAGATAGCCCGGTTATTGAGAAAGGCTATAGGCTACGCTGATAATTTGTATCATCATGCAGCTATCATCATGCTACTCCCCAGGGGAGCGGAGCAGTAATCATAAATGTCAACAAATCGGGCAAACTTCCATACATTATTGTAAAATTGATATTTATAATCAAACAAATTTAACTCGGGTGAAACCGCGAAGCTAGTTGTTATATAATGTGTGTGAAGTATTTTATAATACCAATCTGTCAACGTAATTAGTTATCGCAATGCAGTTTGTCTTAAGATATTTATTATTGTGGGAAATAACCTTGCTTTTTCGATTATAGAGAATGGATCTACAAGTAGTTCAAGAATAATCTTTAACTCGTTAAATTTACATAGGATAATGTTTATTTTAAGTTTGATCAGCTATTCTATCGGAACACTTTGTTTTGTATGTATTCAGCCCTTTTTAACGTCCCACTGCTGGGCACGGGCCTCCCTTCAATACGAGGGGATCAGGCCATAGTCCACAACCCTGGCCAAGTGCGGGTTGGCGGACTTAACATGTCTTTCGAAAACTTGCTAGGTTCTCTCAGACATGCAGGTTTCCTCACGATGTTATCCTTCACCGTAAGACAAGTGGTAATCATGTTAGAAATGATTCGCACATGAAAATATCAGAGGTGCGAGACCCGGGATTGAACTTGCTTCACCCGGTTTCCCACGCGAGCGCGTTACCACTGGGCTACCACTGCCACACTTTGTTTTATGTGGATATAATAATAATAATATGATATACGTCATAATGTGCTTAAAAATAGCTAAAGATTTCATCCAGTATATCACAACTCTCTGTTTGTAAAAGGAATGCAGCTAACTTCATCATGTCGCTTTCAGCTAAATTCATCATAATACTTTCTAATTTCATCATGTCGCATTTTAGTCGGTGTGCTCGCGCATCGTAAAAATTTACTCATCATTTTTTCCAATCGTGCCAAAAGAAGTATAACTTCAAAAAATCGGATTGTTTATTCCAGCGGTTAACTTGTTGAAACAAAAAAATCATTTAGACGAACTCTTCAGATTTGTAATATTAGTATAGACATTGTTTTTGCTTAGTAGGAGATAAGATAAAAACTTCTAGATTGTATGTGTGTCGTGTACATCAGATCATTTACCCTTTTTGTAGTTTAGTGAAAAAATCTATATATCATGATTTCTGAACATTATCTAACGAATTATGTTATTTCTTGTGTAATAATAAATTGTATATCAATTTTTTTTAACAAATTGAAAAGAAATATATTATGACAACAAAGTCAGAAGTGCGAGTCGGACTCGCGCACGAAGGATCCGTACCATTATCTATAAAAACGGCAAAAAAATCACGTTTTTTGTATGGGAAAAATAAATATTTGTTTTATTTTAATTATTTTTAAAGTAAATATATAAGTAAATATTCTGTGAATATTTCAAGCATCGAAAAACGAGCAAAAATCACGTTTGATGTATGGGAGACCCCTTAAATATTTATTTTATTCTGTTTTTTAGTATCTGTTGTTATAGCGGCAACAGAAATACCATCAGACATATCATCTGTGAAAATTTCAACTGTCTAACTATCACGGGTCATGAGATACAGCTGTCTGTCTGACAGACGGACAGGCAGACAGACGGACAGACAGCGGAGTCTTAGTAATAGGGTCCCGTTTTACCCTTTGGGTACGGAACCCCCCTTAATAATAATAATTAGTACTTTTAGTTAAAACTAGTGCTGTTTTAGGTACATATACTTAGTCAATTGCATTAATTGTTATCATCGATCGCTATGCAGTTTATATTGAGTTTGCAGGTTTTAGTGAGAACCTTGATCGAAATGATCTGTCGATCTGACTAAATTATCCTCATGTAAGTCAAGCGAAAGGTTATTCAACTTACGTTATGTTCACGGTCATGATATCTATCCATATTATATTATTATTATATATTATTATTAATGTAAAAAAACTAATCTTAATATTTACAACTTTTTATTAGGTATTTACGATTATTATGTGGGTATATATAATTAAAAAAATTTTAATGACATATTTTGTTATAGGTTTTTATGGGGAGCAATCACCCTACAGCAGCGTGGGTTCCACTTATGATTATTTTTCTATGTTCGACACTTGGGATGGTAACGCCTCAGAAGAATATTGCTTTCGTAGTAAGTAACTATCAATGATTACTAATTTTGTTTTATATAGGAATGTTTAGATGTTTGTTCATTTATAATATAAAGTGTAATTTTGTGTGGTAACTAGTTGTTGTTGTATTAATAATAAGAAAAACAAATATAGAAATTACGCCTTACAGTGTACTTTGAATGGCTTTTTTAATATTTTATCCTTCAATACTTCAATACTTTTCCACTATTTTTCTTTGGATAATTGATTAATTTATTCCGCTCTTTATTTTGAATATATGTATGTAGTTCTATAAACTGTAGCTTCATACGGGAGTCAAACCTGAGACTTTAATTTCGATACATAATAATTAATAACGGCCAAATAGCATTCTATTGGTATTTTCCTTTTAACAACACTTAAGAACAATATTATATTAATAGGCGCTCATTTTCTCAGCGCCATGTGGACGCAAGCTTAGTAGTTCGAGCAACGGTAGTTGGCAGAGACGGACCTTCCAAAGCATGGCTACCAGGTTCGATCTTAGGCAGAGCAATTCATTGAGAGTACCTTCAACGGTGTCCAGCGTGGATTCACAGGTAAAATATATTATTATTAATTAAAAATATTTTAAATTTTAGTTTAGATATGTTTAGTGAATATATTAAACTCAAATTTAAATCATGTACAAAATAACAGACTTTGGTCTACTCATGAACTTCCTTACGGGGTATGCAGTGGTCATAAATTTACTTGGTACGATCTTTGCTTGTATAATTACATTTGGACATTTATATACCGACTGAAGCACCGGTTTAAATCCCGGGTCTCGCTTCTCAGATTTTTCCATGTGCGAATCATTTCCAACATGATTACCACTTGTCTTATGGTGAAGGAAAAAATCGAGAGGAAACCTGCATGTCTGAGAGAACTTAGAAAGTTTTCGAGAGATATGTAAAGTCCATCAACTGGCACTTGGCCAGCGTGGTGGACTATGGCCTGATCCCCCTCGTATTAAAGGGAGGCTTTCCCAGCTGTGAGAAATTAAAACGTGCTAATTACATTTATTTATATGAAAAGGAAACAGTATTAGCTCATAAAGCGATTAGATGCGAGATGATAAAATTTGTTTTATAAACTTTGCGTATACAAAGTCACGGGGAGCTGCTAGTTTATTTATAAAGCCATATCGCGCGTGACAAATCACATGAGCGTTCGGCTCAACGATCACATGACCGTTTAACTATGCAACATTTGATTACAATAATTATGTCATGTAATCCTTATCATGTTGTTGGTATTATCTATACTTTTAGATATCTACATTTTTTCCTTGTTGCTACTTTCTGTGTGTCACCTGTTTGGGAAGACGCAAGTTATATTATTATGATGAGATTGATGATTGAGAATGAATTGATGTTAATTTTAAAGGGTTTTAGGCAAAACGAGGGTTTTAACGGTTCGGTATCCTAAAGGTTCGATGATTCTGTGTTCGTTTGTATGTATCTTTTTTTTTAAATTAAGCCTACGCTTTTATCTTATCTGTTCTACCATCAAAAGGCTGAAAAGATTTAAACCGTAATGAATAGTCATTTTTCATATCATTCAGAATTTGTAAGAAATAATAAAACAGAGCTTAATAAAATCTTCGTTCCGGTTTACAAAAAAAAAAAAACTGTTTATTTTTCGCATAAAATTTCGAAAAGTTTGCTTTTATTATTTCGAAAATTTTACTTTTAAATTAAGAACGTTCTTCTTCACGTGCATTATTTTAAATTATCTATGATACGACTCCTATACATCGTTCCTGATTGAATTATTTGTATTAATGCATTGTTAATCCCTTGTCACCAGCGACCTCATTTCACTTAACTCAGATAAATAGTGTTGTCCTATTTTAACAGTAATCAATCTCACGTTAATCTACGAACAATGGAACTAGTGTTGTGCTATCGGCCATTGTTTCTTAATTACTATAAAATGTCACACCTATTATTATCAATGTAGATAATGAAAACAAATATTTTTGATGCTTAATGGTTTAATATTTTATTTTATAATATTATTTAATTATCTTCATTCTTGATTTAGAATAAATATCATGTACCTAATATTTTAATTTTTTTTTACTAATAATTTCGTACGTGTAAATAACTTTTATATTCTATTTATGTTTTATTGTATTTTATATGCTTATTGCAAAATCAAAACATCTCTTAAGTTTTTGATAAGAGTTGTTTTCAAGATCACCAATAGCGATAACAGAATTTTTTTTCTTGTGTTTGCTTTGTATGACATGTGTACGATATTCCCCGGGGTCACATATGCCTTGATAACTTTAAAAATAATACATAAATATAGTCAATTAACTATTGTGCAAAAGTATAGAATATGCAGCCTCGAGACTGAGTTAATATTTAAAAATTTTGCAAGAAGAAGAAAGACCAATGTTGATATTCAAATATTTACATTAGTAAAAAAAATTGAAAATGTAAGACGTATATTTGTTATTCTTATTCTAAACGTTTTATACCAAATTATAATAAATAATAATTCGGCCCTTTTTTAACGACGTTCTTGCAGCTGTGCTCAGGTCTTCCCTCAATGTGGGGTGGATAGGTGGTTATACTTGGTCCACTATGGCTATATGTGGGTTGGTCGATTTCAAATATCTTTCGAACTAGTTAAATTCTCAATCATTTAGATGTCTTCATGATGGTTTCTTGTTCTAATTACGTATGGTAAGCACGCGATGGCGGACTTTTTCGAAAACTTTCTCGTTCTCTCAGACATGCAGGTTTTCTCACGATGTTTTCCTTCACTGTATGACAAGTGGTAATCATATTATCATAAATGAATTGCACATGAAAATATTAAGAGGTGCGAGAGCCAGGTTTTGAACCCGCTTCACTCGGTTGCGTTACATTCCCAAGCGAGCGCGCTATAACTAAAACACTGTAATACAAATATTAACTGTATGATAATTTTGGTTCAGATATATAGCAATAGTTCAACCAGCGGCACTACAGACAGCTTAGCAAGTTCCACTTCAGTTGCGCCGAGGAGAGGGAAGCTTGGTCTAGCGCTACTCATATCCGTATCGGAGCCGACTGATATGTAAGTTTGTACTGTTATACATATATATATATATATATATATATATATATATGTTATTCAGTTCATACTTCTATGTCGCTAGATGACTCAATGGCCAATGCCAACTTAATTAAAGTGGAGTCTACGTGTACTAAACCCTTTATTTTAATACTAAAATATTATCCACGCTTTGCTCGGGTGTCCCATAAATGCAATGTAATTTCATCCAAATCCGTGTAGCCGTTTCAGCCTAAAGGAGTAACAAACGTACACATACAAATTTTCGCATTTTTTATTGTAGTATAATGAGATTTCGTACAAAACACGATATATTATTGTTGAAGTGAAACTTCTTTAGAATCGTTGCAATTTGAAATTAGATGAAACGAAAATCCGATACTACAAACAAACAAACACATAAACATATAGGATTAAACCGGCGAGAGAATGAGATTGCCATGGTTGTTATTGTCTGACAAATATATATTATATTCTTTCCGTATATTATTTCTATAAATATATGATTGTTATATGCCTAATATGCCTTATTTTATTATTAATTTGTTTTAATTTAATTGCGTTATTTGAGAAAGAAGTTTTACTTCAACCGCGTGTAAAGGATACCTGCACCCACTTTTTTAATTAGATATACTAGACAACGTTAAAATTTTCTATACTAAAAACGTGAACAAAGGTTTTATATGAAGTGTAATTTTACGCATCGCAGACTCTTGATAACGCTTAACGTTTGGATGTGAACTGGAAACATCTAGTAAAATTAAAATTGCGTCCTACTTCTCGATATAACACGTGCAAAGTAATTAACTCTTATAGATAATTAATGTTTTAAATGAACTGTTTAATAGGCATTTTATATGGCAAGGATGTGGGGTTTGATTCTTTACAAGGGCTTATTCCTTTTGAATAGATCCGATAATTAGAAATACGTATAGGTTATAATGACTTCAAACATTTGCACATACGTCGTACTTAACATTGAGGCTTACAAAAGTGTGTTACAATGTTTTTTTTTTCAAATCCTTGATAAAATATACAGATTTATATCATTTTCATATTCTAAACTATTTTTTTTATTAATTATTAAGTAAAAATATAAAAATATCAATTCAATTTATTAATTCGTCTTTTAGTTGTCAACATAAAAATGAACAAAAATAATGGCCCCATAAAAATATTACCTAAGCGCTATTTCCTTCGTCCTATTTTAAATTTAAAAATCATGTGCTCTCACCATAACAATGAAATCATGCAGACATTTATTGGCTGTAAAAATATCACAAACACAGAAAATAATGGAATTTTTATTGTACCATAACCTCTGTTTTGATGGAGTTAGGTGCTTTATTTATGTGTTTTTATGAATCCAGAACCTAGTCGGTGAAGAGAAGTTTTGCTAAATTTAAAGTTTAGATAATACATCGAATTACTAATATAATTATGAAAGTTTGTATGTCTGTTATTGCTTTACATTGAAACGGACAGACTTTGATAAGATTTGGATGAAATTTAGTATACAGGCGTATGATTATTGAGTATTTGGATGAAATTTAGTATACAATGACGTGGAGTAACGAATAGGTTACTGTTAGGCACTTAAGTCCTGGGTTCGAGTCCCGAGTCAGATCACGTTTAGTTATTGAGTCTTTCTCTTTAGAACAGTAACAGTAAGTGTCGCGTCGATCCTGCGCGAGATTTCTCACCGCGAGTGTCGAGTTATCGTCCCATCGGAATTTTAAAGTTAAAGGAATAGAGATTGAACTAGTGTCCGAGCGTACACTTGTACACTATAACATCTGCTGCGCATCTGGCTAGTCTCAGTGAGATTTTCCGCCATGGGCGAAATCGGACAGAAGGACAACATAATCGTTAGTTATAGCATTTTTTTCGATTTTTGTAGGGATCTAGTTCGTCGGTGCATGGAACATTCGCCCCAACTGCAATCTTTAGTCTGTCGTTTACGAGTGGCGACACTATCTGCGGGGTCGGGGAACGCGTTTGTATCAACTCTCCATAAAGCCGTCGGTGATGCTGCTAGATGGTAAGTGTAGTAATTTGCCTGTCTCGTTAGTCTAGTAGCTAGCATGTCCTGGGTTCGAGTCCTGGCTCGAGCCAATATGAATATAAAATGTTGTATCATGAAATATTCTTGTAACGTTAAAATGTTTACCTAAAATATACACCTGATGTCTCACCTATCATGTCGAGTTGTTTCCTTAATGAAATATGGGAGTATAATTATGTTAGTCTAAACACACACACACATGCACGCACGCACGCACGCACGCACGCACGCACGCACGCACATACACACACACACACACACTGCACTTTCTTATTGAGATTGTGCGTTGTAACTGATATTGGTTATAGGATATTAGTTGTAAATTACTAGAATAATGTCATGGCGAATATTTTTCTTGATATTTTATGGTTATCCCCATATCTATTGATTAAAAAAATATTTTAATATATTTACAAAGAAATATAGCGTAATATATGTATATTATGCAAAAAAGTGCGTTTGTAAAATTATATTAATACGGTAAAAACCACAAATATTAGTTGCGTTATATCTTGTTCATTTTTTTTAGTTATATACTCGTATGTTAATTATACATTAATCGTCATATACCATTTACCAATGTCGTTAAAACTATTAGGTCGATGGAAATCTCATTATACCTTTAAATCAATTGTAAAAAATCGATTCTATATTCGGTCACTATTTATTTCACATTTTTATAAATCGATTTAACACTGTCACGCTCGATTATGCCTCATTTCGTTAAATAATCAATGGTTTTTAATAATTATTAGCCTTTCATATTATTCAGTTGAGTTCCATCGGTAATTGGTTGGACTGAAGCCAAATGTATCTACTTATAAATGTAGCCTGGAATTTATTGTCACTACTCGGAAATCATAAATTAAATATATAGTTGTATGGGAGTTTTCGTAAAAATCATTTGATATTACGCTCAGATTAAAGAATTTTATAAGAGTCCGCACAAATTAAATGGCACAGTCAATAATAGTAGCGTGTTTTGCTGTTTATGCTACTATTCTAGATTTTGCCGTACAAAACGTTTACTATCCTTAATGAATAAGGGGAATTTTATATATTACTAGGGACTCGCTCTCGCTTCGCTCGGGTTCGTTCGTCCCTAGGTTGATTCCGCATACAAAATTTCACCCCATTTTTACTCTCTTAGGGGATGATTTCCGGGATAAAAACTATCCTATGTCCTTCCCAGGATCTCAAACTATTTTCTTCTCAAGTTTCATCTAAATCGGTAAAGTAGTTTCAGAGCTTATTCGGCTCACAAAAACAAAAAAAAATCTTTTTTCTTTATAATATTTATATAGATGTATAAGTTAAATGTCTAATGTACAATTTTTGAGAACAATATATGAATTACAAAAATAATATTATATTCTTTTGTATTTCTAAGCATTAGTTCTCTTTCCCTTATAAGGAAGGTAAATATCATATTAGCTTTTTTTTTTATAAAATTTAAAGAAGCTATTTTTACCTATTTTTATTTATTAACGTTTATTTAATTATCAATCACTATATAAATTGTCATTTGTATACTGTTTTAAAACATATTGTTTGGCTTCTCATGTTTAGTTTTATGACATTCTATATTATTCCTTAGTCTGAAAGTATTACGAATGATCGTATGTTTTTAATGAAAATTACTTTGCCACGTATATTTTTACAATATGTGAGAATTATTTAAATTAGATCCGTCAAGCTTTTTATTTACATCTTCGAACCTTTTATAGAAAGTAAAATTAACTGGTCTGTGCAAATTATTTTAACACTTACTAAAATAAAATTGTTTTGTTTTTTCGAACTTCTTTACAATTGTTTGCACATGAATTTCGTGATTTGGTCCTAATTAGTTATTGCAATACACAGTGTGTTATATAAATAGCCTTATATGTTGTTGTATTTTTTGAAGTAAATATTGGAATAGCTTACGTCAAAATCTATTAATAAAAACTCTTTCGTATGCCTTTTAATTGTATTTAAAAAAAAGTATTGTAAATGGTAAAAAATCACCATAACTCATTACCTTTGAGCGTTATTGAGGTTCATTTGTTTGTCGGGTACAAAGTTTTCTCTTCGTATGTAGATGCAGGCATAATAAAGGTATTTATTTGTAATTTAAAAAAATAATTTTGTTTCTCTATTCTCTTATAGCTTTATTATATAAAATATAAGTCTATAATTAACATTTACTTTGAATTTTTCATAGGTTTCACTGATTTCAGGTTGTCGAACCTCATATACGGGCCGCGGTTACAACCGATGTGGTTGGATCTGGTCACGAGTGAACCACGCTTGTCCAACAAGATGGCGGATGCGTTGTTATCTGATTTATGTTCAGTTCTCACTGCTGGGGACACGAAGAACACTAATTTGTAAGTTTTTTTTATAAATTAACTAGCTCTTTACTACGTGGTTTGGCTAGAGATCGTCCTTAGGTGCCTAAAAGTAGCCTATGTGTTACTCCAGGCCATAGTCTATATGTGTACCCACTAAATTTCGTACGATACCGTAAAGTTTCGAGGTGAAAGAGTAATAAACATATATACATACATACAAACTTTCGAATAAATATAGCACTAGTACGATTGAAATTAATATTTTTTATACGATATTATATTTTTTTCGTTTTGACTATGTATGTACAAAGTACATACATACATGATACATACATACATATAGTAACCTGTTACTTATTCTTCATACATATTTGTTTCATTTTTTATTACATAAGCATTGGAAATTCTTTGATTGATCTCTGATTGTTCTTGTATATTTATTTAATTTATTTATTTTAGGGAAACAAAGAGCACAATATTACATAATTAAAAAATTATAAATAACAATAGGGTAACACATAAACCAATCATGTTTTCACAATGAAAATAAAAAAAACAACAAAGTTAAACACTTAACTGAAAAATTACAAAAAGATACACTGATTAACATTAATAATAAAAAAATAAATAAAAATAAAAACCGACTTCCTACTATTAAAAAAAACCTTTAAAAATAAATAAAAATCGACTTCTAGGCACTAAAATGTAAAAAATAACTAAACGGGGGTTTTCATTTAGAATAGATACCTAATCAGATATTTTCGAAGTCGGTGCCAGCCGATGCAAAGCAAATCTAATATATTTCGAAACGTAAAATACTTACAACATAAATTGATGTATAATATTTTAACTATTATAATTAGTGTTCATACCTAATCATATTTACCTATTAGATATTCATATCTTATAATATTGTTGGCCGTTGACTTCAAACGATTTGTTAAAAAAAAACTAATACGTAATATGATTTGTTTCATACGTAATTGTGAATCATATGAAAATTCTTCAATAGAAAACGTATTTCGAGTGTAAAAAGCACGTGATGTTGTAAGGTGATAAAAATATTTCGTTTCGTTTTAATTAAGTGTTCGCACGTCATGTTACGTGTAACGTGACGTACTTTATCTTTAAGCAGTTTAAATACATAAATATTGAATTATTTGTACATATATTATATACGGATTTGTGTTACAATCTTCAAGGTACTCGTAGCTGTATGCTTATGCTATTACTCCTAAAATGCTTTGCAGGCACAGACTGACAGGCTTGTTATTGAAGCTTTAAGATCGTGTAATTAAGTAACATATGAACATAATGTGGTGTAGCTATGCTGAAATAACGCACATTTTTAATTTTATTCATAACTAGCGACTCACCCTCGCTTCGCTCAGGTTTTTCTATAGGTAGGCAATGTAATCGCACAATACAAATCTTTCAATTTCTCGGTTTTTCTGTACTATAATAGGCATGTATTATACATATAATCCTTCCTCTTGAATCACTCTATTTATTGCCGAAAACTGCATTAAAATCCGTTGAGTAGTTTAAAAGATCTAAGCGAACAGACAACGGAAGCGACTTCATTTTATACTATGTAAAGATATAATAAGAATAAAGTATGTAATGTAAAGAGAAAAATAGAAAAAAATATTGAGCTTCAAGCTGTGTATCATGAAAAACTTTAGACACCGGCATATTTAAACAATCATTTGATAATCCATAGTTAATCTCGTGTCAGTTGTAAAATAGCGATTACACTGACATTTTCTTGGACCACGGCCAAAATACTATCTAGCATTGCACACATTCTGAATAAAAAAAAATATAAAATACTTATATTTGGACGCACCTTTCGCTCGATAATTAGTTACACGTGCGAATAAAATCATTGTCAAGTGCAAGCGTTTTTTTTTATTTTTAGCGTTGAATGTAATTTTGGTTGGTATTTTTAAATGTCATGTTTACGTATTTTTCACGTGATAGAAAATTACGTTATTTTCAATGGACCGACGCTTACAAAGTGTTCAAATTAGTTGTGTAACCTATTTGAGTGTGCTCGCTAATTTCATTTAGAAAAGTAATTAAAGATCAGTACATATTTTAGTACGTAATGCATGATATGTTAGGGGAAAAGTATGAAATATTTTATCTTATTATATTAAACTACCAATTCTTGTGTATATAAAAATTTATTTCGTGAATCTCGGAAACAGCTCTAACATTTTTTTTTGTCTTTTGCGAAAAATATCAAGCGATGCTCGGTCGGCCAGGTACTCTCCTCATTAGATGCCCATTTGAATTAGCTAATGTTTATTTATATATTATATGCATCGGTGGTGTAGTAGCTAGCATGTACGGCTGCACACTCGGAGGTCCTGGGTTCGAGTCCCGGGTCGGGCCAAGTTTAGTTATTGAGTCTTTCTGTATAGTAAGTCTCAGTAACAGCCCGGAGTTGGGAAGTTGGCGGTGAATTACCTCGTGCCTCGGAGAGCACG
The DNA here is from genome assembly GCA_947093115.1 of Brenthis daphne. Lineage (NCBI taxonomy): Eukaryota > Metazoa > Arthropoda > Insecta > Lepidoptera > Nymphalidae > Brenthis > Brenthis daphne. The sequence goes on along the minus strand of OX352477.1, from coordinate 25,393,061 downwards.
TAGAGCCGTCGGTCCTGCGCCGACACTCTCACTGGTCGTGTCGAGTGGTCGTCCCACCGGAGTATGAGAGTGATAGGAATAGAGACTGCGCCTGTGTCTGCGCGTACACTTGTGCACTATAATATCTTCTGCGCAGTTGGCTAGTCTCAATGAGATTGGCCGCCGTGGCCGGAATCGGCTAGGAGAACATCATATATTATATAATATTTTAAATGTCTCATCATTTTCGTATTATCTTTAAAATAAAGTGCAGAAGTTCTGCGATGTCAAAAATATTTTAGGCCACAATTATATAGAAACAAGTAGCAGTACCTGCGTTCAAGCTTCCGATATAAACATAGTTTTACAATATTATATGTCTGCTCGATTTGTTGACATTTATTATTACTGCTGCGCTCTCTTGGGTAGTAGCGTGAGGATAGGCTATATATAGCCTTCCTCAATACATGTGCTATTTAATGCAAAAAGGAATTTTTCAAATCGGAGTAGCAGTTTCTGAGATTAGCGCGTTCAAACAAACTATCTTTTTATAATATTATAATATAGATTATAATTAAGTAATCTTACAACTCTCTTATTTTCATCTATACATATACAATGATAGAATTTTTTTCTTTCCAGTTTTATCAGCACCCTTCTTACTTACGTCCTAACACATCACCTGGGGTGGGTCACTACAGTCAGTCCGTACGACACGATCGACCCACAAAAGTTTCCATCAGAGCACATTGATACCCGAAGGCCGTATAACGCGCTATGGGCACAGTTAACTGACCTATGCGGTAGTATCGGCTATCCTCCTAGATCCGCCAGAACTATTATAGCAGGATCAAAAAACGTACAATTCGTAAATAGACTCTTGGCCGTTCTAACATACTTTGTACGTTGTGGTGATGTGAGGAAAAACGACTTCAAGTATCAAGACTGCTTGCTCGATGAACCGAAGTTAGTGAATGTGCAAACTGAGTTGTTTAGAACGAAACGTGATGTGGAAGTGTGTACAAATCTGAATGTGCCATCATTCAAAAAAAATAGTGGCAGTGACAGTACGCTCGCAACCAGCTATGTTAGTTTAAAAAAATCAGCTACGTTAATAGATTTGAATCAAAAGCTCTCTAATTCGGATTTCGCAATGGAAAGCGGTAGCAGTGAGAACCAAAGCAAATTGCGGAGACGCCCTAGTATGATGATGCCGTTGAAGGATTCGTCGGACTCGAGCCCGAACTTATCGTCCGAAGAATGTGAGACAAAAAAGGTCTTGTTTGTACTTGGAGATGACGAAAAGCTTGTGGGACTAAAGAACAAGTCAAATGGAGGGAAAAGCGTTAAGAAATCATCAAAAACATGCAGCGAACCGCTTGATCAAGAGAAATTAAATAAAAAATCGTGTTCCAACGAATGCGATAAAGACAAACTGGACAGCCCGTCCAAATGCTGCGGTCAAACACTTCAACATTCCAAACCTATAAAACATTCCGGTTTTAAGTTCGAGTTCGACAAATACCCACAGATAGTCACTAATTATATGAAGAGCAAAAACTTAGAAATATTAGATAGGCATTACATAGGGAAGCCGGGGAATTTGAAGTTAGATAATTTTCAATTCGACCCGACTTTCGTACCACCAATCCAAGAAGAGAGATGTGAAACGTGCTACAAGTGTCAATTAATGGAATCAATGTTGCAAACCCCTACTAATGCTTCCGAAATGGAGTATATGAATGATATGCCTAGACAGTCTGAGCCACAATTCGCACAAGAGACGATAGTTAAAGAACCTGTGACCCATCGTGAGTTATCACCAAAAACGTTTATTCATAAACGAAAGGAAAATACGTTAGTCGTTAACGTTAAAAGTAAAGATGAATTTTCGTTGGGAGGGAATGATACTAATATGTTGCAAGTGAAACAATTGATTGAGTTTCCTTTACGGCAAGTTTTTTCAAGTAAGCTACAAAGTCAAGTGCGATCGGGATACGATGCATCGCTTCTAGGCGGAATCACAAACCACTATGTACCTGATTTAGTTTTACAAGGTAAAGTTTTTGTTAGTTTCTATTGTTTTAGTATCTAATAGTAAACATTTTGAGATTACTGTATTTCCGAATTGCTAAGCAATATTGCGTATTTAGATTTGATGATTTGAGTTTAATCATTTTACACAAATCAGTCTATAAGATTATTATTTTGTCTTAATTCTTATCACCGTACTACAAATTTGATTTCTGATGGTATAAAAGGAAGCAAATTTTAAGTATATTTAAGATAAGATTAAAAACAGAATTTGCTGTAAGTTACCTAATGTTTTAGATAAACAGAAAAACATATTCTATTTTGTTGCTAGATAGATTTGATATAATACAACTATAACGTATATATGTATACGTATGTACCAAAAAATAGCACACTTATATAATAAAGTGAATCCGTTGGACTGGTTACAGAACAAATAAAGATACATTCATATGCGAAGGAGTAGACAAAACTTATTTATTTTATGAATATTTAATTGTTTATATGAACAAATTTTCTGATCTCTAGATCGAATACGTTAATCTTACCATATATTAGAGATCGAAGCGATTCGTGGTACTGGATTCGAGTTCTGGATAGGGCTAAAAAAGTTTTAATTTAGTGTAAATAATAATAGAGAATTAGGAGGATGTTAGTGGTGTTACAACCCCATATCGAATTGGAGTGCGTAAAGCTATCGCTCCTGCGACTGATTATTCATTGCGAATGGCAGAGTTATCCCATAGGTCTGCACTAAGTCTGCACTAGAATATCTCGCGTGCAGGCTAAGAGTTAGTCTATTGAGTTAGTGTATTGAGCCCTTTATGCGGAAAATCGCCATGAAAATCGATTAGGAGGACGATAATTATACATATTTCATATTTAATTCTTTTTTTTAAGGAACCCTGGCAAGTCCAAGCACGTGGGAAGCGGATCTTCGACGGGATTTGGATCTCACATCGTACCTGAACAAAACATTGGACTCGCCAGTGCAGGCGGTCGCTATAATCGGCGATACGAACACATGGTAAGTTGTCTTTACCGTTAATAATAGTATGGTATGTCTCTATTTATGTTAAGTAATATTAGTAATGTTCGTAGTTTATTTTTCATTGTCGAGCGATAATGTTACATTTAGTTTTATTAATTCTTCATTAAGTGCGCCTGCGACTTATCTGTCAGTGAAGACAGGAAAATCTGCGTAATTGTGCTAGATTGGAAACACGTCGCGGACCGCAAATATTAGCCAGCGGCCACATGCGGTCCGCGGGCCTTGCTTTGGACAGCCCTACATAGCTTACTGTGCAACTCTGTCCATCAGGGAGGTGCGTCTCGTGGGGCGCGAGTGCGGGAGCGGCGGGCTGTCCCCGCTGGTCGGCGGCATGCTGGACGCGCTGCCGGCCATGCGACACGCGAGAGTGCCTTCTCATCAGGTACTTATATGTAATATATACTAATATTATGAAGAGGCTAAGTTTGTGAGCTTGTGACGTTGTAGGGGGTAATCTCTGAATCTACTAAACCGATTTATATGAAATTTGGTAAGAAGATAGTCTGAGGCTCTGGAAAGGACAAAGGATACTTTTTACCCCGGAAATCTTCTTTAAGGAAGAAAATGGGGATATATAACTAGTGACTTACCCTGACTTCGCTCGGGTGCGTTTCTAGTTGCCTAACAAGAGCAGTTTATCTGTGTACTAAATTTTATCCAAATCGATCTAGTTGTTTCAGCGTGAAGAAGTGAAGATTAATACACATCTATATCTAGTATAAAACAAAGTCGCTCCTGCTGTTTATACGCTTAGATCTTTTAAACTACGCAACGGATTTTAATGCAGTTTTCAGTAATTGATAGAGTGATTCAAGAGGAAGGTTTATGTGTATGCATATATTATTCATACTAAACGTTAAAACGTCCCTAGCTCGACTCTTATACGAGTCGAGCTCTTCGTCCCTAGGGACGAGACTAGGACGAGAGAGAGAGAGAGAGAGAGTAGCTAGTATACAGATAAATTAACTTTCGCAGTTATAATAGTAGTCCGATTTATTGAACTTTAGAATGTATGTCTGTCTGTTTGTCCAAAGTTTAAAGTAATTTATAACTGGTATATCGAGTGCGCTGACCGTTACGCAGCACTCGAAAGTACCTTTATATAGAGTTATAGCACTAAATGCCTAGTTAGTTTGGTGACAAGCTCCTAGGTTCGATCGGTCGAATCAAAATAACCACGGAGATTTTCTGTCATAAAATAAACAGTAGCAGCCTAAATTCCAGAAGTTGATGGTGTCATCTATTTTCCCGTAATATGATAAATTTGAAAGTCTATTTGTTGGTCTGTCTCATCGACGTGATTTATATGGACCGAAGAGTGACATGGATCAATTTTACCCTGTCAGTGTTGCCAGGACTAAATAAAAAATAATAATAACAATTTTTTTTGTTCCAGTGTCTTCTATACTTAGAAAGCAAACTCCGTGAACTCTGCGTGTTGTCAAAAACACTAGCAGATATGCTCATGTCAACCGACTTTTGTGACATCGCAACACTAACTAAGTCATTGAATATCGACGTCAATGACGTCCCATTACTGCTGGCCGTCGCTACAACACACACGCCGCAAGTTGCGACCAGATATGGTATTAGTTATAGGTGAATATAGGAAAAAAGAATATAGGAAAAGATGGTTCTTGATAAAGAAAGGTACTAAGTGAGATATGAGCTTTCAATTCGTAATTGGATGATGAAAATGGTCATGTTTTCGGAAGTATTTAGTAATACAAAAACAAACCTATCCCAAGGGAACCGTATATTTTTCCGGGATAAAAAGTAGCCTATGTGTTAATCCGTGTTAATCCAGACTATAATCTATCTCTGTGCCAAATTTCATCCAGATTCGTTCAGCCCTTCTGGCGTGAAAGAGTAACAAAAATCCATACTTACAAACTTTCACATTTATAATATTAGTATAGATAGATTTCAAATTTTATTTATAAATATGTAGTTAATGTTTAACAAAACAAATATTGATAGAAATAATGTGTGAAATAAATTTATAAAATATAAAATGTTTAGGATCCTGTATACTTCGTTTCTTAACGCTTTTGAGCGTTTATTTTTATATTTATATGGTACATTTAAGCCATAACCTGTAATTAAATACGAATCATGTAAATCGGTTATTGATATTTTAAATGAAAATTACAAATAAAAAAATTGGGTATCGGGACGTATTTTACATACATAGTCGGCCAAGAAGTGATTGTTAAAGTCTTGAATGAAGTATATTTTAAATCAGAGTTCACTACACTGTTTGTGTGCATTCATACATATTAAAGCTCGTATCTCATGAAACGTATCTACATATAAAGAAATAACAGTATTTTATTATATAACGGTACCGGTGGTACAATAAATATTTTTTTATGGAAGTTCATCCGCTTTCACCGGTAGGGTATTAGATACATCAAAACTTGTAATCTTTGCAACTATTATTAGATTTAGGTTATAACCATGATAATAGAACAAGACGCCATTTTGTTAATGATCAATTAAAATTTGTAGAAAAACATATGTAACTTGCTTTGGAACAGTTCGTATAAAATATACAATATTCAGACTAATAATAAATAATCTATAGTGCGAATATTTTAGAATATGAACACAGAAAAGTTTATATAAAACAATTATTATGTCTTGGTATTATTGAACACTAATTTGTTATTGACGAAATAATGAATGAGTTTTAGTAGCTTTACTCAAAATTCATATAATTTTAAGTCTCCAAAGAGATGTTTTTTTTTTAATTAATTGGTATTGTTGATGTCCTGACTCTGAAATCAAATACGCTACCATAATTTCAAACAAACGCACACTATAAACGCAAAGCGATAGTAAAACCTATTTTGCCTAATCATAATGTATGTTAAAGAAACAAAAATAATTTATTCAATTGAAATATAAGTATGGAGAGATGTGTTAAAATATAAATTTCATTCCACATACTGTAAATAATAAATTAATAACGCTTATTTTAAGCTCTAAATAGTTTTTTTCAAACTCTTAGTACCTAATATCCGCTCAATCTGTGTATATCTTGATGTTTAAAAGTTTTAGAATTGTCATAGTATAAAAATCCATATAGTAAGTATAGTAATTTGATCGATGTTAACGGAAAACTAGCTTAACGCAAAGGTTGTTAAAAATACCAACATTTATTGTCGTGGGGTTTCGCACATCTCCCTCAATGGGTGTGAGGGAACGGCTTCAGGGCGTAGCCCTCTGGTCGTGGGTTCTTCTGCCGCTCACTAATCGGGCGCCTCCCTAGTAGGCCCATTAAGGATCCTTTAGGCATCGGAGTGAAACATTTATAGTTAATGGTTTCAAAGTAAAAATATCGCCCTCCCAAATTATAACCGCCAATTCTAAAGTTATTTCCCGACTGTCATATAAAATTACGTATGGCAGTCGGGTGCGTTTCACCCGCGTCATCCGCACGTTTTCTCTGTCGAGACGATTGTATGGATTAGTAGACTGCGGTTATTGTTGTATATTGAAATACTTATTTGATATCGTAGAAATTGTGCAATGCTGGCTGCGAATAAAAAAAAATATTTCATTACAATATGTTGAAATTATGAGAATAATGTATGCTTAGCATTTGCAATGTTATAACTAATTCTGTTCAATTATATATCTTTTAAAAATCAATAAATTAATCCATTTATATGTTAAAATGCAATTAATTTATTTTGTAATATTTCCTTTAGAACATGTAAAAAATATTTATTATAATATATTGTTACATTTTTAATATATTAATGTACCTTGATAACAAAATATTAAACTGTGATTTGAAAAATTAAATTATATTTATATGCCATTTATATCGAGTCTAAGTCGGTAATATAGATAATGTTTCTATTTATTAACAATTTTGGTCACATAGTGTAGTAAAAGTAATTTAATGAGCCTCTACATAACCTTTTTAAAGGTCAAATACAGAAAATAAGTATATAAACAAAATGCCTTAACTCAATTAGAAAAAAAGATTTTATTTGAATAATTAAAAAAAATACACTAAATCTATAAAGTAAATAGTGACAATAGAAATATATAAATAAGCAATATTTTTTCATTTGATAAAAATCATTCGAGGTGTCTGTAAGATGTTCTTTTTTATTTGACCGGAGTATAATAATTATAAAATTTGTTGTATATTTATTGTATTTAATATGAAATTTTTACTCTGTAGTATTTGACGAGCAGCTTTTTCAATATATTGTATACTAGACCCCACACATTTATCAGAAATCAGCATCAGTTGTTGAGCAGACGCGAACTAAACATAGTATCAGATTCGCTGGAGAGAACTTTCTGACAGGTGTGCGGGGCGGTACCAGCGGGCGTCAGAAATTTTCTGACAGAAAAAAAATTGTATTATGCGGCCGGCTTATGGCAGCTTTTCTACATCAGATAGTGTGTAAACATTTTGATTAATGTGATGTTTGATAATCGAATTATAGTATTTAATAAAGATTTTTAACGCACATAAGTATGTACATGGCTTCCAGATTCGATTTCCGAATTTGTTTCTCAAAGAGTATTATGAGGACTTTTCATGCAAAGCCAGGAATTATTTAAGAAAATAAATTACTAAAACCATTGATATAATATAAAAACATAGATACAAATTTTCTAACAAAAATCTCTAGTCAAACCAAAGAATAAAATTCAAAAATCGTAAGCTCTAATTGTGTAAACACAAATTCGATTTTATTTTGTTACCCGAAAAGCAATGAACAAAAGAGATAAAAAAGCGCAATTCAATTTCGAATTGTTTACTTATTTTTGAGACGCTAGTTATGTATCTTAAGTTTTTTGTATATAAGACGAGAACGTATGTATACGCAATAAGAACGGTTTCAAAATAAGTGGATAATGATGCCCAAATTTGTAAAAAGAATTTGAAAATCGAATCGTAAGCCAGTTTTAATATTTCATTATTTAATATTAAAATCGATTTAAAACTATTCAAATCGATTAAAAATATTCGATACACATCACAATGAAGCAAGATTTGTCATTTTATTGTTACATTTTAAGTCTGTGGGTTATTCGAACTTAGTACGCTTTTAATCTAATATCACAATAATTTATAATAAACATATCTCTATATGAATACATAGATAAATATGAAATGCAGACTTATTTAGTATTTATAATGATGTAATCTATCATGTAAAATACTCCTTTATACTAAAGTACCTAAATATAATCAATGTAATGAAGGTGATATGTTAAATAATATAATTGTGATTCAATTTGAAATATTTTTTTATACTTAGCAAATTAATAAATTATTTTTTTCATATTGAATAGTGGTTTATTGATTTTTAAATATCCATAAATGATTACGGTATTGAGCTATGGGTCAACCTTAATGTGCCACAGCATAAACACCGATTCCATATTATATTTTGTAACATAAAAGTCACATATTGACTTCCATATCCTATATTTTATTTTAATTATATTTTAAAGATGAATTTTCAAAAGTATTTTCTTAGTGCTAACCTTATTTTACAAGGAATTCCTGTACAAAATCACTTGTTCATTTAAAACAAATTAGTGTGTTGTCAGTCGAGTCAGTTTCGAGAGTAATATATGTCACAGCCATCCAGCTTAATAAGCTGTTTGATTAACAGCCTAGGCTCTTAACTAAATGATATCCAGTCGTAGCGTCTAATACAACAACAATTAATGAACGGACTGGCAGATGCTTAGGCTGTTCATACTCGTATATCAGGGTAACCGTGTAACAAAAATGTATGAAATATTTAAATTTTGAGAATTCTTCTTTCTCATATATACTTACATAATCCCCAACAATTTAGGATCAAGTTTTAAATATTATGTTACTATCTAGTCTTTTTTTTAATTTTCAAGTGCACATTCGAACTTCGTTACTGCATAATATAAAATGGTCAAAGTCAATTTGAAATCTATAATTATGGGGGTCATAAAAATAAAACTTATTATAGTAGGTAAGTTCGAGGGTAACTGTAGTACATTATTATTATTGAAACTATATTTAAATGATATTTACCTAAAATATAAAAACTTAAAAAAATTAATAAAAACTGACTTCAAAAAAAAAGTACTAAAAAATTAAAAAATAACTGATTGGCAGTTTTCATTTACTATAGAGACCTAAACAAATATTTTCGAAGTAGGTGTGCTTTGATTTTTATTGACTGACACCGATTTCGAAAATATTTGATTAGGTATGTATAGTAAATGAAAACTACAAATCAATTATTTTTTACTTTTTAGTGGTTTTTTTGAAGGCGGTTTTGATAATTATTTTTTAAGTTTTTATTCTTCCCTTTTTAGTGTAGACATTAGTAGGTAGCAAAGTGAGAAGAAAGTATTTTAATATAAATGCATGTACAAAAATTTCATGTCTGTCCTATTTACTGTTGAGGAGTTCCCTCGCCGGAAGTCAATCCTGGGTGCAGCAGCGATGTCATAGTGGAGTTTAGAAGAGGCTATATTATAGTTAAATCCATTTACAAAATTTAGATTTTTTGCTGTTCGCCGTTGAGGAGTTCCGCTGTAGACCTCCTGACTCCAACATCAGATCAGCTCAATAGTACCAGATTATTGCATTGTTACTAAACTTACATAAGTGTGCAAAATTTCAGCTTAATCGGAAACCGGGAAGTTGGTCAAAATTGACTAAGATTTTATTACATTGTTAGTTTTTCCTTGATTTCCTTGAGATTACATCATCAGATCTTGACTTGATGATAATGGGAACACCTCGAGAGTGTACCCTTTTGAACTAAAAAAGAAATTTTAAATTGGTTCACAATTGGCGAAAACATCGATGAACATACACAAAAAAAAACATACAGACGAACATAGAACCTCCTCCTTTCTGGAAGTCGGTTAAAAATTAACCTGTATCCTAAGTAATTGCAGGCTTATAAGACTTGCCTACATATATCATAAATTATGTAAAAGTTTTAAATAATTTTGATTTATTCAGAAACCTTTTCTGAATAAGCGTTGTAAGGGACATTTCCATGTTGATTTTGACGAGTTTCGTAATACATTCCCGTAATTAGAAGTCCCTTGTGAGCTGTCGCCATTAGCGAAATTATCTTATCATGACTGACATTTATGAAAATGATGTATTTGTGCTTCATTTAGACTTTTTAGAATTACATAACATATAATGTATTATTATAGTGACTTAAACTCGCTCAAAAAAAGACTTAAAAGCTCCGCTATTTGCCTAACAATAAGTAATAACCTTTGTTATTATAGGTCATCATAGTATATTTATCCTAAATATTACTAAATTTTAATCTAAATCTGTCCAGCTGTAGAACAAACACACACACGTGTACAAACATTTTATATACGAGTATATAGTCCAATATTTAATAAATTAATGACAAAATTGCCCACTATTTTGAAATAGGTTTGAATATAATTGGTCTAACTTTGCCAAACACAAATATTGGTAAACTTAAACCCTTATCTATACTGTAGAAGAACTACCTATCTATTGAAGAGTTCGCAAGTTTAATTACCTCCTAATGAAACCTTTTGTATTGATATTACAAACGTTTTCTGTGGTCTGAATAGTTTTCGGATTCCTTCAAGGGAGATTCAGACGGGCAAGTAAACTTTCATTTGTACTATTCTTACTATTTATTATAAATACATATAAAAGATACATTAAAAATATTATTTGTTTGTTTGTACCTCTTTTACGCAGCAACAGAGCAAACAATTTGAGTTACTCTTTGCAAGTTTATTGTGCGGAGGGTAATTTAAGGTATTTTTAACCGACTTCCCAAAAAAGAGGAGGTTCTCATTTCGTCGGAATCTTTTTTTTATGTATGTTCACCGATTACTCGAAGACGCCTGAACCGACTTGGAATTTTTTTTGTTTCCCAGGTAGTCCCATATGAATTTTATCGAAATCGGTCGAGTGGATTTTAAAAAAAAACAACAATAAATATATTTTTTAAATAAATTGTTTAATCGACTATGTTATTAAAAAACCTTCTTCTTACAAATTACCTGCTTATTACGTCTGCACTAAAAATGGAAAAATAAAAGCTTTTTTAAAAAAAAGTAAAAACCGACTTCCAGGCACTAAAATGTAAAAAATAACTAATTAACTGAGGTTTTCATTTAGAATAGATACCTAATCAGATATTTTCGAACTCGGTGCCAGCCGACAATATTTTAAGATATGAATATCTAATAGGTACCTAAATATTATGTATTTTACGTATCGAAATATGTTAGATTTGCTTTGCATCGGCTGGCACCGACTTCGAAAATATCTGATTAGGTATCATCTATTCTAAATGAAAACCTTAGTTTAGTTATTTTTTACATTTTAGTGCCTGGAAGTCAGATTTTTTAAAAGTTTTTATTATTATTATAAATGGGAAAGTTTGTACCTACATGTGTTCGCTGAAATGACTGGTCGGATTAGGATCAAATTAGATTCCCCCCAACGTGCGTTCACCTTGTCGTGGTGGGGGGCTCAGTAGTGCTCGGCAATCCAACCGGGCGCGAAGCTAAGAAACGCACAGGGAGGTTGCCCACTTCGGTGGGCGGTGGGAGGTGGTCCTCTTCGGAGGGCGGTGTACCATGCGGGTTGCTCCTGGTACTTCTCTTATAGCAGAGTGGACCTTGGAGCAACCCCATGGTTGTGGTGGTCTGCTTCGGCAGACCTGCCGTCGGGGCGTCGTAGTTGAATGCGTAAGCGATCCTGCGACGCCCCATTAAGACGGGAGAAGGTTTTGTTGGGTTTTAGTGGGTAGTACTGGCTGTATTACGCCAGTAAGTCCCACACGTCGTGCGTAAATGCATTTCCCAACGTTAAAAAAAAAAAGATCAAATTAGATAGACATAGATATACTATGGAAAAACATATAGCTTAGTGTTAATAATAAAATCTAATTTACCGAATTACGAACGATCATTCTGTATATAGGTAATAATGTACCTACAAAAGGCACCCAGGGACACAATCGAGTGACTAGTAACTATATATTATTATATTGTAAGAAGTTACTGTTTGGTTATGGTCGGAGCCGGACTTATGGGGAAATTGTGGCAGCCATTGTATGAGATAATTATTCTAAATTTGTTCTTTTTATTTGAAATAAATGAACCCTTTTTCGTGTTTCCGTAAATTGGCGAACAAAAAAGGAAAGCCAAATAAGCTACTTCAATATCATTGCAATATTATTAGAGATATCCTAGTTCTTAATTACCCCCGAGCCCCCACACTTATAAATCCGGCCGTTGTTTGGGTCTGAGCGAGGGTAAGGTAGGGTGGGTCAATTATTAATTAATTATTTATATACTAATTGTTTGCACAAGCAGTTTTGGGTGCGCGTTTTACATTTTAATTTTTTTATCGTCACTGACATAAAAATCTTCTTAATATGCTTCCACTCCACTCGTACCTACTCTGTTAACGCGAATAGACATAACATGTAGACTATTAAATATATACTAAATACCTAACTACTTTTCAAATAATTTGCAAAGAGGAAAATTATTCTTTTTAGATAACTTATCATTTGATCCAATTATATTTGCTTTAACATCTCTAGTTACCTTAATAAACAATAAATGGTATTTTTCAAACATTACATCCGACATTGGTGTTCACAATTGATTTAAATACACATACCGCTAACCGTTTCCTCACAGTTTATTCACAAAATTACAAAGCCCTAGAGGCGTTTATTTAGATTTATACTGCTAATAGTGACGATACTATTCTGTTAATGGCGGACCTCCTCGATAAATACCGGGAAACATTGCTTGGAATCACGAAAATTTACAAGGGTTGTTAGAAATGTTCGGGCTCGAAACTTTGGTTAGCCAATTCTTTGCCTTGTTTCGATAATAAATGGCTTGAGCCCTAACATTAATACATAAACAAATTAGAAATTAAAGTTTTGCATAGTACAAGTAATATTATATTCTTTACTTTTTTAATTCAAATTTACTTTTTGTACTACAACTACTGTTTTTTTTTATAAATTTTATACCTTATGTGGTAGGTACACTTGTGCATTGGGATTTTAAAAATTTATAACAGTTATGCATGCTTTAATCTTAGTGCGTTCTGTTCCGCAGAACATTTTTCTTTTACTCGTATTAAAATAGCCGAAAATAAACCAAATTTCTATCCATAAGTGAAATACCTATCCGTTATGATCGATTTAGCTGTTCTTCCGTTTCTAGCCTGTAGAGGTCTAAGAATAAACATTCTTTCTCGTGATAAAAAAATATCTAGAGGTCTTTATCACAGAAATAGTCTGAACAGATAGATGAACAGACAAATATTTAAAAAGTCGCATTTTTGGTATTTGTATCGATATATTAGTTTTCAACAAAAATCACTGTAAATTGTGGTTTTTTTATTTATTTTCGTCGTTATAGTAATATTACGACAAAAATAAAAAAAAAACCCACAAGTTACAGTGTTTTTAAGAACTAAGAATATTTTCTATACAATATAAGTCATGTTGAGCTTAGTGACTAAATACTTGTTATCAGTTTAATAGAATTTACTTCATTTAATTGTCTAGCACATATATGTAGGTAGGTATGTATAAAGACTTACGTATACTAAGAATGATACACTGTACTCATTTGGTCGATATGCGCGATAACGAAATCGTAAAAGTAAAAACCGTAAATTCTTCAATAAACTCAAATATGGCCACCAATTTCTTTAAAAATATTCTATTTTTACTTAGCTAGCCAAAAATAGTTTAATAAATATTTCAGACGGCACCTTTACCAAAAATAACTAATATTATTAATATTCTCTACACTGTTTCTCCCTGAATTAACGCCTGCAATAAATTTACATGTACATATATTAGGTTTGTAAATTCGATTTTAATTGTTTTCTTGTTTCATCATGCAATTCTTTTATTACGAATTTATTAAAAGAAGTAAGTATCAAAAATAAAGCTAGACGTAATAGTAGATGAATGCTTCTAGCTATAAGCTATAATACTTGCAAGTTTAAATTAATCTAATAACTCTAAAAGTTCTATTCACGGTTCTGTGAGTAAAATTTTCTTTATATTCTGAAACTCTCAGGAGAAGAAGCAATTTGGAGGAATGCAATAAATGGCCGTATTTTATATGAAATTTGACTTACTTGAACTTACTTGATTCTATTTAAAAATTACTGTTTTCATGAAATTCTGTTTTGTGTATTGATTATTCGTTTTTTTAGTTTGCAAAAATTTCAAAATTATTAATTTTAACATTTTATCGGTTTTTATGTAAGAAAAAAAGAGAAAGTAGAAATAAGTTCGTTACATTTATCGGTGCTTTCATTATTTCGAATATAGAGCATTTTTTTTTAAATCAAATTGAACAAAGTAAAGTGAATTCTGAGTATAAATAGAATATGTATCAAAAACATTCAATAATGTTTACTATTCATTAAAAGATAGTATAAAGTGCTTATGACATTATTATTCTTCTTAATTGTTTGTATCGTAAATAAAATTTATATATATATATATATATATATATATATATATATATATATATATATATATATATATATATACTTAGGATCTCAATATATATTTAATATTTTGTATCTTTGCAAAGTAATAAGAAGATATTACTAGCTAAAATCACAGACCGTTTTTCTAGAGCAAAATGTCTCTGCCACGGCATACAAGTCTGAGTGTCCTCTGGGAGTTCCTTTATATTAAGTGACTTTCTTCAAGTAACTAGATAAACCTTTGTACAGAAATAGTAATATTATCGAATTTCACAATAAAAATTAAGCTTAGTTTCATATCTGTACCAATTTTGATTCTGAATAGACATATTTAATATGCAGGACCATTACCAGCGTGTGGTTTGCGGTTAAACTCCATCACCGAGAGAAATTACCGTCATAATGCCATAATTACATTTTACTTCATATAGCCTTCCGTGAATAGATATGCAATAGTGTTGTACAGATACTTATACAGAAAATATACTTTAATAATACTTATATATAATAATAACTAGCATTGTCAGCGGCTCCGCCCGCGTTCAAATGACCAAAAACCAAATTCTTAGGTTTTACATATTAGTATACTCTTACATTGCAGTTTTTGTATTTTTTCTCAGAAATGAGATATTTTCCCGTAGTAAAAAATATCCTATATGTTGAACCGGATAACCAGCTATCCTCATAACAAATTTCATCAAAATCCCTCCAGTGGTTTTTCTGTGATGCGGTAACAGACAGACAGACAGACAAAAATTCTAAAACCTATAGATTCGGCCCCTGTATCGATAATAATGTTTATTTCAATAAGATTTTCAAAAAAAATATTCATTGTACAGATTCGGCTTAGTTACTATTTTATTATATGTATAGATTGCTTTATTTCCAAAAAAGTATTGCAACCAACTATTTACTTAACTCTTAATAAAGCATACATTTCTGAAACATAGAATTTGCAGCTGAACTAGTAGGAGTCTTGTGGATCACCTGTTAGCGCTAAAACACAACTTTATTTGATGCAAGCAAAATTTACTAAATATTCTCATAAGTTTTAAAATTATAATGATTATCTTAAAGGCCATTAAATAGAGAGTAAGGAGTGGTGGGTACTATGTATAGCTTTGCAGGATGCTCAAAACGATACCTACAGACTTTCATAAAATTCTATAAAATATTTTTTTATTCTAGTGCAACAAATCAAGAATAAGGAAGTCTATAATATATATGTCTTATTTGGTTCATATTTCTTCCCGGAGCTCGTTACTATACATTAAATAAAAATCATAAAAAAAACTCAAAAATGAAAATTTTAAATAACTTTTTAATAATCTCCAAAAAACTCTTGGTGTATCTTAACCATGACCTTCGCAGTTAATTGATTTCTTTAGTTTTATTGTTGTATTTATTTATCGAATAGATTTAAATATGTATTAAAATTTCACATTAGAATTTTATTTAAAAGTTTTTTAGCTATGTAACTAAAAACATGGCGAAGTTTCATGTCAGTAGGAAGTAAAATCTTAAAATAAAGTTACGAGTTGAGCGCTCCTGTGTTACATATGCATAGGTGATTTAGTATAAAGGATTTCGACTTCGTAGAGTCGCTGTGGAATAATAATTTAGTTTTTGAGTAGATAAGGTTTATGCGGCTGACGGTGCGGGCATAAATTTGCGAGTCTTTTGAATGTTAATCTACTAGATACTGTTAAGATATGAATTTCTTTTCTACTGTAAACTATTATGTATTAGCTATATAATAGGTTAGCAAATTATACATGGCAAATTTCTTAAGAGTTATCGTAATTTGTTTGAAGTTAAGACTTGTTCAAAGCTAGAAAGTAGAAAGCCTTTTATCTGATATGGCTGTTGTTAAATATATAGAAGGGATATTCTTTATGAATAGGGAGAGTAATATGACGTTTAAATAATTAAAAAAACAATTGAGTCAATATAAGAGACGAAACCTATGGAGGATTAATGTTAATTTTACGTTTTATAATAATTTGTGTATCTTTTTTCACTTATCTGTTCTTATCTTTAGATAGCCTGAATATAAAAAAATATACTACAGACAGATCAAAGTACATAGATCTATTTGTGTACAAAATTTCAATCTGTCTGGTAGTTTCAGCGTGAACTTACTTTTATAGTATTGTTGTTATATTATTGTTTCATTAATATAAAAATAATAATAGTGTAAAAAATTGTCCCATAAAAGTGGCCCTTAGATGGCGCTGCCTAATAATATGGAAGGAAAAGCATAAGAAAACTCTACCTAAACGTCAATCCGAGAACTAATAAATATAAAGATTCAGTTAATCTGTAAAAAAATCTATAAAGCAATCTGTAAGACGTTAAAGTCTTTGGGGAGCGAATGCCCAACAATAATTCCCACTTAAAAGTTTTTTCAACTCTTAACTTTTAAGTGGTGGTGTAATTTGATAGTGGCTTAAAATTTGCCATAATTTAATTTAAAGCTTAACTTTTAAGAGTCAATAAAGGAATCAAGTTTTTATGAAATAATAAAAATTTAATACAGTTTTCTCAAATTTAATACATATTCCAGGTGATCAAAAATTGAAGGTAAGCCAGCTGACAATACCGAATTACTACTGTTAATTTTAAGCTTAATATAAATAAGAATTTTAACAATAAGTATGGCAAAACTGCTAAATATTACTAACTAGCGGCTCACCCTCGCTTCGCTCAGGTTTTGTCGCTAGGTACGTTTTAAATAGATATAAATAGTTATTAGCCAGCGTTAGCCATATATATTTTAATTCTTTTTCGTTAATATTTCAACTTTTTCTTTCATAAGAACCTTCTCCTGACATTAACAAACACAACAAAAAAAAAAATAGTTAAATCGGTCCAGCCGTTCACGCGTGATGGCGTGACCAAGGTTAATAGGGATTCATTTTTATATATTACTAATTTTATATAAATCAAATTCTACCAAGAGTAAACAAAATCTTATTCATTATACGGCTATTAAAACTATGAAAAGCAGTAGGTATATGGGAACTTTCCTGGTCTCATTAGCAATTGCAAACGAGTGGTACTAAAGGCGGGCCTCATTACGATAATGGTTCATTCGATCAATTAGAGAACTTTTATGACCATCATAGCCACAGAGGTGGGATACGAAGTGTAAACTTTTCTCATTTTCCTTTCTAATAAAGAAGAATTAATCATTTATTGAACGAAATTTTGACGTAAATTTAAATTGTAAAGTACTCTAAAGAATTCTTTAAGTTAAATGTTAAACACTGAGTTGACTAATATATCGTTATTATTTGTCTTTTGATTGATTTACATTGTTAGAACTAAAATTTTTAAGCATAAGACAAATATTTTATGAGCTTTGAAAATACTAATTTCACTTATCTTGGATATGCTCTCATCAATTTCAAGAATTAGTTTATATTGCCTACAGGTAAAGGAAATTTAATAAGAACTAGCGACTCACTCTCGCTCCGCTCGGGTTCGTCCCTAGATATGTTTTAACAGTTAGTATAGACTTTTTAAAGATAACATATTTTCCCGCAGTAAAAAGTATCCTATATGATGACCCGCATAACCAGCTATCATTATACCAAATTTCATCAAAATATATCCAGTGGTTTTCTCATGATGCATTCCCAGACAGACAGACAGACAGACAGAGAAAAATTCTAAAAAATATAAATTCGGCCTCTGTATCCCTAAGAAATAATAATGACTATTTCAATAAGATTTTCCAAAAAATATTTAATGTACAGATTCGACTCAGTAAGAATTATATTAATTAATTAAGTAATTATTAAATAATTTTAAATAATTAATTAATTATTAGAGTAAAATGTTTCTTTTAAATACTTTCATCATTGTTGAAGAAAGAGCTATTCGTGTAATTTATAGCTTAGGTCCTAAAACATCATTAAGAGATAATTTTAAATAAATGAGAATATTGACCGTTGCTTCTCAAAACGTGTACGAAATGTTTTATGTATGTTCGTAAAAATATTCACGAATTTCTCAAGAAGTGTGACATGCATAACATTAATACTAAGAGCAGCAAAACAAACTTAAGCCTGTGACTCTTTTATACAGAGTCAGTAATTCTTTTTATGGACTTTTTATTACTAAATTTAAAAAAAATGTTAAGGAACCTTTATGTGCCAAAGGTTATACAATTAATACCATTACATATAAAATTAATAATTTTATAGAAGTTGACACGCCTTGGGAATGATGTGATTGACTCAAGGCTACTTCAATGTTGTAGAATTATTGTAACTTATAATTTTACTTACAAACATAAATAAATAAAAAATAAATAAATAAAAAATAACTCTACCCCTGACGAGATTCCTTCGCCAGTTCTTCTTAGGTCTGAGCTTTTCGAACTAGTGGTATACCTACTCATGATGATCATTTAAAAATTGTAGTAATATAAAAATTCTAATGATTTCTTTTTGGAAAGTGATATATTTGTATATCTTTTTCAATCATAGCAAATTTATGATAATTATCTTAAGCATGGTACAAGTGCGCTTTTTGGATACAAGGACATTCTATACAAGTTTCTAGGCAACATTATTTTAACTTCTCATGGTGTTCGATCATATCTCTATTAGCACAGTCACAAAATTTGTTCTGATGATCTGAGTATGATAAAATAACTAAAATATCATATGAAATCTATACTAATAATATAAAGAGGTAAAGGTTTGTGAATTTGTGATATTGTGAGTTTGTGGCGTTGTAGGGGGTAATCTCTGGATCTACTGAACCGATTTAGATGAAAGTTGGTAAGAAGATAGTTTGAGACCCTGGAAAGGACATAGGATACTTTTTATCCCGGAAACCATCGCTTAAGGGGATGATGATAATGGGGATGAAAGTTTGTATGGGGAATCAAGGTAGAGACGAACCCGAGCGAAGCGAGTGTGTGTCGCTAGTTATAAATATATTTATTTGCGTACGATTTTTTATCATTTAAAAAAGAAAAAGAAACTGTGTAATTAGTTTTAATTTATACAAATATAGCTTCTAACAGCTTTCTAGTAATATCTCCACGTTACTGGTGATAGCAGAATATTGATATGACTATATTATCGGGTACACCTCGGGGCAAGTTCAATTAAGCTGACCATACAAGCCTTTATAATAATGTCAAAGTTGATTGTGACATGATAGATAGATTTTAATGGAAAAAATTAGCCTTAGACGGAAAATAATGGGTTGTTTTATACTGTGTATGTCTTTTTGTTACATTGAAAATCCCATATGGATGAATTGACTTTAATGCGGTTTTTATCTACTTTTAATGTATTTATCTCAGCTACAAAATCCTACCAAGTCTGTCATTTTCTTAGTTAAGAGTTTTTTATTTTACATCTACATTCTCCGAAACCATTATCACGTACCGGTGTACTTTGTTTGATTCGGACCAATTTGTATATTAATGTTTCCTTATAGATAGATAACTGTGCATAATATTAATTTAAAAAAAATATATTTTACTAATAGAATATAATAATATATACTTCATATAAGGAAACGTACGAAAGCGAAGATCATTACGAGTGTAATATGTTACTTTCTGCTCGTAACAGCAAAGTAGATAGATAGAAGATAGAATATTTGCGAAATTTCTCATTGTCATAATTTTTATAGGAATTGTTAAGTTTTAATGAGCAAGAATCATTCCATAATGCTTACGCCATATGTTACCACGACGTAATATGATTTATATATGTTTGAAAAACAAAATTATATAAAAATTAGCGACTCACCCTTGCTTCGCTCGGGTTCGTCCCTAGCTTGATTCCCAATACAAACTTTCATCCCTATTTTCACCCCCTTTAAGAAATTTCCGGGATAAAAAGTATTCTATGTCCTTCCCAGGGTCTCAAACTATCTTCTTACCAAATTTCATCTAAATCGATTCAGTAGATCCAGAGATTACCCTCTGCAACGTCACAAACTCACAAACTTTACCTCTTT
Organism: Brenthis daphne; assembly: GCA_947093115.1. Lineage (NCBI taxonomy): Eukaryota > Metazoa > Arthropoda > Insecta > Lepidoptera > Nymphalidae > Brenthis > Brenthis daphne. Next base: position 25,372,473 of record OX352477.1, on the reverse strand, counting down.
ATAATATTAGTATCATCTCCAGGTAAATTTCTAAGAAATTAATTAAAATTCTAAGAAATCTATTATTAACTGATACGCCGGCGTGTCCGCGGTCGTGGAGAGTTTAAAGATGTACCAAAGTCAAAAGGTGGACTTAACATTAAAACAAGCATTCTAGCTAACATTAAGGGCATAGAAAAAGTCCACAATGGTAGGTGCGATAAACGAAGAACAAAAAACATTCTTGTATAAGAATTGAGTATGAAAATAAAATATATAAAAATTAAATCAAATATTTACGAACCTTATTTACCTGAATGTGTAAGTATACATAAATTAATATAAAATTTAATATCCTTTATTAAATAAAAATCAAAGATAATTAAAAACACAATCTAATACAATTAAAGTAAAAATAAAACGTAATCATTCAAATATCTCTTGATTTTTAATTGAAATGAATCGATTTTAATAGACGATTATATTATTATATTATTATATTATTTTAGTTTTGATAATATTTAATACTTTAAATAAAAACTTGGTTTTAATCTTATATTTTATCCTAATAATATTATAAACGCGAAAATTTAAGAGGACGTATGTTTGTTACACAAAAACTACTTAACGGATTTTTATGAAATTCACAGTAATCATATATCAAAGTAACATGTATGGTATAATCTATAAAGAGACCAATAAATAAATGAAATACACGAGTGGAGCCGCCGTGGGAAAACGCTGGTATAACAAACATACGTATATATTTATACCTACCGACCCTACTTAACGGTGTGTACACTTAGGTTAGGGCGGTGGCGGCGATCGATTCATTAACTTAGTGTTTGTCGAGGGTTGAGTTGAATAAGGTTTTGGGGGTTATTTGGGGCAACACACGCAGTGACACAGACTCTGAAGTAAACATCCTTTTGTTTTTAGCACTTTTTTATAAGGAAAAGTATTACATATCTTTTTAAATAAAAAAATAAATAAAATGATTTTATTAGTAGATATAAGTCAGCAAATTATAAAATATGATATAAGCACAGAAAGTCAAAGTTCAGTAACAGGATGAATCTTGTCCAGGCTAGTTTGATGTTTTCTGAGAGCTGTGAAGAACTGTTGTCAGCCTCCGGCGTAAGTTACATGGCGGGGGCACTACTGTGCCCCAGATAATTCAAAATAAAATTGTAACTAAGCCGAATCTGTACATTAAATATTTTTTTGAAAAATCTTATTGAAATAGACAGTATTATCAATACGGAGGCCGAATCTATAGTTTTTAGAATTTTTGTCTGTCTGTCTGTCTGTTACCGCATCACAGAAAAACCGCTGGAGGGATTTTGATGAAATTTGGTATGATGATAGCTGGTTATCATGGTCAACATATATAGGATACATTTTACCGCGGGAAAATGTCTCATTTCTGAGAAAAAATACAAAAACTGCAATGTAAGAGTATACTAATATGTAAAACCTAAGTATTTCGGTTTTGGTTATCTGAACTCGGGCGAAGCCGCGGGCATTGCTAGTCCAAAATAAAAGGATATTTATCTCATACATTACATGTAAGTTTAATGATAAGTCATGCAAGTATGTTTTTCCAGTCTGTTTGACACTTTTGTAGGGTTCTGTGTTGACTGCTGTAGTCGAATTATTTTATTGAAACAAGGAATGAGTATTTTGCTTGTATTGCTTAATATAAAAAAGTATTGACTAAGCAAACCATTATGGCAAAAATAAAGCCGTCCACGATTTCATATGGATTTGCATACATTATAATAAAAAAATTAAAAGAGACGTATAAGAGAGTTTAATTTAAATATATATTTGTTAAAAGCAAAGATTTTACGGCTTTGGATAAGGACTGCAATTATAAGTACGAAAGTTTGTATGTGTGTTTATGTTTGTAACCCTGTTACTTCTTACTTCTTTAATCGGTCACTCTGAAACGTTAGATGGATTTGGAAGAAATTTAGTAGACAGATTATAATCTGGAACAGCATATAGGCTGCTGTTACGGAGCTAGTGACGCACCCAAACGAAGCAAGGGTTGGTCGCTTGTATAATATAAGGGTATAACTTTAATATTAACATTCAGTGTAACTAGGGCTTATAACAATGCACTGAATTTAATATTCACAAGGCAAACTTTGTTTCAATGTGTCGGTCAGTAATTCCCAGCATTGTAAATACATGTAAAATAATGTTGAGTAATTATTATTTTAGATGTATTTAGCTTTTTTAACGTCCCACTGTTGGGCACGAGCCTCGCTTCAATACGAGTGGGATCAGGTCATAGTCCACCACACTGGCCAAGTGCTGCTAGATTTTCTCAGGCATGCAGGTTTCCTCATTATGTTTTTCGTTAAGGCAAGTGGTGATCACGTAAGAAATGATTCGCACATGAAAATTTCAGAGGTACGAGACCTGGATTTGAACCCGCTTCACTCGGTTTCCCAAGCGAGCGCGTTACCACTGGGCTACCATTTTACATGTAATAGCAAAATATATTTATTTATACAAGTATAAATAAAAGTAATACGAGTATAGCTTAACGAGATTTGTCACCATTCCTTGCGACGAAATATTCAATTAAATTACCTTTTATCGTTTCTCAATAAATCGAGTAAGGAAAGCCGATTACGAGAGGCAGAATTTAATTAAATTAACTTGAAGTAAACGGTCTGTGTAGCTATTAGCTATCGGCTGTAGATAATCTTGAAGGATAAATAATATTAGCTATGATTTCATGACGATTGGTTTTGATTTAATTTTTTCCTAAGGACTATATGAAATATTTTGTTAATGCTGTTATCGTGTAATTAAAAAAACATAACGCCTTTTAATTATTGTTTATTTAGAGCCTTTAGATAATCTAATATATTTAGTTAAGTGTAATATATTTAGATAAGTGTAAAAATAAACTATATAGCTTCAATAATCTTCGAGAAACTTGGCTGTGACATACCTATTAGACAGACTAGCAGACGGACATGCGAAAATTATAAAGGTTCCGATTTAGCCTTTTTGATACGGAACCCTAAAAAATATACTTACATGTCTGGCATAAGTGATGCACAGACAACCTATACTATAATTACTTGAATGATGACTAAGAAAGTTTTTTAAAAACCTACAAAGTGAAAAAGAGCAGGCATTCATTTGTGTGATGAGCACGAATGTGTGTACTCTAGTCATGGGTGTTTATATTTATAATATCTATATATTTAAAGTTATATATGTGTAGTGTATCAACTGTCTGGTATCCATAACACAAGCCTCGTAGCTTACTATGGAACTAGATCCAGTGCTGTGTGTTAATGTCCCAATATATTTATTTATTTATTAGTGTTTTAAGGCATACATATTATATCAAATATTGTGTTAGGAAATTTTACCAATATATTGCAAATTGTATTCTACGTCGATCGACTTTAAGATCTAAAAATCTATAAAAATTAAGTTAGAAGATATTGGTACTTTATCGTCGATATGTATAAATATTCCTCTGCCAGTACCTTTTTCTTCTCTATTTGTCAACCTTTTCTCTTTGTTTTCTAGCTATGCTCCTGGAGTAGGAATGTTGCAAGTGATAGATATAACGGACAAAAATAAATATTTTTGCTTAACATTTTAACTTTAAATAATAGCAATCTAAATTAATATTTCAACTTCTTTTAAATTATATATAAAACAATAATATTGCTTAGATAAATAATTAATACTTTTAATTTTTAATATTCTTTATGGTTATACATAATATAACAATAGCAACACTAAATAGTATTAGTAATTAATAAAGTTTTTAAAAATTGAAATATTTATAATGATAATAGCTAAAATTAAATAAATAATATTGCTATATTTAATTATAATACTTATTAAATTTTTAAAATGTTTAGAAATTAAATTCAACAGATATTGTAAGGTACTTTATTGCCACTTTTGAATTTTTGAAATCATTTTTGTAAAATAGTGTGTAGGCACTGTCTGTAACAAGTATATGTGTTCGAGACGTCTATAACCTTAGTATATCCCGTGACCATGATTGCTGTAAAGCATTCGAAACGTCGGGAACCAAAAATCAAAATAAATCCGCGAAATAATCCGAAAAGATAGTTTTATTAAAAATGTCAAATATTCGCGTAAATCTAAGAAAGTATTAAATATTTTTGTATTAGCAAGGTACTTTAAAATTTGTATATTTTCTCTTACTGTTTCCTATGCAAATATGGATTAACTTCAGTGAACACTTTCTAGGGATTACTGGGGGACCTTCTACTGTTATATTCGTAAATAATCCCTCGAGACGTCGGCTACTTCAATGTGAACGTTTTATTAATCTCCGGTCGACGCGATGGGTTGGAACAGATATACACCTGTGTAATAGGTACGTTTAAATTTAATTTCTATTTTATTATATTTATAATATGTATGTATCTAAAGTTGTATATGTGTAGTGTATCAACTATCTAGTAAACATAACACAGGCCTTGTAACTTACCATGGAACTAGATGGTGCTGTGTTAATGTCCCAACATATTTATTATTTATTTATTTATAATTTATAAAGAAAAATCAATGTACAGGAGATGTTCTTAAAAAAATATCGTTTTTTCGTTATTAATTATACAACTGTGAGAGAAGTCAAGTGTTAGAAGAAGGCAAATTCAAAATACATTATCTATCATACACAAATTCACTTTTTAATACATTAATTTTTGAATGGTAATTGTAGTTAGTTCATGAACTTATCATCGGAATTATATATCTGTATATAATATAATATTAAAAGTCAAAGTTTTAAGATACGCGGTTTTTCATCTCGTTTAATAAAAATCCTTATAGCTAAGCCAATTTCTATGAGAAGTCCACAGAATCGGGCTTGTGATTAATTTGTTGAAAAATATATAAAAATCTATACATAAGTATAGACAAGTGAGTCGGGTACTTCTATACTAATATTATAAAGAGGTAAAGTTTGTAAATTGTGAGTTTTGTGAGTTTGTGACGTTGTAGGGGGTAATCTCTGAATCTACTGAACCGATTTAGATAAAATTTGGTAAGACAATAGTTTGAGACCCTGGAAAAGACAGGATACTTTTTATCCGGGAAATCATCCCTTTAGGGGGTGAAAATGGGGATGAAATTTTGTATGAGGAATCGAGCCAGGGACGAACCCGAGCGAAGTGAGGGTGAGTCGCTAGTAATTTATAAATTGTGGAGTAAATTTGTAGTTTAAACGTGTCTTTTTAAATCTGATACATTACTTCTTAGACCTCATAATTATTTAAAAATGTCTCTATCATATCTTTGAATCTGAAAAATTAAAAAGTTTTTATATATTTAAGGTTGTCGCTTATAGCTGTTTCCGGAGTTGTTACTTGTTCTTATTTTTGTTCTACGTTTATAAAGTTCTCGGATACGAATTTTCCTTATCAAGATTTTGGTAAGATTTAAATTGTATTTTTCTTTTACTATTGTATTAGCTAAGTTACATTACACAACAATGCCAGGGAATCGAATTATTAAATAAAATGTGATCGAAATAATCAAAACGTAGATATGTTTGTAAGTATAATGCTTTCATTATTAATTTATATGTATTTTATAATTTAGCGTGTCAAAAATATTCTGTTTTAAAAATCCTGCGGCTATGGAAAAGCTTTTAAAATTATAAAATTTTTTAATTCTCTATGATATATTACTTTAATTAAATACTTTATAGTAGCACATTTTAATTTAATTGAACTATAAAAAAGTAACTACAGCCATCTTTTCTCAAAGTGTATTACAAAATTAAAGTCAAAAAGACACAAAAATACTTTTAACCAACTGTAATATTTGGGATTAATCAAAACGAATCAAATGAGCTCTAACTCTAAAATTTTATTAGAAGCCATTGAAGGATCTTACTATCAATTTTTTACTAGGCTCTATATAATACATACATCGTCTTGAGTGTATTGTCCTCCGAATTTCGTAATTAAAAAGTTTCAATTCAATATAATAATTAGTTATAACTTGGTTAAATCTACTTCCAAGATTTATGTAATCGTATCTTAGAGCATAAACGAAGTTTAATAAAAGCCAGTAAAAATAAGCGTGGTGGACTATGGCCTGATCCCCCCACTTATAGAAGGGAGGCCCGTGCCCAGCAGTGAGACGTTAAAAAGGGTTAAATACATATAAAAATGAAAATGTACGGGAAAAACAGTTTCTAAAAGCTTAAATATGTTATTTTCATCCATATATTAATTTTATCTGTTAGTTATAGCGACTATAGAATGTCAACTTGATTGAGTTCTTAGATTTTTCACTCGGGAATACCTTATCGTCTTTACATGGATGTGACAGCCAGGACAGTTACATGACCAATTTATATTATTGTTTTAAAAAAAATCCCTACAGTACTTTTGTTCGATTTGGAATCTTAACGTAAAGCGTTTTAAATGTTTTTTGTTTGAAAATATAATGATGTAATATTTTCATATCGTTAAATTGGCTTTACGTCATCAATTATATATATATATATATATATATATATATATATATATATATAGCTGAACCAAATTTTATTTTTTGGATTGGAAAGATAGAAGATAAATCTACGAATGAATCAAATCATAATAAAATTGCTAAATAGTGAATAAATTGCTTTCATAATAACAGAACAAACAAAAGTTTTTTGTTGTGACGATTCAAAAGTGCTTGTATAGTTTATTATAATCGAACAAATTTTAAAATTAAGTTGAATTGTAATGTATAATTATTATTTATTTAATACCTACGTCAATTGTCATTGCGGCTAGAACCTTTGCACAGAAACCTGTATTTACTGAGTACCCTTATATAATTCATTCGGGGTCTTCAATGGCATCAACCAGAAGGTGTTGTAGATCTTAACAGGATATCATCCTTAATTAATTTCCTATTTAAATGTAAACTATCTTAACAGTATGTACTCGTATATGTAATGTACAACAGTATGTATAGGTATGTAAACTATCTTAACAGTATGTGTATGTATATGTATGTATATGTGATAGCCTGTTAAAGCGGCAAGTTGTAACTACTACCTATAATTAAAAGTGCAATTATCATGATTAATTATATGTAACTTAAGTTTAAGTATTATAATATTGTAACTTTTGTTGGTAGTTCAATAAATACATAAATAAGTAAACACATAGGCAATTAGTACATTATGTAAACTTACTACGAATGAAAATCTTATATATATTTCAGTATACTGCCTTTGATCTCAGGCACAAAGGAGGATATTAAATCATATCAATATGCGTAGTTATCCAATTTCCATAAACAAGTTAGCAAGGTTGCATAATATCATAAAACATACCAAGACATAATATTGAAATAAACTTCGATACTTTATTTATTTTATAAGTGGAGCGTTTATTTTTGTATAGGTCAATTGTTGTAGCATAAGCTTGAACTATTTTAGATTTTTACCCGACTGCGCGACGCAAAGGCGGCTTACTGAACTAGCTACGAGGTGGCTGATGACTATTATTTTCAATAATATAATTAAATGCAAGCAGTATTTATTAATTAATACTGAAGAACTTTATACTAAATTAGCATGTGTTTTCATACAATTATCGTATTTTCATATTAAAACAAAACTTTCTACATGCAGATGTACGAGTGTATTTTCACAGACTCATTAATTAAGACCATAACAGTCGTGACCTCTTGTTATATGTAAACACATCGTACAAAGAATCTATTCAGCTTTTTCAAACAAAAAAGAAAAAAGACAAATTGCATAATAACTATTATTTTTTATTCTCTTCTTTTAATAATAAATAAGTATTATTTATAATAGTAATAAATAAGTATTATTTTTTATTCTCTTCTTTTTGCATTTTTTAATGTGTTACGTAATAGTTTGGTCATAATCCTGATAAATATTGGCAATACCTTTTTTAAACTTACTGCAATGTTTTATATGTTACTGGCGCCATACCCGCGCTTCGCACGGGTGTGTCTCTAGATACGCGGATTTTGTTCACAATTTTATGGATTTTAATTTATTACGCGGAACCCTGATTCTTTTCCCAAAATAAAAGTAGCCTAAGTGACTCCTTGTAACATCAGCTATCTGCCAGTGAAAATCCCTTTAAAATCGGTCCAGCCGTTTTGGAGATTAAACGGAACAAATAGACAGACAGACAGACGGACGGAGGGACAAAAAAAATATAAAAATTGTTTTTTTTCTTATTAGTACCGTATATACTTTCATAGCACTTAGTAAAAAACTGTTATCGCAACATTACAAACAGACACTTTAATTTTATTTATCTGTATAGATTTGAAATTCGTTGGCATGTCTTATCATTAATTTTAACATACACTTGTAGTACTTACGTATAGTCACTACTCACTTGTACACCACAAGTACTAAAGATTAACTGACGGTGTTACCCGCTAGCATCGTTAAGGCAGGATTTATTGTATGTAGAGCATTTTAAACGATGAAATTTGTACAATGCTAAGAGTAGTAAAGAGTATTTTCCTGATTTAAGCAGAAATTGAAAATCTTAAACTTTTAAGCTACTATTTAGAATGTAGAGTGTGTATTTAATAATTCGGTTTGATTTAATCAGCTGACCCTTTTACTATATGTAATGAAAAGGACGCAATCCCGATTAGTTTAATCGAAGCAATTGAAGAGTTCAATAAACTAACTTCCTGCTTAAACTTCATGATGCTAAACTTAATCTACAAAAATATCAATGAAAACGTAAAGTATATATTCTTTATTACACAAACAAGTAGGTAATACAAAATATATAGAAAGTGACGCGAACAAAGGTGCAAACATACATATATTATGTATATGCAAGTTTGTATGTGTGTGTATGTTTCTTCTTCATGTTGAAGCGGCTGCATGGATTTCGATGCAATTTAATATTCAGCTATCTGAACGTCTATACGTGTCTTTTTTTTTTTTTATAGAAAAAAGGGGCAAACGAGCAAACGATCTACCTGATGGTAAGTGGCTATCGTCGCTCATGGACATCTGTAACACAAGAGGAGTTGCGAATGCGTTGCCGGCCTTTAAGGGACCTATAGACATTACTCTTGAAGAGCCCCATATTATAGCGCTCAGGGAATGCCTCGGGAGGAAGATCATTCCACATCTTGCGCGTGCGGGGTAAAAAAGATCGAGACGCACGTACATTTGTAGAATGCCAAGCATCTAAAATGTGTGGATGACATCCTACCCGACGGCGAAGGGTGCGATGATAGAAGCGCGACGGTGGCACCATGTCAAAAAGTTCATCAGAACACTCTCCATTGTATAGACGATAGAGAACACACAGAGAACCAACATCTGTCCGAAGGCTTAGAGTGTCTAAGTCGTCTGTGAGTACGGGATCGTTGACAATACGAACTGCCCGGCGTTGGATAGAGTCAAATGGAAGAAGCTGGTATTGGGGGGCGCCGGCCCAGAGATGAGAACAGTACTCCATGAGAGGGCGAACCTGTTCTTTATAAAGCAAAAGTCGATACCCTGACGTGAAATACTGTTTCGCTCTGTTAAGGACACCCATTTTTTTGGAAGCCAATTTGGCTTTTTCTTCCAGATGATATCTAAATTGGACGTCGCTCGATATTTCGACCCCTAGGATTCCGATACTCTTACAGATGTTAAGAGAAGTGTTCTGGAACTTTGGCGCTATAGTGAATGGGGTTTTTTTCGTGGAGAACGCACAAACTTGTGTCTTTGAGGGGTTAAACTGGATGAGATTACGTCGGCCCCAATCGGAGATCTGCTCTAGGGAAGTCTCGATATCAGACACAAGTTGGACTCTATTCTTCTCAACCTTAGCCCGAGAGATGCTAGCTCGGCCAGTATAATAGGCATCGACTGTACATCTGCATAGCAATGAGCGTTGTTAGTTAACAACACATCGTTGATATGCAGAATAAACAGTGTAGGCGATAGCACTGAGCCTTGGGGTACGCCAGCGTTGATCTGAACAGTGTCGGAGCATATACCGTCAATGACAACTTTTATGCTACGTCCAGAAAGAAAGCTAGCAACCCATTGGCATAATCTCTCGGGAAGTCCATATGATGGCAGCTTCGATATAAGTGCCTTATGCCAGACCCGATCGAAGGCCTTTGCGATATCAAGGCTAAGTGCTAACGCCTCCCCCTTACTCTCAATAGCAGCTGCCTAACGGTGAGTTAGATACGCTAGAAGATCACCAGTACTACGACCCTGTCGAAATCCGTATTGTCGGTCGTTAATGAGCTGGTTCTCTTCTAGGTATGCTAGGAGCCTAGTATTAATCACGCGCTCCATCACTTTAGAGAGTATAGAGGTTATCGCAATGGGCCGGTAATTGGACGGGTCTGTGCGGTCACCTTTTTTGGGAATAGGGTGAACAATGGCAACCTTCCAAGAAGACGGGACTTGGCTAACGGAGTAGAGTTGAGTGAACAGGCGGTTTAAGACCGGTGTCAACTCTGGGGCACATGTTTTGAGTACAATGGCCGGAATACCATCAGGCCCGCTGGACTTCTTGACGTCAAGGGAAATAAGTGCTCGACGCACTTCACGTTGCGTGAAGCGTACTTCGGGCATCATGCTATTGCACACTGCGAGATGGTAGGCGGTGATAATCCCCCGTCGTCAAGAATTGAATTTGAGGCAAAAAAAGAGCACAGGAGATCTGCTTTCTCTTTTGCAGAATGTGCCAGCGTGCTATCCGGTTTGCACAGAGTTGGTATGGATGATCGACAGAAATTTCCTTCCGTAGCTTTGGCGAGAGCCCAAAAAGCACGCGATCCAGATGGAAGGCTTAGAAGTCTCTCGCCAATGCTGCGAATATGATCGTCTCTTGCCCTGGCCATTAGTGTCTTGCATGATCTAGAAGCAGCATTAAATTTCTTTTTGAGATCGGTGACGTTAGGATCCTTCGCTGTGCGGTCAGCAACCCAGGCTCGATAGGATTCCTGCTTCTCGCTAGAAGCTCTAGCACAGGATGCATCGTACCAAGGTTGCGATTGACCGCCGATACGGACGGTAGAACTGGGAATGAAGCATTCCATTCCCTGTAAAATCGTATCCGCAACGGTATCCGCGCAATACGAGGGATCATCCGATGAACGGCAGATGCGCTTCCATGGGTAGGATGCGAAAAATTCGCGCAAACCATCCCAATCAGCTGTTTATAGTGCCATACTCGCCGCGTCCCACTTGGGCGGCAGTAGGTGGATATGGATACCTTCGAACGTACCAGACAGTGGTCAGAAGAACCCAGGGGGGCGTCGACGCACACCTGGTAGTTATCTGGGCACGTGGTCAGGAGAAGATCAAGCAGAGATGGCGCATGGTCTTTGACATCCGGTACTCTGGTGGGTTCAGGTACCAACTGTGAGAAGCCATACGTCAGCGCAAAATTAAAGGCAATTCTCCCTGCGTAGTCTGTGGTTCGAGATCCTAACCAGTCAACGTGGTGGGCATTAAAATCCCCGAGGATCACAACCTCCGCGCAAGGATAACGCTGGAGCAGGAAATCTGTCGCTTCTTGGACGTGTCTAAAGAGTCGGTCTATTTCAGCGTTCCCACTATGGGACCTGTAGATACACGCATAGATTCTGGTATATCCCCCATATTCTATTCGTGACCATAAAATTGACAGGTCCTTGTCTTCAAGGTTGCTCAGACGGCGACAGCAGATATCTTCCCTGACGAACATACAAACCCCTGTCTTTAGTACTACTGGTACATGGCGTCTGTTAGTAATTAAAAATAAGCAAAATGTGGCGTTGCCCGTATGCCAAAAGATAAATAAATAAGAAAATAATTATTATATTTTTTAATAATAATTATGGCGCGTTAGTTAAGATCACGAAATAACGTACTTATAATAAATAATCTATACTCTGCTAAAATCGAAATTAATATTGGGTATCAATTTAAAATAATAATAATTGAATTACATCTATTTTACCAAATTTAAATTCTTTATTTAATAATAATATTTTAGAAATATAATAATTGTTTAAGAATTTAGGAAAGGAATAAAATTTTGAACTTTTATTAAAATCATTTTTTGTTAATTTGAACAAAAAGTTTCTGTTAAAATTTACCTACAAATTCTGTTTGATGGTTTGTTAATTTCTTGCTAACTTTCATTTAAATTAAAAGTTATAGTTTTCCAATCGAAGCTGAGTGGAGTTTTTATTATGAAAGGTTTTAATTAACTTAATTGAAAGTTTTTATTGGAATTTTATTGTAAATATATTTTTAATTGGTTTAAACTTACGTCATATACTTATAGAATACTAGCAGAACCCACGGCTTCGCTCACGCTAAAACTACAAAAAAATCTCTAAAATGATAGGTACCTAGGTTTCATACAAACTTTCATCCCCTATTTTATACTTATAGGATGAATTTGGAAAAATGCTAAAACACGTATTTATTTATTTGTGTTGAAGAGCATTAATACTAAGTTTCAAGTAATTCTGATCAGAATAAATTTTTAGATTGTATTACGAGTATTATAAGGTGTTTTCCGTGGGAATGAGATGATCTCCCGCAATAAAAAGTAGCCTATGTCACACTCCAGCTCTCTAATTATCTTCACATTCAAAATCACGCAAATCCGTCACTTCGTTTCGACGTGAAAGAAAAACAAACACACAAACAAACAAACACACTTTCACACATTTATAATATTAGTATAGATATTTATGGCATTAAAATTTATCTCAGTCGTGGATTGCCAAAGGAAATAGCTACGCTTTTGATGGTTATTGATTTTGGTTAGTGTAACCTAGAAAGAGCGCTCTACATCTCTTTTTGTGTCAACATGCCGAATAGAACACATCAATACTGGGTGTGATTGGATTGATTCTACAAGGTTTTAAAATCCAAATGAAATGAATTGGATTTTTATACATATATGATGTAACTCCCATGCACTGTAGTTCGGGAAATTATTGTATATTAAGTTTGTCCCTCGACTTCGATCGCAGGTTGCAGTGTTAATAGTTATAATTCACAACCCAATTCTCTACTCGCTAATACTTTCTTATATTTACGCGAATATTGGACATTTTAAATAAAACTATCTTTTCGGATTTTTTCGCGTATTTATTTTGATTTTTGGTTTCCTACGTTTCGAATGCTTTACAGCAATCATGGTCACGGGAGAGACTAAGGTATTAGATGTCTCAAAGGAATTAATATAGTTGTTACAGACAGCTTACCCACAAATAACAAAATTAATTAAAAAAAAAATTACCTACTTAAAATCTCTACTCGCTTGTGAAAATCTTGCCTAAATCAGTCACGTTCTTCCGGAATACCCATGCAAATAGACAATCAAAATATTTTTTTAATAGCTATTTAGGGTGTGGTGGCATAACCATATGAACTAAATATGAGCGTGCTATTTCGATATCACAGACGCCCGCGTTCAGATGCCCTAAAACCAAGTTCTTAGGTTTTACATATTAGTATACTCTTACATTGCAGTTTTTGTATTTTTTCTCAGAAATGAGGCATTTTCCCGCGGTAAAAAGTATCCTATATGTTGACCCGGATAACCAGCTATCACCATACCAAATTTCACCAAAACCCTCCGGTGGTTTTTCCGAGATGCGGTAACAGACAGACAGACCGACAAAAATTCTAAAAACTATTGATTCGGCTTCTGTATTGAAAATAATGTCTATTTCAATAAGATTCTCCAAAAAATATTAATGTACAGATTCCGCTTAGTTAGAATTTTATTATATGTATAGATACGAGTATAACATTATAATAGTATTTAAAATGAACACTTAGAATACTAGTCAGAGTTGTACATAACTATAAGCTAGTGGCCGTAAATTAAATTCTCATGTAAACAATATATATACCTACACTTGGACATTTATGTACGTACTCGTAAGTACGAGTATATACGTAATATACTTAAGTTTAGATTTTATTGCATTCTGTTTTTTCTTGTAAATATAAATCTAAGTATACTATATATTTTAAATCTAAATGCTGTAGCTTAGCTTTAGGACTATGCAGTTCTAGACTTGTCTTGATGGGTACATACCTACTACATAATTTATTTGTGTATACATTATCATTTTTAGTAATGTATACATGTAATAAAAGTCTGTCTGTCTGTCTGTCTAGGAGCCCATCACGAGGAAATCACTGGACAGGTTTTGATGGAATTTGGTATGAAGATAGCTGGTTATTCGGGACATATACACATAGGATATAGGACACTTGTTGTTGCTGAAAAACATCTTATCTCTGGGAAATCTACACTAAACTTTAAAATATAACTGGGTATTAACCCGAGCTACTACGACTGAGGGTGAGTCGCTAGTTTTGAATATAAATATGAATTCTATTCACAATGGAGAATTAATTATTATGTGAAATAAATATTTTATCTTCGTTTTATCGGCTAGACTGTATTATACGTAGTGCTTTGATTTTGAATATCCATACTAATATTATAAATGTGAAAATGTGTTTGTTTGTTTATTTGTTTGTTTGTCTTTCTTTCACGTCGAAACGGAGTGACGGATCGCGTGATTTCTTGTGTGGAAATAGATGGAGGGCTGGAGAGTGACATAGGCTACTTTTTACCGCGGGAGATCATCTAATTTCTACGGGAAAACACGTTATAATACAACTCAAAAAAAATATTTATGATCAGAATTACTTGAAACTTGGTATTAATTCTCTTCAATACAATAAAATAAATATGTGTTTCAGTATTTTTCGAAATTCAACCCATAAAGGGGTGAAATAGGGGATGAAAGTTTGTATGAAACCTACCTTTTTAGAGTTTTTTTTGTACTTTTAGCGCAAGCGAAACCACGGGTTCTGCAGAATATATTAAGTAATGAAAGGAATATATTTTTTCAACGCACAATAAAATTATTAAGACATCGGACGATAATGAAATGCAAAGATGGCTGTATTGACTACAGGCAAAATAAACTTTATATATTACTTAGTGCGTATTTAGTTTTAATGTTTTACAATCTTATTACAATATCACATACTGTCACAACCTACGTTCACTGGGTTTATGATTGCATCTGTAGCAAAGGACGTCTGTGAGAATTGTTCCTTTGTCTACGTAGTAATATCCGTTCTGTAAGCTCTATTGTTTTTGTCAGGTACTAACGATACTTCAGACAGATTCTTGTTTAAGGTCAATTTTGCATTAGTCTCTATTAATTGAAATGTTAATATTATATTATAAATTCTCAATATTTAAATAACGTTTAGACATTTGTATTTTATTTAAGTCATTATTATAAATTATACGGTCATCTATACTAATAAATGGAGAGCCGATTTTTTTGTTCCGTTATACTGCGGTAACTACTGAACCGATCAGAATAATACTCATACCATAAGATGCAGCGCGTTTCAGAGAAGGTTTTAGTATATGATATTAATGTATTATGCGGGCAGAGCCGCAGGAAAACGCTAGTATAGAATATAATATAACGTAGAGGGGGCGTCTAAATGTTTGCAATATTGTGAATAATGTTGATGATAAATACCGGTCAATGTTTATACTTACCGAGTTGAGTATTTAGTCGTTAGTATTAGGTTAGTAGGTAAGTCATATTGATCGATCGTTAATGATATATTGTTAATAAATATCGTTCAATGAAAATAAAATTAATTAATTTTTAATTTCTTGCTTTACTAAAACGTCGCAAATAAAGATTTGGTACAATTATTTCTGTATGTTACTTACATGTCCCTAAGTACCAGTTAAATCAGATACATATTGACCGTGCCTTTTTTTGAGTTCATCTTTTTTGTCGTGATTATGAATAACACAATTACACTCTGGCATCCTGTTTAAGATTTAAAAAAAAAATAATTAAACATTTGGCTCACGTTTGACTCAGTTTTGACTCTTCTTACTGTGTCAGTGGTCGCGGGTTGGAGTCCCGCTGGGGACATTCATTTGTGTGATGAGCACGAATATTTATACTCCTGTCATGGGTATTAATATTTGTAAAATGTATGTATTTAAAGTTTATGTATATGTGTAGTGTATCAAGTACATGGTATCCATAGCCTCGTAGCTTACTATGGAGTTAGATTGTGCTGTGTATTAATGTCCCAACATATTTATTTATTTATTCTAATGTCCGAAATAGGTTTTAGGAGCCTATTTAAGTGAGTTTGCTTTCTAATATTATGATATTGAAAAATATTGTTAATAGTCATAAAAAATATTGAGAACTAGACGAGTCCTCTTGTAGCCATAATTATAAGATTCGATCTTGACTCAACGACAAGACGCCTGAGAGTTCTTTATGCGTGTGTGGTGCTGCCCTGATTGTGTAAGGATGGGTGTTTGAAATAACAAGAGATGTGTTGCTTCTAGTACTGATTTAATAATACTAAATCTAATATTACAAACTTACTCTATTTATGCTTACATCTACACCACGATTGGTGTAGGATGCCTTCTTATAACCTCCTCGTCTCTACGTTTAATTACTTTGATTACTGCTACAACCTTATTTTTCAACTCAATAAAAAATATATTTACAGCAAAATATCAATTTATTTAAATAGTAATGGGTACTGATTGTGCTTTGCTTTTATTTAGCTTTCTGTTTAGTAAACCTCGTTCACTGCGTTACGGTAGTTTCAGAGAACAATTTCCATAATGCACGAGCTCAGCGAGGCCGTCTCGTGAAATATTAAATTCTCAATCCCGCGTATATTACAAACGGCTTGTGAACACTTCAAAAGCATCTTTCATATTTATCTCACAATATACTTTCTAAATTTCACTGTGTTACTTTTCATATTTATGGATAAATAGGCTTTGCATAAGATATACAATATTGACTTGTATAGTTTAAACTATCCACTAATATTCGTTTCTCTTCGATCCTCACATAAATAAAATTGAAGTGTCTGTTTGTATTGTCAAAATAGCAGCGTTTTACTAAATGCATATGAAATTATATACAGTACTTACAAGAAAAACACAATTTTTAAAATTTTTGCCTGTTTGTATGTCTATATGTATGTATGTCTGTCTGTTTGTTCCTGATAAACTCTAAAACGGCTGGACTGATTTTGACGGGATTTGTACTGGAAGATAGCAAATGTTATAGGCTATTTTTTATTTTATTAAATTATTTAATTATTTTTATTTTAGAAAAAGGTTAGGGTTCCGCTCAAAAAATTGAAACGTACCTTTAAAATATAATACTATTATCAGAAATACTTTCTCGACCTTTGGCAGAAATAGTAATTATTGTCGACCACCTGTGTATATTATATATTATTGTGATGTGATATATTATATTGGTAATTCATATTTTAAGGTAATTAACTTAATTTTATTATAATATATTATTATATAAATATATTGTTATCTTTGTGGTATCTTTTAACGATACGACTATTACTATGTCACTAATTCATTTTCATTATAATAAAAATATTATATTTGTTTAAGGAATATATCAACTTATTAAGAATGAAAATAAGTTTTGAAAACACGTTTGGCTCAGTTTGTAGTGACCCTACTTGCTGTGCTAGCGGTCGCGGGTTCGAGTCCCGCTGGGGGCATTCATTTGTGTGATGAACACGAATGTTTGTACTCCAGTCATGGGTGCTTATGTTTATAATGTAAGTATTTAAAGTTATATATGTGTCATTGTGTAGTGTATCAACAATCTGGTATCCATAAAACAGGCCTCGTAGCTTACCATGGAACTAGATGGTGCTGTGTGTCTATGTACAAACATATTTATTTATTTATTTAAAACGTACAAACGTATGTTAAGTCCCGAATTTGAGTTCCAATCCACTCTTGCCCCGCGTAGACTTTGCCTAGTCAGAATCAGCAGATTTCGTGCATGTGAAATAACCATATGAGTTCAACGTATTAAATTGTACTAAGAGATTTCAGTAATTTAATATAATACATAATATATTAATCTTGTAGATACTGCGCCAGTGCTGTTGCAAAGAGGAATGTGAGCCTATAATGTATTTAGCAGTGCAATACCCATCTAACCGCACCTTTGACCATACTAGCTTGGTACCGCATAACCCTGGTCAAGCTATATTTATGTAAAGGGAGTATTAGTTAAAGCCACATTTACCAAATTACATAGTTGCATAATGTAATACTTAGATAATAATACGTCCGTTATAAAGTTATTGAAGCTTTTTCCTAGCTGTGAAGTGTTAAACATGGTACCTAGTAGGATTTTTGGGATGTGGTGGTAATAGCGTTATAAGTCCATGACCATCCCGCGTCCTAAAAGACTGTCGAAATGGGTATAATTAAGAGGATAATCTCTGGATTATACTGATTTCGATATTTTACAGTTATTTCGTCATTATTATAACGTCTATACAGATAAATAAAATTGTATTGTCTGTTTGTAATGTCAAAATAACAGCTTTTTACTAAATGTGTTGTACTAAATGTTTCTTTAGTTTAAAAGATAGTTAGGCTTTGCTATTTTACCTAATCTTCAAGATATATCCCACGGGAACCGTGCATTTTTCCGGGACAAAAGTAGTCTATATACTATTTCAGACTATATAATCTATCTCTTTGCCACATCCAAATTCCAGACCCGTTCAGTCGTTCTGGCGTGATTGAGTAACAAACATCCAACCATCCATCTAAACTTTCAATATTAGTAAGATTCATATAATATTTATAACTATCAAAGCTTCTGTTAGATAATGATTGATTCGATTTGTACTATCACGTAAGAAATACTATCCAAAGCGTGTTTCGCTTTGGAGGGTAATTGAAAGAAAATCGTAATGCGATAAATGATCGGTCGCTTTGTCTTTTAAAAGGAGCATTCTGTAGAATAGAATGTTTTATTTATTCAATAGGTATATTATCTACTTTTTATTTACGGTTTGGAAATATTGGTTTTGAACGTGTGCGATGAATGACGTTCCCTCAGTAAATAAAAGTACACTGATTGTTTGCAGGCTGCATTGAACAAATTTTGTTCCAAATTGCGTCGCCGTTTATAAATATGGAGTAGATGGCTCAGTGGAGTCACGCTCTTACTGTAAAAAAAATATCTTAGAACATATCTGCTAAAAACAAATACTGCTTGCCGATTTCCTTATAAAACAAAAAAAAATTTGCATGGATGCATTGTTACCAATATTTCTCTTTATTTTTACCAATCAAATTTTATTTTTTAAACTAATACTTATTTCTGAGTTTTATCTACCTGTTTCAATTGTAAGGGATCCATTTAAACTAGTTATGTTAGTACGAAACGTGCTCCTTGTTTTACTGTTGTTCTATTTACTGGTCACTCTTTGACAAGTTCTGTGTACCTGTACAAATATCTATGTATGTATGTAGGCATACTATTTTTTTTGATTTATGACTCTTATTTTATTTATTCTTTGAGTTAATACAAAAATTCTATAGAATAAAGCAATCGGAGTTTTTCCCGAGTTTCCCAATTCTCCAGAGAGCTTTTTCTATTTTTTCTTTAAAAATCTCGTATGGAATATAACGAAAATTTAAAAATAACTAGCCAAATTGGTCCAGCCTTTCAAGTGATGCGGTTACAAACGCAAACAAATATTATTAATTTCCTTACAACGACAAATGTAATCAAAATCAATGGTTCTAAAGCTGAATTAAAACATTACATCGTCATAATTCTATAAACAAAAGAAACCGAAAATTTTAATTCTCAGAGCATTATTAAAGTAATAGATATTGCCGATTTTCTTTTGTACTTTTGTAATTCTCAATAATTAGATAAGTTCTGCAACATGCTTTAAAAATTATAATAGGAGGCCTTATAGTTATTAAAAGAGTTTATATTCTTTTGTTATTTCTTTATAAACTTTTGTCTTTTAGACTACTAGGTATTACTTTATGTTTTCTTTTTTTTGTGTCAAACTGATTTTTCAATTAAGTATGTAATTATTTAGTAGTTAAAGTATGTGTGAATACGTACTATGACTTGTTATATTCATTAAAGTTAAAACGAGATCAAACTTTTTTTTTGTATCCAATCACCTTACAATTACAGTCAAACTTACAACTTTATAACCTCCATGTAAACAAACGAGTTTTGCACAAAATGGTATTTTACATAAAATTTGCAGTGAAAAACAATTTTCATAATGTAAATATCTCCAGGACGTACCTCAGAGAATTAAATTCCCCGCAACGAGCGGCTTGTAAACATTACTAAATATGAAGTTATTTGTACTATAATGCAAATTTATTTACTTGTGGTACTTTTATGAATTTCTTTCAATATCTACTACATACTTCTATAATGATGATGATTGAAATGAAGCAATATGCATTTTCTATGAAGAGAAATTATAATTCTATTTTCCGATAAATAAAATTGATGATCAATTTTACCCTTTACAATTTTATTATATTATATAATACTAGCAGAACCCGCGGCTTCGCTCGCGCTAAAACTGCAAAAAATCTCTTATAGGTAGTTTCATACAAAATTTCATCCTCTATTTTACCCCCTTATATGATGAATTTCGAAAAATGCTAAAACACGTATTTATTTAATTTTATCGAAGTTTCAAGTAATTCTGATCATAAATATTTTTTTGAATTGTATTATAACGTTTTCCCGTGGGAATAAGATAATCTCCCGTGATAAATAGCCTATGTCACTCTCCAGCCCTTCAACTACCTCCACATAAAAAATCACAGCAACCCGTCACTCCGTTTCGACGTGAAAGAAGGACAAACAAACAAACACACTTTCACATTTATAATATTAGTATGTATACATATAATTTACCAGTATGTACCCATGTTTCCATGAACATGTCACTGTGAGTATTTGGCACCTTGCATACCTGTTGCTGGCATACAATGTGCCAAATGCCAAAAATCATATGGAAATGCAAGCGACAGCTGCGACAATGTTAGTAAGCAACTGCTTTTCCTTTCTTATTAATGAGAATTTAATTAGGCATCAGCGGGATTTTTAAATAAAATTAAGTAACATTAATTGTTAGGCCGCTTTATCATGCGGTTGAACGTCTGTCTGTCCTCGCTATAATATTTAACAAAAGCTTAATTGAATTTCTAAGCCACGTGTTCCGCCAACGAGCATTCAACCGAATTATTTACACCACTTTACGAATGCTTAATTCTTATTTATTTGAACTGAAAGTCTTTTGTGAAAATCGTGATAAATATATAATAATTAAATACGTAAAATAATAAATTTATTTTTATTTATTTCATAACAACAATATTTTTCTTTTTAATATAAAAGTATATTATTTATGTTAATTTATTTGTATCTTTGATTTATCAACACTTGTAATTGCATAGATTGCACAGCTAATAACTGATAAACGCAGTATACTTACTTTTATATTTTTTATAATAATAGCGGACGCACAAGTTAAATAGTTAGGTTTTTATTTTTAGTTACATAGCCACACCTACTATGTATAAATACCAGTAAATATATAAATTTAAAAGTTTGTAGCCACGGTCAAAAACTAGTACAAATAAGGTCCAATTCCAATCAAACCGGCAACAATACAAATATCTATTTTGAACCCTGTTGTGTTGTAGATGGCCTACATACTGTTTATAACACGTGAAATTATGTATTATGTGTTATAAAAATACATGCATATTATAGTAAGCTAAGTACAGGAAAGTTCCCAATGAACATCATATATATAAAACTAAGCAGTTTTTTTAGCCTCTTTGACTTTTCCCCTCATTATAAGTTGAACTTTACAAGTTAGTTATTAGTTATAGTCTTTAAGACAGAGGTCGTTAATTTTCTTGTAAGTGTTCTTTTTTCAGAACGAAGTAATCAAACTTTAATTTTACAAAAAAAAGTACAATAATAAGTGTATCTTTTAAGACAATAAGTAATAATATAAATTTATTACGGTCTAGGGCTAGCAATTCATTTCGTTAGATTCTATATATATATATATATATATATATATATATATATATATATATATATTCTATATATATATAAAACGTATAATATTAAAATTTACTATTTTTTTTTAAGTAACAAAAATGTCAATCAGAATATCAGAAATTATAAAAACTACATATCGAGAGATTTTTTATATTATTGTGACTTCTTCTTTATGCAATTGTAGACAAAGAACAATGGAATTGCTCGCTTTGTTGTTGATCTTAAAAAGCGGTAGATAACACGGAAGCTTGACTTAACCCGATCAACAAAAATATTCACTCACTCTTCTAACTGCTACTCTCGATATCATAGGCTGTGCCTAGGTATATTGCAAATATTTTTCCTGTCATTTTTTCGCACCAAATTACGCTCCTTATAAATTGTGAGATTACGCGTTTTATGTAGTAGGTATTAAATTGTTTTGAGCAAATTTGATTTAGACGTCAAAGAATCTTAGTTGGAGTTTTTAGCCCTTATTGGATTCTTTTGTTTGCGACTGTTACTTCGTCGATCTTCAACGTCACTTGAATCACTTGAATTACCCTTGTAATTTCAAAAGTTCTCTTTGTTCGGTGTCCTTTATTATAGAACTGTTTTAAAAATTACAATGTTGACATTTGAGTGTAGGACAAAAGTTTACTAATTATATAAACAACTAGCGACTCATTCTCGCTTCGCTCAGGTTCGTAACTAGCTTGATTCAACATACAAGCTTTCATCCCCATTTTCACCCTCTCTAGGGATGATTTTTGGGATAAAATGTATTCTACGAATGTATTTTCCAGGGTCTCAAACTATCTTCTTACCAAATTTCATCTAAATCGGTTCAATAGATCCACAGATTACACCCTACAACGACTAACAAACATTACCTCTTTATAGTATTAGTATAGATATGTATCTAATATACATATGTATTTCATACATACTAACTTAGTAACTCTTAATAATGTAATAAATATGAAAGTGTTCGTTGGTTTCTCATTTACGTGGAAATCTAGAATCTTGCGAGAGACAAAATGATCAATTATAATATGCATATACTTTCTAACAAGTATTTTTCGAAATAAGCACATATAACGTACTTTTCTTTACAGTAGTTTGACGGATTTAGAAATTCTCGATTGAAAAGTTAGTAATTTCTTCAAGGAAACCAACAATAATATTTTTTAAGTGAAATATTTCCCTGAAACAAACCCATTACATTCGACGTGATACGTATATACTGCCAGTCTTTTGGTAACTTTTGCCCAACTTTCTTTCAAATTATGCAATATTTTTTTCATTTCCTATATTCAGTTCTGGTGTAATCAAGTTACACTTAACTCTTTGTAATTTGTCGTATAATTCACGAGTCTGCGAGTGACATCAATGTTTATATCATTTGGGCAATATGTGTTTCTGTCGAAATTAAGAGATAGCGTTGTGTTTTTTCTAGAAATGTATGTAAGCTTATTACTTAATTTTGTATATTTTAGTCATGCAGAACGAAGATCAAAATTTATCAATTAGTTCACTTGACCGACTGAATGAAATAAAAGATTTTTTTTAATTCAGACTATTTACTATTTGTACAAGAATGCCCAATTTAAATCTGTTTGATATAGCTCGAGAGAAGCGCGATGTAACAGAAAAAAATAATAATAAAAAAATGTAAATCTATCCAGCTATAATCATACAAAATTTCATCATAATCTGTCCAATAATTTTTTCGTGATGTGTTCCCAGACAGACAGACAAGAATCCTAAAAACTATAGATTCGATATAATGACTATTAAAATAAGATTTTCTAAAAAAATATTTAATGTACTCAATTAAAATTTTATTCTATGTATAGATCAAAAAAAATTAAGAATATTGTGTTCTGTAACTAATTTATATGTAACATGCACAAAGACAAAACAGTTCAGTACTTTTATCTCTTTTGTTTGTCAACCGATTTTTTTTAAATTTAGTAATTAGTAGCCACTAACGAGTGTTTAGTGTTTTTAATAAAAACCTATGGACAAATTTCGATTACTGTTCGAACACTAGTGTCTCTAAAACGTGTAGAGGGGTTATACTTAGTGACTCGTAATTTCTCATAATTTAAGAGTTAATTAATAATAAATAAATAAATATGTTTTTACATTAACACACAGCACCATCTAGTTCCATGGTAAGCTACGAGACTTGTGTTATGGATTCCAGATAGTTCGTGCTCATCACACTAATGAATGCTTCCAGCGGGACTCGAACCCGCGACCGCCGGCGTACCAAGTAGGGTCACTACAAACTGAGCCAAACGAGTCGTCAAATTATATTTGATCACTCCCACATTTTTTTTTATCAAGAATTTGAAAGCACCAAAGTTAATTTTGCGTTAGTCGTAAATAAATACTCGTATATGTAGCTATATTGTGTTTTGTGTAATTTGGTTTCATACTAAGTTCGTAGAAACTTGATATCGGTTATTGCAATAATATGCTTTTGATACTGGATCAAGCAATACTATTAGGAAAATTATTATTTCTGAGAACAGTTAATATATCAATGGTTATGAATGGATTGAAAAGACTGACAAAATTAATATATTAATTTGTATCCTGAGCAGTTCGTACAAAATAAACATAATAAGAATGATATGAATATTTAAGAGTGTGTAGTTTGAAAGGTTTTGTGAAAAAATATAAAAATTCATTCCTTAAGCGTGCCAACCTGTGCTTGGCCATCGGATCAACTGTGGCCTGATCCCCCTTGTAATAAAGGGAGGACCCCTTCACAGAGTGGGACGTTAAAAAAGAGCTGAATACGAATTTCGTGCATTCGCCGTGATCTGATGCATCCAAACGTGGCTTATAGACAATTATCGATCAACTATACATACTTGTATAACATGTAATCATGATATCTACTTATTAATACGTGACAAGAAAAACTATGTAGATTTTTTTTAAGCATACCTATTAGGTGCAAGGAGGAGTGAGCTTTTAAAATTTACGAGTTTAAGGAGTAGAAGTGCAGGAATTAAAATTTGGTATTTGTTTCTTTACTTTTGCCCTCGGCTCTGCTCGCGTGTTTTATCTATGTATAATTAATCCACTTCTAAAAGCTATAGCGTAATATCAGATAACCCATAATGTATATCAAGTTTATACCTACTAATTACATAATATATAAAAATAGTTTTATTTTATACTAGCGGCTCACTCTCGCTTCGCTCGCGTTTTCCTCTAGAAAAACAAAAACAGATCTATCCCTCGGGAACCGTATATTTTTCCGGGATAAAAAGTAGCCTATGTGTTATTCCATACTATAATATTACAAAGGATGACTTATTTCTTTAAGAGATCTATCAGAAATCGTCGAGCGTGAGAAAAAAAAAATGTAAAATTAACCTTCTAGAATAATAAGTAAAATCCATCTAGATATAAAATCAATTGTCAAACAACTCGCTATGTGAGTAAAGAGCTAAGCTTCAGAAGTAAAGAAATTCCCAGTGGGATGAAAAGGTGTGACATGGAAGGTACATACCACAAGTGCGTTCCAATCAATTTAGTTGAAGTAACTTTGTGTAAACAGTACTCTAATTATCCGACCCACACCTAATTTAACGGGCGTCGAAGTTAACATCGCAAAATGCCCGAACAACAAAATTACCTAATTTGTTGGTGAATCACAATGTAGTACATTTGTATCGATTTCTTAATAGGAGATTATTAAAAGATTATAATAAAATCGACACCTAAAATATAAATGTAAAATAAATGTAAGCGTAATAAATTCAATATATGTCTAAACCGGCCTTTACAATACCGACTGTGGGCACAAGTATCTGAGACTAGCGAGAGATTCAGGGCTTGGTCTCTACTTTCGCTTCACCAGATTTTGTTTCGCGTTTATTGTAATTGTACGTGTAACAATAGCGTACCTAATAAATTTCATTTAAATATCATTATCATACACACATTAATACATGTCTTGATGAATTGATTAAATTAAAATAACGATTTAAATATATGTAATGATATTTTTAACAGTAATAACATGCAATAAAAGTAGGTAAAGTTCTCAATCTTTGTAAAGTAACGCCTGGACAAAATACTTCAAGTAATAAAGGATGCCTTTTTGATACTTTGCTTAGTGAACAAAAGGAGTTTCCCAATTACAAGAGGCTCTCATCTAAAGGTATTGAGCGTGGACGTATTTAAAAGAGGTTTTGTGAATACTTAACTATATAGAACTAAAGGTCTTTGTCAGAGAATTAAAAAGGCTGGTGCTTCTTTATATAAGAAAATTCAACAAATACTCATCGTGTTCTTATATCATAGGGTGGATATGAAAATTGTTAATAATTACAAAGAAAAAAAGTATATTTATACAAATATTTTCGTTAAATTAGTTAATACTAGCGACTCACCCTCGCTTCGCTCGGGTTCGTCCCTAGGTAGATTTTAATTTTTTGAGCGCAACCCTAATTCTTTTATTGAAATAAAATTTTTAATTATTGGCCGGAACAAATAGACAGACAAAAATTTTAAAAATTGTGTTTTTCTTATAAATATCGTACCTATATAATTCCAGATGCATTTAGTAAAAAGCTGTTAAATAACAGCTTTTTACTCACAAACAGACACTTGAATTTTATTTATTTGTGTAGATATACATATGTTAAAAATTTAAATTATTAAATTATGTTATCTAAACTAATGGAATTTTTTAAGTTTTATTCATTTTTTTGAATTTAAATACTATTTTTAAGATAGGTACTATAATATATTTAGATTTAAAAGCTCCAAGTAAGCTTGCATGATACTTGATATAAAAATACCTTACGTTACTCAGGGGTAGTGAAGCTTTATTTATTAGTAAAATAATATTTATTTTTATTACTTTTTATCGGAGTTCGACGAACGGGCTTCCTTTCAAAAAGGTCGGAATCAGGTCAAAGCCATCACGCTGGCCAAGTGCGGGTTGGCAGGCTTCAAATGTTTTTAGTAACTTGCTAAGTTCTCCAATATACAAGTTTCTAGGGTACTTTATTTATATAGTAACTAGCAGAAACTGCAGTTTCGCTCGCACTAAAACTACAAAAAAATCTCTAAAATGGTTGGTTTCATACAAACTTTCACCCCTATTTTATGGCCTTATGGGATAAATTTCGAAAAATGCTAAAATACGTATTTATTTCATTGTATTGAAGAGAATTAATAACGAGTTTCAAGTAATTCTGGTCATAAATAGTTTCTCATGGTAATGAGATATTCTCCCGCGGTAAAAAGTAGCCTCTGTCACTTTCCAGCCCTCCAGCTATCTCCACACAAAAAATCACGCCATCCGTCACTCTATTTTGACGCGAAAGAAGGACAAACAAACAAACACACTTTTAAATTTCTAATATTAAGTATGTAAGTATGAATATGGATATTTATTTATAAGTAAAATTATTTATTAGTAAAATAATATTCAGAAATGGGTCAGTAACGAAAAACTCACTAAAATCTATTTGCAGATATTGGATATTGTAAACACAATTTCGGAGTACACTTAGTACTAAATATCGCTGGCTTGGCTTTGTAATATTGGATCGTGCTGACAAAGAACGATTAGTGGGGAGCGTTAACGCAGCAATTTACTTTTCAAGTTGGTACTTTAAATTGCTGACAAAGGGATAGAAATTTACCGCGCTGGCCATTTGGGGAAGGAATATCATAATTTGCAAAAATATAAAAATCAAAAGATAATAAAAACAAACTATTGTATTCAAGGACTAAATGTTTCTACTATAGCATTATACACTTGTCGCAGAGATTTTCCTTCTCTTTGTATCAAAAATTAGTAGGTCCATATAGATATATGTACTAATTTTTGATACAAATATTAATTCATATTAATTATTCGATATGTCAAAGAAAGTATTATTAAACAATATGTAACGCATCTTTTGTAAAAACAGTTTAAATCTTAAATTCAATAGTAATCACGTGCATCGAAAATTGTGGGTTATTTGTAACATTGCCGTGCAATTATCCACTGACTCGCCAGTCATTGGATAAAATCCGCTTTTGTTCAGGTTGTAATTACTCTATTTTGTTGTATATATATGTGTTTAATATTCATGATAAAAGTAATCGTATTTGTGATAAACCTAATGATAAGATGGTCAGTGTCCTGACAAAGCTACCACCGGCTCGGAATGCAATTTTACTGAGAACTTAGAAGATCTAGATTAGATTTAACTCATATATTCTTTCATTAAAAAACCACTTATATGCTTATGCGATTATTTAAAACATAACTGTAGTGCTAGTAGTAAATCTATTTAAAACCTACCTACAAGTATATAGTATGTACATACTGTTATTGTTTAATGTGTGCAATATGGATTAATATCTATATACTTAGTACAAAAATATTTAAATAACGGATTTCAGCTACAGGCAAAAAAAACGAAACCAGTGGGTTCCGTTCGCTACTTATTTATTTACGTTACTTATTTAGTTTAATTAAATACATTACTTTTTTAGATACAAGTATCAATCTTTTTCATGTATTTAAAAAAAGTATAATATTATCTATACATATAATAAAACAATAACCTAGCGAAATATGTACATGCATTATTTTTAAAAAATAATTACTGTAACATATTGTGTACAGAAAATAGACCCTAAAATAATAGTTATTAAAATTTTTGTCTGTATGTCTGTGTGCGTCTCACACGCAAAAAGCACTGATACGATTTTAACTAATTTTTGTGTAGTGATAACTTACTACTCAAGTCGATATTTAGAATATCTCTTACTAGAGGAAAATCTTTCTTTTTCACGGGAAAACACAATAACTGGCTCGAGTCATGTTAGGTTTAACAATGTTTACATAACTTAAAAAACCTTACAGAAAATTCCGCAATATCAAATATGAGTCTATCTTCTAAGGTACACTTGCAATAACTATTTAATAAGTTATATTTAAAACTAGGGACGCATCCGAGTGAAGCGAGGCTACGTCGATACTCGCTAGTAAATAATAAAACGATTAAGAACAATTTCAGGTCGAAAAATAAAATTATTTATTAAAAAGTATGAAATAAGGTAAAAAGATACCTTTAACATTTCACTTTATCTCGATTAGCTTTGCAGCCTTTTGCTGTAAGATTTAATTAGGCGTCGTGAAAAGCGATGTAGAGAAAGCTAACTCTGCTATCACTCGGTTTATATTCCCTCTTCTAAGGATCTAAGTGAATAAATAGAACGGAAATGAAAATATATTTGATATTAATACAAATATCAATATTTATATCAATTATAATTTCAGTCAACAGTCGTAAAATATATTTCATAATATGTATTTTTGGGGTTCCGTAGCCAAAAGCCATTTATAACTTCGCCATGTACATCTGTCTGTCCGTTATGTCACAGCTATTTTACTCAATAACTATTAGAGTTTCTTCTCTATTTAGTAGGTAGGTATAACGTATAAACCGTTAGATAATTCTGCAGTCAAATTACAAAAAACAAGAAAATCAGCGTGGCACTACATAGTAAATACATGAAACTAAGAGATAAAAAATGTTTCAGTCCATATAAACGTATGGGGTATCTCTGAATAGGTTTTTAAAAGTCAGGTAGATCTTTCGAAGTGTTTTTTTGTTCTAGCTAATAGTTACGGATTAATATGCATTTAGAAGCATATTAATCTGTAACTATTCTCTGTTTGTTAGTCTTTTCTAATAATTTTTCAAGCTTTCAAAGACATTGTAACATATAATTCGTTTTTTTTTTGGACACTCTCCAGCCCTTTAACTAAATCCATACAAAAATCACATCAATGCGTCGCTCCATTCCGGTGTAAATGTGATATTTATACTCGTATTTAATTTAATTGTACGATTTAATTTCGTTTTAAATAAGTTTTTTTCATTTGCTTAGTGTTCTTTTCGGGTTCACGGATAATAATCTGATTACAGAAACGTCTCTTTGCGTAAAACAAGTTGCTTTATTTTGAAACTGATTTTTGAGATCAAATACAAATTTTCATACCGTATGTATAAAAAGTATCGTATGTCCTTTCCAGGGTATCAAACTCTCTTCTTACCAAATTTCATCTAAATCGGTTCAGTACATCCAGAGATTACCCCCTACAACGTCACAAACTCACAAACTACCTCTTTGTAATATTAGTATAGATGAATTTGTTTCTTTATTAACCATATCAAGTTGTGAGGACTTCATTTATAGGGACCATTGTTAAAAAATATTAATCTTTATGATATATTATTCTATAGTAATTAGTAATCTAATAACTTAAAATTATTTCTTTTAAGAAATAATTACAAACCTTGTTAATGGAATATATTTGGAAATTAAATACATACAACATTTTTACAGGTCACGTGAGACTCATACCTTTAAAATTTCAGCTATGTAATCGATAAAATCGCTTACACAAAAACGTAAAGCTGTATGGTAACTGGCGTCATTTAATGAATGTAGGTATACGGACGGACGTTTTTTTCTTATATTTTTTCTATAACCATCATAACATTGTAAGGTACTTTGATAAATGATTACAAAAAAGAATGTTATTTCTTTAACTATACAAGCTGTGTAACTTCATTAAAAAAAGTTTTATGTTATACTAGCATTGCCCGCGGCTCCGCCCGCGTTCAAATGACCAAAAACCAAATACTTAGGTGTTACATATTAGTATACTCTTACATTGCAGTTTTTGTATTTTTACTCTTAAATGAGATATTTTCCAGCGGTAAAAAGTATCCTATATGTTGACCCGGATAACCAGCTACCATCATACCAAATTTCATCAAAATCCCTCCAGTGGTTTTTCCTTGATGCGGTAACAGACAGACAGACAGACAAAAATTCTAAAAACTATACATCCGGCCTCTGTATCGATATTAATGTCTATTTCAATAAGATTTTCCAAAAAATATTTAATATACAGATTCGGCTTATTTACAATTTTATTATATGTATAGATTTTATAACAATGAAGTCTTTCTCTTAATAAAATGATGAATAATATTAGGAAAGCTTTGTAAGCAAAAATAAAAAAAAATCGCTAAAAAGATAAAACCAATAATTGTAATTTGGTTTCTAAAAGAGAATTCCTATCACGTTGTTAAGAAATATGGTTTGATTTCATTAATCGTAATCAGATCTGCGTTCGTAATAACTGCTTTTTATTCATTAGTACAAGCATCACGTACGAGCCACATTGTAATTATAGCTTTTTGCGGTCGTTTACTAAAGTAATGGTTTTTAACCCTTGAAAATTATATAATTATAATTTTTTTGTAAAAAAATTTTGGCGTTGAATGTTTATACAGAATTTATGTTATGGTTTGGTTACAGTATACTAAAATGTGTTCATTAATTTATACATACGTAATACTCGTAACTGAAGTGAAAACTAGTCGCGTTGAGCGATTTTTGTTAAGGCAAAACTTATGGGTTCGCGTCACCGACATGCTACGTGTGACATGTGACGTGTCGACGCAGTCATATATTTTGATTAATAAATAAACTATATCAAAAATTTTAATTATTCATACTATAATTAATTTAAAAATAAAAAATAAACAATTATTTCCAAGTAAGTTTTCACTTCAGTCGGCAGCCCCCATGACTGCCTATTTTAGTTTTAATTTTTATATCGTATAATAATTTATAAAAACCAATCTGCGATTTTAAAATTAACAATTTACTTCTTCACTTAGTAGGGAAAATAAGTATAAAAATTTTAATATTGAATTTTCAATAAAAATATTAAAAGCTTTTGGGATGGTCAAAAAAGTAATAATACGAAAAGGCGTTTATTAGTTTTTTTTTCATTGCTTCTATGTAGTGTGCTAGCCTCGCCTTGATATTATATATTATGTAGGTGTGTATAGATCTACAATTATCGACTATCACTTAAGGAATTAAAAGCTCGTTGAAGCATTATTTGAAAATTGAATTATTTATTATACTTAATGTTTTAAGTAATATCTAAGAGGACAGTTAAAAAAATATAAATAAAACTTTAATTTATTTTACTTAAATATTACTATTGAAGCTATTAAAACATGACAGAAAACAGCACAGACAAAAAAGCAAGCTTTTTTTGTACTTCGGCTAACATTTTTAAAATACTGTATCTATAATCTAGATTAATTTTTAAAGCTAGACGTATAAAAGGAAGGTTAGCTCTTACTCCAAGTATAAAAAAGAGGGATACAAGTTAATGCGGTTCAATGTCTTGTGAATATTGGCCTAATTACTCAAAATCCATCGATCTAACTTCACGAATATCTAAGCAGGAAAATTGCCTAATCTGCACATCATATTATATTTGGGTTGACGAATAAGGAATCAGTTGAGATATTATGTTTTTATATAATAGACTAGTCATTTACCCTCGATTCTCTTGGGTTCGTCGTCCTAGTACGTTGTACGCAGATTTTGTTTACAATTCCAGGAGTTTTAATTTTTTTGCGGAACTTTAATTCTTTTTTCAAAATAAAAGTATTCTAAGTTACGCATCATAACATCAGCTATCTGCCATTGAAAGTCTTTTCAAAATTGGTCTAATCATTTTGGAGATTATCCGGAACAAACAGACAGACAACAATTTTAAAAATGGTTTTTTTCACAGTCTATATTTTTCTTTTCTCTACTTTCTCACCAATAATAATGGCAGCGACTTTTGTATTTGGTAGTATATAATAATTTTCGAACTCAGACAACATAGCACTTTCCAAATCTTAGGTGTCAAAAGAAAGAAAAGGTCGCGAGTCAGGTCAGTTAAAAATAGCATGAAAACGTCTTGTAACTTTGTACTTGTTAGAAAAAAACATGAAATGAAGTTCTATATAATATATAGTAATAGGTATTTATTTACTTTTCTATTTTTTCTTATCAACATGCTATTAAAGATGAAAGCAATACCTATAGATTTAATATTTTATAAATACACTCTATAGAAAGCAATTTTCTGCAATTTCATCAGTAGCATATCGAGAGGTTTAATTTCCCGGCCGTAGAGTCACATCCTTTCCCGGTCGCTTACGTATAATATGTATATACATATACATATGTATGCCAGAACATCTGCAATACATTTGACGTTGGCCAATTTACACAAACGATACACGAACTAAACTTGAAGTAAATGCAATATGAATATTCAATATCAATAATTCTAGGAATAGAATACTACACATATGTGCATTGAGCTCTAACAAAGTTATAGCTATAATTGGAATCGGTTTCGGTCGTTTGTCAAAAAAGATAGTAAGCATATGTTGATATAAGTAACTACGTACATACATAAAGTTTCTATTAGTTAATTTCTGTTTGTAAGTCAAACATGTAAGCTAAAAAGTCTGTAAATCTGCTGTAAGAACCGTGTTTTTATCACAGATTATATGAGTTTTAGTACGCGACTTCACTCGCGTGGTAGATTATATATAGATACTTCCATAAAAATTAGCCTATGCGTGAATCTCTACTTAGTCACAAACATACATAATAAGTCGCTCAAAAACTTGCACTTCATATGTAATACTAGCGACTTAGCCTTTAATATTTGTTACTCCAGGCCATTTCATTCAGGCAACCGTTATTTCAGAGTACCACAACACTCACACTTACACACACATACAAACTTTTCGCATTTATAATTATAGTCCGATTTTAATTGATTTCTGATAAGTAAATGTGTATTTTTCTTTAGTATATCTATCGCTCTTGTATTTTCCAGGGCATATCCCAAACTAGTCAATTTCCTATCTGTCATGTCACGATTCACTTATACCTGTCACTCTAGGATTTGTCCGATACTCGACAGTGGCCAATTTGCGTATTCGGTTATCGTACTACAGCGTACTACAGTAACAAGTATAATCAAATTCTCGTCAATTAGTGAATTTCTAGTCAGTTCAAAAAACGCATGAAGAAAAATAATTTTACCTGGACAAAGTAAATTTTATTTAAAAGTTGCTTAGGTTATAAATTATTAATTTATTTTGAATACTGTAGGTACTTAACATCATTGTTTTAATTAAAAAAATATGTAATTTATTAATAATCTGTGACAAGAAAAGAAAGCTTTCTTCGTCATCCTTACGTTGTGACTATCCTTTCCCCCTAACGCTTATTTGAGAACCGTTATCTATTTATTCAGGGAGCTTAGACTAGATATCATTCTACAATAAGAGAAAAGAATCTATCTTAGATTGAAATGACAAATTGAATCGTTATGTCATAGAATAATAATATGTCAATCCGTTATGATCGATTTCTATTCTTTAACGATTGTAGAATGACATCTTATCTAAGCTCTGCATAGATATCGACTTCTAGCGCAGCAAATATGTTGATTCCGAAGTAAAAAAATAGTGGTTCATAAATCTGTTTTTTTTAAATTAATATAATATCTTATATAAGTTAAATATGATAGTATTAAATTTTAGTAAAGTGTATTTTTATAGCAATCTCTGCGAGCAGTGGCAGATAGGTACGCTTCCGTCATATCGCTGTTCTTTTTAATTTCCGGCGACGCGACGTCACGTTTTATTTAACGTTAAATTTGTTATTTTTAAGTAAATTTATTAAATTTACTATGTTAGACTAAGGAATAATATAGACAGAGTGTCATAGAACTAGAAGCTAAACAATAACGTTTTAAAATAGTTATACAAAGGTACAATTTCTATCAGATATATGAGTAAAGTATATATCCATAATATTTTTAATGCTTGGCGAGCATTGAGATGCCTACGGCGAGTCCATCCCCTCTGCCCCGCATCGCTCGACCGCCTGCTCAAGCTATATAAACCGGGCGATGTAGCGCGCGATCCTAGGATACTTTTTACCGCGGGAAAATATCTTATTTCTGAGGAAAAATACAAAAACTGCAATGTAAGAGTATACTAATATGTAACACCTAAGAATTTAGTTTTTGGTCATCTGAACGCGGGCGGAGCCGCGGGCAATGCTAGTATAATATACGTATAAAATATATTGTTATAAAATATACGTATATTTATTATAGTACGTAATAATATATGCGGCAGCTACGTCATGAATTTTCAACTGTTCAACGACAATGTTTTAAGATTGGACTGAATATTTTAAAATTCCGAGAAATAAGAACCGAGAGATATAAAGAGCCGAGGTTGATAACTAGAATTTTTTTACCGTTTTTCTGTTTGATATGTTTTTTTGCATCCATGTTAAATATTATGTTCATTCCTTAATTTTCACAATGTTTTTTTTTTTAAATTAATAGATGGTCGGTCCCATTATTCCATAGCCCATGTGTATAATATTTAGAAGATTTGAACTGTTTTTTTTTGTTAAAATACCTACTAATAATAACAAATTTTAAGGCATATAGAATAAAAATAAAACATGACCATCGACCAATAAATATGGCACGACCAATATCTATTTCAATATTTTAGCTCCAACATGAGCACTAAGTTACAAGTTTGTGGTAGTAGATACTGACATAACTTTCGTACGTCTTCTATCGAGCGGTGGGTGTTCTGTCGTGTAAAATGTAATAACTTACATATGTATGTTATTTTGTATTATAGTTGTAATGAAGTCTGAATTTAATCGAAATTCCTTTACCCATAAATAAATCCATATTTATCCCATAAATAAATATTATAAAGGCGAAAGTTTGGATGTTTGTTACTCAGTCAC
The DNA here is from genome assembly GCA_947093115.1 of Brenthis daphne. Lineage (NCBI taxonomy): Eukaryota > Metazoa > Arthropoda > Insecta > Lepidoptera > Nymphalidae > Brenthis > Brenthis daphne. The sequence continues at coordinate 25,336,794 of OX352477.1, read as the reverse complement.
GCCAGAACGGCTGAACGGATCTGGATGATATTTAACACAGATATAGATTATAGTCTGGAATAGCACATAGGGTGAGTAACTAATTGGTAATATATATAAAGATAACTTCAGCGTTGCATAAGGTTGAATTTATTTTATTTTATTAGAGCTTGTAATTATTGTAGAATTTAAAACGGAAACATTACAAGAAATGAAAACGTGATTGTATAGTGTGGCAGGGTATTAGACAATGCGGTGTTTTATTTTAAACAATTATAATAACATCAATAACAGAAAAAAAACATGATGTGTACATCTACATAATCTAATAATAGAATAGTACATCTAATAATTACAACTTTACAGTACAAATGTACATATAAACATTTTTTATTTCATGTAATAGCTGTTTTTTTTAATAATCAAAACCCTGGGTGGGTTTATTATGTTTTTAATTTTTTACGCCCAATGTCATCCGTATTTCCTCTTTCTCTGTGTTTTTCTTACTTAACACTCAAAAATATTTAGCTTACGTAATTGGTTTGTTGTTGGTTTATTTCACCCTAGTGGTTGATTTTAGAGGGGCTTTTTTCCATTTTCAACTTTGTTCGTGATCATATTATAGGTTCAGTGGTTTGGATGTGTATGAATGGTCAAAAATTAATATATTATAAATCCAAAAAATGTTTGTTAGTTTTCCTTCTTGCACACGTCGATCGTCTCAACTTAATATTTTGATTGAAGGCTGTTTCCAGTACATCTGTGCACACGGAAAGTGGCAAAGGCTATTATTTTTCACCTGGTATATAAAGTGATAGGTGTGCAATATTAACCTGTTGAAAATAGTAATAGAAAACTAGATGCTAGGGACTCATACACATTATACCTACTTCCTAATATTACGGGTATTACAATATAAATTTGCCTGTAATACATACATGTTTTACAATCGATAAACTTTTCCTTTGTCTTGCTAAATCCTAGGGAGGGATAAAGCCAGGCTAAGTTGGAATGACATGTAACATCCAACTTGGACTTTAACTGTGTGGTCCTGATAAAGAGATTTCACTCATTTCACATTTGCAAGCATCCCATCGTGTAAACCTTATATCTTACCACATATTCTTTTTTACAATTTCATGTAATGTCTTTCTTGATAATATATAATTACTAGCATTGCCCGCGGCTCCGCCCGCGTTCAGATGACCAAAAAGTATACATATTAGTATAATCTCACAATGCAGTTTTTTTTCTCAGAAATGAGACATTTTCCCGCGATAAAAAGTATCCTATAAGTTATCCTATATGTCCAGTATCCTATATGTCCAGACAGACAGACAGATAAAAATTCTAAAAACTGTAGATTCGGCCTCTGTATCAATAATAATGTTTATTTCAATAAGATTTTCCAAAAAATATTTAATGTACAGATTCGACTTTGTCACAATTTTATTATATGTATAGATAATTATTATAATGGCAAGGTACAACTTTATAATAATTTTAAAAATAAAATGTGAAATTTATTTTCAATCGGTTCACAATTGGTGAGGATAACACATATGTATGTAGTATAAATTCAAATTAAACAATTACTCGTTTTATTCTTATGGCACGCGTGAGTAGAAGTGGTCTTCATAAATTATTATAATAATAACTTCTATGCGAGCTAAAAATTTCAGTTCTCGTTAAAGCTACCGAGAACTGAATTATGTAGTAGAGGAAATATTCTTGGTGTTCGGAAATGAAATGTCACTCTTATTTTTGTCATAGAATAAGGTATACAATAATATATATATGTATATGTATATATATATATATATTCTTATTTTATTGTTATTTAATGTAAAACAAGAGGCCAAAATTCGGCCATAATCGTTATTGAAAATTTGAGGAAAACATATATGAATAGATTAGCTATCTATATATAAAAAAGTTACTTTTTCGATTTTTTTTATTCATAACACTAAAGCTCGTCAGCAGTTACTAAATAATAAAATAAAATTACAATCAGTTGACAAACAGAGGAGAAAAAGTACCAACTGAACTGTCTTGTCTTTGTCTATTTACATATAAATAAATGAAATAGCATATTTTAATAATATATATTTTATAAAGTGACTAAAATAATATATTTACATAGATAATAAAGAGAATATACGTTTTTCTTTAGATGTATTATTATTATGTCAATTCGTACTATTAGGCTATATATCACTATTATCGAAGATATATACATATGAACAAATTAAAAATACCAGCAGTTGTCGAAAATAGGTCAGCCAGTGAGTCAGTCAGGTCAGTCTAATATTTAATTGCAGTCATTGTTTCTGTGAGAATATATTAAAACTTATACATGTACTTGTGATATCACAAGTAATATAATTATATAGTGGCAAGTATAATGTTAAGGGAACTAAATCAAAGCTCTCATGGCTCTCTAGAAGCTCTCACATCCATTTAACGCCTGTGGTCCAACTCTGGTAGTAATTTAACACTAATTACGGACCAATTTACCTTGCCATTAGGTACATTTCTACTCTAGTTAAAATGAAATTCAGTCAGACATTAATGTTGTTCAGCATAACTTTTAAGCATGTACCTAGTTTAATTTGCACAGAGTATAATATTTTGAATATTTTGGTATAATTTTTGATTATTATTACATAAGTTCTATAATCTCAAAGTGAATCAAAAATAATAATAGCGAGAGAGTTAAAAAACAATACTTCATAAAAAATACAGTAATCTTAAATACCGAAGAGAAGTATGGTATGTACAGTAATTATAATGCTTTCGATAGAGGTTTTACAATAAAATTATAATGTTAAGATATCATAAATTTTATTTTTAGCTCTAAATCTAAATCCATGTACAAGTGACTTGTTCTAAATTATTTTGTACAATTTCATTTTCTCTATGCAATCCCCACAACACTCTGGTTCTTTTATTCCCGAATAACCAGAACAATATGGAAAATGCACAGTGATACACAGTTATGATGTTGAAAAATATAAAAAACACAGGCGTGCTCTTACTATTATTATCTTTATTAAATATCAGATACGTCAGCTTATAAATGTCCAATATAGATTGTTGAATCGAAAATGTAAAAATTAGAACTACCATCACAATAATTATTCTGCGATTATTTTCTATATTGCTTTTATTAGTTATTAAAATACTTTTTAGAACCAAAACTAGTAATATTCCATTAGCACTTAGCACTGGCCATTTTAAAAGAAACAAGTATATCATAAAAAATATAAGATCATGTTCATTTTGCACGTTATAGCATGTACATAAGAGGATCGATAACGCTGCAGGAATAAGCCATGCGGACGAGGACACTTTACGTAAGCTCGGATTCACAACGAATACTCTCACAAAGCAGTCGTACATTTGTTTACTAAACACAAACATCCAGGACGTGAGAGCCATTTCGGTATACATCATTGGGAACATATCTAAAGAAATGGGCGTGAAATATCTTGTGTCGTCGGTGAAAAAATGTGCAATATCGTAGCAGTAACCAACCCCAGTGTAGAAGAATCTTGCTGTCATAAATTGTATGAGCAATTGGTTTTTATAATTTTGCCTCCATTCATTGTAGAGTAGGGCTGTCAATAGCAGAAGCACCAAGGCGATGACAGAGAGTACCATTCCGATAGTACTGCACGTGAAAGTAAGTATTGTCAGAAAGGTTGCATTATTATATGCTACAGTGGACATTGCGCTTATCATCAAAAACTCCATTTTTCTTCTTCTTACTTTTCCTATTCAAAAGCTATCTGATGCCAAGTAAGACTATTTTTCTTTATTAATTCACTAAAAGACGAAGTCATGCATTTTATGTCACTCCTGAAGGTAAGCAAATCGAATGTCTTCATATTTTTAGCGGGATGAATAGTATATTATTTACATAGTAATTTCTATTTAATTCTAACTATAGGGATAATAGAGTACACACGACACTCGCGGTTACAATATTTTGTAGAATGAGCTATAATTTGGTTGTAAACATGTGATAAGCAGCTTTATCAATAAAAGATTAGAGCGTGCTTCAAAAAATTAATAAATAAAATCTCATCGTACTTATTAACTTGCCTCAGTAACCAATAAAAGCTCTTTAAAAGCTCTACCTAGAAAAATTAGTCATTGGATAATTTTTAAATAAAGTTTAATCTATATAATAAAATTGTAACTAAGCCGAATCTGTACATTAAATATTTTTTGGAAAATCTTATTGAAATAAACATTATTATCGATACAGAGGCCGAATATATAGTTTTTAGCATTTTTGTCTGCCTGTTTGTCTATCTGTTACCGCATCACGGAAAAACAACTGGACGGATTTTGATGAAATTTGGTATGATGCCAGTAGAGGCGCCAGTAATGCGCGTCGACGGCGCCTCAAAAAATCGTGTGCATTGGTAGTAGGCACCCATGCTTTAGACATCCATGACGATAACTTGGGTCAACATATTATTCGCGAGTAATAATATAAACTATTAAAATATAATGAACTGTGAGTTTTGTTGTTTTCCGAACGTTTATTACCTAATACAGCTTTCATATAATATTTCAATAGCCCGATACAGTTTACTGTTTAGTTAGGTTCGTAATTAATATGAACTAGTAGTATTTATCGGCTGATCAAACAAACCTATCGGTGCAACAAACTTCCTATCGGTCGTTGTTATTAACGCTCTGGCATAATAAATTTTCATATGGATTATGCCCAAACAAATTATTACTAGAAATAAAACCTATGGTATGCAATGGCTCTTACAAAACATAAGTTTACAATAGGAAGGTAGTCTATAAATGGAGGGTAAAATGAAACGAATAGATAAGAAACACAGAGAATATATTTCAGATATAACATCACGACAGGTCCAAAATAAAACTCACTTGAGTGAGAAATAGGAAATCACAAATATATAAAATTCTATACAAATAGTTAACAAGGTGAGTGTCAATTTTCTTACAACCCAGCGTTTGTGTAAACATGACCTTTGAAAAAGACAATTTTAGATTTTAGCCACAGATTGTCAAACTGTAACCTAATAATATTAAGATTTAAATGGATTTTTTATAAATGTCAATTACGTATATTATGTAGATTCAAATTGATTAAAATACTTCACTCAATAGAAAATTGAAAATGTGTTATATGAATACTAAAATCTAAAAATTGTCTTTATATTTTAGAAGTATTCGAAGAAAGAATTGCTTGAGACATTGGTGATAGGATATACATGAATAAAACTTAAATAGCACTAAGCTTATTCATCTACAAGTAAGTGCATCTACTTATGAAATATTTATTGCATTTTCTAATTTACATAACATCTAATAATTAAGTTATAAACCACTTCTACAACTTTATATAATATTAAAAACAAGTTTTGTAAAGAAAATTCAATATGATATTTATTGTATCTATTTTTTTCATATGCTTCATTAAATATTATATGTAAATATGAAGTAAGCAGTTTTTAAATGATGTTTTATTTTTGAAATAATTTTTCCTGGTAATTTGTTTTTCGTTACTTTATAGCCCACGAAAAATACAAGATTTTTGTTTTTAAAAACATTATCGTAGAATCAAACTTGCAAATAAATAACATATTTAAAAAAAAACTATTTATCTATTCAAAAGGAGCAACAATCTAAAAATATCTAAAGCTTATCGCTTAAAACTTTTTTTATTCAGTGTAAAACATCAATAAGTGCTTGCGATCTATCAACGTCACATATTAATGGTTGTTAGTGTAGAAGGAAATTTATCAAACTTTTATAACTGCTACGAGCTTTAAAGCCCAGGGGATATTTTAACATAGTTTTGAAGTTAATTAGATTAATGCTCTATAGACTAGGTGGTAACTAGATTTAATATATAACACTAAGTTATTATAGGGGTAAATTTAATTATGTACTTATATAGAAGTCTTTATAAGGGATCACAGTTTGGGAAACTAGTTCGACATAACCTTAGAACGAAGAGCATGTAGAAATGAATTTACAAATATATAATAAGTTTTCAGAAAAAATATCATCCTTAAATTAGTGTATGAAAAATGATTGGTATGTTTATTGAGTGATTTTAAAATGAAATTTTATTTATTTCAAAAAACATTTCTAGAAACTCTATATTCTGAGGTCACAACGATCGGGGATATTACATTTAAGCCTATACAACTCAAATATTTAGTCCGGGCAATTTAGACACAAAAATAGTGGTCAAATAACAAAAATTCCCGGAAAGCCAAATATTGGTGGAGAGCTGGGGTTTACCATTACAAATAAAGTTTTAAAAATCCCCATCGATCCTGTGTGCTACAAACGTTATTCGGGGTCAAAGGTCAAAATTTGAGGTTTATTGGATTTTTCGCGGAAACGGTAAGTTTTATCAAAAAAAATATATAAAAGAGACACAAATAGCTATTTATACTTAAGTGCCTGATGTATATGTACGTGGCTTATATGTGCATATCATGTATAATGTGACTCTTAGGATCGCGATATCTTAGGAAAAAAATTATAAGGACCATTTTTATAGAAAATTTTAAGATCTACAACTTTGGTTTGAGGTGTTTTTTGATAAAACTTACCGTTTCTGAGAAAAATCCAAAAAACCTAAAATTTTGACCTTTGACCCCGAATAACTTTTGTAGCACACATAGGATCGATGGGGACTTTTAAAACTTTATTTGCAATGATAAACCCCAGCTCTCCACCAATATTTGGCTTTCCGGGAATTTTTGTTATTTTAAATGTCTATATTGACCGGACTATATTTAGATAATTTCAAAGACAATTTAAAAATTAATAACAATAGTTAAATTTATTTAAATAAATTAATTCTAATAAAATGCACATTTAAAAATAATAACAGATTATTCATTAAATGAAATAAAATTACAATCTAAATAAAGCGTAAAAATTCGTACACATTGAATTCTAAGGAATTAAAACGTCGTGATTAATAATGTTATTATATGCTTTATATCCTATTTTCAATAAGTAACACGAACATGTACCTACTTTATTCTATATAGATCTAAGGACCAGTTTCTCAACAGCGATAGTACCTATATAATTTAAAAATTACAATTAAAAAATACAGTCTAATAATTATTATTATACCAAGCGGTAAATAATAAAAAAATATTATTTCTGGCGTAAACTTACGTAATCAGGTGGTTTAAACAAGATATTATTAAATAATCATTGTAGTATTAAGTATATGAATTTAAAAAATATATATTGAATTTATGTCAATGTCATATTATTATATTATATTATTGCCAAATATATATTAATTTCAACTTTTTCAATTCTTCAATCATTGTAGAATAACATCTTGTTTAAGCACCCAGAGTAATTTTTTTTAAATGATGTTTTTATTAACACTAATTAAAAATTAACATAGCAATGTAAATTCGTAATAAAGTATTTGAAATAATATCCATAATTTACTAATCGTATATTTTTTTTTAGAACTGGTCCAAAAACTAAACTAAATCTACAAGATCACATTGCGTAGAGGCTGGAAGTCTAAAATTACTTAGGTACACTAAATCTAACGAAATTACTTCTAGATGACGAGTAAAGGCAGAAACATACCACCATTTTGTGTTAATTACTATTAAATTAATAAAAAAAAAACATAGTTTCATTTTTTTTATTTTAGGACTTTCTATTCAAATAGGTTTTAATAGATAACAAAAAATCGTTTTTATTTTCAGCAATGAATTATATCAAATGTTACATATAAACAAAATCTTTAAGTAAAAGATTTAAAAATATATTAAGACACGAATACGAGTCCTTCTTGTCAAAACAATATAAATAATGTGTTTCTTTCTTTCACATTAGCCTACAGGGTAACAAGCAGAGTTATCAAATATAAACTTACTAAAATTAGTTTTCTTTGACTCAAACTTCTATTATTATATTTAATTTGTCTAACGAAAGTTTGGGAACGGGTAGAAATATTTGCGCAAATGTTTAAATTACAACGTCAATTTAAGTAATAGACAATATGCAAACAAATTGAGACCAGCTCGTTAAAAGTGTTTGATAAATCTAATGAGGCGAATAACTGATAGTACTAATCGATATAACTTAATCACTCCACCATGTGTTCTGTAAAGAAGTTTCAATAATTATACAAATTTTTAATTGATATGTATGTGCATCAGTGGCGAAGGATGAAATTATAGCAGAGCCTTTCCTAAAATATACAATTTTTATATACGTATTAATGCAGAAATATATATATATATATATATATATATATATATATATATATATATATATATATTATACTTTTAAAAAATTAAATATATGTAAAATTATAGCAAAATAGTTTTAAGGTAAGACGTCTTGTATGGACCCTTCGCCACTGATGTGCATTACTTTGGAAATGAATTGAAAACTCTAGATTTTATTTAAATGAAAACTATTTTATATAGAAAATAAATAAATAATATTAAAAAAGCCATACTAACCTTGTTCTTCGACTGGAGTATGATCTTCGTCAGACGAATCCACTTTCTCTATCAGAGAGCTTTGCTTAGAAAGGGACTGTAATAAAAGATTTACATTAATTTTATCATTATAGTGTGTTTATTGAACAGAAAAAATAAATAAAGAAATTGTATTGTGATGTTATTTTATAGTTTTTATATATAAAGTTACATTCAATTACATAATATGCATATACAGATTATATTAAATGTTTGTGGAAAATTCCAAATTAGAGATACACGAGAGTATCGAGGAACGTAAAATTGAATATTAGCCACAAATTTAGATGGAAATCAAAACCTCCGAACGAAAATCATATCAACGATGTTGGCTTCACTCGCGTTCTCCCTACGATACGTTAATTATTTGGGACTGTGTTATACATATGTAACATACTCTTAAGCGCCAAACATCTAAATTTACATTGAAATATATTCAAATTTTCAATAAAAGAACCAAGAAGGGTTTAAATATACATGAAAATTACTTATAACATGCATTATAAGTACCAAGAGGTAATAAATAAATATGTAACATTCAATTATAAGGAATATGTAGAGTATTTTAACTTGTTAATAACACAGTATAATATCGTAATTAATTAGTAGTCAAATCCTATATAAAAGAATATTTTTATCGTTCAGCCAACTGATTTTGCCGATAAGCTAGAATTAGGCACAATAATGGAAATATGGCGAATGTCTTCGTTGAAATTTAAGATAAAATATATGCATATTTTATTATTCACTGAGAATAGGCGAAATAAATACGTAATATGCATCGGTATATTTTATCTAAAATTACCAGAGGACCCGACAGACGCTGCGTCCTAATTTAAATAAAGTTTGTGATATTTGAATTCATATAAAAATCCTATGGAAAAAAGCAATTTTGCGGAAAACTTTTCCAATTTTTTTTGCCCTAAAAACTTTATTCGGACTTTTAAGAACATATTAAAAATAATTACGAAAGTCGGCCCGTCCAGTTTTAGTTCGTTTGTTAAGTTATACACTTATCAATGAATAGAATTTTTATTTATATAATGTACATATTTTATATATATATATATTTTATATATATATATATATATATATATATATATATATATATATATATATATTCTTCAATTCTATGAAAAGATTCCCTTCAATCTCCTCTTTTAGAATACTTTATAAGTCACATTCAAAGTTTTCACAGCAAATGAAAGGCAAACAAAAGTGTGGATATTGAATCTGGAGATATTAAAATTATTCACCTTATTGGAACGTCGTCGCGGCGGAGAAATTTTATTCCACAGGGCTTCCAGTTGATCGAAGTGTTGAGATTGCGCTATGGCGGCCTGCTCGGGGCCCAGGCTCACCTATTTTTATGTCATTAAATAAATACACTAGTTATTAATGCGGTTTTACTACTTTTACTTACCTATATGTAATACACCTAAATAATATTCTAAAATTTCATTTTTAATTTGAATCAGATCAGTTAAAGTAGAACGCACACAAATTACTTAATTTCATTAATTATATTATTAATATGATATTTTTTAATGGTATATATACGTTCTATGGTTAACTGAAATATATTACATTTTATTGAATATTACAGATTAAATTAAAAAAAACCAGACTTCTTTTGTTAAACATCTGGTTATTTTAAAGCATTATAAGCAACTAACGACTCATTATCGCTCCGCACGTGTTCGTCCCTATTTACGTTTTAACGTTTAGTATAGATTTCTCAGAGATATTTTCTCGCAATAAAAAGTATCCTATATGATGACCCATATAAAGAGCTACCGTCATACTAAATTTTATCGAAATTCTAAAAACTGTAGATTCGGCCTCTGTATCGATAATAATGTCTATTTCAATTAAAATTTCAAAAAATATATAAAGGCACAGAATTGGCTTAGTTGCAATTTTATCATATGAATGGATCATAAAGGATTTTATTTTAAAATTATTGTATTTTAAACATCGATTTTGTTTTAATAAATAAGAAATAAGGACCACGTTCAGCATCCTAGAAATTTTTTGTTATATTTTATTTATGTCGAATGTAAATACTACGATTACGATTACGTATAGCTTCTGAATTCGGATTCGAATCAGTTAGAAACACTTAAGTTTTATTTCGCCCCAATTTATATATTCTACTTTAGTCTAGATCTGTAGAAAAATTATCTTCCGCCTGAATTTTCCAATTAAGTACATTCAACAGTCGTTATTTAACATTTACAATGTAGGTAGTGCTTTCAGATTATCTTAACATTCCAATAATTTACTTCAGTATAAAATTGTACTTAAATAAGTAGTATAAAAGTATATTTATACTTATATTTCTTAAAAAAAGGGCAAATCTCTCAATTATAAACACACATAAACTTGGTTTTATAAGAAACTGTATGTGATATAAGATAGCTTATAATTTAAAGCAAGTAAATAAATAAAGGACACATATCATGATATTTTCGTACTTAACTTATGGCAATTTTAATGAGTGTTGCTATAGCTAATTCATGTAGATTATGTTTTCTTACCTGCGAGCCTAAGTCTTTATTTTTCGCCTCTTGTATTTTGGATATTTCTTCCATTGATGCTGATACCGAAAACCTATGGAAAGCCATTTTTATAACGATAACTATTTAATTTAATTTATTATTAACTATCGGCTCATCATCGCTTCGCTCGATTTTGCCTCTATAAAAACATAAACAAATCTATCCCACAAGAACCGTACATTTTTCCGGAATAAAAAGTAGCATATGTGTTAATTTGAAGTATCAGCTATATTATTGTAAAGTTTCATTAAAATCCATTCAGTACTTTTTGCGTGAAAGAGTAACAAAGATCCGTACTCACAAACTTACACATTTATAATATTAGTATGGATTTTTTTTTTACATAATACATACAACATAATACATAATAACTTCAACAATTATTAGGAATTTCCCAATTTATTAAAATTTCTAGAGCAATTACTAGCAGTTACGATATAAACATTTATATATTACTTTTTAAAGAAAATATTTATCAAACAATTAAAACTTCTTATTGAATGTAATTTATTTTCTGTAATAAATATTATTGTATAGTAATTACCGTCGCTTCAAACGTTCGTCGACTTGTGCCATCATAGCTGCTGAAGTAAGATGACCGTATTTCTTCTGCCACGTGTATGTGTCTAACGATACTTCCTTCTTTAGTAATCTCTTCATTGGACGCTTTGGTGCTAGCGGTCGCAATTCTAGTTAAAAATACAAAAAACTCATTAAATTATTTCATGAAAAGCTGAATTACAACGTACATATAATAATTTAATATGCACTATAAGTATAATAATAATAATATCTTTCCGACCGATTTCGACCATGGTGGCCAACATCGCCAACTTCTCAACTCCGGGCTTCTACTGAGAATATATTAACTACTAGTCGTCTACAAAATCGTAAGACATTCTGTCTTCCCAACGCGAGAACTAATGTAATAAGCCACTCGCACTTATTCCGCATGTGTTCAGCGTACGAGGGTATTCGCTTTAAATTAGATATTTTCAATGACACCTCTATAGCCTCTCTACGTAAAAAAAAATAAAGCAAATTGTTTAGTTTAGAAGCTGTTGTTAGTTATTCATATTTTTTTAGTTTTTTAGTTATTGTTAATATTAAGTTTTGTTTGTATATGCATGCTGTGTCTGCATCTAGAAAAATCCAATCCTGTATATTAATGTTGCAAGCTATTGTTATTGTTTTAGTTATTGATTGGCATTTGTTTTGTGGACCAATAAACATAAATAAATAAATAAAACAGAAAAACTCAGTAATTAAATAAGTATTAAACTTAGCCCGACCCGGGACTTGAACCCAGGACCTCCGGATCTATAGCTGTACATGCTAGCTACTAGACTACAAGTATAAATATAGTATTTACTATGATATAGGTAGGTACGGTTAAGAGTTACAATAAAGAATTTTTAAACTGGTTTCGTTCGAAAATTGCAACTATACTCTTAAAACCATAAGTAATAAAATGGAATATTCTAGTGCCTCTTGTTGGAATTGCCTGTCAGACACTTAGGTATAGTTCTATTACGAGGCCAAGATCGATTTAGTTTCGAAAGTAAATATATCAAGTTGTAGAAACTTATTATTAAATTAATAGTGATATATTACTTCAGATACATTGTGAATATAAAAGTATTAATTCAGATATTAAACGCTTAACTTTGCTTCAACTATATTTATGGCATGTTTTCAAATTACGATTTTCTGCTTAATCTTTTGTAGTAATTATAAATTATATGTAAATATGTTGGGACATTAACACAACATCATCTAGTTCCATGGTAAGCTATGAGGCTTGTATTATGGGTACCAGATAATTGATACACTACACATATATAACTTTAAATACATACATATTATAAATATAAACACCCACGACTGAAGTACAAACATTCGTGTTCTTCACACAAATGAATGCCCTCAGCGGGACTTGAACTCGCGACCGCTGGCACAGCAAGTACTACAAACTGAGCCTCACGTGTCGTCAATTGCATAAAAATTATCTTTATGAATAGTTCAACTAAACCAACCTAAACCTTTCTAAGAGTATTATCAGAATATTATATGTAAAATATACAATAGTTTTACATATTAAATGAATGATTACGATATTATTTACATAATAATTTATAGAATTTATAGTTCCCATTATTGTCCTTTTTGTTATATTTTTAATAATAAGCTATGTTTTCTCTGTATTTCTTTTTTACGTTGTTTTTTTAATTGAAATATAAATATTAATTTTGTTTTAAATATTTTTATTTGACCTTAACTGTATATACCTACTGTAATATTCAATTATTTTTTTTTTTAGGTTTGTTATAATTATATTGATTTGAGCGTGATCAGATATTATAATTGGACAGCAAAAATATATTTTACCTTTGTTTTAGATTTATATACCTACTTCAAAAAATTTAATTTGTGTTTTCTTTCTGTGTCTTAAATATAAAATACACATGCATAAGTATATAAAAATAGTATTATAATTAATTATTTACCATCGACATCCTTAGTAGGTGCAGCGTAGGTCGGTATCTTGACGTAGGTTGCCGGCGTATTGTGTAGGCAGATAATCGGCAAGCAACCTGTTGATGATTATATACGTGTACAGCTGTTTGAACAAGGAAAGCTAAGTATTATTTAGCTCTCGTATTCCGATACCATAGTTTGAATTGGGAATGTGCTGCTTTTGTTTGCTTTATAATTATCAAAGGCTTAACTCAAAAGACATACATACTACTTCTGTCAACAACTGCGAGCACTAAAAACTCTGACAGAAATTATATTTAAGATATATAATTTTTTATGGTATTTGATGAAATTTTGTATTTGAAGGCGTATGATTAAATTATACACCAAGATTATAAAACTAGATTGCTAGATGAGAGCTTAGTTATTAAAGTTTTAATATTTTACATATTACTCACGTAATAAATATTTCAATTTGGACCAATCAAAAAAAAAAGGAAGCTAATGGCTAAAACCGAAAAGTTCCGTTGTATCTTAATCAATTGTGAATTCATGATTCATAATTTTTAATTAAGACTGGTTTCATATTAATTTCAAGAATAATTGAATTCCAAATTTCCAAGTGAATATGAATTCCAAGTTTCTAATGTATTTTAATAGTTGCGAAATATAGATAAAATTAAAAAAAAATTACGAAATGTATCGTTTCAATCGTATTGTTCAAAATAAGAGGTACCTGATTATAATTAAAGCTCAAGATTTAAATTTATTTAGAATAAAGCTTAAACTTATGTAAATCAATATTATATTAATAGCTTTAAAAACAAATCCACATAATCACTAACTTTATTTTTTTTTAATTCGCTTACTAAAAATCATTTATAATGAAACCATATACCGTATACCATACATCCCAACAGAAAGCTCTGAATTCCAACAAAATTATACTTATTTGAATTTATATAAAAGCGTATTTTATCCCAGAATAAAAGGATTCTCATTTTTTACCTCCGCAAAATAGTGGACAGATCGTGCCGTTGAATAGTAATGAAAATGCATTCATCGAAATCGAATTGAATATCTCTGATGATATTTCTTGGGAAATTGCAAATATTAAAGCACTTTTTATACAAATGTAAAATGTAAACTAAAATAAATTCTTGTTTATTTGTTATTACGCAGTAAAATTTCAGATGAAAGACTCATGGGAGTAGGTATTATACGAAAAAATTATGATGAAAATATGTATAATTAGAATTTATAAGAAAAATTTTCATCAACATATTAATACACACGTTTCAGAATTCATATAGTATAATATATTTATATTCGGGTATGTTACATTAAAGAATAATTTTCAAAGCAAAAAGAAATCTATACTAATATTATAAAGAGGCAGAGTTTGTTTGTTTGGACGTGCTAATCTCAGGAACTTCTAATTCGATTTGCTCTCTTTTTGCAAACTCTTTTTGCATTAGATAACTCGTTTATTGAGGAAGGCTATAGGTTATATATCATCATGTGACTACCCAAGGAAGCGGAGCAGTAATATTACTAGAGACTCGCCCTCGCTTCGCTGATCGCTCGGGTTCGTTCCTAACTTGCTTCCCAATACAAACTTTCATTCCCATTTTCACCCCCTTAAGGGGTGGTCCCGGGATAAAAAGTATCCTTTGTCCTTCCCAGGGTTTCAAACTATCTTCTTACCAAATTTCATCTAAATCGATTCAGTAAATCCAGAGATTACCCCTTACAACGTCACAAACTCACAAACACACAAACTTTACTTCTTTATAATATTAGTATAGATATTCTATCTATTTCATACTAACCGTTAAAAGGTACCTAGGGTCAAACTCGAGCAAAGCGAGAGTGAGCCCCTAGTATAATATAATTAGATAAGATCGATCGTAGCATTAAAAGTGTTTGAATCAGTTTTTAACAAAACTGTCGATCAGATATATTGTTTTAGATAAAGAGTTTATTGTTAGATGAGCTTAACTAAATTATGTTAGAATTTCAAACAAAAAAAATTCGCTGATAATTTTCAATTTATAATAAATACTATAACAATTCACTATTTATAATAAAATATACAATATTTATGTTTTCAGATATAAAGAAAGCTTATACTTCAATACATTACCTCTATCCAAAAGATGTACGACGATTCTTGAACAGTCACTGGTTATTTGAAAGCCCAGAAGAGGAACGTGCAGTGAAAGAGAAGTCAGTGCTAAACCTCGTTTTGTTTCCCAAATTATAAGGGTTTTGTCTTCCGCACCTAGTTGAAAAAATGAACAAATGAATTATTATTATTATAGTTTTGTTATACCTACCAGTGGAGTATTTAATTGATACTTTAGTTCAAAAATATGTGTCACTATGAGACTCGGGTAAAGAACAGTTCCATATGTGATGTAATTTTAAAGGAATTTAAAGTGATAAACACTGGAACATTTGTTGTATGCATATATTTTACGTAAAGTATAAATAAAGCTTTTTATCCCCTACTTTCGAGGATAAGTGAGGGTAACTCCCAAGTTTTGTACATTTTTAGCTTATGCGTTATTCTAGGTCATATCTGTGTACTAAATTTCAACTCTAGCTGTAACACACACAAACACATACAAACATACAATATTATATACATACATACTTTATACTTTCGTATTTATGATAGTAGAACAACAGATTTACCATTTTTTTTTCTAAATAAGATGGCTATCTTAGTACTATAAACTTACCAGAAACTGCAATAGATCCGTCTCCAGTGACTTTTACACATGTGACTTTACCCAAGTGTCCCGATAATAAATGAACATCAGAGCCGGTATTTATATCCCATACGATCAAATTGTAATCCCATGATCCCGATACTACTTGAGTTTTGTTTGTTATTGACACGGCAACACACGTTACTATATCCGAGTGGCCCACTAGAACCTACAAAATCGATATTACAAACAGATACATAAACTCGTAATAAAAACACTTCGAAACTGTGAATTTATAATAGGTTTGGTTTATATACAAATAAAACCCACTGTATAATAATTATTATTGGTCTTTATATTAAAACTACAAAGTTAACAACCTTATTCCATTTTTAAGGGTAATTTTGGTAGCGGTTTTAGTTCAATGTTAATTAAACCAAAAAATTCCTTAATGTTATTCTGAATGAATGCCTATTCAGAAAAAGAAACCATGAAAAATGGTTTATAATAGACGAAAATATCATATAATTTATATAGGACTCGTCAAAATCAATTAAACTTGCTAATGGCCATTGAAAAGTTCCAATATTTACCAAGCTTTATTATCAAGTCAGTTTAATGTTACCAAATTATATTGTCATCTATATTTATATACAAAGTATTGTTACGATATGAGTATTAGAAGTAGGTTAATTTCGACTTCCAATGATTACGTCGTTATCAATGAAGTTAATGATAAGGGCGTGTTAATTTTTTTTAATTTAATCATTTATTTTACAAAAAGATTTTAAATATGTAAATAATTGTTAATTTAACTAGCTGGTTAAAAATGTAATAGTTTAATGAACTACCTTACCGTCTATGAAGACATTTATGATATATGTACATGATAGACGTATCTGGAGCTGAAATTATTTAGCTCTAAATACGTGGGAAGTCATACTATACTAATATTAGAAATAAAAGTAACTGGTTTATCTCCTTTCCGCGAGAAATTTCATCAGAGTCTGTTCAGCAGTTTTGTAAAAAAATGATTGCGTTATGGTAAAGGACAGCCGCGAAAACTAGTAGTACGAAGCAAAAAAAACCTTTAAATATATTTTTTTCTAGTTTAGTACCCATTACATGAATACTGTACGATCAATGTCTTTTTACTGGAAGAAAAAGTTCTCAAAAGGTGGACTTCTTTGTTTGACCCAGTTTCAAAGTTTTCTTAAGAATTTAAAGCTATATTTATTGGTCCTCGACTTATAACTTTAACGACATTGGTAGTTGACATAACGCCAAATACTCGCATTCCACTTTTGCGTTTGATAGCCTTCCTTAACTTTCAAAAAGATTTTATTCATGAAAATAGTTTACGACGTGATATTTTTAAAGTTATTTATATGAAGTCATTATTTCATATTCATATATTATGTACATTTAAAATTGTGTGTCTATCTTTAACAATCGCCTAATACCTGAAACTCGTAATTATGCTTTATGAAACATGTACGGTAATATTTAAAAAAAACACCTCTGGAGTTGACAAAACACAATTTATTTCAATAAGGTACAGGTAAGGTATGTTTATTACCACTAAAGCTATACGGATAGCACTAATATTTTACGACGTCGTGAAGTAAATACTCGTAGCATTAGATAGGTACTCTATTTAAGTAGAACATAAAATATTGTTGGGAATATTAAGAATTATGAGAAATCTTATTTATATCCTTACCTGGGATAATTTTCCACCGTGTAGTTGCCAGACTTTAAGTGACATATCCATCGAGCCGGTAACAACATGTTGGGAGTCTGCTGTCAAAGCAAAGCACGTGACTCGTTCCGCGTGAGATATGGAACGCTTTTCCTCCCCACTGTCCCCTTCGGCTAAAGCCCAGATGCGGACTGAGTTGTCTCCGTCAGAAAGGACCTGAGGAGATATACTATATATAAAACTAATACTTTAAATTATAAATGCGGAATTTCGTCTTTTCTAACGTAATTATAAAGTAATATGGACGTGCTAAGTAACAATTTTTCTAAGAATTTTATGAGTACTTGCGGTTTATATTATGTAAGCTAAAAACTAGGTATTTATTAAAAAAATGTATAATTTACTATACGGCTAAAAGTTTTACTTATGTCTATTCAAGTATTATTAAGATAGACAGGTAGATTTCTGTATCATTCAGTACATGTTTTCCCAAAATGCTGCTTGTTAGAGAACCGTGTATGTATTACCTAACCAGACCAATAGGCTATAACATTTAATTATGTCTAAATAATGTAGCAGTGGTAGCTCATTGGTAATGCTCTCGGTTTAAAAACCAAGTTACGCGAGTTCAAGACCCGTCTTAAGCATGTGCAAATCATTATCAGCATGTTGTGGTGACTTGATTTGAGGCTAATTTACGCGAAGGAAAAAGAAAATCGATTAACAAATAAAGAAGACAATGGTACTGAACTATTTTGTTGCCCATTTATACATACATATGTACTAGCGACTTACCGTCGCTTCGCGTTCGTCCCTAGTTAAGTTTCTAAAATGAAATGAAATGAAATGAAATTGAAATGAAATGAAATTTATTTATTTAGTATCAGATTTCTATAAGTATACAGTATACAACAATGGCTACGATGATACTGCAAAAGTATAAACTGCGTTGCAGATATCAACGCCCGCCTCCGTACAATATTTAAACTATTTTATAAAAACTAAAAAACAATAGATGATGATGATGTATGTGTGAGTGTGTGTGTGAATGTGTGTGTATGTGTGTGTATATGTGTGTGTGAATGCAAATTCTTTAATAAACAATGGTCAAAAGTTCTTCAGTCTCGTCATACGTAATGGATTTAAGCCATGCTAAACATACAGATTTGCAACGATAAGATGTGAGTGGATATATATTCAATAATTTATTGATTTTATTGTAGAGTAAACAGCTTAGATATGGGTAATGACGTTTTGCAACCGCGGTTCTTGCAGAATTAATTTGACATATAGCGTGGGATCTGCGTTTAGTACAAAATATATTAGGGTTATAAGGAAGCTCAGAGTGTTTTCGAAGAACAGTTTGTAAAACAAAAATTTTCCTTACGGATAATACATTACTAAGAGCGTATAAATCCGCCGTGGGGAAATAGATTGGCTTATTGAACATAACTTTTAAAACTGCTCTCTGGGCCCTTTCCAGTCTCAACATTAACGTTTTAGCAGATCTACCCCAACACGTAATGCAGTATGAAATAACGGATTGACACAGAGCATAATATACTGTTTTTTGACATTGAAAATCTACCACATTCCTTAATTTCCTGAAAATAAATATGAGCTTTCTTAGTCGCAACGCTACTGAATGGATTTGCTGTCTCCATGTCATATTGCTATCAATTATGACGCCAAGATATTTAACACTGGAACTTTTTTCTAACACGGGACAGTTACACTCTTTAATAGTCAGTGAACAGACGTGTGCACGAATTGTCAAACAAGGCCGAGCCTGTACTAGAGTAGAGGGAGCTAAGGTAAGGTATTTTGTCTTAGCCACATTAAGAGTGAGCAGATTGCAACCAAGCCAACTTATAATAGCTCTTAGCGATAATTCTGTGGAAGCCTGAGCTTCTGCCCATGTTTTACCGCTAGTAAGAAGTACAGTGTCATCTGCGTAGACTAAAAGTTTACTATTAGGTAGGCGCAGCATGCAGAGCTCATTTATGTAAATAAGAAAGAGAGTAGGACCAAGAACACTTCCCTGAGGGACACCGAAACTAACAGATTCTTCCCCACTTCTAAAGTTATCAATGCATACACACTGCTGACGTTCCTCAAGATAGTTTTTGAAAATTTTAAATGCAAGGCCTCTAATTCCAACACCTTCCAGCTTATTCAACAAAAGAGGTATGGAGACAGTATCAAAAGCCTTAGCAAGATCCAGAAAAACAGCAATCGATTTAACTTTATTATCAAAATTTTTAGTTATTTGAGCTGAAAGATTAAGAACTGCATCTTCTGTTGATTTACCACTACGGAAACCGAACTGATTTTCTGCTAAGATGTTTTTTTTATTCAAGTACATAAGTAGCCTTTTGTTGAGAATTTTTTCAAAAATTTTAGAAAAAGTGGTAAGTAAAGATATTGGCCTATAATTAAAGATACTGCTCCTGTCACCATTCTTGTAAATAGGTCGTACAACTGCTTTTTTAAAAGAACGTGGAAAGATTCCTTTTGAGATGCAAAGATTGAATAATCTGGTAAGGATCGGAATAAGAATATGCGCAGTGGCTTTAACAATAGATGTAGGTATACCATCCCAACCAGAGGCAGTTTTGTCTTTAAGACTGATGATAGCTGTTTTTACTTCTTTTTCTGTCACTGTATATAGGCTCATTGGATGAAAATTTAAATGTCGAAATTTGTCGAAATTCGAAGTCGATGTGCTTTGATTGGTATCGGCTGGGTCCGACTTCGAAAATATCTGATTAGGTATTTATAGTAAATGAAAACTACCAATCATACCTGATTGGTAGTTTTTTTTATTTTTTAGTGTTTTTTTGAAGTCGGTTTTTATTTATTTTTTAAATTTATTTTATTTTTCCATTTTTAGTGTAGACATAGTGGTAGCAAAATAAGAAGAAAGTATTTTAAAAGTTAAAAATCAATCATCTCCTATTTTTTTTATAATTTAAATGGGGCCTTTTTGGAATGAACCTCTTTCGAACAAAAAAGAATTGTGCAAATCCGTCCATATATGACAGAGTTATGCCCGAACATACATAATTCTTTTTTGAAGACGGTTAATAAAAGTAGCCTAAGTTACTCCTTATAACATCGGCTATCTGCCAGTGAAAGTTCCGACAAAATCGGTCCAGGCGTTTCGTAGATTAGCCGGAACAGACAGATAGACAAAAATATAAAAAAATGACTTTTTCTTATAAGTACTGTATATAATTTCATATGCCTTTAGTAAATGTTATTGTGATTGTTATTTTGACATTACAATCAGACATTTCAATTTTATTTATCTGTATAGATATGTTATAACGCAAAATAAACTTAGCAGATACTATTAGTTAAACTAAATTGTTTGTTAAATTGAAAGCGGATCCCAAGCTATCAGGTCATCCGTCACTTGTGTAATCTATTATGAAAGATTAAAGATTCTCTGAACAAAAGGATAATCGAAACAGGATCTTCAAATTCTAATCCGAGGAAAACGTGACAGAGTTTCATTTAACGATTCGCTACGAGACAGCGTGTCTTTTTAAGTTTTCCTTAATGGAAAAAGTTTTAGGAATGACAATTACGATGAGGATGACATTCAAAAGGTCCTCAAACTTGTACAAAAAAGCTTTAACTCTTGATCATTGTGCTTAAGGAGGGTACATAGCTACAAATTCAATATTACACAATTTTATTTAAATTAAGATGCATGAATACATAATACTTTCTTAGATTTACGCGAATATTTGACATCTATACATATAATAAAATTCGAACTAAGTCGAATCTGTACATTAAATATTTTTTTGAAAATCTTATTGCAATAGACATTATTATCGATACAGAGGCCGAATCTATAGTTTTTAGAATTTTTGTCTATCTGGCTGTCTGTTACCGCATCAGTGAAAAACCACCGGAGAGATTTTGATGAAATTTGGTACGATGGTAGCTGGTTACCCGGGTCAACATATAGGATACTTTTTCCTGCGGTAAAATATCTCATTTCTGAGAAAAAACATACAAAAACTGTATTGTAAGAGTATACTAATATGTAAAACCTAAGAATTTGGTTTTTGGTCATCTGAACGCGGGCGAAGCCGCGGGCAATGTTAGTATTAAATAAAACAATCTTTTCGGATTGATCGAACCAAAAATCAAAATAAATCTGGGATAAAATCGTAAAAGATAATTTTATTTAAAATGCTTGAAGACAAAATTACGAGTAATAAATATTCTTTAACTTTTTTAAAATTTGAGTTCGAATTTCTTTTTATGACAAATTAAAGCTGCAAAATGGTATCTACTGAACTTAAATATTAAAAACTCTTCCATTAACAAGTTTCAATTAGTTAATGTGACTTTAATTAAAATAGAAGTTTGATAGACATAAACTAAATCATTTTAAACTGTTTATTAAAACTTAATAATAACAAGAATTCTGATCCCGTTAGAATTTTCATTAAATGACATGTATGTCTAATCTTTACTTAACTAGATATAACTTCAGCACTTCAAAATTAGTTTTCCTGCAATATGTCTTAACCGCACAAATAGCGACGTGCAGTAGATAAACTTTCTACTAAAACTATATTATAAAGATGGATAAATAGATGTTTGTTAATCTTTCACGCAAAAACTACTAAATAGATTTTGATGAAACTTTACAGTAATAAAGCTGATACATCAAAGGAACACCTAGGTTATAATTTTTAAAGATTTATAGAAAACGCAAGTATCAGTAGGTATAATAAAAGCAGTGAACTTGATAGGGTTCTTATCGGCAATATAAACGGCAGTTTAATTATCTATACATATAATAAAATTCTAACTAAGCCGAATCTGTACATTAAATATTTTTTGGAAAATCTTATTGAAATAAACATTATAATCGATACAGAGTCCGAATCTACGGATTTTAGAATTTTTGTCTGTCTGTCTGTCTGTTACCGCATCACAGAAAAACCACTGGAGGGATTTTGATGAAATTTTTTATGGTGATAGCTGGTTATCGGGGTCAACATATAGGATACTTTTTACCGCGGGAAAATGTCTCATTTCTGAGAAAAAATACAAAAACTGCAATGTAAGAGTAACTAATATGTAAAACCTAAGAATTTGGTTTTTGGTTGTCTGAACGCGGGCGAAGCCGCGGGCAATGCTAGTTTATTTATATAAATTTCTGACTCATGACAAACTTCTATATAAATTTTCATTATCTAATCAGTCCCTTTAGGGGATGAATATTCAAAGTAGAAATTCTGTTTTATATTCTAAATGTAACATAGTTTAGATGACTAAGTTATAGCTTCAAAAATGTCTCAGAGAAATTTTGCCTGATTGTATGAAATAACTGCGCAGAATATTAATTTTTGTATCGCCGTAAAATTTTGTAATTTAATTTTATTCTGCCTACATATTATTACGATACGTTTTCCTCAGTTTGTACTTTGTAGTGACCCTACTTGCTGTGCCTGCGGTCGCAGGGTCGAGTCCCGCTGTCATTTATGTGGTGTTTGTACTCCAATCATGAATATGTATATTTAAAATATCTATGTATTTAAAGTTATATATGTGTAGTAGACTGATTCAAAAAAACCGACTATTTTTTTTTAATATTGAAAATATTGTCAGAAATGACGAAAAAAAATCCTGTGAAAGTTAGAGCTCTTAATATTAATATTAAGAGGTGCCGAGTGGAAAATTTCGATTTCCCATTTGATTAACGTGGGAAAAATTTTTTTTCTTACTTTGGAATTCTGTAGCTCTTTAACAAGTCATCGGATTGGTTGAGTCAGAACATATTCTTGTAGAGAATTGAACGCTCTACAAAAAAGGTCTCTTATGATTTTTTGATATATTTACTTTTTCAAAAGTTATTCAACCCTAAAGATGAATTGATTCAAAATTTTTACATTTTTCTAATTTTCCGACGCAACCATCAACTTTATGAGAAAATTTAATAGGACTTTTTTGTAAAACATTCAATTTCCTATAACTTATCTCTCAAAACGACTTCATTGAGAAAGATGTTAATTCTTGGGCTAGTGATGGAAGTTTTAAAGAGTGTGTGCGATTTTTTACAAAATTAACAGTCGTGAATGACGTGGCGGAGCGTGGTGTAGCATTAATTGAACAATACAATAAGTGTTTCACTAAAAATGAAGATCAACTACAATACTTATTGCTAATTATTAGTGAATACAGAAAAAAAGTGCCCAATTGTAATAGAAATTTTTTAGTTTAACGATATAAATTGCTTTGATTATAATAAACATTCAATTTTTAGGTTAAAACTTTATTTGTTTAACATGATAATTAATTTTAAGAATAAAAATGACAACTTTTTAAAAAAAATTTTAGTGTTTTGCAAATAACTTACGATCTGTAAAAAAAATTTTAATTTTTTGAGAGATAAGTTATAGGAAATTGAATGTTTTACAAAAAAGTCCTATTAAATTTTCTCATAAAGTTGATGGTTGCGTCGGAAAATTAGAAAAATGTAAAAATTTTGAATCAATTCATCTTTAGGGTTGAATAACTTTTGAAAAAGTAAATATATCAAAAAATCATAAGAGACCTTTTTTGTAGAGCGTTCAATTCTCTACAAGAATATGTTCTGACTCAACCAATCCGATGACTTGTTAAAGAGCTACAGAATTCCAAAGTAAGAAAAAAAAAATTTTCCCACGTTAATCAAATGGGAAATCGAAATTTTCCACTCGGCACCTCTTAATATTAATATTAAGAGCTCTAACTTTCACAGGATTTTTTTTTCGTCATTTCTGACAATATTTTCAATATTAAAAAAAAAAAATAGTCGGTTTTTTTGAATCAGTCTAATGTGTAGTGTATCAACTATCTGGTATCCATAACACAAGTCTCGTAGCTTACCATGGAACTAGATGGTGTTGTGTGTTAATGTTCCAACGTATTTATATTACATATTTCCTTCTATACATTATTATTATGCTAACCTAGTGTATGCAAATTTCAATCATCATACCGTTAAGTCCAAAGACGCAACATTGTGATATTCTCTTCAATAAACACATTAAACATTGATACCTTGATGTTGATTTACGGATCGAATATATTTACAGCCCTTGCTATAAAATTTATGAGCGGTAAGAGCACTTGGATCTAAATACTATCGTCCAATAAAAAATGATATACGAGTACATATTTGCTAACTACATGGGTGTCTTTTTAGCGAAATTATTCATTTATTATTAAGCACACTTACAATATACAATTGCCCGAAACAATTCAATACAATAATTAAAGTAAAAGAAAAGAAACAGACAGACAGACACGCATATCAATTACAAGTGTACATAGGACTTACGTAATTTTAGCACGTACTTTCACACAGGTTGTTACGGAAATATTAACCGAGCTTGTACATTGTACATATAATATACACACATGTATGTAGATTTATAAAATACTGTAATGCCACTATAGTCTATATACATATAGGTAATAAAATTGTAACTAAGCCGAATCTGTACATTAAATATTTTGTGGAAAATCTTATTGAAATAGACATTATTATCGATACAGAGGCCGAATCTATAGTTTTTAGAATTTTTGTCTGTCTGACTGTCTGTTACCGCATCAGGGAAAAACCACCGGAGAGATTTTGATGAAATTTGGTATGATGGTAGCTGGTTACCCGGGTCTTCCGCAGGGGTGTTGTAGTGAATGCGCAAGTGATCCTGCACACCCCATTGCACTGCGGCGACGGGTTCCGCTGTGGGTTTTAGTGAGTAGGAGTCTCACAGTACCCTACCCATTGACGGCCGTCCCCATGATGGGTTTCCCCAGCGTTAACAAAAAAAAAAAGCTGGTTACCCGGGTCAACATATAGGATACTTTTTACTGCGGTAAAATATCTTATTTCTGAAAAAAAAATACAAAAACTGCATTGTAAGAGTATACTAATATAATATGTAAAACCTAAGAATTTGGTTTTTGGTCATCTGAACGCGGGCGTAGCCGCGAGCAATGCTAGTTGGTTCATAATACCTTATGCATTAGAATAATAAAATATCGTTATGAGACCTAAAAATTACGTTGCACATTATAACCGAACAATAAACATATATTGAAGTGTACAACATCACACTTATTGTATCGTATTTTTGAGCCTGAATATAACATATGTACATTTTTATAAATAAAAAATAAAATAAAATAAAAATCTTTATTGGATACGTTTTAAAGATTACAATTTACAAAATTATGTTCGATAATGACTACATTAGTTAAAACTGTGTCGTAGTCATTAACGCCCACCTCCAGATAAAGAAAAAAAAATATACATTATGTTCCATTATAAGATTTAAAAGTTAAATTAATTTAAGATAATAGTTATGATATGATGTATAGTATAAGTAGATTGACGGTATGTCCGTGTGTGTGTGTGTGTTTGAGTGTGTGTGGTGAGTGGGTGTGGTGAGTGTGTGTGGTGTGTGTGTGTGTGGTGTGTGTGTATCAGCCATATAAAATGTACCTATTTTAATAAGTTCTCGGTTTCCTCATATGTCAAGTCTAACAACCAAGCTGTAATTATATTTTTGCATACATGTAAGGTTCGGGGATATATATTAAGAACTTTGTTTATTTTGTTAAATATAATAAATATTTAATCAATTCAATTCTCTTGTTAGCTTCAAAGTGTGCCCTTAAACATTTAAATAATAATACTCATTTCATTAGCAAATAAACCCACCCTAATAGAAGATGAAGAATTTAGAGATAATAAAGAAAATATATAAGAATAAGCCAGTAAAGAAGAATATAAAGATTTGTTGAATATTCTATACATATTGTTATACCGTGTCGTATTTAAGCGGCAATAGGCATTTTTAGAAGAAGAAGAAGAATAAAAATAAGACAAAAAAATCTTACCGAGTACTTCATATTGAGAGTAACATCAACGCTAGTGCTGGGCGCTGTGACCGAGTGCAGCACTATGCCGGAGTCCACGAGCCACACGTGCACGTTGCGCGCGCGGTCTCCGGACATCGCGCGACGACCGTCAGACATCATGAGGAGAGTTTGTAGGGCTGATTGATGACCCTGGTTGTTTTAAAATCATATGATTAGTAGGTGTAATACGTTCTATTCTGACCTTTTTAACATCCCACTGCTGGACACAGGCCTCCTTTCAATATGAGGGGGATCGAGCCATAGTCCCCACACTGGCAAGGGTTGTCTACCGAAAACCGGCTAGGTTCTCCCAGGCATGTAGGTTAACTCACGATGTTTTCCTTTACCGTGTAAACGTAATACTACGAAATCTTTACCTTCACATAAGTTGGTAGACCTTTTAAATTAGCAACTTATATGAAGGCAAAAGGAATATGTACTTTTTATAATAATCGGTAACATTTAAGAGATGATTTTTTTTTAAATTCGACCCTTATAGGCTAAATAGATTAAAAAGGGAAATGTTAAAGAAATATAGAATCTAAGATCTACTTTTTAATATTCAACCTTATAAAGAATAAAGGAGGACGTCGTATAAAACACATGTAGCCGTTCGAAGTCCCTTAAGCTTCAGGACTTAAGCTGGTAGTAATAAGTGAGATTTGAAAATTTCATGTTTAGAATCGAAATAAAAAAGAGGATACTCTGCTTCGATTTATTTTTGAAGATTTGTATTAGAAAAAGTAGCAAAATATAATATACTTTCGAACTTTTAAGTTGCATTTATTAAAAAAACTTGTCGCTGTAAACTACCATAATAGAAAGTGTCAACCCCTTTTAAGCTGTTAAGCTTATCTTAATGAAATTTGACAGACATTAATTAACCCATGAAACTTAGACCGTATACATCAATTACTATAATATAGATGTACATAGGTAAATATAATTTATAAATACCATTTATCTGTATATATTAATTAAAAATATTAAAAATAAATATTTATCTTTATTAAGATCTAACTTACCTCGTGGTGTATAATATACATAGGTTATAAAAAATACAAAATAGTTTGAAAATTAAACACAAACCTTATAAGTGCGAGATGGTGAATTATCATCCAATTGCCACACAACAACAGTCCTATCTTCCGAACCACTGAGTACCAATAGATTATTCGGACTAAAAGTGACACAAGTGATGTGGCCCATGTGTCCACTAAGCGTTGCTTGTAAGCGATGGGTGGAAAGTTGCCAAACTCGGACCAAACCGCGGGCACACCCGCTGGCCGCGAGCTGACCGTCCCTGGACACTTCTAAACAACTAATCGGGATTAATTCACTTTGTTCCGCCTGTGGACAAAATATTTTGTTAATCCCAACTTTAGTTAACTACATATAACTAATGCTGCGTGTTGATTTTGGCGGAATATGAATCTCATGTCTAATTAAATAATTTATGTAAATTACATTGTGTAGAATTTAATTCAGTGATTGACAAAACAAGATTTTAGTAAGACGTATCATCCATATTTATAATAAATCAAACAATGAATGTCTATAGTGTACTATAGATTTGGCACGCCTCTTGCAGGAACTTGCAGACCCTAGACCGTGCCGCACTAGCCCTACCGTAGTAGGGTAAATATGGAACTACCTAATTTATAAATAAAGTTTTCATTATAATAAAGCTACAAACCTGTAATAATGTAACGTTTGTTGTTGATTTTGTTTGCCGTCGTTTCATTTGTTTCGTTGGCCTAAAGTTTGTCAAGTTATCCTCAGTGTGGAATGAATATATTGTCACTCTATTGCCACCTAAAATAGCATCATTTATGATTCGATAATGAAAACAATTTATATGTTTATAGATTTTAATATTTTTTATTTAGATACTTATAATTAATTTATCGACAGCATTATAAAGGTTAGCCCTGCTTACTTTCCTTGGAAATCAGTAACTCAAATGCTTGCGAATGATAAAAAAACTCAATGCTCAGCTCAAGACATAAGGTTTAATAATAAATCTGGCATGTATAAATGCTTAGATTTTAAGTCGTACTACTTACTATAAAGTTCGGAATGGATTATTATAGATGATGATTATGATGATGATGAAAGTATGTCTTACCAGCAGCTAACAGAAAATGATCCTTGTCAGCAATAGCTAAAGCAGCCAGATCATGAGCAGCCGCCAAAGTACGTAATAACTGAGCAGTGTGCAAACTGTATATATAAATCCGTTGATCAGCGCAACCAACAGCCACTCTAGAGGAATCGTGTCCCACACAGAAACATTTCACCTAAAATCCATAAAAAATTAAAAAGTAAACAAATATTTCATTCAGTTAATGACTCAAAGAAACATTCCGATAAACAAATCAGGTGAAGTTCATAACATAAAAATTACAAAGTTTTTGAAGAGAAGTTTATTTCATGCTCAGATGTTGTTTAAAAAGTTTGGAGAACAAGCAATAATAAACTCCGTGAATTGAGATATGTATCAAATTACAGAACCAAATTTAACGAGTATTAGATTATGGACTTTATTTTACCATACAAATGTAGCATATATTCATCAAGGAATATTTACAATATAATATGAGTAATTTATTTCTCTTGTAATATGTAAAATTAAAATAATTATTTGAAAAATCAAAGTAATTAAGATTTTTTAATATATGCGTTCTTTCCTAAACCACTTTACAGAACTAAAAAAAATGTAAGGTAGGCTGGTCTAGGAATAATTAACTGCCTCTAAAGTGCAGTGGGACGTGTATGTATATATATATATATATATATATATATATATATATAGGATCAATGTCTTTATGTGTAAGAGTACGTGCGTACTCTTGTAACATACTTAAGTGCGTACTCATGCACACATTCGCAGTTTTTTAATCGAGCAAAGCGCAACTCCATCTATTAGCATAGATCGGAATCGTTCTAGCTGTGACCCCTAGGTGAATTTCTTGCCGATCAAGCCGCACAATCGTGTTTTTCGAAATATTTGTAGTTTTATCGCAAATACATTTACAAAATGCTAAAATTATTAAAAAAAAAAACAGTTAAAAATATTTGCATTTACGTAATTTCCGTGTTTTTGTGGGTTTTTCTCTTTTTTTTCACATATCACTTCTCACTAGCTTACACTTTAAAATAACACTGAATAGCCGCGGATCGTAAACAACGTCGTGGCTACTGGCACTGCGTACTCTTATCGGATGCGTACTCTTAGACCAGCCTATTCTATATACATATGTGTACATATATGGTGTGTAACAAATCGTAGGATTTATCGACTCGTTAGATTCCAATCAACCTTTTCAGACCTATATCAATCGCCAACTCGCGGACAAAAGCTGATCATGTCCAAATGTAATAAGAGAAAATGGTCTAAGGGCACTTACTAGAAATTGAGTGTAATTTATTTCTATACCAAAATGTAAGTAAGAGCTAAAACAATTTAGTGATTCTCCATTACAACGTCCAAAGAGGGTCGTGAAGAGTATTTTGCGTAACCTCTGCTCATTATAACGAAATTCGCCTTGTTAAATAGATACTTGACGGCTCTTATACAGAATTTAATTAGAAGATTGATTTTTTGTACGTTTTTTTTTGAAAGGAACTTCGGGAGTGAATATAGTATAGTAGATAATACGTGTATAAAGTAAGTTTATAATCTGTAGATTTTCACGTTACAGTCATGGTTTGTGGATATTTTTGAATAAATTCCTGCGATTAAATGTTCTGCGAAGTGTTTTAAGTCAATTACAATAACTATGTTACGTTATGTTTAGAACTCATTGTGTGTATTACGTTTTGTAGAAAATAAAATATTATAATTTATTATGAGAATTATTTTACAATGGAATGAATATATGATGATCTTTAGAATAGACGGTGGAAATGTATCAAAAATAATTGGATTCACATTTTGTAGCTATTGAATCTACAATCGAGAAAATGGGGACTATTAAGAAAATGGTAGCGTAATTAGATTACGTATTTTAAGTAATAAAGAAAGAGGAAATAACATTTAAGGGGTGTCTCCTGAGATTTTGTTGAATATTAAGGACTCATTAACATATTTTATTATATTGAATTACAAGTCAAGGGTTAAAACGTAGTCTATACATATACTAAAATTGTAACTAATTCGAATCTGTACATTAAATATTTTTTGGAAAGTCTTATTGAAATAGACATTATTATCAATACAGAGTCCGAAAGTATAGTGTTTAGAATTTTTATCTGTCTGTCTGTTACCGCATCACGAGAAAACCACTGGACAGATTTTTATGAAATTTGGTATGATTATAGCTGGTTATCCGGGTCCACATATAGGATATTTTTACCGCGGGAAAATATCTCATTTCCGAGAAAAAAGACAAAAACTGCATTGTAAGAGTATACTAAAATACCTAAGAATTTGGTTTTTGGTCATCTGAACGCGGGCGGAGCCGCGGGCAATGCTAGTGATCTATATAAATAAAAATGAAATGCTGTTCGTTGGTAGACGTATTACGTATTCAGGACGGGTGGATTGATTTGGCACATTTTTTAATAGCAAAATGTCCTTATAAGGTTTTAGGGAAAAAACTGGAAAAGTTACACGGAAAATTTTTAAATTCGAGGAAAATTGTAATTGCTCGTTTATGAAATTTATATATTATGAACTCAAAGCATAATCGCAAATTTAAATTTATTGAGGACAGGATAGCGTATTTTAGGTCAGAAAGTTTGAAATAAAAATGCTATAACTATTTTATGTATTGAAAATAAAAATTACAAACTATTTTACCCATATTTTTGACATGTGCAAGTTCTTTGATAATATGTGCAAAGTCTGTGATTCTACAATTTTGCGGTATCTAGCTATTTAATATAAACGTAAAATTTTCCGCTAATCCGCAATGCAGCGTGGCAAGCCTTGAAGCACTTAGAAAAAATTACAAGCATTCATACTTTTAAATTTAAGACTTATATAACAGACTGCATTGGCAAGTTTGCATCATGAAAATCAGTATAAAGGATCAATTTTATACATTTCGTATAAATTATATACAGAATAACATCATTTTCAAATAAAATTTTGGGCTCCTTTAGTGGACCATAGATTTAATCTATATCATATAATAAAATTGTAACTAAGCCGAATCTGTTTATTAAATATTTTTTGGAAAATCTTATAGAAATACTTTTTTATCGATACAGAGGCCGAATCTATAGTTTTTAGAATTTTTGTCTGTCTGTCTGTCTGTCTGTCTGTCTGTCTGTCTGTCTGTCTGTCTGTCTGTCTGTCTGTCTGTCTGTTACCGCATCACGGAAAAACCACTGCAGGCATTTTGATGAAATTTGGTATGGTGATAGCTGGTTACCCGGGTCAACATATAGGATACTTTACCGCGGGAAAATATCTCATTTCTGAGAAAAATACAAAAACTGTAATGTAAGAGTATACTAATATGTCAAACCTAAGAATTTGGTTTTTGGTCTTCTAAACGCGAGTGGAGCCGCGGGCAATGCTAGTTTTATATATGTTTACATTTATATTATACTGTGAAGAGGTACGAGAAATATAACAGCTATTAAATGCAGTTTTAGTCCGAGGCGTTGTGTTGTCGGGAAAGGATTGCAACTATGTACTTTTCTATTGTTAATCTTTAGTGAAATGTCTTCTGCACGGCGAATCCGCTTGTGGATTTCAGATATTTGTAAGGATTTATTGACTTCAGTTTTCTATTCTATATAAAATGTATCTCGATTGATTCTCTACTTTTGTGCTAAATGTCATATCCCATATGTGGCGTGTTTTTTTACGATTTTAAAATATTTCTGGATGATTAATAAAATAAATTTCATTACACATAAAATAAAGTGATAAAAACATTAACGTAAGACAGGATTAAGATACACGTATATAAATTTACTTTAAAAAAAATATTATTAAAAGCAAAAATAAAACATTTATTTTAATTGAACAAATTCCCTCTGCGCACTAACTTGAAGTAGCACTTATTAAAATCACTTAATTATATCTCTTTTCTATTTAATTTATGAGTAAAAGTAGAATGACTGAAAAATATTTTAGTAAATATTACGTTGACGACTAATTAATTCAACAAAACGCAAGAAATTATATTTGGTTTTTTATAATTAAGTTAACGCCATCGATTTTAAATAAAAATGTTATATACTCATTAGTTTAACACTAAAGTTTTGCACCAAACAGTACCAAATAAAATTAAGCGATAATAATAAAATTTGTTAAACAATAACTTTCACCTTCATCGGTGGTAGGATTCTGTCAAACCTGAGGAGTCCGACTGGATGAGTACCAACCATCCACTTATCTACTTCCCCCGCCAAGCACCAATGATTACATTGTTGTGTTCCGGTTTGAAGGATAAGGTAGCCAGAGCTATTACAGGCAAGAGGCATATCATCTTAGTCCTCACAGTGACAACGCATCTGCGGTTCTACAGTTTTGTAACATAAAACCTAAGTGCATGAACCGTAGGTGTTATGGGCGATAGGTACCGCTTTCTATCAGATCGACTGTTTGCTCGTTTGTCACTGAATACCATAAAAATAATAATAATAATCTTACCTTAGCTTTATGCCGCTTCAATACATGCAAATAGGTCCCAGTTATAAATGTTCGTATATGCAATTCATTTTCTCCCTGTAATGTGACTAAGAATACGTTGTCTTCAGTGACTTCCATTGCGTGTACAGGAACTCCGGCTGACACAGTGCTCAGTAGAGTAAAATTATCTACATTCCATGTACATACTGTGCCGTCTTGGGAACATGTCACTAAGATATCACCGTCTAGGATCACTTTGAGTGTCGTTATAGGACCTCGATGATGATCCAGTTTTGTTACCTACGAATACAATTTTATGAAATTTAAATATAATTTTTTTATTAACGTTGACGACCGTTGTCAAAGTTGGATTTAGGTGTGGGTGCTATGGGACAATGGGAAATTGCTTATTTGGAATAAATTTTAAAATAAATGAAAAACTTTTTTCAAACTTTACCTCTTTATAAATATTTTTTTGAATCACAAAGCTCTTTTAATAAATATGACATTAAGATATCACCCAAAACCAAAAACTTGTGGGGTTTACTTTTTACTAATATGCCCAATATATAAGAAGAAAGCCAGTTAGAAAAGTATGAAAAAAAAAATTATATTAAAACTTAGTTTAAAACACTGTGAACGATTAATAAAACACTATACTAAAGTTCTAGTTTCAAATTATATTTGTTAATTAATATTAAAAACGATTTTTTTAATATTTCCTTTCTTGATTCTTAGCTACTAGTCTACTTTTTATATTGGAATAAAATTAATATTTTCGTTTGAGTACGCCTCTATGAAGCCAATCAATTTTTTTTATTAATAATTAAAAATAGATGTAAAATATTTAAAATGTATTAATATATTATGTTCCTAGAGTAACTTACCAAAGCCCCATCAACTAGTGATGTGACAATGACAGCGGAGTCTTCACCTCCACTAATAACCAAGGAGCGGTTGACTATTGCCGCTACACAAAGTACAGGAGCTATGTGTTCCCTGTATAAAAAATATTTGAAAATGTAGTTTATTTATTGAGTAAAAAAGGGAAAAACAATAATTTAAATAAAATATATATTTTTTCAACTTAATTAACGTTGTTTGAAGTAATTTTATAATCATTTTAATTAATTATTTTTTATTGGATTAATTTTATAATTAAAACCTGAATAGGTTTTAATTAAAAACGAATAATTAATATTTTTAATAGGTATACTTTGAGCTGCCGATTAGATTTAAAAGCTCTGATATACAAATAAAGACATATATATTTTGTTGTAAATATTTGTATTAAGGAAGATTATTCGCAATAAGAATAATAAAATCTACTTAAAAGTTACCAAGTTAAAAAAAGAATACATAGAATTCTCACTAACAAAGCTACGGCTGGCTGGTACAGAAGTTAGGGAACTTTTGTTTGCAATAGTTACAAAAGCCACTGGTCGTTTCTATATATATGTTTAGCTTTGTAATATCCATGATAAATTATTCGTTTAAAAAAATATTAATTGAAGCAATAGTATTATAATTATGACATATAAAAACTATAAACAAATATGTTAGGACATTAACATACATCACCATCCAGTTCCATGATAAGCTACGAGGTTGGTGTTATGGACACCAGATAGTTGATACACTACACATATATAACTTTAAATATATACAATTATAATTAACGTAGGTTTACTTAAATACAAAGTATAGATGTATGTCCTTATATATCATGAATATAAAACTCTTTATTCCATAGACTTTTATGAGTGACCTCTTGAAATACTGAAACACTGCTTACTAAATGCCAACACTAAGTACAGACAGTGTAATAATAGTGAAAACTTTGTTTTAAACTCGGTAGTTTGAATAGTTCAGTATTTTAGTGTTAAATTTCAAGCAAAAGGAAAAGCTTATAATTAATTATATAACTTGTCTCTAACTGATACCGCTAATATATTTACTAAGTGATGGTAACTAAGTATACGCGGAATTTCCAAGCAAAGTTCTCAAGTCAACATGCAAACCCATTAAATTGTGGATACTAATGATGTATTATGTTACAATGCGAGCTCCAACGAGGGTGAGCATTACTGGCAGGCACGTTCTAGTTTCTTCGGAGATCTATTTGTTAGTATACTCGGGTAAAGTCTATGTGATATTTTATATTTGTAAAATCTTTGTTAGGTTGTAGGTATGTGATAAAACTTGAACATAAATTTCCATAGCATTCAGTTAAAGATGTTATGTTTTTTATAGTATTTAAGGCAAACGTGTTGTAGATACGTAGTGAGAGAAAACGACAATCTTCTACTCTTATTAATACTCGATTATATTTTGTGAGTATTATAATAATTTTTTTATTGTATGTAAATCTTTGAGTGGCATTTGCATGAAAAAGAAAACACTAAGCAATAATAATTCAAAGAACAAAATTACTTTAAAAAAATGATCATGGATGTCAGTTTATAAATCTTTTAACTGGAGTAACACTTATAATAAGGCAACTAAGAACATACCTAAGCAAAGCAAGAGAGATTCGCTAGTTTTAATACAAATTTAATCTATGAAGATATAATAATAATATAACTTACAAGATTTTCGTTTTAATAGCTAAAGTGTGTAAGTCCCACACAATGACGCTCGTATCTTCGGAGCCGGTGAGCAGGTACTGTGATTCGCGCGTGACGCACATACACAATATCCGGCCGGAGTGACCTGGAAATAGGTTTGTCGTTATGGCTTTTGATGTTGCTAAATTACCTAAGGCTTAGTAATAAAGTTGATTGTAACAAAAGATTAGTGCTTATTAAAGATATTTGGGAAGAAGACGATAATTATGAATTTATTTATTAATAAAGTTATGTTATCTATACATATAAATAAAATTGAAGTGTCTGTTTGTAATTAAAAAATAACAGCGTTTTACTAAATGCATATAAAAAATTATATACGGTACTTATAAGAAAAACACAAGTTTTATTTTTTTGTCTATCTGTTTGTTCTGGCTAATCTCCGAAACGGCTGGACTGATTATGACTGGATTTTCGCTGGCAGATAGCTGATGTTATAAGGAGTAACTTAGGCTACTTTTATTCTAGAATAAGAATTAGGGTCCTGTTTAAAAAAATTAAAACGTAACTACCTAGTAGTAGTAACCAATTTAAAGTCCTAAGTGTAACGCTATTTAAGCTTTTGATAGGAATATCTTAATAATCGTTGTCTTGTAGATGGCACAATAGTATTTAACCAAAGCCTGGTTGTACTACCTTGTATGTTACAGATTGGAATCTTGCGTATGCTTTATGCGATGTCTATTCTTGTTTAAAAATAAACTGGAAACATAAAACTCGTCATTTAATATCTATTGTCGCACATTGCAAAGAAAAAAGTAAAGGTTGTATAACGTTTACATTACATTAACGTGTAATAAGAAAATATCGATTTACAACGATTTCAATTTGCCTCCAGGTGTATGCCAAAAACTCTTTGCACAGAAAATAATTAGAAAATCGTGAGTATTGCTCTCCAAATAAGAAGTTTAATAGCACTGATGTTTAACTAAGATAAATATGGGATAAGATGTTTTTTTCGCTTATTTACACACTAGCAACTCACCCTCGCTTCGCTCGGGTTCGCCTCTAGAAAAATAAAAACAAACTATCCCACGGGAACCGTACATTTTTTCAGGATAAAAAATTACTTGTGTGTTACTCCAGACTATAATCTATCTCTGTGCCAAATTGCATCCAAATCCGTTCAGTCGTTCTGGCGTGAAAGAGTAACAAACATCCATACTCACAAACTTTCACATTTATAATATTTATACAGATTATTCGTAACGGTAGGTGCAGTTTTGTTCGTCAGTTACCAACAGGGTTTATTTTACAGTAACATAAAACTTTAAAGGTGATTTATTGAATGAAGTTAAAATTTTTGATGAAAGATAGTTAGGAACTTATAATGTCAGATAGTTAGCCTTAATAGTGAAAGATTGTCATTATTGACTGCAAATATTTAAGCAAATATCTAAGCTACGTTTAATTAGGAAGAAAATCAAGACAATCTTTAAAGGGAGATGTACATTTTTGTGGTCATTTTTAACCCCCGACGCAAAATGAGGGGTGTTATAGGTTTGACGTCGATGTCTGTGTGTGTGTGTGTGTGTGTATGAGTGTGTGTGTGTGTGCGTGCGTGCGTGCGTGCGTGCGTGCGTGCGTGCGTGCGCGCGTGCGTGTGTGCGTGTGTATCTGTCTTTGGCAGCGTAGTTCTCAAACGGATGGACCGATTTCGATGCGGTTTTTTTCATTTGAAAGCCAGTTTCCTTGCGGTGGTTCTTAGCTATGTTTGGTTATAATCGGTCCAGCAGTGTAAGAGTGTCAGCTCTTTTCCAAAATGATGTAAGACATTTTGGCGTATGATTACTCGATTAAGTGCTTCACGTGTGCTAGTTTAATCGTTAAATGACAATTTGCGTAGGGGATTTTTAAATTTTTTAATTTTATTAGAATAATGTCGACATCACAGACTTTTTATAAATGTCAGGTGTAGTGAAATGAGGTACGAAACCCGGGGTTGAAACCGCATTACTTGGCTTTCCAAGCGAGTGGGCTTCTAACAGGCTGCTACTGAAGTCTAATCCGTCACTGTTTCCTATTAAAGAGAAAATTTTATATGTATGTAAAAGCTGTGCAAAAAAGGTTTTTAGTATCCAGTTTTATATAATTGACTAGAGATTTACACTTGCTTCGCTCAGGTGAGTTCCAGCTACGTTTTATGTTTTTGAGCGGGACACTAATTCTTTTTCTAAAATAAAAGTAGCCTAAGTTACTCCTTATAACCTGTCGTGTGTACGTCTGTCGTGTAACTTTCATTCCCATTTTCATCTCCTTAATGGATGATTTCCGGGATCAAAAGTACCCTATGTCCTTCCCAGGGTCTCAAAATATCTTCTTACCAAATTTTATCTAAATCGGTTCAGTAGATCCAGATATTACCCCCTACAACGTCACAAACTCACAAACTTTACCTCTTTATAATATTAGTATAGAATATAGATAATAAATGTAATCACAAAATCAAATCAATAAAATAAAAAAAAAATTAAATAAATGTAATCACAAAGATCTATCCTTATATCGAAGTCACAAGTTCCACAGCTGGCGAAGTAAATAAGGACCAAAACCTTCGATATTAATCAATTAAATTTAATATCGTTCACTTACAGTTTCAGGCAAACAGATTTACTTAATAATAATAGAGGATCGCCATTAATTATTATAACTGTTATTACAAACTCTTCAGTAATAAGGACCTGCTATATGTTCAATTCTGACTCTATTTTCGATCGATTTTAAAAAGGAAATGTTTTATAAATACGTTTTTTTAGGTAGAAAGGTTACACGGTATCTTTGTAAATTTTCATGATTTTTTATAATAAACATGTACCTTGTAATTGAAGGAATTGAATATTTTCAAGCGAAAAAGTCGATAATTATCAAATCTAATAAATTTTCTACATAAAAAAATTAACAGTCAAAGGTCAACAAAGGTTAAATAGGAGACAGTGTAACAAAAAAGTAATTTTTATTTTTAGAAATAAAAAAACCATCTTCTTATTATTTACCATAAAATATACAGTCTTTAACTTCCTATTAGGCTTGAATGAATATTAAAATTACATTTAGAAATTCTTATTTTGTAATTTTCTGAGATCACAAATTTGTTATATTGTGCCCCAGGGGTACACCAGCGGTACACCGTACAGTATAACAGTAGGTTAATTATACATCAAACGAAATAAAATATAGAAAATGAAAACCTTTATAACCTTTTTTGTGTTTTTATATTCTGAGTAATCTTAATAATAAATTGGTAACATAATAAAATGGAAAAAATTAAAAGTTGATTGTTCTTTATACGAGTGTATTCGCTTTTGCAAGTCAGCAAGCTTGAGTTGCGTTCAATTTTTACCCTCGTATATGATCACATCAAGTTATCAACGTGGAGTATAGATTCCACTTACTATGGCACTTTACTATACTATAACTTGATGTACCGGGACTAAAGGTAGCATATATAACTCCGGGCTTAAATTAACAACGAACAAAACTCATTTGTATACATAATAAGTATGGTATTGAGGTACAAAATGTGCTTTAGTTTTTTTGAGAGAGATAGGTATTATAGATAGATGTTATATATATATATATATATATATATATATATATATATATATATATAGGGCAATATTTTTACCTACTAATACACTTTTAGTTACGTCTATTGTACGCATAGTTTATTGTTCTATTGTTCACTTTCATGCTTCATCATAATTGCTAATGGAGTCTGTAATTTATATCAGACTTGTAATCTAAAATCCAAATAACACGTATTCCTCACACAGCAAATTACATATTGATTTATTCGACCATTTTCATTTTTCCGCAGGTGTGCACAAGGCCCTGCCACAGATTACGTCGAAAATAATTATTGGCAAATCGTGAGTTTCTCTCTGCCTTTTAAGAAATTTAATGATAAGAATTTTAACAATAATCGCTTCGAGACGAATCGATATTCTGATTTTACTTTGATGTATACTTACTTTTGGTGCTGTGTGACCCTTGGGGGATTTATGCCCTTTGTTATAGTACTTTGAATTGTAAGCTTAAGTTAAGATATTTTGTATAAATGGTTTCTATAGCGGCGTGCAATAGAAATGACCTCTGATTAAAACTACTTTGATAACTGCAATATGCATTAGAATATTATAAATTATGTATAATATGTATTGTAATTTATTTAGTACTAGCGACTAACCCTCGCTCCGCTCGGGTTTGTCCCTATTTACGTTTTAACGTTTAGTATAGATTTCTCATAGATCAGATATTTTTCTGCAGTAAAAAAATGTTGACCCGGATTTCCAGCCATTATCATACCAAATTTCATCAAAATTCCTCCAGTGGTTTTTCTGTGATGCGGTCACAGACAGACAGACAGACAAAAATTCTAAAAACTATAGAATCGACCTCTGCATTTTCCAAAAAATATTTAATGTACAGATTCGGCTTGTTTACTATTTTATTATACGTATAGATTATTTGGAAGTTGTAATCTTGAAGAACTACAAACTTGATTATAATAAGTATTATTTAGTTTTAAATAAGATAGTTAATGAAGGAGAACTCCTTCAGTAAGAAGAGAGTCACTATGGTATCATTACCTCCGAATGATGATGTTCTCCTAGCCGATTCCGGCCACGGCGGCCAATCTCATTGAGATTAGCCAACTGCGCAGGAGATATTATAGTGCACAAGTGTACGCGCAGACACAAGTGCACTCTCTATTCCTTTCACTCTCATACTCCGGTGGGACGACCACTCGACACGACCGGTGAGAGTTAAGGCGCAGGACCGACGGCTTTACGTGCTCTCCGAGGCACGGGGGTGAAACACCGCCAACTTCCCAACTCCGGGCGGTTACTGAGACTTACTATACAGAAAGACTCAATAACTAAACTTGGCCCGACCCGGGACTCGAACCCAGGACCTCCGGATGTGCAGCCGTACATGATAGCCACTACACCACCGAGGCAGTTACCTCCGAATAACAAATACCTAATAAAGAGATATTCAATAGTCTCAAAGTATATAAAAGTTTTACAGGTAACAGGTACAATATTTTTACGTTCATAGAATAATGTCTGATTCGGGAACGAGGTCACCGTTGCCCATCTATCTGTGCCAAATATAATATAAATAAATTTAGCTTTGTTGATTGTACAAGCTGAATGAAAATTTCCATGGAATTAAAACAACTATACTTTGGAGAAAATGACTTCTTTTTTTTGGCATTTAAGTTTTTCAAATTCAAAATTCAAATTAAAAATATTTTATTTAGCATTAAATTATTTCAATTTTTTACTGAACGTCATGAGTCTTCTACCAGTTCGAAAAGAAGAAGCCTCAGACCTGAGAAGAACTGGCGAAAGAAACTCAGTGGAACCAACATTATTTCGTTATCTTTTTTATAAAGTTAAATTATAATTTACAATATTTCTATAAAGTTGAAGTACCCTGGAGGCGATCACTTCATTCCCAAGGCGTGCTATCTTCTATACAATCATTTTTATTGTAAATATAATAGCAATTAGCACAGACGTTCTTTAACAAGTTTTTGAATTTGGCGATAGAAGCTTTTTGAACATTTTATGGGATCCTGTTGGTATAGACTTTTCCAACAGGATCCCAGAAAATGTTTTGTCCATAAAAAGAATTATTGACTCTGTAAACGAGTTACAGGCATTACAAGTTTGTGTTTGCTCTTAGTATTAATATACACAACATTTTTGTACACGTACTGAAAAGCAACAGTCAACACTTTTATTTCTTTAAACCTATCTCTTAGTGACACTCTAGGAGCTAAACTTAAAAGCTTTGTCGTCATTCGTCAACATGTATGTATCGTATGTATATATATATATATATATATATATTAATATATGTACATACAGGTCAAACACATAACCTTCCTTTGGTTAGAAAAAACATTTTTTGATTAGGATTTTTGGATTTTTGGATTAGGTACATACATTATTATGTCTATATGGTAGATAAAACAATTCGCTCTATGCATAGAAAGCTGCCGTGTAATGGTATGAGGGGATTTTGCTTGTTAATTAAGGTACGTGGGACAACGAACAACGATTAATATTGTTGCTTCTATAGAGAAAATGCATGTACTAAATGCGCAAATAACTTTTTCCTGTTTTTTTTTTTTTACTTTATTTCTTTAATGACGCATTAAATCTAAAATTCAACGAGAGCAATTTTGTTCCCAAGTTTAACTTGCCGTAAAAATTATTCGTGGTCAACCCTTTTCATATCGTATTTCTAATGAGTTTTGCTAATCTTTTCAAGTGAATATCCAGGGTTATAATACGGGGTTTTCGGAAATGAGAAAAGGCCTCTTCAATTGGACATTTTAGAGGTCTTTGAATGACAATCTACGAGTTTTTCAAAGCTAGCAGATATTTTCATGTCATAAAATGTTATTTAAAGTGGACTTTTACTGAAAACTAGCGATTCACCCTCGCTCCGCTCGGATTCGTCCCTACTTATGTTTTAAGGTTTAGTATAGATTTCTCAGAGAGGACATATTTTACCGCAATAAAAAGTATCCTATATGTTGACCCGGATAACCAGCTATCATCATACAAAATTCAAAATGACAGACAGACAGACAAAAATTCTAAAAACTATAGATTCGGTCTCTGTATCGATAATAATATCTATTTCAATAATAGTTTCCAAAAAGTATAAAATGTACAGATTCGGCTTAGTTACAATTTTATTATATGTATAGAAGACAAAACTTTTTTCAAACATTTTCCACTATTTGAGGGGCTCCGATCGCGTGGTACGTCGATAAAAAGCATATGTTAACTATGTTCATTTCGAATTTTCATCTGTTGAGCCGTTACTGAAAGGAGTAGCACATACACAATTTTTTACGTTTTTAATATTTGTTGGTTTTGTATTAATTTATAACCAAGTATTTACCTATTGCCAATTAACAAAGCAAAATACGATTTTAATTGAAACTTTGTAAGCAGCAAACAAG
Source organism: Brenthis daphne (assembly GCA_947093115.1). Lineage (NCBI taxonomy): Eukaryota > Metazoa > Arthropoda > Insecta > Lepidoptera > Nymphalidae > Brenthis > Brenthis daphne. The sequence continues at coordinate 25,293,670 of OX352477.1, read as the reverse complement.
AGAAGAAAAAAAAACGGTTTTATTTAATAAAACAGAATTGGCAAGTAATGCCGACGAAGGATGTTGGCACGTTAATTAAGTGTACGTGAAAAGCGTAAACCAAGTTTTATCTTATACAGCGCAATACAGAAGATAGAAATCAAAACAAGTGCCTAGGATTTTTGTAAGTTTTCATATTAAATACACATTTCTTTCTGAAATTAATCAGTACATTCGTAGAATTTTTTATTATGTATACATATAAAATTACATGTTATGATAGACTGTATTATGAGTTATGTCTAGACAAAATTTCTAGGTCTAAAAGGGATGATATGATAATAATGCCTCATGTTCGCTTGGTAGTACGTGATTATTTAAGATTTTATTTCTCTTTGACATGTAATTACTATTGATTTTTTAGTATATTATTTTTTGGAATATTAGTAATTCATTTTCTTCAATACAATTAATGACATAAATAAATATGTTGGGACATTAACACATAGCACAATCTAATTCTATTAGTAAATTACGAGATTTTTGTTATGGATACCAAATAGTTGATATACTACACGTCATATATAACTTTAAATACATACATATTATAAATATAAACACCCATGACAGGAGTACAAAAAGTCGCGCTTATCACACAAATGAATGCCCCCAGCGGGACTCAAACCCACGACCACTGGCACAACAAGTAGGTTCACTACGAACTGAGCCAAACGTGGCTTCAGAAATAATGTGTATAGATATTGGTATTTTTCATATTGCAGAACATTACAGCAGATTTAGAGTTGCAAAGTTTGTATGCGAAGGTGAAACCCGGGTTCTAGTTAATTTTATTTTAAAATTTTAAAATAAATGTATGCATCGAAGAATAAAACAGTATTTATTCAGATATTGTCAGTATTAATGCATAATCAGTGAAATAATATGACGTAACGATCGATTACTGAGCAAGAGACAATAATTTGGTTAGTAAATTATTCATAGTAATTACAAATAGGTACATTAACGATATGAAACGAACGATATTGGAATTATAAAATGAGACGTAGTTGACTCGTGTACTGTTGACAAAGCATTACTGCCTTTATTGCATTGTGATATATTGAAAATACCTAATCATAAATTATTTTCAGTAAGTACTTTTGGTGATTTAGTAACTAGGCCAAACGGAAAACGGTTGGGGTTTGAAAAACGTGTGCATTATATTAAACGAGCAGTTTTGTATAGATATAAAAATATTTCGTGTATTTCGAAAACGGCTCTAACGATTTGGATCAAATTTTGTATTTAGATAAGGCTTTGCTTTTAAATTTATGTACATAGGTGTTTTTTCTGAAAAGACGCAATTTTTATATCTTGACCAAAAAACGCTTAGCGAAGGTCGGTCGCTTAGGTAGTTACTATAGATGAATGACGGCTTTGCCCGCGTATCCTGCTAAAAATCTACAATTAAATTATTATTAAATTATTTGAATATTGTACATACAAAATTTAGCATTCGCAATTTTTCGATTTTTATTTTAGCATTCGCTTACTCATTTAAACTTGGCCAGATGCTAGAACTTTAAAGTTTAGAAGGTGCAAAAATAATATTTTTATTTTTGTATGAAAATAAAAATTTAAGAAATATTATTTTTTCTTGTTACAGATGTTGTTGTTATGATGTAAATAGTATATTCCCAAAAGGTTTTCAATAAACTAAAAATGACCCTGTATATGTTCAATAACTCCTATAATAATTGACAAACCTTTAATATCAATCACTTACCTTTAAAAGTGTGTACTTTGGAGTTTGACATGACATGCCATAACTGCGGGTCTCCAGCCGAAGGAGCTAATACCAGATGTTGTCCAGAGGGTGCGAGTTGCAGAAGTCGGACCCCAGCACCTGGGGTTGAACCCCCTACGGACACCACACGGACCGTTGACGCTATCGGTGGATGTAACCTGGTAAAGAAAATAACGTTGGAAATTTATCTATGTTCGAAATAAAATCAATAGTGCCTGTAATAATACAAATGTAATATAATACATTATGAATCGGATTTTAATTTCAGATCTTACGTAAATAATTGACGCATAACCCATAACTTCAAACAATTTTTTCTATGACCAAGATCTTATTCTTATGTTATGCCGCGTTAAAATTAAATAATGTAAATCCAGTTTTGGCTTTTGTTTAGATGTTATACTTTATCTAGTTTAATCTGTATGTATTGATTTAGCTTTGGATTTTGTGAAATAAATAATCACCGAATATAAATTCTAGGGAAATTGAAAAACAAGGCGGCAACAGTCTGATCTCAAAGTCAGATATTAAATTAAAAGTTTGTTGTTATCGTTTACAAGTCTATTTAATGAAAGTTAAATATTCGTTGGGAGAGCATGACTGGAGGGCGGCTAGACAAATTTGGCTGATTTCTTTTAATATTTTAAAGTTCGAGTAAGGTAAAAAGTTTGGAAAAGTCGCCCGGAAAGTTGAAAAATTCGAGTGAAATTGAAAATGCTTTTTTATATAATTTTTATATGACTTCAAAGATCATAAACAAATAATTTACAAGACATAGTCGAACCAGTTAGTTCGTTATAAAACTGCAATTAAGTATGTATTTACAAAACTTCACTCACGTTTAAAGTAAATTGAGCAACATTTATTATGTTACTTGTTATTATTAAAACATGAAAAACTGTAATTCCCATAACCGTCCGTAATTCACATATGCCCTTAACGATCGCTATAATGATCAAGGCAATTTCCCAAACGGACCTCACCTAGTACTGTTGAAAGGGTCGAGTTAATGAGAGTGATAAACAAAACGATTAATAATTTGATTACAAGCCCATTCTTTTCGACAAGCTTGCAATGAATTGGTGGCAATAGCACACCTCGTTATCGCCGTAGATCGCGCTACCTTATTTCGTTTATTTCTGACCTGCTTTCACTTTAGACAGGTGTAAAGTATTCAATAAACATCACGTAATATATAAAGACCTACTTACTTAAAAAAATTTAAAATTGTATTTAGTTCAATAATAAATATATATAATATTTGAGGTAGGCATTGCACACAACAAAACACACGTACAAACACATATACTTATACTTATATGTGTATTATAAATAAAATAAATACGTTATAACTTCTAGTATGGAATAGATAGACTGTATGTTATAGTACATATGTACTATAATATTTATATAGACTTTACACGTACAAACACAAATACACTATAGTCTATCTATTCTATACTAACCGTTAAAACGTACTTAGGGAAGAACCTGAACGAAGCGATGGTGAGTAGCTAGTTTAAGAATAAATACGATAGATACGACAAATTATTAACGACTTTATTTGAAAAGGAGTGAACTAGTATAAAGTTTTTAATTTATATACTTATCGATGTTGTTAGAATAAATAATATTTTTCTAAACTATGTATTGTAAAGCTAACAGATAATCTTTATTTATTTGGTTCATGACAAAATGGACACAATTCACATAAACACCTTTATGATATTGATGAGGCACAGAAAGTTAATAAGAAAGATAAATAAAACGATTAGTGAGTTAATTGTAGGGCTGTTCTATATGGATTGGGGGCAGTTCTGTATGGAGTCTATTAGATTATTAAACAGTTTTCCTGGTTCAAACTATTATCGTTTGTTTGGTTTTTGTCGGCGTTAAATAGAATGTAACTTAATGTAGTTGGATCAGTAAACAGTATTCATAGATAGACGATATTAAGATCTTAATATATGCATTAGTCAATAATATATTTAGTGAAAATTTAAAAATGTAAATCTTAATAAAGAAATTGAATTCCAGTTTGTAGATGAATAAAGTATTGACAAGAAAACACAAGCGGAAGATATTAAGTAGCAAGAAAAAATTATAACTATAAATCCATAGTGCTATTTTAAGAATTGTACTAGACCATTCTATTTGCTACATGCTGTTATTTGAATAATATCTCTCCTACGTTATACTATATTTATCTATACTAATATTATAAAGAGGTAAGTTTTGTGAGTTTGTGAATTGTGAGTTTGTGACGTTGTAGGGTGTAATCTTTAGATCTACTGAACCGATTTAGATGAAATTCGGTAAGAAGATAGTTTGAGACCCTGAGAAGGACATAAAATACTTTTTATCCCAGAAATTATCCTTTAAGGGAGTGAAAATGGGTATGATAGTTGGTATTGTGAAGCAAGCTAGGGGCGAACCCGAGGGTGAATCGCTAGTTATTTTATAAAAGTTAATACGTATTATGTATCTATATTTAGTCTTATAACATATGTAACAACCTATTTCTTACTTTAATTTAGCGTCGCATTTAACTTTACCAAGAAACGTGAGCCAACGCTTCAGTTAAGTATTTACGAACAAAGGATACGTACGGGTAACAGGTGCGGCGTGTTTTGGGGCTGCGGCGAAAACTACCACAATCTCTATAAACTAAAATGTATACTTATATCTGCCTCTACAGATAATACGAGAATGGCTTCAATGGGAAGGCTGTATTGTGAAAAGGGCTTTTATATTTTCCTTTGCGTTAAAATACGCTTGAACAAATCTAAAGCTTTTAAGTCTCACATATAGTTGATTTACGCTTTGTCAGGACTTAAATAGCAGTCTAAATTACTTTTAAATATTTTTTTTTATAATTTTATAGTATTTTAGGTATTTGCATTTGTTTTAAAAAACTTCTCTTAATTCCATTTCTTTCCTTGCTTGATCGTATCGTATTAAGGTGGGTATGTAATAATACGTAAGTATTAAAATATATAGATATATATATATATATATATATATATATATATATATATATATATATATATATATATATATTTGTGTATTCTACCTAGTATAGTAGGTATTATATGATCTGTGATTGTTATAACTTTACATGAATGAATTTCCACACAGTCATGCACTAGATTTAGTATGAACACTATTGATTCAGTAACAATGGTTTCAGTAGTGGATTGTGAATTATGACTACCTTTTGTTAAAAAATGTGACTGAATAATACATCAAAAGCTTTTTCTCATTTCGTTTTGATTGATGTACAAAAGAAGAGGTTTTTATAACATGCTTTATTCTGGACTCCGGTATTATACGAGCGAAATATTTGTATTTAGATTACTGTTTCAAATTATACTTTCAAATGCTACTTGAATCTTTTTTAATTTTGTTTTTTTATAATGCTTTAACTGTGTTTATAACTCATATTTGATAAACGTGTATGGGTCATACACTTTTATTGAAATATATGAATACATAATATGTATACTTCTCTTATCTATATGCAAAGAAACAAAGACAAAACTGTTCCGCAAGTTTTTCTTCTCCATTTGTTATTTAGTGGTAACAATGTTATCAATAAAAAAAAAATATAGTATTAATAGACATATATATCACAGTATACATTTAAAAATACTCTTCATAAATTATTAAATAAAAAAAAACTATTTTTTCTGATTATTTCGCGGATTTCAAAACAATCCAAAAAAAAAAGTTTTATTTAAATATGTCAAATATTCGCGTAAATCTAATAAAGTATATTACTCTTAATCAACTTACTGTTACTGGTTTTTAGTACAATTCACTAATGACTCACCATCGCTTCGCTCGGGTTCGTCCTTAGCTTGCTTCCCAATACAAATTTTCATCCCCATTTTTACCCCTTTAAGGGAGATAAAAAGTATCCTATATCCTTGCGAGGGTCTCAAACTATCTTCTTACCGAATTTCATCTAAATCGGTTCAGTAGATCCAGAGATTACCCCTACAACTCATAAACTCACAAACTTTACCTCTTTATAATATTAGTATCTAATACCTATAGATTATTATTGTATTGCATAGACTTCATGCCCACCAATTTCGTATAGACAGATTCCCAATACAAATTTTCATCCCCATTTTTACCCCTTTAAGGGAGATAAAAAGTATCCTATATCCTTGCGAGGGTCTCAAACTATCTTCTTACCGAATTTCATCTAAATCGGTCCTGTACTTTATTATCAGAGTTTTTGATAAGAGACTATTTATGACATACTACATGAATTTCACTCTATATACCTAGTATTATTTTTATTATTCATATTTTATTAACAAAAATTGTATTTTAATTTAACTTATATATAGTTTATAAAAAAATCCCTAAATTCTTTAAAGAAAAGGTAAACGACGTGTATGGCAAAATCGAGAATAGTAGCATACCTAAACAGCAAATCACGTCACAAGTCAAAAAATAGTAGATTTTGACTTTTATATTTATTTTGGTGGATTTCGTCTATATAATTATTTAGTCTGAGCGTGACTGATGTTAACTTACCATCCATTTAGTGGTACGAGCAGAGGCTTGTCATATCCATCACACCACGCCATAGCAGCAGTGACGAGAGTTGCGAGAACACCTCTTCTAGCCACAGCTGGCCGCAGCCACGCTATTATCTACATAGCAAAAATTAAATACAACATTTTATTACAATAATTTACTAAAAATTGGAATCATTTACTCAAAAATACTTCTTATTTATGTTTGTTCATATTTCAAAATGGTTCGTGTTTGAGTCATTTAATAATTTAATACTATAAAAAAACGTGTGTGTGTACTTATGTACGCACGTAAGAAGTTATACTTCTTTGGCAAATAGCTAAAGATTTCATCCCGTATGTCACAACTCTCTGTTTGTAAAAGGAATGCACCTAACTTCATCATGTCGCTTTTGGCTGTAAAAATTTTACTCATATATTTTTTTCCAAACGTGAGAAAAGAAGTAAAACTTCAAAAACTTCAAGTGATTTTTAACTTGGCTATAATTAATTTGTATTACTTTGATTGAATACTAATTATTATAATGTGCCCATAATATAGACAAAAAACATAAAGCAATATATAGGTACAATTTATATAAACGTAAATACATTTTTTCACTAAAATTGGCTTGATAAATGCTTTATAATTGAAAATTTTATTAATGACGAAATTCATAAAGCATGAGGAAATCTTATTATAACAAATAAATAGTTTTGTTTACATAGAACGCAGGATCTCTTAAATTTGACGAAGGTATAATCCTATGCGGCTTAAACCTATCAAAGGAGTTTTGAAAAGGAAGTTAGTCGCCAGCAGCAATTTGATTAAAAACTGCCGAGATTGAACTCAATAGGTCAGTAAAGAACTGTCATTATAAAACGAACAATAAAGCGAAAAGAAGTTAAAAACAATAGCATGCTTAACTTGATGTTATTTAAAGTTTGTTTTTTTCTCCAATTGTGGATATTTTAGTTTTTGAATAAGTAATGAATTTTTACTGTATTTTTTTTGTTAACGGTATTAAAATATAAAATACAAGCGACTCACCCTCGCTTCGCTTGGGTTCTTCCCTAGGTTGCTTCCCCATATAACCTTATTATCCCTTTTTTTCTTAAGTGATGATTCCGCGATAAAAACTATCCTATGTCCTTCCCAGGGTATCAAACTATCCTATATAAACGAATTTCATCTAAATCGATTCAGTAGTTTCGAAGCTTATTGGGTACGAACAAACAAACGAATAAATATTTCATTTTTATAATATTAGTATAGATTAAACATAAATAAATATGTTGGAACATTAACACACAACACCATCTAGTTCCATGGTAAGCTACGAGTTTTGAGTTATGGATACCAGATTGTTGATAATTACACATAATATAACTTTAAATACATCCATATTATGAATATAAATACCCATTAATGGAGTACAAACATTCGAGCTCATCACCCAATGAATGTCCCCTCGGGATTCGAACCCGCGACCGCTGGCACAGCAAGTGGGTTCACTACAAACTGAGCCAAACATGTCGTCATACATATAATGTTTATATATGGAATTCCATTGCATGCCTTATTAATATTCTAATAATAAAAATAAATATTAAAAATTTTAGGGAAACGAGGTTCACAGTTACTCCAAAAAAAGTTTACTTAATACTTTTTCAAACAAATTGGATGTGAAAGCATTTCCATACACACGTGAGCTTTATACTTTAAAGCTTTTTGCATATGTCAAATAAAAATTGCACCTAACTTTTATTAAATTAACAGCAAAATGCATAACTTTATATTTTTGCGATTATCGTAAAAAAACCTATATTCTAAATAATTTAAATATAAAGAGTCCAACATGATGAAGCCCATAAGTAAATTATTTAGTAATAAAAAAGTACGGTAAATTAACGTTTAAATCATAAATAAATTAGTCCGGCAATTTTTTGTGATTGTTAGTCATTAAAATTTAATAATATGACTAAGGTTTTATATGTTTAATGCAAAAATATGAAAATCGAATCAAAGAAAGCTCTCAAAAGCTCTTTATGAGAGGTCGAGACTATCATTCAATGGTGAATTCTTAGCAAAATACATGAATATATTATTCATTAAAAAAACACTGGCGACAAAAGTGAAAAGGGTATAATTTAACGGTATTAAGTGGAGCTTTATTTATACATTTGTCCTTTAAGAGCTCGGGTTATCTCTAGCTATTTAAACTTGGACGGTTTATATAATGCCGTGAGTTAGGACAGGTTTAACTCCGAAACTCCAAAATTAGATAAGTTTGCTGACTTAACGAAATTACGCCGCATTTGCAAAGAAGTCTATTTGGAAACTTAAAACATTGTTTTTTTTTGAAAATGGGTTGTGATTATACTATAATGAACTATAAAAATATATAATGTGTACATGATATATTATATGAAAAATTACCTCTAGTACCTATGTATTAGACGTGATAAATTATTTTGTTGAAATTACCAAATGAAACGGCCAAGGTTTTTTAATAAATCTTTGTCTTAATGAAAAATGAGGTCAAAATGCGTAATATTTTACTAGCAACGGCAGCATACATTTTTAATTTGCGTCGTCTATAAAGTTACCCATAAAAGACCCATCCTGGAATTTTATCGTGTTTGTTTTTCGGTATAAGGCCGCATTGATTGATAGAAAGCTACCAACTTAATGAATTGGACATTATCTTCGAATGTCCAATGATTTTCTTTAATAATAATATGTAATTGATTAAATCTTTGATGTTAAAAAAACAATGTCAGAATTTGTTGCTCTACAACATCAAGAACAGTTATAGAAATTGAATGGGGCTTTTTATATGATATTTATTGAACAAGGTAAAATAATTTCGGTTTAATTAATTCAATTCAATATTTCATTATTTTTCACAAAATATTTAGTTTATCGTTAACGTAATAATATTATTATGAAAAATACTGCCGACATATGTATATTATCGCTTCAACGCTCATGGCGGCATGGCAGTTAAAAATTGACTTCCCGGAAGTTAACCACGGAGGCGTTAGTTATAGATATTTTTGATAGAAGCCACTATGATATTAAACGAAATTATTATACAAAAATACTTCATTAATCAAATAACTAAAGTAACTAATTAAAAATGCACAGTAATTAATATTAACATCTTAACTGTCCGCAAAATAGACATAATAGTTAAACAATCGAAATGTTCATATATGACTCATGGGACAGGGAAATGGTTAAGTAAATCTATAAACCTACCTGAGCGCCCAATTGCATAGGGTCTCTTGTGAGGATGTCGCTGGACTTCCTGACCGCGCCATACACAAGTTCTACGTCCCGGTCTAGAATGTAACAGCGCACGTGCTCCAGAATGCACCGCAGATACGATATCGTCACTGTTTGTACCTGTTAAATTCATTCTTTTATAGGTATTTACGATTATGATTAGGGATTTACGGGTGCATCCCTAGGTATCCTAATACTTTTTCTAAAAAAAGCTTTAGTTACTCCTTATAACATCAGCTATCGGTCAGTTTAAATTCCTTCAAAATCAGTCCAGCCGTTTCGGAGATTAGTTGGGCCAAACAAACAGACAGACAAAAATTTTAAAAATAGTTTTTTTTATAAGTATTTACCATACTATATTCTTTTATATGCATTTAGTTAAAAGTTGTTATTTTGACATTACAAACAGACACTTCAATTTTATTTATTTGTTTATGTATACTTGTATTATGTAGTAATTAATGACTTGCAGGTTTTATTAATATTAATAATATTATCTATAAATATCGCTACCTTTTGGCATATTTCATTAGTAGCGGTAACCTATGTGTTATTCCAGGTCATCATCTATCTGTGTACTACATTTTAATCAAAATCCATGCAGTTGTTAAAGCGTGAAAGAGTATCAAACATACACATTCACAAAATTTCGCATGTATAATAGTAGTTTAATATGTATTTTGCAAACTATAAGCCAAAATAAATATTATAATAGCAAACATTCGTCGAGGCATGAAGCCGCTTCAACATCCACGTGTCGGTGCCCTTTATGTCATTTCGATCACGAGCTTTATCGGCATCAACGCTTCATTAGCGTTTCAACGGACGAAAATTTGAGAACATTTGCAGATCTCTTTAATTAACATTAACATTTTAATTAACTACATATACTAACCATAGCTATAACATAAGTAAAAAAATTGCATATTATGGACGTGAGCAGATAAACATACAAATTCAACATAAATAGTTGTGGTACATACAAACTTACAGCTGCTAGTAAAAAGTCGAAATTACAGACAGTCAGGTCTTTAAGTTTAGAGAAATCCCCCGCCAATAAGAGATGAAGCCAGGACTCTTCGACGTGACGTTGTGTGAAGGCGGCAGCTGTTCTGCTTGCAGAATGAAACGGAGTAGAGTCTAAGAGGGCGTCGTCGTCGTCTACACAACCTATTGTTAAATATACATATTATTAAACTAAAGATGTTAGGTAAAGTAAGTAATATGCAAGGTTATTAAGAATTTTCTCAATTGTGTTTCATTTGTGGATGTTTTTTCAATTTTTTCCATTTCAATTAAATAGAACTTTTAGGTTTTACCACGTAAAAAATAAATGCTCAAAATTGGTTCGCAATCAGCAAAATATCGCGATCGAACATAAATACCTTTCAAGATTAGGAATAAATTTTAATGTAATATTATATAAGTAAATATAATATGTAGATGTTTTCATTTCAGCTAATACGGTTTCGAATGTAAAATTGAGAAACTTTAAAGCTTATTTTGTATTTACAGTTTTCTATTTATTGGTGAAACTTATTCAGCAAAATAATTTTGTATTAAAACTTATTATTCTGTCAAAATTATTAATTACATTCATTCTTCTAATAATTAAAATAAAATTAGGAGTTTCATCAAGTTCCACCGTTTAAATAACTTTTGATTAGAGCTGTTTCAAAGATACTTGTCTTTGAAGGTTTAATTACTATAATTACTGGACTGATTATAACGACTCAATGATCTGCTAACATCAAGAATTATAATGAAAATTCGTTTATTGAAATATTTCTATAAAACAAGATGCTCTCAACACCGTCAACGGTGAAAACATCTAGACTGTCAACGCAGTCGATGGAATTGGTTCCTACAGTACATATAAAAACTTTTTAACAAAAAAATAAAAACCGACTTCAAACAAAAGCACTAAAAAGTAAAAAATAGCTGATTGGTAGTTTTCATTTACTATACATACCTAATCAAATATTTTCGAAGTCGGTGTGCTTTGCTTTGTATGGGCTGGCACCGATTTCAAAAATATTTGATTAGGTATGTATTTAATAGGTAGGCTTTAATTACTTAGCCAAAGCACACCGACTTCGAAAATATTTGATTAGGTATGTATAGTAAATGAAAACTACCAATCAGTTATTTTTTACTTTTTAGTGCTTTTGTTTGAAGTCGGTTTTTATTTTTTTGTTAAAAAGTTTTTATTTTTCCCTTTTTAGTGTAGACAGTAGTAGCAAAGTAAGAATTCTAACGTGTTAGGCTTGTCAAATCAAACAAAATAAGCCCAAACTCAAAGTATCTACTATTAGCCGTTGAAGAGTTCCACTTATCCACCTTCTGGCCTTACCATCAGATCAGGTCAACAATACCGAACCACTGTACTATCAACGGAAATAGAAACACTTGCAAATTTTCAAGTCAATATGACAATAAGAAGTGGGTAAAATTCATCATTAGCTATTTTTCCACCCTTAGGGGTCGTATTTTTTTTTGAAATTTAAATGGGACCAATCTGGAAGTAAACCCTTTTAAACAACACAAAAATTGTCCAAATCGGTTAATAAATGACGGAGTTCTGAGGTAACAAACATAAAAAAAAAAAAAATCAGTCGAATTGAGAACCTCCTCCTTTTTGAAGTCGGTTGACAAATATACCATTTTTATCCACTCCTATAACTTTCTCATACATAACATGTAAAAATAAACAAGTTTTCTAAAACTCAAACATAAATTTAAAAAATATTCAATGTATTCATTATACGTATATAAGCATTTAACACCTCCACATAAATTTCTAAGAAATTAATTAAATTTCTTAGAAATCTATTGTTAACTGTAACGCCAGCGTGTCCGCGGTCGTGGAGGGATTATACAAAAATATAATATACAAATATAAGTTCTATTGACCTTTTCCTATGCCATTCACTCTCAAAATCTGGTAGAAAGATTTAAGATGACCGGTGAGAGGTTTGGGATATTCATACGTATAGGTAACTCTCCGAGGTATGTAACAGTGCCAACAACTCAGGACTTATATCAAAGACCTCAAAATCAGCAGCTTTTTACATACTCGTATATATATGTATGTATGCTATCCACTAGAATAAAATGGCGTCCAACAAAAACAACATAAACTACTAATACAAACCTGGTTCTTGAGTTTCAGATGTATCTGTGTCATCTGGATCGTTGAGAAAGTTGGCAAAGTGTAAAGCGGCAAGATCAGAGTGAGCATCTCGTAGTGCGCTTTGCACGCGCACGTATCGTCTCCGAGCACGCGAGCTGGCCGCCGCAGCACGCCACCGCCATGTACTACGACCCGATACTACGTTCTCGGTGATAATTGATTCTATTGAGAAAAATAAGAAAGAGACACACTACTATTATAAATGCGAAAGTTTGTATGTGTGTTTGTTAGTCTTTCATGCTGAAAGAGATGAACGGATTTTGGTTTTAATTCGCAGATATTATGATATGATGATATAAATAGAATACTGACCTAATGAAATAGAGTATATTTAATTTGTAGGTGAACTGAATCTACTTATTTTAATACTTTCTTAGATTTACGCGAATATTTGACATTTTAAATTAAACTATCTTTTCGGATTATTTCGCGGACTTTTTTTTATGATTTTTGGTTCCCGACGTTTCGAATGCTTTACAGCAATCATGGTCACAGGAGAGACTGAGGTGTTAGATGTCTCGAAGGTATAGTTGTTACAGATCTGTAATAATCCGAAAAGATAGTTTTATCTACTTGTTTTGAAAAATATCTGTGAGCTAAAATATTCAGAGAGCTAATCAAACTTACGATTTTTAGACTTAAATTACATAAACAGTAACTCATACGTATTTAACTGCGGCAGAAGTTAACTAAAAAATTAATACGAGCCAAATATTTTTATTGCTAAACTAGTTACTTTATTTTATGCAGTATTATTTTAGATTTCAAAGTATTTCTTTGAAATAACATCTTAGTTGCAATATAAACTACTTCAAAGCGTTTATTAAAACTTATATACACAACTTTCAACATCTCATAACATTTAAAATTTGTGTTTTAACATTAACATGAATGAACATTTTACTACTTACAAGAACTGAATGTATGAAATGCACTGATCTATATTAATTTCCAATACAGAATAACTAAATCTCATCATTTTCTTGGAAGTTATAGTTCTGGGAATAAAATGAGAATATTTTGGATGCTATCCTAAACAGTAAACACACCAGTGACAGTTATAAGTTTAATATTAATAGCCATACTTTATATCTATCGTATTATATATCGTAACGAATAAAGGAAAAATATAGTAAAAAAGATTTGAAGATAACAAAAACCATTGTGTAGAGTTCACATCCGTACACTTTTTGGTAACAATACTAAAAGTAAATCAAATATAAGTAACTTTACGATATAATAACATGTAGTTGATTTATATCTATCAAAATCATCAAACAAAACACGTTATTGCTACTTCGAATAGTTTTAGAAGGACTTTTGGTAGAGTAGATAATAGCTTCTAACTAAAGAAAAATATACATAGATGGAGCTAACCACAAAAAAAATATCAAAGTCAAAAATAGTACCGTGATTTGCTGTTTATGGTACTATTTGTTTACTTTCTTTAAAGAAAAAGTGAAAATTTATACCGGTATTAGGCCTTTATTTACAATTTTTGAAAAGAAATTTGAATAAAAGTAAATAATAAAAATGATTTAAGATACAAATTATTTATATATCTTATATATAACTTACTCATCATATATTTGGCGACACACAATGTAGAGAAGTTGAAATTCGCATCCTTAAGTGTAATAACAGCCTCACTATTACTGGTTGGCATCAAAAGTTCCAAAAGCTCCAGCTCAGTCAAACCGAATTCCGAACAAGTTAAATAACCTAGAACAGAACAAAATTAAAGATTTCTCAAAACAGATAAAAATATATTATGTATTTGCAATACAACATGTTTCATTAAAATTAATTCTTATTTAATTATTTTGTTAAATATAATAATATTTTACAACAGGAATTATTCTATGTATAGTATAAGCTTTGAGGATACTGATAATTTAATTGGACTCCTATAACCCCTTTAGGAGTAGTCAGGTAAAATTAATTCTGAATTTTCCACTAATTTTATGGTAATGTGTGTTAAGTGGCGATTATAATACAGTATTTTAGACAATAAAATTGTAACATGATCAAATATTGTTTTTTTTTATGTGAAAAATCATAGAAATCAAATAAAAAGTTATTGAGTTTATGAGTATTATTTTAATGAAACACTGCTTTAGAAGGATTGGACGGATTTTAATAAAAGCGTAAAATGAAACATAGGTTCAATTTTTATTACAAATCGATTCAGTAGATCTATACATACGAGTACATATATATTGACGAAACTCCTCGTCCTCTGCAATTTAATGTCTATAGAGCGGGGGAGGTATTTTATGTGTAAAGAGCAGGGCAGCTATGTTTAGAAGTTGTGGACAATGTTTATAAAACAAATATGTAGCCGGAACTGTAGAATATGGCTAGTATATAACAAAATCAAAACAACATTACCAGCCAATTTGCTAAATGCTTTGGAACCGAAGACAACTTCTAAATTATCAAAAGCACCGTCAATAAAATCTCCAGAGCTATTATTATCTGGTGTTTCTTCGATCGCGTCCAACAAGTAGTAACAGTTTTGAACTTTAAACTTTTCTTTTTGAGCTGGCGTTAATTGTAGTTGTTCCAACGATACCGAGCTAGTACATACTAGGAACACGTTTCTTGGCAATGACATTGGGAGCCAAGACAGTCCAGTCACAATATCACATTCTAAAGGGTTAACTCTGTGCACGTTATCGATAAAAATTAGCAAGACTTCATTCTCCATATCCTCACATCGTTTGAGCAAACTTTGAAACCAATTATTTATGTATAAGGGATCGAAACTCGCGTCTTTTGGCAGATAGCCTTCGGGAATGTTCAAGATTATAGATATTTGTTGGCACATCACTCTCAATAGTTCTAAATTGTAGGCCGATCTTGGCGTGGACGCGGAAAACCGTATTATTCTCAACACAGGCTTAGAAAATATCTCTTCAAATTTGAAGTATAGATGAGTCAGCAATGTACTTTTGCCGGAAGCATCAGGTCCGTATATCAAGACGGGGGGATGTCGTGATTTGCTTTGGTAGTTTTCTTTTGCGTTATCTAATATATTCTTAGCAGCGTCTTCAATTTGCTTATCACTAACGCTATTTAAACGATTATGTTCTATACAAATTCTAAGATGGGTTATGTGTTCCAGAAATACTTCCTACAACAATTGTTTATAATATATTAAAAAAAAGTAAATAAAAATACAGATGATGTAAATAATGTATGTACTGGTATAACTATGATGATGTTCTCCTAGCCGATTCCGGCTACGGCGGCCAATCACATTCAGATTAGCCAACTGCGCAGGAGATATTATAGTGCTCAAGTGTACGCGCAGACACAAGTGCACTCTCTATTCCTTTCACTCTCATACTCCGGTGGGACGACCACTCGACACGACCAGTGAGAGTTAAGGCGCAGGACCGACGGCTTTACGTGCTCTCCGTGGCACGGGAGTGAATCACCGCCAACTTCCCAACTCCGGGCTGTTACTGAGACTTATTATACAGAAAGTCTCAATAACTAAACTTGACCCGATCCGGGACTCGAACCCAGGACCTCCGGGTGTGCAGCCGTACATGCTAGCCACTACACCACCGAGGCAGTCAAAACTAAAAAAAAGGTATAACTATATAAGATGGCTTAATGCATTTATATTATATTCGTACCTGGACAGTCTTTTTCCTTCCTTTACCCTGATCAGGTTCAGTACTGAGGCTGTCATCGACCAGCGAACTCACTACAGTCTGTACGCCATCTCTAAAAGGAGATAGTTTCTCTTCCGTATCAGATGCTGCGTCTGTCCGAGATGAATCTGCTGATATTGCTCTAAAGGAACAATTTACAAGATATCTTAAAACTTTTGTCCATATCTTTTTTTATTTGAAAATATTAGGTAGGTATTGAATATTAAAACCTCAATATACATTTTATCAACATCATGTTTGTTTGTTATTATTGTTTTACAAGAACTTCCCACATACGAGTATGTATCGTTATAATAATGCATTTATAAAATTATTCCAATTAAAAGTTTTGTAGGTGCAGTATAAAATTAATTACTCTGTAAATATTGAATTACAAGCCCGAGCTGTAAGCTCTATCATCCTATATTTCGAATACGTAAAGCACGAAATTTCATTACAGAATGTATTGATTTTCAACATGATTTTATCAATCATAAATAAAATAAATATTTATAAATAAATTGTCTATCTGTGTATTTTTCTATATTTCATACCTAATGGAGAATATGGCTAAGCTAAAATTTGATATTGACACCTGCACAATACCGTAACTCAGGATGGTAGCAGTTTTAAATTTAGACTTCAAATGCCACGCTGCAATGTAGGCGCAGAAAGTAACGTATCGTATAATAAACAATTTCCGCAGCGATACATTAATCTAATACATTTATTTTGCACTAGCAGTACCCGCGACTTCGCCCGCGTTTTATCTTCCGATATAAACAACAGTTTTACAATAATGTATGGAAGTCTACCCGATTTGTGGACAATTATGATTACTGCTCCGCTCCCTTTGGTAGTAGCATGATGATATATAGCCTATCGCCTCCCTCAATAAACGAGCTATCTAATGCAAAAAGATTTTTTAAAATTGGATTAATAGTTCCGGAGATTTAGAGTCCGGCGTTCAAACAAACAAACTCTATCTCTTCATAATATGATGATGATGTTCTCCTAGCCGATTCCGGCCACGGCGGCCAATTTCAATGAGATTAGCCAACTGCGCAGGAGATATTATAGTGCTCGAGTGTACGCGCAGACACAAGTGCACTCTCTATTCCTATCGCTCTCATACTCCGGTGGGACGACCACTCGACACGACCGGTGAGAGTTAAGGCGCAGGACCGACGGCTTTACGTGCTCTCCGAGGCACGGGGGTGAAACACCGCCAACTTCCCAACTCCGGGCTGTTACTGAGACCTACTATATAGAAAGACTCAATAACTAAACTTGGCCCGACCCGGGACTCGAACCCAGGACCTCCGGGTGTGCAGCCGTACATGCTAGCCACTACACCACCGAGGCAGTTACATAATAATATAATAAGTATAGATTTAAGTGTTTATTGTATTTTTTTATGTTACATATCGGGATATCGTAGGTTCGTTACAAGGTAGCCATTGAGAATCATTGGTTCTGGGCTGAGGCTGACTGGCGTTCTGGTGATAGCACTGTTGTAGACATGGATGTTTATTTTTGTTTACTGTTATGTGTTTTCCGTTAACGGTGTAATTAAAAAAAAATCTGTTCACATAATACTTTCTTAGATTTACGCGAATTTATTTTAAACGTTACGTTACGTGAATTTATTTTAAAATTCTGTTCCATTCATTTATTTATAAATAAGAAATTAATTAGCTTATTTTTTTTTAAATTGAGTTACAATATTGTACTTCAGAAGCGTCGATAAAGAAAATAACAAGCCCACGATTTCTCCTGGGACATTGCAAAAGGTAACTGAAGGGTTGGTAGTTAAGGTTGAGAAAAGCGAAGATGGTATTTAACAAAAACTTACTCTAGCCTAATAACGTGCGTTTCCGGTAATAGATCTTCTAACTTCTTCTGTAACTTTTTTAATCTTTGATGAGCTAATACTGTTAGTTTGGAGTCATCTGGTTCCAAATCTGGAATGTCTCGCAACACAGCAATAAGACCTTTCGGATGTTTTCCATTTTCTAGTAATTCTGTAACAATTATTATTATTCTTATTGACTATTTTATATAATTGAATTTGATTTTTTAATTACCAAATAAAGGCATTATCTAATTGAATGTATAGCAGAAACTATCTAAAAAAAATATTTATAAAACTATATTTTTAATTAATGATTAAATAAATAAATGAACAAAATAGATTAATTAATTAATACACTTTATGTTATAACTTTTATTTGTTGATTGAAAAATGAGCGCTGTAGTTAAGAAGCAAAAATATTATTAAACTATAAAAAACTAGCGACTAGGTACGATTTAATGGTTAGTATGGAATACATAGACTATATATTATATATAAGCCTATAGGCTTCCTCAATAAACAGGCTATCTAATGGAAAAGAATTTTTCAAATCATATTAGTAGTTCCTGAGATTAGCTATAAGACTTCCTGAGATTAGGTATAGATATAATTTAAACTTATCTATAAAAACATATTCACGATATCTGACATTGACATAAAAATATAATTCAAAGAACCAAACAAACAAACTCTGCCTCTTTATAATATTAGCTATACTAATATTTTATCTATATAAAATATAACAAACAAACAAACAAACAAACAAACTGACTCTTTATAATATTAGCCATACTAATATTTTATCTATATAAAATAGTCCATTCCAAGAACTAAGCATTTCTTATAAACTGTCAATAGCACATAAAAAGAGATTTCTTGATAAAAATGTGTCTATAAAATACAATATAATATATACAATATAATTATTAATTTTTATTTACTCCATTTTCATAGGGACTGTGATTATATATCATGGAACCTATATGTTTATTTATTTCTTATTACTACGAGTATAATGATTATGATTGCGGTTGAACCTTAATAAATATAATAATACCATGGATGTAGACTCAAGTGAGTTGATTTCAGATTTCGTAATAAGATCACCACCGTAACATATTTATATGAGATCACTTTGCTTTACATTTACTTAAGAGTTAAAAAACATACGAGGAACAAACCACCTTTTATTTAGATTGGCGGTTAGAAAATCGCAAATCGGTTGTCAAATTATAGATTAATATAATATAATTAGTGTTCATACTGCAATAATATTATTAATATAATTTGACGACACGTTTGGCTCAGTTTGTAGTGACTCTATTTGCAGTGCCAGCGGTCGCGGGTTCGAGTCCCGCTGGGGGCATTCATTTGTGTGATGAACACGAATGTTTGTACTCCAGTCATGGGTGTTTATATTTATAGTATGTATTTAAAGTTATATATGTGTAATGTTTCAACTATCTGGTGTCCATGACAGCCTCGTAGTCTGTAGCCTCGTGTTGATGTCCCAACATAAAAAAAAAATACTTTAAAGAAGTATCGTTCAAAAAATTATTGAGTCATATTTTGGTTGTTAGTACTCATTTTACAAATTAGTCCATTTGTCAGTCGACAATTTTGGGTGATCATGATATATACAGATATGACAATATTCCCTTCCTGGTTCGCGACAGTGTACAGACGTCTTGCCATTCTTATTTATTACATTTTAATTAAATTAAATAAATTTAAACAAGAGCAAGTACCAGGCGAGCAGTAGTTGTGAGAAGTAAACTTAAGTCGACCGCATAAACTGTGAACTTAAACTAAAAATGCCTAAAGTAACTAGATCACCACCTGTGCTTCAACATACCTCATCGGATTCAGATGTAGCCAAGATTCCACTTGATGCTGTAACGCCAACATTTGTATCCCAACGCAACAAAAGGCAACGAGAGTGTAGCGAAGAAAAATTTTTATCATTTAAAGAAGAGATTACTCAACTAATAAGTGACTGGAAAAATTCTCAAAATTCTTTGTTGGAAAAGTTAGTAGAAGAAGTTGCCACAATAAAAGAGCAAAATAATCAAATAAAGAAGTCAAACGAAGACATAGAAAAGGGCATTGAATTTCTCAATAATCAGTATGAAGACATGATGAAAAAAATAGAAAGTTTGGAAAAAGAACGCAAACAGCATCTACTGCAAATAGCTTCACTAGTATCACGGGTAGAAGACATGGAAAGAAGCTTAAAAGCATCCAGTATTGAAATACGAAACGTCCCACTGCCAACACAACGTGAAAGTAAGGGAGATCTATGTCAGATCGTACAAAATACTTGTAAAACCCTAAATGTAAATGTGTCACAAAAAGAGATCAGAGACGTATACAGAATCACTACAAAGTCTGGTAAGGGCACTATTATTGCAGACATTACTTCAGTCATAACTAAATCAGAAATTATTCAAGGAGTTAAAACTTACAACAAACAGCATCCTGAACAAAAACTCAATTCAGCCGTTATAGGAATAAAGGGAAACCAGTGTCCAATTTACGTTTCCGAAGCACTTACCCCCAAAGCACGCAGGTTATTCTTTCTTGCTAGAGATCTAGTACGTACTAATGAATATAAGTTTTGCTGGACGAGCAACGGTAAAGTTTATTTACGTAAATCACCTGACGCAGCACATATCGAGGTGAGGGACGAGACACAATTAGCTTCGCTCAAAAGTCAAAAATGACTATGTATACATTTGTACTATTTGGATAAATCTATCATTTTTTCTTATATGTATTTTTTTCATTTCCATCAATTAAGTTTTAGCTATCACTGTTCTAACAATTGTTTGTTTATTTTTAATGTTTATAAATTAATTACTAACCACTTCTTAACTGTAAATCACTGCGCACATTACAACCCTAAAATATGTTACACAGAGCACTACGCATCATCCAATATTACAAATTATATATATAATTATGTCACTACTACAATATTCAAAATTCGATTCACTTAATCATATTAACTTAATTTCAAACCTAGATAATATTGAGCCTGGTAAATCATTCATGAATGATTTAGATACATGCAAAACAGTTGTACAAACTCAACTTTACACACTAAACCTGAAAATATTGACACAAAATATTAGAAGTATAAATAGAAATTTCGCCCAGCTACAAGTCATGTTAGCTAGGTTGGATATATCGTGTGAAATTATTATTCTAACTGAAACATGGAACTCAAAAATTCTTAATGCACCTATCTTGTTAAGTTATGACTCTTACTGTACTACAAATAATCAAAATCAAAATGATGGAGTAATAGCATACATAAAACAAAGTTCTGGCTATATCGTTGAAGAAAAAATACTGACGGATGCTTCATGTTTACTTATTAGAGTAAGCACTGATACCGTTGCACTTGGCATCTATAGATCTCCCTCTGAACGAAATATTGATAATTTTTTGAGATCTCTAGATGTCCTACTATCTGATTTGTCAAATTACAATAACATTGTATTAGTTGGAGATTTGAACATAGATATTACTCAAAACAACATAGATAAAAATTCAGATCAATATCTAAATTTATTAGCAACACATGGGCTCCTACCTGGTCATGTTTATCCAACTAGAGATAGAACTTGTTTAGATCATTCAATGATCAAAGCCAAGCATCCTTCACTCACTATCGTCATAGAAACAAGTCTTACCGATCATTACCCTGTTCTAACATGCATTAAATTGAAACATAATAGTATTATAACGAAAAACACAAATTCACAGAAAATTCATTATAAAGCTATTCTCGATGAACTTAAATTAATGAATTTTGACAACATAATATCAACAGATGTTAATAATTATACTGAAAACCTAATTAGATTATTTCAAAATTTAATACTCAAAAATACACTTAGTTATATAACACCTAAAAAAATGCGTTGTATAAAACCATGGATTACTCCAGGGCTTCTTCGATGTATAAAAAATCGAGACCGAATGCATTTAAAATGCAAACGGGATCCTAATAATGAAATATTGATTATTACATATAAACGTTATAAAAATTTCTGCAATGATTTACTGAAACGTTTGAAGCGTATTCATGACAGGAATGAGTTAACAAAGTACGCCAATAATCCTAGACTAAAATGGAAAATAATTGATAAAATTAGTGATCGATCTAAGCCTAAAACAACTCCAACACAGTTGTTAAAAATCGGGATCACCCCAGAAGAATCTTTAGAAAAAGTAAATAACTACTTTGTTTCTATTGCTAAAGATCTTGCAGAGGGCATTTCAAATACAACTACATCAAATACCGATTTTACACAGAATACACACGTTCAAACAGACTCAATGGCAATTTATTATACGACAGAACAAGAGGTTAAATCTATCCTATTCAATTTAAAAACAGATAGTGCAGTTGGATGTGATGGCATTTCTACAAGATTTCTTAAAATGGCAAGCAATACTGTAATCCCACATATCACACAAATCATAAATCTTTCAATCCAAACTGGCATTTTCCCTCAAGCATTTAAACAATCCATTATCCATCCCATATATAAGGGGGGGACCAGAGACTGTGTCAATAACTATCGACCTATTTCTGTATTACCGGCATTATCAAAAATCTTTGAGAAAATACTAAATAAAAGGCTTGTAGCATATTTAAATAAAAAATCGATTATATCGAAAAACCAATACGGCTTTAGAGCAGGTCTATCTTCCTCTCAAGTCGTCTCTGACCTTACTAACTACGTTGCAAACCTTCTAGATCAACAAGAAAGGTGTATAGGCGTATTTTTAGATTTGGCAAAAGCTTTTGACACAGTATCTGTCCCGATATTACTAAACAAAATGGAAAATATTGGCATTAGAGGAAAAATACTGGACTTATTTAAAAGTTATTTGTTGAACAGAACACAGAAAGTGACAATTGACGGGAAATTTAGTAGTGACGCTCCTGTCATATTCGGTGTTCCACAAGGGAGTGTACTTGGTCCCACGTTGTTTTTAATCTATATAAATGATCTTTGTGAATTAAAAATAACAAATGGTAGAATATTTACCTTTGCAGACGACACTTCAATAATATTTCATGGAAAAACTTGGGTTGAGGCCAAAACAAATACCGAACTTGGAATTCGGCATATTAGAAATTGGCTCAATCAAAACATGCTTACACTTAATATTTCTAAAACTAAATACATGCCATTTGCGATCACTCAGCGGACACTACCTATTGAACAAAATTTCGAAATTCAAATGCACTCTTGTCGGAATGGGAATTCTTGTCAATGTAATACACTAAATAGAACTAAAACTATACGTTATCTCGGTGTTTTGTTAGATGAAAATCTTACTTGGAATGCACATATAAAAGACGTAACTGAAAAAACAAGAAAGTTAATTTTCGTATTCAAAAAACTACGCTACGTGGCTGATACTAGTACTTTAAAAACGGTTTACAGCGCTTTGGTTGAGTCAGTAATAACATACTGTATCACATCGTGGGGTGGAGCTTGTAAAACATATCTGTTAAAAACTAGAAAGAGCTCAACGAGCGATATTAAAAGTCATGACATCTAAACCATTTAGTTACCCAACAACAGATTTATATTCTGAATGCGATGTCCTTTCTGTCAGGCAGCTATTCATAAGGAATACAATAATAGATCAACATCGGAAACTTGAATATGACCATAGTCTCACAATAAATAGATTGAAGCATAAAGTATGTAAAATAAACCGCTACAGAACATTTTTCATCCATAATTACAACTGTTATTTAGGTCCCACTCTTTATAATAAATTGAATAAAATTCTTAATATATACCCGCTTAACACTTACCAATGTAAAAATATCATAATAAAGTGGTTAAAAAACCTAACTTATGATGACACAGAAAAATTATTTGCTATAGTTAAATAAATGATAAATGACTCATAAGCTTATAAATTAACTTACACACCCGTATCTATCACACAACACAGTACACACATAAAATATTATAATACAAAAATATATAATTATACATAATATTATACATATATAAAAAAACATATTTCAGACATATTTTCACATTTTAAACATTCAACACACACCACACAAATGACTTATCATGTTAATATGTTAAATGTTAATTAACCAATTTAATAATATGAATTACCCATGAATACCTAAATAATTAAAGCAGAAAAATTTATTACATAAAATCATATTGCTTAAAACTAGGTACTTAAATAAAAAAATATATAAACTACTATATTAAAAATTTGGCTTAAGTCATTATTTTCAGTGGTCTAACTTTAACTACTGCTTAATTAAACTTTTATGGCGGTACTTGTAAAAATATTAATAATGTAGAATATCAATGTTTAAAGTATAACAGACCTTGTAATGTCATTTAATTATTGTGTGGCTTTTTGTTAAAAATATGAGTGATAATGTTTAATGATAATTTAGTGACAATCCTTTTGTATCATAGAGGAAGGTACTGTCGTCTGTAATACAGGCTCGGCCTAGTACAGTCGGCAGTGACAAACCGATGTAAGTAGCATAAATTGTAATAAGCTTTATTTTGCGCTTAGTGTAAATTTAATGTCAAAACTTATTGCTAATAAACTTTTATTATTATTATTATTATTAATATCTACCATTTTCTTATTGTCCTTATAAAACAAAATAATTGATTTTTAGCTAGGATGGCGGACCCGATAGGTTTTTTATTGTAGAAGCACAAAAAGTCGCAGTTACTTATCGCAAACCGACAAAAGACGTAAAATATATTTTAACGGAGTGTCTTTTCGTCCTTTAATAGGACGAAAAAATAATTATTCGTCCTTTATAAAATATATAAATTATAAGGAAGGATGAATAGACTAATAAATAAGTAAGTAGAATAAGTAGCTCGGCTCTGCTCAGTAGGTTAAGGTTATTTATTTTTTTTGTATATAGAAACTCCTGCACCTTAAAATCACTTATTTTACATTAGAAAACAAAAAAGTGGTAAATATCATACAAATCGACAATAATCGGACGAATAATATATTTTTTATTCATCTGATTATTGGACGAATAGCAACCAATTGGACGAATAGCAATAGCCTTTTTTATTTATTATTCATCCTATTAAAGTACGAATAATTATTAAATAACAAAAAGCAACAATATTGCATTCTCTTCAACCCATGAGTTATGTAGAAATTCACAGCTACGGACCGAACGGATTATCTACATGAAATGAAATACCTCTGAGAATGTACTGAGTTATTAATATTGTATCAAATAAAGGACGGGCATCGGCTACCTGTCCCAACGATATATTACGTGATGTAAAGCAACCATATTTCAAAGTGTTACTATGTGGTACGTAATATTATTTACTATCGAAGTTTTAGTTATGCACTAGTGTTTTCCCGTGGCACCGCACGAATTGTTTAAATATAATTTTTGAAGATATAAATCCACTATATTTATAAAAATTATAGCCTATATGTTACTCTGTTGTATAAGGTTTATTATTGTAGTTTCATCAAAATCTGTGCAGTAATTTTCTATCTATCCTCACAAAATTTTACATCTATAACATTAATTGTAGATTTTATAATACTAGTGACTCACCCTCGCTTCACTTCGGGTTCGTCCGTAGACAAAAACCTATCTATCTCACAGGATCTGTACATTTTTCCGGGTTAAAATTTAACTTATGTTCTATTCTATCTCTGTGCCATATTTAATCTAGATCTGTTCAGCCGTTCTGGCATGAAAGAATAACAAAAAATCCATCCGTACGTCCTCACGAACTATCACATTTATAATATTAGTAGGGATTTAAAATATTTTATAATATTATGATCAAATTCTATGTAAAATGAAAAAAAACACCAATATAAAAAAAATCTATTTAAATTTTAAAATGAGTAAAAAATTTAATTAATTGTTATTTTTTTCTTCTTCTCTTTTAATTTAGTAATAAAAATAATAGAAAAAGTAAAACACAATTAATTTAAAGTTTTAGATGGCACATAAAACATTACCATCTGTCGATAAAACATTCTCGCATGAAACGAAATGAAAATATAAAGTTTATAAGGTGCAAGTTTATTTTTGTTTTATTCGAAACAACCAACAAGTGACTGTGAGCGTGGCGATATTTCAATGCACCGTAGTCGTTGTTTCCAGGGAATTAGGTTAACTATGGGATTATTCTGATTAAAACATGCGGAGAAGTGCTTTTTTATTTATTCTTTCAGGTCAGAGCAATTATTGTTATACTACAATACTATCTAGACAGGATTTTAAATGTTATTCTATTGTAAATGGCATCGGTATTAAAATTGAATTGAAAATTATGGGAATCTTTTGGCAAGGTGGAAATATTTCCAATCGATACTAACTTTTGCTCTGAATAGATTTTACGAGTATCGATAAGAGAAGTTATCATTCTACAATGTTAGAAGAAATATCGAATTTCCATTGACGAAATTCAAAACTTCAAAAAATTTCCAAATCGAAAAAATAAATGGGAATGAAATGTAATGATTCTATGACAACAATTAAAATCAATACAATTTTTAATTAAAATTTCTATTCTTTAACTTATGTAAAATAACATCTTATCTAAGCCCCTCGAATTTTGTACGCGTCTATCATACACTTAATTTATATGAGAGATTTTTAGATCTAAATATAATTTATTATAATAATTACATTAAATTTATAACAGCAAATCAACACGTGTGATATTTGTTGAAAACGATAAAACAGTGATAAACATAAGTTATTCTTGGCATAGCTTTAAAATCAAAAACTAATAATACAAACTACGACCGACTCACCAAGTGCGGTTTCGCATTGCACTTCGACAGCACTTCGCAGCAGTTCGATAACGTTTGCTCCCTCTTCTAGCGCTTCAAGAGCTAAAGTATTAAAAACTTTTTGAACTGTCGTTAGCCGCTTCCGTTGTTCTTCCCGTTCTATTAAATCACTGTACCTGGTAAAAGAAAACAAGTGGTTTTTTCAATTCGAAGAATTTAATGTTGATTATGTATTGATAATTTGATCAATTTTTGACATTTTTATATAATCGAATTACAAATTAAATCAAAAAAATATATCGATCGCCAGAAATTCTATTATAATTTAGTATGATTGAACCCAAAAAATAAACTTCATAAATGAATAAAACCCAAAACGAAATATGCCTGGTCGCGTGGTTGGGTCCGAAATAGTTTGTGATCCAATTCGTGATAACCTTTTACGTACCAACATAAGCATTATGGCGGAGGGTCAGAATGTATTGAATAATGCAGGTAATCTTGCCTTTCCGTACATTTCGTAGGGGCTTTTTTCATTTTGGCAATAAAAGATAACCTTAATCTTTCAGCTGAAGCAATATTTATGTATAGATCCCTTTTAGCGTTCTTAAATAGCCGTCTTTACGATTGTTCGGAGTAATCAAGTCGTATTCAAGGAAAATATTGTAACCTTTTATCACCAACATAACTTGCATTCCGGGTCGAGTTGCGAAAAATAACGTAAACAGAACAAAAGAATCCTCTTCATATTCCGCGATTTATATCACTTTCCTTAATTACAGTGACAAATAGCGACCCTCCGGAATTAGAATTGCTGCCACGGAAAGTATAAATAATTTGACAATAATAGATGCGGTAGCGAATTTTTGTGACGTTGATAAGTAGATTTAATTTCGTCTCGAGAAACTCGATTAGGAATATGTTGAATTATTCAAGAATAAAATTAAAATTATACGATACTGTTTGTAACAAATTTTAAGGAATATCGATTAAATAATTTTCTAATTTAAACTTTGGCGATCTAAACTATTCGTGTCAATTAGACTTAAGTTATCTAAGCTTTACATTTTGTTTTGACAGTTCGATTGGGATACACTTGTCATTGTTACGTTGCGTCTGTTTGAAATTGATTTAGTAGATAAAATGCAATATGCTAAACAAAATAAATATATGGATGTTATCTTTCTATAAAAATCTAGAAAAAGAAGATAGAATAAAATAAAATATTACAAAGTTGTTTTACAATACATCATCATAATACGAAAGGATTTTTATGTACTACTTACCATTTCTCTTCACCCTCCAAATGATACATGCCATCACCATTCAGTTTATAGCAAGTCCTTATGAGTTTTGTTTGAGCTGAATCCGATTTGATTAATTGTTCAAAAATTTCTGCCTTGATCTTAAATGGCAGCACTGGCTGGTAACTTGACGCATCACCTCCAATAAAACACTAAAAAAATACTTATCTTTTAACATTACATACATATTGTATGAGGTATAGTGTCATATATATCTGACATATACTTCAATAAAGTTAGCCGCTGATCGAACAGATAGTGCACAGGCTGTGAACAAAAACCAGTGTACTTACTATTTTCTCATTGTCAAAGTCGATGAGTCTATACTTTTGCAGGACTAACAGCTTTACATGTAGGTATACGTTAGCCACTAGATACGAGGAAGCAGTATCCTATATACTTACTTATGTAATATGTATATTAAATATTTAATTATATATGAAGTAAAACATATATTTAATTATCACATCAGTGATAACAAAAAAACCTAAGCAATCAATACATTTCAAAATAGATGAAGAAATAAAAAAATATTTAAACATATTATATTTATCATTTATTATATATATATATATACAAAATTATGTATATAACACTACTTCTATATGCAACTAAATAAATATACCTAATTAATAAGAATGAAAAATGTATAATAAATTTTATACGTTCATGTTAATCTGAGTATTTATTCCCTGTATGGAAATACAAATGAAATATTATCATTATTATGTAAAAAATTAAATTAACATCAACAGAGACTTTTTAAGGAACGAACGATCACTCGAAACAAAGGCTACTTATCCGAAAAAGGTCTGATGTAATTGACCCAATTGTATAGTAATTGGATATACTGTTTCAATAATTGTGCCTTTCTTTTCAAGTTAATTTGTGCGAACGTTCTATAATTATATTTAATGATATAAATCAGTCTATAATTAATGATACAAAGATATTATTAAAATAATTTGAAATCATTAATTTATACAATTAATGATTTACAGCTAACAGTTTGACGTTTATAATCATTATTTAATAATAATAATAACTTTATTCCTAAATAAGGAAGTTGAACATAGAACATAGTAATTTTTACAGTAAAGGCTTGTACAATTCAGTTTCATACAGTTGGGTGAAGTACTGTACTCCTTGTAAGGTTATAAATATAATCTATTATTTAAAAAAGAATTTAATTATTTATAAGTACAATTCAAATTGATTCTTTTATACAAGTGGTGGAACGGTAAAGTAGGTCAAATTCAAACAAAAATGAAAAAGGCAATACCAGAAAATATCCCGCTTTCGAAGTCATGTTACAGCAGCGTATTTCATCCAGATAGTACCGTAGCAACGCGGGGTTGGTCTCGTCCCCACCGTCAGTGCCATAATGCATGTCCACGAATTCGAACTATGACAAAAAATACATTTTAAGTTACATTTTACGAAGAATTATTTCTTAAAAACTAATATATAAAAATCTCGTGTCACGGTGCTTGTTGTCGCACTCTTCCGAAACGGCCCGACCGATTTTAATGATTTTTTTTTATATATTTGGTAGGTATAAGAATAAGTCGTAAAGTACTTTTCACCCTCCTATCCCCATCCTCCACTTTTAATTATACACGATTTTAGTATTTTTGTATGAACAATATTACCTATATAAATACATAGCGAAGTACCTGAGTGAAGCGAGGGTGAGTCGCTGTATAACATAAAGCCAAAGAGTTTTTTTTGTACATTGAACGCGGGCGTAGCCGCGGGTTCTGCTAGTTAACTTATATTATTTTTTTATAATCAATTAATTCACGTTATAATTATTAGGATGTTATATGCATAGCGCGCCTTTTATATAAAAGATTGATAAGTATAAGGAATAGATAAAAAATAGACTGACAAACGGACATGTGCGTTTGTTAGTAATAAACATACAGGCACACACATAAGTGACCCTAGAAGGGTTCCAGTTTTTCGTTTGAGGTAGGTACAGAAATCCCCAAAATTAGTAAAACATCCTCACAGACTGACTATGCTAGCGCTCTTTAATTTAAATTTACGATTCAAAAGTGCTTGTATAAGTCTAATTGAATAAAGTTTTATCTCATTATATTTTACTTCAGTTAGTGATTTCATTGAAAATGTTCAGATTTTATTTAATACAGAGTTCATCAGAAATCGTGTTCTTAGGGTCCCATACTTCATAATTAAAAAAAAAACTTTGTGTTTACTAAATATATGCAGGCTAGTATTGTATGTATTCAGACTTTTTAACGTCCCATTGCTGAACACGGGCAGGATCTGGCTATAGACCACCACTCTGGCCAAGTGCGGGTTGGCGGACTTCACATGTCTTTTGAAAACTTGCTAGGTTCTCTCAGACATGCAGGTTTCCAAGATGTTTTCCTTCAACGTAAGACAAGTGGTAATCATATTAGGAATGATTCACATATGAAAATATCAGAGGTGCGAGACCCGGGGTTTGAACTCGGTTCACTCGGTTTCCCAAGCGAGCGCGTTACCACTGGGCTACCACTGCCTTTTATTGCAACTCAACAGTATTTAAATTTAATAAATCAGTAATTAAATATAATAGTCACAATCAAAAATTGGAGCTGCACATGTTTCTTGGCTTATAACTTCGGTGAATTTAGTTCATTCCAATATATTGTATGGTAACTACTTCAAAGTTAAAGCGTCAGGACTCTCGCTTCAACGCTAGTCGTGACAAAGTTAGTATGACGCAAATCCTCTCGTACAAGTTCTCCGAATGATGTCGTGTTAGACTTATTAAGTTTATTACGGACTAGCGGCTCACCCTCGCTTCGCTCGGGTTCGACTCTAGACAAACAAATCTATCCCACGGGAACCGTATATTTTTCGGGGATAAAAAGTAGCTTATTTGTTATTCTGATGTATGAACCATATTATTGTAAAGTTTCATTAAAATCCAATCAGTAGATTTTGTGTACTAAGCTGTATAAGTTACTATAGTGTTTTAACTATCCCACAGAAACTCTTTAATTTTCCAGGATGAAAGTACCTAAAATGTTGACCGAGGATATAAGGTACCAACATGCAAAATTAAATTTAAACTGTTCGAACAGTTTTGGAGATTAGCCCGTACAAATAGACAAACAGACAGAGAAACAAAAAAATTGAAAAAAATCTGGATTTGTTCTATTTCTCTTCTTACATCCCCCTGACACGGTTTTTAGCATTTTTTTTCTATGTACAGACATTCGACCTCTACAGTTTTATTATATGTAGAGATAACTAAATTTTATTAGATAGTAATTGTAATATATATATTTATGAGAATATGTATGTTGTATATACATACAACATAATCGATTTGTATGAAAATGTATGGAAACTTAAACATATTATGATCATCATCACGATTAATTCTTTGTCTGTTTATTTGATTTTGTATAAATTTACCTAAGGAAAATTGAAATATGTATAATGTATAACTAACTGTATATGCATAAAACACTCTTAAAAGTTCAAAAGTTTTTAAGTGATTATGTAAGTGAGTGTTTTGTAGGTATAAACATACATATGTACACATACTCGTATATTTTTTACAACTTACGCTGTAGTGGCTCAGTGAATTTGAGGGAGAGAGCTCAGGGAGAGCCTGAGCTCTGGCGAGAACTAATCATGAGGCAACTAAAGAGGCAGAGTTTGTTTTTTTTTGTTTGTGTGAATACGCTAATCCCAGGAACTACTAATCCTACTTGAAAAATCCTTTTTGCATAAGATAACCCGTTTATTAGCCCGTTTATTGAGAAGGGTTATAGGCTATATATCATCTAGGTATACTAATATTATAAAGAGGTAAAGTTTGTGAGTTTGTGACGTTGTAGGGGGTAATCTCTGGATCTACTGAACCGATTTAGATGAAATTTGGTAAGAAGATAGTTTAAGACCCTAGGAAGGACATTTTAAATAAAACTATCTTTTCGGATTTTGTCGCGGATTTATTTGCATTTTTGTTTCCCGACGTTTCGAATGCTTTACAGCATCCATGGTCACGGGAGAGACTCTCTCGAGTAGTCTCTCCCGTGACCATGGATGCTGTAAAGCATTCGAAACGTCGGGAAACAAAAATGCAAATAAATCCGCGACAAAATCCGAAAAGATAGTTTTATTTAAAATGTATATTATTCGCGTAAATCTAAGAAAGTATTACCCTAGGAAGGACATAGGATAGATACTTTTTATCCTGAAAATCATCCCTTAAGGGAGTGAAAATGGGGATTTAAAAATAATAATAATATTAATCAACATAGCCTTTTTCAGGTTATCACTAAACTACTATATTATTAAATAAAATATATACATAAAATAAAATATTTTTATAATCATAACAAAGGTAGGGATTAAGACTGGATCAGTTTTGCCTCAAAATTGCTGCCGGCTGCGTAATATTTCAATCGGTAGTTCTCGCACAAAAGCTGCCACGTGGGCTTCCATCAGTTGAACTGTCTATAAATAGAGCAATTATAAACACTTGTATATACACCAACGGTACTACTGGCTATAACTTGACATCAATGAGTAGACATAAGCTACAAAATGGCAGAGAGATGATTAAATTTTAAGTATGTAATTAAATTTTTATCCGACTTCGTCAATAGGATGGTCATGTTTTTTAAGTGTTAGGTACTTCATGGATATTAAAATATGAAACGACATTCATTTTAGTATGTGAGCGACAAAGGCTATAAAATACTACGTGGCATTGGTAACGTAAGCTGAGCTTGAAAGTGGCACGCTTTGAAGCCATTAACAAGAAAATGGAATTGAATTGAAAGGCCATAAAATATATTATGATTTAACGTTTACGCCTAGAAAATAGATAAAAAGGATCTTTTTCATTTTTAGGGTTCCGTAGTTAACAAGGAATCCTTATAGTTTTGCCATGTCCGCCTGTCTATCTGCAGCTTAGCTTAGAGACTCTTAGTACTAGAAAGCTGTAATTTGTTATGGATATATATATATGACGGAGGAGGATTTAGTTACCATTTTCTGCTATGAAACCTTATTATTGTTTAAAGTCACTATGTTCATTAATTTAATTTTTAAACTTGTTTTGAATTTAGAGCAGAGATTTAGTCTCGAGCGGGGTCGAGACGCCATCACGACATTCTTTGGAGATACGTGGCTTAGTAACGTTGGTTGATCGTGGTATAGAGAGTTATGTTTGATATTGTAGTTGGAAGTCGATGATCGGTGACTGTGAACCCGCTAGCTCTAAATCATTAGAATTACCGTTTCAAGTTTATAACATTGTGACTTCCCTGATTAAATTGTGTATTGAGCACTGAATACTTTATTATTTGAGCCCTGATAACGCCCACAAGATGAGTAACCACCTAAGATGATGTTCGTAGTATATGGATAACACGACATCAGAAGTGGTATGATACCCGAAGAACAGGGCAAAGATAGATGACAGCAACCATTTGAAAATTTTGTTGCAAAAATTTTCTCAAACTGAACGAAATGCGATGTCAAATGTTATTTAAAACGGACGCACAAAATGGCGATGCATATGCGGGTTGTTTTACAGAAGATTTACTTTTTGATAATCATGAATCATGATGATATTATGATATACTCGTATGCAAGATGCTCAAAAGATTAAAATAATCATAGATGTCTCAATTTAATTTTTTATGAAATGACATGACGTCGTCAAAGATTTGTTTCTAGCTGGATTTGATTTTCTTGATATTATCGCAGAAATATTTTTGAACACAATATGTATGGAAAAATTAAATGGAAAATTTGTTTATTTCAGGATGATATATGAAGTTAATTTATTTAATCAATAAATTACGAGAATTATTTTTGAAATATTTTTGTTCGATGCTTATAAGGACCTTCTTCTAGTTCTGAAATAAAATATAAATCATGTCAGAATTTTAGTGTCAAAAATGTTTTGTATTGTAATTGTTTGCTTTATATTTGCTTTATTTCAGGATTT
Organism: Brenthis daphne; assembly: GCA_947093115.1. Taxonomy (NCBI): domain Eukaryota; kingdom Metazoa; phylum Arthropoda; class Insecta; order Lepidoptera; family Nymphalidae; genus Brenthis; species Brenthis daphne. The sequence goes on along the minus strand of OX352477.1, from coordinate 25,259,237 downwards.
TTAAAGTGAAAATATTGAGTTGATATTTTTGATAAAATAAAATTTAACTAAAAGGCTTACTATTTCCCGTCGGGACATTAAAAGATGATACTTGCAAAATATATTGGGAAAATAACATGATCTCTGGTTATACTATAATCGTGGTGGTATAAAAGTGATGTTTTTATCTAACAAAATTTTTTGCAGTTCATCAAGTGAAATATGAGAAATAGTTGACTGTATTAATGGTGATACAGTGACAAACTAATGTTTGTGTACACTCCGAAGACATTCTCATACGCAGGCTGAGATAGAAATCTTTGATTATAATACCGATTTCACATGTCCTTATTTGGTCTAAAGATTAAACATAATTAGATCGGGTCGATGGTAGTAACAACTATGTGGCACAATTATTAATAATATGAATTTTCAGGTGCTTTGTTTCAAGTGTTCAAAATATGTATTTAGCGTAGAGAGGACGATTTCTTCAGCCAGATAAATCACGCGAAGCCAGACCACATGAGACGTATACGATGCCCTAGAAGAAGACGGTATCCAGAGATGCTTGGGCTGTTTTATTTAATCTAATATGAATGTTATATGGTGAGACGTTTCCATTATGTTTAGATATGTGAGGCAAGTGATCTCAGAATGTACCGTTATATACGGTTCTAATTATTGTAGTTATTTCCAATAATATCTAGCAGCTTAACATTAATGAACCTACGTAGCACAAGCTAGGGTGACTGAATTGACGAAGTTATATAATATTGACAAGCCGAAGTAGCAAGATGAGGCTGTATGATTCTGATATTGCTGTGCGATGATGGTGGAAGGTGGTATTTAGACAATAGGGTGCCTATTTGGCGTTGACGAGTCTTTGTAACAAATGTAGCCTGAGTGGCGAGAGTTGCCTGTGTGGCAAAAGTAACCTATGTGGCACATGTAGCCTGAATGGCGAGAGTTGTCTGTGTGGCATCGGTTGGGTTCTGTCGCATCGTTTGATTTGTTGGCATTGACTTAGCTTGATTAACATATGAGACACTTACTTCTGTAACTTGTACTCAATGATACGTAAGTTGTGTGTATAGTCTTTAGGGTTTCAGTAAGTTTAAAAATTAAGTTTTGAGGAATTTGTCTTAAGGAAAACTAGTTAGGAAGAATGAATGAAGTATGATGTGATTCGCTCTTTATTGTTAACATATAAAGCTAAACATTTACCCAATACTTATTGTGTTAGGTACATTGGAATTTGAGGGTGTCTGTTTGTACTAAGTACACTTTTGCAATGTAATATCTACTGCACCGATTATTATATCAGTGAGATTGGCCACTGTGGTCATATTTGGTCAGGATTGGCCGAACAATGTTTTCTAAAAATTTGTTTTTTTTCTGTCTACAGATGACGTTTATGCTAGACTTTCAAGATCACACGAGGGCGTGTGAAAGCAGGATGGCCGTGACGGAGGAGGATTTAGTTACCATTTTCTGCTATGAAACCTTATTATTGTTTAAAGTCACTATGTTCATTAATTTAATTTTTAAACTTGTTTTGAATTTAGAGCAGAGATTTAGTCTCGAGCGGGGTCGAGACGCCATCACGACATTCTTTGGAGATACGTGGCTTAGTAACGTTGGTTGATCGTGGTATAGAGAGTTATGTATGTCGTCAGGGTAGTAAAAACAATTTTTTGATTAAGGAATCCGTTTGTGAAATATTTAGCTTTAAAGTGCTAATGTTTGCTAATAACAAAAAAAAAGTCCAGGGAGGAGACATTTAATATAATTTACACCAATTTAAATTGAAGTGACAACGACAACAGGAACAAACAGGAAGTTTACAAATGGTTAAATCGCTCTGAAACTAGTTAAGTTAAAAGTCAGTTTTTGGATCGTTTCGGACCTCGAAACGATTTTATTTTTATGATTCCCATTTGTACAAGCTATTCATATATGTATAGTATAAGCTATCCATATATCCATAGCGTTAGTGCTTATTTATATTTAAAATTATTAAGGTGTTTCTTTACAAAACCTTTCTTTATAAATCGCAAAGTTATTCACAACGCTTTTGTTTAGCATGTAGATGTATATTCTGCTTTGATTAGGATAAAGCACGGCGATGTATAACAACGACACGCAGTATATCTACTCGTATACATATAATAAAATTGTAACTAAGCCGAATCTGTACATTAAATATATTTTGGAAAATCTTATTGAAATAGACATTATCATCGATACAGAGGCCGAATGTATATTTTTTAGAATTTTTGTCTGTCTGTCTGTCTGTCCGTCACCGCATCACGGAAAAACCACTGGAGGGATTTTTGTAGAATACTTTTTATCGTGGGAAAATATCTCATTGCTGAGAAAAAAATACAAAAACTGCAATGAAAGAATATACTAATATGTACAACCTAAGAATTTAGTTTTTGGTCATCTGAACGCGGGCGGAGCCGCGGGCAACGCTTGTCTTTTATATCAACAAAACAATACTGTAGCGTTAAAATTTTAGTACTTATTTATTTAGTAAATAAGGAGGATTTCATACTTTTTTTAGCATGAACGAAATACTAAAAATGTGTAACTATACTCAGATGACCTGACCTACATTTAAATTAATTAGTTTTTGTATATCCGAGAATGTCTTGATCGTTACATAGACCTTATCCAGTGAGTCCCACATATGTACTGTATTGTAGGCACTGTATGCATTCTAGGTGGTACGCGTAATACATTTCCCAACCTTAAAAAAAGGATCCTCGACCCGGGGTTGCTCCAAGGGTCATCTCTGCTATCATAAATTACCAGGAGCAACCCACGTGGTACACACCCATCGAGTATGTACCTCTTCGATTAACAACTTAGTAGTTATTGATCACAATATTCCATCGGGAATAACAGCAAAACCTACTAACTTCTTATATACACATTTCCGGGCCAAGTTTTTCTTCACCGCACGTGATAAATTACAAATTAAGTAGCAAAGTTCGTAAAAACTCAGAGGGGTGCTTTCTTGGACTTAAAGCTGTAAACATTACGGATTTATGTTTTAGACACTAAGTACGTAAGGTATATCACACATTAATTTAGTGAAAATAAAGATGGAATGCTGTTTTTATTTAACCATTTTCCTTTGTTCTTTTATATGAAAGAAGTTTGCGAACGGCTGGACCCATCTGGCTAATTCCTTTTATTAAGTGTTTGTAATAGTTCAAGTGAGGTTCTTAGGGGAAACATAAACACGCTAACCGGAAAATTGAGGATTTCAGGGAAAACTTAAAGTACTTTTTCTATAGGATCTTTGTATGAAATCAAATCACAAAAAAATGAAGTTTGGACATAACTAGATCTGAAAGTTAGTAAATAAGCCCTTATTAACTTCATAATTCATTTCTTTAGAGTATTTTCATTGTTACTTCTTTACTTCTTTGAAACAGATATCATATTATTATAGTATCAGAATCATTATTATATTCTTTATTGCACTTAAAATGTGATACAGAAAAAAATATAACAATAAACATAGTTCACAAAGGTGGACTTATCTCTAAAAGAGATCTCTTCCAGTCAACCCTTGGATGTGGAAGAAGATATCAGCGGGCAAAACAGTGCAAATAATATACTAAATATATACTAGAAATATCAGTATCAATAATATAGTAAAATCAATATCATCATTATTTTGAACTCGCTAACACTTGTGACATTACTCATCTTTGCGAATCTATATTCCAAAAGACTCAACCTTTATCTCTGGATTTAAACAATCGCTTAAAATGAAATTTGATTAAACGTCCCACAAACATGCAAAAAGTAATTTTCGAATAATATGATTATAAATAGACGGACAATGTGACAGATAAAATTTTTAAATATTGTATAGTGGCGAGCCATAGGAGAGGCCTATGTCTAGCAGTGGACGAAAGCAGGCTAAATATGATGATGATGATGATGATGTATATATATATGTCGTATCAAGTCCCAAACTATCCATAAATATGTGCATAATATAATGGATTCGTTTTCATTATTTTCAATTGTGCTTTCTTTATTTACCGTTTTTCATTCTCATTTATATATCTTCCTTTTTGTATCTTATTCCTATGATTTTTTACGTTTTTTTTCCTATATTCTATCATTTTGGTAATAATAAAATATATAGTCATATAAAAAGTATCCATATTATTACCTTATATATTTGTAATGTCATAAATAATTTTTAAAAACATTTGATTTTATTATATGTATAGTAGAATATTTTATTATTAAATACCTTTATTTTAATATTCTGAAACTACACAAATACAATGAAACACGAAACCCGGTTATACTTTACTATAGGTAGTACAGGGTATTAAGAAAATTCCTTTACAAAAGCTAAAGTAACAAGATATGCTTTAGAATTACCCTGACGTCGAAAGTAATACTCGTAGCATAAGTTTACTGAACAAAGCTATGCAATCACATCCGTGACGTTTTCGATAGTGCATTTTTAATTTGTGGCTTATTTTCTGTAATGTTTTTTTTAAAATTGAGTCAAGATCAAGTGAGAGTCATTGATGAACAGCGTTGTGAATTGTTCCCATATTTATTTTTAGTATTTTTGGAAGTGAGGTGGAGAAAACGTAGTTTTGTAAAAAAAATTCTAATTAATTAATTAATATTTAATACTTTTAATAGTTAATACTTCGTTAACATTTAATAATTCGAACATTTATTTTTTCTAATAATTAATTATATTATATACTAGCATTGCCCGCGGCTCCGCCCGCGTTCAGATGACCAAAAACGAAATTCTTAGTTTTTCCTATTACTATACTCTTACTTTGCAGTTTTTTTATTTTTTCTCATAAATGAGATATTTTCCCGCGGTAAAAAATCCTATATGTTGACTCGGATTACCAGCTATCACCATACCAAATTTCATCAAAATCTGTCCAGTAGTTTTCTCGTGATGCGGTAACAGACAGACAGGCAGGCAAAAATTCTAAAAACGCTAGATTCGGCCTCTGTATCGATAATATTGTTTATTTCAATAAGATTTTCTAAAAAGTATTTAATGTACAGATTCGGCTTAGTTACAATTTTATTATATGTATAGATTGATTATATTTACCTCAATATACCGGTCATCGTACGTAGTTTGTAATTCAGGGCCCACTAATTCAAGAATCTGACGTCTCTCCTCTCGAAAATCTGTAAAAAATATTTGATATGAAGATTTTCAAATAAAACTCAGCAGCAATATCTATAAATTAATATAACTTAACTAATAAATATTGCTATTCTAAAACTAATTCTAAAATCTTTACGGAAATAATATACAAGACAAAGACTAATTTTAGTTCATTTTGTTTTTACATTCACTCTGGTACTACAGAATTCATTAATAGCTCTTCCTAACATTTGCATTTGCTAATAGGTTTAAACTTGAAAGGCTTAGTCTGCTGAATCTGAGTCTCACAGTGTATTTCTAGTCTAACGCTATACAGAGAAAACGTATTGGATTCATTACTTGCGCAATGTTCATTAAATTAATTAATTAATTTTATTAATTTAGCGGTTAATTTAATTAAACACATAAATATATGGTATAATTTTAATTAAAGTCCAAGTATCTTACACATAGCACAGGCTTGGTAGTTACGAAAGCAAAATTGTGTCACTAATTTTGTTACTCATAGATAAACCAACGCAAAGCTTAAATGTTTACAGTACCTCGGTATATCACCTACGAGATGTAAATTCAAATACCGTTATATAGCAAAAATTTTAATCAGCTAATTAATATGACATTTTATAATAATAATATGACCTATTTTTATACATCTTTCGTAATAACTTATAAACTAAATATATCCCATAAATTCAAACTTTGGACGGACAGACAAATTTATTATAAGGCTTCCGATTTTTATCAGATATACGAAACCTGATAACCTAGCAAATTTTTGAAAGACATGTGAAGTCCGCCAATCAGCACTTAATCAGCGTGGTGGACTATTTCCTGATCCTCCTAGTATTGAATGGAGGCCCATGCCCAGCAGTGGGACGTTAAAAAGGGCTGAATATAGACGAATACTACTAAAGGTTAATAAAACATCTTACCATTGTAAACAGACGCTACATAGATTTTAACAGCCCTAGGTCCTGGCCACTTGTCGCTCTGCTCAGTGTAGCCCTGCAGTGCTTGAAGCACCAAAGGCTCCGGAGCGCTCATCGCGCCCACTCTCCTTCACCCTGCGCTCATACTATATCACGGCATTCTGTGAACAAAATACATTGAATATTGTTAATAATAGGTAAAAATAATGTTAAAATGTTACTTTAAGGAAGTTATTTACAATGATTTTCAATTTTTTGGTAGAATTTTTCGTTCTCGTATAAGAAAAATTTTTATAAGGTTTTTTGGCATGTTTCTGTAAATTTAGGTGTTTAAATTCACAGTTCTTATACTAAATGTGAATCCACTAACCATTTTGTTAAATAAGAGTAATAGGAACTAAAGTTGCTAAAGAAATTACCTACGTAGTTATTATTATAAAACTATCTTTTCGGATATTTCGCGGATTTATTTTGATTTTTGGTTCCCGACGTTTTAAATTTTTTACAACAATCATGGTCACGGGAGAGACCATGATTGCTGTAAAGCATTCGAAACATTGAATGCTTTACAGCAATCATGGTCGAGAAAATATCATATAATAGCGTAAATCTAAGAAAGTTTAAATTACGTAGTTTTAAATTTTAATAAATTTAATTATAAATAGATATTGTTAGTTAAGTATTTGAACGTATATTTTTTTAAAGAAAAGGGAAATACTTTAAGGTTAACAGACAGCAAAGATACATATGTATGCGCTTGACTGAAGAATATCGTAAGAATTTACATTATTGATTGCACGTTTTTCCAATGATGAGGGCAGATGCGGAATAAAAGAATTTTTCTTTTGAAGATATGAAACTAGGTAAATGTATTGAGCACTGATTACATGTTTTTTTCCTTACATCTCATATGTGTAATTATATTTGTTTACCAGATTACCTGCTAATGTTTAAATGTTGCTAAGAAAAATAAGTATTAAAAAAAGTAGCATTATTTACTTATCGATATAAATATGTAAAACTATGTAATATATTCATTAGTTACATCAATCGCATGCTCCTGCAATTAGTAGAAAAAATGCACTGAATTTTTTTCGCTCTATACTTTCCAGTTGTTTGAAGAACTTATATAACTTATTATTGTACTAACACTTGTATGCCTCTTACAAACATCCTCTGGGGCTTAAGGTGTTGAACAAAATATAAAACAGCGATGGTCCTTGAAAACCTTTATTCATATATTATTATTAATGAGTTGTTTTCGATTTGTCTAAGCATACCCTTATCTTATTACGTCAACTCGTTATATTTTTGTTATATGAAAATAGGATAAACCAACAAATAAAATAAGGATAAATAAATATTTACATAATATCTATCATTCATAAAAGTAAACACAGTAGGTACTTAAATATAATATTAGAATTTTGAAAAACTAATTTGTGAATGTATTTCATAATTTCTAAATGGTACTTATCTCGAGTGTAATAGAAAAGATAAGGGAGTAGCGCTTTCGCAGATGGCGCTACAAGCACAAAGGAATCTAATGAAAAACAGGTTGAATACCTATTCGTTATTATACGCCTTTTTCCGCTTCTTGTATAGACAAAATTTATTGACTGTATTTATCTTCTGAATTCATTGCTTTTATTGTGTCTTGTTTTATTCTTAACTAGCGGATCATTCTCGCTTCGCTTGAGTTTGTCTCTAGGTTCGTTCCAAGTTCGTCGTTCGTACGTTTTAACGGTTAGTATAGAATAGATATATTATATTACTGCTCCGCGTCCTTGGATAGTAGCATGATGATTTATAGCCTATATATAGCCTTCTTCAATAAAAGGGCTATCTAATGCAAAAAGAATTTTTCAAATCGGATAAGTAATTCCTGAGATTAGTGCGTTCAAACAAACAAAACAACAAATAAACAAACTCAGCAAAGCTTATGTCAGCAGCAAAAACGTAGGACTTTCATATAAATTTGCTTTTAGACCCTTGCTGGCTTAATTCGGCCTGTCATTCATAGCTGACGTATTCTGTCTATAAACTACCTACCTGCCAAATTTCAGCCTCGTGGTCAAGTCATTTTCGAGATTTCGCATTCAGACAGTGAGTAAATGAGCTTTCGCTTGTATAGATAGCCTAATAAAAAGACGACAATTATTTTACATAGGTATTAGATATTTTAATAAACTCAGCCTTCCAAAGTCTTTTTTTCTCTAATTTGCAAATATATTCTTTGGCGTATGAAATAAACAACGATAGGGTGGTAAAGTAACGCGTAGCGATCTTGCAAATGTCGCTCGGAATACAAAGCGATCTAATCAAAAACAACTCGAATACTCGTTATTATAAGCCTTTTTATAACTCCCTCACTGAATGGAAGATTTATGAAGAGTGCCTTTAATACCTGCTTTCGTTGTGGGATAAGTCTAGATCGCGCTCATTTATTATCGTTGGGTTTTTATCTTCTATGTATAAATAGGTTAAGGCAAAACTGTTCAGTATCTTTTTCTCTTCTGCTTGCCAACCGATTTTCTTGTTTTATTTAGTGACTAGCATTGCCCGCGGCTCCGCCCGCGTTCAGATGACCAAAAACCAAATTCTTAGGCTTTATATATTAGTATACTCTTACATTGCAGTTTTTGTATTTTATCTTAAAAATGAGATATTTTCTCGCGGTAAAAAGTATCCTATATGTTGACCCGGATAACCAGCTATCATCATACCAAATTTCCTCAAAATCTGTCGAGCGGCCAATCTCACTGAGACTAGCCAGATGCGCAGAAGATATTATGTACTGAGAGAATCTTAACAGAAAAACTCAGTAATTAAATTTGGCCCGAACCAGGACCCGAACCCAGAACCTCTGGATCTGCAGCCGTACATGCTAGCCACTAAACCTAGTCGCTAGGCGAATACTAGTTAAATGATACATACATATGTTACAGATGCTTTCTGAAGGTACTATATAAAGTACTAAATATTATTAGGTTGTTCTATATAAAAATATGTATAGAGGTAAAGTTTGTGAGATTGTGTGTTTGTGAGTTTCTGACGTTCTAGGGAGTAATCTCTGTATCTACTGAACCGATTTAGATGAAATTTGGTATAAAGATAGTTTGAGACTTTGGGAAGGACATAGGATTTTTTATCCCAGAAATTATCCCTCAAGTGTTTGAAAATGGGGATGAAAGTTTGGATGGGTAATCAAGATAGGGACCTAACCCGAGCGAAATGAGGTTGAGTCGCTGGTAACTAATAATTTGATGGCTGTAATCATTTCGAAACGTGGAAGTACGATGTTGACTCGCGTATCAAGGGTTCCCTACCGCTGAATATCATGTTGTGTGTACTAACATAAGTATTTACACACTAAAATATTTTTGTACGCTTTCGCAATACCTACCTCATTATTTGCAAAAATAAGTTCGCGTTTCATAATATGTCTTTAACATATTGTGGATAACAAATTTATTTTTAGCGATCGTAATTTAAATTATCCACTATCTTAAAAGATATATATATATATATATATATATATATATATATATATATATATATATATATAACAGACATAATAATATTCTGTAAATTAAATTGCAAGTTCCACTACCGCTATTTTTTGCACAAGTTTTTACTCCATCTTTCCAAAGTTAGGAAGACAGTATAATGATAGAACTCGCATACAATGTTTACGACTTTAGAATCATGTAACTCGGCTAATATGAGTTTTATATAAACATTATCCCCCTTTTTACTTCTTTAAGGGATACATCTATATATACATATATAATAAAATGTAACTAAGCCGAATCTGTACATTAAATATTTATTGGAAAATTTTATTGAAATAGACATTATTATCGATACAGAGGCCGAATCTATAGTTTTTAGAATTTTTGTCTGTCTGTCTGTTACCGCATCACGGAAAAACCACTAGAGGGATTTTGATGAAATTTGGTATGGTGATAGCTGGTTATCCGGGTCAACATATAAGATACTTTTTACCGAAAACATCTCATTTCTGAGAAAAAATACAAAAACTACAATGTAAGAGTATACTAATATGTAAAACTTAATAATTTGGTTTTTGGTCATATGAACGCGGGCGGAGCCGCGGGCAATGATAGTTTGAAATAAATCTATTATACTTAGTACATACCTACGTATGTTTTATTTTTTGTTTTAAAGCTAAATACCATTTTCTAATATAGAATGTCATACAAATAAAATTTAAACCACATTTTTATTTAATCGTATTGAAGAGCGCTAATGTCAAGTTTCAAGTAATTCTAATCATAAACATTTTTTTCCCATATAAAATTATTGTCAAAATGTTTGTTTGTTTTTTGTTGACAAGTAATTTTATATTCAATATAGATAATTATGACGTATGTTTTTTTTATTACAATTATTTTAATCCAATTGTAAGCTAATGATAATAAGTGAATAAATGCAATAAGGCAAATCTCAGCTTAATCTAAACATTTAATGTATTTTTTTTCTTTTTCTAATAATAATAAATGTGTTGGTTACAAATTAAATATATTTTATAGTTATTAAATTGTATGAAATATGTCAAATCAAGGTATAAAAAAGTATAAGACTAACGGCTCACCCTCGCTTTGCTCTGGTTTGCCTCTAGAAAAACAAAAACAAATCTATTCCACGGAAACCGTACATTTTTCCGCGATAAAAAGTAGTCTATGTGTTATTCTGATGTATGAGCTATATTATTGTAAAGTTTCATCAAAATCCATTCAGTAGTTTTTGCGTGAAAGAGTAACAAACATACATCCATACATACATACTCACGAACTATCACTAATAAATATTAGTATAGATATTATTTTTGGCTAAAACGTGCAAATATGAATAGCAAATACAACATGATGATGAAATGCAACATGAGTGTCCATACAATCAGTAAAATTATTTAAACCTAATTATCCCTGTCAATTACAAGTGAGCGAGCGAGTAAATACAAGAGAAATTAATCCGCACCATAATAATTGTGGATTTGTACAATTAATCAACAAACATGACGCTATCACAGAACGCTAATTAAAATTGAGTAACATGAATATGTATGCATTTTCTAGTTGGTCTATATTACTAGCTAGTGTTCACCTAGTAGTTGAAATTTAATGATAAACATTATTAAAAATTTAAAGAAAACGTAATATATAAATAGAATTTACCTATCTATATACAAAAACTAACTGTTTGCTGTTGCTAATCAAATTTTTTATTGATAACGAACTAAAGAACGTTAATAGATACTAAAAAAAACATTTAAAAATAAATAAAAATCGACTTCTAGGCACTAAAATATAAAAAATAACTAAACGGGGGTTTTCATTTAGATTAGATACCTAATCAGATATTTTCGAAGTCGGTGCCAGCCGATGCAAAGCAAATCTAATATATTATTTCGATACGTAAAATACATATTTACCTATTAGATATTCAAATCTTAAAATATAGTCAAAAAATATTTGAAACATTTTCCAAATCGGTTCAAGCGTCTTCGGGTAATCGGTGAACATACATAAAAAAAAAGATTCGGACGAATTGAGAACCTCCTCCTTTTTGAAAGTCGGTTAAAAAATCGGTTAGCAAATAGAGGAGAAAAGTTACTGAATTGTTTTGTCTTCGTCTATTTAATATATATATATATATATATATATATACGCATTCTCTTTGTTTAAGTTCTATTTACGCCCTAAGTAGCCTTAATTTGAGAATATATTAATAATAGAACAAACAATCATATCAAATAGGATAAAATTGCGAAATTATATATTTGCAAAATACAAAAAGCTTTTGAAGATGTTGATTTAACATGTAAAATAATTGCCATTACCAAAATTTGTTTTTAACTGACGTCTCTTTTCTATATATGTAGGTATGCACTAGCTACTTGGCAAACAGCCTCAAAGTATACTGGAAAATGGCATATATGACTATACATATATACTATTCAACTCTTTATAAATTAGGATACTAAGATAGTTTCATACAAACTTTTATCCCCTATTTTACCCGCTTATAGGATGAATTTAGGAAAATGCTAAAACAAGTATTTATTTAATTTTATTGAAGAGCAATAATACCAAGTTTCAAGTAATTCAGATCATAATTTTTTTTTATTGTATTATAACATGTTTCCCGTGGGAATGAGATAATCTGTAATCTGTAAATCTGTAATATATCTAACTATATCCACACAAAAAATCACGCCAACCCGTCACTCCGTTTCAACGTGAAAGAAGGACAAACAAACAAACAAACAAACAAACAAACAAACAAAGAAACACACTTTCACATTTATAATATTAAGTATGGATTTCATCCAAAAAAAGTACGCATATACTTCGTCAAAACTAGCCAAACTATAAAAGCAACAGATCAAATTCGTTTTTTCAAATAATATAATACAATTTAAGGCAGATACGATGCTTTCAATTTATTTCTCAACATTTAATACAAGTACATAGTATACTTATTGAGAAACCCACTCTTGATAAGCTACCAATTTACGGCCAATTTGAAACTGATCAAATCACAGGGCCTGCTTGATAGATCGAGATAAAAACTTTTTGCGTCTTAGAGAGTCTTAGTACTGTTAAGACATTGATATATAATAAACTCACGTTCTCAATAATAATGTCGGGATTAGTTTGAAAGAAAGGATCCGTTAGTATGAAATATATTATAATATGTCGCTACTTAACATGGAATTTAATTATATCTGTCTAAATATCAAACTCTAGATTAGATATATCAAGAATCCCTTGCCTTTACCTTTGCCCTTGGATTTAGGAGAATACTGTCTCTTTGTGACACATATGAGCGTCATGGTAGAGTTTGTTTTTTTGATAGAGTTTCTTACTAATGCTAATATATTTTATAAAAAAACACCAGGAAATAAACATATTTAATTAACTTTTATGCATACCTTAGAATATTTTTTTCAAAAGCTGTGTATATAGCTTAGCGTGACGTTGAAACTCGAAATCAGTCGAATTGGCTTTTTACGTACTTTAACCCGTTATACGCTCCAAATTATGCATGGTCCTGACCCTCACTTAGTTTTTACTGCCTATCTCATATTCATGAATACAAAAGGGCTTAGTGAACCTATGTGTATGCCAATTTAACTATAAAATCCAATTTTCATTTCGTTAGAATAAATGTTAATTTTTTCAAATAAATCTTATACGTATTTTATTAATACGATTAAATAAAAAAATAAATAGTAAAGTTATTTTTTAAGTTATAAAAATATTTTCAGTAGTTTTAATTAAAATATAAAAATAAATTTACTAGTTAACAGTAAAAAACCTTTACTTATTAATCTATAATTTAATTATTATAATTAAATAGACTTAGGTACACTTAAAGATTGTTTGTTTTTTATAATATAACAAATCAATTGAAATATGTTTGCTATACTGTTGTACGTAGATTTGATATTAAAAAGGAACGTACACAATTTCATCTTACTAATATTATAAATGTGAAAATTTAGATGTTTGGATGTTTGTTACTCAATCACGTCAGAACGGCTGAACGGATCTGGATGAAATTTAGCACAGAGATAGATTATAGTAGTAGTATAGTCTGGAATAGCACACAGATATTTCTTTTCCGGAAAAATGTATACGTGGGATAGATTTGTTTTTGTTTTTCATGAATTCGAGCAAAGCGAGGGTGAGCCGCTAGTACTACATATATCTCTCTACCTATTCATTTAAACAATAAAAAAGTGAAAAAAGCGTAATATTATCGGAATACGATGGTCTTTCTATCTATACCCTTGATTTGATACGAATAGCAATCGCAATAGAATACCTATTCAAATGTGTAACAATTCTCAAAAGGCTTTACGAAAGCTGACAAGCCAGCGCAATTATCTGTTGAATTATTCAACGTCGGATGATACACGGTCCAAGTGTAGAGCACCTGTGGCACTTTTGCATGAAATAGCAAGTTTATTTGTAAAATACACTAATTCAGAAAATTTTGACTTAGAAATTTTGAAAGTCCCTAAAAATAACAAAAGGATTCTGAATACGTTTTCTCTTTATCCTTTTCCTTTTATATTTGTTACCTTTTCACAACTAAGCTGTTTGATCCTTTCGTAATGAAATTTTTGACTAGGAGATACGTATATTGCATGTAGAGGAGAGGCATAGACTGTCTTGTATCTCGAAAATCTATTCATTGAATGTAACACGTTTACGTAGTTTTATCGACTATTTTGTTATTTAAATTAGGATGATTCAATGACATGATAGCTATATTCTTAAGCTCTATAGAAGAAGTTACTTTTATAAAAAAATTAAATTAAAAAAAATGATGATTTTTTGTTTTTATAAAAGTGTTTTATTGTAATATGGTCGAAAGATAAAGATATCGGTTCTCATTTTTTTTAAAGATATTGTTGTAGAATATTATTTTTATTTTCTAAATCATACGTATACAAATAAAAAAAATACAAAATAAGAATTTCTTAAACTATAGAGAATAATTTCTCTATTTTAATTGCGACTGTCAACAATTATATCGTGACTGTTATCATTATTTCATTCACCACGCAATGTGTACAACAAGAGCTAAAATTGTCAAAAGAAAAAATAACCAGTAAATATGGTAATGAGAGGCAGAAGTGTAAGCTTAGACTGAGTTTTTATTTTCTTCAAAGTGTTCTACTTTCTTAACATTTTCGTTACGTTCATGTGACGTTGGGGGGAAATAAAATGGCTTCTAAATTCTAGGGAATTTCAACTTCATAAATAAAACAACATTAATAGCAGGGTTTTAGTAGAATTTTTATGTTATATGTGCGTACATCGACAGTAGGAAGCTACTACCGATCTTTAAATGTTTAAATATGTTTGTTGTGGTTATAATACTTGTATCAATAGCCAATAGGTACTTAATAACCAAAGGTTCGATTTTTGTAGACAACGGAAGCTTGTATTTCCCATAATCATTATGTAAAAAAAAACTTTTTCCAACATTTTTATTGATTATACTCAAGTTCGTCCGCACGCAGAAAAGAAAAAGGTACTGATTTTTTAGTCTATGCTTATTTATATACAGATTAAATACAATTATAAATTAATATCACGCAGCTTCGAGTTATATGCATAGTTTGTTTTGTATTTTGCCCCATGAAGTATTTCATACAAAGTGAGCCGATCGCACACCGCAATTGAGAGTTTTTTACAAAAATGTAGAGCATGTGACCTATTATTTAATAGGCACTTATAAATTATGGTCAATTTCACAGGCGTATTTCAAACCATAAAAAAGTGCCATGAAATTCAATCTCTACACTATCCCCCCTCCATTTCCTCTCTTCAAATATTTTTTTCTTAAATCCTTTCTCAAATCAAATTAAATCTCATCCAAGCTTCCCTCTTTCATAGTTCAAGCATTCCAGATTTTTGATGTACTCTAATATAATAATCATTCACTATTATAATCACAAAATATTAGGCTTTTATAAACATAATAAAAATTAAAAAATACCGACGTGTTTATTATTTTAGTACAACGTATATTTTATTACAAAACCTGAGGTCGTTTACAAGGAAATCATCATCAATCCTATAGCTGCGAGTAGGCTTGCAAATTAATTAACCATGTAAATGTTCCTTGGCGAGCTCACTATGAATTCTAACAAGTGTTTATTGTCTTTGTTCTGGCTTATACTTGAAGTAAGTGTTTATTTATATTGTTACGTTCAAACAAATTGCTATAAAAAATTTATGACATATTTATAAGTAGGCAAAGACAACAAGGCTCAGTACTGTTTCTTCCTCAAATTTTTTTGTTTTGTTTTAATTATCAATAAATAAACTATAATAGTCCAATTTTGATCATTGGGTGAACAATATTATATAGAAATAACATAATAGGAAAGTAAAAAATGTTACTTATGATAAACTATAATATATCCCTGATTTAATTAACAAAATTACTAATGACAACATTAAGTAAAAGTTACAAAAGTATTTTTTTCTGTTGTACAGAAAAAAATTGCTAATACTTTAGTAATATATTTAGTACCCACTAATAATAGCAATACATAAATCTCAGTGGCTTTCAACATTTTGTATATTTTTTTTTTAACTTTTAACTTGATAAGAAAGGAAAAAATATAGCAGTTATTAATGAGTACATATTTTCTTAGGTTTTACAACTCGTGACTTGGTACTATTACTTGTTGAAAATATGGAGTTTAACGTTTTATTAGAATTGGTAGTAAAATATTATGGGTAAAGAATTATGTCGACCGCCAAGGGAGGTTATATGTATATTCCAGACCGTTACTATTTATTAAGTGTGACTGACTGCTTCGATGGTCTAGTGGCTAGGATGCACGGATATTTGGAGGCCCAGATTCGAGTCTCCAGTTGGACCAACTATAGTCATTATTCTGTCTATAAACTATCAGCAACACCCCAAAATTGGGAATTTGGCGGTGTTATATCGTACCTCGGAGTACACACACAAGTCGTTGATCCTACGAATTTTCCTTATGAAGAGAGAGTACTCTTTCTTCTATCACATATATTAGGTATTTGCACTATATTGTATATGTGTATTTAAATTTTCACGTAAGGTAAAGTTATATAAATATCCGTCATATCTTTTTTAAATATCTGGTCAAGTTATTTTACTTACGAAGTAATATATCATGTATGGTTATTATGTTCTGAGATGCAAGAAATTATTATACTACGTTATATTATACAGTAGTCGATACATCGGGAACTAAAACTCAGAACCATGACAAAAAGAGAAAATACAGTTTCATTTAAAATTTGTTTATTGACTTTTTAGAAACTGTTTTGTAAATGACAAACTATAAATGTATATGTATACTATCGTACAGCGACATAAGCAGTGCAAAACAGGCATATATATATATATATATATATATATATATATATATATATATATATATGTACATATATAATACTTATTTCTGTATGAAGATATAAATATCATTTACTAGCGACTCACCCTCGCTCCGCTCGGGTTCGTCTCTACTTACGTTATAACGTTTAGTACCTATAGATTTCTAAGATATTAGATATTTTTCCGCAATAAAGAGTATCTTACATGTTGACCCGGATAACCAGCTATCATCATACCCAATTTCATCAAAATCCCATCATCATCGTGGTTTTTCCGTGATACGGTAACAAACAGACAGACAGACAGACAAAAATTCTAAAAACTATATATTCGGCCTCTGTATCGATAATAATGTTTATTTCAATAAGATTTCCCAAAAAATATTAATAATAATCTTTAATTCAGGCAAAAACCCATAATTACACAGAAAAAAAAATTTAAAACTAAAACACATACAATTTATCTATTCTAAGAGTTAGTAATACAAAATACTTAACCTATGTTAGCTTAAGAAGAGAAAAGGAAAAAAAAAATAAAAAAAATATTATTAAATGTACAGATTCGCTGTAGTTACAATTTTATTATATGTATAGATTAGGCAGTAATACAGGTACCTACATAATAATATTATCACATGAACCTTACAAAAAATGTATTCGAATTACTCTTAGGTATTTTTAATATCTAATATATCACACGTAGAATGTTATTCCTATCTGTAGATTTATACATGTATACCTTTTGAATTAAGTAATTCATTTCAAAAGATTTTTAACTGTCACTATCCTAATATTGGCGATAAATTCTTCATTTATAATTTAGAAAATTTCACTATACTATATTTTTTTAAAGAATTGTGTTTTTTTAATATTAAATAAACTACTTTTATTTATAATTTTTGTTAATGGCCTAGTTAGTAACTAGAATAATATACCAATACAATATTATCTATAGATTACAAATAAATACAACTTTTAAACTCATAAAGCTCTTTTGTCTGTAAGGAAAAGCTTTGTTTAATATGATTAAACAATAAAATTAATTAAAAGCTATTATTAGAACGTTACATCCATTCATTCAGTATTTATGAAGACAGTTGTTCAATCATTTATAGTAAAGATATTGGAAAACTTTTGTACTTATCCGCATTAATATTATAAATGTGAAAGTTTGTGAGTATGGATGTTTGTTATGCTTTCACGCCAGAACGGCTGAATGGATCTGGAAGAAATTTGGCACAGAGAGAGATTATAGTCTGGAATAATACATAGGCTACTTTTTATCCCGGAAAAAGGTACAATTCCCGTGGGATAGGTTTGTTATTGTTTTCCTAGAGGCGAACCCGAGCGAAGCGAGGTGAGCCGCTAGTGCTAATATATATTTTTTTATGTAAAGAGTACCTTTTATTTTCGTTGGTTAGCACTTACTTTTATTAAATAGAAGGTTTTTTTCCCGTGACTTCGCTCGTACAATTTATTTATTTATAATAATTAGCCCATTCCTAAGGAAAAGGCTAAAGCTAAAATGCTAAAAGTTTTATCAAATCTGACTGTTAAATCAAGAGATGAGCGCGATTAAACAGACAAAAAAGCGTGTCCGTTTTATGTATTAGTATAGAAATCACTTAGTTATAATATATATTATTATTATTAATAAAATTAACCTGTATTGGAAAATTAACTAGGTCAGGTAAACTCTAGAGACCTCACATACAACCAATGGGTTTAAATTAATTAATAATTATTACCTATAGTACTAATAGCACGTTTCTGCGAGCTATAATAAACTTGATTATAGCCGAAGCAGCTTCATAAGTGCATTATTCTAAGGTTTATTGTTAATTAACTAGTACTCTATTATTTACAGGCTTTTACCTGTGACTTCGTCCGTACATATATATATATTTGTAACTAAGATAAAATATACATGAATGTAGAAATAATATTCTAAGCTGTATGACTTCACTCTTCCAACCACAATTTTTTTTAAATTAATATTTTTTTTATTATAGTTTTCTATAAAACGAGCGGACGATCAACATGATGGTAATAGGCTTTCATAGACATCTGCAGCATAAGATGAGATGTGGATTCGTTGTCGGACTTTATGAAACCATAGAATGACGCGACGTTTAAAGATAGTATAACTTCACACACAAAAAACAATGATTTGTACCCCTTTTGAAGTCCGCCAATTGTTCTAAAGGTTAAATACAATACAAATATAGATATGTGGATCATTTCAATAGAATATAGTTAACTTCATATAATATGTAAGTAAATTATTAATAATTACTTTAAAAGATAAATTTATTAATGTACGTCAGGTTAATAAATGGTTCAGGCTGTGCAACATATCATTAGAAACTTTCGCAACTAGGCACTATATACGAGTAATACTTAGGTATCATTACAATTTTATATATAAGAAAACTTCTTCGTGGTCCAGTCTACCATCTACAGCTGCAGATATTCTGGGATCGAGTCTCAGGTTGGAAATGTTTAGAAAGAAATTCTGCATAATAGCTCGGAGTTAGAAAGTCGTATTTCACGCACGAGAGCGCGTAAATCTGTCGTTCCTGCGCCTTAACTCGAAACTGCGAATGGAGACATTCGTATCGAATTGTCCTTCTCAGCGGAGTATACGCAATGTACACGATTATAAATACGAATGTCTTAGTGAGATTGTCCGCAATGGGCGAAAACGGTCAGTGGGGCATTATATCTAAAAATAATATATTATAACGATCCAAAACTTTAAGCTCTTTCAAAATGGACTATATTTGTAACCACTATACTTTAGTAAATAAAATAGGTGTGTTAAGATAGCAGTGAAAGGTTAGCAGAATCGTTTGAAACATATACGGTATTTTGTGGCTAATTTGTTGCTAATTAGTTGCTAAAACCCCGATTTTGTTGCTTTGTCCGATTTCGAAAGAAAGGAGTTACTGCTATCTTAACGTTAAGCTAGCAGTAAACTCAGCGGGACCGGCATGGATTAAATGCAATTATACATCAGTATTTGTTGCTAATTTGTTGCTAACAAATAGTGTAAAAAAATTTGAAAAAACCCTAGAATTGGCTAGACCTGGAGACCTGTAGCCGTATCCATGCTATCTTAACATGCAGTTTTTTTAACAAGACGATGGCATGGATTTTGTTGCTGGACGCAAATAACATCAGGACACCCCAGAGAGCCAGCAACAAAATAGAAACTAAAAATCTGCTACACCTGGAAACCTGTAGTCGACTACAAGTGTTCATGCTAACTTAGCGTGCACTTTTGTTAACAAGACGGTGGCATGGATTTTGTTGCTCATCGTAAATAACACCAGGACACCCCAGAGAGCCAGCAACAAAATAGAAACTAAAATTCTGCTACACCTGGAGACCTGTAGCCATGTCCATGCTAACTTAACATGCAGTTTTTTTAAGAAAACCATGACATGGATTTTGTTGCTCATCGTAAATAACACCAGGACACCCCAGAGAGCCAGCAACAAAATAGAAACTAAAAATCTGCTACACCTGGAAACCTGTAGTCGACTACAAGTGTTCATGCTAACTTAGCGTGCACTTTTTTTAACAAGACGGTAGCATGGATTTTGTTGCTCATCGTAAATAGCACCAGGACACCCCAGAGAGCCAGCAACAAAATAGAAACTAAAATTCTGCTACACCTGGAGACCTGTAGCCATGTCCATGCTAACTTAACATGAAGTTTTTTGAAGAAAACCATGACATGGATTTTGTTGCTCATTGTAAATAACACCAGGACACCCCAGAGAGCCAGCAACAAAATAGAAACTAAAAATTTGCTACACCTGGAGACCTGTAGCCGTATCCATGCTATCTTAACATGCAGTTTTAAAAAAAAACCATGACATGGATTTTGTTGCTCATCGTAAATAACACCAGGACACCCCAGAGAGCCAGCAACAAAATAGAAACTAAAAATCTGCTACACCTGGAAACCTGTAGTCGAATACAAGTGTTCATGCTAACTTGGCGTGCACTTTTTTTAACATGACGGTAACATGGATTTTGTTGCTCATCGTTAATAGCACCAGGACACCCCAGAGAGCCAGCAACAAAATAAAAACTAATAATTTGCTACACCTGGAGACCTGTAGCCATGTTCATGTTATCTTAACATGAACATTTTTTATGAAAACGATGACATAGATTTTGTTTTTTTTTAAAAAACTGCATGTTAAGATAGCATGGATACGGCTACAGGTCTCCAGGTGTAGCAGATTTTTAGCTTTTATTTTGTTGCTGGCTCTCTGGGGTGTCCTGGTGTTATTTACGAGAAGCAACAAAATCCATGCCGCCGTCTTCTTAAAAAAATGCATGTTAAGTTTGCATGAACACTTGTAGTCGGCTACAGGTTTCCAGGTGTAGCAGATTTTTAGTTTCTTTTTTGTTGCGGGCTTTCTGGGATGTCCTGGTGTTATTTACGATGAGCAACAAAATCTATGTCATGGTTT
The DNA here is from genome assembly GCA_947093115.1 of Brenthis daphne. NCBI lineage: Eukaryota > Metazoa > Arthropoda > Insecta > Lepidoptera > Nymphalidae > Brenthis > Brenthis daphne. The sequence continues at coordinate 25,237,717 of OX352477.1, read as the reverse complement.
TCTTAAAAAAACTGCATGTTAAGATAGCATGGATACGGCTACAGGTCTCCAGGTGTAGCAGATTTTTAGCTTCTATTTTGTTGCTAGCTCTCTGGGGTGTTCTGGTGTTATTTACGAGTAGCAACAAAATCCATGCCGGCGTCTTGTTAAAAAAAGTGCATGTTAAGTTAGCATGAACACTTGTAGTCGGCTACAGGTTTCCAGGTGTAGCAGATTTTTAGTTTCTATTTTGTTGCTGGCTTTCTAGGAAATCCTGGTGTTATTTACGATGAGCAACAAAATCCATGTCATGGTTTTCTTAAAGAAACTGCATGTTAAGATAGCATGGATACGGCTACAGGTCTCCAGGTGTAGCAGATTTTTAGTTTCTATTTTGTTGCTGGCTCTCTGGGGTGTCCTGGTGTTATTTACGATGAGCACCAAAATTCATGCCATCATCTTGTTAAAAAAAGTGCACGTTAAGTTAGCATGAACACTTGTAGTCGGCTACAGGTTTCCAGGTGTAGCAGATTTTCAATTTATTTTTTGTTGCTAGCTCTCTGGGATGTCCTGATGTTATTTGCGTCCAGCAACAAAATCTATGTCATCGTTTTCATAAAAAATGAACATGTTAAGATAGCATGAACACGGCTACAGGTCTCCAGGTGTAGCAGATTTTTAGTTTTTATTTTGTTGCTAGCTCTCTGGGGTGTCCTGGTGCTATTTACGATGAGCAACAAAATCCATGCCACCGTCTTGTTAAGAAAAGTGCATGTTAAGGTAGCGTGGACATGGCTACAGGTCTCCAGGTGTAGCAGAATTTTAGTTTCGTTTTTGGTACTGGCTCTCTGGAGTGTCCTGATATTATTTGTGTATAGCAACAAAATCCATGTCATCGTTTTCATAAAAAATGTACATGTTAAGATAGCATGGATACCGCTACAGGTCTCCAGGTGTAGCAGAATTTTATTTTCTATTTTGTTGCTGGCTCTCTGGGGTGTCCTGATGTTATTTGCGTCCAGCAACAAAATCCATGCCATCGTTTTCATAAAAAATGTACATGTTAAGATAGCAGGGATACGGCTACAGGTCTCCAGGTGTAGCAGAATTTTAGTTTTTATTTTGTTGCTGGCTCTCTGGGGTGTCCTGATGTTATTTGCGTCCAGCAAAAAAATCCATGCCACTGTCTTTTTAAAAAAAGTGCATTTTAAGGTAGCAGGGACACTTGTAGTAAGCTACAGGTTTCCAGGTGTAGCAGATTTTTAGTTTCTATCTTGTTGCTGGCTCTCTGGGGTGTGCTGGTGCTATTTACGATGAGCAACAAAATCCATGTCATGGTTTTCTTCAAAAAACTGCATGTTAAGTTAGCATGGAGATGGCTACAGGTCTCCAGGTGTAGCAGAATTTTAGTTTCTATTTTGTTGCTGGCTCTCTGGGGTGTCCTGGTGTTATTTACGATGAGCAACAAAATCCATGTCATGGTTTTTTTTTTAAAAACTGCATGTTAAGATAGCATGGATACGGCTACAGGTCTCCAGGTGTAGCAGATTTTTAGTTTCTATTTTGTTGCTGGCTCTCTGGGGTGTCCTGGTGCTATTTACGATGAGCAACAAAATCCATGCTACCGTCTTGTTAAAAAAAGTGCACGCTAAGTTAGCATGAACACTTGTAGTCGACTACAGGTTTCCAGGTGTAGCAGATTTTTAGTTTCTATTTTGTTGCTGGCTCTCTGGGGTGTCCTGGTGTTATTTACGATGAGCAACAAAATCCATGTCATGGTTTTCTTAAAAAAACTGCATGTTAAGTTAGCATGGACATGGCTACAGGTCTCCAGGTGTAGCAGAATTTTAGTTTCTATTTTGTTGCTGGCTCTCTGGGGTGTCCTGGTGTTATTTACGATGAGCAACAAAATCCATGCTACCGTCTTGTTAAAAAAAGTGCACGCTAAGTTAGCATGAACACTTGTAGTCGACTACAGGTTTCCAGGTGTAGCAGATTTTTAGTTTCTATTTTGTTGCTGGCTCTCTGGGGTGTCCTGGTGTTATTTACGATGAGCAACAAAATCCATGCCACCGTCTTGTTAACAAAAGTGCACGCTAAGTTAGCATGAACACTTGTAGTCGACTACAGGTTTCCAGGTGTAGCAGATTTTTAGTTTCTATTTTGTTGCTGGCTCTCTGGGGTGTCCTGGTGTTATTTACGATGAGCAACAAAATCCATGCCGCCGTCTTGTTAACAAAAGTGCATGTTAAGGTAGCATGGACATGGCTACAGGTCTCCAGGTGTAGCAGAATTTTAGTTTCTATTTTGTTGCTGGCTCTCTGGGGTGTCCTGATGTTATTTGCTTCCAGCAACAAAATCCATGCCATCGTCTTGTTAAAAAAACTGCATGTTAAGATAGCATGGATACGGCTACAGGTCTCCAGGTCTAGCCAATTCTAGGGTTTTTTCAAATTTTTTTACACTATTTGTTAGCAACAAATTAGCAACAAATACTGATGTATAATTGCATTTAATCCATGCCAGTCCCGCTGAGTTTACTGCTAGCTTAACGTTAAGATAGCAGTAACTCCTTTTTTTCGAAATCGGACAAAGCAACAAAATCGGGGTTTTAGCAACTAATTAGCAACAAATTAGCCACAAAATACCGTATATGTTTCGAACGATTCTGCTAACCTTTCACTGCTATCTTAACACACCTAAATAAAATGTACTCTATACATTGTATCTACATATATTTTTTAATGTGTATATTATTTCACCATTTTGTAACTTTATGGTTGGAAAATTAAAACAATATTTAACGTAACATTTCGGCTTTATTGCCCAATCGCGTGTGTGTCGGCATGTCGACGTATTTTACGTTCATAAAATATTCTTAAACTGTTTGCGATGTATTAACAGCGGATAAGGTTTTTATTTATTTCCGTAGTAGACTAATTTTAATACTGAGTAACAATTTGTTTTTCAGATACACAGGCAACATGCAATGTTCCAAATCTGCCAAAATAAAAAAATATATAATAAAATCTATTCTTGGAATCCACATTCAAAATTAAAAGTGATATTCACTCACTCACTTCGTCCTGGATAAAAAAAAATCTATCCCACGGGAACCGTACATTTTTCCAGGATAAAAAGTAACCTATGCACTATTCCAGACTATCTTTGTGCCAAATTCAGCCAGATCCGATCAGTCTGACGTAAAAGAGTTAACAAACGTTCATCCATCCATCCTCACAAACGCTCACATTTATATTACTAGCATTGCGCGCGGCTCCACCCGCGTTCAGATGACCAAAAACCAAATTCTTAGGTTTTACATAATATTAGTATACTCTTACATTGCAGTTTTTGTATTTTTGTCAGAAATGAGATATTTTCCCGCGGTAAAAAGTATCCTATATGTTGACACGGATAACCAGCTATCATCATACCAAATTTCATCAAAATCCCTCCAGTGGTTTTTCTGTGACGTGGTAACAGACAGACAGACAGACAGAAATTCTAAAAACTTTAGATTCGGCCTCTATATCGATAACATTATCAGATTCAGCATAGCTACAATTTTATTATATATGGATATGGATAAAAAAATTAGCAATTTGCCTTTGTTCCAATACGTATCTGTGAATATTTTAAGATTTACTTAATTTGTCTCTGAATTATTATCAATGCAAAAAATCATTTTCACGCATATTTCCACATTTTCCTAATTATTTTCTATAATCTATCTAAATATATAAAACATATCCCACCAATACTGCTAATAATAGTACATTTTGTTTACAATTTCGGCATGTGTACACTATACCTGTTCACAGTGCATCAATTTAATCACTACTCTAATTCATCACCCAAAGAGCTTTGATGAAAGCACAAGTAGATAGCTTTGTAACGAGCTTTTTTTTCGTACCTTCCACTCCTAAATTCACAGTTTTAAAGAATTGAACTTTTAAATGTTTTTGTATAATTTTGGACATACTTATGAAACTTATTATGACATTGATATTATAAAAATATTTTATGCGTTTTCATAAAACTATAAAGGAATCTTCAACTTTATTTGTTTTGACAAAAGCTTTCTTAGATAATAACTTTCACATTATAACGTTTTCCAAGAATACTATTAACGTAACTCGTATTTTTGGTTTCTAATATACAGAACTTCTAACGCTTGATTTAAAAATACGTCTTTGATTAATTTCTCTGTCAAATTTTGATATAAATATAAATTCTCTGGGTTTTTATTATACCTATATGAAGGTATATATATATATATATATATATATATATATATATATATATATATAGGTATTAAAATATTTTTATTATTAATATCAACTACGAATTTTTATTATCAACTACGTAAGTAATTAAAATATGTGTATGTATGTTTGTGTATCACTTCAATCTTGAGTGAGATCATAATAGATCTAGTCTTTCTTTATTATATATCGTTTTTAAAACTATCGGCCCGATTTCAATGAAACTTTGGTAAATAATTATTATTGTCAGTTGTCAAGTTTACGAAGATGTACAACTTTTAACATAAGATAAATTGCGCGTGACTCTTGTCTGATAGTTTGTGATTTATTAGTCTGAATATAACATGTATCACTACGAGTATTAAGTAGTTAAGTTGTATCTCTATATATAAATAAGCAAAGACAACACCTTTTTCTCCTCTGTTCGTTAACTTTTTTTTCAGTAGCTATTGGCAAGATTTAGTGTCATGAATTAAAAAAAAAGTTTTTTAGATGTATGTATAAGTAAATTCTAGTCATACCTATACGTTTTTCACACATTTTAAATAATGAATATGTTCAGACATTACATCTAAATGGAAACAGAACGGATTGCTCCACAAAAATGTTTTACATAAAAGCTTGTTACTATTACTCACACATCGTATTATGTTCCGAGGTACATACGCGTATAAACGTCGCATGTCAACAATAAATATAATCTATGGTCACGGTAAAAATATTACAGTTAATGAACTGGGGTCGTTAGATCCACCCTACATTTTGTATTTTTTATAAAACGATGGGTGGGGTCGTTCGGTCACGGAACGCTTTTCTACTTTCATGGAAGATCGTGATGAATGACGAATTAACAAAATGAGGCCGTAAATTTAGAAAAACAAAAGAGTATGGGTATATGCCATAATCTTTTGTCCTGATTTAAAAAGAGAGTTCTAAGTTTGCCTTTTTTATAATTAGAATATAATAGGAGATTGTAAGATTTTAGTAATCCCTTTTTCTCTATGTCTTACTAATTAGTTCTATAATTGAATTTTATATTTAAAATTCGAGTGACGTGAAGTGATGGAAATGGGAAAAAGAGTATAGATGGATCGAGAGGTAGAGGAAGACCGAAGAAAAGATGTGTGAGAAATTGTGTGAGACAGGACATGAAAGAGAAAGGGGTGAATGATGAGGTAACGAGTGATAGGGGAGAGTGGAAGAAGAAGACTCACTGCGCTCACGTAACTTGGGAAATGGACAGGAAAAAGAATAGAAGAAGAAAATTAATAGTCATAAATTAATTATTTAAATACTGATTTATTTTATTCACTTATGATTTATCATCTTAAATAATAATTTATTGTGTATGTATATTCAAAATACAGGAAAAAAATAAAACAATGTTATGATAATTTATTTGAACACGCAGCTTTTAAAATTATGTCGCGGTTTCCATATATGAATTTTCTTTCACATTTTCACCCACAAAGTAAATACGAGAATTATAATATAATCATTTTAAATATATTCACAGTAATAAATATTTTACATATTTAAATAAATGCAAATTTATGCAAAGCCCACTGAAGCCCTGGATTATAGTATCATAAAATATTATTGTAGCTGAAATTCTTTGAAAACACTGATACGTTATATAAAAAGGATTAAAGTTAAAAAATATCCAAATTTAGTAACTAGATTTTTCGAAAAGCTTAGGATAATTCATAGCATCTTTTTGAAATAGTCATTATTATCGATACAGAGACTGAATCTATAGTTTTTAGAATTTTTGCCTGTCTGTCTGGGAATGCATCACGAGAAAACCACTGGGCAGATTTTGATATAGGATACTTTTTACTGCGGGGAAACATCTCATCTCTGAGAAATCTATACTTGAGACGAACATAAATTATAATAATAATTTTATAACGATACAGCAACAAATATACTATTAAGGTCATATAGGAAGCTTTATATGTTTCATTTATTAATACAAAAAAAATTAAATGAGATAAAACCAATATTTGCATATGTCGATAAAGTTGAATTATAATACATTTATATGTAGGAACATATATACATAAAATGTTACCAAATATAAATCACAATAGTGCATTTGATTATTGTGTCTGATCTGGTGTAACTGCGGATAGTCATTTACGTAATGGAGATGTCTTGATTAAATTAAATGCTTTGATTTATTATTAATTTAATTAAGTAGTAAATTACATATCAAATATAATCTGTAAAATATTAACAATAATTATTTATTCTATTAGATACATTATCGAACTTGCCTGTTGAGTGTACTAACATGCTTATAAAATAAGCATGTTAGACAGTTGTTAGGGCTGGTTTTGGTTTTCAAAAGGTCAAGGATATTTCTAATTTAGTAGATTTGTACTCATAGTTTAGTGTCCTTTTAACCTTGAGCCATTATACATATATCTTCTTCAATATATGCTGAGTCTAATTATGCGGTAACTCGTCAACTACTCCTGTTGACGAGTTGTTTGAAATAATTGTCCTACAAATGTTGCAAAAATTTATACCTTAATCATTTTTGAAATAGCTAATTTTAAGCGAGGTGGTAATAAAGAGAAGGTATTCTCGTAGAACTCGTTGTCAGTATTATTTTTACTATATGGTTAAAATGAGAATACCAAACAGTATGAAATCAAATAAAAATTCTCCTTGACCTGTTGTAGCAAAAACTTTGTCAGGGTTTATTGACTGGTCTATATTATATTTATTCATATTACTAGCGGAACCCGCGGCTTCGCTCGCGCTAAAATTACAAAAAAAAACTCTAAAAAGGTAAGTTTCATACAAACTTTCATACGCTATTTTACCCCCTTATGAGATGTATTTCGAAAAATGTCAAAACACGTATATATTTAATTTTATTGAAGAGTAATACCAAGTTTCATGTAATTCTGATCATAAATAATTTTTTGTAACGTGCTTTCCCGTGGGAAAAAGTAGCTTATGTCATTTTCCAGCCCTCCGACTATCTCCACACAAAAAATCACGCCAATCCGCCAAGCCGTTTCGATGTGAAAGAAAGACAAACAAACACACTTTCACATTTATAATATTAGTATGGATATAAAACATAAAATTTCAAACTTATTTTATTCAAGATTTTTATTACTTGAACTTTCATCGAAAAAAAAATGGAATATTATCAACATTCTACGATTTATTTCGAATTAACGCGCTTACACCAATTATCGACGCCAATTGACAATACGTTAAATTGTAATATAAGCAGTATATTATGATTTACAATCTTTCGAGAGTTTACCATCTCGCTAGATAGATTATAATCTAACGGTATTTACAATTTTACAGTGATACATATGTGCTTATCTATATTCTATAGTCTTCAAATTAATCAAAAGTTAGATTGTACCTATATATGTAGAATCCAAGCACCCAAGGCTCATCCAGCATCAAGCTGTCGTTAAGTCTGTGTGGCGCACCTGTTGCAAGAATTAAGTGAAAATGGTGTACTATACAAAAAAATTCAACCCAATTTAGACTTTATTACTTACATGTTAATATATAATTTGCTGTAACTATTTAAGGTTTCGGGTGTACAATATGAAATATCGATCTGTCCTAGCAGAGTGGCATTGTGTTGGAACCCTCCTAAAAATTAAACTACGTTTTGTTGGTTTCGTAGCGATTAAAATATGTATATTATGGTTTACATTATATTTATATTGTTTTATACTTTATAACTTACGGCTAATGTGTTTAAAGTTCTTACTGATATTATAAATACGCAAGTGTGTTTTTAGGTAATTGTTTATTTTTTACTTCTTATTACAGCCCGTCAAGTGCTTTACATATACATACACATAAGCACGTTCTCTATTATATTAACACCTCCAGGTAAATTTCTAAGAAATTAATTAAAATTCTAAGAAATCTATTGTTAACTGACACGCCGGCGTGTCCGCGGTTGTTGAGGGATTAAGTTATCTAAAAATTTAAAAACTAATAAATACTCCTTACCACACCATAAGTGTCGAGTTCGATTCCCATACATTTTAATATTTAAATACTAAAGTACTTACATATACCAATAACAGATAACCATTGTCCTAATACTTGTAGAAAACGGTAAATAAACTATTTTCTGACCACTCTATAAATAAGCGTGAAAGTAAAATATCCGAGTAAAATATCAAGCTTTCGAGAAGCTTTTAAATGTGAATTTATATTTTTAGAATACTGTATTTCTATCATATTTATTGTAAGTACATACAAATAATAAATAAAATGAACATAATATGAATATATTTCTATCTCAGTAAAGTATAGTGTAGGCGGTGCATCTATCGACATCTAAGTTATCAACTAGTCGCTGTAGACATCGATTCCAACGGAGCTATTTCCCTTGCAAATGTGCATTTGATTGATATTCCACTTGAAAATATATGAAACTTCCACTAAATTCAATTTCTACATAGATTCAAATAATTATATTAATATTCACAATAAAGGTAGCGTTTAATATACAAATTACATATATAAATAAACAACTGAATAAAACTTTTTTTTTAGAATATGGGACCATATACTCGTAAGTATATACATTAAAAAAAAATCCATGCAATGGATGGTGGAATGCACCAACAACACATTACTTTTAAGGTGATTTAAAGTCCATATTAATCATATTTATTTACACAAATTAACCCGTGTTAAATTAGCCAGTCCCCTCTCCCAAGAGTTTAACTGCATATTCTATATTTTTATAACGGGAACAAAAAAGGAAAAACAAGAAAACTAAATAAGAATAAAAGTTAAAAATGTTTAAAAATAAACAAATATAAATATATTAAGACATTAACACACATCCCCGTCTCCATAGTTCCATGGTAAGCTTCAAGGCTTGTGTTATGGATACCAGATAGTTGATACACTAAACAAATTTTATATACTTTAAATACATATTATAAAAATATAAAACCCATGACTGGAGTACAAACATTCGTTCTCATCACACAAATGGATGCCCCCAGAGGGACTCGAATCCGTAACCGCTGCCACAGCAAGTAGGACCACTACAAACTGAGCCAAACGCGTCAACGAATAAAACTGTTTTCTCCCACTTAACATAATAGCATAAAATATAGTTAACATAATACTAGAATGTATAGGGACAAGGTACGATTGTAAGAATGATAAATTGCGTGGGAAAGGTCGAGTAGTTTTGTCTCATGTTAAAGTCTTATTTATGGTGACACACGTGTTTATGACCGAGATAGGGAAATGCAAAAGTAGAAACAAATATACAATAAAGGTCTAAGTACAATGGCGTTATATTTTAGTCGATGTAATATGTTTGTTAAAGAGTATAGAATAGTCCTTATATGAGGTTTGTTTGCGACTCACTACCCATATATTAAACTGGGTTAATATGAGAAGTTCTTTTACGTCGTATAAAATTGCGCAGTCTTATATTCCTGGAGTAAAAATATTCAAAGTCTATATATAAAAATGAATGTTTACATGTCTGTGCTCATAACCATACATTCTTTAATCACTGATCAGAATCCAGTGCAAGTTAGCGATACGCAAGGTGTATGGCATAGTTTGAGATTTATTAAAGCAACATAAATAATAAACCGGGGCAGGGGTTAGTAGTATTTTATTATTGAATATTTCGAACTATACTTAGATAATTTTTCTTTAGTTTATCTAAAGAGTATAGTGTTTCTTCACAAATTTTCGGCTTGGCACTTGTATCCACTATATATTGAGTGGGTGTTCGAAATGCCGCGCTTGACCACTTCTCAGATCATACATGAAAACCGCTACATCTAGTAAGCAACATTGCACCATGAGCGTCCGTCGTACATACTATGCCATAGTACACTTACATATTGGTATCGTACAGTTTTATTTAAAAATACATAGCTGCGTTTGACGTCAAAGGGTTAAACGTTACGCCATACAGTTCAATTATTTTTACCCTCGAACAATGTAAACATAGTTATTGTTAGATTTGCTTAAACACGAGAAACAATTTTTTACTTCGAAAATATCTGATTAGGTATTTATTCTTAATGAAAACCTCCATTTAGTTATTTTTTACATTTTAGTGACTGGAAGTCGGTTTTTATTTTTTGTTAAAAAGTTTTTATTAACTACCCTAACATTAATAATAAATGCATAAAGTTCACTTGTAGTTGTATTAGATTTTTCATCTTGAAAGGAAATAAAAATGGGTGTAGAGAACTTGTCATAAAGCGTATTAATATACGTGTACTGAGATCGGAATATTTTGTAAACATGTCACATACTGCTTTTTCCTATATATGTATAACTGCTCGACCTGCCGTGTGTCTGGTCTGTAAAACGCATAAAGTGAATACTCAGGAATGTTGAGCAAATGAGTCAAAGTAGAGATATGAGCTCAAAAGTATACGTTTGTTTCGCAATAATTTCACTTTTGGGCGTTGACAACATATCACTCTAAAATGGCTATCACTAATAGTATAACTTTTAAATTCTTTAATTTTTACTTGAGATATCGATTTTAGAAAGTCGATTTACTATTGTTTTAAGCCATTGTTTTATATCCTACCAACAAGAATATAATATATAAAATTAAATATATAAAAACAAAAATAAATATATTCAAAATAATTAAAAAAAAAGGTTCTTTTATGTAATAAGTACAACAACAAAAATTATCATTGATTTTCATACTTGCACGAACACACAATTTGGATTCGTATTAGTCATATTATATTGTATCATTTTTTATAATTATGTTTTGTTGGTTCAATAAATAAATAAATTTCAAAACGTTCTAGTAAAATATTGATTATATTGAAAATAATATTTTATAGATATTTTAAAATATAATTCTATTTTATACGGAACAAAGTTTTTAAGTCCCACATAATAACTATACTTACAAAACCTAACAAAAGTATACTTTCTTTATATTAGATCATATAACACTCTACATAAGTACCTACTTTACTAAACTAAGTATGGTAAAAGATCCGAAAAGCTTCACAATTTCATTGTTGACGTAAATATTTGTTGTAAGAAAACGGTGAGATATTATATGGAAGTTGATATGACGACCAAGTCAAATAGCGAACTTTGTGTTTCTTGGTACAATGATTTAGGCGTTATATTAAAAACGTACGGTAAAATGTAAACAATACTAATTACCTCCGTGGTGTAGTGGCTAGCATGTACGGCTGCACACCCGGAGGTCCTGGGTTCGAGTCCCGGGTCGGGCCAAGTTTAGTTATTGAGTCTTTCTGTATAAGTAAGCCTCAGTAACAGCCCGGAGTTGGGAAGTTGGCGGTGTTTCACCCCCGTGCCTCGGAGAGCACGTAAAGCCGTCGGTCCTGCGCCTTAACTCTCACTGGTCGTGTCGAGCAGTCGTCCCACCGGAATATGAGAGTGACAGGAATAGAGAGTGCACTTGTGTCTGCGCGTACACTTGTGCACTATAATATCTCCTGCGCAGTTGGCTAGTCTCAATGAGATTGGCCGCCGTGGCCGGAATCGGTCGGGAGAACATCACTAATTACCGTTTCTAAATCGTACAAAAGTTGCAGGTTAAACTCTTGGGAAATCAAGTGTGAAGACCATTGGAAAAATATTATACTAGACTCAATACCTGTTTTTACATGTATAAATAAGCATTGGTGTACTTTTCTGATAGGAGATCTTAATATAGGTACCAGAAATCCATTGAACTTGTAATGAGTCTGACCATAAAAAAGTTACCCAAATGAAAGAACAGCGAGTGCATTAATAAATGACATAATGGCATTAACAAATTTATCTCAGCATAATATGTAGTATTTGTAAGTTGCAATGTAACAACGTTAGTACAGAATATAGTACATTTTCAGCTCTATAATTTCTGACTTGTATCTGGCGCCATATATTTATATACTGTAAAGTATGTATATAACAAACATATGTAAAAAATATAAATATAAAATACGAGTGTTATTTATTTAAATAGACCTTTACTTTTTATTGTATTAAAATAATAGTTAAATATTATTGGTAAATAATTTCTGACATCAGCATTAATGCTTTAAGCAAAGTATGATTAAATGGTTACAAAAGATATAAAAACCAATATAAACCACGTAATTTGACTTTGAATAGGAGCTTATTACGTAGACAATAAAATCATTAAACTAGCGACTCACCCTTGCTTTGTTCGGGTTCGTCCCTAGATTGATTATTTCTCATTTAGACTTTCATTCCCATTTTCACCAACTTAAGGGATGATTTCCTTGATAAAATGTATCCTATGTCCTTCCCAGGGTCTCAAATTATCTTTTTACCTTTCATCTAAATCGGTTCAGTAGATCCAGAGATTACCCACAACCCCACAAACTCACAAACTTTACCTGTATATTAGTATAGATAAACATTCTTATATAATTAATTTGTAATTTAAGCGAAAATAAAGAATTTTATTACAACTAAGAATGTTCAATAGTTTTGTACTACACCAACCTTTTGTTAAATAAATAATAACATAATTCATTATGTCATCTCAATTTATCTCAGAATACCTGTTACGGAATATACCATATTTTTTGCGTAACAGTTACTAACTTTAAAATGGAACTACATTATCGATCAAACAGATAATCCGCATCTTTAGGCTTAATAAAATTCGAACAAGTTCCAGAAATAAACAAAGTTGACAATATTACTATAGTCAACACAATAATTTTAAAGGACCTAATAAAACATAGCGTAACTAACCGTTCGGAAGTCGTCAAAGCTCGCTCTAAATCAAAAGCATGAAGTTGAAATTGAAGAGATTTTTCCAATGTCCACTTCCTGAGTATTATTTATGATGAACTAGAAGGTATCAAATTATTATAATACTAGCAGAACTAACGGGTTTGCTCGCACTAAAACTACAAAAAGAAACTCTTTGGCTTTATGCTAGTAATAATAGTGTATGGAAGTCTGCACGATTTGTTGACATTTACGCTTTATGATTACGTTACGTTCAAACAAACAAACAAACAAACAAACAAACAAACAAACAAACAAACAAACAAACAAACAAACAAACTAACAAACAAACTCTGTCTCTTTATAACATTAGTATGAATAGTAAGCTAGGAGTAGCGCAGTATAAAAATATTTCAAAAGCCTTTCGATAAAAATCGCTATAAGTCCCGTATTCAAAGAAAGTCTCGTAAATCCCCTATTCAAAAAATGTCTGTTATGCTAATTCCAAGATTAACTGGAAAAACTAGATTGACAAATAAATACGTCCTAAATAAAAAGGAAGCTAAGAAAACAAATTTCAATATTAAACCTCAGTTATATTGGACATAAAATCGAACACCTGATCTAATATCTTTAATCTTTATATATATAATTCTTCTGTGAGTGTGTATGTCACTGAACTTCTCTCAAACGACTGGACCGATTTTGATGAAATTTTTTGTGTGTGTTCAAGAGGATCTGGGAATGGTTTAGATTCACAATTTTTTTAATGGAAAATAATATATTAAAAAAAGTTTGAAATTTTCAAATTAAAGACGTGTAGACAGGACAACGTCTGTCGGGTCCGCTAGTAGTATTATAATACAATATCAATACGTATATATTCAGTTGTATTAATACAAGTATTTATCATAGATTCATCTAATTGTTTCTAGATTCAATCTTTTCGTACTACTCTATAATCTTCTTAAAAACGTACTTGGAACAATTAAAATAATATTTTTTTACCAATTTCATTAAAAAAAATACGCGCTATATTTTTTACATTATAAAACTTACTCGTTGACTCGTTTTTACAAAGCCTTGAAGTCTTTTACTAACAAATAACTGTTACGTTGTGACATCGCTTTATAGTTAGAGCTTTTTTAGTTCTATCTAGAACTACCTACGTACAAGATATTTTAGCGGAAGTAGTCTTTAATAAAAATAATAGAATTATTATGTATATAGCTAATTATTAGAAAAACGCAGTATATTTTTTTGTATTTATTAGATAATGTTATTAAAAATGCTGAAAAATATGATTAAAAGCTAAAAATTACATAAAACATTTACTTCATATTATTCACAAATACATGTAGAGCACAAAATATTATTTAAAAAGTTTTATTTTCATTTAAAACTCTTAAAAGTAAGACTACAAGCTTTTTAAAAATAATATTAAAACTAATTTTTTTTAATGAATAAGCGTGTAGGAAGTAATCTGTAATATAGATCACGAGCGTGGTAGGATGCATGTCGAGGGAATTATATTACCAGTGTACAAGGACAGTGTTCGTGATTCGGCATCTTAATGCAGGCACTTAAAGGATTGGACGTAAGTGTTTTTTTATCACCTGTTTAGTGTCCTTTTTCGATACGAGTTTCTGTTACACCAATTAGGGCATATTGTTTTAAATTCATAAAATACCAATTTAAAAATATGTACGTATTGTAACAATTTACGATAGTTGTTTGTATCAATCATTCTTGATAAATATAAGATTAATTCACAGAGCTTTTAAATATTTACTTTATAAAATTTTGTACAATGAACTTAAACATTTTCGTATAACATTTTAATTTAAGCAAACTTGTATGGTGCAAGCAATTGAGAATTAAGTCAAGTAAAATCAGTTCAATTCAATTTTCTTGTTAATGGATAAGTGGACCTATAAGTGGATTTTAGTTATCAGTCCATGAGAAATCAACTATCGGCATGGCTACTATGGTTCTCCTCTCAGATAAGAGCCAGCAAGCCAGCAATTACTCCTAATAATATTTTATACAGACTATCCTGATTATAGTGTATCTTTGTATTAAATTTGAACAGTTTAAAGAAAGACCAATTCGAAGAAGTAAAAAACATACTTGTACATACATATACCATGGTGGTAATTAATAGTAGTAGGTAATTGTAATCTATACTAATATTAATTTAATTAAAGAAGTAAATAATAAAATTAATTAAAGAGGTAAAGTTTTTGAATTGTGGGTTTGTGACTTTGTGACGTTGTAGGGGGTAATCTCTGGATCTACTAAACCGAATTAGATGAAATTTGAGAAGAAGATAGTTTGAGACCCAGGGAAAGACATAAGATACTTTTTTATCCCGGAAATCGTCCCTTAAGAGGATGAAAATGGGGAATGAACCTATAAATTATATTAATTTAATTATAATTAATAAATATTGTGATATTCGTAGTAAGTACAGTTTAGTGTAGTATTTGATAACAATGGCCCTAGATATGCATAAATAAATGGTTGCCTTGTTGTTATGTTAAAATTTGCTATCTTTTTATATCTATACAACGATATTGTTTTCTACATCTGCGCTTTGTTATCATGAAACATAGCGGGACGAATTCACTGTTCCATAAAAACCAAAATAGAACTGGAACGCATTCGTTGGACCTGCCCTGAATTTTATTTCTCAGTAACTAATCATTTGTAATTGAATATTACTATGTTAGAGTCAATATAAATTGTTAAAAATAATAAACTATAGTTAATATCTATCGTTGCATTTACATTTTCTTTTGTATTGGCATCTTATGTCTTTTAAACTCGAAATCGACGGAAGCGTCCATCCTAAACATTTTTATTATCGATCAGAATCCCGAAATCAACCTTCATCTTCTTCTTCTTTTAATTATTACAATTTAGTTAAATAAATATTTTTTTAAATGTAAATTGTAACGGTGAAAAAAATGTCAAATTAATTTTTCAGCCATTTTAACAATTGCGAGACTTAGCTCTGTTAAATAAATTATATGTAACTTTCAAAATTAAATTAATTAAACAATAAGGGAAGAAGATTTATTCTATTTCAAGTATTATATGTATTAAAACTAGCACTACTCCGCCCGCGTTCAGATGACCAAAAATCTAATTCTTAGGTTTTACATATTAGTATACTCTTACATTGCAGTTTTTGTATTTTTTCTCAGAAATGAGACATTTTACCGCGGTAAAAAGTATCCTATATGTTAACCCGGATAATCAGCTGTCACCATACCAAATTTCGTCAAATTCCCTCCAGTGGTTTTCCCATGATGCGGTAACAGACAGACAAAAATTCTAAAAACTCTGTATCGATAATATTGTCTATTTTAATAAGATTTTCCAAAAAAATATTTAATGATTACAGATTCTGCTTAGTTAGAATTTTATTATATGTATAGATAATAAGTTGTAAGCTAACAGGATCCTTTTTCTCCCGTATCAGCTGGCAAAAAGGAATTTAGTTCAGATTACAAACAAACCGAAAGAATGAAATAAATCATAAAACATACCTCATAAATCTTTACTGAGGAAAGTATAAAGTTAGGATGGCAATGATGTGAAAAATTTGGTTGCTCGAAAATTCTTTTCAGTAACCAAACAAAGTATATTATTATATCATTAGGTTAGATTTAGGTTAATATCTTAATTTATATATTTTTTCTGTACGTGTTTTTGTCACCTTACTTCTACTAAAGTGCTGGACCGATTGGGATGAAATTTTGTGAGTATATTTCAATGGGCTCCTGGATGGTTTGAAAACACAATTGGAACCGGTAGCTGTCGGTGTGCCAAAAGTTTGTGTTTTTAGTAGTTTAAACGCGTTTATAATATTGGTTTCGATGTTCGAACTTGACCGAAAATATGGCTCTACATAACATTTTTAACTAACTTATGAAATTGATATTATGGTAATTGGTACAACTAACATAATAAATATTAAAATATATTGATGTAAAAAAATATAATGATTTTTCTTTCGGTCACGTAAGTAATAGGAGAGGGATCAATCTCATTTTTTACCCGACTGCGCCAGAAGGAGGTTTATTTTTTCGAGTGTATTTATGTATATACATATGTATTCATATTTCTTTGGAACGCTCTGTAGCCTAAGATGATTGATGGATTTCAGCTTGAGAGGTCTCGTTAGATTCGTCTTAATTGTGGGAGTGACACATTATTATTATAAAAATTAAATTAGCCGATGTTTGGCGCCATATTATGTCTCCAAAATTTTTCTTTCTAAAAACCTATCGAGATCAAAATAAATTGTTTTATAAATAGCTGACAAAAATATAAACAACTTGTATGTTGAAATTTAATTTGGATTGAGAACTGCTAAAAAACAACAAATAAAAAAATATTTACAAAAATAAAAAGCCCGACTGCGTAAGAAGCGAATAAAAAAAATGAAAACAAGTTGACCAAAGAACATAGTATTATGCAATTGGAGATATACCTACATATTATGCACAATTAATGTACATGTTTCATAATAACTGGGTTAATTTTTTTATTGTACATAGTAGATTTATGGGCTACTGTATAATTTACTCTGCTCTATATAGTCACTAATATGAAATATATTGAAATGTAATATTATAACGATGTAAAGTTTGTGAATTTGTGAATTGTGTGTTTGTGACGTTGTAGGGGGTAATCTCTGGATCTACTAAACCGATTTAGATGAATTTTGGTAAGAAGATAGTTTGAGACCCTGGGAAGGACATAGGATACTTTTATCCCGGAAATCATCCCTTGAAGGGGTGAAAATGGGGTTGAAAGTTTATATTGGGAATTGAAATAAAACTCAGAGGCGTGAAGCCGCAAGCAATAACCAGGTGTTAAATAAAATTTCATATTCAATTAACAAAGGAAAAATTAAAATAGAAAAAAGCTTTTATTGTGGAGCTTCTAAAGTTGTGTATTATTTGTGAAGTAGTTGGCTTTACGATTGCATTTTGTTTGATAAAATTTTATAAATTCAATATACGGTCAACAAAGGACTATGCTGATGTGAGTCTCAAAAGTACAAAATATATGAAATATAAGGTATATTATTGTATATTTACGTAGGTATTACATACTTACATATTATCATTTTGGACTATTTAAAATTTACTTTCATACGATCGATTTCATAATGATAGTTTTTATGTAAGCAGTCAGAAAATAACGAAACCTAGAGAAAAAATTATGCGAAATATTTCGTCTTCTTATAAAATACTTCGTAGTTATTTTTTTTAGGATTCCGTACTTCAAAAGGTAAAAAGGAACACTTATGAGATTACTTCATTGTCCGCCCCCCTGTCTGTCTGTCTTTCAGTCTATCAAGACCTCGATTTCTCAGGAACGCGTGGAGGTATCAAATTAAAATCAAACAGTCAAGTCTGCAATACCTTGGAACTGTCAAAAAATATATTTTTTATATTTTTTTTGCGATTTTTTTTACCAACTTGTTTTAATGTTTTATGCTACGGAACTCGTGGAATGTCAGTCAGACTCGCACTTGTCCAATGTTTTTGTTGATAAAAGTAACTTATACGCATTACCAAAAAGTAAAAGAGAACTGAGGTCGGCTAACAGGTTTAGTCGAGAAAAAGTAAAAAGCGAACAAGTAAACATGTTATCTGAATGCAAAACAAAGATTTATGTAGTAATATACTTTTGATGGCAGTGGTAGCCCAGTGGTAACGTGCTCGCTTGGGAAACCGAGTGAAGTTCGAAACCCGGGTCTCGCACCTCTGATATTTTCATGTGC
Source organism: Brenthis daphne (assembly GCA_947093115.1). Lineage (NCBI taxonomy): Eukaryota > Metazoa > Arthropoda > Insecta > Lepidoptera > Nymphalidae > Brenthis > Brenthis daphne. Next base: position 25,218,928 of record OX352477.1, on the reverse strand, counting down.
GAATCATATCTAACATGATTACCACTTGCCTTACGGTGAAGGAAAACATCATGAGGAAACCTGCATTTCTGAGAGAACCTAGCAAGTTTTCGAAAGACATGTGAAGTCCGCCAACCCGCACTTGGCCAGCGTAGTGGACTATGGCCTGATCCCACTCGTATTGAAGGGAGGCCCGTGCCCAGCAGTGGGACGTCAAAAAAGGGCTGAATACATACTTTTGAATTTAAAGATATTTTTAAATGATAGTGCTAGGTTATTAATTATTAATCTAATTTACCTCAGCATTGTGATCGTTGATTATTTAAAGGAAGAACCCTGAAAATGCAAATGAATATTGTAAGAACTAAATATTAAGAATGTGAAATTCTCTTACGACATTAGACATACGTGATATAATTCTAAAAGATACTCTATACACGTGGCTAAGAATATTTGGTTTATAATTTTCCTAGCGTGAAAACGCGTCTATTTTCGTATGAGACAATTTATTCAAACATGGCCTCGCAACGCCGTCACGTTATCCTGTACACAATACGCATGTCATCTCATAATAAATACTTTAAACGCGTGTCTGTTTAAATTCAGTATTATCGCTGTACTAATTCGTTTAAGTTCTAGTTCTTGTTTAATCTTTATAACCTTCAACTTGGTAACGTTTTACATTAGGGTATATCTATACATATAATAAAATTGTAACTAAGCCGAATCTGTACATTAAATATTTTTTGGAAAATCTTATTGAAATAAACATTATTATCGATACAGAGGCCGAATCTATAGTTTTTAGAATTTTTGTTTGTCTGTCTGTTACCGCATCACAGAAAAACCACTGGAGGGATTTTGATGAAATTTGGTATGGTGATAGCTGGTTATCCGGGTCAACATATAGAATTAAAAACTTTTTACCGCGGGAAAATGTCTCATTTCTGAGAAAAAATACAAAAACTGCAATGCAAGAGTATACTAATATGTAAAACCTAAGGATTTGGTTTTTGGTCATCTGAACGCGGGCGAAGCCGCGGGCAATGCTAGTGTAATATATTACTTTTGCTAAACTATTAACAAAATAATCATAATTATTGTTTAAAAAACTAGCGGTTTTTACTTACTTTCGTACTAACTACTTGTCAAAGGAAATCGAATGATCTTAAACTCGAAAGTTTTCCTAAAAGGCATTAAAAATCCACTTAGTCTGTCTGTTACCGCATCACAGAAAAACCACTGGAGGGATTTTGATGAAATTTGGTATGGTGATAGCTGGTTCTTCGAGTCAACATATAGGATACTTTTTACTGCGGGAAAATATCTCATTTCTGAGAAAAAATAATGTATAATGTAAATTATAATTTTCTATGTAACTTTTTAACTTAGTATTTATTGTATAACATTTTATCCCAATGTATGTCAGTATATGATAGAGTCAGTTACAGGCGAGCGAACAACACGCTACAAAGGCTCATCTTGCAGTCAAGCAGCTGGCATTAATATGATTAAATACGCTGATAATGCAAAAATGTTAATATTTTGCCATGTTTACAATTGGATGTATGGTAATCCTAGTTAATACTATGAGATTAATTCTCGCTTCGAGATCATTATAAAATGTACATTTTTTAACTACTACTTGTCTAGATAAGATAAACGTTATATAAACAGTGTAATATTGACTGAGGTTGTATTGAGACTTGTAAAATTGTGAACCAAAGCATTACAGTAGATTCGAAATTGCGATTTGGTCCTTAAATTTTGGAGTAGACTTAGCTACTTCAGCGATAGCGGAAAAATTTCTGCAAGTATCCTGCTACTTTGATCGAATAGATATCCTATGGCATATTATGAGATTTACTGTACATTCCTGTAATTTATAGCTTAGAGTGCTTTTAACAGAGGGAAATCAAAATATGAACTATGGTCAATACGCAAAGAAAATGTATATTAGTAATATAACTCGTACGAGTTCATGAATTTCGTAAGAAGTGTAATTCACTTAATATTAATCCCAGAAGCAAACACAAACTTATAATACCCCATGATTTAGTTACATCATGTCATTTATTCATATACAATGTATACATATACAGGATCATTTTTAATTTACTGAAAACCTTTTGGGAATATACTATTTACAACATAACAACAACATCTGAAACAAGAAAAAAGAATATTTCTTAAATTTTTATTTTCACATAAAAATAATTTTTTTTGTTATTGCACCTTCTAAACGGTAAAGTTCTAGTATCTGGACAAGTTTAAATGAGTAAGGGCCACTTCCTACACCCCTCCACCCCTCCCCCTCCACCGGTCACTCGCTTTCTTTTGCTAATTGCTGGACTATTACCGTTTAGAAGGAGCAATAAAAATACTTTTATTTTTGTAAAATTTAAGAAATATTTTTTTTTCTTACAGATGTTGTTGTTGTGATGTAAACAGTATATTTCCAAAAGGTTTTCAGTAAATTAAAAATGACCCTGTATATAGGTTTTACAATCTCATAGATTACATATACAAATGGAATCCGCCTCAAAATAATTAAATATCGTCTACAGCTGTGTTCAAATAAATCACAAAAATTCTATGTCAATACACTGTCGAGTAAAAATTCACAATATAGAACAATGTAGACATGAAAGCTTGTCAGATTAAAAAAGTAAACACGATGTGCAAATACTTACATACGCATGTACATTGTACATGTATGTACATGGGTCGAGTGAACTACACAAAGCCGAGCTTCGCGTTTAAACAGCTGAAGTTAATATGATTAAACGCATCACAAAATTGCGACTCTACTTATTACGTAATTTGGTGGTGGTCTTATGTCACGAAGGATATTCTATACATATAATAAAATTGTAACTAAGTCGAATCTGTACATTAATTTTTTTTTGGAAAATCTTATTAAAATAATCATTAATATTATCGATACAGATATCTAGTTTTTCGAATTTTTGTCTGTCTGTTACCGCATCACGAGAAAACTACTGGACAGATTTTGTCAAATTTGGTACGGTGATATCTGGTTATCCGGGTCAACATATAGGATACTTTTTACTGCGGGAAAATATTTCATTTTTGAGAAATCTATACAAAACGTTAAAACGTAAGTAGGGACGAACCAGAGCGAAGCGAGGATGAGTTGCTAGAACATATATATGTATGTAGAACTTATTATTACGAAGTAGACACAGCTTATTATTTATTCAAGAATTTTATTACTAGTAATGGTACATAAATATAACATTTACGTATTGTTTTAAGATATAAATAAGTAAGGTTTTTGAAGAGGCACTTATCAAGGTATTGTATTACGTCTCATGTTACAACTATCCAAAATAATTGCGTTTAAAATTATGACAACACTAGTGTTTGCCGCGGATCCTGTCGAGTGGTAGATAGGTCAATATAGGCGCAAGCTATTTTAATCAAAGATGTAGGCTATTTTGTTTCGATAATTCACTAAAATATTTTTTAATAAATCTCACAAACTCCATTTGTGATACTTTTTCAGTTTTTAATATTGCAAACTTTAAAGCTTTTTCTGAGCTGCTCAACTTGTAGATCTTTAAGAAATTATAGATGAAAAAAAAAAACAAAAAAAAACGTGTGTGTGTACTTATGTACGCACGTAAGAAGTTATACTTCTTTGGCGTAACAGAACAAAAATAGCTAAAGATTTCATCCCGTATGTCACAACTCTCTGTTTGTAAATTAGAAATAAAAGGAATGATAAATTGATAAAAATAAATATATATTTTTTATCTCCACTGATATAAAACACGTGTTATTAGATTTATGAATATTTGAGAAACTAGGTACTTTGAATATTGTTATGAGTTTTCACGGGAACCAGAAAGACAGTTAAAATTTAACTCTCATATTTTTTTCCAAACGTGCCAAAAGTATAACTTCAAAAAATATTTCACTTCTTACTATTTTTTGCGTGTTGTCACTCAGGAGGTAAAAATTATTATCCGTACTAATAATATAAAGAGGTAAAGTTTGTGAATTGTGAGTTTATGACGATGTAGGGGGTAATCTCTGGATCTACTGAACCGATTTAGATGAAATTTGGTAAAAACTAAAAAGATAGTTTGAGGCAAGGACTTAGGATACATTTTATCCTGGAAATCATCCCTTAAGGGGGTGAAAATGAGGATGAAAGTTTGTATGGAGAATCAACCTGTATCAAATATATCAAATCAATCAGTATATTATAAAATCAAAATAATAATAAGCCTCACTCAAATCAGCCGAACCTGAACTCAAATCATGAAGAAATAAGAAATACGCTCTGATACTCATAATATGTATTTTCAAATTTATATTGCTATCGTGATCTTAAAAATTTACTTCACACTTTTAATTACATTATATTATAATAACATCGCTCTAAGACAGATTGTCCGTTGACATGAAAGTTGCGTAGGTTGGATCAGCTTGGCGACATAATTCTACGTCATTTTTACAGCTCGTATAATTTTCTAAATGGGGACATAAAACAGTGTCTTCATGTCAGTCCCAGATATCTTACCTGTTTAAAGCTGTTTTACAAAGTTAATAACTATCAAGTAATAATCAAACTTTTCATTACTACGAGTACGTCCAACTTTACATTGAATATTATTATTTTGTCACGGTTTTTAAACTATCTTTGATATCAAAAGGCCCTCTTGATCTGACCCTTTTAATAAATAAATAGGAGTAGCTTCTCAATTTTATTTCTTAGGTACTTAATCGCTTCTAACTTTGACGAAAGGGCTTAAGTTATTAGTTTACTTTGAAGTTTCCCGATAACGTTCTTAGCTCGATTATTAACGTTTTGTAATTCGAGCCCTTCATTATTGGATACTTATAATAACATCTGATTTTGGAATTATAAATGCATGTGTAGTTTTAGGTTATAATAAACATAGTAGTTAGATGTATGTTTTTATTAATACTAGCTCCAGACATTCCCTTCGCCAAGGCACGACCTTTTCGCTATAAAAATTATAAATAGACTAAATTTCATCAAAATCCATATAATCCACACATATAAAACTTTATCTATGCAAAAAAACACGCTGTTTCATTGTTGAGTTACTGCGTTAAAGTAAACTAAAAAAAGAACTATTGTTATTGTTGATGAAAAACAAAGTAGGTACATAAAATAATAATTTTGTAGCAAATTCCAAATAATCTAAACCATATATATAAAATACATCAAGAAAAAGAAACCTTAAAGTGCGTGATACTTCGAATTGGAATAAAATCAAGGGCTTTACAAAAGAAATATACGCAAAATATACAAACTTTACAAGAAGCCAAAACATCCATTCCCTCTCGACTCCGACATGTAAATGACAGATAAATACAAAGAAACGTAGTTGGTCTGATTGCGTCCTGTTTCGCATAACGAGGTCTCCACTCTAGAAGCTGGAGAGCACTCATCGTACGACCCAGAGAGCTGAATTAATAAGATTATCGTGTAGGCACTTGAGCAAAAATAAAACTAGTTCGGTCTTTCTGCTTTATATTGGATGCCACTGCCATTGTTGGTTGCTGTTATGTAATTATGCAAAGATTTTCTTATACTTTTCCATATATTGTGGGTAATATTTTATATGTCCAAGCTTCCACACACGTAAAAGAGATCTATTCCATGTACCTTTCACCAGAACAAAATTGGCTTACAATCTTTTCTTACATAGGTTTTGTCGTGATTATAATACCTACTCACTTTAACCATATACATATAATGAACTGTTCTGTAATAAATTTCAAGAAATTAATTAATAATATTATTCAATAATTTTCATAATATTTTCATATACTTTAAACTGTGTTTATAGTATATTTAAATGTGTGAATGTATGTGTCAACTTTTTGCTTAATTTAACCTTATGTTTTCTACTCTAATTGTGGTTCTTATTTGTGGAAACTTAATTGGTAAAAGTGTGTATTTTTTATTTTAAGTTGTATGCTCTGTAATACTGTTTGTTTCCCTAAAATAAATAAAATTAAAAAATAAAATACTTTTTGTACTTTCGAGCTATTGCCTCATTTTGTCAGCACTCTAGTACACGTATACGTTTTATGTACCTATATTATATTTCATGTACCTATTATGTATAAAGCCGCTTTTAGCATGCCAGTTTTAAGGTATTTTAATTTCTCGAGCGGCAATAAAATTCGAGTTTAAAAAATTTTTGTTGAAGAGTTTATTGAGTGCTTTTGTAGGCTATCTAACTTTGCACATTGAACATTTCAAGCTAGTACTACTACTACTAATAGCGTTCTAAGTAGGAATATTTAGCAAATTTCGATATAACAAACAGACATAAAGAGTTACTTTCATATTTATAATATTAATATTGATTAAAGCACGCGAGTAAAGCTACGGACAAAAGCTAGAACGTTAGAATTTATCTGAGTTATTATATTTACTTACTTAACTTTTGATATTTTTTTGTGTAAAATTCGAGATATTGTAAACAAAGCTAATTGAGGGTTCTTAAAATGTCGTTTTTCTATAATCAGGAAATAGCCAAATATATTCCTTTTATTTTTTGTTTTTATAAAGCTATTCGTTTTCTAAGTAAACCTGGATTCATCTTAAGTGGTTGCGAAATGATGAATGTCGTGCAGAAGATCATTTCATAAATAAATAAAAAGTGGCTTACAAATACATACTTATGTAGTAAATGAATCATATGAAATGCTTTAATGCATAATACAAGGTATATTGTGCCCCTCGTATGTACATATATACATACATTACTAGTTAGAAAACTTATTAATATTTCAGAGGTGCTTAGGATGAAAGGATTTTTTAATTATATGAAAACACATACGGGGTGGTAGTTAACTAGCTTTATTTTCCAGTATGATAAGAAAATAAAACAATGGTCGTCCAATGGTGCGTTTTATAACCAAAGTAAAGCGTATTCAAATCTTGGTTAGGAAACCTGAATGTCTGACAGAACCTATGTAATACTTTCTTAGATTCACGCGAATATTTGACATTTTAAATAAGACTATCTTTTCGGATTTATTCGCAAATTTATTTTGATTTTTCCTGACGCTTCCAATGCTTTACAGCAATCATGGTCACGGGAGAGACTCTCCCTACCCTTAAAGCAAATATAGCTGAATTCTGGCCAATAAAGATATTTATCTCTGCGAACATCCAGCCCGTGGCTATGTAATGTACTTTATATTAGAAAAAAAAACGAATTAATAAATCAGGCCATAGTCCACCACGCTGGCCAAGTGCGGTTTGGCGGACTTCACATGTCTTTTGAAGACTTGCTAGTTTCTCTCAAAAATGCAGGTTTCCTCACGATGCTATCCTCCACCGTCAAGACAAGCAGTAATCATGTTGAAAAATGATTCGCGCAAGAAAATATTAGAGGTGCGAGACCCGGGATTTGAACTCGCTTCACTTGGTTTCCCAAGCGAGCGCGTTACCACTGGGCTGCCACTGCCTTAAAATATTTATAAATTATATATACTTGTACAGTACACTTTTAGACTCTTTAAATGAACAATTCTTATCTAACTATTGCTCTAATATAGATAATTAAATCAAATACGAATATACCTTTTACGTAATGATAAAGCAATGCATGAATGGGTGCCTTCTAGAGACTAGAATTTTCGAGATATTAAATATTTATTCAATGATAAAAGTTACCAAGCGTAAATTGGTTTTCATGCATAATATGAAGAGGATTTAAACTTTATCCGTATAGTTTAATAATAAAATACTTTGCATACCAAAAACCATATTGTTATTAGAAAGAAAAATTATAGATGTGTATCAGAGTGTGTGTACAGAATGCAAAGAGTGTATGTTTGTTCTTTCTCCTTTCACGCAACAACTAGCAAGTGACTTTCGAATATATGTACATACATATATGTATATATAGACAAAAAGGATGTACTTAATTTTAGTAGGTACGCATATCTTATGCGATATCGTCGCCATGACATAATTGTTTTTTTTAATGAATAAGTTTTAATACCTTTTTTAAATGGTTTTGTTCCAATATTAGATAAATTGGATTGTTTTTGTAATATAATAGAAAACCGACGCGTCATTATTTTTATCATAAAATTCAATAGTTTGAAAATTTGTCACATAAATATCTTAAAAGTTTACCATATTTTTAGATACGAGCTATAAATTTTGTGACATTGTCAATATATTTTGTGAAACTTTTTCATCGTCTGGCATTTGAGTAATTTGCGGGTTACAAGTTTCATATATAGATGTAAAGAGATTATCAAAATATATAGTTTTTCAATAGTTACCCTATTAATAATAAATCATTTAAAGTAAGATAAAGATTTAATGACTTTTAATTTACATTTCCGAATTCATAGTTCGTTTAAAAATTCAATTATTTTGGCTAGACATGTGCGATATGAGTAGCATTTACGGCCGCAGATTCATAGTTCTGGGTCCAGACCAAGTTTAGTTTTGAGTTTTTTCTATCAAGAAATTCTCAGTAACCTCCCGGAGTTGGGAAGTTGGCGATGTGTCACCTCCATGCTTCGGAGAACACGTAAAGGCGGTCCTGTTCCTTAACTCTCACCGGTCGTGTCGAAGTACCGTCCCATCGTACTTTGAGAGTGGCAGGAATAGAGTGCACACGTGTTTGCGTGAACATGTGTGCACTATAATATCTCCTGCGCAGTTGGCTAGTCTCAGTAAGGTTGGCCACCGTGGCCGAAATCGGTCAGAACATTATTATATACAAAAAAAAAACCTATATAAAATAGTACTAAACTTTATTAGAATAATGAATATGCTCCTACATATACCTATGTATTTTCAATCAATCTATTCAAACATAGAATCCATTCAAGCATCTTACCATTAAAACGTTATTTTTAATTTTTTACTGTATCGTATAGCCATTAAGCCGCATCAAAGCCACGTCTGATGTAATTGAATGAGACGTCTTGACAGGAGCCCAAATCCGTGATTTATATCCATCTACAAAGAACAAAGGCATTACGATGGTAGATTAGAGATCTTATCTGCTTACCACAGCAAAATAGCTGCCAACATCACCACAAACCATTTTCAAATAAATAATGACGCAATGTTTGAGAAAACATTAAAGTCTGAACCTAAGTAGTCGATTAAGCGTGAAAGGGCGCCTTGGGAAATTCGACAACTTTGAGAAAAACCGCTTAAATTGGAACTTTAACTAATTATAAGACCCAGCTGATGGATGGATGGGTGGAACTTATTTGCTTTATGTAGCTTTAATTAATTTTAAAACTTCAGCTGATTTTGCTTTAACATTTCAAAGGTTTGTTTTTAATAATTTAGTTGGAAAAATATTCTATTTTATACTAACCTAACCTCTGTTAGGAGGAAACTTCCGTGCTGTTACCTAAGAAAAGGAATAGGACAAATACCACGGCGAAACTAAGCTGTGATAAAAATCCCTTAAGGTTTAAAGATTTAAATATTCTTTAATGGCTTATCCGTATAATTTTTAGATGAAGATGTTTGGGAAAAAACGCAGACTCTAGATCCAACTACTACTACTTTAGATTTAGCCTGCGCATAAATCAATCAATTAAAAAAAATACGGTAAACAGATGAGATTTATATAATAACTAGCGACTCACTCTCGCTTCGCTTGGGTTCGTCCCTAGGTTGCTTCCCCATACAAAATTTTCAACCCCAATTTTCACTCCCTTAAGGGTTGACTTTTGGGATAAAAACTATCCTATATCCTTCCCAGGGTATCAAACTATATTTTTACCTAATTTCATCTAAATCGGTTCAGTAGTTTCGGATCCTATTCGGTACAAACAGATAAACAAACAAATCTTTCTTCTTTATAACATTAGTATAGACAATATGGCGGTCAAATTATGAACAAAGACGAAAGAACGAACAGTAGTTAACTATCTTGAATAATACTTAGCTAACATGCATTATACCTACCTACCTACCTTAAGAATTTGTAAACTGTGAAGACTTAATTAGTGTATGTAAAGTTTTTATTTCTTTTTGTTTATAAGTAACTAAATACTGTTTGTCTTTCAAATAAATGAATAAATATTAAAGGCTTTTTGGATAGGCCGAGTTGAACAATCTCCTGAAAGGTCGACACCGCATCCCAGAAACCCATTTACATATTATCTTCATGGGTGATGGTGAGTGGTAACCTTTTTCATTACGTATACAGCTTGCTTGTCCTTTCTAAATAAAAATATAAACTTTCTATATGATTTTCTGTTTAAAAAAATATATGATTTTGTTTTTATTAAAAAAAATGTTACAAGTTAAAGTATTCAAGCTTATATTTGCATATATTTGAATTTCATTATTTCGGCACTTATTCAAATGCTAATTTATTAATTTAAAAAAATTAACCGTTCGCTACATTTTGTAGAAAGATATTTAGTTGTTTCTACACTTACAAAAACTATTAAACCACTAGCCACAGACGTTTTTTATTTATTTCATAACTTATGCGATTCATATTTTACTTAAAAATACATTCTTTCGAACACGAACTCACGTTATATTTACCTAAATATAACAAAATTCAAAAAAGTTCTTAATTTGGTTGATTTTGTTACCAATTTCATAAAAGAAGAGGCATTCATCATGTACGCTACGCGATATTATCATATTTTGTAAACCGATTTCCCTCTGAACCTTTTATAAGAAATGGCTATAGTTGAGATATATAAGTTTCCGTCCAGTTGCATAAGTTTCATGAAAATATATCCCTAAGATTGGAAATTTAGTTTTAAAGTGTTTTTAAATTTGATTTAATAAATAAGTTTTAAGTAAAAAATAATCATTATACCTATGATGCTGTCCTAGTTCCTACTGAAGCAATTCGGCAGCCAATCTGAATGTGACTCTTCAACCGTACAGGAGATATTATAGAGCTCAAGAGTACTCGTACATGCAGACAAAAATGCACTATTTACTCCTGTTACTCTCATATTCCCTCCGGAGGGACGACATTTTGACACGACCAGTGAGAGATCAGGCGCAGGACCGATGGTTGTACGTGCTGTCCGAGGCACGGGCGTGCAACACTGCCAACTTCTGGGCTATTACTGAGACTTACTAAATAGTAAAACTCAATAACTAAACTTGGCCCGACCCGGGACTTAAACCCAGAAGCTCCGGATCTGCAACCGTACATAGCTAGCCCCTAGACGAGGCAGTTTGTGAGATGCCTTTGCCTATTATAAAAACATTTTAATATTTCTTTTTTATCAAATAGGTTATACATAATTTCAAGAGTTATTTAATATTTCCAAAATCTTATATCTCTATAGATAAAATGAATACTTTAGACGTGATTTTGGATGTATGAGTTATTGATCTAACAATTCTACAAAATCTATTATATATCTAAGCTCTATTTTACAAACATTTGCATACAGATAGTTTTTGGGTAGATAATATAGGTGGTATTTTATCCGTTGGTAAAACAAAAGGCTCCCGTAGATAGGATTATGTATGCTGTAAGTTATCTATACTAATATTATCAAGAAGTAAAGTTTGTGAGTTTGTCACGTTGTAGGGGGTAATCTCTGGGTCTACTGAACCGATTTAGTTGAAAATTGGTAAGAAGACAGCTTGAGACCCTAAGAAAGACATAGGATACTTTTATCCCGGAAATCATCCCTTAAGGGGGTGAAAATGGATATAAAAGTGTGTACGGGGAATCAACCTATGACTTATATAGTAACCTGCCTAAGCGAAGCGAGGATCTGCCACTAGTGTGTAATATATTAAACAGATAAATTAGTAATGTTGAAATATCGTGACGCATATGTGATGACGTCGACGTTAACTTAATCTAGGTATTCTCATATTTCAGTAAAAAACGTACTGGAAATAAGTTACATGTATAAAATATTATATTTTTTATCTAATTTAAATATAAAAAAAGCGGGATGAGCGTGGAAAAACTAAATTTTAAATTAGACAAGGTACAGTAGTAGTATGATTTGTACAGTGATTAAGTGTACATTTATTTTGTAAGTATGTAATAATTATATACATTTGTGATTTCATTTTATTTTGTTTTCTTGTAAAGATATGGTTCTACCGATATTATAATAAATATATATTTTATTAATTATTCGAAATGATTATACTTTGATATTTAATACATTTACATTTCTTAAATAAAAACGCAATTTTAACTGTTTTACTTTAAAATATTATTAAGATACATTGAAAAAATGGAAACTCCTATCTGAATATAATTTCTATTTCTAAAGATAAGAACTATAAAGGACTTAGCTTTATCTAATATTTTGATTACATTGGAGCTCACCTAAAGCGACAAGTAATAAAGTGTTTTTATTATTAAGTAGAATAAAACCGCATTTGTAATTAGGTAAAATTATGTAGTAGCATGTACAAAAAAATATAACTTATAAAATAACAATATGCACCAAATTTGAAATCAGTTCAAAAGCAAATATTACACTCTTAGAGGTGGACGTTGTCTTTAAAATTTATATAAGATCATTCTTGAGGTATTAGACCTATTTTATTTATAAAAAAAAAAACATAAAAACTAGATTCTTAATAAGAACAAATATATCGCGTAGCATCATCCAAAAATCATTAATCTAAATTTTATAGTTTGCGAGAAAATATTCAAAAAACCAACCTAAATATAATAAAAAAGGTGAACTCAAAGATCAGAAAATTGTAACGTGTTATATAAAAACCTCTTAACAAAATTGGATTCAAATATCAAAAAAGTAAATTCTGTAAGTGCTGGCTGGTAAAGATACTGTAGTACCTATAGCTGTATGAAATCAATTAAATTAATAAGACTCGTGCCACACGGTGCCCCGGCGGTTATCTGTATATCGTAATATTTGGATATCAAAGTGTCTTAAACCTTTTATTTATTTCGTATATGTTTTTCTCAAATCCTCGCATATTACACGATATCAATGCGAAATTAAATTTCATGATTCATTTTTTATTTAAATTACTTATAGTGGATATATAGGAAAAGGCACCCAGGGACGCACCCGAGTGACGCGGGGGTAAGGCGCTAGTAATAAAGTAATGGAATAAAATTTTCCTACACCGTAAGTTTAAAGCAATTTCGATGAACGTGCATAAATTAAATTACTGAGCCGTTTCCTAAACTCAATAACTACCTAGTCCATGTAAAAGTTTGGATGTGAAATATCTAATGCGGCAGATTAAACCGGCTGTTGGCGTGGTGATGTGTCACCACGTAACCACGCGCTCGTAACTCTCAGATTCTCTTCCCATTCAGCTCAGCGATTCCCTCCTCCCTCTTTCGTATTTAAATTTATAATTTTGGTATTTAAAAAAATGAATATTTGTTTTTAATTACTTATGTAATATTTACTGCCCTTAAAAACCATCCTGTCATGCATACTTTCTATACAAAATAGATTCGATGTTTCACATCATCCAGGCATCCCGCGACGGTTTAATTTTTTTTATAACAATATCTTATTTTCATACATTTTCTCTTGCAGAGTAAATAGATACGTAGTTACATATCATCTAGCCGGTATTTGCGCCCCTCCTATATTTAGATATAATATAGTATAGAGCAAACAACGCGTTATCATAATAATCAGTCCTAGTGCTATTCTGTAACATACATTAAATATGTTAAATACAATAGGTAGAAATTCGTGGAGCCAGCTGTCAAATTACAAAAATCCTTTTACATAATAGACCTAAAGACGTGAACCAACATTTGTATAATCGATACATTTTTTTACCGAAGTACAACGAAATAGTATTCATCCAGCGATCCGCCAAGGTTTCGCCCAGATATTAAGTGTAAAGATAAAAAAGATAGCAGTAAGTAAATTCAAAATTATTCCATATTGTAGCCCGTACACTAACTTTAGTAATACGGGGCTTAGTCAAGATGTTATTTTACAATAGTTGTAGAAACGAAATATACAAAAATATATGGGATTTATATATTATGGTTATATAACATAATGATTAAAATTGCCATTTTGATACTTCTTTTTTGCCTTTTCCCGTAACGCGGGGTCAGCTTTTTTAACCTTGAGACGCCATTTCTTCCGCTGGTAAGAATCGTCATCAGATAGGCCCAGCTTCCTCATGTCCTTCCGGACAATCGACATCCAGGTTGTTTGTGATCTATCTCTCCCTCTCCTCCCTTGCATAGCCATGGAAAGGCACTTCTTCAACACGTGATCATCAAGTCGTCGCGCGTCGCTTTATATATCCATACTGTCGTAGCCTTGACTCAGTTACAATGTTTAAAATTTCTATTCTTCAACGATTGTAGAAAAATATCTTATCTAAGCCCTTACCTTGCCATTCGATCTATAATATTCTTTTTAAAACTAAAGCTAAAGTTTTAGTTTTTTTTCGTTAGAACAGTTTCCGAGATACACGAAATAAATTTATTTATATATACAAGAATTGCTCATTTAATAGTATAAGAAGTAGCTTTCGTGGATATGTAGGACCCATTTGAATAAAGGTAGTTCTATAAACTACGGCCTGTACAATGATGCAGGTAAGTTAATACCAAGTATTGATTTGCCGGCGCGACTAAAATAAAGCGGTCCCGTCCCGTATCCCGGTACATAATTGATATCACGCTCCGTACAAACTCATCATTTATTTACCTTGCTCTACCTTCGATAGAATTTTTGTGTATAACTTGTATTTGGGCTGGGTATTTGTTACGATATATGAGTTTTTAGTTTTATTTTAATAGGTCTATCAAAATAGAGTTTATAATGTTTTACTAACTGTTGTATAACATATTAATAATATAGAAATATATTGAATATTTGTATAAATATAAAATAATACCTTTAATATAAATTTTTATTACTTATAGGAAACAAAAATTGTATTAGGTAATCAATACAATTGAAATTTACAATTGCATTCTTTAGAAATCGAACCAACAACGTCCTGTGAAGACTGGATGGATACAAGATATGATAGTAGATGTTTTCACATTCTAGAAAATATGTAAGTGATTAAAAGTTTAATTTACTGTATAAATAAACATTCCGTATAGAATTTATATCTGAGAATAATTTTATTAAATGTTTTTAACTGAAAAAGTATATTGCGAAAGTTGTAAATAAAGTTTTCAAATATGTTTGTGCTATCTGTAACTAAAATTTTTCATGATAAAAGTTTGCAATAATTTTCAATTATACTTTACTAAGTTAAGCATATTTTAAAAGTAGATGTTCATAAATTATTTTTAACCTTAGATACTTATCCTAGTACTTTTGAAGAAATTGAAAATGACTTTATATATATCTATACATACATATATGTATAGATGATATAACCAGATTGTGTTTTATTATTTCTCAGAAACTAAAGTCGGTAAAGGCAAAATAAACTGCAAAAAAACGCTTTAAATCTGTAATTATATGTGTGTATATCGTATAGTAATGTAAGCTTATTTAATTTACTCCAAAGAATTTTTTTATTCAGTTATAGATATAGGTGAGGAGTGCTAACAAAATAGCTTTCCATATTACGCGGTCATACACAAAGCGATCAAACTAAGTGGTAATGAACTATGTCAATAAACTTTCAAACAAAAAGCCGCGGGCAAAGCTTGTCTCGTAAAACAACTTTAACCTTAATGAAGCCAATCGCAAAAAATGTGATATAATTTTATCGTTATATCGAGGTTTTATTGGAACATGAATTGCATAATTAATGATATCAATTGCATCTTGAGATTTATGTCCTAATTTTAGTCGATAAATGATAACGTTGAAAGAGAAAGTAATATTTACGATGCAGTATCGGTTAGAAATATCGTCGTGGTGCAATTTCCATGTCTCTAACTAGACTCTACTATGCTAAATACTGCGGGTTCGACCCAGCTGTGGACGATTTATTGTAGCTGTAGTAAATAAAGATTGATCGAAATTGTATAAACACGAGAGTAACAAATAACAATAGAAAACTCATATTGTGTGACTATTACATTATATGTTTTTATTACTAAGTACTAGCAACTCACACTTGCTTCGCTTGGGATCGTCCCTACGTTGATTCCCTATACAAACTTTCATCCCCATTTGCACCCTATTAAGGGATGATTTCCGGGATAAAAATATCCTATGTCCTTCCTAGGGTCTCAAACTATCTTCTTACCAAATTTTATCTAAATCGGTTTAGTAGATCCAGAGATTACCCCCTACAACGTCACAAACTCACAATTCACAAACACACAAACTTTACTTTATAATATTAGTATAGATGATGTGCAAGGAATATTATACATGTATATATGCTATAAGAAAATAAATTTCTTCTTATATAACCCTAAGCTTTAAAATATCTTAGATCATTTATTCAATATATTTATGTATGTTTGACCTTTAACATCACATACCAGAGGTACAAAAAATGGTATAACAAAAAAGATAAGAAATCGAATATTCTTTTGAAACTAAAATATTTATGGCTTAATTAATTATTCAATGCAATAAAACAAATATTAATGCTTATGTCACACATAACTCGTGCTAAAGCGGAAGTGTAATCCGTACATGGACGTGCGAACCGCGATTTAAATAAATTCGGCACTTAATTTGAATAAAATAAGTCCTGTTTTGATTTATAATACGTTGTTCAATTTACAATTTAGTATGCAAAGGCTGAGTCACTGATTGTAATCACTATGCGGAGGAGAATTGAACTGTGTCAAATGCAGATTAAAGCTGCCATTTTACATAAAACATTTGTATTATTGAATAACACTGTTAAAGTTGAAATCTACCTTGGCTCTATTTATTGGTTATTTACTTGGTTTATTCCGCCAGGTTATAATTTTTAGCACTACAATTTACAACCAATTCATTAGCCGTAACAACCGACATCTCATGTTTACTAAAAAGTATGAAAAAGCGTGGGAAAAATTACAAATACCCCGCATTTTTTAAAACTTAAAAAAGGCGAAGGTTGCATTACAAACTTTATATTTTTTGAAAAAAAAAATTTAAAAATTGAAGTATTATTAATATTATATTGTTTAAACATCAAAAATGTATTAGTTTTAATATCAAGCTCGTTAATATACCGGATAAAAACTAGCCTGTCAGTCTCCGATTCATAAACCTGTTTTTGCATTACGGCATAGACGAATAATCTATCTATATAAATAAAAATTGAATTGTCTGCTTATAATGTCAAAATTAACTAATAAACTTTTTACTAAATACATATGAAAGCATATACGGTACCTATAAGAAAAATACAGTATTTATTTTCATCTGCCTCTCTGTCTGTTTGTTTCGGCTAATTTCAGAAACGACTGGACCGATTTAGACGTGACTGTCACTGGCAGATAACTGATGTTATAAGGAGTAACTTTGGCGCAAAAATAAAATAAAAGCCATAAATTTGTGAACAAAATCCATGTACCTGTAAATATTATATAGTATAATTATAATAATATAAATCGACGTAAATAAATTTCTTGATAAAGTGCCAATCTAATTTTTTATAGTCTATATGTACTCTAAAGGTATCTCCAAGGATCTCCCAATCAGTTAATGATTTTTTAAACATAATATTCAAAATAAAATTACCTACATGAAACGTATAATTTGTGTATAAATTTACATTTGACATAATATAAATGTAGTAAAGAAACAAAATTCCGAGGTTACGTAAATATTTATAAATTCATTTCGCTGAGTGAACAGGATACGCCCTGAATTCCTTTATCGCATTTCGACTGATCTATCTCGGCTATCAATTTCAATATACATACAACAAACTCTTCAAATATTTTTACGCTTACGAAAATATTAAATAATACTGAAGGTAAAGTATATTCGTATACGAAATATGACAGGTAATACATAATTTAAGTATCTACATCTAAGAAGAAATTATAATCGGACTACTATAAACAATTATACGAAAGTTTGTCTGTGTGTATATATTTTACTCCTTCACGCTGTAACGGAATTGGATGCAATTTAGTACATAGACAATGACCTAGGTTAAGCACCTACCCAAACATAACGACGGTAAGTCGCTTGTCTATACTCATATAATAAAATTGTAATTAAGCCGAATCTGTAAATTAAATATTTTTTGGAAAACCTTATTGAAATAAACATTATTATCGATACAGAGGCCGAATTTATAGTTTTTAGAATTTTAATCTTTCTGCCTGTTACTGCATCACAAGAAAACTACTGGAAGGTTATTGATGAAATTTGATATGATGATAGCTGGTTATCCGTGTCAACATATAGGATACTTTTTACCACGGGAAAATATCTCATTTTTGAGAAAAAATACAAAAACTGTAACGTAAGAGTATACTAATATTATGTAAAACATAAGAATTTGGTTTTTGGTCATCTGAACGCGTGCGGAGCCGCGGGCCATGCTAGTATTAAATAAGATACCAATATCAAGGTCATATTAATAAAAAAATAATTACGACAACAGCCAAACTCTTGTTGCGTTTTATAAGTGTGAAATACTGCAAATTAATTATTCATATAAATTCATTTAAATATTATATTACACTCATAAAGGTTAAGAATAAAGTGGTCAGAGGGAAGAAAAAAATGAAGGATGAAGGAAGAGAAAAATGATTCAAAATAGCCGCATGGAACGTGAAAAAATGTTAGTATTATCATAAAAATCATTACACCTCTGGTTGTCTAAGGTTAGTCTTTGTTTACATTTTACTTTTTCATGTGTAGCTCGTGTTATTTATGTAGGTTGCGAGAGAGTTGTTAAAACAGACTCATCTTTCAGCTCGCCGTCACGACAGCGGAACTTTGCATATTCTAATATTACATTGTAAAGTAGAGTCGCTAAATAGTATAGCGGACTATAGAGCTATATATTGATATATTTTCATTTTTCCCACGGGCCACGGCTTAGTTATAAATTATTCTAAGTCAATCAAAATAATCTTTTTTTGATCAGTGAATGCACGTCTTATAGTTTGAAAGATACCTGATGGAATAATATCGACAGATGATCAATTTTTATATTTTTTTTTACTTAAATAACTATATATATAAAACCTAAATGCACTATAATCATATTGTATGGTCTTACTATCAATATGAACGTTTTAAATAAAACGATCTTTTTGGATTATTTCGCGTATTCATTTTGTATTTTTGGTTCCCGACGTTTCAAATGCTTTACAGCTATCATGGTCACGGGAGAGACTGTCTCTCCCGTGACGATGATTGCTGCGTGAAATCCAAATAAATCCGCGAAAAAATCCGAAAAGATAATTATAGATATAATATGACCGTTTTTTAAGCTGAAGAATATCGTCAAGAAATTTGACTATAATTTTCAACGCACACGCTTTACGCGCTACTTTGACCCGTGGCAACCCACATCGCCACAATGCTATTTACATTATACATTTTTATCTATACGCGTTAATGATAACTAAATCTTTTTACTATTTGGGTGTTCTAAATTACTATGTTTTGTATTAAAGTTCAGGGTTTTGCTTATCAGTATAACATTTGGTACATACCTATTATATTTTATACTCGTATGTTTTACAGTTACCTAATAATTTAAACGGCGATTAATAATTAATGTATTTTATTCAAATTATTCTTTGCAATATTTGATCAATGTCAAACACAAACATATCCACTTGTCACTAACACGCCACAAGCGATTACTCATAAGTACGTGTACCTCGAGGCTATATATGATTATAGAAATTAGAAAATGTAAAAAAAAATCATCATCATCATCATAGAAAAAAATACCATTACGTTTGTATTTAATGTTTAAATAAATAAATATGTTTAAATAAAATTGTATTTTGTATCCAACCTACACATTTGTATTAAATACATAATGTATAAAGTTTTTTTTTAATAAATAGGTTACAACACTTAAATTAAACGATTAATTACGCACTGTGATCTGATATAAAATATACAGCAAGCAAAAAAATTAAAAGTTAACAATAAATGCTATAAAAATAATATTTAAATATACTTAATACTAAAAACAATTCGTAAATAATAATTTTAGAAGCCAACTACTATTATTAGAGCAAATAAAAACACAAAAAACTACAGAACCGGTAAAATTCTTACCTAAATATGTCACAATTATGAAAGCAAACAAAATCCCTTCACAAAACACAAACACTGATAGTTAATTGTTCACTAGCACTAAAACTGATATATTTAATACAAATGTTAAGTTATTACACAATTTTTAATTCATATTTCTTGTACAAACGTTACGCGGCAAGCGCGATTGGTTTAGACAAGTTGAATACGTCCACTTTATACCGATGTCGGAGGTAGACTGCGACAAGGTGCGGGACGTAATCCGTAACTCCACCCGCAGCCGCCCGCCCTGAGGTGGATCAACACGCTACGCGTCATTGCTTCCTTGCTATCTTTATATTTCTATAGCAATTCAAATGCCGTAACAATGGGATAAGGATAAAAGACTACCGAACCTTGCATTGGGTCGGAAACGAGATTTTGATATTATTGGTCCAAATAAATACGATTTTTTATAGGATGCGATAACGATCCGAGTAATCATTGATGGAAAATCTTTAAAATATGAGTACCTACAACTTTGACTTTTCTCACGTGTAAAGTAACATAGACATATTACATACTTAATACACACACAATGTGTTGTAACGAGATAATTTTTTTTTTAATTATCGTATGCGATAACGACTCGCACGCCACCTGCCCTATGCTAATGGAACTATATCAGAGGTTTCTTATTCCAGTGTGGCTAAATCATTATATTAAATTATCGTCTATTGCGGTTAAACCGAGCTCCACTGCTTTCGGTCTTAGGAAAGTTGGACAACTAACAGATTTAGGTATTGCTTGACTGGTTTATTTTATTTATTTCCACAGCGTCCTTTGAAATTTTTCTGTGGGGTAAAATTATACTAAAATTCGGACAATTTATGATGACGGAGCTTCGAATACCTTACAAGATTTTTTGGTGTTCTCTTCATAGTCGGCAATTAATTCTCAGTTAGTATTTTCTTTTAATATAATTATTATTATAAGGAATTAATTAAATAAAAAATATTAAAAGAATTGCTAAATATTTTTACATTTAATTATATTCGAACAATGTACGATAAAGGAAATGTCCGTAGCTGCATAAATATGTTCGAATTGTACAGAAAATTATTATTATAAGCTGCTAACATGTTAACTCGATATTGGAATCCGATCTTTTTAATCGATTTTCGTTATGTTCCAGAAATTATACACTACTTTCAAGTTTCGACTTCATATATTTGTCGAGGTAAGTAAAAATACCCTTTGTTATTCGAAAATGTTAATTTAATTAACTATTATTTATATGTGAGGCAAGCTAATCATTTTAATCGAGGGTCGTAACCAACTTTTGTTTTTTTTTTATCATAAATGTATCGGTCTTATTCTAGTTGAAACATACTACACATACAGCTACACACATATGTATACCTACACACATATACATACATATAGGATATCTAGAACCAATTTTTTTTAGTTTTATAATATAAGTAATAGTTATAATTGTTCAATCTGTGCTGACGCTTCTTAGAAGAGCTAACTTTCAAACATCGGCCTGACACGTAGAACTGCTGAGACATC
The DNA here is from genome assembly GCA_947093115.1 of Brenthis daphne. Taxonomy (NCBI): domain Eukaryota; kingdom Metazoa; phylum Arthropoda; class Insecta; order Lepidoptera; family Nymphalidae; genus Brenthis; species Brenthis daphne. The sequence goes on along the minus strand of OX352477.1, from coordinate 25,197,265 downwards.
ATCGAGTAGGTACCTTCCTCAGGAATTTACTAATGTTTGTAGATGTTTGCAAAACTGTAAATTATATTTTTTTACAATTATCTATAGAAATATAGGGTTTAGTAAGTAAATATCAATATTTTTTTTGAAATTTCTATCCTCCAACAATTGCTGAATTAATTATCTAAGCCTAAGGTTATATAATATTTTATTTAAATCTAAACATTAAAATATATTTGACTATACAAACTGGGATAAAATATTAAATCACATATCATTTTTTACAATATAAACCTGACAGCAATTACGTCGTCAATTGTTATATGATAAGATTATCAATCTATATGCGATTATAATAATTAAATTTATTTTGGCGAAGTGACTTTCTGTTTATTTGTGAATGATTAATGCTTAACGATACATCAATGTCGATATAAAATAGGGTATTCTTTTATCCATTGTTAGAATTTCCAATCATAGCTACATAATATTTTTTGTACACGAAAGTTTTATTGTCATTTATCGGCATAATATTCATTTATGGAAAAAACGAGACTTAAACTTTGATTACATTGCAAAAGAAGTTTCATAATATATATGTAGACATATGGGTAAGATGCTTCAATATCTCACATAACCTATAATCTCTCTTAAACATTTAAAAATTAATAAAAAATAATTACCTGAAAGATAAATTTGATATTTAGTGTACTGAACAGACAATCATTAATTGACATTAGAGAAAGATCACCAGTAATACCATAATAACACCAAAAAGTCAAATTTTGATCTAAAATTTTGATCGACAAAGATAAATACTATTTAGTGATATATTTCTGTGAAATTATCTCTACATATAATAAAATTTTAACTAAGCCGAATCTGTACATTATACATTTTTTGGAAATTCTATTGAAATAAACATTATTGTCGATACAGAGGCTGAATCTATAGTTTTTAGAATTTTTGTCTGTTTGTCTGTTACCGCATCACAGAAAAACCGCTGGAGGGATTTTGATGAATTTGGGTATGGTGATAGCTGGTTATCCGGGTCAACATATAGGATACTTTTTACCGTGGGAAAATGTCTCATTTCTGAGAAAAAATACAAAAACTGCAATGTAAGAGTATACTAATATGTAAAATCTAAGAATTTGGTTTTTGGTCATCTGAACGCGGGCGGAGCCGAGGGCAATGCTAGTAGTGAAAATAAAGTGCCAGTGAGCCACAATTAAATTAAGTTTATAATATGTATTAGCACAGATCACATAATACGTATTAGTATTTATCCATTATTAAAGCAATGTTAATGCGATAGCATACGAATGTGTTTGTATGGCCATGAAGTATTCTTATCGTTTCATATTTACCACGGTACGCTGCTGCGTTAAAACGATTAGATTTGCGATACAGGGAATTATTTGAAAATTCAATTTAGTTGGCGAAACATTTGAAATTTTAACACAAATTGGTATTCGATTAATTTTTATTTTATTACTAACTAGCATTGCCCGCGGCTCCGCCCGCGTTCAGATGACCAATAACCAAATTCGTAAAATTTACATATTAGTATACTCTTACATTGCAGTTTTTGTATTTTTTTCTCAGGAATGAGATATTTTCCCGCGGTAAAAAGTATCCTGTATGTTGACCCGGATAACCAGCTATCACCATACCAAATTTCATCAAAATCACTCCAGTGGTTTTTCTGTGACGCGTTAACAGACAGACAGACAAAAATTCTAAAAACTATAGATTCGTTCTCTATATCGATAACAATGTTTATTTCAATAAGATTTTCCAAAAAATATTTAATGTACAGATTCCGCTTAGTTACAATTTTATTATATGTATAGATTAAATATGTCGCAAGTTGAAAGGCTTGATTCTAGCACAGAATGTTTAAATAGCTTTGTTAAAACAAATAGATAAACTTGCAATATACTAATAAAATTCACAATGTTCACTTGAGGTACCACTAACGTTAAAAAATACGACCCAATCACATAAACTACATCCATGTAAAAAACAAGTGGAACTTTTGTCCCATTAGACAACCAGGGACCCAAGGAGGATAAACAAACAAAAATATTCATTTAGAATTTATAATATACAGCAAATTTTTTACCAAAAGCTATACGATAAGGTTTAAATAATTATTATTTTTAATACCCTCAAAAAATATATGTAATTTAAACACCATTTCAATTTTCTTTAGTAATAAATCCAATAGTGCTAGAATTTTTTTTAAGAATGTACCGAGATTTAAAGTAGCGTCTCTAGCCTACTGTTTGAAACAGATAATGTTATGTATATTTTTTCGATTTAATCTTAATCTAGTACGTAAGATAAGGATGTAGTGCTAAACACTTTTGCATATTAATTAACGACTTGCCCTCGTTTTGCTCGAGTCCATCCCTAAGTACCAAACCGTATACTATGTGTTATATGTTATACTAGCAACTCACCTTCGCTCCGCTCGGGTTCATTTTTAGTTACGGTTTAACGTTTAGTATAGATTTCTCAGAGATGAGATATTTTCCTGCAGTAAAAAGTATCCTATATGCTGACCGGGATAACCAGCTAACATCATACCAAATTTCATCAAAATCCCTCCAGTGGTTTTTCCATGATGCAGTAACAGACAGATAAACAGACAGACAGACAGACAGATAGACAAAAATTCTAAAAACTATAGATTCGGCCTCTGTATCGATAAAATGTCTATTTCAATAAGATTTTCCAAAAAATATTTGATGTACAGATTCGGCTTAGTTACAATTATATTATATGTTTAAATGTATATTTTGTTTTGTATATACTATATAAAATACTATTGAATCCATTAGTACCACAAAAGTTTGCAGAATTGACTGTGTCTAGTTTACTAAAATAAGAATAGTAGTATATGAACAAGAAAAAATGCGAAAATCATTAACATAACAACGATAATTATGTCCCTGTTTAAAATTTTTGAGACGTACATATTAATTGGATCCGTAAAATTATTTCGAGACTTGTCTTACACCAGATAATGGTTATTAGCCTAAAAATACAAGAAGGTAATCTTCTTTTTAATCTCAATTGAAGTTTACCTTTACTTTGGTCGTATGCCATTTTTCCAGCTTCCCCTTGGTAGTCATTAATTGCACCTCTTTAGCATAAAAAAAGGTTTTCAAGTAAAATCTTTGGATTTCCTTGACGCCTCCTGAATTATTTATTGGAATAAGCCTCTTAAGTATGTCACGGAAGAACGATTGTATTTGAGATTTAAATACGCATTTAAACAGTTCCTTTACAAGATTCAACGTAAATTAATTGCTCCAAAAGTGTTATTTATTGGCATTCAGCTCTTTTTAACAGTTCACTGTGCCGCCCTTCAATACAAGTGGAATCAGGCCATAGACCACCACGCTGGCCAAGTGCGAATTGGCGTACTCACGTGTCTTTTGAAAACTTTCTAGGTTGTCTCAGACATACAGGTATCCTCACGACGTATTCCTGCACAATTTTCTTTCCTTTTCCTTGGAAAATGATTATTCGCACATATCACTTACGAAGCCCGGCATTTGAATTCGCTTCACTCAAATTCCCAAGCGAGCGTGTTAGCGGGCTTACTGGGCCTGTTTTTTTTAAAGGGGTATTTTTGATTGACTTTTAAAGCAATCAATATTATAAATAATTCACAACATAACTACAATACTTATCTATTATTATCTAATCTTACTAAACCAGTTTACACGTACCTACCTAGTACCTATATGTATGTAGTTTTTTCTTACTTAGTAACTAGCTTTATTGAAAGACATACGAGTCCCAGTAAGCCGCAGTTGTTTAAAATTACTAGAGTTCGCCGAGTGGTCAAACTTTGACCATGATTATTATTGATTTTTCTTAAAAAGGGATACAAAGTTTTTGCTTCACGTATTAATACACAATTCTCAATTTGACCGGAGACTTTAACAATAAACAAAACTTTTTAACAAAAAAATAAAAACCGACTTCAAACAAAAGCACTAAAAAGTAAAAAATAACTGATTGGTAGTTTTCATTAACTATACATACCTAATCAAATATTTTCGAAGTCGGTGTGCTTTGCTTTGTATGGGCTGGCACCGATTTCGAAAATATTTGATTAGGTATGTATTTAATAGGTAGGCTTTAATTACTTAGCCAAAGCAGTTTTGTACAGTTGATAATTATTTAATAATTAGATTGATAATAAATATTTATATGGGTACTTTAATTTTAATAAGAAAAAAAATACGCATTTAACACGGCACCACCTTTTTTTAGAAGTTAATCATGTAGTGTTTATTGTTTCACTGCATCTATTTATTCTGACTTAAAGATATTTAAAAAATGCCAACACTGGATGACGAAAATGCAAGCCATATCTGCTTGTAATAAATTGTGATAAGTTTTTAATTTGGTGTGAAGATAATTATTTAAAACTTATCAACAAAAATGTTAAAGACGAGCCATCTGCAAACACGATTACACTGTTGAAAGATCAGATGCAGCATCAAAGAATTACACGCTTTCCGAAACATCGCCAACTTCCTAACTCCGTGCTACTTAAAATTTCTTAACGGAAATAATCCGATAACAATAATTAAAAAAAAACCATTTGTTCGGATTTTATCGCTGTTTTTTTACGTTTTTGGTTCCCGACGTTTCGAATGCTTTACAGCGATCATGGTCACGGGAGAGACAAGGTTTTAGACGCCTCAAAACTCAATCAGTTTGAAAGGTCGATTGCTCTACTTGACCAAACCTACCTTAACCCAGGAATACCACATTTGCAGAAGTATATAATAGCCACTAGACTATCGATTTTTATATTTCTGTCACTTTATCCAAGAAAGCCAAGAATTATAATTATTATATAAATCTTAATTAAAAGAAATATATGTATTATCGAATGAGATGTATAACATCAGCGATGACTCAATGAAAACCTATTTAAGAAGACACAGTCATGAATATTTAATATTATAGCAAGCGTTCCACATTAGAGTTTCATCAAACTTTTCCTTTTCCACTGTGACATAATACACGGAGTTGCCGAAAACTTTATACTTTTGCAATTGTTTAAACTTATTTACTTTCTTGTCTTCAAAGTAATAATCGTTCTTGAAAATTAACAACGTATTCTCGTCTATGTTATTATATAAATGTACACTTATAATAAAGAATTATTATAATATTATAATTAAAAATAAGAGCATTTTGGTGATATTTTATGCTAGATGCACTGACTTCGCCTTTAGATAAAATTAGGCATTTGTTTCTATGAAAAATTTGTCGGTTATAAAAATGTTAAATTAATATTGCTCCATGTCACTCTACCTCCGTAACTCTGGAACCGTTCAGCTTAGCAAGATTAGGCATGGAACCATTTTTCTTTACAATTTATTGCAGATTACTTTTGTATATGACACTTTTTGTGCTAAGCCGAATAGTTTTCCAAATTTTTAAGAAAAACTGATGAAAACTACATTTACCAACTTATAACCCCCCCCCACCCCAGACCCGACGCTCAAAATTTTGTAACTTTTTACCAAACAATATGTGGACTGTATAGAATAATTTGGAGCTGGAGAGAAAATTTTACTTTGGATGTTAAGGTTAGACTGCTTTTTAGATTAATTGCACTGTACTATAGGGGCTATTTTTAAAAAGAAGACGTCAAATTTTTTATCCATTAGCCCTAGTAGTTTCCTTTGAGCGCCATTCATTCATTCATCAAGAAACAGTCAGCATAATATGTTAATTTACATGTTTAGATTATCTATACTATATACAAATAATAAAAATGTAACGGATCGCTATGGAAGATTTATGAGAAAAAATATTATTGGGACCTTTATAAACGAAAATAACACCCAAAACAATTATTGTTAGAATTTTTGTCTGTGCGTTTGTGCACGCTAATCTCAGAAACGGCTTATCTAATTTAGATTTGGTTTTAACTAATATATTGTGGTAAGCTTCACTTAACATTTAGTGTTTGTTTCATATCAATCGGTTCATAAATAAAAAAAGTTATATCAATTTAAAGAATCACGTCGAACATTTGTTAAACTGAAAAATGAACGGTTCCCGTGGGGTAGATTGTGCTTTTCTAGAGGCGATCCCGAGCGAAGCGAGAGTAAGCCGCTAGTAAATACTAAATATGTTGAGTCTCTATGTCGATTTAAAAAAAAATGGCATGAAGTACCTTAAATATTTTTTTTTAATTCTTGTGAACAGCATTAAAACAATTGGACGAACGACATTAATTTTATTTAGATGTTATTGGCTGATATAAAAATCAAGATTAATGAAATATATGCTTCCCATATATTTTAGTTATCTTGATTTTTGTAATGCTTACATGTAAATTATCAGACAAATTCTAGTTAGCTTCTAATAATAAATTTTATTTACTGCACTTTCGCAAATCGCTATTGTATTATCTATTTTTATGGCGCCTAACTTACTTTTAATGTCAAAAATGTTTATTTTTAAACTTGTCTTCCACGAGTAAGCTCAAAATTTAATTCCTATACAAGAAAACTATTTTTAAGTTATTTTTGTTTTTCCTCCATTGCATAAACAGTTTTTCGTCCGAGTGTTAAATTGACAAACCTTTATTTCTGACTTTAATAATATGTTAGTGTTGGTCAAGCAATTTATCTAATTCAATGGGATTCTATATTCATTTTATTTAGTTTAAAAATAAAAGGAAAATACAAAAACACTTTTAACACGCAGGTTGGTCATCTTAAAGGTCGTTAACAACTCTACGAATTCTTTTGTTCTTTAAAACTGCCTGAAAGCCTTTGTGGTTAAGTATTGCCGTGAAACTTCACCCACTTTGACCGTTTCTACTTGACTGAACACTTTCATATGTTATATATGGGTTCGCACTTAACATGGCCTAATGAAGCTGTCGATTTTCAGCAGAGTCAGGGTAAGGCTAAAATTAGATGAAATTATTATTAATTTTAATCAAACTTTTTGTTTAGTTTCTGACTCTTGATTTTTTAGTTTTTAAATAAAACTTATGTTTAGATTTTTTTCGCGGATTTATTTTGATTTTTGTTCCCGACATTTTCAATGTTTTATAGCAATCATGGCCACTAAGGAGATTAAGGTTTTAAGCTTCTCAAATGTCTATATATAGTTGTTCCACCAAAAATCAGAATAAATCTGCGAAAAAATCTGAAAAAATAGTTTTACCCTCACCCTCGCATCGCTCGGGTTTGTCTCTAGGTAATGTTTTAACGGTTAGTATAGAATAGACTATATATATGTACATTATTAATTTACACACACATACACAGGCATAGAAAAGTAAGTATATAAAAATACATATTATTTCTTACTTGAGAAATGATTGATACTCCATTCAAACTTCCACCCCTCCCCCCCCCCCCCTTCATCCCCTCAAGATATGTTTTCCGGGACGTAAATTATCCTAAGTCATTCCCAGGGTTTCTAAATAAAAGAATGGATTTTTGTAAATTCAACTAAATGGATGTTACACAAAAGTATGCATACGTACATATGTAATCTGGATTCAGGATAATTATATTGTAATTTTATAATATTAAGTTAATTAAGTTATATGTTGGGACATTAACACACAGTACCATCTAATTCCATGGTAAGCTAAGAGGCTTGTGTTATGGATACCAGATAGTTAATACATTACACATATATAACTTTAAGCACATACATACTCGTATTATACATATAAACACCCATGACTGGAGCACAAATATCCCCAGCGGGACTCGAAACCGCGACCCCTGGCACAGCAAGTAAGGTTACTACAAACTGAGTCAAACGTGACGTCTATTAAATATAATATGTATCTATTCTATCTATACTTATTATAAAAATAAGTCCCCCGGCCGCGTCTTTCTGTCCTCCTGTCTGTCCTCCTGTCTGTCTGTACGCGATAAACTCGAAAACTACTGAACGGATTTTTATACGGTTTTCAACAATAGAAAGAGTAATTCTTGAGGAAGGTTTAGGTATATAATTTATTATGCTTTTATGTAAATTAGCTGAAATACGGCGACAAATGTTGAAGAGGTCGCAAAAAATCTCGCCAAATGGGAACTTTCCACGCGAACGCCGCGTAAACTAGCAAAGATACAGTTAAGTAATGTACTAGAGAATTCAAAATCTATAAAAATGCTACAAAAAAGTCCGCGATAGCATATCTCTATCTCTTACGGTTGACTTACAATAACCACTTTTATGTTAACATTTTTAATTAAAAACATTACGTTATTTTCAAAGTTATTTTCTTTAGTTCGGTATTAATCCTTATCCAAATGAATATTTTAGTTAGCTTAGTCATTTAATGCAGATTAAAATTGCTCTTTACACTAAATCAATCAGATGAATAGTTTTTGAGATATCGTTGTTAGAAGTAATTAGTAGCGAAACATTTTTAATGCTTGGCGAGCATTGAGATGCCTACGGCGAGTCCATCCCCTCTGCCCCGCATCGCTCGACCGCCTGCTCAAGCTATATAAACCGGGCGATGTAGCGCGCGATCCTAGGATACTTTTTACCGCGGGAAAATATCTTATTTCTGAGGAAAAATACAAAAACTGCAATGTAAGAGTATACTAATATGTAACACCTAAGAATTTAGTTTTTGGTCATCTGAACGCGGGCGGAGCCGCGGGCAATGCTAGTTTAATATAATATTGAACTGTTTGTATGTATATAACGGTAGATAGTGGAAATATCCGAAAGCTTATATTAAAACCTTTGGTGTTAGGACCTTTACTTGCTTTTCAGTTGGTTTAGAGTGTGTTTTTAGATTATAAAAATTAAAATTATTTATTTTTTCTATACTACAACACTGAAGTGACGAGAATTACCTACGCGTACTCTTAATTCGTGTTATAATAGATATTTGAGATGTAAAATAGCATAATTTATTGTTACGCACCATTTAATTTCCTTTCATTGAATTTTTACTTTAATAAGCTATGTTTTATTAAACAGTGAGCATTTTCTAAGGAACAATAGAGTTGCAAACAAAGGTTCTTGGGGATAATTACTTTAGGCAAATGAGAAAATGAAATTATAAAAAAATGTATTAAAAGGCAAGTGTCTGACTATTTACAAAACATTTTTATTAACGTTGTAGAATTGTTTATCTTTTTTAAAAAGTCATAAATAATATTATAATTATTATGAAAGTGATTTTCATATCCGTCTGTCCGTATGTTACAACAATTTGACTTTGAGATATTGGCCGAAACTATATACCTAAAATTTATAACTGTGGATTTAATAAACTGCTAGAAACCCCTAGCGTAGAAAACGTAGTCAAATTACGAAAAATAAAAAAGAGGTAACACTTCGTATATGTAGAGTTTGCACTTGTACGAATAGGCTGAAAGTATTAAGTGCACATAAGATTGTGGGATATCTTTAAAAAGGTTTGAATAATAAGGTATCTAGGAGGTCATTTCTAAATATACCCTAAGTTAACGTTGCCAAATATATTTAAGCATACCACCTGTGTATACAGTAGTGTATATACTCACCGGCTGAGAAAGCAGTAATATCCATTAAAACCTAACGGAACCTTTTCCTTCTTAATGATGCCTCGCAGGATCACTTTAGACTCAAATACCGAGGCAGACCAATACAACCAAGTGGGTCCCAAGGTCCACTCTGCTATCAGAGAAGTACTAGGAGCAACCCACATATTATGGGAAAGTTAGTAACTTTCTTAATCAACGTTGAGAGAATATTGGCAGCATATTGGGGAAGTACTTGTTAATTAGATATACGTACTTAAAATTTCATTTTAATCATCAAAAAAAAAAAATTAAATTTGTGAATATTATCAAATAAAACTAAGAAAATATTGTGTCTACTTTATTAATATAACAAGGAGTATAAAAAATGGCGCACCTTTTTTTGACGCCAACGATGAATGATGGCTTCCAAGTAAATATTATGATTGACACGCGTTGGTCGTAGCCTAACCCATAATGGGGGATCAACTCAAATTAATTTCTTGGAGTATTCCATTTAATAAAATTGAAATGTTTCAAAGTCGAAGATAATCTAAAAATTTCAATAAAATTTCAAGGGCTTTTAAGTTATAACTTTCAAAGACCTCTTGGTATTGCATTCATTGAGTAATTTTATAGTATTTCTATGAGAGACAAATTTTTGCGAACTGACTGACGGTGGTGGTATGGATATGATGAAATTATAATTTATAAGTGTTTTTGCATTTTGGCTAAGGAAACAAAAAAACTAATCAATTTAATCTAAATATTTACTACAATTGTAAATCAAGACTTACATTTGTAGTGAGTAAATGCTATTACAAATCCGAAATATATGATGGGCTTTTACAATAAATATATGATAATATGTATGATAAATATGTTGGGACATTAACACACACCACCATCTAGTTCCATGGTAAGCTACGAGGCCTGTGTTACGGATACCAGATAGTTGATACACTACATATATATAATTTTAAATACATACATATTATAAATATAAACGCCCATGACTGGATTACAAACATAAAAATATTAAATCGTAAAGTGTGCCGTAATTCTAAGTTTTACAGTATAAGTATATATAATAACTGCCTCGGTGGTGTAGTGGCTAGCATGTACGGCTGCACACCCGGAGGTCCTGGGTTCGAGTCCCGGGTCGGGCCAAGTTTAGTTATTGAGTCTTCCTGTATAGTAAGTCTCAGTAACAGCCCGGAGTTGGGAAGTTGGCGGTGTTTCACCCCCGTGCCTCGGAGAGCACGTAAAGCCGTCGGTCCTGCGCCTTAACTCTCACCGGTCGTGTCGAGTGGTCGTCCCACCGGAGTATGAGAGTGATAAGAATAGAGAGTGCACGTTGTGTCTGCGCGTACACTTGAGCACTATAATATCTCCTGCGCAGTTGGCTAATCTCATTGAGATTGGCCGCCGTGGCCGGAATCGGCTAGGAGAACATCATCATATATAATAATATGTGAAAATACGTATGTATGTGACTTATAGGTACTATAACATATTTAATTTATCATATATAGTTATATATATGGTATATATTAAAGTTTTCATTCCATAATATTTATATTATCCACACACCTAAATACATAAAACACGTACACTTAATTATATTTATTAATTAATATTTATTCATTTTTATTAAATTCACAAGCATAGCCACGCGAAACTAATAGTATGCGGGATATCGGAATTCGTTCTTCACAGGTACCGGCCACTTATGATTTTTACTAAGCAGGCAGTCGAGGCTTTGTGATATGACGCTAATTACTTGCTATTATTGTGTCTCCCTGAACTTTCTCTTCTGTACTGTTTTTACGTGTATGGTGTTGACTTTTCGATAATCATTATTTAATTAGTGACGTAACATAGACTTTTATGTGTGTTCTATCGTCACATCTCGCAACAACCACCAAACGTATAGGTATGCTTCAGTGAACATATTAAACTTATTTACAAAACATCAAATTTGTGTTTATAAGTCTCATTTTAGTCTATTGAATAACGCCGTATCATCAAATTTTTATTTCAAATTGTTTCATAGTACGAAATGCTTTCTAGCTATAATATTTTCCTGGGCTCGATTTTTGCACAGGAAACGTCCAACATTTTTGACAAGATTAAAATTGAAATAGGCACATTCTTTATTTTAGCATTAGCGGCTCACCCTCGCTTCGCTCGCGTTTGCTTGTATAAAAATAAGTACAAAGCTATCCCACGGGAACTGTACATTTTTCCGGGATAAAAGTAGCTTACGTGCTATTGTAGACTATAATCTACCTCCGTGTAAAATTTCATCCAGGCCCGATCAGCCTTTCTGGCGTGATTGAGTAACAACAACTACTATACTAAAGACTAAACTTTCACATTTTTAATATTAGTAAAAAACACATAATTTCGCACATTTCTTAATTTTAACCTGCTTATATTTTTTATATCTATACACATAATAAAATTGTAACACATACCTAATAGAATTTTTGCATGTCTGTCAGTTACCGCATCACAGAAAAACCACTGGAGGGATTTTGATGAAATTTGGTATGGTGATACCTGGTTACCCGGGTCAACATATAAGATATTTTTTACCGCGGAAAAATATCTCATTTTTGAGAAAAAAATACAAAAACTGCAATGTAAGAGTATACCAATATGTAAAACCTAAGAATTTGGTTCTTGGTTATCTGAACGCGGGCGAAGCTGCGGGCAATGCTAGTTATTTATACGTTCATATGTATGTACATTGTACATATATGATCAACCATATAAAAATATTTATTTTATATCAATTTCCTTAAATGTCTATTTATAAAAAATTCTTTACAATAATTCAGTTTTCCTGCGAGGTAAGATATCCGATCAAAGCGAATTGAGTTATAAAGACATACGTTCTTATGACATCTCTATATTTCATCTTCCAATTCATTACTTTAGCCTTCACTGAACCGACAGTGTTCTATGACACGGAATCTATAAAAGTTTGTAGCAAATGACCCGATTAAAGGTTAATATATTTCTTTCAACATAGTGTGTGTAGACTATATGTTACCAATAAAAAGCCGTGGCATTCTACATAGAATTAAATAGGTCATGTCACATAATTCAGTTGTCGGTATGTAGGATTTTTATATACTAACTATCGACTCACTTTCGCTTTGCTCGGATTCGACCTATAGTATGGAATAGATAGACAGTAGACTATATTATATATATGCATAGGTATTATGAGTTGTTATACGTTGGTTTTTAACATGTTTTTCCGTGGGAATGAGATGACTTCCTGCGGTAAAATGTAACCTATGTCACTCTCCAGCTTTCCAACAATCTTCACATAAAAAATCACGCCAATCGGTATTTCTGTTTCGATGTGAAAGAAGGACAAACAAAAACACAGACAAACGAACAGATATACTTCCAAATTTATAATATTAAAAGTATGGATTTATAAGTGTTGCTCTATACAACGGGAGGGGTAATATCAAGGAAAAATATAATTACAAAATGGGTATTTAATAATAGAAGAATCTACTAGCTTTTTAACACATGTAAAATAACAATGAAAATTTAATTTCATCTCACTTGAGAAATAAAATCGTGAAGTGCTAATATGTATATAAATAACCTTCTTTATCTTACTGCCATTTTTTTATTTTTTATTTTATTTATTTATATGGATCATCAACAGTATACATAATTTTTACATTTACAATATAGCTACCTAAATCTAATTTATATTTTTATGTATTTCTAATTATAGAAGAACACATCATTCGCAAAAAAAACCGTGTTTTATAATGCTTAATAGTACTTATAAAAAACACAAAAAAAATGAGTACAATTAAGAAAAAACAAGATAACAATAATTAAATTAAACTTAACAATTACATTAAAAAATACTGTAAAACTTATAAAAACACTTTTCACATTTTTTTATAAATGAACACAACCAATGTCCAAAGATGCCATTTTCTTTGTATTCTACAAAAATAACCGTTTTTATTTTTGTTCTTTAGAAACAAGGAAGGAAAAGGAATTGCTGGGAAGAGTCTCAATCCGAGGGGGATCGGTCAATAATCCACCTCGCTGGTCACATGATGATTGGTGAGTTGAGAAAACTAATTAGGTTCTCTAAGACTTGCAGGTTAGTTCCCGATGTTTTTTCTTGAAATGGTAATATTGAAAATGATCCGCATCTGGAACTCTTACGTGTGACGTCCGGAATTTTAGTCAGCTTCGCTTCTAAGAAAGCTCGTTATCTTTAGGCTGCCAATCTATACTTAAATAAAACAACCTAAATAAAACTATCTTTTCGGATTATTTCGCAAATTTATTTTGATTTTTACTTTACAGCAATCATGGTCACGGGAGAGACTAAGGTGATAGACGTCTCAAACACCTGTATACTTGTTACAGACAGTGCCTACCCACTATTTTACAAAAATGATTTCAAAAATTCAAAAATGGCAATAAAGTACTTACAATATTTGTTGCTTTTATTTTCTGAACATTTAAAAAAAAATTAATCAATGTTATTATTAAATATAGCAATATTATTTATTTCATTTTTGCTGTTATTATTATAAATATTACAATTTTTAAAAACTTTATTAATTACTAACATTATTTAGTGTTGCTATTAGTATATTATGTATAACCATAAAGAATATTAAAAATTAAAAATATTAATTATTTATCTAAGCAATATTATTGTTTTATATATAATACTAGCATTGCCCGCGGCTCCGTTCGCATTCAGATGACCAAAAACCAAATTCTTAGGTTCTACATATTAGTTTACTCTTACATTGCAGTTTTCGTATTTTTTCTCAGAAATGAGATATTTTCGCGCGGTAAAAAGTATCCTATATGTTGACTCGGATAACCAGCTACCATCGTACCAAATTTCATAAAAATCTGTCCAGTGGTTTTCTCGTGATGCGGTTACAGACAGACAGACAGACAGACGGACGGACGGACGGACGGACGGACGGACGGACGGACAGACAGACAAAAATTCTAAAAACTATAGATTCGGACTCTGTATCGATAATAATGTCTATTTCAATTAGATTTTCCAAAAAATATTTAATGTACAGATTCGACTTAGTTTCAATAATTCTATTATATGTATAGATAAAAGAAATGAAAGTTATAATATTTCAACTTTCTTTTAGATTGTTTTATGTTATAACTTCACGAGTACTTAATACTTAAATGTGAAAATCGGTAGAACTTATTTCTAGTAATATCTTTCAAAAGACATATATTTATATATTACTTTGTCACTTTAATTATGTAATAGAAAACTACACGAAACTGAAATTACAGATATCATGCCATTATTTGAAAAATATGAGGTATAGCAGAATATGAATTCACTCGTACTGTTCAATTTACTTTTGTCTTTTACAGTTTTATGCCCTGGGGTGTGTTGATTTGTCCATAAAAATTTTACACCACTCCGGAAAAGACAAAACTGGATCAAATACAAAATATATCTTATAAATAACTCGATTTAACTAACAATGAAATAGAAACAAAAACGTATAGAAATAAGGTCGTGGAATAAGGTAGTAATTTTAATTTCAAACATTAGGTACAAGTACCTACTGAAAATAAAAAGGTATTTTTTAGTGTGTGGAGATATCTTTACATAAATAATAAAATTGTAACTAAGCCGAATCTGTAAATTAAATATTTTTTGGAAAATCTTATTGAAATACACATTATTATCGATACAGAAGGCGAATCTATAGTTTTTAGAATTTTGTGTCCTCTCTTCGCGCTCCTCTCCGCTCCGCTCCTCTCCTCTCTCTTTTCTTTTATTTTCTTGCAGTGAATAATATCTTAAATATCCTAACCCGAGTAATAAGTTATCAGTACACAAAATTTAGTTAAAATCGGTTCAGTACTTTTTTCGTGAAACGCGCACACCCAAACAGACATACAGACAAACAGACAAAATTTTTCATAATCATTGTTTTGGAGTCTGTATGACACAATACGATATAGTCATGGTTTTGAAAAAATATTTCACGTATAAATTTCGCTTAACTTTACTGTTTTATTAACTGTATAAATATTAGTTAGTTATTAGTTTAAATACATATTGATTTATTCACAAAGAATCACTTCGGTTCAAAAACAAAATCATGCTCCAAACCATTTATTATTCACCGTCATTATCGCGCTCACGCACTCTCCTCGCGTAAACTCAGCGTCACAAAGGTACAACTTCTGCATAACCCATCAGTGATATCAACCTCCAATATTTTTTTAAATGTAGACTGAAGTCATATCTCTAAGGGTTTTTTTATATTTTTTCGATATTATTTCATTTCGAGATATGATTTCTTTTTCTGACAGAAACCGAGCGAAAAACGACCGCATTTTTCACATTTTTTCGATATAAAAAAAAGCCTTTGAGTGTTTTTAATTTTTTTTTTGCATTTTGTACCCCTCATTCAGACGCATCTTTTATCACCCCAATCAACCACGTAGTCCCTAAATCCACGAGACCAGGGCGATGTCGCACTTTCGCTGAAAATCGGGCCTATACTGAAGCGATAAAAAAACCTTTTCAATGTTAAAACCGACTTCCAGGCACTAAAATGAAAAAATAACCAAACGGGGGGTTTAGAATAGCAGATAATATTTTAAGATATGAATATCTAATATGTAAATATGTATTTTACGTATCGAAATACATTAGATTTGCTTTGCATCGCATTTTTTAAGTTTTTTGAATTGATTATTTTTAGTATTGAAAACTTGATAACAGTGCTTTATTTTTTATGTTCTAAATTATACGTTGCATTATATAAATAAAAAATAATTCAAGCCGACTAACTCATAATGGCAATATATAACTCATAATTGCACTTTGCCAGTAACCTTCGCGCCCATCCCAGCAAATTACCAATTAATCTTTGCAATAACTTAAATAGTAAATATTCTACACGTACATTTATTTTTATTTACTATTAATATACTAATCAAGTATACGATATTAGAAATCTTTCTTTTTCATCTTGTAATTTTATATAAAACTAACTGGATACTTTCGAAGTCGGTGCCAGTCGATACAAAGCAAATCTAATATGTCGATACGTAAAATACATATTTATTATTTACCTATTAGATATTCATATCTTAAAATATTTTCCGCTGGCTCCTCATTTTTTGGAAATCGATTAAAAAACAGACAAGATATTATAATACTGAGATAAAATATTTAATAGTAATTCTTGGATTGAGGTTACGAAATATAAATTTTCATCGTCTTTGTGGTCGAAATACTTGTTACTGGATCCATACAATGGAGTAGAGCAGCTTAAGGAACAAAAGCCTTGGTACAATAGATTGTGTAAGTTATTAGAGACTGCATATTTCAAGCGCCTGCAACGCCTTATGGTTGACGGCTTTGTTTGAGCTTTCTTGTGCAATTACTAACAAATGTTTTAAAATTATTATTATTAGTAAAAGTATGTTTTAACGATTGGTATAGAATAGATATACTATATACTGTTATATACATACTAGCGACTCACCCTCGCTCCGCTCGGGTTCGTCCCTAGTGAAAATTTAGGTTTGTATGTATTTTTTAATGCCGAATCATAACACTTTTTTTGGGGTTGACCACCCTTATCACTTAGGGGTATGGAAAATAGACAGTAGCCGATTCTCAGACCTACTGAATACGCATATAAAATTTGGTAAAAATCGGTAAAGCCGTTTTGGAGGAGTACGGAAACAAACATTGTGACATGGAAATTTTATATATACATATATTATTTTTTTCTAACTTAAACTTGACGTATTGTTGTAGATGGTAGGTCCACCATTATTGAAAGTAATCCGAAGTAGTGATTCCCATACAAAATAACCAGTTCTGAACTTTTCGATTTTTCAGATGCTCTTATGGGTTTTTCGGATTTTTTTTATATTTAAACCATCCCTGATATACCATGTTTTATTAGAGGTATACCTCCAACAAAACAAACAAAGAATTATTCAAATCGGTTTAGCCATTTTTGAATTTTAGCGAGACAGAAATCGATTTATATATATATATAATCGGATAGTCCTCTTTTTGTAGGAAGTATCCCTCCAATAAAAAATCCTCCAAAAACAATTCTATACAGTCGTAAAACTTGTTTAACAAGTTTTATCCAGATCAGTTGTAAAATACGACCTGCAGAGGAGAACTAACAAACTAACAGAGGATATTTGCATAAGCATATTTGGCCAGACTCGAAGCAGAGATTGATTCGCTCGCTCGGTCAATGAGTTTGTTTGTGTGTATGTTTGTTATACTTTCGCTAAAATGGCATGAAGGATTTGGATAAAATTGAGTACACAGATGGACGATGTCCTGCAGTTATATATAAGCTAGCTATTGCTAGTAAGCAGTTGCAAAGAGATGATGCTCCTTGTATATAATATGTATTTATTATAAATCATAATTTTCACCACAGGATGGACACGAGGAAAGCGACGGTAAGTCACTAGTATATTGTAAAGATAACCTTATACTTACTAAATTTATAATATGAAATACTCGTATGTATTTAAATTTGATATCAATAATTTATTTTTTATGTAAAAACTAGCTTTGCCCGCGGCTCCACCCGCGTTCAGATTACCAAAAACCAAATTCTTAGGTTTTACATATTAGTATACTCTTACATTGCAGTTTTTGTATTTTTTCTCAGAAATGAGACATTTTCCCGCGGTAAAAAGTATCCTATATGTTAACTCGGATAACCAGCTATCACAATACTAAATTTCATCAAAATCCGTAACAGACAGACAGACAATAATTCTAAAAACTATAGATTTGTAGGCCTCTGTATCGATAATAATGTTTATTTCAATAAGATTTTCCAAAAAATATTTAGTGTACAGATTTGGCTTAGTTACAATTTTATTATATGTATAGATATCAATTTTGCCGTAATTTGAAGTTTTGCACTAACATATCCCACTTTATCGAGGTTCTCGAACTCAAATTTAGTTTCTAATTGCTAAGCGAGTTGAGAATGAAACAAAATTCATACTCAGCGCTTTATGAATTTTTTGTACATAATGCGCGTGGAAATGAGTATATTAAGCCGCTTTGATATATTGCCATATTATATATAGAACGTGACGGCAGAAAGGTTTCGCTACGTGCCAAAATAACGAACACAGATGATTGACATTTTTCTTACGGTGTACACTGTACAGTATGCATGAGAAGTAAATGAAAAATGATTGGGAGGAATGAAGAAAAGCTCCTAATGTTACAATTTTTCACTTTAGCAGTGATAATATTCTATTATTTTAACTGTTCCCTTTATCAATAAATGAGTATTATAAAGGCAATAAGTATAATATATACACATACCTATATTGTGTTGTCAAGCAATAAGCAGAGAACATACGCAGCAATGGAACTATATAGAGAAAGAAGTGATTTTTGCAAAGAGATAGTATATGGGCTAGAAAGCAGTACGTGATTATTATTAACCCTATGCATCAATACATATAATAAAATTGTAACTAAGCCGAATCTATATATTAAATATTTTTGGGAAAATTTAATTGAAATAGACATTATTATCGATACAGAGTCCGAATCTATAGTTTTTAGAATTTTTGTCTGTCTGTCTGTCTGTTACCGCATCACGTAAAAACCAGTGGAGAGATTTTGATGAAACTTGGTATGATGATAGCTGGTTATCCGGGTCAACCTATAAGGTACTTTTTATTGCGGGAAAATATCTCATTTCTGAGAAAAAAAAGACTGCATTGTAAGAGTATACTAATATGTAAAACCTAAGAATTTGGTTTTTGGTCATCTAACCGCGGGCGGAGCCGCGGGCAACACTAGTAATTCATATAATTTAAATCATTGAAAATGATGTCAATGTACGAGACATTTAAGTAAACATTTATTTTCGTTATTCGTATGAATGAAACATGAAAAAAATGGATGTAAAAATAATTCAACTTGATTTTCAATCGTCACCTATCTGATGCTAGGTGTCATGAGAAAACAATAACAAACGTACATAAAAGAAGTATAATGCCATAAAATAAATAACAATATTATAAATTGAATTAAATGGCTTATGATTATTCTAAAAGCGAATAGAAACATATTTAAGTATAATAAAATTTCATAATAAGTTTAAGTTCGTTTAGTCTTGTTAGAATACTTGAGTCTTGGGAAGACGGCTCAGTACAAGTTCCCGAGCGCGCAATAAATATCATTTTATGACGCTTATGAGCATAAACATAATGTATAATATATTTTCCTTTGTAGTGGGTAAGGTGTACCGTGTAGTGTACTCTGAATTCAGCTTGCGTTAAAACTATTCTAGCCTTAGCTAGGTACTCAAGATGCATCTTTCAATCTATTGGGCATTTGACAGTTCTAGGATAGTAACACGCTCATTTGAAAACCAAGTAAAGCAGGTCGATACGGCGCCCCCCCAACGTGCGTTCACCTTGTCGTGGTGGGGGGGCTCAGTAGTGCCCGGCAATCCAACGGGGCGCGAAGCTAAGAAACGCACAGGGAGGTTGCCCACTTCGGTGGGCGGTGGGAGACGGCCCTCTTCGGGGGGCGGTGTACCTTGCGGGTTGCTCCTGGTACTTCTCTGATAGCAGAGTGGACCTTGGAGCAACCCCATGGTTGTGGTGGTCTGCTTCGGCAGACCTGCCGTCGGGGCGTCGTAGTTGAATGCGTAAGCGATCCTGCGACGCCCCATTAAGACGGGGGAAGGTTTTAGTGGGTAGTACTGGCTGTATTACGCCGGTGAGTCCCACACGTCGTGCGTAAATGCATTTCCCAACGTTAAAAAAAAAAAGGTCGATACGGCTGTCGCAACTCTGATATTGTTATGTACGAATCATCTTTAACATGATTACCACTTGCCTTAATGCGAGAGAAAATATGAGGTACAATATTTCTTTAAAGCTGAAGTGGTCTAAAGGCGAAAGGCTTTATTGTATCACGCTTAATTTTTCTGTACGTTTTTGGGATTGTATTATATGTTTTATTGTGCATCTTCGTAGTGTGAATTTAAAATATTTCCAAATATAACTATCTACTGCTTATTTAGTAGTCCTTCTAACGACTCACTGCTGGACACAGGCATTCCTTTAATGCGTGGGAGGACCACCACGGCCACGTGCGGGTTGGCAGACTTCACAATATGTCTTTCGAAAACTTTATCAGACATCCAAGATAGATGGTAATCATGTTGAAAATGATTCGCACATGAAAATATTAGAAGTGTGAGAAACAGGATTTGAACCCACTTCACCTCTCTAGCGAACGCGTTACAACTAGCTGAATTTTGTCGCCAATTTTACTCAGGACTGTGGTTTTTATTCGAACTACATGTAGGCTCATGACATTCAGTAAAAATTTGTAAAATTTTTTGTTAAATTTAAAAGTTAAGTATAGATCTACCTTTAATATAGACCGACGTATTCAGGACTTTAGATAGTCGAACGTATAGATAGTATAGTCCCGCCTCGATAACTACGAATGGAATTCTAAATAATTCACAATAAGTGCGGAATATTTTCTAAGGTATCGTCACGTACGCCTTATACGAGTATACGCATGACAATGGCAAAACAAGCGATTTTTTGTATTCCTAAGACATCGTAGGAACGCTGAGAAGTAATTTCTCTTTTGCGCGCTATTCTCAGAAATAACATATATTTTCTCATTGCCACCATTAACATTAACTTTGTTTAAATACGAGTTTACCCTGCGGCTTGCCTCGTTTCTTTCGACTCTAAAATTTGTACTTTTATCATCATCCAAATCTTATGTCCTGTGGAAAAAAACAGTAATGAACATACAAATAGTCAAAAAATTTTTATGGGTATTTTAACTTAGATATCATGCAAATAATAAATTATTATTATTACTATTGTTATTTGTATCTCTTTGGAATTCACGGGTTTGAAGGAGTTATGTCCTTTGGAAGGCTTGCATGGGGACAAGGGTCCACCATGTAAAGGCTCCTTATGAAATACAGCATTAGCCAGGATCCATCTCTGAATAACCCATAGAGGATTGCCCACAGGTGGTCTCCAGATAATTTGTAGTGACCATGGAAAACTAAATAGGATTATGGAATGGAGTTTGCATGGACTAAAAACTGGGCTATTGGATGAGTTATTATTATTATAAAAGAAATAAAATATTAAGTCATAGTAAGTACAATATTACTACAATTTTCCTGTAAATCTTATGTATTTTATCTTCTAAACATTTCATTAATAAAATATTGACTGACTATACTGACAAGGCAGTGGTAGCCCAGTGGTAACGCGCTCGCTTGTAAAACCGAGTGATGCGGGTTCAAATCGCGGGTCTGATATTTTCATGTGCGAATCATTTCTAACATGATTACCACTTGCCTTACGGTGAAGGAAAACATCGTGAGGAAACCTGCATGTATGAGAGAACCTAGCAAGTTTTCGAAAGACACGTGAAGTCCGCCAACCCGTACTTGGCCAGCGTGGTGGACTATGGCCTGATCCCCCTCATATCGAAGGGAGGCCCGTGCCCAGCAGTGGGACGTCGAAAATTAAGGGGCTGATTACATACTGACAACACACGCATTCTAAGTCACGAAGCCCAAAAGCATGAAACTTTACTAAAGAGTTTTATTAATAATCTTAACAACTATGAAAGGAGTTTTTAAAAATTAATGAACGATGACAATTTCAAGCAGATTAATGGGAAATGAAATTTTGTACGGAAGTATATACATCATTTTTCAACTGAAAAATATGGAAAAAACATATAATATATACACACACATAACATGTAATATATACTGTAACATTTAATTAAGAAGTTATATTAATCAAAATATTTACTTACAGTTACTGTTAATTTTTCCACTACCCTACACCCATTATATGAGTAAAATCAATGAAAAGATTGTTAACGAGTACTTAAATATAAGCCATACATGTAGTAAACATTTGCTTGCTATTGATCTATAATGAAGTAGGTAGAAGACTATAGATATTTCGCAAGTACGTTCAGTGTAAATAACGAATGGGAAGCTCTCATCGTAAGTGGATGAATGGCAATCGTAAACTCGGAGCAAGGGTTGATATCCAAGGCATTTCAATTTCGTGTTATTGAGCTTCTCTACTTTACCTCTATATATTTGCTTTTGTCTTGTCTCGTAAAACTCTTCAAAAGCTCATATAATGCTCTAATACAATATTATCGGCATAGCTCGTATCGGTGGAAAGAATAACATGAAATCTTATATCACAAGAGATAAATGAAATAAAAATGTTAGTGGCTTTTGAAATTATTATTATTTTACTACGTTTATTTTATTTATAAGACGTAAAAGGTTTGTTAGAGTAAGTATTCTTTATTGTATTCTCCGCTACAATTTAAAAAGTATTTGTAATATACTTTACTTACGTTTTCCCGTGGCTCCGCGTAGTTTATTGGTCTATGCTATATAATTGCTCCACTGTTAGATTTCACATTTTCCTAATGATCGTCATTTTTAGTACTTAACATAAGTCTGTAAATAAAACAAAAAACATGTTCAAATTCGTAAAAAATATCTTTACAGTATTTTTTCCTAACCCTAAAACTCCTGAAAGGGGAGAAAATTACACGCGTTGTGAACTTATCGTTCTCATCTCAAAATGTTATTTCGCTTTTTACAGTAGACAATTTAATTTCGATACAGTAAAAAAAGAAACGAGCGCTTTGCAATTTATTGAAAAAATATGTATGTATATACGACGAATATAGTTATGTTTTTAAACGTTTAATTTTACCATTAAACGTTTAAAATTAAAGACCTTTCCATGTCAAATTATTTTAAAAACTAATAATAAGGTTTTAAATATGTTACAATAACAAACGAAAATGTGTATTGTGTTTGTCAAATAAAATTAGTGCTCTCTCAATATACTTACCTATTATATAATATAACTTATTAGAACATAATGTGTATATAAAAATTGTAGATTAAATACTTTTTTTCACATAAACACACTTTTCCACTTTGTGACTATAAATCTGTACTATATGTAAAGTTCAACACAGATTACCAAATTTATGAGAGTTGACATTTTAAATATAACTTTTTTCTGATTTTTTGCGGCGGTCTCTTCCGGTCGGTTGGTTATAATTGCTGTGAAGTGTCGTGAACCAAAAATCAAAATAATCCACGAAAAAAAAGAAGTTTTATTTAAAACTTAGATTGCTTATTATTGACTGACATACTCGTACCTATAACATGTATGAAGCCGTGGGCTAAATCTAGGTTTGAACAAAATTTACAAGATTGTGTTACGCAGAAAGCATTTTTAACGATGCAATGCACCATAATGAAACCAAAACAAAAAGACTGCACCGGTGTATAAAAGCTCGAGCGGATATTTGCCTTGGACACTTTAAATGGAGAATTCGTGTCGACGGCAAGTTTTATCTCGGATTTTGCGGTCAAAAGAATGTGGAACGCTACCATATGACGGTGGTTTTAAACGCCTAAATGCCCTTTTATATAGCAAACAAAAGATTCTCTTTCGTTTCAAGTAATATCTATCTGTTACTTTAATGAATTTACATAAATTAAGTTAAAAGTCCTTATCACAATCTTAGAACAAATCTAAGATTGTGATAAGGACTTTTTAGCTAAAATAGGGTGGGGCTGTGTCGGGTTCACATGGCCGTTGGTTTAACGTGAGACGTCTATTTCAGCGAGTCGCTTTTAGTGTGTTTGTTTTTTTTTTTTTTAAATATTTTGCATATTGATGTCTTAAAATATTGCAGGCTGGCACTGACTTCGAAAATATCTGATGAAGTACAAATACCTGGGAAGTATACCCTTTGAAACAAAAAAAATCCAAATCGGTTCAGGCGTCGTCGAGTAATCGGTGAACATACATAAAAAAAAAAGATTCCGACGAATTGAGAACCTCCTCCTTTTTGGAAGTCGGTTATAAATGTATTTCGTACATATTATGTTATATGTATGTATATTCTTGTCTAGTGTAATATTGTACGCCTACCCTATAATTTTTGCATTATAAATTTAAAGTATTTTATTATTAATTTTGTTTCTTATACCTATCAATACTTTGTACAATAGTCTTACATTCTTCTTTATAGATCCAATCCAAGTGCACGTGAGAAATCACAATAATCATTATTATATATGACTAGCATTGATGATAAGTATCAAGTTAAAAAAGCAACAAAGTGAAGTCGAGATTATGCTATTTATCGAAAAGGTAGGGACAGTACTACAATAATTAAAATCCGTTAGCCTTAATTCCATTTAACAAAATAACATTTATTCATTCATAGGGATGGTTCGCGCGAACGTTATAAATATATTATAATTTTTAACAAAGATTGCTCAATGTATAATAATTTATTATTCAGAGGAGATTTTTATATTAAACTAGCATTGCCCGCGGCTCCGCCCGTGTTCAGACGACAAAAAACCAAATTCTTAGGTTTTACATATTAGTATACTCTTACATTACAGTTTTTGTATTTTTTCTCAGAAATGAGACATTTTTTCGCAGTAAAAAGTATCCTATATGTTGACCCGGATAACCAGCTATCACCATACTAAATTTCGTCAAAATCCCTCCAGTGGTTTTTCTGTGATGCGGTAACAGACAGACAGACAAAAATTCTAAAAACTATAGATTCGGCCTCTGTATCGATAATAATGTTTACTTTAATAAGATTTTCCAAAAAATATTTAATGTACACATTTGGCTTTGTTACAATTTTATTATATGTATAGATTTGAAAAGCTATAGAACCCCTATTTCCCATTTCGCCATATATCGCGTTACTGCTTGACGTTCGTGGAGTTGAATTATTACGAATCACTGTGCGTCGTAAATTATCATGCTTGTAAATGTTTATTTAAATGAGTATTTACTTCTGGGAAATTTCCTCGCGTGTGCATTTTTCATTAGTTATTATATTACTAATATGAATTTGGCTTCCTATGCTCTGATGCTAGTGCTTATGAAAATTCCATTCTTGAAATGTTTTTAAGTGATGCATTCGGATGAAGCGATTAAATAGTATACGTAGCATAGCTACAAATTGAATAAAAACTTTTTAACAAAAAAATAAAAACCGACTTCAAACAAAAGCACTAAAAAGTAAAAAATAACTGATTGGTAGTTTTCATTTACTATACATACCTAATCAAATATTTTCGAAGTCGGTGTGCTTTGCTTTGTATGGGCTGGCACCGATTTCGAAAATATTTGGTTAGGTATGTATTTAATAGGTAAGCTTTAATTACTTAGCCAAAGCACACCGACTTCGAAAATATTTGATTAGGTATGTATAGTAAATGAAAACTACCAATCAGTTATTTTTTACTTTTTAGTGCTTTTGTTTGAAGTCGGTTTTTATTTTTTTGTTAAAAAGTTTTTATTTTTCCCTTTTTAGTGTAGAAAGTAGTAGCATAGTAAGGATTCTAACGTGTTAGGCTTGTCAAATCAAACAAAATAAGCCCAAACTCAAAGTATCTACTATTAGCCGTTGAAGAGTTCCACCTATCCACCTTCTGGCCTTGCCATCAGATCAGGTCAACAACACCGAACCACTGTACTATTAACGGAAATAGAAATACTTGCAAAGTTTTAAGTCAATATGACAATTAGAAGTAGGTTAAATTCATCATTAGTTGTTTTTCCACCCTTAGGGGTGGTATTTTTTTTTGAAATTTAAATGGGACCAATCTGGAAGTATACCCTTTCAAACAAAACAAAAATTGTCCAAATCGGTTAATAAATGACGGAGTTCTGAGGTAACAAACATAAAAAAAAAACATACAGTCGAATTGAGAACCTCCTCCTTTTTGAAGTCGGTTGAAAATGTTCATATGGCCTCTATCTATACTAATTTAATGAAGAGATATAGTTTGTGAATTGTGAGTGTGTGACGTTGTAGGGGGTGATCTCTGGATCTACTGGACCGATTTAGATGGGTAAGAAGATAGTTTGAGACCCTGAGAAGGATATAGGATACTTTTTATCCTGGAAATCATGCCTTAGGGAGTTGAAAATATAATGAAAGTTTGTATTAAAGGGGAATCAACCTAGGGACGAACCAGAGCGAAGCGAGGGTCAGGCGTTAGTTTTGTTAATAAATATATGAATCTTACATTTAACAAAATATTTACATATTAGTATACACTTACATTGCAATTTTTGTATTTTTTCTCTGAAATGAGATATTTTTCCGCAGTAAAAAATATGCTATATGTTGACTCGGATAATCAGCTATCACCATACCAAATTTCATCAAAATCCCTCCAGTGGTTTGTCTGATGCGGTAACAGACAGAAAGACAGACAGACCAAATTCTAAAAACTATTGGTTCGGCCTCTGTATCAATAATAATGTCTATTTCAATAAGATTCTCCAAAAAATATCTAATATACAGATTCGGCTAAGTTACGAATTTATTATATGTATAGAAAAATGCTAGAGTGAAAAAACTACTTAAATATTTTTCGTTTCGGAAAAGAAGTGTAATTTTTCCATACAGATAGTTTGTTAGCCAAAAAGTGACATAGGCTATAGCATATCCTATCATCAACATAAATTAAGTGCTTCTGTTTTAGAATGTTAGTAAATAAAGAAAAAAATCGGTCAAGTGCGAGTCGAATTCGCACACGAAAGGTTCCGTACCATTGTACATGTACTTTTTTTAATATGGCTTTTACTCTATGTATGTTGATATCAATGATAATAATACGCTTTATTGTACACCAAACAGAAAATACATACAGATGGTATTATCATATAAATATCAACTTCCATGATCGATTACGAAAGTTAAAAAAATGTTACTTGTATTTTTATTTTTTTATTTCTTGTTATAGCGGCAATAGAAATACCTACATACTCTGTAAAAATTTCAATTTTCTACCTATTACAGTTCATGAGATACAGCCCTCTGACAGACGGATGGACGGACGTACAACGAAAACTTAGTAATAGGGTTCCGTTAGCATCCTTCGGGTACGAAACCTACAAACAAGTAAAAAAGAAATAGGGTCGGGCCCTAGTAAAGTAAGAAAATGAAGTCAAGTTTTAAGAAATAGCTTTGCAGAGACCTTTTTTTTAGATTAATATAAAGGAAACATATAATATAGCATAGTAGCTATTTTAGCGTTTGCCTGAACCTTTTTGTGAACACGTTCCATCTAAATTATATCTATTCATCACAACCAAGTCGGACTACTTCACCCATTTCCACGTGTTTTGTATAAGAGGAATTCATAAGGCTATGCGCTGTTTCATTATTGATCCTCTAAACAGTCACAAAAGGCTTTTGATAAGAAAACTGACTTGAATGAGGAATTATAAATATGATAATTGATAGATTTTCTTATTTAATATCTATTTTTTTCTATAGGAAGAAAACAAAAAAGTATTATGTAACTTCGGGCTTGTTATGAAAAATTACAGTATAACAAATTAATGTGACTATAAAATGGTTAAAACAATTCCACCTGTATTTAAATATTTTATTACTAATGGACTTATCCATTGCTAGTCATATATAGATCATACTTTTAAGTTCGAAGCTTTTAACAACACGTAATGTAAGCCATGTAATGTAATATTGGTATCGATTACTATTTATTAACCTGCCTACTTCTTATTACCATCTCGATTGAAAACTTTGTTACTTTTATGTTATACTAGCGACTCACTCTCTTGATTCCCCATACATACTTTCATCCTTATTTTCACCCCGTTAAGGAATGATTTCCCGGATAAAAAGTATCCTATGTCCTTTCCAGGGTCTCAAACTATCTTCTTACCAAATTTCATCTTAATCGGTTCAGTAGATCCAGAGATTAACCTCCTACAACCTTACAAACTCACAAACGTTACCTCTTTATAATATTAGTATAGATTACAATAATAATTTGATTCCATCAAGCTTATTTAAAAATGATGCCAAGAACTCTTCAATAGATAGCAATTAAAGAGCTTCGAGCTTATCTTCTTTCAATTCGTTTTGGCAAGGCCCATGCATTACTTTGATGATTTTTTGTTCGTAAAAGTTTTTTTAATTAGAATAAAATCTACTTTAATATTATTCTTTATATGATTCTGATTCTATTACAAAAAAGTTTGTTTTTTTTATTGTATATAGCGTGTCTTTCGAAAGCGTTTGTACATTTGTAACTGCGTCATTGACAAACCGATATCACTGTATATTGCCACTATATTTTAAAGTTTTCCGATCGACTGACTGGATTTCGCTGTGCTTGCCAGCGTTTATTCTGATTCACAGTAAACTTAAATTTTGCAAATCTTGTTTTAAAAATATATTTTTTAAGTTTATAACGTGCTATAATTTAATAACGTAGTTGTTTAATATAAATAATTTTTTAATTGATGTCCATAATTTTATTTTATAGTTAACTTTTAAAGCATTATTTCTTACAATGGAAATAAATTCAATATATATAAAAAAACTTAGTAAAAAATTACAACTTTTACTGAATAAGTCTCCCAATTATTAAATACCACTAATACTTTCGTAGCGGCTGCACACGAGTGTGTATTTCAGGCTAATGTCTACGATACATTCTATCTTACCAGTTACAATATATTTTATCAGCTGTAGGTATGTTTATCTCTCGTTTTATATGGGATCTGTTTGTTTCTACTAATACGATTGAATTGGTTTCATAAAATCGTTTTTAAGGTTCCGTAGACAAAAGGCAAAAACTACATAAATAAATTACGCAAGAGAAGACAGTCGGTCAGTATATTCCAATGAAATTTTATAAAACATTTTGGTTATCTATTTGTTAGGATATCAAGGCTTCACCACTGTTCCAATTTTCAGATAATTTCCGACGTGAATAAAATAATTCTCAATATTCTTTTTATGTATGTAATAAGCTATTCAAGAGTAAAGTAATGGAGTGAGAGATACTGAAGGATTGCCAAATAAATTGTGTTATGCTAGCATCGTTCAGTTCTCTTTGAATGAATACGTCTTAAACATGAATGGGTACTAATTACGAAATATATATTTGTTATTCATTCTCAATAATGAAATAATTTAGGTGAAATTAATCGTATATTGAGTAAATTATTTTGTCTGTAAATTATAAAGGTAAAATTATAAATACCAACTGGGCTGTTACTGATTTTCTTGAGAGAAAACCCCAATAACTATACTTGGCCTAGCCTGATATTCACACCTCAACCTTGAACCTTCAGATCTACTACCGTACATAACTAATCAACGCTGGCTATACCAACGAGGTAGTTGAATTCTCATTTAGATATTAGAATATTATAATACCAAGTGTATACTCTTACACATGCATTCCTTTTACTTTTGAAGTCCAATGGGCCAACTATTCAACACAATCTGAGAGATCAACAGCAGAGTACCAACGGGAGTCCTCGTCTCTCAACTCTAGACTGTTACTAAGAATTTCTATTAAGAAAAACTTTATAGAAATTGTAATGGAAACAAGCTTTTTCTTTACTTATTTCTAATATATAATAAGTAAGCTAATAATATTGATCTAATGTCAAAGACTACATGAATCAATTTTCATATTTAAATTATCTACTTTATACCTTAAAATATAATTTCTTAAGCGAAATATTTATAAGAGCTTACTTCATTATGGAAATATTCATGTTCTACTTCAAGGTTTTTATATTGAACATTATTTTCCAGTTTTCTGGCCAGTCAAGAAGACCTTCGTATTCAGTATGCGCCATATATCGCCTTACCCTCATGTGATTATATCCTCCAATAGATTAAACACAGATATAGAAAAACTTATAGTCTGTATTTGAAAATTAAATTATTTTATAAATATTTGTTTAAATTAATCTATATACTCCATAAATTGTAAATTTTTAATATGCCACTGGATTCAATACACAACGTCTTCTACCTTTTTACCTGCATAAATAATATTTTATTAAATTATAGTTGATATTCCTAGTCGCTTGTTCGACGTACGCTTTAGCCAGTTTATTTTTACTTAATTTGAAATATTACTATAAAATTACACTAATATGTAATTACATCAACAGCTTGTATTATTTTTATGTATTTTTTCTTATTTATTTTCGTATCAGCTCAAGCTACTTAGATCTAAAACAAAAAGAAATAAAGAGAAACCATTCTTTTCCTTCGAGATGTCATATTCTGGAGTCATTTGAACGGGATGCTTATTATAGTTCAGGAAATACAGCCCTTTATAAGTAACACACACGGACAGTGTATGTTACTTCTTATAGGCATATTAATAACACAGTACATATGTGAGCGCGTATGTGAGCGCGTTACTATTACCTCTGCTGTAAGCTTTACTATATTATAATCGATTTCACATCAAGATTGAAGTATAATGTAGAAATATATATTTACTTTATATTATAGTTTAATACGTATAATTTGTGTTATTTAGATGTTATTAAAAAATTTAAAATTTATTTTTATTATACTCTTTATTGTGTGTTTTAATATGTCTATTCATATCTAGTATTTATATATCAGGGTAAGGTCTCCTTGAGTTTCCGATTAACTCGTTCTCAGAGGCAGTTCATGGTTTTCGAAAGGTCGGGAAACAAGAATGACGATTGAATGCAAATCTCGAAGCTCGTATTTTATGTATTACGGCTTATGTAATACTTGGAAGTATTTTTTTTATATTTAAACCTACTATAGTTATTTATATGTAAGCTTTTAAGTAAATAAATCTAGTTTTAGACATTTATCCAAACAATAATATATAAGTGAATTGGAAAATATGTCTACTTGTAATTTTTTTATTATACTCATTACATGAACGAAGTATAAAGATCTTTCGAGCATATTTCATTCTAGTGCAGGGCAGGTCAAAAATATCGTGGTTGCGCTTACTAAATTTTGGAACTTTAAAATTTTAACAGCTTAATATGAGTTTACTGCCGACACGTTTGGCTCAGTTTGTAATGACCCTACTTTCTGTGCCAACAGTCGCGAGTTCGAGTCCCGCTGGGGACATTCATTTGTGTAAGAAGCACGAATGTTTGTACTTCAGTCATGAGTATTTATATTTATAATATGTATGTATTTAAAGTTATATATTATGTGTAGTATCAACTATCTGGTATCCATAACACAAGCCTCGTAGCTCACCATGGAACTTTATGGTGCTGTGTGTTAATGTCCCAACATATTTATATTTATTTATTTATGAACTTAGTTAAATAGTTATGTTTTTACATATGATAAATCAGCATAAGAAGTGGAATGATTAAGCTAATAACATATTTTTCTTTTGTAGTAAGAAATTTTGGCCGACAATAAGATCATTTGTTTGTTTTTGAAAAGCTCGATTAAAATTATCACCGATTTATGATTCAAAGCTATCTCCTCCTCTCATCCATTCATAAATTTTGGACTCATTTCTTTTATCAAACTGTGTATTATTATGGCTTTACAGTACTTAATAAATATTATTGACTTTACACTTAAAAATTATCTTGATTGTACGAGTACTTATCATTTAATTTAAGTAAAATAAATAATTTATGTTAATTAAATTAAAAAAAAATACTTAAATATAATCGATAGGTAGGTACTAATATATTTACACAAATGTGTATAAATATAGAATTTACTTACACCACTACAGTCAAAAGAGAAACTATATTCGAATAAATAAATATAATGAAAATAACTGTTAAAATATAATAAAATCTAATAGTCTAAGAGATGGGAAATCTTATAACTGCACCTTTCATAACCCATGTCGTTTCGTAATAGAATTCTTTTGTATTGGCCAAGTATAAAGAGATTTGGGTCGAAGGATATAGGGACCACATGTATCGGACATAAGAGTATATTATGTAACATTCTTTCTAAGAAATATTTTTTTATTTAAATAATAACAAATAATATAGTTATTATAAAATTTTTAAATTCAAAAATGTTTTAATTAGTATGCCTAAATATAATTTTAAAGCAGTGGTAGTCCAGTGGTAACGCGCTCGCTTGGGAAACCAAGTAAAGCGGGTTCAAATCCCGGGTCTCCCACCGCTGACCTGATATTTTCATGGGCGAATAATTTCCAACATGATTACCACTTGTCTTACAATGAAGGAAAACGTGAGGAAACCTACATGTCTGAGAAAACCTAGCAAGTTTTCGAAAGTCATGTGAAGTCCGCCGACCCGCATTGACCAGTGTGGTAGACTATGGCCTGATCCTCTTCGTAATAAAGGCAGGCCCGTGTCCAATAGTAGGACGTTAAAAAAACAGCTAAATACATATACATTTTATCTAGTATTTTTTTTAAATTTCAATGAATAACTAAGAGTATGATGATTTTTATAATCAATATTAACACATAGGCTACTGTTAGACACTTAGGGAGGCATCCGATAGACGCGCGGGTAATTCGTACGGTGAAAGTACTACTCAATCGATTATAGGTAGACTTTCAGTGGTGGATAAGAAATTGCGACACAATTCAAATATTTCGTTGTCATTACACGCAAGTTGAATGCAGGCGATAGTTACTTAGAGTTTATGCATAGACTCTACGTAAAAAGTTTTTAGGTTAAATAATATTATTTCATAATATTCTCTGCCATTTTCTTTATATACCTCGATATATGTAAAAATAATAGATAATACTCGGATCCGTTTAAATAAAAAAGTAAAGCAAAAGATATGAGATATTTCTCCATAACAATACAAATATAAGTTAACGAAATACAAATAGTATAATAAAAGTAATATAAATTGTATCAGAATATTCCAAGTATTATCGTCTATATGCCCACAATACGTAGTCATTGTTATATACTCTTATAATGAAGTGTCGCTGTTTGCATCTGATTTCCCTCGAAGGCGCAGGTTAATGAGGGTTCACTGCCGCCCTACTTTCCATACCGTGATTTCTTTTTGCTACTATAAGCAGGTATAAAGAGAACAGGCGACGTACTGTTCATATCTTCAATATCGATTAAACTCAAAAGTGTTCTTATTATATATACTACCACATTGTACGTGTAATGAATTAAAATTTAAAATCAATTAATTTGAATACACATTTTTTACCAAAAGTGTAATAAAAACTATCCATGTATGTATTCAGCCCTTTTTAACGTCCCACTGCTGGGCACGGGCCTCCCTTCAGTACGAGGGGGATCAGGCGGTAGTCCACCACGCTGGCCAAGTGCGGGTTGGAGGACTTCACATGTCATTCGAAAACTTGCTAAGTTCTCTCAGACATGCAGGTTTCCTCACGATGTTTTTCCTTCAAGTAATCATGTTAGAAATGATTCGCACATGAAAATATCAGAGGTGGGAGACCCGGGATTTAAACCCGCTTCACTCGGTTTCCCAAGCAAGCGCGTTACCACTGGGCTAGCACTGCCACTTAACTATCCATACTAATATTATAAATGCGAAAGTAACTCTGTCTGTCTGTTACCTTTTTACACCTATACTTTGGAGAAGACCTTGGGTCTTTGAAGAAAGACAGAGGCTACTTTTGGTCGCGAAAATAAACTTGAAGGGGGTGAAATGAAAGTATGAAAGTTCTTTGTTTTTGCTGTTAAAGACATAAAGATGAGTTACATAATAATTCTGGTATATTTATAAAAAAATAGTCATATTTTATAATAAAGGTCAAGGGAAGCGAGTGTGGGAATATTATAAATGCAAAATACACCTACGGACACACCCGAGCGAAGGCTATGCTGGCGTAGGCCACTAGTTATAAATACATACATAATTTAATATATTATAATTGCTTCATTATTCTACACTATAAGAGTTTGAAGTGTGTAGAAATATAAATCCTTCTAGTTTCTTTCCGCAGTTACATATATACATATGTCATTAAAATAATGTTAATAGCTAAAAAATCTTAAATCCCTTAAAATGTTGATTGAATAAGTAAAAACGCAAGTTTTTTTGAAAACAAACAAATAAAGCGTTATTTATTTTCACTATACAGAACACTCAAAGTTGCTATCGTAATTGACATCAACATACATACATATTGCTAAATAGAAATCATACATACACATGTTAAATAATAAAAAGAGGAGCACTGCCATATTTTTTTATCTTTTCCATATTTTTGATTGGCTGTCTACTCTATGTGTATTATGGAAATATAACTGTTATGTTATAGAATCATGATATGTCATTATCATATAGTTTTTACCTGACGGCGGCGAAGCCTATGGGAGGGTTATGTGTTTGACTTTTACGTATGTATGTCCGATCCTTTGTTCCCTCGTAATTACTAAACGTTTAGATTTATTATTTGATTTTATTATATTAATAACAGGATCCCATGACGATGGTAGTACCTAGCCATCTTCCCTATTGAAATTTGGATGTTTTTTAATTTCTATGGCTTCTTGAATCATTCTAGGGCGATATCGGTTTTCTTTCGCGAGGATTTGAGGTCTATCAAAGCGAATATAATGGATTGGGCGGTGCTGGCTATGTTTGCAGACAAACTTTCGTCCCCATTTTCACTCCCTTAAGAAACGATTTCCGGGATAAAGAGTATCCTATGTCCTTCCCAGGGTTTCAAACTATCTTCTTACCAAATTTCATCTAAATCAGTTCAGTAGATCCAGAGATTTGATCCATAATTTTTGTACTAAAAACAATGTTTTAAAAACTTATTAAAATTACAAAGTTATTTATAATTCTATATATTAAAACTTAAAATATTCAAATTAAAACCTTTACGTAAAAGAAGAAATTAGAAGAGTCCACCTGAGAACTTAATAGCTATGCTAAAAGCTTTCCACTGTTCTTCGTCACTAATAATGTGTAGTCTCGGACGCTTCGCTACGTCCATTAATAAAGAATCCTATTTAAGGTTTCTGTGAAACATTATACGTTTCATTAACAATAAATATAACTTATATTGTGAATATTTACTTACCGTGAAAAAAAATATTTGATATTTGCCGAAACCTTATTTTAGGCGGTTTAGTTAATATCTATACATATAATAAAATTGTAACTAAGCCGAATCTGTACATTAAATATTTTTTGGAAAGTCTTATTCAAATAGATATTATTATCGATACAGAGGCTGAATCTATGGTTTTTTGAAATTTTTTTCTGTTTGTCTGTCTGTCTGTCTGTTTCTCTTTCTATCTGTTACCGCATCACGGAAAAACCACTGGAGGGTTTTTGTAATTTCGTACGGTGCTAGCTGATTATCCGGGTCAACATATATATACGGGATACTTTTTATCGCGGAAAAGTATCTCATTTCTGAGAAAAAATGATAAAACTGCAACGTAAGAGTATACTAATCTGTGAAACCCAAGAATTTGATTTTTGGTCATCTGAACGCGGGCGAAGCCGCGGGCAATGCTAATCTTATTTATAAAACAAACAAAATTCATAAAATAAATCAGTTTTTTTGTAAATTTCTTTATAACTATATATTATGCATGTAAAGTGTGTTCTTATTATGGAATATTCATAAGTTTTAGAAGATTAGAATGTGTAAGAAATAAAGGATTCAAGCGCAATCAAAAATAAAGAAATGTACGCCCGGACGCGGAAAAGCAACTGGGATTTTTCACAATATAAGAAATATTATTCTGTACTCCATTTCTTAGCGCTCCCATTATTCTACACAATATAAATGGTAAAATTTCTAGACTCTAGAGTTTCTATGTTTTCTTTGGTATACACGAAGTATAATGAAATGAATGTTATACAGTATACACATAATAGAAAAATCTCTTAAAGGAAGTAATATTCGTTTTAGCCTTAATTTTGTATTACATACCTATTGTT
Source organism: Brenthis daphne (assembly GCA_947093115.1). Lineage (NCBI taxonomy): Eukaryota > Metazoa > Arthropoda > Insecta > Lepidoptera > Nymphalidae > Brenthis > Brenthis daphne. The sequence goes on along the minus strand of OX352477.1, from coordinate 25,160,860 downwards.
GACTACAAACCTTGCTTTAGGCGGAATTGAATATACGTCCTCTACGACTATGTCGACGACGAATAAATCGATCAAAATCTGTTCTGCCATTTTTGCAGAAGTAAAAAATAATCTGTTAGTTAGACACCCGAACCAAATTGAGCTCTAAAATCACAATTCACTTATTTACATTATTAAGTCGACCTATAATGGACAGACCGATCAACAACCCTCAAAATATTAATTTCAATTTACATTATTGAATTAACTTAAGATAAATTACTTTAAAATAATAAATTAACTTAAAATTCATATTACTCCTACTAACTACTGAATGGATTTCAATGAAACTTTACATCTCATACATCAGACAGCTCATACATCAGAATAACACATAGGCTACTTTTTATCCCGGAAAAATGTGCGGTTCCCGTGCGATAGATTTGTTTTTGTTTTTCCAGAAACTAAACCGAGCGAAGCGAGGATGAGCTTTAGATTAGATTACGCTAGTAATAAATAAATTTATTAAATAATTCAAAATTGCAATAACGATTTTTATCTGCATATTTTATTCAGATAGCTGACCTATTTAGCACAATATGAACCAATTTTTCATGATAACAGCCATCATAAATCACGACAGTGACAAACCAGACCATTATTTTTTAATATACGAAATCTCTGTCAGAATAAATTGCTTAGTAATCTCCTTCCTGATAGGATATTTATATTACATATATCGTTAAATTTGCTTTTAATAACACTAACTATTTACTGCGGATTTGACTATAATTTACTATTATTGCTATATTGCTAAACATTACGTTTCTTAATACAATAAAGCTTAGGTATGAAAAACGTATCATAAAATAATTAGTGTTCGTCTAGTGGTCAAATTGTCCATTAAGTGGTCAATTCGACCATAATTATTTTTGAAAATTTATTATTAGTATTCACTATGTAATGTGTTTGTTTGTTATTTTTTGATATTGTTTAAAGCTCAAAGAATTAACTGAGATTGAGATAGACATAAAAGCTTCTATTCGTCGACGTACATACTACACGCGCAGAGTCGCGGCACTACGGTATACTATAAGAATATAATAAAGTATCGTTAAGGGCGCACCGGGGCAGTTACGAAATGATTGCGTTCGTTTGATCCCTTACTGTATTGTTATTACTAAAACTTTAATTATGCAATTAATATGTAGGATATTTAAGGATTTATTCCATAAATCGTACACTTTAGAAACACGATTACTTGTAGTTTCCTCGATAGAAGAAAATCCAAAATGATCTCTAAGAAACAAAATAAACCCTTAGTGCGGCGTAAATAATTCAAGGAAGTTCATCAGTTTTTCAATAATAACAAAACTATACGTTTTCTATAACGTATACATGTAATATTTTCAAAATGTGTATTTCTTTTAATAATACGAAGCCCCCCCCCCCCACTTCCCGCCGTCGTTCTACTAAAAAAAAAGCTCGGTGCCCCCTTAAATATAAATTACTATATATTGAAATATAGTAATAACCACTGACAAAACCTAAACTGTGGGTCATGTTCGTTGATAAAAAGAAAGTATAAATGCAAAAATATAGGTAAAACAGAAAAACTCAAAGAAAAGTATTTGCAAAATAAAGTCCTGAATACGTAATTGAAAAACCGGATGTCAATCCTTCCTCGAAGTTTACGACTGCCATTCGTCCACTGATAGCTCATCCGTTATTTTCATTCGATTTACTTCAGAACTATTGTGTCGACTATATTTATTTCGTATTATACTTTTATTTAAATACTAGCAATGCCCGCGGCTCCGCCCGCGTTCAGATGACCAAACACCAAATTCTTATGTTTTACATAATATTAGTATAGGTACTCTTACATTGCAGTTTTTGGATTTTTTCTCAGAAATGAGATATTTTCTTGCAGTAAAAAGTATCTTGTATGTTGACCCGGATAACCAGCTATCACCATACCAAATTTCATCAAAATCTCTCCTGTGGTTTTTCTGTCATGCGGTAACAGACAGACAGACAGACAAAAATTCTAAAAACTATAGATTCGGCCTCTGTATCGATAATAATGTTTATTTCAATAAGATTTTCCAAAAAAGATCTAATGTACAGATTCGGCTTAGTTACAATTTTATTATATGTATAGAAGATAATGCTGTGTTTTTTTTAAAAGGGATATTAAATACTTGCCCCACTTTTGTTATTATTTCCTTGTTTTTATTCCACCGCACATTATGTACTTTGTGATAAGTATATACGCTTTTATGTGTAAATGTTATTACGATACAGCAAAACATAAAGCTTTCTCAACGCATTTCCAAGACACTAAAGACGAAATATAAGAGCTTTGTCCTTTATATGGAGACATTCGTGTATGGGCACCATCGTAATGTTATCTGTTAAAATTTTAAAGGCTTCAAAGGGTAATAGAAAGGTTTTTGATGTGTGTTTACTAATATGATCTGATCAATTTACAATAAGAGTAAATATAGCCTCATATAATACCAGATATAGCTTTTTAGGTATATTACACGGATATAACATTAAGAAATAAACTTTTAACTGTAATTTGTGGCGAAATCGAAACTAATGAGATAAAAACTTTTGGAAAAAAACGACTTTTAGGTACTAAAATGTAAAAAATAACTAAACGGGAGTTTTCATTTAGAATAGACACCTAATCAGATATTTTCGAAGGCACGTGTTCCATTAAAACATACATAATTTTATATCGTATATTTAATCGCTGCAACTTTATAAGCTCAGTATTTTTAAAATAAATGAACCAAAAATGAAGATAAACATTTTAATTAATTAGCATGAACTATATTGCAATTAATGAACAATTCACAGAGTAAATATGAAAGGCCGTGCCTCACCCCGCAGACGTGAGCCCAAACACGTAAATAATTAAAAAATGGCGAGCGCACTTTATTTGCGTGTAATGTTTCAGAACGTTTATTAAATTTTCATAAATATCTAACTGTTTCCAGAAATTAAGAGGACTATAATTTTTGTGTAAATTGCATCTCACAAGTGAGAAAAGAGATATTTTTTTATTATTTTTTCTGGGTCGTACTCACTTCACATATTATACTTTATTCAACTAGTCATCTTATTCTCTAGTAGGTAAGTATTTTATTATTATATTAGCCACACGGGTAACGTGCTCATTTGGGAAACCAAGTGAAACGTGTACAAATCCCAGATATCAACAATTCTAACATGATTACTATTTGCCTTACGGTGAAGGAAAACATTGTGAGGGAACCGGCATGATAAGAAAACCAAGCAAGTTTTCGAAAGACTTGGTCTTTTCTTCTTGGAGGTCTGCCAATCCGCATTTAACTAGTATGGTGGGCTATTATCCTCCTAATATTGAAGAGAGACCCTTACCCTCCAGCTGGACGTTAAGGGCTGAATATACGCTCCACGGGAGTACATAACGTACTGATACAAAGTAGTGTACTTCATAAGTTATACCTAATAATAACTTTAAAACAAAAGTCCTAAAAACTTTTGAAAAATGTATAAATTTTGATTATTTGTAAAAGCAACAATTTGTTACTTTGATTTTCCTTCAAAATGGGAGCATAAAATCTTGTATATAAAGCAAAGCCTCGTAGTTAGATGTGTAATAGTGAATTAATTTTCCACCAGAGAACCATCTAGAGACATCAGGTTAAAAGCTTTCCTTTGTTCCTAGAGAATATATGTACAGGGAGCTTGGACATACTACGCATTAATATTCATAAAGTGTTAAAATAACATAACAGCTATCACTATTTAAAGCTGATGTGGGATATGCCTTGAGTATCTGCATAGATAATTTTTCATTTGAAAACAATATATTGACAGATCGCAATAAATAGGTACATAGATAAATTATTATTGATACAACTGATGATTGTCAGAAATCATGAATCATGGTACTATATCTATACATATAATAAAATTGTAACTAAGCCAAATCTGCACATTAAATATTTTTTGGAAAATCTTATTGAAATAAACATTATTATCGATATAGAGGCCGAACCTATAGTTTTTAGAATTTTTGTCTATTTGTCTGTCTGTTTGTTATCGCATCACAGAAAAACCACTGGAGGGATATTGATGAAATTTGGTATGATGATAGCTGGTTATCCGGGTCAACATATAGGAAAATGTCTCATTTCTGAGAAAAAATACATAAACTGCAATGTAAGAGTACACTAATATGTAAAACCTAAGAATTTGATTTTTGGTCATCTGAACGTGAGCGGAGCCGCGGGCAATGCTAGTAACTAAATAAAATTTGGTTTGAATATACAAATCAAAAACCAAACAATTGAGATAAAATATGTCACATCTAACGTTTGAAGAATCAGCTCTAAATAATTTTTATTTTCCATATTTATGTGATAAAATTAATTCAATTCCTTCTTTGTGGTCTTTATGAATATCATTAGGTACGCTAGTTAAGCACAATTTACTTCAACATAATGGTACACTGGAAATAAAATTAAGATTGATTTGAAAAACGATGATGTAAAAAACAATTTAAAACTTATTCAACTATACAAAATATATAATCCATACTAATATTATAAATGTGAAAGTGTGTTTGTTTGTTTCTTTGTTTGTTTGTTTGTTTGTTTGTTTGTTTGTTTGTTTGTTTGTTTGTTTGTTTGTTTGTTTGTTTGTCTGTCCTTCTTTTACGCCGAAACGGAGAAACGGATTGTCGTGATTTGTATGGAGCTAGTTGGAGGGCTAGAGAGTGATATAGGCTACTTTTTACCGCGGGTCAATATCTCATTCGTACAGGAAAACACGTTATAATACAACCCGAAAATTGTTTTATGATCAGAATTACTTGTTTTGTATTAATGCTTTTCAATACAATTTAACAAATACGTGTTCTAGCATTTTTCGAAATCCATCCTTTAAGGGTGCAAAAATAGGGGATGAAAGTTTGTATGAAACCTACCTTTTTAGAGATTTTTTGAAGTTTTAGTGCAAGCGAAGCCGCGGGTTCTGCTAGTAATATAATAATTTTAATTTAACAATTAGCTATAAAATACTTTTCTTAAAATCTATCCAACAGTTGCCGTTGTTCTTGAAAATTGAATTGGAATACCATTGAAAACTGTTGTTTAAGCTTCTTCACTTCACTGAATATTATATCACCCTATTGGTGAATAATGAAAAGGGTTTAACAACGTGAATTCTCTATTATTTTATTTTACTTATACGACTAAACCTTATAAGTAATGAAATTGTAGCATGCTTGATTCCTCCACGACCGCGGACACGCCGGCGTTACAGTTAACAATAGATTTCTTAGAAATTTAATTAATCTTTTAGAAATTTACTGGAGGTGTTAAAGTTTTTAATAAACATATATAATTTAGTTCAGTGATTGTGGTACGATTCATAGATATACTCGTTCGTGTATTCGAATTTTACCCAGAAAAACCAGTACGCTGAGTTTTTATTTCACATTATGTTTACATGATATAGTTTTATCGCTTCATTAAAGACATGCGAAACAATAAAACCGGATATTATCAGAACAGAGATTGATTTCAAATTATTAGAGGAATTAATGAAAATGTTAAACTATTTATATCTATTTATTCTTTCTCTGTTCAGTAGCATTGGCTGAAACTTTACTAAGCACAATACAAAACACATAAGCTACTTTTTATCCCGGAAAAATATACGGTTCCTGAGGGATAGATTTTCGTTTGATTTTCTAGAGGCGAACCCGAGCGAAGCAAGGGTGAGTCGCTAGTTATAATTAAAACAGCCTATTCCCAGTATATAGAAATATACAGATATTTTCTCTTTCTCCAAGAAAATAATTCTATTTATTCTTATAGTCGCTGGGAAACATAATATCAAAGAGAGACGCCTCGCAGCAATCAAGAGAAATGACCTGCGAGTGTATTTACGCGGAAAACAAAAGACGATTTGTCACACAGTTACCGACAGTTCTTCAGCTTTTTTTTTATTTCACTTCACAAAATCGCTTTCTCTACAGCTGTTTATCATATTTATGTCTACATCTTGATTTATTAAAGCGAAAATAAGGATTAATAAGGTTCACAATGAGAAAACTTTTAAATTAAACTTTCTTTCTTAAACTTATGTTAAAATATTTTGATATATACGAATATAGCAGCTCATATTGCTTCTTCATTATAAATTTATAAATAAACATGAAAAACATCTCATATCTGAAACTGAAAACTTTAAGTGCAAAGCTAAAAATTGGTTACTATTTAAGTAAATCTGACTTCAGCTATTATTTTCTAGAAAGGAGGTGAATGAGTAGTAGGTCTACGCAAAACAACATTTTTTTACAGAATTACAGGTATGTTTTTTATGAAAAAAATGAAATTATAAAGAAAATCAAAATTTATAAGTTTATAATTATAATATTTCTGATGTTTCAAGATATATATAATTAATTGGTAGTTACAAACCTATTCCCAAACATTTTTAATTTCATCAACTAAGTCATTCTTCAAGAATTATGAACTGAATATATTATTTGTGGGGTTTTTGGGGTGATGGCATAAATTATGAAGATTTAATAAAGCAAGCCATGAAGCGTTTAATTTTGAGTAAAGCGAGCATCTCGTGTTTTTATAATTTATGACTTGCTTCAAGAAGTAAAGGCAAAGTTCTGAATACTTTTGTATTTTCGGAGGTTTAGGCGTAAGCCTTAAGATATTACGTTTTAGGTATGGTAATAATAAGAGAATATTACAAGTTGACATATTCGTGTGTATCCTATTCATTATTCGTTTACTTAAATATCACGTGAGCGTAACTGCAAATAAAATCTACTTACTACAACTACAACCTACTACTTGTAATTGATAGTATTTTTTATATATGGAAATTGTGTTTGTTTTATTGATGTTCTTTTTGTGCTAATATACTCTAAATACGTAAATAGAAATCACACTCAGTTTCAATGACATAGTTTCCTGTATGGAGAAAGTTGGAAAACTAGAGTGTAGTACTTATATTTTTCTAACGATAAACTCGACCGAAACAAGGGTTAAAGGGGCTTTAATTGCAATCGCAAAAGCAATACGTAATGAGGCATGATGCTTTTGTATACCCACATTATTGTAACCGATGAATTTATTCTATATAGTTCTACATTTTTGTGTACCGCCTGTATGCTTATATTTATACTATTAAGATGTGTCTTGTTTTCTCAAATACTTATGTGAATTGTATTCTTTTTTGAGAAATAAATTCTTAAACCGTTAATAGTTAATAATTTTATAAATTTCGAAAAGTCCATTACTGTAAACTTCACTTATGAAGTTTGTATGGTTAAAGTTGGCCTGCTCACTCGTCTACGCAAGCCCTTGACTTCGCCGTAGTTGATGAGATGATCATACATACGTACATACATACATAGATACATAACATACATAGATACATAACGTACCATCTAGGTACGTTTTGCATCAGAAAACTAAACGAAAGGACCGATTAGAATAATCTCAAGAAGAATTTAGACGAAAAACCTTATGAAACTATTTAGTTGGATAAGGATTAATATCATGATACGAATGCCATCACCTTTCGATTCTACCCGTGTTATGATTGACTTATTTGAACAAAAAGCGGTTATTGTAACTTAACTATTAGGCCGGCCGCATATGTACGGTTTCCTGAACAGGAATCCTGATTCGGTACTCCGTATGGCAAGAGCAGGCGTTCGATTTTTTTATTAGGAATTTTACACAGCCAGTAGGTAGAGTGACGTGGGCCTGTTGAAAAAATATCGATACATCGATGTATCGATACAAAATATTCAATATCAAAAATCGTATCAAAAGTGATTTTTTTTGCAAATTTAATTTATTAGCGGAATATTTAACAGAATTCAAATCCGTAGATAGGAACGAACTAAAACGAAAATTATTATTTTAAAACCAAAAATCTCTGAAAATTTGACCAATATATCGATATTTTTTCCTTGGGATATCGAGATCGATATTTATATTTTAATAAATATCAATACATCGATATATTGATATTTTTTTTCACTGCCGACATTCCTATTCTGAACGAAAATTTATGTTCGTGTGCGGCGGATTAGCAAAAATGCATGCGAGCAAACGTGTGCGCCTGGTTCAATATTTTGTATGTGTGGCAAGCCTGAATAGGTTTCCTGATTCGGGTCTCCGAATCAGGAAACCTATTCAGGAAACCGAATCAGAAAACCGTTCGTGTGTGGCCGGCCTAATAGTTCGACATATTTCCTTGCTAACCTTTTTGTAGGTGATGATGAGTACTACATGTAGTACATGATTTTTTACCCACGACGGAACGGCGACGGTATATGCGTTTGGGGAGAAGATGTTTGTTCGTTTGTGCAAATACATGTTGCCAATTTTCTTTAAAACTATTGGTCTGATTTTGATGCAGTTTTCATGTATTATGAATAGTTTACACAGCGTACGCCAATAATGACTACATTATTGCAATTTTCGTAGGAATATCAAATATTTTTGAAAATTTAATACAGCCCATGTTTCTATATGTGAAAGGATTTTTAAAATCCGTTTAGTAGCTTTGGAGTTTATTCATTACAAACAAACATACAAAAAAATCTAATCTTTTAATCTTTGTAGGTAATATTAGTTTAGATTAAAGGTAAAAAGGAAAACATGACAACTATAACTGCGTGTAGTAAATACAAGTGTCTTTTCAAATTAAATATGGAATTTATGACATGAAGTTATCTTGTTAAGTAAGATTTCTCACATTGGCAAAATAAGTTTAAAATTTATAGTGTCTGGCGCACTGCAGGTATTGAACAACTTCCACAACATCCGATATCAATCTGCAGATAGCATTTAGATATAAATAAATGTATAATCGCATTCATTTAGTCAGCATTCAAAACATTAGTGTAATAAATATCAAATAAAGTAATCTGTGAACAAAACTTTATTTATTTCATGACTAGCAACTCACCGTCGCTTCGCTCGGGTTCGTCCCTGGGTGATTCTTTAAATTGATATAACTTTTTATTTTCGAGCCCATTGAAATTAAGCAAATACTAAATGTTAAGTGAATCTTACCACAATACATAATTAAAAACCACACCCAAATCGGCTAAGCCATTTCTGAGATTAGCGCACACAAACGCGCAGAAAAACAGACAAAGACTCTAAAAATCATACTTTTGGGTTCTATTGCGTCAATAAAGACCCCCAAAAATAGTTTTTCTCAAATATCTTCCATGTAGGTACAGACAGCGGTCAGTTACACTTATTTAAATTATATTTTTGTTTATCATGCGTAAATGATTATTTTCGCATCTTAGACTACGAAAGGAATAATACCAGTTGTTTGTAAACATTTTTTGGTTCTAGAAAGCTATATAGCCATATGCTATAGCACCTATATTATTCTCTCAAGTCGAAGGAAGAATTTATTGAATTTAAGGGCGCCATTGAGCAAAAAGTTCACGTGATAATGAGTAGTTATAATTGTCACTAAAACAATGTACAATGACAGAACACTCTCCAATGCACTGACGGTTGAAACCACTCTTCTATTACCTGTAAGTACGTTCATAGCACGGTCATGGTCTGAGACGGTGTAGTAGGCGGACACCTTTAATTTAAAAATATTTATTACATAAACTTAAACTCTTCAAAATATATGAAGAAGTTTTAACTAATTATGTGTTTTACTGTTGCATAAATAATTTCGCATATATCAGTTCAGTGCGTCTGACACGTTTGTGAACCGTATATAACTGAGGTCAAGTGCTCTCGGTTGGCGTAGAATGACAACAGCGATCTTTCATACCATAAATACTATGTGCCTCTGATATTATTTCATTAATTAATGCAAAAAATTGATATTTATTTAATAACAAGTTGTTTATATATTTCGTTTAGTTGCTTGCATGTACGGTTACAGGGTACAAGAGAACACGGAGGTCCTGGAATCGAATACCGGGTCGCAGTAGCAGCTTGGCGTAGAACTTGTAGTGTTAGGTACACCCTCGTGCTTCGGAGAGCAGATAAAGCCATCGTCGGTCTTGCGCCTGAACTCCACCAGTGATGTTGAACTGTCGTCTAACGTGCCCGTTGTTAACGTGCAAACTTGTGTACTTGGGTAAAACCCGGATAGTTGCCTCAGTGGGATACATGCCCCGGGTTTTCAATACGCTATATTAGAGATGTCCCTGATGTTAGCGCTTTTCTGTAATTTGAAACGCCTCTTCCATAGACCATAGGCCGATGCCAGTAGTAGGACTAGGTAAACGTGTTTTGAACTTTGAACGAGCATTGAAATTATATTCGTGTGTATTTTCTATTGAATATTTTTTTTACAGTTGTCGATTCAGTCAAGTTTTACCTATTACCTTAAACTGTCGAATAACATTTATTTATTTTTCAAAACATAAGGGCAAGTATCCGTACTAAAAAAGATAGTCGTCCCATATAATTTTGCGGATGCCCTAAGGACAATTAATTAGTGTTGTACGAAATGTCTCGCAAATATGAGTAAGAGCTAGGCATGTCTACAAGGGCTAAACAAGCTGCAGAAGTTTTAAATTCCAACGAAAAAATTGTCGAATAAAAGCATAAAGAAGAAGAAATAAACATTACAAAAAGAACTAAAATGGAGACAACGAAATAAAAAGATTTTAAGACGGTAATAAATCAGCCGATAACTAGATGATAATTATAAAGAAAAGAGGTCAAAACGAAAGTTAAAGTTTAAAAAAATATGTCGATTTCTCTCATAGTGAAACAGAATTTGAAGACTTAAATAACATTGTAATTAAACTGGATGGAAAAAGAGCTTTAAGGATGACAAATAACAAACTTATAGTTCCAAGAGCGAAAATGAAAAAAGCATCATAAATACGAAATAGCCAAAGAAAAAGCTACTAAAGGAGTAGAAAAAAAGGAGTAAGAAATTAAAGATGATATGATTCTCATATATATTATCTGATATTCATTACATTATCTAAGTTGGAGACCGATGGCAAGTTGTCGAAACTAAATGCGTAGGTCCATTTGAAGTGGATTAGTTTTTCTCAAACTCTATTCACCAGAGTTACTCGTAGTCTACTATAACCGTTTGATTCTCTAAAGCAATACATAAATACATATTTCACGAACTTACTAATTGGAATCCTTACAAATATACTCAGTAGGACTTTGCAAAAGCTCGGCTCTTCAAAGTTTCTCATACTTTGCATATTGAAATATTCTCGACCATTTGTAAGTACTAGTAATATTCATTCAAAATGCATAATTTCTTCGATTAATGCTAATATTGTGTATTTATCTCAACTGAGTTTAGTCATTATTTTGTTCTTAAATGTATCTTGTATATATTCTATATATGTATGTATATGTAAATTTAACCAAATTCTAATTCTGCGTTAAAAATAAATTTATGTGTATATATACCATTTAGGGATCTCTATAAGATATCGAAGAAAATGTAAAGACGTAAAGGAGGTATTACTATAAGGTAAGGTATTACTATAATGTAAGGAGGTATTATTATATATACAGATAATTGAGGTTAAATATATATATATATATATATATATATATATATATATATATATATATATATATATATATATTTGTATAACACTCTTCATATTAAAATATTAAAAGTAACATTCCATTAAAAAACAAAGTGGAAACTGTAAAAAATAACTTGAATGAAGACTAATGCATTAGAAAATTTATTACTATACAATATTGGATTAGATTTAGAAAGAAAAAAGAAAAACCATCGCTCGTTTAGCAACCAGCAAGCTTTTTAATATTAGGTATTGTAATAAAAACGTCTTATTATTTATTAACATAATTTTTCAATTATTACGTATATTCAAGACTTGCCCACAAAATGTAGGCGTGAAACCTTAGCCTATAGTAGGGGAGCCCAAGAGGGGATTTTCTGTAGTTACTCGAGCGCGGCAGATTAACATAAAAGAGGTTACCTTGCACTCTATTGAGTACTTTCACCACAATATAAGTCTTCTATATAAAGGGACGCGTCGAGGGAAGCCGATTAAAATATTTAAAAAATGTTTTGATAAGGTAAAAATACTTGAAACCGTCAGATTAAGGTGTGGTAGGCTAGTCACATCCTGAAAAGTGTCCAATTTAATAATCTGCCGATTTGCACAAGCCTAAGAGGCAAAAATCATCATAAACTTTATAGTCGATTTTTGCCTCTTCGGCTTGTGCAAATCGGCAGATTATTGAATTGGACACTTTTCAGGATGTGACTAGCCTACCACACCTTAATCTGACGGTTTCAAGTATTTCTATCTTATCAAAACATTTTTTAAATATTTTAATCGGCTTCCCTAGACGCGCCCCTTTATATAGAAGACTTATATTATGGTGAAAGTACTCAATAGAGTGCAAGGTAACCTCTTTTATGTTAATCTGCCGCGCTCGAGTAACTACAGAAAATCCCCTCTTGGGCTCCCCTACTACTAGCTATTGACGAACTTTAATGTTGTCAAAAAAAAATCGAAACGGTTAGTTTGTAGCGTGTAAATAGGTAAAATCTATATATATATATATATATGTCTTCCTCGATATTTTTATAATAATTATGATCGAATTTCAACCACTATGCGACATTAGTAAAATTATTAGATTTTCATATCACTAGTCTAAAAACTTGTAAGATTTTGTAAGCCTGGTTCCAATATAGGCTTTCATATGGATAAGTGCTCTTGCCGAGAACTTACGGCATTTATCAATACTTCCGCTATTTCATTTGTATTATGGCTCCGGGAAAATGTTATTTCTGTTTCAATGAGAAATGGCTGGCATATTTGCAAGGTATTTATATACCTACTTTTACATCATATATAGGTGGTTCTTATGTTAAAAAATGCTAAGAGGTTCCTTTTGTTAGAGATGCGAGTACTTGAACGAGATACTTTTTTATATCTACTATCTATAGGTACATGTAATGAAATTGTAACTAAGCGGAATCTGTACATTAAATATTTTTCGGAAATTCTTATTGAAATAGATATTATTATCGATATAGATGCCGAACCTATAGTTTTTAGATTTTTTTGTCTATCTGTCTGTTACCGCATCACAGAAAAACCACTAGTTGGATTTTTATGAAATTTGGTATGAAGATAGCTGGTTATCCGAGTCAACATATTATGGGATACTTTTTACCGCGGGAAAATATCTCATTTCTGTGAAAAACTACAAAAACTGCATTGTAAGAGTATACTAACATGTAAGACCTAAGAATATTTGCACAGCGAGAGTGTAGAATTTCAGAATTATACAATACACCAGTCCCATATTCCGGCTGCGCTGAGCTACCTTTTTATTTAACTTCTGAAAAAGGTTTTCCCAAACAAGCTTTGCCTCCCCTTCTTCTTGGCGTTATCCGCCTCTAGTGCTTGAATAACAAATCTTTTATTAGCGGTTATTTATATACATATGTCATTATGGTCTGGATAATTACAAAACAAAATCTTGCAATAAACTGATCCACTTTTTAACAATGTTTATACAATTTCTATTTTATTGTATAACTTGATTTTAGCTTTGCAAGGATATTTCCTAATAAGGAATCAAACACGCAACCACTTAATAACTAAGAACGGTGAGATAATAACTAAATTTTCAAATAGGACACTTTAAGACAACTCTACCCCGTTTAAATACATTGTAACATAAATTGTACGTGACACATATAGACGAGTCGACGTAGGTCGAGTGCTCTTAGTTAGGGAGTGAAGGGCGCCTGGGGACATCCAGCCTCCAGCCATTGTTGGCCCTTAATTTTAATTAACAAGATTATTTTGGAAGTTCTAAGCGAGAACGCAAAATAGAATGTGAGCTGATAATTAAAGTCTTTCCTTGGACAGTTTAAATTATAAGAAAATATATAGGATTTTAATAAATTATGCGAATATTTGACATTTTAAACAAAACAATTTTTCACAAATATACTTTTTTTCTTGGACGTTTTAATCACTTTACTATGATCAAATTTTTTTACAAACAAATATGTAAAATATTACAAATTTGGTCGCGCGAGAGACTAAGGTCTACTCACAAAATTATACATTAATTTAAAAGAAACGGTACCAATGAAATAAACTTTATTCAATTAGACTTATTAGAAGTGCTTCTTTAAATTTTAATTATATTCTTTTTTTATGTCATTGGTAACACTTGATGGATTGTTGGAGTAGCTAAATGAAGCGGGTTCAAACCAGGAATTTTGAATTTTTTATATTTTCTTAAACTTATTACTTAATTAATTTACGAAAGATCTGTAAAATCAGGCACCCGCTTTGGGCCAGCGTGGTGGACTATAGCCTGAACCCCCTCGTATTGAGGGGAGGCACGTGCTCAGAAGTTAGACGTTAAAAGGGTCTGAATGATTTATTATTATGCAACATAAATACAAGTTTTACAATTTTATTGATTATACATTTATATTGTAGCACTCTTGAGCCTTAAAGATCTCGTGTTTTTATTTATGTTATACGGGCAGCGGAATATGTACATGAGGTCGGGCTTGATATTTACATTTTACATTTATTATATGAACCATGTTAGATCTTCGATAAAAAAATAGTAGATGTACAAAAACTGTATATTTTATCTTAATAGGTCTATTATACGATTATTTTTTCTCAGTCGCACAATGAAGATAAAATTAGGTCATTTACCTCATATTCCAGCAAAAAAACAAGTATTGCCTTTGTGAATAAGACATTGTGTTGTGTTCGTATAGCTGAAATAGGGATATGGTAACATAAAAATACTCTCAATATAAAGGCTCATCTCATCTTTATAGTCAGGTATTCCTAAGATATTTTTGAAAATAATTACGATCAAGCGGAATTCTCCAACTTTTTTCTCTACAAACATTGTTACGGGATAAAAAATGTTAAATGGGTGATTAGTGCTAAAAGCAAGTAATTGACTATTATAATATTTAGTGATTTATATAATACTAGAGACTTACCCTGGCTTTGCTCAGATGGGTCTCTAGGTACGTTTTAAATAAATAAAAATATTTATTTTGAGTGGACCTTAGGTAATGGACACACTTATCATAGACTTTTCTATTGGACTTTTTAAAACCTACGATATTCTACTACATTGTGTTGATGTATCTCATAAGGTTTAGCCAGCGTTAGCAGTGTAAGCATACAACATTTTTTTTTGTCAAAAAATGTAACTCACTTCAATGATTAAAACATGTACTAGAAAATGTAGGGTTTAATAATATATACGAGAAAGTGTTAATGAGCTACTAAGGTACACTTATAATAATTATTTATATCTATTTAAAACTCACTAAGGGACACACTTGAGCGAAGCGTAAAAGAGTCTAAAGTACGCACTTGAGCGAAGCAAGGGTAAATCGCTAGTATGTAAATAATACGATTCTGTCACCATGCGTTAGTATATTTCCTTTTAACGGTAGGTTAATTTGAAATAAAGGTTTCGTTTTTATCGGATCGAACATAACCATGAAAAGCGGTTCACAATAACCGGCGAAAATATCGCACACACAACAACAAAATGTACCCGGATTGACTAGTTACGCCATTTTTGTAGTGGGCAATAATCAATCTAAGTCCTTTCACAGATTTTTTTCAAATGTACAGCCATTGAACCATAATATCCAAACAAAGAGAGATGGAGGGAGAGAGAAAGAGAGAGTTCTCACTTTTAAAATATGTATGTATATGAACTTTACATGGCACCTACATAAACAGCGGGCCTAGACGGTATTAATTTCATTCAATATTGGTATTGGATGGTTATAAAGAGTTTCATATCACATACATACCTATACATAATAAAATTGTTACTAAGACGAATCTGTACATTAAACATTTCTTGAAAAATCTTATTAAAAAAGACATAATTGTCGATACAGAGGCCGAATCTATAGTTTTTAGAATTTTTGTCTGTCTGTCTGTCTGTTACCACATCATAGAAAAACCATTGGAGGGATTTTGATGAAATTTGGTATGGGTCAACATATAGGATACTTTTTACCGCGGAAAAATGTCTTATTTTGAGAAAAAATACAAAAACTGCAATGTAAGAGTATACTAATATGTAAACCCTAAGAAATCTGAACACGGGCGGAACCGCGGGCAATGCTAGTCACATAAATTTGAAAAGCATAATATAATAGAGCAAATATCAATGATATTCAATGAACCGGCGCTAAAAGAGGTCTCAACCCATTTTATACGGTAGAACATGCTGTACCTTTCCAATGGATATAATAATATTATATAATATTTACTTTCTAGGGATTATTTGTTGTTGGAATAATTTTATTAAAAAATAATTTATTTTTTTGTTAAAAACTATAAAATATCTTAAAAACCAAGTTGTTATATCAGTAAGTAAAAGTATCAAAACGCTTGAAACACTTATGAGCGATTTCACCAACAACGCATAAACTACCACCTACGTATGGGATCTCTAGCTTAAAATTACCCTAAACTAGCCCCTAAATTAAATTTCGTTTTGCCATCGTCTTTGAGCCATAGCCAGAGCCATATTTCGAGCACCTAAATTTAGGGAGCCTTTTAACATTTAGGTGACCTCTAACTGTCGGTGAAACAGAAACTATCCCCTAACAGCCCCCTAACCATGCTTAGGGGATCCCTTAAACTTAGGTGACGTTGGTGAAATCGGGCATTAAACTGTTATCTATACTCTATACCTATTAGTGAATTCACAGAATGTTTGAATAAAATTTTTTACGAATTATAAGAACTTTTTTTGATATTATGTGACAACTAAAATATAATATATACATATTATATAGTTTCAAGTGACCCTACATGCTGTGCCAGCGGTCGAGTGTTCGAGTCCCACTGGGTGCATTCATTTGTGTTATAAGCACGAATGTTTGTACTCCAGTCATGGGTGTTTATATTTATAATATGTATGTATATAAAGTTGTATGTGTGTAGTGTATCAACTATCTGGTATCCATAACACAAGCCTCGTAGCTTACAGTGGAACTAGATGGTGGTGTGTGCTAATGTCCTTACATTTATTTACATATATATTTATTTGTGTAACTATTATTACTCATCACTCATTTGTTATAAACTTAATGATTTGCATCTTATAAGTTTCATCTGAATGGGTGCGCAACTTAGACCAGCTTGGCAACTGGCTTCCCTCAAGGCGGCGGATCCCAACGATACTACTTACCTCCGCACAGTGGCTTATAGCCTACTCTAGGTCGTACGTTTAAACCTTGTAATTACATTTAGTATGGTATCTCCCTCCATCTTTAATCCTGAAGAAGGAAAAAGGCAACATTAAAAAATAAACCAATCTAGAAGGCACTGAAACTGGAAAAATATTGAATTACCTGTTACAGATACGTTATCCATCCAGTTATTTGTAACAGGAAAGAAGAAATTATTTTAATACACGAAAATAAAATAACTGCGACATACAGGAACTAAACCACAAAGATTTCCGTCCAAACAAAAGGATTTGTTCAATCCCTTTTATGTACATATATTTTATCGTGAGAATAAATATAAAGATGAAAGTCGAGTACAATGCTGAAATATTGTCACTTTCTTGAAGCTTTACTCAGTCAAGTTTGAGATGCACATTGTATAGAAATCCGATTTTCTACTAACATGCCTCGAATTCAATTCAATATGAAACTTGAATTTCGCATGGTGTGAAAATCTGTAGTCGTGACGAATGAAACCGAAACGAATTACTTTTATTGATGTAATATTTACATACATACGAGTTTTAGTTTACGAATTTGAGAAAGATTCACTTCTTGCGTGAGGCTAATACTTGCATTGGCCATGCAGATACTCGAAGTGAGGTAATTATTTATATATGATTTTTAAAGAATTTAGAAGCTGCGTTTCAAAAAAAAATATTAAAACTGATAAATAACGTTTTTTAAATATCAATATTCAATGTATTTTTGTCGAACAGATAAATATTCGAATCAAAAACAACGTACATTTATTACAATACAGTTAAACAATCTATCAGATAGACTTATAATATTCTTTATAATAGGAACTTTCTTCTTTCTATGAAGATTCTTAGGACGTATAGTATCAGAGATAAATTTTAAAGGTTTGAAAGCTATGAATTCCAAGGGATATATTATATAGTATAAATAATATAAATAAGCAGTATATTTCAAATAACTTTATCGACATCAATGAATGCCCGTCCATAGAGAACTCGAAGCATTTCTTATTCTTATTTTAAACGACGTAAGTATTATTATTAAATTAATTGTATAAAGAGCTATAACAATTTCAAAATTGCACTTAATATTTTCTTTACCAAACAAGTGAAAAGATTTCTAAGTATGGAATTTCCGTATTTAAAAATCTTTTAGGATTTTTATTTTTATCAGACTATTGTATGTACCATGCACATAATATGTACATATATATTAAAAATATGTATACAAATTTTTACATATATTTACATATATATAAAAGTTGGTATTTATGTTGTATGTATAATATGTATAGGTACCTACGTGTTATTGTTTCACGAAACGGCTGGTCTTATTTGAATAAAATTAGTATGATGAGAGACTACGACTTGAACTAATCCATACTGTTAGATACTTAGGGATGCACCCTAATAAAAAGAGTGCAAATCGCTAGTTAATAATAAATTATAAAAAGGCTATAAAAAAATATAAAAGCACTGCTAATAGTCGTATGATATTTTTTCTATTAAGTAATATTTAGCAATTTTCTATATATAAAATAGATATATATCTATAATATTACTATACATATAGACATTTCTATAGTTAATACAGCCGCAACAATGTCCGTCCAAGTCCAGAACCAGCAGTCTGAACCTATCTTCCTGCATCGAGGAGTGAGACAAGGGGACGTAATTTCCCCCAAATTGTTCACAACTGCACTGGAGGATATGTTTAAGACTCTGGACTGGAAAGGACGTGGAATAAACATAAACGGTGAGTACATTTCGCACTTGAGATTTTCAGACGACATCGTCATCATGGCTGAAACCGTGGAAGACCTGCAACACATGCTGCAAAGCCTAGCTGATTCTTCAAAACACATCGGTCTCCGGATGAATTTGAACAAAACCAAGGTCATGTTCAATACACATGTAACACCGGGACCGATTGCTCTCAATGGAACAACTCTCGAAGTAGTACAAGACTACATCTACCTTGGGCAATTACTGCAAATCAGTAAAAACTACTTCGAGAAAAAAGCTCAAAGAAGAATACAGCTGGGATGGGCAGCATTTAATAAACATCGTCGGGTCTTTTCGTCGCCAATACCACAAAGCTTAAAGACAAAGGTCTTTAACGAGTGCGTCCTACCTGTTATGACATACGGAGCCCAGACGTGGACACTGACGGTGCGATTGGTCCACCAATTTAAAGTCGCTCAGCGTGCTATGGAGAGGGCTATGCTCGGAGTTTCTCTGAAGGATCAGATTCGAAATGAAGAGATCCGACAGAGAACCAGAGTTATTGACATAGCCCAAAGAATTAGCAAGTTGAAGTGGCAGTGGGCTGGTCAAATATGTCGCAGAACCGATGACCGTTGGAGTAGACGGGTTCTAGAG
Source organism: Brenthis daphne (assembly GCA_947093115.1). Classification (NCBI taxonomy): domain Eukaryota; kingdom Metazoa; phylum Arthropoda; class Insecta; order Lepidoptera; family Nymphalidae; genus Brenthis; species Brenthis daphne. Next base: position 25,141,199 of record OX352477.1, on the reverse strand, counting down.
TGGAGACCACGGCTCGGCAAACGTAGTGTAGGACGCCCTCCAGCTAGGTGGAGCGACGACATACGTAAACTGGCTGGCAGCGGTTGGATGCGTAGAGCTGAAGATCGAGCTCAGTGGCGTGCCATAGGAGAGGCCTATGTCCAGCAGTGGACGAAAGCAGGCTGAACATGATAGTTAATACAAGTACCCAACCATTTATCTAGCTTTTGTGGGCTCTCACTCGTAACACTCGTTTAAAAATAGTAAAAATATAATAGCTCTTAAAACAATTTAGTAATATGGTAATTGAAAATATAATGAGGAAACCTGCGTGTCTGAGAAAACTTAACTAGTTTTTGTCACACTTGAGCAGTCTGCTCACGTGCATTTGGCCAGACTCGCATTGAAGGAAGGCCCATGTCGATGTCGCAATATCCCGAAAATTACTTCTTTTAAACTCTGTACTTATTTACTTGGCCTTTTTCGAGTTAACTCTATATATCTTTATTGCACTAAAGAAGCAATAAAAAAAATACATAAAAAATGACGTGGATAAAGGTGGACTTATCTCTATAAGAGATCTCTTCCAGTCAACCCATGTATGTGGGAAATAGTGTTAAGTAGCGGGACAGAGAGAGAAAGTGCAAAGAAACGATAAGAAAATATATAAGAATAAGCATACCTACGTAAAACAAAATAAATACAATATATAACATATAAATATATATACACACTATCCATATCTATACATATAATAAAATTGTAACTAAGCCGAATCTGTACAATAAATATTTTTTGGAAAATCTTATTGAAATAGACATTATTATCGATACAGAGGCCGAATCTATAGTTTTTAGAATTTTTGTCTGTCTGTCTGTCTTATTTCTGAGAAAAATAGAAAAACTGCAATGTAAGAGTATGCTAATATGTAAAACATAAGAATTTCGTTTTTGGTCATCTGAACGCAGGCGGAGCCGCGGGCAATGCTAGTATAATATATAAGCAAAAATATATAAATACAAATATAGTATATAAATATAAATATAATCATTTGAGTAATGGAAAGTTATGGTATGCCAACAAGTCATCATCCTCCTGCCCATTTCTCAAATTACTTCATCGACATCAACCCTCTTTGGGAATTGGTATTGCAAAGTGTATGCAAGGAAATTATTAAAACAAAATTTGTGGTATTTCAAAGTAATTCGGACGGGAAAAGAGAACTTCAAATCGGATTGTGATAAACTTTTTGGGGTAAGCCTAAATATGCTAAATATTTAAATTGCAAACTTTTAACTCGAAGAACTTTGAAGAATTTTAGTCGAGGAGTAAATTTAAATATCGATATACATAATATGTTTATACCAGTGAAGGGAACCTTTTAGGCATTTGAAATTGCTTTCAAACACTTTAAAATACAAATGGAGTTTTATATGTAATATAGATGTACGAAAATAAAGTAAAGATTATTTATTTGATTACAATAATCATTATTATATTTCAAAAGCTTATATGTATATGACTGGATGGATTTGAACATTCTGTACACAAATAAAGGAATACGTGGAATAATATAAGCTACTAATAAGTACATACAAGTGTAACGAGGCATTTTACAAGTATAAAATGTCTAAGAACTTATGCTGTGACTTGCTTTCTGGATATCCTTACTTTTATATCTCTAAGGCACGGGGTTGTTACATCGCCAGTACTTGTTTACTTTGGGACACTTTATAAATAATACATTTAGTATGTATTTGGTACTAAATGAATTATTTATAGTGTCTCAAAGTAAAATAAGAGGTAATAAACATGAAACCTCGGCTTTTAAAAAAAATTGTCTTTGTTTCATTGATTCATATAGGTAGATACTTATTATTATAATTATATTCGTTAGCGTTATTATGGGATTGTACATGGGTTGAAGTCATTTAACTGTAGAAACAGTTTATTTACACTGACCGATTTTATTTTTTACCTTTATTGTCTTTTTATATTAACCAAATATTTCATTAGTTTTCACAAACATCAACTTCTATTTATAATGAGCGGACTTGGTTAACATTCTAAAAGCTTTTCTATAATATAAAGAGCAATGGCGTAACTAGCCTTTTTGGGTTCCAATGCAAAAAAAATATAAGTGCCCCCCTTTGCCTATTACAGTAGTATAGTATTATATGATCTGTGCTATTATGAAAATGAATATGGACTGCCGAGCATTGAACGAGAAGTACGCTAGTCGGCAGTAAGACACCTGAAAGCTGGGTTTTATTATAAATGAATAAAAACTGGAGTTTATTTATGGTACTGATAGAAAATCATTAAGTTAATTTAACAAAAATGAATTGTTACCCATTTATCATATTCACCATGATGAATAAAAACGCATTATATATTAAAAAAAATCAGCAATACATAATACCTGATAAGAAGATCACCTCTACTGGTGACAGGAGGGCTGGCACATTTTTCGCCCAAAGAATCGGAATTGCCATTCAACGGTGGAATGCGGCTAGCATTCTTGCCACTATTCCACGCGGACATGACTTGTACAGTAATAACTAAGTGTACATATGTTTGTATATATAATTAAGTATATTTGTAATTTTCTTTTTTGTAAATAAAGCATTTTATAAGAAGATCGATGAAATATGGTTCATTCCAGTATCAAGATCCACAGTAGGGGCTCGACATCAAACATAAAAAAAAAACGTGTGTACTTATCACAGACAATATGCACGCACGTTAGAAGTTATATTTCTTTGGCGTAATAGAACAAAAATAGCTAAAGATTGCATCCCGTATGTCAGTCACAACTCTTTGTTTGTAAAAGGAATGCACCTAGCTTTATCGTGTCGCTTTCAGCTAGCTTCATGTCGCTTTTTGGCTGTCGGTGTGCGCGCGCATTGTAAAAATGTTACTCTCATATTTTTTCTAAACACGCCAAAAGAAGTATAACTTCAAAAAACCAAACCGTAAGCCTTACCGCACTATTATACTCGTATACTTGAATATGACAGACCGTTTTCAAATTTCTCACTCTTTTCAAACCGCTCTCACGGAAGAATGGGTATGGTAAAATTTTGTAAAAAAGTTGAGCTTAGAAGATCATTCAACGTTTTATAGGGCATAAGTAAAAATATAAGTCATGGTCCTCGTAAAAAATAATATGCGAAAAATTAAGGCACTTTTTTCTTGCGGTTTTTTGTAACATCTATGATCTGTCCTTGAAAAATGTTTTGAAATAAAACAATAAGACCTAAGTTATTCACGTATTCTGTAATCATAGTTGTTCAGTAACAGTCGTTATTGTGCGATATCAACCTTCTTGTTGATTTTATTTAGTTATTATATCGTCTACGTGATTTAATGTACAGATATGTCATTTACATAGGTTTTTTTTAGTTTTCTTTTGAAATAGTAATTTTTAAGTTAGCCTCCTTGCTTGCTAGATGCTTTCACCGTGCTAGGGGTATTTTTTTTTCGATTATACGAGTACATACCACCCGATCTGATAAAATAAAGGATTAAAATAAATTAAGGACCAATTTAATAAAAAATGTCTAATAAAAAAAATTCTAATAGTAAATATCCCACAAAAATATACGACACATGAATATATAAGAAGTACCTATTAACAGGCAACTTTACTATAAATACAAAAATAAAAGCTCTAATTTATGTAAGATTTTCATATAATTGGTAGGGTTATTACAATAAAAGTCATAATCAACGTTGTATTATTTATTTTCGTCTGTGTTCCAGCCGCCCGTACAGCGAGCGGCGTTTACTCGTTACGTTAAGTACACGTAGTAACGCTACTTTACCAAATTTTCGAAATACTGATATTATCTGTGGGACGATGTCCCGCAACGCAAACAAACTGCGATGGCGACCTTGAGAGGACCAGATGTGTACAATAATCTACAAAACATTCATTTACCATATAAACATACAAGACAAACCATAAACAGAACTATGTACACTATGTGACATTACATATACATTGGCTATTGCTGTTTAAACCGATCTCATTTACTCTTTAATCATATTTTCAAATAATCATTTAAAGCGACATGAAGTTTGTTTATCTAAATGAACACTGAAGGTAAAGGAAGGAATGCTTTGGCACCATCTGTCAATACTATTGTTTCGGAGATATCATAGGAATCTAAATTCATTCGTTTCAGTGCTATCCTAAACGGTATAACCTAAATATTCGCTAGATCCGGATTGCTTTAATGAAATCTTCTTTACATTACATTTAAAATTTATATTTAATATACATTTATTAGGCTGATACGTTTATACGCACATTAACCAATCTTACTTTAAACATATTATTTATTCAAATCTGTCAATTTTAATTAGACACATAATATTATTTTGCATATTTTTTTACTATAAATAAATACGCTTTGTAATTTACAATATAGCATTGTGTAAATATAATAGAACTATGTTCTAATAACATAAAATATTTATATCAAACAAAGTAGTGCATAACAACTAATATAATACCCCATTAAAGCGTCCGGATGTATTTACATAAATTCACAACATATAATTTATCTACATAACAAATGGTCTCTCAGTATCGCCTGCGCGTGAAGCCAACTGAAGCCGTGCGCCGTAGTCACTACACACTACTGCCGCTAGCGGCTGGCTACTGTCGAGCGACACTTCAAGTCATATTTATCATACAATGCACGGATCGTACTATTGAATATATTAATACTAGTTACGAGGCCCAGTAATGCTCTTCTCATAATAAATTCAGTCAAGATACTAGAGTAAAACGTGATAAACTGAAATCAAGCTTCGTCTTACACGTTTTAAGCTTTTTCATCTGGAAATGCCCAATAAACAACTGAGCGCTCGATATTATTCTGCTGTTAGGTTTCCGAGGGAAGATCTTCTAATGATATTACCATCGTTATAATCACTCTTCAAAATTCTCATTTGTTTTGGTGATTATATTATGACGTATTCAATATTTATCTGAGAATAATAATGAAAGTCCTACAATACTCGTATAATGTAGACACATTAAAAAATAGTTTATTAACCTTTTCTATTTGTCTATATCTCAGTTATATTTCTGCCCATACATAATATGTATGCAAAAATACAACTTACATGTCTATCCAATAGCTAGATTTTAAAATTCTAGAATATTGACTGAATTTTATAAATAAGAAATAGGTACATCACTGTTTCTCGGAACATAATTTTCATGACTTGAGGAATAGCGTAATATTCTTATCGGATTTAAACTATAAAAATTCATATTCATTAAAATCAGTTTATTAGTTTCTGCATAATGACATGACCGAGTCATTTATTATAATTATAGATTACAATAAGTTAAAGTCAACTTCATATAGCTTAATTATTTATATAATTTATAGCCGAACCTATTTAATAAGTTCCAATCAAATGAAGTGTAAAGCGATGAAGATATAAACTTTTAATATTCTTTTGAAATATCTAGTAATAACTTTGCATAGTAAAATGTTAACGTCGTTATTGTAATGGCATTTTTAATATAAAAGTCGCTGTGGCAGCCAAATGCTGTATTTTTTATCGTACTATGATTTTTCCAATAATACGACCCGAAATATTCATTCGAGGCACGAATGAAATCAGCGTACCGTTCATTTAAAACTAGCGTTGAATGATGAACGCACGGATGTAATAGAATTTGTATTGGTTATGGTTATATTTATAAAATGTACGATGTCAGATGAATGGCTCGTTGTGAGGCGATACGCTCGCTCCATTCGTTTCCAACGCGACGTGAAGGTGATATCGTTTCATAATGTATTAGATTTTATAAAGTCACTTCTAAAATCATATTGTCATCGATTTTTAACCTTCAGAAAAGATTATCGTTAAGAAATATCCGTGCATGAATTCTCTACCGATCTACTTGAGTCGCATACACTTGCGACGTTCTAATTAACTACGAATAAATTCTCTTTTCATATAATTATGTTTAATTAATTTCATATATAAGCACATTAACATGTCAATACAATAAAGTCCAACTTTTATTATTTAGAGATTACTTTAAGATAAATGGAGCGCACGCCGCGGCGCGATGTGCGCAGTACAGTAGAACAATTCATGAGCGAACATTTAGTTTATATAAAAGGCGAGGTTCCAACACAAGTCCTAGAATTATCACAAACGAGAAACAGGTAAAACGGTAAAGTATCAAAAACGTTGTGTCCCATATCAGTCGTGTTCTTTGTGCAATGCTATTATAATAAACATTTATAACAAAACTTCTCTTGAAGTGTTGCTCAAAAGCCATTTGTAACCAAACAGCCTCCGACAGACATATAAATAAGTGTAATTATTATAATACGCTCTATATAAAATGGACCAATCATGGCAGTGAGTATTCAATCAGTGCTGTCATTGGTCGATTTCTACCACTCTTATATGTCTAGCAGACGCTAGTTATAAGAACCGGGGTATTATTTGCGAATTTCAATGTACGAGTACTCAGTAGGTGTGGTAGCGACGGCCGACGCGCGATCACGACCGGAGCACGCCGGCCAAGCTTCATATAGCGCCAGCTTTACTGTATTGTAGTTTATAAAGTTTCATAAGAATTATATTAATATAATATATTTACTTATCATATGCCACTCCAACAGTGATTTCTAATGATACTTTTTGCGATATAATTTTATAATTAATTTTATATGGTATGCCTAAACTTCCTTAAATTTTCTGTAGTCATAAAAGGGCAAAGGGTAAAGTTGAAATTCGAAAATAATAGCTCTGATCTTGAGATTGCGACCGACTTCCAAAATAATCCATTCCTTCATAGAATCAGCGACTCGTAAAAATGCCTCACTAAAATCTAGGTTAGTTTAATATACCGTTATATAATTAAGTGAACGAACAGGGATATTGGAAATTTAAGTCTAATAGACGTTTCAATATTCACGTAATCGCTCGTTCTACGACGGATATCCATCGAGTTGCGAGCTGATATGGCCTCAGTCTCAAGAGCTTCCGACGTCTGTTCTACGATACTCCCTACTCGACCTACTCACTTGTGTCCACCGTCGACACTGACTCGACACGAATCAGGAGTCATGAGGCATGCTCGTTGACCTCACTAAAAGCAGGACGGTATTTTGGGATGGAGCTTTTAGGGGAATGCCGAAAAGAAGTACCGAAATACTAAAGATCAAAAAGAGTTCCACTATTACCCATATTGAAATAACACAGAAAAAATTCCAAAATGAGCCTCCTATTGAGTAGTTTCAACGATCCCCTAACAACCCTACCTCAAGTAGCGACCCTGTATATAGAATGTTTAATGATCAATGATGAAATGTATCGCGGGATAATGTTGTTTTAACACCGTGTCGAACGTGCACGCAAGCCTCTGATATGTGGGATGATGTGTGTAGCGCTTCGGGCCTACGCCGGGTCTCCGCCGAAGGTACAAAATCGGAACGCACCTACATATACGTATTCAATTATATACAATGTACAATACAATACGATAAACACTATAGCGTCTACGGGCGGAGCGCCGGCGCGGGCGTAACGCGTCAGGAGGTAAACATTCTCACAATAATATACATCAACGCTCTATATATAACAAACTCACGAACGCGCACCACGCTCGCTAAACAACATAATATACAGCGGAATCGTAGCACTCTTTCGATTCGATACAAAAAATTGACTAGAAAATCTCAATTCGCTATGAGCACTATGTGTGCGTGGATGAGAATATGTCTGCGGCGCGCCACGCCTCGGCCTCTTCCTCTGCGTCGTACTGCTGCAGGAAGGGGTTGGTGCTGCTGTAGCGCGGACTGAGACCGCCTCCTGCACCCGCTGAACCACCCGCACCGCTTTGGACGCCTGAACCTGACGCACTAGAGTTCAACGTCACAGCCAAGCCTGCCGACGTACCCGGGATGGCAGATCGTGGGGATTCCCGCGAGCCCGGGGTGCTATCCCGGGGAGTTAGGGCACGCGGTGTGGTATCCCGGGGAGTTCCACGAGGCGAGTCCCGAGGAGAAGCACGAGGTGAGGCGCGCGGAGAATGCCGCGGTGACATGCGAGGCGAGCTCGCGCGCTCCGGCTGCCGTATTATAGACGACGCTGACCCGCACGGCTTTATTGTTTCCGCAGGACTGTGACTCTCTGTAGAAATATAATAAGCATGATAAAAACTAGATTTCAATTCGTTACAATTTACCAAGAATAGGATTGTTTCCTACATATTTCACAGCAGTTTTGACAATTTTATTATGTTGATTTGATTAATTTTTAACCGACTTCCAAAAAGCATGACGTTCTCAATTCGTCGGAATCTTTATGATCAATATGATACTTTGGGAAAGACAGAAAAACCTAAACCAATAAATTAAATTAAAATTACCTGAACTGCTAGTGGGCGAACCGGGTGACGACACCGTCACTTGCCGGGAGCGAGGAGGAGCGGGCAGTGGGCCGCGCGGCGACTGCGGACGATATTGGCCGCCCCTGACTGATGAGAGAACCTGCAATAGGAACGTAAATGAGGTCATTTTAATAATAATGGGTAATTATGATAATACTGCCTCGGTGGTCTAGTGGCTAACATGTACGAGTCCCGGGTCGGGAGGGAGAATGAGAGAGTTTAATTACTGAGTTTTTCTGTTAATATGTTCTCGGTAACAGCCCGGAGTTGGGAAGTAGACGGTGTCTCACCCCCGTGCCTCGGAGAGCACGTAAACGTCGTGTTGACGTATCGTCCATTCGGGCTTTGAGAGTAAAAAGAACAGAGAGTCCATTTGTGTGTGCGCGTACACTTGTGCAATATAATATCTCTTGCACATTTGGCTAGTTTCAATGAAATTGAAAACTGTGGCGGAAATCGGTCAGAAGGACATTATTATTATTAATTATAATAGTTGAAACACCAAGAGAAAATCAACTACTTCATCGTGTTTCATTCCATTCCATTTGCTCTCATGAATGATCTAAATTTGAAAAAAAAGAATTGTTACTAATATTATTACGTTTTAAACAAAAATGAGTTATATTTTAGTTGGTTGATACGAGTATGTCTCAAATTCACACAGAAATGGTTTTAACTTTTGTAATAATGTGTACGTACATGTGCGGGCGGCGAGCGGTCTGCCCCGGCCCGAGCCGAGAGAGCTGGCGGCGGAGATGCTGCTGATGCTGCCGCTTGATGCCGATATGGACTGACTGAGGGCTGAACTCGGCCTATAGAATCAAATAAAATGAGAAAATTATCGATTAAGAGGTAAAACATAGATTTTACACCGATTTGAAGACATGGTAAAAAAAACAATTGAAGAAACAGGTAGTTGTTCACTTGTTTGCCGTTAATTTATAATAAAATCTTTTAATTTAATATTAATTATTGGTTACAATAATGTCAGTACTATAAATCTAATCTTAATTCAAATGATGTGTACAATTATTAAAAAAAAATTGTCAGTGTGGTGTTGAAGATTTGTTAATGATCAAATGACAAATATTTAGCAAGCCGATGAGCCATCACATTGATAACTGTATCTAAATGGCAACATTCAATGAAAAATGTAAACGATCTTACTCGAAATAAAATTATTCAATAAACAACAAGTGAAAAATAAATGTATAAAAATATTTTAAAAGCGAGTAAATTCCAACAGTTCGACACGGCTTAGAGACACTAAATTTAAAGTCTACAATAAACGAGAGAAAATTCCCATAGAGCGAACATTGGTATTCATACTTTGATATTATAAAATATAGACCATATACTCGTAAATTTCGAAAATACTATAGCTTTTGATTACCACAACAACCATGAGCAGACCAAGTTCTCAATTGGGGAACTAGTTATGAAAATCAATAACACGATTTAATCTACCAACGGAAGCTTAAATTACTTCCAAGAGGTACTATTAAGTACATAGATATTATGTTTAACTAAGGTTAAATTATCCCTTTATTAGCAATAAGTATTTGATTTGTTTGGCCTCAGCCAAGATGAGCAACAAAATACACGACTTGAATGAAAATAAAAGCTTAAACTTCCATCAGATATTTCATCTCAATTTGAGGAGTCTGAGAGTTGAGCTTTCTGATAAATTAATCAATATTGCGTATTTCTATTGAGAAAACAAATATAGCTCGGTCTATTTCGTATCAAATATTTCTCAAAAAACAATTGGAGTATTTTTGGGCAATTATCAATCCCTTTAAGCATCATTCTAATGTCACAGTTCAAGGAAAAGAACTAACTCCCGGATAATAAAAGATCCTAACCTTGGAGTGTGGCTGAGGCCACTGGCGACGCACTGACTCTGTTTCCACGCGGCCCGGTTGCTGGCTCGCCGCGCCGAACTGTCTACAAACATACATGCGTTAAGGTACCGCTTAGTTTAATCACAACAACGACAACGATCATGCACAGATATTGACATCATGCGAGTGACAAACCTTATGTGCGTTTAAAGAATTTTATTCAATTCTTATAGATCGATTTTTGAACGGTTCGATTCTATTTCTATTCGGTCTACTTTTTCGCGAGAAACGTATTAATTTAACATTTCTTAAACTTTTCCGAATTTGCTGAGGTTATTTGTGTGAATAAAGTATGTAGTCTCATTTTTGCATTTTTGAAAAATAAGGAATTGGCACATAATAGGTTTATCAGGCGCAGCATAGAAAAAGCGAAACTAGAAGAAATATTAGAAATGGCTGTTCAGGTGTAATGCAATATTAAATGTGTAAATAATGTAATTTTTATAAATATTTCTCTACCATGAATAGATATGTACATTGTACATACAATAGCAAATATACGAAATTAATTTAACTAAAATTCATTTTAATAATAATTTTATTTGACTGACATTCTATCTATAAAGTGAATATAGGATGATAGAACAAATGAAAACTCATGGTAGAGATAGTCAAACTGTACTTGCACCATACTTAGTAATTGTATATGAATTAGAAATAATTTGACAAAAAATAATTTTCATGGGTATTAATTTTAATTAAAAAAATAGGTGTAATATGATAAAATTATATAGGAGAACTGTTAAGCTAAGCTATCTGTCCATATATTCAGATTATAACAAAAATAATATATAGATAGCTGTCAAGAATTAAGTCAGATATACAATAATTACTAAGTATGGTGCTTTGATTTGAAACATCCATGTGAAGAAATATATGTCAGTGAATAATATTTAATGTAAAAAGTTGGTTAGTTGAAGCATATTTTGTACTTCTGGTATGACAAAGGCGTAAGTAAAAAGTGCGACTTAACTCTTGTTTTATGACTTTTTAGTCAATATCACCTTATTAGATTAAAATAGTTTCATTTCTTAAAATTGTTACATATTATTTGTAATACAAAAAAACTGCCTTTATAATTCCAGAATAATTGACAAGAAGCGACACGGACGACGACATTACCTGAACGTTTAGGTGGTGGCCATATTTGGAGAAGACATTGCAATACGTGAATCGGTCGATGATAGTCCAGCTCTGTTGTTGGTTGGGAGTGAAGCATTAATGGCGGAGCCATAGCCACAGCTAGGTGTTGAGGTGACATTTTGTTTCTATCTTGAGCTGCCACGACTAAAGCTAAGTGGTCGAGGAGGAAGACCAAAGTAGCTCGCGCCGCGCGTGGCAAGCATTCCACTATAGAAGCCATTAGACGAGCGTTACCTTCTTTATCGTCTGGTAAACATACTCCTGTAAATATTACAATTCAGTTATATAAAGATATCAAGAATAGTAGTTAAGTTAGATATTCTGATATTAGCTTTTGTCAATAAATTATAATTATCAGGGCGGATTTAAACTCAGGATCACATTCATGAATTAAGAACTTCCAAGGCTCATTAGCTTTATTAACAATAACTTACCTAGAGCATCTAACGTCATTTGAAACAAGCAACGGCTAAATAATGGCTGAGGTAACTCGGTCAAGTAATCCTTCAACACTCCAGTAATAACGTTTATATCCGGAACAGAGTCTGGGGTTAACTCGACTCCACGCGCGTTTCGTTCGAATGCTTCTCGTAGTATACGTTTTTTATTTGCTGACCCGCACAGTCGATAGAGACCTAAGCAGAAAAAAGAAAACCATATCAAAATAAATTAGAATTAATGATTTTAATGCTTCAATTAACACAGTGTTTTAATTAGGATCGTACACAAAGTAATATTGATAGCTTACGACTAATTATAAGATTCTTATGCGTAACAAAAGATAGCAACTTTTATCAAAGTACCACACGAGCGGAGTCGCGGGCAAAAAACTGTATGAATTTATGAACTATAAATAAAATTACCTATAATATCCAAACCGCGTCTCTCGATTTCCTCGACGCAACGTCGCACAACCAGTGGTACGGGGGGTGCGTGAGGCGGCCGTAGCTCCCTGGCCACCACTGTTTCCAGTTCAGCCCCGAACAGTGGTTGGGTTGCGAGACGTGGGGCTGCAGCACGTCTGCGGAAGAGCTCATGTGGCTCCGTGTGCCGCACTCGCATGTATAGAGTACCGCGCGGTTCCATCTGGTATATTAGATATTCATGTTTTAAAAGATTTTTTAAATATAATTGTATGACGGATAAGTTTTATTTATAGGTACTGATTTCTATGATATCAGTAGTTTCAGTTCAATAATTTATTTTTTATCTTATTATTTCTGGTTCTTCCTCATTATGATTAGTGTATTATCGATTTTTTTACATATGTATAAAAGTTCTTTAATCATCTAAAATTATCCAAGTGTCTATGTTCTAATACTTCTTCTAAAAATCTGGTACAGTATTATGACTCAATTATAAATTAACATAATACAAGGAGATCTTTTCACACAGATTAATGATAAAAACCTTAATCGCAAGTTGGTGAGATGGTGAGCGTGCAAGCAGGTCAGGTAGAGTAACGACGCCGCGGAAGCAGAGCTTGTGTCTATGTTGAGGGTCCCACGAGTACACGAGGACATCAAGTTGACGGTTGTCAACTAGTTCCAGCTCAAATGATTCGTCCCAGTCGAACTGCAATTCGCCTGTACGCACCTGTTTTTCATAAATGTTTGAATAATGTAATATTAATATTGTATGGCGATGGTTATAATCGAGTGTTATTATATTCGACGTTAATATCGGATTGAGTAACATACAGTTAATTTAAAATTATTCAAAATGAATTTAATGTATGATGAACAAAAAAAATAAAAATATAAAAGTATATAATAGTTATTAAACAAAAAGTTATTAAATACTTAAATTCAACTTTGCCCCAAAATTAATAGTTTATCTTACCACAGTCCTCGCTTTATGAACGCGATCACATTCCAAGACACAGTATAGATCTCTGGGAGCAACTGGTGGCTGTGATAGGGATCCAGAAGGCGGAGATCCCGGAGATGAACCACTCTGAGTTGGACGTAAGCCCCTGCCAGCGAGGAGATGTACCCACAGCATCCCGGAAACACCTCCAGATATACGAGACAGACCTGTCATTGATGTTGAAAGGCCTCCCGTACCTGGCTTCTCCACCTTGTATTTTAGGAACTCTGTAAATAGAATAAATATAATTTGCTTAAATTAATTCAAAATATAGTTCCAATAGTTGAAAAATCGTCAGAATCGTACATTATTTTTATTTATAAATGCTTATTTGTCGACTTACAGGATACGACTTATAAAAATTACAGGTACACAAATAATTCATACCATTTGGATTGATATCGAGATGGCGTTGATGTCTGGACCCAGGCGTGGGCACAGGACTTGGGTTAGGGCAGGTAAACTTTGATCCGAGCTCCAGTAGCTGACGCACACGCCTTGCTGATGGAGAACCACTGGGCCCAAGTTGTTGTGAGGAAAGAGAGCGCGCGGGCAAATGTCTCGGCCGTTCTAAGCGACTTCTGCTGGCCAGGCCTAATGTAGAGCCGAATCGGCTGCCACTTTCCATCTATAAACCATTGTCGTTGTCATTCATATTAAATTAGTTAATAGGTACCTTTTAACTACTACACCATGTTTATTGTTGTTAATATTTAAATATATTGTACAGTATGTACAGTTTATTGATAAGTACTTTTAACTGCTGATCTATCTTGCAGGTTTTCTTCCATGGTATTTGAATTAACTATAGGAATAAGACCGTCTCGCATTAATTATTATTAATAAAAATACTATGTATTTATCTTTCGTTTATGGGCAAAGTTAGTTTTATTTGGTTTAAATATAGAAATAACATTTGAACATTTAAATTAAGTAATTTTTAAACTTAATACTCACATTCTTCAAGGCATCGTGAATATTTTCTGCAGAGTAGTGGGTAGGGAGACGCGGACGCAGTGTCTCGTACAGCGCGCTGGTCGAAGGCGCACGCGACAGCCACGCGCGGTACTCGTCTGATGTGAACACTGACGGGGAGGAGGGTAGCCGCCCTGCGGTTATTAGCATCACTTACCGTGTATCGTTAATTTATGAAATATTTTCAGGGTTTAAAGTCATATAGAGCATATTCAAATAGAAAATAAAATTGTTCACTGTGAGCCCCAACTCAAATTGCCTCTGATCTACATATGTACATATCTCAACTCCTATCATAATATCATTCATGTATATTAAAAAAACAGAACTATTTCCAAAAAAAATCTAATAAAAGTTGTTTTATTCTGTTTCTTTGCCATCTTATTTTTGTGTATCATCTATTAGATATATTAGAACTAAACTGTAGATAATAATTTATGGTAAAGCTTGGAAATCATAAAAACTAGCTGTGTAACTTATGTATACATCACCCCAACCTGTGTAACTTTGCTAATAAAAAAATCTAGTTACTATTTGCGTATTGTACAGCGTTGATTTTAAAATATTTTTGTAGTCGCCAGATCTCCCCCATATGCCAAAATATTGTCATTAATAACAACTACAGTTGTAACGTTGGACGTCGTCGTTGAACGTACTACAGTACAAAAACTTTTGTAGGCTAAGTACTTATCGGACCTTAATATTGGATATATATTTATTTATGAACTAATAAAATATATATATAATAAGTATGTAATTAAGTATATGGAACGCCATAGTGTTGAAGAAGTTACTCTGTAAGTCACAGTATATTGGGATTGTATTCAGCTCTTTTTCACGTCCCACTATTGGGCATGGGCCTCCCTTCAATACTATGACCTGATCTCCCTGTTATGTTTGTATATTTCTACAAAATATGTGTATTGTGTATGTAGTACATATAAACTTGCTAATATGCAACTTATACGAAAACACCAGTAACATACCTCTTGAAGAACGTAGATCTAATCTCGAAGACAAAGGTTCGGGTTCATCTTGTAGTACACTTCCTGCGCGTCTAGATAAACCCAGTCTATAAAACAAGAAATTATATTAAATATATTTTTATACAAGCGCACAGCACAACTATTTTTAAATAATAAAACATAATATTCTTACCGTTGACCAGTTCCTCTCACATCTCTTGGTAAAGAATTAAATTTCGATCCGATATCTCTTCCCAACGTACTACTTCTATAGCCACTTAGACCAGAATAGTATGGGGTTCTCGTAGGAGCAGTAGCTTCAGTGTCAGAAGAATAGTCCAAGCTTCGATTTCGTCTAGTTGTGCCAAACTTGCTACTGTATGATGGTAACCCTAATCCTGTTGTTCCATAACCGCCTCCAAGTGTGGAACTTAATCCGGCTCCAGTCAACCCAGTTCCAAGGCCAGAACTTAGTCCAGACCCGACTAGACTAGACCCGGTTAGTCCACTTAGGCCTGTAGATGAAAGTCCTGAGGGAAGACCTCCTCCCAGACCAGTGCCAAGACCGGCTCCAGTAAGAGTGCTGCTAGGTAGACCAGAGCCTGGCATCCCAACGCCACCATATCTTTGTCCGTATCGGGTTAAACTGGACGCTGTAAAAATAAACTAAAATCTCATATTCTGTTATTAAAATAAATTTGATGACATCTACGAGTGTGGTAGTTTCTATAAGTAAGTTAAATGTCTCATTAGAGTTATTTACAAGAACGTTACTTATAACAATACGTTCCCCTCGTCTATTATTTATAGATAAAGTGAAACACTAAACTTTTTTGATTTTTTTTTAATACCAAAACCTTTATTAATAATGACATACCAGTGCCGGGGCCTGCTGCTGAAGCCTTCAAGCTTGAACGAAGTAAAGAGTGACGTCCGAAGTCAGAATGCGTTTCGGCACGAGGTAATTGTTGTTCTGAGCCCGATCGTGGGACTCTACCTCCAAATCTTGTGCTAAAATTTAAAGTAATATTATAAACGCGAAAGTACATTATAGTAAGTTAAGGTATTGTTTAGGAGAAATTACGTTAACGTACCTACCTAGTGCCATATTATTATTGATACATATGTATGTATGTCCGATACTCATTTCCGGCTTTTGTCATTCTAAATATCCCTGCTGTTTTTAGATTGTTCAATATAGTGTATTTATATTCTCTTGTAAAATGACAATGAAGACGTATTTAGATAAAGTTATTTTCTTATTCTTAAACTCACCTTCCACTTTCAGATGGATAAAACGAGTGCACCTTTTCTGCAAGACTCTCAAGCGTGTTGGGATATGATCGTTCGTACGGCACGAAGTGCGTCGCTGAGGACTTTGGCTGCTCTGTTATTACTGGCGGTGGAGGTCGGTAACTAAACGATAAAGAAAACTTTTTATTTTAAAAACATAATTTAAATTTTTCAAAGCGGGCTACTATTAAAAATACGAAAGTTGCAAATGTTTGCTACTTCACGCTGAAACGGCTGGACAGATTTTGATAAGATTTAATATATAGTTAGGCTAGGACTAAAAATAACATACAGGCTCATGTCAGGGACGCAATTGAGCGAAGACTCTCGAGACTCAACGAGACTCAAGAATTATAGTAGTCATCATATAATTAATTGCTTTTGCCATATTTGATTTTTAAAATGTAATTAATAAATATAAATAAATAAATATGTTGGGACATTAACACACATCACCATCTAGTTCTATGGTAAGCTACGAGGCTTGTGTTATGGATACCACATAGTTGATACACTCCACACATATAACTTTAAATACATACATATTATTAATATAAATAAACACCCATGACTAGAGTACACACATTCGTGCTCATTACACTGGCGTGTATGAATGCCCCCAGCGGGACTCGAACCCGCGCCCGCTGGCACAGCAAGTAGGATCACTACACACGGAGCCAAACGTGTCGTCAAATTATTTAAATATAAAATATTTAATTATATTTTACCTCCAAGTGGAATGATCTGATGGTGGTCTCGAATTGTAATAAAGATCTAAAGGCGTAGTATCTGGTGAGAGAGCTCCAAGCTGCATACGACTTCTCTCTTCCCGACCGTCGCCCACAGGCCGCACCGCGCCGCCCGGACCAACGGTCGATCGTAGAGTACCATGTCTAAAAGGCAAATCACGTTTATATTTAAAAAAATCTCAGATTTTTGACTAGATTTGTGTTGACTTAATTTGTGTAAAATTATAAAAAAGCAGTTTATGTTTAAGGTTAGTGTTAAATGTATTATAATATCAATCAATGATTATTACATCCCCCTGAATTTCATTACTTAGTTCTCTCTCTCTCTAGAGAATTGTTATCTTTGTAAATCGGTATTAGAAATGTTTTTTAATGATTTCTACTATAAATGATTTCTAATATCCTTTATTGATTATAAAAGTGCTTATACATTATAAATAGCTTCTTTCCGAACTTTTACTTTTAAAAGTCTATTATTATATAATAACAAATAATTTCTGATATACGTACTTAATATCTAAATTAAGAATTCTAAATGCACCAATACTAAATAATAATATTTGTCCTTGAAGTTGCAGATATTAAATAAATATAAATATATATATATATAATAAAAATAAATAAATTCATTAAATATAAATAATCTTTTACATAAATAATGAAATTATGATGATTAGCATGAGAAATAAATAGTTACTGTGAATAAAGTCCATCAACTCGATCCCTGTCGCGGTCGTCGTCGTCTCGGCAGTCTCGTTTCAGGACGACTACAGGCGGCGGCTTGTGCTCAGCTCGAGGTAGAGATGGGGATCCGGGGCCTGATTTACCTATTCATTAAATCGGACTTCTATTTAATTTATATGTGCGAAAGTATGTCTGTATGTTTGTTAGTCCTTCAAGCTGAACCTGCTGAACGGATTTGGATGAAATTTTATACACAGATGGAGCAACATACCTTGGAGCAACACATTGGTACTGTCAATCACTCCTCTGAGTGCCTAACAGTACCAATGTGTGTACGAAACGCATACGAGCGAATCGAGAATACATCACTAGATTAAAATAATATGAAAAGAAATACAAAGCTAAAATGTTTTACCTAAATCAGTAGCTCAGTTAACAAAAGAGTTGCTCAAAAATTTATAAATATAAGCAAGGTCGACTTTTGTGGTGCATTGCTAACCTTTTCTAGCATTGTTTATTGTGAGTTGTGAGTTATGGGCTCGATATTGCAATTTCGTAAAAACATTTTTAACCGAAACGAATATTCTAGTCTGTAAGGTTTTTATTCTAAGATTTTTATTTTAAACATATTAAGAAAATAAGTACCGGTATGATGAAATATCATGTATTTCAGAAAAATCTGTACCATTGTAATAATAAAGCTAATACGTATGATAATACGTTAGATACTTTTACTTTACCTTTTCTCTGTCTAGTGCAAAGCAACAACCGGCGTGGTATTGACATGATTATAACCACGTCGTCCAATGACATGCGCCTCACATCCACCAAGTTAACTGCCAAAATCTCATCACCCACCTAAATATATGAGAATAAATAATTTCTTATCAAGTTTAGTTTTATATACAAAATGAATATTACATTTGCAACTCTTATTTTGTAACTAAAAGGTAAGTTATATCGAATTATAGATCTTAAAACATTTTAATGCCATCTTAATTAATAACTATAAAAAATTTACCATTCTTAACGAATTTTCTATATAAAAATATAGGACTTCCTATGTCAATAATATTTCAATGATTTTTAATATAAAAATGGAACTGTTAAAGATTTTTATATATTTTGCTTCATATCATGAAGCTGTGGTGAATAAGTAACACACAAGTACAATAACTTTCGGCAATAGGCATTGGGCATAATATTTTTAAGTACCTTGCATATTTTTTCAAATCAATTTAAATTCTAAATAAGATCCTAACATTCTCAGTAAAGAGAAAAAACGTACTAAGATCTACTAACATATCTGTAACGCACCATATGCTGTAGTAAGATAAATATTATCCTAAACCAGACTAACACGAAGAAAACCGACTGATATTTTATTTAGATAACATATTTATTACAATTTATGTAAAACTTATTGATTTGATCATTAGTGCCACTACTGTATAACGAGAATTATTTCGAGTGTCCTACTTACTAAAAAAGCGATACACAATTACTATTTTTTTTTAATTACCTTCAAACATCCACTATTATAGACAGCAGATTCCAGTGCTATCCGAGATATAAATACTCCGTCTGTTCTCGCCCCGCCATCCCCTTCGCGTATGTATAGGCCCAAAGTTTGACCGGGGCGCTTAACGATCTCCACGAGCTGTACTATGTGACGTGCGTCCTTATGCAAAGAGAAATAATATGAGATAATAGATGGGATAGTGCAATGGATGGGCTTGTGTGATCTGTGTAGTTTGGTAGAGATAAGTTTGTTACACTCTAAAATGGTTATAGGATTAACTAATTAATTATAACATATTTTTTTCATATGAATGATTCATATAAAATGATAATTCATATAAATTTATTAATATACGATGTTATAGAATAAACAGATTTATGTTTGTACGTACATAATAACTAATGTATATTAATTAAACCATACAAAAGAACTGTTAAAATTTAAAACTAGTTCTGTGTAGCCGCTGGTTCAATTTCTATTCACAGTAAATATTAGTCATGATATTATAAAACTGCATATGTTAGTCTGAGGTCTAGAAGTACATTATATATTAATGTTATTTATTAATTTCTAATACTTTTATTATATGACTTTAGAACATTTTGTCGTCTAAGATTATTTATTTGTAAAAATAACGTTTTGTTAGTTTGATACATTGAAACATACAAAAAAATATGGAATTAAAATTTATAGTTAAAGTTGAAATCTGAATATTTGTAACATTAAATGTATTATCCTTAGAGCTGTCTCTATAATGCGGTCACAAACAGACGCAATACTTGAATTAACCGCAGAATGCGGCAGGACCCCACAATGCATAGCGAGAGAACTGAGAGTGCACATCCCAACAATACTTTAGATTGCGTTCGCATTCCCTACGATCTAGGCCGGGAACAATAGCTGTCTGGAGTGAGCTTTCAACACTGCGGGTTACGAGCCGTATTGAGGTCAATGGAGCGGGAAAAATTACCTGTTTTCAAACTAAATTAAATGCTAATCTTAAATATGCATATCGATGAACACTCAAAGAGTCGAGTGATGGACGTGTGAGCATTTTTCCTGATTTTTCCCCCTTTAAAAGGTTTTGCGAGTGTTAAATATTCAACGGCGTAATGAAGGAGCGTCGTATAGCTATGAACGTAGGTATAATTTTAAAGCCTGAATGGTAATCTTTTTTGCACAGAGTTTTTTTTTTACTTTGTGAGCATTATGATACTTGCCTGTAGAGAAAAAAACTTCTTGGCGGCTTCTACATTATTTCTTCCGACTTGTCTCAGTTCAAGTATGCGTACTATCATCTCACCGCGTCGCTCGACCGCCTAAAATCAATGAATTAACAATTAATTTAGCACATAATAATTTCTTAGATTTAAGCGAATATTTGACATTTTAAATAAAACTATTATTTAAAATGTCAAATATTCGCTTAAATATTCGGATTTTTTCGCGGATTTATTTGGATTTTTGGTTCCCGACGTTTCGAATGCTTTACAGCAATCATGGTCACGGGAGAGTCTCTCCGGAAAATCCGAAAAGATAGTTTTATTTCAAATAATTTAGCACATTTAACAATGCACATCCATACATACCTAAAATCGTTTATCTAATTAAAACTCTAATTTAAAACTTAACTAATTAAATTCAATCAGCTCATTATATCTAAATACGTAGCTTTAGGGAGCTTGAGAGACATACATAATGTTTATTGGCTATCAACTAGATAGCCAACAGAAGTAGCTATTAAACAACTGTAGTTTTATTTTCTTGCAAGAATTGTCTTGAAAAAAAAGTGTCTTAGAAGTATCTTAATTTTAAAGACCTATTAGAGCTAAGAGTGCCTACAATTTATTTTCACCCGCTCAGTTGCATGTAGGGGAGTGCCACCCGTATTTTTAATTTTCTCGTAATTTCCTTCTTTATTTGTTCCGAGTAAAAAGGTATCGAAATTTTAAATGATCCATTTTTGCCGTTAGGATACGGAACCTTATAAAAATATTTTTTTTTCCAAAAAATTTCATCAGTAACTGAATTAACTAAATAAATTCATTTAAGACTAGCACTTCCCGCAGCTCCGCTCGCGTTCAGATGACCAAAAACCAAAGTCTTATGTTTTACATATTAGTATACTCTGACATTGCAGTTTTTGTATTTTTTCTCAGAAATGATATATTTTCCAGCTGTAAAAAGTATCCTATATGTTGACCCGGATAACCAGCTATCACCATATCAAATTTCATCAAAATCTATCCAGTGGTTTTCCCGTGATGCGGTAACAGACGGACAGACAGACAGACAAACAGAAAGACAGAAAGACAGACGGACAGACAAAAATTCTAAAAACTATAGATTCGGCCTCTGTATCGGTAATAAAGTCTATTTCAAAAAGATTTTCTAAAAATATTTAATGTACAGATTCGGCTTAGTTACAATGTTATTATATGTATAGATATAAGACAGGAATTCTAATGTTAAGATATCCGAAGTGCCGCTTAAATAGCATGAGAGGTATTTACCTCGAGCGCCGAGGCCGTAGCGGCGTCGTGATCGTTCTCCACCATTTCAATTTGTCTGAATATTTCATTGCTGACACCCGATACCTGGGAATATTTTGCTAAGTATTATTGCTTTAAATTGTGTAATATAAATCCACGTATCTCGGAATTTTCGAGCTGATTTGTATGTCAACCCTTTTTGAATTAAATGGAATAATCCTGTTATTTCTGTGAACTTTATATAAATTATTTATTATAATTAATCGTTTCAATCAACATCTACTTAGTTCAAGATAAGAATAATCTTATAATATACGTTTACGTTTAGTCTAACCAAGATTATATGTTATTTTACGTTCTGGGAATATTATAATCTCTTTTTTAATAGTATGTGATAATATTTTTCCTTTTTTTTAACATTGCTCTCATAATTAGTAAAATTTTGATTTTCAAAACTAAAGTAAACGTATATTAATTAAACAGAATAATTGTTAAGATGCGAGTAAATAAAAACAAGTGTTTACTTAGTCGTCATTTGTTGCCCAGCGACTTACTCTCGCTTCGCTCGGAACACACACTCTCGCTTCGCTCGGGACTCACCCGAGCACTCTTATACAGTCTATATATCAAAGTCTATCTGCGCACTAACTTTCATTCAAATTCTTTTAACGTAAAAGAGTAACAAACATACACAAATGCACAGAAAAATACAACACAATGTTTCACAATTATAATACTATTCCGATTTTGATCGTGACTACTACAACTAATACTTGACCGTTGTTTGTAAATTATAAATTTTAATTTATTTTAAGCAATTTACTGCACAATAAAATGGCACAAAAAATATGTAAAAAGCAGAACGGTGAATAAAGTGGAAGTCGCATGAAACTTAATTTAAATAATCATAGATTCAAAGTTACACATATAATATAATAAATTAACGATATATATTTACTATATACATAAACATACATGTTCATAAACGTACATGTACGTAATTACATATTTTTATATTAAATTACGCACCTTCCGAAAGTCCGGCTGCAGCACGCAGGGCGGCGCATGGTTCGCGCGTTGTGGCTGCGGCAGGCCGGGCGGCGCGCGTCCCGGCGAGGCCGTCAGGTCCGGCGCCGCGCGGCCATTCTCCTGTGACAGTCAAAATATTTTTATAAATAATCAGCACTTTTATTTCATTACATACATTTTCAAATCAAATATTATTTATCTAATACTTTCTTAGATTTTGTGAATATTTAATATTTTAATTATAACTTTGAGGATATTTTCGCGGATTTATTTATATTTTTGATTCCTGACATTTTTAATGCTTTATTTACAACTACCATTGCCCGCGGCTCGGCCCGCGTTCAGATGACCAAAAACAAATTCTTAGGTTTTACATATTAGTATACTCTTACAATGCAGTTTTTGTATTTTTTTCTCAGAAATGAGGTACTTTTCCGCGGTAAAAAGTACCTTATATGTTGACCCGGATAACCAGCTATCACCATACCAAATTTTATCAAAATACCTCCAGTGGTTTTTCCGTGTTGCGGTAACAGACAGACAGACAGACAGTCAACAATTCTAAAAACTGTAGATTCGGTCTCTATATCGATAATAATGTCTATTTCAATAAGATTTTTCAAAAAAATATCTAATGTACAGATTCGGCTTAGTTACAATTTCATTATATGTATAGATAGTGTTACGGGAGAGACGAGGAGAACCTAATATAAAATTACTATTAAATTATTTCACAAATATAACCAGGAAAATCTGTTAGTAAAATTTCAGAATCCAGTATTATGAATTAAAATTTTCCTCATAATTACAGAACGTTTATATAACTTCTCTTTGCTGTCACCCACATGCCTTTTTTTATCTGTTACCGCATTTATTTATAAGAAGACCGTTTTTTGTTGATTGATGTATAAGTTATATTACTGCTAAGTTTCATCAACATTTATTCTGTAGGCTTGCATGAAAAAATAATAAACATACATCCATACATCAATATCAAATCCACAAAAAAATTAGTATTTATAATATTAATAGGATGATGAACGGACCAAAGAATCATAAAAATAATTAAAAAACTACCAAACATTGTTTTAATCTCGATTAACTATATAAGCTATAACTTTACTTTTTTTTATAACTACTACGTAGTAAAATGAATTCGTATGAATGTAATGAACGAAAGTGTATCCACCTAAAGGTAGATGATACTTTCCATATTATTTCATATAATATTTTATCAATTCAATTAATTTTTTTGTGAATGGCTTCAGAGCGTGCCAAATTACTTTGTCAGTGTCACTACTCACGTAGAAATAAATTTTAACTACATTTTGTTAATTTTACAAATGTGGCATGTGTTAACTACGATTTGTCTCAAAATCTATGATCATGATGATATCATGAACTTACTCTAGATTAAACGGCAATTTCTTTTGCTTATTCCAGTTTAGCCGAATGATAAATGTCAAATAGATAATATTTTAGTCAGTCACAAAGCAATCAATTTACAATTATTATGTAAGTCTTGTAAGTAGTAAAGCTTTAGCTTTCACGTTTACTGATAGTATTTTTACAATGTAAAACAATTATACCCGTGACCATGACGCTAATAACCGTGCCGAAAAGAAACTCATAAATGTATGTGAAAAACATGGTAAGTAATCCGTTTTACATTATTAATCTAATATATTTAAACGAGCAATTCTTGTATATATATATAATAATCTCGGAAACGGCTCCAACGATTTTCATGAAATTTAGTATACAGGAGGTTTCGGGGGCGATAAATCGATCTAAATTAGTTTTATGTCTGAGGAAAACGCATGCTTGCGAAATTTCATGCGGTTTTGTTTCGCATTATTCCACGCAAAATATGGTCGCTAATTCGCACACTAGGACATAAGCATCGTGGTCAAGCGGCCAAGGCGCAAGTTTGACAACCACAGGTTCGTCTGAGTTCATATCCCGATCGGATACAAAGTTTTTACTTTTGCTTTTTTTTGTATTTATTCAAATTGTTAGTTTGTTTTTTTTTTATGTTTTTATCGCCAAGAACTCCGAGTGAAGCTCGGCCACCCAGGTACTATATTATAATGTAATAAATGAAAATTTAAGAGTCTAAAT
This sequence comes from Brenthis daphne, assembly GCA_947093115.1. Lineage (NCBI taxonomy): Eukaryota > Metazoa > Arthropoda > Insecta > Lepidoptera > Nymphalidae > Brenthis > Brenthis daphne. Next base: position 25,116,034 of record OX352477.1, on the reverse strand, counting down.
TAATTTTGTGGAAAATATTCAAAAAAGATATCATTATATAAAAAAAGATAAACCTCTTATTTCACACTGTGGAGAGAAAATTGTCTCATTCACAAGTAAATCTGAATTGTAGCAGGTGAGAAATGAGGATGATATATGAGGGTAAAATTGAACTAACCCTAACGAGCCCGAGTAGATTGAATAACATTGGTCACTGACAAAAAGAAGAAAATTGTGCACATTGCAAAGAACGTAACGTATTTGAAACTTTAAAATATACCTTCACAGCGCATTTGAATTACATTAATATAAAATAACAATATTTTATTATTAATTATATTGTAAAAAATTTCATTTCATTTCTAGATAAAATGGGACGCTACGCTATTTTAATAATAGACCGCTACAAAACAGGACATCTGGCTAAAACAAATAGGCTAGATAAAATGACCGCACAATCTAAAAAATCCTGTATCGTTAGAGCCATATGGAAAACGTTTGTGAATTGTTGTATTTTCCTTTGTAGTATTTAAATGAAAAGTAGAGACAGTTATATAGGGATTATATTTAGCAATCATATCATTCTTTATTACATTTTTAATTGCTTACAGAAGTCAACAGCGCACTTTATTATTTTAGTTTGATTTATTTGTATATTTAAGAAAATAAATACATACAAAATAAATAAAATTAAATATTTCACGTTATCTCTCCTAGTACGAGCATGTTAAGGAAAAACACAAGAACCCATGGGAAGATCGTTCTTCTAAGTCGTAAACTGAAACTGGGTTAAAGTTCAGTCATGAATTTCCATGTGTGTTCTTACCCGAAACCCCTATTTATTATAGATGTCCAAATAATTTAAAAGACGATTTAGGTTTATAGGATAAAATTTTATGTAAACTATTAAGTATAGCTACTATAAATTTAGTGCACGTCGTTAGTTTGTTATATATTTTCGTACATATAAAATTAATATCAGAATAAATTATTTTGATTCATTTTTTTTTTATTTTTAGCCAAAATAGTAAAAATCTAGTAGAAACAAATCGTTTCCCGGATATAATCACACAGAAATATATTCAGAAATATATTTTATTACATAATAAAAATACAATAAGATAGATCTACGAGTATTTGCATACGAAAAACAAAAACTTAATAAGGCAAGAATATCTAATTTAATTATGTTAACAAAATTCATGTCCATAACAAAGCCATTCGATTAAAACATTATAAATCAACAATTTCAAACAATTTTATATCCCCAACCCGTTAAGATCGTGTATCTGTAGTCGGTCGATCGAGGGAGGCGGGCGGTCCCTGACCTAGTTGTCGTACGCATGAGGTCACTGTACTGCAGCTGCACTGTGCAAGATCCCGAATGCCGCAGAGGTGACTGGACTACTCAGACGTATCTGCTGTTCTATTTAAATACCTTAGAATTTTAAAAGATTTTGTTTTACATTCATAATTCTCGTCAAAAATATGGGTAGCTTAAAGCCTTTTAATAACGGTTATAATAATTGAATATATTTTTTTATAATTACTGATTTGAACTTATTAGTTATAATATAATTTTTAAAGGATTAAATTCATCATACATAAAGAACTAGCTGTTCTAAATCCATGTGCGTTATTTAGGATGTTCTATTTCGTATACGCTACGCCACGAAATTTATGTAATATTCGTTTCCGGAATTCCAAATAAGGCAATATTATGGTGACAGTCTCTTAAATTACATTCGGCTTATATTACATTATTATATTAATAGTAAACCCGGTTAATTTTATGTGACATTTGAAATTTTCTATATAAATTTGGGCTTTGGTTAGCTTATAACTAAATATAGATAATTGGGTCAGACTAGTAACAGCTGAGAGCCGAAAATATATCCATTTCAATAAGCGAAATTTTAGATAGTCAAAGTCTAGTGAATATTAGGAGTTTAAATATTTCAGGAAAATTAGTACTATTTTATTAGTCTGTACTCGTCATAATGTTATATTTATTTCTCTATACTTAACGGAAAAAAGGCAGTGGTAGCCCAGTGGTAACGCGCTCGCTTAGGAAACCGAGTGAAACGAGTTCAATTCCCGGGTCTCGCACCTTTGATATTTCATGTACGAATCCTTTCCAACAGGATTACCACTTCTCTCAATGGTGAAGGAAAACATCGTGAGAAAACCTGCATGTCTGAGAGAACATAGCAAGTTTTCAAAAGACATGTGAACTCCGCCAACCCGTACTTGGCCAACGTGGTGGACTATGGCCTAAGCAGTGGGACGTTAAAAAGGGCTGAATACAAGTACTTCATGGAAATATACTATTCTCATATGTCATAATATGTTGTTATCTAAATTGGTCAAACATTTTTAGTTGAACAGATCTATTTTTTAATTTTTTTTTTAAATAATTACTTTTTAATGATAAGAACTTAAAAATTACCCTTAGGGATTTTATTTATATTTTGTATATGACCATACTTGAGTTATATACATTAAAAAAAATCGATTAACAATCGACAAATATCGCGTGGCATACACACAAAACACAAACAAATAAAGAATCTCCTTTTTAATACCAATCAGACAAAAGGCTTTTAAATAATAGCAAAGATAAGCATCAATCTTACTTTACCGAAAATAAAAAAATGCGAAATCCTTTCAGTAATACAAAACCTGAAATAAACAAAAACATAACGGCATTCCCAACAATAGTATATGCAAGCTCATGATTCATATCGTATTGTTGAGTCATTCCAGTTTCCCCGAAGAGAGGAAACAAAAAATGGCGGGAACTTAAAATGCGATTACACGATGTCCCATCAGACGTGACTTTTCACCCACTTTCGTACCAATCACATGTAAGAAAGAACCTCTCCATATACCGTAGACCCTGCGTTCTGCTACAAACTACACAGTATATATTATAGTCTATAGTTCTAGGTTTTGTGTATGTCTGATACGCATTGTGTTTTAGTAAAATATATTCTATTACTAATGCGTAAGTTTCATTTTAAATTAACCAAAAACAATATGTAAATAGTGTGTACCAATAATATTAGGGTGGATTGTGTTTTAAGGGTAATGACATGTTTACCACATAATTATCTTTTATTATTTTACTTAAAGTTAGTAATGCTTTCAATGTTATTTATCTTTTCATTATACTGTTCTAGTCACAGCTCTATAGTTGTATCACTTATTATATTTTTTTACTTGGCCTGTTTTATTATATTTATACTAAAAGCTAATAAAGAAAATGTAGTTTAATCATATTATAAATATAAATACATATATATATAATTTAGTCAATCATAAGCAACAATTTAAAGGATGGCCTAAAAAGTTTAATAAAAAATGTGGAAAAGGTTTTAATAAGCATCTACCGTGAATTCAGGGTAGTATTATATTTGTCACTAATATATAATTTTTTTTTGTCATTAATTTCAAAAAAAGCTCTATGAGGTATATTGATCATATGTAGTTAATTGCACGTTTCCAAAGCCCAAACATGATACAACCATTAAAAAAGTTTTATTTATTCGTTTGTGCTTATTAACAAAAAGTTGTGTTTGAGCTTATCTTCTGAACAGCTTTTACAAGACTTCACGATATTTCTTTTAGTTACAGAATGTTTATATACTTTCTCTTATATAAGATACTAGCGTTTTCCTGCGGCTCCGCCCGCATAGTACATTAATCACCAACATATCATATACTAAAATCTTCTCCGAAACACGCTGCATCTTATGGTATGAGTATTATTCCGATCGGTTCAGTAGTTATCGCAGTTTAACCGAACAAAAAAATCGGCTTTCCATTTATTAGTATAGTTTCACGTATGAATAAATGATTCAAGCAACGGTAACCTAGACTACGTGTAATCTAAGGAACGAAGAAGGTTCTCACGAAATAGAAGATAAAGTCATAAACCGCGAACGGAGTCGTCTATGAAGCTAGCTAACAAATACTATTAACAGTTTAAACTGTAACCGTTTATCTTCCGAACACGCGATTCTAGTCCTTAAAACTAAACACATATAAATCACAATCCAATTTACGCGCGAGTCAACACGGCGATATCATTTGTCAGTATAATTTATGCACAGTAAAACAAAGCCGTGCTATTTGCAGACTTTCAAAGAAATCTATGTCATTATATACTGACATAATTCGTATTTGTTGGCAGTGATTTAACGAAAGTTATGATTAGTTTTATTTGTTCGTATTACTTCGATTTATTTTCTTTTAAGTTATTTTCGATGAAGAAAAATGACTATTTTTGAACTAGGCTATAAAGAATACTAGGTAATATTTCAGAAAGGATATAATACCCTACATTTCAGAACTAACTTCCTAAATCGTTTATTTATTAAACACTAGCATTGCCCGCGGCTCCGCCTGCGTTCAGATGACCAAAAACCAAATTCGTAGGTTTTACATATTAGTATACTCTTACAATGCAGTTTTTGTATTTTTTCTCAGAAATAAGCCATTTTTCCGCGGTAAAAAGTATCCTATATGTTGACCCGGATAACCAGCTATCACCATACCAAATTTCATCAAAATCACTCCAGTGGTTTTTCTGTGATGCGGTAACAGACAGACAGACAGACAGACAGACAGACAAAAATTCTAAAAACTATAGACTCGTCCTCTGTTTCGATAATAATGTTTATTTCAATAAAATTTTCCAAAAAATATTTAACGTACAGATTCGGCTTAGTTACAATTTTATTATATATATAGATTAGAGCAAATAGTATCAAAAGTCTATATACTACACAGCAGCCACCATCCACTAAATACAAAAAGGCAGTTACAATTTAACAAATCCAGATTAAGGACAAGAGGCAATGCAAGACGGGACAGTTAAAAAGACGCTCAGAAAATCGATGGGCGGCGTACGCCTAATCGATACGCCGCGCCGTACAACTTCGCTGAATGGACTGCGCGCGCCGCCGGCCTTACGTAACGCGCAAAACCTGTTGCACTACTACCACCCAGTTATAACCCAGCTACACTAAAAAACCCCGCCCATCCACTACCGCGTTTGTTTAACGCTTACTCCGAATTTAGGCGGGTAGCCAGTGTCAATGCACCGCGGCAACCTTCGGCGCTGCACTCAAGGGTGCATAGTAGTGGCTTGGAGGCATGATAATGATCTTCGTTACTTACCAGTATTGGTATAATGAGGTATTTTATTGATATTATAATATATGTTTGTGTTATATTTTATGTATGATTGTTTCATATTAGCGTTAGGGTTGTGTGATGCTAAGATTTTTGGTGTTTTTGTATATGATTTCTATTAGCCCTTCTTCGTTTATATTTTTCAGTTTTAAGATGTAATTTTTAGCAAAAATTATAAATTAATTTATGCGAATAACACTCTTTATTAATATACCGATAGTGTTTGATTTTTCAATATGTTAAAAATTAAAATACAATAATTAGTATAATAAAAGTGCAAATTCGTTTGTTAGTTTGTTCTATCACGTAGTAATTAGCAATGAATCGTCATTATCAAATTCTTTGTAGATTGGACGTGATATATTTTTACATCGGTGCTTCCAATAAGTAAGTAAAGTTTAAAATTTATAAAAATGTAAAAAAACTATATTTAATAAATAATCTAATATGGTAGGTTTTTTTACAAATTACGTTTTACTTTCAAAAAGTACTTAAATAACTTAATACAGAAGATATGAATATTACATATAATGATTGTTACACGCGTCATATTGTATTCAGGCTTGGAAAATATCTAATATGTACAATGATTTGACCCACGGCCTCCATCGACATATCCTTGCCACCCTATTTAACTGAAAGCCTATATTACTGAAAGTGAACATACACATTTAATTACTTTAAAAAATCGATTCTTAAAATTGAATATTTTTATATAGTATTTAAACATACTAAAAAAGTTTGGGAAAAAACATAGAATGACACTCACATTTGAATTTAAAAATTGCTTTATATTATGATATGTGATTCAAAATTTACCCTACATTTATGCTAATATGATATAAAATTGATGATAAAACTTTTGATAACTTAAACGTACTAGAGAGAGCCATTAGAGAGGACTTCATAAGCGACTTACATGGGCCAAGAATATTTATAGTAGCTGTTACAGCGCAGTAGTTAAAAAGACAAGGCAACGTCTAATACGTTATATTATTAACTAAGTTAAATGGTATGAAATTAAAGTAACTTTCATTTTTTTCAGGAATTTAACATTTCAGTATCGTTCAAATTTCTCTGAATAGTAAAATCTGTCTGAAGATTGAGTTTTCTCAGAAAGAAAGCGGGGTGGTAAAGAATTTTCTTAAGACGTCCCATGTCTTTCAAACGCTACGTCTCCCTCGCCTTGCTTTCGTACTTTACGTGCAGTTATGTAGTGTATGTATGAAATTATACGAAGGGGAACGAAGCCTCGTCAAGGCTACGCTGTCTAGACGTGTGGCTGGCTCTAAAAGTCATTATTACTACATCTGCTTCTGCATACATTTCATATTGACGGCGAAATTGAAAACGGTAAAGATAAATAAGTCAGTGCGGCTCGGAGCGATTACTCCACAGTTATTCTATCACTTTCAAAGGGTAACCAAATGTTGACTATACTATGAAAGCGCCCTTTGATCTGAAAATGATGGTATGAGTATGTATGTACGAGATTAAAACTAAATAGTCGAAAGCATTTATTATAATACTAGAGACTCACCCTCGCTTCGCTCGGGTTCGTCCCTAGGTAAGTTTTACTTTTTTTGAGTGGAACCCTAATTCTTTTTCTAAGATAAAAGTAGTGTATGTTACTCCCTATAATATCAGCTATCTTCCAGTGAAAGTCCCGTCAAAATCAGTCCCGCCATTTCCAGAGATTATCCGGAACAAACAGACAGACAGACAAAAGTTTAAAAAATCTTGTTTTTTCTTATAAGTACCGTATATAATTTCATATGCATTTAGTAAAACGCTGTTAATTTGACATTACAAACAGATACTTCAATTTTATTTATCTGTATAGATAAAGCCAAAATAAATAAAAGATTACTAGCGATCTAACCCGGCTCTATATGGCTGTTTCTTTTATACCTAAAATTTTTTTTCATATTACGTATGAACTTTGTATATCCTTTCAACCCCTAATGATTTGATTACATCACATTATACTTTATCATAAGGGAAGTAAAAATTTAAAGGTCTAACAGTATGATATCGGCGATCATAAATCAATCAGTACAAGCAACATTATATTATGTACCTATATCCTTACTAATATTATAAATGTGAAAGTGTGTTTGTTTGTTTGTCTTTCTTTCAGGTTGAATCGGAGAGACGGATTGGCGAGATTTTTGGTTGGAAGATAGTTGGAGAGCTGGAGAGTGACATAGGCCACTTTTTATCGCGGGAGATTATCTCATTACCACGGGAGAATGCGTTATAATACAATTCAAAAATTTATTTCTGATAAATACGCGTTTTAGCATTTTTCTAAATTCATCCTATAAGGGGGTCAAATAGTGGATGACAGTTTGTATGAAACCTATGTATGTAATCTACCTTTTTAGAGATTTTTTGTAGTTTTAGCGCAAGCGAAGCCGCGGGTTCTGGTAGTTGTATATATGTACATTATGCATATATTTTTGAGTATAAAAGAAAGTATACAAAACTTATTAATATGGTGTACTTGCCGAGAGCAGCGTAGATTTTAAAAAAAGTTTAAAATATGTAAGGATTTTCCATGTGTTATTCCTCTAACCTGTCAATAATTTATATTATATATGTATAACAGAAAATATTATACATTTTTTATTTTTCCTTCTTTCAGTGAAACAACAGCTCAACGTGATTGTAACATAGACACAGTTTACAGACCAGGCAGTAATTAATGTGCGTGGGATATCCAATGCTGCAAAAACGTGCGCCGATAAACTTAGGCCCCACCCTAATATTTCTAGGTCATTCGCATTCAAAGGGTTTTGGCGACATTCATCAGGTTGTTGGTTCTTCTCATGGGAAGTCCACAGAGACGCTTCGCGATCCGCTGGTAGCTTCTACGACTAGAAAACTCACGGTGTCATCTACCGTCTCTTCTACGACCGATGTGCCCATACCAATATCAGCTTGGAGACTTGTCTTTGTTCGAATATAGATGGACCAAAAGATGAATAGGAAGGTTGGATATTCTACAAATCACTGTGAAACATTTTTCTTGCACTACGTTATAAAAAGTAAGGAAAAAGTAGGTTACATAGTATTATACTCGTAACATCAAACAGAAAATATTCATTCAATAATGGACTCATCTAATCTAGTCCACGTTTATGAAAAACGGTCAATTTACAGTTGTTTTGGCTAGGATTTATTAGTGTATCATATTGGCATAATTCTCAAATACCAAAGTCAGGATTTTTTTATGGAGGTTCGTCTATCTTAGTTATTTCACTTACGAGTAAATGCCTAACCAGGCTATAAAATTGAGAACATTATATATGTAGATTACTGGTATTAAATTGTTACTTTGCTCCATCGTTGAACTTCTTTGTAATAAATATACATAATCTATATATATAAAAGAAAGTCGTGTTAGTTACTTCGCTTATAACTCAAGAACGGCTGAACCGATTTAGCTGAAAATTGGCAGGGAGGTAGTTTAGAGCCAGGAGAAGGACATAGGATACTTTTTATCCCGTTCGACCGCGTTCCAATTTTTATGATATTTTAATTTTTGGATTTCTCTTAGTCCGGAATAGGTAAGTATTAAAACATATAATTAAAATGTGAGAAAGAAAGATTTTTTCTTTTTATATCTATTTAAAACGTACCTAGCGACGAACCCGAGCGAAGCGAGGGTGAGCCGCTAGTTATTTGTAAAAATAAAACTATAGGCTATGAATGCAAAGACCAAAGCTGAAATTTTCAACGGAATTATGGTGTTGTCAAATACGGCATAACTATCTTCATACATAAACCTATATTTCAATAAAAAAGTAATACAAATTGTACCTCCGCACCCCTCAATTTTTTAATTTATACGTTCAGTTCTTATTTTATAAAATAAAAATGTATATAAATAAAGATTCCTAGACATAATATAAAAGATCTTAGTTGTCTAGACAGGCGCCAGCTCTAACCATTAGATGGCATCTGACACGCTGACGTAATTTGAGATTGTCCTTCAATAAAGACCGTTGAAGAGTCTTGTTCTTTACACGACTTTTTTAACTTTGCCTTACTATGCATTTGATATGAATACATTTGCTATATTTGTATCGTTACAAGTTTATTATAACATAAATAAATATAAATAAAAGATCTTATCTCAAAAATCATACTTTATAGTAATATCTAGTGTATTATCTTCAACTTTATCATGATTAAAAAACTAACTATAAAAAGCCACATAAAATAGTAACGTATTTGATAAGTACATATCATGAACATTTTCCAATTTTCTTCAATTTAACATATATGTTACATGTTGGATAAACTTGACCATATGGAAATTAAATCAATGCAAACTAAGAATATCACGTAAATGCAATTTCGTCCATATGACTCAATTTGCCCCCTTTTAATTATTTATTATTAATTATTGGTCTCAAATATTTCTTAATAGATACTATTTATGGTTAGAAGTTATAGTAATGCGAAAGTTTGTATGTGTTAGAAAGTTTGTTACTCCTTCGTGCTAAGCAGGCTGGATGTACAATAGACTGTGGACCTGAAGTCAGGGGTGGATCAATATATAGGCTTTTTGGACTGCAACCCAGGGCCCCTATGATATAAAACACTGTTGAAAACAGTGAATAATATTGAGAATTTATAAAACAAAAAAATATATCTAAAATAAAATAATTAAAACCATAAAAGGGTTGCCTAACCTTGAGATCAATTAACCACCAAACGATAGCGTTATGTTAATTTCGTGTTGTGTTATCTGTCAATACAGCTTTTATATAGACAAAATATAATTAATTTAGGCCCCCAAAAAATATTAGCCCAGGGCCCACCAAATTCACGGTCTACCCCTGCTTGTACACATAGGATACTGTTAGTAATAATAATTGCCTATAGGTGGCGCTACCTATCTATACTAATATTATAAAGTGGTAAAGTTTGTGAGTTTGTGACGTTGTAGGGAGTCATATCTGGATCTACTGAACCGATTTAGATGAAATTTTGTAAGTAGATAGTTTGAAAGCCTGGGAAGGACAGGATACTTTTTATCCCGGAAATCATCCCTTAAGAGGGTGAAAATAGGGATGAAAGTTTGTATGGGGAATGAACCTAGGGACGAAACCCGAGCGAATCTAGGGTGAGTGCTAGTATATAATATTACAAAAAAATACCTAGGGACGTATTCGATTATAATTTTTAAGAACGCTAGTCGTTCTTAAAAATTATAATCGAATACTACGTTTAAATTTTAATTTTTTTTCGTTAATTATGCTGATGTTTTAATACTTACCTATTCCGGACTAAGAGAAATCCAAAAATTAAAATATCATAAAAATTGGAACGCGGTCGAACGGGATAAAAAGTATCCTATGTCCGTCTCTGGGTTCTAAGCTACCTCCCCGCCAATTTTCAGTCAAATCGGTTCAGCCGTTCTGGAGTTATAAATAGTGTAACTAACACGACTTTATTTTATATATATAGATTTAAATCATACGTTTGATGCATACTTGTTTGTTCCTCGTTCGTGTTAAAATATTTACACATAAGGCGTAACATATTGTGTCACGTAACCGCTACAAAAGGAATGCGTGTAATGGGTAGAAGTATTCAGTAAACGTTTAGCTATTGTAATATAGTGTAATGTGTAGTGAAGTGATTTTTATAGGCCATTGTCAGGGTTAACTGTTATTGTAACAGCTCAGACCCAAATTTCTATTGTATATAAATATTTTCATTTTTTTATTTTTACTTAAGCGCTCAAGTTTCTAGTATATACAGTGAGTTTATGTATGTACATTTATGTCTATGGAACGCTTTGTGACATCCATACTTTGATACTTAATTATAAATGTGAAAGTGTGTTTGTTTGAGTGATGGATTGACCTAATTTTTTGTTTGGAGATATTTGGAATGCTGGAGAGTGACATAGGCTACTTTTTACTACCAGAAATTATCTCACTCCAACGGGAAAACACGTTACAACAAACACGAAACAATACAACTACAAAATTATTTATGATCAGAATTAGTTAAAACTTTATATTATCATATGTTTGCTCTTTAATGTGGGAGTGACTTAAGGTATAGAGTATTTGAAAATGAAAAAAGATAATGTATTGAAAACCTTATTATTTTACGAAGATATTTTTTATAACTTAATTGTTGTAATAATTACACTACGGGACTTACGAATTCACGCGAATTCGTAAGTCTGCCCCTGTCTGCCCATGACCACGGCTGGTGCAACCCAGTCGAAACGTCGGGAACAAGGTAGCCACTTACGAATTCATGCGTTAAGTCCCGTAGTGTAATTATTACATAATTATGAAACGCGATATTTTTACAAGTTAACCAGATTGTTGTGTAAATAAAATGTTTGATAAGTTGTAATATTTAGACCTTTTGAAGAGCAAAATAATACCTCAATACTTAAGGTCGCAAGTTTGATTCTCGCATGGTTTAAATATATCTTATTACTTTACAAATGTTTTCAACCGAATTCTTCAAAAAGTAGGAGGTACTCAATTCGGCTGTATGTTTCTTTTTTATGTTTGTTACCTCGGAACTCCGTCAATGGTGGTCAATTTTTGTTTTGTTTAAAAGTACCAGCCGATATAAATCAATGCACAGTGCACGCCGACTTCGAAAATATTTCATTGGGTATCTATAGTGAATGAAAACTACCAATCAGTTATTTTTTACTTTTTAGTATTTTTTTTTAATTTTTTTATTTTGAAGTCGGTGTTTTTTTTAGTTTTTAACATAATGTATGTAAAGAACTGCCTATCAATACCTATATAAAAACTAGTTTAGTTACAACATAATTTTTGTCTACCTGATACACTTTTTTGACATTATATATGTGCATAGTCTATATAAGATTACAAATGCTTATAAAATAAGTGAATCACTCTTGAAATCAATTAAATTTTGAATGCAAATTAACTTGGAAACAGCAAATTGATTGGACACGAGTTTCAATTTAGAACCAATTTAATGTTATGGGACATAAAACGAAGCGTAGTGAATGCCATAAACTGTAATATCTGTATGCAACTAGGGGTTGTTTTGTAAAGTGGCGAAGGTAATGTAGGTTATGTTAGAGCTGAGATAAGTATTCGCTTTACCTACTCATTAGAGAGAATGCTTTGCAACGCAATGAGAACTTTTTGTTAGTTCGTTTTAAAATTAAAAAAAAAAATCTTTAATGGCTTATAGTTGCGTTAACAGACGCAATCCATTCTGCCAGTGTCACGTTTTGTGAGGAAGACACGAATGAGATTGAGCGGTAATTTTGAAATTTGGTAACTTTATTGTGGAATTAAAACTATAAATGAATGATCGGTCTACAAGAGTGACCTACAACAGTAGAAAAATAATTACGTAAAAAAAAATTGTAGATATATAAGTTAGTTGACAAGTACGTTTCTTTATATATATTTACTGAACTATGTAGGGAAATACTACAGTAATTTTTAAATAATGGTAACTATAAAAGAAACAGGTCAAGTACGAGTTTAACTCTTGAAAAGGAATGATGGTTATTAAAGCTTTTATTTAACTCGCTTTATTGTCTTCTTTGTATGAATGTTGTAGATTAATTTTCAATAATTTAGAAGACTTGCATTGAGTACAAATATCTAGTGATATAATATCTCTAACATAAATGCCCCCTTTATTTTTTTCCAATATATCAATCCTAAGAATTTCAGTTCACTTTAAGATGCTGATGTGATTTGAAATTAAAGATTAGTGAACATTGTTATATTTATAATATGTATGTATCTAAGTTATATATGTGTAGTGTGTCAACTATCTGGTATCCATAACACAGGCTTCGTAGCTATCTACCATGCACCTAGATACATATTTATTTATTATTATTTATTATAATGGTTAGTTACAAGCTAAAATATCTGTATTGTAATAAATATTTGTATCAACATAAATATGGTTATAATCTGTATCCAAAAGATATAGTAATGGTTTCCCGTTCCTTATCATTGCATAAAGACAGCTTAGGGGTCAGAGTTAGTACATTATTAGTTGTTTTTTTTTATACTATTCAGAATTAGTGCTTGACTACGTTCCACCTGATGGTAAGTGGTAACGCAGTCGTAGATGGTAAGTCGCACTAATTCAGTAGCCACCTATTCACTGTTGTTGTTTTTGTTGTTCACATAGAATACTGTAAATAGTAATATTCTGATATGCGAGGTATATTTGCGAAGCGAGAACGGATCGCTTGTAGTCAACAATCCATATATTAGAAAATATATTAAAACAAAAGCGTATGAAATATTTATCATAATTTTTATACGATATCTTCGAGTCGCTTTAAGTCTTTTATTTGTAATATAGCGATAATTCTATATGGAAATATTTAAGTGTAAAACGCGAGATATGGACACTGTGTCACTATGTATATGATTTGGCTTAGTAGACTTTCCGATACAACGTACCCATGCAACGCCTCGGAGACATTTTCTTGTAATATGGCATCATTAACCTTATTATACCAACATAATTACACAGCAGAACTACAAAGAAAAACTCTAAGATGGTAAGTTTCATAAAAACTTCCATCCTCTACGTATTGTACCACTTTATGGGATAAATTTCGAAAAATTCTAAAACACGTATTTATTTAATTGTATTGAAAAACATTAATACCAAATTTCAAGTAATTCTGATCATAAATATTTTTTGGGTTGTGTTATATGTATTTTCCCGTGAGAATGAGTTGATCTCCCGCAGCAGAAAGTAGACTATGTGACTCTCCATCCCTTCAACTTCCTCCACGCAAAAAATCACTCCAACCCGTCATTCTGTTTCGACGTGAAAGAAGGACAAACAAACAAACACACTTTCACATTTATAATATTAAAAAGTATGAAGATATACATATGGATATTCTAACCCAAATCATGCGTCAGAATTTCATATACAAAGAACGTTTGTGAAATTTTGGGGCATGATAATAATTTCACTAAACCGTCATGTTTGTGAAAGCGTTTTTCTACATGTATAAGATACTACTTTATGGAAAGCGTGTTTGATATACTATTATATACGAACACGCGATAAAAAAAATCATTGACGAGTCTCGCATAGACATCGGGAGCACGAGGAGCCACGACCGGTAGCCGAGCTGACGCACGAGGAGTGAAATAGCGGGTAGTTGCGGTGCGAGTTGATAACCTACATCGCTTCGCTCAAGTGCATCCCAAGGTGCCTAACAGTAGCCAATATGTTACTCCAGGTTATAGTCTAACAAACGTACAAACAGTAGTAAATCAAAAAAATAACATTTTTTTGCTAAATCCTATATTATGTCTCAAGCTAATTGAATTTAGCGTGCATATGTAAAATAACATAATCAAGACTAATTATTGTTAGTAAAACATCGCATTTACTGTATAAAATAATATAGGTATGTAAACTAAGCGACAATATAAAAACTTAATTCAGGGATAACCATATACTTTTACAGCACGTGAGTCACCCAACTGCAATCGACTTAACTATTTCTAGTTGCAAGATGACTCATCTTTGTCTTAATAAATCAGTACATTAAGCGAAACCTACATATGTTAGCTGAAAAAATGTTTTCGCAGATGATATAAACTTCTATAGGTTAACTATGTATTTTACTTAGGTTTCTTTTAAATCAGTAAAAACTCGTTTAAACAATAGAGAAGAAATACGAGTTTTTATTTTAAAAACTTAATACGGTCACAATAACTTAGTAGAACATTATAGGAAATAAAAATATCCTCCTCAGCGATTTCGGTTTAGAGCTCATTCTTACTGATACTAGCAAGGACGCGAAAGATAATATTATAGTATAAGTTAAAGAATAAGTTTGCTCTAAGTCACTATGTGAACTCTAATCCTTTACCTCTCGTACATGTACCTATTCGACACGACCAATGAGAGATAAGGCACAAGACCGACAACTTTATGTGCTCTCGGAAAACAGGGTTGTATTCTATTAACTTTTTAACTCTGCTACTAAATTTTCGTAACAGATAAAATTAATAACAGTTTGGGATGACCCGGAACTCGAACCGATGACCACTCGATCTACAGCTGTATGTATAGGTATATGCCACTAGACCAATAAAGCACGTATACTAAATATTACGTTAGATAGCAAGTACCCAAACTTGCACTGAATATCTTGGTCTTTGAGAAACAATTGTGTATTGTCAGGTATTTTCCGTACACGGAAATTAACTATAAGCCCCGGTTATCTAAGTAATAATTAGGCAAATTAGTTATGCTCCAGACAATCTAATTTAATCTTTCTCTTTGTATAAATTCTACGTGCTAGGAACACAACATCTAGCAAATTTGTAAGCCGCGATAAAATAATAATTCAATCAACTCTATTTTTAACCGGCTAAAAAAAGGAGTTTTTACTTAATTCAGTTGTATTTTTATGTGGGTGTGACGTTATACGATGTCTATTGTGAAAAAAAATCATAATTATTTTGTATTATTAATCTGTTATTACTTATACATTATAAAGGAAATACAAAATTACTACTATTCATCAACCGACTTCAAAAAGGAGGAGGTTCTCAATTCGACTGTATGTTTTTTTTTTTATGTTTGTTACCTCAGAACTCCGTCATTTATTAACCGATTTGGAAAATTTTTGTTTTGTTTGAAAGGGTATACTTCCAAATTGGTCCCATTTAAATTTCAAAAAAAAAATACCACCCCTAAGGGTGGAAAAACAACTAATCATGAATTTAACCTACTTCTAATTGTCATATTGACTTGAAACTTTGCAAGTATTTCTATTTCCGTTGATAGTACAGTGGTTCGGTGTTGTTGACCTGATCTGATGGTAAGGCCAGAAGGTGGATAGGTGGAACTCTTCAACGGCTAATAGTAGATACTTTGAGTTTGGGCTTGTTTTGTTTGATTTGACAAGCCTAATACGTTAGAATTCTTACTTTGCTACTACTGTCTACACTAAAAAGGGAAAAATAAAAACTTTTTAACAAAAAAATAAAAACCGACTTCAAACAAAAGCACTAAAAAGTAAAAAATAACTGATTGGTAGTTTTCATTTACTATACATACCTAATCAAATATTTTCGAAGTCGGTGTGCTTTGGCTAAGTAATTAAAGCCTACCTATTAAATACATACCTAATCAAACATTTTCGAAATCGGTGCCAGCCCATACAAAGCAAAGCACACCGACTTCGAAAATATTTGATTAGGTATGTATAGTAAATGAAAACTACCAATCAGTTATTTTTTACTTTTTAGTGCTTTTGTTTGAAGTCGGTTTTTATTTTTTTGTTAAAAAGTTTTTATTATTTCATTAGGTCTTCAAAATAATATTTTTTAATAACTTCTTTTATAAGTTAGTTTTATAAATTATCTTATGCGTGTGTAGGCAGTGCTTTTTAAGATAATTTTTTTCTTTATATTATACTAGCTGAACCCGCGGCTTCGCTCGCGCTAAAACTATAAAAAAAGTCTACAAAGGTAGATTTCATACAAACTTTCACCCCCTATTTTACGCCCTTATGGGATGAATTTCGAAAACTGCTAAAAAACGTATTTGTTTAATTGTATTGAAGAGCATTAATACCAAGTTTTAAGCAATTCTGATTACATAATACTTTCTTAGATTTACGCGAATACTTGACATTTTAAATAAAACTATGTTTTCGGATTTTTTCGCGAATTTATTTTGATTTTTGGTTCCCGACGTTTCGAATGCTTTACAGCAATCGTGGTCACGGGAGAGATTCAATTCTGATTATAAATATTTTTTTGGGTTGTATTGTAACGTGTTTTCCCGTAGGAAGGAAATAATTTCCCGCGGTAAAAAGTAGCCTATATCACTCTCCAGCCCTCAAACTATCTCCACACAAAAAATCACGCCAATCCGTCACTCCATTTTGACGTGAAAGTAGGACAAACAAACAAACAAATAAACAAACAAACAAACAAACAAACAAACAAACAAACAAACAAACAAACAAACAAACAAACAAACACACTTTCACATTTATAACATTAAAATATGGATTTGTATTTATGCTTAGACAAATATTACAAAGGGAAGTATTAAATAATAAATAATAATACATATAGATCAGCGACCCCGATTTGAAGAAATATTAGTACAACGTTAAATGTTGGTACTGAGTGGTACGTTACACCGATCTGTTCATGGTTCATTTATGAGCCAGTTACGACAAAATACTCTTTTTACTGAAATTCCATCTATCTAAGTCTAAATCAGGATCTTTTTATATAAAAATGTTTAGTATTTTCTTGTTAGTGATGGCAAATGACTAATTTTGCGCCTTGGTATTTATTTTAAGAATACTAATATTGAAGCCCTTTTATACGTCTCACTGCTAGGCATTGTCTTCCCTACAAAGCACAGTCCACTACGCTGGCTAAGTGCGGTTTGGCGGACCTCACATGTCTTTCAGAAATAGTTAGGTTTTCTTAGAGATGTAGGTCAACTCATGATGTTCGCCATCATCGTACGGCAAGTGGTAATCATGTTGGAAATTAATCGCACATGAAAACATCAGAGGTGTGAAACCAAGCGAGCGCGTTACCACTGGGCTACCACTGCCTTTTATGCGTTATTTTTTTTTAAATTCGCTTATTTTTTACATTAAGTATAAATTATTAATACTTGACAAACTCAAATATTCTGTGTATTATGTGACGTCTTTATAAGGAAAGTTACATATCTTACAAGTTACAAACTAAAGTCATCCCGCACTTAACACGGTCGAGAGGCACTTTGGACGCGTAACGTGACTGCCATAACCAACTTCATACATTAATATTGGACTTAAGGTATTTCCGACAAACGTGAAGGTTGCCTCCTTAAAAGGGTTAATTATAATATGATCGATGATATCACGGCAGCGCCTTGCTTTTAATATTATTATGATGTTTAAATGTTATTTTATTCATTTTTACTTTTAATATTTCAACGAAATATTCTACGTCACTTAATAAAACTTCAATCTTTTTAAAATTTAAATCGACATAAAAATGGCTAAGCGAAACGTAATTACCAAAAACCCTGAACTATAATAATTATGGCTTGTATATGCAAATACGACTAGCACAATATGTTTGTTTAAGTGCATACATAAGTGTACCTACGTATGTATTTGAAATATGCTCGAAAATGTTAAGTGCATTTTTAACTGTCTTATTTTTAAGGATAATAGCGTAAAATGCATCCTTAAAAATACTATTAGCATACTAGCAGCTGTGTTCCACATATTTTAGGTGCTTTACTTTTGTGTGAAGTTGAGTTACGTTTAGTTTCCATATTTTATACGATAACCTCCTCAGCAGATAATATAACTAAAGAATAAAGTGTGTTAAGGTAATTCTATAAGAGATTGCGATAGATAGTATTTTTAGTCAGCCTTTAGGCAAATCTCTATTCCTAACTAAAATGAAAATTTTCTAATTCCCCGATCTCCTAATAACTTCCTGTCAATCTCTGACATCCTCTCGGAAAATTGTTGTTAAATTACATTTACATAGCAAAATCAACTTAATATTTCAGTAAATAAGGTCCTACTTTCGTTGATACGGTCGTAGCTCATTAGAGACGCCTACAGCGTCGGTTCGAGACATCAGCCACGCCCACTTAAAGTTTCCTTGCTTTAATGAGAATCGCTGGTCCACGTCCAACATACTTTTAATCGATTTTAAATTGACAGAGACGAAAATATTTTCTTATTACCTAAGACGTCTGCTCGATATACCTATGACATTTACTAGCTTTTACCCTGTCGTTTTAAGTTTATTATACATTCAAGCTTAAACTTGCTTGTGATCGTTAAAATGTTCATTTTTTTCTTAGTTATGATACATTAATGGAATAAATGTTAGCATATTAAAATTCAATGCCTTTTACAAGTATCCTTGTTATAATTGATATAATAAATCAAGGAAACGTGCGGAGACTATTAAATTACGTTGTAATTATAGGATAAGTGAATTGCTGACGCCTTTTTTTGTCATTTTCCTCGAAAATTCGCATATTTATGAAAATTTTATCTTTTTAAGTATAAGAAAAAGGTAGGTTAAATACTTATGGAATAATTTGAATTTCTTATACATAAGAATAAATAATATTATTTTAACTAAAGCAAAATGGGCTGAAGTTATTTATATGATTTTAAAGAATATATCTTTGGTAAGATATAGAAATTAGAAATAAAAGTAAAGATAGCTAACAACCTTGTAACATATTCTTACTAACTAATGCAACCTTTGATATAGAAACATAGCCTCTGAATAATTAATATTGTCTAGACATATTTAGATCAGAAGTAAAGGTTGCTTTAATCTAAGCCGCTTGATGACAGTCTAACCCCAGAGCCATGGAAAAGATAATTAGTTATCGCATGCACATACAAAGTTAACGTATAAATATTTCAAAGTCCTAGATAATATATTATTTCTAAACCCATCATAGAACGAAATCAGTGCAAACATCATAAAATTAAATTTCATGACAATATCGTCATACAAAATAATGTTCATACAAAATCAACATAATAATGTATGTTGTATGATATTTAAAAAAAATATGTCATCAGGTGTCTCATAGAATCAAATCAGTCAACATCAGTGAAAAATACTTTTACTATAAAACTATCATATTTAATTAAAGGCAGTGGTAGCCCAGTAGTACCGCGCTCGCTTGGGAAACCGAGTGAAGCGGGTTCAAATCCCGGGTCTCGCACCTCTGATATTTTCATGTGGGAATCATTTCCAACATGATTACCACTTGTTTTAACGATGAAGGAAAACATCGTGAGGCAACCTGCATGTCTGAGAGAACCTAGCAAGCTTTCAAAAGACATGTGTAGTCCGCCAACCCGCACTTGGCCAGCGCGGTGGACTGTGGCCTGATCTCCCTCGTATTGAAGGGAGGCCCGTGCCCAGCAGTGGGACGTTAAAAAGGGCTGAATCGGGCTCGATATCTATCGTAGATGTAAAAATAATTCAAACAAACGTTTTCAAATTTCAAAATATAAACGATATTTTTATTAGTAAAATCTTTTTTCAGTCACGAAATATTAAAAGATATTTCCGACTTTAAAAATATTTACTTTTTGTTGGGGTTAAACGAAAAGTGAAAGACATCTACATGAATTTTTAAATACGCTTCGTGTTTGGAGAGCTTCCATTACCCCGATTGAGACGAATGCATTAATAATGGCACAAGTTGAAATTATTTATTTGAAACTTTTAGCTCTGTTGATTACTAACTACCTATACAGTCCTTATATTTTGTAGTGAAAGTTGACTAGTACGAAGTACATAATTTCACTCGAATTCAATCCGCTAATCATTTGCGCTAATATAATAACATAAGTCCTTACAACTTTAGTGTAATTTCATAAATGTCTATATAATTTGATTGTATACGAGTATTAATATAGCTAAGAGTCCATAACGCTTAGCGAATACGTACAAGGAGAGATGAAACAAAACGCTCATCTTCGTACAATAGTCTTACCCCACCCCACACTCCCAATCACCGCCTTTTTCGCCTTCTGAGCAATGCCTAATGAGAAGCGTAGACCTAAAATTTGGCGCCAACTCGAACTCTAAAGAGCACTAGAGAGAAAAGCAAACGATTCAAATCTGGAACATCAAAACCTTTAGAATGAAACTCTATCATCAAAGCGATAAAGCGCCACCCGACAAATATATGTACATACATTTTATACAGTTTAAAGCGCTGGACGGCGAATCGATTTAAGGACTCCATTTTTTAAAATAAATTTTCTTTATCGGCAATTCTCTTTTAAATGGAGAAACTTTTTCGTGTTATTTTTATGAATGTTGAAGCGAATACCTTTATATAAGAGTATATTTGACGGAAATTGCATTAAAAAATTACTTGCTGTTTGTAGTAAGTACATATATACTTAAGTACACCTTTTATGACGACATTAACAAAAATATTAATGTTACAAAACATTAAAGTAAATTAAAGTGGTCAGTTATTATCTCCAAATCGATTCATTCGCATTCAAACTATAGTCATACACACAAACTCCGTGCAATTATTTGTACATTAGTTTTTCTTGTAATAGGGAATTCAAAATGGTCATTTGAGGGAATTTTCATGAATATTATATTAAGGTCGATTCAGGTTTGTTTTTATTTATTAGTTTAGTTTAAAAAAATATATATTGAATATAAATAAATCTAAAATAAGGGGATTTTTAGACAAAAAATTAATGTACCGTAACATTTTAAATAAAACTATCTTTTCGGATTATTTTCGGATAATTTCAAAAATTACCTTACAATATTTTTTAATTTTCATTTTGCAATTTTCATTTTGTTAATTGTGGGTAGGCTGTCTGTAACAACTATACCTTCAAGACATGTAACACCTCAGTCTCTCCCGTGACCATGGATGCTGTAAAGCATTCGAAACGTCGGGAACCAAAAATCAAAAATCAAAATAAATCCGCGAAATAATCCGAAAAGATAGTTTTATTTAAAATTTCAAATATTCGCGTAAATCTAAGAAAGTATTAAATGTACAGTAATTCATATATCACAAATATATATACCGTATTACCGTACTACCGTATTACCGTAGTTATAATATCTTTAAAGCTTTCAAGAAAAATCAAAATAAAGTAAATTTTAAAGTAGTCTTTTATATTTAATAAATATTTATTGCAATTAAGAAATAACAAGTACAGGCTACACATTAATTATACGTTTAAACAGTTTGCAATCAGTACTCGTAGCTGAAAGCTACGAAATTCTCGTAGCAGTCTACAGAGATTGTTACAATCCAATACCAATAAAACTTGGTTGCTGCAATTAAAATAATTTCATTATCCGCTTTATTAAATAATAAATAGGTAATATAGTGACTAAAGTGCAATAAAATTATGGAAAAAATAATTAGAAATAATAAGTGCTTAATCTGTATTAGATCTACTCTGTACTCACCCTCGCTTCGCTCGGATTTTTCCCTAGCTTGCTTCCCAATACAAACAAACTTTCATCCCCATCCCCCCCCCCCCCCTTACGCGATGATTTCCGGGATAAAAATCCTATGTCCTTCCCAGGGTCTCAAACTATCTTCTTACCAAAATTCATCTAAATCGGTTTAGTAAATCCAGAGATTACCCCCCTACAACGTGACCAACTCACAAACTTTACCTCTTTATAATATTAGTATAGATAACAACCCTTTCACCGAACTTTTTGTTTTTGTAACTGATTTTGACGCTTAATCCGAACTAATATTTACTCAACTATATTTAATAACTCTGACTGTACGTTTGTTTGTTACCTTTTCAAAATTAATCCACTGAAAAGATTTAGATGAAATTTGGTATGGAGATAATTTGACACTCTGGGAAGGACATAGTTTTTATCCCGGAAATCATCCCTTAATTATTTTTTAAGGTTTTTTTTCGGAACGAAGTTACTTAACGCGGCTTGCTGTAGGAGTTGACAGGTTGATAGATAGACAAGAAAATATTTAGTCGCTAGTATTCAAAATACAATTAAGACGTTTTCACATAAGCTAGTGATACAAGAACATAGAAACTTGTAATGAGAATTGACGTACGTCTTTGCGGTTACACGACATGTCTACAAACTTAGTTGCGTAGTTTCCATCAAGTTTAGCTAACCGCTAGACATGTAATAAACATTTATTAAGAAATCTTTTGTTTACTGGCCTTATTTCACATTTCACATTGTACAGGCAGAAGGTATATAATAAATAATATGTACGTCTCAATTTTATTTGTCATGCAAACATCTTACCCTTAAAAATTCATGAACCCTTAACCTAATATCTATTCAATGATATTCCCTTTAAGACTTTTTAAGTAAAAGATTTTTTGTACAAATTTTCAACAAACACGGCCCTCAGTCAAATTTCGTAGTACAAGGCCCTTTTATCTTTTGTATAGAACGAACAACTTTACATCCTTTGTTTTTTTTGTTCTAAAGCACAAAAAACGTAGAATTATGAATATGTTTTCAAATAGCATTCTACGTATACGCTTAATAAATAATTATACTTTATATTCTATTACTTGACCTCTTTTTTATAAATAATAACTGAAATACTGAAAATATAATAAAATTTAAATTTTTACAAGAAACCTCTTACTTGAAGTCATATTACATACGCAATATTAATTAATATATCTTTAATTGTTCATCATTAGACATTTTTATTGTATGTTAATTTTAATTTAAATTCGACAATAGTGCAAAAAATCCTTTTTGGGGTCAAAATATTTAAAAATTCATAAAATAGATTGCCAAATTCGTCAAATGATCAGACCAGCCGATGTAAAGTAAATCTAATATATTTCGATACCTAAAATACATACCTATTAAATATTGATATCTTAAAATATTGTAGGCTGGCACCGACTTCGAAAATATCTGATTAGGTATCTTTATTTTTACATTTTAGTGCCTGGAAGTCGGTATTTTTTTTAAGTTTTTATTTTCCATTTTTAGTGTAGACGTAATAAGCAGGTAATTTGTAAAAAGAAAGTTTTTTTAATTACATATTCGATTGAACAATTTATTTAAAAAAATATTTATTGTTTATTTTTTTTAAAACCGCTCGACTGATTTCGATAAAATTTATATGGGACCACCTGGGAAGAAACAATAAAGAAGAAAAATACCCTTTGAAACAAAAAAAATCCAAATCGGTTCAGACGTCTTTAAGTAATCGGTGAACATACATAAAAAAAAGATTCCGACGAATTGAGAACATCCTCCTTTTTGGAAGTCGGTTACAAAGAACCAATAGCATTGTTCTGCTCATAAGCAACGCTATGAAAATTCTTTACGCTAAACGAACAATACTCAGCTTAACATTTTTAATATTAGTAAGGATTTAATATTCTAAAACCCGTGGTTTATTTTATAAATTTGTGTTTTAGAATTTATTATTTTTTAAAGTAAGAACTATCGACGCAAATTAAGAAAGTCATAAATATTTTTAGTTTTGCTGTAAATACCAGCTAAAGCATGCTTAGTTTTACGAAGTCAGCGAAACGTCGCGCGTCACCACTTAGAATCTTAAGCGTCTCACTAGCCTTAGGTACATGTAAATTGTCACTTAGGGCATAATTTGAGCCAAACTGGGTCGACTATATATGTATTATATCAGTTTGATAGTCATAACAATATACACACAATATCTATATATAATTTGGCCCAATCATGACTGACATAAATCTTTTGACCGGCAAAGTTAGTATAAATTCAATACAAGACAATACTTTTATAATTTTATGAAAATTATATTCGCAACTACTGCCATGCTGATATATGTATAAAATACATAAAATAAAAACTTATGTTAAAAACGCTAAATTATTTTGTTTTCTATTTTAAATCACATTGTTTAAAACCATCTTGCGTAATACTGTAAGTTTTAAGAGGCACGTTTAATTATATTAAGTTCTTACGATTATTATATGACTTACTAGCAGAGATCGCGGCTTCGCTCGCACTAAAACTAAAAAATCTCTAAAAAAGTCAATGTCAAGCAAACTTTCATCCCCTATTTAACCCACTTATAGGATGAATTTCGAAAAATGCTAAAACACGTATTTATTAAATTTTATTAAAGAGCACTAATACCAAGTTTCAAGTAATTCTGATCATAAATATGTTTTTGGATTGTATTATAACGTGTTTTCCCATGGGAATTAGATAATATGCCGCGGTAAAAAGTCATTCTCCAGCCCTCTAACTATCTCCTCACAAAAAAACACGCCAATGCGTCACTACGTTTCGACGTGAAAGAAGGACAAACAAACAAACAAACAAACAAACAAACAAAGAAACAAACAAACACACTTTCACATTTATAATATTAGTATGGATTATTGTGACCTATCATTAATATTTAGGAATATGAATTTTTAGGGTTATATGATAAGTTGGGTAATATATTTACGCCTACCATACATCTAGATGGTTATGTGGGACCAACCGGTTAGAAAAGCCAATACTACCCACTAAAACCCAACGGAACTTTTGCCATCTCAATGGGGCATATATTGCAAAAGGCACTAGGTATTAAGCATTTGCTATTTGTTTTGGAAGACGCAAGGTGTTAATAAATAATTAATTTTTCAAATATTAAAAATTTACTGTTTTCAGATTTTTCTCTTTGTATACTCACGATTACCCATCTGGACACCAAATTTCAACTTTCTAGATCATCTGGAAGTGGGTTAGGTTTTACTATTATACGTCAGTAAGTCAGTGATAAAAATGCCAATTTTTAGACCTTAATATCTGAATAACCGTTTGAGCTGTATTTATGAAATTGGTGATTCTAGTTAATCTAAGGGAATTTAATAAATGAACCAAATATCATGAGTTTATGTTATATAGATTTTGAGCTATTAAGAGGTGAAAACTGGCTCGAAATGGTTCGTGTACAGATACGCACGGTGCTGCGTCGTCAGTTCATTTGGCTTAAACTTGGCTGGACACGCTACCGCGTGTCTTGATTATGCATTATGCCATTAAATATAAAAACATCATCGATAAAATTCAAAACGTAACAGCCCAATACTATATATAATTAACAGTTGCTTGCGTGTTACGCTACGAGATACTATGGTTACAACGTAAATACATGAAATTACTTAAAGTTTAGTAAACTTTACCTGTTACGTATGATTTTATAAATAATCGTTCGTATAATTTTTAATAACCGGAGTCAATATTTATTTTGTATTTTTTCTACAAACACTTACACACAGGAAGATTTCTTGTCGTTTGTCGAAAATGAGAATGAATTTCATATGAATGTTATAAAACTATCCTTAATGCTAAGATTGAGACGAGTCATGGCAATATGCTATAACAACGTATAGTATCAATAAAAGCGGTAATTAGAAAACTGAGTGAAAATACTGGGTAGGTATTGCCTGTTTGCCTAGCGTATCAATAAGAATATCACGAATAGATATTCATATGGGGTGTTTGTTAGTTTGTCCTTCCTTAATTTACCAACAGAGCAACAGATTGACATGATTGATTTTGTAAAGACAATTTAAGGCTAGAGAATAGCAGTTGAGTGTGACGAAGTACGTAAGATAGAGTCCTCGGAACTGTAACTAAAATATCGCTGGCTAAGTCTGTCCAAGTGTCCCCAGAGCTATTAAACCCTGAAAATGGTCTTTCCGTGCATTTTATCACTTTTCAAAGTATCTATCTCTGAGAATAGTATATGGAGTGGTCATAGAGGTTATTGAATGACGTCAGGCGTAAGCGGACACTAGAAACCTTTTAATAGCGTGCCACGATATATGATTTAGAAATAAAATTTAAGACAAACAAAATATCTAAGGGAATATATACTGATGAGTTCTACTACTGCAATGCTCAATTTATAACATTAATTTATTTAACAAAATATTTACTAAAAAATATTATTTTCGCATTCTAAGAAGTCTAAAAAGAATCTGTTTCATAAATTTTATAGTTTACAAACAAACCTAAAGTTAGTATGATATTTTTTTTACATGAAATCAAAATGTATACATTTTCATAAAACCTTTTTTTTTAATACTTAGATATGTATTTAATAAAACATCTCATATACAGAATACTTAATCTCATCAAAGATTTACTTTTAAATGTATTCGGCAATAAGTAAGCGTATTACACAATTACTGTAATAAGTGTTTTCTTCCAGTAAACAGTGAAGCCGTAGTGCCTAATCGCGAGTTAATCAGCTTAGAAGACAAACTTGCTCTAGGTTTTTACTAAACCCTTTGAAATTTTAATTATCCATCACATAAAATATTAAACTCCTCGTAAAATTGGTTGAATTTCCAATGGTAGGGAATATGACAACAAAAAAATATCATATTCCTAAAGTTCTATACCTAATATGTATTTACCTTAATAACATATTCTTAACTTGTATTTCAACATCATATTTCATTCCGAAATAATGTGTCATGAAACAATAATTAGAAATTTCTTTACTGTAATTAAAAAAAAAGATATATGTGTTTCGTGCAGGTACTCATTATTATGTATTATTAATCTACTAGCTAAAGCACAAACAGATGACAGGGAATAAAAAGTAACCTGTTCTTTGACCGGCAATGTAAGGTATCAACTTGCTAAATTTTACTAAATTAGGTGCATAAGTTGTACAAGTTACTATAGTTTTTTAACTATCCTACTCTTCAATTTTCTGGGATGAAAAGTATCTAAAATGTTGACTGGGGATTTAAGGTACCACCATGCAAAATTTCATTTAAGTCGTCCAACAGTTTCGAAGATTAGCCCGTACAAACAGACAAACAGACAGAGAAACAAAAAAAAATGAAAACAAAAATTGGATTTGTTCTATTTCTCTTCTTACGTCCCCCTGGCTTGGTTTTTAGCATGTTTTTTTCTATGTACAGACATTCGACCTCTACACTTTTATTATTTATGTATAGATTATAATATATTTTTTGTTTTAAAATTTGGAAACACATAAAAACGGATCAAAATATTACTAATTCAACAAGCCAGTTGTGATTCTTCGACTCTTAAGCCATGCACCCACTGTAACGTAAGTAAAGTTATACAATACCAACATATATGAGTTTATAGAGTCAGTTAAAGTTAGTATGTAACAGTTGTCATATCGTAATATTGACGTAGAAACTGATAAAGTATTTTTTTTAACTAAAATGGTATTTCGATTTCTAAATCACTTGAAATATAGTTTAGATTAGTTTGTAGTTATTTATTTGGTAAAATGTATTCATAAAAAATGATAATACTCGTATCAATCAGTTTACGAAGATAACGCGTAGCATACACAATTACCTCTTTTTTGCAATCGGTTAAAAATAAAAAAAATACGTTTTCAGAAAAAGAAAAATTTCTCTGTTGCTTATATTTAAAATACTTAATCCACACTTATAAAATAATAATATGATTACAAACTTAAATCTCTATAATTATTTATTACTTATACAGATTATAAAGCTTCTTAAACTTATATCTTTTGCATTTTGTTTCGAGCTTATTACTTTTATGAAGACATTTATTTGGTCACAAAATAACACGATTTGCTTTAACTTTGCTTCGATGTAGTTAGAAAAGTAATTAAAATTTTCAAACGCTTAAAGATTGGCCAAAGTTTAATTTCATAAACATAACTGCCAAGAGTTATTTATCATTTGCTTACAACTTCGTAAGAGACATCAAAAATATTTGATTTGCTTATTTGTTGTATTAATAAAAAATCTACATTTTTGAGGATGGAGGTTATAATTTATGTTGAGAAGATTATAAACTCTCAACACATTTTATCATTGGTTATAGATATTTTACAGAATATTTCATAGAGTTAATATCCGGAGACACCAGATGTTTCGGATATTTACTGTGCACTATAATGGGCGATTATTATCACAGAAATGTTTAGATTAGATTTTCATATACAAAAGGTGTTCAACATTTCGCTATCATACAAAAGCAAAAGTTTTATTCATTCTTTGAAAAGAGTGGAATCGATTCAGTTTTTTCATCTTTTGTTGATAGAAGAAAAATGAGGGCATATAACAGTCATTTAACCATGACCTACTTATTTTTCAAATATGTAGTAAAAATATTGTTTAAAGCATATATTTATTGCAGGTTCTGTATTGTTTTATATTTTTAAATAAAAAAAAGCTCTTATTTGGATAGTGCAAAAAGCTATACCTAATAACTAATTTACTTAACAGACATTCATAAATATGAGCATTTCTACTTTTTTAGATCTACGCGAATATTTGATTGACATTTTAAATAAAACTATCTTTTCGGATTATTTCGCGGATTTATTTTAATTTTTGGTTCCCGACGTTTCGAATGCTTTACAGCAATCATGGTCACGGGAGATTATTGCCATTTTTGAATTTTTGAAATTATTTTTGTAAAATAGTAGGTAGGCACTGTCTGTAACATGTATATGTGTTTGAGACATCTATAATCTTAGTCTCTCCCGTGACCATGATTGCTGTAAAGCATTCGAATCGTCGGGAACCAAAAAACAAAATAAATTCGCGAAATAATCCGAAAAGATAGTTTTATTTAAAATGAGAATTTCTTTTAAAATCTTGAATATTAAACTAAAAAGGTATATTTATAAATCTATAATATATACAGGTATAAAGTATTATACTTTCTTTCACTTAAAAGTTAGTATGATAAGTTAAATCTAAAATAAATCCATAAAGGGCTAAATTATTTTTAAGAGCCTTTAAGAGAATTAAAATGTAGAGCTAAATAGTATGACTTTATTCATAAAAAAATAATTATAATTCAATTTTCATAATAGTAATATTAAATTATTGTAAATTTATAGAGTGAATTGAGATAGTATGTCAAGGTTGACCCTTTTATATAGAGAAGTAAAAGCATAAAAACGAAGATACTTATTTTTAATTTTAATATACGAGTACTCTAGAGTAAGCAAAATGAAATTCGTTGTGCATAGTGCATTTACCTTAATGCTTCGCTATTATTGTTCAAAAGAAGTTCTTAGATATAATGCAAATATAAGAGTGGTTTGTTCGTGAACAGGTAAATGTTACGAATGGCCCCTTTATACAATTTGATCGACCTATATTAATACTGCGAGCTTATTAAAAATGAAACAGTACTAATGGAATCCCAAAAACAGATTTTAGATTTGTAGCGTACGTGGTTTATTATAATACTAGCGAAATTCCCTCACTCTTACGTATGTTTTATATAGATAAAAATAGTTATTGTAAGCGTACCTTAGGAGATATTTGCATGCTATCGCGGGCTTTTCTGTGGACCTTTTTAAGACCTACAATTTTCTAGTCCATTGTTTTGATGTATCTCTAAGGTTTAGCCAGCATTAGCCATGTGTATGTATGTATATATGTATGTATTCAGCCCTTTTTATCGTCCCACTGCTGGGAACGGGCCTCCCTTCAGTACTAGGGGAATCAGGCCATAGTCCACCACGCTGGCCAAGTGCGGGTTGGCGGACTTCACATGTCTTTCGAAAACTTTCTAAGTTCTCTCAGACATGCAGGTTTCCTCACGATGTTTTCCTTCACTGTAAGGCAAGTGGTAATCATGTTGGACATGATTCACACATGAAAATATCAGAGGTGCGAGACGCGGGATTTGAACCCGCTTCACTCGGTTTCTCTAGCGGCGCATTACCACTGGACTACCACTGCCTTTTTGTTTAGCCATGTAATCGTACTAAAATAGTTTTTTTAATAAAACTCCGCCTTGGCTCAGACATTTTTGTACAAAATATTTATAAACTATATATGTACACAACCCTTCCTCGTTTATCGCTCTTTTTATTAGTGATAAGCGTATATCCGTCGCATCATACTTTCTTAGATAAACGCAAATATTTGACATTTTAAATAAAACTATATTTTCGGTTTTTTTTTATTTACGATTTTTAATTACTGACGTTTCGAATGCTTTACAGCAATCATGGTCACGGGAGAGATCATGATCTGTGAAAACTATCTTTTCCCAAAAAATGGGAACTAATAGTTTTATTTAAAATAATTCTTTGCATGATTTAGAAGAAGTAAGCGGAGAAACAGACAGACGCAGACAACGACTCTGTTTTACACTATGTACATGTGCTCATAATGTCATATTATATAGTTTAACATATTGTTTATACTCGTAGGTGCTGAGCTTTAACAAAGTCCAGAGATAACATAAAAGTTCTTATCTCCATCCATGGTACCTGTGAAAGTGTTATAAAGCGTTTATATCAATTAAACTATTTAGTTTAAAAAATTTTTACAATATATGTATAGAAAAAATTGAAATTTAAATTGAATTTAAAAAAAATGAAATACAAAAATTTGATAATAGTGAATTGTGAAATTAATTAATACCGATCACCATATGACAATTTATTTGACGTCGAACGCCTGTTACGTTCAACGCCCTCACACCAAAAGATAAAACAAATTGCTCTCTGCTATTATGTTATAAAATTATATTATCATGGCAATACATAGCATGTATAAAACATGGTAACACAGAGCTAAGCGAATATGAACCGTGTCAGTACATACATAAGTTTCTAATGTGATTTCGTTCTTAAACATTGAAAGTAAAATCAAATTTTCCACACTTTAAGAGCCGTTTCCTTGGCGCATGATAAAACATCGACAAGATGGCGAGAGATACACTTTTTGATACTAATGTACTCCATATAATAATATAGATATACATATATAAGAAACTTTTATTTAACATTTCAACATTTCTAGCTATAAACAACAAACGTTACTGGAATAATAAATTTATACCGTTAAAAAAATTGCTAAGAATGATTAATCAAATGTTGAAGTTCAGACAGGGTTTGTAATTTGATATAATAGAGAAAACTCTTATAGTGTAAGTTTTCGCAATCGCTTCAGGATGATAAGCTTCTAAGGAAATTCGACACGCTTGAAAGTTTATACGAAGTCGATCTGAACTCCTAGGTTTTCAGATTAACAGCTTGGAATTAAAATTAAACGCTATAATAAGCCACCAATAAAAACTCTTCTTACTATTAAAATACTAATGATACAAGCAAAAACTTAATTCAAATAAGAATTAGTGAACAAGGTTGATATTGGCGCCGCTCCACGTATGAACGTAAATGGATATGTCATAAGATAAAAATCTTCACTACGATCGGTAAAAATATCAAACTTCGAACGATTTAAAGAGTTTTTAACACATCAATCCACATTTCCTATTGAATTGCTTAGAAAATGTGAAGCATACGGAAAATGGTTGCAAAACTAAACTACAACCGCAACTTAGAGCATAGAAATGGTATTACAATCCTACACTGAAAAAGGATTGATAAGGAGTAGAATCCAGAAAAGTTCACACTTAGATAGCGAGGCCTTAGCAAGTGGGGTCGTCGAACGGCGTCGGCGTCCGGGCCGGGAGGGGTGACGGTTTGGGCGCGTTATCGATCGGATGGCATACCTTCCTGCGGCCACAGCAGAGCATCCTCCGAGCGCGCGACTGTCCGCCCGGCGAAGACTTCAACCTGGCCAGCTTGCGCCACTGCATGAGGACAGTTAGCGCGGCGAGAGCACCCGCGGCACCGCTCGATGCTCGCGCATCGCGTACGGGATGTACGCGGCCGGAGCGCGCGAGCCTTCCTCGCGGAGTGCCGCTGCCCAGCCCGCGCCTGCGCTAACGCCACCCCCACACTTACTCACGATTAATAATTCTGGCTACGCTGCCAGTGCGTATGTGGGTTAGTTTTTTGGCGATCGATGCGATTATTCGGTGCGAGCTTCCTAGACCGATGCAACCCGACGACCTATTAATCGCGTTCCCACATGCATATAATGTCAATCAAGCAATTGTTGGCGTTGTTTTTGTCTTTTTGAAACAATTGCTGTTTCAGTTAAATTAAATTTGAGGTATTTAAAAGTCATTGCCAATTACTTGCCATGAAATAAGTAATACCTATAACAAATAAGTAGTCTTAACTCTAGCTTTCATTACGTTTAGTGTCCATATTATGTAAGGCAACAATTTTTAGACATACTTTGATTATCACAATTTAACAATCAAATTACCGAAATATATTTATTTTAAATATATCACAACTTACTTTTCAAAGTAAGGAAAATAGGCAAGAATATGTGTAGTAATGCTATTATACAAGCCCGAAAACAATTTACAGTATGTAATTAGAAGGTCGAAAGTTAAATACATTGTTAGGATGATAATAAGCCATAGCGACGTAGGTATAACTTCCGGCGACCATACAAAGAGCCGACAAAACCGCATAGGGCGCCAAACTCCTGTACGCACTCGCTCGTCCGCTTTCCCGCTTTCGTAAATTAATGGAATTTCAACGACCCTTTTGGACGTACTTGCACGCGTCAAAATTGACACATCAGACAATTACAGCAATTAAAGGGTGAATTCATAATATAAGCTAAGTGAACGTAGTCAATTATTGTGATTAGCTTCAGCTATACCTTATTCTAAATTGAATATTACCCATCGAAACCTAAGTTACTTATTATGCATCAAAACATATTTATTTACTTTCTCTATATGAATTCAAAACTTAATTCATATCTTAGAATATGTTACGAATTTCAAATATCTCAAAATTTTTAAAAGACCTTTTTTGTATGTTAATTTTTAGGCCAAATGTTCTTAATTTCGAAATAGCGTGGTGTCCCCCACAAGAATTGATTATGGCAATTTGGTAAATTGTTTTTATTTTAGTTTCTTTGGCAGTGAATGCTAGCTGAAAGCCTTTCATGATAACACACTTAATATTCGTATTTTTTCTAAGCAAACAAATATTTTGGAATATAGTTATAAAAAACACTGATAATGCTTACAATTATTAGCTATACCTAATACCTACTATATTGTAATAATAGTTTCTTATCCTCGATACGCTCGGGCGCGTCTGAAGTTATCTTATATATTGGAACGCCTCCTATAAGCAGATTATATTACTATCAGTAGCCTCTGTGCAACTCTAGGTATGTCTATCTTTGTACTGAATTTCATCGAAATTCACCTAGCCGTTTCAGCGTAAAAGAGTATAAAACATACACACACTTATAAACTTTCGTACTTATAATAATAGTGTAATCATGGAAGAATTATTAATAATTAATCTTTCATTGTCTTTAGTTAACATTACTTTTAAAACGTACATGGAATTGGTTTTTTCAATCTAATAAAATCAATTTCGCTCAAGCCAAATAATCTCTCAATGATATCTATAATAGCTGACGTACATACATCTCTTTGTTTAACTAAACCTAGTATTATATGATCTGTGACTAAACTGACTAAAATGATCTCAATGATCTTAATAGATAATGAGCTAAAAAGCCAGAGCAAGTTTTAACTATGTAACAGTTTACAAGGGTTTATATTGGTCTTAACAATTGTGAGTTTCGAAAAGTGGATATTGTACTAAAACTATCCGTTCGTATCGTGGTTTCGTTTGATAGTAAAAAATTGAAAAATGTAAAAAAATAACTTATCTAAGCTTAATATGACATCATTGTAAAAGATATCATTTAAATTGTCATATAACTTTATAGTTTTCTACTAACGATGTCGACATGAAGGCAATAATCAATATTATAGATACTCGCTATATAGCTAAATTTACTAATTTCTTAATTAATAATCTCACAATAAACATCAAAAAAGGGTATCTATTCAACACAATCTGTTCACGACATCTAGTCGACTTTATGATTTCCCCTTAATGGAAACTCAGGCAACCCGTTAAATTGGAGGGATGAGATTTGAAAGGGAATAAAAAAACGCGCGATTACACGAATGATAATAAGAATCTACTTGTGACTGACAGTGTACTTCTGTCAGTATTTTTTCGTAGAGAAACAACTTATGTAGACACAACTAATACCTGGATATGTTTTCATTTTACAACTTTTTATTTTTCTATGTACCTGTTGGGTATAAAGTTGCATTATGTGGGTTTCAATGAAAATAAATAAATAATTCATTAGTTATGTACCGCTGTGGTTCTACCCGTAAGTACGCAGTTACTACATGTAAATATAATGTAAGCATATCTTAAATAGGTATATATTTAGCCAAGCACTTTATATTATACATGATCACCGTTTTAAAGATGAGCTGATGCAGATTAAAATAGAATTTAATATAAAAATTAGACATCTTAAGTGCTCTTAGATATAATATCATAATCTATTCTCTGTTGATACTATACTATATACTTACTTACATTTACGATTTATCTCGATAGCTAGTGTAACGATAATATATAAGAAATAATAATACACTTGCACAGTTTTCGATCCCAAAACCGATTTTTATAACGCTTATTATTTTAAAATTCTCTTTACTAATATATTAAAAGATATTGAATTCAATAACCACCCGACAGTCAGTAGCAGAGTATGGGAGCGACATATTAATAATAAAACCGGTAACCCAGAGTAGGCCATAACAGGCTTATCTTTAACTTAAATAACTCTTGCACATAAAGCGATGTCCTTTCGAATTTACCCACTGGAAAGCATCCAAGTCTTTATTGGGTGCAAAAGAAATCCTTAGGCGATTTTCGACGGATATTAACGTCGAACTAGTCGAATCTAATATAGATATCTACCTGGTATATTAAATATATTTATCTTCTTTTGTTTTTTTTCTTTACACATATTAAATGTGTATATTATTTTTTACACTTAATTTTTATATAAACAATTTACATAACTGTTTTTATATGCCGTAGCACTTCGTAGCACCTCGTAGACAAGCACTTTACTTGCAGGTAAGTAGTCGTAAGTGATGTTACAGATAAAAATTAATAAAACACGATAAGTCGTTTACTAATTAAGTTTATGATCTGTAAATTAAAATAGGTACCTACGTTCTTATACATATTATAACTCTCATACTGAGATGAAAGTTCTAATGATTCTCCAACATGAGTTATTTTGTATTATTATCGAATTACTCTCCTATAACAATATCGAAATAAAGTCAAAACACGATTCAAAAAAGATAGAACCCACTTTACTGTTCAATTCAGATGTCATTTGTATCTTGGTTGACTGCTCGATTGCCTTTTTAACAGCTAGGTACTACCAACTTTCCAATCAAAATTGCAACAAAAAGATTAGGTAATTTACTGGTAGGTACCTATATATTTACTACTAGAACATAGTTTTTACTAAACTACTTTTAAAACAGATATTAGAATTGATTAAAACATAAATTAGCGATAATAAAATGGTACACTTATACCTACGTGTCATCTTTTCTGGAGACTTCTGTATTTTATTTATAGGTATTTAGCTCAGACTATTTTTAATATGTGATAAAAACATAAGATCTTATAAAGTTAACGACCTTATTTTTTATATTTTTAAGTTGAGAAATGCATTTACGCATACCACCTGTTTCGGATCTGTGGAGACTTACTAGCTAAAGCCTAAAACCCAACGGAATTTTCCACATCTTCATGGAGCGCTGCAGGATCACTTACGCATTGCATAGCGACAATTCACTGAGGGAGGCCATAACAGCCCGCGAGGGGGCCTCTCACGATCCATACTGCTGTTATTGAGAAAGTACCAGGATCGACCGGTATGGTACTCCTCCCTCGCCTTCCAAGTGCATCTCTTAGCTTCACGTTTAGCTGTACTGGCGGACGCTACTGAGCCCTATTTTATTATTATTGTACCTACTATAAATATATATTCATTGAATAAAATTCAATTCAATGAATATATAATGTCAGTAATTGAAAGCAATTGGAAGTAGTAGGTATATATTTTATTATTTTATTTCCTTTTAAATATTATATATTTCAAAAAATGCTTAGTTAATGGACATACTTAATATATGAATCAGAAAAAATACAATAAACGAACTGCTGTTATAAAATAAAAACGTTAAATTGTGTGTGTGTTACTTCTACACTTTTAACCGAGCAATTAGTGAGTTAATAGGAATACCTAAAAAAACTGAAAATTATGACTACGAATGAAAAAGATTTTTGATAATACATAATTTACTAGTTTCTACATGTAGCTTGTACCTACATACATGAAAAGTGGTTTCTTTTTTCCAGACTGCGCTCAGCGCTACGTGAAGGAGGGTAATGTGTTTATCACCCTATGTATGTATGTATGTATGTTTGTTTCTTTGTGGTACTCTAAAGACCACATGCGTGGGCCGATTTCGATGATCCATACGCCGTTAGATTCATCTTGATAACGCGAATGTCATAGATTACACTAAAAATAGTTAAAAATTGAAATGGTGGATTTCAGGCGCTAATTTGTGTCTAATAAAAAAATTCTTCTAAACCAATCGAGTGAGGTATCAAA
Organism: Brenthis daphne; assembly: GCA_947093115.1. Taxonomy (NCBI): domain Eukaryota; kingdom Metazoa; phylum Arthropoda; class Insecta; order Lepidoptera; family Nymphalidae; genus Brenthis; species Brenthis daphne. The sequence continues at coordinate 25,078,893 of OX352477.1, read as the reverse complement.
ATAAAGGTTTTTAAGAGACGAACACAAAAATTTACTAACTTCTAATGTCTAATTAGGACGAACTAAAAAGTTGAAAATTAAAAAAAATATATTATAAGAATAAAAAATCTGACTGCATAAAAACTAACGAAAAAGATGAAAACAAGTTGATGAAGGAATAGAGTATTACGCAATCGAAGACATACATATTTACATCTCACTGCAAGGCTGAATCATGTATGTCTTGACATGACTGCATAATACTATATTCCTTCAACAACTTGTTTACATCTTTTTAGTAGGTTTTATGCAGTCAGGCTTTTTTTATTTAACATTTTTAGGTAGCACCATCTATTAATATCTATCTGTATGCCAAGTTTCATCTAAATCCATTCTAACACAGATCATATAATACTATACTAATTCTAAGTTTTGCTGGCAAACATCTAATAACAAACTTTCAGATTTGTAATATGAATGATCCTACAAATTGAGAATTTAACTGTATTAATTACTGAAGACAATGACCGATAACAATGAGTATATGATGAATGATATATTAAGTTCATATCATAATTTTTTTCATTAGTCGCAGTTAACAATTAGTTGAACTATTTGATTAAAGAAAAAAATAATATTTGTTTCAGTATTTTATTACAACACATAACTTACATAGTAGGACAAAATAACTATATATTAGAATACTTCTCAATAACAAATTAAAAGCTAGTAATCTATTTAGAGTAGAAATAAATTTTATTTTTAATTCCTGCAATTTGCAGCTACAATACTTCACCTAAATCAATGCAAACAGATTATTATAATATGTACACACACATTATTTATTTACAATTTTATCATTCCTATTGATTGTATTATAAATTTAAATGACAAATATTTGAAAATGAATCCTAATCTTTAATGATGTATAAATCTGATGCCATTTGATTACAAAGCCATTTAAAGAATATCAAAACATAATGATTATCAAACATACTCGTCTCCTATATTCAAATCAAACAAATGATAAACCTTATTATAAAAATTTTATTGTGTGTCTTTTCTTAAATGTTCCCATGGGTCTTTTAGCATGGATGGATGAAGGTAAGCATCAATATTACTTTTGTTTTCTCGGCTATAACTGCTGTTTCCGTCACTCTAAAACAATATTAACATTACAGTTACTTATCAAATACACTCGCACAAATAAGGAGTTACAATAGATATGATTACTCTTTAAACATCAATACATTTCATCTTTTTAAAGTATAATTTATTTATACTAACTACGAAACTATTGCTGTGTTGAGAATTATTTCCCCAATGTTTTTGATGATGTCCACGTCGTTGCTGATTTTTTTTATGCCAATTGTTTTGATAAGAACCCTGTTGACTCCTGTTCTGCCATTTTCCTTGTACAGGAGTACTCTGATTCAATGGAATAAAATCGTCAGACATAGCTAGTTACCTATATATTTAAATAATATAACAGTTTAACAAGTTTTAACTTAAATCAATTTATTGTTTTATGTTTACTACAAAGTGAAAAGGTAAACAAGCAATATCAAAATGTCAAACAGTATAATTCATTAATCACTTTTTTACCTAACCACAGACTCAATGCTGCCAACACTTGAAATTTTATACCCCTAAGAGCAATTTCCATAATTTGAAAAATATAGGTTTTTATCTACAATATTTTTTTTATTTTTTTTTTGTTTTTAATGATTACAAGTAGCAATATATATATATATATATATATATATATATATATATATATATATATATATATATATATATATATATACACATCCTGCGCTCTATATAAAAAAGATTCAAATGTTACTGAAAATGACTTATATTGGACAAAAATCTTACTTCAACTTACAAGGAGTCTTTATTGCTGTTTTTTTCTCTCATAAATATATTTACTTATCAGGCACACAATCTACTTTCAGTATAATTATGTAACGTAAAGGTCGTATGACAATTTTTTTCGTTATTCGGGGGCGGAAATAAGGTCTTATCGATACCCTTCCTTCCATAGATAACTTAGAAAATAATAAAAAAAAGTACACATGATGCAAATGATATTTAAAGATATATGATTTTTCCAAGCCTTTAAATGAAACTTTATAAACCCCTAAAAATACCCTAAGTATTTTTCCCCCTAAAAAGCCACGGTGCAATTTTTTACCCCTTATTTTGGGAGGAAAGCCCCTAAGCTAGCTATACTGCACAGATTATGCTACTAGCCGAAACCAAACTGTCACATTTAGATAAGCTGATAGTCAACCGTCAATAATTAATCTTTAAATTAATATTTCGCTGCAATTTCATAATATAAGTTCTTAATCTCAATTAAGCTTGATAATTTATATTTTTTATCATTATATTTTATTAAAGTTGAGGAAATAAAAAATACAGATAACCTTATGTTGATGGACATAAAAACATTTTTTAAGAATTTATATAAAACAATTGATGAATTAAAGTTTAGGTGATTCAAATTATAATAAATTATTATTATGTATGTTAAAAAATTTGAAATATATTTCTGTTTTAAACATGTATATATCAACTGTTGTGATTTGAAGCATCAAAATTCAAAACCCTCGATTCCAGCGCAGTATAATTCTTTAAGTAGGCAAAAAAACACAATTTATTTGGGCCCAGATTCTTAATTCACTAAAACAGATAACTATCTATTTTTTGTAAAACCAAAACAATGATTTAGTGACACATTCAAAAGTAATTTAAGTTATTCAGAAGATACATATTGTAAAATGTGGATTCCTTCGAAATCTCCAAAATTAGCCGTCGGTAAGTTTGACGTTTGGATTCAATCAGCAATACATCCTGTGCAATTACAGGAAGCGTAAATACATGTTAAGAATTTTTAATAAATTATTTCCGACACTATTTTGTCTATAAAAGATTCATTATTAAAAATATAATATTTGCGTATTTATAATTAGGATAGATTTTGATTAAATGCTGATACATATAGCTTAAAGGCACATTATATATTACTTTGTTTATGTAGTAAATTGATAATTAAAATGTTATGATATTAGAGTAAAGAGGAGTTTTAGTTCTTACTCGAAAATCGCAGTCAATTTGAAATCATACTATTAAATTTTAAATTAATGTTTTTTTTTTATTCTAATTTACTCATTATATTATACCTATGTCTTATCTAATATTTTTTGATGCCTAATATATAATTAATGAATAGGTACATCCAATTGTAGCAAAAACATATAACAAATTAATAGTATTTTTTCTATTTGTTTCAAAATAAATTAAGGATAATATTTAAAAAAATATTTGCTTATATAACACTTATTTAATTAATATTCTTATCTAATTAATATCAACATTTCGCAAATTATATTTTTTAAATTCCAATTTTATTTAAGCCGTTTATAACTGGAAAGGAGATGTTCGATCAGGATTACCACTTGAGATTGGAGAAACAGTTCAAATTTTAGAAGAATATGGAGGTAATTTTTACAGCACATATTCCATATTTATAAAATTAACAATTAAGTTTTCTTCATAAAAAATTTAAAAGATTTTTTGTGTAACAAAAAAACTTTTAATTTTTTTATAAATGTAATGCATGTTTGTTATTATTTCACCTTTATAAAATATTCAAAAATAATTTCAACAAAATAATGTATCCTAAATTCTGAGCGAAATTTATATGTACTTTTTTATAATTTTGTTTGTTTATAGCTCTCAATCTTGCATTGTAACTTACTTTTTTATGAGTAAATTATATTTTTGAGTAAAATTAATTTTACTTACTTTATTACTTTTTAAATCTATGACAACTATTATTATTAACTAAAACTATATATACCTATGTATATCCTGATTTCAGGATGGTTTCGTGGATTCAGTACAAATAACAGATCTGCATGGGGCATATTCCCAGCATGTGTGGTATCAATTCGACCATGTACTGTGAAAGGTACAGGTGTATCGGCTATTGCAGAATTGAAAGATGATCCACTAGTGCGAGAAATTGCATGCGTCTTAAGGGAATGGGCTCGGTTGTGGAAGAAACTTTATGTGGTAAGTATTCATAGCTACATATTTTATTAAATAAACTATGTGCAAGGTATGCTTCACTTTTTTTGACCGGAACCCTAATTATTTTTCTAAAATAAAAGTAGCCTAAGTTACTTTATAACATCAGCTATCTGCCAGTGAAAGTCCCGTTAAAATCAGTCCAGCCGTTTCAGAGATAAGCCAGAACAAACAGACAAAATTTTTTAAAATTGTTTTTTTCTCATAAGTTCCATATGTCATAATGTTCTTTGTGAGTTAAATGGAGTTTACCTTAATGTGACAAAGGAAGATTATCAATAACGTCTCATTTCCGCCCCCGAATAACGAAAAAAAGTATGTCATTCGATTCGATAATTTCTTAACATATTCACAATACTTTACATACACCAAATTGACTGTGTCTCATAAAAAATATAAAAGCATGGTCTCCTTTGCTAGTACAAACCGCTATGTCATTTGCCACCTTGAATGAATGAAAACAATTGAATGATCAAGTTTATGGCCAAGGACATTTCTGTATTGAACTTCATTAAAATCATGGCCGTTAATACAACGATTATGTATATTTCTGAGCTACATGCCTACCTACGCCATTCTAAATGCTAACATTTTCATAGGAACTTTTCATAGGAATGAAAAATATAAACATACATTTTATAAGTAACAAAAGTGTCAGAAATAGTATGCAAAGTTGCTAGTAGTTCCAAAAATTCTATGACAGTAGAGTATAGAATTTTATATAATACTAGCGACTTACCCTTGCTTTGCTCGGGGTACTTTGGCCCTGGGTACGCGGATTTAGTACGCAATTTCTTTGGTTTTAAGTTTTTTGCGCGGAACCCTTTTCTTAAATAAAAGTAGCCTAAGTTACTCCTTATTAATCAGCTATCTGCCAGCGTAAGTCCGATTAAAATGGGTCCAGTCATTTTGGAGATTAGCTGGAACAAACAGACAGACAGACAAAAATGTTTAAAATGTAGTACCGTATATACTTTCATACATAAGTAGTAAAAAGCTGTTATTTTGATATTACAAACAGGCACTTCAATTATATTTATATCTGTATAGATGAGAAGTTTCTTTGTTTATTTATGCCTTCTGAATCATACTTTGTTATGTTCGTAATGGATGTAGAAATAATTGTTTGGCTTACGTTCGTCATTTACATTATCTTAGCTCAGTTTGCTATGTGAACGAGGAAGAAATTAAAGATTCTAATTTCCGTTTTATGAGAAGGTCAAGTGGTTTTAACCACAAATGATAGAATAGATTCAAGTATACTTTGATTTTTACATAATCTGACTATTATTATAAATGCGAAAGTTAACATGTCTGTGTATGTATGTTTGTTACTCCTTCACGCTGAAAGGGCTAGACATTTTGATAAAATTTTAGTTATAGATAGACCTAGACTTAATTTGGCACCGAGGAATGTAAATACTAAGTACTATATTATATTTACTTGTGTCCAATGTCCATCCATCTGTACCAACTTCATTATGAGATACTCCTAATTGAAACAAAAATCTTAAAATTTTTGATTTTGAAATTCTAAAATATATGCTAGTATATTCGTAAATAAACGTATTGATTTCTTCTTTAATAGCAGTCGTGAAAGCTTAAAGTAGCATTAACACTTTTCTTTCATTGATTGTCTAAGACTTCCTAAGCTCACAATTCTTTAGCTAGAAACGAGATATTGTGCGAGTTGGAAAGGTATTTGAGATTATAAATTTTATTGAAATATATAAAATATGTTATAGATCTAACAAGTTCACTGAAAATGAGATCATATCAGTTCACCATATATCAAAGATCTTTATACAAACATGTCTGACAAGAAATTATACAGTGTAGTAGATTAACCACTGAGATAAATATACATGTATTTTACAGCTTGCTAGTTATAATGCTTGTTCTATAAATAAAAGGCCGTGATGAGGTCCGCATTTCAAGGCTCGGGTCGGAACAAAATGAAAAATTGAATGTTTCTATCAAGAAACTCAAAAGTTGAAGACCAGAATTCGGAAATTGATTAGAGCGTAAAGTCATCGTTTCTACTTGATGATTTTTTTGCCTGTTTTGTAGGATCACCGTCCCATCGCATCAGAAAGAATGATGAAAATATAGTACTTACACTTGTCTTTGCGTACACATTTGATCTATAATATCACCTGCGTAGATGGCTAGTCATTGGATGTTGTTGGTGAAAAATCGTCTAGGAAGACTTTTATCTTATTAGGGTTCTGTACCCGAACGGTGCCAACGGAACCCTATTACTAAGCCTCCGCTGTCCGTCCGTCTTAATAAGTCGTCGTAGTCATATTAATAAAAAGTATATGTACGATGGTACGGGACACTTGATCAATCTTGCAAAAGATCATACTGCTGGATCTAATAGACTGAAAGTAAACCAAACATACAATAACATTGGTAATCACTAAGAAATGATTTTTTTATGTAAGCCCTAAAGAGCTGAGGTATACAGGTGTGGCAGTATTAATACAAAAAATAATATTATTTGAGTATAAAATAAAAAACAGATGATAAAAATTAAAGAAAAAACTTATATGTTTAATAAAAAGATTTAAATTATCTCTAGTTTTTGCCAATCATTCATTTCGGAATTTGGCAGGCACATAGCCTATTGTGGAAAGAAATAGAATGCATTGCGCTGTGTTTATTATGGTCGTATATATATGAATAATCGATCTAACCCGAGTTAGAGTCTGGACGAAAGAGAGGTCGTTAGTATAATCATAAACAATATATTACGAGATATTCAATATACTACATATATATACAACACTGTCATATGTCAAGGCTTATATTCTCAATTAGATATAATTGTCTTGAAACATGAGCATACTTTATGTCCGTTATTTATCTCAAGTACTCTACAGACTACAAACACTACTATTTGTCTAGGAAACTGGAATTTAAATTCTTAAACTTATGAAATGGAATAGCTGTGATAAGTCTAATACATTTAATTTAACATAATATTTATCACTACATATTATAAAACAAGTCGCTTCCAGCTGTCTGTCATTATGTATGCTTAGATGTTTAAAACTACGCAACGGACGTTGATGCGCTTTTTTTAATATAGTACAGAAAAGCCGAGAAATTCAAAGATTTGTATTTCATACTGTTAAAACGTAACTAGGGACGAACCCGAACGAAGCGAGTGCGAGTCACTAGTATGCACCTAAAACAAAGTCGGGTTAGTTAACACCATTCATAACTCAAGAACGATTGGACCGATTGTTTGATCTTTGATTTGCCGAATAGCACATTGCAAAAAATCACGAAAATAAAACATTTACATGGTTGAAGCTGCCTAATATCTATTTAAAACGTACCTAGGGGAAGACCCGAGCGAAGCAAGAGTTAGTCGCTAGTATAATATTTAAGTGACAAATAAACTGAGGAATAGTATAGGTTAGCGTGGTATAAACGAGTGGGCATATTATAAGGAGGGATGAAAAACATATGTAAGAGAGTATTAGAGATCACTGTGGATAGATAGATTGATATAGAAGTAGACCGAGGAAGTTATAACTGCATGAAAGTAGATGTGTGTGGAGATGAGGAATTTCAGAGGGAAATTAAATATGTAAGTACCATTGCCGGTACAACGACCGACCCCACGTAGCATGGGATATGAAACAGGAGGAGATAAAGAAGTGACATTTTTTTTTAATTTAAATTATTATTGCATAGATTAGACTTACTATGTATATGTTCTAGAGAATTAATGACTGATTATGTCATTATATTTTATTTGTTTATTTAATCGTTTGTGTTATAAAGTGGTTGGTTAATTTTTTTAATCGAGTTTTAGGAAAATGCCTAAAATATGTTAATATTTGTTTACAAGTTTTATTAATTTTCCTTATTTGTATGTTTATCGGTCTTTATGTTTTAATAAATTCAATTTATCTTGAAAGCACTTGTTGATATCGGACTTAGTCGGAGTTATTTCTATCTATGAACCTTCAATTACAATGCATTACGTGTGTACATAGCAGCCTGAAGCTGGTCGTATGATAAAACCGATATAGGAACTCCCTAAATACTCGTATACACTCGTCTGTTATCACGTTTCAATAGTTATTATTAAAATCTTTTAAATAAAACTGTCTTTTCAGATTTTTTCACGGATTTATTTTGATTTTTGTGTCTCGACATTTCGAATGCTTTCTTAGTACAGCAATAGTAATCACTAACAAATATATAATAAAATAAACTGGCCGGGAACCAAAAATCAAAATAAAGCTTTATTTAATATGTAAAATTTTCGTAAATCTAAGAAAATAACTATTCTTAAAAGCTTATTTAGAGCTAATAGATTAACATTCATTATTATTTTAGGAGCATGAAGAATATAGATTTGCTGCAGTAGCGAAGGTGATGCGCGAACTTTTAAGCGGTCGACGCGCACTATTAGCTGGTACTTTAACTCAGGATCAAACAAGAGCGCTGAGATTGAAACTCGTAGCGAGATTAGATTGGGGTAACAGGTAAGTGAGAATTGAGATAAATACTAATTAATATAATTATTAATTATTCTTTCAAAATGTCCTAACAAAATATGACTTTGAATGTATTATTTAGTTTTTATGTTTCCTATTTCAATGCTATACAGCTATATATTTTTGGAGAGAATGCACTAGGAAGATACGGATACTAATGATTGATATCGTTCTGGCTTTTTCTCTATCTTCTTAATAAATCACTTACATCGATTGACTGGCAACGCTGAGTTAAGCTGTCATCCATTAGTAGTTTAACTGTGCGTTAGATTGAAGGACTGTGATAATACTGTGGGAATATGCGTGTGATTTAAATAAAGGTGAAATATTTATTTTATAATCTTTATTGCTTTCAAATTAAGTCTATATCAATATTTTTTTTAATATAATTTCTTTTAATTAAGAAAATAATTATTAAAAAGTGCAAATATAGGTGGAAAATTCAAAGTATATACTTAATTGAATCGCACGCCATTGGTCAGACCAAATATGACGTTAAAGTATTATCTTAACAGCGTTTACTGATTTTGTCGCTACAAATTGAGTCGTCATTTTTCTGTGTACATCATGACGTGACATGACATTAGTGTGACGATGACAAGCGCGCGAAATGGCGGGCGTTTAAACTTTAAAGTATCCATATTGGTATAATATTATTTTTTTATACAAAGTTTTAGTTTTTTTTGGAGCTGGATTTTTTTTAAATATAATAAAATTAGGCTTAATTCCATATTATGTAATTTTCATAGGCAACGTGAGCGAGAGTACCTAGAAAACTTAAAATTTTTTTGGAGTGTTAACCCTACCTTAAGCATAATGTGGAGCTTAATATTCTAAATAGAATATTCAATATAAAAAAATATGAATGTAAATTATTTTTAAAGTAAGTATACATGTTTGTGGGTCGGGCAGTGACATTCTTAAATCGAAAGTGGTACATAAGAGACGTTATTTGTCTGTAGCAAAATACTACTCGGTAGATACTAAGCGATACTGTAGAATGACACATATTGAAAAGAAATTTATATAATTACTAGCAGAACCCGCGGCTTCGCTCGCGCTAGAACTCTAAAGATCTAGTTTCATATAAACTTTCATCCCCTATTTTACCCCCTTATAGGACAAATTTAGAAAAATTCTAAAACACGTATTTATTTAATTTTATTGAAGAGCCACCAAGAGAGAGATACCAAGTTTCAAGTAATTCTGATTCTGAAATAATCCGAATAGATAGTTTTATTTAAAAATCATAAAGTAATCTATTAAAAATCCGAAAATAAATATCTGATTGCTACCTCTTACCTCCAAGAAAATTCCATAGTAGGAAACTAGAATCTTATTAATCAACTCATATTCTTGGGTAATTATTATTACAAAAAAATGTAGCCTTCATCAAAATAAAACATCTTTTTTATATTTCATTCGTTTAATTCGAAGACAAAATAACCAAAAAATACAATGAAAAATATTCGAGGAAGTTTTCAACAACTCCTTGCTATTGGAATGATATATTTTTTTGCGCTTCTTAAAGAGTGAGCTTTCAATGGTCTACACATAAAATGGGAAACAATTTTTAAAACAGTCAGACCTACCTACAAAATAAAAGTATATATAAAAAATGTGTTTGTGCAATACATTATACGATGTAAATGATCATGCAAATAGAAGCTATTATACTAAAGTTATAATACTACAAAATTATTATAGTAACATCGATATACTGGGGCTTATTATGCTATTGGAAGATATAGTTCGAGATTCACGGAAGTCCAGTAACATGTAAAATCTTAATTATATTAAAGAATATGGCTAAAGTGACTGAAATAGCTCCCTAAAACTAAAATATAAATTTGACACAGGAAATACATATTATAGTTACGGAATGATTTTTTTTCTAAAATGCAATTCTGGTAAGAGAATTCCGAAAATAGCTGTTAAATGGCACAATCATTTGAGTAAATTACATGAGTATAATAATATTTTCTATCAACACCTTGTCTTTTGCACCAAATTTCTTAACCTAATACACTAAAAGTTATTAAAAAATAAGAAATAAAATGTCACATGTCTTTTACAAGGGATATTTGTACTTTATTTTATTCGGACTTTAGATATTGCCTAACGGGTTAATATCATACCTATAAACATATGTATGTATATACCGAATAAAGTCAGAAATAAACATGCAAATTCATAATTTCTAAAAAAAATATCCTTCTTGTCACTTAGTTACCTCTAAATAAAAAGTAACATTTTACGACAAAATACGTTTGAATTGATGATATGTATGCGATTCTTTCTACATTGATAAAACTTCATTTTATTCTTATCACAACATCTTACATAATAATATAAAAGTTAGTTAACTTGTAAGCATTGAATATTCGTATACCCATATTTTACAGCGGAATTTCCTGTGTGACCCCAATTTTAAATTAATTATAACTATCCAAACAGTCTTAAACGTTTTTCAACAACGATAAATTCCATTTAAACGCCCAATTCATCTTATCTCTATATCAAAATATTTCTCACCTAATTTTATTAATCGAAAATATCTTAAAGTTTACTGAGACCTTAATTTTTATAGATCAGGCTTTATTGAATAGGCAGATGCTGCTGATTTTGTTAGAAAAACTACATCGCCTATATTAACAAATAAGGAATGTTAAAAAACATTTAATTCGCATACTGGAACATGTCAGTGTACACACGTCACTACTATAATAGTAATTGTTAAAATAATATTTCATATAAAAGGAAATATATCTTCAAACTGGAACAACACTAGCTCAAACACAAATTTTAAGAAAAAGCCACGAAATGTAATAATTCGTTGGGTTTGCAATGGATTCTTAAAACATGTATTAGAGCTATTTTGGAAATAATTCGATAATTTTAAGATATATTGCCTTATTTATATTCACTTTACGTCTCGGTTTCTTTAGCGTACTTGTCGATGTTCGGATAAATAGGCGCCATTTCTAATGTGGAAGGCGCCGATGGTGGGTTGGAACCGAGATTGAGTCGACGTTCTAGCTCATCCAAGACTTCGCCGAACACACGAAGCGAGATGTTTTGGCCAAGTAGGTGAAGGAGTAGGAAGTCACCAACCTATAAAATAAAATAGGGCCTTAAACCAATAATACTTTCTTAGATTTACGCGAATATTTGACATTTTCATGGTCACAGAAGAGACTAAGGTTATAGACGTCTCAAACACATACTTGTTACAGACAGTGCCTACCCACTATTTCAAAATAGCGAAATAATCCGAAAAGATAGTTTTATTTAAAATGCCTTAAACCAATTTCAATTATGTTAATCATTAGAAAACTGTTAACTTGATTATTATTAGATAATGAGAAAAAGTTTCTGAGGTTAATGATGCTATAAAAATTATGTTTTTTGTGTCAAACCTGAGTTTTTCTAACGAGGGCTGCAACTCCATTAGGAGAACCGAAGCGGAATCGTCTTTTGAGTATAGTCTCGCGAGTGCTCGGCAGAAGTATGACAGCAGCCGAGTACACGAGAGCCAAGCCGGAGACAACAGATAATATGATGAACCTTAAATAAAAAATTTATTTTAATTCATTGTATATAAAACTGAAGACATTTTTAATTAATTTAATCACTACCTAATGCATGAAAATCCTTGAATCACAATGAAACAATAATTTTTATCCGAAGAAGGTTCATTCACCGAATCAAGGTTATTTATAATTACGATTAGGTTAAAGAAGCGTGTAAAGTTTTAAAAAGAACGCATTCTGAGGTTAAATAACTATAAAAACAGACCATTAAATTCACTAACTTACCAGAACCAAAGGAAAATGAAAATCTTTTCGTTAAGGATGTTCAAGGCAAGAACACAGAGTGCGTCGTGTTTCTGGATTGTTCCAGAAGCTCCAAACTTGTGGAATGTGCATTTAGTGACTCTTGGGAATACCTCGATCTGTAAATCAACAGCAAATAAAGTAAAAATCTAGAAATAAATCATATTCAATATGTTAAAATTTTGACTATTAAAAATATTTTTTTTCTACATTAATAATTTTATAAAGAGCTAAAGTGAGAGTTTAAACGTACAAGATACTATACTCCAGAATTACTCATGCAACTAATATTATTTTTAAAGTTATTCTGGTTATTTTTAAAACATTATATATTACCTTATTATTTTAATAAATCTCATAATTACCATAGGGTCATTTCGTTGTTCCTGATTCATGTTTGAAAACTTGACAACATCGGTTCCATACGATAAGAAAGCTCCGCCAAGGAATGTGTCCAAAAAGAAAATGTTGCCAACCTTAAAATAATATTATAATTGGTATGGTATTATAATTTTAATATATAAATATTTCTGTTCCAAATTATATGATACTTACAACATTGGCAAAGTTAAGAACTTCACAGAAGAAATATCCGAAGGAGTAGGTGTTGTGCATATGAAGTGTGTCTAGTAGGTATTGGACTAAGCGATTCTGGAACACAATAAAATTTTATTTTCATGATATGTACAATAAATATAGTCTTAAGGAATTCAAAGGAGCATTCGATTTCATTATGCAACGAGCTGAGGTCAATTATTAGGGACATCGAGTTTTATTAGTGCGCTTTATCTTAATTGCACCAATTGATGGAACTGGTCGGTATGCTTATAACGAAATGATATTTTAACACAAAAGTTATACTCGTGCGTATTTAATAATATTATTGTTTACCTGTATTCATAGATAATTATGCATAGGAAGCATATTTGAAACAATACGTTCGTGACGCTTTGTTACTACATTATATTTGTAACAACATTATAGGAATAATGATGTTAATCACTTTATATGCAGATCTATAAGAAATTTCAATCTTTTAAGGATAAAACGTAAGTTTAATCGCGTTCAACCATTATTATAATCCCGATTTTATATTATCGTATAAAATATAATAGTTACCTGGCGGTTTGTTTTGTCGTCAGCAATAGTGGCCATCGTCCCACGCATGCCATCGGAGATCATGCGGACTTTGCCTTCCTCCCAGTTCTTCCAAATCCAGTGAGGAATGTAGAACAAGATACCCTGCAAATAATATTTAATGATAGCGGTAAATAAAAACGATACCTTCCATTGATAGATTCTTTGTTAAATTTAACCAGTTCTTTTGCTATCTTATTTTTCTTAAACGGTTTTAGGATTTCCGTTTTATACAAAATTATTAACAACTAGCGGCTCACCTTCGCTTTGCTCGGGTTCGCCTCTAGGAAAACAAAAACAAACTTATCCCACGGGAACCGTACATTTTTCCGGGATAAAAAGTAGCCTATGTGTTATCCCAGACTATAATCTATCTATGTGCCAAATTTCATCCAGATCCGTTCAGCCGTTTTGGCGTGAAAGAGTAACAAACATCCATACTCACAAACTTTCACATTTATAAAATTAATACGGATTATCATAAATTTTGTAAAAGGCCTTAGTTAACGATAAAGGATAGTAATGAGATAAAGGCTGTAATATTTTAAACATGGTAGCATTTACCTGGAAGAATAGCATGAAAGGCACCCATTGATAGTATGAGTGGATGCGTTTCTCTTCTTCATAATCGTTACCGAGGCCCGGGTGAGCGATGCCCTTAGCCCCGCTGTAGGGAAGCGTGAACGTGTAAGTGATCCAGCAATAGGTATTTAATATGTGTGCAGGAACCGCTCCATCACTAATACATGAGATCGGGTCACCTGGAATAAAAGAAGTTTCTATTATTATTTACTTTCTAAGTAAAGCAAAAAATAAAATGGTTAGATTAGTTTTTTTGTATTCTATGTGCCATTGTTTGTTTTACACGTATGACATGTACACGTGATTCTCTTAATGATAGTAAATGTAATAAATTGCATAATGAAATATTTAATGACATAGATTTATTTTCCCTTTCTTTAAATAAGTTCAAAATTTTAACTAGAACTGTCTGTTTGTGATCGTTTACCTGTTCTTGTTATTTACTTTAATTTTTAATAAGCTAACATGCATTATCTTAAGAATTTGTAAACTGTGAAGACTTAATTGGTGTATGTAAAGTTTTTATTCTTTTCTATACTAATATAATAAAGAGATAATCTCTGGATCTACTGAACCGATTTAGATGAAATTTGGTAAGAAGATAATTTGAGACCCTGGAAAGGACATAGGATACTTCTTATCCCGGAAATTATCCCTTAAGAGGGTAAAAATGGGGATGAAAGTTTGTAATGGGAAGCAAGCTAGGGACAAACCCGAGCGAAGCGAGGGTGAGTCGCTAGTTGTTTATATGTAACTAAATAGTTTTTGTCTTCCTAATAAATAACTACTACACTGTCTTCCATAAATTATTTTTAGAACTGAATTTTCCTATAGTAGGTTTTATTTGGTATTTTAACTACGTATACGGTATGTTTTACTTACGGATAAGTATGTACATTAGACATATCCAATTCATATTTATATCGTAAGATATTTTATGATAATTTTTGATAGTCTAGGCATAATAATATGCAGATATTTTAAATGGCGTATAGCTTATTACATTTCTCACGTGTCCTCGACATTGTATCATGGATTGCGGATGAGACTAATGTTGATTTTAATAGTATAGTCGCCCCCCCACCTGCCGCAATTGTAACGACCGTGACTTAAACACCTTGATCGTTTTGAATATATTTCTTTACTAAGATTTAGACATTTAATTTATTAAATTTCTTTATTTAACTCAAAATGACTGACCAAAGCCGTAAACAATGATTGCATTACGTAGAAGTGAAATAATAATATGTATGAAATCATATTCACTTATTCCCAGAAATAACAATATTATAAGGCAAAAATATAAATCAACAGGTTTTGTAATAATTGAATCTTATTATAAAACTAGCATTGCCCGCGGCTCCGCCCGCGTTCAGATGACCAAAAACCAAATTCTTAGGTTTTACATATTAGTATACTCTTACAATGCAGTATTTGTATTTTTTCTCAGAAATGAGATATTTTCCGCGGGTAAAAAGTATCCTATACGTTGACCCGGATAACCAGCTATCATCATACCAAATGTCATCAAAATCTGTCCAGTGGTTTTCTCGTGATGCAGTAACAGACAGACAGACAAAAATTCTAAAAACTATAGATTCGGACTCTGTATCGATAATAATGTCTATTTCAATTAGATTTTCCAAAAAATATTTAATGTACAGTTTCGACTTGACTGACTTATAATATGTATAGATAATGATTTGTTATAAATATGGAATCATGTAACATTTGAATCAAGTATGTGTAAGTATGTACTTTATTTTTGTTAGTGTTACACAATGTAATGTACTGAATTTGTTACTTCTGTATATTGTTAAGTTATTGTTACTACGTGACATTGAACCTAATGTGATCCGTGAGTTTGTACCCTACCCATATATGTATACCTATTGTATCTATACATGACAATATAAACATTAAACAGTCATATGTAGCCTATTAGGGTTTTACTAAATCTTTACTTTCCTTGAACACTGATATTCTAATTTAAAAATTACGAAAATATTTTTTAAAGTCTTTACGCAGAATAATAAATCAAAAAAAGAGTTTAGAGGTAATAATTCTATTAATTTAATACTAGCCATTCACCCTCGCTTCGCTCGGGTTCGTCCCTAGGTTGATTGCCCATACAAACTATCATCCCCATTTTCACCCCCTTAAGGGATGATTTCCGGGATAAAAAGTATCCTATGTCCTTCCCATGGTCTCAAACTATCTTCTTACCAAATTTCATCTGAATCTTTTCAGTAGATCCAGAGATTACCCCCTACAACGTCACAAACTCACGAACTTTACCCCTTTATAATATTAGCATAGAAGTATAGATTTTCCAATGAAATATAGTAAGATGTAAGCAATATTTGTGTGAACTAAATACATATTTCGAAGATTAGTGCCAATTGAAGCCGTCGCTTGGTTGCTAATTGCCCTATAACGAGCACTTAGAATTGTTAGAGCGTTTATCATCAAATTATTATGAATATTACGATGAAGTCTGCAAGCAATGCTTTTTATTTTTTTCCTTTGCTATATAATTTAATATATTATAGAATTGAAGTTATAATACTAAAAGTATAAATAAAAATAAAAACTTTTTAACAAAAAAATAAAAACCGACTTCAAACAAAAGCACTAAAAAGTAAAAAATAACTGATTGGTAGTTTTCATTTACTATACATACCTAATCAAGTATTTTCGAAATCGGTGCCAGCCCATACAAAGCAAAGCACACCGACTTCGAAAATATTTGATTAGGTATGTATAGTAAATGAAAATTACCAATCAGTTATTTTTTACTTTTTAGTGCTTTTGTTTGAAATCGGTTTTTATTTTTTCAACCGACTTCAAAAAGGAGGAGGTTCTCAATTCGACTGTAAGTTTTTTTTTTTTTTTTTTAATGTTTGTTACCTCAGAACTCCGTCATTTATTAACCGATTTGGACAATTTTTGTTTTGTTTGAAAGGGTATACTTCCAGATTGGTCCCATTTAAATTTCAAAAAAAAATACCACCCCTAAGGGTGGAAAAACAACTAATAATGAATTTAACCTACTTCTAATTGTCATATTGACTTGAAACTTTGCAAGTATTTCTATTTTCGTTGATAGTACAGTGGTTCGGTGTTGTTGACCTGATCTGATGGCAAGGCCAGAAGGTGGATAGGTGGAACTCTTCAACGGCTAATAGTAGATACTTTGAGTTTGGGCTTATTTTGTTTGATTTGACAAGCCTAACACGTTAGAATCCTTACTTTGCTACTACTGTCTACACTAAAAAGGGAAAAATAAAAACTTTTTAACAAAAAAATAAAAACCGACTTCAAACAAAAGCACTAAAAAGTGAAAAATAACTGATTGGTAGTTTTCATTTACTATACATACCTAATCAAATATTTTCGAAGTCGGTGTGCTTTGGCTAAGTAATTAAAGCCTACCTTTTAAATACATACCTAATCAAATATTTTCGAAATCGGTGCCAGCCCATACAAAGCAAAGCACACCGACTTCGAAAATATTTGATTAGGTATGTATAGTAAATGAAAACTACCAATCAGTTATTTTTCACTTTTTAGTGCTTTTGTTTGAAGTCGGTTTTTATTTTTTTTGTTAAAAAGTTTTTATTTTTCCCTTTTTAGTGTAGACAGTAGTAGTAAAGTAAGAATTCTAAAGTGTTAGGCTTGTCAAACCAAACAAAATAAGCCCAAACTCAAAGTATCTAGTATTAGTCGTTGAAGAGTTCCACCTATTCACCTTCTGGCCTTACCATCAGATCAGGTCAACTATACCGAACCACTGTACTATCAACGGAAATAGAAATACTTGCAAAGTTTCAAGTCAATATGACAATTAGAAGTAGGTTAAATTCATTATTAGCTATTTTTCCACCCTTAGGGGTGGTATTTTTTTTTGAAATTTAAATGGGACCAATCTGGAAGTATACCCTTTCAAACAAAACGAAAATTGTCTAAATCGGTTTATAAATGACGAAGTTCTGAGGTAACAAACATAAAAAAAAAGTACAGTCGAATTGAGAACCTCCTCCTTTTTGAAGTCGGTTGAAAAAATGTAAATAGTACTGTACAGTACCGTAGGTATACGTGTTACAAAGAACCGATAAATGGAATTAGGTCATTTTCGATGGTGATATTGATGTATGCAGGTACTATGGATACGGGCGGTGTGGCACGGTGTTGATTGTTTACGACGTTTATTATTATTTGTTTCTGCTAGAGAGCGACAGACAGATATATGTATGTCAGTGAAAGAAAAATAAAGTATAAATCGTGATTCAATACTTCGACTACGTATTTGTTGTAGCTGGTTTCTAGTCATTATTCTAGGTCAGGGCAAACTTCGGACTTACGATTTTATAAGTGACACCTGTTGCCCTTTACGTATTGTATATGATTTTTCATGAGATGGAATAAAAAACTTAGTAAGTAAAAACTTATACGTACAAGAAAAATGATGGTAGGTATGTATATAGAGACTAATTAATATTATCACGAGTCACGACTACATAATAAGGCACAATTAAGATAATATTAAAAAGATGTACTAACGTTCTAAAGAAAGACAAAATGGTATGAATGGTAACCTTCAAAAATTTCTAACTAATGATTTTTGTACTATTTTAACTTTTACAAAAAATTACATGTGAACTGGAACAATATAAAATTAATCTTTTCTGCTAGTGCTTAGCGTTTGCTATGTTATCATTTCTTAGTTGTTTTTCTAGCCAACTCATGTATAAGTAAAGGCAGCAAGACTTTATCGCTGTCGTATGCAGTCTTGATTGCCTGCACCTGGCTTGCAGATGTGGCTCAGTTACACAAAGCTTAATGATTTGCTATATTACTTTGATTGTAAACTGCTGACTGACTAAACCTTGGCACATTTCACAAATAAAAACAATTCCCTAACGTACGTAAACAATTATTAGTAAATAGAAAGTTATGAGTAAACCAAATCTTCATTTTATTTTGGACTCTATTAGTCTAAAAACTTAGTCCTTTTAATCCGCTTGGGAATAGTTGAGCTTGTTTTTTATTTTATTTATAACTTATGATGATATATGTAGTGCAATGACACTTAGAACCAATTCAATACTTATTAATAATAATTAAAGATTTACGAATGATAAGCTGGTTTTTGCTGTGAGGCTTTGAAACGATTAGCATATTTGAAACAGGTGTGGGCACAAGTGACTAAGAAAAAAAAGTACAGCTCTAAGTCACCTCTACTTATGTGTCAACGTCAAGAATTTCTGAGAAAAGTAAAATAACGTTATCATTTATCTATACATGTAATAAAATTGTAACTAAGCCGAATCTGTACATTAAATATTTTTTGGAAAATCTTATTGAAAAAGACATTATTATCGTTACAGAGGCCGAATTTAAAGTTTTAGATTTTTTGTCTGTCTGTCTATCTGTCTGTTACCGCATCACGGAAAAACCTCTGGAGGGATTTTGATGACATGTTGTATGATGATAGCTGGTTATCCGGGTCAACATATGCGATACTTTTTGCTGCGGGAAAATATCTCATCTCTGAGAAATCGATACTAAACGTTAAAACGTAAGTAGGGAGGAACCCGAGCGAAGCGAGGGTGAGTCGCTAGTTTATTCATACAAAAAACGTTTTGTTCTAGTTATGAAAAAGTACCTTTTGAAGTACTAAATCTCAACGTTGATTATGATTAGAAACGTGACCTAGTAAGCACAATCTTTATTCGCGTTGCAATTTGCGAGTGACTAGCGAAATACTGATTGCAAGTTATATTTCAAAAAATTCAAAGTTCAGCTGTGCTTTAGTATAATTGAAAAATTGGTTAATATACCATTTTATTTATATATTCTATCCTAAGATAAAATTGTTGAATTGGTATAAACTGGCCATATTTTTTTCCTTTCATTCAAAGAATTAATTAAAGAATTCTTTTTTTTCATATCGAAGACGAAGTACCGTAAAGTTAAACATAATGAATCAACTCTCCACTAATAAATGTGAAAGGCAAAAAAATAAGTAATATGTCAAGAGATGATATTACAACGGTTTTAACCGCCGACAGTTTTTAACTAATAATTTATGCAATCGTATCTTATTCTGATAACTTTTTATTTTAAGAGAATAAAAATGTTGCGACATTAACACATGTTGTGTTATGGATACTAGATAGTTGATACACTATACATATATAACTTTTAAATACATACATATTATGAATATAAACATGCATGACTGGAGTACAAACATTCGTGTTCATCACACAACTAAATGCCACCAACGGGACTCGAATCCGCTACCGCTGGTATAGCAAGTACCCCACTGCAAACTGAGCCTAACGTGTCGTAAAATGCTACTTGTTAAATTCTTTATAAGGTGATCAAGTGGCTGTTTATGTTGACAACTTCATAAGGGGCACGCGATAACGCGATCGTTAATAATATCTTGTGTTTGTTCTCACAGATCTGTTACCACTTGACAGTAGCTGCTATGAGATGAAAAAAAAACTATTAAAAGTAAAAAAATTAAAAATAGATACCTTTTTGTGTATTTAAACCTATATCTATATTATAAATTTTTAACTAAACTTTCATACTTTTAATAACTAAGTGGGTTTTATAATCATATAAAATGAACCTTTTCCGCTTGTAAAATGCTATGTTATTTATTTATCTTATATAATAACTAGCGACTCACCCTCGCTTCGCTCGGGTTCGTTCCTAAGATGATTTCACATACAAACTTTCATCCCCATTTTTACCCCCTCAAGGGATAATTTTCGGGATAAAAAGTATCCTATTTCCTTCCCAAGGTCTCAAACTATCTTCTTACCAAATTTCATCTAAATCGGTTCAGTAGATCCAGAGATTACCTCCTACAACGTCACAAACGATAATATTAGTATAATTGCAATAATTCTAAGTAATTACTACGAGTACCTTTGATCAAAGTTAGTAGGTTCTCATATCTAGGTACTGTTTTATTAAACTTAATGAAAATGAGTATTTATCTGACATTATTTTCTATTGTCTTTTTAATTTCTATGAATAAATAAATCTATAATATTTCATTAATAGCTCGCATTTGCCCTATATTCGTGATAAAATTTCATCGTTAGGTCACAGGTCAAGATTTTTTATAGATGTAATAGTTCACTGGCCCGATTTACTTCAATGATTTTAACCTTATCACGTTCGCACACGCCTCTCAGTATTTGTGTGTACAACCAATTTACTCATGACGTCTCAATTTAGGTAACTGTTACAATACCTACATATATGGCTTATTCAACAACGAACTGAAAGTGATTCATTTCACCACAGATACGGTATGTCTGACTAGACTTTTAGGTACTGTTATTTTAACATATATTCACGTAGTGTCCGAGGTTTAGGTCAAAACTTCGTTGATTAACACAACATTGATTTTATTCATTAGCAAAGTTAGTATGTATTTACTTTCTCCTCACTGTTTATTATTTACTTTCACGGTATTTGAAACTAAAGTGCATTTTAAATGAGTCTGGCATTAATTTTATTATTGTTATTCATCATATGTTGTTTTAATGTTAAAATATGTTAATAAGACGTTTTTCTAGGACATGCAATTTTCTATTATCTTTTATAAGACTTTTATATTATACTAGCGACTACCTACTACTACTACTACTCGTCCCTACTTACGTTTAGTATAGACTTTTAAGAGATGAGATATTTTCCCCGCAGTAAAAAGTATCCTATAAGTTGACCCGGATAATCAGCTATCATCACGCCAAATTTCATCAAAATCCCTCCAGTGGTTTTTCCGTAATGCGGTCACAGACAGACAGACAAAAATTCTAAAAACTGTAGAGTCTGCCTCTGTATCGATAAGAATGTCTATTTCAATAAGACTTTCCAAAAAATATTTATTGTACAGATTCGGTTTAGTTTTATTATATGTATAGATTTTACTGTTGCACCTATTTTTGACTTAAAATGGAAAATTAGAAAAGTTTTTTTCCTGTAATGTATGTATATTTTCGAATGTCATAAACTTACCAATTAGGTTATTAGCAGTAACGAGGATACAGCACAGGAACATAATAGCGGATGTTATTCTATAGTGCATCCTAAAAACCATATTGTCGATGACAGCTTTGTCGATCAGGTAGCGGACTTTAACAAAGCCCGCTACCGCGGAGGCCATTCCGAACACCGCCATCTTTAATTAATTTTATCTTCCTCTGAAACAAAGAAACATTATTTAGTCCATGTAAATAAGATTCTTAATTTCCTATAATAAAATCTATAAATACTTTTACTACTAAAGCATAAGTCACCATAAGGGACTACTATAAATAAAACCATTACAGATGGTATGCGTTGTCCATATAACATTAACTAAACAGTTACTTTAATCTAGTAAAAGTTTGTTGTATACTGTATCACTACTTATTTTCATGGGTATATTAATTCAATCTGATAAAAAATACTTAATTAAATTCGATATACCCGGTAATATAGATTACAGCTATTGATATTCTTATATAAGCGACATGGAATATGTTTTCTAAATCAATGACCTCTCGATCGTTCGAAAGACCTTTCGCCCACGTATGGTATTAGTTGGAATTATCCATATCTTAAACATACTGTGCTTAGTTATCTCGCATTTATGTAATATAGTATGATTTTCTTATATCACAGGCTTTGGATATATTCCACGTATAAAGTCATAAATGGGTACCAACTATCATAAGTCGCAATTCATCACAAATGGATCCAACCTTGACGACTTCTTGATCTCGTTCCTACGCGGCGTCGTATGTCTAAGATAAATTATTTAAGACGTTGTGGGGGACAAAATTAATAACTATTACAAATGACATCTTCAATTGTTATAAAACGGAATATAGATATATACCAAGAATATATATAATAGGTATATTCTGAATATTTTATACCGGCAATAAGATTTTATTAATCTTATTTATTTTTGCGGATTCTATACAGTCGTCGTGGTTTCCAATAATATAAAGCAGTATTTTCCATAATAATCCCATATTTTCTTTTGGCCCTGGTTGCGGTAAAGACGAATGTTGCGCCAGCGCAGGGCCTGCGGCGGGTCGTCGACCGGCCGCTGTTCGCCTCCTGCGTTTTTAACCCCCCTCTCCTTTCCTCTAGCTGCTTTGCTTGCCTCGGTCCAGACTGATGCATCGCGTGGCAACGCAAATTTTACGCGGAAACCAGTTTTCCAGTCCGGGTAGCGACAACCTTTACCCGTTTCTCACGTTGCTGACATTCTCAATGTCTGCCTATTCTTTGTCTTGGCAAATTATTATTAATGCTTTGATAGATATTTTTTTTTTTCTGTAAAATTGACTAAGTAAAGAAAGTTGTTTGATTTAGTTTATATTATCGTTAAAGTTTGTGAAATTGTAGTAGTTGTATAAAATATATTTATCAAAGTCATCGTATTACGATTTTTAGTATAATGTATGGACTTTCAGGAG
The DNA here is from genome assembly GCA_947093115.1 of Brenthis daphne. Classification (NCBI taxonomy): domain Eukaryota; kingdom Metazoa; phylum Arthropoda; class Insecta; order Lepidoptera; family Nymphalidae; genus Brenthis; species Brenthis daphne. Next base: position 25,055,238 of record OX352477.1, on the reverse strand, counting down.
AGTTAATGAATAATAGATATACCTATGTATGTAGGTACAATGCACATTCCACGATTCATGACGAGCGCTAGAGCACAGATTGGTCACGTCCCTGAATAAGCTTTGTAAATTCGAATACAAGAATCTACGATATTTTATCTTTTTATAGCGCAGAAACATAAATCACTGAATAGTATCTACTGGTTTTCTTTCTTTAGTTCGTTCCGTGGTTTCGATAGCATTACAATTTTGATCTCGCGATGTACTTTTTTTACTTACTCACTCTATCCATCTCTTCACAAATACTGGTTATATATGTACTTATAGTAATCAAATTGAATATAATGAACTAGGTAGACGTGTTAACAGCTGCCGGCGGCACGCGTCAAATGGACTCTAATATTAATTACGGTAGACGGACGCTGACATCTGCATTAACATTGAGCATCTCTCATAATAAAGGCAATCAGCTCATAAGAAAGAATCACTGTTCATTTATTCTCGGTTCTTATATCCCTTATTTTAAGAAAATTTAACTAATTCATTCGACGAACACATGTTACTCTCGTTAAACTTTAATTTCTGTTTTATTCGTACATAAATTTAGCTTTTTTGTTGTTTTTTTAAACATATTTGGTATAACTTTCATTGAATTACGTCATCGAACAATATAAAGCATTTGTTAAAAAAAATAAGAACGCGAATGAATGTTGAATTGTCATGTGGTGTAATCTACGTGATCTCGCCTCGCAGCGGGTTCGCCGGACGATGACGTCTCCGGTATAATTAACTCCATTGACTATCATCGTTCCACGTTGTTTACCTCGTAGAAATTATGGGAAGACACGTGATTAGCGATAGCTACTGGACATACTATTTATAAAACCGTATCACAGTAAAAAATTGTGCCTTGCATCCATACTATTTTACTGTTATATTTTAAATATTACCGAATTAGTAGATTATTGTATAATATTTTCAATTTAATTATAAATTAAAAATTAATAAAAAACTCTACGCAAATTAATTGTCATTCAACGATTATACTGGCACGCGTGAAGCACTTAATCGAGTATTCATACGCCAAAATGCCTTACATCATTTTGGAAGTGTTGATACTCTTACACTGCTGGACTGATATGAACCAAACCAAACCAAGCTAAGAACCACCGCAAGGAAACTGGCTTTCAAATGAAAAAAACCGCATCGAAATCGGTCATCCGTTTGAGAGTTACGATGCCACAGACAGACACACACATACAGACAGACAGACATCGACGTCAATCTTATAACACCCCTCTTTTTGCGTCGGAGGTTAAAAAGTAAATACAGTAAAAAATATATCTTAATAAAGTAATTTTTCCTACGAAAATATAAATATACTAATGTGACAACAAAGTTAACCTATTTATCAATTAGTATGTGGAATTTTTATGAATGGACGTAAAGATAAGCCTAAATACCAGTCATGGTGTCCTTCCTTTGGCCGGTCAACAATAGTATAATATCACAATAAGGAAATGCGCTTTGCAATGTAGGTAACATTGTGGTTTCATTATAAGGGTTATGTTTCATGTGCTCAAAGGTGATAAATGATCATATACTCGTTATACTTTATCCATATCGTTTTATAGTGGCTTGTATAGATTTGCGGTTTGGATACCGCTATTAATAACATCCATAATAATAATTAACATTCTTTCAATGAAAACATTCATCTTGTTGAATTTTATTTACTTTTACTATATTATAACCTATTTTTCTATAAGACTTATTTTTGTAAATGACTTTTCTTAATAATTGGTACCTCACTTATATATACTTTTTAACGTCTCACTGCTGGGCACGGGCCTCTCTTCAATGCGTGGGGGATCAGGCCATATAGTCTACCACGCTGCCCAATTGCGGATTGGCGAACTTCATATATCTTTCGAAAACTTGCAAAGTTCTTTCAGACACGTAGGTTGCCTTCCTTCACGATGTTATTCTTCACCGTAAGAAAAGTGGTAATCTTGTTGAAAAATGATTCGGGTTTTGAATGGCTTCTCTTGACTTAAAGGCAGTGGTAGCCCAGTGGTAATGCTTTTTGTTTTAATATTTAAGTTTAAATATTTATTTGAAATTATTATCTGCCATAAATGATTACGTTGTTATCATTTTTTGGGTGACCGTTTTAGTTGTGTTGTATCTGACTGACGCCAAAGCGTAACTAGGAACTACCAAAGTCCATTGTCGTAAAACAATAGAAAGTGAATTAAAGAATGTTAAAAACACACGGCTCTTTCTCACACCCTTAATGATTGTAATTTAAAGCTATAAAATATGTAAATCAATTATATGGTATTCATGTTACGATTTATATCGAAAAATAACGGATATAATAACCTAATTATATATCAAGATGTCATGGAAATAATTAAATTATCATCCAGATGTGCCGTTATTTACAAAGGTCAAAGTTGCGAGCCGATCAAGATACAAGGCGCGTATTGTAGAACTTGTCCGGCTAATTGTTATCGTGTGTGCGGAATACACAATACCTACGCAGTTTTTGAACTACACTATGCACAAATGAATCATTGCAATTCACTGTTGATAACACAAAAGCTTGACAATGACTTGTTTCGGTAAACCCTTTTAGTACTAATCGTAAGAAATGATAGAATTTAAGATAAAAATAAATTGTTTAGATCTTTTTCTGAAGTAGGTACAGCTTAAAATTCACACGTGTTCACATTCAGTATTGTACGTTATTATACATATATACTACGTGTTGTGAACCTAATATTTTTTTTATATCGGCTAGATAAAAATATACATAAATGATATAAATAAATATTATTTTTAGTGTTAAATTTGCATAAATTACCTTAATATGACATAATGGTTTGTCGTACAAGAATAATCTACATGCTTAGTTATGTTTTGCATAACTTTAAAAGATAGTTAATTTTATTGGATCTACTTATAATGGATAGAGGTTATCAAATATCAAGTATTCCAGATCACTATGCAGGTGGCGGGCACAGTCCGTGACAAGAATCCCTTGTTTGTGACCTGTTAAAGATATGCCCATCGGTGCGTGCAGTGAACTGAATATACTAGGTACTATTTTTCATATTTATTTTAACTTAACGTTCAAGTCTATATATTTTTATGGTTCCATATGAATATTACAAAAGATAACATCTAATTCTTATCAATCGTTCGTTATTTGAATGCAAATAAAAGATAACTTTAAACTTTAAACTAGCGCTCGATAAATCAGTTTTTGAAACGTATTCAGCATAAATATTACATTTTTTCTTAGTGTCTGTGTATAACATTTATCCGCATACAAATATATATATATATATATATATATATATATATATATATATAAATATGTATATATATATTTGTCTCAAAGCTTATATCGCATGCGGACTTAGAAAAGTCCGCATAACATTACTATTAGCATGGGAAAGGGTTTTCAAACAACCGCATTATTCTCTAGCCGTGTCTTGCGCATCGTAATTTGTTATTTAAATATGTTTTGGGAATCAGTATTTTTTACTTGAGTTGAATTTGAATAGATTACACTTACCAAACTGTTTTTATGAAACGTCTTTTAACGTATCACAATATTTTATTTCTAAGAGTGTATATAAATAATCAAAACGAATAAACTTTAGACGTACTCTTCGTGGTTTATTTTGCGAGATGGAATGTTAGAGAAGGCTGTTCAACAGATTTTATTGCAAGTATTATTATCTTTATTTCTATTTTAATTGGTTTAATTTCTGTTTTAATTGATGTCAAATATATATTGACTTAGTAACACAACAAAGAAACAATCAACAATCAAACACTTCAATAGATTTTGGAACTCCGAACAAAGTTCTTAATCATACTGAATAAATGATAGAAATGAATATATCCGGGTTAATTATTTTTAAAGTAAATTAAATTAGTTGGCCTTTGTTAGTTAATGATTATGTGGCTCGATTTAATATTTATATTCTTCGGTCATAAAACTCGTGATGCGTTTTCCTCGAAACTATTCAAATATGTAATTACATTTAATAGCATCATTATTTTAACGACATTGAAATAATTTTTACTGCATTTTTATCAATTATTATTTTTGTAGGTTTTGTTAAGAATCTATATCAAAATATTGAGGATTTATTTTGGAATATTGTAGAGTAACAATTCATGCGTAACTCGTTCTTTCATTCTATTCATACATTTCCCAGTAAAGGGCAAAGCGTCCCTTCCCCTATTTCTTCAGGTAAATTAGAGCAAAGCTGCTACCTGTGGGAGACTTAACACCTTGTAACTGGTTTAATTCATAACCTGCATACTATACGTCATCTTCATCTGTCATATTTAACCAACCGCCCTCAACGTGTAAGCGGAGCAAATAAAAAAAAACCTCGATGGCTATGCACGAGGCTTTTGTTCCTGCACATGCTCATATGCCGTCAAACTGCATTCCTGCGTCGTCGATAGCCGCTAAGCGTGTCTCAATACATCTGAGCTTTTGTAACATAGCTTACCTTTTCAAAAGTAACTGTTATTTCACCCGCCGAAGATTTCGTAAATCGCGCACGTCCCTTGAATCACAACACATACACAACCCGCGTTCGATTGCTCCTGGTCACGTAAGTTTTACGTCATATTATTCGGGATACCTACGTAAGTTAGTGAAGTTAAATAATTATAGGAGTAAAACGAGTGGCAATATCGGCCGCCACACCGCACGCCAGCTGCTCATGGGTCGGGAACGCGAACTGGAAAGCGCACTCGATCGGCTCGAGCGTCGACTTGCGCGTATATCACTACCGAACAGCAGCGTGTGCGCACGAGCGCTCGTCTCTTTCTAACGACCCCACATCCACATCTTCCTTTTCACTGCTAACTTGAGTAAATGCACAGTAGTCAGTCTGTAGAATTCATCGGAGAACGAGTTCCTGTTCATCTCAACTCTTGCTTTTTCTCCGCGGCAGATGCTTCAAACTTTTGTACGCCAATTTGAATTGGTTGAGAATATGGACGCTGATTGTAACGGGTGAAAATTGCTCGCGGCTTTTAATTAATATGTACATTGCTCACAAGAGTTAATCAACTTAAAATCATAATTATGTATTGCTACTTAAGTACTTTGCCTTTTAAATCATTACGTTTTTTATAGCCAAGTAAGTAGTAGTATTTTTAATAATCACCTCGTCATGAATTTTTTAGTCTCTGTACACAGTTGGGTTTAGTTGATGTAAATTAACGAAGTTTCAAAGATTCACATTTTTTGTTGCATTATACTTCCTTTATTTTTTTCATGGGAAGTGGTATTTTAATAAAAAAAAATCTGTTGAAATTTTATTTTTACATTAATACTTTATTAAGGGTTAATTAAGTATTATTTATTATTTTAATTTGAAAGAACTGTATTCATAAATTACGTTAATATACGAGTGTCTGCATTTCCACTTCGCACCAATATAAACGGGCTATCGCAATTAATAATAATCTATCGTCCACAGTCTTGTCTGGAGCTGAGGTCAGCTGCTCTGTCATTGGCTAGGCATTTTGACCGTTCTACCTGTGCTCGGTCGTTATTTTCTTCTTTTTTTTTATTAAATTGCATTTCTCATGTTCTAAAACTTTAAAGCATGAGACTTATTTTTATAATTATTATAATGATCATTGCTTTAATTATTATTACATAAATCATTTGAATATGAAAACATTGTAATTAATTATACCAGCATAATCAAATAATCATTAACTATATATACTATTGTATAATTTTTTCATCAAAAATTCTTCTACTCCTCATCCGACACTACATCGAAATGCAGAAAATATACGAGTATCTACATATACAATTATAAGTAAATATTTTTTTCATTTACACGTAATTTTTTTCCAAGAAGATGATTACATTTTGTAATGTAATCATTCACGATTCACTCCATTCCACGCTTTTAGCCACTATTAGGCGTTAAATAATCCCAGTATCAAATCCACTGCAGGATAAAATATATCAATGAAAAAAATGTTTAAATCAAAAATTGGCCTCATAGGAATCGAACCTGCGAATATAAATATATCAATGAAAAAAATATTTAAATCAAAAATTGGTCTCATAGGAATCGAACCTGCGAATATATTCTAGTAGCCATTGCCTATCATATATTCCATATTGCGACATTACTCATTGTAACTGTATAACGGTACGTAAATATGTCTGTCATATACAAATATTTTTAAATTGTTTGTTATTCTGTTTGATTTGCTTATGAAATATTACTTCGTAAGTAATGAGTATATGGTGAATCACCTAAATATATTACCTATACATATTTCGAAATCGTGATTCTTGTTAGTAATAGTGATTCAAGATAGATTAGTTTTAACTAATAGCCACAATCATCTAAGGTTCAATGCACTACCAAAACTCGATATACCAGTCTAACGTCGTCGGTCATGTGAGATCTAGACATCCTAGAACTTTATCTTCAGACATTATGTAAGGTTTAACGAAGTAATATATTTATAACGAAAATTATAGATATTCTCAATTAACATTGCATACCTACTATATATATTATAAGCAATATTAAAATATAGGCTTTATTATTAAATTTGTATTATAACTATCTAGTTCATCACCTAGTTGTTAATTATTATTAATATATAAAAAATATAAGTAGAATCCTTAAAAAATTGATTTAATGCATTAATCACTCAGAGTTACAAATTCTTAAATATTAAAAATTACTAATTATTTGTATAGATGCAAACAAACTTTATTAACGTCCCAATTTTGTCAAAGGGCTCATGGGGGAATCAGACATAGTGCACCCACCATCACGTGTGAGTCTTTCGAAACCTAGTTTCGTTCTTTTGGACATGCAGGTTTTCTCACAGTATTTTCTTTCACTATATTAGGAAGTGGTAGTAATGTTGAAAATGATTAGCTCATAAAAGTATCAGAGGTGCGTTAGCTGAGATTTGAATGCGCTTCACTTGGTTTTCCAAGCGATCACCTTGCCACTGGGTTACCACTGGAACAAGATTAAACACTGCATATTATTAATATGAATAAAAAACATACTACTTTTTTTTGGTCTCTTGAATAGCCCCAACCGTTTGTGTGGTTCCCACCGTTTTTAATTTTTATACGGAGTTTTTTTACAAACGTAGCTATTTTTTTCGTGTCATATAAAAATCAACCAAGTAAGTCTTATACAGCCGAAAATCTAAACTAGATTTGGCTGGATTTGAACTTATTACATTTTAAGCGACGGTCAAACATAAATTGCTTAGTATATAATTAATATACAACATAAGACTGCATGTACTTATGTATATACAATTTAGCTCTTTTAACGTCGCTGCGAATGCATTGCGAAGAGGATCAGGCCATAGTAGACCAAATCCAGTCCGCTTACCAAATGCGCCTTTGTCCCTCTAAAATTTTTTTTATACTTACATAGTACATCCGTATTATTATTAATATTAAATTAAATGTGAAAGTAATATTAAATGTGAAAGTTTGTGAGTATGTATGGATGTTTGTTACTCTTTCACTCCAGAACGGCTGAACGGATCTGAATGAAATTTGGCACAGAGATAGTTTATAGTATGGAATAACACATAGGCTACTTTTTATCCCGGAAAAATTTACGGTTCCCGCGAGATAGGTTTGTTTTTGTTTTCCCGAGAGGTGAACCCGAGCGAAGCGAGGGTGAACCGCTAGTATATGTATAAACATGCTACCTACCGCCTGTGACTTGGTCCGCGTAAATTATTTTATTTTGTCCATAATATTCAGTTTACGCACCTATATTAGAACTTAAAAAATTATATGAGATATTTAAATATGTTGTAGGTACTGTTTGGGAAATGTAATATTTTATGAAAAATATTTATTGGGGATACGGAAATGACTAGTTTGAAGTCTGTCAGTGTCGCTGGAATAACTGGTTTGGCGAGCTTTCTGCAGCACGTGAAACGAAATTTAAAACGATATTCTGTCAAAGCTTTTTAGTTTAGCCTCTACTATATACATACACACATACATATGTAACAGCGAACTTTAAAACGGTATACTGTCACGCATTTTAACTATTAAAGAAATCTATATGTATTCCATTAAAAAGTGTAAAACAAAAATAAAAAGTTATTTTATTCCTCCCTCGCTTCGCTCGGGTTCGTCCCTAAGTACATTTTGACGCTTAGTATAGATTAAGATGAGTTTTATATCCCTTACTTGAGAATTGAATGATTCCCTATACAAAGTTCCACCCTCTTAAGGGATGATTTCCGGGATAAAAACTATCCTATGTCCTTCCCAGGGTCTCAAACTATACTTATACCAAATTTCATCTAAATCGATTCAGCGGTTTAAGCGTGAAAAGGTAACAGACAGACAGACAGTTACTTTCGCATTTATAATATTAGTATGGATGATAAGGAATACCGTTTTTGTGCAAATAGCTTTTACATTACCGCATTATAATTGTCATTTTTTTAAGTATTAAAATGGATATAGTAGGTATGTTAAAATGGAAATAGACATATGCCATCGCGGACTTTTCTATAGACCGATATAAGATACACAATTCCATCATACATTATTTTTTTATATCTGAAAGGGTTTATTTAGGCAGCGTTTTCGTTTAAAGCTCCCAGACGGCTTATTTTTTCCGACACCTCCAACAAAAATCATTATATTTTAGCCAATGTATACAAAAATTAAACAAATTATACCTATATTAAAACCATCTTCAAGAACCACTCTACTCATTGGTGAAAACAGCATGAAAATTGGTGCAGTACTTTTTGAGTTTATCGCGAACAGACAGACCCAGACAGATGCGGCGGAGGACTTCGTTTTATAATAATATGTAGTGATGTAGTGATATTTATAGGATAAGTTATTATTATCGTATATCATTTCGTGTTCGAAAAGACTTGTTGAGATTGATTGAGTTGGGTTTTACACCAAGTGTGTAACATCTTATCTTAGTCAGTCAAAAAATATTTAATTTTCTATAATCTTAAACATTTAGTTGTATATATGTTGTTTTGTTCACATGATGATTATATATGACGAAACTTTGGCTCAGTTTGTAGTGACCCTACTTACTGTGCGAACGGTCGCGGGTTCGAGTCCCGCTGGTGGCATTCATTTGTTTTGTGTGATGAAAATATTTGTACTCCAGTTATGGGTCTTTATATTTATAATATGTATGTATGTATTTACAGTTACATATATGTAGGTATATATCAACTATCTGGTATCCATAACAGCCTCGTAGCTTACCATGGAACTAGATGGTGCTGTGTGTTAACGTCCCAACATATTTATTTATTTATATGTAGAGATAATTTATGCTTTTTATCTTTTCTTCTTATTACACTAGAATTAGACGAGACAATAGACTATTATAATTAAAATTAATGTTCAGTTAAATTACAACTGCGCTAAAGTATTCCAAACAAATTGTATTAATAGACAAATGCATCGCATGGTAAGAAGGGCCGGGATGAAAGGTAGCTACCATATCATATTTCCTTCCCTCGAAAGCTTAATTTTTCTATTTTTAGTTTTCTCTATTGATTGTTACTTTTAATTTTTCATTATTGATATTTAAAAGAAAATATAAGAGTGACACATATTTTTAAAAACGACTACATAGTTCCCTCCGATGGTACGTTGATAAAATAGCCTATTGATTTCTGTAAATGTAGCTTTCTATTAAATTTGAATATAAATAGGTAAGACAATAAAAATAATAACAACTTTACCGTCACAAATATATCTACGTACAAACAAAAAAGACAAATTGACTTCTTTAGAGTTGGTTGTGTAAAATATAAGAAAAATATAAGATAATGGAAAGTCCAAAGCCAATTAATTTTAATTAAAAATCGATCAAGGCAACAACTTACTTTAATATTGCAACAGATAACTTGATTTGCAGAAAGAATTCAACGCGTGTTGCGAAACATTAGTCTGTCTGAAACATGTAAGTTAAGCCTTATATACTTACCTAGCGTTTTATATAAGACAACCGTAGGCATGCCCGATGGGACTTCCCATTCACAACTTTTAGAGAGCCAACTTCGAAGTTTTCAAACTTTAAAATGACGAAATTCTATACAAAGTTTTATCCGCTATATAACTTCATTAATGCCTCAATTTTAAAAACCCTTCGTTAAAGCTCACCTTCGTTACGCAAGGAACTCTTGTGCAAAATTTCATGTTTCTAGATGCCGTGGAAAACTGTGCGTTATAATGTCAGTGTATAAATAAATGAATTTAGGTTGTATTTAAACACTAGCATTGCCCGCGGCTCCGCCCGCGTTCAGATGACCAAAAACCAAATTCTTAGGTTTTACATAGATATACTCTTACATTGCAGTTTTTGTATTTTTTCTCATAAATAAGATATTTTCCCGCGGTTAAAAGTATCCTATATGTTGACCCGGATAGCCAGCTATCACCATACCAAATTTCATCAAAATCCCTACCGTGGTTTTTCTGTGATGCGGTAACAGACAGACAGACAAAAATTCTATAAAGTACAGATTCGGCCTCGGTATCGATAATAATGTTTATTTCAATAAGATTTTCAAAAAAATATTTAACACCTCCAGGTAAATTTCTAAGAAATTAATAACAACCTACAATGAAAGTTTTGACGTCGTGGATCACTGTTTGCTGTTGTTACGTAAATACCTAAGCCGATTGAAAGCCTGATCTTTGATGGCGTTTAAAATACTAGTTAGCTATCGATTCAATGATTATAATTATATAATATAATAATTGAATTGAATAAAATTTTGCAGCTTTTTAATCATATATATAATCAAAGCTTAATATAATATATTAAATCGAATAGATTTTATTACACTATATGCAAAATTATTTGCCGGTTACATTTTGTAAAATATATTCTTGATGCAAGAAAGTTAAATTTTACTCAACATTTTAGATAGGTACATAATAAGTTCTTAGAATCTCGTGATTCACATTAAAATATTCACCGTTGCAAGCCTTCGTTTTTTACCGCGAAATACCTATAGGCAATGTCTTCAATCAGAACATTTTAAAACAATATATTCCTGTTACAAATAATGATGATGCAACAAAATTGTATGGTTTTCTTAGAAAGCCATTTTTTAAATTGTATTTTTTATAAAAAAATTTCCTTTATATATAACAATACTTTTAGAATTTATTCATTTACGTGCATGTTAACACGTTTCAACAGTATACCTAAACAAATACTGATACATATGAGAAAATTTATAATAATGAGAAACTAAAACAACTACAGATCTATCCCACGGGAACCGTGCATTTTTCCGGGATAAAAAGTAGCCTATGTGCTATTCCAGACTATAATCTATCTCTGTGCCAAACATCCAGATCCGCTTAGCCGTTCTGGCGTGATTGACTAAGAAACATCCATCCAAACATCTTAACTTCCACATTTATAACGTTAGTAAGATAAACCCATAATAACAATAATATAGTTCCCTATATAATATTTAGATCATTTCTCGTTGTTAATTATATATAGTAATAAAAACTTTATCTATAAATAAGTAATTGATGTACCTACCTATTTCTTGTTGCAGAAAGCTTGGTTTGGAGTTGGTACCTCGTCGAGGCGCTGAAGCCGTTGACCCGGAGGACACAAGTCTAGTCGAGTTGTACAGAGTACATGCTGAGAGTGCGGAACGTGCTGCAGCAGTATGTATCTTATATCATTAGTTTTTTGTGTAGGTACCTCTCTAACGTGGGATTAAGTTTTTTTCGAATGAACATATCATATGTCCATCTTATAGAAACATTGACACTGGTTGAATAAAAACTTTTTTAGCTATATAGGTATGTATATGGAATTGTAATTGAATGACGAAGGTAGATTATATATAGTAAGTTTATACTCGTATTTAAAGGAATAACAAGGAGGATTTTTAGTCTTCATTCGGCAATTTCGACACAAGGTGGCCATTGATATGCTAAGAGCATAAAAATTGTGTACGCTTATTTATATTTTACAGACCTCGTTTGCATATTTAAAAGCAAACGCTGATTGTACTTCTCGTTAGCGAATGTCGGAATAATATATGTTTGTACCTGTATTGTACATAAAAACTTTATAATTGGTTACAAAACATAATAAGACTAATTTATAAGATAACAATAACCGCATCATAAGATTTGACAAAATTTAATTTTTTCGTTTTTTTTAGTTTAATTTTTATTTTCAGATTTTCATGCTGTTTAATTTAAAAAAAATGAAATAGAAAAAATATTAAAGCTTTAAATACAATTTACAAGTCAAAAACAACTTGTATTATACTCAAAAAATCTCTGTCGACCCTCCTGCAATCTGATATAGTCGGCAGATGTTGCTTTGAATAAGAATGAAATGTTTATCCAATTGAATGTACTAGTAGGTGGGTAGGTAGTTTTAGTGTGCAGATAGTGAGATTATTTTTTATATTACTTACATTTATTTCATACTTGTTAATACGTAAAGGTAATATAAATACTATCAACAAATGTCTCATGTTATCACTTTGTTACTCTAGTTATATTTGCCATATTTAGATCCGCCATAAAAATGGCAAATCCGTGTTTGTACCTTTCTGAGTCACTTGGTACGTTAATCATAAGTCAATTCTGCACTTTATGCTTTTGTACTGATATGATTGACTATATCCTCTTACATTGACAAAGCATATCTTGCGCACGCGCAGCATTGCTCTTTTTATAGATATTTTATGTCGTTCATGAGATCCAAGAGGTCATATTTCTTATACCACAGTGCAGTATGCCACCCGCTATAAAACGTACTACGATATTTGTAGTGTTATTTACATGTCCTGGATTTATTTTCTCATAGGGTATATGTTGCTTACTTCGTGCATTATATATTCATTTATTTATACATATTATTAAATTATTGGTAATTAATGAATGAAAATCTTCATGAAACATGTTAATAACTTTATAGGGGACAGTCCCTCTTTATAACAATGACGTAAAAAGCGGTTAAGAATTATACATTATTTTTTACCCGACTGCCAAGGAAGGGTTATGTTTTTCGCGCGTATCTTGTATTTTTCTATGTAGGTATGTTTGTAAATTTTTTTATTACCTCGTATCTTCGTCTCGAATCGATTCGTCTGAAAAACTTGTCTTTAGATAGGTGAAAACTCAAAAAGTGTCTTTAGATAGGTGTTTTAAAAATTAGTATGACTGAAAAAAAAATCATCCGAATCAATACAGTGGGTTACTAAAATACAGGTTTTAAGAGGCGATTACAAAAATATATACAACTTATATGTTTGAAAGTAATTTAGGATTAAAGAACTGATTAGTGCAGGGGCGGGCTTGTCTATACTATCTATATTCTATACTAATATTATAAAGATGTAAAGTTAGTTAGTTTGGCCATCCAAAGTTAGTTAGTAGGAGGTAACTCTAAAACTACTAATTATAGTCTAAAAATTCTTAAACTAATTGAAAGCTACATTACCGTCGAGTCCTATTCTTTATTCCGATAAAATGACCTAAAGTAACACTTAGACTACTTTTTACCTTTAACCATTAGGTGGGTACCATGAGATGCGCCCGAGTGAAGCAAGGGTACGTTGCTAGTACCTAATAAATAAAATTTTGTAATAATTTCAGTGGCGTGGTACGTTACGTCGTGCTGGTGGTTCCGGGAGCAGCTTCAATTCTGGCACACTGACGAACAATTCAAATGTAATCACAGCAACCACTGTGCAATCTCACCTTATGTGCAGTATGCGGGACTTCGGTCACACTGCGGGGGGAGATGAGGCAGAACTGTTACTATGGTTACACGATGCGAGACGAGCCCAGCCTCTTTCGGAAAGGTTCAGGGTACGGATAGCCAGGGATGGGTTCTCCAACTATGTGGATAGACTACATGCAAATAGTACACTTTTCGCTGTGAGTATACTTAAAACGTTTGCCGTTTTATAAATGAAACAACATCTTTTTATCTAAACAGCCTTCATTTGTAGTTCTATGTGCTTGTTTATAATTCGTTTTATGGGCATTATTATCTTTTTCATGATAAAATTGATTGCGCAGTTAGTATTAAATTGATGAACCGAAGACGTAACTATAGAAATCTAAGTTATGTACAAATAAGGTTTTGCGGTAAGCAGCCATGGAGTGATGCAACATAATCATTATACTGTATAATGTAGTAATATAAAATGTAGGTCAGAGGTAATGTTAAAAAATCTTAATAAAGCAGAGATATGGCTTTCTCAAAACTGCAAAGCTACTGGAGATATGTTATCTTTTTTAATTTACCTGCATATAGAAGTACCTAATCTGTGAAATTAGATCACTCATTATCTCGTCATGTGGAATCAAACAGACAGAAGACAATCTAATTCTCTCAATGTCACATACATTAACAATTAACAAATATTTATTTAGGTACATACCTATCTATGCCTATTACATATTGACACGAGTTCTTTAGCGTACTTATTTTGACATGAAAAGCGTAAGTAGTAGGTATATCTAAGGTAGATACATAAATGATTTGTGGTACTTAATTGAAGTAAAACTTTTTTAGAATCATTGTGATTTGAAACTTGAAGAAACTGAAATGCGTCACGACAGATAGGTACATTTTAAGATAAGACACGGTAACCATTGTCTGACAGATATATCATATTATATTCTTTCCGTATATTGTCTATAAATATATTATTATTGTAATATGCCTAATATGCCTTATTTAATTATTGATTTGTTTTAATTTGCGATATTTGCCAATGAAGTTTTACTTCAATCGCGCTTAACAGTTTACAGGCACCCATTTTTTATTTTTATTATACATGAGTTGGGTCCTCTCAAGTATGCAAAGGAATAAATCAATATGAAATTGGTCAAAATAAATCCGCGAAAAATTCGAAAATATAGTTTTATATAAAATGGATTTGGATGAAATTCAGTGTACAGATAGACTAAAACCTATGGAGTAATACATAGTGTTGATACATAAGGAAGTACTTTGGCGGAGCGATGTTAAGTCTCTAGTATTTATATATAAAAACTAGCGACTCAACCTCGCTTCGCTCGGGTTCGTCCCTAGATTGGTTCCCTATACAAATTTACATCCCCATTTTCACCCACTGAAGTAATGATTTCCGAGATAAAAAGTATCTTTTGTCCTTCCCAGGGTCTCAAACTATCTTCTTACCAAATTTCATCTATATTGGTTCAGTAGATCCAGAGATTACCCTTTACAACGTCAAACTCACAATCTCACAAATTTTACCTATATAATATTAGTATAGACAACTACTTTCTAAACTTTCGCAGGACCTATCAAGTACAGATCTATCGCGCGAGCTATGGCTCGTCGCGTGGGTGATACGTGTAGGGCGCTGGTCGGGTGCAGGCGGTAGTGGCACGGGGGAAAGACGAGGCCCTGTAGCAAGGAGGCCTTTGGGTGCTGGGGTATTACCGTTATCAGAGTTTCTGAGACAAGCCGAACCACAGACTATCGAAAAAGAATACACTTTTAAGGTAAGTGATGACTTTTCTACGATGTTGACATAGAATAGTATTTTATTGGACTTTTAAAGTAATAAAGTGTATGGCTTGGTTTTAGAGATAATCGACAAAAAGTTACTTACGTATTGTACATGCATTATATTTTATGTACTGAACATTGATTTTTATTTTAAATTTCCACAGAAACTATAAGGAAAAATATTTATTATTATTGCATCACTTAACAATAATTTTGCTTTAATTTTAAAAATTCATATATTTCTTAAAATATTTTTTTTTTCAGGTATATCAATGCGAAGAAAAAGATTTCCACCAACTCCATGATATGCTGATTCGTAAACAAACAAACAAGTGCAACATTTTACCAGGTCAACCTAATTATGGTAAGTGCTAATTTTGTCTTTATCTTTTTGAATGTAACTGTTTATACAGGAAACGAAATGTATTTATGCATATGGGCGTTATTTATTTATTCCAAATATTACACATATGGAATTTATTATAAGTATTCATAATATTATTAATAACTATAACACTATGTATTACTCCATAGGTTTTAGTCTATCTGTACACTGACATCTGTACACTATGTTTTTAACTTTTAAAGCATCTTTTAAAAAAAATAACTTCAAAACAAAGCAGATTACCTATATCACAATTCACAAGATCAAAGAAGAATTTGTCAAAAATTTAATAAATATCTAGTATGAATCAAATATAAAACTTTTATAAAATATAATTTAGATAAAATGATCTTTCACAAACTTATTACTCAATTAAATATGAATCGTTTTAATTTTTTTATTTTAACTTTACAATATGAATTAACATTTAAAATTCTCTCTTCAGGAATAGTAGTAGCTCTTCGGCTATTAACAAACTCCGGTAGCATAGCAGAAGCTGTGACCTCGGGAGCCACAGTTACAGCGAAACGGGGCTTCCCTGACGTGATAATGCCGGGAGATGTCAGGAACGATCTCTATCTCACTTTGGATAGGGCGGAGTTCGAGCGGGGCGGTAAAAGCACCGCGAAGAATGTTCTAGCAACTGTCAGTGTACATGACAGTACTGGACAAGTCATCAGTGTAAGTATGTTTTGAAGTTTAGATTAAAAAAAAATTTAAAAAATATATATTTTATTTAAAATAAGAAAATAATTAAAATAAATAAAAAGCTAAATTGTGTAAAATTCGAACTAAAAATATGGAAACAAGTTGACAAAGAAATATACGTATTATGCAGTTGGGGAGAGTTCATCCTTGTTACATAAATGTAGCGAGAGTCACAGCGAGGATAAAATATTATGTAAATTTTGGGGCTAACCTATTTTTCACTGTCAATCTAAAATTGCCGTATTATATATTTTAAACAAGCTACATAATTTTCTTTAAAAATAAACAATCATATTATGGATATCGTATGTAGGAAAATATGATAAAAAAATATCTCATCTCCATCCATCCATACATCTTTACCCCAATTTCACTCGAATCCTTTGAGTCCTTACATCGTGGATAAGTGACAAAATCTCTTTTTCTAAAAATTATTACACACGTGAGTTTTAATTTAGGTGTCAAGTAATTATGACAAAAAGATTTTTTTGTTCATTCAATATAGCCAATAATACTTTTGGGCAAAACAATGTAGGTATGATAATATAGAACACTTAACTTCTTTTGATCTCTGGTTTCCCAATGCGACAATACTCGAGTATGTGCAAATTAAACCCTCATTAATGCTATTAGCTCAGATTTCATTTTAAAATATAATTTATATCCACTTACTATGGATTAAGAATAACGTAATAGAAGCAATAACAAAAATAGATCAAGAATTGTCAAAAAAGATCGATTATTTAATGTTCACAAATTGCTGAGTGAGAATTATTGTCCTAGATACATAAATTTATTATTTATATAGCCATTACAAATAAAGTTATCATTGTACGAATATATGTATAATGGTTTGATAAAGATAAAATAATGTTTTTATAAACTGGGTAATGTCCACGACATCGATGGACATTACACAGTGTGTAACACGACTGATGGATCAAAGTTGGTAGGAGGTCAATGACCTTAATACCAATCGGTTTAACCTTCAACCCCTCCCCTGTATATTCAGCGATTTTTAGTGGTTCCAAAGTTATTTTGATTTAAAAAAATAAATTGTGGATACCAGATGTTAGACTAATTGTCGTAAACAAAACCGAAGTATCAATAATATGATAATGTTTTTTTCTAAAGTACTCTAATAGTGGGAATTTCAATTATAAAATATATAAAATATTCATTTTAAAAGTCTTTGTCAGAATTTGACAGTACCTTTGAAAGTAGGTAAAGTCGGTCGATAAAAAATTACGTATTAAACGTATCTATAGATTTCGATTAAGATACTTTAAACATTAGCTATGCATTTTAGTATGTAATTAGCAATTACGCTATCACTATGATACTATTTAAGTACTTATTTAAATAACTTGAGTAAAAACCACTACGTGACCAATTACGATGTAATTTCTATCTCCGAACCCCCGCTGCTACTGTTTAAACATATCTTCATTATACCCATTACGCTTCTGATAACGAGTCATTAATGTTTTTAAGTAGTAATAAAAATTATCATACGCCTTGGTGTCCACTTACATGATATGGAATAGTGATGAGACTGATATTTTTATTTATTTTTTTATTTTTGAAGTTATACTTCTTTTGGCACGTTTGAAAAAAAATGAGAGTAAAATTTTTACAACGCGCGCACACCGACAGCCAAAAACCGACATGACGAAGTTAGTTGAAAGCGACATGATGAAGTTAGCTGCATTCCTTTTACAGAGTTGTGACATACGGGATGAAATCTTTAGCTATTTTTGTTCTGTTACGCCAAAGAAGTATAACTTCTTACGAGTTACGTGCGTACATAAGTACATACAAACGATTTTGTTTCTTTCTTAAATAGTTATTCTGCTCTTTATACGTAATATCTGTTGTAAAAAAGTAAGATTTATTTATTTGTTATGGTTAGTCTATAGAATTATAGAATTGATTATATTTTGTTTACTGATATAAAGCTCCATTATCTCTGAATGTCATAGTATGTTTATCGATGTACAATGTGAGCGGAGCAGTTAAAAATATACTATGTCATATACAATTATTTTATATTTTTCCTTTATTGTTTTATAAGAGAACTCCCCTATTCTTGGAACTAACAATAATAAAAAGTACCTAGTCCTCATATTTATCCTTAAAGCCTATGAAGAGAATGAAGAATAATTAATATTTATTCATTAATATTTTTAATGCTCTCTAAAATATGTTTACTGTATAGCGAAATTAATATTTAAACAAATCAAAACTTAATTATTTAATTGCCAAATTAAATAAAAACTTAGCTTGTCATTTTCTTTCCGTCATTATTTTAACACAAGCAAATAACAAGTTATTTAGGGAAATTATGAAGTATGTATTAACTTTGATATAACTTGATTTGTATTTTATTTCCAAGTTTACTCAATATTTTATAGTTTAAATGAAAGGTAATATTAAAGTTAGCAACAGCAAGAGTTCTGAAAAAATCGATGTTCTTAAAATAATTCAACTAAACTTAATACACTACATTATCATCATCTCCCTGACCATTTCCCAATTACTTGGGGTCGGCGCAGTACATTTTCCATACTGCTATATATAGGATTTGGCAAAAGTTTTACGACTGGCCGCGTGCCTGCCTGGCATCAACTCTCCTTGGGAACTAATTTAATACATTACAATTAACATATAATTAATTAAGACTCTTCTCGATTGAAGCTATGATGTAATAATGATAATTAATATTACTTAATTAATAAGATTGGTGATGCAATATTGCATCAGCTTTACCCTAAATTCCAATATTTAGTAACGACCGGGCGATTTCTGCAACCTCATGGTCTTCATATAATAATAGCTCTGTGTAACTAGACTCAAATTTTAATAAACATTTGATGTCTTCTTGATCGACTTTGGCCACGGCGGCCAATTTTACTGAGGCTAGCCAGATGGCCTGCGCAGATGCGCAGGAGATGTTATAGTGCAAAGTATACGCGCAGACACAAGTGCACTCTCTATTCATTTTTACTCTCAAAGTCCGATGGGACGATACTTCGACACAACCGGTGAGAGTTAAGGCGCAGAACGCGAGACGTGCTCTCCCAGGCACGGGTTTAAAATACCGTCCACTTTTCAACTTTGGGTTATTACACAATATATTAATAGAAAAACTATAATAAAACCGAACAATCGAATTCAGGACCAACGCATCTGTTGCCGTATATCCTAGCCAATAAACCACCGAGGTCAATAAAATAAATATATCTAATTTACAGGATTGTGTATGGGGAGCCAGTGGTACGGGGTCGACATCGTACGAGTCACTTGTACTGTACCACAACAACAGCCCGGCGTGGGGCGAGCAGCTGCGGCTGACTGTCCCGCTGGAGACGTTCACGCATGCGCACGTCAGGATCGAGTTTAGACATTGTTCAAGTAAGTTTTGATACACTGTTACAGTATACTGTGTGTATGTATTCAGCCCGTTTTTTAACGTTCCACTGGTGGGCGCGGACAATTCAATACGAGGGAGATCAGGCCATATTCCACCACGCTAGTATTGGGTTACTGGTCAAGTACGAGTTGGCGGATTTCACATGTCTTTCGAAAACAGTATACTGGACTATTATTGTAAATACGTAATTTAGTATGTATGCGTGTATGTTTGTTTCTTCTTAACGCTAAAACGGTTGGACGGATTTCGGCGAAATTTAGTACACAGATGCACTATGATCTGGATTAACACATAGGCTACTGTTGGGTTCCAGTAAATCGCTAATTTTAACAAAAACGGCTATAAATTATGAAGTCCTAGGTAGTATCGGTATGAAGTTTGGCACAGAGATAGATTATAGTCTAGAATAGCACATAGTTTATATTTTATTCCGAGAAAAATATACGATTCCCGTGGGATAGATTTATTTTTCACAAAGCAAGTGATCGACTATCTGTTTCATACTAACTGTTATAACATATCGGCTTTAGTTTCGCTAATAAACTATAAATTGTAGAACTGTTTGTGAAGTTCAAAATAGAAATAGCTTATCTTATATCAAGGATTAAGGCAGAGTCTACTATCTATCAACGTAGTCGCCACGAACAAAGCAAAAACTAATAATAAATGCATTTTCAGCACGTGATAAGAATGAGCGCAAGTTGTTTGGGTTCTCGTTCGCGCGTCTCATGGAGGCGAGTGGCGCCACGCTGCGGGACGGGGCGCACGATCTCTACGTGTACAAGTGTGATGATCCCTCCAAGTTAGTATATGGGTGTTGATAAATAAAGATTTAAGTACAATTGTTTTGTTTGTAATGTTTTTTAGAATGTGTTTGAGTTTGAAATTTTAATATAATCTATTATACACACACATTTATTATTAACATTATTTTTATTTGTCTTGACATTTTATTGGGCTCGTTCAACGTAAGATAATTTACTAGAACTAAGTACCTCCTCATTTAAAATTTAAAATAAAACTTTTTTTTTGTATTTTTCGTGGTTTCATTGTTTTTTTTTTTGTATCAAATATTTTGCCGTCGCAATTATTCGACTTTACATCAAACAAGTACCCGGATTTCGGCGAGACATAATACTAATTGAAACAAATCTCTCACAAAACATTTATCTACAGGTTATTATCAGGAAGCTACCTCTCGCTCCCGTCGTGCGCAAGCGACACAACACGCGCGACGTCTAACGGCGTTCTAACCTCCTTCCAAAGAAGCACTAAAGAGAACTGTATTATAAGCACTCTCCTGTGTTCCACTAAACTCACACAAAATGGTAAGGACGAATGAATTGAATTTTGATTTTATTTACTTTTATTTTGACTATGGGAAAAACTAAGTAATGGTGCTTACACACTACATCTACACTACCTCTTAATATAGTGTGGCGTCGATAGTGATTTTATACTAAGTACTTTTTAGTCTTATTTAGAGACTCAGAGTTAGTACACAATAAATAAGAAAACAATACAGGTTAACGACATAAAAAAAATCTTCAAGTGATTTTATACAAAATATTATAAACCAGCTGTACATAATATGATGTACATAATTATCAGTTGTACATAAATTTCGGGGAACTACACGTAAATAAATCATTTATTTTATTTAAATATTTACGTGCTATTTATATTACTTTAAAATGGTTGTCGAAAGCATCATTTATTAATAAATTATATTTTATCCACAGAGGATCTACTAGCGTTATTGCAATGGCGCGCTCGACCTGAGAAAGTACAAGAAACACTAATGCGTGTTCTGCGTTTGGGAGACGGCCTGAGTTGCGAAGAACTCATCAAGTTTCTGAGGGACGTTTTAGATGCTTTATTTGCTTTGTTCTCTACTGAAGATGGGAATAGGTAAGTAAATATACATTACATAAAACTCTAGCTTTCAAAAACCCGCTTGTAAGCAACAATCTAATCGTTCAATCTCTATCCCCAAGGAACCCCTTTTGTTTTCGAAGATAAAATGTAGCCTTTGTCACTACTTTAATTTCACAAAAACTACTTAAAATGAAGAATAAAGAAGAAATTACGTAGATTAATTTTAACAGAATATTATAAAATTTTAGTTTACCGTGTGCTGTGACGCTCTAAATCTTTGAAAGTAGTAAGATTACATGAACTGCTCTTGGCAGTTTATAGTATACTCACTGAAGAAGGTTATACACTAACATTTTGTAGTATTGCTTAAGCTACTTCATGCAGGAAATGCCAGTCAGACAATTGTGTATAGCCAAATTAAAAAAAAGTATATTTTACTAATATATTTTTTATATAACTGATTAAATCGCATGATTTACTATTGTTATGACCGAAACATTATTTTATTACAGCACCCCTCATTCCGGCACAGTTTTCCTAGTGCTAGTGTCGATCTGCAGTTTGTTAGATGAGTCCCGCTTCCAGCACTTTCGACCGGTTCTTGATGTTTATATTGAGGAGCATTTCTCGGCAGCTCTCGTATACAAGTAAGTTAAAAGACATAGTTTGCTAATGTCAATATAGTGTAGGTATATCTAGATAATAAAGGTCGTCTTATATGTATTTACGCAATTTTTTTACACGATGATATTTTTTCTAATATTTCGCTTAGTAAACGTCGTAGAGGCGAAAAAGTTGTGTCAGTACCTAGATTTTCCTACAGATGTCAAATTGATTACAAAACTATATTTTAGTGTGCATCCACATGGTTTTCACTCTCAAAAGTTAAAGGTAGAGAAGGGAGAGGAAGTGAGGGTTACCTAACAGAAATCTTTATATATCTTTAACGTCCCTATGAGTCTAATAATAGACTGTCCTAGTCTCACACACCTACACAATAACGTGCGCGCGCGTGCACGTCCACACACGCTCACACGCACATACACGCCCGCATACACTCCCACACACATACGCTTTCCCATATATGATAGTTGTGGTCCGATAACAACAATGAACCCGCCCCACCAGAGGCCTGCTGTCGTCGGTGCAGCACTGCGCGGAGTGGGCCGCCGGCACCGACGGGCAGGAGCCGATCCGCAAGTGCCTGCGCTCGCTGGGCGCCGTGTTCCGGCTGGCGGTGCGCTCGCGCTGCCTGTTCGCGCGCGCCACCGGCGGCCAGTACGAGGACAGCTTCCGGCGGGACGTGCGCGCCGCGCTGCACGCGCTCAAGGCGCTCGCGCAGCACCCGCACAGGGATCACTTGGCGCCCGCTCAGGTATCTCATATGGATATATGCTGTTAAGCAATACAACCACAAAACGACAAAAAAAGAGATTTTGATGCCAACCGCTTCTATAGGCGCTTGTGTACGTATAGGAAATGTTGTAGTTAGTACAGACGGTAATAACTACGAGAATCAAACCCACAAAATTATTTAATAATTTGGTAAAAAGAGAGATTTTACTACCGAAATATATTATAATTTAAAAAAAAATGTGACATCAAAAATATAAATAAAACCGGAAAATATCTCCGTGATCTTCGACAATGATTCGTCAAAGACTTAATAATCGATATAAATATTTGTTGTTGCAATCGTTTTTTTTTAATATATGGCCGTTTGATAATATTTGAAAAGAAATTTAACCGACTTTAAAAACTCTCCCTTCGAACAATTTTCACTTTATGTAATTATGTTTTATTTATTATGTGATGTTTATAGTAAATTATTTTATAAAGTGATTGTAAATCAGAAATTTAGTTTTTACATATAATTAGAGTATGAAAAAAATTTTTCGTGTTTTTATAAATACGATGGTCCGCACTTTCTCAGGTCGCCCTAATGACGTCATGGGCCAGTGTAGCCAAAGAGGTAGCGTCCGCGCTCGGGCCGGTGGAGGCGGGCCGCATCACCGCGGCGATGCTGGACGCGCCCGCCGCCAACGCGCCGCCCGCGCTCGCTAAGGCGAGGCTCGCCGCTGCTCAGGAAGTGCTTAAAGGACCGCTCGGGCAAGATCCTGGTATGTTGCCTTTGTTTTTTTTTTGAAGTTATACTTCTTTTGGCACGTTTGGAGAAAATGTGTAAAATTTATAAATATTTTTCACGACCGACAGCCGAAAAACGACATGATTAAGTTAACTGCATTCCTTTTACAAACAAAGAGTTGTGACATACAGGATGAAATCTTTAGCTATTTTTGTTCTGTTACGCCAAAGAAGTATAACTTCTTATGTGCGTACGTAAGTACACACACACGTTTTTTTTTTTTAATTAAAATTATTATTTTTTGTCAATATATCTGTATGTATCTATATATGTAATAGTGCCTCGTTAGTCTAGCTCGTGGTGTGATATCGAAAGTTCTAAGTTCTAGGCTCTAGCTCTGCGTCGGGCCGAGTGAAGTAGGGATTTTGTCTCATAAGACATACTCAGTATGCTCTGAGTTTGAAAGCTGTTAATAATATTTAAATGTACGTCGTTAGCACGTTAAGCAATTGATCCTGTGTAACTTATGTCTCAACGGTTGTATCTAGTTGTCGTCTCGTCTAAATGTTAAAATTAAAGGAATAGAGTGTATTTGTGTTTGCGAGTACAATCGTGTATTAAATAATATATCCCACACAGTTGGCTAGTCTCAGTGAAAATGACCGCCGTGGCGGAAATCACTCGGGAGAATATTATAATTATTTGTATTTTAATTTATATCACCTATTAAAATAAGTAATGCATGCATGTATGTGTTTTTTTGTCTGAAAATAGTCCACATGAAAACTAAAAGTAATATTAATTGATTTTAAATTAGATATAACAGAAATAAGGAAAATATAATAATTTATTAGCTTTTCAAGGGAAACAAACATTACAGTAAATAATTGCATTACAAAACATATAAAATTAATCCTAAAACCAACCAAGTTTCCACAGATATCTAATACATAGTAACTTAAACATTCCAGAGGCACGCAACATAGTTCTAACAACAGCATGCCACCACCTACGAGTGCACCTTGCACGAAGGGATGAACTGGCCCAATGTGCAGACATGCTAGGAGAACTAGTAACCTTACTGTGGAAGAAGGAAGACCCTGACCAGATAGTGGATGAAGACGAGCTGGACCCTGACGTGGACGTGCTATGTCTGAACACGCTAGACGTGTTGGTTGAGACTGTCCTTAATCTGATTGGCGGGAAGTCCCCTGTACTGGTGAGTAATTTGTGTTTTTATTATTTCTACACATGCAAGGAATCATATTGCAACTTAGTATAGAGAATTTGTATGTTTTTTTAAATTTTTTTTATAGCACACTAAAAATTGTTAAAAAACATTAAAAATAAATAAATAAATAACAATTGTTTTTCAATGTAATTTTACAATTAAAAGTGTTTTTTTTTAATGTAAATTCAAACGCCAGTAACGTCATTATATCGCTTTAGTAAAGCCACCGCATGGCGAAATGATAAAACATGTGTTTTAACGTTTACGTTGTCAAAATCAAAAAAGTTGTTATTGCATAATACAGATTATATTTGTTTTGAAATTACTTAATTGGCGTTTGATTATTTTGTTATGAAACATGGTGATCCGAAAATAGAAAATACAAAAGTATAGTATGATTGCGATTGGCTCACAGCCTTAACAGATATAATGACATCACAACCAATCACAAATCGTTTCATTTTGTTCAAAAATTTAACATTTCTTTTAATAACAAAAAAAATATTTAAATATATTTTAAGTGTACTATTCTTTCATTTGTATATAAATTTGGGCCAAAAAATTTAATGCAACTTCTCTATTGTAGCAATTTCGAATATAAAATGTATGAGACACTAGGCCACTTACCCTCGTTTTGCTCGGCTTCATCGTTAGGTGCCTATGTGTTAGTTTAGAATCTTTAGATCATACCCTATCTGTGAACTTACATCCGTTTTAGTGTGAAGCAATGTGTGACGGTGAACTTGATCTTAGATTGATGCTATTCTCAATTATAATTTTTCCTTCATATATTGATTAAACATATTCTTTATCGGTAAGTAATTATATTGCGGTATATAAATAATAGTTTCTGTGATATTGGTACCTACTGTTTTTCAAAAACTTTATCCTGTCCTGAGAAGAACTGTCGTAAGAAAACAAGCGAGTCTATGTTATTATCTATAACTTTGATTAAAATAATAATTTAAAAAATACTAATTTTAAAATCCAACATTGAAGTAGACTGGATCACGTCAATCCCAAGGTGTGTCAAAATCATTTATAGTACATTATACATAGATTTAAGTAGTACACAAACGTTCTTTCATGTTTTTTTTGAAGTTATACTTGTTTTGGCACGTTTGGAAAAAAATATGAAAGTAAAATTTTTACGCTGCGCGCGCACACTGACAGCCAAATAGTGACATGATGAAGTTAGCTGCATTCCTTTTACAAACAGAGTTGTGACATACGGGATGAAATCTTTAGCTATTTTTGTTAAGTATAACTTCTTACGTACATACATAAGTACACACACACACATTTTTTTTTTAAATTAAAGTTTTTGCACCACAATTTAAATCCATAATTATATAATAATATGTCTGAATTATTAACAGGGTCCAATGGTAGCGGGTCTACTGGGAGTAATGGAGCTACTGAGGCCGGCGCACTACCAGCGTCTGTGGAGTCACCTCGCACCGCATCCGAACGACCGAAAACCACTCAAAGACTTCCTAATGCGAGCCTTCCTTGTGTTCCGACATTTGATTGAGCAAGATGTATGTGGTTCACATTATACTTTCTTAGATTTACGCAAACATTTGACATTTTAAATAAAACTATCTTTTAAAACTAGAACACGGGAGAGACAGTCTCTTCCGTGACCATGATTGTTGTAAAACATTCGAAACGTCGTCGGGAACCAACATTCAAAATAAATCCGTCAAAAAATTCGAAAACATAGTTTTATTTAAAATGCATGTGGTTTTTTAACATTTAAGTTGTTTGAATGTCCCTTTTTGACCGATTTCAAAAAGGAGGGACTCAATTCGTCTTGTATTTCTTGTTGGTGTTGGGTGGATTCCTAGGTTGACTGGTTCTGAGCCATAACAAGGATGTATTTATTATATTTGATATATTTTTTTATTTTATTTATTATAGTATTATTGCCATTTTTCATTTTTTTTGAATTCATTTTGTTACTTGTGGGAGGCTGTCTGTAACAACTATATAATATCTTTGAGACATCTAACACCTCAGTCTCTCCCGTGACCATGACTGCTCTAAACCATTGGAAACGTCGGGAACCAAAAATCCAAATAAATCCGCGAAAAATCCGGAAAGATAGTTATTTAAAATATATTAGTAAATGTTTAATATATTAATTTATTTTTTAAATTGTGTTTAAATGTTTAAATTTGCTTTTTGATATTGCTTTTTCTGAAATGAAGTATTAAAAAAAATTAAGATACGGTGCAATGCCGAAACCTCGATACATCTAATTTAAATGACAGTAATTTACCTATTTTTATTATCATTTAATTTACATATGTACATTTTCGAGGCTATTTGCTAGAGCTATTTTATACATATGACTTGTGTACAGAGTTAATGTAAGTGGACTAATTTAAATTTGGCAAATTATAAAAAATAAAGGAATAAGCAGTGATAACGCGCGCGCTTGGGAAACCGAGTGGTTCAAGTCTCCGATATTTTCATATGCGACACATTTCCCTCATGATTACTACTTGTCTTATGGTGAAGGAAAACATCGTGAGGAAACTTGGATGTCTAAAAGAACCTATCAAGTTTTCAAAAGACATGTAAAGTCCAATCCGCACTTGGCCAGCGTGGTAGACTATGGCCAAAATGGGGATCGCCCAATTTTAGTAAAGGGAGGCCAATGCCCAGTAGTGGGACGTTAAAAAAGGCTGAATACATACACAGATGATTAAGATTATTAATAACTTTTTATATCCATTTTTCAGGTCTTCCCACCTGACTGGATGGTGTTAAGAGTTCAGAGCTGTAAAGTATTATTATCTGCACTGCAAGATCTAGCGAAACCTTTGTTGGAAAGGTTCTTGGGAGATGAACCGCCGCAGTTTGATTCACAGGTTAGTGCTAATAGTTTTGTGGAAACTTGGATAGTTTTGATGCCTATGTTAATGTTAATTTTATCTATTTATAAACGAAGGAATTAATATAAAAATATTTTTATAAATAAAAACTTAAAGAAATTCAGTGACTAAAAATCCAAGTCAATAATTGTTGCTTTATTCGACAATATATTTCTATATAAGTCGTGTATATCGCAGCTGTGGTCGGGCTACCTGGAGCTGGGCGTGGCGCTGGTGACGGCGAACGCGCTGCAGGCGGAGCAGTGGGCGCGCGGGCCGCAGCGCGCCGCCATGCGCGCCGCCGCCGCGCTGCACCTGCTCGCTGTGTGGACCAGGCTCGGTATGTTCACACGAACACGCACACACACACACACACACACACACACACACACACACACAGTGTGTGTGTGTGTGTGTGTGTGTATGATTGCGTGCGTGCATCCAAACACACACACAGATGCACGCACACACGCGTACATATAATTAATTGTCCGACTAATGACCGATCAACCCTTTACTCGGGTGACAGTAGTCTGTGTTATTGTATTTAATTTTAATGAAAATTCGTCTAGTTCTTATACATTACGCATAGGTGTATATTAAGTGTTTTTTTATTTAATTTTTTATCTGATCTTTTTGAACTTAACATAGTATTCATATTATATATATGACTGATAATGGATGATAGTATGAGGATGTCCTATTAAGTACTCGATTTTAACCTTTGTATGATTTTTAAGTGTTACTTCAAGTGTTTATATTTTCTATTTAGTATTGGATGCTTCATAAACGTAGAAAAAAGTAACAGCTGTCATAGATTGAGTGTGAATTGAATGCGACTGTTTTTTTTTTATTAATATTCTTCAGTATATTTTTGATAATATATTTATTTATAAATAATAAAAACTGAATGATTTAAAAAAACGAATACTGATAGAATATCATTTCATAAACAAGACAAGCGATGTAACTATAAAAATCATTGAATTCTCTTCAAAAATTTATTAATTATCATTACGTTAAAAAAACCCAACTCCATTTAACATTACATTAACTTATCAGGTGTAGCCCAACTCCAGCTAATAGGACCGGCGGTAGGCGCCCTACTAGAAGTGACCCTAGTGCCAGAACTACGACGCGCAGCCCTAGAAGCCCTAGTAGGGCTCATGGCGGCGGAACGCGCGGCCACCGGCTCCGCTCGCAAGACGGAAGCGGCATTAGTGGATAAACTGGACTCGCTCGTTGCTGATAACAAAGCTGATGATCATTATAGACGGCTCTTTGATACTGTGTAAGTTTTT
The DNA here is from genome assembly GCA_947093115.1 of Brenthis daphne. Classification (NCBI taxonomy): domain Eukaryota; kingdom Metazoa; phylum Arthropoda; class Insecta; order Lepidoptera; family Nymphalidae; genus Brenthis; species Brenthis daphne. Next base: position 25,025,756 of record OX352477.1, on the reverse strand, counting down.
TTAGAGTTACGCGAATATCTCAAAATTATAAATAAAACTGTATTTTCACGGATTTATTCAGATTTTTCGGTCTCCCAGGATTGGCTCCTTTAAATTTAATAGAATCCGCGAAAAAATCTGAAATAAAAAGTTTTATTTAAACTGTCTAAGTTGTTATTGAATGTATGAAAATATACCATAAAGTCTTAAAGGTATAAGTCGTAAGCCATATTACGTCGATTATTGAAGGATACTGTGCAAGTTGTTATAGAACTATGAGTTCTTAAGAGTAACTAAAGGATATTTTCTATTTATTTTTAAGGGCTTTTATTTCAAAAATATGCCAGCCCTATCGTACCTTAATCTCATTAGTCTTGGAAACTATCACTAGTGTAAATCTATTGAATTCATAATAAAGAATATATTATAACGATCTATTAGTACTGTAACTTACATAGTATTTTTAGGTTTAATATAAAACAATTATTATTTTAACAAAATGTTTGAAATGTTTATGCAAACTGACAACAGGGAACACTTGAGTTCTGTGTAAGTATTACTATGGTGTTTATTACAGAGTTTAGGAAAAAAAACTAGAATTTTATCATAATTTAAATGAGGTCTAAAATTGCAAAAGCAATTGTTACTAATTGGCATGGCATGATTATTATTCCCTTGTAATAGGGAATATGCGTGATTTTTTTTATACAATAGCTTACAACGTTATATAATTGTAAAAAATAACCAGCTCCATAAAACTAAAATTTTGTATAATATTTTTTTTAATTTCATACTGATACGGGTATTTTAAACGCCCGCTGTTTCGTGCGTTTGGCGTTAAGTCACAGTATGATAAACTGAAAAATGACTACTCAATTTGTAGCGACAAAATGGTAAGCTGCGATGCTTGTGTTATAGACACCAGATTGTTGATACACTACACATTATACATATAAACACTCATGACTGGAGAACAAACACGCTTATCACATAAACGAATCCCACCCCGCGGGACTCGAACCCGCGACCGCTAGTCGTAGTCACAGCAAATAGGCTCCCTACAAACTGAGCCAAACGTGTTGTCAAATATATGATACGTGATGCAGTCTAATGGAGCGCGTGTCGACGGAGGGGTGGCGCGAGGCGGGCGCGGCGTTCGTGGGCTGCGTGACGCGCCTGCTGGAGCGCCTGCTGGACTACCGCGCCGTCATGCAGGGCGCCGAGCACCGCGACAAGCGCATGGCCGCCACTGTCAACTTGCTAGTGAGTTTGTTGCACCCAATTTGAAGATGATTTGTGTTCATGTTGTTTTTTCGAAGTGAAAACTTCGACATGGTCACGTGACGTGTTAACGCTAACACTCAGAGTGCCAGTACACGTCAAAACCAGATAAATACGAACAGTTTTAATTTACAAATTTTAATTTAAAATCAAACAATTTGAATATCCAATAGTAATAACTGTTTGTTTATAGTTTTAAGTTTTCACTTCTGTCGGCAGTCCTCATGGCTGCTTTTTTTTTCGCCAAGGAGATGTTATGGGTGCATGTTTTTTTTTTGCCAAGTAAATTATTTGGATGGATGTTATTTTTTATTTATTTATTTATGTACCAGAAAAAAAAGATAAAATTACATATTACATATATAACATTACATTTTAATTAATGTTCATGTGAAATGATCCTTTGCGATGATTTTTAAGCGCAATGTTTTTATTAATAATTTGGACTTATGGCTAATTATGTTTTTGTTGTCTGTCCCTACTTCTCCTAAGTGTTTCCATTTCATTATGAGAATATATCTTTTAAATTATAGCCCTTTCGTTCTAAGCCTTCTAAGTAGCCTGTATGCAAATTTTGCATTGATTCCTTTCGAAAATACCTGACTATCTTTTCCCTATGGGATTTAAGAGTTATGCTAAAGACTATTCAATGTGTAAAATATATATTTAAATTAATAATAATTAAAAAAAACTTTTTACATTCTGCTATCCGTTTGGTGTATCCTAAAATGGTTTTTATTTTTATATACATATATGATACATTTTTTCAGAACTTCTACAAAAATGAAATCGATCGCAAAGAAATGTATTTGCGCTACGTGTACAAGTTGCACGACTTGCACATTGCATCTGACAACTGGATAGAAGCTGGATGTACTCTTTTGGTAAGATTCACTCATTCTTTCATTCATTCAATTATTACTAGATTTTATCCGTGGTTCTTATTACATGGTAATTGGGTAAAGATTGACATATTTCATCAAAATATGTTTAGCGATTTTAGTCAAATGTAAAGAAAAACAGACTGAATTACGCCCTTATTTATTTTATTAAGTCGATTATGTATTAATAATAAAATTGTCTTACAGACATTTGGAAATGTTATAAAAGTATGTTTTTTTTCTTTACTAATTTTTTTTTCATTTCTGACTGTAGCTTTACGCAGAAACCTTAAACTGGGAGAGCGATCAAATAGGCGTGGATTCCGAACATCCCGAAACTCCGGAATGGAAACGTAAAGAAGCCTTGTATAACCAAGTGTTGCAGTACTTCGACCGTGGAAAGGTTATTTATTCCTATAAACATACTTTTCTATTAGGCAGTAATTTAACTTCTTACTTAAAAAATCTATTTGTAATTTGTTAATTAAATTTTGTTACTATAAAAAAAAGATTACTCGCTGCAAGTATCGCTACGTGTACGTCTCCGACTGCTTAATACTATGTTATTTCTACAACTCGTCTTCATCTTTTTAGTTCGTCTTTTACGCAGTCGCCAGTCGGGTTTTATTTTTATAATATTTTATTTTTGGTGCAATATTTATTTTACTGCTTTCCAATTTAGTGGTGCTTAGACCATGGTCTGATTACACGGCTTTTCAATTTAATCAAATTTCTCTAATTGAATAAGTAAAACTACTTAAAAGTTTATCTGGTATTCATAACACAAGCCTCGTAGCTTACCATGAAACTAGATGGTGCTGTGTGGTAATGTCCCAACATATTTATATTTATTTAAAATATATATTACATGTTCCAGTGCTGGGAAAAAGGCTTGCCGCTGCTACGTGAGCTGGCAACGCTATACGAGGTGAAGCTGTACGACTACGCGCGCCTCGCGCACTGTCTGCGCACGCACGCGACCTTCCTGGACTCTGTCCTGGAGCAGCTCAGACCAGAGCCCGAGTACTTCAGAGTGGGCTTTTACGGGAAGGGATGTCCGCTGTTTGTTAGGGTAGGTGTTTTATTGTTTTTATCTGGCTAGGAGTTTCTTTAACGTCCAGCAATCCAGCCGGGCTTGAAGCCAAGAAACGCACTTTGAATGTGCCCCGGCACTGTGAGCAGTGTATCGTGTGGTTTGCTCCTGATACTTCTCTGATAGCAGAGTGGACCATGGGAGCATTTCTTTGGTTGTTGTGGTCTGACGGCAGACAACCATGGGGGTGTCGTGCTTGAGTGCGTAAGTGATACTGCGACGCCTCATTTGGGGATGGGGATGATGGATGGAGGATGTTCGATTGGGTTTTATTAGGTAATACTGACTTTTCTGGCCGATCAGTTTCACTTGTATCTATGCAGGTGGTACAAGTAAATGCACTTCCAACTTTAAAACAAAAAGGTATTATTATTAATTTGTTATGTGCTATGTATAATATAAATCTATTGTATTTATGGAATTTATTTTGTATATATAATAACTTGGGAAAAACGTACAAAATAGAATTATATTTGACAGAATAAACAGTTCGTGTATCGTGGGCAAGACTACGAGCGCATCGGGGCGTTCACTCAGCGCTTGCAATCAGAGTATGTGTCGGCTCACATACTGATGCGCAACACTCCTCCCGATGACTCTATAATTGCTGCTGACGGACAATGTGAGTATATTTTTATTTATATACATAGATTAGCTATCGTTTGTTTGAAGGCTTTTTTCATTAATTTTGATATGTTGTGTTAATGTTGTAATTAGCAAAAGGATTGAACTGCTTTTAAATATATTTTTCTCAAGAAAGAAGAGTAAGGCTGTTCCATATTTTTAGGAAATAATTCCGCCCCTTAATGAAAAAAATACTTTTAAGAAATTTATAAATCAATATACATATATTTTAAGTAAAACTAATTAAATAGAATTATTTTTTCGAGGAACCGGGAAACCTTTTCCGTGACCATGTCTGCTGTAAATCGCTGAATGTCGGGAATAAAAAATTAAAATATATATGTACATTAAAAAATATATATTTAAAATATCAAATATTCGCGTAAATCAAAGAAAGTGTAACTAAATGAAAGATAATATTTTCATATACTATAAATTGTGTTTATAGTATATTTATATGTGTATATGTATGTGTCAACTTTTTGCTTAATTTAGCCTTATGTTTTCTACTCTTATTGTGTTACTTATTTGTGGAAACTTAATTGGTAAATGTGTGTATTTTTTTTCAGTTGTATGCTCTGTAATACTGTTTGTTTTTCTAAAATAAATAAAAATAAACGATATATATCCAGATATACAAATCTGCAACGTGAAGCCGGTGGCTTCGCGGCGCACGTGGCCGGGCGGCGCGCCCGACCAGGTGAAGCGCTTCTACGCGTGCAACGACGTCGACACCTTCCTCTGCGACCGCCCGCTGCACAAGCCGCCCATTGATAAGGAGAATGAGTTTAAGGTACGTGGTCTTTGTCATTTTTTAACGGTTAGTATAGAATAAACCACATATGTACAAACATTGGTATAGAAAAGTAGATAAGTAATTTTAAAAATAAAAAACATTATATGCCCTATTTGAGAAATTATTGATTCCCCATACAAACTTCCATCCCCCTTTTAACCCCCTTAAGAGATGATTTCCGGGATAAAAACTATGCTATGTCTTTCCCAGCGTCTCAAACTATTTCCACACGAAATTTCATCTGAATTGGTTCAGCGGATTAAGCATGAAAAGGCTACACACAGAGCTATGACAGAATACAGGACAGATAGATAGACAGAGTTACTTTCGCATTTATAATGTATTAGTATGGGTAGCAAAGCGAGTGTATTTCCCTAGGTGCTTAACAATAGCCATCCTATTTTAGGGTACAGTCTGTCGGGGTATTAAGTATCATCTAAATCTGTTCAGCCGTTACAACATGAAGATGTAACAGTCATACGCACATACAAACTTACACACTTATTAATAGTAGTCCGTCTGTAGTATTTGTCTGACTCTGTTTTGTGTGTGTGATAGATACATCGATAAAAATTATGTGTCAATCTAGCATTTAAGCTCAGGTAGCTTAAATGCATTACGAATTTCGCTCAAATCTCTTGATAATGGAGTAAAATTAAGAGTATGTACGTAATTATGAGCCAAAGCTATACTATACATAGTACTTATTTTTGTATTTTTCTCGTATTTACTAAGAATTGTTGTTATGCATCATTTTCTAACAGCATATCAGAAAATATTATTTGTGATTTTTACTTAGAAATATAATAATATTAATGTAATACTTCTTACAGAGTTTATGGATTGAGCGCACAACGCTTGTGACTGAGACCACACTTCCAGGAATATTGAGATGGTCTGAGGTCATCTCCCGGTCCGTAGAGGAAATACCGCCAGTCGAAGTAAGTTTTTTATAGCTTTAAATATCTTTCATATAAAATACAAATAATATAATATTGTATACATTTTTGATAAATTGTGTTGATGACATATTATGATGACATTATATGATGTTGTATTTGTAAGGTCTAAACAGAAGTTAGTTTTCTGTTACATTTTTCATGGTTTCGATCACAGCATGGAACAATTATAGTAGTCAAATAAAATTTAAACTATCAAAATTATCCAAAAATACTTAACTAAGTCCACCAGAAACTAACTTAAAATAAATTATAATTAAACCTTTATTGCAGTTCGCATGTGAAACAATGGAAGCAACAGAAAGGGAACTTCGCAGTTTAATATCCCAATACACAGCTGACCCCACACAGAACATCAATCCATTCTCAATGAGACTACAAGGCACTATCGACGCCAATGTCCAAGGAGGTATTACTAAATACGAGCAAGCGTTCCTAACTGCGGAGTTCAGTAGGAATGCGACGCCCAGAGAGGCGGCCGCCGCGGCCAAGTTGAGGAGGCTCATAGCGTCGCAGTTGGCGGTAGTGGAGGCAGGGCTCACTCTACATGGTCGGTTAGCACCGGAGGAAGTTAAGCCGTTGCATCGGTGAGTTAATAGATGCTTTGTTTTTTTTTTGTTAGAAATGTTTGGTCTTTAATTATATTTGTTTTATCCTATATCTATGATAAGTGAAAACTTTGTTAACAAATGTATGTATGAATGTTTGTTTCAATCATAACTATACGCTTAACGAACAAACAATTTATAAAGCTAATTTCTAAAATGAATAAGAATCTAACGGTCGCTTCATTTCAGAGAATTTCTACATGAAAATATACCATTACGCTATATATCTTTAAACCGAGATATATATTTTTATTTTACCTATTGAGGTGCGGTTTTTTTATAAACTAATAGCATATTTATTTTACAGACGATTAGTAGAACGTTTCACTCAACTAAGGCAGAATCTGGGACCAGGCTTAGCTCGTGCCAGGCGTCAGCTGTCTGAAAGTATTGTCAAGTAAGTAAATTAATAACTACATTTCTTCCATACATTTTTTTTTTAACTTAATAGATAAATTAGTACTTAATTATTATAAAATAATAAATAATTTCCATACCTGTTAACGACCTACTGCTGGGCACGGACATGCACTCAATGCAAGCGGAAATTGGTCTGGTCATCAATCATACTGACTAAATACTGGACGAACTTCACATGTCTTTCGACAAAATAGTTAGATTCTCTTAAACATGCGAGTTTTCTTACGATGTTTTCTTTTACTGTACTAGCCTATACGATGACATGAAAGATCCAAAAGTGCCTGAGGCTTCACTTGATTTTCCTTAGTTACCTAATTAATTACGTTCTTAGGTTACCTGATTATACCAAAAAAAGATAAACTGAACATGACTTACGTACATGACGTGCGCCGGAGTGGTCGTTATTTTTGTTAATCTTTTAACACGTAATATTTTGTTTTATTTGCTTAGTACACCATTACCACCAGTGCCCGCACTAGATAAGAGGTCTCACAGCGTCCAACAGAATGATGGATACTATGAAGACGGACATCTTTATAATAGGCCTATCGTAAGTATTTTATAGTCTTTAATTTGTTAACTGTTATTTACATATAAAAATATTTATAAATATCGCTGGCTTTCTGTTTAAGATTTGCTATATATTTGACTAGCGACTCACCCTCGCTTCGCTCGGGTGTGTTCTTCCTTACGTTTTAACGTTTAGTATCGATTTCCCAGAGAAGAGATATTTTGATATATATGATATATGTTGACCCGGATAAACAGCTATCATCATACCAAATTTCATCAAAATCCCTGCAGTGGTTTTTCCATGATGCGGTAACACACAGACAAAAATTCTAAATACTATAGATTCGGCCACTGTATCTATAATTATATCTACTTCAATAAGATTTTCCAAAAAATATTTAATGTACAGATTCGGCTTAGTTACAATTTTATTATATGTATAGATTATAAATATTTTTCCTTACAATATTTTTAGGTCGTTAGAAAATAGAATCATAAAATCTTACTTTCAATACATATAAGTTACGTAAAAACTCCTTGATATTGAGTGTTTAAATCATAACACAACGATTAAAAAAACATCCATATAATTCCAGTATTCTCTAGAAGACGGAATAGACCAGCAAAGTGGTATAATGACGAACAGCCTCCCCGGAGATAATAGAGAGAGAGATAACAGAGAGTACGAAGACAACTCTATGATCAAGTCGGCGCCCCCGTTGCCGACGCGACCGAAGTCTGGCGACCCCAGGAGCCCTACTAGACCGCTGGAAAAGTATAAGTGAGCTGGTGTTTTTTTCATTTATCTTATAGCCGACCGAGATAGATATATATATATAACCGACTTCCAAAAAGGAGGTTCTATGTTTGTTCCCCGTTCAGTTATTTTTACTTTTTAGTATCTAGAAGCCGGTTTTTATTTATTTGTTTAATGTCTGGAAGTTGATGCTTCTTTTTCGGTTTAGCTAAAAAAAAATATTTAAAAACTTAAAAAATAAAGGATTTTCTTAGTAAGGATTTTTTAGACTTGAACCCTACAAGAATCTCGTCGAGGAAATATGAACTATTACACTTTAAAATCTAAGAAACTTTCGTCGCGAATCATTGATTGACTTAGAAAAACTTATAAAAAATAAACCTAGAAAAGCTTGTTTTTAAAAATACATTTAATTATTAATTTATTAAATTGATGTACTTTTTCTGTTAATATGTAATTATTACCCAATATTTCAGATCATATATATATTTAAGCCAATAATTGATTTTAATTAGCTTATTTCATTACAGAGATACAGTAGAGGAAGAGGTAGAAACGCGTCGTCACAGCCGCGCCTCGTGGAGCGAGCCCGGCGACGCTCCGCCGCTACCGCCGAGAGTGTCTGGTAGTAACATTTTTTAAATCAAATATTTTAAGTGCGAGTTATAATTGCGAATTATATATTTATGTTGTAATGGAAAATATATTAATCGTTGGAAAGGTCAATCGGCTAGTTTTTGTATATGTGGTTTTAGCTTATAACATGTTTTGTAAAATCAAGAAAGTTTAACTTAATAAAATTTATTTAAATAATTTAGCATCGTCAGTGTAGCCAAAACAACACACCGTTATTACCTCTATCCATATTTTAAAAGGCTCATAACCTATATACGAATGATTTCAACATAAAAATATTCGAGCTAATGGTGTTTATTTAACCGCGGCTTCGACCGCGTTCGAACTTTCGATCGCTACACAAGAACACCCGCTGAGCTAATCTGAAGGTTGCTTTAAAATTTCCTCAAAATCGCTCCAGCCGTTTTGGAGTCCATAAAGAACATATGTACATACAAATACCGATTCTTTATAATACGTAGATTAACTTTTCTTCCTTGCTATTAAGACCTGTCTGTATGTGTATTGTGTGTATGTGTAGGAGACAAGCGGCTGTGGAGTGAGGCGCCGGCGGTGCCGCGGCGCGCGCGCGCCGCCGAGGAGCGCGACTCCGGCGTGAGCGTGGACGCGCACCACTACACTAACGCGCCTGACAGGCACAATAATGGTATTATACTTATATATGACATTATTATTATTTATATAGTAGTAGTATTCAACCCTTTTTAACGTGCCACTGTTGGGTAAGGGGTTCCTTCAATCAGAGGGGATCAGGCTAGTCCACCAAGCTGGCCAAGTGCGGGTTCTCCCATACATGCAGGTTTCCTCACGATCACATGAAAATATCAGAGGTGCAAGACCCGGGATTTGAACCCACTTCACTTGGTTTCCCAAGGGAGCCCGTTACGACTGGATACCACTGCCTTATTATTATTTATATCTCTTCGGATTTTATGGCCTCGAAGGAGCCCGGTCCTTTAGCTTGTGTGAGGACACAGGTCCAAAACGTAGAGACCTCTTAAGATATTCAAGTTTATTTAATGTAACTCATCAGTCATGATTCATCTTTGTGTAACCCTTAGGGAATTGTCCAAGGACGGTCACTAGATAATGTGTAGAAACAATGAAGAGTGTAAAATACTAAATGGGGTTATGGGATGTAGTCCGAATAAGCTAAAAAAACTCCTCTATTGAATGAGACTACCGGACTTCCGCCTTCTCAACAGTACCACATTGAATATTTGGCGGACGGTGACTCGCCTCATATTACATGTACCACAAAGTGTCTAAGAGCCTCGGTCAATTACATGCATTAAAATACATAATATAAAAATAATTCACTCTACCATACGAAGGTAAAGTCATATTTAATGGTTGTGAAAGTAATAGAAGTATTAGTAGTACCAAAGCCAGGGCAGGATTTAACCTTAGCGCCGCCCCTGGGCACAGTAAAAAATGCCGCCTTATTATCGAAATTTTGAATAAAATGTTGAAAGTTTAAATTTTTTAATTATTAATTTTTCAGTAAATGCAACAAAAAATATAAATGATAACAATTTTTTGAAAAATTTACCTACAAGTTAATCTTTTTTTTACCTTTCGTTTTTTGGTAAATAAAAAAAAAGCATTTTCGTTAACGCGAAGAAATATTTTTCCCACCCTCCGAATTTTGCCGCCCTGGACACTAGCCCCGAGTGCCCCTAGTGTAAATTCAGGGCTGACCAAAGCTATGTGTAAAGATTGTGTTAAAATCTAAAGCAAATAAAATATTAATTTAAATATTATAAATGAGAAAGGCCATCGCCATGACGCAGCGGAGATTATACCTTTTTAATTGTATATTTTATGTTAAAAATTATAAATTATTCTTTTAAATTCCCAGATATCGATATAGTGGAATCGCTTCGGTACGAGGAAATAATATCAATGATGTCCGAGCCATTGCACGTTGACGAAGAGGAAACCCCGCCGCCCATCCCGCCCAAAGGACTGGGTCATCTGAGCAGCTTCGATTCCGGGCACCACGAGAACGGGGAATCCCACTGCTAACAATTAACACGTACGTACACACAACGGGTGAAAAAGACGTTGACGGAATATTTTATTTTGGATTTCTAATATTGCAATTATATGGGGTTTTTTATATATATTGTAGCTTCATGGATTTTAGTTTAATTTTACAAATATTTTTTGTTCTCTTTTGTATTATTCGAGACAAAAAAACACTGATGGGCATTCACTATTTGTGATCAAATTGAATGCTAAAAATGAAATACATTATGTATACAGTAATAAGTAAAACATTAATTTCTTTTAAAAAATATGAAATTTATATTTATACTATTATATTATTTTTGTTTATATTAAGTTAATTGAATAAGGAATTTTTCTTTACTTAAGAATTAAAAATACATTGGACTTTACGAAATTTGGATGTGGCAGAAAATATAATCTTATTTTATATCTTTCTTTAGGCAGCTTATATAGAATTATATTATTTTTTTCAATTATTTTTAGTTGACATTTTAATTATTTGTATACTATAAGGTATAAGGTATAGTTATTTTTAGTTGAAAAGTATTCACACCATTAATTGATAGAAACGAAGGTTTTGATTTTATAAAGTGCCAACAACTGTTTATAGATATTTATCTGTGTCTATATATCTGTCATATATGATACAATGTGGAATAACGTAATAAAATATATATTCGGGAATAATCCATACAAGTGAGCAAATTAATAAATACTAAGTAAAATGTTATATTAAAAAGTGGTTAATGCTCTAGCTGTCATGTTCTAATTGGCTTCATTGCAATAAATGTTGACAGTAACGCTGCTGTTTAGAGTAAATAATTAAGTATAAAGAGAAATTAAATGTCGTAATTTTGAGAAATTCTTAAAAATTTAATATAAGGCATTGAGAATTTTAAACATGACCAATATTAACAAACTTATTTATTGAAAGATATTTTTGTTCCTTCTATTAATATTATTAATATATATAATTTTTTTTTATTTATTATATATATTTTTTGTATACCATTATGAATTCTTTACATAGTGCGAAATTATGTACTTTTTTTTATTTAATTTTTAAACTGGTTTGGTAAAGTAAATTTGCCTGTTAACTTTAAGAAGGTTACGATTTTTTAAGTAAGTTTTACTTCTGTAGTGAACTGCACATAAATTTAATTCATTAATGTGAATTATTTTTGTTTAAAAGGACAAAATCATACTTATTTTTTCAAAATTTATCAGTGTTTGCTAGTCTTAAGTAGTTGGATGAGTCTTGTGGAAAAACATTCTGAATTCTCTTACACTAATTTGATAATACATATAACCATAAAATTTTATTATGTTATGTTTATTTTTAATTTAAAGAAATCATGAGATTAATATCATGGATAAATATATATCTTTAGTGATAGATACTTTGTATTATAATCATGTATTTTTTCATATTTTTTTGCCTATGTGAGTAACCAATTCATTTTCTTCTTACTACTTAATTATAAACGAAGTACAAGGGTTCATTAACACTATGCAAGTTTTTAGGCCGATGCATGCAGTATAATTATTATTATATTGCCAATTGGCAAAGTTAATATTAATAAGCTAGCCAAACCTAAAAGCATTTAAAAAGAGAAAGTACAACTGTTGAAACACAATAATAAAAATAGTTATAACAAAATAAAAAATAACCTGCCAAATAAGTATGTACTCGTAAATTGTTTTTTGTTTCTTTATTTACTTACCAGAATTGGTCTGTAAGAAAAAAATGTATTTCTTGACGTAATAAAGATTCTTTAAGTAGACCAAATTCTAAGATAACAATAAAACTAAATTATGTCAAAATCCACACAATTATTTTCTGTTTGACACTATACAATGAACTTGCATTGTGTGAATGATTTTTTATCAAAAATGATACCTTCCAGAATATATGTATATGGAAGTATGTTTGTAATGTGGCGAAATAAGTTATAAAAATAATTGTAAGCTAAAATGCAAGCGACAAGTGTTTAACGCGATGTAAGTATAAGTGAACTAAAAAGTGTGAGCGAGACAAAGCGTTTATGCGGCCAGTAATTGTCTATTTGTAGACATTATTATTAATATCAAACGTCTATAGATGGCTGTAGCAGAAGGTCTGAAACAAAGGCGTCCCTCACCAATCTGCTGCAGGAAACAATTTATTTATGTTTCATATAATTTTTATATACAATAATAATATAAAAATATATTTGACAAAATGAAGATTAACATTAATGGGTAATTTGTCTTATTAGGCGACTCATCTGCATTATATTTGTGTGTTGTGTATGTATGTATGTATGTATGTATGTATGTATGTATATATATATATACATACATATATATATACATATATATACATATATATATACAAAAATACAGTAAACAGATGGGTGAAGGACTACCTTACGTGGCATCTTAGACTATTATATACGTATGGTAAATAAGCGCATGTTTCAAAGGCCGCGCACAAAAAAGTGGAATAGGACGCGTATGGAATATATAAATATTTTCATTTCATTATGCTGATTTTCACTTCATATTTTTTGTTCACGAGTACAATCAAGAGGACGCTTCTAGTTTATATGTGAAGATGACAGCGTTTCATGGTTTGGAATTCGATTCTCGGTTATGATTAGGTGCGCAAGCTATGTAGTTGCATAACGTACTATAATTTAGTATGGAATAATTGTGGCACTTCGAATTTTCAAAAATTATAAAACAACATCATTTAGATATCTAAAGCGCCTCTTACATTATTATAGCAAGATACTGTATAAAAATTTGCTATCGTCATTATATAAGGCGCTATTTAGTCTCTTTAGTTGTATTAAGTATTTTTTCATCTTGATGTGCACATCATTTCTAGTTACTAGTTATATTGTTAGGCTTATTATGTGAAACGGTGTTTATTTTTTAGTTATATCATATTTTGTTAGACATCGGGGCCATACAACAGGTGATACATGATTAATATATAATACAACTCAAGCAATCTTATTAAAGTAACAATTCGATGTTTGTGTTTGTATCTAATGTCGAATAATATTTAATAATCATTACTTTAGTGACTGCTGAACATTAGGTTCATTTAGTTTTCTACCAAATACATTTAATTTTAAGTTTCATCTTATATTTTATAATTATATGGTAACCTCAGACTGAAGAATTACATAGACGGAGTCCGCCGAAAAAATTGATAAATTCGAATATAGTAGCGTGATCTTGCTGTTTACACTACTATTCCTCGTGTTTTGGGAAGTAAATATGGAAACTAAAAGTAATATATATTATATCCTTTTGTATTTTTTAATCATTCGCTAATTTTATTTTCGTTAAAAGAAAAAAATTTTTTAACACCTGAAATCCAAATTTTTATCAATTTTTCAACACCTCTATTCCACTCATAATAAATCTATCTATCCCCCTATCTTTATATCTCCCTTTAATACTAGGGGGATCAGGCCATAGCCCACCACGCTGGCTATGTGCGGGTTGACGGACTTCAATTGTCTTCCGTAAACTTGTTAGGTCAGTCTCTCAGACATGCAGGTTTCCTCACGATGTTTTCTTTCACCTTAAAGCAAGTGGTAATCATGTTAGAAATGATTCGCACGTGAAAATATCGAGACCCGGGGTTTGAACCCGCTTCATTCGGTTTCCCGCGAGCGCGTTACCACTGAGCTACCACTGCCTTCTATAACTAATTACATTCATTTTTATTTGGTATATATGCTTAGCTCTAGGATACTCCGTCTATACTCCTTAGTCTGAGATGGTAACAGTGATATTTGTGTGTCAAATTGAAATGTGTATTTATTTTTTATATTACAATTTTAGTGTATGACGTATTTCATGATTATCTTCTATCAACTTTCATCGTATACATCCGTATATTACCATTTTTTATAGATTAATGCTTTACGTAAATTGTGTTTGATTTTTGTATAAATTTCAACAAAAAGTATTAAAAATATTTTTTTATATTTTACATATTTTTGTGACACAAGCTTTTTGGCAAGTGCTCTTTTTGGATACAATTCCTATTATATTGCTCAAAAGTAAAAAGGTTTATTTTTAAACGGTGACATTTTAACGCTGCGTATATTAAAATTAACTTAGTTCATTATCCTTTGATTTTTACTGTCTTACATTTTTATGCGGTGATAATTGATTTTATTACCGTCATAAATATATTTAGACGGTAATTCCTACGAATAGTGCAATGAAATAGCAAAGTTTGTTCATATATTTATTTTAAAATACTTGTATTCTGCCCATGATTACTGAACACTGTCGAACTATAAATGTTCCGTTAGATCGATGCTTGCACAATATTTCCAATTATTATTATTCTAGAATAATTAAAACAGTGCAATTTTGAGAGATTTTAATCGTTTACTATTTTTTATTATAAACTTTTATACATATATTAATATCTAGTTTATTTAGTATTTTTGACTACAACAAGTATTACATATGCACATTTCTTATTGGGCTTTAATTATATGATCTCTTGGTTCAATTTTATGATATGAGATTTTTTGAAATTTATATTATGTGTATTTTGGCATAGATTTTATGAAAATATTCTCAATAATAACTATAACCTACGATTCCTTTCTGTACTGAATGTCTATTCCAAATATTGTCTTTCATATGTACGTCTTTCCAATAACCAAGTGATATTTTTAAATTTTACAAAAACTTTTTAATTATAGGTCATAAGTGATAGGTGGTTAATTCACTTCTCCAACGAACAATTTATGTAATGTTCTAGCTATTATATTTCATATGTTTAATCATAATAATCTATTAGAATCTTCATTAGAATTGCTTACATTTGTATTTTAATCATGTAGTTAAATATTTACGTGGTTGTCAGCTGAGGCACTATTTTCAAAGAGATTTTAATTTTCATTGTTATATTCCTCCTCAGATTTTTTCCCATACATACTGATATTAGTTATGGGAAACAAATTCTGACTAATTTTCTTCTGACCGATGTCGGTCACAGCTTCCTATTAAACTATGTCACATACTGTCAAAAAGAAAATAAGAACGAAAACCGCCTTTTTGACTTGTAATAAAATTTTGTGTTTAAAAAACAACTATGACAATAATACTTGTATAAAACACCAAAAAAATATATATTAAAATTATATTACGATATAAAATGAGCATAAAAAATAGCCGACAGTTATCTATAACGAGATATTTGATCGCTTTAATTATAATTCCAAGTGGGAACTTTTACCTTTCTAAATAGTGCCTCGCCGATCAACAATATTGAGTTACCTATAAAGTATCTACGATTTTGACTGATATTACTCTGCAGTTAATTAGTGAATTTATTATCATTGTCATTATCATACGTTTGTTACACGAATATTTCTCATTAGATTGTAGTCTATACAATACCATAATGTAATCTTACCAAAAAAAAAATTCGGCTATTTTTATAACGTATATGGAATTGTATTGTTGTTTATTTATTTCGTCATTTATTAAGGAACTTGCGTGCTCTTTGTACTTTGCTATTCATGAGTGTTTGTGGGGTTGCCAGTGATCATATTTTGAAGTGTGGCATTTAAATTAAGCATTTGTCGAACTTTTATTTCATATACCTACAAAAAAACAATCTAGATCTCTATTGCACAATATATATTCACTGGTAATACTGAACGTTTGAAGACCTTATAAGAAATCGTTAAGTACAAATGTAGCGGTTATAGGGAGTCGGCGAGTAGAAATGTAACTATATGCAATTTTATTCGAATGTTTATGCAAATGGGCGAAATAAATATTTAGATGGAAAAGCCGTTGTTTCATTTATCCGATGAAAGTTTAACCCTATATCCTAAATACGTGACGGAATAACTGTGCATTGTCAATTACTTATATATAAACTTCAGTGTCTGCTAATACCTAAGTACCTACCTACTATTACAGAAGCGTGTTCAGAAGCAGTAAGATAATTATAATTTAAAGCAAAATTAGGTCTTCTGTATACAATTTTTTATTTTAATAATAAAAATAAATAAGGCAAAGGAATTTATAATATCCTATTAAAAGTACATACTTATTCTAGTATATATTGGTAGGTACTTATTCGATCTTAGTTATATAATATTCTATCAGTGTTGCAAGGAGTTATTATTTTCACTATGTTTTCTTATTAGAAAGGTGGACAGATAGGATTTTATGCAGAAATAAAAAAAAAAGACAAGTCTTAACAAATATGAAATATTTAAATATCTCGTAAATATTTAAAACTTAACGTTAGATATTAAAAATGATATTCTTTTAAAACATATCTAATTCCAAACTAATGTTAGTAAAAGAAAGTATTTCTAAGACCCCGCCTATCTGCGCACGCGCAGTGCCGTCGGCACGCTGTCGTGTCGAGCCGATTATTGTATTTATCGAGTACATTTCGAAATAATAACCAGTAACCACACTTACACTGTAATTGATTGTCAGTGGA
The DNA here is from genome assembly GCA_947093115.1 of Brenthis daphne. Lineage (NCBI taxonomy): Eukaryota > Metazoa > Arthropoda > Insecta > Lepidoptera > Nymphalidae > Brenthis > Brenthis daphne. Next base: position 25,008,706 of record OX352477.1, on the reverse strand, counting down.
TTGGACACACTTTTAGTTACAAGTTCCAATAACCTCAGACAAATCTTACGATTTAGTGGTTAATTCTAAGTGATGACAAAAAAAGCTGACTAAGTAGATTGTATTTCTACTTATGTACTCATGCGTATAACAAAGCTAAGATTTTTAATGCTTCGTGTTGTAAAACTACGTGCAATTTTTTGTATTGCTTTTTTTTATTGGAAAAGAAAAAATCTTTTGATTCGAATCCTATGTGTATCAATATTATCACCTTCCATTCCCGATAGCAACGCCTCTACGCTTCCCCTAATGGACGTACGGACTGTTTGGCAAAAATTGACAACTTAATAAGAGTGTGCAGACTCACCAGTCAGCTATCTATACCAACATGATGAGCATTCTACATTCGCAACCAATTGTTATCCATATAATTATATTTGAAGTGATTTTAAAGTAGAGCATTAGATTAGTTGCAAATGACTGTATGAAAGTTAGTATGTGATTATCTTCCAATAAATTGAGCGATATAGAAAACAAAATGAGTGGGGCGTATAATTTGCGAGAGAGAGAGAGAGATCTATAATTTTATTATCCATAATAATAATAGCAATAATAGTGATTTTATATTTATGTTAACAAAAAAATTTGTCCTATTTTCGATTTTTTATAATAATACTAGCAGAACCCGCGGCTTCGCTCGCGCTAAAATTACGAAAAATCTTTAAAAAGGTAGATTCATGCAAACTCATCCCCTATTTCACCCTATTATATGATGAATTTCGAAAAATTCTAAAACACGTATTTATTTAATTTTATTGATGAGCATTAATAATATCAAGTCAAGTTATTCTGATCATAAATATTTTTTGGATTGTATTATAAGGTGTTTTCCCGTGGGAATTAGATAATCTCCCGCGGTAAAAAGTAGCCTATGTCACTCTACAGCCCTCCAACTATCCCCACACAAATAATCACGCCAATCCGTTTCGCCGTTTCGAAGTGAAAGAAAGACAGAGAAACAGACAAACAAACACACTTTCACATTTATAATATTAGTATGGATAGGAATTAAAAAATATTGCGATGCATAGAGGTTTGTTGGCTTATTTAATGATAGAAATAGGAACGTCAAATTGATTAATATTAAAAAAAATAACGCAAACATATAACATTATACTAAAGAAATAAAGTAAAAGTAATCATACATTTAAATTTATATTTAAATTCTTCTTAAATAAATTAAAAATATACAATGACTAATGTTTTCCCTATGGAGTCTAATCCTGAGACGATGAATAAGTATCTTCATAAACTTGGAGTTCCTAACAAATGGCAAATGGTTGATGTTATTGATCTGGAAGGAGACGCTTTAAACTGGGTACCGCGACCGGTTCTGGCCGTAATACTTCTATTTCCGCTATCTGAAAATTATGAACAATATCGATCAGAACAAGAAAATGATTTATCTCAAAAAGGACATAAAGCCCCGAAAGACATTTTTCATTTGAAACAAGTTATTAGTAACGCCTGTGGAACCATTGCTTTAGTGCACAGCATCGCTAATAATACTAATCATATTGCCTTAGAAGATGGTCTGCTCAAAAAATACTTTTATGATGCAAAAGAACTAGACGCCGCTGCAAAGGGTGCGCTTTTAGAAAATTCGGCCAATATTTTTGAAGCTTACAAGGACGTTATTGCTGCTGAAGGGGACGTGAGACTAGATGATAATGAGACAGTTGGCAATCACTTCGTGACATTTATACATAAAGATGGTTATCTCTACGAGTTAGATGGGCGTAAATCCTTGCCTATAAACCATGGTACTACGACAGTAGATAATTTTTTAGAAGACGCTGCGAAGATCTGCCGTGAGTTTATTGCTCGCGAACCGGACAACATCGGCTTCAATGTAGTGGCACTTGTTCCCGCTCAGTAATGTTATTTATAATTCTTGTTTATTATCGTATTTAAGATTTTTTCACACACAAAATGGTGTATTAATTTAAATAGGTAGTCATATGTTTAAATGTGTTATGTTTTAAAAATTACCATTATAACATTACAGTTAAATGAATTTCGTTATTTATTTACATTTCTTATAAAGTCTCTGCCACTGATGAGCTCATATAAACGGTTTCATAATTAACAAATCGACTTTCGAACTCACTACAATTGCGTCGTTGACGTCTCAATTAAGAAATCCGCAAACACTCTTAACACGACTCCCGCATTCCTCCTTAAAATTCTCTATCTTCGGAAACTAATTAAAAATTCGCCTCACCTTCGTAGCCTTGTGTTCAATTGGGACGATATAACTTCATTTATAAACGAGCAATCTTGTCGAAGATAAGCGCTGGCGAGAAAACAACGAAGAGCGCAACTCGCCACACGCGTCTGCGACGCGGCCGGACAAAAAGTAAATTCAAACAAACTACCTCAAACTTTTAAATGGAACGCGAGTGAATCCTCCGCGTTAACTATGCCGATACTGGGAAGGATGCGACATCGGTAAGTCACGTCACCTAATAAATGATGCTTGCCCTGAAATAAATATATAATATTGTATTTGTGTAAATAAACAAAATAATGCGACGGTAACCCGAAATGCTTTAAATATTCAAATGAAGCGAGCCGAGGTGAAATACGAAGGTGCGCTCGCTCGACTTGAGCCCAATTAAATCGGTGCCACTGAGGTAGAAATTAAAAACAAAAGGAAGATGACGGGGGTCCAGCGCACATTTTTCTCATGAGTATTATTAGCGCGATGTCAACCCACAAAAAATGGTCTTAGAACGTTGTCGTGCCCGTGATCATTATCGATAACATCCCGCATTTTGTATTGTTTTGATAAGTGTGATGCTGTTTCATTTGGACGTTTTGTGACATTTTACATTCACCCTACACACATGATCGATAAGGAGGTAAATTAGTCGGGAAATTCCGTTTGTGTTTAATTATTTTTTTAGTATTGTATTGTTGAATTCATTATAAACATACAAAATACGCTGTCAATCAAAGCTCACAAGTCTCGGTACAAAACCTTGACACTCAGCATTGGGCACGGTCATTACTCACGATGGAGCCTGGTGAGAACAGATTTAATATTTGCCTATAAATCAATTACGAACGTGTGGCGAGTCCGCTTAACGCTCTATCATTGTGCCTTTCTTTAAGGTAATGATAAATTATCTACAAAGGTCCGTACTATGTTGGTACAATACGTGCTTACATTCACTTACAATTCATAAACGATTTCTACACTCAAGGTTTTCTGATTGTTTCTAGAACTATAAGACCCTACTTAATTCTTACAAATCTCATATTGTGGTATAAAATTTGTGGTTTACAAAATCAAGATTAAAGCTAGATAAAGTAGCAAAAATATAAAGAGCTTAATAATTTACTTCTCATTACTCATATACATACCTACATACATATAATATATCAATACAGTTAAACGTGTTACTTCTTCAAAATGCTTCTACTTAAAAATACATGATTTTTCTATATCATTACGATACGATTCATTAACACCCGTCGCGACCTCCATCGAGCTGCTCAATATATTCAAACAAAATAAATTCATTTTAGACAATGAGGATCTAAGTGCTTATTGGAATATTATCCTGTACCGCCAGATATACACCAAAATAAACTTCAAACAACTCTACATTGCGTAGTAACTTAACTCTGCTTAAAAAAGCTGTAAGATAATAGGTAATGTATAAAGCTTTTTAACTGCACTTAGAGATTTTAAATGGGGTACGCGATGGTGAGTTGAGAGGGTCTCGGCAGGGGTCCCGCGGCGGCCTACCGACGCTCATCACTATTCAATAAGTTCCATTTATTGAAATTACATAATTTGTGTGTGAATAATGACGATTGTGATGGATCTTCGTGGGCGATGCGAGCGACTTAAACCCGATTAACTTTTGACCGCTGGACGATATTAATAAGCTGTCTATTCAACACTGCATTGCTTGCACTCACGCCTAACTTCTTCCACTTGTGTCTGGGTAAGGCATTTTTTTTTATAATTTAGACCTCATATTTGTCCTTTTTTATGTGTTTTCAATAAAAATTATAACATAAATATTCTGATTTAATTAAGAAACAGGATTTATATCAACCTTTCTCTATATACGAAGTGTTTATCGATTAAATTGTTCAAAGTACATAATTTAACCTAATTTTATTGACTTAACTAAGTCACATAAAATTGTAAGTGTGAGAGAAATAGTACTAAATACGTACGTATACTTGTGCCTTGTAACTAATTAAAAAGAGAGCGGGTCCAATTAGAATGCACTCATCTAATGATATGGAAATGGAGTGGCGTTTAACCGCAGTCGTAGAACAAGCTCTGTTGATTTATATCATCACAAAAGTTCCTTTTTGTATTTTCCATGAGTACTTTAGTTAAATAATTGTCTTCTATCGTTTTGCCATTGGTGGCGTAAATTTGAACTTTTTTAATTAACGTTTCGTGTGTGAATAAATTAAGATGTTAAATATTACGCAAATTTTATCCGTAATACTACTAAAGAAAAACTATATAATATATATAATTAATCATTATAAATGAAAAATGACGAAGCTCAGTTGTAATGATAATGGTTAGATGGATTTGAATGTTTTTTTTGGTTTCTAATACAATAAACTAAAAAGTTTATCCATTTAAAATCACTACGTTTTGAAAATCCGTAAATAAAAAAAACAAAGCTTCTAGAAATCTCCGCATAAAATACTATTGTCGATTTTTTTAAATATTTATTTAAAAAAAATAACTGTTATAGTTTTTGAGGTTGTTTATACAAGATTTTTTATAACTATAAAACTTTTTATTTTATTTTATTATTAACAAGGTTCTATCAAGTCGTCCATAGAAATGTTTTTAGCTAACGCGGGTTAAACATTAAGAGATATATCAATACAATGTAGGTACTAGAAAATTGTAGGTCTTAAAAGGACCTACAAAAATCCACAATGGCATAATATGTCTATCTCCTAAGGTAGACTCGCAATACTTATTTTTCTCTTGCTCTCTCTCTCTCTCTCTATATATATATATATATATATATATATATATATATATATATATATATATATATATTAGGGTGTGCCAAAAAATGACGATATTTTTTTTCTTCGCTCTCACCCCAAAATATCATAGAAAATGTCCCAACAAAGCTTCTATTAAAAGCGGAGCTCAAAATTCCAATTCTAAGAGGTTCTCCATCGAACTTGAAGTTTTCCCATACAAATTGTATGGAAAATATGATTTTTAACACTTTTTTGTCCTACAAACTATGACGAAAATATTTTTCAAAAAAATGTATGAATGGATCGTTTTTACTATTAAATTTACTACAAAAAGTTCCATTGAGTCGAATTCTATCTTCAATATTTTATTTTTTATATAGCTTTAAAGTTGAAATTTATGGTTTTTTGCATTTTTTAGCTAAACTGTAAGAGTTACAGAAAAATGTTAAATGGCAAATTTGTAGTACATTTAAAATCCTATAAAAAAGTTCTTGTTAACTTTTTAATATCATCAATAACAACAAAGTTACAAGCTCACGAATATTTATTTTTTCAAATTTTTGCTTTTACGAACTGAAATGTCTAACACTAGCTAAACCTTAAGAGATCGTCAAAACAATGTACTAGAAAATTGTAGGTCTTAATAAGGTCCACAGAAAAACCTGCAATAGCATAAGTGTTTCTCCTCAGATACACTCGCAATAACCGTTCATATCTATATAGAAACTGAGTTATTCTCGGAAGGAAAAATAAATAATAGCTGTAAAAGGAATGTACTAGGTATACTTTAATACTACTTTTAAGAATTTAATGAAAATGATGCTAATTTTCATGGGACAAACCTTAAAAAAAATAAACATTAACGGAATCTTTGAAAAGGTAAACTTTTTAGTTTTTAGTATAAGAAATTCTAATAATCCAAAATCAGACAAATTCATTCATTATAGCTGGGTTTCGAGGTATAAACCTAATTGCACTCGAGTAATTTAATGATCTCCAATAACCTATACAAATTGAAGTGTTGGTATGTTTATAATGTCAAAATAGCAAGTTTTTACTTAATGCATATGAAAGTTTGTACCTACGGAACAAATTATAATAATACAATTTATAAAAAAATTGTCTGTCTTTCTCTCTGTTTGTTCCGACTAATCTCCAAAACGGCTGGACTGTTTTTGACGGGACTTTCACTGGCAGATACCTGATATTATAAGGTTTAACTTAGGATACTTTTATTTTAGAAAATGAATTAGGGTTCTGCTCTAAAAAATAAAAACGCACCCGACCGAAGCGAGGGTAAGTCGCTAGCTTAAGTATAATTTGGGGAGATAAGAGTCCTACGTCAATATCAAACAAGTAGACAATTATTCTTTATATAATACTTTTATATAATGTAATAATTATATAATAATTAATTACTTCATACAGTACATTAATCAAACTTGACTTCTAGTTAAATAGCCAGTTTGCAGGACAACAACCGTCATTACTCTTTAAATGTTGAGATTCCTGTTGAAAGATGCTGGATATCGATAAATGTTATACATATGATTAGTTATATTTGTAAGAAGCAGCTAACATTTGCTATGACATGAAAGGGAATGTACTTAAAGAACAACTATGAATAAAACAGATTTCTCGTTTTGGTAACCGCTTTTCTGTTAAGTATTTTATTTACTTACTTGGGTAAATCTTGTACGATAAGCTGATGTTTTAATAAATCTATAGGTACATATAATAAAATTGTAACTAAGCCAAATCTGTACATTAAATATTTTTTAGAAAAATTGTAATAGGCAATATTAACGAAACAGAGACCGAATCTAAAGTTTTTAGAATTTTTGTCTGTCTGTCTGTTACTGCATCACAGAAAAACCAGTGGAGGGATTTTGATGAAATTTGCAATGGTGCTAGCTGGTTATCCGGGTCAACATATAGGATACTTTTTACCGCGGGAAAATATCTCATTTCTAAAAAAAAATACAAAAACTGAATGTCTCTTACATATACTAATATGTAAAACCTAATTTTTGCTTTTTAGTCACCTAAACGCGGGCGGAGCCGCGGGCAATGCTATAGTCTATATTTATGTACTTCTTTATATCACGACGATATGAAGAAAAGTACGTTTACAATCAAGTGTTTATTTATTTATATCTATTAATTACATTAGTTCCCGAAATAAATATATTGAGTGGGCGTCATTATGTAGAAAGTGGTAATAAGGTACCTATATGTATAGCGATGCGTCCACGAAGCTTTTACGAGTTCCAAGAAAACACATAAGACGCGACCAACGGTGGAACGGTAGATTGTCTAAATTAAATTAGGTGGGCCACGGAGGCTGGACCGCTCGTGACCAGACTTCAAAATTGATGTTGTCTGAAGGAAATATTTCATGTCGTAGGAAGTCATAAAACCAACCAGATGGACATTCCGTAGAGCTTAATCACGAAATCGTGAGATATCTATCCCATTTTTACATAATTTTAGATGCAAATAAAGCGTTGATCTTGAAAAATTATGTTATCTCGTTTCTATGTTAAGTTTGTTGTAATGAAACCATATATTTTTTGTTAAAAAGTATTGATGTTTTATGCAGCATATATACCAGTATCATAGTTTCATTCTTATACAATTATAGAACGCGAAAATTAATGAAGTTATAACCTATACCAATCAATAGGCTAGGTTTTACAGTTTCCTTGCGGTTTTGTAATTTTGAACAATTTTTGAAAATATATTAAAACCAAAAACTTGTCAAGTTTTAATCGTGTGAATTAATTAAAATTATTAACATCCTGTATAATATATATAAAGGTACAACCTTAAAGTAAAATCAAGTCAAGATATCACGTCCATCTTTTATCACCAGTCTATTATGACTGGCATTTCCGAAAACTTATAAAATTAAGATAAATTAATGTAAACAGCAATTTCGAAATAAAAATCAAACAATAATTAAGGGTTGAATTCGGCAGCGGCCGCCCGTGGCGCGCTATCTCCCACGACTCTCGCTCGACTTCTTAAACACAATTTTACGACTCACATTAGCCCTGCGATAACCATAAACTTGTCCATCGACAAATAAACACTCCTCAATTAAAGAGATGTATTGTGAGCGCTACTTTAAAACGCGGCTTTTTGGCATTTTATTCGCGATATGTGGGCCACTTCAGCTCGACAATATCGGTTTGATGCGAATATTATGTCGTTAAGTCGTCGGAACCAGTTTTCGAATGCCAACTTAATATATTTTAAAATAAAATATTCCGATGGTATCAAAAACGGCGTTTTGTTATGTAATTCATTCATTTATTGTCATAACGCGCCATAAACGGTGGAGTGGTCGGTATATAGAATAAAACTTTCATCTGATCGAATGGTAAGAGTATCGGTTGCTCCATAGATATTTGGATGGCAGCCGAGATTCGTAGAATCTGTAGGTACTGTGCGTTTGAATGTCCAGTTAATTATTGAAGTGGTGTTTGGTGGGGAGTGGGTAGATTAATGAGCGGCTACCGCTGGCTTATCGCGACATCTGGGCCATGACTGATCATCTGTCGTGCGCCTGCGCCTGTGCCAGCAATGCTAGTGAAGTGCGCAGACCAATTTTGTTTTAAATTTAATTATATATTAAATAGGTCTATATCTTAAAAGGTTATATTATTGTAAAGAAATAATTTTATACATAAGGTTTCAATATATCATATGTGTTAGTATGGTTAATATGATCATTGTTGATATACTCTTCGTAGTCGAGCTTGGTCGCTACAAAACACATTTTTATATATTAAATTATTAATAATTATATAAAAAATAAAAAATGCTTACATTAAAAAACATGTGCAAAAAAATATAACTTTTAAATTGTTGCTATTGAAACGAATATAGAACTCAAAAAATAAATAAAACGTTAAATATTAAAAGAAACATCGATAACTGTACCACGTCCATAACTACCCGTCGTGATATGACATTGGACGGCACAGCTTCCCAGAAGTCATACTCATCGAATACCTTACGAGCACCGTGTACCATTCCACCTTTTTTTCTCCGCCCTATAGTTTTATTGGATGCATTGAAATATTTTTGTTTAGATTAAACGACGTTTAGCCTGTACATTGGTACATTAGGATTAATGTCGGACATCAGTTACTGGCGTGTCCCCTTGCATTGTTCGATACTGACGGCGAACTGTCATGGAAATTGAGTATTTAATGGCATACTCAAAATATTGAATGACTCGAAAGATGTCGATAAAATCTCGCAGCTACTGATTAATTACTTAAACCTTTTTGTAGCTACCCATGATTTTGCATCCATTTTATATAAATATGATGAGATATATCACGGGACATAACTTTATTTATATGTTTTTTTTTCTTTTGCATATTAAATATGGCTGAAATAGTATGATTCTGAGAATCTGATTACATAACTCACCTTTAAGAGTAGGTACCACAGTGAAAACTCGTTGATAACTCAGTATAGAGTTTACATTAATTTGCTCCTCCGATAAATTAGGTTATAGCATTTTAAGGTCATCATTAACTTATGCCTTAAAAGTATCGAGACTAATGGCTAATTGATCTTAAATCACAAAATCGATCCTACAATAAATAACTAGGTAATAAATAAAAACAAGAGTTGCGATAGTGGTGTCGTCCATCATACCGCTCATTACTGTACATTATCGGAACGCCGACACAATCGCTCGATTCGGCTGCGAAGATCGATTGATTCATATCGAATCCTGATGTACGATGCTGATTGAGTGTAACCTACATACGTTCTCGTAACTCCCCCGCTATTGAAATTAAAGATTATAATTCACAAGTGACTTACCGCTCTCACAGCGCTACTGTACTCTATCAATTTAATGAATACTAAATCTGTCGGAAGTTTCGTAGGTAATATGTATATGAAATATTGATTGCTTTTATAATACTGTAATAGATACTTGTTTTTAAACTACTGTGATACTTATTTAAATTTTCAAATTGGTCAAAAATTATTCAAGGAGGAATGAGGAATAAAAATAATAGAAATTTTTAAGTTACGTTTTACGTGAAATATATCTATAGGTACATATAATAAAATTGTAACTAAGCCGAATCTGTACATTAAATATTTTTTGGAAAATCTTATTAAAATAGACATTATTATCGATACAGAGGCCGAATTTATAGTTTTTTGAATTTTTGTCTCTCTGTCTGTTACCGCATCACGGAAAAACCACTGGAGGGATTTTGATGAAATTTGGTATGGTGATAGCTGGATATTCGGGTCAACATATAGGATTCTTTTTACCGCGGGAGAATGTCTCATTTTTGAGAAAAAAAATACAAAAACTGCAATGTTGGAGTATACTAAGTAATATGTAAAACCTAAGAATTCGTATTTTGGTCACCTGAACGCGGGCGGAGCCGCGGGCGATGCTAGTTATCCAATAAGAGCATAACTTAACTTCATAGGAGATCAAAAAGTTAGTATTAGGTAGGTATAGTATTTTTAAAGCGATGAGTGAAAATAAATTAAAACAGTTTTATTTTTCAGCAAAAGCTCTGCTACATGAGATTTTCTTATTTGTACCACGTAAACACCTCCCAAAATCGATGGCAGCCGAAGAAGCTCAACATAATTACAATTGTTCATTTAAATACAAAGGCTAATTTAATAAGTGACCCGACTCCCAAATGTCAAAGCCGTTCAAATAAAAAAAGCACAAAAAACATAAAGAAGGATGGCGCTCGGACGAACGAACGCCCAGGCTGGTGTCATGGGAAATGAGACTCTTTATGCTTCAAATAAATTGGGAGTCATTTTTTAAAAGCCACTTTTTATATTGTTTGTGTATTGAGCAGTACAATGGTGGACAAGAACGGCTGTTAGGTAACATTTTTAACATCATTATAAGTGAAAAGCAGTGACTGATGATGTCCCAGCGAAGCTCGTTACTTCGGAAGGCTTATGGTTAGTTCCAAGAAAATCGTTTACGTAGGTGGCTATGTGCTTACACAAACTAGTCTTTTTATAATAGTGCAATATTCATAATGGATTCTCGCGTATCAGCATACTAAGTGATACTTGTTCGTTTAAATGTCTTCTGAAAATAATGGTTTTTATATGATCATTTTAGAAATCCGTTTTGGAGTCCATTTATGTATATAAAATATTCATATTATAAACAAATATATTATTTCTGTATATTACATATCACACTTATAAATGAAATTTACTTAACTACGTAGGTATAATATGATAAACTAAATAATAAAACTAACTATGGAAAATAAATGTGCGAATAAAATATACCAGACGATGCAAATAATATCATGTCGGTAGTTTTTTATTTTAAAATAATTATATCTAGAATTAATCTATTCTGTCCTCAAACATTAAAAACCCTTAGTAATATATTTATGATAAATGTGACAAAAACCATAAAGCAAGATTACTTCGATTTAATATGATCTCTATTTTCAAAGCAATAAGGTTTGTTTTTACAATGTTTATATCTCCTGCTAGGAGGTCGGAAACCAGCGCACCGGTAGCCAGCCAAGCCCCCTGCTGCTCTTCTGTCATTTGTCCATTAATTTCTATTATAAATATCTGTAATTACACACAAGCCTGTTTGAAAATATAATCGTAATCTATTTCGTTTAATATATTTCAAGTTCTAAGTTAATGAACTCATAACAACATTGACAATCTTGCAATACAGTTTTAATCAGGGCTAGCCAAGATCTTCCACAGTAATAACATTTTTAGTAACTCCTATATTTCAGAAATATCAATCAACTTTCTTTGTAGTAAAATAATAATATAAAAATTATGTTCATGTTATTTTAAAAACCCTTACTGAAGGCAAATGACGTCTCAGCTCTGGTTCTCAGTCTCGTCGTTAAATATAAAAACCAGTATTTAATAATATAAATGTCTTCACTACAAAAAAACATCATATTTATCTACAAAATCAATCATTTTCGATGAGAACACTCATATTATTACCAATGGAAGCATTCGAAGCATCTTTAACGATCTGTGTTTTATAGAATGTTCGAATTCTAAACTCTAGTTACGACTATAGATCGAAGGTTGAGATGTAGATAATTTTTTTGAGCCGGAACATAAAAACTAACTGGCCAGTATTTTTAAGCATCGACAGATACACGAAAGTTTCGGGTCGAAGAGATATGAGATAAGTAATGGGTGAGATAGTGCGGCGGCTACCGAATATCATATGCTACGGTAGCTCACATTGTGTGTACGTTAGTTATTCACCGGTTACCCTATAATAAATAAAGAAAACTAAAATGATAATAATTGTAAGAAAACTTCATCAATTTAATTTTTAAATATATATTTTTTAGTAGTTTGTTTGGCATCCATTAAAGTTAGATTTTTTTTTCCTAAGCTCTTTCTAGTTACGTTAGAATTTTTCGCATTGGTATACTTTGTAGCTGTACGTCACAATACATAAAAAAATAGAAATAAAATTATGCCTGTCATGTGACAGGTATAGGAATTGGTGTTTATTCGAATTTAGTGTTCATCGTTCAAAAATAATCTAATATATAAAAATCTCGCGTCACGGTGTTTGTGGTCGCACTCCTCCGCATCGGCTCGAACGATTTTAATGACTTTTTTTTGTATATTTCGTAGGTTAGGTTAGGTTAGGTATTTTTCAGACTCCTAACCGTACCCCCCATTTTAATCGGGTTTTTAGCATTTTATATAAATACATAGCGACGAACCCGAGCGAAGAGAGGGTGACTCGCTGTGTATGTAAGTTTTTTTTTGTAGATTGAACGCGGGTTCTGCTAGTATACCTATAGTATTTAATTCTTACTGAACAAAATATTGTCACAGTCTCGCCTTTTGTGAGCTGTTAACTATACATATAATAAAATTGTAACTAAGTCGAATCTGTACATTAAATATTTTTTTGGAAAATCTAATTGAAATAGACATTATTATTGATGCAGAGTCCGAATCTGTAGTTTTTAGAATTTTTATCTGACTGTCTGTTACTGCATCACGAGAATACCGCTGGACAGATTTTGATGAAATTTGGTATGATGGTAGCTGGTTATCCGGGTCAACATATAGGATACTTTTTACCGCGGAAAAATGTCTCATTTCTGAGAAAAAATATAATAACTGCAATGTACGAGTATACTAAAATGTAAAACCTAAGAATTTGGCATTTGGTCATCTGAACGCGGGCGAAGCCGCGGGCAATGCTAGTTAAGGAATATAATTACATTCCGACAGTCTTAAGTGATTCAAATCGTGCTAATTTTATGAAAGATAACACGTGTTACGATGATCGGCTGCCATCCTAATCTAAGAGATGTCAATACCGTTATCTAAAACGACCCCTGTAAACCATGTATACGGCTCATAAATGAGTCGACTAAACGCCGCCGCTGAAGCCCTAATCGCACAGATATTCACAAGGAAGACTGCCAATATTTACAACACGTAACATAAAATACCACAATAAAACTTAATGGTAAGACAGGCAAAAGTTTATGCTAATCGTCGATAAAAATATAATAAAACTGTGACCTCGGTGTATGTCGGCGTCCCGCTGCTTGCCCCGTTACTCCGACACGCGGGTTTCTGCGTAGGACACCTATTTCTATCCCGACATCCTGAGCTATTCTTAAGCATGTCTTGAATGTTTTTTTTTTATTGTAACATGCCAATTATAATCATTAAACTTTTTTGAATAAACTTAAATATTATAGAGTTTTTATAGCTCAATATATTATATATTTATATATAGATATATTCTTTTGCCTAAATGCTCAAATCGAATTAATTCGTCTCATGCTTATGAAATTCAATGAATATGTATAAACTAATAGTTAGTTCTGAATCGGTAATATAGATTGATTTGAAAGATAATGCTTATTTACTAACAACATCTCGTATGAGACAACTCTCTGCATTAAGATAAACGAGATTTACGTCTAAGAAATAAGATTACGAGTACGTGTGAAGTTTTAAACTTACAAAAAGTTAAGATATCCACGAATTACTTGTTTTGTGCAATTTAAAATAGAATAGGTATTCTATTACATATTTTTTCATACGGTTCCGACCGGTCCTGGAGCGCTCGCGGGCTAATCACGAACACAGGTAGCATATCGCAGAATCTCGCGCGCGACACACTATCCATTCCGGTTATTAATGAACACGAACCATTTTCGAATTTCGCCGCCGCTCGGACAGCCTACTGACAGCTGTTTATTTATCAATGTCCACCATACGTCCGAGCATCATCAGCAAATATTTGAATTTACATAAGAAAGTAGTAAGGCTCGTTTAAGCGGTATCCCGCAACCGCGCAATCACCAGAATAATGTTATAAAACAATGGAAGCTATGTTCTCCCGCTAATTATGAGCTATTGTGTTGATTATCGGAATGTTACTTATTCAATACGAATCGATTGCGCGTAATAAACTTTTCTCAAACGGATTCTCGCAAATAGACGGTAATCGCGTTTAATAACATCTAAACGTCAGACTGATCATCGTCAAAAAACATTTCCTCAGAAAGTCTATTGAAGCGTATCGAAGGGACCCTTTGCGCTGCCGTATTACGATTAATTGATGCTAATTAATAAATTAATTAACCATGTTCATACGACGCATGAGCGATTCCGGTTTTTTTATAGACAAGTACGTTTTTATTTGAGCTACATTTCTACTAGCGACCGCTGCATTCTCCTTTTTGCAAGTTGGTCTGCAAATGGCATCCTACACCTATACTTACGTTCATACTGTGTAATTAATTTATTAAAATTATAACGAGCATCGCGACGAACTCCTAATTGGGAACATGTTATGTTGTTCATTCATATTATAATAATTAAAACGATGGCGCATTTCGTTATAATTTATGTCATATTTTTCTTATTTGCTCTCGCTGCTTTAAAATGGGGATCGTACATTGTGTTTTGTCATATCTCTCAGTGTCTTTGTCGGTACAATTACTGAATGAATTACGACAATCGTTTCTTACGTGTGTTTGCCACAGTTAATATAATGATTAATTAAAAGCTATGCCAGAGAATTATGGAATAAATAAGCAATCACTTACTTAAACGATAAACCAGATCTTTATGATTTAAGTCGTTAATATGAAGTATAATTTAATACAATTAATTTAGAGATATTGATTCTGATTATCTAATTAGTTCCACTAATTTCTGATTAGTTCGTTGATCTAAATATGGTTTTTAAATATGCATATATTGATTTTAAATGGCGCTTATAAAAGCGTCGTCACACGTATGTTTATTATTTTATTTAATTAAAATTGTAGTTCTAAAGTTAGCAAATACCGATCATCAAAATTTTAGAAATATAATTATTCTTAATTTTTGCTTGCAGCTGCATTCGAGTGATAAGCACGTTACAGTGTGAATAAATAGCATATTATCTATACATATAATAAAATTGTACCTAAGCCGAATCTGTACATTAAATATTTTTTTGGAATTATTTTTGAAATAAACATTATTATCGATACAGAGGCCGAATCTATAGTTTTTAGAATTTTTTGTCTGTCTGTCTGTCTGTTATCGCATCACAGAAAAACGACTGGAGGGATTTTGATGAAATTTGGTATGGTGATAGCCGGTTATCCGGGTCAACATATAGGATACTTTTACGCGGGAAAATGTCTCATTTCTGAGAAAAAATACAAAAACTGCAATGTAAGAGTATACTAATTAATATGTGGAACCTAAGAATTTGGTTCTCGGTCATCTGAGCGCGGGCGGAGCCGCGGGCAACGCTAGTGTACTATATGTATATGTATGTACGCAAAATATTTTGCATTTATAATATTAGTGAGATTTGTAACGGACCGTTATTGTTCTAATCAGTAAACATAAAGTATGAAGTATTTTGTAAGATGCAATCACTGAGACACTATGGCCCACGTGTTGATTGAAGTCGCCGACAAAGCGGAGTCGTCACGTACTTACCTCGGAACAGCATATTCTCGAAATAAGCCTCGGTTTTGAGAATACTGCTCATTCACTTTTCAATCTAGATATAGAATTACGGTACGTGTTACTGCTGTTTGTTCCAATATAAGTAGGTACGAATGTCCTTCGGATAAGTACCTGCTTTAATCAAATGGCCCGATCCAAAATTAACACTACAAACGACCAAAACAACAAAAATTTCAATCACACTACCTTTATAACACACACAATTAAGATGGTCGAATGTTTTCTCATTGTCACTTTTGGATTAAGTTTTATAAAAAGCTATGGTCCCCATTTATTTAAATATTCCTAAGTTCTCTTAACTTACTATGTAATCAGGAATGCATAAATTTTAGATTTAATTCTTGAACTTATGGAGCCCTGGCCAAAACTTTATATGGCAAATACATGCAATATTATAACCATAACCAAATGAATAACCATTTTCCTGTATATTACTTAATGCCAAATAAATACTAATATGTTGATTGTTAATATTCTTTTAATTTTTTGCGTAACTGATCATAACTCACGTAGCATCGAAAACAAATTTCCATCGACAAAAGAATTTACAAGGCGAAGGCGAGCAAGCGAACACGCGTCTGGCCCAGACATAAATACACAAACGGGCATTATATAGAGAAGGCCAATTTAACAGACTTATTGTCTCCGGGCATAATGCGAGACGTTGGGAGACGCAAAAGGACGAAGAGATGCGGAGTTCCCGACTCAGGCCGATACAAAACAATGGTATTTAATCAACGATGATAAATGCTGTATTCGAGCACGTTTTTAAACGATACTGCTGTATTGTTTTGGCGGGAGCTTACCGTTGAATACGGAGATAAGTCGCCGCTGAGAGTGGCTTAGCTGACAAATTGGAATAAAAGAAATATTTATTCGTGTTCGCATCGTGAAATCTTCGGTTTTGGATACGTATTGTGAACATTCTCACATACTCTTGCCTCGCCCATATCTCAGGATTTCGTCAGAACATAAAATGAAATCGGATATCTTAGACTTTATCGTGTCCTTTCTCTACGATAACTTTTTTCATTGTTCATAACGAACAGTAACCCACCATGAGCGTTCTAAAATTGAAATAACAACTGTATGAAAATCTAATTTGCATGTTGATTTTTAAATTCGTCAAACAAGAAAATATTCTATTAAATCCATTCCTCGAAACTATCTAAAGTCATATTGTTATTAATTTTGTATTCGATATTAAAACCACTTATGTCATGAGACGTAGCAAGTCTAGTAAAAGCTACTTCTTATTTTGCGGACCATTACAATAGTACTGGCTTAACATATTCCAACGTTGTAGTTGTATTTGCACTTGATAGCAATATACAATTTATTCTATAATATATAAGGTACAAGTTGCGATGTCACTATACTGTACACTTTTGTATAAATCACGATATTTTGAAATAACGCGAAGGAATTGATCACCATCTCGCGGTGTTCGGACTACGGGCCGGGGAAATGTTCGGAGGTGCTCGTAAATTTGTGCGGTAAAACAGCAGGACGCCGGGACGACTGAAGCGACGGATAGAGCAACGGTTTGATTTATGACGATGCGACTGACAATGCCTCATGTTTGCATTCGGTTACGATTCGCGGGATCGCAGAAATTGTTACTACGAAGATCATGTTCGAAATATCCACGGCTGCTATTGGAAAATGATGCCTTTTATGAAAATATTAAGAATAATGATCATGTACTTTCTTTATGTTCAATTTACTATTATTTTCAAACAAATATTTTTAAAGTCCAATGCAAATTTAAAGAAGGCAAAATTTTTGTTCAATTATTTGAAGTAAGAAAATTATCGAGCAAGCAATAAGTACATAATTTTACCATTATCCGAGTAACTATATAGTTTTATTAATGAGTAAGCTGTAACAATATAAAGGAAGATTTTGTAAAAGGCGTTTCTTAAAAACCAAATACATACAGAAGTCGCCACAAACTGGATTTGTTTACATGTCTGCTTTTTTAAAAACGTTCAAATATAGACTAATTGCAACGAGTTTACAAATGGCGGGCTGGATTCTGAAGATATCTCTGGAATTGACCGTGCGACCGTGGGATGAAGCTTGTAGCCACCATTTTGGGCACATTCATTTGCTCAATCACGCTAATGTATACTGCCTAAAACAAAAAATAACAGATGCATTTTATTAGCTATTATTCGACTTCGAGCGTGCAATGACCACTCGTCACTCTTCACTTATGAACGGCGAGTACCAAAGCAGCATACCAATAAACCACTACTGAGATCTCTCACCTACCGCGTTTACTTTGTTTTGGTAACATAAAACATTCTTTATTGACAGGACTCCTCCTAAAAAGTAGAACACAGGAGTTGTGGCTGCATAAATCATTCCCTCTCAAAACTGGCACTAGCGGTGTGCGCCTCCGACGATAAGATTCCCGGGCATCTGCAAAAACAATTATGTCGGTCCAGAATCTTGTATTTGTGTCGTGTTCGTTTTGCCTCTAGACGCCGGTTGGAGCGGTGGCATAATGCGTGCCGATAAATATTTATACAATTTATTCATATTCCTTCTGATGCCGCCGGCGTAGCTATCAAAATACTGGTGCAGATTTGATATTTTCAAAATATTATTAATGTCCTTTAAAGATAGCAATACGTATTATATGTACCTACATGAATATGTTAAGGAATATTCAATACTTTAATAAACTCTTACTGCAACTCCTATCGTCTAAAAATAGGTAGCTGAAACCAATTCGTAATCCATTTTCGAAAGCATATACGCAGACAAAAGTGGAGACAAAAAAAATTATTTAAATAATATTTAACTCTATATTATTTGTATGTTAGACATTAAATGAGCTTGTGAAATACAAATGAAATATGTGTGTAGCCTTTATTTATTTTCTAATCATAAATATCCATCTATACATACCTTAGAATAAAGTAAATGGTAAATAAAATTTATGAAAGCATCCAGCCGAAATGATATTCTGGCACAAGAATATCAATAACATTAGGCAAAAACGACGGCATATACAATAGTCTGGTATCAAAGTGCGGTGCATCGTATCTGGTATCGCGAGGGTATCTTCGGGCAATGCATCAGTGTTGCCAATAAATACGTCGGTCTGGCAAAAAGGCGGGAATGCTTGCCACGCAGCGCGCCGGCGGTCCTCGCGCAAGCGTTCTCCTGGCGCTTTTTCGTGCTACCAAATTTTCATAATGATATTTTGATAGATATTTGATGTAGGCAATGTTTTTGTATAGCAGCATCTATAATTGGATTTCGTAGCTAGATTCCACGTCCCTGTATAGTTTTTGTACATGTAAATTCTACTTAGTATACATATTGTCTCATGAGCTCCTAATGGGCATATTTGATTTTTTTTCCTTGTGAAATCAATTCATAAATAATTTTGACTTTCGCATTTTATATTAAGAAGATTTTAAATCAGTTTAAGAAGTTAATACTGATGTAATTGTACCCTAATAATGATCAAATACCATTTGATATAAATGAGAGAAGATTCTTAAAATTTGAAATATTTATTAAGTAATATATTTCTTCGAAGTGTTTTTTTAAATTACTATAAAGGTGTAATCATAGATAACCTATATAAAATTTAAAAATCAACAAGTGGAGTATAAAACGGGATCAAAAGTCTTTACTAGACCAATCTATAGGTACATATAATAAAATTGTAACTAAGTCGAATCTGTACATTAAATATTTTTTGGAAAATCTAATTGAAATAGACATTATTATCGATACAGAGTCCGAATCTATAGTTTTTAGAATTTTTGTCTATCTGTCTGTCTGTCCATCCGTTACCGCAGCACGAGAAAACCACTGGACAGATAGATTATGATTAAATTTGGTATTGTATAAAATTTAGATCAGCTTACAAAATTTCTCACTGAATTTCTTATTCATGTATATTTCTTTTACGACTTTTATGTAGATTATAGGTTAACACTTCCTTCTAAATTCTATAAAATGGAAATTCTTCAATTTTCTAATGCACTCATCATCAGCTTATCTCATGGTGCACAGTAACACGATTTTTCTTTTCAAATACTTTAAATTGCCATAAAAATAATTGCACAATACACTTTTGCCATAAATATTTTATTTATCTAATAATCTTGGCTCAAGTGTTTGATTGTCACTGCTTAATATGATTAGACTACTAAGTTATTCAAATAAGCTTTCGTAGTTATATAAACAATCATGGTCCCAATCTGGTTAGGACAGAGTACTGCTTTGGGTACACTCAGCACTTAATGTCTCAACACAACGTCATAGTGTGTCGCCACTATCATTATATTATTACAACAGATCTCTTATATCACGTACAGATACCGATAGATCAATGATATGATTGGAAAAAAACATGTGAATCTCGTGAAAATAATACACTTAAAAATAAATAAGTATATATGTAGGTATATGGAACATTACGATAATATCTTCTGTTGAGTTTTCGAACTTCATGCACTAATTTTTTGTATTTGTAATTGATTTAGTTTGAATTTAAAAGCTATATTGAATAATGGAATTAGATAATTGTAGAGAAACCTTATTTGGCGGACTCATAGAGAGAGATTGAAAAGAATATTGGAATATTTTTATATGACGACACGTTTGGCTCAGTTTGTAGTAACCCTACTTTCTGTGCCAGCGGTCGCGGGTTCGAGTCCCGCTGGGTTCCAGTCATGGGTGTTTATATTTATAATATGTATGTATTTAAAAGTTATATATGCATAGTGTATCAACTATCTGGTATCCATAACACAAGCCTCGTAGCTTACCATGGAACTAGATGGTGCTGTGTGTTAATGTCCCAACATATTAATTAATTTATTTATATATACTCTAGTATTTGCACAAAAGAATATAAATTTGATAATACAAATTTGATTGAAATTAGTATCCTTATTAATAATTATTCTTTTAATATAAATATATGTATACCTATGTTTACAAAAACCCTTTGATAACCGTTGTGATTGTTGAAGGTTCTCTTTGAGTCGGTACCTATTGACTATTGGCAGAATCGAATCTGTATTATAATGCATTGGAAATTTTAATTGGTATTCAGCGGTGACCGTGTCAGTGCGGGCACCCGGTGCCTGCAGCTTTGATGCCTTATCACGCGCGAACGCGTGAAAGCATCTCGCCATTTATTACACATATTAATGAAACGGCAAATACAAACCTTGACATTTGATCTGAGCCTTTCGCTAATCTTATAACCGTAATACTACATCGCATTAGATTTTAATGGGCACGGCAAGTCGTTTGCGTGTCGGTGCGCTTGCGCATTCTACGTCTGCGTGCTATCAGATGCGCGCGCACGTGACGGCATCCCGCCCCGCCCCCCGCCTTCCTTGAACCAAACTGGGATGTTGACTTTATCCCTCATGCCTTTGGTTTCGTTCCAGTTCCTGAATTGCAGGCTGAAGTATTAGGTACTTCTATATGTAACGGCGATTAAACTCAAACGCTATTATTATGAAGAGAAAATAACCGTTTATATTCTTCTCTTTGGTATAAGTTCATGACGAAAACCTTAAAAAACAACAGATTTTCAAAAGGGTTATCCAAAGGATAAAATTATCAAATATGATAAATGCACAATCAGTGGGTAAACTGCAGTTGGACTTCAATTTTCTATTTTGAGGCTATAACGATCTCGTCACGTCAGACGCGTTACACACGACGTGCGTAGAGATGGGTTTATCTAATACATAGGTCGTTTCTCTTGTCTTTCACGAGCTACGTCATTTTTTGTTAGCCTTTTCTTACGTGACCACAATGGTACGGAGCTTTTTTTAAATAATATATTTTTGAAAATTGTATTATGTAAATTCTTTCAAATGGCAAACATATTGATTAGCGCCGTAATTAGCCTCTAAATAGCTAGCCAGCAAATACGCTGTTGGGGGCCCCAATTAATAAGATAACTATTAATAGTTATTATACGTTAAAAATTTTGCTATATGTTTTAAAACAAGTACCTAATTGTAGAAATATTTTATTTACTCTTTTAATTTTTTTATCTGAAAAAAGCTGCTGTTGTAATAGTAAGTAACACAACTACTATTTTTATACATGTGGAAGCGAATATTTTATAAAATGACCATTTTTATTAACAAAGTTGATGTTGACATCTGACTTCCACATACATCGTTGCCTTCGTTTTACTGCAACGTGATCACAATAAGCACTTAGCTTTAGCGTAACACTAAATAAATTTTTAATTTGGATAAGTTACGAAACAAAAGGATATTTTTACAAGCTTTTATTTAAAATATAATGTCAGACGTATTTTATATGTTAAATTTTAGAAAAAATATAAAAAAATGTGCATGTTCAGAGTTTTTTTCGGTATCGTAAGCCATCTATAAAACAACAAATAAAACAATGAAAATATCTAGTAATGACAGTCACGTATTTATTGTACGCACTTGCAAATAACGATGGGAAATTGGTATGTCAAGGATTGTAGAAACGCAAATAGAGGCTGGATGTGTTTGAATAATTCGCCGTGTTGGCCGGCGCCGGTGTTAGCAATTGTCGCGCGGACACTCTTGAGATAGCATCGTGCCGCCGGGCTCCGGCGCCGCTCATCTAGATCGCGGGACTGCAAAGACATGCCCTCTGCGGATAAAGTCTTCAACGTGCCGACGCAAGCACCCGCACAATCCCTTTGAACGCATCTCACCACCGCCGATCGTGTTGGCATCCTAGAACCAATGAGAACCATCGCGTTAACTTTTTTTCATACCGCGAATTGCATTGCTATTCAAACCTCATTCGATCTTTTTACGCGATTGGTTTATTCCATCTCCTCGCCAAGTGACTTACATTACTTATATTTTCTCATTGACATTCTCGAACTCAATCGCCCATAAAAAAGGCCTCCTTCAGTGAACGGATGTTCGACGTGCTGTCAAAAATCTACAACAAAGGGCAGGACAAGAAAATAAATAAACACAATTTGTTTTATTGGAATGCTATTAAGATTTTTTTAGCGTAAGTTTTGGCACCGTCGGTGTCAAGTTCGCCACTCCTGCGTTCGCTGGTAATGAGTACTAACAACCGCTATAAGAATTCTTAATTTTTTAACACTCACAATAATAATAAATATGAAATTATCTTGCCAGGGATATTTCAGGTGACACCTTCCATTATAATTAGTGAGTGATGATTTATGTAGTTGGTTAATTTCAATCAATGGACAATACGCTTTAATAAAAACTTTACAGCTGTGTGGTAATTTAAAAAAAAAACACGAGGTTTCCCTTTAAACAAACATAATAATTATTAACAAAGATGATTATTTTTACATTAAATATTTTCTTGTTAACAACATTTTGCAATCAATAGTAGTAATTAAGGCACATTCAATATTTATCGTCTGCTTTTTTTTTGGACAAGCAGTAGCGATAAATTGAAGCAGATATTACGTTGGTATGAAGGTTTTAAATTTTTTCATTATCAATAGGTCTTTCATGCAATATTATCATAAGGAATCCAGTATGTATGGGCGTCTTTACCATGACATTCAGATTTACTCTAAAACAAAGTCGACGACCAGAGCCACCAAATTATAGTGTTTAAAACTTTTAATATTACGCTAAAAATGTACGTAAAAATTATAAAATCGATGGAGCTCGTAATATATGTAACACTGCCTTCTGGCAGCCATTACTTAGGCGCGGGCTTGTTATTAAATTCGGCCTTATTTATTTATTTATGAGCGATACCAACGTCGTAAACGTTTATTCATATAGAGAACTGCCGAACATGAAGATCCAATATTGTTTTCACAGTTACTACATTGTATTTAGTTACTTAGCTTATATGGGTAGTTTATTTATGTAGGTAATTTATTGAAGATATATACTGGATAGAAATTTGTAATTTGTAATTTGAGTGTACTTTAGAAAAGTTGTCGAGATAATATTTTTTCTTTACAAAATATTAATTTAAAAAACAAATATTTTTAATAACCGTTACAAAAGGTAGTGCTACCGTTAATATTTTTTGAGTAATTCAAGAAATCCGAAAAAGAACCTTTTCATAGCTACATTTAATTGTAACTCAAATATTTTCATTATAAAGCAATTAAAATTAGAAACGGTTACAATATTATCATTAAACAAAAAGGATAAAAATGTTAATAAAATAAAAGTCACTCAGTGTCGATAGTAACGCCTAGGCGTGAACATTCGATCCTAAAGAATCGATGATTAATTCTGGCTTAATTACAGAGGTGATCACATAAAATATCGATTTGGAATATTCAAATCGTACAGGTGGCTGGACCCGCCCCGGCCCCGGGCCCCGACACTTAGTACGTGGTAGATACGCAACATTTAAATCTTATAAATTTATGGACAATCAAATTATTTGGTTTGGTGTTCAGGTTGATGAACTCTGTTGGATTTCCGTTGAAAATTTTATTGGACTCTAAGATATCAGGCTTCACAAATAGTAGCACATTTTCAAAATACTTTTTATTTTGTCTAAATATTTATAAGAATTACTAGCGAAAATTACTGGCAACTTGAAAGATTACAATTTTAAAGTCGAGTATTTTAGATAAATACCTGTTAAATATTTAAAGACCTCTTGAGTCCCGTTAGACTTAGACTAGAAGAAATTTAGATTACATACCTTGATTATAATATGATGATTATGCACGGCTCACTTTATTATGACAGTAAAGTCAGAGATGCTACATGGTACTCTTAAGTGTTGCCTTTTATTATATTTTTGCAAAATATGTAGATTCTTAGATTATTTATATGTAGCAACTCACCCTCGTTTTGCTCCAGTTTATCCCTATGTACCTACGTTTTAACAGTTAGTATGGAATAGATATACATAGGTATAGAAAAGTAGGTAAGCACTTTAAAAAATAAAATTATACCTATACTTTACTTGAGAAATGATTGATTCCTCATACAAACTTTATCACCCCCTTTTCACCTCCTCAAGGGTTGATTTGTGAGTTAAAAACTGTCCTATTTCCTTCCCAGGGTCTCAAACTAGCTTTCTACCAAATTTCATGTAAATCGATTCAGCGGATTAAGCGTTAAAAGGTAACAGATAGACAGAGTTAGTATTTATATTTTTAATGATTCTATGATAAATGAAAAAAATATATTTTTGTCATTTCAGTACAATTTTTAGTTATTCAATAAAAATGTCTATTCTTCAAATATAGTAGAATGACATCTTACCTAAGCCCACAAAAATCGGAAAAAAATATTACGTATCTCTGGTGTATGATATGTCAATGCAAAAATCAGAGAGGTAAAAGAAGAATAAAATAATAAATGTTACATATGAGCACATACGAGTTCCGCTAGTACAAGTTAGATAGTATTCGTCATAAAATAAAATTTAGTTTATTTTGTTTATCTTCATATTGCAGTTACTTATGAATAGTTAATACTTAAGAATGGAAATGTTTTTTCTTGCTATAATTCTGAATTTTGTCTGATATAGGTAGCTCGTTGAAAACTATACGAGGGTATTTAATTTAAGAATTTAAATGCGAACTATTCGAGATGGCAAAAGTTTCTAGCGCATCGTTATATGCGTCGCTCGGTAACTTGCTATCTTAAGATTAATCTTAAACTTACCGTTTGCTCTATCCTTGCAACCAACATTAGCAACTGCATATACG
This sequence comes from Brenthis daphne, assembly GCA_947093115.1. Lineage (NCBI taxonomy): Eukaryota > Metazoa > Arthropoda > Insecta > Lepidoptera > Nymphalidae > Brenthis > Brenthis daphne. Next base: position 24,982,950 of record OX352477.1, on the reverse strand, counting down.
AAAGATTTAGCAATTATTATAAAGAATTAAAAAAAATATTATTATTTGTATGAAACGAACAGCAAGAAGATATCTATAAGGCTTATAAATAGTAAGTACATACATATATGGGAATGCTAAAGTGCTTCGCAAATTGTAATATGCATCGAGCTCACTAAGCAACTATCTTGAGATTAATCTTCAACCTACCTCTTTCTCGAATCGTTTGCGAGCAATATTAGCAGATGCATCGTGCACGAAGGGTTTCCTAATAATTTCATACTCAACGAGTCCCGATCGAAAAGTCGTATCGTACCATCTCGCCGACGGCTATGTAGACCTTATTAATGCGAAATATTGTTACTTTACATAGTCTTGTTAACGTTATACCTACTAATAATTTTTTATCGATTTGTTATTTCATATTTGTATAATACACATTCTGAATCATATATATTGCTATAATCCCTGGACGCCCGCGGACACGCCGGCGCGGCGTGTCAGTTAACAATAGATTACTTAGAATTTTAATTAATTTCTTAGAAATTTACCTGAAGGTGTTATTTGCGTAACTATAACTATTTTCTCTTGATGGTGGGTCCTTCCAATTGGAAAAACACAATTTAGCTCACATCGAGTATAATCTCTAATGTGTTTAAGGAGAGATAAGCTTAGGTAAGATAATGTTAAACTATCTTTTGCACTTAAACAGACTGACAAATGGACAAAAAAATAGAATTCACTATTATTTCAGTTTTTTTCCACCGTAAATACCCCTTAAACATAACACGTTTTTATTACCTTCCCTTATAACTTAATTAGCTAACTTATTACAAACTTTCAAAGTTTCAAATCTATACCTAAGTACTAGTTTTAATTGTGGTCTCGATTTAAAAATGTCTAATAATTTCGATAAAAATACAATAATATGATAACATTGAGCTGTTCTGATGTGGAGGTGAATAGTAAAATTTTTCAAGAACCAATAGTAACATCTTCGAGTTTAGGCTTCTTTGACTTGTTTTGACAAGTGTACAGTAACAAGTGTTAAGTGTATAGTTAACTCTTTTAAATTTGAGGTTTTATTATTCAGTAAATATTTTTTAATAAACTCGGATACACAAGATACAATAAATTAAATTTATTTTTTTTACTTAATTTTCTTTTATATTGTAAAATTTCTTTTACAATATTAATTCACTATTATTATTATTATTTTTTAAATAGGTACTTTAATATCCCCCAATTTTTTTTTATTAATAATTTATTACAGATATTAAAGACAAAAGCCTGTTTTTTTTTTATTTTTTTATTATAATTATTTTAAGAAATAAGTATTATTTAAATAAACGTCATCACTAGAAATTATAGTCAATCTGCTATTATAAAAACGATTTTTTGTATTTGTTTGTTACTTATTTACGCGGAAATGGCTGAACGCTTACTACTCAGTTTGGATGTTTGTTTTTTGGGTAAGTACCTACATTACGCGATATTTTCTCAAATTTTGAATCGATTATCATATTTATTAAACATAGGTTACACGTTTGATAAAAGTTGAAAAACCATGAGTTCCTACTCAGGGTGGAAATAATTATTTTTATTGATTTTGGTGTCAGTACATTTCTTTGACGAGATTTAAAAAAAAAGCGGTTTCACATAAATATTATCGGTAAGGAAATAACTCCATAACACCATATATTTTGTAGTAAATAAGCTCAGGACATAATTCACATCTCAAGTTCATGTATTCGCAAACACAGTATAATGTTCCCACTTCATAATTCAAAGTGCAATACGATCATACAAAAAGTCCGCGCCGCCCTTGCTTGCCACGGCGCGGTGGGCGGAGTCGATAATGCCCGAGATTTCCTCGGATAGTGCCTATGATAAATCATACGATATTTCGAGACATCTATTTGTCTTAAGGTGGAAATCGATTTCAAACCGACAGCTAATTCGCTTTCTCCGTTTCGATAAGTTTTCATAATATAAGTATGAGGTGACGTTTGGAATAAGAATCGATTTTTATGATGTACATTATTATAATCAAGTGTTAGTGATACCTATGAATTGCTTATAATTTATATATTTGCTATTTATTCGAACGCTGTAGCTTCGAAAGGATTTTGTACTTAGTAAAAACTAACGACTCACCCTCGCTCAGCTCGGATTCGTCTCTACTTACGTTTTAACGTTTAGTATAGATTTCTCATGAGATATTTTCCCCCAGTAAAAAGTATCCTATATGTTGACCGGAATTACCAGCTATCATCATATCAAATTTCATCAAAATCCCTCCAGTGGATTATCTGTGATGCGGTCACAGAGAGACAAAAATTCTAAAAAGTATAGATTCTTTCCGGCTTCTGTATCGATAACAATGTCTATTTCAATTAGATTTTCCAAAAAATATTTAATTTACAGATTCGGCTTAGTTAGAATTTTATTATATGTAGGTATAGATATACTTTTCTACCTAACTACATTATTTTTCTATTTCGTTATGTAAACAGGGTTAACTTTAATCAGCTGGTTCATTTATATCATTCACATCATATATCATCACAAAAATTATTTAATGTTTCTTATAATACAGAGGCCAAATCGAACTAATCTATAGTTTTTAGAATTTTTGTCTGTCAGTCTGTTACCGCATCACAGAAAAACCACTGGAGAGATTTTGATGCAACATGGTATGGTAATAGCTGGTTATCCGTGTCAACATATAGGATACTTTTTACCGCGGGAAAATGTCTCATTTCTGAGAAAAAATACAAAAATGCAATGTAAGAGTATATTAATATGTAAAACCTAAGAATATGGTTTTTGGTCATCTGAACGCGGGCTGAGCCCGTGTAGGTATGTAGCTAGTGTAAAATATATGTAAGCTAATTAGAGGACAGATTCAAATTTTGTGAATATTTATTTATACTAAATGGAAATAAAAAATTAGTACTGATTGATATATTCTCGATATAAAGATTTAATTGAATATTGAAAGCTTTGATTCGTGGAACACAGATAAAAAAGTTGCTTTACCTTACCGGGACTTAAGCAAGACCGTTTTAAATGTCACAACTTAATTAACAAACAGTACTTCACGGTTATTTACTATGCTGCTAGATACGATTTACATCTGTCACAGTGATTATAATACACCTGCACTGGCCTGCATTTACATAAAACCAAATTGCCCCGGACGATACGCCACGGAATTCCGAATATCCATAAACGTAGCTGCCAGCATACCGAGGGCCATACTTAAAAACAAAATTAAAGGGGATAGCCGTACGATAATATGAATTAAAAATAATAAAACAAAAAAAATAGGAGTCACGGATCGCCTCGAGAGTTTTTTTAAGTTTTTTTTCGAACGAAGCCCGCGAACAGACTCGCCGTATCTCCTGACAATATCTTTGACGAGTTTTTTATACGGCATTATTTTTAAACGCACAGATTATAAATGGTTGTTTGGCGATTTAACGCCCAATCTAATTAGGCAAATGATATGTGTTTTTGGACAAACAACGATTTATGATAGACTCATTTTTTTCTGATTGATTTCTAATTAACTGGTGTGATGTACGATCAGACTGATCTTTAGATTTTCGGTTGGATTTTATCTTAGAATATAATAAAGATAAGGCGTAAGGTAAATTGGATGAAATTTTAATAAGTTTTATCATAAAAATTATAATAACAAGTTTAGATTCATCGTATGGTTGAATGGAGTTACCTACTTTGAAGAGATTTTGGTGATTGTTTTTACTAAGTAATTTAAGGCAGTAATTCTCATAGGTACCTACATATTTTTGTCCACGTCACTTTCTGTAGGTATATATTAATTTATTTACTGTTTGTGCACTAAAGAATATATACCTTACCTAGGTATAAGAAGTATACAATATACATATATGTATAATACATCTATCATACTTACTTCTTTGGTAGCTTACAAATTACAATATGTATTTATTTCAAATTTCTTTTAATCTTGGTTTTTTATTACAAATATATTTTTCAACTTAAGCTACCTATTTGAATAGTCAAATAGGTACATTTTTTAAAAACAAACTTAATTTGAGATATTAGATTTAAGCGAATATTTGACATTTTAAGACATTTTAGAGACTGTCTCTCCCGTGACCATGATTGCTGTAAAGCATTTGAAACATCGGGAACCAAAAATCCAAATAAATCCGCAAAAAAATCTAAAAAGATAGTTTTATTTAAAACTTAATTTGATTTGATAAAAACAAATTTAAGGGTTTCTACAGGCCTACTAACTATAGAAGTACTCCTAGATACTATCGAAGCTGACGACGCAAATATTTCCTTCAGCAAACCATCCATTTATCAAGAAGTGTTTTTTATGTAGGTATATCTAATACATAACACAAATTATTTTAAATAAAAAAATCTTCCTCCCATATAACTATTAAACTATATAAGATATATTCTTCGGTATCCTGAGGAGAATGGGCAATGCTTGTAGTTTTTACTATATTACTTAGCTTTCTTAGTAAAGAAAATGAACTTTTAAATGAAATACATAGTACCTATTAAGCAAAAGAGTATTAGGTATAGGTGAATGGTTATAGAAAAAAAATCTAGATCTAGGAAGTTATATGGCCTGACCTGTATCGAAGAGGATATGGGTGGGAGAAGTGTGTATGCTGATATTTAAAAGATGGCGTAGACGTTAAATGATAGAAGTAAAATAAAGAAACAGGTTATATTAAACCACATCCAGCCTGATGACAGGAAGAAGAAAAAGTGTGTAGTCTATGGAACCTTCTTCATTATTTTACTGAAAGCCAAAATCTCCAGAAGACCACTTCAATTGAATTTTGTGAAATACTGGCGGAAAAAACTCAGCAGGACTAAAAAACTTTATTAAATTTTTCATATAAAACAACATACTTTACAAAAAACTTTAATTATCAAAATCGAAATAGCCTGGAGGCGATCGCATTTCTCCCATGGATGTGCTGCTCTTTCCCATAGATCTTCGATAAATTCTATATTTTTTATTTCAATAAATTAAACATAACTATTGGTTATAGATACAGTGGCGTGCTTCAATCTGGATGAAAGAAAAACTTATAAAGGTATATAAGTACTTATCTTTGCAAAACCAAAGATATGTACTTATGTACCTACTGCAGCTCTATACCAGTATCCTCGACATCAGCAATGCACAGGGAAATGGGTGTATGCTGCTAGTATTTTCAGCTATTCAAATATTTTCTACAACTTTTTGGCTTCATATATCTCATATCATCGCTACCACTGGTGAAAAGAGCGACGTTTCGTTTTCACCCAAAGACTCTGCGTTACGTGGACATGACTTGTACAGTAATTATAATTAATTTAGAATATTTATAGTTTCATTATAGTACTCTCTTGTTCTACTATTGACACGTTCTAGTGACTTCTTTATGGTATTATAATATTCCAATGGAAATAAATACTAAAATGTGTGTGCTTACATGAAAACAACTTTAGTTCCATATAAGGATACGGTTTATGTATGTATTTACTAGGGAACAACACATCCAAATGTCATTCATTGTCGTGTCAATTAGGCATTAAACTTGCGTGAATTTACAATTTTAAAATGTAAAAGCTAGTTTGAATAAGCATATTATGTAACTGCTAAATTGGAGTTGGTTGGGCTGAAAGCTTTTTAAATTTAATAGGTAGGTACCTATATATGTACATAGGTTTTAAAAAAAAGTTTTTAGCCTTTTTCAAATAAATCTAATTTATAATAGGTAGTATTTGGTTACAATTAACTCTTACAAGATAGTAGGTTTCTCGTAAGATTATATTCAATATGATAATATCAGTGTTTTGAATAAACTGAATTAAATTTCTATTTGTTTTGTAAGTACCAAAAATTACTTCTCAGTTTTCTAAAATAATGCATTTATTACTTGACGTTTTTATGATAATAATAGTTTATACGAAAATATTTAGATATTATTCAATCCAGTTCATTTGGGAACTAATAAGAATAAGATATATAATTATTCCCGTGTCTTCTCTTAAATGTGTTGATTGTATACAAAGGCCTCAAGTCGTTGGCTAGCACTTGGCAGTCGGTGGCAGGCGAGCCGCGGCGTGTGCGCCGACTGCCGATGAATCCTCGTCAACGTGGGAACGTGCCGAAGAAAGTGGCAAATTGCTTAGATATATCTGACATACGCACAGTGCGTTCACACTTCGCACTCGCTTACACATTGCGAGCACGTTTCATTAAAAATTCGATTGAAATTATTATAATAAGATACCCTATATTCTTCTTTCGGGCCGTCGTCGCGTCGGGTCCCGTAAAAACTGCAAGTACATTACTGCTTCAGCCGACATCATAATTTAAACGTTGTAAAAACTGGTGTCTTAATAAATAAATCAATGAATTTTTTCATCGTCCATAACTTAAGTTGAGGCGGGAAATCGGATGGAAGTCGAGGGCGAAACTTTTAAAAAAGGAAACTGCTCTTGCGACTGTGCGAAGCGGCCATTGGCCGGCGTGCCGGGGGCGGGCAGCGAGTGGCGCGCCATTGGTCCGACGCAGACGCAACATAGGCGCGCTCATCTCGAGAAACGAACAAATAGATTTTTTTTAAACAAAAGCAATTTTCCTATTATTCTTGTTGGGCGACGCTTCTATAGTTTGTTTTTGCTCGGCCACGTTTTGTATTGTTTATTGTGCCGGAGTACGACAATCCACTCCCGGTTAATTCCCAGTGATATTAACAACTCCGTTCATTGTTTCGCAGGTCGCATGTAAATTGAAAATTCACTAAAAACTAACGATTGTTGTGCAAAGGAGCACGCAGCGCGTGTCGCAACTCGCCGCGCAGGAAGCCGCCTCGCTGAAATTATCTATTGTTAATTAACATTATAATATATTTAACACGGTGTTGCTTACAGCATTCATATTTTATTCTTAACAATAAGCAATTCAAACGTTTCTTTTAATTTATTATTAAAGTTCTTGACTTAATACTTTTATAACGATCACCTAACTCCATTGTATTTAAATGCTATTACATTTTAATAGACACTTTATTATTCACACCTAGAACATCTAAGAAAAAAAGATGACACTTTTTTGCTGTTACGTAATATTCTAGTTCATACTTTAAATACTGTTTTAATTTTAAAAAATACATTGTCTATTCAATTTTATGTTATTATTACCTAACATAAAATCACCTTCAGTGCAATCAAATTTAAATCAGAATGAGTTATAAATAGCCTCTGAAAACTTAATTAAAACTAGCACAAAACAAGTCCAATGAGTCACTCCACACTATTTTGTTCTGGGGGTTTCATTAAATTCAAGTCTGACATTTAATGTTTCGACATTCATCTTTTAAAATATTCATTAGGTGAAATGCGAGTCGTGCGGCCGCGGCCGGCACAAATAGCCAGATCTCTATCCGCCTATCTGTAGCGCAGACATAATATTTGACATTAAGAAAATGTTAAATATTATTAAGAAAACTAAGAAATATGTTAATTTTAAAGGTTCTTAATGAAAATATACTTAAATTTTTGTTATCGTAAATCTTTAAAACTACAAAAAACTGATAAAATGGATGAGAATTGAGATCACAAGCGTACCTTATTCTTGTATCTACATAACAAATGTTATGTTAAATTCTAATATCTTTTGTACCAACATATGTATGTAACAATGTCTCACTACCTTGTACTGTTTACGTAATTATTTAAATAGTATAGTAATTCCATCAGTAGCACTCTCTCCACACGTCCTCAGAACTATTTAACAAACATTAGTTAGCATTCACATACATATCATTTTACAGTAAAAGCATGACAAGAGGTAGCTGATTAGTACGCGCGAGCGCATCCGATAACAGCCGAGCGCGGCCGAGCGCCGAGATGATTCAAGATTGCGCCCATTTTTCCTCCAAATTGCGCCCTTTTGTTATGCAAAGCGCGCGAGCGCCGTGTGCGGGCCACAATCGCTCGTTTATACCCCGTCTGTGACACACCTTATCACACCATCGCCTTACAATGCCAGTGACCGATTAGAATACGTCACTAGCCTACGATTTTAATTACTCCCGTCTATGTGTGGTCTCATTTCCTCTTTTAACTCAGTGCCTATACACTAGCTCTCGCCTATGAATAGCCGGACACTAATGAAATTACTAAGCATGCCAGGAAACGAGTTGTAACAGTGATGCAATAACTTGTTTCAAAATGTCTGACACTATTGGCAGACAAATATTTAAAATACATAATAGTAATAAAAAATACGTATCTAAAATGTTATTATAATATATTAAAATACCAAACATATTTATCAATTAAAATTTGTTAGAAGCTTATATCTTGGACATATCAAACACCTAATTGGCATATCTACTCGTAAATGTTTTACATCTGATGTTAAAAATAGGTAACTATGAATACTACCCAATATAGACAATACAAAATCGATTTGCATATTAGCGGTAGTAGCAAGTAGTTAGAAGCCAATACAATGATTAAAGAGATAAAACAGCAATCTAACGAACACCCCATTTGCCGATTGATTCCAAACAATTCCGTATACAAAACCATTTCCATTATTTTAAGCAAAATATCCAACAGTATCTCAGTGAGAGAAACCTGATCACTCATTTCATGAGTAGGCAGGTAATCCACCAAATGAGGTCTCATTGATTCTCCTGCACTAATAATTGCGATAAACAACGACCACGTTATATTGTACACTAGGTTTATACGAATTCCAAATGTTCACACTGTATTCCTATTTGCATAGAGCCTTTATTTCTTTGTTGGTAGAATATATTGAGGTATATGATTTACTTTTCCTATACAGCCCGAGTATCGGGCATCGTCCCAATGCATCATATTTGTCGTATGTTTCGTCATCAGAGCACAGAGATCGTGATCTCGCCGATAATGAATGGTATGCATTAAAAGCACTACTGGTTCACCTGTCCCCAACAGTAGGAGCTGAATTTTTAATGAGAATATTAAGCTCGAAATACCAGCAATAAATCATAATTTTGTAACTGATAATCGATAGTATATGAGTATTTATTGCATATAGAAATATTTTTTTCTTATATATTTATAGTTTTTACTAGCACATAGATTTATACAGTTAAATATTGTAAAGTCTTATCCTATAGAGAAGTAATAACTTTTTTTTATACAAGCAGTAACATCCATACTAATATTATAAATGTGAAAGTGTGTTTGTTTGTTTGTCTTTCTTTCACGTCGAAACGGAGTGACGGATTGACGTTATTTTTTGTGTGGAGATAGTTGGAGGGCTGGAGAGTGACATAGGCTACTTTTTACCGCGGAAGATAATCTCATTCCCACGAGAGAAAACGATATAATACAACCCAAAAATTATTTATGATTAGAATTACTTAAACTTGGTATTAATGCTCTTCACTACAATTAAATAAATGCGTGTTTTAGCATTTGTCGAAATTCATATCATAAGGAGGTAAAATAGGGGGTGAAAGTTTGTATGAAACCTATTTTTTAGAGTTTTTCTGTAATTTAAGGGCAAGCGAAGCCGCGGGTTCTGCTAGTATCAAGATACGATACTAACATATTACGTACATTTATTTTTAACCATTGTGTACAATTTCTAACAGAATTGAACATAAAAATGCAACACGTCACCAGATGTTTGAGAAACAAGGAACCAAGATCACGTGAGATACGCGTCTACGCTTTTTGTTCCAAGCTTTTACACGTTTTAAAAGCATTCCATGGGCATAAATTTAAATTTGCCCGCTATCAAAATAGTTACTCTTGCAGAATTTTATTTATGGACCTTAAGAAATGTTAACGAATGACTTATGTGAGTATTTAACTTACATTTACATATATGAAGCATTTAATTTAGAAACAATTGATTCATACGATGATAGGGCGGAATAGAAAGATTGAAGGATCATTAATTCTGGTAAATGTTTTTATTTATAACTAACAGAACCCGCGGTTTCGCTCGCGCTAAAACTACAAAAAATCTCTAAAAAGATCGTTTCATACAAACTTTCATCCCCTATTATACCTCCTTATAGGATGAATAAAGCCCAAAGAAATGTAACATTTCAATGAACTATGTGTACCTAGATGATAAAATGTTTTGCGAATTAACGATTTTTAAGTAACAATTAAATTATATTATTACATACTGATAAATATAATACATGTAGGTCTAGTTATAACATGTTCCATTGCATACCAAGTTATAACTTATATTGCAACATCTTCTGACGGCTTATGATTTATTGTTTGCTAACTTGTCCGGCAACTTCAACTATACTATAGCTATCAACTTTGTAACAATCTCTACTACGCTTTGAATTATAGAATAGTAGAAGGTAGAGTAAGTCTGTATCGGTTTTAAATGCAATATTATTAAACTAGCGACTTGCCCTTAGTTTGCTCGGTTGCCTCCTACCCATGCCAAATAGTGTGTTAGTTCAGGCTATAGTCTATCCACCAATTTCAGAGTGAAGGTGTAACAAACAAACACACATACACAAAGTTTAGAATTTATAATAGTACTTCAATTATTTATGTTTTTGCAGTGATATATATATACATATATATATATATATATATATATATATATATATATACACACACACACACACAGTTCTATTTTCGTGTAAGGCAGAGCTTTCTAAGTTCTGTTTGTAAGAATAAAACGTTTGATGCCACTATAACATCACGTATTATCTTAACATTGAGCAAATCAGAGAGCGGAATAAGGCACATTTATAGTTAGCTCCATTATTCCCGTAAGGAAATTTAGTCATATATAAATGTACAAGAGACGGGTAATTTTGATAAAAAATATTTAATTTTTGCTTCGCTAATACCTAAACCAATTAAGTTTAGAACAAGTTTCAAGAATTCCTAAAATCATAACTATAGAAATCAACTTAATAAAAAAGACTCATTTAAAAATAACTTGCTTTATACTTAATTTAGAACTAGTATAGAATATCCAACTTAATTTCCTGTAGTATAATCTAGAATAACATTTTTCCGTAACTGAGCTAAGAATTAAAAAGTCTATAATATTATTATGATTTGTGAATATTAATTGGTTAAATTACGATATTTCTTTATTATTAAGAAATAAGAAAACTTAGAATACTTTTACATACAACATTTATTAATATAAAGTACAATTATATGTATAAATTTTTATTTATATTATTTAAAATTTCTCAGAGATGGGATGTTTTCCCGAAGCAAAAAGTATTATTATATATGTTGACCCGAATAACCTGCTATCATTATACCAAATTTTATCAAAACCTGTCCTGTAGTTTTCTCGTGATGCGTTCCCAGACAGACAGACAGACCGAAAGACAGATAAAAATTTAAAAGAACTATAGATTCGGCCTCTGTATTGATAATAATGTCTATTTCAATAAGATTTTCCAAAAAAATATTCAGTGTACAAATTCGACTCCGTTAGAATTTTATTATACACAGATATAATATAATTTTTATAATGTATACCTACTATACCAAACATTTGTATTAAAAGTATACTTAGTTCTTACTCCAAACACATAACCGCAGGAGTGTCGACACGCGACCAACCGTTTTTGTGGTTTGAGACAATTTGAAGATCAACAACCTGCTCTTTGCCTCACCACGTGTTGACTTTGAATTGCTTGTTTATTTAGTTTTAGTTTATCCAATTTATATTTTATAACAGACGATGCGTGACTGTCAATCTTTTGGTGTTTTAGTTAATATTTATTGCGTGCGAAACTAAATTTGTGTTCTTTTTGTAATTCATTTCATTTTTGATTCATTATATTGTTTTTCTTTATTGATTTCTCATAATAGTTACAGTTAAGTATATTTGTTATTTCCTTTATTGTAAATAAAAATATAGAGCATAGTTAAAAGAGACTTATAACTATAAAGTACCTACCTATAAATAAAATTCATAGTTATAAAAGCCTTATATTAAAAGTAAATAAAAAATTAAATAAAAAGAAAATTATCTATTTGTTAGGATAATTTTAAAATTTAACTCATGCATGTCAAATGGTAAAAGTTAAACTTTTGAATTGAGTTTGTTTTATTTTATTTTATTTTTATTTTATTTTAATTAGGACCTCCAACAAAAGATACACACAATATACAACATCATATAAGAACAAAAAGCAAATAAGACTCGCAATACGTGTGCTCTTCACTTATAGGAGACCACAGCTTGCTCATTAATTTATTTTACGTTATAACTAAGTTTAAACTAAGAAAAAATGAACGTCTAGAAATAAATCTGAAACTATATATAGAGATACAAAAACAAAAAAAAACAAATAATATTACAACACATTTAAACATTTCTACTAAAGTTACGATAATAATTTATAATTATCAACTAGCGACTCATCCTCGCTCCGCTCGAGTTCGTCCCTAGGTACGTTTTAACGGTTAGTATAGATTTTTCAGAGATTAGATGCTTTGTCGCAGTAAAAAATATCCTATAGGTTAATACTGACCCGGATAACCAGCTATCATCATACCAAATTTTATCAAAATCTGTCTAGTGGGTTTCTCGTGATGCGTTCCCAGACATATAAATAGACAGACAGACCAAAATTCTAAAAACTATAGATTCGGCCTCTGTATCGATAATAAAGACTATTTCAATAACATTTTCCAAAACATATTTAAGTCCAGACTCGAACTCATTATTTACTAGTAAGAACTTAATTATTTTAATATTGTATGTATATAATTCTTCTGTACGTGTGTTTGTTAACCTACTTCTCCTAAAGGACTAGACCGATTTGTATGAAATTTTGTGTGTATATTTCAATGGGTTCCTGGATGGTTTGAAAATACAAATGGACCCAGTAGGTGGCGCTGCAGTCGGTGTGTCACTAAATTTTCATAAAAGACTATGGAGTCTTTTACGAGCAATAAATAAATTTAAATTCTTGATTAAATAAAATAAAAATCGATGTGTGTATGTATGTTCAAAACAGCTGTAGCGATTTTGATGAAATTTTCAGGTAATCTTCATCTCATCATAAGATAATATAATAATCATAAGAGAAGATAATAATCATCTCAGATTAGCTCAGCGGGTGATCCTGTGAATTTTGTTAGCGATCGGAAGTTTGGACGCGAAGCCGCGGGTACCTACTGCTAGAATGTATATAATTTATTAATTCTACTTTTTCAAAATATGACACGAAAAATAATGATTTTAGAATGAAAATTGTTTACTTATCTCGTAATAGCATAGCAATCCATATTTATGGACAATAAAACATCACTTTACTACTTTACTGGTTCGGGAGGCATAACTCTCTTGCATGCATCGATTATAAATGCTTTTCCAAGTCTAATAGTGCTAGAAGCTTTTCTGGTGCGTTTATAAATTAGTTAATGGGGTAACATAAATTCTAAAAAGTCTTTTCCGGTCTTATTTGGAATAACCAATTAATTAAAAAATCCGTTAGCGGTCATACTAAAACTAAATCTTATCGTGGCATTGCCGCTTGGATTTATTGCGATATATGTATATATATTCGTATTATTACATATATAGCAGATATGTATTACCTACGTACATATTTTTTGTAGTCAGATCAAGGTCGCTACATTATTGTACATGAATAGTCCAGTCATTAAAGACATAAAATGAGCTTTCGCCACAAAAGGTCAAGGAGAGTTCTATTTTGACCGAGTTTAGTGTCCTAATGAATATTCCAAATTTGCGACCTTGAGCGACCGCCGCTCGCCGCCATATTGGACAAATGGTACCAAAAACCAGTTTTTAGAGAATATCTTCTAGTCAGAACCTACCCAGTGACTGGACTAATTGTACAGTACTAGTGTCATATCCATACTAATATTATAAATGTGAAAGTGTGTTTGTTTGTCCTTCATTCGCGTCGAAACGGAGTAACGGATTGTCGTGATTTTTTGTGTGAAAATTGTTGGAAGGTTGGAGAGTGATATAGGCTACTTTTTGCCGCAGTAGCTTATCTCATTCTTATGGGAAAACACGTTATAATACAACCAAAGAAAAAAAATATTTATGAATAGAATTACTTTAAACTTAGAATTAATGCCCTTCAATACAATTAAATAAATATGTGTTTAAATTTTTTTCCAAATTCATCCCGTAAAGGGGTAAAATAGGGGACGAAAGTTTGTATAAAACTTACCTTTTTAGAGTCTTTTTGTAGTTTTAGCGCGAGCGAAGCCGCGGGTTCTGCTAGTATTTAATACTTTATTAAATACTTTCTTAACAATTGAAATGTTATAAATTTTTATTATAATATGGCTGCGAATCCTACATTAATAATAAAGAGAAAACCTTCAAATTATTAGAACAGACTTTAATAATTAAATTAAATAGCCACTCAATTTAGCCAATAACAACAATAAAATATAGTACAACAGCATATTGAATTCACTTCATCAGTTTGAAATTTTGATAGATTTGCTTGCGATCTTCGAGTTCATTTAAAAAGTTTATAGTGTTTTAAAAAGCACTTTCAATGTGCCAGTTATCCGGACAACTTTTGCAATTTTCCCCTAAAAATCTTGCAGATGTCATTATGAACATTTTAAAAATTAACCAGATTCATCCAGCCGTTCTGGAGTCCGTTTACCAACAAACAGCTGTTAATTATTATTATTCTTTTGAAGGCTAGATAGAGAGTCCTATTACCAATCTACAGTTAAAAATAATATAAAAAGTAGGTACTTGAATGCCACGATTGATGGTTACTTGCACATTTTTAAAACAATAAAATTTATCTATGATTTTACAGTGATTAAAATAAACTGCTACACATATATTATTCCTTTTAAAAGATAATTTTAGTATTTAAACCTCTTTTTATAAGCACCCTAGTAAAGAGCTCAAACGTGTCATAAAACTTGTACCTGCAACCCATAAAACTTATTCAGCTGCCATGTCTTAAAACGCTAATTGGATTGATAATTTCGTATGAAAATAGGCCGGTTACATGTTTGTTAACGCATATTTATTAATGGATAATATAAAAGTAAAGCATTTTAAAAATAACCTAACATGAATATAATACTTCAAACTGTTAAAATAATAGTAAATATATTTAGCAAAGGGTGACAACAGCTGTTTCGCTTACTTTTTTAACTTTTACCTACTGACAATTTGTCACCAAGCCAACTAATGATTACCACTTGACTTACGGTGCAGGAAATTATATTAGATATTTATAGGTTTTTTTTTTTATATTTTTTGCAAAAAACATTTTTTTTAATTTTTGTCTGTCTAGTCTTTAATTGTTGTCTGTTTGTTCCGGATATTCTCCAAAACAGCTGGGCCGATTTTGACGGGACTTTCACTGGCAGATAGCTGATTTTATGAGGAGTAACTTAGGCTACTTTTATTTTAGAAAAAGAATGAGAGTTCCGCGCAAAAAATTAAAATCCATATCATCCATAATACTGTGAACAAAATCCGTCTACTGAAAGACTTACCCAAGCGAAGCCAGGATGAGTCACTAGTAAAATAATAAAGGAATTTAGACGGAGTAATCATGATGGCCGTGTGAGATGGGACCCGAGAGGACGTGAGCCCGAGTGCCATACATATTTTGACACGACTTTCGGCACGTGTATTTAAGGGTTGACAATTATTTTTCGTCACATTAAATTGTTTTCAATAAAATATTTTACTGTCATTATATTTTACAGTAAAATAGTATCACAATTTATTTTTTTTCTTTTAAATATTATAATTAAAACTATCGTGATAAATTAGTAAAATATTATGTCATGTCATATCACATTGTTAACAGAAAGTCGTTTTCTGCAGGAAACGATTGTTTTATTATATGACGGAAAGAAATAAATAATTCGGACGGACGGACGTGACATATTATTTTATTATAAATGACAATTTCCAAATCTAAAACAATGGATTGAAGACAGTCAGTGTAATCAGTTCTCATAGATTGACAGACTTGATTCTCTCTTTAAGGAGAAAACCAATCCCCATAGAAACTGGGGTCGGGTGTTTACGGGGTTAAAATTTTGCTATAAAAATAATACATTTAGAAATTATTCTAGAGTGCAATTTTCACAGGCCCTAGCAGTGACCAAGTTAGTTAAATCGAGTGTTAAATATGCAATTTTTAGGTTATATTTTACATTATATTTTGACAAATGACACTTGATTACATGACAAATATAACCTGTATAGTTGAATGAAATTAATTTTCCCCTAAATATGATTTGTCCTTTTTCACACAGTAACGAAACAATTTATGAGGTGGGAATGGATCCAAAATTGCCACAAAAACTTTTTACTCCGCTTAGGAAGTTACCTCCGTAGGATATTACTACACATTAAAAATTCTCTTTTTTATAATAATACCTATTATTTTTTCGATCTTTACAAATCAATATTTTTATATTTGTAGGGTACATTAAATTCAAACAAAGATATTATTGATGACGTTACAGAACGGCAGTGCATATACTTAATTATATTTATTATTATTGTTTTTAATTAATCATGAAACATAGTTACGTGCGCACTTGATAGCATCGAAACTTGCCAACGTTTTTGTTACATATGCGTACAGTTAGCAAAAAAGTGTCATAAAATTTTACGTACTTTCTTTTACTTGAAAATCCAAACTATATTTGGTTTTAATTAACTTTAACTTTTAAGGTAATAATTTACCGACATGTAGATTTTATTTTGCAATATGAAGCATTTATACCTCGCCAACATACGTCTATGCGCATAATGTGATAATCAACGACAATAGTGACCGTGATACATATACACACACTACATCGTTTCTAAAGTAGAAGTGTATAAGCAATATTAAAAAGTTGATAAAATTCGTAAATTATTGAAATAATCAATAACTTAATTAAAAAATAGAGTTATTTTGATGGTTATATAATCGATAAATTATTTCGTTGTCCTTACATTTGAGCGATTGCATCGTCTGCCTCGCGCCCCTGCGACGTTCCTCTGTAGGTACACTCGTACGCTAATGAATTCGCATGTTACTTCATTCCGCCTCAAACTGCCCTCCTAATTATGGGAAAATTAAATACAATGCCTATACCTAGGTGTGATATCGTAAATAGATAACGATGACGGCTTACTCAATATCCCCCTAGTATATAAAAACCACCTTACATACGGTCAGTTTGTCTATAAACATTCTTGAACGAAAGTGCCGCGTTTGAATTATTTATGAAGCAATTTTTACCTTTTAACTACCTAACACTAACTATGACGCGATCAATTTTCATTATAAATGAGCATTGAGTATGCTTGCTGATTAAGGATATCTATATTTTCTTGCACAAGTGAAATTAATTTTAACTGCTTTACTTTGTAAAATGAGGCTCCGTTCATCACGGTGCCAGCGAGGTATCGCGTGACCGAGCCGCATTCGCTGCAAACCTTGTAAGTTTCTCGCCATACTGTAACCGTAGGTACCTAATACTTATCAATCGCATCACAAATCGCCCCTTTTCACCGATAGGCCCACGCACCGGGATGCAACGCTAGCTTTTTACTACGTATTTAAATAAATTATACGTTTAATTACAAATATGAGACAATTAGAAGATTTCATCGCGAAATCGAAATTCGCGTAATTTTTGTTATTTGCATTGAAATTATTTTTTTATGATGCAGACGAATGCGTGCACGCATGCTCGCAACGCATGTCTAATTGGCATTTTACGACTACCGTACAGAATAATTTCTTTGCATAGAAATTACGGACTCCATTTTTAACCCAACGTTAAATATAAAACAAAAAGCGTGACGTTAGCTCTTTAGTGGCCCGAGTTAATAAGTTCATTCAAAATAAATTATTAACAACAAAGAGGTAAGTAAGAATTATCTTATAACAATAACATCCACAGACTTCTAATAGACACGAAACGATACAACTCCCCATTGTGACTAAGTTAACAACAAACCCTCGCCCATTGTATTGATTAAACTATATTTCAAATAGGCAACTAGCCAATTAAACAACAGCAATGGAATTTTATTCAGATTCATCAAACCATTTCGAAATCATAATTGATCTGCCATGTAAAAAATATAGAGGGCTGTTAGGTTGGAAATAGGCGCCAAAATATAAAACTAGAACGATGACTGGCCGAAACACTTGGAGCCGAAAGTCAATTAACGGCCGGCCGGCACGTGGAACCGAATCTACCAACGCAGTGCACTCTAAATGTTCGCCTCTCATACCTCATACCGTACGATATTCTTTTGAACTAGAAAATTATTGTTTTTGCATACTTTCAGTATTTGGATAATTTGGCCATTACAATACTTAATTAAAATTTAATGAAAAAAATGTAATGATAGTAATATAACATTGGGTTTTATGTGCATTTTACCAATAACCTTTTTTAATATAAATAATAAATATAAATACTTATATTATAAACTTTTTACTTTAAACAAATAATATTTACAATATCACTACAGTATAACTTAAAAAACCACTAATACTTAAAACACTAATTATGGTTACACTTCAATCAAAGAAATGTACATATTTAAAAATGTTCAAACTCAAATAAATATGTTCGAATCCAATTTACATGGAACATAAAGCCGTCCGAGGGGACTCCCACCGTAGCTAGCCATGAAAAATGCGAATTACGTTTGAAGATGGCCAGCGAGTCAGAAAGTCATTGTTGTCCCTGATAACAGAACTCAGCGATGCGGACTTCGTTGCGCCATTGCTTGTGAAATTATTATAGACGGGGAAAAGTGGAAAATTAATAAAGTGCTTTATACTGTCGAATGGCACTGAAAAGACTCTAGGAAAAGGTTTTTTAAGTGTATTGTCAAATGTTTACGATTGATCGTCTAACATTTGTATCTTAAAATATGTTGGTTTGTTCTTTGTTTAGTGATTTTTCTTTATATTGACTTTATTTTTATGCTATAAAAAAGTTAAAGAGCTCTTGATGTTAATTCATTAGCATTCTATTTCAAAGAGTAATGGCAAGAAAACTTCTTGAGCTAATTTTATATTTTAGTATTAACTACATGCGTGCGAAGCTAAAGGCACAAAGAAGGTTGTATATATAAATTTTTCATTACAGAAAAATAGTAAAAAAATATTTTTCATATACTCGAATAAATTGCCGTCGATGCAACGCTACCAGTACGAGTGTGTGCATTTTTACTTGTCACGTTATCACTTGTTTACACCGCGATGCATGTACACAATTGAGCAATCCTTTCAAAAGAGTCAATACTCTTCTCAATGCTTTTAACAGTGTCTATATATTTAATATAATATAAGTGTTTAGTATCACGAATTTATAGCCGAACCCTTATGATTTGCTGACTGTTTATATTACATATTATATTTATAATATGTATGTATTTAAAAGATATATGTGTATAATATATCAACTATCTGGTATCCATAACACAAGCCTAGCTTACCATGGAACTAGATGGTGTTGTGTGTAAATGTCCTGACATATTTATATTTATTTGACATATATTTGAAATCATTACTATATTCTTTGTTTCTCTTATTTGTTGTTGTTATAGTCTGGAATAATACATAGGCTACTTTTTATCCCGGAAAATGTACGATTCCCGTGGGATAGATTTGTTTATGTATTCCACTGGGGTCCACTAGTCGCTAGTACAAAATATAATTGTAAATAATATTCATACACTTAAATGCATACATACGTACATACATAAGTATTATAATATTAATACATATGTACTTATATAATTCATAGCAAAAAGTAGTTATTCTAAAGAGTAATTTGTGGCAGAAGGTACTGTCTTATTCCTTTTAAAGGAAGTTAAAGAGGCGATTTGTTTGACTGTTATTTTTGGTGTGTCCTTCATTATTAGCTCGACTTTTTACGCAAAAATAATTTATGAGTCGGGGAGTGTCGTGTGCTACTTTTGTTTAATTATAACCCAGTGACTATCCCCGTAAGATATTAGTATATAGAAAAAACTGCTAAAGAGTTGAAAGAGTCGTAATAAATATCTTATAAACAAATAATAATAGCATTCTAATGATAATGACTGCTCTTCTGGACTATTTTGTCTAAATTTTATCCAAATATAAAGAAAAAAAAATGCCTACTAACTTTCTTAGAATTACCCAAATATTTGACATTTAAAAAAAAATATTTAGTTTTATAGTGTCATGTAGAGTTCAAATATAATATATTATGTATTGGCACTAAATATTTTTTACTTATGACTCTAAAATATAATTTATTGGTTTTGAACACAGCACGTTGGTAATGATAAATCTAGCATGACAAGTACTTTTTATTAATTAGTATCAAAAAAGTTATTTATTATTAATTTTAATTAACATTTACAAGAGTTGTCTAGTCTTTAAGTCACACGTTTAGAATTATTGTAGTTTTAAATTTTCATATTGTAGCTTATAATTTTGGAATGTGTCATTTTTCAAATGTCATTTATATTATGTTTAATAAAATATGAGTAAAATTAGCTTAACAATTATTACCCTATTAAAAAAATATATAGTTAGAATACTGTTTATTTTAAGCAAATGCTATAAAATTACCCCGAATAAGCTAAAGTTTCAGTGACAAAATATAGGAACCCATTTGCATTTTCCAAGTTAGTGTGGTTTTACCCCATTTAGAGGCCTATATTTTTCTCAGTCTTGACATTTTGACGGGTAGCTTGTGGTGGCAATGTTGCAAGCTACGTTGTATTTTAATTAATTGTTATGGCGAGGGTCAAGACGGCCTCAACGGCGACTAAGCATGAACCACTAGCTAGTGTCATAAAGTGGCCATAGCGCTATGTTAATGATATTATACTTATTATATTGTAGTTATTTGGTCGTGATTAAGTTTTAAATTACAGTAGGTATGAGTACATATTTTTTTATAATTTTATTCGACGTATTGTTAAGTGCAATACTTGAAATAGGGGCTGGAGTGTGTCCCCCAACGTGCGTTCACCTTGTCGTGGTGGGAGGGCTCAGTAGTCCCCGGCAATACAGCCGGGTGCGAAGCCAAGAAACGCACAAGGAGATGGCCCACTTCGGTGGGTGGTGGGAGGCGGCCCTCTTCGGAGGGCGGTGAACCATGCGGGTTGCTCCTGGTACTTCTCTGATAGCATAGTGGACCTTGGAGCAACCCCGTGGTTGATGTGGTCTGCTTCGGCAGACCTGCCGTCGGGGCGTCGTAGTTGAATGCGTAAGCGATCCTGCGACGCCCCATTAAGACGGGGGAAGGCTTTGTTGGGTTTTAGTGGATAGTAATGGCTTTGCCGGTGAGTCCCACACCTAGTGCGTAAATGCATTTCCCAACGTTAAAAAATAAATAAATAAGGGGGCTGGAGTGTTAAATAAAATTAAATGGTGGTTATTGATAAAATACATGAAGCGTTATAAAAATATTTACATCAATTACACATTAAAAATTATATTTCAAGGTTAAAAAAAATATTTTAACTGTTAGGTTAGAATATTTTTCATTACATAAAAAAAATTATTTACATAAAAAAAAGATTTCGACTAATTGAGAATCTCCTTTTTTTGGAAGTCGGTTAAAGAGTATCTAAATAAATGGCTAACCAGCTTTTATAAGTTTGACTAGATTTTTACTTTTTTTCCTATAGGTAAATATATACTTTTTTCCCTATAAATATATACTTACCGCACTTTATATACTGATAGTTTGATCCCTTTCTGTCCTTCCTATTCCTATTTTATAATAGATTCGCATAATAATAAAAACACAGATTCCAATAAACTAACTACAAACGATTTAGTTAAAACATGATAATGTAACTCATTTAGATAAGGTGCCCTAAACATGGTTCAATATACGCAATAAAACATGTTTGGTACGAATACGAATACCCTCATAGTAAAGTTTGTGAGCGCAATTAAAAGCCGTCGGTCGTACGATTACTATGTAAATACACGCAGAACGTCCTGCCGGCACGACAATGCCGCTATAGCCATTGTTCCCTGTCGTTATCTGTACATATAATAAAATTGTAACTAAGCCGAATCCGTACATTAGATATTTTTTGGAAAATCTTATTGAAATAAACATTATTATCGATACAGAGGCCGAATCTATAGTTTTTAGAATTTTTGTCTGTCTGCCTGTTACCGCATCACAGAAAAACCACTGGAGGGATTTTGATGAAATTTGGTATGATGATAGCTGTTTATCCGGGTGTATATATAAGATACTTTTTACCGCGGGAAAATATCTCATTTCTGAGAATAAATACAATAACTGCAATGTAAGAGTATACTAATATGTAAAACCTAAGAATTTGGTTTTTGGTCACCTGAACGCCGGTGGAACCGCGGGCAATGCTAGTGCGTAAATAAATGTACTACAAGAATATATTTGCTATATAATATGTGATAGAATCAGAACTTTTGGATTCATATGGTTAATATATGCTTATGATTTACGAATCTGGAATTCAAATTGCCGCACTTATTTGGCTAATGATTTTTGCGATACTACGTTAACTATTCTATTCTTGTTTTACGTAAATGTAGTAGGTATATATATAGTAATACTATGAGATTTTTCATTTAGGTATCTTTTTCGCGCCTTTAATGTTTTTGGTGCACTCCTGAATAAAATGAATGAATCAAATGAATGTCTTTTATTCAAGGGTTCTCTAAATTTTGACCTGTCTTTCTACTCAACCTATCGCTTTATGCTTTTTTGATTCTTTCCCAAACTATCCAAACACATTTTTATTCATCATCCAAATATACCGTCCAACATATCTCTTCATTGCTTATTTGATTTAGCTTTACTGATTCCACTCATCCTTCATACATTTTCACTGCGATCATCTTCCTTTCAAACATCTTCAACCACCATGCTGACCTGCCACCTAATAAAGGTGGTACCAACATTGCATTGTGTACTGCAAAACACGCGATTGTACTTACGGTCTGTTGCTTCATCAGTGCAGCCATATTGTCTTTCAACATCCATTTTATCTCTTAATTTCCGTCTTAGTATATTCCTATTTGTTTTATTATTATAGTAAATTATTCATCAAGTATTATTTTATTATTATTAAACACACAAACTTTACAAGTTTGTTTCAAAACTGGTTTCCGTTCTTGCAATAATAATAGATGGATCTTGACTCTTGTAAACTTTTACTACTCATAGTAGTCACTAGTGTATGCAATTCGCCCTTCGATGGAGCAATGAGTACTGCGTCATCTTTGTATAACAAATAACTAATCAGCGAGTCATCTACTTTCACTACAACTTTAAGTTAAAACGTTGTTAACAAAAAGGTATTCGGTGCAAAGACAATTCCAGCTTTCCGTTTTGAGTCCCAAACAATATATATTTTTGACCGTTTTTAAAGAGAGAAGGTCAATTCAGGTGTATACTTTTGGGCATGTAATGCGATATCTCTACTGGTTCATGATTATTTCAGTATGAATATTATATTTTCAATTTTGGCGTTATTAAATGCATTTATACATACACCTGCATACATACATGTATTTTTGTGGGACTCACTGGCTAGAAAAGCCAGTATTACGAGCTAAAATTTCCCGTCTTTATGGAGCATGGCAGGATCACTGCAACGTTCAACCACGACGTCTTGACGGCTGGCCTGTCGAGTTAGACCACAACAATCAACATGCTACGGTCCACTCTGCTTGATAGCAGGAGCAAGCCAGTCCCTAGAAGGTTTTTGACTTCTTATGAGTCCCACCACTACGAAACACATCATGAAGGAATAAAATATACCTAAAAAAAAATATCTTGAAAAAACTACAATCCTAAGTGTTATGAAGATCGCATAGGTGCTTTAGTTAAATGGTATTTAATATGATGTATTTATTATTTATTTCATTCAAGACTCTCAAGAGTGATTCTCAGGCATCAAATCGATTCGATCGAATTCGAAGAATGGAATTTGAGGCAATATTAATCGTATCTGTCAACTACGAGTATATAGTGAACATAGCTTATAAGTATTTATAATCAATACATATAATAAAATTGTAACCAAGCCGAATATGTACATTAAATATTTTTTTTGAAAATCTTATTGAAATAGACATTATTATCGATACAGAGCGAATCTATAGTTTTTAGATTTTTTGTCTGTCTGTTACCGCATCACTGAAAAACCACTGGACGGATTTTGATGATAGCTGGTTATCCGGGTCAACATATAGACTTTGTATCGCAGGAAAATCTCTCATTTCTGAGAAAAAAGACAAAAACTGAAATGTTAGAGTATACTAATATGGAAAAACTGAAAATTTGGTTTTTGGTCATCTGAACGTGGGCGGAGTCGCGGGCAATGCTAGTTTGTTATATATCATTACTAGAGGTTTAATAATGTACGTAATAGAACATTTGTCATAAGTTCACATAGCACGTACATTACCTAACTAATATGTAGGCGAGGTAATTACTCAATACGACAGAGCCATGTATGTTGGCAATATTTTACGGTCTGACAGTCAAATATAAATGGCGTAAAGGATTTATCGGTTTGATATCGTGAGCTATTGCATCTCGACGCCTGTCCCAAATTAGAACTTTATTTAATTTGTACTTTTGAAACAATATTTTTTATCAATAATAATATTATTTTTATACTTTTGTAGGTATTGATTATTAAAATAGTTTGTACTAATATAACAACAAATAAATAAAAATAAAATATGTATGTATATATGTATGTCATGATCTCACAAATCGTGTGTAAAAATTAAAACCCAGTTACATATACCTTTTTTAATTTTCAATACTATAATTATGATAATTAATTGTTGTCTGCGTGTAGTGTAAAGCATAAATTAATAATAATTAATACATAATGTTACATATATAATTATACATATTTAGCCCTTTAATGTTCCACTTCTGGGCATCGACCTCTTCCAAATGCGAGGAGGATTAGGCTAAAGTCACCATGCCGGTCTAATTTAGTTAGGTGGGCATGACCTTCAAAAACTAGTCAGGCTATTTAGACACGCACTATACGATTTTCACCCAATGTACATTGTACACCTTCGTCGTATTAACAGTGAGGTTATCCATATAAAAAATTTTAGTGGTGCTAAACCCTGAGTTGAATTGACTGTGTTTCCCAAGTGTTTCCAAAGGGCTAACGAGTGATGTTAAATTCAAATATGATATTTTTAAATATGAAAAAATACAAAATTGCTGTCTGTGCAAAACTTACACATAGTTATAACTTTAGTTACTTCAATGTCCGATACAAATATTTGCTAATAGAGAACGAAAATAATAATAATTACAGCTTATGACCTTAAGATTCAATATGAATATTTTGTTGCGATTGACATTTGAGCAAACGAAATGATGTTTGCGAAATATCCAGTCTATGCTATGATATGTTGTTTCACAATTTGAAACAACACACGTTGATTGTCTAATGAAAAGTAATTAACCGTCGGGGGAGGCATTGACATGACAATGCCGGACAGAACAATCGCTGGAAAGAGTTAAAGAGGAGAGGCTGACTCAGCAGTACGCTTGTGGGACACGACTTGTAATACACCGATCTACGAATATTCCGCTATGTATTTGCTGTGTTCGTTTTATAACTGTTTTACTTTTTCTTCTGTCGTTTTTTTTTTTAATTTTCTTACTTAGTGTATAGCGTTCCAGTTTTATAGAGACAACTAGTGACTCACCCTCGCTCCGCTCGTTTCGGTTTTAACGCTTAGTATAGATTTCTCAGATATGAGATATTTTCCAGCAGTATCCCATATGTTGACCCGGATAACTAGCTATTGTCATACCAAATTTCATCAAAATCAGTGGATTTCTCGTAATGCGTTCCCAGACAGACTGACAGACAAACATTCTAAAAACTATAGATTCGGCTTCTGTATCGATAATAAATTACATGTATATAAAATATACATATGTATAAACTAAACTAACTTAACCTTCAATAAAATAAAACAAACTAGAATTCCTAGAATTATATTGGGGCTATTTTTATATCCACAATCAGTTGTATACTTTATTATTTAACTATTAGGTATAATTGTTAAGCAAGCCTAGTAACGCTACCACCTGCCTTTATGGCAAATTATTTTAAGGGTACCTAATATTATGATAATGAAACAGCTGACATACGACATAATCTTTGAATAACGACTTTTAATATTGTAAATTATGATCACGGTCTAGGACAATGAAATAATTGTACATAGAATTGTTCTAATTATTGTAGAAACATCTGCCAATTTATTAACATGTACACGATCATTATTTGCAATTAACTATAAAATTTCAATGTCAAAAATAAAATATTACTAGCAAAATCCGCGGCTTCGCTCGCGCTAAAACTACAAAAAAAACTCTAAAATTTTAAATTAGGTAGGTTTCACACAAACTTTCATCCTCTATTTTACCCTCTTATGGGATGAATTTCGAAAAATGCTAAAACACGTATTGAATTAATTGTATTGAAGAGCATTTATACTAAGTTTGAAGTAATTCTGATCATAAATATTTTTTTGGATTGTATTATAACGTGATTTCCCGTAGGAAAGAGATAACCTCCCTGACGCGACGTGAAGTACTGTCTTGCCTTGCTGAGCACACCAAGCTTCTTTGAGACCAGTTTGGCCTTACCTTCCAATTGACCACGGAACTGGACCTTGCTCGAGATGTCGACGCCAAGTATTCCGATACTGGTTGTGAGAGACAGAGCAGTGTCCTCAAATTGAGGAGCTACGATAAATGGCGACTTTTTATCGGTTAACGCGCAAACTTCTGTCTTTTTGGGGTTAAATTGGACTAAGTTTAGTCGACCCCAATCCGAGACTCTGGTTAACAAAGATTCGACTTCAGACATAAGTTTGTTCCGGCTCTCGTCGACGTATTCGCGAGAAACATTAGCGCGGCCAGTGTACAGGGCATCCACAGTGCTATCGTCTGCATAGCAATGAATGTTGCTGATTTGCAACATGTCATTGATATGCAGAAGAAGCCGAGTAGGAGACAGTACGCAGCCTTGTGGAACACCAACATTCACTCTCCAGCCCTCCAACTATCTCCACACAAAAAATCACTCCGATCCGTCAAGCCATTTCGACGTGAAAGAAAGACGAACAAACAAACAAACACACTTTTACATTTATAATATTAGTATGGAATATAGAAATGGACCTTGTGTATGAACTTTAGACTAATTAGCAATTAGATTTACCTAATAATTGATATAAAGTTAAAAAATAATAATTTTAGAAATAATCTAAATAGCACATTCTGTGATGAAAAAGTGCCTACTGAATTTCCAAAAAAAAAAAAACTAAACATCGCAGTAGGTTAGAGCACCTCCATTATGTAGCAGCTTCATGGTGACTCGGTTAGTTAAGCCCCAAAGAGGCCGACATAACTTCATTGATTAAAGCTCGCCTCGATCGACGCGTTTACGTTTTCTATTCGTGAAATTGCTTAAGTGCTCATGTCGATTGCGATGTATAGAATTTTACGCTCGGTTACAGGGTTTATTAATATCATATTCATTCGACATTATACGGTCCCTTTGTAAGTTTTTATTAAATCTGTAATCAAATATTTCTTTTACAAAGTACTTAATAATTAATTTATTTGATTTTATTTAATTTTTATGAGAAAGTTGATTTTAATCTTTCTATAAGACGTTTAGGTGATACGAAACAAGTTAAGTATGAAAATATATTATTTATCAGTCTGATAAGTTGATAGATTTGAATACAGGAGTAATATACTTAGTTACTGACACGTTTTAGTCGTATTTGATGATAAAAATGGTTTTTGGGCTACGTTTTAAGTAAGAAAATATATACATACAAAATATAATTCTCCCTAAAATTAGCCGAATTGTGATCTTAAAATTAAGTTTGTTTTAATTAATTTTCTATTTTTGTTGCTATCTTAAAATTAGCTATCAAATAAATAAATATATGATTACTTCAATAACTTCTTTATAAATAATTGAAAACCTATAGAAATTCGTTATATGTAATTTTAGCAGCCACCTGTTTTAACTGGCTGTGGTCAGTATTTAACTCCATTTTACCCTAGATATACTAATTCTATAAAAAATTTACAACATTATCTTTAATTCCCTATCAAGTTATTCGTTTGGACACTAATCGTAGCAAGGGGTACAGTCGGCGACGCGTGAAGATGCCGCGATAGCCAACCGCCCCGCCACATGACGCCTGCGTATGCGCAGTGATCATTTCGCTGATTGCAAATGGATTTTTTTTAACTTTCCATCCATTACCTAAGGTAATTATTAATTATAGGAAGGGAACTAAACTTTCGTGTTTTTGGCATTCTTCATATGAAAAGTGTGGACTTCCGTTTTTTTTATACTAGAAATATTATGCCTGTCATGTTAGTATGGGAATAATAACAAATATATTCTTTATCGCGTAATTTATTACGCATTTAATTACAAGAAACACTATTTAAAAGTTACTCAATTTTATAACAAAGTGTAATTTTATTTTTTCGGGTTCCGTCTTGCAAACTAAAAAAAAACAGAAGAATTGGACAACTCTGTGTCAGTTTATCTTTTCGTCTATCATACCCGGCTTACTCCAAATCTACTACATGAAGAAAGATAAAATATGATATAAGTATATACTATCTAGTGGACTGTAGCTGATGTAAATGAATGAATACTTATTTTGACCTTAATAAAATTAAAAAAAAGTTCATCAAGTGTTAATTATTAAAAAAAGGATCTTGTGAAGATTTGTAATGATCTTGTGAAGAGTTGTAATGACAAGGAAGGGCTGAACTCTCTTCTGATTCCGACCTCTCTGAAAATCTCGGAAACTTATCTAAAATCAAATAATATTTGGACTTCTCCTATACAAGTACGACTTGCAGTTCTAATTTGTATACAATAAAACTAATAAAGACCAAAAATAAAAATATTGAGGCAGATACCTATAGGTCCGACGTTATCTAGCATTCTGACTCATCATCACCCTAAATCAAATCAAGCAACAGTAATCAAAAATCAAACAGCTGTACCGGAGTCTGATTGCCAGATACTGCTTACGAAACTCCGTTAGTAGACAAACTAAAAATTAAAATAGCTAAACGGGCTTCCCCGCAACTAAGCAGACCAATTGTGGTTCGCAGCGGGCGGCGCACCTTTCATTATGCTATAATAACTATGATAGAGGGCGAGAAACCTCCGTGTCATGCTGCGGCCGAATAACCAACTCTTACCAAATTAATTGCCACTTTCTGGGCGGTAACGTCACTCCAGCAATGCTTTCTGCAACCCGAACTCGTGATATAATCGTAATTAATAAATAATTGTCATTGTATTTTGTATCTTAAGATATATTTGTGAGATGGTATTGTATGATTAGTTTTTACGAAATTAAAATTTCTTTTCTTTAACTTACTCTAAGTACTCTTTTATTACAAATTTTGTACTCTCTTATCAAATTAAATAACATTTATTATGTAATTTACTCATTTGTTATAAAAGCGAATTTTTTAGCATGTTCATTTTACAAGACTTGCCTTTGCTTGATACTTGTTCTGAACGCATTAGCTGATCTCGCTACCTTCATCGGACGCTGGAAGAAACATCTGTACAAATCGATACAGCACTCGATTCGAAACCGAGATTATGCTAAAGCGATGTTAGACGTGTCGAACGCACTATCTCAGATCAATATAAATCATCTTATTAACTATTGTTTCGGGAGGTGTGGTGTGAACGAGCCCGATGTTATCGGGCCTCTGATGTGTTTTAAATTAACATAATAGGTTTTGTGAATGGGTATAGCCTCTCTGTTTGTTGTTTTTGATGGCAAGACAGCATGGGAATATGAGTGCTGAATAACCAATCTAATAGATTTACGCGAGCACCTGCCGCGATTAACTGCGCCCTTAAAAAATAAAGTAAATCCGATAATACCTTGCCTATAATCTGCTCAAATACTCAAAGATAACTTGGAAAAAGATACTGCGTAATTGAATTGATAAACATAAAATTATACACAATTTGATAGTTAATAAAAATTCTTATGCTTGAATAATTTAATCAATAAAGTTAAAATTAACGAGTGGAAGATCTCCCTCTGTATACTCCGCAAATTATAATTTGTAAAAGGTTTCTTGCATATGTACTTCACTATATAATACATCAAATACCCAACTGCTTCGGTGATGAAGTGGCTAGCATGTACGGCTGCACATCCGAAGGTCTTGGGTTCGAGTCCCAGGTCAGGCCAAGTTTAGTTATTATCTATTTCTGTTAAGAAAGTCCCAGGGACAGTCCAGAGTTGGAAAATTGACGGTGATTCACCCCCGTGCCTCAGAGAGCATGCTAGCTATGCTATATAGATTGGCTTCCGTGACCGAAATCGGTTAGGAGGAAATCAAATTGTTATAGGTACGATATGTGTAGGGATGTGCTCTAAATTATCATACTGAATACCATCTAAACCCAAACATTATATCTTTTAGAAACAAATTAAGATTTTGCATATACCTATCTAACCTCGAAAAATTACATTATGTATCTTTACTAGGTATTTACTATAGGTATGCTCCGAGATTTATGTATTTATTGTTACTTTCGGGTAGTAACGTGACACTATAAAGCTTCTAAAATATTTTTTTATTACTAGGTACCTATTTGTTGACTGACAAAATTTTATACTAAACCCTCATCTAAATTTTTTTTCACATGCAAGCCAAAACAAAAAAGTTATAGAAAAAAGAAATTAAAAAATTTTAAAATTCCATAAATTATAGCGAATTTTAATATGTATTTAAAACAGTTTTTTTTTATATTCTAATATTGTATGAACAAGGCTGAAAATACATGGATCCATACTATGCTTTATATATATATACACGTACGTTCGTTTCGTTACGATACGTTCATTTTTTTAAGAATTTATGAATTAATTTTTCCTCATTTTTATTATATAAAACAAACGGCCTGCCTTCTTTTCGCTTGGGGCCTAATTTCAGAAATTAAGGTTTACACAAGATGGCATTCTATAAATGTTAAAAAATATTCTTTTTTAGGGTTCCGTACCCGAAGGGTTCCAACGGAACCCTATTACTAAGCCTCCGCTATCCGTCCGTCAGAGGACTCCATCTCAGGAACCGTAATAGGTAGTAATAGAGTTGATATTTTCACAGAATATGTATTTTTATTGCGGTTATAACAAAAAATAATAAAAATAAGAACAAAAAAATAAAAATACAAGAAATATTTTTTAACGTTCGTAATTCATCATCTTGTTAAAGTCCCCTAAAGTATACTCGTAGTAGCTCTCTTACTCTGCCTTTATTTTTCAAAATTTTCCAAATCCTTGATACAATCGGTTTAAGGGCAACCTCTGTTTTCAGCACAAATTCGTTGATTATTTTTTTGAAATTTATAATGTAACTAACTAGCGACGCACCCTCGCTTCGCGCGGGTTCGTCCCTAGCTTGCTTCCCAATACAAGCTTTCATCCCCATTTTCCCTCCCATAAGGGATGATTTCCGGAATAAAAAGTATCCTATGTCCTTCCCAGGGTCTCGAACTATCGTCTTACCAAATTGCATCTAAATCGGTTTAGTAGATCCAGAGATTACCCTCTGCAACCTCACAAACACACAAACTTTACCTTTTTATAATATTAGTATAGATAAGATTAAATTAGCTTAAATTAAGCGTTGTGATTTTACCGATAAAATACACATAATAGAGATAAGATGATATCAACATATGGTTTATCATATTATTGTACGTAACAAATACAGCGTTTCTTGTTAAAAGATATTTATTTTGATAAGTGATGGATTATGATTGAAACAACAAATCACGTATTGATTATTTATTGATAAGTTTAGTTAACTAGAAGTGACAAATAAATTAGTTAATTTTTGTTGCAACATATAGAAAAGTGTCGTAAGGTAGATAGAATGGGTTTGCTACTAATAATTTCAAAAATATCCTTTGAATGTAATTATTAATAAATATTAAATATGCACAATTTTCATCTCTACTCGTAGAGCGACTATAATCAACACCTTACTTTTGTTCTATTCGAGAATCGAAGCCATTATTTTATGGGGAATACCAGTCAATATAATCCATACTAATATTAAAAATGTACGTAACACACCTCGTGTTTGGTTCTGTCTTTGTTTGTTTTTCTTGTTTGCTTATCCTTCTTTCTCGTCGAAACAGAGTTACGGATTGGCGTGATTTTTTTGTGTGGATATAGTTGGAGGGCTGGACAGTGACATAGGCTTTACAACTAAGTACTTGCATACACATACATATATAGCAATTATCTATTCCAATTAATCGTCAAAACGTACCGGACGAAACCGAGCGAAGCGAGAGTGAGTCGCTAGTATATAATAAAATTAATCTCTACTTTGTCATAATGCCATTATATTATTTTATATATAGAATATATTATATTGTCTGAGAAGGAAGCCAAGTTCGTGAGAATATTATATTGCTGACTCATGCATTCTGTCACTAATCTTATTACAATAGAGTTACAAATATAACATAAGCAATCTGTTATGATATATTATAAAAGATTAGTTTACACTTTCATCAACAATCTTCCATTTTTCTTAATAAAATAATTGTAGTTTTAAATCTATATGTATGTATATCAATTTACCTGTACCTCTAGTACCTTTGTAAAATCCCTACATATTTTTTGGCATAAAAGTGTTTACAAATATGTATTTTATTTACATATATATAAGATGTAATGTAGAATTTTTCTCAATATTTTTTGCCCGATTAAAGCAAATTTTATCAGGGTTAAACGGAGCAAACCATAAAGATTGCACGTAATTCATATTATGTTCTATGTATATATTGCGTAATTCGTAACTACGTACTCTATGTACACGCGTGATTGAGTAATACACATTTTTTCACTACTATTTTTTTATCCTTTCCAAGGAAACCTTATATTTTTCTGGGATAAATAATTCTTATGTTACTCTCATCCATATCCTCAATTTGCCAGTGTTTAATCAATAAACTCTGTTAAATCGTTCCATAGTGGGGACGAACTCCCAAATAGATAAATATATTTGACTATTTGGCCTATAATGTTGTACATATAAATATCTAAACTCCATTTTATCAATCAAAAAGTACGAAAGTTTGAAATTATATTTTTGTTCCTTATTGAATTTTTATGGTAAAAATAATTTAATTTAGACGATATTTACTACATATTTGTATAGTTTTGTTGTCTGTCTCATGGCGACTGTAAGAAAAAAAACTGAAAATCCAGAGGTTCTGGGGTCGGATCAATTCATAACCACCATCAAACACCGCCATATTCGATATTCGAAATGATTGTCATTTCAAGTGTGTGAACATCTTGTACAATTTTCCACAATAATATCTTCTGCTTCACTTTCTTAAAATATTTTTTTTTTTTTTAAAAATTATGTTATTTATTTCTAAGGAAAGATTAAAAAAATCGGTACAGTTATTTAACCGTGAAAATTTTGTATCTTACATAAAACTAGCAATTCGAGAGCAGCACTATATTTAATACGCATAGACCTATATTATATATAATAATATTATAGTTAAGTTATGTAAATAAAAACAAAAGTAAATTAAATAATTATTGCTATATTATCTGTATAAATGTATGTAATAATCTTTACTAATTATCAATCAATATTTAAACTACTATCTATCCGACGAACTTCCCACATATTATAACTTCCCTAATTGCTAATAATTATCACTATAATATCTAAAAATGACAAACTTCCATCTCATATTTTACTTCTGTAGAACGAATATTCAAAGAACATCTTTAATTGGTAACCTTTGTTATATGTTAAATATTGTGCAAAATTTTAGACTTATAGAAATTAGACTCTTGTCAGTCATTGTAGCGTTTTAAGAAGTAAAATGTTAAATGAATATTTATGGCTTCCTACATAAGTAGATACATTATATATTATATAGATAAGACTATCTAGATCGCGAGAACGATTGCACTTGACTAAGTATGAAAATATGAATAATCCTCGGCGGGATGAGGAACAGCCCGCGTCGATCGGATAACTACTCTCGTTAGCACTATCTGCGGTGGGCGTGCGCTTGCGCATGTGTTATGATCGGGCGAAACTCAAACGCGTTTTAATATGAATATTTATAGCTTACAATTTTGAATTGTAGTAAGAGTATGTTGCTTCACAATTAACACTTTTTACAATATATTTTAATTTGAATAGATGTATTTGATATTGCCGCTTGTTTTAAGTTAATATTCGCTTTATTATGTCGGCCGATTTATATACGTAATAAATAAATATTCATAAATATTCATTAGGTTGTTTGTCTTAGAAGAATTAGTTTTTTTTTAATTTGAAATATTTTGTGGTAAGAAGTATCTATAGATATTAAGAAATCTTTTACAACTGAAGCGCTTGATTTGAAATAACTGTACAGAACAAGAAAATTATTATTTTTACTTAAGTCATTTGCCATGGTTTTAACTGTATTTTAGATTTTTTGTCCCAATATCCGTCTACGTTTTAGCGTTTATTTAACAAGATACTTTGAGAAATAATATCACGTATTTCTGCATATTTATAACGTAAATTGTATAAAATGAAACAGTCTCGGGGTGGTTCGATAAATAACATCTCATTACAATGGCGGCTCAAGTGGAGATTGTCTACAATATTTCATGCGCCCTCAGATATAGGAATTGGGCGCGAACACAGGGACGTAGTCTGGAAGACGATTTACTCCAATACTACAAAATAATTAATACATTAATAATTAATACTACGTTATAAGTATCTCATCAGCGTCGAGAGAAATATAAGCTTTAGTACATTTACAAATCGATTCATTATTTTTGATAGTTTTTAAAGATGAAAACTGGAGAAAAAAATATTTTCTTTTATCATTATATGTATATTGTATATATGCCTACAAAAAAGATCATGAAATACCTTTTTATGAGAGTTTTAATAAGAGAATATATTGTTATACTCGTCTACATACATAATATAGTATTTCTCTTTACTAGTTACTATTTATTAGTATGTGTATTATTACATCGACTCTTAGTTGGACTTAATACTTAATGAATATAGCATCAATATATTACACAATAAAAAATATTTATCAATACATAGTAAGTATTGTGTTAAAGATTTAAATGTAAAAACTTTCTTTCCTAAAGCTATCTTTGCCATCTAAATTATAAAATCGGGAGAGAAGATGCTCGGGCTTTGTCACAATTTGCTGAATTCGACCCTTTGGTTCGTAAAAAGTATAACGATCTTCATCAATGCGGTTAATTACTATTACTACAATTATATTAGGATTAAAATTACAGAACATCTAATATAATTACCCTGTTTAAATGCTTTGGATATGTTTTTTTAAGAAAATAATATATCCGGAAAAGCATTTCACCAATTTAAAATCACCTCAGGCGTGTGCGTATCAGTTTAGATTTTATCAAACGCTTCGATAGTTTCTTGTGAGGATATTTTGATATCATCGTATCATATTTTGTTATATAAAACACCTTAATATTGCTTGGGTAGTAATTCATCACAAATTTTAGTTAATGATTTATGGCTTGGTTATTAAACGAGATAAGTCCAATATTTTTTGTAAAACCTCAAATATTTTATAACAAAATATAGAATATTACAGTAGGTATATATAGTTTACAAAAAAATACACGGTATTTGCTGTATAAATTAAAGTTATAATATATAACTATAGTGTGTTTTATATGTACACTAACCGCTCACCCTCGCTTCGCTCAGGTTCGCTTCTAGAAAAACAAAAACAAATCTATCCCACGGGAACTGTACATTTTTCCGGGATAAAAAGTAGTCTGTGTTATTCTGATGTATGAGCTATATTATTGTAAAGTTTCATCAAAATCCATTCTGTAGTTTTTGCGTGAAAGAGAAACAAACATACACCCATAGATACATTCTTACAAACTTTCGCGTTTATAATATTAGTAGAATAAGTATGAAAATTCATGATTACAATGTGTAAATATAGCTATAATATAAGAATATAAGAAATAGTGTCATTTCAATAAATTTTAGGTATAATATTCATACTCAAAATTATTTAACAATTGCTAAAGCGTAGTGTATAATGTCATAACCCTTGAAAGGTAGGTCTCTTTATCTTTATATCCAAAACTAGCATTACCCGCGAATCCGCCCGCGTTCAAATGACCAAGAACCAAATTCTTAAGATTTACATATTAGTATACTCTTACATTGCAGTTTTTGTATTTTTTCTCAGAAATGAGACATTTTTCCGCGGTAAAAAGTATCCTATATGTTGACTCAAATAACCGGCTATCACCATACCAAATTTCATTAAAATCCCTCCAGTGGTTTTTCTGTGATGCGGTAACAGATAGACAGACATACAGACAAAAATTCTAAGAACTATAGAATCGGCCTCTGTATCGATAATAATATATATTTCAATAAGATTTTCCAAAAAATATTTGATGTACAGATTCGGCAAATAGTATTAGAAATAGTAGATTAGGCAATTAGTTACAATTTTATTATATGTATAGATATCGACATGGACATCTGCTCCTAACTTCACTTACCGCGGTTCTCAATAACCCATCTAAATTTTTTTTAGTGGAGACAGAAATTTGACATAAGCTCCATATAAATTATGTTAAACCACAAATGTGCTTAACTGGCACGTTTTAAAGACACTAACAAGAAAATTAAATTGAACCAAAAACGATAGATAGGTTACTGGTATCCAGTATAACTACCACTGAGTCATACCAACGTGAAGAAGTGACAAATAGACTTACAAACTTTCGCATTTTTAATATTAGAGTGATAGCCAATACCCAAGTCCGCGCCTTATAGGCGTGTTGGTCGTGCGAGCCTCGAGCGCGGGGCGGTGATATGCGCCCGCGCCGCCGGCACTTGCTCCGCTTTGCACACCTCGACCTAACAGTTTCATGGATCCATGATATCTGCAGATTTCAGTACAGCCAATATTATAATTATAGCCATAGTTTTCGATAAGTTATGTTATACTTCAATTATAGTTATCGAGAATGTAAATTATTTTTAAAAATGATCTAATATGATTTATTACGTACTTTACAAACGCTTAAAATTCTATCAAAAATAAATTATGTTTGGATAAGAATTATGTGTTCAAAATTTACTTCTAAATAAGCTTTTTGAATGATTATGTATAGAGAGAGATAGCTTGTTGCTAAGCATATAATTAAATCATGGTCTAAAATTTCATTTGTATGATAACAAAGAGCTTTTAATATAAATTCAATATATATTTAATGATAAAATAGATTTTAATAAGACATTTACGACCTGCACAGTTGCCTAAGTATAAATCTCTCAACTCTATCGACACTTTATGTAGGAAGACAGTTAAAAAATACACTATACGTAGTATACAAAATAAAAGGAATATTAAGTGCTTGCTGCATAATTACATTCGAATATATATAGCAAAACGATCGTGAAGTCAATATAATGTTATACTTCTGAACGATTTCGGCCACGGTGGCCAATCTCTCCGAGACTACTATGTAGGTGCAGGTCACTCTCATACTCCGGTGGAACGACAATTCGAAACGACCAGTGTGAGATCTAACGCAGGACCGACGAATTTAAGTGCTCTCCAAGGTATGGGGTGAAACACCGCCAACTTCCCAACTCCGGGCTGTCACCGAGACTTTCTTGACAGAAAGACCCCATGACTAAACTTGGCTCGACCAATAGCTCGAGCCCACGACCTCCAGATATGTAGCTACTATATAACCGAAGCAGTCAATATATCAGATGATATTTTATTCATTTTGTTTGATTGCATAATTTATACTTATAATATAAAAACTTTTTAACAAAAAATAAAAACCGACTTCCAGGCACTAAAATGTAAAAAATAACTAAACGACCCCCGTTTCATTTAGAATAGATACCTAATCAGATTTTCGAAGTCGATGCCAGCCGATGCAAGGCAAATCTAATATATTTCGATATGTAAAATATATATTTACCTATTAGATGTTCAATGTTCATATCCTAAGATATTGTAAGGTGGTATTATTATTATATATACATATATATATATATATATATATATATATATATATATATAAGTACTTACACATAATGAAAAATAGTAATAAAAGATAAATACATAATAATATAATTAGATATAGCGCAAGAAATAAAAAATACCTTTTCTCTTCCTATCTTTTTATAGTTATAATATATTGACCCCTCACCGTTATAAGTTGATTGAACATGAATATATTATTTTGATTCAAATAATCATTTGATAATCTTTATAATACCTTCTTGATAGCACAATAGTAACAATGGGGAATCTGATTCTTGGCGTCAATGGGTGTTAGATATGAACATGTTTCACCCATGATTGGTATCACTTCTGTAGGTGTAAGCCGATGGTCTGCATTAATAAAAGATATAATTAAATGTTGTAGTCGATTTGTTTATACGCGGTCCGCGGTCCGCCCTCGCGCGGCGCCTCATCCTGACCTAACGAGTACTAGTCTTCCGTGATCAATTTCGATTAGAATAACTGCGTTTTGGTCATCTTTTAGATTTTCAGTTAATATAAGAATTTAGTAGTAATGTAGGTACGTATATCTATACTAATATAATAAATGTGAAAGTAACTCTGTCTGTTACCTTTTGACGCTTAAACCGCTGAACTGATTTCGATAAAATTTTCCTAGGACTTAGATTGGATCTTAGCTTGGAAATACACTACCATTGATCCCCACCCCACTTATCAGATAAGCGAATCCGCGGGTAATAAGTAAGGTATATATGTAAATTATTTTTTATTAAAAGAGGTAGCTACTCGGTGTACCTACTTTAAAATTAGTTAAAAGTAATTATTTAATTCTTAAGACTGAATTCGGTATTGAAAGTTATATATGGGACCATCCCTAAGCCCCAATTCTCAATGACAAAATATCGCGTAACGTACACTACTACTATTACTTCTTTTTTTTTTTAAGTTTAAAATTATGTTCATATTGTCTTGTCTTTGGGTATTCTTTATGTTTTATAAAGTGTACATTAGGAAATAACAATTCTGTGTTTAAATAGCACGCTTTGAAGCCATTAAGAAGAAAATAGCAAAGTAAATTATCACTTCATATCTATAGGTACATATAGTAAAATTGTAACCAAGCTGAATCTGTACATCAGATATTTTTTGGAAAATCCTATTGAAATAAACATCATTATCGATACAAACTGTCATTATCGATAATCGATATCATTATCGATACAAAAGTCTGTCTGTCTTTGTGTCTGTTACCGCATCACAGAAAAACCACTGGAAGGATTTTGTGATGATAGCTGGTTATCCGGGTCAACATATATGATACTTTTTACCGCGAGAAAATATCTCATTTAAGAATTTGGTTTTTGGTTATTTGAACGAGGGCGGAGCCGCGGGCAATGCTAGTATGTGATAAGTTAAAGGTTTTTCATAGCTGAACCGCATTTCCTTTACCATTAAAAAAAAACAAAAATCTCATGAATATATTAATTATTAAGTTTAAATATGTTTTAACATTTTAAGAAGTGCTATAGCTCAAGCATATTGCTAACAAATCACAAGCGAATGGGTCGTTTAGCCGCCATTTGTGGCCCCGTGGGAGGGTAATTGTGTTTACAATACACCTACCCCTCATCCTTACTCCTTCCCATATTTAGGGGTAACTTCTACCTATCCGGTCGTTGCTCATGTCTGACAGGGTAACGCTTAGCGATTTTACCTTGAAACCTACACTTACTTATATAAAGCCGCTTAATGTGACATAGACTTTTGATTTAAGACTTATGTGTAAGTATAAACCAGTTATTATGCCATTTACATGATTTGTTTACATTCAACCACAATTGAAAAAAAAAACGTCGAATGCTATAAATATCGATTTTGCATTAGCAAGATATTCTTTTAATAAATTTCATCGATATTATATTAGCCGTATAATATAACAATCAGATATAGCCCAACACAATTCATTATAACAGATTCAGTATATACATTCATTCATTTTTAAATATATTAATAAAAATAATAAGTTCTAATAAGCTTTGACTAATAAAAAATCTTTATAGATGATCTGTCTCGATTAATCGTTTATATATTATCGGCTTATCCCGACGACTCTCATCGTTAAAAATATATCAACAATGTTCATTATTAAAAGAAAAAAATATTTACTTAGTCGTATTAGATAGCAGATATAACAATCTTCATAAAGAAAGCGCTCGGAATGAACGTACCGCGGCATCCCTAACGATCTCGCGCGCTCCCATGAAAATCCCATAAAAAATAATAAACAATTTACGTTCGCTGACACGCGCGCGCGTCGTTACGTTTTATATTAGCCATCAGAGATTTTTACACGAACGCAGCTCTGGAGAAAATCTAGTCTCATTTTTTAATGTGTTGGCTTTATAATGTACCTACCTGCTACCTACGTGTTAAGTAGTTATGGGAAGTGAAACTAAATAATATTGTTAGAGATTTAAGAAACACAGGTAAAAGATAAAATACTATAGTAATTTGAAATTATTTAGTTATTATTACTCATTTAAGAACTAAAGATTTTTTTAGTTGTCTAAGCAGAATTATACGAGTTGTCGATATAGTACAGTGATGATAAATGGCATTGTCTAATGGGCAAGAGGTGGCGTGTTCGATTCCTTAACATTTATATATCCATTGCTAGAACCATAAGTTTTCAATTTAGCAGTATGACGATTTTAAATTTATTTATATAATTCAGGGACAAAAAATATTCTTAGACACACACACACACACACATATATATATATATATATATATATATATATATATATATATATATATATATATATATATATATATATATATATATATATATATATATATATATATATAGCGTAGCTAGTAGTAAGTAAAGTAGTAAAAACAATGATAAAGTAAAAATTACGACGATAAAATATTCAAACAGTCAGTAGGAAAAACATGACAATAAAAAATATACTAAAAACTTACAAGACTCTCGCCACTTAAATAGTACACGCTTCATGCTTATTAAACGTAATAAATTGTATATACACTAAACAAAAGACCCAACCCACTTCGGAAATGTCATGTAAATGAAATTGAACTTAGTACTATCACTATAATTTAATAGAAATAATACTAAACTTTATATGTTTATTGTTTATTTATTCTTTTAGAGGTTTAAATTAGTATCGTTTCAAAAAAATTACTACCAAATAATAAAAATAATAAAATTAAATTATATGACATGGTAGATCTTCAATATAATAAAAAAATAACTACCTACATATCCTCGATTCGCTTAGATTCACCGCTAAGTGCCTAACAGTATAGCTTATACATTTCTCCATTAATATCCAGGATATAGTATATCTGTGCACTAAATTACATTCAAATTGGTCCAGCCGTTTCAGCGTTATAGGTTAACAAACACACACATACAAACTTTCGCAATTATATTAGTGGTCCGATTATAATGGTCGAGACAACCTATTAACCTTCAAAACTGGCAACCCAGTCCATATACACGGGCTACGCACTTGAGCATGCAAAACAAAACTGGCCGAAAGCAACAAGTGTACAATTCCTGGAATACCTAACAAATGTTCAACTTTTTCCGTTGTCCATGCGACATGGCCCAATTAAGGACCAACACGGCCCTACTCTCTCCTTATAATTTATTCGCTAAGGATTTCGTGTGTTTTTTTGTTTGATCGGAATCGGCTTCGTAAACACCTTGTTTAGTCGTCTGCAAGCTTTGTCCGATGATAATATTGATAAATATACGATACGATATTCATTATCAAACTAAACGTATTGTATATTACTTAAAAGTAACAAAGCTCTACATTAAATATTTCTTTAGATGTATGATGCCATTTTTTGGAAATTGTTAAGATATACCAGTAAATCCAATCAACCATTTTATGCATAGACAGATTTTAATGTGATTTTTAAATGAATTAGAAGCATAGCTGGATGCTTAACTGGAACTAATAATTTAATCCTATTTTTTGATATCCAAAGGTTTTTAGTCCAAAATTTAATTGATTGAAGTATAAGCAAAATTACATACTCTGTCGAAACCCACGAAAAGTAACTACATACGAAAAACAATACAATACGAAAATTAAATAAGTATAGTTCATATTTTGGCGAATTCAAAAACATTTTATAAAGCTTAGATAACACGAAACCTACAATTAATATACATACATACATACATATATATCAAGGTTCCTAGAATTAGATGTAAATATCACAATAACAAATATGACATTACCATCTGCTTTTAGTCAAGAGCATTCCAAGCTGCCAGTCGCTGTCGTTGTTAACACCTCAAGTACTCGATTAATCTAAACCAACACGTTTGCTGTTAGCTCCTTATCAGGACTGTATGAGCTTAAAAAACTAGAACGTAATCACTTCTGCATTGCAAAGTTTATACTTGTTGCATTGGTGAAATAAAAAGTATACCTCAACATCCTATAAAGAAATACGCGAGGGTCGATTGCTACGTAGCAATCGTGCGATCTTAATCTAAAGTCGTAAGTTTAATTCCATTTTTCAATGAAAATATTATGTTTTTTTTTTTATTGCGAGTTTAGCCATCCAATTTATTGTATTACCCTTGTTAAAGGTATTTACACAATAATGAATGGAAAATACAAATGTTGCTAGTAAATTTTAACTAAAAGCATTACGTTAGTTGTTAGATCTATCAATAATATCATAAATATTACTATACAAGCTTTAACTCAAAAAAAAATAACATTTCGACTGTTATTACAATGAATCAGTAGCGTAACGAGTTAGAATTTGACTAACTAAAAAAGTAATGTAAATTAAAAATCCAAACAAATATTCCACCTCTTTACAAAGCGTATGGCCATTGGCCCGTAGCTCGCAAACTATGACATTTATCTCCTCTTAGTAGAATTTAGTGCAGATAAAACAAAACCAGTTCTTTCGGTAGCCAACGTCGCTCTACAGTTACTGCCGCAACCAAATGAACTTTGCCTTAAATCATGGTATATAATGATACAATTATTTATGTTGATTTGTAGAGCTATTTAAAACTGGTAACATTTTTACGGTTTAAGTTATTTATTTACATATATAGTGTTACTTTATATT
Organism: Brenthis daphne; assembly: GCA_947093115.1. Lineage (NCBI taxonomy): Eukaryota > Metazoa > Arthropoda > Insecta > Lepidoptera > Nymphalidae > Brenthis > Brenthis daphne. The sequence continues at coordinate 24,939,608 of OX352477.1, read as the reverse complement.
AGTAGTGTTTGAGTGAGAAGAGTTTATTTTATTGAACAAACCTTAATAAGCTTGGTTACAATTTAACGATATTACTATGTATGAATTTAAACATCGTTAAATATTTATTATAATACTAGCAAAAACTGCGGCTTCGCTGGCGCTAAAACTACAAAAAAATCTAAAATGGTAGGTTTCATACAAACTTTCGTCTGCTATTTTACATCCTTATAGGATGAATTTTGAACAATGCTATAACAAATACGTGTTTTTATTGTATTAATTGTATTGAAGAGCATTTATACCAAGTTTCAAGTAATTCTGATCATAAATATTTTTTTAGATTGTATTACCTATAACGTGTTTTCCCGTGGGAAAGAGATAATCTCCCGCGGTAAAAAATGTTACTCTCCAGCCCTCCAACCATCTCCACACAAAAAATCACGCCAATCCGCTAAGCCGTTTCGACGTGAAAGACAAACAAACAAACAAACAAACAAACAAACAAACAAACTTTCACATTTATAATATTAAGTATAAATATGATTTATATAAATATATATTTTGTTTCTTATTTTACTAAAATACAATGTATGTATTTATACATTAAATTTAAAAAAATATTTGTGTACATTTTTAAGCATAGCTTAAGTTTACAATTTCTTATTCTGAAATAATATCAAATTTATTGCTAAATATGCAGCATATTTAAATAGAACTCGTTCTACATTTGGCTATAATATATTAGGATAATTGCACTTTCAGTCATACCTAATAATGTAGCTTTTATATTCGTGCGGGCTCCGTGCCGGCCGGCGCGGGCGCATCGATTCCCAGAACTCTTTAATTGCATCCACTGCGAAGATCGAACGCTTAAAATCGATTTTTTATTCCATTTATCCCATGTGAGCCCGAGTTCAAAATCTTGTTTTTGTTTGGCGATAGTGAACGCACTGTTTATGCAAATTTTACACGCATCTACTGAAACTTCTCAATTAATTAAAGATGGTGACAGACGGCTGCGTTAAAACGTAACGTTTTCAGATTTCATAAAGCTGATAAGAACTTGAGCTTGTTACTTTACCCATTGCTATATAATTTAAATTTAACTCTAAATAAGACATTCTGAAATGGTTTACGGTGCAAGTTTTCGAAACGGTACAATAAGTTTACTAATCTATATGTGGAGTTGTTCATTCTGACTGATTCATCATCGCCGAGGCCAAGCAGCTGGAACTAGTGAGCTGAAATTTTAAGAGCATATTGCTATATAGACGTAGTTAAAAGCTAAGAAGTATTTTTTTTAATTTTATCCCCTAAAGAAGTGGCAAAATTTTGTATCTAAGTTAGAATATATGTACATAATGATATTATAGCTTTTAATTATTTATTAAGATTATGAAATTTTTGTATGTCATTTAAAAGTAAACACTAAGGAAGTGCATGTAAGAGAAATGTTGAGTTGAGGAATATTAAAACCATAAATTCTTCAGAAATCATATCACATGAGAAATATACAAATAACTCGTTTCATAAAATGGGACTTTTAAACTGTAAAAGAATGCAACACAACTAACGTATTCACAAATGTTGAGAATAATTTTAATTGGAGACATAAAGGATAGTGGGCATTAGTCCAGTTCCAGTATTTCAATGAGCGAAATTGTCGCATTCACAACGGCCTGCCTGCGCGTGTCTTCACACCTTTGTACGTCTACTTGATAAAACATTTTATACTTTAAATATATGAACATAAAACATAATTTATGTTAAATCCAATATTTAAATCACCTCATTTAAATAACAATCAATTCCCAACTTTCCTACGATATCCTTTAAGTATAAATTTGCAAATAAATAACGACCAATGAGACGCTAACTACTACGTCTTATCAAAGATTATCCGCCTTTATTAACTAAGTGTTAAAGTAGCATTTTGTTTGTAGTAAAAATATTAATATATCAGTTGTACCTCTAAAGCTATTCGTGCACGTAATGAGGTGAAACAACTCAAAATGCGGATTCGAATATGTAGAGTTTTTATCTTTTACGAGTAAGTACTAAATAGGGATCTAATCAGAATCTAGTTAGAAACAATAGCCAGAGGCAGATAGATGACCATAGTTTAATTCATTGATTGAAGTCAACAGACTGTAAGCTTCTTTCTATACAGCACTAACTGGTTAACTTTCTATGGTTAAAGATATTCTTATCCATTTATCCGATTTTCATAGCAATTGGATTGATATCTCTCAGTGATTGTAAAATCGTTCTCTTAATTTCTTATGTAATTAGATTTATGTAGAGATAAAGACCTAAAGTAGAGCTTGCAAATTTATAGATCAATATTTTAATGTTATATTTATAAACTATTAAATACGTCTTTATTTACGAACTAAACACATTAAAACTGAAAGCGACATTTTATATCAATTTTGAAATGTAATATAAGTTAAGTTATTTACTAGAGACTTAACGTCGCTTCGCTTGGGTGCGTCCAACAATTTCATAGGTTTTTTTTTGCGGGAACCCTGATTCTTTTCCAAATATAAAAGTATCCTATATTACTCTTTATAATATCAGCTATTTGTCAGTGAAAGTCCCATCAAAGTGTGTCCAGCCGCTTCGGAGATAAAGTGGAGCAGACAGATGACAGCATGACATATATTTTAAAAATTGTTTTTTCTTTAAAATATCTATTGTATATAATATGGAATAATATGGAAAATATTATGTATTTAGAAAAAAGACTCTTATTTTTACATGACAAACAAACATTTTAATTTTATTTATTTGTATAGATATAGATTTACAATAAGATTTACACATATATATTTATAATATATGTTTAATAGAATAATATTAAAAATCTAGAGGGAGCAGATAGGCCACAAAATGAAGGAGGATGACAGACAGGTGTAGCTCACGCTCGGAGCAAGGTGCAGTCCGATCAGGTGTGTTTGCTTAACAAGGTGCTCACTCAAGGACTATAATATAATAATAATTCATTGTACTGTATGCAAAATGTATTGTCTATATTTGTGAATCAAAATCATAAATAATCGAGATTTTGTTTTAATTTCTTTTTTTAGTTTAGTTTATTCTAAGGAAATAAAAGTTTATATACATGTTACATTATTATTTCTATGTTTAATTATAAATCCTATTTTATAAAAAAATATTTATTATTTATGACTTTATAAAAAACTAGTTATTTATCTCAAAACACTTGTTAATGATAATCAAAATAAGTACACTGTGTTCATATTTCATACAATCAATTATGATGCTTGGGAACTTATGCTTCCAACATATAAATTTATAATATGAATTTATTATTTACCAAGAAATTCTTCATTTCCCTTAACAAATGTTAAAAATCAAAATTCAATTCTTAGAATGTAGAGCTTGAACTATCAACTAGTTCTTTAGAACACGTTATTTCCCCATTTTAACTTTTCATTCTAGGAGTCAAAAGTACAATAATTTTTTCTAAAGTGCCTAAGAGTACAGAAGGGAGTAAGAATGGATATTCCTCAAATGTTGTATAAGTCTCCGGCTTTTATAGATAAAGAAAAAATAAATTTAGATGGGTAAATGATACAGTGCTATTATACTATCAAACCAATTTTTAACAATCAGTATGTGAACGTATATTATTTGTGTTTGTTGCAATTTGTATTGCTGGACATGGGCCACCCGAGAGGGATCATGCCCACCACGCTGGCCAACTCTGAGTTGACGGATTGTACATGACTTTAAAAAAACTTACTAGGTTCTCACAGACATGCAGGTTTCCTCACGATGTTTTCCTTCACTGTAAGACATGATAATCATGTTGAAAATGATTCGCACATGAAAATATCAGAGGTGCGAGACCCGGGATTTAAGCCCGCTTCAATCCGTTTCCCAAGCACGTACTCGGCGTTACCAATGGAGTACCTACCACTGCCTGTATGTATATAATATAGTTATGAAAGCTTTTAAGTCAGATTTTTTTGTATAACTGTTTCTTTTTCATACTGTAAAAGCTTATCGGGTTCCAGTAAAATTCGAAATATATATAAATATGTTATCTCTCGGTGTAACATATACTCTTAAGTTTATAAACGTATCACGCGAGTAAAAACGGTAGCGTCAACTAGTTTCTAATATTTATATAGGTCATACCTTAATAAGTTATAATAAGTTTTTTAGGTGCCATTAAATCTGACGTAGTTACGAATTACTATGACTTACATTATCCGGTTTCTGTAATCTAACATCTGCTATTATATTTTATTTTGTACCACAGTAGAGACAAATGGGAAAGTAAAATTTACATTGTATTCGTTATTTCTTGTTAAAAATATGTTATAGTAAAATAATTTGTCAATATGTACTTAAAATAATAACTACAGTCCTGCAAAATTTCTTTTGGCATTTCTTTTCAGGGCTCATTTTTTTCGGAACTGCTGGTAGAGTTTTTGTAAAACAATAACCGTATTTCTAAAATACCAATATTGAATAAAAAGTTTTTAATTTTTCGATACAATTATAATGTCGGGGGTCACTAATTCGATTCTGGAAAAAGTTTTTAATTCAATTCAATTTTCTTGTTAATGGTTTCAAAACGTGCCAGTTGAGCACATTTTACTTTGCCAATGTCACACAGACGGAAAATAGGGAAAGATTTTGTTACACTCATAATGCAAACAAATATCTATTCTGACGAATACAAATACTGTGTTGAAAATGACCACTCTACATAAATACATTTATATTTACATACAAGTGGTATCATTGCGTATTAAATTAAACCTTGCTATGTTAAAATTCGACATGTCATTTTTACTTTAAAAAAATCTAGGGAAAGATTATATTTCTTATTGAACCTTTTTTTATACCCTATCCATAATATAGTTTATATTGAAAAAATAATTTTAAGAAAATAATATTTACTTTAAATAAGATAAACATTAAAATATATTAACATCTATATTTTAACAAGTTCGTCCTGTATAACTTCTTTTAGGTGCAGAGGCGCGTGCGCAGCGCTTTGACAGTTAACCTTAGATGAACTGACGGACTCACCGTTCATTTCTCGGAACCTTGCAAAATAAGAGATATATTTTATTTCACATAACTACAGCTTAAACTTGTATATTTTTTTCTTGCATACTTTAAATAATATTATTTAAAAGTATATTGTTTTATAAATATGTAGTAAAATGTTATTAATAGTATTTATTAAGTGTAACAAAAATAATTTGTAAACAAAGATTTCATTTTGACCAGAATAATAGGTGGTATAATACACATACGTTATGGTACAAAAAACAACTTCCACCAGTTTTGAAATTGTATACGTACCATTTAAAGAGGATAAGAATCGCCGAATAACCTCAATAAAACTAATGAAATTAATAATGATTTGATTAATTTAGAGGCTTTAAACTGTATACTTATTCCCGAACAGGTGAACCTTCCACACGAAGTGAATTGTGTACAGTTCTACATCGATTCCGTTTGTTAATGGATGTTTTATTAAACCAGTCGTCGTGGTGTTGAGGGATAAATCTTTGACTGGCTCTGCCTATTTTGTTGGAGGTCTCACGTTTGATTTCCACTAACGTGAACGAACTTTTTGCACGTGACTTCGGTCAAGTGGTAAGTATCAATAAGGTAGAGTTTTAATCCAATATATAAACTAACCCCATACCCTATTAAATTCAAACCATGGAGCTGCTACAGACTTATGGAGTAACAAAAACACTCACAAATTTTCGCTTAATATTAAGAATATGATAAATTCCCTTCAAATTCACTTTAAATCCCAAACTATGTAAGCCTTTACTATACTTGATAATAGTATTGACACGAAATAATGTTTCTTACAGTGTTTTTATCATCCCAATGCTAGACACGAGCCTCATCAGGGGGATTAGGCTATAGTCAACCATGCTAGCGAAATGTTTAATGGCTTTCGAAAACTACTTAAATTCTCTTAGACATGCCTTACGATATTTTCCTTCACCATAAGGTATGTAGTAATTATACTGAAAATGATTCGCACATTGAAATACCAGAGGTGCGAGACCCGGGTTTGAACCCGCTTCACTTGGTTTCCAATCGAGCGCATTGCAGCTGGGCTACCACGGCCTTTTACCACTGCCTTTTTTTTGTGTGTCCTTATTTCACGTCAGAACGGAGCAATGGCTTGACGTTATTGTTTGCATTAACAAAATTTATTATACTATATATATATATATATATATATATATATATATATATATATTATACTCTTTAATTCAGTACAGAAAACTACGGCCGAGAATATTCATATAGCACGCTTTAGAAAAGGTTTAATACTAGCCCCTGATAGGAATATTTTTGCACAAGAAGTTAAGTTTATTATAATCTGTTTAATCTACTAATAACATAAATAGCTTCGATGCGGCTTTAAGCATTTTGTGGAAGGCAGGTGTTTGTTAGAGTGCATGTCTCACATAACCGCAACTTGATTGATAGATTCTGCTTAAACTTCATTATATCATTTTACACTGGAACCTTTTAAGTAATTATTATTAAACTAGCGTTTTGTCGCGGTTCCTCCTGCGTTTTCAAATTTTATAGAATAACTATGCGTTTGCAGGTTGTAGTACATCACAATGTAAGTCTATAAACCTTCCTCAATAAATCTGCCAAAAAGATTTTTTTTTAAATCGCACCATCCATTAGTGCGCTAAAACAAAAAAGTTTATCAATGTTATATATTAGTAAAGATAGATAGTGGTTTTATGTAATATAATTATTGATATGATTTTTCACTATTCACTTAAGTATAATATAATACAAGTGTACCTAATAGTAATTAGAAATAATATATACAACTTTGACCAAAATTCTAGTAATTTAAGATAGCCTTGGTGGTTCTTAAAAAAATTTAGGTTTTTTTATTTTGTTCTTTTAACATTAATCATAACCGAAAATTTATTATAAAAATGATTCTTTTATTTTAAAGGATAATATAATTTTTAAAAGGTTATTTAAAAAGATATTAAAATGGGATGCATAATTAAATATGTTTTTGTTGCCGTTTGTATGTTACAACAACATGTTGTTTTTCTGTAAGAAATAAAGAGGTTAAATATTTATTACCGTTAATAATAATGACGTATAAATAAAATAAAGCTGAATTTTACTTAAATTGTCTAAGTAGATCTAAGGGTTAAAATTAAGCTGTGCGTACTTTGGTACCTATCTACTGAGTAGTGAGTACACGTCCATAAAAAGACATTATTTTTTGTAGTTACCGACTAAATAAAAATATGTATGGATACGCGAGCGAAGCCTAGATTTTAGGTTAAAACTCAAAGAATAAAATCTTATTTTTGTATTTAACTATTGCTTATATGACTTTTCTCTTGAAAATTTGAATGTAAATTAAGTATGACGAATATGTCCTATTCGAAAATCAAACCCAAACCTTCAGTATATAAGGTGATTCCAATAAGAGGTAGAACTTCAACATAGTCCGTTTATAAGTGAGTACTCAAGTAAGCTCGAAAGTAATGGCATCGACATAATGGTCTCTTTTCTAATTATAGCAAATTAGTCTTAAATATATTAAAAGGATACAGTGATAAAGTATTATTCAAAGCGTATATTATTTCTATAAGAAAATCTCTTCCGGGATTATTCCATTGATTCCGGGGAAAGCTTTATGATTTTTATAGCTTGATAAAATCTAGTAATAACTAATACAAAAATAGTATATAAACATAATATATTTAAAACGTTTTACTACTAAATTAAGGTGATGGTAATACCATATAATATACTTAACGTTTTGTCTGTTTTAAAATATTAACAAACTGTTCCTTGATAACTTAATTTTTTTTTCAAACTTACATTCTGGTAAAATGAAACATGAATTTTGATGTTTTTTTAATTTAATGGTGTCATGATACAAGATCAGTGCTCAACTCAAACAAAACTAAATTATTAATCATTAAGTCACCGCATCAGCTTACCATATCTTCCACCCTTGTTGCCCATGAACATGGTTGTTTGCATAACAGTAGGAAAATAACTGCCCAGTAAGAGAAATAGTAAAGGCACAAATATACCTCGGTCTGCTGATAGACACCAAATTTAACTGGAGATACCATATTGAAAACGTATGTGTTAAGCTACGACAATCCTTTGCTAATATTATTATAGGTACTTAGAAATAGAATCTACACATATTATAATAAAATTGTAACTAAGCCGAATCTGTATATTAAATATTTTTTGGAAAATCTTATTAAAATAACCATAATTATCGATACAAAGGCCGAATCTATAGTTTTTAGAATTTTTGTCTGTCTGTCTGATACCCATCACAGAAAAACCACTCCGATTTTGGTGAAATTTGGTATGGTGATAGCTGGTTATCCGGGTCAACATAGAGGACTTTTTACCGCGGGAAAATGTCTCATTTGTGAAAAAAAAAACAAAAACTGCAATGTAAGAGTATACTAGTATGTAAAACCTAAACATTTGGTTTTTGGTCATCTGAACACGGGCGGAGCCGCGGGCAATGCTAGTTCCCTATAAAGTGAAAATGGTGCTTTATTATTCAATAGCTGACTCATACATGCATTACGACCTCAGTAGTTATGGTTGAACTTATAACAGCTATATCAACCTTTACAAATTGCAACTCAAAATATTAGAAAAGATTGTGTCACAAAAAATAAATTATCCTTTAATAATGACGAGATTGGCCTGTTTAAACATTATAAAGTTCACTTGTTGTTGCACCCATTCATGATAAATTAAAATATACCATTATAAAAGAAAAGAAGACGGAGAAGGAGTAGATATCTGCAACATTCGGTATTGAATTATTATTTATTAATAACTTTCTCCTTATAACAGCAGCTATCTGCCAGTGAAAGTCCCATCAAAATCGGTCCAGCCGTTTCGGAGATTAGCCGGAACAAACAGACAGACAAACAATTTTTTTAAGAATTGTGTTTTTCTTATAAATACCGTAGATAATTTCATATGTATTTAGTAAAAAGCTGTCATTTTGATATTACAAACAGACACTTCAATTTTAGTTATCTGTATAGATAATGTGTCTATTGGGCTCAACTGGAACGCCTAAAAGCCAAATAACAAAGAATTGAACTGAATAGATTATGTGAAATTATCATCGCTATGTCTCTTCATAGCTGGATAATAAACCAGTTTTGGTTGGACTCTCTCATCTTCCTTCTGTCCACTTATTCGACTGGCAGAGTCTTCTTTTTAACATATACATACTTTAAAATTAAGCCCACGAAATCATTTTTAGTAATACTTTCTTAGATTTACGCGAATACTTGACATTTTAAATAAAACTATCTTTTCGAATTTTTTCGCGAATTTCGTTTTTAGTAATTACAATGTAAAATACTAAATACAATAACAATTTTATATCTTAAATATTTCTACATACGAATATAAAACATATATTTAATATAAAAAAAGTAAAAATTGTCAACTCAAATCAATTCAGAAAACAAGTCAAGAATTGTAATTAGTGTGCCCGTTGTAAAAGGTGTACGTCTAAACTTCCGCTTGCTTCAGCGGTTCGGCTAAAGCAGGTGCTTTTGTTCCTTATAATCTTATAACGTTAAAAATTGCAATTAGTAGTTTTAACACTTTATAAATATTTAGGGATTTGTAATTGAAAACGATTAATTTTTTTTCTGGGATAATTATAGTATTAAGGTAGATTATAAATAAAAAATATAGAGCTTGATAATATCATAATTTAATTATCTGTATATTTTTGTTCCAAGTGTTAACTTACCTACATATGTATGTTATAATCATATTTTTTAATTAAAATTTATGAATCATAGATAAGATTGTTTTTGGGTTCTGTTCTATTTAGAGAAATATTAATAGAATTATTTTGATTTAATTTATTGAATTTTCATATTTTAAAAGGTGAGTTACTGAATTTTAATATTTATTAGATAATCAGAAAATTTGAATAGAGCTATTTTATATAGCTTTTATTTGTACATAACTTTTATTTGAAATTTCGTTTTATTGTAACACCATTTTTATGTTCAAGTGAAAAAAAAATAAAAAATTAGATTCAGAGTATTAGTTTTGAAAAAAAAAACTTCTGGATGTATATCATTAAATTATTGTGATAAACACCTTATATCTATAAAGACAAAACTATCATCCTAATCGTATAAGTAACTTTTAACGAGTATATTGAGTATATAACTACCACCTATCTATAACTGCTCCAATTAACGGCTCTATATATATTTTAAGTCCCTATTATCGCAGCTATTCATTAAATCGATTACTAGCGTGCCTTTGTAAAAATACTTTACATAAATAAAATATATCCTGTCTCTAAAACATATGAATTATATTTATTTTAAAAGAGTAAAATTTTATAAAAAAATTGTTTACATCATTCGCAACTCTCTTTGTGTTACTAGCAAATATAAAGACATCTATGTCTATCTCATCATCATCATCTATGTGCAGATGCATTTTTATAATTAAAAAAAATCATATTATAGACAGCATTAATTACAGTTATTTCTATATAATTTATCAAACGAAAATATATGATCGATCGCTGAGTGAATGAAATATTTTTGAACAAACACATTTCAACGTCAAAGATGTTGTACAAATGACAATTAATTAATAACATTGTCGTGTTCCTGTATCGAAATTCCGACACTTTTTATCAGGTCACCTGCCCAGACCGGACCTCCGAAAGTCCGTTACCGCGGTTCATAATTAGCATACTTTTACTCGAACAAAAAGATTATTTACCCCAATATATGACTTAAAAATTCAATACGTTTGCACCAAATTATAATTACAGTCGTTCGTCTGCTGAATGCATTAAGGGTCGTTTTCTTCGTATACATTATAATATTAATGCGAGGGAGGGCAGGTGTATCCAGCGCTATTAAGTTACGGACACTCAATACTGGCACACTTTGTTGTCATGAGCTGAGTATAAATATATCAGGAATTACATCATGTGAATGAGAATTTTGGCGGCTTTCGATGGTGTATTCTTTATCTTTGTGTAAACGGAAATGTTACGAGAAAATATTATCTCATAAAGCAAAAAGAAAGAGTTCTTCATTTTTTTATTCATCAATTATTTTCCAAAATGATCAGTTTTTAAATTATATTATTTCTTTATTATAAACTAGCGATTCACCCTCGCTTCGCTCGGGTTCGTCCTTACGTTGATTCCCCATACAAACTTTCATCCCCATTTTCACCCCCTTAAGGGATTATCTCCGGGATAAAAATAGTAGGCAAGATATCTTATGTCCTTCCTCGGGTCTCAAACTATCTTCTTACCAAATTTCATCTAAATCGGTTCAGTAGATCCAGAGATTACCCCCTACAACGTCACAAATTCACAATTCACAAACTTTACCTCTTTATAATATTAGTATAGGTGACTGTAATATGTTCAACTGGTACTATCTAAAGTGTTAATACTGCCTCTTATCTACCTCTACTGCCAAATCCCTCATTGGTCTAGCTGCTAGTATATACAGCTGCAGAACCTTGCAAACCAGAAGGAGTCCTAAGACCTCCAGGTCCTAGTTTCGAGTTCCGGGTCAGGCCAAGTGTAGTAGCTGAAGCCAAGAAGTGGGAAGTTCGAGATTTAATACCCCCGTGCCTCAAAGAGCATTTAAAGTTATATTAACGCGCATACACTACAACCTATCCTGCATGGCTAGTCTTAGCGAGATTGGCCACAGTGACTTAAATCGGTCTACAGGATACCTATTACTATTATTTAATACCGCTGGTTCACCACCCTTTACAATCCAGCCTAAGAAGTAAAGATCGGAGAATCATTATCTATATAAAAATTATCGGTATAAAAAAATACTAGGTATATATTAACATCGTGAGAGTTTAGTTTAATGAATATTTAAATTATTTTACGAGATTATAATTTTTATAGCTGATATAAAATAAGCCTTTTAAGATAACTGCAATTAATAAAATCTATCACTGATGAAGATATATGAGGAATAAAAATAATAAAAACAGCATTATGTAATTGCAAATTAATAATATATGTTTATCTTTAATTCTATACAATGTATGAGTGATGTCTTGCAGAAAACAAAACCTTATAAAGACAAGAATTATTTTGCATTTTCATAATAGTCATTTCTGCAATGATAGAACAAAGTAAGTCTTATTAATAAAATTTATTCGCTAACTAGCATTGCCCGCGGCTCCGCCCGCGTTCAGGTAACCAAAAGCCAAATTCTTAGGTTTTACATATTAGTTTACTCTTACAATGCAGTTTTTGTATTTTTCTCAGAAATGAGACATTTTCCCGCGGTAAAAAGTATCCTATATGTTGACCCGGATAACCAGCTATCACCATACTAAATTTCATCAAAATCCCTCCAGCGGTTTTTCCGTGATGCGGTAACAGACAGATAGACAGACAGACAAAAATTCTAAAAACTATATATTCGGCCTCTGTATCGATAATAATGTTTATTTCAATAAGATTTTCCAAAAAATATTTAATGTGTATTATATGTATAGATACAAATTATCAAAACAAGCTGTTAGGATAAATGTAATTTATGTTAAAATTTGCCAAATACTTCAAAAATACTGAGTCATATTACACAATGATTAAAGGCGTGACTAATAATAGATACTATAAAAATGGCAAATTATTCTTATCATCTTTAGACTTTATTCACTGCAAGATATCAATAATACTAACTTCTTAGAGGATTAAAGATAAATAATATTAATTAGTAATCTAGTAATTAATGATGATGTCTTTCTAAATAATAATAAATTACAAGTGATAAATTACGTTTCACTGATTTATATGTAGTCATTGGTTTTAATTACTGTAGTTTTTTTAAAGGCTGTATGTTCTGTAAAAAAAGTTATCTCATAAACCTTGAAGTAATTTAAACATTTGTTATACTAAACTGTACTAGCAGTAAAGTAGTAGTAGCCTAGTGGTAGCGAGCTTGCTTGGAAAACCAAGTAAAGCGGGTTCAATCCCTTCTGATATTTTGAGGTGCGAATCATTTTCAACACGATAACCACTTGGCTTACGGGGAAGGAAAACATACGAGGAAACCTGAATAGATGAAAGAACTTAACTAGTTTTCGTAGGACATGTGGATTCTGTCAACCAGCCAACAGTGTGAACTGTGGCCTGATCGTCTTTACAAGAGAGGGGTGTTGGTACCCAACAGTGAGACGTTAAAATTGAATTTTATATGAATTAATTTTGCAACTGTAATAACTTAAAATGTGTAATTTTTTTAAGCCAAGAATAATACAGAGTCCTTTATCGGTTTTCTAGTTTTCAGACTTGAAAATTTGGACAAGTGGAGAAGTATGAAACCTCCAAACGGTAAGTCAGATATGGTATATAGTGTGCTAAATATAAGAAAATTAATGTTAATAATTATATATATTTTAATATTTAAGGAACTATTAAATGTTTTATAAAAAAATCGGTCAAGTGCGAATCGGACTCACACGAAGGGTTCCGTACCATTCGTCACGTTTGTAATTATTTCTTTCTTCTTTTATAATTTTTTTTTTTATTTTATGTGTAATTATTTCTTTTTATAAAAACTTTAAAAAAATATAATAAAACCGACTTCCAGGCAATAAAATGTAAAAAATAAGTAAACGGAGGTTTTCATTTAGAACAGATACCTAATCAGATATTTTCGAAGTCGGTGCCAGCCGATGTAAAGCAAATCTAATAGGTATATAAAGATACGTAAAACACATATTTACTTATTAGATATTAATATCTTAAAATATTGTAGACTTCTTAAAGTAAATATTATTGACAGTTACTAGCTGTTAATTTAAATACGTTAAACAAAATCATTAGAATATATATATAATATTTGTATAAATATAATTTATATTTAAAAGTAAAAGTTGATAATGAGTTGATACCTTCCTGGCCGTCTTTCAGTCAACCAACCAATGTTTTGAGTATCAAATGCCCTAGTACCTAATATTAAAATATACGCATATTGAGTATTGCAGCAGACACGTCTATTGCAACCAGAAGAGATCAATTTCCACCGAGGAACAGTAACATCGCTTTTTAACTTTAATTCAGACTACTTATAAAATCTATACATATAATAAAATTGTAACTAAGTCGTATCTGTACATTAAATATTTTTTGGAAAATCTTATTGAAATAGACATTATTATCGATACAGAGGTCGAATCTATAGTTTTTAGAATTTTTGTTTGTCTATCTGTCTATTACCGCATCACGGAAAAACCACTGGTTACCAATTTAGATGAAATTTGGTATGATGGTAGCTGGTTATCCGGGTCAACAAATAGGATACTTTTTACCGCGGGAAAATATCTCATTTCTGAGAAGAAAGACAAAAAACTGAATTGTAAGAGTATACTAATATGTAAAACCTAAGAATTTGGTTTTTGGTCATCTGAACGAAGCGGAGCCGCGGGCAATGCTAGTTGTTTTATAAAAATCCATTAACTTCTCTCATCTCATGACGAAGTGTCGTGTGAGCTCTAGCTATTAAAACCACGTCAAATGTGCCGATGTTTCTACTAACAATATATATCATTAGATTCTGTGTAGATCAGGTAACAGCCAAAAAATTAATTTTTACCTTCTTCTCAATCAAGTCTTCATATATAAACGATTAAAGTTATATGAATATTTTTATTATTTAACTACTGAACTATTAACTGCCTAATATGTATTAGATGCCAACTCCTTGAAAATATATTAACTAAGGTAAGTCACAAACAGAAGGCACTCTTATATAAACCTACGTCAAACCTAAGCCTTGAACTGTAAATACTCAGTGTTTCTAAAAGCCATACATTTAGATAGTACAGGAACTTTAAGTGCCAACTTATGTTCCTATAAATATAATTATTATGGTAATGGAATGCTGTACACGAATGTAACTATGATCTTAGATATTTAAATGTACTTTTAATATATTACTTTATGTACATATCTACTAAGTATCTATACATATAATAAAACTGTAGAGGTCGAATGTCTGTACATAGAAAAAAAAAGCTAAAAACCGAGTCAGGGGGATGTAAGAAAAGAAATAAAACAAATCTATTTTTTTCTATTTTTTTGTTTCTCTGTCTGTTTTTACGGGCTAATCTCCGAATCTATTGAACCGATTTAACTGAAATTTTGCATGGTGATACCTTATATCCTCGGTGAACATCTTAGATACTTTTCATCCCGCAAAATTAAATAGTTCCTGTAGGGTAGTTAAAAAACTATAGTAACTTATACAGCTTAGTACACAAAAACTACTAATTGGATTTTAATAAAACTTTACACTAATATCGTTCATACATCAGAATAAAAAATAGGCTACTTTTTATCCCGGAAAAATATACGGTTTCCGTGGGATAGATTTGTTTTTGTTTGTGTATAAGAACTTTGTGCTTGTTTAGTTTTATTTAAACCTTGGAGCAAATCTAAATCTATTGGAAGAATATTCTTAAAATTAGTTAATTATTTTTTAACATTGTTCTACCAATCATCAACTAATTACTTAAATAAGAAAGTAATATTAATAAAATTTTATCGGATTCTAACTTGAATAAGTTATTACAGGATTGTTACCTAAAAATTTGATGAAACAATAATTATTATTAATGAGAGAACATTTGAAAAGTAACAATGACGGACAAAGTCTCAGAAGTTGTGTTGGCTGTAATAGGTAAGATTTTGAATGATGATATATCCTACTTATTGTAATTGTGTTTTTTTGTAATTATGTAAAATTATGTAATATTTAACCCACGGTATGTTGTAATTTTCCTTAAACGAGAACTGAAATTTCTACTGTGAGTACCTTAAATAAATATAATATACCTATTATGTAAATTTCAACTTTTTTAACATAATATTTGACTAAACTACATCTAACATCATATTTGGCTAAATAAATTATTCGTATATTAAAAAATATAACAAATAAATAAATAATTAGGTCACATATTCAACTTTCAATCACTTACTACTATTATTACTTCTCTTTAAGTTAATTTCGAAAGCACATTTTGCATATATATGAAATATGTATTGCACATTTTACATATATGTTACGTACATTTTAATACAAACATTATTTCGAAAAACATCAGCTTTGTCAAATGTTAGAGAAAATTTATTATGAAAAACTAATTAAGAAAATATTATAAAATTAGTCTTGTATCATCATCATCATCATCATCATCCAAGAAGAAGGCGTGGCAAGTGTGTATACTTATTTGAATCAAATACCTGAAGTAAATTGATAAATATACCTATTGTGATTAATGTTTAGGTACCTACATAAGAATTGTATGTGCCTATATATGTGTTTAAATATGATCACCAGAAACAATTCCATAAAACAGAAACTTACTCTGTGTGTGATATCTACCATATTTGTTTTTAAATTAAACTAGCGGCTCACCCTCGCTTCGCTCGGTTTTGACTCTAGACAATCAAACATAAATCTATCCCACGGGAACCGTAAATTCTTTCGGTATATATAGTAGCCTATTTGTTATTCTGATGTATGAACTATATCATTGTAAGGTTTCATTAAGAACCAATCAGTATTTTTATGTACTAAGCTGTATAAGTTACTATAGTATTTTTAACTATCCCACGGGAACTCTTTAATTTTCCGGGAAGAAAAGTATTTAAAATGTTGACCGGGGATATAAAGTATCACTATGCAAAATTTCATTTAAATCGGTTCAACAATTTCGGAGATTAGCCCGTACAAACAGACAAACAGACAGAGAAACAAAAAATACTGGATTTATTCTATTCCTCCTCTTACATCCCCATGACTCGGTTTTTAGCATTTTTTTTATTACAGACATTGCACCTCTACAGTTTATTATGTGTATAGATTACGTGTGTACATTAAAATAACCATTGAAATTCATACCAATATCAAATAGTGCGTATAAGCAGTCAGACAGAAGTTGTAAAACTATTTTGGTTTTGTAAATATTCTTTTTATATTATAAGTATTTAAAAGAGATATTCCACACAGTATTTATTGTTTTATTTATGGTATCTACATATGATAAACATACCTAAATATTTTGCCAAAATGATACAGTAGGTAATACGTTAAAATTTCTTTTGTCTTTTTAGCTTCCTCATTACACTTAGATTTTTCTAATAATCTACTCTGCAGCTCTGGGTGGCGATACCTATCGCCACCATTCATGTTAAATTCATAAATAAACAAACATTTATTTCGCCATTACATCAATTCAATTGTTATAGGAATCAAACCTGTGACCCTTAGCTGACTATGCCATAACTAATAGCTAATATTTTAACAAAGTGATTCTATACATAAGTGATACTCTTTCCTTTTTACAAAGCTATATATTTTACGACTTCTTATTAAAATAAAGAATTGTGCTATAAAATTGAGGAGCAAGTCAAATATGTCTTGACACTCGTGTGGCGCGGGGTCAGTGAGATAAGTCCGGGTAAGTCGAAGATTGATTCCCGGATCAGACGGATAGTTGCTGGCATTGGGGCGGAGACTATTCTTTACTCACAGCCCACTGCTCGCTATGACTGACTTCTAAAGGGATTTGTGACGCCATTAACCGACACTTTTGAATCAAAGTGGATATTGGCTACTACAGATTTATAATGCTAGCACCATCAGATAGAGTTACGAAGAAAATCTTTTAGTAATTCTCATTTATTGCCTGCGATGAAACGTTTATATGTCGCGATCGTGGCTGTATTATAACTTATTGCTTATACTCTTTGTTCGATCTTCAGTATTTTTCAATTTTCTTATCTTAATTCAATTTAGACTCGAGTTACACGATCGAATATACAGAGAAACCTTTGTTGTAAGGAAATATAACAGTTTTACAGTCGTAATTTAGTGAAGTGCGAAGTTCCGTCACATCGGGGGGTACGCGTTCTCGGTTAGGTGTAAGAATATGCGGCCAGTGTTGTAAGCCTCGAATATTCCGCAGTGTTGCCACACGCAATAAATCGCAGGGAGTGATGGCGCGCTTTTTGTTGCGCGACATTTTTTCCCGCGCTAGTGCCGCATATATCACCGGCCGGTACGTAGTGACTTATGCGGTTGTCTCAAGTCCCGCTTAAAATAAAACGCGACATTTTTTGAAAGGCATATCATTCCTTTTGTTTATTTTTTATTCGTACTTAATATGTCTTGTCCCCGTCAGCTATAATGTTAGGGATTGATAATAATTTATATCAATGTTGCTAACTCTACACTGAGCTTGTAAGTAATGGAGGATAGGTAATAAGTGCTTAAACTCAAGCAATTAACCAATAACTTAAATGAATTTAGATTTAATAATAAGTTTTATTATATGCTCGATTTATTGTAACAATAAACAAATATAATTTACGTGGTTGGAGTATATAAAGCTATAATCTCTGTGTGAATAAATTAAATGAAATCCATATATGGAAAGATTCACAGATTAAAAACGTCTAAAAGAAATCCCCAGCTGGAATCGTAGAAACCGCACTCACTGAAGCGGACACGCTTACAAACTATCAAAACACTAAAAAGACCAATCGCAAACAGTAATTGTATATAACAAAGCACCCTTAAAATCCGTTCGAAGCCGCAAATAAAACCAACATTAACTAAGGCAAATCGGTTCGGGAAGCATTTTATAAGTGCATTATACGATGTCCTTTCTTCTGAAATGCGATTAAAATTGAATAGGTCCATATGCCGCTTGCAACGGCCCCGTTGCGTCACAATTACACGGCCGGCTGCATTTTCAATTTACCGCGAGATAAGCAAGTTTTGGCCTTTTTCTGCGGAATGGCGGAATTGATCCAGTGACTTATGGAAGGCAAGATAGAGGACGGTCAACTGAGGCGGACTCTAATTTAATTCAGTCAATGGAAATGCGATGGGATGTATCGCCCATTGGACTGGATAAGTGATGGCCTATCGAGATGAATTTATATAGCTTACTTTGTTTTGATATATTCAAATAGCCATCGACTAAATTTTATGACTTTTTCATGTGTACGTATGTATGTGTGTTCGAAAATACAAATTTAAAGTATTCAATTTGTAGAAATTTTTTGGAAACGGTGTTAGTAACTTAGTCTCATGAGAACTTGTTTGTTATTTGGATTTAATAAAAAGCCTTATTGAAATATCAATAAGTATTGATAATTTATTCGCAATTTTATTTAAAATACACAACTTCACAATGTTTGTTTTAAAAACTAAAAACTTTAGGTACGGGATATCATTACAGGCTCTGTCGTGATCGCTAATTTACATTTTATTATTTCATATTTTGATAGTTTTATTCTCTAATGTCATTTACATTTTTTATATTTACACATACTTTTGGGTTGGAAACGACGTTTTCGAGGGATCTTTCAATGTTTATGTTATTTGTAACACAACTAGGTTTTTTTATCATGGATCACCGCAAAAACATCGTTCCGTCATTAATTTATGGCCACACAATACTTATTTTTATAAAAGTACAGCAATACAAAATACCCTTGTAATATTTATGACAAATCAATACATTTACAGAAAACATTATTTGTAACCCAATTCTGTGACCCGATGTTGACAAACAAACGTAAGAAACTCCAGTGATATCCACAACGGTTCCTCATACTGACAATATTTTTACTGTAATTTATTTACAACTCGTACGAATTATAACTAGCATATAAATTACTATTGCATTTTAATAAACACTACAAATTGAATTTACAAAAAAAAAACATCTGGAATCATTTTTGAACACATCACAATTCCTATAGCGAACCGAACAGTTCAAATTAAATATAATTAAAAAAAATAAAACCATCTATACAGGAACGGAATATAACTTAATAAGATATGTACAAAATACACAATTTATTTACGAACGATATCTACTTATATATTTATATAAATCATCTAAGCGGACATAGTAATCGACCTTAACTTATATTATAATACTGTACAATTTCGCTAATTACTTCACCTTGTAAAACGATCTTAGAATCGCATCACACTGAACCACCAAGAAACTCAGTTCTAAATCCATACAAAATCAAAACAAGCTACTAGGAAATATTTAAAAGGCTAACACAAACTGTAAAATATTTTACTTTATATTGAAATAATAGTTAAGTGTGAAGCGACTCTAGATTTAATACTTTATACCTTTTGTAAAATAACCTCACATCTAAAGAACGACAATAGAAAAGTTAATACATGCATTTCAGTCCGATATTTGCATACATCTAACAAAATAAATATGTGAAATCGAATAAATTCCATGTGTCTGTCTTAAATTGTATTTCTAGAGTCACTTTTAGATAACCATTGTTCTCGAAAGGAAACGAATCGAGAACTTATCACGATATATAAAAACGTTCTGTGAAAACTTAGTGGTTTTAGTGAGATATGTTCATCAATTTGATGTATTTTAGTATTAAAACATCAATTCTGTCACAGTCTTATATATTAGTGTGATGTGTCGCTTGTGTTGCTATCGGTATACTAAAGTGAAATCACAGTATGTATTTGTGATGCTTCAAGGTCGCTCCGGAAGGTTACGTACCTATATCTTCTCCTTTTTCTGCGTCCTGATTGACTTATCACGTGTACTCGCTCCTCCAACCCGTCTGCAACAGAGCATGTTATTAGTATTCCGTTTGTGAGAAATATCAGGGACTTTTTTACATAAATGCAAGTAAGGGAGCAACTTTTTCATGTATTCGCATATGTTATTCATATTAATGATTTATTTTTAAAATTGATACATACATTATATCTGTATAAATAAATCTATAGTACATATAATAAAATTCTAACTGAGCCGAATCTGTACATGAAATATTTTTTGGAAAATCTTATTGAAATATTATTATCGAAACAGAGGTCGAATCTATAGTTTTTAGAATTTTTGTCTGTCTGTCTGTCTGTTACCGCAACACGGAAAAACCACTGGACGGATTTTGATGAAATTTTGTATGATGGTAGCTGGTTATCCAGGTCAACATATAGGATACTTTTTACCGCGATAAAATGTCTCATTTCTGAGAAAAAATATAAAAACTGCAATGTAAGAGTATACTAATATATAAAACCTAAGAATTACGTTTTTGGTGATCTGAACGCGGGTGGAGCCGCGGGCAATGCTAGTATTTATAATATAACCATTATATACGAGTATATCTCGATTATCCTTTCTGTATTCTACATAACTAGCTTATTTATGACTCTTAAGTTTTAGGTATGGCTTATTACTAATATGAGTATAATCATAGGGTGCTCACCATAGAGTTGAGTTGCGCGAGATGGTGGTGATGATAGGGGTTGTGTGAAGTAGGAGGGGGCGCGAAGCCCTGATGGGGGGCGCCGTACCAGTGCGACATGTGCGCTGCCGCAGGGTGCACTAGACCTACTTGGTGTTGACCTGCAGACAACAAAAAGTTGTAATATTAATCCACTATGGAAAGACATAATAATAATAATGTCCTCCTGTCCAATATAGTGCACAAGCGCGTGCGCAAATACAATTGAATACAAATGAAACTCCGATGGGAAGATATTTGACACGATGAATTTACCTGCTCTCCGAGGTACGAAGGTTGTAACACCACCTCTTTCTAACTCCGGCCTCCTACTGCGAATTTCTTAACAGAAAAAACCAGTAACTATACGTGGCCCAACCCGGGACTCAAACCCAGGATCTGCGAATCTGCAGCCCTACATAGTAGGCACTAGAGCAACGAGGCTATAATATGAGTATATTAACGTAACTATTGGAAGTATTGTGTACAGTTGTTTTCTTTAAAATGAAGAGATGAGTACTAACCGAAATCCATTGCTGAAGGGAAAGCAGAACCACCAAAACCTTTAGTGGCATCTCCTAGAGGTTTGATCATGTCTCCCATGACTCCGCCGAGGGCTAATGCACATGCGCCTCCACCACCCATACCCATTCCTCCCTTCTTTTTCTTACTTTTACTACTCAATTTCCGGTTTCGCGTTTGAATACCTTCTTTTTTCATTGTTAACGGCCGGTTTACCTGTAACAAAGATAACAATATTTAATTTAAGATATGAAACATATTTTAGTGTATATTACCTTGTGTAGTCTTTAGTTGTTAACATCGATTTAATTATTACAACAGTCCAGAAAAGGAAATACAAGTTCACTAACTTGGTCGCACGTAAAACATATCTCATTGAACGTTAACAAGAGGTTAACAATCGTAGCAGCCTGACTCAGTTTTGCCAACGCGTTCCCACTTTATTGCTATGACATGACATTAAAGCTGTATAAAAAACGTTTGCAAACTAATTTGGAATGCTAAGTAAGAAGTATAAAGGCGAGCCGAGACCATAAAATGGTATCACAATGGGTTGTGTGCGAATATTTAGCTGTTTGGTGGCCGAAGCCGACATGCGTGAAGTGGACCTACGACGCATCCTAATTACTGCAGCGATGCACTTTGTGACTACATTTGTTAGCATTTGGTGGGAAACTTACTTTACGTCATCGAATGTTCATGCGAAATGACAAGAATTGTGTTTATTATTATCCGATACTCTACCGACGGTTTTAAAGGTTTTTATTTTCATCTAAAATAAAATCATGGATTATTTGTAATAAGTGTAAGAAATGATGAAATCCATTTATGTGAGTATTACTTACAGGGCAGGATGTTACAGGTGCAATAATGGCACATAGTAAATGCTCGTTTTGGTTATACTCGTATAGATTTTATGTAACTATGGTTTCTGGGTTTATTCTACAAGAGATACAGCACAATAATTATAACAGACATACATATATGTTATAATAAAGATATAAATCAATCTAGTGCTTAATAATCTCAAGTTATTTACTTTAATATTTCCCTGCAACATAACAAACCTATCTAAGCTTTCAATTTATGATGCAATTAAGTACAGTTCACATGCATCTAGTAGTTAGCGGGTCTGTGGAAAGCACCGGATTTTATTGTTTGGCGTGCGAAAATGCACTTTCATATTTGTGCATTTCGCGGGTCAAGTATCTCGGTCACTTTCTGCATTGCATCGTTATTTCCGAGAAGCGTGCGTCACGACGGACGGACGGATGGACAATGAGTTATTCATCGCCTTCCATGGAACTTGGCGGCGGCATGTGGCCTAAACGCACGATTTCATTGCGCCCGCGCCTGCCGCCGGCACCAGCTCATGCGCATGACCTGATCTTATTTACGTTTTTTGGTGTAATATGTGTGGTGTTATCAAATTTTACACATTTCACTTGTCTTATAATATACAGGGGACATTTATAGTCAAAAGCTTCACATCCATTAACATGTAGGTATTTCCCATAAAAGAACATGTTACAAAGCGTGTTGCATGTTCAGTTAAACTTTAATATGAGATCTAAAGCTACAATTTTAAAAAACCGAGA
Organism: Brenthis daphne; assembly: GCA_947093115.1. Taxonomy (NCBI): domain Eukaryota; kingdom Metazoa; phylum Arthropoda; class Insecta; order Lepidoptera; family Nymphalidae; genus Brenthis; species Brenthis daphne. The sequence goes on along the minus strand of OX352477.1, from coordinate 24,916,100 downwards.
CATTGAAAATGAACAACTTTATTTGCTGACCTTATACAATAATCGAATAATGAAAATAGATATCTACAAATATTTATAGTATGAGCATTAACAAAGGTATTAGCGATATACAAAATTAACACTTAATATAGATATTACGTTAGATAGACAAAGGACACCGAGCAACCCTTACTTTCCGCCAACTGCAGTCAGTGAGGATTGGACGCGAATTCAATATGGGGAAAATACTTGTAACAATATAAAAATGCAGTCATCACTAACCATATGAATAACTAGCATCGCCCGCGGCTCCGCCCGCGTTCAGATGACCAAAAACCAAATTCTTAGGTTTTACAAATTAATATACTCTTACATTGCAGTTTTTGTATTTTTTCTCAGAAATGAGACATTTTCCCGCGGTAAAAAGTCCATCCTACATGTTGACCCGGATAACCAGCTATCACCATACCAAATTTCATCAAAATCCCTCCAGTGGTTTTTCTGTGATGCGGTAACAGACAGACAGACGAAAATTCTAAAAACTATAGATTCGGCCTCTGTATCGATAATAATGTCTATTACAATAAGATTTTCCAAAAAATATTTAATGTACAGATTCGGCTTAGTTACAATTTCAAAAACGTGCAATTTACAAGTGTAGTATGCGTTAGGATGACATCCAATTACGTACAAACGCGTTTTTAATCTTCGACAATGGAAGGTCATTTAAGCTGACAACTGCAACAAAACTGTGCGTGCTAATTCCGAATGTCCCTAATATGTTCCTACGAATCGCCCACACATCACGAGACTCGCATACCGCGCCGTCGCTACTCGTAATTGAACCAATATAAAATGCATTAACATTAGCACTGCCGGCAGATTTAGTGCAACGTAATTAGGTCATTGTGAAGCCTTCGCACTCTAATGCTAGAAGTTGCGATATTGTAGAAGCTAATATGCTCAGTGACATACAATATTAGTGGTTACTCTGATAATGAATTTGTTTATTGCACTATATATTATATATGTATATTTTATATAATTTTTGACTTATGTATTGTTTCTGACAATAATTAGAAGAGACAAATATTTATAATCTTTCATGAATTGGTATAAAAGAAAAAAATTAAGGAAGTTCTTTTATTTCCTCTATCAATTCTATTCTAATTCTCGTGGGCATATTGGAGTACTATTATAAGAATATTTACTGAACAAATATGTTGTGATACTTTTATATAGCTTGTATTTACTTAAAATATTCAATGAATACAGACTCTTTTAAAATATAACTAAAATAAAATACCAAAATTCTATAATAATTTTGGAAAATAACTCTGCGACAAAGAAATTAAAAACAAACAGTACAACGAGCAGGAAAATGTATCCAAGTTCGCAATCGTCATCATACGTTGTTTGCATGCGAAACTCAGGGCCTTTTAAGGGTTATAGTCCATAACTGGCGCCGCGGAAGGCGTATCAGTACCTAAAATGGGTACCTAGGTATACACTACAGTTAGTGGTTAGATCTCGAGACATCCGCCATGTTGGAGTTGAATTGCTTAATAACTGGCCATTATGTCAAGTTAATTACATCGCCGTTCCCACTGAGACGATGCGCTCTGTATAGGTACGACGGCATAGTAGGCTCATTGTAAGTTAACGTGTGGCCATAAAACAATAAGATAAAAATAATAAGTAAAGATTGCACAAATCATGGAAAAAGCTATGAATAATTCAATTGATGATAAACGGAATTAAATGGAGACTGTAACAATAAAGTACTAAAAGGATATAAAACTAAAAGACGTTTTATAAAAATGTAAAAAGGATAGTAAGTAAATTTTAATTTAATCCAGAAGCTCAACGATAAAATGAAATTTAATCTGCGTATTCAACAGAAGTTATAACCAGTGCAATTCTTGACATTGCATAAATATGTGCACGTAAAAAGGCAACTGGAGCTTCTGTATTCTATACACGAATGTTGAAAGTTTAAAATTAGAATATTTAACTACAATTAGATTATAAAATGAATAGTTTTTATACGATATAATCTATACTTCTATACTAATATTATAAATGTGAAAGTTTAGATGTTTGAATGTTTGGATGGATGTTTGTTACTCAATCACGCCAGAACGGCTGAACGGATCTGGATGTAAGGCACAGAGATAGATTATAGTCTGGAATTTCTCGTAGGCTATATCCCGGAAAAATGTACGTTGCCCGTGGGATAGATTTTTATAGTATAAAATTTAATACACATTATTTTGTGCCATGTTTAAATATTTTCTGGTAATCGTAACACAGCTTTTATATACGTATAAATTAAGGAGGTTATTAATAAATAAAAGTATTTTTTTGCCAATAAATAAGTGAATCTACTTCTTAAGTACTCAATTCATATTTCTTGTTTATGATTTGAACAAGCTTTTTGATGTCCAGACGGTTCTATATATGTATAAATAAACCTTATGTTGGAGTTAAAATCTTTAAACTTACATCGAATAGCAGAAAAAGTAGAAGACCCATAGGAGTTGAATTTAAAAAAAAACGTTTCTAAATAGGAATACGCTATTAGAAACGGTTTGGGACGGTGAAGAATCAGTAAAGCCAAATTTTTTGTACTTATAAATTGAATGAATCATAAAACACAACATTTGTAATTTTGAAGTTAAATTCAATAGTTAATAATATTTTAAATAAAACTATGTTTTCGGATTATTTCGCGAATTTATTTTGATTTTTGGTTGCCGATGTCTCATGACCATGATTGATTGCTATAAAGCATTCGAAACGTCGGCAACCAAAAATCAAGATAAATCCGCGAAATGATCCGAAAAGATAGTTTTATTTAGAATGGCAAATATTCGCGTAAATCTAAGAATGTATTAAGTAAATAATATGTTATATATTATAGTATAAATGATAATACAACTCGCTTTGCACATAGCAATAAATCTAAATTGTACGAGTATAGTGGATTCATGGAGTAAGGGCCGTATCGCGTGTGCAACTCACATTTACCTGTGTGCTGCTACTCCCAACCTTGCACTCAATCCTTAAACGCAACTGTACGACTTTGGTGTAGTGACTATAAGCATTTAATCGATCCCAATGAACCTTATATACTGACACAATTTTTATATATTGACACAATTAACGATATTGTTTTTACTTTAATACTAAAACACATAATCAATTTAATTTATTTTTTTCCACTAGTGATCTAACCTTGCTTTGCTCGGGTGCGGTACTAAGTACTAAAAAGTAGCCTATATGCTACTCCAATTTATAAACTATTTGTACACTAAATTTCATCCTAGTATTTCATTCATTTCATTCAAAAATTTTGATCCTCTGTAAAGGCGAAACAAACATACATTTTAATATAGTAACATTAATAATAGTAGTGTGATATTACTAACAAAAAATATTGACTTACATAATAAAATATAAATACATACATACACTCGAAAAACAAAACCCTCTTTCTGACGCAATCGGGTAAAAATAATATATTATTTGTTTATCTTTGCTACTGAACACAGGCATAGTATATCACAACGAGAAAAAATGAAGCTGCGTATTGTGAAAAATATTTTAGGCCTTGTTTTGCGGTGCGTGTGAATAATTACGTTAGGTTTCTAGCGTACGTGCTATCTGCTGCCATCTGGAGCAACCGCCATAAAACCACTCAAATGGGAAAATAACAGGCTCACATACAATGCCATGGAAAATGCGCGGCCCCCGATGCGCATAATTTTTCCGACAGCTAGAAAGCTTTTTACTCGTCTGTAATTAAAGCGAAATTACAAACATTTTACTGCGTTACGATTGTGCGGAAATCTATAGATGCGTGTTTACGCACGGCTCGTTTTAATTATTATTAACTTATTAAATGTAATCAGATATTGCATAAATATAATGAGAAAAGTTATGAGTTATAAGCAATTTCATGCATCCACTACGCTTAAAACTTGTACGAATAAAATTACTATGAGAAACTAGAACGGCTGTTCAAGTACGATTTAATGATCTTAATTTCAGTATGGCATATAAAAAAACGAACAAAATAATTCGGTACTGTTCCAATTGTCGCAACAAAACCAGAACAAAATGGAATGCAACGGACACGGAGCGAGAGAAATTGTACAAACTCCGCTTAGCTGTAAATCAATCGATAAAGATCAGATAAATTAGACAGGCGTACCGCTGCACGACAAACCTTAAGAATTAGCAACCAATTACACAACAAAAAATGTACACCCATTATCAAACAAAAACTGCCTTAAATGGCTTTATTGAAACCGATAGCTGTCACGTGCTACTTTTATTTTTATCGCGTAATAGCTGGCCTATTGATGACGATGTTTACCTAAATAACGATTGCAATTACCCTGTACAGGAAACCTTTTATTATGATCGTCGTAGTTCACTGTCAAAACATTGGCATATTGAGCATATTTTATCTGCAAAGAAAGTCTCATAGACCATTTTATACATGAAACGAATGTTTATATCCATATAATAAAATTGTAACTAAGTCGAATCTGTACATTAAATATTTTTTGGAAAATCTAATTGAAATAGACATTATTATCGATACAGAGTCCGAATCTATAGTTTTTAGAATTTTTGTCTGTCTGTCTGTCTGTTACCGCATCACGAGAAAACCACTAGACAGATTTTGATGAAATTTGGTATGATGATAGCTGGTTATCCGGGTCAACATATAGAATACTTTTTACCGCGGGAAAATATCTCATTTTTGAGAAAAAATACAAAAACTGCAATGTAAGAGTATACTAATATGTAAAACCTAAGAGTTTGGTATTTGGTCATCTGTATCAAAAACGTAAAGAGTTTGGTTTTTGGTCATCTGTATCAAAAACGTAATAGTGAAACAATATTTTTTGAATTAGTTATATACTTTAGTAATTTAACATTTATAAAATATAACTATGGCTTGTATATAGCTCTAAAACTTTTGTTTCAGAAGCTCATTACGTCTTATTCTATTATCTTCATTATAACTAACTGCCAGTTCATTCGTTGTAAGCAAAACATCAACGTCGCGTGCGCGTTTCTTTTTGTTGAAAGATACTTTAACTTATAGCTACTTAAAAGAAATGACTAGATCGAGTTACTATAGATACCAATCGTGTGAACGACAAACACTCTATAAATCGTAGAATATAATAGAGTCGCACACGGCTACGAGTATCTACGCTTGTCTTCATACATTTAATTATTATATCAACAATCATAATGCAAAGAAAAACTACTCCACATAAGCTGTGAATGAAAATCTCATACATGTTGTGATGATTTCTATTAGATACCTACTATAGTGGAGCTTCGAGCTTTTTTCTTAAAACAATTGAATTATTCATTGAAACAGCTAATGAAAAATAATAGTTAATAATTTATCAAGAAATAATAATATTCAAACTAATTTATTTAATTTAATCAAAAGCTTAATAAAAGTACTTTGAAAAAGCTTAACCCATCTCCCGCTTACTGAAAAAACTCAACAGTGAAGGTAAGTTCTGAGAATTGAAATGGATTTAGAGAAATAACAAAAAATGTCTGTTCTGATCCAATCAGCGGAGTGTCGAAAGTCGCAATTAAAGGCGAAATGAGCGAGTCGAGGACGAGAGAAATGTGCCGTGGAAGACAAATAAACGAGCTAAGCAATTGGCCGCGAAGTGCCCACACGCAACTTAGCTACGCAGAATTAAGCAAAAATAACATATTGTAAACTGATATTTTATATCTCTTTATCTTTCAAAAACATAACATGATAAAAATGAGTTATCAAATCAAAAAAATATTATATATGGACATTTTTTTCTTATAAAAACTGTAACTTATAACGTTAAGCTTGAAAATTTAATTAAAATTGCGACATTAAATTTCATTACTTCTTTTAGAAAAAAATGTTAAATATAGAATTATATTTGGCTAAGTTATTTCAGTACGGCCCTTTTTTTGTACAAATTAAAAAACTTTGGCGCCGCACCAAAGTTTCAGCCGGGATAAAGTGGCGCGTGAATGAAAGTCAACCAACTGTTATTAGAAAGGGTTCGAGTTTATTTAAGGGTATTTTTCATTGTTCTGAATATGCTTAAATATAGTTATTAATAGTGAAGCTACGATAAATTAAGTTTTTTTTTCTGCGGACATAATATTTTTTTTTAGTCATAATATTAAATATTTAGTTATATGTTATATTAAAAGACACCAATAATAATAACTAAAAAGTCAATTTTTATGAACATCAAGAAATCTAAAGAATTCACCATAGCAGAAAATTAAGAGATAGGTACTAGATACAAAATCGTCAAAAAGATTAAAGACTCCTCGTATGTCTATCGTTTACTCATTTATAATTAAATCACAAATATATGCGTTATTTAATTTTGTTTTTAATATAACTGAATGAATGCTTTAGAAAGATTTTTCATTGACTCTCAAAAAGGTGCCTTTAAATCACCTACGTCCTATTTTTAAGCATAACCTAAAAAAACTCTTATGACAATATTATTTGGTCGGATCAACGAAGACACGGTTGTTTTAGTGTTGTCAGAATTAGTTACGCGTTGTTAAAGTGGCAATCATGCTTGCCGGCGCCTGCGCATTTGGTTTATGAAATATATATAGATATAATTTGTAAAACTTACCTACTGAGAAAGTCCTAAAAACCTTATTTTAACTAAATAATTTCTACTGCCTTTAACAAACATTATCGACACCAGAGATTTAAAACCTATTTTTTTTTAAAAACGTATTACTTTTTAAATGTTATATAAACTAGCAACCTCCTTAAGTTGACGTACCTTAACTACTCGTACATATTTAGTAAGGAGGATACTGTACTAATTAAAATTATGATCACTTATCCGTATTTTATGACTTTTATCCTTAATAGCCTTTTAGATATTATTAACTTTATTGGTTGTACATTATCGATGATTTATTTAATTTACTTGAAGTATTACGATGTCATATATTTGTTAAAAAGTTGCACGATTGCAATTTTATGAATGTCTTCTGGGAATCAATAACAATCTTAGCTAACCTAACAAAATTATCTCAGTACCGATAATAGAACTTTGATAGCAAGTAAACATCTACATAGAAACTTTGTAGATTTTAATATACTCTTACAATTCTCTACCAAAATAACATACATTTTCAATTTTTGCAATCTTAAATAATAATTGAAAGGACAAAATTAATTTTATATTGGGTCTAGTGAAGTAAAATTCATACCATAGCAAAATCTATACATATAATAAAATCGTAACTAAGTCGAATCTGTACATTAAATATTGTTTGGAAAATGTAATTGAAATAGACATTATTATCGATACAGATTCCGAATCTATAGTTTTTAGAATTTTTGTCTGTCTGTCTGTTACCGCATCACGAGAAAACCACTGGACAGATTTTGATGAAATTTGGTATGATGATAGCTGATTATCCGGGTTAACATATAGGATACTTTTTACCGCGGGAAAATATCTCATTTCTGAGAAAAAATACAAAAACTGCATTAAGCTAAACTGCATAAGAATGTACTAATATGTAAAACCTAAGAATTTCGTTTTTGGTCAGCTGAACGCGGGCGGAGCCGCGGGCAATGCTAGTTTATATATATAAAATAAATATCGTTACGATATCCAAAGACTATAAGAAAGTACTGAACCTAAAATATAATTTCTAGGGCTTACATCTAAAGCAAGGCGGCTACCGCTTCAAGTAAAAAATATAGTAGTTACCTATCTTACTGTCATGTTTACGATCATGTAAAGTTAAATATATTGCAACGATATTAACTTTTAATTATTACGCCGTTAAATATCAAAATAAGACCACCAAGTATCGTTAATTGACAATTGGTTCTGTGATTGCAATAAGCAATATTTCATAATTAAGGACGTGCCTGGAGAGATGTCGACGAAACACCAACGAGTGTTTGATGTTCGTTTGTGATTAAAATAAATACTCGCCAGTAGACAGCTGCTACTCGGGGGGATAATTGAAAATACGATTTATTCACCCGCCAAATTTATCGACTGCCGATTTATAGCGCCTTCAGTCTGTTATGACGCCACATAGTTACTCTATCCAGTTAGATCGTATTATATGTTATATAATAGAAATTGTATCAAGTTGTAGGAAAATAACAAAAATTGTACGTCAGCCATACAAATGTATGAGATTAATTAGGATGACTTAAAAGATAGTGTAGCAAAAGCATTGTGCTTCCAGTCTCCATATTTATTAACTCCCGTTATGATAAATGTAGGTACGCACTAGTTTGTGAGGCAAAGATCTACCATTTAAATATTGGTAGATATTTATTGAATCATTTATTTATTTCGATCTAAAAAAATGTTTTTTTTTAATCTAAAAAGTGCTTTCGTTACTATGAAACTCTAGTAAAACAATTGACTAAAGAGTAAGTAAAATTATACGTAATATTTTTTTTATCTTACGAATATAAATGTATTGAAATTATAACTTGATTCGAAAGCAAAGTATCACAGCTGCCTTACATATAATTAAATTTAAAGCTAATCAACAGAATTAGAATTTACGCCTCTAACGCAAAGACCGCATTTAAAGCATAAGTTAATAAATAATAGATATTATACAAGCGGAAGTAATTCATTTGACACGATATGAAGTGAATTGTTGGACGTTTGTTGTAAAATTTATTATTGGCTTTTTGTACGAAAACAGCTAATATACGAGTAAATTGAAGTTTCATATTAAAACACTTTTTATTTGCAATAATTACTCAATCGTGTATGAACTAATAAACAAATGGAGATGGCGCTAGTTACATAAAAGTTACATTTGAAAAACAATTATGGAAAACAATAAATTATATCAGTTTTGCCTTTGGCATCGAACCCGGTCCAATTAGATGTCGAGTGCGTCCACAGTAAATCTCATACGGCTACCACGCTACACTAATTCATACACCGCCGCCGACGAAAGATCGTAACTGTCGACATGGTCACAGACTCTAACAGCTGATTATCAATAAGTTATTTCTTAACAGGTCACATATATGCAAAATTTGGTACTTTTTTTATATACAAAATATTATTGTTATTTAAAATTATTCCTTCGGGGATAAAAACAGCATGTTTATGTGTAACATAATGGTATTTGAATTAGTTACAAAATTAATTGCCGTTAGCATAAAAGTAAACGTTCATATATCTTAATGACAAATTCTTAATATAATATGTAACATGTAATAAATTTATTTTCCAAAGTAGAGCAAAATTCTTTCATTAAAATATCAGCTGCGAATAATAATTAAATTTATTATTAGACAGACTAATTCATTAGATATATTCGGCAGAAGGCTATAATTTTTACATAATTTTTACTACAATTTACTGTTTCGTTAATATAACCATGTTTCTCTTGGTCAGAGGTTGTAAATGGGCCGGCGGCGCGTGCGCTTGTGAGACACACCTGCTTCTAAAACCCTAGTAATTATTCTTCCACTTATTATATGATTATAAGGCTTTTTTGGTGCTTTCAATCAAATTACACCTTGGCATGGCCACTTCCAACGAATGAGATGTCATAAACTTTTTTTGTTCCATTATTACACACGACGGTTCGTGGTAACGGTGTAAAACGGTGCGACAATTATTATTTCGACTTATTTTTTTTGGGGTTATCGATCGACGACACCTTTGTTCAATTAATATAATTGTTTTTTTTTTATTCTAGAAACCATAGTATTATATAAGCAACGCATGCCTTAATAAATGTACCTACAAAAGCTGCTGTAGATCGCGTATTTTTGGTAATGGGTGTGACTGAATATTTTTTATTTCCAAAACTTACAAGTGGTGGTAATTACAAAAGAAATGACAAGTTTAGTTTTTCTTCATTCTAAAATACAGTAGATATAATATCTCAATAATATCAGTCGTAATAAAATAAAAAGTTCAAACTAAATAACTAAGTAGAAAGTACCTAATCCTTGATCAAATATCTCGAAGCTCGCTCATAAATAGAATAGCAAAGTATTGAGGTGATTTTAGAACGGACTGTCACTGAGATCGCCTAAATGATAACTAACGTTATGGCTCCATTCTAAAATTGTGCTCATGAAAACACGCAGTTTTGCCGCCGAGCGCATCGATGCTGTGATAAGCGGCCGTAAATAAATAATTAGACGGAGGCCTGAGGAAGTTGGGGGGCCAGAAGGGGAGGGAAGGGGGGCATTCGGATAGTTCTTAGATACTATCTCCCGCAACCGCGCTTTGTGTCAAACGTCAGATGCTTATCTATAAGATGTTTACAGATGTACCGCAGGGGGACCGGCCCGAATCACTGGTGAACGCAATCGACCGATACTCTAATATGGTTGATATGCGAGTTAATTACCTGTGCTCTACCCACGTCCGTGGTATGTGAGTTATGACGCGGTTAGGAAATATTCAACGTTTAATAGACGGGTTGACCTAAAAATATAAAACGGTCTCGACTTTATTTTTAGAAATGCCATGTCAAATACGAAGTGAAAGGTTATTAAATATTGATTATACAATATACATATATGATATTGTTGAATAGTACTTACGTTCTCAGTAACTTGAAATGACAATCACAAAATTCTTATGTGAATCACCTACACACATAATAAAATTGTAACTAAGTCGAATCTGTACATTAAATATTTTTTCCAAAATCTTATTGAAATACATATTATTATCGATACAGAGGCCCAATCTATAGTTTTTAGAATTTTTGTCTGTCTGTTACCGCATCACGGAAAAACTACTGGAGGGATTTTGATGAAATTTGGTATGATGATAGCTGGTTATCCGGGTCAACATATAGTATACTTTTTACCGCAGGAAAATATCTCATTTCTAAGAAAAAATGTAAAAACTGCAATGTAAGAGTAAAGTAATATGTAAAACCTAAAAATTTGGTTATTGGTCACCTGAACGCGGGCGGAGCCGCGGGTAATGCTAGTCTTATATAAAACTATTTCTAACAGTGCAATATTTTGGAGAAACCGGTAGTAATCAGAATAAAATATAAAATATTTCGTAGTGCAATATATTTTAAAGTCACCCCAATACAAGGTTATTTCCGCGCCGTAGATCACTCTAGATGTCGCCGATAGCGCGGCCGATCGCCAGATCTGCGATGATCTGGCTTGCCGTCTCTCCGCCTAATTACTACATCTGTAGATGTTTTATCTAAAGAAAATTTGTAAAATTTATATAATAGTACAGACATTTTATTTATTTAAAGAGAAATTTTAGAATTCTTAATATACTAAAGTAAATACTAATTTCACTTATATACTAATTTCTATAGACATTGAGAACAAAGAACTATTGCTGATTGACAAAGATTGTAAATATGTATAATTAATCTTAAGCTCAGTTTTTAATTTAATTTTTATGTTAAGATATCATAAATTTTTGTTGTACAACCTATTGCAAACGTTCATTAATTTGAAATGTTATTTATTTAAGTATGAGAAATCCTGCCTGCATTGCTTATTTTATTAATGTCTCTACAACCAAAATCATAAATATAAAATACCATGAATTAAAATTTAGAACTGATTTAGTGACTGTAAATATTTATTAGCTTTTTGTTCTTAATAATAATAACAATTTATTCTTTTTACTAACTTATTTAGCTATATTTTTTTAAGTAAGTATTGTACTGTTAAATCCAATTGGATAGTAGAATATTTCTTGCACAAATATATTCAAAGCGTTCTTGTGAACAGAAACGTTCTTCAGTTTCCCAAATTTATTACAAAGACAATAAATCAGCAGAGAATCGCTCGCTAAACAGAATGGGAGCCTCATGAATAAAAACATGCTATTTAGCGCTACACACCGTGCCTTCGAGTCTACATAAAACAGTTTTATTTTTAGGCCAGGTGCTGGAAAGTTAACTCTAAGAAACGGTATCAAGTGTTAAAACTGCATATAAACTTTATAAGACCTATTACCGTTGAGCTTTGAACAGCAGTTCTACGCAAACGCATTTCCGGCCGAACGCTGCCGGGAAAAAGCCATTTAAAACAAAAAAAGAAAAAAATGGTAACACGCCGCGCGCCGCACTCGGACACTTCCGGTGGGCGCCATTTTTTCTGTATTGCCAACAGATAAAATCTTTCCGTCCTACTGCGCAAACGCCCACTTTTATTTTTTATTACACAAACGATGCGTTTGGCAAAATATGATCACTTAAATTACCTGTTTACATTACACAAATTTAAATATAAATAAATTAAAATGTTAAATTACTTTATTACTTCTACATCTGCCAGAATTAAACAGTACGAACGGTGACATAATTAGGAATGAACGACATTTTGCATTGCCACAAAATTCAACGGTCGAATCTATGTAAATGGGCTCGCTGTTCGATGTTGAATATTCAAATTGATGTCATTATAACATTCGCCCAAACGTACTGGCCGTTTGGCCACCAGCCAGTTGCATGTGTAATGTAATGAGTAAATTAAACCCTTTTTATCTGAGCTAGTCAAAACTTGGTCCATAGCCTATCAATATAAAATATTTAATTTTTTTTATCATTCCAAAAAGTTATTATATTATATTTGTAATATAAAAAAATAAGCACTACATTTAAATATAAGGCAAAAGAAAAACAGGAGACAAAACAGTGACTGTCAGATTCCCTCGGATGTTGGCTGAACAAAACAGCACTTTAGACGAAATAAAAAAAGACAAGGAGAGCGTTCTCAATTCAAAAATTGAATTGATCGCCCCATTGTATTCCAAATGTATCATTTGAGCTGTTATTATGGGCGCTCTCTAGCTTCAATGCAACCTGGTAATCCAATACTTTTGTATGGAAGGCACTTAACGCTACAATCTAGTTACGAAATGGCTGATGTGTTGTTAGAACTTAATTTGTTTAATGTTTTGTCTGAAAATGTATAAGGATGGGTTTGTTGCGAGGCTTGTTAATGATACCAGTTATTTATTGTGAAATTTTGTACAACGGATACCAAATTGCAGTATTGCTTCGTTTAATGTTGTAAAGTTTGCAAATAAAACTAGCTCTATATTTTGTAAAACATGCAAATATGTATTTCATTTTGAAAAAGAAATTTGCTACAAAACAGATAATTTTGAAATTAAGTAATTGTTATTTAATCGATTGGAAAGCCGCAACGAAAGATGGTAGATAACTATTTATATGAAATTTTGATAAATCGATAGTTGATTTTGTTTAAAAATATCGACAAAAACTAATCGTGTATAAATCGAAGGAAGTACAGAATAAAGGAGCGTGATAAATTAAATAAACAAATTTATAAAAAGCTACAGACGGGCGGATAGGCTTTTTTTACAAAAATTGTGGTTGGTAAATGTTGTTCGTTTGCTTATAAAGGAAATTGACTTTTATCACAAGTGACAAGAGTCTATTATGTTATAGAGATTTTAAATACCAATTTCAACGTATTAACTAGAATCGAACCCACGCACCTACGCTAATCCTATTAACCGACCATTGTGGTTGCCCAAACAAATAATTTATTTTAGATTACTTTTAATTGAGAGCCAGTGCGCTTATGCAGAATAAGTTTTTTAAAAGTTACGAGAAACAAAATATGAAATATTACCTACTATCGAATAAATGCTTTTCGCAAATATTTTAGGTAGAGCTTAATCGTTTTTACTTTTGGTTTATGGATTTTTAGTTAATTAAACAAGTACAGACGACGTTATTGACAAGAAATGTTATTAGGTGAGTAAAAGGTGATGCGTCAATTACTACACAAAGTTAAAGTTAAGGAAGGTCGCTTCACTAAATCCAATCAATCTACAAAGAAAATTTTACCAACTTTTAACAAATCTTTACGTTATTTTTGCTTCAATTTTTTAACAATCTACAATTTCTTAGCAAGTTTTAAAAGTCATCATTCATTTCATCCCATTTCAATTCCCATATCAATCAAGTAAACAACACAAGATGTATCACAAAGGCCAATAAAATGTTTTTATTAAAAACAATAACGTCGTTTAGCAGGATCAGAGCACCGTGAGCGTAGCTTTTGAAACAGTATAATATTAGTAAAGGCAATTTCAGTCTTCAATTGTGCTTTAAGAGCCATGTTTTGAGTAAACACTCATGCTCAAGAGGTATAGTTTACTCTACAGATTTGATACTAGAAGTAATTATAAATTAAAAATAGCAGCATATTGTGTTGTAATTCTGTTTGCTATAAATTTTTTAAGCCTAAATGATTAAAATTTATAGTAAGTACTGTATACTAAGAATATTTTGTATACAGATGATAATTATAAAGGGAAGTATTAGAAAAAACTACGATTTTACAATAATTATCATACAAATTATGTAGAATATAAATATTATCAAAATTACAAAACTAGGAAAATAAATGAGTAATAACAGTTATTTTTCTTTTCATTATTATAATTTTGCTATAACATTGTATCAAGACCAGCCCGACGCTGTGTAGGCGGCGGGTGATGCCGGTGCATCACAATGGGCTCGTGCTTTATTGTATGAATTGCATTTTTTGAGTGAAATCGATCACGAGGCCGTCTCCCGAGCCTAACATTATACTGTATTTATTTACGCATTGTTACTAAATGTCCCTTTGCAATGCCGGCCTTTAACAATGCACCTATTTTCTTCACTAAATCGTAAAACCCAACAAAAAAATAGTCCCCTATAAATGTTAATATTATACAGTTAACAGTAAATTAATATATACGTAATCCTCCATAATCTAAATGCAAATAGATGCACATATCAATAACTTGTCTGTATCTTGAAGGCACTTATGTTACCGATGGAATTACTTGTAGTTCTATTCCTTATAACTAGATTCCCACATTTTAATGTATGATTGATAAATTAAGACTCGAACCAAGCCAACAGGTCAGGGAATGTTTACAAGACCTTTATAAATATGTATAAGAAGGCGTTCCCTACATCTTGACATAACGCTACTGGTTCATTCCCGTATTGTACTCCCATCATTATGCCTTCAACTTCTGAAGTAGCAACCTCCTTTGTCGCTCCTTACGAATAATTAGCTCAAACAGTATTGTTGTACGAATACTTTGAGCGGCAATAAAGTATACATTTCAACAAAAAATCTCAAGTATTCGAGGGTCGCATTGACTGTTAATTCTTGTCATTGTATCACTCCATTCCGTAACGTTTGTTCTTTTTTGACGTAGTAGAGAGTCTGTATAAGGGCGTTTGATATTACAGGGCTGTGAGAGTCGTGAGAATTGTTTTCTATAATGCTAAGCGATCAGTTATGTTTGAAGAGAAAAGGCCAATCCGTATTATAATATTATAAATGTGAAAGTTTGTGAGTACCTATGTATGGATGTTTGTTACTCTTTCACGCCAGAACAGCTGAACGGATCTGGATGAAATTTGGCACAGCGATTATAGTCTGAAATAACACATAGGCTACTTTTTATTCCGGAAAAATGTACGGTTCCCGTGGGATAGGTTTGTTTTTATTTTCCTAGAGGTGAACCCGAGCGAAGCGAGTGTGAGCCGCAAGTACTTAATATAAAATTATATATTATAATATAGTATATCTTAAACCTTCAACATTTGAATTAAATCTTCTAATAAAACTAAGATAGTATAAAACAATGAATATTTAAGGTATTTAATAGTACTATTTCATATTCCTGTGATTAAAGTCAATCGGTTTAACTGACACAATTGTATGGGTGTTATGACACATTACTCTCAGCAGGGTGCGGCTGGACCCCAAGCAAAGATACAGTCAAATCATCCCGAGGGATTACTGCCCCTTGAGAGATGTAATGGGGAGACTTAATGTTTAGTTAGTTTTTTAAATTAACTAATATTTTTATCAGACACCAAGAGAACTAAACATAGGAAAGGTTTTAAGGATGTTATAGTGTTTTAATATGGTGAACTAGTGACTAAAATTTCGTTGATTTATCATTCGTCCCTTAAGCTTGTATTTAAATAACTGTTTGTAACAGAATTTATATCCGAGAGAAATTGAAAATCTCACAAAATAAAAAGATCAGAACCTATTGTTCCCTTCCAACATGAAAAAATCTACAAGCACACTTACAAATTTACATTATAGTAAGAAATTATACAGAGTAAATATACTCCAAAAATAATTAAATAAAATTACTTACATTATGTAGTTTATAATAGAGTCCACACGCGTTGCACACTGGTTCTCCGTTCTGGTTGCGCCGCCAGAGTGTCGTGGTCGTCGTCTTGCAATTCGCACACGACGTGCCAGCTCGTCTTGCCGCACTCTGTAGCGACTGGAAATATGTTGAACTATGTTAATTATACAGAAAATACGTGTAATATCTATTGTTTACTTAACTTAAGTTTTTTTTTCTTTTGATCTTATTGATTGACTTAAACGATTCTCACGTTCATAATCTTTTTTACGTTACATTTATAATCAATCGCTTAATTAAAAAGCTATATCGAGTCTTAATATCAGTCATTACGCTTCATCGAGCTACAAAAATAGAAAATTTATAAATATTGAGCGATCTGCTGAATAGATAGTATGATGTTAGCAGTAGTATAATGGAAAACATAATATAAATTTTATGTTAAAACCGGCCAAGTGCGAGTTGGACTCGCGCACGAAGGGTTCCGTACCATTATCTATAAAAACGGCAAAATAAATCATGTCTGCTGTATGGGAGCCCCCTTAAATACTTATTTTAACTAACACGGTTCATGAGATACAACCTGGTGACAGACGGACAGACAGATAGACAGACGGACGGAGTTCGGACAGCGGAATGTTAGTAATAGAATTCCGTTTTACGTTTGGGTACGGAACCCTAAAAATCAATTGGTATTGGAAAAAAGGTCGCAAAACGTCTCAACTAACAAAAAGAGAACTTTCAAAAATGGACTCGAAAAAGTGAGTAGCTATCGTTGGGCCCTGTTACGCACCTGCCCATTACTACACGTCAATCAAATAAAAAATATCCACGGCATGCGGGGGCCGTTTTATACAGTCCACAAAAGTGCCTCACTCAATTAAAAATGCATTCGTCCTAAACCGACACAAAAATAAAATGAACCGCACAATCCGACTCATAATAAATCCATTAATTTGTCATGTCATTTATCGAACAAAAAGTATCGAGGTCGTAAAATATTACGAACAAACTATTCGGTACGTCGGCTCGGATCGATTCTCGGTAACTAGAATCAAATACTACCAAGATTATCGTGACCGCACCGGCGTATTGTCCGTTTTAATATTGTAAGTGACTGTATCGTTCTCGGAGTACTGACGAGCTCGAAAATCAAAGTAATTAATAGTAAACTAAATAAACATTAACAATTTTCAATATTTATTCCGTTCCAAATGGCTATAAATATTCTCGTAATGAATAAAACGTTAATAAAACAATAATCGTGATCTGTAGATTAGATACAAGATTTCTGTACTTCACTTCACAAATATATCTAATATTTGTGTCAATAGCTAATGCAAATATCATGCTTATTCCGTTTGAATAATATTATTTTATAAAATAAATTATCAATTGACATTATAAGCAATTATGAAGTTAAGTTATTAAAGTCGTGTACACGTCAGTACTACTTGGAATACCTAAATATTAAATGGTTTGTGTCAATATTCGCCTCGTCATGGCATCTCCTTTGTGCCAGAATAAGATTAAATACCGCCATATTAGCCAAGCCAATAACCTAAATTTTTCTGTCTATTGAAGAAGGATTTAAATCACATAATTTATATTTTTCTGTCAAAAAATATCTGTTTATTTTTCCATATAGTAAACTCAACGTGCGATTTTGCATAATTGGGGAAAAAATTAACTTTAGCTTTTATGACTCAATTACGCGAAACCAATTTTATAATCTGTAGATAAGGTTTTCTCATCAAGCCATAACACTCGCTGCATCGCTCTGGTCCCAGGGGGTTGTCTAAACCGGAGGGGTACCGACTAAGCCGATTACAGAAGTCAACCGATCGTGGGGGTGTTTTTATTTTCTCAGAATAAACGGCTGTTTATTTGTAATTTTATGACCGAATTATAGAACGCTTTTTACACTGGAATCCATTACAGATCCTCAAAATAGATAATCAAAAATGATTTTTATGGTACATGTCATTGATCACAACAAAACTTGAGTGAAAGCTTCATAATTAACTTAGGTAAACTCCACATTCCAGGGTGAGATGAATAAAATCTTAAGTATGTGGACACTTGTTCCCAACGCCGAAGAGTTTTATTAATTGTTAAACCCATTTCACTGTCAACAGCATTCCGCCGCGATCGATATCGCGCAGACCTCCAAAAATAACTATAAAACAGAACGTACGCCGACAAAGGTAAAAAGCGTTTCTACATAAACAAACACACTAAGTTCAGCGCAATTGTTATGGTGCTACTTTAATTTTCAGTGTAGTGTAAACTCAAAGGAACCAACGATGACAATATCAGGGCTTCTATTGTGTTGTGACATAAACAAAAACCGTTCTATTGTTATCATTTTTAGACTGAATTTACAGATTATAAAAGATATAATATTGTCCTTAGAAGTGGACAGTTTAAGCGTAAGTACTACATTTTCAAACATAAATCAGTTTATTTTATTCAAAAGCAATCTGATTTATAAGAACACTCAATAACATTAAAGCACGCAACACAATATACATATTGGCAAAATCAATAATTTATATCATTATCAATAATTTAATGAAATTAATGAACAGATACTTGTTTAATTATTAGCAAACAAACACCCAAACAGATTAGTTACACACCAACTCACTCAACGTCAGTTAATTCAATAAGCTACCGACATTAAAAACATATTTCTATAAAGCTTGCCCTCCCCGCTATTCGCGATCCAATCAGCCTATCTTCCCCGACCCTACTGCAAACACCTCCTAATCAAATCAAATCACAGCCTCCGTCTTCCTTAATCTATCCACCTATCTACACTCAAACATAAAATTATATTACAAAAAGGGATGGTTACCTACAACCCCTCATATATTTGCAAACACAGGCAAAATTTAACCCATCGGAAGCGTCCCTGTTCTGCACCCATATAACTCGGTAGCCGGAAAACACAAACCTAGTTGCCTACACACAGACGTATTCAATATCTGTACACGTGCACACATAGCCGCGTATCAGCATATCTACGTCATCTAGATCCCACTATGAGAACCCCCAAGAGGGAGGCAATCCATTTACCGAAGAGCTCTCACTACTGAAATTTCTCTCCTATATAAATAAGCTAAGAGATCACAATCGCATAGCAAAAGTACTGTTTTTAAAGGTTTACACGGCCCCTAGCAGTGAAAGCGCGGAATCGATGTTGTAGCCTTTACCCCTCGCCCCGCACCAGTTTTTCCGGCGCTCCGTCCTTATCAGACCGGAGCGATTAGATAAAGAGAGATAGAGCGTGAAAATAAAGATTTTCATCGTGTTCACTCACACCAAGCCAGTTTCAGCTGAACAATAATATAATATAGCGGTTATTTTGCATGTGTGCTCGGTAGGTATTGGGGGAGTTTGTAAACCTACAGTTTATACGTAGCGACTTCTTAAAATGTATTAGGGACGGAATTACTACAACATTAGGTATGGAAGTTATTGAAAACTTAAATGTAAATCTTACTTAATTTTTAGTGTATTAGTGTAATCCAATAACGAAATTGCCATATCAATAGAAATATTTAATAACACATCTCTATCAATTTAAACATTATTTAAATTATATGTATAACATAAAAGTGATATTTATACTATATCTATACATATAATAAAATTGTAACTAAGCCGAATCTGTACATTGAATATTTTTTAGAAATTTTTATTGAAATAGACATTATTATCGATACAGAGGCTGAATCTATAGTTTTTAGAATTTTTGTCTGTCTGTCTGTTTGTCTTTCAGTCTGTCTGTCTGTCTGTCTATCTATCTGTCTGTCTGTGTGGAGGGATTTTGATGAAATTAGGTATGGTGATAACTGGTTATCCGGGTCAACATATAGGATACTTTTTACCGCGGAAAAACATCTCATTTCTGAAAAAAATACAAAAACTGCAATGTAATAGTATGCTAATATGTAAAACCTAAGAATTTGGTTTTTCTCATTTGAACGCGGGCGGAGCCGTGGGTAATGCTAGTCGAATGATAAACGCGAGACCTATCTGCCCATCTTTAGTCTCAACTTTAAAAATAAATGACCCATACATGGATACCTCGTTATAACAAGTACAACCTATTCCACATTTACAAATCCAAATCAAACTTGGATCTTTATTCTCCTATAAATAGAATATTAAAACAATATGATGTCTTACACGGAAACTCGGATATCGACTTTACTACTCGAGTTACTTATGGTGATAGTTTTTAACTTGTATCTAATGTTTTGCTAATTTTTTTATTTTTTCTCACATAATTTTAATAGTGTCTTTAATGTTTCTTTTTTATAATTTACTAGCGGCTCACCCTCGCTTCGCTCGGGTTCGTCGCTAGGTACGTTTTAAATAGATATAAAAAGAAAAAATCTTTCTTTCTCACATTTTAATTATATGTTTTAATACTTACCTATTCCGGACTAAGAGAAATCCAAAAATTAAAATATCATAAAAATTGGAACGCGGTCGAACGGGATAAAAAGTATCCTATGTCCTTCTCCTGGCTCTAAACTACCTCCCTGCCAATTTTCAGCTAAATCGGTTCAGCCGTTCTTGAGTTATAAGCGAAGTAACTAACACGACTTTCTTTTATATATATAGATAAAGCGGTTAGTTTTTAAATTTTTTTATGCTCCGAGTAGGTAATTGTTTATGCATGTCGTGGTTACCTATTATGATAACAGTTGGATTTAGACCTCCTTTGTACAATTGTGTATTTTGTTAAGTTACTGTATATAAATAATAATAATAAATAAATAAATACGTTGGGACATTAACACACAGCACCATCTAGTTCCAAGGTATGCTACGAGGCTTGTGCTATGGATACCAGATAGTTGATACACTACACATATATAACTTTAAATACATACATATTATAAATATAAACACCCATGACTGGAGTACAAACCTTCGTCATCACACAAATGAATGCCCCCAGCGGGACTCGAACCCGTGACCGCCGGCACAGAAAGAAGGGCCACTACAAACTGAGCAAAACGTGTCGTCAAAAATATCACGTTGGTGATCCTAATTAAATAAATAAATAAATCAACCTAAAAGAACATTCTGGTTGCTCAATATCAAGTAAAAATCACAGCTAGGCGAGTCGATACTTTGTATTTGATAAGGGTATAGGCCGAATTTCATAAATATAAATCCGTTAGGATAACAAAGCGCAGCGGTTGCCCAATAGAAGCTATCGCGATAGTATCGCCTCGGATTGACACATCAAGCCGCCTGTACAAGATTACATCGTACATCGTAATCGATGCCCGCGTCACGTTGCCACGTCATCTTACTTAATATATTTTTTAAATTATTTTTTTTACTTATTATTTCGGTCACCAATTCTAGTCGCGAAAACTGCTATTGAATTTTTTACCACTATCATTAAAAGTCGCGTTATCGTTCTTTTATTATCAATAAAAAATTACTAAAAAGGAACAAATGAATTACTTGCACTCTAAAAAGAATGCAATCCACATATGTATACAATAAAACAATTTCTGTCAGAATTATATGGACAAACAATTAGTTTATAAAGCTTATTATAGATAAAAAAGGAAATTTACAGTAATTAATTCAGACAGACGTTGATGGATAGCACCACTAGTGTACCTACTACGATGTAAATGTAGCATTCCGTCGCGAGGTAACAAACCAAGCGTAAAACTTTTAATTATTTCTTACAAAAACAATATTATTACATAATGTGGTTGCAATAGATTTAAAAATTGTTTTTAGTTATTCGTAGAGGTTTAAACAATAAAATATATAACATACTAGCATTGCCTGCGGCTCCGCCCGCGTTCAGATGACCAAAAATCAAATTCTTAGGTTTTACATATTAGTATACTCTTACATTGCAGTTTTTGTATTTTTTCTCAGAAATGAGACATTTTTCCGCGGTAAAAAGTATCCTATATGTTGATCCGGATAACCAGCTATCACCATACCAAACGTCAAATTCCCTCCAGTGAGACTTTCTTAGATTTACGCGAATATTTGACATTTTAAATAAAACTATCTTTTCGGCTTATTTCGCGGATTTATGTGGATTTTTGGTTCCCGACGTTTCGAATACTTTACAGCAATCATGGTCACGGGAGAGACTTAATTACCTTACAATATTTTTTAACTTTAAACATTTTTATAATTTTAATGAGTTTTGTAATTGAATATGGAATATTAATTATTTAATTTTTGCTATTATTATTATAATTATTACAATTTTAAAAATATTAATTAGTAATCTATATTTAGTGTTGCTATTATTATATTTATAACCATAAAGAAAAATACAAAATATAGTATTAATTATTTAAGCCATGTAATTGTTCTATGTGTAATTTAAAAAGTTAAAATTGATTAAGGATAATAATTTTAATTTAGTTTGCTATTATTTAAAAAAACAAATTACTAAGCAACACTATTACTATATACTTTTACAAATGAAAAATGAAAAATATTAATCTGAGATACTGTCATTTTGATTCACACAGTAAGAACCTACTACATCTACCTGTCTCTTAAGTTTAGATTTATTATTTGATTTTATAAAATTAATAATAGGATCTTATGACGATGGTAAAATATGCTTCAAAATATTACTTTTAGTACTAATCATATCACTTACCTAGTACCTTTTACTTCATAACGTTATCTTTCAATTCTTAAAACAATGTACCGTAATAATTTATTAAATGTCCAATCGATTATCTTATGGATAACAAACGACATTGAGTGTAGCTTTTAGTAAAGGTTATGCAATCAGTGTCTTTTGTGTTGTCTTACAACTACTTATTCGCTAATAAATCGTAAGTATCCTATACTAATTACAAAAAAATATATTTGTATGTATGTTTGAACGGATTTAACTAAAAATCTATCCAACAGATTTCAATGTAACGAGAAATGCTATAGGTTAGGTTATATTTGATTTTTTAAATAAAATTTGGAAGTGAGAACAGCAGAGCTATGTTTGTAATACTGCCGATCGCGCGGACAAACGCACAAGCGGGTATTATTTTACATTATTTTTAACTAAATTTTTAACTAACCTAAGGCGTATATATAGGCGTAATATGTATATATAAATCGATGTGTGTATGTGTGTTCCCTGTGGACTCTAAAACAGCTAGAACGATTTTAATTTTTAATGAAATTTCCAGGCAATCTTCAGATTAGACCAGCGAATGATCCTGTGAAGTTTGGTAGTAATCGGAAGTTTGAACGCGGGCGAAGCCGCGGGGTACTGCTAGTAATTAATATTTTAATACATCAAATCAAACAGCTGGCTATAAATATGGCAATTTACTATAATCGTGTTGTATAAAGACATATAGTGTTCGAGATTATAGAATAGAATAATTAGTGAATGACTTATTAACATATTTTTAAACAAAATTAATAATAGCGATTTGTTTTCATACCCTGCATAAATAATGTAAGGTAGCAATTTTGCCTCAAGTAGACATCTAACATGTTTTATTCCTTCTAAACTATATGGTTGTCAAAAAAAATTATTCCATATAAATGATATACGACGCAAAACAATTTTCCAGAGGCGACTAAACGTTGGTAATTCAGCGTCGGATCGCTTCTTGTAACGTGTGAATTTGCATTGAATGGCAAAGGACAGTGCGGGCGTTTTCAAATTAGATACAAGGCGAGGCCGCTAGTTACACTGTTTGTTATTCCTCAAGAATTATATGGGATTCTTCTAATCGCGTGGACATAAGGTCAGTAAAGCTCCCTATTTTATTTAATAAAAAAATGAATGCCTTCTAGATGTAATTGGCAAATATGTATAAAAGTAAAGTAGTTTAAATAAAGTATATCCTCACGTGACCGTGCTGTAATGCATTTGAAAGGTCGGGAACCAAAAATCAAAATTAAATCCGGGAAAAATCCGAAAAGATAGTTTTATTCTACTGTTGTGTTCTGTTCTCTCTCGTAGAACCAAATGTGTCAAGGATTGTTTCCTGACTAGAGTCTGTAATATTTATAATACTTACTACAAGCATCTTCACATATTTGGATGTAATTTAAAGAAATTTATAACAGAATTAAAAAAAAAACAAATATTATTTTATATATCTCTTTTTATTTTGTAGCTACACATTTTATTTATATCTGTTTTTATTTTATTGTTAGTAAGTTTACTCTGCTGTATTTATGTATAAGTGGAAACTTTATTGGCTAAGTGTATTAATTCTGATGTATTTTGCACATTATGCTTATATATGCTGTTTGTTTTCCAATTTACAAAATATATAAATAAATGAATAAATTTAAAAAATCGATGCCGTTAAGCGTTTTAGGTTATCATTATATTATACCACTTCAATGGCATGCTTAATAAGTCACAGTTGTCCTTAAGCATTTATTTATGGGTTCACGACTAAGTCTATTAATATGGTACGCCATTATAATTTTTTATAAGTCCTACTTTATAGGTAAATAGCTCTGTTTTATTAATATTGTAAGTTCCTTGACGCAATAAAATTATAACATTTTTACTTTCTCTGAGAAATATTTTATGTAATAAAATTAATATCTTACAAAATAATCTCTAATTAAATTGTGTTAATTTCAAAGAGATAAGTAATACAATTAATGTTATAATTGCAATATATTATATAATAAATCCGTTCACCCAAAAACATTTTCATAATTAACATACAATACACTTCAAACAAAGGCGACTTTCTACTTACGTTAAGGTGTAAACCGAACAGCTATGTTAAAGAATAGTGATTAATATAAACAGGTGCCCAACAACTGGCATAGAAAAGTCGGGTTCCAAAGGAAAGCCAGGGGAAGTCATAAATAGTCGCAGCTGCCTGTCTAGGGACCTCAATGATTTTCTACATTTGCATCGGAATTGGAAAATTAGTACAAGAGTTCGTTATAAAAAGTATTTATCTACTTCTAATTTTGTTAAGTCAATATTAATAATTATAATGTACTAGCGATTCACCCTCGCTTTGCTCCGGTGGATTCCTCAGCTTGAATGATTTAGGAACGCATAAAACATGAACGTCAAAAGAAAAAAATCTTTTTTGTGTAAGGACTCTTCGCAAACATATACAGAATAACCCACCAGAGTTTCATCACAATCGGACCAATGTCTTAGGAAACATAGAGAACAAACGTACGAACATTCATTTTTATTTATTTAGATTTCGCATTATAGTTGATATTATATTATTAAATATACAATTCAAGCATATAATAGAGACATTACGAAAAGAAAGATGTCTCTATGTAATAGATATCTCGTTAAGCGAAGTCTGTAAATCGCATTCATTGAAACAAGATATTTTACCGATAATATTGCTTAGATGGTCAATACGTAGAGATTCACGAATCGAAGGGCGTAGTGTGAACGAGGTTCAGTCGGGTCGTGGGGTCAATTCGCACAGTTTAGCACCGCGTCATATTTATAATTACCGTGGGCGCATCACACGCGTACTATGCTCTCCCGCGCTGCGCTTGCGCATCGATAAATCAAAATTTTAAATCACCGGTGGGCGGGACCCTCCGCTTACCAGCGCCGAATAAAATGAATTAAAAATAAAACAACGAGCCCTCTGCGCGCCCTGAGAAAATTTAAACATATTTCGCTTTAGTTTTTTTAATTAATACCTTGTTAAATTTTAATATTGAGAGCGTTATTACAATGGGTGTGCGCGGGATTTTAACTGGCTTTCGGTAACTTATTGATGCACCGCGTGACCGTTAATTGGATCATTTTTAACGAGAAATGATAAGCTCGGTGCAACGAAGTTCGCTCCACAGCCTTCTCGCCAATTAATTGCCAAAATATTACTTTGTGCATGAGTTAAGACATGTTTTCGAAGAAGTTTCTTTCATTCCCTCTGCCTCATAAAGTACAGTGACCTGAATATTTTTTTTTAAATTATGGTCATTTCAAAAGCAATCACATAAAGTGTTTGTACTAAGCGCTGTCCCTCTATTATTTCAGTCGGCAGCTGCCACGAGCGGTAATAAAATACATTTTACAATTATGACTGTAGTTAACTGCAGACTTTAAATGCGATGCGAGAAGTCAATTTATAAGTTAATTTCGAACTTTTCATGTAATATATTATTTTATATGAATTAAAGCTACATATATATAAGAGGGAGTATAGGTTTTCTCGGTTAAAACTCTGTTATAGCGGATGTCTTCATACAAGCTTAAGTCCAGAGGTCAAATATTTTTAACATCTATGAGTGGTCCGACGCACGCCAGTCGGACGGTAGTAGACGGCGACGGTAGTCAGCCACGCGTCACTTAGCCGACAGCTCTTCATTGCCACGACGTAAAGTTGATTGGTGCGCCTTTAATAATTCCTTCGTACCGGCTACCCGCGTCGAAACGAAACTAATGAACAACTGCTTAGGCTTTCACTGGATAAAAAAGTATTTTAGGACGAGTACTACCATGTTCAAATGTCAGTAAATATTTTTTTAAGATGATAATACAACTTGATTGTTATCAAGCTCTTTTCTTATAACTTTTGCAAATAAAATATATAAAACTAGCGATTTATCCTCGTTTTGCTCGGGTGCATCCCTAGGTGCGGGGATTTTGTTCTCAATTTTATGGTCTTTAATTTTTTTGCGCCGTACCCTTTTTCTTTTTTTTTAAATAAAAGTAGCCTAACTCGTTAACGTTACTTCTAATAACATCAGTTATCTGCCAGTGAAAGTCTCATCAAAATCGGTTGAGCCATTTCGGAGATTAGCCGGAATTATTAGACAAATAAAAAAATTAAAAATTGTGTTCTCACTATATGTGTTGTAACAAACCCGACTTTGTTTTATATATATATATATATATATATATATATATATATATATATATATATACTTAGATTATATAAACACCCCAAAAGATAATCGTATTTGCCTATTTATTTACGACCAATAAAAAAAAAAATACTTAATAAAATTGTTTTACTTGAATAGGTAGCTAATAAGTAGACTGGGTGTAACATAGTACATGTAATATAATAATATAGAATTAGTATAAATATATTATGTAGGTATGTGTAGGATGTTAGTCGAAGCAAAAATATTATTATATTGAGTATTTTTACTTTTACTGACTTCTAGTAATTTTATTAGGTACTCCTGTCCACATAATAAAAGGAAAAATAAATAGATATAGAAAATAAACAGTTTTTGCACCATTCATTCCTTTACACCCTAATTCATAACTTTAATTGAATGTGGTGTATAATCTATATATAATTACTACTTTCAACAACAAAGTGTTAAAAGTTAAAGGCTTATTATGTATACAATGTTAATTCTATTTTTTTCTAAATTTATTATGTCAGAGACTAATGTTTGCGATTGCAATAATAAATGCTAGCCTTCATAAGCCCTAAGTGACCGTGAAATGACATTCATCGTGTGCATTCATAGAACTTTTTCTCTAGCAGTTTGCACATTGCAAGTTTTTGCAAGCACGTGACTGATGCGTCGTAAATTAAGTCTATGAATATGTAACGTTTGTGTTATGTTTACTTCTTTCGTACCGTACTTAAATGTAAATCAGTTGGTACCTATGTGCTCACCCCCAAAGTGCGTTCACCTTGTCTTGTTGGGGGGTGGGGGTCAGTAGTGCCCGGCAATCCAGCCGGGCGCGAAGCCAAGAAACGCACAGGGAGGTGGCCCACTTCGGTGGGCGGTGGAAGGTGACCCTCTTCGGAGGGCGGTGTACCACGCGGGTTCCTCCTGGTACTTCTCTGATAGCAGAGTGGACCTTGGAGCAACCCCATGGTTGTTGTAGTCTGCTTCGGCAGACCTGCCGTCGGGGCGTCGTAGTTGAATGCGTAAGCGATCCTGCGACGCCCCATTAAGACGGGGGAAGGTTTTGTTGGGTTTTAGTGGCTTTGCCGGTGAGTCCCACACCTCGTGCGTAAATGCATTTCCCAACGTTAAAAAAAGGTGCCTATGCGCTAAAATTAAAATTAACTGATTTACATGGATATATATCATGTTGTTACACAAAAATTTTGTTGATATGTTTCTGTTCTTAAAAATCTCTTATTTTGTTTTTATTAACTTTTTTTTTAACTTTTAACATAAAATATCTAAGATTTAATGAATCTAAAACAAGTAACTGTTAAATATCCTTTAATACTGTCTATTTGTATATAAAAGTTAAATTAATTGGTAATGTTTCTCATCAGCAGAATCTTCTTGGTGGCATACAATCGGCATGGATTAAGAGAAACTCAAGAAAGGCCTGTCTCATGCAAGGGTGGCCCTACATATAACAATACGGATTAATTATCGGCCAAAATCGACCACTCAAATATACCTGTCACCGCTGTGAAACAGCGCGATCGAATTTATATGGACCACGAACAATGGTAAAAGCGGTAAACACAATGGAACCGCGCAAAATGAACAAAACTGACTGAATCAAAATGAACTCTCGCCGCCGGCCTCGCTAAGATATAACCCGACTTACTAACTATTGTTCCCCAATAAACTTTATTACATGTTATAAAAATATTAACATTAGAACGGAATTAAATATAAATTAATTAGCTTGATCAATTTTGATTTCTGAAATTTATTAAGTATTTACCTTTTCTTTAAAACCGTGCTTAAATCGAAGCAGAAACGAAATGGAATGTCACTTAAAGCCTAACTTTTGTAAATTTTTTATTTTTATGAGTACCTATGTTTAGTAATTTAGTTAATTTACCTATAAAGTGCGTATTTTAGCTATATTGAATGTTTATGTAAATCAGGAGGGTTGAACAGAACGCGCACGCGCTGCTGACGCGAAGACCACCGGCGGCTGTGTCAGCTCTGATTCACGGCACTGCTTTTAGGGGTGTACTTTGTACTAATTCATTAATATAAATATGGTGATAGAATTTAATTATCATTTATAATACTTAAGTGCTTCAATGATTCACGAAAAATACAAATATGAATAATTCGTGAATAGTAATTGTATTTCAGATACTTTCGTATTTCTTTGTTTCGTGAAACCATAAATGAATCACATTTTTGTAATACTACAAAAAATCTTGTTTTTTCATTCGTAAACAAAGAATTACATAAGTGATTTTTTTTTATCCGGCTTTTGGTCTTTAGTTAATAAATGTATGTTTTTTTTTATAATATCAGCATATATTATTTTATTCTTTATAAGTGTGTATATCTGAGCCAACCCTGTACCACGTCTGCGACAAGCGTAGCATTGTTAGGAAGAGGCCGCCCTGGCTGTATAAATACATTCATATTGCCACTCTAAATATCTCAGATAAATCTCAGAGTACTATCGAAATAAAAAGAACACACTAATAATGCATTTTACAAATACATCAACAGTAATTATAAGCTAAAGCATGTGAATGACCTATAACTGGAAACCGGATCAATGTTGATAAAGTCACTAGTGGTGTAAATGAGCCGCCGTTAAAAAAGCTAAGTGCAAAAGGCGAGACAAAAATATATAGCTTAGATCGGTCCAAATCGTTAACACTAACAACTCATTCCTATCACACTCCGGGATTTAATCGTGCAAAATCTACCGCATTGCCTCACATTCAATCCATTGGAATGCGCAGAAAATGGAAAAAACATGGCGCTAAACCGCGAAACTGTATGTATTTAAACGCCGAATCCAACATTGTGAACCTTGAAAAACCATTTAAATTTTTCCAAAACGTGAACACAATGGAACAGATTCAGAAAGTCTACTTTTTGTTTTATTTTTAATTTTAAATTTGAAAAAGGAATTCGGTTCGGCAAGGCCTGTCACATCATTCCAGCGCTGCTAAGTGACGCCGGACGCACGTCAGTCTCGTGGATGAGTTTTATTTTATACGAATTCAACCGACTCGCCCCGTTTTTTGTTATCATAGATGTCGGACTCACGTATACGATTAATTTTATAACCGTTTATCGTTCGTTTTCCTTATTATATCACCATTATAAGTTAAAACGACAAATTCAATAAAGAAATTCTTTTTTATTTAGACATTGTAGAAAACCGGTTACATTAAATGAGTGCGTTGTATATAAATAGAATGTCATTTAAGGTTTATTTGTTTATGTTTTTGTTTATATGGGTACAAAATATTTTTTTTTAACCATAACATAGAGATATATTTTAATAAGTAAATAAAAAAGCTTCTATTACTTTAGGACATATCTATTCTCAGCAGAGTAATCAAAGAGGATGACCACTCATTATAATCTTACATTTTCGTTGTGCATTGCTCAAATCATACCTAAATAAAACGTATTGGGTGGCGAAACGCAATCCAATTGAGCTTTAAAATTAAAATTACAAAATAAATAATTAGACGACTTTGTACTCAATAACCTTTGCATAATATTAGCGTACTTTCCATAAACGATGATCAATTATTGAAATTATAATAATTATGGCACAGTGGAGTCGCCTCGGGTAACCGCGTCGCTCTGGAATTATAAAGGTTGTCGCTCACTAGCGTTCGCTACAGCCAACTCGCGATTGACGTGCGTCGAGATGACGCTAAAAGGTCTATTGTATACGAAGTGCTCGTTATTCGCAACCAACCGGTCTTTAACACGTTTAAACAATGTGATCACTTTATACATATGTAACTATGCTTTTCTGAGAAACTATATAAGTATGTGTATTTACAATAAATTTTATCTTATTTTAAAAAGGTTTTAAATTGACACTAATAAAATAATAAATACATAAAATAGTGGCTGTTTTTTAAAAGTTTAAACTCATGATTATAATTTTATAAGTGTTTTATTAATAAAAAGAATCATATCAATTTTATGAATTGGCCAATATAATTAATATCATATTAATTATATCGAATTTACTGGTCTCGTAAAATATGTTTTAATGTGAACTCATACTTATTAACCGATGTTTATCTTAAATATTTTTATGTAATTATTCAATAGTAATAAAGCCGTAACTCAAATAGCGACCGTTTAATGTAAATGTAATCACTCCATTGCGTTCTTTTATAGTGCAATTAATCAAAGGCTGTTACAATATGCATGATTACTTAAACAAATAAAAGTAATTATGTAAATACGCGGCTCATTTAACATTTTACGTGAATATTGTCGCGGTAAGGCTATCGCGTCGACGCGTGATCTCGCAACGCGGATAATATCGGATTGCGTCAATTACGACTGATCTGCCGCGATCGCGCGATACATACAAATGTATCGTATGCATCGACCCTCATATTTGGCAAACCTGTTATATGCACCTCTACGCTTCTACACTGGAAACTTGCAATAGGTCTTATACTGGTATGTTGCTTAGATATAAATATTTAGCAATAATTTATTTTTAATTTATTTTCGGCTACGGCTTTTTAAAAATACTTATTTATCTAATTCATTTTTTTTAAATGAAAATTTTAACACGTATAACTTTACAAGGTAGTATAGAAAGGAATCTCTACCATACCTACTATAAATAATAGGGAATGTTAGTATTTATTAGTATATTATTATAAAATATAAAAACTTTTATGTATGATTAATCTTTATGATAAAAAAATCAAGTAAAAACAATAGGTTGACAGATTCTATTTGAGAAGGTTCATGTAAAGCTTGAACACGGAAGTAAACGGGGAATCGAAGTGGTGGCTTGTTCGGCGCGTGCGTGGGACGATACACTACAGTTGACAAAACGCTACAGAGTTCTGTACGTAAAACAAACCGTTTGAGATATTAGTAAGATAACATTTTTACATAAGGTTTTAAACTTGTAAATCTTATTTTATTATCTACTTTGATAATAAAGCTTATTCACAAAATATATAAATATACAAAATATATAAAATTAATGGAACTCAAATTAACATAAACATATGTTGACATTAAATATTTAAATATAATTTTTATAAAATATATTCATAACACGTTAGTTTTGTGCGGGGGTCGCATCATTAGTCAGTGAGACAACGCACCCGACAATTTGAGCGCAGCGAGCACACCGCTAAATTGCGGGCTGCCATCGCATCGATCTTTATTTATTTGTATTTACTGCACGTTGTATCTAATTATATCAGAGTGTAAGCCGTGATTCGAGTACTTTTTGAACAGTTGGCGCTGACGATATAATGACAGCCGCGGTTTCCTGCTATTTAGTTGCTTAGGAAGGCCATACTTGCGCATCGAATTATTTATTAGATAGAATTTCGATCAGGTGTTACGTCGGCGTCACGATCGGTAGCAGCACTTACAGACTGTCAGATTGGACGAAGCTAAGCCAGATTATAACGTAACACGGTAGTTCGCTTGCCTTTGATGTCATTCAAATGATTGCTTAATGCTCTTAATTGCTCAGTTTGGAAGCAACTACATGTGGAAATATGATGATTGGCACTTTAGAGATGAACTAAGTACTTCGTGAGAAACAAAAGCTCGCATATATTGGTTTATAACAAGATATTTTCATATCGTTATGAACACACATTACTAGTTTTGAAATATTACAAAATAGCCTCTGAAACTGCGTAAATAAGAGTATCAAGAAGTATACTCTCATAACTTCGAGGCGTGCAATTTAAGGCTCTAAATCAAAGGCGTCCACAGACATACCGCGGCTACCGATAAATAACTCAGCGCGAAACGATTTGTGTAACACGAGGATCTTTCACTTCGAAAGATGTAGTTCTTATTAAGTTATTACACTGAGTACTTTAATCCTTTGCAAAGCACTCAATAGCAATCTTATTGAAACGTTGCGTATTGAATAAGCCAAGATTAAAATTCATTTAGCAATTAGAAAAATTATCCAATAAACATTCACGTATAATATCTTGTAAAATCTTTATTTTTAAAGTTATTAAAGTAACATCTGTATACACATATCTCCTTTTTATACTAAGATTATATTGAAAGAACGTAACACGGCCGCACAAGTTCCCAATTGAGTTCATACTCGTATATGTAGCTGGCAATCGATTCTCCTCGCTTCACGCGTGAAATCGCTCGCACCGCGCTCCAAACCGATCCGTTTAACCGCATCACTCGATTACACGAGCCTTCTATACTCTACATAAGCTACCTCGACTATCGCACGGCTATTATACGAAAAAGAATGTCTCCTGTATTTTGACAACAAAATTGAACAAAAAACTTAGGCTCTATAATTTAAATTTATATCCACCAAAAACACTGCTCCTTGTTATTAATATCGACATTAATACATTCCCAATGTCCATAAATGTCACAGCCACTGGCGCCTAGTACAGGTAGACAGACTGTAAAAGTACACAAAAACATTCAATTCCCAACAATGAACGGTAACTAAAAAATTGAAAATTTATAACACCTCCCGCTATCCGGCCACCGCGGGTAGGTCCTGAGAATTGTAGCTTTTCTTACAAAATTTAGTGATATGTCAAACCTGTTCGACGTGGCAAATAAAAATGTACGAGACGATGTGAAAAAACAAACTAAAGACTTTGGGTTATTGCTAAAACAAGGTAAGGTTACCATATCAATCAAGGCGTTGACAAAAGTGGAATTTTTTTCTCGTGCTCGAGCCGTGGGATGAAAAAAGGGTCCGTGTTTATGGAAATGCAATAAAAGAGACGCGAGTGCTGCGCAGCCGCTGCCTTGCTTACATAGCGTAGCGGCGTCATAAGTTATTTATATAATTTTATTGATTTAAATGTAAACCTGTTAAAACGATTCTTAACTATAAATAGCTCTTTTCATATGTTGTATTGTGAGATGAGTATTTTTTGTTTCAATTATTTTATCATGTTTATTCGCTTTTAGTATCACATATTACTGAAATTGGACCAAGTATATACAGGTGTCATACAGGTTATGCAGGTACAAAATCTTGAGTGAGATTGATAAAACGAAGTGCACCCCTGCCGCGAGGCCGTGTCACTCACCGGGCATGCGTGAGAACCTATTGTACCTACCAACTGCTAAGTCAGACAGTTAACTTTGTACCTGATTAAAAAGTTATTTAAACAATAGTTTTATTTATATTAACAAAATATAAACAATATAAATAAATAAATATATTGGGACATTAACATACAGCGCCATCTAGTTCCATAGTAAGCTACGCGGCTTGTGTTATGGATACCAGATAGTTGATACACTACACATATAGAATTTTTAAATACATACATATTATAAATATAAACACCCATGACTGGGGTACAAACATTCGTGCTCATCACACAAATGAATGCGCCCAGAGGGACTCGAACCCGCGACCGCTAGCATGGTCACTACTAAGCATGGAAATGATTGCTACTTTTAAATCATTATCATATGATAAAATTACGTATACGTGATTTCACCTGCTACTTTTCACAGGCAATGATTTTTTATTTCGACGGTCTGGTGTCACACTTTATATTATTTGCTATTAAAATGAAGTATTAGTAGGGGAGCCCAAGAGGGGATTTTCTGTAGTTACTCGAGCGCGGCAGATTAACATAAAAGAGGTTACCTTGCACTCTATTGAGTACTTTCACCATAATATAAGTCTTCTATATAAAGGGGCGCGTCTAGGGAAGCCGATTAAAATATTTAAAAAATGTTTTGATAAGGTAGAAATACTTGAAACCGTCAGATTAAGGTGTGGTAGGCTAGTCACATCCTGAAAAGTGTCCAATTCAATAATCTGCCGATTTGCACAAGCCGAAGAGGCAAAAATCGACTATAAAGTTTATGGTGATTTGTAGCAGTCACTGTGAATTTAAGTAGCAGGTATGATAACGCATTTCATGTGATTTTTCACTTGCTACTCGTGAAATGTTCCATGCCTAGACTCACTACAAACTGAGCCAAACTATTTATGCTAAAAAATGTCCAGTATAAAATTACGAATTAAGTTATAAGTATTTGTAAATAAAATAGTTAAAGACATTTATACCTTTACCTAATGTAATTTAAAGTAAAGCAACTTTAATCTCTAAATCGGTTGACCGCAAGACGTGAATGACCCAACTACACATGAGTGAGTCAAATGAATCACGATACTAATTCACCTTGCATGTTGTTTTCATTAATTTTACTTATAATTAAAAGAACTTTGAAAAAGAAATTGTAATCGTGGAATGCGAGAAAAAATAGAGTCTGTTTGTAATGTCAAAATAACAGTTTTTACTAAATGCATATGGAATTATATACGGTACCTACTTATAAGAAAAACACAATTTTTTAAACTTTTGTCTTTCTGTCTGTTTGTTCCGGCTAATCTCCGATAAAACTGGACCGATTTTGACGAGACTTTCACTGGCATAGTATATCTGATGTTATAACGAGTAACTTACTTTTATTGTAGAAAAAGAATTAGGATTCTGCTCAAAAAAAATTGTACCTAGGGATGCACCCGAGCGAAGCTTACCAAAGGTAAGTTGCTAGTGTTAAATATATAGGTATTTATCCATATAGATAAATAATGACTGAGTGTATTATACAAGTAGGTATAATATATAAGAATATCATTTAACACTAGTATTTACTTACGAATAAAAATCGAAAAGAAATAAATAAGAATTATATTATATTTTTCTTACATAACGCTTTAATTTATCATTTCCATTAGAATTTTAAAATGTCTATTTGTAAGCGGTTTTAAAATGTCATCTTGCAAAACCCGCTATTCTGATTAAACTGAGAACTTTACTTTTCAATAGATTTTATTTTGTACTAAAGTTAATTATCATTTCGCATTCGCTTATGACTTGTGCCGGAGCTTGAAGCAAGATTTATGCGATGGGTCACAGTGATCGATGAGCGGCGAACGGCCCCGTGCGACACCGACAACGGTCACTACCGTATGGACAATAAAACCTCCTACTCGAAATATAATTAATAAACTATTGACATGCACGTTTAGTGGTATAATTTATTTGTATAGACTCGATAATAAAATAACATTCTAAGCACCGAAACTCTATAAGAAAAATTTTCTCTATTCTCAACGAATCTCT
Organism: Brenthis daphne; assembly: GCA_947093115.1. Lineage (NCBI taxonomy): Eukaryota > Metazoa > Arthropoda > Insecta > Lepidoptera > Nymphalidae > Brenthis > Brenthis daphne. The sequence goes on along the minus strand of OX352477.1, from coordinate 24,879,874 downwards.
AACAACAAATAATATTAAATCTGCAGTATTATTTAATCAATACGTATGTTAATAAATGTTAGCCGAAGCCATCGGTATTTCGCTAACCAAATATTTCCCGGAACATAAATTTGAATAAAACAAACCTTTTATTAATTCTTTTGAACATTCCTTTTATGACGTCATGGGCAGGCACGTAAGGCAGACAGTGTGGGACCGATTCGTACATAGGCTGAGGCTATAGAATTCTTATTGTAATATTTATTTGGCACTTGTTGGGGTTATGAATGCCAAATAGGCAAGTTCTATGACCGTCCGCCTTCGCTTCGAATTGTTTATGCATATTACGAGGATGTTGCGATTTAGATGTGTGATAATACTGTGTAGTACCTAATAATTGAGGCATTTGCAAAACATCTGGGCAGATTAGATAGCGTGAGAGATTTTGAATTCAAATGTAAAGGAAATAAATTTTTAAGAGCGCTGTACATGCTCGTGATTCATTGCTAGAACTTTAAATTCTTAAAATACGCTGGGTTGTAATAGATTAAAAATACCAATTAAGTTTTCAACCAATATATTTTATTTCTTTCTGTTAATTCATTTGGATGCAAGGTTAAACTAACTGTAGTTAAATAAAGTATGACTTTGTCAATCAATATTTTCTTAAATTAATTTTAGTTGAACTTAAAGGTTTTTAATTAACCCTTAAAGTTCTATTCATGTCTTTTTTTTCAGGAAGTTCGTATTATTCTGTGAATTTACACTTTTCATAGAAACAAAAAATTATAATAATATATGAAAGGTGTAGGTTACGACAACTTGCTTATTAGCTGTAGGTATGTATCGTAATGCCATCTATATATTAAATTGAACAGAGGAGCGCCTGGATTGTGAGTCTAAATCTTTTGTTTTCAGTTTTATGGGGAATGTCCATGACGTGATTTACTGGAAATGTAAAATCTGTGAATGGCACCAATATAAGAAAGTACTATAGCGTACATATTTAACTGAAAACTCGACTTTTATACATAGAATCTACTTGTTATAATCTTTTATAATACATTAAATTAGGTATTTTTGTTATAAATATTATTAGCCTATGTACCTAACATAGGTACATACGATCTTTACTAGTAATACGAAATGATTAGTATAAATAAATATATAATACATTTTAATATCAAAGAAACGTGTAGATATTTAATGAAATTAAAAAAAAACATAAAACAAATGATATATCAGATATATTTAAACCTGAACAATAAAGCTTATCGCACACCCATCTTCACTATAAACTGCAAGTGGCGTTCGTACCGCTTGCTACTGAAACGAAGTTATTGTGGTATTTGCATTTTAGTTATTTCTTTATTATGTAACGAATTAAATAATTATAATAAAGTTAACAATTTAAACTATTATCTCAGTATCTATTCTCAAAGTGTTATTACACAAGAGATTAAACAAAGTGAGTTATCTTGATTTCTTAATTAACAAGCACGTTCATTAATTGTTTATTATAAAATTGTCCAACATTTTCATTGTCTGATTTGAGTCTAAGCCCCTAATTTGTATTGTCAAAAGATTCCCACTTCAATTCTCATTCGTGTCAAGTGCATTTAGATAATTAGACTAACTATTCTATAATGATTATTATTGTTCTAACTCTTTAATTTTTTTTAATGCTTTTTGAAGTAATGTTGTCAAAATATTCTTTATTTCGTCAAGGTTTTTGTTTCATAATTGTCGGATTTCGTTACAAGTTTTATAATTGCTGCAATAATAAATCTAAATTAATTAGAGATTCATTAAAATTATAAATTACACGAATATTTTTTATATGAACTATTTTAAAATACGTTGGTACAAAAGTAGAATATTTATTCATATTTATATATATATTACCATTATATTCATTTTAGTGATCCTAGTTTGAAAATATTTACGCGTTAAATTAACACCGAAAATGAAAATGAAAAAATTAATTGCTGTTATAAAAATGGTTTGTGAAATAATATTTTTTAAACCACAATTATATTAACAATATTAAAAATTCTTTTATTTTGTTCAAACAAAGATAACATCCCGACGTTTCTCGGTTCAGTTCAGCCCAAGCATTGTCTTGAATTTTTCCACAACGAAATTAAAAGTGAGAATTCAATCTCCAGCAAGCCGCCTTAACGGTATCACTATACAGTACACTGGCTTTATGTATTAAAACTACGTGAGTATCATTACATCCGGGTTTAAAAACCATGACTCAATGAGCTATTTAGAAATGTTTACAAAGTTGAGGCAAGTGAAATTTAAATATAAAAAGATTTGACAAAACATAAGCATAGACGTGTGACGCTACCACATATTCGAGTTCCAAGCGTAAAAAGCCTTAGAGTCCAGCGCTAGTCCATATGATTATATCATAATGTTTAGACATTACGTAATTTAGCGAACAAAAGGCAAATATTTCTAGTCGCTCGTCTAGTTTATGTCCGCGAGAAGGGTATTAAGGTAAATTGTACAATTGTGGGCACGGGCCACTCGTTAGCTCGGACGATCTGGCCGACGTGACGTCTCAGCAGCCATGTCGCATTGTTTCAGTTTTATGCGTGCCCGACCTTAGATTAAACGTTAACTGGAAGATTTATGGCGGTCATAGAGCGGCTAGTTTCGTGAACGCACAGATCTTTCGACGAAACGCTCAGGTTTCTTAAGAGCCCAATTTGTGGGAGCGCTTAATGCGCTGTCGTGCTCGCATGCATGCCACGCCTTTTTATTACTGCCCCTAACTGTAAACAACACCCATTCTGGGTTTGTGCTCCATCGTCTCTTAGACTTGTATTATTTAGATAAACAGAGATAAACTCACTTTTATAATGAAATCTGTTAACTTGGTCAAGATGTCATTGTAAAATCGTTGAAAACTAGAAATTATATAAATTGAACTGAAGTAACAAATCAAATCGTTATTATATATGTATTTCATATCCGTAACATTGCTTTCATTGTTCCACTAGTTCATAATTGTTCTTTGGAATATGAATTAATTGTAAAAATCGATTAATTACCTGATAATTTATCAATATGATAGCCAATTCGACCGTTGCTCTTACTTTTCGACAGGCGGGTTTGATAATCGAAATCCATCTCGCTACATCGTATAAGAACTAAAGAAATTGGTCAGATTCTTACACTCACCAGTCTCCGCTTGGGCTTGATGAGAGGTCGGTTTTGGCCGTTCATCTTGTAGTAGAGTCCACAGGCATTGCACAGGTAGTGGCCGGTGCCGTCACGCCGCCACAGTGGCGTGCTTGTCGCTCCACAGTTCACGCACTCCCGACCCTCTGCACACATAACAATAGGTTATAAGTTATCCCGATCCAACTAAATTAACTAGAAAAATAAAAGTATAATATTTGCAAAGTATCAATTAGGAGATTTTTTAGTTAACGACTTTTAACTGAAATTACAAAAGTTGAAAATTTTCTAGTCAAAGTATTAAGTGTTTAAAAATTCAATATGTAAAAATTTCGAATCTATTTTATATTTAATTAGTTAATTATAAAAATTACTGGGCTAAGCAAAACAACAAATATGATATAAAGCAGTTAAAATTGTAGAGACATGTATTTGGTCGGGTGATTTACCTGTCTCCTGGCAGGCTGGGAAAGACGAGAGAAAATCACATTCAGAAACATTACCAATCGAATTTCACTATATACTTGAGCATGCAAAGTAATACTAACTATACTAAAATATTCTAATCCTATTAAAATATTCTAATTCTTACATTTATATAGCTATAATGCAATTACTAAGAAAAATATGAAATATTCGATTAACAAGGGAAAGCGAGCCAAGTTTCACTCGAAGAAAAATATCAAGATTTTTTACACGCAAGGAGAAACAGAGAAAGTGACGTTATTCATTAGTAAAACGAATGCCCTATAATTACCATAAAATAAATAGTTAAACAAACTCTTGAAGAAAACTAAATGGAAGTATTATTAAACATTACAACGTCTAGAAACATTTCATTGACGTCACAATAAAAACATACACAAATAACGCACACGACATATAAACATCAATAAAAAATCCATAAAAAGCTACTAGTAGTACTTGATATTGATAAAAACTTATTATTCATTCATAGTGATGAACAAAAGCGAATTTCTTAAAAAAAATGTTGCAAAAACATCAAAGAGCGATATACCAAACAGAGCGTATAGGAGCCATAAAATATTACCTACATGCTAATTTTCACTATGTGTAATTGTATTATATACATACAAGTTATAACAATTTCCAACGCAAGCATCTCAACCGTAAAATGCATCCGCCTAACTATAAAAACAATCATGAATTGACTATTTTATTTAAGTTGACTTTATAATAAGCAATTATTCTATAAACCTTTATTTAAAAGGTTTAAATTAAAAAATAAAGCATGCTCTATTATAAAAACATGCAAATAAAATATTATATTTAACCCCAAGACCAGTAGCCCTCCAGGGAGACAATAACGTCTTTTACCAACCTAAATGGTATAAAAATTATAAATATTTATACTACTTCGTTTATATAAATCTGTCGAATTTAATAGTTATGTTATTTAAAATCTTTAGTTTGAGTAATAAGTCGTAACGAAAATCGATTAGGTATATATTTACGCAAAATTAAATTCACACGATTCGATTACTCTCAAAATGCTCTTATTAAGAGCATCCGTTCATCTGAAGAGAGCGATCCGCCCCTATTCTTTCTCTAAACTCGATTACCAAATCGATTATTTATCGAGATCGATTTAAAAATCCATTTAGTTATTCTATATCCTATCTTGTTTGTATATAAAAAAGCAGCAATTTACTTCTATATGTGTTTGTGTATGTATGTATGTATATGAATATATTTGGAAACTATTAAATAGTCACCACGTTTTATCAATTATAGTAGCCACATCCCGTTTGAGCAAGTGTGTAAATTTCAATTTAAGCGTAAAAATTTATTGCTGCAAAGATTAGATATCTATATCATAATCGTATGTATCTAGATCTGATTATCCAAGTCCCTGGGTAGACGCCGCGGCGCATTGAATAAATAATGATCATGGCGCAGAAATCTAACAAGAAAGGTGAAAGTGCTCGTATATCCGATAGAAAAAACTCCCCAACCCAACAACACGATCCCCAAGCTTAAGGCAGTATGGCCATTTATCTTTTTTTTATGTTAAACCAGATCACAACCGGCAATTAAATCGCCCGGACCTTATCGAAAACTTATTGCGATCGAACCGACAACTCACTTTTTGGACTAACCCTTTATTTTTTATCCGTCGATAAAGCCTGTAATTTGTTCCGAGATTTCTAATAAATAAACACCAATAACGATTATTATGAAAAAATAACAGGATATTATAAGTAACGTGAAGTTTTATGGTCGTGTCTCTCACACGAAGACCGATCAAATTCAATAGTAACATCTCTATTGATAAAATATTTGTGAAAGTCAGTGCTGCCGCGGGCGTTGGAGTGAGATTTACCGCCGCATGCGCCATCGATACACCGAAATCACACGTATTATTTAAGATTCACAATTTTGATTAATTGCTTTCGAGTAAAATCGTTAGATCCTTTAAAAAAGGACTCTAAACTGTCGCTACGTCTCTTTGAGATTCTCTCAGCTTATATACTCTTTGAGACGTTTGTTACCTTATTCCTGTTCTCGTTTTGACTATCGAATGATCTAAAGTTTGCCGCTCACTCAGTGGACGTGATTCTGACGTGAAATAAAGATACCATTTAGTGCGCACGTAACGGTGCCTGTCCAGCTAGAGATAAACCTATCCTGAACAACTGCAGAAGTTGAGGCGAAAAATTCCAGTGTTTGCTCAAAATTAGAATGCGGCTCGCTCTTTATTGCCCGGAGTGACGTGCGGTCGTGACGCGGCGATGCTACGTGACCGCGATAAAAGATTTTCATCTGCCATATTTACGTAGGCGAGTGGGCGGTTTTTATTTTTCGAGAGTCTCCAAGCGAGCGCACTTCGACGTCAAGGAGATCGAGCAGTTTTCACACGCCCTCTAACGCTGGGAAAATATTCCACTGTAAGCCGCGTAGGACCGCTGATTATGCGAAAACTAAACCGACCCATCCACCCGAGAGCTACCGATGCGTTCAAAATAAATGAAGATAGCCCGTTACTCCTCAATGAAACCGCGCCGTAAAAACTGGTACATAGTCACGTATAGCGCTTATACAGAGCGGGGTAATGTAATTTAAATGAAGGACTAATTTGCTCCCGTCTACCGTGACGCACTCTCTCGGCGCATCGGCCCATCAACACGTAACGGTGTGGCTATTTTGCATACAAACCATTAAATTATTGCTTAAAAGTTATTCTTTGTTGCGCCACAGAGGCTGTTATTATGCCTTAATTGTACGTCTGCATGCAAATAGAAAATTGTATAGATTCTGATAAATTTGTTTTATTTTATTTAATTTTACTAGCATTCTTTTTGGTTCGGTAGATGATTTCGATTAAATATGTGTGGTTTATGAAACTAAAGTATGCGAAGTATGAAATGAAGTCATTTTTCACAGCTAATGCTGCAGCATATTTGCATTGGATATTATCATACGGCCAGATAATTACGTGTGACGCCAATGCAACGAGCGGTTGCACCGAACCCTGTATAATTATACATCGGGGATATAACGCCGGCTTAATAAGACGGCTGATCGTGCCCGCGAGATCTTACTCTAGTAAAAAGAAATTATGAACGCTATTTGGATTCACGTATAATGATGTACAATATATTTAAATCTAAATAATGAATAATAATTGTGACCTAAATATCTAAATATTAAAAATATGTTTTATACATTAAATATATACGTACAGGTCTCATAGTACGGCAACAGAGGCTACACCGATTTTGTGTCGACACAGCCTAATTTAAATTGAGGTGTAAAAACTAAGACTATTCAGTATAACAATATATGTATGTTTGTCTTTGTATGTTATATTGTTTAGTATTATATGTGTCTTTATTGTTCAATAAATATTATTATTATATATGCTATGTTAACTATGCATAAATACAAAACAAATTTAGCGGTCGGCAAGTACACTTTTATAATGAATTAATCACTGAAGTTCCGCCGAAGTCATATGCAAATTTCGAGTGTTGCAATTGTATCCCACAGTGTAATACTATATCAGCGGACCATGACGACCACTATATTGTTACCTTCATATTGTTAGACGAGAATATTTAACACAAAAATATCCATTAGAGGTTCGCTTTTAAATACTACGGTAGCGGATCTCTTTGTACTTTTTAAAAACTATCAAAACTATTAATTATACATAAAATTATCTCATTTGAGGCCTTTAACCTCAAATTAAATATTTTATATTCCGTACTAGAGTAATCATTTGCTTTCCTGTTATGTTAATATGATATTCTAAGTACAAAAATAAATTATACATCAGGCTTTAAACCAATTACTTATTATTTATTATAACCGTAATTAGTACATAGGAATAAGAAATTTTCAGTTTCATGTAATTTAATGATGTCGAAATTAAATTTTGAAACATTAATTTTTATCCACTTATTGCTACCTAACATTATGCAAATATCCATTTAAATACTATTATAGTTTATCTCTAACATAAAAGAATTGCAAACAATAAAAATAATAACTCACTATGAGTCGTCCCTCTTAACCGGCGGCTTCATTCCTCTTAACCGGCGGTCCGTGGCGTACAATCACACACGACTAGAAAACCTTCTTAATTTCTTCATTCTATTTTAGCATTTAACACTTTAATATAGAGCCTATAATTATGTACGCAATTTAGACATTAAGTTGTAATTTTTTCGTTATATGTATGACTTCGCTAATTGGTTGCACAACTTTCTGCGAAACATCTCTGTTGCTGTAACTCTACGTGAGTTGCACAGAAACGGTCCTGTAATATCAAATGAATGTAGTTATGCAAAATGGATCCAGCCCATGAAAACCATTTTTTGAGTTACTGTCATAAATGGCACCTACATATCAACTTATACCTAAAAGTAGATGAAATGCCCAATATTTAAGATTAATTTTAAAAAAACTACGGTCTTTTTATTTTGATATACCAATTTTAATAAAATTTCGGTTTTTTTAAAAGTGTTTGTGGTTGGATCTCTTTTGCATAACTACGTCCAAATGCAGTTCGGATAAGATGCAACCAATTATGATTCATAAGACCTTTCATTAAGAGCTAAAGCCTAAAAATGGAATGTACTGAAGGTACGTTGCATTTGAATTATCGTTGAAACACTGGGATTGTAGTTTAAATTAAATGCCATTTAAGTGAACGTACCGTTGTATTGTTTTAGAAAGTAAACAAAGAAACAATTTAGAACTTAGCCTTTAAATTCTACTAGATATTATAATTCTAGTTTCTTATAAAGGTTCTTTTTTTATTTTGATATACAAACCTTGTACATAAGGTACATTTATTAGCTATGGCAACATTTAACTTTATAGAGTGCTAAATCTATGATTTTTTAAGCCACTCTTGTTGTAGAACAACTCTCTCATCAGTTTTAATAGGAATTTAATAAAGATTAATGACATTCATTAGATTAGTTTTTTAATTTCTACTAAAATCCGCTTGTTTTATGGCGTAGCGAGGTCAGATCAGCAACAATGGAATGGGCCACATCCGGGCAGCCGCATTATCATAATATTGCTTCCACCTCAGAACAGTACAGTAAAAGTGGCATATACATTGTATAATTTAATTTGCGTAGTTATTGTTAATTTTATAATAGGTTGTTTGTTTCATTCTAAAAAATCCTCAATCTAAATAAAAAAACGGGAGTCGGTACCAAGTTATTCTTGCTGCGATCGTAAGCCTATCTATCTTTCCAGTTCAAAATTTGCAATCCATTTTTAAAGGGCTTTCTGGAATCCGATTGAACTGAAATTTGGCAAAGATATTTAAGTAAGTTCAGTGACAATATGAAGACATTGTACCTACAAATGTAGAGTAATCAAATAAAAGGGATCCAATGATGGAGTCGTAAGTTTTCAACCGACTTCAAAAAGGAGGAGGTTCTCAATTCGACTGTATGTTTTTTTTTTTTTTATGTTTGTTACCTCAGAACTCCGTCATTTATTAACCGATTTGGACAATTTTTGTTTTGTTTGAAAGGGTATACTTCCAGATTGGTCCCATTTAAATTTCAAAAAAAAATACCACCCCTAAGGGTGGAAAAACAACGAATGATGAATTTAACCTACTTCTAATCGTCATATTGACTTGAAACTTTGCAAGTATTTCTATTTCCGTTGATAGTACAGTGGTTCAGTGTTGTTGACCTGACCTGATGGCACGGCCAGAAGGTGGTTAGGTGGAACTCTTCAACGGCTAATAGTAGATACTTTGAGTTTGGGCTTATTTTGTTTGATTTGACAAGCCTAACACGTTAGAATCCTTACTTTGCTACTACTGTCTACACTAAAAAGGGAAAAATAAAAACTTTTTAACAAAAAAATAAAAACCGACTTCAAACAAAAGCACTAAAAAGTAAAAATTAACTGATTGGTAGTTTTCATTTACTATACATACCTAATCAAATATTTTCGAAGTCGGTGTGCTTTGGCTAAGTAATTAAAGCCTACCTGTTAAATACATACCTAATCAAATATTTTCGAAATCGGTGCCAGCCCATACAAAGCAAAGCACACCGACTTCGAAAATATTTGATTAGGTATGTATAGTAAATGAAAACTACCAATCAGTTATTTTTTACTTTTTAGTGCTTTTGTTTGAAGTCGGTTTTTATTTTTTTGTTAAAAAGTTTTTTTTACTTTACAATTTTCAAAGTTTTTAGATAAAAGCTCATTTTAATACTTTTAGATTTTTTTATAATATTTAACCTCTGTATTACACTAATCACTCTTCCACCATATCCAACTACGGAAAATATTTAAAATATTAAAAAAAAAACTATTTAATTTCCATTACGTATTATTCTGTTACATAATAAACTTTTCTGTGCTTTATTCTAAGGTTACTTCTAAGGAACTGCCTCACTCCGCGATATAGCTACATTTACGCCTATAGCTGCAATTTATGCGCCATTTGAATGTCCCTTTAACTGAATATTTACTTTCGTGGTTTACCGGTTTTTCGCGCGCTGCTATTGCCATTTTAACTATTTACTTTAAAATATTGCAATCTCTTTAGTCTAGTATTACAATGTAAAATACGAAAAAAGAAAAAAAATATTGAAGCTTTTATGTAGGTAATAAGGTAGGATTTTACGTTAAAAATGGCGGTTGAAAGCTTTTAATTTGATAATTAGGTATATTTAAAGTTATATATACTTAAAAGGATGTCCCAACAACGGACTTAATGTCTTTAAAAATTCTTTTATTAATAAATCATTTTTAATTATTTTTTTCATTAAATTTATATTTAAAATATTTTTAATAAATATGTTTATAGTAATAATTCGATCATGTTCGATGTCAGCACCGACCTTGCAATGTATAGACATCCTGCTAAAATCGAACGAGGCTTTCGCGACGTTTTCCTTGAACCTAGTTTTAGAGGTCGGGCGTAAATACTGAGAATTCCTTTACAATCCAGATTTATACGTTACTTTACATTTTAAATATTTGTGCCTTGACGTATTGTTTTTTTTTTTAATTTGTTAATATGAGAAACTTAATTAATATTTATTATTTTTTAATTAAATAAGACAAATAAAAGATTTATGTTGATTAATTTTTAAGGAAAATATGAGAGAAAATTATTTCGGGATACTGTTATAATAGCTGGTATTTTACTCTAAATGGCATTTTTATTTGATAAATTTATGTCCAAACCTGAACGTGCTCATAACTATATTGTAAATGTCAACAAAGCTATTAAAGTTTAATTTCTACAATACTTGTATGATCAACAGATTCCTAACAACAATATTCTTGTCAGGCTATTTTAAGAGTAACTTGATCGACGCTCGTGTTTCTATGAAATTAAAATCTTATAATATGTAACTTAATCTGTTTTATGATTTGCTTAACATAATAAACTTAATAAAATATAAAAATATATTAAATAAAAGTTATATTCGTAAGGCTTGCTGCTTAACTCATGCAAGGCTTTAGTGATATTTTCCTTGAACCTACTGTTAGAGGTCGGGGCATTTACCTACAATTTTGCAAGAAATATCCCGTACAATAAAATCAAGCACGGAACCCTTTTTAACCCCCGACGCAAAAAGAGGGGTGTTCTAAGTTTGACGTGTATGTCTGTGTGTCTGTCCATGACATCATAGCTCTCGAACGAATTCAATTTAGTTTTTTAATATAATGCTGTTTAAATATATACCTATTTTATCAGACATTAAAGATCTGAAACATAAAACTAAATGATAATCAGTGATTTCATTAAGTTGTAGGATGTGTATTAAAAATTAATAACACAGCAGGATGTTAGTAAATTATTAAATATTATTAGCTTATTATTATTAAGATATCGAATTAATAATTGTAAAAGTTATGACAGTTCCATTTAAATAATAGTAATATTTAAAGTGTACCAGAATAAATTAAAGAGTAACTCAATTTCCAATTATCTAAAAGTAGGTAATGTTGTTTTTTACAAATGCTAACAAGAACGAGTCCACTCGAAAACCGGTTGGTAATGCTCATTATACAAAATTATTATAAAGACCGTAATAATAATTTAAGTTTATACGTAAGTAAAATAAATTCACTTACTTATTTCGATGTTTATTTCTGTTTCGAGAATGCAAATGGCATAATACTTCTTGTTCTTTGTTCAGATTTCATCAGTAAATATTTTAAATGTAATAATAATTCAGTTGATGAATCATTTAAAAATGTAATATACTAGCGACTCACCCTCGCTTCGCTCAGGTTCGTTCCTAGGTACGTTTAAAATGGATATAGTATGTTATCCTTAAGAGATAGACATATGCCATCGTGGACTTTTCTGTAGACCTATATAAGATACACAATTCCACCATACATTATTTTGTTATATCTCAAAGGGTTTACGCAGCGTTTTCGTTGAAAGCTCCTAGACAGCTTATTTTTTTCCGACACCTCCAACAAATATCGTTATATTTTAGCCAATGTATACAAAAACTTAACAAATTATATACGAAAATCTTCCTTGAGAATCACTCTAGCTTAATACCGATTTTCATCGAATCGGTGTAGTAGTTTTTGAGTTTATCGTGAACAGACAGATAGACAGACACGGCGGAGGACTTTGTTTATAATATGTATGTAGTGACTTGCGACGTGCCTTGGCTTCATCTGGATAACTTTAAAAACAGATTAAATTTTTGAAATCTACTAGATATACGAGATAAAAAGTGACTTATACGTAGTATCTTTTGCCAGTATATTATTATATCTACGGAAAAATTACGTCAATACTCTACGAAGGACAACGAACCAAAAACATACGCTTACTTATTTATATATAATTATTAATTAATAAGAATTTTATTTATACAAAACAATTGGACTTATTCTTAGATTTTTGGCGGCTCTACTGTGTGATGTATTAAATATTTAAATTTAATTACTTGATTAGATAATAAATGATGATTAATGGCTGTATAGAAAAATAATTTGATATCTTATGTCATTGCATTCCAACACAGCATCCACGAGATCCGCAATTTTATTATTCCAATGACATTGTCAATAGGCAACTATCGTATAAATTACAATACTAGCTGTAAGAACCCTACTTCCGGTACGATCCGGCTTATGATATAAACATGAGTCCGCCAGTTGACAACATAGTTCAACTTTTTCTTACGCCGCAATTAACGCCGACTTTTTCTCTATCATTCTAATTATGTATGAGAAACCCAACGAGATTAGATCCATCCGTGAGATCGGAACATTTTAATATGAACTGAAACTTTACAAAATATTGAATAACCATAATTGCTTCCAATTGAATGTTGGCTTGAGCATGTAAATTTTAGTCCGTAATGAGATACAATAAATGAGCGCTTTTTGTTCCCTTCCATTGTCAAAGCTTAACTATGAGAGTTATAATTACATATTTATGTATAAAATAAAGTGAGCGTAATACAATTACTGTTGAGTAATATGAATATTCGTCATATTATTGTGCTTGTTATTGCGAAAACTCGCTCCAATTGTTGGGGCAACAATGGTCGCATTAGCTGCAAAGGTCAGTGGAACAATATTACGCGAATCTAAGTTTTAATTATAAATCCGAAAAGTGTCTATGTCGTTTACATTGGAACAATAGTTATCTAATTCAAAGGTTTGTTAGATCTGTTTGTATGTAAAATACAACAATAAATTCTTAGAATAAATTATCACAAAATAAAATATGCCCTATGTTTTATATATCCTTTTTATTGTATTTAATTGACTCGTTAAAGCATAAGTATGCAAGTAATATAATTAAAATATAAGTTGATTCACGCTGATTAACTCTTACATATTTAAATTTAAAACAAATACAGATGAATAGACGGTTTCGTAAGCGGGAGTTTTGAAAATTGTATTAAAAATTAAATAGAAATCCGCTTAGTGGTAAATTACTCACGTAAAAACAATAGCCTTGCAATTAGGTAATGGGAAACGACGGCGGCTAAGAAAAAGCTACGAGTGTTGTCAAGAATTGTTCTTATATGTAGATTTATAATGTACAGAACTTAATTAGTGTTAGGTATCTAGTTTTATTTCATTTTATAACTCAATTCGTATATTTATCTAGTAGAAGAAATTAAGTGTGAATGTTCATGAATAAAATCGCTACGTTTTGATCTTTTATATTGTTTGCTTACTTATTTAATAAAAATGATTTTTCTTTTGTTTAAAAAATTTAATTTAATTAAAGAATATTTTATATTTATATTATATTATTATTTTTATATTATACTAGCAGAAACAGAGGTTTCATACAAGCTTTATTCTCCTTATGCGATAAATTTCAAAAAATGCTAAAATACTTATTTATTTAATTGTAAAGAAGAGTATTAATACCATATTTCAAGTAATTCTGATCATAAATATTTTTTTCTCGTGGGAATGAGATAGTCTCCCGCGGTAAAAATAGCCTATGTCACTCTATATCCCTCTATCTCCACACAAAAAATCAACGCCAATCTGTCACTCTGTTTCGATGTGAAAGAAGGGCAAACAAAAAAACACACTTTCACATTTATAATATTATATATGTATTAGTATGGATGTTAATGTTCTATGTATATACCTACCGACTTATAAGATTTTTTTCTTGCAATAATAAAACAACAGTTTCAAAAGATATTGCGATGTTTAGATAAGTACTAAAATTTATTCCAAAACGAAATTATTGTATTTTTTTGTATAATATATTGCTTGAATTTTACTGTGATAGGAATGATATGTAACCGTTAAAAGCATCCGGCAAATGATAAGACTAAACATTTCGTCATTGATTAATTCACACAACATTTTAAACAGATTTCTTGGTAAAAATATAAAATCTTATGTCAAGTTATAAGGTACAATGTACGAAAAAATATGAATATTGATTTATGGCGACTTATTTATTGTTTATATTAGTAGGTATTTTTACGAAATATTATATTATGCAATGTTAGTAACCTCCACCGATTTAGCAATTAATCCAAGCGTTATTCGTGATAAGAAACCACTGTGATGTACAAAAACCGTGTAATCATCTCCAGTGCATCCCCGCTTATCAGATCACATCGTGCCATAAAAACACAATCGAACAGCTCGATTGGAATATTATGTTATTATCGAATCACTTATCGCAATCGATATAACACCGCGCTACGATTCTAATTATCACTACTTTAGAGCTTATCCTGTTACTAATCAAAAGAACGACATGATTATTTCATTTCATTGATAAGCCGATAAAATTTTTGAAAATAATGAAAAATACGATGAACATAAAAGATGTTTGTGGCAAATGCAATAACATCTTTTAAAGTGCTCAATAACATAAATTGGGAAGTTTAGTGATCGGATAAGCGAGTTATCAGTGTAAGTGCGAGTGTGCGAGTGCGTAAAGTCCGCGCGGACTCACCGGCGCTAGTTCGTGTCTTGTTCGGTCGCGGTTTACTCTGCTGCTGCCCACTATAACCCTTCCCTTGGTAGTTGTAGTAGTCGCCGGCGGCGGCGTTGTATTGAGGGTTGTATTCCCCAGAGGGCTGACTCTCCTGGGGACACGAGTCTGGCTGCGCACCTTCTCTTTGCTTCGCGGGGGGTGCGCCCATCATGGGCTTCACGTCACAGAGCGGTAGTTCCTGCTGCTGCATGAACGCGACGCTCATAGCCGTTGCATGTGCGACGGCCGCTTGGTAGTCTTGTTGTCCGAGTGCCGCCGCAGCGACGGAGTCGGGAGTGGAATCCTTCGGTGGCGTAGGAGGGAATGAAAATAAGGGATGGGGATGAGGATGCTGGGCAGGAGATAAAGGTTTATCAGAGGGTGCTGCGTCCTGTTGAAAGCCGCTACCCCATGCGCCGCTACCCAAGGCTTTCGAATCGAGCCAAGGATGCAACGGCGTGTGGAAGTGCGGCCTGCACACTTGCCCGCTGCCGCTGCTTAACGTTCGACCTGTATATAAATAAAGAAAATTAATATATATGACAAAGTTATACAGAACAAAATTAGAAATCAAAAAGTATGATTTTATTGACCACATTTATGAGCGACGATTTTATTTTTAAATGTAATAGGTATTTATACTGTATAAAAGTTTATTTAAAAGAATGGTCCTTGTTGGGAGATGCATTATTTAAAAATATATAAGTAATCTAATACAAGAAAAGGAAATAAGGTTAAGTTATAAATCTGATATCAAGCACTTCCAAATTCCAAAGTGCTGGAACTTTTAAGAAATGGCTGACGAAGATCGGACGATTGGGAGTCATTATATGAACTAGCGTCATTAGAGCGAACGATTTGGAGGCGTTACAAACCGCTTGTAACATCAAAATTAATATCATTTGGATCCAACGACTCTTTCACACGACATCTCTATTCTTTAAATTAACATGACCATGAATATTCTAAGCTTTAATGCGTATTTGATAAACAAATAACCGCTATTATTCCGTAGCGGTCGCGTTGGCTGCGTCCGAGAACAAAGGCAATATTCCAAAATGTTACAAAACTCGTGTCACAACACCGGGCAATTAAAATAGTGGGCCAGCTGGAAATTTCGTTAATTAAACACTCAGAGTCAGTACACAGACGTGATTTGCTTAAATTGATATAAATGTATTATAACGGTGGCCAATTTTTACATATATAAAAGTAACTTAGCGTCCATCTTTTATTATAAAGGTTAAATATTTTCTTTCTAAACCTTTAGCAATAATTTTGTTGATTGTATATTATTTATATGATTTCATATTAAAAAGTTTTAGCTATGAAATTTTCTTGTTATATATATATATTTGTCGTTGTATTTCAGCAAAGAGTATATAATAACACAATCTAAACATACCTTGAAAAGACTCACACAGGCACCCTATTCAATTTAACATTCTATAATTATTATTTATAAACGTAAGCGCGAACATATGTACTGGGGTTATGATAATTGTGCGTAAAACTCATGGATTGGTCGATTCATACAAGGGGACCATCCCTTACAAGTAAAAATTAAATAGGGAAAAGTACTATTTCGAATGAAACGTAGAACCCTGTGGCGCACTGCGGGTTTCTATACTTAATTTTACAGTGAAACCTATATTTAACTTGGTATCGATGAAAAGCTAATAATAATTTGTCATATTTGTAATAAAGTCTCATAAGTAAATATTAGACATATGTATTTTTTTTTAAATTATACGGTAATTTTAGATATGTGATACTGTATACATAACTGAATAATTTTATGTATGCTATTAAAACACCATGTGATTGCAGAAATTTGCCTTCTTACACATGTATAAAATGATTTTTTATTGTAAATATACAACATAATCAGGTGAACGTAAATAAATCATAGCCAGTTATGAAAACGAGGAAGGTCGAACATCGTTCTTTATCTTAATAACTTGCGTTGTCGGTAATTAAATTACTCAACGAATTAATTTTTTTTTGTGAATATCGTCGGGTATACCTAAGCGTTTCTTACAGTTGAATAAGAAGAAATATGTATATAATTAAAAAAAGTGTGTGTACTTCTGTACAAACGTAAGAAGTTATACTACTTCTTTGGCATAACAAAACAAACTCCAAAAATTTTATCTTGCGTGCCAATACTATACATTTGTAGAAACGACGATAAAATAATAAAATAAAGATATTAAATACAATAATTTATAAAAAAATTATATAAAATATAATTATTTAATAAATAAAAATGGCTATCGACAATCAAAAAGAACTTTTGCTACTTACATGAATATATAAAAAAATATTATATCAAAAATAATCAAAATTATTTATTTATTTATTAAGTAATAAAGTAATAACTATTTTATATATAATGTGAAAAATATTCATAAAAAAGGTACCTATGTACCTCTCTAGGGTTCCGTACGCGAAGGATACCAACGGAACCCTATTACTATGCATCCGCTGTCCGTCCGTCCGTCCGCCCGTCTGTCAGGGAGTTGTATCTCATTAACCGTAATAGGTAGAGAGTCGAAATTATCACAGAGTATGTATTTCTGTTGCCGCTATAACAACAAATCATAAAAATAAGAATAAAAGGATTTTTTTAACGTAACGTAACATAATCGATCATCGAAATTAATATACTACATACATAATAAAAGTTACCTATATTAATAAAAAGTACATGTACGATGGTACGGGACCCTTCGTGTGCGAATTCTACTCGCACTTGTCCGGATTTTTAATGGGAAATGCATTTACGCATACCACTATACTAAAGAGAGATTTAACAACTAACTGAAGTTAGTCGTTACTGCACTTCTAAATCCGTCGCATTATAAAAAATCACTATGATCATCGCATCGCACTAGCGCCAAAAGAAGTGTTACTTTAAAAAATATTAAATTTTTAAGAATTTAAATGAACGGTGTACTATAACATTTTATACGTATATATTTGATTGAAAACAAATAAAAAAAATACCTTACTCCATAATTGTTTTACAAAGTTAAATATCGATTTTAGAGCACCATACCCACGCTTCTTTATGTACGCTATATAAATCCTACGTGCGATACATCGTGTGCCCGCATCATGTACCCAGGTGCACAGTGAGAGATTAAAAGATGCTTATCAAAACCCGTAGTAGAAAAACTGAATATTAATTAGTACGTTTATTTAGACTATCTAAATGTTCAACAGAATCTTTATAAATCGTAATACAGTGGATATTTTACTAAAAAGAATAGAACACCTATCTTAAAACAAGAAAATTGAACAAACAAATGATAAATAAAAAGCAATCATTGATTTACTATTATTAAAATTACATCTACAGATAATTAATTCAATTCACTCAGAACTTAGTGTCAATCATAACCCAATCTACTTATAACTCGCTAATTCCACCACTGATATTCAATTAAATTCTCTAATCCTTTGACGGGCACAAAATCGATTGCCATTACAGTTAGCACGAAATAAAACAATAATCAGTCGGCAGCGTCACATTAGGCCGAATACACATACAACGTTTTGACAGTGCTCGTACACCAGGAGCCACCCCTCGTTCACAATGCCACCAGCGATGGCAACCCGATAACGCGTATGAATAATTCCTTTTATCGCGCCATCTCGCCACATGCCCTACCTGCCCCCTACTACGATGACAAAAATCGGCAAAACGATGCGACTGTAATACGAAAACTAAACAAAGTTTGTTGTCGAACAATATATAGACACAACTTGGTACGGGAACCATGGCTTTTATTGTAGAGCTGCTAGGTTTGTTTGTTGTGCTAAACACGAGTGGTAGCCTTGATTTTATTTATGTAGTTGCTATATCTATACATATAATAAAATTCTGAGTCGAATATGTACATTAATTTATTTTATTGAAAATCTTAATGAAATAGTCATTATTAACGATAGGTACAGAGGCCGAATTTATAGTTGTTAGAATTTTTGTCTGTCTGTCTGGGAACGTATCACGGAAAAAAACACTGGACAGAATAATACTTTCTTAGATTTACGCGAATATTTGACATTTTAAATAAAACTATCTTTTCGGATTATTTTTCGCAGATTTATTTTGATTTTTGGTTCCCGAAATTTCGAATGCTTTACAGCAATCATGGTCACGGGAGAGACTGAGGTGTTAGATGTCTCGAAGGTATAGTTTTTACAGACAGCCTACCCACAAATAACAAAATGAAAAATTGCAACAAATGTACTGTAAGGTACTTGACCTTACAATATTTTATAACTTTAAACATTTTTATAATTTTAATTAGTTTTATAATTGAATATGGGATATTATTCATTTAATTTTTGCTGTTATTATTATAATTAATACAATTTTAAAAATATTAATTAGTAATCTATATTTAGTGTTGCCATTATTATATTTATAACCGTAAAGAAAAATATAAAATATAATATTAATTATTAAAGACTCATAATTCTTCTATCTGTAGTTCAAAAAGTTAAAATTAATTAAGAATAATAATTTTAATTTAGTTTGCTATTATTTAAAAAAGACAATTTACTAAGCAACACTATACTATACTTACTATAGGTATACTTTTACAATTTGTAATTATAATGGTAACAGCAAAAATTACTATACTATGTATATTTAGATAATAGGATATTATTAACAAACTTTTTTGTACAATTAATTTTATCATATTTAATAATAAATGTATAAAACTAGATTCTTAGCTACTTTTAGTTAATTAAACATTTACTACATGTTTAGCTAATTTAAAAGAATACTAGTAATTAATGTAAATACCAAATCAAATCATAAACCAATCATAGCAAGTTCTCACAGCCGCCAAACAAAACACCGGAATTGAACCCCAACCCCTACCCCCATGTGCCCCGGCAGATGCAGTCCGAGATCTTATCATCGTCGCACCACAGGCCACTGGAAGTGTTGTTAAAACTGACGCTAAGTTTATTCTGTAACGGCTTTTTGTAAAACTCCCTTGCGAATATATACAACGTATAAAATATTTTATATAAAATGCATATTATGATATTATTTTAAACATTTTTATAAACCAAGATTGATTAGTTTGACTTAAATATTATTTCGTACTACGAGTATTAGTATCAGTAAATAATCAGTATAAAAATAAATGCAACCATATAATTTTTGTCTAATTCCACGCAATAATTCAAATTTTGTTTATTATTTAATCATATATTCTATCAAATAATTTATTCTATTGGGTTGATATTTAATTTTATTGGAACTAAATATTTTATTGAATTTTTATATGTAGAATTTTATAATTTTGATTTTGAAGCGTGGCCTCGCCTACTCGTTTTTATTTAATCGTCCACGAATATATACTTGTTTTTAATAAAAATGTAAGAACAATATTAAGTTTTTTTTTTCAATTAGGTACATATATCGTTAAAACTTATGTTACTTTTACACGATAGAACAATCGTAGGAACTTTTCGTGGAAATTAAAAAACAATCAATCTTTCACAAGCACACTACAATTCTACAAAATTTAGGAATATAGGAGTAGGATAGGTAAGTCAGAAAAGATGATAAAAAAATTAACATCTTCTTTACTTCTTTAGAGGTTATTTTATATTCAAATGTTTAGTAAATAACAGATTTTACGCCATTATTATTATTATTTTAATTTTGATAAATATTTATTATATATATATTTTTTATAACAGTATTTTAGTATTCAACATACAACAATGTTAATGATTTAACTTGCTCTACTAAAGAGGATACGCTAACAGTCATATCCTAATCTTTATGAATAAATAATTTAAAATAATATACGAATATATAAATTCGCATCATTAGTCCTACAGTTGTAATTAAATGTGTATTTAACATAAAAAAATATAAATCGTGAGAAACTTCCCAGAACTTCAAGGCCATCAGGACAGCGTCGTCCAGTCTGCCGTTTATTTGCACGCCGCGCCGATAGCATCCGAATGCTGAGTGCGTATGAGGGCTTAACCTCAATTATGCGTGCCAAGTTATCCCTACCAGTTATTGTTTTAGAATGTTTCCTCTGTTCCTGTTGATCATTACGTGCTCTCCAGATACTCCCGTGACCCTTATTACGAGCGTTGTAAACGCTACATTTCCCCGTCACGTGCTCCTTGTGAAATGTCCGACGTGTTAACGAATGATAAATGTAAGCGTCAGTATCGCGTATCGGATCTCGCCGTT
Organism: Brenthis daphne; assembly: GCA_947093115.1. Classification (NCBI taxonomy): domain Eukaryota; kingdom Metazoa; phylum Arthropoda; class Insecta; order Lepidoptera; family Nymphalidae; genus Brenthis; species Brenthis daphne. Next base: position 24,858,494 of record OX352477.1, on the reverse strand, counting down.
CGCACACCGAATTAATTTTAATTTATTGATCGTCGTATCGAAGCAAAGTATTTTAGGTACCTACTAAGACAGTCTAGAGCCAACATATGTATTTAAACCCTATTAATTTACAACATTGTATGTAAAACTGACCAGTACTCTTAAGAGATCGACGCATAAATATAATATTTTTCATTCTCTTTGCACCTATCCGTTTTCAATAATGTAACATTTTAAACCCATTATCGATTCAAAATACAAATTAAAATTTATAGGAAACTTAATTTATTGAAATACATTCATTTGTGCGGTGGGAATTATGCAATTTGTTGATAATATTAAAGCATATAAGCCATTACAGATTTATCTCTTCGATATTTTTTATCTTCATACTCGTTTAGAATGCTGCCATAAACACATGTACATCAAACGCTATCTTAAGACAAACATATAAAATTAACATACGGCGAGGTTATACATGTATAGCAGTCGTTATTATACTTTTAAATAAGTTAAAGTTAATTTTTGTCTATAATTTCAACACATCTAATGACTTAATTTAATGTCATGAATCTTACAAATGTAAAAAAGTTTTATGTTAAAAAATTAATTTTTATCTTATATGTACGTTCATAAAATGGACTAAAGATTTTAACAAAGAAGTCAAACAAAGACTTCCTCCTAAATACAAAATTAAAAACACTATATTTAAACACATTAAGATGTTGTTTTAAAGGTTGTATAAAAAGGCAATTAAATCACTTAATTTATAATCCCTCAGCGTAAAACCCACAGTGAACGACCCTATTATAATAATGCAAGTTTAACATTAAATTTTTATATTTTATTCATATTTATGCTACGATTTATTACAAGTTCAAAGTTTTATATAAAAATAACATTAACAATGTCAAATATACATACATACCTATATTATATTGCTACTTAGGTGCGACACGCAAGTTTATAATCCACTCTTTACTTTTAATTTGCCTTGTATATGGTATTTATATCTATACATATAATAAAACTGTAACCAAGCTGAATCTGTACATTAAATATTTTTTTGGAAAATCTTATTGAAATAAACATTATTATCGATACAGAGGCCGAATCTATAGTTTTTTAGAATTTTTGTCTGTCTGTCTGTCTGTTACCGCATCACAGAAAAACCACGGGAGGAATTTTGATGAAATTTGGTATGGTGATAGCTGGTTATCCGGGTCAACATATAGGATACTTTTTACCGCGGGAAAATGTCTCATTTCTAAGAAAAATACAAAAACTGCAATGTAAGAGTATACTAATATGTAAAACCTAAGAATTTGGTTTTTGGTCACCTGAACGCTGGCGGAGCCGCGGGCAATGCTAGTGTAGAAATAATAAATAAATTAACCACTAGCTTTTTATTAAAATGTGATATCTTTTAAGACCTCGAACCAACGTCAATTTTTTTAGTCTAGCAGATTAGGTGGGTGCCTAAAATCATATTGTAAAAGCTTCTGAGTTACGCCACACATGGAGCTCGTTGTGATTTACATTTGTGTAACCATTATGCGCCGTTTCAATATAAAGTGTCCTTCTAATTCTTATAAGCGTGTACTCGCACACCCAAAAAATGTTTTACGAGTCTCATACTCGCGTCCCGAATGGTAAATCGAGCGCGCGGGCGGTCACCTCACGTTACATTCTGATTGGATTATAATGCTATTATATTACGATTCTTATTATTAAGGCTGGCTACTGTAGCGTGTGACAGGCGACGTCAGGAATATCAACTAGTGAAGGCGAACGGAAGAGCTCGCCAGAGCGACTAAACCTCGTGTCGATCGATACGAACTTGTTTTCAAAACGATTTTCTAACTTATTGTTTCTGTTATTATTATATTGACTAATCAATAAACTCCATAAAAATAAAGCTTCTTTGTAAACAAATGAAACGTATTTTTCTCATTACGTTTGCTTGAATTTATCCTGAAATATGATTAAGCTATTCGATGGTTTAAAATGGACTTCACTACGCGAGAGCAATCGAAGTTATTGAGCCGCGTCGGATTATGCCGAATAGTTGAGTCGAATCGTCGTGGGTGTCTCACAGTGATTTATAGCCCCGTATCGATGCTATAGACTTCCTATATATATGAATATAACACGTGGCTGCTAATAAAGATGAATTGTGAAACGTTAAAACAGCGGGCCACTGATAAACTGGCGATTGTTTTGTGAATTGGCGCGGTAAAACTGGTTTCTAATGGATGCTACGTCGCTTTTACCGACTCTTTACTACCATATAAGATACATATGAACTTTATGATAATCAAATCGCTTGAACTAGTTTGCTATTAGGGGCTTATTGAAAGATTAATATTGTGTTAAAACAATCTGTTGCTAATACATATTGCATTAATATAAGTGCAACCGGTTTAAGCGACCGCGGCATGACGAGTTAGTATCGAAATATGTAGACGTCATAATAATTTCTTCTCAGTTGCAACAGTGGTGGCGAGCATTTCTTTGCATACAAGACATGTAATTTTAAGTGCACGCGCCCCGCATACGCAATGCATCGTTGGTACCCGGGGTGGGTACATTGTATTTTTATTTTCTTACGAACCCATCACTTCTCATTAAGTGGCGTTTGGAGAATAATTTAACATCACTAATGTCCGGACACGAATTTTATTGTTATTGCATTTTAATAAATTTCATTGTTTGAAAGCTTGTCAATGGGTCTCTTTCCGAGTGAGGAAGGAAGTAGCATCTTACGCTTTTGTTCTGCGAAGGAATTTTGGAGCATTCTTTGAATTAACGTCACTATACATGAAAAGCATTAAATTTTAAAATTTACGCATCGATTTCGATAGCTGCATATCGTGTGTTTGTAAGAGTAGTACGAATAAATAATTAGGTTCCATAAATCAGTTTTAAATATCAAGCTATGTGGTTAATTCGAAATATATAATATTACTTAAACTATCAACACACATTTTTTATTTCACGTCACTTATAAGCTTCATACGGACAATAACAACGAAACAATAGGTACAATACTCAACAGTAATATAACAATAAATTCTATACCCCTAAACAAGCAATCACCCATCGACTGTCACTTTTTTCTATGATCAAAGTTCGGCGGCCTACCTTTGGACAGAGTTTATAGATCCGTAAAAATATCTCATAGTGACCGCGACCACAGCATCGGATATGTCACGCTACACTTGTGATTCACTTGATCAAACACACCGACTCTTTGCGATGCCGGCGGCGTACGCGCAGCCTAGAAAATTTCCACTACGTTTGGCTCGACAGTTCGGTAAGGAATAGACTAGTTAATTGTTAACATTAATTTGATCCTTGCGAATAAGTTTTATATGACTTTTATTTGTATATTTAATCCAAGTTGTTACTAAAGCGAATAGCGGAAGCTATTAAAAGTACCTACTATTCACTTGATAGAAAAAAAAATCAGCCATGACATAAAAAATAAGAACTACGTTTAAGAAGAAGTTAGCATATTATGTAAATAGTACTCTTGCCGGTATCACTTTTGTAAGGTTTAGTTTGATTTTATGATCATATCTCCCATACAACTCACAGTGTCAGTCAGCAGTTCTACTCGACGTATTTGAATTACGACAATAGGCATCTGACGTACGGCAGCTATAGCGCAGACACGACATGAGCAGAATATGAGTCGCCGTAATAATTTTAATAATTAATAACCGCGCGCTCACGATGTCTGCCATTAAACGTGATCTAAGCTCTGGCTTTTCAACGAGGAATCAGGTAAATTGTTTTACGATAGGATTTATAGGAATAGCGAAATTACGTAGTTGGCTAACGTCTGGGTCTCTCTGACCCCACAATCTTGACAATGGCCGGGCGAGAGATCGAGTGTTCCAATAATAATGCCTATAATGACGGCGCCGGCCGGCAGCCATGGCAGCCCGCTTACATAACCGCTCGTGACTTGCGCATTACGGTATCGAGAGAAAAATACGAGTACGCACAGGGACGGAATGACAAAACGTCTACTATTTCATTAATAAGCTCTGTACACATTCCTACATTAATAAATTATGTTTAACTGGAAATTCTATTTGATAACCATTACAAACAGAGCAGTTGGGTGTTACATATTTATTGGTTTATTCGTTGGTGGTTTGTGAAAGGAGCGTGTGAATCTTGACTTGTTTGTTTCTATAATCGAATTAATGAGCTTTTATAAAGCTTCTTATATTATTCATATAAAAAGGTAATTTAAATATTGGTATATTATAAAACATATTCACTACATATATGTAAATATAAAATGTTATATAGAACAGTATTTAATATTCCGATCACTGCCATTTGCAATAGTACGTCCCTGATCGTACGGTGTCGTACTTGTTCGTTGATCGTCAACAACCTATAACTTAATCCGGTATCGACTTAAACTAGCTTATTGAGCACAAAACTGCTCTACATCATAAAAACTGTTACGTGAATTTTGATAAAACTTAACTAAGGCTATGACATGATGTAATTTCTACTCATAATTCTAAAGTTGACAATTTGGTGCGTAGTAAAAAATAATAATATAAATAAGTCATGTGGTTTTTATATAAAACTAGCATTGCCCGCGGCTTAGCCCGCGTTCAGAAGACCAAAAACCAAATTCTTAGGTTTTACATATTAGTATACTCTTACATTGCAGTTTTTGTATTTTTTCTCAGAAATGAGACATTTTCCCGCGGTAAAAAGTATCCTATATGTTGACCCGGATAACCACTTATGACCATACCAAATTTCATCAAAATCCCTCCAGTAGTTTTTCTGTGATGCGGTAACAGACAGACAGACAGACAGACAAAAATTCTAAAAACTACAGATTCGGCCTCTGTATCGATAATAATGTCGATTTCAATAAGATTTTCCAAAAAATATTTAATGTACAGATTCGGCTTAGTTACAATTTTATTATATGTATAGATTTACTTAGAACAACGGAGTACAATTTTAAAGCTAATACTTTTGACGTTTACCCATTTTGGAAACAATATCCAGATATGGTTTAAAATGCATATATGAATGAGTTATTTTGTAAGGTCTGTATAATTAAGTAAAAATTGTTTGTCTATCTATAACAAATTATACTTTATCTAGATATTAACATCGATAATTATATTATGTATCAATGTATCAATCGATGTATCAATAAAGTAAAAACTTACAATTAAAGCTTAGTATGATTTATAGTGTTAAAATGCAATGTGACATGGGAATTTACTAATATATCGATATCTGCAATCTATATAATAAATCAGCCTTACGTCTTACTAAGCAGACACACGACGGACATAAGCGGACGCTAAAATCAATGTCGCTATGCGCATAAAACGTGACCATCGTCACCTGGTCTACGCAAATCTATACATATAATAAAATTGTAACTAAGTCTGTCTCTCTGTTACCGCATCACAGAAAAACTACTGGAGGGATTTTGGTGAATCCTGATATGGTGATAGCTGGTTATCCGGGTTAACATATAGGATACTTTTTACCGTGGTAAAATGTCTCATTTCTGAGAAAAAACACAAAAACTGCAATCTAAGAGTAGTTTTTGGTCATCTGAACGCGGGCAGAGCCGCGGGCAATGCTAGTTTATAATATAGCCTCAAAACATACCTTCAGTAAATGAATATGTAGTTAACAGAAAAGCTAAAACACACAATGCCACGTTACATGTTAACTCTTATATAACACACCCAAAAAATTACAACAAGTACCTACCGACTTACCGTGTCTAAATTATATATTCGATGGTATTAACTTACTAAATTGTTATCAAGTTACAAAATGTTATACAAAGGATTTAGTTTTTTTTTTTATAACAACTATGAACATGGACCTGAAATGTCAAATTATGTATAGCCATAAAGATAAAATATATCCTGAGGCTAAAACAAGTAAACATTATAATTTGTGCCCAAAACAAACTTAAAGTTAGCGGCTCAGATAGCTATGAGGAGAATGCTCCCGCACCGAGCGATGATGATACCTTGATGATAGTCATTTTGCTTGCACGTGCCGACCACAGATTATATATATATACGCTTAAAATTTTCCGTTGTACTACGGAAACTCAGCTATTGTTAGTAAATTCCACAATCTAAGAATGTACAAGGCTCTACTACGGTTAGAATCTGTTAAGTTGGTGAAGAATTTTGAAACCTTTAATTTTTATATAAGAATAGCATTGCCCGCGGCTCCGTCCGCGTTCAGATGACCAACACTCAGACAGGCAGACAAAAATTCTAAAAACTATAGATTCGACCTCTGTATCGATAATAATGTCTATTTCAATAAGATTTTCCAAAAAATATTGAATGTACAGATTCAGCTTAGTTACAATTTTATTATATGTATAGATTGCTCTAAACTTAGTACATGGGCTTAGATGAAACTTAATATATAGACTTTTGATATGACCTTGAGTAACATAAAGGATACTGTTAGGCACTTAAGGACACACCCGAGAGAAACTAGGGTAAGTCACTAGTGAAATTTAAAAATTACTTTCCTTGTGAATTTCGATGACGATTACAAAGATCGATACATACGATATTGCATCGCGAGCGCAACAAAGACAAATGCTGGGAGCTCCACACAAAGGTATGAATGGATGGCTCCATTCTTTACTAACGGCCTGTAATGAGTCTATGTAGGGTACCCGCTGGTAGCCAGCACAAAACAACGTCGTATAAATCATGACGGGCCAGGAAATCATTCATCCTTAGTAATGTGCTGCGAAAATAGCCTTCCAGGCGGAACGACTTGTGCGACGCTAACGCCCTCTGCCCTAAATGTTTTAACCTAGAAAATATGGCGTAATGAAAACATAAATCGCGCTTAAGCGATTTCTGCGAAGTGTTAAACGTGTAGCACTCGCGAATATTTCAGATTCCTAGCGTTTTATGTAGGTACGTTAGGTGTGTTTGATTTATTAAGTTTTGTCGCCTATTATAATATATGCATCGATGTTTCGCCAAGGTTTTAAATTCTTACTAAAGTCAAAGTTCACTAACGCACAGTATTAACTTTATATCATAAACTATAATCGTTTTCGAATTCTATCTTATAATATTTATGATAATTTATTTAACAACCACGCATCTATTCGAATTACTTTCATATCACTAACATCATACTAATCAATCAAAGATAGCTAAATACATACTAATTTAGAACAATTCCCACAACATGCTTAAAATAACTCCTGCTTAAATCTGAAGTTACCCCAGGGATATAGTAACCGCATAGAGACATATGACAAATCGTGACATAACCACCGACTCATCCACGGCGCGTCACTTGCAAATACACAGCTATCGCCACCAAAATATGTTCAACCTAAAATAGACTCTACATCGATGTAACAAGTGTGTGGTGTTAGAATTATTTGTGAACATAATCAATATAAGTTAATGCCTTTTTTGTCTCGCATACGAATTCTTGTGGCCGGGTCGTATAACTCCGCTACCTTCATCCATCAAGCTCTCGGCGCATCACCTTCAAGGCAGCAATCGACCGGAAACAGGGACGCGAGACTCAAAATTGACCGATCCTCACTTAACTCCCAATGTAAACAAAACTTTCAATCTTTTGCTATATAACTCAATAAAATGTTATATAATTTATTAATTTTCTTTTAATAATATCTAATATAAACTATTTTTTTATTTCAATATAGGTATAGATAAGGCAATTTTGTTGGTCTTTATATTTTATATCTTACAACTGAGTCTGAAACGTTAGCAGTATAGGTAACTACTTACAGACTACTATCGTAAGGTAGAGTCGACATATTAATTAGGCACCCTTAAACATTTTACCCTTTGACCAGTCAGAGGAAATATTTTATGTAGAGAAGAAAGAAAGAGAGAATAATATCTAGTGATTAGGACCACACTCTATTTATTCCTGTCCACTAGGCTATGTTAGTAAGCGCTATCCAATAGCTATTCAAAGCATTGCTCTGCTAAAAACCGACGCATAAATAAAATTGCAGATATAATATTAATATCGAATTGTGATATAATATGTATTTATTAGCGCAAAGATTGTCATTTACTCATTTTATGTTATTGGAATTCAAAACATTCTTAAAAATACCGTAAATTTGGACACCTTTGTTTTTATCATATTTGTACGTTTAAAATAATATTCCGACATAGAATCGAACTACTTACCTACCGCCTTTGAAGATAGTGCCGTTCAGTACCGATGGCCCTCTACTAGTATCATCATTGTTGTATTGTTTCATATAGGTATATTTATTCCGGTCTGTTTAAAACAAAAGAGCGGTGATGGGAAACATCAAACACGCGTCTATAATAACTATAAATTAACAATAAAATTACATATGATGTACAAAATTATTTAAAAGAAAATGACCCTACAAAAAACTTTTAACCATTTTTTTCTAAGCTTCAAATATGACTTCTCTATCCCATTCCAACATCAGCAAACCGAGAATAAACATCAATATTTGGATACAATCAATCAAATCTAATCACGCGAAAGGCATAAAATCAAAATGTATTTATTATACATTAGACTAGTCGTAGAGACGGCTGTGCATTAGAGCGAGCCGAGCAGTTTTTATTAGAACCTAATAATGACCGATTACAGTAAAAATCAGGGGGTCTGAGTGCATGTATTAAACATTGTCATGACGTCAGCAAGTTCTATAATTACCTTCTAATAAGATGAGTGTACACATAACATTAAGGAACTGATTTTAAATACGCATCGCAACATGTAGTAATAATTAATACAAAGTAATCAAAGTTACCTACCTAAGCTTTATATAAACGTGAATTAATAATTTTTTTGTCACATAAATATAAATCTAAAAATCAAAAGCTAAACATTTGAGTTAATTGATTAAATTATATTAAATTTATATTTTACTAGCGACTCACTCTCGCTTCTCTCGGGTTCGTCCCTAGGTATGTCTTGACGGTTAGTATGAAATCAAATCTTTGAATTTCTCGGTTTTTCTGTACTATAATATGTATGTATCATACATACAAACCTTCCTCTTGAATCACTCTATATATTGCTGAAAACTGTATTAAAATCCGTTGAGTAGTTTAATAGATCTAAGCGAACAGACAGCAGAAATATAATAATTTAATTTTATACTATGTAAAGCTTTTAAACTATAATTAATATTATATGTATAAATAGTACCTACTGTAAGCAAAGTACGTTATCTTACTATTATTATTTTGTCTGTAATGAAAAATATCAAACGTAAATTTGATTAGTAACCGTGATTTAAGATAAATTTTATGCTTATAAAGTGACTATTTAAATAAAGAGTTTTGAAATAGCACCTTCTACATCATAATACATACACACAACCAAGAATGAACACCTTCTCCTTTTTAAGTTGGTCAAAATTCATACTTTTAATATTATAAATGTGAAAGTGTGTTTGTTTGTTTGTCCTTCTTTTACGGCTAAACAGAGTGACAGATTGGCCTGATTTATTGTGTGGTGATACATAGTTAAAATTTAAGCGAGGGTGAGCTCAATAATTTACAGTTTTCCTTCATCCTTCCTTTCATCGCTTGTTTGCATATCGCGTGAGATGTTAGAACAATATAAAATACCTAATATACTTTAAAACGTATTGGAAAGATAATATAAAACTTTGTTAGGTCAATTGAGGGGCCTATAAAGTTTCCTAATTAGGTCAACTCGTCCCGTGTTTAGAAGCAATATCGATCGACATAGGGCAAAATTGCTGCAATATACTTACTATACCTACAATAGAATATAGACAAAATGTTTTAATAAAAACTATAGGTAGGAATAATACGAGTAGTATATTATGTGTATATAGTGCGTTTGTACTGTTAAAATAACAGCGTTTTACTAAATGCATATGAAAGTAGTATATACGGTACTAATAGGAAAAATACATTTTTCTAAATTTTAGTCTGTCTGTTTGTTCCGGCTAATCTCCGAAACGGCGGACCAATTTTTGACGTGACTTACACTGACAGATAGCTGATGTTATAAGGAGTAAGTTAGACTACTTTCATTTTAGAAAAAGAATTAGGATTCCGCACAAAAAAAAACATGAAATTGTGAACAAAATCAGCGCACGTAAAGACAAATCCGAGCGAAGCGAGGGTAAATCGCTAGTATACAATAAAAATAAATTCAAATTTCAGACACAATTCTAACAATTTTACATTCAAAGGTTTATTTTATTATTATTTTTATATTGGAGGAATAGTTTATTAATTCTTTGCATTAATTAGTTAAAAGAAAATAAAGAAAATTAAAAATATTAAACTAGAATAAACAGAATATAAACTAAACATAAGCAAATACACAAATATATAGTTGACTTTTATATTTTAAATAAGCACCTATAATTTTTACTTTTGTTAAACTTAGAGCGAGGTCTTTTTGATTTATATACTCCAAACACTATTTTATACCATTAAATTATATTCTAGGCATTAGACAATATGTATAAATTCTACATATTATAGCAGTTAAATTATTCATTTAGTTCCACTACGTAGGTACTAACTGGCGGGCGGGGATCGATTTTTTTAATTGCGAGTCCAATAGTTATTTCCACAGAACTAAACTAGTTTCACATAGACGTCACAACGAAACATGCAAGCTATTAAACTCTACAAAGACCTAACACGAACAGTGCAATAAGTTTATTCATCATTTTCATGTGGAATAATACAGTTTGTAACATAAAACGTACGTACATTTATTAATCAGTGTTAATAGAATATGATGAAAACGACTTTAAAACAGGGCACTAAAAAGTAAAGAATAAATGAACGGGGTTTTCATTTACTACTGATACCAAATCAGATATTTTCGAAGTTTGTGCGAGACTAGGCGAGACGATTTCGATAGTATAAATATGTACATCACAAATTGATGTAGGTATAATATTTTAACTATAATAAGAGTTCATACCTTGTCATATTTACCTATTTTTTATAAATAAATAAATATGTTGAGACATTAACACCATCTAGTTCCATGGTTAACGACGAGGCCTGTGTTATGGATACCAGATAGATACACTACACATATATAACTATAAATACATACATATTAGAAATATAAACACCCATGACTGGAGTACAAATATTTGTACTCATCACACAAATGATCCCCCAGCGGGACTCGAACTCGCGACCTCTGGCACAGCAAGTAGGGTCACTACAAACTGAGCCTAACGTGTCGTCAAACCAATTAGATATTCATATCTTAAAGCATGTCGGCTGGCGCCGACTTCGAAAATATCTTATTAGGTATCTACGAGTAGGTATAGTAAATGAAAACCCCCGTTCAGTTATCTTTTACTTTTAGTGCCTTTTTTGAAGTCGTTTTTTTTTAAATAACTTTTATTTCGTAATTTTTAGTTTTATGTCACACTCAAAGTTGACCGAGCTTTTGAGATGTTTTCCCTTTGATGAAATCTTTACAATACTCTAAGTTGAAATAAAAATAAGTAAATAAAAAAAGGATGATCATGATCCGATTACTAGTCACAGAGAAATACGTGGACAAACATACCTACATATATATATATATATATATATATATATATATAAAATTTTGTATATTCGTTTAAAAGCCTACATATATACATGTCGCATTGATAACCTTCTTTTTTTGAAGTCGGTTAAAAATATATTAGAAAACTTGAAACGAATATGTTTTATAAATTAAACCCTATTAAGAAATGTGTTAAAGTGAAATAATCTATACACATAATAAAATTGTAACTAAGCCGAATCTGTACAATAAATATTTTTTGGGTAATCTTAGTGTAATAGACATTATTATCGATACAGAGGCCGAACCTATGGTTTTTAGATTTTTTGTTTATCTATCTGTTGTCTGTGACCGGATTAAGGAAAAACCACAGAAATTTTTTTTATGAAATTTGGTATGATGATAGTTGGTTATCCGGGTGAACATACCTATAGGATACTAATACTTTTTACTGCAGGAAAATATATCAACGCTGAGAAATCTATACTAAACTTTAAAACGTAAGTAGGGACAAACCCGAACGGAGCAAGAGCGAGTCGCTAGTTTATCAATAAAACCAAAGATTTACTTACACTGTGTGTGTTTAGTATAATAGAGCCCCTAATGAGTAGAGACAAAATGAGAAATAAGTAATAACAATTCCTGAACATCGTATTAGCTTTGTTTGTTAATATTTGGTGAAATTGTGTGAATTAATTACTGAAATAAATAAAAATTACAATGAACTATTATTGTATGAATGTTCATCTAAAACATACTTGAACATGTAAAAGCCTCTATGCCATATCTGTAGCCTCGAGCGCCTAATTTGAAGTAGGCACTCTGCCTATATGACTAAGCATTTACATATGATTTGCTTGAACTTTTATAGAACTCAAAGCCACCGCTTGTTAAATGTATTGTGACGGCTAATAAACGCCAGCTCTAATGAATAACGGTTCTTGACTTAATTAATCGTGAAGCTCTTGCACAGCGACTTTCGATTTTTTCATGCCTATGAATGGTAATCTTTGAACGGCGGTATTCAATTTTATACTTTTTGCCACACTTTTATAAGTGAATGTATGAATTTGCAAAAAAATGATGTATGTATGAGGTTGTTAATTTGAATGTTTAATATGCCGTTTTTATTATTTACATTCTCCGATAAATGTTTAGTATGAAACTTGCAATTACATGAATGAGTTATCAGTAGATAAACCAAGTGGAGACTTTTCATTTTGCCTTGCTTTCTTATAATGAAAACGGGATAAATATTAAATATTTGTAGGTACTAGTGAAATAAATAGCTTAGTTACTTCAAAATAACTCACCCAGTAAATAGACAATTTCAACTAAGACACATATTATGTACCAGCATTGCCCGCGGCTCCGCCCGCGTTCAGATGACTAAAAATCCCTCCAGTGGTTTTTCTGTGATGCGGTAACAGATAGACAGACAGACAAAAATTCTAAAAACTATAGATTCGGCCTCTGTATCGATAATAAAGTCGATTTCAATAAGATTTTCCAAAAAATGCAAATTCGGCTTAGTTACAATTTTATTATTAGGTATAGATACAAAAGGGTTTCTTTTAGAAGTATCTACTACCTACCTTATTATTGCCTAAGGATTTTGTTGTACACTCCCTTCAGTATGCACATTTAAATGTATTTTTATACTAATGCATAAATTAATTACTTGGAATATTTAATATATGAAATTAAGAATCTCGATTGAGTTTTCTTTTGATATTTTTAAAATTTGTGTATGAATACCAACCTAATACTTAGGTATCGAATCAAAATATTTTAAATCATTCCACATAGTATACGCAGTAAAATTAGCATGTTACACAATATTCACTAGATTGTGAATATTAATCTGTGTTCAAACAAGAATCTGGTACATATTGGATGGAATTGGGAACAAAATGGTCTCGTCTGGAAAGTTTACGGCAATATTCCATTTCCGCGAGCGCGCCGGCTCATCGCTTACCACACTTGAAAGCACACGTTTTGTACATATGAATAAATACCCATTTATCCTAATACATAATATAACGCTGCCAAATTCTCATATTTTTTTAAGAAATAAATGAATTATATAGTAGGTATGTCTTATAGAAAGCTTCTTTTTATTTTTAACTAACGACTCACCCTCGTTTCGCTCGGGTTCATCCCTACTCTCTCTAGATAGGTACATTTTGACGGTTAGAATGGAATAGTGGACTATATCTTTATTGATATTATAAAGAGACAGAATTTGTTTGATTGTTTGTTTAAACGCGATTATCTCACGAACTTCTAATCTGATTTGAAATATGATTTTTGCATTAGATAACCCGTTTATTGAGGAAGGCTATAGGCTATATATCATCACTAAAAATGTACTGTTCCCGTGGGATAGATTTGTTTTTATCTAGGGACATACCCGAAGCGAAGCGAAGATGAGTCGCTAGTATTATATAAATAGGTACACACCTACAAAATAAGCTGTTCTGAACTTTTCAATTTTCCAGCTCTTTTTTTTGGGTTTTCCTTAATTTTAAGCCCCGACGCAAAAAGAGGGGTGTTATAAGTTTGACGTCGATGTCTATCTGTCTGTGTGTGCGTGTGTGTGTCTGTCTGTGGCATCCTAACTCTAAAACATATGGACCGGTTTCCTTGCGGTGATTCTTAGCTATGTTTGGTTAATATCGGTCCAGCAGTGTAAGAGTATCAGCTCTTTTCCAAAATGATGTAAGACATTTTGGCGTATGATTACTCGATTAAGTGCTTCACGCGTGCGAGTGTAATCGTTAAATTACAATTACTTTGCGTATGGGTTTCTTTTTATTTTTAATTTAAATTAATTTTATACTTAAACCAACCCTGACACACCCCGAACAAAACGAAAAAAGAATTATTTTAATCGGTCTAACCATTTTCGAATTTTAGCGAGACTAATGAACGGCAATTGATTTTTATATATATTATAGGTTACCTATATATATTATGGTTTATAGGTTAGTTTTATATATATATATTATAGTTTATAGGTTATGATATATTCGTATTAAATTATATTTATTAATTACTTTTTTATTAGGTCTTCTCCAGGTGCACATCAAAACAATCATACTCAACACTAATAAATCTGTCTCAGAACTTGTTGAGAAATAATAGATAAACCAACCAACTATTAAATATTCTAAAACTAAAAAAAATCTTAGATGTGATAAAACGTTAATTTTTTTATGATTAACGCACAATCTCAAGTTATTTATTAATCCAAAATACTTGGTATAATCTAAAATATAATTTGAAACTTTCAAAAGGTAATTTGGACCTACCTAAATAGTCATTACCTAAATGTTTATTTTAAATGGGTTCTTCTTCAGGTCAATATAACATGTTATTTATGATATAAACCTCATAATTTTGTGTTAGCACTAATAGTAAATATACAAAAAATTACAATTTAAAATATTAAGCTCGAAATACCTTTAAAAAAGCTCAAGTAAATAAATAAATCATTAAAGCTTCTACAACGTGTATTTAACGTGTCATAGCAGTGTTAGAAATAAAAGTAAATTACTTAACATTTTTGCAACACAATTGTCGCTTGCTAATGTTAGCCGGGAATGGGGGAAATAATTAACGTTTCATGGCATCATTATTTTGTGCCTCGATTACGCATGTGTGCGTGTGGGGAGGAGATGTCGTTGCGCAGACGCAGGCCCCGCCCCCCGCGACTAATTGCGCCAATCTGCGGGAAGCGTCTCACGCACACACGCATTTTTATAAACCCACACAACCGATGTACGTTCACGATTGACAAGTAAAACGTATAACGCATTAGGCAAATGCACGCACACATTTTTTTGCGATATTCATTCATTGTTAAATTACAAAAGAAATTAATGTAGCTGCCACGTAATGAATAGTTATACTGTATCGTTATATATAATTTGCCGTTCACTCTACGCTTTGGAAACACTTTTCACATATATGGCAAACAAAATAAAAGCAAATTAAAGAAATGATGATAAAAACAAAAAGTTCAATATATTGTCGCGATTTCATGTGACAGGTAGTGTCTATAAGACATGGACGAATAGCGGTATGGCACATTTGAGAAAAAGGAATGTTTAGTCAATTTAATTGGTATAGTGATGAGGTTGGCACTTTCATATTCATGTTCTTCACCAGACGTGGTAATTGAAAAAATCTAGCCTTTATAAAAAGACAATGATGTGCAACCAGCTGGCAGGACGGACGGACATCGTATTGATCCGTTCATAACTCATAACTCAAAACGTCGTTTGACATTACGTTTTATTACACCTTTTTTTTCATCAGTCATGATATTCCGAGTGTGAGGCATCTGGGAAATGTAGAAATAAAAAGGCAAACACACCGAATGTAAATATTAATTGCAAAAACAATGTTTCATGGCAGGTGTTTATTATAATGGCATTAGATAAATAAGTAATTACCTAAACTATTTTAGACGAAATACTTTAACATTTCTTGCATTTTTGTTTAATCTACTTTAGATAGGTATATTGTGAAAATCTGTAGTGAAATATTTAATTTCAATTTATTACAATGTACCTAGTAGGTAGGTACCTACCTAACTGGGCAACAAGCCTTTTTGAGAAACATTAATCGTAGGTATAAATTCTATTACAGTTGATACCTATGTAATAAAGTTTTTTATAACTTTTTCCATAAAGCGAAAAGATCTATCCTAAATTAAACAGAAATTTAAAGGTTATAGTTACCTATTGATTGTGATGGCTTTCATTTTAGTAGACTTTATTTTAATTTAAATACTTATATATTGCTAATAAGAATTAATTAATTGAATACTCAAACAATACTGATCGATTTATGATAATAACAATAGGTATTCATAAGTATAACTTATTAAGCTGTAAATGATGATATTTGTTATTTACTTATCGAGATAGCAAATAAATGCAACATTAAAAACCTATTAAACTTTTTTACAAGTCTAATATGTGCACAAGTTTGAAATTCTTTTCTTCTTGAAATTTTAAAATGAACTAAAAAAAAACATTAATATATGAACTTAAACTCTTTGTAAATATATTACATTAACGTTTTGTTTAGGAACATGATCTACTATAAAGATAAGACTTGATAATAGTCGTTGGGCTGACGTTTAGTTGGCAAAAACAGCATTCCTATGTAATAGTATCGCATCCAGCTGTTCATCCATCTTCACTAAATTGAAAACACTAAAATTACTCTTTTTATTACTAGCTCATTCGATATCCTCTTAACAGAAAACCTGGCCCTACGAAAAATGAATGTTATAGGTACCTACGTGTAATATTTCTATTTCATAACATTGAATAGGTATAATATAACGGTTAGTATGAAATACAAATCTTTGAATTTCTCGGCTTTTCTGTATGTCTGTATAATATGCATGTATTATACGTATAAACCTTTCTCTTGAATCACTCTATCGATTAAAAAAATCTGCATCAAAGTCCGTTGCGTAGTTTTAAAGATATAAGCATACTTAGGGACAGACAGCGTATAGCGTATGTACCTACTTAGTAATTTGTAGAATACAAAGAGCGTATTTAAAATTTTTAATTATTTCTGATATATAATTTATGTAGGTGCATATAGTGTTAATAACAATTATTGTTAGGTTTTCAAGCGTTTTTGTTCACAATTCCAAAAAATAATTTAGATCTACATCTTATAGTAGGTAAAATGCATTAAATTATACTAAAATATAATGAATGCGAATGAATATTTCCATAATTAAAATTTCCAAGAAAAGCAAAACACTAGCTGTGAATCTCAAACGGTGTGATGTAAATAATTTTAACCACGCCATCAATCGCGAGGACCAAACATAAATTATTGGATGAGCGTCAAATCGGCTGCCTTGTATCATGTTACATGTTACCTTTTACCCATTATCCGAGTGACTTTTATACAAGCGTCGACATGAAACAGTTAAATTATCATTTAAACTATCAAATCTATAATATATTCAATGCTAAACTATAATAAAAATTATTATTATCTAATAGTTAGGTACCTATATAAGAGGTAGATAAATTTCTATTGCGGTCAATCCTAAAGCAATTAAAGACTATTCCTTTCAATATCCTAAATAATTATTGTTAATATTATCAAATTCAAAACCGATAAAGGAAAAATTTAAACATTTTTTATTGGCATTACAATATAAGTGAGAAATGTAAATGTTATAAAAACTGCCATTACATCAATTACTTATTAAAAATGATTAAAAAATACCTTTTTGTCGCTGATTAAACGACATTGTAAGAAGTGTGGTAAGATGATATATAAAAATAAGGCATTACACTTTATTAAATATATAAAGTTAATACAATTATGTGAACCGAGCAAGGGTGAACTGCGAAGCCGCTCGTAAAATGTTAAGTGAAAACGATCCGCGTTGTCATCGTAGCAAGTTTATACACACCTTAGCCAACTTAAAAATATGTTTTATTACTTTTTGTCGGCAACAAAAAGGACGGGACACAGGGCATGTAAATAAATGTAAAACCTTAAGAAGCACTAAGTGAAGTTCAATAGAGTTTTCAAACATGTAATTTTCAGTGGTGTAAATAAACGAGGGATAAAATGTGATGATTATTATCAATGTATCAAGTAATTTTATAGTAGGTACCTAATCGAATCACCCGCTGCCGTTGTCGACAAATGAATTTACCAAATTTAGATATAATCAAACCAACAAGAAGCTACATCGTGACTCTGGACATAACACGATAAGAGAGTGAGTTTACAAACTGGATAAAAATTTTGTCGACCGAGGGGTCACATAAAGTACGGCACGTTACTGCTGTGAATGCGACAAAATCGATTCCCAGTTCCGATTCCGAGAAATGACACAGTTTCTTAAGTGTCACATCACTACCGACGCACCGCTTAATAAATTAAGCAGTATCAACCGCATGCCACTCTAGCCTTTAAGGACAAAGCTTTAAACGAGATTTTGTTAACGATTGGGTGAGTAGTTAAAATATAAAGGAGAGCCACCTGTCTCCACGAAAAACTTTATAGCGGCCATAAAATTTAAACCTCAAAGACAAAACCAAAAAGTATGGTATGATTTTTTCTTTTAAGGTGAGGGTCCATTTTAGATCGTGTTTACCTAAGCTGTCACCTTACAGAATGGCGATTTTGACTGGTCGGGACTGCTGAATTAATTGTGGAGTTTTTGGAGAAATATCGTCTGATGAGCGATAAGGCTCGGCGGACGGGTGCCTACCATCACCGCCGGCAATTTGCTTTAAATACGACAGTTACTGTTGTAAAATACATCTCGCACTACCTTAATTGTTAGGACTGACACTTTTGTTAAGTTTCTCCGCATATTCTGAATGACTCTGATTTATAGCGCTCTAAAAATCAAGAGTTGAATTAACATTATATAAAACGTTATTTATATAAGTTGAATATATTCAACATAAAAATATAAGTGAGTATCATTATGGTACAAAACCAGATTTTTGTATTTCCTCTAAAAATGAGTTTATGTAATTTACAAATAGGCGTATAAAAACGCACATAATATATTAGTAGATACATATAATTATGTACATAAGAAAGAAAGCAGTGTAACTTACCGTGAGAGCCGACTGCGGTAGAATAAGGGGCGTGCATTTGCTGATGGTAGTAGCGGGCGCGGCTGTGGTGCCCGCCCTCCAGCGGCGAGTGGAAGAAGTCCCCGTTAGTCTCTGAGCCGACGTCGCCGGCGGCCGGGCTGCCGTTCACGCGGCTGTCGTACCAGCGCTGCTGCAACGCGCCCGCGCCACCTCCGCCGCCCTCGCCGCTCATGTCCATGACCGCCGAACCGACCTCACAAACCATGCATCGTTTTTATACACACGCACTTTAAGTCCGCACCCCTATCCACATTTCAAGTCAATCGACCAGTCACGCTGACCTATTTACTGAGTGACCGGGCCCAGTCTTAACATCATCGGTTTACGATCACGCGTCACCACTCGAACTCCTCATACCCGTATCTGAAAAGACGTATGGCGATTAGATATATCGCGGGGTACTTAGCTTACATCAAAGACAAATCACTAAAATAATAAATCGGTACTATACCGAAAAAGAGACAATCAATTAAGATAAAAATGGTGCAGTATCGAAAGACGTCCGTGATATCGATACGCTCCCAATTTGATTAACTGATATACCGCAAACAACACTCGATATGGCTGCGATAAGGTGTAACCGCGCATTAAGCGTTGTTAGCCAACCGAGCACTGATTTTTATTACTACTAAACTAACCGAAGATATCTGAACGTTGTATCTAGTTACCCACGAACACGAATAGTTAGGTATTTAATAATTTTATAATTTCATATTTACATGTATCTAACATTCCCATTAAAACTTTCAATTATACATTTTTAACTTACTAGGTATGATTTGAAAGGCATTATGCTCTATTTACATAATTGAATTTACTTCGAAAGAGAGTGACATGCATCGCATACTTTAATCTAGTACCTATATGTTGCATTCTATGAAATAAGTCGTGGAAGAAGGTGTCTAGTCAAACGCCTTGCGAATAAATAACTACTTATTTATTCAACTATCCAAACCGTGTACACGCTCCTAGAATTTGCTTGATTTGATGAATTGTTTCTACCTTTTATATCTAAGTATACATATACATACTTACATACGGTATTGCCGATAATATGATACAGAAGATATTATTTAATTTCTCTTCATTGACCGAGCGAGCGAAGCGTCTCTACTTTAAGTCTGGCAAAATTTGCTTTCTTTTGTCAGTTTGTTGGGACTCCTCTACAGATCGTATTTTACAACCGATCTGGATGAAACTTGGTATACAATTTTTACGACTTTTTTTCCGGGAATCAAGGATTTTTGATTGGAGGGATACTTCCTCCTAAAAAGGGCAAAAATGAGGTACTGAACATCTCCGCCTCATGAGATCCCATTTCGATAGATTTTTTTATTTAACAAGTTTAAGTTGGTCTCATAAAAATTTGGTAAAAATCTAACTTACCAAACTCGTAACTTCTTTAAATGCAGTTTGTGCTCGCGACTGTTCGTAGAACTACTAGTTTAATAGATAAAGCATGCCTCATAAGCATTTTCTTTGCATTCGCCATTGTAATAAAACAACAAATTGTTTATTGTAATTTAAGCATGCCAAAGTACCATAATAATAACTACATCCGCCTGATAATACTAAAAATTAACGCAACGATTACTGGCACTTACGCTCATGTCTATTAATTTGTATTAAGATAAGATACGTCAGAAATTGAAAACGATAATATCGATTAGATTTTATCGCATTCAATGTCCAAATTAATACTACACGGTCTGTGCTTTAACAATGTAAATCAAAGCTAATAAGTATTTATTAAATCCCTTCTATATCTTGACAATTTAATTTTTTTAAACCCTACCATTTAGCCATTCTGAGACATGTAAATAAACTGACATACCTAATAGATAAACATAAATTCAGGAATGTGTACTATAGTTAATGCATATGCCTATTATTATTAAATTTTATAGCCAATTAAATTAAAAAAAAATAATAATATACAAGCGTCCTTGAATAAATATATTTACAAAAAAAAAATTTGCTATAAATATAATATGCAAGTAAATATACTCGTTTAATTTATGGTAGGTCAAGTACCTACTAAAGAGTATAAATATAATAACGGCGTTTAATAGATAACTCTCGAGTGTGTCTATTGACGCACGAAATCACAGATAGAGCTAAGTAAATCTTAAGATCATACATTCAGTTGATAACACATGGAAATAAGTAGATTGCAGATTTTAATACAGATATTATTGAAAATATTAACAGTTATGACAGTAGAGACAAAAGAAATATCTCTTAAAATTTTAAGAAAACATTAGGTACTAATGCTAGTTCGATATTGTACAATTTGACAGTTCTTTTCTAGATTAAGACATTTTATTTTTTAATTGTCTTTGGACTCAGACATTTTTTTTTATTAAACACTTAATTTTTAGTAATCGAGGCAATGCACTAATGTATAAAAACCTTTGAATGTTATTTCTTTGTTTCCTTCTATATAATGAAATAGAATAAGTACCTAAGTATTCAAATTTGTAAAAAACGAAAGAAATGATATATTAAAAAAGTTTAAATTATCGGCTCTATTTAAATTTTAATTTTTTGGAATGTAATAATGCTATAACAGTTAGGATTTTATTTGGGTTAAAATTCTCAATACGACACTTTTTCTGAACCTAAAACTTTTATATAAAATAAGATCAAAAAAAATTTTATACGTATAATCATTGATAGACCTAGGTACTATTCCTGATCGATTGGACACGTGGGAAAATAAAACTGACTTATATGACTATTATTAAATCTTGGCTACTGGTATTTCTGTTTTTGATTAGATTTGTGATTAGATCATATACTTGATAAATCTGTATCACTCTTTGAAGCAAAATGTATAAAAGTTGAGCACCTCTTGTTTATTTCATGATTTATTATTAAAGTTTTCTATTACACTACGGCATATAGACACGACAAATAAAAAGCTGTACGAGTAAGTCTAACTATACAAAATTTAATATTTTCTTAATAATTAAATGTAAAAAAATCAATTCTGTTAATAATTATTATTTATGACATAAGTCAAAAGACACATTATTAAAATATTAATATCATATAGCACTAAGTAAAAAGTATGAACCAAATATAAATTTCCAATATTTCAAATATAAATAATAAAATCTCACCTTAACGATAAGATGTGATCAGCACAAAGAAGTGTTAACTATATTTTGGAATCTATCACAACCGCTAAAGGCGCTATCTGACGATCGACTGAAAAAGTCATTTTGTAGATAAAAAAAAGAAATCACACATTTATCGCAAATTGCGTCCATTTTATATTATTTCCTCGTAATATCAGTGATAAGAGATAACTTTTGAAGACTAGATTTTAATAATTCAAGGTTTATATTGTTTTTACAGATTTATTACATATTGCTAAAGAAAAACTATTCAATATTCCGTCATAATAGTTTATAAGCATTATTTTAAATTATGTGATCATTTTTATTATAATACCTAAATAATTATATGCTACGAAACATTTGTGTGGAAATAACATCCCGTCGGTCTTTTTGACATTCATTAACTATGTAATATATTTTAGTTTATGTTTTAAATTTGTGTTATTTTATTACATTTCAATATTAATTATAAGGAATATTAATTTTCCTATAAATGGATCTTCAACTAAAATATAAGAAAAGTATCTAAACATTATGAACCGAAATAATTTTATAACTGAAGCTTTTCATTAGGTAATAACAAATAGGTAAAAACAAATCTATCCCACGGGAACCATACATTTTTCCGGGATAAAAAGTAACCTAGGTGCTATTTAGTCATGAAAGAGTAACAAACATTCATTCACCCATCCAAACAAACTTTCACATTGACCAGAAATATTGCGAAAACCATATTGTGCAAAATTTTGTGCATATCATATAAAAAGACTAATGATTTATTGACTTATAAGTTTGAAATAAAGTTACAAGAATTGTCAAGCGGAAAAGTATTAATATTATCACTAAGTGAGATAAATAGGTGTTGCTCTTTCCATGTCAATGTATCATATGAAATATTTTATTATAGTAATAATATTGATATTGTTTTTATAAATTAATTGTTAACATACACACACGGCTTTCTTCAAAAAGCTCGTCTGAATAATATTTGACCTAATCGGTCCAATAAATTGATTTTTAACAATTTCGCATAAACATTCATACTGTTAACAAAATTGTAGATTTAGAGATAGGTATCCTTTTTTATTTTTATATACTTATTTCAGTATTAACTATTAAGCTATACAATACTAGCGACCCAGGACTCTAGGTAGGTTTTAATTTGTTTTAGGAAACTTAACTCTTTTTCTAAAATAAAAGTAGCCTAAGTTACTCCTTATAACATCGGCTATCTGCCAGTGAAAGTCCCATCAAAATCGGTCCAGCCGCTTTGGAGATTAGCCGGTATAAACAGACAGACAGACAGACAAAAATGTTAAAAATTGTGATATTTATTATAAGTATTGTATTTAATTTAATATGCATTTAGTAAAAAGCTGTTATATTTATATTACAAACACACACTTTAATTTTTTATGTGTATTATACATGAAGTTTTAATACATAGTTTGTCCACTCTTTTAAAAGCGGAACATAAAAGCAAATCAAAGAAAACCAGAGAAAATAACAAAGGCGAAGACATATCATAATAGGTAGGTACCATACTCAATATTTTGTTTTAATATATAGTTATCAAATCCATCATAGCACCTATAAACAATATAGATTTAACACTTTAAAATGAGTCACAATATTAATATTAACTTGTCGATACACTGTGGGTTATCAGTACATTATTAAGATTAGGTTGACCAATTAAGATAATTGATTCTCCGTCGGTTAGGCCCAAAAAAATGTGTACGAACATCCCGACTTTTATCAACGGTACTTTTCTTAAGCGTTCTTTTCATTTGTTTTAACAAAGTATCTACGTTTTTAATTAATTTAAAATCCATTTGTTATTTATATATGTATGTATTTATTTGTATATAATATAATGTAACTTAATTGTCTGATTCATTATTTATTGTTTGTTATTTACATTAATTTAATACATGATGTTTCATTAAATCAATAAAATTAATTAACGAGCTATAAAAAAATAATCATAGTATATTATTGAAGTGTATACAGGTAGGTCATAAGCTGCTGGACATAAAGGCATTTTAATACCACATGTCGAAACAAAGCAGGTTATAAATAGAGCTCTCTAAAAACTACTGTCTTAAACCGATAAGACTCTCGTAGAGTCAATTTAACTTATATTTATATTGGTTCCGTTGATATTTTTTGGATATTACATATTTTGAAAATATTATAGTAAAGTGTAACAAATATGTTAAAAGGTAAATTAATGATTTATGTATAGAGAACTAGTAATAATAGAATAAATCTATAGGTATATCCTATAATAAAATTGTAACTGAGCCGAATCTGTACATTAAATATCTTTTGGAAAATCTTATTGAAATAGACATTATTATCGATACAGAGGCCGAATCTATAGTTTTTAGAATATTTGTTTGTCTGTCGAGAGATTTTGATGAAATTTGGTATGGAGATAGCTGGTAATCCGGGTTAACATATAGGATACTTTTTACCGCGGGAAAATGTCTCATTTTTGAGAAAAAATACAAAGACTGCAATGTAAGAGTATACTAATATGTGAAACCTAAGAATTTAGTTTTTGGTCATTTGAACGCGGGCGGAGCCGCGGGCAATGCTAGTAAAATATATTTTTATTTAAGTCAAACATAAAAAATATTTAAAGAAGTACAAAAACATAGATAAACTGCATTGTACTTACAGTTTTAGTATCCTAATTGATTTTCTTTTCTAAATACGCACTAAAAAACGCTACATCTCTCTTAAGACAAACGGATCCCTAACATTTAAGCCGACTCCAAGTTAATCTCAGCTCGGAATAGCATTTTACTTTATTTCCTCGACGTTAACTCGATAGCGTTTGATCGATGTATTTTAAAATGAACAATAGTTTGAATAATTTATTGAGTAGCGATTATTGAGAGCTTTTATTATATCAACCGTCTGAACCCAATAAAAGCTTATCTAGCAATTTAAATATTCCAATAATACAGCAATGGATAATTATAACATTTTTTCTGTTCATACAAAACAATAAAACTAATTATCGAACTCTCTCAATTTATATAATATCTACCTATCTGAACAATTTTTAAAAGTTTTTTTTTTTAATTTTATCGTAACAGACTTTTTTTTTGCTGTGCGTCCAAATTTTTATAGAGTAGCAAATAAACATAAGCCAGTAATAAAAACACATATATAAACAACCTTATATATCACAATATTTTTAAATAATTTTCAGTTTCGAATAGTGTATCTATTAGTATAAAATTCCATGTTTATATAATTGGTACTATTATGAATAAAGAAGCAATGTTGACAATTTATAATACATAATGAATTATTCGACTGCATATATTTACATCTTGTCACTTAATAGGCAAAATAATTTAAATGTATACAGAGGAATTTCAATAAATCGGTTATAATTTGCATCGGCGTAATCAATTTATTGTAGGTACCTACATATATCTTCAAATGCTATAGATGTATGTAAGTGTACCTACCGTATTTTTTAAATATAAAAAAATGATATTTCTATGAATAACCTTAAGATAATTTTGAAGGAGGGTTTGAGGGAGGGTCAATAGGTAGAGCCCAAATTATGACTTTCTTAGTGATTATAATATTAACCTACAATTTATTATTAAAAAAAATGACGCTTCGACAGGATATTGCTACTACATATGTATGTCCGGCGGAAATGCGTACATACATACGTAACGCACACACATACCGCTTATCGAAGGCTAATCAATGGTTGCCTTTGGGCATCTCGAGCCGCATTCAAATTTCGAACGCGAACTGTCATGGCGGCCAATCGTAACGTCCGAATGTGATACGAAAACAGACGCGGCATTGACATTGATTTGTTGATTCTTGTGTTATTTATTTAAAGGCACTCTGAATTCTTAAGAGCAAGCTTTAAAGTAACTTATAGTTACGGTTTAAAAAAAATCTCAGCTACAAATGATAGGAAAGTAGGTATCATTTAGAAAAAATCCTATACTCTGTAGTCTATATTATTTATATGTATATCTACATATAAATAGATTTTACATACTAATTATAATTTGAAAAATATTAGGTACTATACCTACATAAATACTAATATTACCTAAATAAATATTAATAAAACAATTATAATTGTTTTACTTTTAAAGTTAGGCATTTAAATTTAATAAAGTTGTATTTTTTTAAGCAAATAGGTATATTAATTTGAAGAATTCATAAATATAGTGCGAATTTAAATTAAGATTTTGAGATGATTTTAATTACATCAAGTACCTAGGTAAATGTGTTTTCATTTAACAAAATGTTATATTTTACCTACATATGAACTACCATAAACAAAACATTAAAATCTTTTAACAGAAAATATTTCTACACTTCACTATATAATAGACCTAAACCTATTAGGTATATATTTGTTTTGTACTAATATACATACTACGTATGTTGGTCAACATAAAAGGTCAATGAGTCAATTATAAGTAATTGATTAATAAAAATATAGTGAACAATTGATTCAATTCCGTTAAATATAAAAAAAAATATTGTAATTGTTAAACTAATTGAATTGCTTATTAACATAGTAATATCTAATTTTATTCTCCGTTCTATAATAAAGACTCTATGTAAATTCCTTCACAAATTATTACTTATTGCTATCCGCCTAAATATATTTTTAAATTATATAACTATATATAAGAAAACAATCAAAATAAATATGTATTTAATTTTATACATAAGTTTAATTTACCGTTATTACTATAAAAACGGTGAATATGAATAAAAACAGAACGGTGACTCAATTACTTGTACTTAGTCATACCTATATGATCGATTTTGTATCAACTCTCAATTTATTATTAATATTATTCAAAAATACCAACTTTTGATTCATAAATAATAATTTCAAGATATTTATAGACCTCATAATGTTTTGTTTACATAGAGGTTATACATTTTCATTATGTTGCATTCAAATACCGACGGATGTTATTTAAAAGACACTATTGATGTAAATTATATCTATTCTTGCACAAATAACAAACAAATATGTTAAACTGTTAAATTAAATAGCCTCTTATTTAAGTAAATTTTTTACTACATATTTCTAATTTACCTAACATTTTCATTACAATATATGCATTTACAATAAAATATAGAATATACTAAATTTTAACTTATGAAATTATGTAAATTTTTAATTATAGAAAATGAAGTAAAACGCGTAAAGCGCGTAATTTTTTCATAATATGAAAATTCATGTAAAATATTGTCAAATAAGAGCTCTAGCTTATTGAACTAGATTTTTCATTGAGACCTAAATAATAACGTATGAATATAATAATTTAAAACCAAAAAACCTGTTACAGAAATAAATCCTATACTATCAATTTAAAGAAAATATGAAATACCTCAATTGTCCGTTTCAGATGGGTATCACACAATCGTTCACTATCACTAATCACTTTTATCGCAGCGATATAACACACTGAAATCATGCGCTCCATTCCGTCAAGTCCATTTTCATGACACAGTTCACTTATTATTGTATATATTATATTATTGTAATTAATTCGTGTGATGTATTTTTAAAATGTAGAGATGATTTGAATGTTGGTATGCGCAGGCGCTAGAGGAGCGCGCGTGAAGCGGCGTGGTTGGGACGCGACCCGACACTAAACCAGTCGTGTGACTTTTTGTTGTGCACGCTTCGGCCGCCCTCGGCCACGCTCGGGAGCGGCCGACGCCACGCGCGCTCTGATTGGTCGGAACCTCCAAGGCGGGAGGCGTGACTAGTGATGGGAGTGTTCTCTTTTTGAATTTTCTTTTTCTCCTTTTGGGCGTGCGCTGGTGTGCGTCAGTCGCGCTCGCGCCGCGAGTGATGGATAATGTATGTTTTGTTTTGCTTTGTTTTGTTTAATATGATTATAGGCATTGCAGGTTTTTTTTAGCTTAGGTCTAGAGGTCGTATTAGTGGCTAATGTATTATATGGTATTCGTCCATACATAACTTAGAAACTTAGCCAAATTGAAAATCTAATAAATTATATCAGTTCATTGTAATGTTCACACATACTAACTACTATGAGGGACTCTATCAAGTAACTCTACATACCCTTTTGTTAATATATTGTTATGATTTCCACTTACAAATAGGTATAATTGAAGTTAATTGTTATATATCTATACAAGCCATTCTATATAGAACTTTTAATTTATAACCTATCATTTATTGAACGATATTTAATTTACCGGGAACATAAAATAAATTTTGCAATATTTAGGTATTATAATTTTTATACACCAAAAATAGCATTATTTCGCTTTTTGTTATATTTTTAATCTAATACGAATAGGTAATATCATATGCTAGTAGGTACCAAAAGTAAAACTTATTTAATAAAGCTATATCTTTAAACACTTAGGTATCTACCTACTAAAAAAGTATATAACAATAAATAGTAGCAAATTCAATAGAACACCATTTATTTTTGTTGAACACAGTCGATACTTTAATAATATTGACTGAACGACCGTCTGAAGGGACTAAGTAGTTGAGCTATTAAATACCGACGCTTGTTCAGTTCAGATCCTCCCCCTTGAATATTTAGATTATAAATTTAAAGCAAATAACTTTTACATTAGTACTCTGGAATATAACCCTTTTATTTATTTTTCATTTTTGTATAGTAAAATAAATAATTCTATGACATTAACGGTAATAATTATTTGTATATTTTTTTGTTTCTTTTAGAACATTAGATATGTTCTTTAGATTGGTTTATATCTAACACTAAGTTTCACCTGAGGCTTGAAACGTGTAGGACTTAGGTAAGTTATAAATATCCTATGTAATTTACACATTTTGGCATTAAAATATTAGTGATTAGTGTGATGCTCCATCTAGATATTGTACCTATACCTAAGGGAATAGATAAATATTTCTATGTTTATTAGTAGATAATATTTATACCAATAGGAAAGATAGAAATAACTTGGCGGTATATTTATCGCTATTACGTTTATGATATATGTACAATAGATCTATCAATTTACATCTATACCTACATATAATAAAATTCTTACTGAGTCGAATCTGTACATTAAATATTTTTTGGAAAATCTTATTGAAATAGACATTATTATCGATACAGAGGCCGAATCTATAGTTTTTTGAATTTTTGTCTGTCTGTCTGTGTGTGTCTGTCTGTCTGTTACCGCATTACGGAAAAACCACTGGACAGATTTTGATGAAATTTGGTATGATGGTAGCTGGTTATCCGGGTCAACATACCTATAGGATACTTTTTACTGCGGGAAAATATCTCATCTCTGAGAAATTTAAACGTTAAAACGTAAGTAGTGACGAACCCGAGCGGAGCGAGGGTGAGTCGCTAGTTTTTAATAAATAATAAATACCGTAAGAACCAGAAAAAGTATTGTTTTAAATATTTAGGATATTCAAAATGTGTAAGTAAGTACCTAGTGGCTTATTGATAACTAAATTAGAATATTAAATAACTTTAATGAATAATAAATGAAAAATAATATTTTAAAACTATTATAACTTATTAAATAATAATTGTACTCCTTCAACTTCCCACAGCTGGGAAATAGCCTCCCCTCAATACAAACGGGATTAGGGCATAGTCAACCACTGCATAAAGGCGGGTTGCCGAACTTCACACAACTTTACACAAAAGTTTCTCTACAATACTTTTTCTTCATTATATTAAAAAGTGATAATCATGTTGAAAAGATAATTTGTACAAGCAAATTTCAGGTCTGCGAAACACATAATTATATTTTTTATTTGCCAGGAACACCGCAGAGACGTAAGCTCTCTTTGCGTATTCTATCGGCTATATAACGGGGAGTGTTCTGAAGAGCTATTTGACCTTATCCCACCCTCTCTCTTCTACAACCGCACCGCACGCCACCGAAAGCAATTTCACCCTCACCACCTGGGTACCTGGAGCACTTCGACTGTCCGTTGTGCCAGATCATTTTTTCCACGCACTACCAAACTGTGGAACCAACTCCCATCGACTGTGTTCCCGCTTGACTACAACATGGGGTTATTCAAGGGGAGGACCAATAAAGTCCTGAAAAGTCGGCAACGCATTAGTGGTGCCTCTGATGCTACAAATGTTCATGGGCGGCGGTAATCTCTTAACATCAGGAGACCCGCCTGCTCGTTTGCTCGCTAATATTATAAAAAAAAAATATTTAGTATATTTGCTCACTCTACATATGTATATTTTCCTACTAATAGTAGTTTGTTGTTGTAATACTGCCGTCATAAAAAAGACGGCCGCAACTTCGTCAAAGTTGATTTCGAGATATTTGAAGCTTTGTCTTAGAACTTAGTAGTAGTTTTGACTTAGTTACGATGAAAATAGTTATGGTATCTCCCGATTCATAAGACTTAGAGTTTTATGAGTAAGACTATCAAGTAGCATTTTTTTGCTGATTTCGAATCTGTATTAAAATTATTTTTGACCAAATTGTTAGTTAGTGCCTCGTTTATTGTGACGGCAGAATAACAAATTATAAATAACATTTAAAATCAATTTATTTAATATCAACTAGATACCTATTTGAATAGAAACGTCTATTATAACGATAAACGCATGTAAATAGCCATGTATCAATTAAAGGTAGGTACATTAATTTCTAATAAATATGAATCCCATATAGAGCAGAAAAAAATATGTAGATATATTTTTCTTCAAATAACGATTAGGTAGGCATTTATAGTACATTTCATTTTCATACATTTGCATATATTACGTAATAAATTATTTAAATGTATAAAATTATGTTAAGTTTAAATCAACAAAAACTTTTTAACAAGAAAGATACACAGACATATCTAAAAAGTATATTTAATACACAAATACACACTTAGGGTTACTTTTTTTAGATTTAGCTAGATATAGGTATGGGTCTCTCGAAGTTCTAACCTATTCAATAAAAAGGATTATGAAATAATACTTTCTTAGATTTACGCGAATATTTGACATTTTAAATAAAACTACCTTTTCGGATTATTTCGCGGATTTATTTTGATTTTTGGTTCCCAACGTTTCGGATGCTTTACAGCATCCACGGTCACGGGAGAGACTAAGGTTATAGACGTCTCAAACACATACTTGTTACAGATAGTGTCTACCCACTATTTTACAAAAATGATTTTATAAATTAAATCCTTTTAAGGATTATGAAAATAAATTGGCAAACCTCCTTTCTGAACTAGGTCAAAAATCGGTCAAGTGCGAATCTAATTCGCATGCGAAGGGTTCCGTACCATCGTACATATACTTTTTATTAATATGACTTTTACTATTAACTTCGATGATCGATTAGGAACGTTAAAAAATGTTTATTGTATTTTTATTTTTATTATTTGTTATTATAGCCACAATAGACATACATACATACTCTGTGAAAATTTCAACTCTCTACCTATTACGGTTCATGAGTTCAGCCCTCTGACAGACGGACGACCACCACACCCTTGGCACCCTTCGGGCACGGTAACCTACAAATTAAATATAATTCCTTATGACACGGTAGATACTATTATTTACTTCCACTAAAGTATCCTTGATAGCTATGTGAGTATCATCAAACTTATTTATTGTAATAGATATAGCTTTATCCACCAACTTAGTACTATACTGCCAAACTATGAAATCTTTTCTTCTCGATATATGGATAATCTCTACTAACTCGTGTTTTAATGCACGAGTTAAACACCAAGTGTAAGTAATTACATTAAAAATACGAATTCTATCTAAATCATTTACGAAAACAGAATACTAATTAATAATTATCCCATAATTATAACTATCAAAATTCAAAATTTATACGTTATTTGTATCGTTTTTGCATAGCAACTGACAACCCCAAAAAGCTAAGCATAAGTTTTCAAAAAGTGTTCACTGGCATTTTTAGATGTAAAATTGAATGCGCGAGAGAATGGCTCTCTGGAGCACACTGTATATCACAAACCTACACACACGGACAGATACCTGAATGTCTCTCACAAGACTTATTGAGCCTATGAACTATGTGACCCTGAACATTTAGAAACGGAACTAGCGCATGTTCAGGGGGTATGTACTTAAGAGGAACAGGTACAAAGTGAGTCCAAGTAATCCAGTTCGTTGTGGCACACGTATGAAACATCCTGAATTTAACCTGCAGTCCACGCTCATGCCTTACATTAAAGGAATAACGGATAAAGTTGGAAAATTCTCAATTAGGACTGTATACGTTCCGTTTTCCAAGGCTCACGCCGAAGGATGTAATCCCGTACCAAACACCGGGCGTCTACAAGATTGATTGCACCTGCGGTAGTTCGTACATTGGTCAAACTAAGCGCACCATCGCGGAGCAGGTCAAGGAACATATCGCAACTCTAAAGAATTACCAGACGGCAAAATCAGCGATAGCGGAACATCTGCTCAACTCCAATTCTAACCTCTGAATTGAGCTCCACCGGTCTAAGGTTTTATCGACCGATTGCCAATACTACCCAAGAATGGTTCGCGAGGCGATTAAAATAAAAAACAAAATAAAATAAAATAAAAAACAAAAAACAATCATCCATAAGAATGGATATAAGCTGTCGTCTAATCCATTAAGTCGTTTCAGCGTAAAGGAATAACAAACACAAACATATATATTTTTTTGCATTTAAAAAATAGTACGATCATTAATTCCTCGTATATACAATTATGTCGACTGCATTTGAAGCACATAAATAAACAGTTAAACAACTAATAGGATTATCACCTGTTAATCAAACATTAGATATATTGTATTGGCCTATAAAGCAATGGACAGTAATAATAATCTGTATCGATTTAAAGCGTGGCTTAAATTACAGATAACTTATCTATTATATGTATAACGTAGGATGGATGTCACTACTAGTGTAAACTATTTTGTATATAAAACTAACTGGCCTCTTCCCGCAGTTCCGCTCGTGTTTCTTTATGTATAATTTGCGCGATATAAGATGCCTTATTATATAAGCTATAAAATGCGAAAAGTGTATTGAATATGTTATTGATAGTCCGGAAATTAGCACATTCAAGCAAACAAAAAATTAATAAATCAAATAATACTTTCAGTTTATTAATATTCGAGTAAACATTCGTCTATACATATAATAAAATTACAACTAAGCCGAATCTGTACATTACATATTTTTTGGAAACTCTTATTGAAATAGACATTATTATCGATATAGAGGCCGAATTTTTGTCTGTCTGTTACCGCATCACAGGAAAACCACTGGAGGGATTTTGAGGTATGGTGATGGCTGGTTATCCGGGTCAATACATAGGATACTTTTAAAAAATACTAAAACTGCAATGTAAGAGTATACTAATATGTAAAACCTAAAAATTTGCTTTTGGTCATCTGAAAGCGGGCGGAGCCGCGGGCAATGCTAGTTAACAATAAGTGTAGAAGATGTTTCACTTTGGAGACAGAATAATGCAACGCCAGTCTAATTTTTCTTTTCCTACTAGTGGAATGGTTTATATTGGGATACTTATTGGTGATATCTGCAGGATTAATTCAATCGTTGGCCTCGTGGGGTTATAAAGTTCTTCGACGTAGTAAGCAGCGCGAGTCAGACACGTGCCACAGTTTAGGATAATAATTGTTACTCTTAAATATATTAATTATACATGCCAAGAGTTGTATTGGTGTACCTATATACAAATGACATACCTACTTACCTCATTTTTCTATACCTATAGGTACACTTCATGTACGTGATATAAAGCGCTCTTATTCTATAAAATCTTTCACGTAAAACATTTACTGTAGATGACCTTACTATTATTTGTGATTGTCTAGCTTTAACATGTACCGAAAATACTTGGCTCACATAGAGTACCGAACTATAAAAAATTATTAGGTAAAGTTAAGGAAAATATAATGAGTTTGTACAACATATTTACGAATAGGCATTAAAATAAGCTTAAGTAAACGACAACTACATGAACAGAGTAAATAGATATTTTCCTTTCCCCACGACACCCACACGCTCTAAGCGGGCAGCCAGTCTGAATAACATTTAACCCCTTTGAAATGTAAAAGCATTACGGAATGAAAAAACAGCACTTATGTACCCCGCGACGCAGATAAACCATCTCTCGTACAAAGCGTACAAAGATACAATACCTCTGAAAGGGTTCAAGAACGCACTTTTAAATTAACACCACTCACTATTGCAACGGCGTAAGCAGCTCTTTTCAGATATACCAATTTGAACCTTCATATGTTAAACACAGAAAATATAACGGAATTTCCTCATATGCATTTGAAAAGCGGCATAAAATATTAGTCTCAGTACTTCTGTTTAAAATAGGGCCGTTTATATTTTTCCTTTTCATGTTATTGTCTCTGCCTGGCAGCGCTTGCAACCGCCACGTTCCAATTTGGAAAAGTGTCGGAACAAAATGGTCGCCGCTTTGTGCTGTTCCCTCGCTCGCTTGGGTTATATTCGCTAATTTAGCAGATGCTAGCTACCCGCCTTTGATCTTATTACTGCTAGCACTGTATCGGACATCTAACTGCATTTGGTGTTAAAGGTATCTCGCTAAAAATACATTTTCTTGTTACAAAACCAAGTAACGGCGATCCTTTTAGAACATGATTCGTAATTATTCATATGGCATACCGACGTCAAATGTATCATCAGAGCTATAGGAATAGTCATAGATACAACCTTCCATCAAAGAAAGCTGGTAACCAAATTGGAACATCACCGTGCCGTGTTTACAACTCGACAAAAAAACATGTATAACAAAGAAGCCGAATTTAAATTCCAATCGAACTTTGACACATGTCTGCCACCATAAACAATGAAAATTCAAATCATCGTAACGTTCGACAGCCGCCGACCTAATGCGATTGTGGCTTGCGCTCTGTAGTCTATGGCTCTTCATCTATAAATGGGAGCCTTTTCTTTCGCTTTTTCTTCACAAAATCTGAGTCGAGATCGGGTGATAAGCTATCTCGTGTGAGATGGTCTCAATATCCACAGATGGCCTTGCTCTCGAGTAATCTCTGAGCTCGGCGTAGATATTTTTGTCATTTTTTGCTGTAGTTTCTTTGAAAACGCTTTGTAGTCTAATAAGGACATTATTTTGACGGAGATCACGCCGTTGTAATAATGTAAACACTGATTTAGAACTGATAAGTAAGACAATCGAATTGACATGAATGTGAAGTTTTTGCTGCGGTTGGAATTTGTCTAATATTATGTCAAGTATGTATTTTACATAGAAAAGTGCGCACAGCTGTCCCTGAACAACGAAATGATTTTATAGCTGTAAGTAGTGTTCAGTAGACGGATTAGAAATAGTGTATAATACAAAATCGAAAATAAATACTAAGAACTGCTTATAAAATCACTAGCATTTGCCCGATGTTCCGGCCGCTTAGTATATTTTAGTACGTACAATTTCTCCATTCCTAAGGTTCGTAGTATGATGTTGGATAACCTTTCTCAATAAATAGGCTTTAAAAAGCACAAAGAAGTTTAGTTATAAAGATGAGCGCATTCAAACTAATAAAAACAAACTCTTCAGCTTTACATAATAGTATATTAGGTACTGTTAGGTTTAATTTATAGGTAAATAGGTACTAGAAAGGACTACCTAGATAGTTTTTCCACAGAATCGCTAGATCTAAATCAATTGAATTTTAAATAATATTCACGTACCTGCAGATTGAAATGAATTACAAGTTTTTGTTAGACTTATGAAGTTATATTTTTTACTATACTTATCCACACAAGGTACCTACTTACATACCTCGTGTGCTAATATTATGACTTCTTGCCAACATTTTTTTTTTACTATAGCGATAATATTTATCTACTGGTATTCCGGCGTACACTTTTAAACCTTAAAGAATTAAGGTACCTACATAGGTATGACTGCTAATACAGTATTTGTTTTAATTAAATGTATAACAACCTATACCTTAAAGTGTATTTTAGCTTACAAAAACGACGCAAAATACATATATTTTTTTTTATTTATTATATATATTGTTTTTTTATAGGATATATGTTAGTTTTTAAGGTATACATACATATATGTTATGGGCTTCTGTTTACATATTAAGGATCTTTTTATAAATATTGCCTAAAATGATTAAATAATAAAAAAAAGATACTAATAATGAACATTCTGTTAATTTTCAAAGAGTTAATTTATTTGAACCACTTTTTCCTTGCAGTAATAAGGATGTCTCGCTACCAAAAAACCTTCCCATAGTCCAGCTGAGAAGACAATCTCCGTACCTATCCCTTATCTGTGCAACTTAGCAAACAAAACATCGGAGCCGGCAATAAGCATAAAACAAAATCGTTTCGACCCCACACACGCCGTCGCCGGAACACTTGGAAAAATCCCTATGGATTTTCCGCACGGGTGTGAGGCGGCCGCCGGGGGGACGGGGAAGGAACGTAAAAGAGAAAAGCTGCGAGTTTTTATCTCGGCGCCATAAATTTTATTCGTAGCGTGATTTAGTGCGCAGATTGCCCCCCACTCCCCGCACTCCCCGCGCCTACGCCTCGCCCGGGTAAGGCTGCTAGTCATTGTCAAAATTATTGCACCCCTATCTACTGAAGCTTTAAATATATGTCCCCGACACGTTACTGTGCCTACGACCCGCTCTGAGTCTGAATACGATGCTTTGATGTAAATTTTATAAGTTGTAGGCTACCGAGAATCGGGCACTTAAACACGTCAGCCCGATAGCATCTCGCCAAAGGAACTTTAGAGCATGAATTGATATTCAAGTTTTAATTACTCGACTGAGACATTCCGAGCGCGGTGTATTGTACCTACCGTCGGACTGTTTATTATACGAGATACTTGCGCAAACTACTTTACCTACTTGCTAACTACATTTCAACTTCCACATGATCTAACTCCAATAGACTAACACAACTTAAAAGTCCGAGGATTAACGCAATACAGAGCCAGTGGCGCCATACAACTATGAAAAGTTCTAACAAAAAAACCTCAACATAACTGCTAATCCTTCATTATTTTTGCTTTAAGCGTAAATCTTAAGTTATTTGTCAATAGTGAGCCACAAAGGCGCCCAAATACCCTTACTATAGCTGAAAAACATAATACACGCCTCATAATAGTGGAACAATTCGGAAACTTGTTAAAATCATAATGCGCTTTTGTAAGCCTCTTGACAGTTCACTTTGTGATTTTTTCGTGCCAGGCTTCGGTTTCTTGTAGCGAATAGCGCTTGTAAATGACATGTTTCTTTTTCCCGAGTTCTGGTGAACCCTCGATCGCTATCATCAGTGTGTATTTTATGTAAACACGACAAATTTTGTGGCATGGACGTAGAATGTTATCCGCAGATGCGCCGGCGTTATTTTTATTGTCTATGGTAGGTTCGAAGGTTCGCATTTGATCCGGGACGCTCTCTCCACACTGTGTCTTATCTCAGATCTGGTTTTATGAAACCCTAAATTTACGACTGCGGTCGAGGGGTGGGAGCCGGTATAAGCCGACTCTCGACGTTTGCTGCCAGGAACACTTTTGTCACCAACAATTCATGACGAGGCACGTTCGTTAAAAATTCTGCGTGTCAAATAACGACAATGTGTTCGATCGATGCAAAGATCATAGATAGATCAGCAACCGAGGCAAGTGAGTTGCCATATTTCAATAGCAATTCAATAAATATAATTATGTTAAAGACTTAATAATTTTTTTAATAAATAAAGGTGATAATATTTTTTTATATAAATAGTAATTTAAATATATAGGAACATATATACATTAGAAAATTATTCTTATTTTTTGTGTCTAGATGACAGTGCACAGCGTTAGTAATTAAATAACCAAATATAATTGCGACATAGTATTGTAAGTCCTTAATTGGGAGAGGACCCGACCGGGTTAGTCCAGATACAGGCAGATCCTCTATAAATTACGAGAATAAATCCCGGGAAAGAAAAATTGCCCTCTGGAGCACATAATTCTTTCCTTGTCACAATCCCTCCTTATCTACGACCAATACCGGATTACAATGTGATTTTTATTTTTTGCTGTATTTACTCTTGTATTTCTATGTGTTTTATCTTACCTACTTTCACACCTTTGAATATATGAGCTCTGCTGATATTGTATCTGTAAAAAGTAATTTTCATTTGTGTTCCACTTTTATATTGAGTTATTTTGTTTTATTCATATACATATAATAAAGAAAAAAGAAAACCTGCATGTCTGAGAGAACCTAGCAAGTTTTCGAATGACATGTGAAGTTCGCCAACCCGCACTTGGCCAGCAGTGGGACGTTAAAAAGAGCTGAATACAAAGAAAAAAGTAACCAACGTAAGTAGTGACAAAAAGTACCTAAAAGAAAAACAACGCGGTGTAAAAAATATATTAAACTATAATAAATTAATTCACATATTACAATGTACAATATGTACCTAATAGGTATTACATAATAATTATTACATTAATATTAGAATTAGGTGAGTGATATAAGTAAGAAGTTATAAAGCAAAAAAGTTTAAAAATACAATAGTGAGAAATTGCTTCCTAGTAAAAGCATCACATACATTCTCAATCTATTCTTCGATAATAAAAGTTAACAAAAATGTAGCCAAATTGATCGGTCACAGTGGTTGCAATAAACGCTAATATTTTACATGTTTCCCAACAATGTCGTCTAATGGACAATGACAAATGCATCCCTTTGTTGCGAATATAGAGTCGTCATTGTGAGGTAACAATCGAACAAATTCACCAAATATTCCGAAAGTATGGAAGAAATATTTTGACAGCATAATGAATAGCCAGGTAACGCAGTGACAGGCTAATGATGCTTTAATATCGTATAGTGGATAGTTTGGCGTTTCTAAAAATTGTAAATTTAAAGGCCAGCTCTTTATATGGGGGTGAAGAGAGAAACCGATTTCACTGAACTCTGTATTTTACATAAGTGCTATGATGATAAAGCAACCATTTCGTAAAGTCAGGTAGGTATATAAATATAAGATAGGTACATTGTTAAACCTTTTTATATTTTGATTATTTGGCAGCTTTTATAAAGTATTCTAAACTGGTTTTTATCAGCGGTTCCACACGTTTCAGAATTTATTTATTTTTTTTAACGTTGGGAAATGCATTTACGCACGACGTGTGGGACTCACCGGCGTAATACAGCCAGTACTACCCACTAAAACCCAACAAAACCTTCCCCCGTCTTAATATACGTCAACATAAAGCTACCTACTTTTTAAAGTTTCCTTATGTATTAAGTAAAGTACCGAAGTAAATGATACATACATAGACATCTATCTTACAAAGTACCTAAAGTCACTGCCAAACGTAGATCCTAATATAACAATCGAAAAAAAAAAACATTTTTCTAAAGCAAAACCATAATTCCAATTTTGTCATTCCCAGATTCATCATTATTTATTCAATAAATAATCATTCGATACGCCTATTTATAATGATTTTTGTATTAATTGCATAACCAATGTGGTGACATAGCATTGTAGTAGGATTTATTGCTTCTTTTGTATTACAACTGAGCTGAAACTGGCAAATACAATAAAATTATTTATTTATTTTGTTACCCAGATTATTTATTTAACTACCCAAAGAATACATTGTTGACCGTTCTTTGTATACATTTCAATGGTTAACACAAGTAGTTTTCATTACCACTTACCCGACCATAAACAAATATTGGAAAATACGAGTATACTAACAATACAAATATTGCTTAATAGAGTTATTTCTAATAGAGACATACATATAAGTATGTATTTTATTAAATTTATATACTCATGCATAAATATTATTGTCTGTTAAAATATGTATATAAGAATGTTATTTATTTATTGAATTATTTAATATTTTGTACATAAATAGATATCTGGATAATACATACCTATATGTAATATGTAAATTATAATTTAAGATCTATGGTTATATATTAATATTATTAATGTAGGTATATTAATATTTATAAATAAATAAACTTTTAAATTCATTGCACAAGTAAAAAATAACATTAGTTCAGAACACTATTTTGTATTTACGTAAACATTTTCGCTACACCAGCATCACAAACGAAAATAATTCGCAGTGGCAACAAAAAATCCAACAATACTTTTATCTGGCGCTTAGTTTGATGCCTTTGTCTTCCACAACACACAAAGATGTACTTCATATGCTACAAATAGTACAAAAGAAGAAAGGCTAATAGATATTATATAGACATTTTTTCAATCAAGTGAATGACAATAGAATGTTTAGACTAGAAAAAAGCATTTTATTTAAACCTAATCTAAGTATATGTACCTATACATTTAGCGTGCAAAGAATTAAATCTAAGTGAATTACGAATATAGGTATAAATAAACTATATTAGAAGGGATTACTAATCCAAACATTATTATACACTTAAATTTATTAATTTTTCCTTTTGTCTTTTATACATTATATTTAAATAAGGTTCAAAAAGTAACAAATTTTCAGCTTCAAGTACTTTGCGTAAAATAATAATTTGTTGCGAAGAGTTACAAGATGCAAGGACATAAATAATAAAATTAAGATTAAATTTTGCCATTAATTTTCAAATTTATGATAAAATACTATATCGTCTAAAGTTTATTGAATATGATAAATAAGCATGAAATATTTCACTTACCTTTTTCAAGTCAATAATATAATATTCATTTTCTTTACTTGTTCAACTAACATTGCATATTTTTTTTAAAAAGCAAACAAAAGCTAAATCAATGGAGCTTCTAAAAATGACGGACAGCGCCACACAGTGTGAGTGAACCCCATTGCACGCTCTATTAGCATTCGACACGGCCGCCTTGTTTCCAAACACGCCGAAACACCGACATATTTATTGCAATACGAGATAATTTTACGATGTGAACGCAATTTCGTCGACGATAATTCGGTCAAAGTTTAATTCGTTGACAAAGATTACACGACTTTCTAATCGCTTAGGCGTGAGGTTGAGTGCGTAATTTCAATTTTATGTTCCCTGGTTGGTGGCAGGAACGATCATAACAAGCGATTATTTTGCAGTTAAATTAATGAAGAAATGATAAAGCTTTTATGAAACGGAAACCATGAAAACATAAAATTTAGTTTTCACAGGCGTCAATCTTGTATGCGAGAATATTTCTCACAACAAACGAATTCGTAAGTACCTACCAATAATACCTATCTCAATTCAGTAAACCAGTAGGTATTCAACACTATTCCTTCCCTGTAATATTTTTCTTATAAACATGACATCATTAAAAAATATTTAGGTAAGTACAGAGAAATTTTATAACTGGGTACTTACATAAAAGATAGGTATATGAATTATTTCATTTATAGAATAAATATTCCCAAACCGCTTTTTAGAATTTTATATACATAGTATTGAAATATTATGTTAATTACATTTTACATATAAATAACAATAATAATGTCCTCCTGACCGAGTGTACCAAGTGTACGCGCAGACACAAGTGCACTCTCTATTCCTGTCACTCTCATACTCCGGTGGGACGACTGCTCGACACGACCAGTGAGAGTTAAGGCGCAGGACCGACGGCTTTACGTGCTCTCCGAGGCTGTTACTGAGGCTTACTAAGCAGAAAGACTTAATAACTAAACTTGACCCGACTCAGTACTCGAACCCAGGACCTCCGTATTTGCAGCCGTACGTGCTAGCCACTGAGGCAGTAAATAAATAATTACAGTTAGTTCTAGATTACCCAGAACATTAATGTTATTCTGCTTATTATTGAACAATGAAATGCATATTTATGGAAGGGGTCGATTAGGAAAGGCTAATCAGTGATTGGTTTCGGTGGCAGATAAATAAAATTAAATGTGTGCCCACCCCTCGATATTTGATACATATTAGATAAACTAGTATGAAAATGAATAATCACACGTTTTAATAACTAAGTAAGCCTTAGATATTTTTTATTAATATTTATTGTGTAATATACCTAGTTATTTATGTAACAATACTCGTATTTATAAATGTTATGTATAAATGGTTATTACACTGCTGTGTCGTGTCGTATTCATGATTAAGTTAAAAGTTATACTGAAAATTAAGTCACTGTTAAATCTTCTCAGTTTTCACCAAACTAAGCTAAAGCCCTAAGACCTACAACCAAAACTATTTTTACAATATCTAATATGCCGCAGAAACAAATTATTTATCGAATTATGTCCTACCAAAAATATACACATATGTAGGTACCTACATACAAACAAAAATTAGATTATTTATTTATATACCTACACATTATTGTAAAGCACAGTGATAATATAAAAATGGAAAAACAAAGTATAAAGAATGTGCACAAAATGCAGCGATTTCGTCCAGACAGACTTTGGTATATAAAATATTATAAGACTATACAAGGTTGGTGCCAGGTTGGTAAACATAATATACAATACAACCTAATAAGTACTTAGAAATTTTTCACAATTACCTATAGATATGTAGCTACATAAATTATATATGGATCTATAAGATATACTAATACATATTTAAATAGTTAATATAAATGTTGCAAGATGTCGTCTTATTATTTAGGAAAATGGTCCAGACTAATTTGTATCGGGATAAAGACCTTGTGTCACTTTTTGACTCTGAACTAGACGATTGTCTTATTCAAAATAATATAGCATTTATATCCAACACACATACAAATATATACATATATATAAAAGGCAAAAGTGATTGACTGAAGTAGGTATCAACGCACAGGATAAACTCTTAAGGCTAGAAAACTGAAATTTCGCACACGTATTCCTCATATGACGTAGGCATCCACTAAGGAAGAATTTTTCAAAATTCAACCCCCAAGGGGGTAAAATAGGGGATAAAAGTTTGTATAATTTTTTTTTATTCCTTAGACATTTGTATGAAACGTATGAATTGAGTACGGCAAAAATAATGATTTACGTATTTCAGCGTTTTCTAAAATTCAACCGCTAAAAGGGTAAAATAGGGAATGAATATTTGTATGAAATCTACCTTTTTAGAGTTTTTTTTTTGTAGTTTTTGAAGTCCCGGGTTCTGCTAGTATACATATAAAATGTTAATATCACTGTTATTTACTTAACGATGTCTACCAATCATGGCTCTTCTCTAACTTGTTTATTCCACTTCATATCTTGTAGAATAACTACTAGCGACCTGCTCTAACATACCTAACCGGTGTTGCCTAATTATATTTCACGTTTTCCGTAACATATTTTTTCCATTCAAAATTTGCTACTCCAAATTTTAGGCCTTTTGACTTCAAGGCATTCTCGAAATTTTAGAAGCTAGAATAGATTATAGAATTATAGAAGTCGTTGTTACATACAAGGTAATAACGACTTTAAACTACAATAAAAATATATACTTATAAACATATTTTAAATTCACATTATTACTTAGATATGTACTATTGAAATAAGGCCACACGAATAATCATAATCTCGACGATTTTAAAACTCCTTACTTACCCACGTTATAATATTTTGTGTTTACGACTTATCAACACATCTTGTTCAGATTCAAAATCAAACATTTTAATTAGACAGTGTCTGGTAATCGGAGAGATGGGATGTTCGGAAGTCGATTCTTATCTTGATCACCT
This sequence comes from Brenthis daphne, assembly GCA_947093115.1. Lineage (NCBI taxonomy): Eukaryota > Metazoa > Arthropoda > Insecta > Lepidoptera > Nymphalidae > Brenthis > Brenthis daphne. Next base: position 24,814,410 of record OX352477.1, on the reverse strand, counting down.
TGGGAGCAAGGATTTTTTGATAATTTGATAATATCATCATTTTATGAAAACTCTATTACCTAATTAACTCTATAAACAATCTTAATATTTAGTATTTTTATTCATGTTATACCTTCATTACAAGCCATTTACGTTTACCACACAAGTTGCAATGAATAACTAAACCTGCATAGTTAGAGATTATTTTGTAGAAATAATTTAAGCAATTTGGTTCTTTAGCCTTTAGGTTCTTCCTAAACTATAGATTAGAACTACTTTAATTAAAAAAAATAATAATATAGCCATATTTTTAAGAAACATCATTAACATATTTAAATATAAAGCTTGCATAATGTTATTTAAATCTGTCATTAAAACAACAAATCGACATTGTTTAATCAAAAACGAGCCAATAACTAAAACACATCAGTAGAGACAAGAATTTTAACAGCATCGAAAACTTAAATCCTCGTACATCCAAGAACTAGCTCAAATATGTTAATGACATGTGACACAAGGAAATTAACTATCCAGCGTTCGAGTTGCGCAGGTAAATGCATCAAAATTAATTAAGGTGGCACAGACCGCCCGCGCGCTACCGTCCCGGCGGGGCGTCCCGCGTGACGACTTCATGCGGCTTCCCGGAACCCAGGAGGTGATGGGACTATGCTAGCCAGACTACGTGAGTTTACCTATCTTTATCATAGTTAAATGTTTCTTTAACATTGCTTTATATCTTAGTTAACTTAGTAGTAATATGGCCTTTTTCTATTTTATCTCGTTCATATTTAATTCTTACGTTATCGATATAGAGGACGTAGCAAGTCCTTACTCTGTTTTCTGCTTTAGTTATGTATTATTTTAACACAAAATTCGTATTAATATTATAAATGTGAAAGTTTGTGAGTATGGATGCTTGTTACTCTTTCACGCCAAAACGGCTGAATGGATCTGGATCAAATTTGGCACAGAGATAGATTATAGTCTGGAATAACACATACGCTACTTTTTATCTAGGAAAAATGTATGGTTCCCGAGAGATAGGTTTGCTTTAGTTTTCCTATTTCATATTTACTTATTTTTGCTATACACAATTTAAGTTGGTATTATTCAACAGTAAAACTGTATTAAAGACTCTACCCAAACGTTTATTAACTCATTTTACCATAATAAACTCTACATTTCAACATGATATTCAACGAAATTAATTTTAAATAATCTTATGTTTATTGTGCAATATCTTATACTAAAATTTAATATCGTCATAAAATTAATAATATATATCTAATAAAATGTTACACTTTTCTACATAACGCTCTACCAAGACATATATCACAAGTCACAGCGCCAAAATATTTTTATTAACCATAAAATTTCGAGAACAAAACAACAAATCACGGGTAATTGTCTAAAAAATATTACCAATAGATAGTCATAATCTAAGCGCCACAACACAAATGCAAGCCTACAGTGCCTACCTGTGCAAACAGCGACACAAAGTATTCTATGAGTTATTGTAGCAGCCCCTTAGATATTTCATCGATTTTATTGTGGCTCCGATGTCAACTTCGTCTCGTCGAAGGCTATAAAAGCGACAATTTTTTGCGCAACCTACGTTATGCGTTTATTTAAAATTTGTGTTCACGCCTTTAAATTATTTAGGATTTAAATGAATATACTATGTAATTGAAACCGATTAGAAATAATTGGGCATCATACGAACGTATATATATAATATTAGCAGCTGGAGTCTTTATATGCCTTTTGTATCTAAAATATCGTTGTATAAATATTATATAGTCACATGTAACGTCACCTTTTGGTAAATTTTGTTAGTTACACTACTGTCTGTACGCTATGTCTATGTATGTACGCATAAGTACTACTCCAGGTCAGGTCAATTTTGTTTACAGTGTACTAAACTTTATCCAAAACTACCCAGCCATTTAATGAGGAAAAAGTAACAAACATAGACACATACAGATATAAGCTTTCGCATTTTTAATAGTACCTAGTATGATTAATAAAATCTTTTTAACATGAATATTGATGCCAAATGTACTGTTCTATAATGTATATACCTACATATTTGCTTCGATTGAATGAATAATGACTGACGGACTACTTAAATTTACAAATAGTCTACTACAATTAAGTTTTGCTAATCATAATATGATGAATACAATACCTAGATTTCTTTCTATATTAGTCTTTATTTTCATATTAATATATTAAAAAATGTCGTATGTAATGCATAAATTATTAACTAATATTATAAACATATATATATATATATATATATATATCTGAAAAACCGTTTAACCAGAAATAAATACCAATACAAAAATACAACAACCTTAACTTATTAAACATAATTGATAACCCATTAAATATAAGTGTATAACAAAATTTTGGATCTACATAATTAAATTTATACCTAATAATTTATATTTGCAAAATTGACAAAATTCTCACAGCCCTCAAATATTACTCGTAGAAGTTTCCTATAAGACTGTTAAACTAAAAATAGTTCAAAGGCTGTACAAAGGCTTCAATAAAATCAGTTAACCCGTGCTCACCTGGCTTACTCTCCCACAGAGGAAAAAAACTCTTATAAAGAAATAAATTATTGCATTATGGCTTTTTGAAAGAGTCCACTGCTGCTGAGAAATGACAATATTATTAAAAAGTACGCGTCTTTGTCACACTATCTTTTTGTATTCGATATATTGTCGCTATAATAAATGCTGCCCCTTTATGGATGGAGCATTGTGCTCTCTACCTTTGTGGACATTATTAAATATATTTTAAAGAGTTTTATTAATGGTAGGCGTCGCAAGAGAATGTTTGATTTATTTTTTCGACGCGTGTGCTTGATGTTCGCGTGATATGCTTCAATCATTTAAATTAATCGAGTTACTGTTGAAATTGAAAATTTGGAACATAAGTTGTAATAAGTATTTATTTATATAGCACATATTATTTATTTAGTTAATTTCCCAAATTTTAAAGGATCATGAAATGGACACTTATATTCGAATAGAATATAAGTTTTTCTTTAGTGTTGACTTTTTATCAAAAAAATTATAGAATTAACAGGGGGCTATAAATAAAAAAGACGACAGCAACCTGTCATAAAAGCGTATCAACTACGCGAAAAACTGAGATATCAAATTCGTTGTTTTGAAACATGATTCTCAAAGCTTGGGCACGCCTTCAATTTCATTATAAACTGTGAATTTTATTGAAAAAGCTTTTCTATAGGCAGTGTACAAATAAGTATAAACCACAATTTTGTATTGTGTCACTGTTCCCACCTGACTCAATAGTTTCGAATAACATATTTGATATGCTAATGCTTTAAATGTGTTAATTCCATAATGTTTTTTACTTTTCTTATTATATTTTTTTTCATACAGGTATAACATAAATGATTCGAACCATAACATAAGTCTTGTACTAACACGAATTCGGAATTAAATAAAAAAAAGTTAAATGTTGGAAATTTTATTAGAATTATTATTATTTTATTTTTATTTTATTATTTTATTACCTATTGTATAATGAATTATTAGCAATTTAAAATAAGCAATTTTTTACATGCCCTTTTAAATAATATTATGCAAGTTTTACTTTACAATGGAATATATATTTAAATAAGTAGGTACACATAAGTCATACCAACCTTAATACAATCTGTCTAGAAAAATACCATAACTAGCGGTAGCAAATATTTAGTAAGTACTTAATCAACAACTAAATTATTATTAAACTAATTGTTATGCAGTACTATACGATAAAACAACACGTTAATTTTATACTTACCTACATACATTAAGCTAACATTCTCACAAAAAGATCAACATCTAATAATAAAAATTATCTAATATTTGCATTAAAATTTATTATGTTTACTGCTTATTGCGAATAAAAGCTTATTTATAAAATTTTATAATATACTAGCGACTTACCCTCGCTTCGCTCGGGTTCGTCCCTAGGTTGCTTCCCCATACAAACTTTCATCCCCATTTTTACCCCCCTTAAGGGATAATTCCGGGTAAAAACTATTCTTTATTCTTCCCACAGTCTCAAACTATCTTCTTACCAAATTTCATCTAAATCGGTTCAGTAGTTTCGGAGCCTATACGGTACAAACAAACAAACTAGAAATCTAATTTTTCCTCTTTAATATTAGTATAGATTTGTGATGCAACAACAACAATCACTATAAATCTTATTAGAGGAGCAAGTTTATCTAAAATAAATCAGTACTTTATAAACAGAAGTATAGCGGGTGTTAGTCCATAAATAATAAAATGGAGTAATGGTCGCGCGTGGCGTTTAACAAATGAAAACTACGTGCTTCGCCACCGCGTACCGATCGAATTGATTACTGAGTTATCGTAGGCTGGTAGCGATGGTCTTTTAGTTTGTGCTATCTTGTTACATTTTCTAATAAGAGTCACAATATATCTTGCCTCCAATATGATAAGCCTGTAGAGAAATTGTCTTACTGTATTCTATTATCCTATGATGGTACAAACGATAATATGTATAACAAGATCTGTACAGGTAGATGCTTAATCTAAAAGTTTTATATGGCCAATTATGATTGGATTTTCATATTTTTAATTTATAAATCATAAAAGGTAAACCCATGTGAAATGAAATTAAATCTACTAATAAGGGCGGAAAAATATTTTCAGTCATTTAGACCTTTTATATTAAAAAATAATTTAAATATAAAAAAATGATTTTATACTTTACATAAAATGTTTTTTTTTATAATATGTATTGTATGTAATAAAAAAATATGTACTACAAAAAATAAGAATTAACGAGAATACTTAGAAGAATAAGGGAACATTTCGCTTTCCGCAATCCCCAATAAGAATCTTAAAGTTGGGAGTTATCTATACATTTATCTTTATCTTTACTGTTATGTTATCATGTAGTTTTCCTTGGAGAATCACAACGCCAATTTGAAGTTGACGAAATATCACTTCATCTGAAACAAATTTTACCTCTTTTGAATATATATATATATATATATATATATATATATATATATATATATATATATATATATACATAATTAATGTGTCGTGAATCACATTACTATAGGTATATAATGTTTTTTTGATGAGTTAAACTATAACTACATTAGAGTTTAAGTCATAGAGTAATTCTAATCAGAGTATAGAAGAATGCTTCAGAGTTTTTTTTTAAATATATACCTAATTTCCTTAAACTATAATTTTAAATATAAACAAAGTGCTATTGTTACTTCCGTATTCATTAAGTAGTAACAGGTAATACTTTTTACATCAAGTATCTAGCCCGGAGGTCAGCCCACCGGGCGTCAGCACGTGCCTTCGTTTACCCTCTCACCGCCACTCGATAACATCCTCGATAACACCCTTCATAGTAACAACTCAAAATTGTACACAAAATTTAAGTGTACACAGTTCACTATAGTGTATAGTAAGGTGCTAGGCAGCTGTGGCCGCACGCGCTCTTAATGACGAGAATGACATTGTTTCCAAGTTTGCACGGTGGTCCCGAATTAACATCGATTGCCACTTGATGACTTTCCTGTGTTTTTTTTGCGCAATACACTTTGAATCGCATGCCAATGGCTTATTAACAATACAGCTTGTTTATAATAAATGTGACGATTGGTAATACTTTTTGTTTAAATGTGAAATTTATATGATGAGATTGATGGCACAGTGGTACAGGGGCATATTACTGTTAGATAGCGATTGCGGGTTCGATGCCCGAGAATTTTTGTAATCACGTAGATCGCGGTTTAGTATATTAAAAAGTTAGTATTCCGGTGGAACGCTAAGAGCTAAGTAAAGAAAAAAAAGACTCACTATATTATGCTTATAAGAACATTAATTTGGCTGGAGATGAGAGAAAAATATATACCTATTATTGATATCTATAACAAAATTCAATCTACCTACTAAAATATATATAAAAGTTATATTTATAGAGATGTTAGAACGTTTAGTTTCTATGTACTTACATATACCTAATACATTCTACGAATATGTACATACATATTTTGATTTGTGAGTTTAGAAATTAGAATGAAATATTATTAACATAAAAGTGGCATTAAATAAGTATTTCATCTTTGTGATTAACAGCTTTTGCAGCAAAAAATATAAATAGACTATGTCTTTGCAAAGATTGAAGTGCCAAAGCCTAGAACGAGGGTTTTGTAAAACAGGGTAAGATGCGAACAGATATCATCAGTCTGCAGTAGATATCTAAAGAGGGTGCACTCAGTTATGAAAAACTTTTTTATATAATTATATCAATTGTTAAATTATATTATACATAACATAATCATATAAGAAATAGAATTTATATGTATTTTTGAATAAATTTATAGCGTTTCTTTTGTAATATGAAAAAAATATCAACAAAATTGATTTTACCCCCAATTTACAACCCCTAATAAACATACCGTTGACTAAAGGAACAACTATAAAATTTGCAATTTTAATTCCTCTCGCTAAATAATAGAAGCTGTAAGGCATCAAGTTAATTATTTCAACTCGCCCCTTCAGAGGCGTCTTTACAGCGGCAAAAATGGAAATAAAATAGGTCTTTGTGGGGATCGTTTGAAGTCACAAAGCCTAGCGCGGAACAGGGTAAGATGGGGACAGATACTATCAGGCTGCCGCATCCAGATAGTGCGTGCTTGTGTGCACAGAATTTTAATGTACCTAATTACATATCAGTTATATTATCTCAATTGACTAAATAGAATTTTGGGTTTGTTGTTGTTTGACTTTAGTTATGGGACATTTTTCAATTATTGTTTATGTGTTTAAAATCATCGTGAGATACCTAAATTATTTTTAGATTATATTACTAAAAATAAGAACATTGATCAAAGGTTTATATAATGTCATTGAACAACAATATTGGTATCAAATGGTCTTATTTCTCTATTATATTATACAATTTGATTTACATATACGAGTATACATTTTGTACTTTATTACAAATTCTTCATAAATAACACTTAAAAACAATTTATACCGCCATATCTAACAACAACTATTTATGTAATAAAAATTCTATGCTCTCAACTAATGCGTAGAAATTTAGGGTATCCCTGAAAAATGTGCACGGCTAGCGCGGTCGATACAGACGCCCCGCGCCCCGCAGGTGCGACGAGATAATCCAAGATGGCCGCCGAGATAGGACGTGACGTCACGGCCCTCCCCCGCCCCGGGCGCATCCTCGGAGCTTGCCACCCTCCCAAGATCCTTTAGAAATCTGGAGGTACTGCCCGCATAAACATAACTTTGCTTCTCTAATTTGATTTTATTTTTTCACTAGCTGACTCTACAAACGTCCTGTCTGCAGCGTTAGCTAGTAAAAAATACTGACTGAAAAAGACTGTCTTGTTTCAATTTAAATAAATTTATTTATGTTCTTTGAGGTCATACAAAAAATTCTTTAGAACACTTTCAGTCACTCTCATTTTTTTTTAATTTCAAAACCAACTTTTCCCTATAGTTTTTCATTAAACCTTATTCGGACAATTTATAAAAATAGCCCAATCCGTCCGACAACGACCAGCATTGCATTTTTTATATAGATTTACTTTTATACAGTCAACAATATTAAAGACGACACATCTACATGTATCAACAAAATATTTTTGGTTAGAATTTATAATAATAATTAGAATCTATAAAGTTACCTATTAAAAAATTATCAAGTTCTTAAATATTTAAAATATGCATTAGCAATGATTAAATAATGGACAATGAATATTGAGTCCCTAATTAACAAAAAAATATTACTCATATAGGTATTATTGTGTAAGTGTAGTATAACTTGCTTAAAGTTCAGTAACCTAATATGCTCGTATATATACTTAGTACCAAGATATTATAGATAAGATATATTAAGACCGAAATAAATATAACCATTTCTATTTAACTAAGATTTATTTTAATTAACTTTAGGTACAGGAACAGGTTGAGGTAAATGGTCGCCGTCGACTTGGAACCCGTCTGGACCACCTCGATATCTGGTGACGTAGAGCTGACCGTCATCACCAATGAAACTGTATTGTCCTTCGATCAGGAGGACGTATCCGCCATTGGAACCAAGCACTAGACGACCACGCTCTGATACCACCGTATCTAAGAAAAAAATAATGCTATCAAAACTTATCAAAATATAGGTACATAATAATTACATGAATGTAGAGCAGTTAAGCTTTTAAAATTTGCCAAAAATCGACATCAGTTAACAATAATAGTTACACAGAATAAAGCTTTTGAAATATAAGTGTTATTTCAAAAGTTTTATTTATAAATTAATAAGTTGAAATTTTTTATATATATATTAGTCATATATTATCGAATGAAAAGATATTAAAAAACTTATAGGTAACACTTACTCTCAGCCGTGATATACCGAAATGCGTACTGGCCATAATCGTCATGAACTTCTTCATGTCGTATCGCTGGTAAAATCCGTAAATAGGAATCATCATCCTCGTATGCTGCTGGTGCACTCAGTACCGCTACCACAAACGACGCAAGTACCACTAACTGAAAATATTTATTGAATTAATTAAAATGATCTTTAAGTACCTAAGCCTATAAAAAATCTAATCCTTATTATTTCTTGTGTATATTTTCTTTATGTCTTTATACACCGTGTATTGGGTGGTCAAAACCAATGCCATGCTTTTAACCAAAGATATATACTATTAATAGAAAATATAAAGTATTTTCCCGCACGTATTAAATTCGAAATTTGAAAATTATGAACTCTGTCGTAAGTCAGAGAGAGAGAGAGACATATACCTCACTCACTCAGTTTTTTATTATTTTTACATAATAAAGAGATTAAAAAATTACATTATTAAACTTACAATAAAAAAAATCTCCTTTTAATTAAAAGAACCCAATACTTTATAACTAACATCAAGAACAAATACCATTATTACGAAGTAGAATAATATGTACTTTTTTTTAATTATGAGTTTCTAAAAATATATGTAAAGTTGGCTTACCGATCTCATTTTTCTTGTAATTATGTCACGAAACTGGTAATGAATAAAAAGAACCTTAGCTTATATATACAGTTTGAAAACATTAGAAAATGGATAATGTTGTAATACAACAACAAATAGTTCTAGTTAAAGTCATTTGTAAGTGATAGTTATTTTGAAACAATTAACATTTTACAGCTTTATAATCTTTAAGTAATATAAAAAAAGCAACTAAATATTTTTAATTTAATTTAGCTTCATGTTTTACTTTGGGGATAAAATTTAGTTCATAAAATAGTAGAAGTATATATTACTAGCAGAACCCGCGGCTTCGCTCGCGCTAAAACTACAAAAAGAACTAAAAAGGTAGGTTTCTTACAAACTTTCATCCCCTATTTTACTCCCTTATGGGATAAATTTCGAAAAATGCTAAAACACGTGTTTCTTTAATTGTATTGAAGAGTATTAATATCAAGTTTCAAGTAATTCTGATCATAAATATTTTTTTGAGTTGTAATAAAACGTGTTTTGGGATGAGAAAGTAGCCTATGTTACTCTCCAGCCCTACAACTATCTCCACACTAAAAATCTAGCCAATCTGTCACTCCGTTTCGACGTGAAATAAAAAGAAATAAACAAACAAAAGAAATGTTACACATTTTTTATGTTAAACAAAGACAAATAATTTCTTAAAATAGATACCACCAAAAAAATTCGTAGGTGATGATGATGATGATGTTCTCCTAGCCGATTCCGGCCACGGCGGCCAATCTCATGAAATTAGCCAACTGCGCAGGAGATATTATAGTGCTCAAGTGTACGCGCAGACACAAGTGCACTCTCTATTCCTATCACTCTCATACTCCGGTGGGACGACCACTCGACACGACCGGTGAGAGTTAAGGCGCAGGACCGACGGCTTTACGTGCTCTCCGAGGCACGGGGGTGAAACACCGCCAACTTCCCAACTCCGGGCTGTTACTGAGACTTTCTATACAGGAAGACTCAATAACTAAACTTGGCCCGACCCGGGACTCGAACCCAGGACCTCCGGGTGTGCAGCCGTACATGCTAGCCACTACACCACCGAGGCAGTTTGAAATTCGTAGGTACTGCCTGTATGTAAGAATTCAATGAAAATAATTCATTTAAATAACATATAGTTAGAGCATCTAGTACTATAATTATAAAATCCTTATAAATCTCTTCATAACCAAAAAAAATTTTTAAAGCTAGTTTTTTTTCTGTTGACGCTACATAGGGTGGTACTATGTGCTATGAGCTATGTAAGAGGTTATCTGCGTCGTCGGAGCCTATCTAAATCTGTATAATCGCACCCGCCAAATAATTATTATTACATGTACCGACGTGTACCATATAGCTATCATATCAGAACTATGATTTCAATAAATGTGTCTGTACCGATTCTATATACGATAACATACAAGTATTAAGTAAATCTTTGTACATTTTGGCAATAAGTAACATCTTTTATTAAAGTAACAACTTATTTTGATATTCATTATAAGTTTTTGATTAATTTTTTTTGTAAACAATCAAATAAATCCTTAATAATTATTGTAAGAAATACATTTGAATGTAAGTAGTTACTTAAGAAAATATAGGTAATTGTATGAATCGAAAGACAATACTCACTTTATTATATTTAAAAATAATATTTTGAAGGTAACAAAATAAAGAATAAATAAAAATACAGTTATAAAACAGATCATACTTAGGATTCCTTTAAAAGTCATCTAACAGCTACGTACACCTCAAAAATGCGCATCTGGACCATACTAACAGACATCAACAATTTTGCTTAACTACATGCATCTATCTTTGTGCGTCAGGGGTTAAAAAACTTTTCATGGTTGCGTTCAAAGCTCGTTTTCGTATAGGAGGTTTGCTGATGACGTCGATAAGGCAGAGTCGTGTGAAGTCATCACGTAGACGTGAGAGCCACGTTATTGCAGTCACTTGAGCTCCTTTTGTTTGAAGGATCGCATGAATTAAACGTTTAAGAGTTTTTTAATGCCAAAATAATGGCAGCCATTGAATTCTCCTTTGCTAAATTACTAAAAATAAATAATTATTATGTGAAAATATGTATTACATGCCCATAGACTTATTGCCAAACAGAAACATATAAAACAAACTCATGATGAATTTTTACATTATATAATAATTTCAATAATATTCTTTAAAATGTGTATATTATGACAATTTGAAAGCATATTCACGTATAAAGTTACTGATGACGTCGATAAAGCAGAGTCGCGTGAAGTCATCACGTCTAGAGAGATCCGTTAACGTAGTCACTCCAGTTCCTTTTGTTCGCAAGGATCGTTTGGATTAAGCGTTTAAGCGATTTTTTTCAATGGGAGGATTAAGTGATCTCTATTGGTTGCCCCCGTATTGTGTTATAAAGATTCAAGGCATCTTAGTTCTTATAGCAATATACATAAAATATTTTCTACGTTTTCATACAAAGAAACGGTTTTTAACAAATCTGATTTACTTTTATTTTCTTATTATTTATTTTGCGAGGAATAACATCCCAAGAAGGATGAAGTACTTATATAATCAAAAGAAAACTTGTTTTTTTTACAATTACATAAATACTGGAATATAATGATACAAACAATCATTTAAGATATTTAGCATAGAATTGAAATAAATAACATTGAAAATATTTGAAAATATTTTATCCATGATGCGTAATAATAGATAGGCAGTAGGTACACATAATATGTTGTGTATCTATATGTAACAAGTAATTAGGCGACGCACGAGGAACGAGGCGGGAAGCGGAAGCTTGCCGGAGATGAAGGCGCGATACAATATCCGGTTAGACGCCATTTCCGCCAGACGTAGTGTGTGGACGCCTTTATATGTGCTTTTATTTTATGCTCTCACTACATTAGTGAAAATTTTATTAATATATCACAGAATTTCAAATATATTTTTTTATTTATATTATTAATATACATAGTTTAATAATAATGACTATCTTAAAAGGATACTAAAGAAGACTAAGAAGATCTTCTAATAACTTTTTTAAATATCTTTGTTTATCATTTATTCGCAAAAATATAGCAAGTAGCAGTTCGTTATAATAATATTCTTTGCTTAAAATAAAATAATGATTTTCACCAAAATGTAACAAGAATGCAGATACCACAGAAGGCAGATAGTTTAATAAAGCTTTAATTGCGCAATACATCGTACAAACATCCGCATGTACATGCATAACAAATGTGAGAGTAACTCAGGGTGAGTTACCCTAATCCCAAGCAAACCGCAGATAAAGTAGTACCTTCTGTAATATGTGTTAACACTGTCGTCCCAGTAATGGCCATTGTAGAGCTTTATACGTAACATCTGCGTTAGACGTCTCTAACATTTTCAATATACTGTCGACTTATTTCGTTTAGTATTCAATGTTTATTTGTTGTTGGTTTTATTATTATATACTATTGTATAGAAAATATTAATACATAAGTAATAAAGTTAATAAATTGTTTATTACAGACATTCTATATATTTTTAGGATTTATCTCATTTGTTCATCGCTTAGATTTCAAATCAAAGTAATAGATAGTAATTCATATAAACCAACAATAATAAAACAACTATCTTTTCAAATTAATTTAAATTTAGAAAAAAAAACATAGCTGTTATTTAAAAACTTTAAGAGTTTATTTTAATACAGAAATTGTTTATTTTAATTATCACAAAACACATGTTTGTATCATGTATTTGAATTTAGTTAATATTTCTCCCTTGACATTTAACACCCGTGAGTCAGGAAGTGTGAATTAGCGGGTTTGATGCGCCCGCGGCGCGGCGCGTGCGCTTTGTCTATCATCATCCTATACAACTGCGGTTAACCCCACAACTAGATGAATGTCATATAATGTTACTCCTACTATTTTGATGGTTTTAGAAATAAAAATAATAAAGCTATTTTTTTTTTAGATTTCCTCTTGTTTTATGTTTTAAATCTTTGAATTATAAAATTCGAGTACACTCTTAAATATATTTGCTTGTTAGTACAGCCTAAATAACCGTTAAAAAATGTTTTATCTGTCTGTTTGTACCAGCGAAAGTCCGAAATGGCTGAATGGATTTTAAGTTAAAACGTGATATCTATTGTGAAAAAAAAAGATTTGCTGCTAGGTAATTGTTAGAAGATCGGATGATAGAAGAACAGTTTTAACAATTTTTGATTTGAGCAAGTCCATCGCTAGTGAAATCAACCAAAAATGATAGGGGCAGGATATTTACTTAAGAAAAATAGAAAATTCCGCGGGATACGGGATTATATATATATATATATTTTTGTTTAAGAATTTTGTAAAATCAGAAATGAAACATTGGCAGGAAGCTAGTAAATAATATATTTTTCTTACCTAATTGTTTATTGTAGTTTAAACTTGACAAGTTACCCAGTATTTATATTTATGTAGATAACGGTATCTCGGTTTAATTAACCAATCTATCTAAGTACCTATTATTAGGTACACTTTTCGGACACGTTACGATTTATATGACTACAATAATAATAAAATTACGCAAATGTTTAACATTTCTAAATATCTTATTACTATTCCAATAAAACAATACTGTACCTTAGTTACAATTAAGCTAGATTAATAGCTTGTTAATTAGAAACAAACACGACCGAGACTCACTTTCTAGCCGGTTTGTTGTTTTGGTCCCCTCATTTCGTTAATTAATGTTTTATTACTGGTTTATTACATATCTTAGATACTTTACGTTAAATGGTAATATATTTATTATTAGTATCAAGATTAAGTGAATTAATAATATATTCCAATTTTTAATTTAATGCCTTTTTGAACCGACCGCGGCGAAGCCCAAGAGAGGGTTATGTGTTCTACTTATATTTATAGATAAATATGTACCCTCGTAATTATTAAACGGCTTAACCGATTTTAATGATTTAGAAGTCATTAGATTCGTCTTTATAACGCAATTATTAAAAACTATATACTATATAGATATTATTAAATATCAAAATAGCAGATTTCCGACGCGAATTAGTGTCTTGAAAAAAAACTTTTTTACTAACAAAGTATATTTTTCTGTATATTTACATGTTCACGTCGTTTAATTACATAACGGTTCCAATTTTTCTTAAGGTAGGTAATAAATATTATAAATTTTCACCTAAATCATTGTTTTAACCAACGAACTAGATTACAACGTATAGGTATACAGATCAGTCTATAGATAATACACCCCTCAAATAAATCTGATTTACTGCTGCGATTCCATCTCTGGTTACATTACCACCCTTGATAGCTCCCGTGGCAACAAAAAGCCACTAATAGTTAATTGACTCCAATATAAATTATAACTAACTGCTCAAATATAAAATTTAATATTTTTCTTTTAAAATATATATATACATAATAATAAAATATACATAAATATGCATATACATATACCTATATAATATGTAAAAAGTTTTATATGCTGTAGAATAATTACTTATTTAGTTGAATGACGTTTTTAGATTAAATTTCCATGAGCAATATATTGTGGCTCTGCCAGTGAATAAACTGATAAGTACCTACTTAAATTTTTTTAATCAAGTAATTATACAATTACAATTGACGCGATAATGAGGTAGAAGACATTATAAAAAAATAAATCGGTTGACAAACAAAAGAGAAAAACGTATTTAACTGTTTTGTCTTTACCTATTTATAGTGTGCGGCCCCTTTTATTTGTATACCTAACGAAAAAATTGGCATACACATTGCATTTAAAATTTCATTGAAATTCGACAAATATGTAATGAAATATAAATTTCTCTTATATTATTTATTATAATTATATTTCAACGGTCGCGGGTTCGAGTCCCGCTAGGGGTATACATTTGTGTGATGAGCACGAATGTTTGCACTCCACCTCGTAACTTACCATGAAACTAGATAATGCTGTGTGATGTCCCAACATATTTTTATACATTTTACAACATTACATATTTATTTATTTAATCTCAGAACTCTCAAATAACAACTTAAAAAGTTTTCCCAAGAAATATTTAATCTTGTATTTTGACGCTAGTATAAATTTAATAAATATATGAAGGATCCGGAGATACAAATAAAAGCATTTATAACACACTAATAACTATTTATTATATTTAGATTATAAAACACAATGTTTACGCTTATCGTCGTGTCGCCATTATGACATATCATCCTTCTTTTCTTTTAGTCATCTTTCCTACCATTCTATTCTTAAAATATCGTTTCACGAAATCCTACCTCGCAAATTCCACATATACGTAGATTGATTTTAATAATATAACTTTAGTAGAGTTCTAATATATTTTTTTAAACCATTTCATGGCAGTGACATTATTATCCAAATAGCTTAATCAGTCTACTTGTGAATGAAAAAAATCTTTAACCAACTAACTTTCGTGTTAATCATCCAAACACAATTACATCTGTTATTTAAAGCTAAACTATTGGGCTCTATGACACCCCCAATGTTCCAGGCTCATTTAACCCCCTTGATCATAAAACGGAACAATAACGCGCTGGTCCAGGGGTGGCCGAGAATCTGATTGCAACCGTTTAACAGCCCCACTTAGGGTGAAAGTGTAGGGATTTTATATCGATTTTTGTTTTACTTACTTATTCATAAGTATTTTAAGAAAACACTCTATTTTATATGATAAAATGATTGAGAGTTTTTAAATAAAACTATCTTTTCGGTTTTTTTCGCGAATTTATTTTGATTTTTGGTTCCCGACATTTCGAGACGTTTCGACGTTGAGAGTTATTTATATTTAATAAATTACTACAATCAGCTATATTTGTGGCATATGTTACTACTTCCTTTCCTGAATCGTGCTTGAAACTAGTAAGTGAAAACTGACAATGGTCAGAATCTACATAAGGCCACTAATTCTTTACCACAAACTTTTACCATAAATTGATTAAAAATCATAAAAAAGTTTCCCACTTTTTTATGATTTTAGAATTTACAAATCACAGCATATTCCAAGTGATATGCATAAATATAGAGGATATAATATGCAGTCAGATTTTTGAGTTTGTCACCTATAGTGATTCTAATATTGAAATTACTTATCATTTTTATGTTAATATCAACCCAAAACAAAGCAAACTAAGTCTAATTTCATTGAAACATTAAGTGCGACTGATTAAATAAAAATGTACCTACCTATTTAAATACATTATTGTAAATGTTCATGCCCATTCATCACTCTCTAATTTATTACTTATCAAATTAAAAAGAATAATTAGAATAGCGTTCTATGAATAGCTGAAGCTTTGTCTTATGGAACTTTGATCCCTTAATCGCTTCGCTAGACAGCGAAAATTTCATAAATCAATCAAACTTTCAAACAAAGATCATAATTCCCACGCAACGACTCTCCTGGGAAACTTAAATTACTCTTTTTCCGCATTACGAGTGCGAAAAATCTTCTTGACGGGCTGAGAAATTGATGGTGTAGAAAAAACTGGCAAGTCAAAATCCAAGGAACTTTTTACGTCAGCCGAGTTTCACTTAAACGAGTTTCTACATCCATTTGGAAGTTGCTCGTATACGACAAGCTGACAAATTTTAATGAACCTAAGCGTCCCGCTAATGTCTGCGAGTTGCGTAATGGGAAAACTTCGGAGCCTCCGCACGATCTCACTCAGTGTTGGCTCGATTTTTACTTTAAAAGTCCTATATAAGTAATTTATATTTAATAAGTCTTAAAATATTGATTCATAATTATATTATTCTTAAAATATGTTTTTCTTACAATTTTTAATTCCCAGTCAACTTTGAAATTTAACACTCCCTTCAAAAATTAAATGCGCAATCATTTTGACGTGTGCCATTTCCAACTCTTTCACTAAATGAACTCTAGTATCCATTACATTATAAATTTCGACGTGCGCCTATGACCGGCGAAAAAATTTGGGGACCACATCATGATTGTGATTTAAACGGCCATCCCCCGTTTAAAGGCGTCGGCGTCATCCATCATACGCTTTACATATGTTTGAATAAAGCTCGTGGGAAAAGGATTTCCTCTCAGAAGTCAGAGCGGGCATTCTGCAAGTAAGTAGGGTACGCAAGCTTTATGTGTGTGACCTTTGGATAATGTGACCGTAATTAGCTGCTCTTGTTTTGTTCTGCCAACCCTAGATAATGACTTTTGTGAAATTGTACTTTATATCGTATGGTATTCGGCTCTTTTTTTATTTAACGTCCCACTGCTGGGCTCGGGCCTGCCTTCAATACAAGGAGAATCATGCCTTAGTCCAATACTTTATATACTGTATTATAAATAAGTATAGGTATAAAAGTCCATACTGTTTTGTTTATTGAAACTTTGTCGAAATTTAAAGATATTGGTAATAGAATGCAATTTCCATTAAAAAAACAATAAATCATAAAAAAAAAGTTTTCAAAAATAGATTTGTTTTGACATGGACTTACTTATTTCCAACGTCCTATATTTCACAGGCAGCATGGCTTCCACACTACAAATAGCGGATTAGGGCAGTTTAGCAAACAAGGCGTCACTGGCATGTGCCGCCCTTACAGCTAATGCCATATTAATGTCTATTAGAAGCCAAGCATTGTTCTGGCCTAGAGTCGACGATTTATTCAGATTTATTGCACTAATGCGACGTGCTAAGTCACCGGCTTTCGCACGATTGACGGCAATACACACTCAAGTAGGACTATAGCTATAAGTAAACAGATTATAATATTTTGATCGATTTAATTCAAAACTATACCTTTTTGACAATAGTCTGATTTATATTGAATGGCAACTTGTATGGCAGCCGTGTTGGTGGCTAAGAAAACTTAATTCTTTCATTAAACTTATAGTATTCCGTATAACATTCAGTGAAAACCAGATTGCGGTGTGTAACACACAATACTATGTACCAGCCCGCGATGGTTTATAAATATCAGAATGACTATGATATTTAACAAAATCAATATAATGGATATTCAAAGTCAGTAACCATCACTGCCGGAGCTAGAAATAGCCCTATCGGATTATCACTGTAAGACGCAGTATAATGTCTTGATACCTTCCGAAAATCGAAGTCATTATGATACTTTCTTAGATTTACTCGAATATTTGACATCATATTTTTTAGACGTTTAAAAATCGTAGCCGTCTCAAAGGTCATTATAGTTGTAGTTGAGAAGTCTAAAACCTTAGTCTCTCCCGTGACCATTATTGCTGTAAATCATTCCAAACGTGGGAAACCAAAAATTTAAATAAATCCGCGAAAAAATCCGAAAAGACAGTTTTATTTAAAATTCGAATCGAAAAATCGAATTCGAAGTCGTAACTCTCTCTAAATATACGAGTAGTCATAGTATAGACTCTAGTTCAATTGAAAAATTTCAATAATATGTTCATTAGCTATAGCGATCTTTTACACCTATATACCTAAGTTATTTCTTGTGAAGTTATATAATATATGGGTATACAGGAATGTATGTATTTTTTTTCATATTCAAACATTTCATATAACATTTTCATATTCAAATTGTCTGCTATATCTATTCGCCTAATAAATACAAAAAAAAACCTAGAAAAATACGTTATAAGTTTCTGCACGAAACAAATGCTTAAATATATACTTGACCGCGTAAAACATAATAATTTTACTATTTTTTATATATTAGCGCTCAAG
The DNA here is from genome assembly GCA_947093115.1 of Brenthis daphne. Taxonomy (NCBI): domain Eukaryota; kingdom Metazoa; phylum Arthropoda; class Insecta; order Lepidoptera; family Nymphalidae; genus Brenthis; species Brenthis daphne. The sequence goes on along the minus strand of OX352477.1, from coordinate 24,795,660 downwards.
GTGTTACTTTGATGTATTAAGTATAAGTTAAATAACTGTAATGTTTTATCAAAATCCGTTCAGTAGTTTTTGCTTGAAAGAGTAACAAACATACATCCATACACCCTCACAGACTTTTGCATTTTTAATATTAATAAGACTATACCTAGTACTCAGATGTGTGTAGCGCTTAACAGAGAATACGTTGGATCTCGCCACCCAACAAGCACATCCCTAACACTGATTAAAAACGATACAAGCTAATTTTAGCATACACTTTTTACTTTCTAAAGCCAGTGCTATTAACCAGAGTTAAATAGGGGATGTTTAATCATAATTGTACCGATATCTCTCACCAATACACATCATCTCTTATCAGTAGATAATTTATGCCATTGCGGTATGTTTTTTTTTTAATATAGCATAGGAATCTTTTTTTTTAATTCTAAAATACTCCATGGATTTTCTTCTCATATGCAATTTAATTTAAAGAAAAATTATTTTAATATATGAACAGAGAATCACATTATATTTTTAAATTATCTATTTAATAATTCATAAACTACATAATACATATATTTTAAACTTTAAACATTCTTGTTAGATAAATCTTGCTTAAATCTAAATTTCAAATTTACTACTTTAGAGGATTCCATAACAATCCTATTACCGACGTTTCACTTTACACTTCCTGCCTATTCGTGTGCAATCTGTAGTGCAAATCCGTTAATCTTATTTGGCGGGTAGACATCGCACGTGGCGCCACGTGGCGGAAAATCGAACTAATCTCGTAGCCGTACGCGCCAACAGACGCGTGCGCCGCCCCGATAACGCCAAGATGCCATTCATTCCCATTCTTTTGTCACGAACAATCATATTTATTTATGATATTTGCTACAAGTAACCTGCTACCCTATGCTCTGACGCCCCCAGCTTAGGTAACGCTATTGTTAAACGTTATTGATATCAAAACGTTGAATTAAATCTGTATTACCCATAATCACACAGACAGTATAGAAAGTGGAAATCTTAGTTTTGATTTTCGCAGTTAGATGTTATAAAAACATGAATTGGAAATTTGGAGAGTAGAATTTACGGGTCAAATGTAATTTCATAAAAAATATTTATTAATTTTTTACAAGACCGACGAGTGACGAATAGTATTTCCATTTGAGATTTGCAGCACGTAAATACTACGTTTCATATTTTATACTCTTCTATATAACTCATTACTCTGTTCAAGAGTTTCTTGTGCATGAAAATGAGTGAAATTAAGATAAATTTCCTCGATATATGGAAATTTGGATACCGCTTTTTAGTATTTCGTAGCTAAATGGCTAAAACGGAACCCTTATAATTTCGCCATGTTCCGATGTTCGTCCGTCCGTATGTTACAGTCATTTTACTCGAAGATGAGATCTACATTGCTGAAGTTAAGTACTGTAGTCAAATAACAAATAATAATAAAAACCGGCCAAGTGCGAGTCGGGATCGCGCACGAAGGTTTCCTTACCATTATCTATAAAAACGGCAAAAAAATCATGTCTCTTGTATGGGAGCCCGCTCAAAATTTATTTTATTCTGTTTTTTAGTATTTGTTGTTATAGCGGCAACAGATATATATCATTTGTAAAAATTTCAACTGTCTAACTATCACGGTTTATGAGACGAACAGACAGACAGACGGACGGACAATGGAGTCTTTGTAATAGGGTCCCGTTTTACTCTTTGGGTACGGAATCCTAAAAAAAGAGGTGATACTCCATACATGTAACTGCTGCTGTGCCAGCGTGAGTTCGAGTCTCGCTGGGGGCATTCATTTATGTGATGAGCAAGAATTTTTTTACTCCAGTCATGGGTGTTCATATTTATAATATTATGTATGTATGTATTTAAAAGTTATAATATACATCATATCTGAAATGTATCAACTATCTGGTATCCACAACACAAGCCTCGTAGCTTACCATGGAACTAGATGGTGCTGTGTGTTAATATTCCAACATATTTATTTATTTAATACTGTTTTATTGTACCTACATAGTTTTGATCATGACTTACATTTTGTATTTTTTTATTAAATATTTAATGTAACAATAAATTAATATAGTAAACCTAACCTGAACATTATGTACCAGGGTATAAAACCTTTTAAAATTTTAAACCACAAAATATTGTTTTCAAAAGTAGTAAATATTATTATTAGGATGTAAGCGACTACACCTATTAAGTATTATTAAGCTAAGATGAAAAACCTCTCAAATTAATTTCCTCTTTATTGTGACCGTATCCACGGTTTTTTTATTCACTAAAAAAAAGTACTAAGCCTATTATTTTATTTTTCATAGCATTTTGCTCGCGGCTTCATATATTAGTTATTAGTAGGGACATTGAAAAATATATTATACAAAAATATTATTTTTTTATTTTATTTTAAATAGAATCATCATCCTTTGTCATTAAATAGAATTAAAAACATGTTTGTTTCAGTGTAAAATGTTTTAATCTTTATATATAAAAACTACAACAAATTAACTAAGGTTGTAACTCCTCCCATCGTCGTGGGTGACGTGAAAGCCAGATGAGGACGCAGTGTTAAATATATTTATAGATAGTATATCATTAAATAGAATTCTATAATATATTAAAATATGTTTGATTCAGTGTAGAATGTTTGATCTACATACAAAAAATTAAATTAATACGTTTAATACATTTTTTTTAATTATTAACTGCATTATTATCAGACTCTCTCTTTATAAAACAATATACGTCAAAAATAATTTTTCTCTTTTTTCTATATATAAAACCATTTCGTAATTATTCGTAATTATAGTCATTTGGTATTTCGAACTGACGAACCAATAGTGCGCCGGCAAGTATGCGGCGCGTGCCCCGCTGCCCCGAGCCGCCCCGCGCTCACTTACCACCAATTTAACCGATAATAGTTCTTTTTAGATGACGCGATTTATACTTAGAAAGTAGAAAATATATCAAGTTATGGCAATATTTTTAAATGCGTCATTGTCATAAAAATTTTTGTTTGAAATATTTTTAGTCTGTGGTATGAAACTTTCAAACGTCATTTACGTATTACGCATTGTTTAATGTTTATTTTCTCTTTTAAAATATCACTCTTAGCTTGAAAGAATATTAATACGAAATAAGTTTCAGTAGTATTTTTCACAAATCTAAATCACAATGACAGAAGAAGACGAATATTCTTGTGTCAACAAAACTCAACTCAAGATTAAGGACAATTCTGGAATAAAAAAGAAAAAGAAGAAAAAGGCTAACAAGGAGACTGAAAAAATAATTGAAAATGAAGTTAAACAACAATTAAAGCAACAATCCAATCCAAACTCCAAGACTAAAGCTGAATTAGCATTCCAGAAAATGCAAGAAAAAATGGTTAGTTAATCATAGTGTTCTGAGTATTCATTCATAAGTCAAAAAACAATCTATACATTACAGTCGAATCTGTACATTAAATATTTTCTGGAAAATCTTATTGAAATAGACAATAGTCATTATCATCAACACAGAAGCCAAATCTAGTTTAAAAATTTTCTGGGAGAGCATTAGAAGAAAACCACTAGACAGCTTTTGATAAAATTTGGTATACTGTTACCTAGTTATCCGGGTCAACATATTATAAGGTACTTTTTAATGCAGGAAAATATCTCATCTCTGAGAAATCTATAGGTACTAACCATTATAACATACCTAGGGACAAACCCGAAAAAAACATGGGAGAGTCATTAGTATATTGATATAATCTGTTTTCTCATACAATTGTCTGTCTTATATTATTATATAGAAATACTTTTCTTATATTTTGTATCTCAAGTTGTTTAATTAATAACTTTGCTGTTGTCTTTTATTTTAACACTAGCGACTCACCCTCTTTTCGCTCGTGATTGTCCCTAGCTTGCTTACCAATACAAAATTTCATCCCCATTTTCACTCCCTTAAGGGATGATTTCCGGGATAAAAAGTATCCTATGTCTTTCCCAGGGTCTCAAACTATCTTACTAAATTTCATCTAAATCGGTTCAGTAGAGATTACTCCTACAACCTCACAAACTCATAAACTTTACCTCTTCATAATATTAGTATAGATGAATTATATTTGTTTTTTACAGCAAAAGCAAAGGATTCTACAAAAAGCTGAAATGACTCATAAACAGAGAGTAGAGAAATTCAATCAACATCTAGACAGCTTGACTGAACACTTTGATATTCCCAAAGTATCTTGGACTAAATAAAATTAAAATATTTTTAATTACCTTTTTTGGCTACATATAAAAACAAGTCATTGTTTGTTCAAGTATTTATTAATCATTTCAATTTGTAAAAAAAACTTAAGTATCATCAGTGGACGGACTACAGTATATTATGGATGGAATGTAAATAATTATTATAAAACAAGAACATACATTTTAGTAACTCTTATGTTTTACATCATATTGTATAAAAATATTATAATAAAGTTAAGGCACAAGAACAGCTAGTCTAATTATTTGAGATTCATATTTTAAACAACTATTTATGAAAACTCCACTTAAAAGTATTTGACCAATGTGCATAGCATAATCTAAGATTACCATAAAAGTATAATACTATTTTACAGCTAACATACAATAAGTACTTTGTCTAGAAGTTATGTCAAAATTTCTTGCAGCTTGGTAATATACACTAGTTAAAATTACATTTGCATTCTATTAAATTAGAAAATAATGTTGAAACCATGTATAATAATACCAAACATAATCCATATATAATATATAAATAATAGTGAAACCCTTGTTTCACTATAAATATAAAAATTAGAAAAAAAGATAGTTCATATTACATGTAATATATATATTATTTAACTACTTTCATTAAGTATTACCCCATTTGAACTGTTGAACACAAAAAAAACATTTCTTTGTATAGATGTCATATCAGAGAGACAAAAATTATTGCTTTAAAATTCACTATATAATAACTGATATTCTTTAAATATTTAGGAGAAAATTAATATATAAATTATTATGTAGAAGTATGTAAAAAATTAGTATTTTTTATTAACATAGGACTTTCCAAGCTTCCAAAAAATTAACTTTCAATACTTCCAACAAAGTTAATATAAAATATAAATACATCAAATGACTCACGAAATATATAAGAACCATAATAATTTTCACATAGTTGTAAACATATTTAATGGAGCACCTAGAAATAATTTCTTCATTTTCTATCAATCATTATTATTATGACGCTACAATGAAAAAAAATTTTTTATTCAAAGTAATTACAGTTGTGTGATGACAAGTCTTTTATAAAAGCATAAGAAAACGAGAAATTGTGTGTGTGTGTTAATTCGAGCTATTTTTGTTTGCTGGAATACTTAATAGATGTCGTTGATTCTCAAATAGTTACACTGTTTTATTCTATAAATATGTGCAAAACTAATATGTAAAATATTGTAAAACTAGCTTGAAAAACGAAACCAAATCTATCCCACGGGAACCACATATTTTTCCGGGATAAAAAGTAAACACACAGGTTATTCTGATGTATAACCTATATTATTACAGTTTTAATTAAATCCATTCAGTAGATTTTGAGTGAATGAGTAACATCCATACATCAATATTAGTATAAATTCATCCTGCATTCGAATAAAAAAAAATTGCTTTTGTTAATTTCACACAAGTAATAACAAATCGATATATGTAACGCCATCTATTGACATATATTTGAACTATTTTTTCTTTGTTCATGATGAGACCCCATGATGCAACTATACATTTTGTTTGAGTTACATAACTTACTGGTAGAAACCATGCCTTTTCTATGAATTCATTTAGATTGTATAGCATCATATGAAATGTGAGATTCAAAGGCAAGTCATAAATATACATATAAAAATACTTATTTGTATTATATCAATAACTGGATTAGACTTAACACTAGAACTGGTGTGCATATTTCTAATGTGTAGGCACTATTACTTCTCCAAAATGAGTAACTAAATGAGAACACCTTAATATAGTTTTCTTTAGTCGACCAGGGATCGCTGCCATCATCAAAATGCATGGGACATTGATCCCTCTCTCGTTCGTATTCCTCCATTTCCACGGCGACTGCGGCGCCCTCAGTATAGTTCCATGAAGTAACATCTTGTTTTAAATCGCAATATGGTCCTAATGCTTGCGACATAAGAACTCTGTAAAAAAAATATAGGTTTGATGAACTGCTTCTCAAAACTAACTTAATAAAATATTTAGATAACTTATGACAGCAAGTCTAGATAAATATTGTGCCAAGCAAAGTGCCACATTAAGTCCCACAGTGTAACAAACAAAGCTGTGACACTGTACTGTATGTATTATAAATTATTATACTGTAATATAATCTTTACATAAATATCTTACAATTTTATCTCTATAATAACACATATACAAGCTAAGCAATATTTTCATAAAACATTTATTCAAAAAGCAAATGGCATTTCAGCAGTACATATTTTATGAATAAACTTTGTATACCTATTCAAATCAGCTCTTTGATACACCCAGCATCTGTACTTAGAGAAGGGATCCAACTCATCATATGTGATAAGATATGATTTGAGATTCTCTTTCCAGTACCCAATACATTTCATTTTATAATCTGGATCACTATAAATATCCACAGGCCTACCCAAGTGATCCACAGACAGACAGTAATTTTCTTTGATTTGTATAGTTTTTTGGTCTACATCACATACTGAGAAATCACTTATGTTCAATTTGCAATACAAATTTGGCCTTGGACTTAAAGTGACACCGCCCAATATTCTCGTTTCAAATTTCACATCTCCTTTTTGTGTAAAATTAAATTTCCCAGCGACAGGGCATCGAATGGGTGAAGGGTCTTTCTTAAGGAATATATCATAACGCCATTTTTGTTTATTTTTAAATTGTACCCATGAGCATACTGTGTGGAAATTACTTTGTATCATAGCAAGCCCTTTCCGGTATCTGAAATATAACAAGGTTAACAAATAAATATGTTTATTAAAAATAATATACATATGAAAACGGTTTGAAAACCAGTACAATTTAAACCGGTTTTAGTCATTGACCCCAAACTGAAAGGATTTAGGATTTAGTTTGTTCTCTAACCGGTTAAAACCCAGAAAACTATTTTTGACGAATTCAGATTCCATGATCGAAAAATAATTAGTTGAAATGAATTTTTGCGAATCTCTGGTGAATTGCTTAGTAGAGGATATGTACTTTTCTAGAATTAATCATCTTCTTCAGGATCTTGGTATCAAAACCTAGGCTTAATCTTTATTTAAGAATAACTATAAACCATTATAATTTTAGTTTACCTAACCTTTCTTTTTTATTAACCGGCTATTGAACGAGTGCGGAATTAACCATTACATTACCTAAATTAATTTGTTTTTAAACAGCCCTGCAGTAAAATAACATCTTAGCTTGTATATAAAAAGAATGTAAAAAAAACAGGTAGTCTGAATTACCTAAGCTTAGAAAAAGAAATGCGCAAGAACTATTAAATGTTTATCAATAGAAGAATTACTGACCTTATAACGTTGTGATGTTGTGGAACAAAATCGAAGCAGACATAATCTTTCTGACAACCGTCCACCGTAAGTCTAGCCATCATAACTCTACTATCACGCTGTTCTCTGCAAAAAAAAATCCTTATGAAAAATCTAAAAATAAATTGCAATGAATGACTTAGCTTATTTACCTAGCTTATGTAGCTGTAGATTCAACGAATTAAGTGTTTTATATATACATTTTACATATATCACATATAGTTATATATCTTTTGTTTCAACTCCGCTTGCAGATAGTTGGATAAAAGTATGTTTTAATATAGAATGTAAACATCTCAATTCTGATTCTGAATTCTGAACTACTTGCTGTGCCAGAGGTTGCGGGTTCGAGCCCCACTGGAGGCATGATTTGTGTGATGAGCACAAATGTGTGTGCTCTAGTCATGGGTGTTTATATTTATAGCATGTATATATTTAAAGTTATATATGTGTAGTGTATCAACTATCTGGTATCCATAACACAAGCCTTGTAGCTTACCATGGAACTAGATGGTGCTGTGTGTTAATGTCCCAATATACTTATTTATCTAATATAGATATATAAATTTTGTCATGAAGATAAGTATCATTTTTTATAGATAACTTCTATGAGACTAAGAAAATAATAACAACAAAAACATTATACTAATCCTATTTTTATTTACTTTACCTGCAAACATAAATAGTTCGCCTAAATCGACCCTCATCTGGATAATATGTTTCTATTATATGTGTTTCATTTATAAATACATCTGCATCAATATTAGCAGTGTTAATCCAATCTCCAGAGAAATTTTGTGGTAAACGACAGCCTGGTTCAACAACTTCTGCCTAGAAATATTTATGCCACTTATATAGCAATTATATTGTAGTCTATACAGATAAATAAAATTGAAGTGTCTGTTTTATTATATCAAAATAACCACTTTTTACTAAATATAAATGAAAGTATATACAATATTTATATTAAAAAATAAAAAAGTTTTAAAATTTCTGTCTGGCACAGTGTTTGTTGTAGTCAAAACAGCTGGACCGATTTTGACGGGATTTTAATTGGCAGGTAGCTGATGTTATAAGAAGTAACTTAGGCTACCTTTATTTAAAAAAAAAAAATTGAACAAAATCTGCATACCTGGACGCACCAGAGCAAAGCGCGAAAGCAGTAAAAAATCAGAAAATGATAAAACTTTAGATGTTTTAAATAAAGTAAGTTTTAATAAGGTATACCATACCAAGGTATTATTTTAAAAATAATAATAAAATTTTAATAAGGTATTTAAAAATATCAAATGAAAGAAAATGCTTGGGATATAGTACTATGTGAGATAATACTAAGTGAAGTGGATTTAAATCCCAGGTCTAGCACCTCTGATATTTTCATAATGTGAATCATTTCCATTATGATTACCACTTGTCTCATGGTGAAGGAAAACTTTGTGAGGAAACCTGCATGTCTGAGAGAACCTAGCAAGTTGTCGAAAGACACGTGAAGTACTACCAGCACTTGTCCAGTGTAGTGGACAATGGACCTGATCACCCTTATAGTATAGGAAGGCAAATGCCCAGCAGTGGGATGTTAAAAAAAGGGCTGAATATAATAATTTATTGAAATTTCAGTATGTATATAGCAGAAACAGATATAAATGATAATAATTACAGAAGTTAATAAACTGTGTCATAATAATGCTAATGTAAATCATTCTGTAGTTGGTAATTTCAGAATAAACAGAGATAGATTAAAGATAGTGTTAAAACTATTGAGAAAGTGAAAAATTTCCAATACAAATGGATATAAGACTTAATACATATTTTAAGAATAAAAGTAGTATATTTATATAACTCTTTAAATAACACAACTTTTAAATACTTACTTTAACAGGAGTAATTCTATATCTCTCTGGTGATTTCTCAACAGTTTTCAAAGAATGACACTCTGGGGTCATTGAAGCACCAATATAAAGATCATCATCTCTGTTCTTTAAAAAACAGCGATATTTTTCATCTTTACGAGATTCTTTTGTGTTTGCCACAGCAAAAAAATGATTTTTGTCAACAAACCAATGACCTGAAACGAGAGCAAAGACTTTTACCAAAAAATCATAAAACTTACACATATTGTTGTTGGAAGTCAAGATAGCTTGATTAATGTAATAATATAAATTTACTATAGTAGTTATAATTTGTAAATAGAATTTGAAAAAGTTGATATTAGAAATCGAGATAACCAACTAAACATAATGTAAGTCATATTTGTTGCCGTGCCATGCAAACCAGTTGACTCTTAAATTTTGTAAAGTTATCAACTTCATTACATGCTACAAATATTTTATGAGCTTGTCATTTTGGGTTTCTTACAGTAGTCAGATTACAATACTTTATACCTATTTACCTTATAAATTTATCTCTTTTATGGTATATATATAACTATTTTTTTGATAAGGATAAATATTTGCACAATTAATACCTACCTAGACAACTATATTCTACAACACCATCAAATGTACCAGACATTCCAGAACATTTTCTATAGGTTATATTAAACTTCTGATTAGTTATCAAGAATTGTGTGCCTGCAGTTTGGCAGGATTTAATTTGGGCATCTGGATGATTACATTCACCTGTGAATCTAAAACGGTTCTGATATGCAAACTGCCACACACCCTCTAGTGATGATCTGCAATTGACCTATTTAAAAGTAAATAAAGTGTTAACCAAACATATGTAAAAAATTTAAGTATTACAAAAAAAAGAATTAAAACTTACTGGAACAGAATTCTCAGAAAACAATGTAATAAGGTGTTGGTCATTTTTAAGGCCTCTGCACACTGTTTCAACATTTGCTTCGTCTCCAGCTTTAAGACTCAAACAAGTACTTTCAATTTTCTCTAATACATTTACTGTTCTAACAATTAATTTTACACAGTGGTGGCAATCCTTCGATCGGAATACCATTGTGTAATTGACATGGTAGTCTGCCTTTATGTCGACACATGTTCCTCTAAAATATAAAATATTAAACAATTTATCGAAATTCACATTTTTTTCGAAATAATAATAATAACTTTATTCTAAATATCTAAAATCGGTTACCTATCAGTCATTTCACTGGCATTAATATCGGTAATAGTTTGCTTGCCATTTTCAAAAGAAAACCAAGTATTTCTTAAAACTACTGGGATTGTGCACTCCGCCGATACAGATGATACTGCTGCAAAACAAAATTGTTATATTGGGCGTATCCAGTTGTTTATTCAAAAGAATGCTTATATATCTTAAACTTACATAGGCTTAATAGTATTACACTAAAAGCAGATAAAATTAAAAATGATTGGTTAGTCATTTTTATTTCATGTTATTTATACAAATATAGAATTCAAGTAACAAAAAACCCTAAAAATTAAAACATTCGAACCATCACACCAAGTTAGAACCGCAACCGACAGAATACAGATATAAGATATCTGAATTTGACATTTGACAATGACAAGTGGCAGACCGCAGACATTAGTCAACAATTAACGGACATTTTCAAATTATGACACAGATAAATGAGTATGGAATATAAATTGTAAATATATAGTCAGCTTGGTTAACATTGAACATAGGGTTAATATATATAAATGTAGATTTCTCAGAGATGAGATATTTGCCACATACCGCAATAAAAAGTATCCTTTATGTTGACTGCATAACCAGCTATCATCATACCAAATTTCATCAAAATCTGTCCAGTAGTTTTCTCGTGACGCAGACAGGCAGACAGACAGATAGACAGATAGACAAAAATTCTAAAAACTATAGATTCATCCTCTGTATCGATAATGATGACTATTTCAATAAGATTTTCCAAAAAAATATTTAATGTTTCCAAAAATATATTCGACTCAGTTACGATTTTATTACATTATATTATGTATAGATCCTAAAAACCCAGCTGGTATTTCCTTATTATTATATTTTTATTCATTATTAAACTCAGTGTATTAACGGAACAGCCGTTAATTCTTGTTAGGTCATTTTCTTATTTTAAGCCCGCATATCTTATCTTAAGATATCATAAGAGTTTTATGTAAATTTTAGATTTGGTGACAGATCTGACCCGAATATTATAGGTTTTGGACTTTATCTAAAAAATCCTTTATTTAAATTAAATTGAAACCTTGTTTATTATACATAGACCCTTATCTACTTATATGAGAAGTTCAAACGTCGATAGATAAAGCATCAAATGTTAACGAATGAAATTTAAACTTTTATTTGTCATCCATGGTTTAAACGATAATATACCTTCAGTTCTAGTTGGCTAAATCATGAAATATAACTATTTCGTGGATTGGTCGAACATATTATCTTGAAATTATCTATTTTACGATGGCCACAATAAAATACCTATTCTAATTATAATATATTCGTGTGACCATACTACATGTTACACCAATTTCATTTGTAATTTAATATTTTCACTTATATTTATATAATCATATATTATTCAAATATCTATAAAAACATTATTCATATTAGTTGTAATGACAAACTACTATTCTTTATTAAATTATATTAATAATTATAAAAAAACACTGTGCCAGTAATGTTTATTTGACGTTTTATTTAAAGTTAACCAATTTAAATGTACAGTAAATTATAAGAGTATAATACTTAAGTTAACTATTTTAAGATTTTAATACATAATTAATGTATTTAAATAAGCGGTGGAAATCTATAAACTACAAAAATAAACTCATTAACATTTAATGCTATTGTGATATTTTTAAGTATGGTAATTTTGAGTCCATCGTATTGATCGGTTGAACCAATAGTTTTCACTCAAAATATTTTACTGCAGTCCCTTGTGTAGCTATTCGTTGCTTCAATGGGTGGTAAGAAACTTAGAGCAATTCATTGAATGTCGTTGACGTCACGTCAATCAACGTGAATCATTATTGTCAAAACATTGTATCGTATTAAAAAATAATAATTTTAATTATTATTTAAAATGTCTGCAATGGTAAGTATTTTAAAAATTACATTTTGTGACTTTACATTTTACAATCTTTTAAAACATTAATTAGGTTTTCATTTATAATTAAATATTCATTAAAAATCAAAATATAATTCCGAAAACACAGAATTGTTTTAATTTCTGAACATTGTTCATTTTTTCATATATATAATACAAACTATTTTATAAAAGCCCCATAATATTATTACATCATTCATGTATAATTTTGTAAAAGATCACTCGCATTCATATATTTAAAATAATTAAAATCGACGAAAATACAATATTTTAGCGGATGAAAGCAGCAAAATGTCCTTCGGACGAATTGGCCATCACCAATTGCGCCCTTATCAACCCGGACGATTTTCCCAGTGACACCAAGTAAGTATCCATTCATTTTAATTACATTTACATTATTCTAGTGTTTATTATCCCCATAATCATTCCATAATTTTGTTTAATAAAATTGGGATTTTTGTTTCATCAAATTAATGTTAAAATGCTGTGAATATATATTTTTTACATATTATAATTTGATATATATATTTGTTATATTTAACCTTTTTTTAATTATCCTTCCTTTTTTTCTACATAAATTACATTAAGAACAAATACAACGAACCGAGTCCCAACTACTAGATTACTGGGCCACGCACAAACAGATAAAATGTATATACCTAATGAAGGAGGAGAGTTAGACCATCAACAAATTGCAAGTTTTATTAGCTAATCTTGTATGCATGAGCTTATACAACTTGTCAAATTAACAACATTTGGTCAATTTTTGTTAAAGTTAAGTAATATTTATATGCGCAAAATCCAGAAAATTAATACAAACTAACAAACTAAATTGGGGTTGATTATAATAATTATAAATTGATGATAAATATTATAAATAGTCGATTATAAATATTATGGTAACATATTAGTTAAATGAAACTGTAATAGAAAGGATGCAATGAAGGCATATTACTGAACTTGAAAAAATGGGGAATGTACTGTCAGACGTTATACCCATATAATTACTATAACATCGTATCTAGGCTATGCAAGGCATCTTAATGAGGTAACTAAATCACCACCCCAACAAAAAAAATAGCATATTTATAAGATTTAACGGGTCTGATGATGAATTAAACGCACACGTACAGAAAATAGACCTAATTGTATATTTCTTACATAGAACCCACATAGACCAATCCACTGATATATATTTTATTGCTGTTCACTACATTCCCCAAAACGGTACAACATTCCTTATTAATTTGTTTGTTGTAGGTAAAAAAATAACAGCTATGTAAAATAATCAAAATATATATTATCCTCATGATAGCAGGCATGCTTAAAAATAAAATGTTTCATTACTAAAATTCTAATATAATTTATTTAAACATTGTTTTAGGCATGTTGAAATTTCCACTGGACCATCGCAACACTTTGTGTTTAGTATCAGGTTCTATAGCGGTGTGGACAGGGGAACTGTTGGGTTCTCTGCACCTCAAAGAAAATGGGCTACATTATCTATTGGACAGGTATAGTTTTGTTTACATGCAAAGTAATTTTCTGATGTGTGAGTGCACACAAAATTTTTATTGAAGTGAAACTTCTTTAGAATCGTTGTGATTTGACACTCAGTGAAAGAAAATGCGACATGAGAAAGAGACAAACACATAAATATATAGGATTAAGCCAACGAGAGAATGAGATAGAATACATTACATAGGAAGTGAAATATAATACTGATTAATATGTTATGTAATATATGTTAAATAAAATGTAACATAATTTAAAAAAAAATAAACCTTACAAATTATCCTACTTCTGATACTCTATATATATTCATCTCATTCTCTCATAGGTTACTTTTCTGAAGTTCACTTTTACCGTGTGTGAAATGCAAACATGCATACACTTTCTTATAGTACAAAATCAGTAGTGACCGACCGAAATTTCGGTTTCGGCCAGTTTCTTTCAAAAAATCTGATGATTCTGATGATTGAAGGATGAATTAAACTTATATATTTTAAATCCCATTATTTTATAAATGCGAAAGTTTGGATGGATGTTTGTTACTCAGTCACGCCAGACGGCTGAACGGAGCTGGATGAATTTGGCACAGATAGATTTATAGTTTAGAATAACACATTTTTTTTATCCCGGAAAAATGTATAGTTCCCGTGGGATAGATTTGCTTTTGTTCTTTCACTAGGGACGAACCCGAGCGAAGCGAGGGTGAGTTGCTAGATTTTTTATATTTTTCAAAATTAGTTATGTACTTTTTTAACAGCCAATAGAAGTAAGGCCATTCAAGCCACAAAGTGCCGAGTGCTTATGCAGTGTCACCTTGGAAGCTGATTTTATGCTGAAAAAAACGTAAGTATTAATACAATCCCGGTGTAAAAACAAATATTTTTTTTTATATTTTCCTATAATCTAGTAAAATGTTTCAATTTGAACATGGAAAAATAATTTGGCATTATAATAAAATGATAAAAAATATGTACGTACTGATTAAGAACACAGGATCACTAGTTTATACAAAAATTCAATATTTGGAAGGTGTTCTAAATAAAAATCAAATCAATTTTAATTTACAAGTAAAATTTGAAGTGATTGTTCGACCGATCCGTGGGTCAGCTACGGGAAAGCTTACCGTAGACCCGTAGATCGGGCGAATAGTCGCAGCCTATGAAGTAATAAGAATAATAGTACTAAGTAAAGGAATTTGAAAAGGATTAAATAGGGTAATACTATTAGGAGGTCATATAAATCCAATTTCAATATTAGGGAATAAACTTCTTAAACTTAAAAAAGAAATAAAGAAAAAGATTTCTGATATAATAAATAAGATTGTTCCTCATTGAGACCTTTAGATACTAAAATTGTATGTTTACCTTGGAAAGTGCTTTATCGACAAATATCTAGGTAAATGTAAACTTATTGAGTAGTAAAACATTAAGTAAGGGAAATTTTCCCGTGGATGAGAAAGCTTGAGTTAAATTTAATCGATCCATAGGTAAGCTATGGGAAAGCTTCCCATAGACGCGTAGCGTAGATCGGGCGAATAGTCGCAGCCTTTAATTTAATTGGAAACTAACTACATAACAAACCTTAAAAATTACCATGAATAATAGTTATGTTATTAATTAGTGAATGAGTGTTTCGTGTTTGTTATTTATTTGCGTTTTATCGGCTGAACAGATGTTAGTGAAATTCGGGATAGAGGTCGACGTTCCTATCACGAGGCCGCGAGTAAAAACTCGTAGTACTATACATATTATAGTAGTAACAATCATAGTAATATCGTGTATAATGTATATTTACGTGCACGGCTATGGGTAGTAGCTAGTAATAAACAAATATGACCTTTTTGGTGTATTGTAGGTATATTTGTAAAACGAGTCATTCGATATTCGGACTAGAAAGTCGAAAGGCAGCTCTACTGAAGTTACGGGTTTGATTCCTGTCTGACAAATAATAATCAGAGAAACGCTTCTTATACTATTTATCTTAGTATTTGTTTTGATTCATATAATTTGATAATTAATTATCATGTTATGTAAGCAATTCCTTAGCTTTTGAATAAAGTAGTCTTAAGTTTTATATTAACTTTTTTTCATTTAGAACATCAATGGAACCGTACGATTCTGAGCAAATGGCACGAGACTTTTTGATTCAGTTTGCAAATCAAGTATTTACAGTTGGACAGCAACTTGCCTTTTCATTCCAAGAGAAGAAAGTGTTGTCTTTGATTGTTAAGAATTTGGAAGGTATGTTTTTTTTTAATTTTATGACTAACATTCCTGATTAATGAAATAAATGGGCACAAGTTTAGAATATGGGACATTACCCCTGGCGGAGTGGGTGGTATTTCTGGATAGGGGACGTGATAGGGCGTCGAAAAGTTAAATAAAATATTTTCCGAAAACGTACGAGTAAAAAGTTATTGAGACTTAAAGTTACAACATTTCCATACATTTTCATATATTTCTTTTCCACCATTCGGAGTGGGTGGTATTTTTAGATAGGGGAGGTGACAGAGAGTCAAAATATATTAAAAATATTTGGAGGAAACGTACGAGTAAAAAGTTATTGAGACTTAAAGTTATAACATATCTAACACATTTCCATACATTTCTTTACCTAAATAAGTGATAACAACAGATAAACATACCTTTAACGAATAGTACGCATCCTTTTTTATGTACAAGACATATTTTCACAACAATTAATGCTTTATTGTATTTAATATTTTAATAATTTCACAACACAAACAAAATGATCTTACATTTTGACAAAAGCAAAACTGACACTTTGTTTTATATTACCGCTTAAATGACAACAGATTATATTTGATTATGTTTGCTTTTTCTGTTGGTAAAATATTACTATTAATAAATAAATAAATATCTGGGTTAGGTTAGGTTAGAACGTTTAAGATTATTTATTTATTATTCCTCATATCTGGGTTAGGTTAGGTTAGAATAAGATTATTTATTTATTATTCCTCATATTTGTTTTATTATGGCGTAAGATTTTTTAATTTGAATTTGTATCTTATCGTCTGTTAAGGGTTTTTGAAGCATGTTACTTTTGTAAATTTTATCTAAAATCGGTTGAGGGGAGCTCAAAATACAGCCGCGACTCCGCCCGCACTTGGCCAGCGTGGTGGACTATCGCCTGTTCCTCGCATTGAAGGGAGTTCTGTGCCTAGCAGTGGGAGGTTAAAAAGGGCTGAATACACAAATTATATATAAAGAATGTGTTTATGACAGCGGTGGACGTACAAGCTCTAGCGGCCGGCTCTAACGCGGTGCCGCGGCGCGTGAGGATGGGCAGGTTGCTGCCAGATGCGTGCATTCAGTTTGACAAAGCTGAGAACTCATCTCTCAACCTAATAGGCAAAGCTAAAGGGTGAGTATGTTATATTTTTTAGGGTTCTGTACCTAAAGGGTAACCCGGGACCCTATTACTAAGACTCCGCTGTCCGAACTTCGTACGTTTGTCTGTCTGCCCGTCTGTCACCAGGCTGTATCTCATGAACTGTGATAGTTAGACAGTTGACATTTTCACAGATGATGTATTTCTGTTGCCGCTATATTAATAAAAATAAAAAACAGAATAAAATAAATATTTAAGGGGGCTCCCGCCTCCCATACAACAAACGTGATCTTTTTGCTCGTTTAGCTCGATGTTGATAACGGCAACGGGTAGATGCTTGAAATATTCACAGAATATTTAGTTATATATTCACTTTAAAAATAAATACTTAAATGAAAACAAATATTTAATGGGGGCTCCCATACAACAAACGTGATTTTTTTTGCCGTTTTTATAAATCATGGTACGGAACCCTCCGTGCGCGAGTCCGATTCGCACTTGGGCCAATTTTTTTTAACGCGAAGTAAGAAAAAAGTCCCTAAATAAAAATAAAATAAAAAAAAGTTGATTGAAGTCAGAATGTAATGTCTAAGTAAGGAATACAACCGTATTTGAAGGTCCTGGACTCGATTCCTGTACGGGATAATTTGTTAATTGTATAGATGTTTCAGCATTTTGAACAGCCAAAACACAGTGTGTTTTTAGTATTTGTGCACTAAGTATAGTCGTGAATTATAATTCAAAATCTACTATTTGATAAATACTTATTAATATTACCTAATTAAAGTACAATATTTTAATATTACCTGTTTGTTATCTATTTTGCGGTTAATGTGATTAATTAAAAGATATTAATAATAATATATTATTTCAAATTCACGTCATTATGTTCATATAGTAAATAAAAACATAGAGATAATTTTACTACTCTAACCCGAGGAGATAAGATTTTAAAGATGCTGTTTGTGAAATTATCATAACTCTTTTGTAAAAAAATCTTGCCATTAGAAAGACATTCTTAAACATTTATCAATTCTAAAACGAATACATAAGTACCTAATAATCTTAATTTAAATACGAGTATATATTTTCTTCTTTCTTCTCTTATATTTTAATATATTTTCATGATTTTGTTTAATAAATAGTTGCGATCACTAATAATAACGTATGGTTATCTATACTAACATTATAAAGAGGCAGAGTTTGTTTGTTTGATCGCGCTAATCTCAGGAACTACTATTCCGATTTGAAAAATTCTTTTTCCATTAGATAGCCCGTTTAATGACGGAGGCTATAGGCTATATATATCATCCCGGAAAAATGTACGATTCCTACATTTTTGCCTAGGAACGAACCCGAAGCTATCTAATCTAAATCTAAGAATATATCTAATATTCGAAAGTATATCTAATAATCTTCTATTGTTTAATCATATAATTTTTAATGTTGCATTTGCGCATTAACAGCATTTATAAGTTTAATCGTAACATAGGAAACAACCACGCCAGTCCATCATCAACCCGGACTGGGACTTCGGTAAGATGGGTATCGGCGGTTTGGACAAAGAGTTCAATGCCATCTTCCGAAGAGCTTTCGCCTCTCGTGTGTTCCCGCCCGAGGTGGTCGAGCAGTTGGGTGAGTTTTAATAGATTTTTTATCACTTTACATAATTTAGTTAAATTATTTATTTAGGTATCATTACACAGAATATGAGTAGATAATAACTCATATTAAGTGCGTTATTACACTTTCCATATTATTATGTGTATGTATGTACCTATGTGTAAAATATAATTTTTCATACAAGAGTGTAATAGAAGTATTTATTATAATTTTTTTTTTATTTCTATAATTTAAGTAATCTAAAAACTATGTTAAGTTTCTTTCATAAACTATAAAATGTCTGCAGTAGTAGTCTTTATATAAAAATACTTCAGGAAAAGTAAATCTTTAAGTATTTTCAATATAAATGTTCATACAAAATAATAACTTTTTAGGTTGCAAGCACGTAAAGGGTATTCTGCTATACGGGCCGCCCGGTACTGGTAAAACTTTGATGGCGAGGCAGATCGGTAAAATGTTGAACGCCAGAGAGCCCAAGATCGTGAATGGTCCACAGATTCTTGACAAATACGTTGGTGAGAGTGAAGCCAACATTCGGAGGCTGTTTGCTGATGCTGAAGAAGAAGAAAAGAGGGTAAAAATATAAACAATTATATTAATAAATACAATCTTGTCAAAGATATCAAGCTGGGTACGGATCTCCCTTCAATACGAAAGGGATGGCCTGATCCTTCTCGTATTGAAAGGAGGTAGGGTGGAATATGGAGTCCACCATGTTGGCCAAGTGCGTGTTGGCGGATTTCACATGTCTTTCGAAAACTTGTTAGGTTCTCTCAGACATACAGGTTTCCTCACGATGTTTTATCCTTCACCGTAACACAAGGGTTAATGATGTTGGAAATGATTCGCACATCAAAATATCAGAGGAGACCCGGGATTTGAACCTGCTTCACTCGTGGTCCCATGCGAGCGTGCTATCATCACTGGACTACTACTGTCTTTTTTAAAGTATCATATATATAGTGTAAAAGTTAATTCGTAACCGAAGTGTTTGTTTTTTATGCAATACTTACAATAACTGTAAAGGGGATAGAGGTTTTAATTAAATTAAAATAGAAGACATACTCGTATTACATTTAGTACAGTGTTAATTGGTTTTTATGTTTAACTCTAGTTAGAATTTTCTTTGAAAATTAATTTTATCCCTATTTTTTTCAACTCTTTTTATTTGCGTTTAAAAATTGTAGTAAAATTTATTATACCTACAAATAAAACTGCGACTTATTATTTTGTTTCAGCATAAAATAATGAAGTCGACAGTTTAACCTATCGATGCAATACTAGCATGTTAGATGTAGGTCAAGATTAATCAAATTAAACAAGACTTAGTTCAGCTTTATTTAGAATTTGCTAACTTACATATACATATGTATACGATAAACTTATTATGTAAGAACTAAGTAAATATGCTAATTAAAAAAATTTTTTTTTTTTGGAAAATGGGATTCATTTTTTGTCGTTGGCTCTCCATAAATCTATACATAATATTAATAAATGTATATATGATAATTTCATACGGTAATTATATAAGAAAAACCCAACTTTTAAAATTTTTGTCTGTCTGTTTGTTCCGGCTAATCTCCGAAACGGCCTAACTGATTTTGACGGGACTTTCACTGGCAGATGTTATAAGGAGTAACTTAGCCTAGTTTTATTTTAGAAAAAGAATTGGCATTCCGCTCAAAAAAAATTAAACGTACTTAGGAACGCCCCCGAGCGGAGCGAGGGTAAGTCGCTAGTATAGAATAAAAAGGTTACATAAATAATTTTTATGTATAAGTCATAATAATAATGATGTATTTGATTCTACCTAGAACACTATTTATTCTATATTACAACTTATTTTCTAATATAACATTAAAGTTCGAAAATGATTTTTATAAATCTTTACGACCATATAAAGAATAATTTTAAGATAACTAAATTTTTTCACAATATTAAATATTGAACTTTTAGTTATTGAAAAGTATGAAAAGAATATTGGTTACTTTGTATACATAATTTTTCACTGACAATTCATTTTGGCTGTTTGTTTGTTTAAACGCGCTAATCTCAGGAACTAATTCGATTTGAAAAATTCTTTCGCATTAGATACAAGGGGTATCTATTATTGAGGAAGGTTATAGGCTATGTATCATATAATACCTATGCTAGATGCTAACCGTTAAAACGTACCTAGGGACGAACCCGACCGAAGCGAGGGTGAGTCGCTTGTGTCATATAAAGTGAGAATCTCAACTGTGTGTCATTATTTATTTGGTTTGTCTAAGACTAACTTTGGAATCAATAATTTAACTATTGTTTTTCTATTGTCTTTAGTGCGGTCCTAACAGTGGTCTTCATATCATAATTTTCGATGAAATCGACGCCATTTGCAAATCGAGAGGCTCTGTGGGAGGAAACACTGGTGTTCATGACACGGTTGTCAACCAACTGCTTTCCAAGATTGATGGTAAATTTTATTGATACGTTTTAATAGCTTAAATTATATCTATATAAACAAATGTTAAGGTTTTTGATTAATTCGTATATTTCGAAGTACAAATTTGAAATTTTGTTAGTATGTAAAACCAGAATGACAACGCAATAGCTTGATAGCGAGCTGATCTGATAGAGCAAGGAGTGAAAATGTTGAATGGCTACTAATAAACTGTGGTTTCATTTCATACGTACATTTTGTACGGAAAAACGATTATATTATATTAATCAACTCGAAATATTCTATGTTGCCATATATCATATTCTAGTACACATACCTTAAACTTTCCCATAGAGTAGTTTGATTCCTATATGAAATAGGATCGATTGGCATAACAAATTTTTTTTGCGTATTTTAGCATTTTCTTCGCTGACTGTACATTTTTTTCAAAATCAATGAAGCAGTTCAGAATATCTAAAAAGCTATGAATGGTTTCCTAGGAACGTTTTCCTTTAAAACTATAACAGTTAAGGTACCTGCCCTTACTGACCCGTCTCAAAAATCCATCCTGTATAGTCCATCTATTCCATACTAACCGTTAAAATGTACCTAGGGATGAACCGGAGTTCAGTAAAAGTGAGTTGCTAGTTAATAATATTTATGTATGTTAATAATATAAACGACATACCCACAGGTGTGGACCAACTGAACAATATCTTGGTGATCGGCATGACGAACAGGCGGGACATGATAGACGAGGCGCTGCTGCGGCCCGGCCGCCTCGAGGTGCAGATGGAGATCGGGCTCCCGGACGAGACCGGCCGCGTGCAGATACTCAACATACACACCAAGAGGATGAAGGAGTACAAGAAGATTGCTGAGGATGTCGACAGCAAGGTATGTGTGTGGTGTTGCCATTTTTTGGAATATTTAAAAAGTTTTTTTTTTTTGGAAAGTAGGTTTTGATTTGAGTTGCAATTTTTTTTTTGGTGTAATGATTTTATTTTTGTAATATCTATAGGATGTGGGACTAACGTTCCATTTAATTTTGTTGCAGTGCACTTTCTACAATAGTGTCATTTTGTGGTCGGTTCTTGTTCAGACTAGCATGCAAGTCATCGGTTTAATTAAATATTGAGTAATCGACTTGGTAACATTTGGACATTAGTGAAATGAATATGTACAGAGACTTTAAAAAATAATTAACTTGTGATGATAGTAGAAGATCCCGATCTGTGGGGTGGACTCCTCACCCTATTTCAAATGATTTTTTTTAAATCTTAACAAACACGACCCAGGGGGATTGTCACAAAAAAAATTAATAGTTTTTTTTAAGTACAAGAACTCTTTTCCTGTGACAAATTATGATCAATCGAAAGTAAAAAACTTGTAAAAAATTCCATGTTACGTTTGGCAGCCTTTTTCGAACACATTATCTGACATCCAGGTATAAACACGTAAATTGAAGTATCAAATCAAATCAAGTATCAAAATGTAGTTAATTTTATAAGAAATTTAATGAAATAGGGTTGTCATATCAAAACATCTCCAGACTAGACCATATACCTTAAAGAATGCTCATTATATACAAAATCCTTAACACGTCACACCGGGTGCTTTTAATATTTAATAAGAAGTGTCGTGACGGTTGAAATATGACACTTTTTATGTCTCATTCGCCAAGTGTGCCGAGTATAAAGAGCAATAAGGAACTTTGTACCAAAAAACCTATAATTCACATCAATTCCCGTACTCTAGGAGCTAGCGGCCCTCACAAAGAACTTCTCCGGCGCAGAGCTAGAGGGTCTGGTGCGGGCGGCGCAGTCTACAGCCATGAACCGCTTGATCAAGGCCTCGTCCAAGGTGGAAGTGGACCCCGAGGCCATGGAGAAGCTGATGGTGGAACGTGGGGACTTCTTGCATGCTTTGGAAAATGATATTAAACCGGTAATTTATGTTATATTATGTACTTGTGAAAGGTGTTTTTGTCGCCAGCTCTTTTTAGGACTGTGGCTTTAGTTTACGAACCGGTTGTAGACTTGTGGTGTTCAGTAAAAAAATGTAATAATTTAATGCTTAACAAACATTTTCGAATTACCTATATGTTAATTAATTCAAATGTCAATCTTGTGTGTTAAACATAACGTAAAGCTTGAGAGGATGTATAGATGTATGTTTGTTGCTATCTCACGCAAACACTACTGAACGAGTTTAGGTGAAACCTTACAGTAATATAGCTTACCCATCAGAGTAACACATAGGCTTTATAGTGCTATATATATATAGCACTAAGCGGGCTAAATAAACGGTCTATTTTAGGCATTTGGTACATCAGCAGAGGCGTTGGAACATTTCCTAGCGCGTGGCGTCATTAACTGGGGCTCTCCTGTCACGTCTATACTAGAAGATGGCCAGTTGTATATACAACAAGCGAGAGCTACTGAAGATAGTGGTGAGAGAGAAAAAAATACTTAATGATAATACTAGTGATATGCCCTTACTTTTAATATAATGTGTAACTCGTTCAACTTGATTTATTGGGATATGTTTCTATCGTGTCGATTCTTTTGTTGGATAAAAGAAGGACAAACAAGCAAACACGCACACGCACACACAGGTAATAAATATTCACACACGCAACACATACACACACACACGCAACACATACACACACACGCACGCAACACATACACACACACACGCAACACATACATACACACATACGTTATTTTGGATAAACACAACTATAATTGAGTGAAGATTTTTATATCAACAATAATACTTATGAGTTTGTAGACTGGCATATAATAATCCACATTCAATGCATTTTATTTAAATACTAGCAATGCCCGCGGCTCCGCCCGCGTTCCGATGACTAAAAACAAAATTCTTAGGTTTTATACTCTTACATTGCAGTTTTTGTATTTTTTCTCAGAAATGAAATATTTTCCCGCACTAAAAAGTATCCTATATGTTGTCCCGGTTAACCAGCTGTCACCATACCAAATTTCATCAAAATCCCTTCAGTGGTTTTTCCGTGATGTGGTAACAGACAGACAAAAATTCTAAAAACTATAGATTCGGCCTCTATCGATAATAATGTCTATTTCGATTTTCCAAAAATATAAATATTTTTTTATTCTTTTTAGGTCTTGTATCAGTCCTGATAGAAGGGCCTCCCAACAGCGGCAAAACCGCCCTTGCAGCGCAACTGGCCAAGATGTCAGACTTTCCATTTGTCAAAGTTTGCTCGCCTGAAGACATGGTCGGGTTCACTGAGACCTCTAAATGTTTGCAGATACGGAAGGTAATTTTTAAATTATATTGGAAATAATAAATAATGAGCCTTACATTAAGCTTACAAAAAATATGACACTGATGTAATTTAGCGCATCATTTTACGGAAAAAGGAGTTCTTCAATTCAAATGGTTTCAATTCAATATTCAAATTGATTTTAGTGGTTAAATCTTTTTCAATGGTGTTTCATTTCAATTAAAACATATTTGAAAAAATGGTATACGTATATTACAACACAGTCCTCTCTTCTCTTGGCTATTTTCCTATGTCTTATGTATGATGTACTTCCCAATCCATTCAGTCGTTTTAGCGTGAAAAATTTACAAACACACGCACATATGTACTTATTTATTACATAATAGTAAATCGATTATACTAACGCAGTACTTTGGCGATATAACTCCTGATCACAGTATCTGTACACTAAATCTCATTCTCATCCCTTCAACCTTTATGTATACACATAGAAACATACGACAACGCACACACTCATTTATAATAGTAAAACAATTTTCGCTTTCAAAAATTGCAAAGTTATAAACAATTAACTAATAATAAAAAAGGGAGTTTAGTTTTTGCAAATATCTCAAAAACTCATTGAGGTTTTTCAAATCTATAAAAACATTTTTTTTTAAACTTTTCTAAAGAAATTTTCTAAAAAGCCCCGAACTGTGGGACCAATATAATTTTCCCAGAGGGATGAAAATAGAAAACGGGTGCTCTGGCTGGGCCTTGGCCAGCGGACTATGGCCTGATCCCCATCATATTAAAGGGAGGTCCGTGCCCAGCAGCGGGACGTCAAAAAACGGCTGAATACAATCTAATACCCTAAGTATTCTATCGTTGTCTTCCAACAGTACTTCGACGACGCGTACAGGTCGTCGCTGTCGTGCATCCTGGTGGACAACATCGAGCGCCTGCTGGACTACGGGCCCATCGGGCCGCGCTACTCCAACCTCACGCTGCAGGCGCTGCTCGTGCTGCTCAAGAAGCAGCCGCCGCGCGGCCGCAAGCTGCTCATACTGTGCACCAGCAGCCGCAGGTGATGCGGATAACTCTCATAATACATACTTTATACTTTTGAAGTGAAACTTCTTTAGAATCGTTGTCATTTGAAACACGATAAAACGGAAATGCGGCAAGAGAAAGAGACGAACAAATAAATATATAGGACTAGCGGAACTCTAGACAAACATAAATAAATCTATCTCACAGGAACCGTACTTTTTTGATCCCATTTAAAACGTCGGGAATCAAAAATCAAAATAAATCCGCGAAAAAATCCGAAATGATAGTTTTATTTAAAACAAGCGACTCGCCCTTGCTTCGCTCGGGTTCGTCTCTAGCTCGATTTTCTATACAAACTTTCATCCCCATTTTCACCCCTTTAAGGATTTCCTTACCAAATTTCATCTAAATCGGTTCAGTAGATTACCCCCTACAACGTCACAAACACACAATTCACAAACTTTACCTTTTTATAATATTAGTATAGATAATACCTAACATTCAACAGACAAGTGCTGGAGGACATGGAGATGCTGTCGGCGTTCACGGGCGTGCTGCACGTGCCCAACCTGTCCGCGCCCGAGCACGTGCTGGCCGTGCTGGAGGCCAGCGACGTGTTCAGCAAGCGCGACCTCGCCGCCGTGCAGCGTGACCTGCGCGGAGCCAGGTGCGTGTTTACCAGCTTTATTTGTTTTTTAGGGTTCCGTACCTCGAAAGGAAATAAGGGCCTTTTAGGATCACTTCGTTTGTCTGTTGAGACCATTTTTCATGGGGACGCGTGGTGTCGAGTTAAAATTTATATCAAACACTCAGGTCTGTAAACCCTTGGAGCTGTGAAAAATTCAAACTTCTAAGTCAACGCAATCAAAAGAAACGGCCGTTTATGCCGCATATTTTGACACTTGCGAGGAGAATTGGAAGGAAATCAAAACCTATAAGGTATTTGCCGTTGACCTAGAATTATGAAATTTGGCAAGAAGCAATGTCATAAACCACAAGTAAAGGGAAAAATAATATAAATCGTAAATTTGTAGTTATATCACAAAATTGTTATTATAAACTTATTTTAATGTTTCATGCTACTCACGTGTGCGAGACAGACTCGCATTTGCCCGATTTTTTTATACATAAATTTTATAATAGCAAATAAATATAAAATAATATTTTATAATAATAATTATAAAATTTGCTATTATAAAATAACATTTTATACACCATATTATAAAATAAAATTATACATATTAAAAAATAAAATTTATATTATAAAATAAAATTTTATAATAGCGAAGGTGGAACGATCTGATAAGTAAACAGTAAATGATATACAATACCTTTGATTAAAAAGGGGGTATAGTCTTTTGTTTCCTTTTTCTAATATAACCTGATTGGTTGGAGTTTTAGAGTTGTGCCAAATATATGTATATTATAATTTTTTTTGTTCTTCTTTGCTATGATACTAAGTAAACATACAGCTTCATAAATGAGCTATAACATACCAATGCAAAAAAAATCGCTGCACAATGTCAATACATATTAAAACAAATCTGTATCATTAAAATATTAATATAACGTTTAAATATTTATCATATCATATAGTTTATAAAATAAGGAATATCATCTAATAATTAATTTGTCTATGCAGGATATTCATCGGTATTAAAAAGCTTCTGGCCCTTGTTGATATGGTGAAGCAGACGGACGAAGGCTCGAGGGTTCACAAGTTCCTTACGAAACTGCAAGAAGAAGGCGCCGTCGATCTTGGTACTTCGGTACAATAAGATTTATTGCAACCTTAGGGGTTACATGCGCATACCACATACACGCCCTCACTACCACATACATACAAAACACTAAACCGACCCTCCGAAAGCTCCCCCTGCGCCTCAGACCTCAGGAGCTTTGAAATCGACTACGATGAAATCAGCGAATGCACCGAAATACCCGATACCAGTCTCAAAGTCACCAGAACGGCTAAAGGGAACGAAATATCTCCAATGAAAATGCCCCTCATGAGAATCAGAAGCGTCGAAATAGTATTCGAAGATGAAATA
Organism: Brenthis daphne; assembly: GCA_947093115.1. Classification (NCBI taxonomy): domain Eukaryota; kingdom Metazoa; phylum Arthropoda; class Insecta; order Lepidoptera; family Nymphalidae; genus Brenthis; species Brenthis daphne. The sequence continues at coordinate 24,767,799 of OX352477.1, read as the reverse complement.
TCAACATACACTGACACTAATCTATTAGACCACAGTATAGAATTGATTGTTTCCGACAGTGACGACTCCACTAAGTGTGTGGACGATTTAGAACAACTCCAAGAAAACGAAGACTCGGTCACTTTGAACCCAGAAGTCGATTTATCAGATGATAATTCAGCTTCGAATATCGATGTCCCGAAATGTATCGAGAACATCCAGATATCAGAAGACTCCACAGCTATCGATGATACAATATCGATAAATATATCGGAATGGTGCGATTCGGGACGCTTCACTGAGGAGGCTTCGTCATCTCACATCGAAGTTCCAGTATTGTATTCGGACGCTGTGCTTTCCAATTCGTACGACGCCGTCAATGTTGATGAATCGATTATCAGCGTGTTCGAGGCGGAAATCGATAAAAAAAAGCTTTACGAGTACATCGATAGTGACAGCGATAGTTCGGACAACACGGCCGTATGTGACGATACTGAGAATCTGAAAACATCCGACGGTAACTTGGAAGACACTCTGTGCGACGCTAATGATCTTCAATACGATTCGTTTGTTGATATTGGTAAATTTTAACTCTTTCTAATAAAAAACGCTTATTATTTAATATTTATAATCTATATTGACGCTTGTTTATGTTTTATCTGTTGCTTATAGTTACTTGATGATATATTTTGTGTGTGTGTACATTCCACTTATATGAGGCTAGCTTCTGAGCATGCATATCTCGTTGTGAGCTATTTACGCCCTACGAACCTTTTTGACACAGCTTAAGCTCGACGGGCTGAGTGGTATGCGATATCCCGTAACCATGTCATTGTATAACACCATATCAATTACTATTATAGCATCTTCCATAGTGTTTTTATGTAAATAAAATTCTTTTATAGGAGTAGATGTCGTTGGTTGTTACAAACTGTTGTACTTAGTACTTACAGTGGCATGGTTACAGAAATTCCGGGGTTGTAAGAGTAGCCAATAGCTCAATTTTTTGTATAATATAATATAGTTTCGAGAGCAATATTATTTATTTGTGTTATGTAAATGTGATACAGCTTGATGCTGTTTAATTTAATTAAGTGTATTTAATTGTTATAATATATTAATAGACATAGCTTTTTAAGTGGAAAATGTCAATATGAAAGTATTTACTGTAGTATTATGGAATTTGCAATTGTTGTCAGTAGTGATAGGACCTTTACGACTTTATGGCTTAAAACCTACAATTATATTCAGAAGTACAATTTATTAATATTGAATAAGCTTTTGGTGTTGTACTTTGTAGTTAAATTTTAAATATTTTCAATCTACAGCACTAGGACGGTGAAGGTGGATGGGTTGCATTGCCAAATAAATATATTTATAGAATCAAATTGCAGTTTCAATGTTTTAGTGATTTGTTACAAATTAACGAGATACACCAAAATAAGTGATGATAATCAAATAATATTTAAAATTGTTGAAATAATAAATCAGTATATAAATGTTGATATTAGTTGCTAGTAATCTGTTTGTTGTTACTATTTTATTCGCATTAAATGCATAGGACATTCCATTTCACATTCATGAGCTATGACAATCACATGATACTTATCATATATATAATGAAATCTAATGGATATCTCATTTAAATTTCAATATGCTTGTAGTACACTGTAGGTGATCGAAATGTTAATAATAAAATATTTTTCCTATTGTATAGTGAATTTTAAAATCTATATTGTATCAGCAAAATTAAGTAAAAGGTTACCCACATATAGTTTAAAGGAATTGATAGAAAAGTCTAGCCTTAAATGTATGAAAATACAAATGTATGTACACTTTCCTTGTATGTATTTACTGATACAATTAACTGTTGCAAAATAATAAATAAAAAGATTGACAATCAAATTTTACTTTCTCATCAAACCCTTTTATCTACCTATATCTTGTCTATCACTTTTAGTTGACAAGCGAGACAAAGCATCTCTACTTCCAATCTGGCAAAATTTGCTTTTGTCTGTCCAGTTTGTTGGTACTCCTCTACAGATTGTATTTTATAACCAATCTGGACGAAACTTGGTATACAGGTTTTATGACTTTATAAATTTTTCTGTCATAGGGGATTTTTGATTGGAGTGGTACTTCTTTCAAAAAGGAGGCTACTGAATATAATATAATCTTGAGATCCAATTTTGATGGTTCTTTTTTTATTTGGAAGGTTGTAACTTTATATTGGTTTCATAAAATTTGGTGATGATCTGATGAGGATCTTCGACATGATGAGTAGAATATCTCTTCAAAATGTAGTTTGTGCTTGTGAGATCTACTAAAAGCCCGTAGAATATAAATTTAATAATGACATCCAAAAGTGAATATTATTTTCCACTCTGAAAATAGGTACTATGAGGCTCTTTGTCTCTAAAAACCTACAGTAGCACTGGTCCCTGCATTAATGGAACACTGCAGGATCATTTTTGTGCATAAACTACAATGATTCCAAAAAATGCTGAACATATTACAACAAATTATTTGCCAAATGTAGTAGTACTAGTAGTAGCTTAATAAATAAACACAAATTATTAAAACAAAATTGATATCTGAATATAGCCTGATTAATTATAGCATATAATAATTAAAACAATTGAACACTGATTGTAAAATTTTGATTAGGTAAGAAAAGATATGAAATATATAAATAATAATCCTTTTATTTGACCATAATATAATAAAACTATTGATGTTTTTGAAAAAATAAAAAAAATGTTTACTGGTATTTTTTATAATTTTAAGAATAAAATTGAAGTACTGACAATTAAATTTAAACAAAATATATTTTATAAACACAAAATTATTTCAACTTAAAATAACCTTAAAACTAATTAGCAGTTTCACATGCATCCACCCAGTCATTATAAACATCTATGGGTTCAGATAAAACATTAGTTGTGGTCTGAAAATCTTCTAAGCAAACTCTACATTGTATTCTGGCTGTATTTCTTGCCCGATCCCTGTAAAGGAACCAATAAAATTCATTAAACCAGTTCTGTATGTACAAAATAAATCTATAATAGTTTTGAATATACAAACATTTTAACTTCACAAGATTTTTCGTGGTTACAGAAGGGACAGTTAAACTGTTGATCTAGTGGCTCTATAGCTTTTCTTTTTGGTGGTGGCTTTCGTTTAGATTTGCGGCGACCCATATCTAAAAAAATAAACAGTTTGATCGTCAAGCCAGATGTGAGAAATCAAATTACAATATTAAAAACAAAAATGTTGATAGAATATTTAAGTTTGTTGTATTTGTTGGAATTTATCATACCGGTATTTAATGTTTATTTATCAGATAATCCAAATACGATACAGACGGACCACCTCAACTTATAAACAAAATGTCATTTTAAATTTTGATTTGATTGACATACATAGTGACGTTTAAAAATGTGTTACACAAATAGGTCCATAGACAAATACGTCGAAATATGTACTACGCCTACTTTTTAAAACATAAAAGTATAAAGCACATATTCTCACACAGTAAACTAGTCAAAATAAGCTAGTAAAGCGATAAAATACCTAAAACTGTTATTGACTATTGTAATTTACTCTTGTTCATTCCGAAAGAGCCACTAAAGAAATCTAACCACAACCTATTATTTGGTGTATATATATATATATATATATATATATATATATATATATATATATTTATACTTATTCGAATTATTATTTCGGAATTATTATTATTTCATATTTCTTGAACATCACAGTCGACACTTATTTTAAAGGTTTTAAAGCAACGTAATAATTGTTTTTAGCTTAGCCTGTCTAGTCTGTGACATTTTAAAGTCTATGATCTATAACATTAACAAATGGCCGACGATAAATGGCGTTTACAAAATTTGTCACGGTTAAAACTTATAGTTAATGTGATATGAATATAAGTGGAACACTTTAAATGGAATAAGTTAAGAATTACTTATGTTTATTCGTTTAAGTTATATAGATTAGCATAGCTAACCTCAAAATTATATCAAAATGGAGCTTCCACAGCCACCACAGGGTACTGCCAATTTTTACTTCTATTTAAATTATTTGTATGGTCTGCATTTGTATATCCCTAATGCTATTTTAATCTACAGATCAAGATCTGCGTAACATAATCGACAAACTTGCGCAGTTCGTAGCAAGAAATGGCCCGGAATTCGAGAAGATGACCAAAACCAAACAAAAAAACAACCCCAAGTTCAGTTTCCTCTACGGCGGGGAGTTTTTCAACTACTACCAGTACAAAGTGACGACAGAGCAAGCAAGTAAGCATATTGACGAATGGTGGAAATAGAATAATCGCGGTCGCGCGATCGCTGCTTGCGTGTTATAACCGTTTCAAGTGACCCTCCGCTGTTTATAGTTCTAAAGCAATCGGCCGGTGGCCAGGCGGCACCCGCTCCCGGGGCTTATATGGCACAGAACAGGCAATATGTAATGCCCCAACAGGCCAGCGCAACGCCGCAGTTGGGCCTGGCAGCGACGATGGCGGCGGCACCGGCGCTGCAGCAGTGGCTTGCGGCCAACTCTACGCCGCAGCCTCCGCACTCTGCAGACATCGACAACGTCAATGCCCAGATCAACATCCTTAAAGAACAAATTACTCAATCGGAAAATAATCTCAATGCCCAGCATACGGTGAGTTTGTGCATCCTACTACTGACTGTAAAGCTTATTGGAAACACAATTTTAACATTATTAATGCAGTTTCTTAATATGTTTATGTACTGGAGGTAGACATGAAAAGAAATTTAATTCTTTCTAGTTTGTTTTTATAACTTAAAGTGTTTTATAATCAAGTTTCAGTATGTATCCATTAAGCAGGCAGGTAGTCTTCAAAGCAAATTGCATGCTTTTTGTCAACAACACTTTTTACTTTTATACTTTAATATACATAATATATGCATGTGGCAGATTTGTTCTCAGTGTTATTTAGAATTTTTTTAGAATAGTTTACAACAACAATAATAAATCTCCATACATTAAAATAGGTACTCCACATTATCTAGGCACTTAGCTTCTCTTTCAAAATTTTCATACATAGTTGTATTTATTTTTTGTAATTCAAAATAAATAAGAATGTGTATTGTAGGTATTGATACAGCAACAGCAAGCTAAAATTAATGAGCTGGTGAGCAAGGCCCAGGTAGAAACAATACAAATAATGTCAGAAGAAAACAACATAAGTCTCACAGAACTTGATAGCATCTTGCAGCCAATAATTGACACTTGTACTAAAGACAGTATATCTACAGGTGTGTTCATAAAACATGTATTACTTATATTAAAATTTAAGGATTTTTTTTTTAAATTAAGTAAATTTCACAAATGTATAAAAAAGGAGGAAATACCTGTCATTAACTTTATAAGTTATAATGTTTTTCTTATAAAAAGATTGGTCTAATATTCTGTCTGAACATAATAATATAGTACTTGACATTTTGTAAAACAAAATCATAAACTAGCTAAAGTGCATAAGAAAATAAAAAAGATACCTCTTTTTAAGTTAAAAGATTTTTCATCCAAGAGTATGTATGTTTAAATTTTCTTTTACTTTCTAAAATATTTCCAACATTCTAATAATATTATTTACTATAGGTAAAGGATGGATCTTACAACACGCAACTTCTAATGAGGCAGGGAAGGTGATATCACAACATCTGCTAAGAAAAGTCACTCAACCTGGAGCCGCCTTTACCCAAAAGCTGCACATCATTTACCTTGTCAACGATGTTTTACATCACTGGTTAGTATGTTCTTTACTATTATATATAGTAAAAGCTTATAGATAGAAAACTTAATTGATAATATAACCTTGTATTGCCTTGTGCTGAAAGGGCCAGGGTATAATATGGTATTAAATGAGTTTAAGTATGTCAATACAGTAATAATAAGATACTAATCTTTTTTGGTCCTTTTGGAACAGAGCTACATTTATTGGGCGCACTATGTGTTATTTATCACAAGCTTTCAGTTCTATTTTTGTGTTAACATTGTAATTTCACAGTTGAGTGTTGTCAAATTAAAGTTCAAATGGTATTCTTATAGGTTGTATTTTGTTATTCTTTTATTTGGTTGTATTTTATAATGGATTTTATATATTGTTGTAATTTTTTTTATATTTGTATTGTATTTTATGGAAAGTAATTTATTCTAATGTATGCACCCTTGCAATCACTGCCAATTCGGTGTCTATGATACGATTATTCCTAATTACAGTGCACGCAAAAACGCTGAAGATCTCAAGAAAAATTTGGAAAATGTGGTGGTTCCAATGTTTTGCAATGCCAGTATAGGTAACATATTTATAATAATGTCAAAGATTTAGGTCTCTTGTCCGTTTGCGCACTTAAAGCATCTAGAACATATGTGGTTAAACCTTCAGGTAACTTGCTTGAGTCACATTTGTTTGTATGACAACTCTTTAATCATTCTGCTGTTTCAGCTGTGACCGAGGAACAAGAAGCTAAGTTGAATAAGCTGCTTCGACTGTGGGAGTCTAAGTCTAACTACTTCGACTCAGCTGTCATTGAGAAAATGAAGACCCCCACCACCTCTTACCAGGAGTACCAGAACAATCTGATAGCGCAGCATTCTAACGCCATTGCTCATTTATCACAACAAACCAAAGCCACATTTGAGAAGTACGTACTTGTGGTTTGCCTATAATTATATATTTTCATCATTATTTACCATTGTCCAAATGTTTTCTTTTCAGTTATCAATCTCAGCACCAAGCATTTGTGGCTCACACAATGCAACAAATACAGCAGATGAAAATGCAAAAACATGCACTGGAAATACAAAATAATCATGAACATAATAAGGAAAGTCAACCACCAATACCAAACCAATTTCAAAGCAATTTCAATGATCCAAGCTATCCACATTATGATCAAAATTTCAATTCAGGCCAACAGTATGGTAGCGAGAGTGGGGACAACTATCCTTCAAATAATAGCATCAGTGGAAACGAAAATAGTTATGATAGTCAAACCTTTGATCAAATTACGAATCAGAAAAAAACAGAAATAGAAGAACCAGACTTATCAAATCTGCCAAATGTTAATTTCTCACAACCGCCACCCGGTTTTAAACCTTCAGAAAATTCATTGCTAGCATTCCAAAACGGTCTTCCCGATCTCAGCAAACCTCCACCAGGCTTCGTTCCCTTCCCGGAAATCAATAATGAGGACTTAATGCCTTCTGTACCATACTTTGAATTGCCTGCTGGGTTAATGGTACCACTTATTATGGTAAGCAACATTATTTTTATTTAGAATTCAATTTTAGTACAGAATTTGTGAATTGGTTGTGAATAGTAAAAGGTAGAGTGATTTTTTTCTTACTTATAACAAAAACACAATTTTTAAAATTTTTATTTGTCTGTCTGAGCTACCAGCTAATGTCTGAAAAGCTGGATTGATTTTGACGGGATTTTCACTGGCAGATAACTGATGTTATAGGGAGTAATTTAAGCTACTATTATTTTAGAAATACAATTAGGGTTTTGTTCATAAAAATTAAAACATACCTAGGGATGCACCCAAGCGAAGCAAGGGTAAATCGCTAGTCTATACTTAATATTATAAATATAGGTAAAGTTTGTGACGTTGTATGGGGTAATCTCTGTATCTACTGAACCGATTTAGATGAAATTTGGTAAGTAGATAATTTGAGACCTTCTGATACTTTTCATCCCTTAAAGGGGTGAAAATGGGGATGAAAGTTTGTATGGGGAATCAAGCTAGGGACGAACCCGAGTGAAGCGAGGGTGAGTCGCTAGTATTGAATAAAATATTTGAACTTGCAGCTAGAAGATGATAATTACAAGCCGCTGGATCCGGCCAAGATCCGCCTGCCGCCGCCCGCGCCGCCCAACGAGCGCCTGCTGGCCGCAGTCGACGCGTTCTACGCTTCGCCCAACCACGAACGGCCGCGGGACAAGTACGATTTGTTCTTGTTTCTATTATTACACCCTATAAAATAACTCGGGTACCTCAAATTGACAATAAAGTATGAGAACAGCCATTTTTTTCAGACTTCAATTAAAGTTATTATCATTTCTGACAGTGAACACATTTTTATTTGAATAAAAGTGGTAATATAGATATCTATAATTGAATGAATTTTCAGAAATCAATGGTAGCAATTATAATAATAACAAAATTTATTGTAATAGTTTAAACCATGAGCAATATTACAATGTTCTAATCACTACATATTACAAATTATAGTTGAATTTTTGATTGTTCGGACTAATGTCAAAATCTACTCTACAGATTCCTATTTGGTTAATATACATTAAAAATAGTATTTATTTAAGAAGATTAAGCTATATAATAAAAAGTTCTGTATGATTAATAACTATGAAGAAAATTTTAAAAACTATTCTGTATTATACTACTTCTAATAAATATAAACTATTTTAGCGAGGGATGGGAGAAACTGGGATTATATGAATACTACAAAGCCAAGAATGCAGCTCGAAAGAATAAAGAGGACGCAATAGCTCAAGGAGTAAGAGAGAAGTCAAAATCACCGAGCCCTATACCTAAGGACCTGCAGAAACAGCCAACACCCCCTGGACGTAGATACAGGTTAAAAAATTAAATATGCTGTATTTTAATTGATATTCAATTCTTATTTAATATCTAATAGTTTAGTATTATCATATATTTGATACTCGTTTTAGCTTGTGTCTACTCTCACCTTATGTTGATAGGCTTTGTGTTAATTTATAGCTAATGTTAAATATTTACAGTATCACATACATATAATAATTAATAGAAGATAGAATTGTCTAAATATTATTAGACTTAATTTACAAATGGTTTAATTATTTATTTATTTTCAGCTCTTGGATATAAAAGTATGGATTTATAAAAAGTAATCTTGTTTTTCATTTCAGAGGTTAAGTAAAAAACTATATGTTGTAATTCATGTTTACATGAAAATAATATTTAGAATTAATTATTGCTCTTGTTTGGTGTTGTGTTTAGTATCTAAGATCACAATTTCTTATTTAATGGCATTACAATTATTATTGTTTTCATAAGAGTCGTTTCCCATGTTATTATTATATCTTAATAGTGGCTTTCTCTCGCTCTGCTTGGTTCTAGCTGCCTGGCTGGCCTATGTGTGTGCAAAATTTAATCCAAAACCGTTTTAGCGTTAAGGAGCGTTTACATACTACCATTCAACAGCACATGACGTATGTATTCAGCCCTTTTTAACGTACCATTGCTGGGCACGGACCTACCTCCAATACGAGGAGGATCAGGCCATATTCCACCACGCTGGCCAAGTGCGGGTTGGCGAACTTCACGTCTTTCGAAAACTTGTTAAGTTTTCTAAGATATGCAGGTTTCCTCACGATGTTTTCCATAAGTAATTCACATATATAATAATAAATATTATAAATGTGAAAGTTTGTGAGTATGTATGGATGTTTGTTACTCTTTCACGCCAGAACGGCTGAACGGATCTGGATGAAATTTGGCACAGAGATAGATAATAATCTGGAATAACACATTGCTACTTTATATCCCGGAAAAATATACAGTTCCTGAGGGATAGATTTGTTTTTGTTTTTCAAGAGGCAAACCCGAGCGAAGCGATTGTTAGCCGGCTAGTATATAATAATTATTAGTTGTCTGATTAATAAATAATATCTGTGTGTGCCAGATCGCTGAGCAGGACACCTGAGCAGTCACCAAGGAAGTCCAAGTCGCGGTCGCCCTCGCCACGGCGCAAGACTGCGTGGAGGCGGGAACGCGATAGAGACAGTGAGTGATGACTGTTATATGTATGTATGTGTGTATAATCTATGTATTCAGGTTTTCGTTTGCGCCCCACTGCTGGACACTGGTCTCCCTGCAATACAAGGGGGATCAGGCTATAGTCCGCCACGTTGGGCGAGTGCAAGTTGGCGCATATCTTTTGAAATAATGCTAGGTTTTCTCTGACATGCAGGTGTCTTCACTATAGTTTATTTCACCATAAGACAAACGGTAATTATGTTGGATTTGTTTTGCACGTGGAAATATCAGAAGTGCGACACACGGGTTGAACCCACTTCACTCGGATTTAAGACAGTGGTCTTAAATGTTACATATTAATATTTAATCCAATTTTACCAAAGTTTAATTACGTGAGCAACAGGTTTGAAAAAAAGCGATCTTCTAAAAAAAATTGTTAAAACTTAATATATTACAATTAACTTATAGATAACTCGATTTGTTTTTTGTGTGTGTTGTGTGCAATGTGTTCGCCAATCGATTCGTAAATTGATTTTCATAATTATTTTTTTATAAGCAAGTTGTATTTCATCAAGTATACCAAATAACTTAAAGTTTTACTTTAATTGATTAAAGAAGTCGGGTACACCGACTTTTCGACATAAAGTAATTATTATTAACAATAAACTTAAGAAAAGACATTTTTTTATCGAGTAATTAAAGCATTTCTCAGTATGTTTGTATGTTCTGATCGACATCTTTGTTTTTTTTTCATAACAGGATTCAAACTTGCGAAACAATAAGAGTATCTAATAAGAAATGACTATTATTATTATATTTTATTGCGTGTGGTGCCGACTACGTCGACCTAGGATACTAGCTACGTCGACCAGTTATGGTCCATTGTAGCTCCCTTCAAAGTGAATTTAGAGTTCTCCGCTTAGTCCTGTTGACTCCACGAATTTCCAGATTTTCTGAGCGGGGAGCATCTGTATCTCTTCCGGTTGCATAATATGCTGCCCTAGATAGATACTTCTGCGGTGCATGAGTGGTCCGTACGGGCAGAGGATGTGCACGGCAGTTTCCTTTGTCTCATGGCATAGTCAAGTCATAGCAAGAAATGACTATCATCAGATTCATACCAGTTCCCACTATTTTGGGCAGAAATCTTGTACAATTTCAGTAAGGGTAACATTTAAAAATAAAAATATACGACAAACAAAATATATTTTTTAATAACACTCTTAGTGAATTTGAAAACTACATACTCATTTTAATTCCATTGTATTTTTCCAGTTGCATAAAAACTAGGCGTAACATAGCGAAAACGTACTTGAACTCGGTTCATTCGTATAATTCCTAGAGACGTACAATATTATATAGTGTAACTTTTGTCATGTAAATTACACTCTCGACACGAGTGGTAAATAGGTTTTTCCTGCATTGTTTACCGAGCACAATGCAACTTGGCAATGGTACGTTAGAATTACACGTTTTTTTTAAATCTTGATAATCGGTCATTGAACCAAAACTCGCATTTTTTCGGAGAATATAAGATAATTGCTTAAAAAGCATATCCTTAGCTAAATAAAAAATTTGATCCAAATCCTTCGAGTATTTTCGGATATACAAGAAAAAAATTATATATATCCTATACTAGCGACACACACTCGCTTCGCTCGGGTTCGTCCCTACTTACGTTTTAAGGTTTAGTATAGATTTCTCAGAGATGAGATATTTTCCCGTAGTAAGTATCCTATATGTTGGACCCGGATAACCAGCTATCATCATACCAAATTTTATAAAAAATTATCAAGTGGTTTTCCCATGATGCGGTAACAGACAGACAAAAATTCTAAAAACTATAGATTCGGCCTCTGTATCGATAATAAAGTCTATTTCAATAAGATTTTCAAAAAAAATATTTATTGTACAGATTCGGCTTCGTTACAATTTTATTATATGGACAGAAGACAAGAATTGCTCATTTAATATTACAGATTGACTGACACATGGATTAATGATCAACATTTGTCCCTCAAGCAGGTCGCAGAAGGTCCCGGTCGCGCTCGCGCTCCCGCAGCCGCTCCCGGGAGCGCGAGCGGGAGCGCCACCGCGACTCGCCGCGCTCGCGACGCGTCGAGCGCTCCCGCTCCCCGACGCCGCCCAGCTTCCTGTTAGATATGTTTATATACATACACACACACACACACACACACACACACACACACACACACACACATATACCTAACCGATTTTAGCCCCATAACGGGTTATTACATCAATCAGCTACAATAATCCATCCTTGCAGAATAGTCAGACAGCACAGAGTACTATGATCTCTACATATTTTTTGCTTATTTGCACTAATATTTATAAATTAATTATTTGTAACACTTGCATTTATTTATAAATAAAGTAAAAAGTTCAGTTCTTTTTGCACAATGAATACACAGTGATAATAATGTCCTCCTGACCGACTTCGGCCACGGCGGCCAATCTCACTGAGACTAGCCGGATGATGCGCAGGAGATATTATAGTGCACAAGTGACACAATTTGCACTATTTCTTTACATTTAAAGTCAGATGGAACGATACTTCGACACTCGCGGTGAAAATTAAAGCGCCGGACCGACAGCTTTACGTGCCCTCCGAGGCACGAGATTGGAACACGGCCAACTTCCCAACCCCGTCATACTGAGCATATCTTAATAAATAAACTCCGTAATTAAACTTGGCCCGACCCGGGACTTGAACCCAGGATCTCTGGATCTGCAACATACATGCTAACCACTAGACCACCGAAGTATTTCACAATGATTTATATTATACTAGCGACTCACCCTCGCTTCTCTCGGGTTCTTCCCTAGGTTGGTTCCCCATACAAACTTTCATCTCCATTTTCACCCCCTTAAGGGATGATTAACGGGATAAAAGTGTCCTATGTCTCTTCCAGGGTCTCAAACTGTCTTCTTACTAATTTTCATCTAAATCGGTTTAGTAGATCCATAGATTACCCCCTACAACATCACAAACTTTACCTCTTTATAATATTAGTATAGATTACACAATGATTATACAGTAGCGGCAGCACATACGCGAGCACGTCAGGCGGCATCGACGCGAGCAACAAGGGTCACCAGCTGCTGCAGAAGATGGGCTGGAGCCAGGGCGGGCTGGGCGCGGCCGGGCAGGGCATCGCCGAGCCCATCAGCGGAGGCGCCGTCAGGGACCGACATGATCAGTATAAAGGTATGCATGCACAAACAAACATACACACACGTGCATTCATTTATTTACCCCCTTTTTAATGTCCCACTGTAGACATGTGTCTCCCTTCAATACGAGGAGGATCAGGCCGTAGTCCACCACTCTTGCTAAGCGTGGTTTAGCAGCCTTTAGCTTCACATGTCTTTTCTCAATAAAAATACTTGGTCTTCAAAAGTTCTCCAAGGTCTTCTCCTATTTTGCTTTGCATTGACTGTTAAAAGATAGTATGTATGTACATTAAAAGATTTGCTTGTAATCAATTAACTACTAAACCGATTTTAAAAATTCTGGTAATTTCCTTACAGACTTACAATAGTGATTTTTAACTCAAATGTAAATTCAATCAAAATAGCCAGAAGTCATTAAGATTCCAAAAATATGCAAACCTATGTAATTCTCATATTATCATAAATAATAATTCGTATTTTTGCACACAGGTGTTGGAGTAAATTTAAACGATCCCTATGAAAACTTCAGAAAGAACAAAGGTGCAGCATTTATTACGCGGATGAAAGAAAGGGCGCTGGAGCGGTCGACGTGATCGCCAAAGACAAACCTAGATGTAAATGTGTACAATTGCGATTGTGTGAATGAGATATGATTTATTTTATCTAAATCATCTTGAATAATAAAATATATGAATTATAGTTCTTTTTTTATTCCTTAATAGCCTTTCCTTTTGGCGTCATTGATCAGTAATCTGTCGTCATAAGACCGTAATTAACAATTTGGTCAAAAATGACATATATGCAGATTCGGAATCAGCAAAAAAATGCTACTTGATAGTCTTACTCATAAAGCTCTTAAGTCTTATGAATCGGGAGATACCATAACTATTTTAATCGTAATTACGTCAAAACTAGAACTAAGGCAAAACTTCGGATCGAAATCAACTTATCTAAGTTACGGCCTTCTTTCTTATGACAGCAGTAATGTTGTAAATGTGAAAGTTTGTATATTGTTTGTAACTTTTTCATGCTAATTGGTAATGGTTCATCGGTGAGATAAAAGATTATATATAGCCTATATCCTGCCTAAACTATATTTCAATAAGCTACTTTACACTAAAAAGTGATTATATACTGACTTTAAAACTGTTCCACATTATAGAAATGTGTTTGTTACAGTTGCATGGGTACAAAATATATATACATCATGTTTTTGTTACTTTATATTTCAGAAATTAATAAACATAGTTATTTAGAAGTTTTAGGACTACATTGAGTACCAAGGCAGTGAAAATATAAAAAATACTTGGCAGTCTTTAAAGTTCAAAATTATCTTCATAATTATCCTTAAACTCAGCTAGCCTATCTAAGCTTTCTTTGTAATCTGCATATTCAAGCCCCTCTTGTTGAAATTTGTGCAATTTTGTAAATTTAATTCTGCTTACATCTCTGTGGAGTTTTTCAATCATGTCAGCCATAAAATTACCATTGTGCAAACCGGCTATCACGGGACAACTCTCTACCTTCTCTGATTCATTTCCTTTTGTAACAAATCCATATTTATTTAGTCTATCAGAAAAAAATGAGGGAAATGGTGTTTTCAATTCAAGAGCTTTTTCACACACAGTAACATTGGTTGCTGAAAGAAAGTTATTAGCTTGGAAATACAATTCAAACATTTCTTTAACATTATTACATCTATAAGCTGGTATATTCATCTGCTCTTTTGCTTGTTTCAATGGTGCTTTTAAATATGATTCAGGTATACCTCTAACAGTTATAAGTTGGAATAATTTATCTGTAGCAATCTTACAGCTTGGTGTGATAGACTTATAAAGTGGTTTTGTGGTATTATTTAAATATTCAATAAGATATTCAGATTCATTAATAGCAAATGGCATTCCAAGTGACGCCGCTGCCATTTTTCTACCATATCCTGTCATGTCGGCACACATATCAGACATTGTATAGGTACTACCCTTATGTCTATATTTTTGACTTAATGTATCAATAGCGGATGCTAACAAAGCCGAAGTATGATAATATAGATCTGGCTTGTAACTAATATAATCAAATAATCTGGGATTTCCTGGCTTCCGCCAGCCTTTCTCACCAGTGCATATGGGCACATACAGATTAGCATACTGTGATAATTCCTCAATTGATAAAGCAATATTTACTAATCGACTTGAATCTTTTAAGGTAGATTTCTCTCTCTCATCTTCTGTAGTCGGGTTGTTGTCAGTAAAAAATGAAGGTATAATTGGATATGCTAATATACTTTTAGTGTATTCATCAGAAAGATGTTCAACACAACTTAAGGCAAGACCTGCGAATCCATCAGTGCAGTCAAAGTTTACTTGAAAACCCTGCATACTGTCACACTCCTCTACATATTTTCTGATTTTATCAGCAAATGAATCTCCAAAATATGATTTCCAAATCGACTGTCCAAACAAGTTTATTTCAAAATTTTCCTGAAAACAGAATACATTATTTTGAGTTAAATATTACAAATTATAAATCGGTAGCTATGATGTAGCATAAAATGAAACACTGTTTACGATACATACATTTTCATTTCCATGCTGATATTCATTGATTACATTGATGGTACGAGGATGAAATCTGGGATATAAATAGTCTGTCCATGTAGTAACATCTTGATCCAAATCGTATTGCTTATTTACAATTTCTGTGGCTTCAGAATCAATGTCTTGTAAAAAGTTATTCTTTTTGGCTTCAGGTTCAGCAATTTTTTCTACCACATTCCAAGGAACATTTTCTTCTGGATTTAATTCCTCAAAACCTCCACTAGTCTGAAGTGTCTTGAGAGAACCTTTTAAATCAACAAGAAGTAGGCGAGGAGTGTAAGTAACCTGACCATTGACTGTCTGACCTTCCCGATATAAAACATCATGATTGCATTCAGTTTTTACAGTTCCAGTATAATCAAAACTTAGTTCCTGTATGTTCCAGAAGTGTGCTCCTACGTAATTTGCATAGTGACCAAATTGAAGCGTTACTATCTCTCGAGTGGTCATAGTTATAAATTATGATTAACTTTTGTATAATATAGAAAATTCATGTATATTAGAAATATATTGAAGAAAACTACGTTGTAACGAGTTAGTGTATAATTTTTTTTTCGTAAGCACTGTCTTCTTTTTCCAAAAGAAAAGTTAATGATTTACAGTAAAGTATAAACACTATTGTTTGATCATTTATATTACAAAAATTATTTAAAATAGAATATCTTTATAGTTTGTGATTACAAACAATTACAAATCAATACCAACATGCTAGATGACATTAACAAAGTGACATGTGACAGATCTCTACATATCAATTTCCTAAATTCAGTTTTAACTTTCATTAAATATAATTCATATCGTAATTATTATTCATCTACATTATCATGGAGGGTCCTCATTTCGTTTATATTATAGCGACTCACCCTCGCTCCGTTCGGGTTCATACTTAGTTACGTTTTAACGTTTAGTATAGATTTCTCAGAGAGGAGATATTTTCTCGCAATAAAAAATATCCTGTATGTTGATCCGAATAACCAGATATCATCATACCAAATTTTATCAAAATCTATGCAGTGGTTTTCTCGTGATACGGTCATAGACAGACAAACATTCTAATAACTATAGATTCGGCCTCTGTATCGATATTCGATATTATTGACTACTAGCGACTTACTCTCGCTTCGCTAGGGTTCGTCCCTACTTAAGTACTTTGTTTTCACGTTTAGTATAGATTTCTTGGATATGAGATATTTTCCCACAGTAAAGAGTATCTTATAAGTTGACCTGAAAAATCAGTTATCATTATACCAAACTTCATCAAAATCCCTTCAGTGGGTTTTTCGTGATGCGACCACAGACAGACAGACAAAAATTCTACAAACTTTGGATTCGGCCTCTGTATCGATAATAATGACTATTTCAATAAGATTTTCCAAAAAAATATTTATAGTGTACAAATTCGACTCAGAATTTTATTATATGTATAGATAGCTTTAGGTACTTTGTATTTTTTTTCTCTATCTGAACCAAGATGCATTTGGGAAGTGCCGTACCTTGGTGGGCTGAAACTTTGAGTGAGATCAGAGATGTAAATGACACGAGAGAACACCAGCCTGGTTATTTACCCATGGATGACAAATAAAGGTTACTTATTGTCTCGTCTTCTACTCTGTACTATTTTTACTTTAAGAGTTCAGCTAAAATTACCAAAATAATTTTCAATAAGCTTACTACTACGGTTTAAAAGATACAGCGCTTTAAATTTAGTAATATTAGTAATTAGTAGTCTGGACTTCGAATATTTAATACTAAACCTTATAATAATCCTTACAGCATGCAGCCGATTCTGATTTTGCAGCAATCCCCTGTAAATAATAATGTCCTCCTAACCGATTTTGGTTACAGCGGCTATTAACCTCAAGAAACTAGTCAGCTTCAGAAGAGATAATAGATATACATAGTTGTGTGTGCATAGATAGTGCACTCTGTTCTTTTAATTCTCATATTCCTATGGACTGTGGATCAACTCGACACGACCTATGACATAAGGTGTGGGTTCGACGTTGTACGGTCATACTTGCTAGCAACTAGATCAAAAGGGCAGTTATTAAGGTATCCTCCACAAGAAAAAAAATCATATCATCATAAAAAAAGAAAAGGAAAAATAGTACGTTGAGAAAAAACACGATACATATTCATTTCATTTTTATTACCAAAAAATTATTAAAAATCATTCAACTTAGCTTGTTTGTCTAATTCTACTAAACTAAACTATCCTCTACCCTTAGATGTTAAGCTTACATATATAATATGGATGTTGAAATACTGGCAGTGGAAAAATACATTTCTTGTTTATGGTACATAGCTATTAAGACTACTTGGCTATTGTGAACATTATGGGCATTAAGTTACAAACGTATTATTTACCTTATAGCAAAACACTACAATATTACTATTACTTATACATATCTTAGCACTTAATTTCATATTAAAGCGTTAGTAAATTATAAGCAAGGTTTCTAAGTAGACCACTAATGTAAGAAATTATTTACAAAATTGCACACTATATGGAAATCTATTTATTAGACTTTGTATGAGAAGTACATAATATGTGTACAAAAGTCTATATCGTGCACTTATATATTAGTACTCCTTCGAGTTCCGAATTCTACTGACAGTCAACTTCAACATTCCATTCCAACAAACCACACATAGCCTTGCAGCCATAAAATCTAATGTTTACTTCACTCAAACCATATTTTTTATTATTAGACAATTTTTTACTTTCACTAAGTTCCATACAAACACTACTAATTGTTCCTAACTTTCAACTTAGTAACTTTATTTTAAAGTGCGTATATGCCTTTAGAGAAATGTACAAGCATTCTGTTTTGGTGATTGATCGAAGAATTCATTTTTATCGTAACTTTAATTTGAACAACAAAATACAATGTCTGCAAGCTTTCAAATCCAAAAATTCATTAAACAAATTATTGTGATCAATAATCATATCACAGTTTAATTCAATCTATATTTCTGGAGAATGCACTCATTTTCAATATTTAATTTTAATTTTACCAATTGATTTTGAAGATTGAATATTACATTACCTATAATGCAATTCATATATAATTTTTTTGCAATTCATATATAATTTTTTCAAGTAATTCATTCAAAGCATACATAAACACAAACCGAACCCGACTTTCCGCGCAGGGTATCTTACTTTGGACAGAACTAATTCACAACCTATTATTCTAGTACACTTTACCAAATGTCTAAAAACTAGAAGTTGACATTACCATCCTGATGAACACACCGTTCTTAATAGGGAATATGCGCGTGATAGATACATGATAAAGGTGAAATATTTTTTTTGTAATCTTTATTGCTTTTGAATTAAGCCTATATGAATATTTTTTAATGTCATTTATTTTTGATTGATTAAATAATTATTAAGAAGTGCAAATATAGATGGGAAATTCAAAGTAGTTGAAACGAACGCCATGGGTCAGACCGAATGTGACGTCAGATTATATCATAACAGAGTCAAAGTTTTAGCGACAAAATTGCTAAGCTGGCAACACTGGCTCTGTTATAGACTGTGACGTCACACCAAGTGTGCGAAATGGGGGGCGTTTAAAATATCCGTATCGGTATGATATTTAAAAAAAAATATTATACAAAATTTTAGTTTTTTGGAGCTGGATATTTTTTTACAATTATATAACAATGTATGATATTGTATACAAATTAAAAAAAAAACACGCACATTTCCTATTACAATTTAAGTTAACAAAAGGTACTCCACGATAATAGAGTACTTAAGAGACATAATTAAATTCTTAAATGTATGCACATAACATAGTTTTGCTAGTCTTTCAAATATACGAATGAGGAAACACGATTTGCCATACGAAAAATTTGTATCTACTTATAATTATACAATTTAGAAAATTCGTTTTAGAAATTATTGAAGTAAAACTTCTTTAGGCGTGAGTGAGGGGTAAGTCAGTACATTGGAAAAATGAGTGTCTCGGAAGTGAGCGTCAAATTTATTTTTAATAATTATAATATATTGTATATTTTGATTTGTTTTAATTTAATCTGCCACAGCAAGTTTTACTTCAACGTACGTAAAGGAACGCACTCATTTTTTATGTTCTTAGCATTAAAACTGATTACATATTAAAAATACTTAATAGCTTTACGATATAGTTAGTGAGAAATAATAGTTTTGCAAATTTAATTACCAATAACACAAGACAAAGACATTTTACTTATATTACTAATAAGCTTTCCCATAACGTTTGTATCACTAATGAAACAAATAATGCACCATTTCGACAATTATTTCTTATATTACAAAATACTAAACTAAAGCCTAACAGAAGATAATTAACAGTATGGGAAAGCTTCATACACAACTATGTACAAATTAATTCTAAGCCCCCCATGAAATTAGTAAATTCAGCCAAACACTTTTAATTATAATTTAAATTATTGAGATCTATTTTATTCATACAATAAAATTGAATTACATGATTTCAATATACCGATACATTTCCTTATAATGTAAATTTATATTACTTATTTTTATTGCGAATATAAAAAAAACATTTGAAAGTTACAAAATATAATGATAGGCTCAGAATCAATTTGTGAAAAAAATGAGAGAAAAAGCTGCCAGCGTCAACATATAAAATGCACACAATAAAATAAATATGTACATACAAGCGGTGGGAACTTCATTAATATACCCGCTACAATTCTTGCTGCTATATTCATAATTTTATTAAAACACGTCAATATCAACGTTAATAAAAAAAAAAACGTATGAGTAGAGCAGCAAAATACACGTTTTGTACTGAGATTATGGTTGCAACCATTTAAACTATATAAAAACGATCATTTCGAGACAAATAAGAAACAAAAATTATATATACTGTGTGGTGCTTAACAATATAAAATGTACAGTGTACGATATGTAACGAGTGTTTAGTCGTAAATACACTTATCTGGTACTTAAGGGCCATTCATTAATTACGTAAGGACATTTTTGACCCGCAACCTGCCCCCATGTCAGAGCACATAAGATTTCCCGTACTCCCCCTCTCCCTACTTACGTAAGATTTTATCTTCTTTAAGAAAAGGATCAATTGCCCTAAAACTCATAATTTGACGTGAATCAAAGATTTTTAATTTTGAAATTGTATATTAAAAAAGAGAATATAGATCTCAGAGGTGTTTTTCCCAACACTCAGCTCTGAAATATTCATCATACCTATTTAAAAACTCCAATAGGATCTCATCAAAAGCTATTGGAGTTTTTCAACAGGGATTCTACTCGTATTAGAAATCGCACATTTCGACTTATAAAATATTACGTAAGAATGGCTTTTACCCTTCCTCCCGAGATAAGGACGTGTAGAAATTTTGAAAACCCCCATATATGACCCTTACGTAATAATGAATGGCTCCTTATCACGTCCCTACAGCACAGTGCTAGCGTTCTCGCACCGTCGCGTCGGTCGGGGAGTCGCTAACTTCAACTATTCATTACAATTATTATTGCTAATTAATATTCTAATTAAATGCGTATTTCTTAATAACAAAAATTAAGTTAATTATTTTGCCATATTCTTGATTTAGAAACAATAATGTTTTTCCTTATATTGCTTGTTCCTGAATAATATATTAACTCGATGCCTAGTTCGAAGCGAACCATAGACAAGCTTCATTATTATAAATACAGAATAACTATCACGTGTAAAAGGCATTGAGTAATATTATATTATTATGGAAGTAAAATTCAATGATAAATAAACATTCTCTATTAATATTTGACAGTGGTAGCCCAGTGGTAACGCACTCGCTTGAGAAACCGAGTGAAGCGGGCTCAAATCCCGGATCTCGCATCTCTGATATTGTCATGTGCGAATCATTTTCAACATTATTACCATTTGCCTTATGGTGAAGGAAAACATCGCGAGGAAACCTGCATGTCTGAGATAACCTATCAAGTTTTCAAAAGACATGTGAAGTCCGCCTACCCTCACTTGGCCAGCGTGGTGGACTATGGCCTGATCCCCTTCATATTAAATGGAGGCCCGTGTCCAACATTAAAAAGGGATAAATACACATACATACATTTTTTATCAAATCATAGAAGTTGATGTTAGCAACTCTTTACTTAGCCGACTTGTTATTTAACCGAACTTAATGTTCTTTTCATGACATTTTTTTTCTTACTTCAAGAAAATATGTTCAATTTTATGTGTTTTATATTTTGATCACAATGAATATTAGACTAAGGCGACTCTATTGACAAGTGGAGTTTTCCGCCTGCTCGTGTGGGTTTGAGATGTCACTGGTTGGTATATGTAACTGGTTTTCGCCCTTTTCGCTGGATGGACTGAAAAAAAAAAGTATTTATCTATACTAATATTATAAAGAGATAAAGTTTGTGAGTTTGTTACTTATGAGTTTGAGATATTGTAAGGACTAATCTCTGGATCTACTGAACCGATTTAGATAAAATTTAGTAAGAAGACAGTTTGAGAGCCTGGGAAGGACATAGGCTACTTTTTATCCTGGAAATCATCCATTAAGGGGGTGAAAATGGGGATGAAAGTTTGTATGTGAAATCAACCTAGGGACCAACCCGAGCGATGCGAGGACGAATTGCTAGTATCTAATTAAGTAAAGTTCATGTGTAATGGTTATGGCGGAACAAAAGCGTATGAGTTACTGAGCCAATAAAACCATTACTAATTTTTAGAAAGGATGTTCAGTTAATTAAGTCAAAGAAGTAATTAAATATTATAATTCAGTAAACAGGTGTAGGAGTAAACTCGATAAAACTATTTGCATAAATAAAATTGAACTACAAAATATTGTTATTGTTGGGTTTTAAAATAGGCCTATCCTTTTCCCGCCCCTTTTTTTCCACACTTGTCTATACATCGCGCGCACAGCATTGACACATAATGTCACCGATGCAAGCGCCTCTAGTGTCAGAGTTCAAAAAACCTTCTTCTAAAAACGACTTCAAGAGCAGCGTGTACGCGTCCGCAATATAATTACAAAAAACCTAAAAGTGCAGTGAAAGTGCAGTGCAGTAACCAAGTAAGTCCTGCCCCTTTCCTAAGGCCTAGATATATATATTTTTATCAAATTTATTACTTAATCAAACAAAATTGGTCCTTCGAGCCGGATACGGTTCCCAGTTACCAAATCAAAGCATTAGGACATTTCACTCACTTTACACTATACAAAGCTTTATTTCTAATCTAAAGTTTGTAATACTTATTGCAATTGTGTTTTCAAAATCCATTAATTGCAATATTCAATATATCGAATCATAAAAAACGTACACGTCATTGTCTCACCAAAAGATGGCGGAAGCACTCGATGTCTTATTGCAACCGCACACTATGAAAAAAGAAATGTCGTTTTTACGTTTACAAGCATTATACGACTTATCTAAAACTGTTGAGAAGGATAGCACAGCCCTTTTAGAATTTTCTGCGCGTGTAAAAGACATTGAAAAAATAAAGAAAACGTATGAGGAATCCGTAACGCAAATCAACCTTTTACACTTAAATCATACACCTAAATATATAGCAAATTATAAAGAAATTGAAGCATTCGATTCTTTATATTATAATATAATGACTGTGGCTTCAAAACACGTTAGTGCAAATACCGAACAGACAAATACGCAAAACGCGCGTTGTGCACGGCCACGTTTACCTAAACTCGAACTATTCCATTTCGATAGTAAACTCGAAAATTGGCAAACATTTTATGACACCTTTTCTAGCTTAATACATAACAACGCTGAATTAAGCAACATAGAGAAATTTTATTATTTAATTACCTCAGTAAGCGGACAGGCATTAAACATTGTCAAAAGTCTGCCTGTTACAGCTGATAACTATACTATCGCATGGAATTTATTAATAAAGAGGTTCGAAAATAAACGAGTTTTAGCCACAAATTATTTAGATAGAATGTTTCAATTTAAACCACTATTAATCGAGTCGTCAGTAGGGCTCAACACATTTTTACAAACATTTCAAGAATGTTACAAAGCAATCAATTTATTAAATATTCCCGATTTATCAAGTTATCTATTGTTCTATATAGCATTCCGTAACCTAGACGCATCAACTCGCCGCGAATTTGAACAGAGTCGTGCGCATGATTCTCATCTACCTACATTCGATCATTTAATGCAGTTTGTCGAAAAACAGGTTCGCGTGTTGGAACTATCCGACCCTAAGATTAGTACGAACAAGGTTCAAAGTAGTACGAAGCCGATAACAGGCGCGATACCAAAGACTGGGTATAAACCGACCAGTTTTAGTAAGACATCCGCGCCTATACAAAAACCGTGTTTGACAGTGGCTAGTGTTAACCGGCCAAATAAAAATGTTAGCGTTGAGAGAACTTGTGCGTTCTGTGGTAAGTCATCGCATTCAATTTATAGGTGTTTTGCGTATAACGATTTAACACCTATTGAGCGTTTAAATAAAATTAGGGAATTAAAACTGTGTGAAAATTGTTTACGCGATGGACATTGTTTCAGTGAATGCCCCTCTAAAATTAAATGCACTTTATGTAAACAAATTCACCACCATACTTTACATTTAGATACGAATTTAAATGAAGATAACAATAATACAATTTCGAGCAATAGTTCTAATCAAAATCATACAGTAGCCTTAACGTGTTCATCAAATTCCACAGTGCTACTGGGCACTGCTGTCATCCACGTGAAGGACAACTGGGGTTCTTACCATTCCTTACGTGCAGTGATTGATAGTGGAGCAATGAGTTCTTACTTAACTAACTCTTGCGCACAACGGCTAGGGTTGCCTCGGCGCAAGTGTAGTTTTCAACCGATTGGGTTAGGTGGCGTACCAGTGCAAGATTTCGGGCTAATTACATGTTCAATAAAACCTCGAAACTCATCTGGACCTACGCTTAAAACCGATTGTGTTGTTGTGTCTAAAATAACCGGTAACTTACCTACGACAATCTTATCAAATCAAATAATTAATCAATTCAAACATTTAGATTTAGCCGATCCTACATACTTCAAATCCGCTTCGATCGATATGTTACTCGCAGGTGATATTTTCCCGTACATATACGATGGTCAAAATATACTACCTAGCGCACCGGGTTTGCCCGTTGCGATGCATTCAATCTTCGGTTATGTGATCGCGGGCGAAGCAAGTTTAGAATGTAAACATATCGAGAATTCGTGTTTATTTTCTACAAATAAAAACGAAGTCTCGTCAAATATCGACAATATTATGAGTTCGTTTTGGGAAACAGAAAGCGTGGGTTTTGATGTTCCGCGCAACCCTGACGACGAGTATACCGAGTCACTGTTTTCTACACAACATACTCGCGATGACACCGGGCGTTACACGGTCATTTATCCTTTTAAGCCTAATTTCGAATTGGGTCGCTCGGAGCAACAGGCTTTACGTCGTTTTAATAATTTAGAGTCAAAATTAAATTCTTCTCCCGATCTTAGAGCCCAGTATAATGACTTTATGCGTGAATATGAGAGCTTAGGTCACATGACATGTATTGGCGACTTGGGTACAGTCGAGTCGAAATACATTATACCACATTTCTGTGTATTGCGTCCGTCTAGTTCGACTACAAAACTACGTGTAGTGTTTGATGCGTCATGTAAAACCACTAATAATAATTCTTTAAATTCCGTGTTGTACGCTGGCCCTAAGCTCCAATCAGATATAAATGAGATTCTTATTAATTTTCGTATTCATAATTATTGTTTGTCCAGCGATATTTGTAAAATGTTTCGAATGACGTGGATAAAGCAATGTCAACGGCAATATCAGCATATTGAGTTCTGCACCAGCTGGCAGATGACGAAGCGGCTAATTATCCCTTGGCTTCGAAAATATTAAAGAAATCCTTCTTCGTTGACGATTTATTATACTCGGTAGCGACTCTAGAAGAAGCCATGCAGCTGCAGGACGAGCTCGTCGCTCTCCTAAACAGTGGCGGTTTTACCTTGCGCAAGTGGTCCAGCAACTGCACACAGCTGTTAGAGCGAGTTCCAGTTACGTAAAGACGATAAGGATTTGTCTGTTAAGGTTTAACTGCAGCTCATGACATCAGTCAAATCGGTACCGAGCACTTCTCCGACGAAATCATCGACCCTACAGAGTTTACTTAATCAAAAATATTGGATAATATCGGCTCGCAGTATAATTCGCTCTCGCATTCTTAAATGCTTATCGTGTTTTAAGGTTAATCCGCCAACCTTACAACCCCTTATGGAATCAAACAGTTATGTTTTAATTAACTAATTAACTTTAATAAAAATCGATCAAGGGCGAGTCGATTCGTACATGAAGGGTTCCGTACAATCGTACATATAATTTTTATTAATATGAATTTTACTCTTTGTGTAGTATATTAACTTTGATGATCAATTACGAACGTAAAATGTTTCATGTAATTTTATTTTTATTATTTGTTGTTATAGCGGCAATAGAAACACATACTTTTTGAAAATTCCAATTCTCTACCTATTACGATTTATGAGATACGGACTTCTGACAGACAGACGGACGGATGGACGGATAGCGAAGGTGTACTAATAGGGTTCCGTTGGCACCTTTCGGGTACTGAACCCTACAAACGATTAGTAAAATCTGCTTTACATAATAGATAAAAATTATTTTCGCTATAGAAATTTCAACGTTACGCACACTACACTGCATTATAATAAAATTAGTTGTGTGGATTCGAACCTGTTCGATTAATTATTTTTATCGTGGCCGAAGACGTTTTAGAACTTGAAATAAATTGATTAAAAATTATTGAAAAAAAATGAATTATTTCAATAAGTAACTAGTTTTATTAATAGTTCGCTGATTTATTTTGATTCTTGGTTCCCGACATTTTGAATGCTCTCCCGTGACCATGATTGCTGTGAACATTCGAAACTTCGGGAACCAAAAATCTAAATAAATCCGCGAAAAAATAGTTTTATTTAAAATGTCAAATATTCGCGTAAACCTAAGTATTGTCTATTCAGCGTAGTAACGGCGTAGCTAAATATTAACAGTCTTGAATATCGAATGAAATTAATTTACTACACATTTACATCGAAAAATTATTACATTTTTTCATTAGAATATCATTTAATCTATAATTTAATAAATATTTCAATTTTTAATGAAGTAATCTCTTAACACGTAATACTTACTCGTATAGTTTTCTGTGAGAGATAAGTCGAATTTGACCGGTTTTGTGACGTCAATGTCGATCTCTTCGTACGACTGATCCAATACCTGCGTGCATAAAAGTTTAAAACATTAGTTACTTTTCAAACACTAAATAAAACAATAATAATCATTGTAAAAAGACTAGCGGCTCACTCTCGCTTAGATGGGTTGTTCGCCTCTAAAACAACAAAAACTAATCTATCCCACGGGACTGTACATTTTTCCGGGATAAAAAGTAGCCTTTGTGCTATTCCAGACTATAATCTCTCTCTGTGTCAATCATTTCATTCATTCAGTCATTCTGGCGTCATTGACTAACAAACATCCATCCAAATATCCAAATTTTCACATTTATAACATTAATATAGAAAATACCCCAACTAAAACATATTTCTTTTATATAAATATACTAATAACAATAAATATCATTTGATTGGAGAAAAATAGAAAATACATTTAATAAAAAGGCAGTGTTGATAAAATTGAATATTGAATGTTTATAGATTTGTAGGAGATATTTGAGTTTGTCAACTATACTATATTCGTAACTATGCTTAGTTATAATTTAAAAACATAACTCAAGTGAAGGTTTTATTTAAATAAAATAAAGCTCGAATTCTACATTCTATACACTAACTATCCTTATATGTACAATTATTCTGTACATGGTGTGTGTCACTGAACTCCTCATAAACCGCTGGACCGATTTTGATGAAATTTGTTGTGTCTTTGAGCTGTTTAAGATTCGCATTTGGACTCGGTAGGTGGCGGTGCAATAGGGTTCTAGGAATATTTTTTCGTTATATTTTATTTGTAGGAGATAAAAACATTAAGAACGTTCATAGAGGAAAACGTCTGTTGGGTCCGCTAGTACACTATAAAGATTAGCAAGATTAACAATATGGACAAACAGATAGCCAAACAGTAACATACCTCAATATCGCTCACATCGTCGCCAGACTCTATATCAGTGATGTATGAGGTGAGAGCCGAAGTGCCTGTTGCTAGTAAACGGTAAGTGCCTCCCACCATTCCTGTGCCTTCTACTTCTTCCACTTCTAACTCTTGATCTGACACCTCCTAGGAAAAAAGACATATTAAATTATTATAAATTTATAATTTTCCTTCAACCCCTTTTTAACGTCATACTGGACACGGGTTTACCAATACGAGGAGGATCAGGCCATAGTCCACCACGCTGGCCAAATGAGGGGTGATCTTACATGCCTTTCAAAAACTTGCTAGGTTCTCTCAAACATGCAGGTTTTCTCACGATGTTTTCCTTCATCGTATGACAAGTGGTAATAATGTTGGAAATGATTCGCACATGAAAATATCAGAGGTGTGAGACCCGGGATTTGAACCCGCTTCACTTGGATTTCCCAAGCGAGCGTGTCATCACTGGGTTACCACTAGTAAGACAAATAAAATCATTTATTTAATATATAAAACATTATTATAATTTAAGTTGTAGGTAGTTTAGCAAAACTGTATCTTATATATGTATCATAAAGTTTGGACAATTATAAATTCGACATAATTTAAACCTGTGCCGTCTTTTATCTTGAAAGAATGGAATAACATATGTATATACACATTTAAGTAGTAAAATTATATATTTTTTTTGTGGTGAATTGTAATAAATATTTAAATTTAGCAATTCTTTGTTCAAAATTAAATAATATTCCAATGAACTACGTGTAGACTTTGTGCAGACACTATAAAATTATAAAACAGCCATTTAATTTCAGGAAAAACATCAAATGTTAAGCAACAAAAAGTATAATATTATGACATCATACTTAAAAGTGACTTCATGTTATCGCAAAATTAACGGATTTAAGATAAGTGTTTAAAATTAACATACAAATATAAAAGACTAATTTAGGATCTCTGATATATCCACAAAAAAATAAAATTATATAAACTCACAAAATAAGTATCAGATTTTGAAATAAGTACTGCGAGCTAATTCTCTAAATGAAATAGTTATTACACTACTTATTATTATTATTATACACTAGCGACTCAACCTCGCTTCGCTGAGGTTCGTTCCTATGTACGTTTTGACGCTTAAGTATGGAATCGATTTTTTTTTATTCATTTTTTTTAGATTTTTTAATAGTTATTCTGCTATTCGGGGTGAACACAAATTTAACAAAACAAATATCATAAAAATCTCGTAACAAGCCCGACTTTGCCTATACATATAATAAAATTGTAACTAAGCCGAATCTGTACATTATATATTTTTTGGAAAATGCTAATGTAATAAGCATTATTATCGATACAGAGGCCCAATCTAGTTTTTAGAATTTTTGTCTGTATGTCTGTTACCGCATCACGGAAAAACCACTGGAGGGATTTTGATGAAATTTGGTATGATGATAGCTGGTTATCCGGGTCAACATTTAGGATACTTTTTATTGCGGGAAAATATCTTATCTCTGAGAAATCTATACTAAACATTAAAACGTAAGTAGGGACGAACCCGAGCGGAGCGAGGGTGAATCGCTAGTTTTATATATATATACATATTGAATTAGTAGGCATACTGTATATCAATGTACATTATTTTATGAAATAAAATATTTATGATTAATTAAAAAAATATGTATATAACTCTTTATTGTGAATGCTTAAGTGATATGGATCCCCAAAAACAAAAAAAAAAAGAGATTAGCACAATTGACATTATGGCTTGACATTGAACATTAGCTATCGTATTTGCTTGCATTCTCAAGGGGTCACTCACAGAGGATACAAACGCATACGGCTCAATGTCAACTACTTATCCCACACACAGCAGTATATTTAAAAACAAGTATTTTTTAGTGCGATTTTATTATTTGTTAATAATTAAAAAAAAACGCGCTTGTACACGAGCCTTGCAGTATCTAAGTCTTTAATCCTTTAAATATTGAGCTGATTTGATTCGTCTGAAAGATCCATATATTACAATTAGCTAAAAGTAATTTTTTTAAGAAACTATTTTGAATATCGGAATTTGAAATAAACTTTTAATCCCCATATTTTCTATTCTCATCGTGATCAATTTTTAAATTCTTCTATACCACCCTGTACTTTTGTAAAATACGTTTTATTATGAAAATAATAAAATTAAAATTATATGAACATTATCATTTTTATGTGAGCGAAGGTAAAACCGTTCGTAGTTGAACAAACAATTTAAGCATCTCCTATATTACTTGTAATATTTCAACAATTATTAGCCGTATATAATTCTTTGGTGGAATTATGTAAAAAATCTAAATCTATAAATATTTTTAAATAAAGCTTGAAAAATTACATTTTAATGTGACAATTGTACATCACAATCTTAAACTTTGTGACATTGTAGGGAGTAATCTATGGATCTACTGAACCGATGTAGATGAAATTTGGTAAGAAGATAGTTTGAGATCCTGGGAAGGACATAGGATACTTTCTATCCCGGAAATCATCCTTTAAGAGGGTGAAAATAGGCATGAAAGGTTGTATTGGGAAGCAAGCTATGAACAATCTCCACCTGCTCAATGACAGTTTCCTCCTCGACCTCGTCCTTGACCTCGGGGTCTATCTCGAAGTCTGCGTCCTCGACGTCCGCGTCCGCGTCCGCCTCGTCGTCCACCTCGTTGTCGCTGCCGAACCCGCTGTACTTCATCTCGCCGCGCTCCAATGCTTCGAGGCTTTCTGGAATGTTCGAGTTTAACTTGCCGTTAATTCTAAAGTAACTGCCATACAAAAGTAAATATGATAGTCGGGTGTGCCTCATCTTCACCTCAAATCGCACTATTTCCCTATATAGACTTCGTTAGACGTCTATATAGATTATCTATCTTTTTTGTTAGTTGGGCAGTAGGACACCACGACTTGATGTTCTAAAAATTACCTGGATAAATCATTGCTTTCTTGATAGCTTGTGGATCTTTTCTGGACCATTTTTGAACTTCTTCATCCATTTTGCCAACTTTCGACGGATTCATAGCCCATAAGCAACCTGTAATTGAAATAACAATTTATTTCTATTTGTTACTCAGTGCCATTGTCCAGACATTTTTGAATCCGATAATTAATACTTTCATATAAAATTACTTAATTATAAAAATTTAGTATTTTCTTACAATTTTAGGTTAATCTTGAAATTCCTATTCTAATGCCTACTAATGACTTATTACTGCCTGTAGATTATTTTGTAAAAACCACCTAATTAAATCTGTATTTTTAAGAATATACATTAATTTTTTCTCGACTTTAAAAAAATAATTGTCTTACCCTTTCTTTGACTTCCATTTGTTGAAGGTTTTTCTATTTTTTCAAAACATTTATTTAGACTAAGATTGTGCCGTACAGAATTTTTCCATCCATTTGGCGCTGTTTTGAAGTACGGGAAGTGTTGGCTGAAATAATTAAGGATTTTTAAGATAATAATATTATTAACATATATTGCCAAGAATAACAATTAAAATATTTTATGAAGGTATTACATATCATGTTTACAAAGTAAAAAAGGTTATCTTATAACATACTACGACATAACGAAAAAACAACGTACCACATGAAATTGTAAATTTCCGAGACCGGTAAGCTTCCTGTCCTGGAGTTCTTTAGCGCCATTGCTATCAGGCAGGAATAGGAATAGGCCGGTTTCGGGAATTCCCCCGCCACCGCTTTACTATTCACATACTTCCCTTGACTCGTGTCCACAGTGAAGGCCCCACTCACCGCGGTCTTTATTATTTGCCTACTATTATTTAAAGACGAGTTGTCTATCAAGATGGTCGCTTGATTTTTGTTACCATTACCTAAAATTGTCCTAGATTGTTGCGCATCCAATATGTGTATATTACCCGATATAATGGTCTTCGTTCCTAGCGATTGTGTTATTTTTTGGCTATTTAGAATTGAACAGTTTTTATTATTAACTTTCAATATTTCCGGTTGACTCGCTTTTATTCGAACTGTTGGTGTTATCGTTGGTGTTATATTCTTAGTTTTACTAGTGTCTAAATCTTTTAACAAGTCCTTTACTACAGTTTTGTCTTGCTTTCTGACGTATATAACCATTTGCGTGGTTTCCTCTGATTTCTTAGGCGGTGGTTCTTCGGGTTCCTGAACTTTTGAAACTTTTATTGTATTCGGGGAAAACGTTAAGTGACTCTTTTCCTCCTTTGGACTGGATAGAGCCGTACTGTTATTGAGATCATTGTTGGCAGCTGATGTTAATAAAAGGTTAGATGCTTCCTCTTTGACGATACTTTTGACTGGTGTTTCGGCAAAGGATGAAGGCATAACCGAGTTCGGATTAACCATAACAGCGTTCGCTTCTGACCCGTATAAATCGAGATTATGTACAAAACTGGAAGAGGAGTTATTGAGCCAGGTTACCGAATTATCTGTGTCCATATCCAATAACGGTGGCATTTCTGAAAAATTTAATCCTAACGAGTCCTGAAATTAAAATGTATGTATATATTTTATAAATTTACGTATGTATTTATTATTTTTAATTTTTAGCGAAATCGGAAATACTAACGGAAAAGTCTGTTATGCTGCTTAAATCTGTTGCTATTTCATTTTTGATGTCCATGTCCAGCATGTCCTGGAGTGAATCGGTTATGTACAAATCCATGTCTAAGCACGCCTATAACAAAAATAAATGTTAATAATGGCATCAACTGATAGTAAAATAGATGTAAAACTTTCGCGCCATTTTTTGTTTCAAAAACAGCAAGCATTTTTTCGTGAAGGAAGGAAGACGGGAATGTATTCCTATACTCTATAGTGAAACCTGTTTTCATCTCTTGGTATGCGCGCCTTAGCAATGAAAGAGTAAGAGTCTATATTTATAATGCTGTCTCGTTTGTTCTCATTTAAAGGACATGAAATGTAAACTCCGTAAATGGACTAATATTATTTTGTAAAACTGGTCAGAAACTATGTCTCATTTTTCATATAACTGTAATTGATACAGCCCTAGTTTAGAAATTAGAATGCAATATTTCTTATATACTTTGTAGGTGATATTATAGTAGTACTTGTAAGTTTTTTTGTCAGTACATAACATAATTTCGTAGACCTACACCAACAAAATATTTGTTGTGAAGGCGAGAGGCCGGACAGGATGGCTTGTTCTACTACCTAGTGAGTATACAAAAAAACCTTCATGGAGTTGTACATCGGAAGGCTTCCAAGTTTCGGGACCACATTTTTTGTCGAAACTATCGCTGCTATAAATAACATCTTATTCCGTTACAGAGTGTTCGTGGTAAAAAACCTATACATGGACAGACTGTGTATAACTAAGATCTAAAAGTACATAATTTTGATAAAAAGTAAACATTAAATATCACGCTTATAGTCCAAAATCGCAATAACTTATCCGCCATTATATCCATATTTAAAAATCCACAATTCACGTACTTCTTTGTTTGAAACTCGTATTGTCTACAAAATAAATGTTTTAAAGTCGTCACAATGTCATTATCTTTTTTTACAAAGAATTGAACAATAAAAGAAGCCAAAGGAATGACACTATATAGTTAAGGAATAAAGCAGATAGCAGAGCATGAAATAAAATTCATGGGAAAGAACGGAATCGGCAGATGTTATTTTATCGCCTTGCTATTACATTGTAGTTCACACTATACGATTGAATTGAATTGACTTCAATAAACGATGTGCAACTCTTATTGAATAAATTATCTCTCGTTACTTTTGTCGTCTGATGATCTAATAATACATACCATTTATTGACTCTATTTATAGTTATTTTCATATTACCTACAAGTTTATTAACGAATCGATATTTTGAAGTACCTACGTTTTATTTTTTAATTAAAACACGATTGTAGAGCCAATCGAATAATAAATTTTATTTTAAAAACAACTTAAAAGCATTAAAATTACTACTTGAAAACTTTAAAATATCTAGTCATATAGTGGATTCACAATTGCCTGTTGTTAAATGAAAAAATAAACGTGTACTAATTCCTGTGCCATTGTATTATTATTAATATATAATATATTGTTTGAGCTCAGTAAGAGATGATAATCTTAAAAAATATGGAGCGACTTGATTTACATAAAAATGGATAGTGTTCTCAATACTCATTGTATAATAAACTTAATGTTATATACAAAATATTATTCTGAATGCGAAATGAGTGCACTGACAGATAAGAGAAAACGTGTATATGATATCTTTAACCAATCGGGAACAAAGTTTACAGTTTTTTTTTTTCATTTACTTTCTACTAATCGCTATCATACATTTGATTGATAAAAAATCTGTTTACATTTCTAGCTGCAGGAAATCACTCTAGTTAAGATTTTCTGCGTCACATATAATTTTGGGTTATATATTTTATCAAATCAGTAAGAGAG
Organism: Brenthis daphne; assembly: GCA_947093115.1. Lineage (NCBI taxonomy): Eukaryota > Metazoa > Arthropoda > Insecta > Lepidoptera > Nymphalidae > Brenthis > Brenthis daphne. Next base: position 24,733,611 of record OX352477.1, on the reverse strand, counting down.
AAACTCTAAAGTGGGGTGGCAGACAGAGATGGGTATAGGAGATCGAAAGAGGGTGAATCGACCCCTAATGACATCGCAGCCGCCATACCGCGCCCTTTGAGCTAACGAAAGGCTGCCTGCTGATATTTTTGTTGGTTCACGCGTTGATATAAATATGAAAATTTTAATTCAATAACTTTACTTTGTTTATAATATAGAGTGAGATGCTTATTTATATGCTTACATACATACAATTTTTAAATAAATTTAAAATATTTCTATTATGAAGGCAAATGAATAGAGCTCAGAATACATGTCATGAGACCTCTATTATATTTATTCACTGTTTTTATGTTAAAGTGTTTCACGGGCCGAAAATGTCTGTAGATCCGTCTCGGCAGTACTGAGTAGAGCCATGCCACAGAGGGCCATGAACTCGCTCTTTATTACTTAGAGTTCATCTCGCTTACGTGCGATATGAAATAGGAACTATTAAAAGATATTTCTGAACTGCTTTTCATCTTACGAGCACTTAGATAACCCGGTTGACTCTCTAATATATTCAGATTTTTTCAAGTATCACAATTATAATTAGAACGAATAAAATTCAGTCTGTAAAATAATATACCTACCCTTTTTTATTATACTTAATTTATAACTTACGGTTAGTAGGTTGGCATTTAAAAACACCACAAAAAATTAACAAGGAAACACCGTCTGAAGTCTACGACATTCAATAAACGTGTTTTGCATGGCATGAATGAATTTTATCAGCAAAATTACAACAAATTTTGTAAAAGAATGCGATGTGTGATAAAGACAACTAAAGTTCGTTATTATTTAAATACCGGAAAAGATGATATTATACGGAGTGTAAGTTTTAAAATTGGCTCACATTTTAAATGTTATTTTATGTTCAGAAAAAATGTTTTGTGAAGGAGCAGGTAGTCGGCAACGGCAAAATCCAACCGTCAGTTTTTAGAGCATGCCCGTATTATTTATCTTGTACCTAAAGCGAGTTGAGTTACATAAGTCAATATTTTTAAGTTGTTTAAGCTTCTACTGCTTTGTACCTCTTTCGTTTTATTTAGCAAAAGATGTCGAGAAATAATTTCAGCAAAGGATAGTGGGGCCATAGAGGCGCCGTGAGGGGCCGCCTAGTGTCCTCGAACCTGACCGCGCGCGATCGCCTTGAACTCGCCGTAGTCTGCTTGTACAAATTACCTTATGTCTACGCTGGCGGCCAGTATTACCACGAAAAATTGAAAAATACTACCTAATCTAAGATAAATTTAATACAAAAATTCGCACCGATTCATTAATATATTAAAATTAAAGTTGCTTTCATCTGGCTTTATTTCCTCAGTACCTTCCCAGTATCTTATTTTTATTAATGTTGTCATATTTATTAGTTAGTACTTTTGGAGTTTTTCTTTATTCGTTACAGTCACTAAGAAGTTTTAATATAAATATAAGAGGAAAATTCTACGAAGTTGCTTGGCGCGAAAATAATTTAGATGAATTTTCCTGCGCGCGCAGTGTTGGGATAAAATAGGAGTGGTTCCGTATTGATTGTATGTGCGGCGCAGTCACTCCCCTTCGTCTACTTTCCTTTTAAAAGGGAGGGAAACTGAAATATTCTCTGCATAAACTTTTATATATTTTATTATGTCTGGACTTCAGGATTGTAGTTACGGAAAATGTTTAAAAAGTTTTTAGTAATAACTGAAATATCTCTTAGTATATTATATAATTAAACTTTATGTTAAGTCATTTGTCTTTTAAACAAATAGTAAATTAGCTACAACTTGTAAAACTTGACTTCAAATACAGATTTTTTTCAAATTTGTCTTTACTAACTTGAATATTCACTTGTTTGTTCGCGATTTACAGAATGATGACACCTGCCGGGTCAACGCCCTCAACGTAATAAGTATTTGACTCAACCTTGTATGATAAGTAAGACTCATCATTCTTAATTTATAATAATACCAATTAAATCAATAATAAATAAGAAAGAATGCCTAAACATATAATTGTATCGTAAGTGAAATAGTATATTTCAATTTTCCTTAAAATAATTCAATTAATTAAAAAATAAAACGTAGTATGCTGGCATATACTAAGTTTTTTTCCTTAATTTACCGAAACAAAATACCACGACAAATGTTTAGGAAGCCATGTAATCAAAGAACTACATACGTCCTACACACAAGTTAGGCAGAAGTTTGTAGTTCCGGTATAAAGTACTGGTACCTATAATTAATACATACCAGCTTCAAAAGTTAGCAGATAAAACGAAAAACTTTCTTATTTGTTTTGTATAAAATTGTAAACTATTAGGTATATAATAATTAAATGTAGAACAATTACTATCTACTAGGTTAACAGAAAGTTGAATTGGCTGTATGTGTATAAATATAAAGATGTGAGTTAATATATTGTCTGATCAATCGAGTATTTTAAAGAAAATTAGTAAAACGGGAAGGAAGTTTTTGTTTTCGCTTATCCAACTAACACCAACCGTTAACATTAGGGGAGAGTGTAACGGCTGACGGAACAACCACAGGTGTGTGCATGCTATCCAATATCCATATACAAAATCTACTATGTACTACATTGACACTATACGCACACTACAACAGGTTGCAGCCAGTCCCTTTTTCGTTGAGTGCACTTACCACAGACTAGCACTAATAGTTTGTTTACAAGGTGTATTAATAATTTATTAACTTAAATATATTTTAATATTGTTAGTAATTTCTTAAAATATGTTATTTTATATAATTGAGATTAACGTATTAATATTCAACAAAGCATTGAAATAATCATAGTTTACGCCATTATAATTTATAATATACTAGCAATTCACCCTTGCTTCGCTCGGGTTCGTCCCTAGCTTGTTACCCAATACAAACTTTCATTCCTATATTCTCCCCCTTAAGGGATGATTTCCGGGATAAAAATCCTATGTCCTTCCCAGGGTCTCAAACTATTTGCTTACCAAATTTCATCTAAATCGGTTCGGTAGATCTAAAGATTACCCCCTCCAACGTCACAAACTCACAAACTTTACCTCTTTATAATATTAGTATAGATAAACATATTAATTAATTATACAATTTTTTGATTAAACGATTGTGGAAGGTAATGTTTATGAAGTATTGAAAATATTTCTAATTAATTCCAATGTAAGTCAGTCCATATTTCATACGTTATAGTATACTAAATTCTTCATATTACTGAATATTATACACTGTGGCATACGACACACAAGTTTGTCCGTTCGATAACACACAAACACATAGACGAGGTGCACTCATTGTTAAACGTTTTGAAATTCTCGCTCGAAACCGGCCGTGGGAACCGCATTACTACTTCGTAGACAGAATCGATCTATATAAAAAACATATTTAATAATAATCCATAGTATATAATACATACACTATGTGATGTGGTAAAAGTTTATAAAATATAGGAACTGGATGTATTGCTGTAAAACTAAATTAAATGTGTTAAATTAAGTAATGATAAATTATAAAATATTTACATTTAATTCAGTTCAAGTATGCAAGCGATGACGATTCGCAACTATTGGGTCATATTATAGAATGCCATACATAGCAATATTGCAAGTAGGTATGCACTATCAATACGTATAGTTACTACTTACGTTAAGTTCATTGACGGCGAATTGGCGCCGTTTTAGATATACAATTGATATAAATTATTGTAATTAAGTTATTTAATAATATTTCGTTTTAATGCTAATCTGTATTTACATTAAAGAAACGCCTTAAAAGAAAACATAATCAAATTATTCGTCAGTAATTACTAAAATAACTTGTTAAATAATAATAATACAGATTCCATCCTTATCATACGTCGGCTCAATGAATGTGTGAGAGAGAGAGACAAAACATGTAACATTTTCGTCCGTTACAAATATTTATACACCGCGTGTTTAGAAATGTGTTAATTTGAAATTAAATAGAAAAACTTTATAACCCTATGATATATTATCATTGTACGTGAATGGTATTATTTCTAAAAAGTTACATATCAGCCATAACACGTAATGATTTTAACAAGACTACGTAACAAAGTAGAATGATTTCCCGCCACTTTGACACCAATAATATAACAAGAGCACATTTTAAAAATCTATACTAAATATAAATATACGACGATTATAGCCCAATTTTAGTAATATGTTATAAAACAAACATGCATTATGAATGAATGACATTAAAAAGAGCGGGACATGGGCCTGTTACTTTCTCATTGCCCGTAATATGACTTATACAAGATATAACTTATACATTCGTGTAAAATATAACTTACCGAATATTTATCCAAATAAATATCCTTATGCTCAATAGAATAATCCTGAATTTCACACATTTACGTTTTTAGCGTCATGAAATTGACAAATATAACACCACTCACTCCATAGACTATGTATTCTGTTTTGCTATTATGTGAAAAGGTACACAAAGAATGGCTCGAGTTTCTATTGGCGGGCTTATACCACGTGACTAGCAGCAAGCAAATATTATTGGTTCAAAATGTCCTACACATTGACGTCACGCTTGTTTAGATACTTTTTTTCGATAAAAATAGGAATTGCAAATTTCAATGCTACGTATATTATTTTATAAAAAAATATATGAATATTTGGGTATGTATTTTTTAAATTAAGTTCAATTTAAATAAAGTCAGCTACAACTTACCAGTTATGGTGACTCGTCCATTTTCGACAACATGGCGGTTTGTTTACACCGGCATGATAAGGCGGGAAGTAATTTTATTGTTTAAGTGCAGAATTTCGTAAGAGTAACTAACCAAAAATAATCGTTTTTAAATAAAGAACTTGTTTATTAAAAGAAACATTTGGTTTGGTAATAAGTAACTAATTTAGAAAGGAAAACACGGCACATGGGCGATATGAATTTTGATCACCAGCGCCATCTAGAATTAACTTTTATTCAGCGAAACAAGTAATGGCGGGAAACATAAACAATTCCTCTTGCTTTACAAATAACTTAAAATAATAACATAACACAAAGACATGCCAGCAAACAATTCCTAAATATTAACAATAAAAAAATCTTTATTTATTACAAAATAATGCTGTCAATTACATAAAACATCCAATTGTAACATTCAAATTGTTGTAAAAATGAATTTAACTATTTTTCAATAGTCCATTTTTCCAACCACAAGCATTCCTGAGATAAATCTCAATTTAAAATAAAACAAATAAGTAAACATATGAAACATTGTTAAGTGTAATATTTTAAAAACAATCCTATTAATAATAAAAGCAAATTAGAAGATATGGTTAACAATGCAAGAAACTATGTCGCCTAATAGCATACTGAAACGCAACAAGAGCTTATCATGTAATATCACCATTTTCTAAATATAATAATTAATAAGTCTTATAAAAAGCAATGAGTACAATTCCAATGTCAAGATGGCATAAATTGAGGCGGAATAGTTTTATGAATTATATAAAGGTACAAATGCTAGAACTTAGATATTTTAATGTTCCTATTTCTTTTATACAATTCATATGTTCCTTGTCTTTTGATTCTTTTGTTTATATATTCTTGTTTAAAGTTAGAGATGTTGCTCGTTTGAGCAATGAATTTGATTTCTTTAGGTATAACATTCACTTTGAAGTTAGTTGTGTAACCGCTACCAGATGTTAATGCTGTTGGCACAAACGGTAAAACTTTGGGTTTATGAAGGTGTTTCTTTAATTTTTTATTTTCAGATTCATCATCATTGAGATACACACTTTCTTCTAAATAATTTGATGGCTTATTTCTTCGTTTCCTAGTTTCTTCTACTACAAAGTCTGTTGTTGATATTACTTTAGCTTTCTTTGACACATGGATTTCCTTTTGGGGATTTTCATCCAATTGATTTATTATGCTTGGTGATAATCGAGGAACTTTTTTGTCGAAAGAATTTTGTTTCAAAACCTAAAAAAACAGTAAGCGATTAATAATAACATAATTGTGAAATGATAGTTTTAAATAAAGTAACTCTTAAATACCTTGGAAACTATATTTTCGTCATCGTCCTCTCGTTGTTTACGTTTATTTCTATTTGCTTGTAATATTTCTGTAAAACAAAATTTAAAATGAATATAACTTAGTAATGAATACAATAAATACTAAGTGTTTCAAATCTTGTTTAGTTAAATTAAATTTGATTATACCTATACCAGGATTCTCATTTTCAGCATGGAGATTATCTGTTTTTTTCAATTTCTTTTGCTTTTTACCATCAGCGTACTTCGTTTCTTCTTGGTTATTTTCTATGGCTGCTAAATAAAACATAAATAAATATTATAAATAGAACAAATTAAATATGGAATATATGCAACATTATAAAATATTATTTAAGTTATCTTTTACCAAAAATGCCTTCCTCACTTTGTTGGGATATCTTTAATTTCTTCTTTTGACTACCAATCAGCGATTCATTCAATTTTGTAGGAACATTATTTTCGCCATCTAATAAAATATTTTAAATGATAAAAAAAATAATGATAAGCAATTAATATATTTAAGTATTCGTTTGAGATTAGTTTTATACCTTCACAAATTTCTTCAACAGTCATGTTGAGGGACCTTTTACGTTTCTTCGAGCTCGTTACTTGCATCTCAGGAATATCTAGCAACAAAATAAATGTATTTTTTTTATAAGAAAAACAAAATAACCACATTTCACCCCAATTTTTTGTATGTGCATCTATACATGGGACATTCCACATATTTACCAGGAAGCCTCTTTTGAGAGGTACTAAAAATACCAAAAAATTAAGAAAATCTAAACTGAAAACTTTTGAAACCGGTCCGATTTGGCGTCGAATGTCCGTGCTGTGCTGTGCCGTGGAATGTTTTTGATATTTGATATGAGATTTCTAAAACCAACCTGGTTGCTCTTGAGATTCTTGTACTTTCTTCTTTTGACTGCCTGGCGTTTTTATTTTAGACACATTAAGCGATTCTGTAACAAAAATAAAAAAAAAAGATGTTAAAATTATCATACTAGGTCAACAAGTGAGCTCGATGCGATTTCCCATCGGTATTAAAAACAGCAGTTTTAATATTTCTAACTTCAAAAATTATAAACTGTTTCCTCATTTGTACTCTTTTAATTCATTTAGGATTTCAAAAACCTCATTAAGTGGTAACATTCTTTATATAAGAGATTTAAGCAATATGAAATAATTATATACCTAGTGGTTTAGTCTGTAATATTGTCTGTAAGTTTGAATAGATTTAAAATTTTAATTAAGTATTTTCAAAATTTTAATTTTTATTTCCATTAACATTCTTTGTAATGTACAATATATAAAAAAAGGATTAATTAACATTAAATATTATAAAACTAAAAACACGAAATTACCTTGTACATTCTCTTGAGACTTCTCTTTCTTCTTTTGACTACCTGGTGTCTTAATTGTGGACACATCTTCTATTAATGGTTCTAAAAAAATAAAACTTTTAATGTATCTTTTTCATAATTAGCTAATATCATGTGGATAAATAGTATGCTCAGTAAATATTCTTTTATATATTGCTTACATTAGAAGTATCAATGTTTGGATTATTCACCCAGAAGGATTTGTGACAACACTAACAAATAAATGCGAAATATTTGTAGATTAATTCATTTGTACTTATTACTTACTAGCAAAAACAAAAACAACAAGTTTAAAAAACAAAAACAAATCTATCTCACTGGAACCGTACATTTTTTTTGGGATAAAACGTAACACATGTGCTATTCCAGACTGTAATCTATCTTTGTGCCTTTCACCCAGATCCGTTCAGACGTTCTGGCGTGATTAAGTAACAAACATCCATCCAAACTTTGACATTTATAATACTTATTACAATGCAAAGGGCTCAGATTTGGGTGAAATTCAGAATAGACATAGCTTATTACCTGCTCCTATTTTTAATGTAAAATTAAACTTACAAGTGAAGCTGTAAGTGAGAGAAAATACCTGTTTGGTCATTATCAATCGAGATTGAAGGCTGCATCTTTTTCTTTCCATTATTGGGCGATTTGTTTTTTAGCTGAGGTATGTTTTATATTTTGAGGCATAAGGCATGCATATTTAATAGATATATGTACTAGCGACATACCCTCGCTTCGCTTGGGAGCGTTTTAATCTTTTAAAGGGGAACCCTAATTCTTTTTCTAAAGAAAAAAAGTACCCTAAGTTATTCCTTATAACATCAGCTATCTGCGAGTAAAAGTCCCGTCAAAATCAGTCCAGCCATTTCGGAGATTAGCCGGAACAAACAGACGGACAAAAATTTTAAAAATTATGTTTTCTTATAAGTACCTTATATAATTTCATATGCATTTAATAAAGGCTGATATTTAGACATTACAAAGAGAAACTTCAATTTTATTTATCTGTGCAGATTATGCCACTTGCAAATTATTGTTTTGCCAAAATAGTGAGTTCTACAAACCGCTTTCACCATACTAAATATTTGTCTGAGCACATTTTTCTCCTTTGGTCAAAAACTTTGTCACAGTGCAATGTTCAATTTTATTACAGTTTGTTTTATTTTTAATCAAATAATTTGATACATTTAATAAGTTCTCAATTACGAAAGTATCCTGTATACCTACCTATTCTTTCCTTTTATTCCAGGGCTATCTTAACCTATTCGTCGTATAACCAAATATCTTATATTAAAGCAGATAAAATAAATTACCATTTTGTGATACAGATGTGTGCTTCTTTTTCTTCTTCTGACTGACAGGAGTTTTGATCAATGATACATTATTGGCTTGTTCTTCTTGAAGATCTGTAATAAATAATTCTATTATTAATATAACATTGATATATTTTAAGTTGTTTTGAACTACAAACCTGAAATTTTATTTCCCAGTAAAAATTTGTGAGCTCATATGTGTTGGCTATATATTAATATCAAACAAAGGTAACTAATATATATATATATAGCTCCAAGTTAAATCACGAAAACGATGCTGAACAAAATTTTATAATTTAATATATAGAGAATTGTTGTAATAAAGATTAAATCATAATTAATCGAACAATGATTTAAAATAAAAAAAACTTACGTCGCTGTATACTTTAATTTTTTGTCTTTGTTTTTAACTAATTTGAACGTTATATATATAGAAATATACGGGTTTTGAAAGCATTTTTCTTACTCATAAAAATAGTTCCATTGTATCTTGAAAACATTTGTAAAAGATTCTTTTATTTTATAGTATATAGTATATTTACCTTTTTCATATAGCTCAATTTCTTTTGTTACATTTAAGGAACTCTTTTTCTTTTTATCACTTGAGGATTTGTTCAATGACGTATCAAGTGCACTATCAGGTTCTGGAATCAATTATAAACATATACATTTATTAACTTTCAACTATATGAAAATAACATAAATAACTTCATAACATAAAATCAGATGAGAATAAGTTAAAAAAATACCATTCATCTCTTTTTGAGACACAGATGTGCGTTTTTTCTTTTTCTGGCTGGCTGGAGTTTTGGTTAATGTAACATTCAAAGCTTGTTCCTCTTGAAGATCTAAATAAGCATAGAATAAATATTATGTATGAACAAATTATTATTATTATTTTTTACCTTATATACCTTTAGAAAAAAAAACACTAACCTTCTTCATTTGGCTCAGTTTCTTGTACTTGACCTGTAGATATCTTTTTCTTTTTAACACTTAATGAAGCATTCAATGATCTATCAGCAACATTTTCATCTTCTGTAAATTGAAAAAAATTAATAATAATATTATTAATACTTAAATTATTGATTAATTAAAAAATAGTATATAAATATCTAGTACCTGCTTCGTTTTCTACATGCGCTTTCTTAGCCTTCTTTTTCTTCTCACTGACAGGTGTTTTATTGATAGATATGATGTTAGTAGCCAAATCTAAAAGCAAAATAATTTGTTAATGTCTACTACTATAAAGGTTTAAAGGTATGTAAAATAAATGAATTTTTTTTATTGAAGATTTAAAGGGGTCATTCATTTATTTGGTTATTAAAGAAAAAATATTGAGTGAAATGTACAAAGTGTGATTTTGTTTACATATTTCATACAATATATTACAGTAAGTACACAAGTGAAACACAACCTTACATAGAAACTCTTGTTTGTGAGTTTGTGAGGTTGTAGGGGGTAATCTCTGAATCTACTGAACCAATTTACATGAAATTTGGTAAGAAGATAGATTGAGACCCTGGGTAGGACATAGGATACTTTTTATCCAGGAAATCATCCTTTTAGAGGGTGAAAATGGGGACGAAAATTTGTGTGGGGAATTAATCTAGGGACGAACCCGAGCGAAGCGAGTATGAGTCGCTAGTGTATTTAATAAAGATATGCAATCAAAATAATCACGAGTTTTTTCAAATATTGTACTGTATCGTTTACTTTTTAAAATACCTTGTTGTTCTTCATTTACAAGTGAAGCTTTTTTCTTATTCTTGGCAGGTGTTTTTGTCAATGACTTATTCATAGATTGGTTTGTGCCAAAATCTAAAAAGTCAAAAACATGCAGTTAGATACAGAATCATTAAAAAAACCATTTTTTTTACATTATAATAAATATACATACCTGTCTCATCTTGATCAATTTGCAAGTCTTCATTTTCTTTTTGTGACAGGATTTGAGGGTCTGAAATATTAAAGAACAAATTATGTTTTGCTTAAAATAAAAATGACTGCATTTATATATATCTAATATATAAAATTTCCATGTCACAATGTTAGTTACCGTACTCCTCCGAAACGGCTTTACCGATTATTACCAAACTTTATATGCGCATTCAGTAGGTCTGAGAATCGGCTACTATCTATTTTCCATAGCCCTAAGTGATAAGTGTGACCCACATTAGGGACGAACCCGAGCGGAGCGAGGGTGAGTCGCTAGTCCATTTATAAAAAAAGCAAGCACATTTAAGTTAAAAAAATTCCTAGCGACATTCTTTAAGATACTGTTTCTATAATATTTTTTCATAACTAATTACACAAAGTATAATATAGTTTAATATGATAATCTTACCATTGTTTTGAGTAGAAAGTCGCTTTTTGTTCTCCAAACTGGTATTTATAGACTTATTCACAGATGTATGTGTACCTTCAGTGTCAACAAAGAAGCTGACTTTATCTTCTTCTGTGTCATCTAAAAAAGTATATTAAGTTTGGTTACTTAATTTACATTTTACAAATGCATATAACCAATCTATACAGATTAATAAGATTGACCATTGAAAACTCAATTTTTAACATTTTTGTCTGTGTCTGTTTGTTCTGGCTAAACTCCGAAACGGATGGACAGATTTTGACGGGACTTTCACTGGCAGATAGTGGATGTTATAAGGACTAACTTAGACTACTTTTACTTTAGAAAAAGAATTAGGGTTCTGCTTGAAAAAATTAAAATAAATAAATTTAAATCTAATTCTTACTAATTTCAATTGGAGCACATTATAAAAAGCAAACTTATATCCCAAGCCTTAAATTTTATGTATTTTAAGGTTATTAAAATTAATATTATCAAATCTGGCTTCAAAGTTTGAGAAAAAGGTTGTTTTAAAAAAAACATCATATAATAAATTAGTCACACATATTTTTTTGTATGGTATATAAAAACTTAGATCATGATGTTAATATTTATACTAAAATTTAGGTAAGTAATGTATTTTTATTTTCAATTTACACGGCAACAGAGCAAGATTATTTGGAGAGTGATTATGCTATTTTTATTCCACCTAGTGGCTTTCGTGGGATTTAAAAGTTATGCAAGGATGCCAATGCGAGTAAGAGCGAAGTTAGAGCGGCGTTAATCTTACTATCCTAAACTAATATTATAAACGATGTATAAAAACTTAGTAATACATGAATGAACTAAGTGATGGATTTTTTTTTAATACATCCGTATTCCGTATTACAATATTATAAATGTGAAAGCTTGTGAGTATGGGTGTTTCTCACTCTTTCACGCCAGAACGGCTGAACGGATCTGAATGAAATTTGTCACAGAAATAGATTATAGTCTGGAATAACACATAGGCTACTTTTTATCCCGGAAAATTGTACGGTTCCCGTGGGACAGGTTTGTTTATGTTTTCCTAGAGGCGGACCCGAGCGAAGCGAGTGAGCCGCTAGTAAACTTATAAATGTATAAAATGTGCGTCATAATAAAGTAATCATTAATATTTCTGATATTTTAAATGACCTTAATTTAATTCCATTTTTAAAAGTAATGGATTGTTATAATAATAAAATAACTGTAGATAACAGTTTGTATGATCAAAAATGTAATTGTTATAGTTAATAACTAGCACCTCACCCTCGCCTCGCTCGGGTTCGCCCCTAGTGAAAAATAAAAACAAATCTACGCCACAGGAACCTATATGAATGCTATTCCAGTGTATAATCACTGTGCCAAATTTCATCCAGATCTATTTAGCCGTTCTGGCGTGCGTGATTGAGTAACAAGCATCCATCCAAACAAACTTTCGCATTTATATAGTAGTATAAAATATAATTATATAATTGGATAGTTAATGGGATGATATATTAGTAACTTACTTGAATCTATACTGTTGTCAATCTTAGATTTACGTTTTTTCTTCGTTTTGAGGCTGACATTGAGTGATGTATTATTTGCTTGATAGCTGGTATCTGAAAAATACAATTGAATTTGTATTGTTTTTAGATTTTTAGATAATATTTATGTATTGGAAAATTTATTTGTTAGATGTATTTAAATTGTAAGAAATAGTATCAATAGTGAATTGACTATATTTTCTTACATAAACCAATATTTTGTTAATATATATTTGACCAACAATCAATAACTTACCAACATTTTCTCTAATATCAGTCTTCCCATCTTTTCTTTCCAATGGAATAAATTCTTCTTGATTGTCATCTTTATTTCGTACATCATCACTTTGATTACTATCTTCAGAGAATAGCAAATGTAAATCAATAGAATCTGAGGACGCCCCATCATCTGCATTTTGTTCTTTAGATTTATCAGCTTCTTTTGTTTGTTTATTTTTATTTTTCTTAGAAGACTTCACTTGGGTAAGATTTAATTCTTCAACTATAGGTGCTTTTGGTTTCTTTATCTTCTTATTGAGGTTTAGAGATATGTCACAAGTTTTTGTTTTCACTTCATTATTCTTGCCCAGATCTTCGAGTACAGAATCGTAATTATTAATTATTTCAGTATCACTGCTTAAAGAGTCTTCCATAGACTCATCCAAAGGATCAATTTCCGTTTGAGTTTTTGTCAATTCATTGTTATCAACTTCATCATTATTAATTTCTTCTGAATCAATAAAAGCAACAGACATATTCCCTTTTTTAGGTGTTTCAGGTTCTTCTTTTATTTGAGTTTTTAATGGATCCACATCTTTTATGCTCTCATTGGCAATAGTTATTTCCTTTTCATTCATAGCACTTTCATCACATACACTTCTTGATAGGCGTTTAGTTTTATTGTTAGATTTTGTTTGCTCATCTTTATCTTCCAGCATACTGGTTTCGTTTGTAGAATCTAATCTCATTCTGTTATTCTTTTTCGGTTTTGGATCCGTTTCGATTTCGGATTCAGATGAACTTATTTGTTGTTTTTTCTTAGTTTTACTTGATGTGTTTAATTTATGCCTAGATTCGTACATTTCTTTGGATGCTTTCTTTTGCTCTTTGAGTTTACGTTCATTGTATTTTTTCTTTGATTTGGCTGACATTTTAAGTTCATTGTCGCTCATAGAAAGATCTCCTTCCGTACCATCCAACAATTCGTCGTCTTCTTCAGCTGAACTCACAACAAACGAGTCTTTTTCGTAGTCGGTATCATCAGAAAAGTCATCTTCAGATGTGAGTGTTTCTCCTTTTTCTAGAATTTCATTTTGTTTAGCATATTCTCTTTCATTCTCGTCTTGACTATCACCCGATTCATAATCATCGCCAGCATCATCTGCTTTATCATCTAAGAAGTTACTAGTATCTTGTGATTCATCATCAGACTCTACTTCGTCATCGGAATCCATTTCTCTAGATATAGCAGAGTTTTTCTTTGATGACTGCGAAGGTTTTCGTTTTTTTTTAATATTTAATGATTCATCAGCTGATTCTAAGCCAGTATCAGCATCCTTTTGTTTCTGTGACAAATTCTTCTTAGATATATTTAGGCTTTGATTCTTTGTGTTATTACTATTGTCATTTGATGTTATCTTTTCAACTTCCATTTCATCATCCGAGTCCATTATTTTTGAATAATTCTGTATTTTAGATTTTTTACGGATTTCTTTTATGTCTTTCTCATCTTCACTTGAGTCACTTTCATTCGAAGAGTTTTCACCTTTGTCAACAATATCATCTTTGTTTTTGGAATTTACATTTTCAATTACATTTTTACTGTCCTCATTAGTTGAAATCATTGATGTATTAACATTAAGAGCCAATTTTTGTAAATTTTTCTGTTGCAAAGGGGTACTTGTAGTTACACAATTAAGTGAAATATTTCTTTTATTGACTTCATGTTCCTGAGTAACATTTAAATCTTCTACAGTTTTGGACAAAATAGTGGCTTTCATTTGAGGAGATTTTACTGCATTATTTAATTCACTAGATGAAGTATCTTTTATTTGTGATAGTATAAGAGTACTTTTATTTTCATTGTCACTTTTCTCTAAGTTATTAGAAATGGAAGATTTTCTTTTTGATTTGTTTAAAATTTCTTTATTTGATAAACTATTGTCTAGCTGTGAAAACTGTGAAATTAAATTTCTTTTAGATGAATTATTCTCATTTTTCTGCATTTTAACTAGTAGGCTATCTGGCATAGATTCGTCAACATCCATTGGTTCACAGCTGTCATTTAGACTTGATTTGTTTATAATACTTTGATTTTTTGATATTAAATTTAATTCTTCTTCTTTTTCTGTCCGAACTGGATGTTCAACCACTGGTACACATTGATCTTCATTTTGACATTTATTTTGAATATCCTTTTCAAGATTGGAATCAGAATCATTATCAATTAATACTAAAGTTCGCATGTCGCTACTTGGTTCTTTCTTAAATAGTTCAAAAATATTACTGTTTTGTTCAGTGACGTCTTGGTTAGCTGAGAGTGAATCATCTTTATTTTCTTCTTTTTGAGATTTATTCTTGCTTTTGTTAAGTGATGTATCAATATCTTCAACTATAAAGTTGTTGCTATCATTCTTTTTTCTTCTAGAAAATGATTTATCTTGAATACTTGTATTTATCGAAGCATCTCCTGCACCACTTTTATTTAATTGTATAAGATCTTTAACATTTTTAGTTATTTTCTTTTTAGTATTTTCATTATCACTGAAAAAGTTACTTTCATTTGCTACAGTCAAAGTTGTCCATGATTTAGTTCTTTTTCTTTTTGTCGTTTCCTGTTTACTTTCTATGGCTGATGTTGTTTTGTTCAAGTTGTCTGTTTTGATTTTGGGCACTATTACATGTAAATCTTTTATTAAATCAGAACTAGATATTGAAAGCCTGTCTGTTTCTTTATTGTCTTTTGATGATACTTGCGTTTCAGCTGTAGCTTCTGTTTCTTGAGATGTTGGAAGTGAAGAATCAATTGACTTTCTAGATGGTATGCTTTCTGATTGTTCACTTGTATTATCACTTGGTTGGTCATTTTCTTTTGCCTTCTTTTTGGAGGGAGTTTTATTCTTTGCCTCAAGTCTTGGGCTTTTACGGACACTGCTAGTTGAAGAATTGTCATTGTCCTCAGCATTGCTAGCTAATTTTCGTTCATTACTTTCTGGTTCCTCTACAATTACTTGTGTTATTTGAATAGATGGTTTAGAAGTTGATGGTAATTCAGCTGTAATATTAGAAGAAAATATATTTATATTTAACCATTAATATGGTACTCTATTAACTAAATATTTGAATCAAGGACACTTTTGCCCGATTTCACCAACAACCCATAAGCTACCACCTATGTATGTGATCCCTAACTAAAAATTCCCCTAAACTAGCCCCTAAATTAAATTTCGTTTTACCATCGTCTTTAAGCCCATATTTCGAGCACCTAAATTTAGGGGTCTTTTAACATTTAGGTGACCCCTAACTGTCGGTGAAACAGAAACTGTCCCCTAACAGCCCTCTAACCATGCTTAGGGGATCCCTTAAACTTAGGTGATGTTGGTGCATTAAAAGGTCGGGCATTTAAATGTTAATTAATACCTTTTTCTACACTAGTGGCAGAATCTTTTCTTGTTCTTCTTGTTTGTCTAATAGGTGTAACTGTAGCTTCAGAGTCACTTCCTGAAATAAATATGAGCTGATTCATTAAATTATCATTCAATACAAATATAACAAAATGTTATTTTATTATATTATATTAAGAGTTTTCTATATAAATTTTATTTATATTTAAATTTCAATAAATAAATAAATATATAACATTCTCTTTTGATTATTGTAAATTGTTTCAGGAATTTATATTGGAATCAATCTAAACTAATATTATAAAGAGGTAAAGTTTGTGACTTTGTGAAGTTGTAGGGGGTAATCTCTGGATTTACTGAACCAATTTAGATGAAATTTGTTAAGAAGATAGTTTAAGAACCTGGGAAGGATATAGTATACTTTTTATCCCAGAAATCATCCCTTAAGGGAATGAAAATGGGGATAAAAGTATGTATGGGGAATCAACCTAACCGAAGGGACTGAACCAGTCGCTGAGTCGCTAGTAATATAGAAACTATTATTATTAATCATGAATAAATAACTTTCACTTTTTATAAATAAAAAATATATATTTGATATTAACAAATTGTTTATAAATTTTTTAAGGGTATAATTAATAGGAAAGTTTAGATCTTTTGATATGCATACCTACTGCAGATGTCCTTCGTGCAGCCCTTTTAGCCCTAGGTGAATCAACCATTATTGCTGTTTCTGAAACAATACTTGTGTTAGATTTAATTCTGGTACTACGCCTTGACGGGGTTACAGGTTTCTCTTCAATAGCATCTTTTATTTCCTTTGCTGAAGCTTTCTTTGTTTTTCTTGTTGTATTATTTGGACCTGAAAATAAAAAAAAATATTAAGATTATTAAAAACAGGATGACGAACTTTAAAACATCATAAATATTAATTATTCTTTTCAATTGACAATAAAAGTTTTAAACAAAAATAGATTATAACTTATAAGCTAACTGAAAACTTGGGCATTAAAAATATTATTTTTTAAAAATACAGAAAAGATATTAACTATTTTCATCAATAAGTTCCAACTCAGGCTTCGCCCTTCTTCCACCTCTTTTCTTAGTAGGAGTATTAAGTGCAGGTGATTTACTCTCCTCAGATTGCTCAACAGATATTCTTTGTCTCCGACGAGTAACTGGAGCTGGAATAAAAGTTTATTTAAATTAGGGAATTAAACAAAGTAACACATTTTTCAATTCTGCATATATTTATTATTAAGTAATGATATAACATATGATTAAATAAAAAAGACTATGAATATTTTATAAAATAGAAGAAAATCTATTAGATAACAAAAAGATTTGAAAAAAGAAAATTCAAATATTAATATACAGTAAGATCTTCTTTTAACAAGAATACAATAGGCAAACATCATATAATAATTATCTAACAATAAAATTGTTTGAAGGCATGAGGTATACCGGACGAATGTTTGATAATGCGCAATGCTAAGAATCTCTAGATTTTTCTAAAAAATCATGAAGTATTAAGAACGAACCTTTGACGCCTGCGTCTTCTTCCATAGTTGAATCAAATATTGATAATACAAAGAGCCAACTTTTTATAAATTGCGCAAACACGTGTAATACACCGACAAATTCAAAATCGTATTTGAGGTTGAGTTAATGGTCGAACAGCTGTTGAGACGCCGCAAACTGTCAATTTAAAACCGACGCGTGCTAAAGAATGGCAACTTTACCCATTTCCGCCACTATATCATAGACAATAAAAATGAATCTTAGTCTGTATGTATACTATCAAGAATGGCCTGATTCGTGCTCAGATAAATGCCCAGCAGTGGGACGTTAAAAAGAGCTGAATACACAAGAAAAGATATTTTTTAACATAGGTAAATATCCAAGTACTTTAGCGTTTATTTAAAAAAATAATTGACATGATTTAATTAATTAAGCTCTTTATTGACTGGACTTCAGGATCTTTTTTGAGAAATTATTGGAATTTAGACGTCATAATATAGATATCTCATCTACTTTATTGCCTCTATCTCTCTTCTTTATGCTGAATATATATTGGCGAATTAAATCGCCTACTTGCACATCTAAAAGCCAAATCAAAGAATGGAATTGAATTCTATGAACTAAAAGAATACGTTTTCATATTTATGTCGTTATTGGTATAAAATTATTGTCGATTATCAAGTAATATTTATTACAGACTAGCATTGCCCGTAGCTCCGCCCGCGTTCAGATGACTAAAAACCAAATTCTTAGGTTTTACATACAGACAAAAATTCTAAAAACTAAGTTTCGGACTCTGTATCGATAATAATGTCTATTTCAATTAGATTTTCCAAAAATATTTAATGTACAGATTCGGCTTAGTTACAATTTTATTATATGTATAGATTTAATAGCATATTCAAAAAACGCCCCTCAAAAATTACCTATAACTATCGTTTGATATCAATGATAATAATAATCAAATAAGAATAAGAAAATAAAAATAAGTTTTGCTGAATTATTTTTGCTTTCATCAGTAATTGAGAAGAATAGTTGAATCAATAGTCCACGTTAGGGTTAAGTAGGTCTGCACTTAAAAGGACATCAAGGGTACAGAAATAGCATTATACCCTCAGAATTACCCTAACAATATTTGATCCGTCTCGTTTAGTTTTATAGATATGAATCCCTTGAAATAATAGGTCAAGTTATTAAGGGTAGGTAATGTAGTTTCTACCTTTGATTTATAAAATAAATTACCAACCAATTTTATCGCATATTTTTGTTTGAGTAAAAACTCACTAGTTAGCTACAATATATTCTATCTTCTATCTAATGAATGTTAGTATATTTGTCCCCTTTCTTCCTTAACCATTGATTCGATTGTGATGAAACTCTAGTGGGTTATCTGTATTCGTCTGCGAAGATTCTTGAAGCAACAAAATAGAATTTTTTGGACGTTTGTCTTTTATACGTTCTTAAACCTTTCAAGCTTATGGACGCATCGGAGCAAAGCGACTGTAAGCTGATAGTTTATTATAAAGGTAAATCTTGAAGTTTAAAATACATACTCAAAAAAATATGGCGTTCGTAAGCCTTAAGTTTTAGTATTACAGTATTTTAAAGATGTAAAAGTTTTTTTTTTGGACAACCAGAGATCACAATACTATTAACTAGTACAACATAATTTCATGACTTTTACAACATTTATTCAAAACTACCCTTTTTATTAATGTATGAAGGTTAGTAGGTATATAAAAAATGGTAGTTTTTAACACCTCCAGGTTTTCTATGAAATTAATTAAATTTCTAAGAAATCTATTGTTAACTGTAACGCCGGCGTGTCCGCGGTCCTCGAGGGAATATGAAAATCTGCAAAATCTGTAACAAAGAATTATTGTTTTAATTTAAAAATGTGTTTAAATTTTATTTACTATTTATTTACTTACATATTCATATAGATACTGTTACTTTGTTAAATGAGTCGAGAGATTAATGAATAGGAATTGTAGGTCACAAATGAAGCTCTTCCGTACTTGTAAGTCGCAAGTGAATACTTCATAAGGAACATTATGCTTTATACTAAAAGCATGCTAACGAGATGCCTGCGCGAAGAACTACGGTGTTTATGGCATTAAAGAGTTATATAAAAGTTCTCGTTATGTAATAAATTTAAAAAAATGGAGAGGTCAATTTTTACCTGTCGATTCAGTTTTATTAATTAAAAAGTATATATTCATATATACTGAATCGTAATAAATGAAGTGTATAGTCCTGCATTTAATCTACAGTTGGTACTTTACTATTTCTACATAACATATTTACTTGTATATAAGTCATTTGTAACTAAAGCCAACCTAACTAACGTCGTTTAATTCTCTTAATTACGAGTACCATAGAGGTACTAAGCATTCCTTGCGTTCTAAATTCCTGAAGGTGAACTAATGAGGTATGAATTCGAGAGACTTTCGGTCAGCCGTATACAACTAGTTGACTACGAGTCTCTCAAACTTTCAATAAGTCGGATTTCAGCATCAAGTTTTATGTATAGAGTTGGAAACTTTGCAACTACCTCCTTATAAGTTCAACCTGTCACAAATATCGAAGAAAATTCAATTACAGCTATCTTTTAAAAATTCTTTAGAAAATACGGCATGCAAAGTTTTCCGCGTTATTGGGTATTACTACGACTTTGGAGGTGATGCGAGATAAAATAAAGACAATAATAAATTTTTCATTACTTTAGTGGTCGTCTATTACTTTTATATACATATAAGTAATAACATATACTATGGTTTTTAAAAATAATTTCTTAGATTTACGCAAATATTTGACGTTTGAACTAAAATTAAAATAAAATGAAAATATTTGTTTTAAGTAGATCGCATAGCATTACAATATTAATTTATTTTTTATTTAATTAAATTGATTAATATATTGTCTTATATGACTTTGTCTTCAAAAACTATGAAGTGCAAGGTCTTTGATACTTTAGTGAATTTTAAAATTCAAAAATAAGAAGCATAGAAAAATGAACTGAAACAGTTGTTCAGCGTGCATGAAAATTTACTTGCACACATACAATTTTCAATGCGGTCGCGGACCTTTGTTCAAAATTAGTGTTAACTTTTATCTACAGTTTTTATTTCTTGTGTATTGTAATTTTGCGTAGGCTTCTATCCCATTACATTTGTTAACCTAAAAAGAAAGAAGATATTAGCATAATGAGGGCTTCCTATAAACGTTTTATTTCTTTTATGTACTTTTTAAACTTTTTGAAACCGTTGTCCTTAGGGCAACTCTTAAGAGAATTACCAAGGAACGGAAGATATAAAAAGAAAGACGTATTATATAATATTAAATTGTAAATTAGTATATATATAATATTAAATTGTATTAAAAAAACTTGTCTTTCGCAAATATTAAATTCAATAAATATATTCTATAAAAATAATCTACTGTAAATCTAGGTAAAGGAAACCGAATTTGAGATTAGCTTTTCCAGTCCCGTCGCAAAGCAAATTGCAGGCTTTTAAACTTTGAAGTAGCTTGGAAGAAGCAATAATCGACGAAACATTACTGTTTGGAAGTTCAATATGTGGGCACAAAGCAATCCATATCCAACGAGGGCGGGTACTTACCTATACATCTATATTTATTTATAGATGATATATACAGATATTTTTTTCAATTATATAGTAGGTATGTAACTAGAAACTTTTAACAGAAAATACTTTAATCTTCTTATCCGTTTCAGGGCAACGTTGCGCTTCTGTAGTTTAACACCTCCAGGTAAATTTCTAAGAAATTAATTAAATTTCTAAGAAGTCTATTGTTTACTGTAACGCCGGCGTATCCGCGTTCGTTGAGGGATTAATATTTCTCCGATACCTACAAAGAGAGCTAGAACAAAAAGTTTCAAATACTTGATTTTGAAAAATTGCAATGAATAAAAGAATTAATTTAATAATTTTAAACGAGACTAATGGCTAACATTTTGCTTGCTATCAGTAATTTTTAAGTTTAAATAGAGAAGAAATTAACTTCCGCTTAAATCATTCAAAGACTAGCGACTTACCATGGCTTCGCACGGGTCAGTCCCTAGGTACGTTTTAATTTTTTTTATTGGACTCCTAATTCTTTTTCTAAAATAAAAGTAGCACTAAGTTACTCCTCATAACATCAGCTATCTATCTACCAGGGAAAGTCCCGTCAAAATAAATCCAGCCGTTCTGGAGATTAGCTGGAACAAATAGACAGACAGACATTTTTTTTATTAGTACTGTATATACTTTCATATACATTTAGTAAAAAGCTGTTATTTTGACATTATATATTTATAGACACTTCAATTTTATTTATCTGTATAAATTTCTTTTCCAAATCACATTTCGCACGTTAATATTATTATCATATATTATTATAATTTACTAAAAGAGTTTCCTTTGCACAGATATGTATTATATTTCTCAAAGTTCTCTCATTAACAATACCCGCAACTTTTGAGGTCCTTTCTCTCACCTTACATCTTGTACGTTGGCATCCCGCCAACTCGCTTTGTAACTCTATTGTGGATCAACTGCAACAAGCACCACACCTATTGGCTTACTCCTGTATAAACAAAGTATCTGCAAACTTGGCCAATTCTTTGGTTACGTCAATATAAGATTTTTTAGGCATTAAAGAAGTAATTATTAGACATTCAATGCTTGTTCACATTTAAAATAGAAAGCGGATGAATTAGTTAATGCTTTGTGTGTTTTAAATTGTTTTCTTTAGCTAAATCTATTCAAATAATTTTGTTTGGACCTAGCTACTAGAAAAGCGTCTAATATTATAGAATACTAGCAATGCCCGCCGCTCCGCCCGCGTTCAGATGACCAAAAACCAAATTATTAGGTTTTACATAGTAGGATACTCTTACAATACACTTTTTGTATTTTTTCTCGGAAATGATATATTTTCCCGAGGTAAGAAATATCCTATATGTTGACCCGGATAATCAGCTATCACCATACCAAATTTCATCAAAATCCCTCCAGTGGTTTACTGTGATGCGGTAACAGACAGCAGACAGACAGACAAAAATTCTAAAAACTATAGATTCGGCCTCTGTATCGATAATAATATCTATTTCAATAAGATTTTCCAAAAAATATTTAATGTACATATTCGGCTTCGTTACAATTTTATTATATGTATAGATTCTGTCCGAGCAGTGAACGAGAAAAAAGACAGTGCTAAGACGTATCTACATATTATTAATAGAGAATTATCTATTTAGTAAAAATCTTAAAATTATTGACTGATTCATTGAGTTACATTATACATTCTAAACTGTTGAGTCTATAAGAATATAATTTTGAACAAAAGTCTTTTATACAATGAAGGTGAGCACTAAGGGAGGGTTATTGAAGATTGTTGTATTAAACTAGAAACAACACAAGACGAAAGTTTGGATTAATTGAAGTTCGTTATAGAAACGTGGAAGTTCCTACAAATCTCATCGGACACAAAGCTAGCATAATGAAATTATAAACCACAAACATACAACGTTATAAGGATACATGCTCTAGTTGCATGTGTAGACATCATAACCACTATCTTACTATCTACGATGCATTAAACATTTACTAAAGGCACGTGAGTTCGAAATTTATAATACTAAAGGCAATTTTTAAAGTACATTTCATAATACAATGTAATAACTATAATCTTGCTGATGGATTTTGATTACTGTGGCCAATTTAATTTGGCTTACTAACATCACAGGAGATATTATAGAAGACGATTGGGTTGATCTACACAGCTAAACTCTTTATTTTTGTTACTCACCTAGTCCGACGAAGACCCCCTTCGTCGGACTAGGTGATCTCACATGGCCGTAGAGATCTGAGTTTTGGCAAGCCATGACTGCCTTGGCCAATCCAGATGCTTGAACCATCAAGCAGGACATCCTAATAAGCTTCGTATTCGTAAGCGTATTAGTCTCTAGAGTACGATGGGGGATAAATATAGGAAATTACTACTACATTCGCATTGTAAACGATTAAATGAGAAGTACCTTAATTGTATAACAGGGCATTATAGTAAAAATATCGCTTTCTATTTAGGTACAAAACAATAAATTGTATCTCTTTATAAAACATCTCCAGAATCTTTTTATAGAGACTACAACAGTACTATATAAAAATATCAATTTTACAATATTTCAATACATACGGTGTTGATGTCTAGTTATTTATATTTTAATGTAAGTTTAAGATACTTATACTAAGGTCCTCCATAGTCTCAATATCGTCGGCAAATCGAAGGTGAGTGATGTCGAGTACATACCCTTAATTGGACCCAGTTATGCAAAAACAGCCATGTGCGTAAAAGTACCAACAGAGTTATAAGCATTTTTCTACCGATAGTTGCGCTTGGGTTATGTTTTGTTTTTCTGGTTATTTTAAAATTGAACAATATTTATATAAGTATTGTTTATATTTTATAATTATTTTATTTTTTATAATAAAATGCTTATAACTCTGTTGGTACTTTTACGCACATGGCTGTCTTTTGCATAACTGGGTCCAATTTAGGTGTTCAGTCCGTTCCAATCCAGAACCTTAAAGACATCTGCCAATGCAGCAACAGTAGTAAACAATTTCGGCGAAATGACATCGTTCTGTCGTACAACTAGCTGCAATTGGATGGGTCTCGAGTTTAGGTGATTAATTTGGACATTACAACACTTATAATTTATATGCAAATCTTTACTTTCATAAATTAGGTACCTTAATCTTTTTTACGCAAAAATGCCTAAATATTATATTATAATATAACCTTCTACATTTTAAATAGATGTTACTAATAAAAATATAATGTAAAATTACTAATAAAGACCGAATACAAATTAAAATAGAGCTTGTTATGTTTTATAAATGATTATATAGTAGCCTATTACGTTCCTGTTGCATATTGGATGCGATGCAAAAGAGAATTGTATATTGACGAAAGCTTCAGAGGCATTCCTTAGTAGGGCAATTTGCATTGCAGCTGTATGGAGCCAAACAACTAAGTATCTTTATAAATTATATATGCTTAGGCAGCATTTAAAACATATATGTATACAGTTAAATTGTAGGCAAATACAATATGATTTATACTAATATTATAAAGAAGCCGAGTTTGTTTGTTTTTTTGTTTGAACGCGTTAATCTCAGGAACTACTAATCAGATTTGAAAAATTCTTTTCTTTTTTTTAATTCTTTTGCATTAGATAGCTCGTTTATTGAGAAAGTCTATAGGTTATATAGCATCACGCTACTACCTAAGGGAGCGGAACAGTAATCATAAATGTCAACAAATCGGGCAGACTTCCATAAATTATAATTGTAAATAAATATGTTGGGACATTAACACACAGCACCATCTAGTTCCATGGTAAGCTATGAGGCTTGTGTTATGAATACCAGACAGTTGATACCCTACACATATATAACTTTAAATACATACATACCATAAATATAAACAGTAAACACCCATGACTGAAGTACAAACATTCGTGCTCATCACACAAATGAATGCTTCCAGCGGGACTCGAACCCGGGAACGCTGGCACAGCAAGTAGGGTCATTACAAACTGACCCAGACGTTTCGTTATTGTAAAATCGATGTTTATAATGAAACAAATTTAACGCGGGTGAAACCGCGGGGCACAGCTAGTATTTTATAACAATACTAATTTTATTTATGTATATATCTGTCTAGTGTCTATATCCGATTCGCTAATTTTGAGCGAAAAAATGGTAAGCAACAAACCTACCAACACACTCTAGCATTTATAATGTTAACTAGCGACTCACCCTTGCTTCGATTTGACGGTTAGTATGGAATAGATAGACAGTAGCCTATGTCACTCTCCAGCCCTGAGACATCTCCATTCTCCACACACAAAAAAAAGACGTCACGATCTCCACAATCAAAATCAATCCGTCACTCTGTTTCGACGTGAAATATGGACAAACAAACAAACACATATTCACATTTATAATTTTAGTATGGATATAATAAGTATTTTTAATAAAACATGCTATATTTCAATGATTTTGTATAGTTAAGATAATAAAATAGTTGTTTTAACAGTTTACTTCATAGTTAAGCTTTTCTAATAATTAAACTTCATTTAGTGTTCATCAGCTGACCCAGATCGTGGAAAGGTCGTGGTAATTATATTATTACTATTCTTTATTGCACTTAAAAAATCAATACAGTAAATCTCAAGAAGAGATCTCTTCCAGCCAACCTATGGTAGTGAGAAATAGTGTTACAAAGCGGGTTAAATTCGTGCAGTCGTAGTTATATAAATAATATATAGATACTCAAAAATAAATAGCTAATTAAATAATATATATAATAACATATAATATACACTACTTACTATACCATACATACTTATGTAAATATATACATACATACTATTACATACATAAATACATATCTATATAATACAATACATAATAATAGTAATTAAGTTAATTTTTGATTTAATTGAGTGAGAAGGTGCTGTTTTAATTTATTTTTTTAAAGAATCAATAGAGGGACTAAGTTGGATTTCTTTAGGAAGTTCGTTCCAGAGCAATGCGCCATACACCGAAAAAGAATGCAACAGGGACTTTGTGTTGCTCTTGGGTATATCGAGCGTCGCAGTGATGCAAGGCCGCCTGGAACGTGAAGGAGTAGGCAGTATTTGGAAACGAGAACGGAGGTATGAAGGAGAATTAGGGTCATTAAGAATATTGAAAAGGAACGAAAGGATGTGCATATCACGGCGAAGGCGGATTCGGAGCCATTTAAGTTGAGCACGAAAGTTTGATATATGGTCATGCTTACGCAAGCCAAAAATAAAGCGTATAGCGAGATTTTGGAGACGCTCTAATTTGTTGAGTTGCCCCTGAGTCACATCTAAATAACACACATCGGCGTAGTCAAGTATGGGGAGAAGGAGTGATTGAGCTAGCATAATCTTGGATGTAAAAGGGGGAAAAATTGGAGACGTTTGAGAGAGTGGAAAGTGTGATGCATTCGTTTGCTGACCTCGTTGACATGAGCTACCCAGGTCATGTTACAATCCATTATTAGGCCCAAGTTTTTCACTCTATTACAATAAGGGATTGGAACGCCGGAGAACTGGATTTGAGGTATTGAGTTCCAGTCGATTTTGCACCTCAGTCTGCTGCTGCCAAAAATTATACATTGTGATTTGGTGGGATTCACAAGAAAGCCGAAAGACTCAGTTTATTATATAATATTATATATATTGTATTTATATAACCCGAATCAGTGTCAAAGTTCAGAAGTTAAACGATAAATAACGAACACTATAGACTATAGGTATAGTTATGTACTCGTACTTTTAGATATTTAAGTACCTACAAGTGTGTCAAAGAAAATTCTTTAATAAAATGGTAGTTCGGGTAATTTATTAGATAAAAATCAAACGCTTACTTAATATACAAAACCAAGTGTCCTTATTTATGTAATTACAGAAGTTTAACTCGACTTTGTGAGTGCAAATTCGAGATTAGCTTTCCTAGAGCTGCTGTAGCAAAGTAAATTGCTAGCTATAAAAGCTTAAAAGAAGCAATAATCGAAGAAACATTACCGTTTGGAAGTTCAATATCTTGGTAGAAAGCGATCTTCGTCGCAATGAGATATTTTCACATAATAAATACTACAAAATTCAAAATAGCTTCGTTACGAATACTTCTATCTATGGTAAAATTATTTTAAAAAGCCTTTGTTACTATTTTTATTTACAATAGATATTTCTAACTTACTTCTTAATTGTTACTACAAATAAGATAGATAAATATACCTTCCTATATTAAAATAAGAATATACTAAAAGTTTGTGAGGATGGATGGATGGATATGGACGGCTAAATGGGTCTGGATGAAATTTTACACAGAGATAAATTATAGCCTGGAATAGCACATAGGTCACTTTTTATCCCGGAAAAATGTACTTACGGTCCCCGTGGGATAGATTTGTTTTGTCGAACGCGAAGCGAAGCGAGGGCAAGTCGCTAGTACATATTTAATAAAATTATATTCTAAAGTGAAACAAAATAAATATCTTCAGAAATAGAAGTAAGATATTTTGAAATTTAGTACGTTCAATATATTTATATTTGTTTTAACAGTTGCAGCCGTCAAGTAATCATCAAACGGAAAGTTCAATACATTTACATTTTACGACTGTGGCCAAACGAGAAAACTCTAGCAGCGCTCACTCCATATTGGTATAGAACATTCTTTTGTTATCATAAAATCTATGAAGTCTTATATTTTTTTTATAAAACAATTAAACGGTCATCAACTTTATATTATCTGTATTGTGATATACCTATTTGTAAATAAAATACGATTACATATAGAAGAGTTATAGTATTTCCTTGATTTTTTTAATTAATTAAGTTATTTATTATCTTTGAAACTAAATAAAAGTAATTTTCATAGATTAATTTCGTTCTTTATTTTATTTATTTATTTATTTATATATCATATGACAGATAAGCTACTAGAGTTACGCCTCACGCTAACTAATAAGTTGCACTGTATTATAGTAACTTATGGATAACTAATTCCAACAGCATAGAATATTGCCATTAGACTTCGTGTAAAATAGTTATGGCGAGGAACGTGACGAGATGCTAATGAATCTATATATAAATAAGTGAAGACGAAACAGTTCAGTACCATTTCCTTTTTCGTTTGTTTAACCAATTTTCTTTTTTTTTGTTTAGTATATTAACGAGCTTTAGTGTTGTCAATAAAAAAAATATAAACAGACTTTTTTTAAACGGATAGGTAAAGAAAAAGAGTTCGGTATTATTATTTATAAATTTTCAATAATGATTACGTCGAATTTTGGCCACTGAGCGAACATTAGCTCTAATAAGAAGAAAAATTTTACTCAGAATTTTCTTTGTTCGATACAGCCATTTCGGATTGTCTTTTCTTAATACTTGCTATGCATAGTGTTCACAGATGCTGAGAACGTGTAGGGTCCATATTGTATTATTCCATTTCACGAAACTTCCGAGCTCTTATTGAACTTTATTGAATACTCAGAATGTAGGTATGCTTATTTTATTACGAAAAACGTTTTACTTAAGACTTTTTTCAAATTCGTTCTTATAAATATGTTCATGTGTATCGGTATTCGGTTGATGTTTTACCTCAGTAGAATTAGCTTCTGTTTTTACTGGTTATCTATTTTCTTTTTTGAACATAATTTACTTCAGTATTTTCAAGTATACATTAAATAATAAATTATAGATATAGATGAAAACGATGTAAAAATAATAGTAAAGTAGTATAACAAGGGACTTTGCAAAGGATAAATTATAAAAAACCTATTTTATAAAAATACATAGGATAGGTATGTAATTTTTTTTCTGAATTACTTATGTCAAGATTAAGTTACATGTCGTATTATATTCTTCTTTATCTACTCAGATGAATCTTGCGGCAAGCTTTTGTTTTATATAAATTGTGTAATGTAATAAATTTATTAGTTTTCATTTAATTAAATATTTTTTTTCTTCTTTTTAGAGCATTCAAATAAAAGTTTGTTTTTAAAAAAAAATTACTATTGATTTATTTTTTACTTTATACTTACATGTTATGGGGGTACATAAAAAATATAGTCCGCCATCTTTGGGAACCCGCCATATTGCATTTAGAATGACGTCATTTAGCTAACCATGCATTGTCATCCAAACTAAACATGTAGGTATGCTAAATTTCATCTTAATCGGTTGAGGATAACTGGTCTAAAATTTAGTTACAAGATTTGTCCCACACATACATACTAACAGGGCAAGTTAAATAAAAGCTTGCAAGAATAGCTTATCATATGTTAATAAAAATTAAAATAAGTTATCTCCTTTCCGTGTTTTTCTCACGTCTGCTGAGCAGCTTCGGTGCGGAAAAGTTAGAAATAACAAATACAATCACTAACTTTTGTATTATAAACTTCATATTATACTTCTCAAATATTTTAGGAAGTCTACCATCAAAGCTTAATAAAGTGGAAGACATGGAACTGGGAAGAATAAGAAGTGGAAAAATATCGTCAGTAAATATGAATGCAGACGCGGAGCGGCTACTTATATAAAATATCCATTTAATAAAAACCTTTGGGTAGATGAAGAAAATTTATTTAATTTTAATTATAACGCTGCACTACTCGTAGTTAGTTTTGAAAGTTGTATCTTCGGGCGACTTGTCTTGTGCTGGAGTTGAAGTAACTTCTTAATAGACCTCTTTATATATTTCATATTTTAGCAACATTTTTAAGTATAAAATAGTTTTCTTTTATTATTCATATTCATAGCTGAGCTGTTCATTATTAATAAATAATTAACAGCTTTTATGACTTTTGATGACGTCACAATAGAATTAAAGTTTTCTATTTTTTAATTTGTAATACCAGATGTATTCAGCCCTTTTTAACGTCCCACTGCAAGGCACGGGCCTCCCTTCAATACGAGGGGCATCAGGCCATAGTCCACCACGCTGGCCAAGTGCGGGTTGGCGGACTTCACATGTCTTTTGAAAACTTACTAGGTTCTCTTAGACATGCAGGTTTCCTCACGATGCATGTTTTCCTTCACCGTTAAGACAAGTGGTAATCATGTTGGAAATGATTCGCACATGAAATTATCAGAGGTGCGAGACCCGGGATTTGAACCCGTTTCACTCGGTTTCCCAAGCGAGCGCGTTACCTCTGGGCTACCTCTGGGCTATAAGTTTATGTTTTATATAATAAAATAAGTTGCATAATTTTTGTGTTAGGTACCTCTATGTTTTTAATAAAACTTACGCATATAAAATTTCATTATGTCAAAATATGATAGTAAATATTGATGTCTAACATACCCTATTCTTATAAAATTATAAAATATTTCGAATCTAAATATATGTTTCCTCGTTTTTTGTTTACTAAGCCCTAACATATAAATGGTATTACTTACACTGTATTTTTTAATATTTCTAATTAAAGATTACTAATAAAAAAAACTGGCTAAGTGTGAGTCGAACTTACTCTATGGGCTAACTAAAAACATTTAATATTATAAATAAACTTCCGTGCTTGCGACATCTAAGGCTATCTCTATTTATATAAATTAAGTTAAACTTCATGTAAACAGCACAAATTGAATCTAATGCGATATCGCGGTTTTAAACGAAAGCACTTGCGAGCGTCGTCGGCTAGAGTGTCAGTCGAACAAACGGCGACGCGAGGGAACCGTTTCATTTCCTTTCGCACATATTCAAGAGACGATGAACAATATCTCAGTAACAATGGCTATGTAATTTGGACGAGATGGCGCCTGCGGGATAATACGTCAAGTGACTCATTATCGTGGAAAAATGCTTCGGGCAGAAAAATCAGTCTCACTTAAAGTATTTCTGCATGGTATATGTGATTGCGATTATGTAGATGAAAACGACATGATTGTATCTGTATAATATGGTTAATCGAATGAGTGTAGAAAATAGAAATAAAATAATAATTAATTTGATCTTAATAAACCTGATTTTTTTTTTCTTTGTTTGGGTGCGTTAATCTCTAGAAATATAGTCATATTAAAAAAAATATTTTATAGCTTATTTATTGAGAATAGTACGAATATAGGTACATATAATTATAATATCATAAAGGTATATTTATATAAGTAACTATAGTACCTTCAGGAGCGAGCCATATAAAAAAATTCGCAGGCGAAACCGCCGACAAATAGTAGTGGTTAAAAGTGCTTAATGCTTCATACAATTGAATCCGTGAATTCCTTCGTTGTAGACTCATCTGTCAGATCCATAACCCATTTAGCCAATACCACTTGTATATCGCTAAAAAAAGGGGCTGTGACTAATAAAGTACAAAAACTTTGTTTTTTTTTTGTATAATATGGCTTAAATATAATAATGTATATGCATTTTTAAGCTCATCTAAATGTATTGAATATAAGGTTTAAATAGCTAAAATTAGCTTTACATAGGATATGTGTAGTTCATAGCAACACCTGTAATTAGTGGTCTTACGTCGCCAGTGCGCTAGAAAAGTGAGCTTCTTACTTTGAGCTATCGGAACTGGTGTTTGCAACCGCGCGTAACTTGAGTTCTTCATGTGAACAGTACATTTATATATAAATGAAATATACACGACGCTTGTAATATTCTAGATTATTCCGTAGGTTTTTTATTTTTAGTCTGAATCTTACTCGTAATAAAAAAAAGTTTAACTTGACAGTTGTCTATGAGGTTTATAAAAGCATTCTCGAAGTTAAGTATTTGAAAATGGTCTTGCAGAAAAGTTGTGAAATGTTTTATATACACAAGTTTTTTTTCTGTTCCTATAATAAAACATCGTTTTCCTTTTTTGTTATTTAGGCATGTTACAGAAGCGACTCAAAGAGTTCGGACTCTCAAAACAGGCCATCCGCTGCCAATAAGTAACCAGATTTTTTGTGTGGAGATAGTTGGAGGGCTGGAGAGTGACATAGGCTACTTTTTATCTCGGTAGATTACTTAACTCCCACGGGAAAATACGTTATAATACAAACCAAAAAAATATTTATTATGAGAATTACTTGAAACTTGTTACTCTTCAATAAATTTAAATAAATACGTGTCATACGTTAGGTTAGCATTTTTCTAAATTCATCCTATCATGGGGTAAAATAGGGGATGAAAGTTTGTATGAAACTACCTTTTTAGAGATTTTTTGTAGTTTTAGCGCGAGCGCAGCCGCGGGTGCTGCTAGTATATAATAAAATTATGAGTTGTTGTTCAGAAAGATTACGGTGGAGCTAAACTATACAAATTGTGTTACGAAATGAATAGAATTCAAAACTTAGTATATTCTATTATTTCTCATGACATATTGACATTACATATGCTTTTACTTGTATATTTTTGATTTTTTCACTGCTCAATTTGCATTTCAAAGCGTTCTGCTATTTCGTGTTCAGCCCATTTTATTTATCGCTTTTGTGTTGTAAATCAGTCTCTTTGAGTGAATTGTGTCGCTAATATTCTTTTTGTAATCTATTATATATATTGTTTGTTTGAGAATCTACTAATAATTTACATATTTATATATCTATATATAAATGTATTGGTATAACTAATTCTGTTTGAATTTGCTAGTATTTGTTTTTGTAACTGTGTTCCCGGGTGCCTAACAGTAGTCTATGTGCAGTGGCATAACTAGCTTTTTTGGGCCCCAATGCAAAAAAATATGGAAGTGCCTCCTTTAAAATCAGCGTGAACCCTGTCGCACTCTTACATATTTAATATGACAGAGACAGTTTTTGAACTTCTCACTTTTTTCAAACCGCTCTCACGGAAGAACGGGTAGAGTAAAATGTAGAAAAAAGGTGAGCTTAGAGGACTATTCATCCTTTTATAGAACAGTCCTAGGTACGATCACATTCCTCGTCGTCCTCGTAAAAACTAATATGCGGAAATTTAGGACACGTTTTTCTTATGTTTTTTTAACTTCTATGAGGGCCGTTCGTGAAAAAATATTTTGAATTAAAAGAATCGTTTGTGGTCTGCTAGGGCTCCCTTGAATCAGGGGCTCCATGCGACCGCTATGACTGCATGGGCACAGTGACGCCCTTGTGTATGTGTCAGATGTCCAGGTCGTAGTCTCTCATAATGAATAATCTGTCGAGGCGTTGAAAAGTAACAAACATACATCCACAGATATTTAATATTATTACGATTATAACATAAAGAAATAGCTTATGAAGAATATACATTAATTTTAATATAATAAACACTAAAAAAAAACGACTTCCAGACACTAAAATGTAAAAAATAACTAAACGGTTCATTTAGAATAGATACCTAATCAGATATTTTCGAAGTCGGTGTCAGCCGATGCATAGCAAATCTAAAATATTTCGATACTTAAATACATAATTACATATTAGATATTCATATCTTAAAATATTAGCTAAAAATTTCCAAATCGTTTCAGGCATCTTCGAGTAATCGGTGAAGATACATAAGAAAAAGATTCCGACGAATTGAGAACCTCCTCCTTTTTGGAAGTCGGTTAAATATCCCTAAATATGGGAAAATCATATGTTGTTCAAGTCACAAGTAGCATAACGATTCTATTCCTCCAGGGTGTTGTTTGTATGTTGCGTCTACAATTTCTGTATAACAAAGCTTAACCCGCGGCCATCAAACAACTCCGTAAGTTATTCGTCCTTACTTTGTTCAGATTTCGATAATATTCAAAATTTAGTACCTTTGTTACTCTTAGTTTACTTATCTATGAAACCCTTTTGTTGCGAAGTTTTAGTAAAACTTTTCTTATTCCGTGGGTAGATTAAGCGTATTTTTGAGTGTGAGTAGGTATTTGAGTTTTTATATAATTGCACACTTATGTAGATTATTAAACTTATACCTGTGAAAAGGTACATCTCTGTTAGGTATATGATGTGAAAATGAAAATTAAAAGTTAATGTTGTTTGCTGGTAATATTTTTATATTTTTATAATTCTTTATAATTATCATCATTACTAATGTAATTTTATAAATGCATAGGCTTTTTTATCCTGATCTAGGTACTGAGTGGCTCCCACGAAAGATTAGTTAGGTGCAATGTTACTGAGGCTTACTAAATATCGACTCGACAAAAAACTTGTCTACAAATCGACCCGGGAATCGAACCCAGGACCTCCGGATGTGCAGCCGTACATGCTAGCCACCATACCACCGAGGCAGCACATCTAAACATAATCAATATAATACGCTTCAATTATTGATTTCAGATTTAAATGTTTGCTTTGGCACAAATTCAAACAAGTTTAATTTAAACATTCCTCGGCCCTCGCAGTTCCCTCCAGGTTCAGTCCCATATAATTTTGTACCTTTATTCGAAAAAGTGAATTTCAATTTGAATGTTTGCTCCAGACGCTGACGCTAGCTTGGATAAGCGTATAGGAGGGCTCATGGGATTGCTTTGTAAAGTAGGCGATTAAAGGTACTGTGGAAGTATTTAAATACCTCAATATAAGGGAAATAGAATCAAAATAACTTTTTGGTATAACCTTGATTCTGCGGATTGTTTTATTCTTGGCTAAAATGTAAGTATCGTCCTATTTTATGCCATAGGCTATGGAATAAGTTAGAATGTTATTATCCAGGGGACACAGTGGGTCATATGAGAAAAAGTTACAAGTTCGATACTTTATAAGCCACAAAGTGAATTTATACATCGAATACTAGCGACTCACCCTCGCTCCACTCGGGTCCATCCCTAGTAAAAATTTAGATTTGTATGTATTTTTAATGCCGAATCATAAAAAAAATTAAATAAAAATTTTTGTCCAAAAACTATTTTTTTTTTGGGTGGATCACCCTTGTCATTTAGGGGTATGAAAAATAGTTTACCTTCTATTCTCAGACCTACTGAATATACACACAAAATTTCATTAGAATCGGTCAAGCCGTTTCAGAGGAGTTTTGTTACAAACCTCTTTGTAAAGGGTACACTTTGTAACCGTTTGTTTGTGATACGTGAATTTTATATATTGTTCAGGCCGGTTTCGTAATGACGATATATGTGTCAGCTCTTTTTAACGCCCCACTACTGGGCAATATCTCTTTCAACAAGAGGGGATCAGGTCGTAGTTCACCACGCTGGCAAAGTGCTGGTTGGCGGACTTCACATGTCTTACGAAAATTTACTAGGTTTCCTCACGATGTTTTCCTTCATCGTAGGACAAGTAGTAATGTAAAGGTATCATGTTGGAAATAAATCGTACACGAGAATATTAGAGGTGCGATAGCCCCGGATCTTCAATTTGTTCGAGGCGGAGCAAAAACTGAAAAATGCCGCCCCCGTCCGTCTATATTTGTACCTTTATCATCGTCGTCATTTCAGCCATCAGACGCCCACTAATAGATATAGGCCTGCCGAAAAGAATGCCATAAGAACCTATCTGGCGTTGCTGTTTCTGTGTTAAGCCTATTTATCAATACTGATATTATAAAGAGGCAGAGTTTGTTTGTTAGTTAGTTAGTTTTAACGCGCTAATCTCAGGAACTACTAATCCGATTTGAAAAATTCTTTTTGCATTAGATAGCTCGTTCATTGAGGAAGT
This sequence comes from Brenthis daphne, assembly GCA_947093115.1. Taxonomy (NCBI): domain Eukaryota; kingdom Metazoa; phylum Arthropoda; class Insecta; order Lepidoptera; family Nymphalidae; genus Brenthis; species Brenthis daphne. The sequence goes on along the minus strand of OX352477.1, from coordinate 24,697,669 downwards.
CTAATAGGCTATATATGTATAATCATGCTACTACCCAAGGGAATTTCATATATTATAGTAAAAGGAAGAGAAAGAAGAATATGTTGTTTGTATTTTGAACGTGGGCGAAGCCGCGGGTGATAGTTTACAAAAGTACGTACGTACATGGACGTGTAGGACATATTTATTATTTAGGATAGCACTAAAGATAAGATTAAAAATAAAAATCAATTTAGTATATTATTGTATTGCAAATTGAAATTATAATTTAACTTTTCGAGCCTTTTGTTCTGCAAACAAATCTATGGCACACACAACTTATTAAATTTAGTAATATTTAACCAGCGGAAGGTTTCTAGGGAGGACTTGATAAAACCAGTTATTTTATTTTCCCGTGGGAAACAACGATTTTCGTAAAGTAAAAGGTATCCTAAATGATGACTCGAGTAGTAAGTTATCACTTCACCAAATTTCGTTGAAATCATTTCATTACTTTTCGCGAGAAACCCGCACACAAAAACAGACCAACAGACATACAGGCAATTAGACAAACAGACAAAAATTTTAATAACTATTGTTTTGGGGTCCATATTGTGTACATAATGCGTTATAAACAAACAAAAACAAATCTATCCCACGGGAACCGTACATTTTTCCGGGATAAAAAATAACCTATTTGTTATTCGGATGTATGAACTTACATTATTGTAAAGTTTCATTAAAATTCGATCAGTAGTTTTGTGTACTGAGCTGTATAAGTTACTATAGTTTTTTACCTATCCCACGGGAACTCTTTAATTTTTCGGGATAAAAAGACGTATCTTAAACGTTTACCTGGAACATAAGGTACCACCATGCAAAATTTCATTTAAATCGGTCCAACAGCTTTATTAAGCAATTAACAGCAAATTATTTAGTATGTATGCGTTGGGAAAACAATATTGAACAAACTGAAGCAAACCGGAAGTTTCTATCACTAATAGATGCTGAGAAAAAAATTATTGAAGGTAGAAAAGTGCTGCAGCGAGCATTTTCGGCCGCACGCTGATAAACAAAAGGCTGCAGACTGCAACTTGGCTGGACTATCAGCGCGGATGTAGACCTATGCCCACACGCCACGCGAAAAATTGAATTTATATAAAATTCAAATTTTCGCGTGGCGAAAGCCTGCGGCTCCGCCCGCGTTCAGATGACCAAAATCCAAATTTTTAGATTTTACATATTAGTATACTCTTACATTGCAGTTTTTGTATTTTTCCCAGAAATGAGATATTTTCCCGCGATAAAAAGTATCCTATACATATAGACCCGGATAACCAGCTATCACCATACCAAATTACATCAAAATCCCTCCAGTGGTTTTTCTGTGATGCGGTAACAGACAGACAGACAAAAATTCTAAAAACAATAGATTCGGCCTCTGTATCGATAATAATGTTTATTTCAATAACATTTTCCATAAAATATTTAATGTTCAGATTCGACTTAGTTACAATTTTATTTTATGTATAGGCTAGCATTGCCGGCACCGCCCGCGTTCAGATTACCAAAAACCAAATTCTTAGGTTTTACATATTAGTATACTCTAATAATGCAGTTTTTGTATTTTTTCTGAGAAATGAGATATTTTCACGCGGTAAAAAGTATCCTATATGTTGGCCCGGATAACCAGCTATCACCATACCAAATTTCATGAAAATCCCTCGTGTAGTTTTTCCGTGATGCGGTAACAGACAGACAGACAAAAATTTGAAAAACTATAGATACTGCCTCTATATCGATAATGAAGATAATTTCAATAAGATTTTTCAAAAAATATTTAATGTACAATCTGTACGGCTTAGTTACAATTTTATTATATTTCGATTTAGCACTAAATGGTGAATGGAGAACAGATAAAGTTGCATGGTACAGCTAGCGCTAAATAGGTTTAACTAATCTTATTTAGAATATTAACATAAATTACGAAAGTATAGTTTATTTGCACGTTTGTACTTGTGTATTCCTGTCATGAGACCGTCTAATTTAGTCACGAGAAGGAAAAGCCTTTTAGACAATTTTATATAAAATTAGTATATTTAAAATGAAATTAAAAAAAAAAGAACAGACCGCGTAAAAAACTAACATGTTTAGACAGGAATTAAATTTTTCTTTTTCTAATTTAATTTTTTACTACAGCTTATTATTTATTATTAGGTATGGCCAACTAGACAATGGGAGTTTTATTCAACAATTTGTTACGCAAATTGTTTTTAAGCATATAGATTGTATATATATACTTACATATTTTTGTAATCGCTCTTAAAAAACCTTAATTAGATGCCCACTCAATTATTTTCAAGACACTCAAATTATCGCCTAATATTTTAAATTTGTAATTTTAATATGCCATATGACATAGGACTGGTCATATTATATACATGCGGGTCAAATATATAATCTTCTTTAGGACTTCGCCGCAGTCGAGTAATAGCCAGCCTATTTCTTGTTACACGTGGAAAACGAACGTATTTCTTGATCAAAAAAACTTTTTCACTTAGCAGATTTTTCTTGGAATCCGTAAATCCTACCTTCAAGGTAGTTTGCCGTTTCGATTATACCTAAAATGATTATCTAATTATTTTGACTGAAAAAAATAGGCGTGTGTGGTGTGCTAGGTGTGTTTAATTATAATGTAGGTAGTTTTACGGCCTCGTTAATATACTCGTAGTGGCTAACTTACGGATGCACTTAGGTTCAAAACTCGGGTCGGGCCAAGTATAGTTATTGGATTTGTTCTGTCAAGAAATTCTCAGTAACTGGCTGAAGGTAAGAACAACTTCTTCTGACAACAACGACAACACGTCATACCGATTGTGTTGATGGTGATTGGTGAAGTAATCTGCGCCCAACTGGTGCGCCTAAAAGCCAAATAACAAAGAATTGGATTGAATTATGTTTGAGAGTTAAAGGAATAGTATGCATTTGTTGTTGCGTGATTACTTGTTTGTTGCACTTTAACATCTCTTGTGCACATGACTATTGATAAGTCTCAGTGAGAATAGTTGGCGAAACCGAAATTGTTCAGGAGGACATTAATTATTATTAGGTAGTCTTCAGTTTCAGATGGTCGATGGAGCCGAAACGTGCTAGAGTGGAGACCGCGTTTAAGCAAGCGTAGTGTAGGACGCCCTGACAGATGACCTAAGAAAGGTAGCTGGCAGTGGATGGATGCAGGCTGCTCAGAACGCTCATTGGGGGAGGCCTTTGTTTAGCAGTGCATACATCCCTTATCTAAAAAACTACTCAAAGTATCTTCTTAAATACATATATACATTTGGCCACGGAATCTTAAAAAGTGTAAATATAACAAAGTTAGACTTCTTTTTTAATCCTACACAAATATTTATGCATATAATAGGCAAATAGAGTAACTAGATTTTCTGTTTTAGAAAAGGCTCACCGGATTTGAGAACCGTAATAAATATGATTTGTTGAACACATGAAAAATAGAAATGTCGAAATTAAAACTAAAGAAAAAAATCTGTAAATATTCTGTGCAAGTTTTATCTAGATTAGAAATCTTGATAGTCTCAGATTTATTCTCATAATGTAACAACTATCCAATGCACTGTGCCCCTATTACTTATCAGTCGAGATAAGATGCTATCTTTCGATAAGCTTAATATATTGAGTTAGTTAATTTCACCAGAACTTAAATTAAGAAGTTTGTGTTCTGAAAATGTAATCATGAGGACCAACAGCAGCTCGCGAGAGAAACTTCGAAACTTATTTGCGTGACTTATAGGAAGCATCCTGTAAGCTTTATTAAAAAGGTTATTTAAAAACTAGAGACTTACCTTTACCTCGCTCGGGCTTGTCCATAGGTACGTTTTAATTTTGGAGATTGGCCGGAACAAATAGACAGACAGATATACGAAAAAAATTAAAATTATGTTTTTCTTATACGTAACGTATATAATTTCGTATGCATTTAGTAAAAAGCTTTTATTTTGTCATTACAAGTAGACACTTAAATTTTATTTATTTGTTTAGATATAATAATAAAAATTTATCTGAATATATACCGTTATTATCGTTTAGTATGATTTTAGAAAAGGTATTACAATAACAAAAGTAATTCAGGTCAATCTCAGTTTTAATCAAATTGAAAGCAAACTTCTATAATTCTACCGTTTTACAAGAGTTTTGTATGGATTATATAAAAATATTTTTCTTTCTTCTTTGAATCTATGTAAATAAGATAGATCTTTTCAATAAAAAACTTTTTATATCATTTTTGTAGATTGCTTAAAGGCGTGTTTTTGTTTATAAATTGTTAGTTTTAACCCGTGGCTCCGCTCGCATGTTGTTTTTACTAAATGTTATCGAAATATGTTCAGCAGTTAATGCGTGAAAAGGTAAAAAAAGTCAGACTTACTTTAACATCATAATATTAGTATACAATCCGTATAAGTATATATCCGGGTCAACATATAAAAGTATCCTATGGATACTTTTTACCGCGGGAAAATATCTCATTATTGAGAAAAAATACAAAAACTACAATGTAAGAGTATACTAATATGTAAAACCTAAGAATTTGTTTTTTGGTCATCTTAACGCGGGCGGAGCCGCAGGCATTGCTAGTGTGCTTATATATTTATACATTACATACACACAAACACGCCTAGTGATCAGTGCCTACGCAGGATTAAGGATTCCGGGCCCGGCAACGCTTCCACGGCTAAGTCCACGTAAAAGGTACACTTTATGTGATAATTTATTAGCGTTTATACAAACAGACAAAAAAATCAACAAGTACTATTTGATGACTTTATTTTGCACACAATACGTAAGTCATTGTTCTTACAAAATATTTCATGTACAGATTTCGCTTTCTTACTATTTTCAACCGACTTCAAAAAGGAGGAGGTTCTCAATTCGACTGTATTTTTTTTTATGTTTGTTACCTCAGAACTTCGTCATTTATTAACCGATTTGGACATTTTTTTTTGTTTGAAAGGGTATACTTCCAGATTGGTCCCATTTAAATTTCAAAAAAAAATACCACCCCTAAGGGTGGAAAAATAGCTAATAATGAATTTAACCTACTTCTAATTGTCATATTGACTTGAAACTTTGCAAGTGTTTCTATTTCCGTTGATAGTACAGAGGTTCGGTATTGTTGACCTGATCTGATGGTAAGGCCAGAAGGCGGATAGGTGGAACTCTTCAACGATAAATAGTAGATACTTCGAGTTTGGGCTTATTTTGTTTGGTTTGACAAGCCTAACACTTTAGAATTCTTACTTTGCTACTACTGTCTACACTAAAAAGGGAAAAATAAAAACTTTTTAACAAAAAAATAAAAACCGACTTCAAACAAAAGCACTAAAAATTAAAAAATAACTGATTGGTAGTTTTCATTTACTATACATACCTAATCAAATATTTTCGAAGTCGGTGTGCTTTGCTTTGTATGGGCTGGCACCGATTTCAAAAATATTTGATTAGGTATGTATTTAATAGGTAGGCTTTAATTACTTAGCCAAAGCACACCGACTTCGAAAATATTTGATTAGGTATGTAGAGTAAATGAAAACTACCAATCAGTTATTTTTTAATTTTTAGTGCTTTTGTTTGAAGTCGGTTTTTATTTTTTTGTTAAAAAGTTTTTATATATTTAAGTAATCTCCGAGTAATATGACTGTGTCATACAGACAGACAGACGGATAAAAATGTATCACAAAATTTTTAAGTATAAAAAAAATAATGTAAAGCTAAGTGATGGAATAGCACTAGACATTAGCGTAGCATTTTGATAGTATGAATTGTCCGCTTTCACGAAAGAGATCATCGCATCGTTCGCGAGGTTTGTTGTTGAAGGATTTACATAGTTTATCTGCTACGCCCTTTGTGTCCTGTCCTGGTTTCAACTACATCCCGGCTATTTAAATTTTAGACAAACGAGAGAAATGCTTTATTGTTAGTTCAACGAATTGTTTGAATATTGAAAGATGACGTACTTATGTGTGTGGTATATTTTTTTGCTACTACGCATCTCTTTCTTTGTTTATTAATTGGATATATCATCATTTATAAACTTATATAAATATTTATGTTATTATACATCAAAAAAAAAAATGTATTAAGAAATCAGTGTATTATATAAATTATTTATATAATACACTGTATACATACATACATACATACAATATTATAATTAAATATTTACGTTTAAACAATTATTAAGATTCCTTTTTAATTATTTTTAAAACAGTTTCTTTCCTTAAATTCCATAATGTATACATTTATAAGATACATTTATAACATTTATAAGATATCCACAGTAATATTTTAAATGTGACGAGTATCTCTGTCTGTTCTATTTTCATGCTTAAATTGCTGAAGTGATTATGAAGAAATTAAGTAAGACATAGATTGCATCATGGGAACGGACATAGGATACCCCGTCCCGCTAAATATGCAAGCGAAGTTGAGGGCAAAAAAGAGGCAGTAGTCAACACCTCCAGGTAAATTTCTAAGAAATTAATTAAATTTCTAAGAAATCTATTGTTAACTGTAACGCCGGCGTGTCCGCTCATGGAGAGATGTAACTTGCTGCACCTAAGGTATAATAGTGACTCACACTAGCCTCGCTCGGGTTCATCCCTAGGTTGCTTCCCCATACAAACTTTCATCCCCATTTTCACCTCTTCAAGAGACGATTTTCGGGATAAAAATTATCCTATGTCCTTTTCGGGGTCTCAAATTATCTTCTAACCTAATTTCATTTAAATCGGTTCAGTAGTTTCGGAGCATATTCAGTACAAACAAACAAACAAGAAATCAAATCTTTCCTCTTTATAATATTAGTATAGATAGTAAAGATAACAATATATACTGCAGTAAACTTTAATACCGCTTGTCACATAGTATCATCAACTTTCATTCGGACGGCAGTTTAAAAAAATATTGCACATTTGCAATACGCGCGAGAACTCAATATTTTGTTTAATCCGGGATAAACTTTATTGTACTTTAGGTAGTACAAATTTACTCGTTTAATCATTCAATAATATTCTATCAAAGCATATAAAATAAGCTTGAATGCGATTTTAATTGTTTTATATTTAATATTGTATTTACCTAAGTTATTTATATAAATAAAGGTATTTTAATCTACGAATAAATAATTTATTTATTCGTAGATTTTAATATAATAGTCTAATGGAATAACAAAATAATTTATATTAAAATTGAGCTTCGCCCTAACCTGAAAGGCCTTGGAAGTAAAAACCTGTGCCAATCTTCGGCTAATTAGTAATTAACTATCTCTATCCCTGTCTCTGTACAACAAACAAAATGACAAAATCAAACAGATTTGCGTTTGCAATCTTAGCATGAATTCTAATGAAAAAAAATGAAATAAAGTTTATCTGGTTTGAATGAAATAAATATGTAGATTTAATAAAAAAATCAAAACAAAATTTGAAAAACATTTTTTTAGCCATTTATTTTGAACCAAACATTAAATATAATTATTGAGATGAGAATAAAACCACGTTTCTTTATTTTGTCTATTCACACCACTATACAGTATACACCACCTACTTTATAACAAGTAAAGTATTCCATCCAGATATAATTCTCACACATAGATCTTCATTTGTAGGCAGCTTGCAGTCTTAGTATCACGAGATTGCTCGTCAAGTTGCAAAGCCCTTTCGCTATAAGATCTGATATTCAACACGTATGCATTAAAGCAAGAGCAAGAACGCGTCACAAGCAACTAAAAATTTGCTTGAAGTTACTAAAAAGGGGAATCTGGAAGGATTCAGTTAAATAAATTAGTATAATTATAAGTAAAATATTTATGTGTCTATTTATAAACTGAAACTTAAGCGAATATTATTTAGTAAAGACAACAATATTCACAACTGAAGTCTACGGCGCCATTGCGTGCCCCATCTTTATCCTGAGTAACGTTGTCCTGCACAGACTATACACGGTTCATAATTCTTATTGGTCTAACACTGTATAAACGATTATCTATACATATAATAAAATTGTGACTAAGTCGAATCTGTACATCAAATATTTTTTGGAAAATCTTATTGAAATAGACATTATTATTGATACAGAGGCCGAATCTATAGTTTTTAGATTTTTTGTCTGTCTGTCTGTTACCGCATCACAGAAAAACTACTAGAGGGATTTGGATGAAACTTGGTATGGTGATAGCTGGTTATGATAATATAGAGGATACTTTTTACCGCGGAAAAATGTCTCATTTCTGTGAAAAAATACAAAACTGCAATAATACCGATTATTTTAAAAGGTCAAATATTCGCGTAAATCTAAGAAAGTATTAAACAATTTAGGTTTTTATAATACCTAATATAAAATTAATTTGGGGAAATTGACTAATTCTAAATTACCATAAAATATTATAAATATCCACACCCTGTCAGTCGGGTATGTATCTCGTTGGCATTTTTTTGTGTTTAGCTACATGTTGAATAAATACCAGACCTTCACAGATTAATGGAAACCCGTATCTGCCCAACCTGTTTTTCCTTCATAAATCTTCCTTTACCATTTCCATCAATAAGTAATGCATTTGAAGGCAGCGTAAAACAAATATGTTTTCAACGAACTTAATGCTTCAGGAGACATAAAAAGGCTGTGATAAATGAGATGCACGATAACTGTAAATGACACAACGGTATAGGCTTCATATCTGCGCATATACAAACACATGCCGCATATGGGGGAATCGTTTTATTCATAAATCATATCGATACGACGGCTGTGTGAACAAATCGAAAAATTGGCTCGATAGAGATTTCCTGGCATTAGAATACGTATAACTCGCCTTTGCTTTTTCTGTTAAGGGTGTTATTGCATAATATCTCATTTTAGTGTGTGTATATATGTTGTATGTCTTTTTTTTTTAAATTTTCAGCCTCTTTTTTTTTAAGTCCCACTGCTGAGCACGGGGCTCCTTTTAATACAAGGGTGATCAGGCCATGGTCCACCACGCTGGCCAAGTGTGGGTTGGCGGATTTCACATGTCTTTCGAAAACTTGCTAAGTTCTCTCAGACATGCAGGTTTCCTCACGATGTTTTAATTCACGTAAGGTAATCATGTTAGAAATGATTCGCACATGAAAATATCAGAGGTACGAGACTCGGGATTTGAACCCGCTTCACTCGGTGTACAAAGTGAGCGCGTTACCACTGGGCTACCTGAAACAATAGTTGTACTTCATTCAATAGATAAAATCATCGAACAAATGAAAATCATGTATGTTTCTAATTAATTCATATTATATGAAAGCCTAGCTGTATTCGTTTAAAAGCTTACAATATGTTTATCACTAGTAGAGCTAATTTTTAATTTATTAATTGTTTCGTAATTATTGACGCTATGACGATTCTTGGGTACAGGATGACCTCTCTCTCAGTGGAATTTCTCTTAGGCATCAAAAACTTTTTAGATGATAAAATTTCAAAATTCCTTTCTTTGTGCTAATTGTGAAGTAAAAGCCTGCACAGGATGTACATATCTTTCGCTGACCTCACATGTATCTGGACATCTCGTTTTTTTTAATTAGAAATAGGCTTACTTTTAACCTTAATCAACCGACTTCAAAAAGGAGGAGGTTCTCAATTCGACTGTATGTTTTTTTTTTATGTTTGTTACCTCAGAACTCCGTCATTTATTAACCGATTTGGACAATTTTTATTTTGTTTGAAAGGGTATACTTCCAGATTGGTCCCATTTAAATTTAAAAAAAAAATACCACCCCTAAGGGTGGAAAAACAATTAATGATGAATTTAACATACTTCTAATTGTCATATTGACTTGAAACTTTGCAAGTATTTCTATTTCCGTTGATAGTACAGTGGTTCGGTGTTGTTGACCTGATCTGATGGCAAGGCCAGAAGGTGGATAGGTGGAACTTTTCAACGGCTAATAGTAGATAGTTTGAGTTTGGGCTTATTTTGTTTGATTTGACAAGCCTAACACGTTAGAATCCTTTCTTTGCTCCTACTGTCTACACTAAAAAGGGAAAAATAAAAACTTTTTAACAAAAAAATAAAAACCGACTTCAAACAAAAGCACTAAAAAGTAAAAAATAACTGATTGGTAGTTTTCATTTACTATACATACCTAATCAAATATTTTCGAAGTCGGTGTGCTTTGGCTAAGTAATTAAAGCCTACCTATTAAATACATACCTAATCAAATGTTTTCGAAATCGGTGCCAACCCATACAAAGCAAAGCACACCGACTTCGAAAATATTTGATTAGGTATGTATAGTAAATGAAAACTACCAATCAGTTATTTTTTACTTTTTAGTGCTTTTGTTTGAAGTCGGTTTTTATTTTTTTGTTAAAAAGTTTTTTTTTTCAAACTGTTCACCTTTCCTCTTTTTACAGATAACTACAAATCGATGTGTTATTTACGTAGAGATATCAATGTTGAAAGAAAAGAATACTTAGGGTCTAGTAAAAATATTTTATATAATAATACGAAGTGTGAAATAGAAGTAAGTAGTTTAATATGACCAGATAGATTCGGTCGCATCAGTTTATGTTTTTATGACAAAGTTGCGAGATGATGTTAAGCGATGCGCGCTTTGGAGTTATGCCAAGCGCCTCGAGGCAGCGATGCTCTGCCAAGAGTTAAATGATCGATGGCTTTAGGAATTTGCAACTGGATTGCGAAATATAGATTCAAAATGATATCATTCATTGAATAAATACATTTCTTTAATAAAATATTATAGTTATACTAAAATTACAGTATTTGGTACATAGAAAAATATGTATAATAATATAGTTAGCACAAGCGGACATTAAATGTTAGGAATGTTTTTTATTATTGTATGGGTATAGTCCGGCTTTCACACTTAAGTCCCCTGCAGGAACCCTTTTCCTTTCCGGGAATGTAAATAAATTTATATCATTTCAACCTTAAGAAACTCCACTATTTAAAAAAAAAGTTCTATCAAAATCAGACCAACTATTAAATATATATCATATTATAACATAGATAAAAAGCAGTGTTAAAATCATTTAACGGATGTTTCATATCATGCACTTGGGAATATGAAGTATATCTCATAAGTCATAATACCCTATAGGGTAACTTATATTCAATCATATTATATCAAAATCACATCAAATCTCAGATGGGTCTTTTAATTTTATTTATAAGTATATAAGTAAGTATAAACAAACATAGACTTCATCACGTCGACCTAAACGTAGATCATTTCTGCATAGAGCAGTACTATCAGTAAGTTTATTAGATGAGCGATTAGATTGTCCGCTTGTGCTGGATAGAGCACAGCACGATTACTTTGCGAGACAGGTTTGTACTGAGGATTTCCAAAGTTTATCTACCTATGATTCTCTTTGTGCATGGAATATAAATGGATGGAGGGCATGCATATATATGGAACTAAGTGTGTCACGTCTGTTCTACTCATATTACTAAACAGGTATATTTGGTAGTTTATTGAAGTAAAGTAGGTAGCTTATTATATAAATATACAAAAATATAAGTTACTAAAAAAATTGAAAATAGAAATTGGTAGTAGAAACCTATGGTTTGGCGAAGTACTTTTAAGTATTTAGTTAAATATATATTAGATATACTATTACAAAAAATGTAAAATAATACAAATATTTAAAAAAAACGTATTATTGTTTAACAAGCAATTAAATATTACTACGTAGTATAAAACAAAGTCGCTTCCCGCTGTCTGCCTGTCCCTATGTAAGTATGCTTAGATCTTTAAAACTACGCAACGGATTTTGATGCGGTTTTTTAATAGATAGAGTGATTCAAGAGGAAGGTTTATATGTATAATACATGCATATTATAGTACAGAAAATCCGAGAAATTCAAAGATTTGTATGTCGTACTAACCTTTAAAACGTACATGGGGATGAACCCGAGCGAAACAAGGGTGAGTCGCTAGTCTATAATTAAAACAATGCTTTGTGGGAGCGTTTGTAATTTTAATCTAATCGCGACGGTATAAAATACTTAAAATTTTGTCTTTATAATTAAAGTAAACAGTGTTCTTAAGCTATTTGTTTTGGTTCTTTTAACTGTATAGGTAAAAGCATAGATATGCTTGGCTTGCTACTCGTAGGCTGTACTGATTTTAAACCTTTTTGGAACATTTACACTAGTATTAGTACACTACACTATTTTTTAACCAATATTAGATATGCTACACTATAGGTATTAGGTACGGTACATTTATAATAAAGATTACATAAATTCTAGTACCTAAATGTAAAAAAAGGAATAATTAATTTGAATTTCGCTCACATCCACTATAATATTTATTTATCATTACATAGTATAAAACAAAGTCGCTTCCCGCTGTCTGTCTGTCCCTGTGTATGCTTAAATGTTTAAAACTACGCAACGGATTTTGATTCGATTTTTTTAATAGATAGAGTGATTCAAGAGGAAGGTTTTAGTATATAATTTGTTAAGTTTTCATATACATTGGTTAAAATATAACGATATTTGTTGGAGGTGTCGGAAAAAAATAAGCCGTCTGGGAGCTTTCAACGAAAACGCTGCCTAAACCCTTTGAGTTAAAACAAAATAATGTATGGTGGAATTATGTATCTTATACAGGTCTACAGAAAAGTCTGCGATGACATACGTCTATCTATTAAGGATAACATACTATATTAATTTTTATTTAAGACGTACCTAGAGACGAATCCGAGCGAAGCGAGGGTGAGTCGCTAGTTGTTTCTAATTTTAAGTTACTTAATTAAACGTATTATTCAATAGTAACTAAATTAAACCGCTGTATAAAATATTTTTTTTATAATTTTAAATTATTTATGTAATATAAATAGTATGTGAATGTGGAACATATCACTCGTAAACTGCTTGCCAAATAATGGGCTTTTCTTTTGATATGCCAGCGACCCGCTCTGACTTCGCCATTTAAACTGCGTTCCACCAATCGTACATTGACGAAACTATGTCAGAATCATTTCCTAGCATGTAAAAAACAACATACCAAAGTGTTATCGTAATCTGATGATTTAATCATGCATTTATTAAAACAAACAGACAATCGGACATTCATTTATATGGATAAGACTAAATTAAAATACAACCAACTTTCATTGAAATTCATAAAGTTATCAAAGATAAAACTTGAATTTCCTTAAGCCTGAGTCATATTTAATTAAATTTAATCATACAAGTGAAGATGTAGGATAATAAGGCCAATTAATATAAAGTCAATGAAATTACTAGTAGATGAAAGCATTGGGGGAGGTAAATTAGGTGCTAATATAATAAGCCGCGCTGCAGGCACGAGCTTCGACGCGGCGTAATTACTCTCGGGACACATTATCTGCGCCTATTTTTGCTTTACTTTTAGACATTACGACAGACCACTAAGCAAATATTAAGTATAAAAAAGATCGAATTTCACTGTAATAAACTTTACCTTTAATAGGATTATTTTATAGGTTTCTCGATGAATAAGTAAGTGGATTTTATGAGACTAAACTAAGAAAACAACAGACAGACAGAATGCAACTTTTCAAATATCAACTGTATAGACATGATAAAATATGGTTTTATTTTAAATGAATATTTTTTAGCATAATTGCAATTGCAAAAATAATATTTTTGATAGTTTTTAAGAAATATGTAATACGACGTTTGTTTCTATAATTTATTTTTATATGGCCATATTATCTTTGCCAAGTGTGATCGATTTTTTTATATTTTTTTTAATAAATAGGATATAGGACCTCTTAATATAAATATAATAAAAATACCAACTTTAAGAGCAGATTAATTACTTTTAAGTGATTATGAAGTCGGTGTATCTTATGTAATCCGTATATATAACTCGAGCGTTATGTTATTTTTGTTTATAGTTGCTCTGACTTAATGATATTTTTTATGATTTTATATATATTCTTTGTCATGTTTATTTCGAGGTTTACTAATTCAAAATGCAAATTTTTATATAGATTTTATTGCAAGTATTTCAATATAATAATATTGTTATATTGCAACTTTACGTTATAGCACACACTACTAAGTAATATGTATGTATATATCGGTATGCTAAGGTACGGGAAGTCGTGCGTCACCCCGCGTTCCAGCTGTTTCCACGTAAAGTTTAAACTAATTAAAGAAGCTCTTTGAGCCCCTTGATTGCGTTAGGCTCGTCAGCCATCTCTTCACTTCCGTTAATAGCATCGTAAGACGGCACTTGCTTTAAATATATCAACACTTAACTCAAATGTTACTTTGTTAACTAGACAAAAAGAATAAGATAAGTTGTCAGTTGGGTACATATATACATATTGTAAAACAAAGCCTTGTTCGTTTGTACGCTTATAATTTGAGTTACATACATAATATAATAATACTTTCTTAGATTTACGCGAATATTTGACATTTAAAAAAAACTATCAATTCGAATTTTCGAAGAGACTCTTCCCGTGACTATGATTGCTGTAAAGCATTCGATAAAATCCAAAAAGATAGTTATGTGCATGCATATATACAAGTACCTATCATTTACAAGATTTTTTTGTAAAATATAGAAATAGATACTGGTCCAAGTATAGTTTACCTTTAGTTCCAATAGGTTACCTATGAACGGTAACCGTTTGAGGTTATAACGGACGAAAAACGCAACGTGATTTGTGTCCTCGGCCTGAAGACATGCAAGGTTATGTAATATAAGACATCCTTAGAGGCTGAGTGGAGCGTGGCTAGTGACGAATACGATATAAGAATTATTATAGGAATACTATAGTCTTACATCAGTTTTATACAAATAAAATACTATTTCAGCTATCAGTCACCATATGCAGCCCTGGATTTACATTAGGGGCACTCGGGGCTAGTGCCCAGGGCGGCAAATTTTTAGGGGCGGCAAAATTCGGAGGGTGTGAAATTTATTTTTTTCGCGTTATCGAAAATGCTTTTTTATATTTACCAAAAATTGAAAAATAAAAAAAATATTGACTTTTCGAAAAATTGATATCATTTATAAATTATTATATTTTTTTTGCATTTTTCGAAAAATTAATAAGTAAAAAATTTAAACTTTTAACACTTTATTCAAAATTTCAATAATAGGGCGGCATTTTTTACAGTGCCCAGGGGCGGCGCTAAGTTTAAATTCGGCCCTGACCATATGCTACATGATCTGTAATATTTTGTTAAGTTTAAATTTTTAAACAATTCAAGAAGAAAAGATTCGTTAATAATAGCTTGCATTGAAACAAGTTGTTTTAGCAACTGCAGAATTTATACGCTTGGAAGTAACATCAACTAAACCGCATACTAAATGGACGTTATATGTATACGCCGTAGTCGCTAAATGTACATAGTTAATTAGTGCGCGTGTAAGTAGCGCAACTTGTATATTAATTCTGTAAGCCTTGTAAATGATTTTTAAAGTTAAAATAAAAGAAAGATAGTGACAACCTTATTAATTTATTTTTAGCTCATTAAAAATATATATAATTATAGTTGTGTAGTGGACAGTGTGTAACGTCTTTACACTAAAAATAATTATTATGTATTAAAATGGCACGTCTGAAGCATGCTTAACACATCCCAATACAGTTGTCGGCATATGACAATTAACAACAAGAATATTTTATTCGTAAATTGTTAAGTGCAAGAGAAGAACAAAACAAATTCCAGAAAGCAATTGAAATTACTAGAAAAGATTCGAAATTTTCAATACTAGAATGTTCTTTGTTTACAAATATAAGTTGTCGATAGTGTATTGAGAGATCAGTTGAATTTCAAAGCCGAGAGAAGACTGAGAAAAAATACGAAAAAGTAAAAAAGTGAGGTAAAGTAGAGAAAAGTCATAGTGCATGTGTATCTAGTGGTGAAAAATAGTGTTAAGAGACTGAGTTGAGCTAGAACTGTTCACGTACTGCGTGTGTTTGTGAACCGCCATAGGTGACTCTTGTGAACTAAAAGTAATAAAACATCTATAGTGCATAATATGTAGGTATGTACTTTAATTTCCGATCTCGGAATAGAACTCATAGAAAATAATAATATAATTAAAAAGGAAAAAAGGTTAAACCAATAAACATACTTTAGCTTTAATAATATTATTGATAGTGATGTTTTAAACAGTTTATTGTTTGTTAAAAAAAAAACACATTTTTGTTAAATATGTATAAACGGTACCGTTCATTAAAAATATTGAGAATTTTTCAACTTTGTGATGAAAGCGAAATAAGCGGAATACGGCTTAAATTAGCTATCTATCACGCGCTGATGAGAGGATGAAAGGGGCGAATTTGGTTTTAAAATTGCTCCAACTCTTTTGAGCCCTCCGAGCTTATTACCTTTGACGAACATACTTTCGATTCATTAATAGCATCATGTTTTATTTTAAATAAATATTTTAATACTAAACGTGTATCTCGTTTTTTCAACCGACTTCAAAAAGGAGGAGGTTCTCAATTCGACTGTATGTTTTTTTTTTATGTTTGTTACCTCAGAACTCCGTCATTTATTAACCGATTTGGAAAATTTTTGTTTTGTTTGAAAGGGTATACTTCCAGATTGGTCCCATTTAAATTTCAAAAAAAAATACCACCCCTAAGGGTGGAAAAACAACTAATCATGAATTTAACCTACTTCTAATTGTCATATTGACTTGAAACTTTGCAAGTATTTCTATTTCCGTTGATAGTACAGTGGTTCGGTGTTGTTGACCTGATCTGATGGTAAGGCCAGAAGGTGGATAGGTTCTTCAACGGCTAATAGTAGATACTTTGAGTTTGGGCCTGTTTTGTTTGATTTGACAAGCTAATACGTTAGAATTCTTACTTTGCTACTACTGTCTACACTAAAAAGGGAAAAATAAAAACTTTTTAACAAAAAAATAAAAACCGACTTCAAACAAAAGCACTAAAAAAGTGAAAAATAACTGATTGGTAGTTTTCATTTACTATACATACCTAATCAAATATTTTCGAAGTCGGTGTGCTTTGGCTAAGTAATTAAAGCCTACCTATTAAATACATACCTAATCAAATATTTTCGAAATCGGTGCCAGCCCATACAAAGCAAAGCACACCGACTTCGAAAATATTTGATTAGGTATGTATAGTAAATGAAAACTACCAATCAGTTATTTTTCACTTTTTAGTGCTTTTGTTTGAAGTCGGTTTTTATTTTTTTGTTAAAAAGTTTTTATTATTGTAAAAGTTGTTTTTTTTGCACATTAACTTCGATATATGTTTATGAGTCATGTTTGTGATTTAACAAAAATATTTACTTAGTTCGTATCCTTAACGTAAACAAACTTATCTTCGCAAAGAAATTTGCGGTATAAGGTTATCGCATAGGTTTCTTATGGCCGATTTCGCCAACGTCACCTAAGTTTAAGGGATCCCCTAGCATGGTTAGGGGGCTGTTAGGGGACAGTTTATGTTTCACCGACAGTCAGGGGTCACCTAAATGTTAAAATGTCACCTTAATATAGGCACTAAAAATACGGGCTCTGACGATGGTAAAACGAAATTTAATTTAGGAGCTAGTTTAGGGGCACTTCTAAGCTAGGGATCCCATACGTAGGTGGTAGCTTAAGTGATGTTGGTGAAATCGTGCATTAGCCATCCATTTAAATTTAATAAATGAGAAATAATATAAGGAACTTGTAGTTACGATCAAACGTGTGCCATATATTTTATTGTTATTTAAATATTGCAGTTACAATCAGAATAATTCCGAATCAAATAAATAATTGTACAAGCAATTATTCCCTTAGCGACACTTGCCAAACCAACATTAATGAACAATAAAATGGGAACGAGATTGGTGAATATAATTCTGGAACCTTTATATGGACCAATATATTATTATGTGTGTTTCTATAAATCAATTCATTTTATTTATACAAGTTAAATGTATTATGCAATAGTACATTTAATTTAATAGAGAAATAAATTAGTTGGAAGTTCTAATCGAATAGTAGTTTTAAATGATATTGTAGCGATTTTTCGGGAGTCCATTTGGTAGGTTTTTGGGCTATGCTGTTAATCCTTTCATTATATTTAGAAGGGCTGTTTATTTGATTATTAGTATAGGTGAATATAGCGTATATCTTTATAAATAGTAAAACAGGAAAAATTAAAAATATAAGAGATTCTTTATTATAAGAAATGTTTGGCAAGATAGTAAAATATATTCGAACGTCGACCTTGCTGTAACTAGTGTGCGGACTATAAAGTATAAAAAATATAATTATCTTTTATGCTAGTACTGTAATATAAAGTTTTCTCATTTTCTCATAAATACATACATATTTCTTACTGTAAAGTGCTACAAAATCTGTCACGAAAACGCATAAATGACCGATATTTTTATTTTATGTTTTCTATTCCGTTAAATGATAAAGTACCTCCGGATACCATAACAAAATGTAAGAAATAAAATACCCATGTAATTCATATACACAGAGAATGTCTGTAAGTATGTAAGGGTTAAAACAATCTTGTATTTTCTGTATAACGAAGAGCTTTCAGTAAAAGGTACTTGTTGTATACTAGGATAAAGAAAGATAGAAAATCCCCGACAAAAAATTGGGGCGGCAAAACAAATCACACGGACGAAACTGCGGCTAGACACTGCGAGAATATTAAACAAGTTCTAAAGATATTTATGTACGAATTTTACGAATGTTTGAATTTGTTATTTTATTGTTGGGAAATAAATTGCTCGATAGCTTAGTATGACGAAAATACATAAAAATATTATATATGATTGATAGTGGTATCTTTAAAGCATCTGATCCGTTTAGCTTTTACTAGTAGATAGAGGAAATGTAACAAACGGTACATTTCTTCCTGAAAAAATAAAAATCTTGGAATATATTATAATTATAAGAAAATAAAATTGTAAGAAGATGTTGATATTATGCAGCAATACACACATTACTGGGCTACACAAAACAAAGTTGGCTATTACTTAACTAGCATCAAATCGTAACTCCACCTTTTTTTTTTTAACGTTGGGAAATGCATTTACGTACGACGTGTGGGACTCACCGGCGTAATACAGCCAGTACTACCCACTAAAACCCAACAAAACCTTCCCCCGTCTTAATGGGGCGTCGCAGGATCGCTTGCGCATTAAACTACGACGCCCCGACGGCAGGTCTGCCGAAGCAGACCACCACAACCATGGGGTTACTCCACAGTCCACTCTGCTATCAGAGAAGTACCAGGAGCAACCCGCATGGTACACCGCCCCCCAAAGAGGGCTACCTCCTACCGCCCACCGAAGTGGGCAACCTCCCTGTGCGTTTCTTAGCTTCGCGCCCGGTTGGATTGCCGGGCACTACTGAGCCCCCCCACCACGATAAGGTGAACGCACGTTGGGGGGGAATCGTAACTCCACCTAACGCCCTTACTTATCACACTTCATTGAACGCTTAATCAGAAATAAATATTTTATGTGTACAAAGAAAGTAATAGTACAAGATTCGACCTTATCGCTAAAAGAGCGATTTCTTTGAATGAAATACAGAAAATTAAACACAGACCTATTATAGAGTAAAATAATGCATACTGCATATACAATACGTGTAAGTATGTTATAAGTAAAATACACTATAAACACGGTAATGTTTACATATAACACTAGCTTTGCCCGCGGCTCCGCCCGCGTTCAGATGACTTAATACTAAATTCTTAGGTTTTACATATTAGTATACTCTTACGTAAAAAGTATCCTATATGTTGACCCGGATAACCAGCTATCATCATACAAAATTTCATCAAAATCCCTCCAGTGGTTTTTCTGTGATGCGGCAACAGACAGACAGACAGATAGACAAAAATTCTAAAAACTATAGATTCGGCTTCTATATCGATAATAATGTCTATTTAAGTAAGATTTTCCAAAAAATATTTAATTTACAAATTCGGCTTAGTTACAATTTTATTATATGTACCTATAGATTACTGTGCTATAAAGCTCAAAAATTTAAAATTACTCGTCATGAAATAGTTTAGTTATAGAAACTGCTTATAAATTTTAAATGCATAAGTGAGTTATAATAATATTACGAACTGCAGAGTAGAGTATTATCATCGGCTTGCGACCTGCAAAGCGAGAGTAGATTGGCGTAAATCCATTTCGTAGTAACACTCGCCTTGGATATGCATTTAACGCTGGCTTCGAATTTATCATGCATCCTCATATTAGATTAATTTTATAACATCGATGAATTTAGAAATTATAAAATTATAATTAAATATCTATCGTATCGTATAACCAATAAAATATATTATTAATTTTGTATTTTAAAATGCAAATACAGTTATAATGATGTATTGCAGTACGTCCTACTACCTATTTAAAGTCCTACTGCTGGGCACGAGCCTTACAATACGAGGGAGATCTGGGTATAGTCCACTACGCTGGTTGAGTGCGGGTTGGCGGAATTTACATGTCCTTCGAAAATTTGCTAGGTTCTTTTAACAAGTAGGTTTTACTTCACCCTAAGACAAATGGTGATCATGTTGGAAATGATTCGCACATGAAAATATCAGAGGTGCGTGACCCAGGATTTGAACCTGTTTTATTCAGTTTCCCAAGCGGGCGCGTTGCCACTGGTCATCCACAGCCATCAATGATGTATTGCCAATTAGATATTTGATTTTTTTATAAAAAAATTAAATGCTTTTCTTTATGATGACCGTATTTTTATAAATTAGTGGAACATATTTATACCGGTTAAAGTAATCAAATGTTAATTCACCAGGCAAATGACTTTGCAATTAATTGGCCTGCTCGGCAGTTCATTGCATTATTGTTTGCCATATGATTTGCATGATTATACAAAGAATGTTATGCCAACAATTATCGTTATATCGTATATATTATATTATTGAATTATTGCCTATTTTAAATAAAATGTCTGACTAAATTGTCTAAAACTTCAATTTTAGTAAAACATTAAATTAAGTACAATTCGATTGAAAATATAGGACTAATAGGTTTTTTATACAAAACCATATAAAATATTGTAAAAATATAAGCGAACCTATGTAGAATTCATGTGACATAACGTAGACCGTGACAATTTGGAGTGTATTCTATTTTTTTTGTTTATGGTTTTAGAAGCGAGTGGATATTGGCGGGGCAATAAAATTCTTACCTCCCATTTTTTGTTACGACACGGTGTACCGTGTCGTAACAAAAAATGGGAGGTGTAATATGGATACTAAATACTAATAATATAAACAGATAGCTATAGACAAGATTAAATTGACAGTAGATACGCATATAGTCCAATCAGAATCCGATTTGGGAAGAAAATATTGAAAATCTGAAGTTTTATGATTTTAAAATGTTAGCAGGTATATAAGTAATAGAAATTCGTAATATAAAATAATATATGTATGGTCAATACAAATATTAGGATTATAATCAAGCAGAGGCAGTCATAATATGAAAAATACTTTTTTTTCCAAAATTGCAATTTTCTTCCCGTAAATGGTGTAAATTTCACAAATTCACTATGTAAGTTTAAATCTCTTCAATTTACGAGACATAGGATGAAATGCACTCGAACGATTCACTGCTTTTCAAAAGACGTTTTCAAACTCATTGATTACCAATCTCTAAACCTTTACTAATCCAATTTGATGTGCAATTTGATTTTTACAACAAATAAAATTCGATTTTTACAATGAAAAACAATTAAATGTAATATACCTATATGTATTAAGTCTAATTTTATTATTTATATGTTTTATTCAACTGATATTTTTCTACGTTTTATATATTTTTATATTTGGATAAGATATATGTACATAGTTATTTAAGATGACTCTGCCGTTTTTCCATAAGTTAATATAATAATTATAAAATCATGCAGTGATTTATGATTATAAAAATCATTAATGACTCGATCACAGCACCACCGAACATGAAAACATATTTTTTTTAGTTTAAAATTATTACATAGTGCCTATTGTTTTATACTTTAACTAGCAGAACCCGCGGCTTCACTCGCGTTCAATCTAAAAAAACTCTTTGGCTATTATTATGTTATACGCGACTCACCCTCGCTTCGCTCGGGATCTATATATTTTTGTTTGTTTGTTTGTTAGCTTGTTTGTTTGTTTTTACTTCTTTCACGTGGAAATAGATTGATGGCGTCGTGCGATTTTTTGTGTGGAGATAGTTTGGGGGCTGGAGAGGGACATAAGCTACTTTTTTACTGTACTTTACCGCGGGAGATTGTCAACCTCACGGGAAAACACGTTATGAACTGTAGGTAATAACGTATTTTCTCGAGTTATTGTAATAACTCATCATACTTATGTATATACGAGTATATACCTAACATATAGTCTATCTAGTCCATGCTAACCGTTAACAAGTACCTAGGGATGAATCCGAATGAAACTAGGGTAAGTCACTAGCCCGGGGGAGAAGCCAACTCCTACCGGGCGCGTCCCCAGGTGGCGGATAGGGGAATGCCACTCGCTTAGGGCGGCGGGTGGTACCGGAGAAATCCGGCGCGGACCAAATGGCTTGGATGGGGCCGCTCGTCTAGGCCTCGAGCCGAAGACGTTGCGGCCACCGGTGGTGGGACCGCTTGGTCCCACAACCGGATGATGGGTGCCGGTTGCGGGACTGTGGTCGCAGGCCCGCATCCGGCGGAGGGGTAGGCCGCGGCGGGAGAGGAGTGCCGGTATTTCGGTGCGCCGTTCTCCCTACCTTCCGCGGCCTAGACGGGGCCGCCACCGTTTGATGGCGGACGCGGTGGGGCTGCAGGGGAAGAGGAGTGTCGGTGTTTCGTTGCCGCTCTCCCTGTCCTCTGCAGCCGATTGGAGGTGGCCCACTTCGGTGGGCGGTGGTTAGGTTTCATGGGGCTGCTCCGGGTACCTCTCTGGCGTAGCAGAGTTGACTGTGGAGCAGCTCCATCGGTTTGGTGGTCTGCCTAGCGTTTAGGCAGACCTGCTGCCGGGGCGCCGTAGTAGTTATGCGCAAGCGATCCTGCGGCGTCCCATTAAGGCGGAGGGGAGGGGAATGTCGGGTTTTATAGAAAAAAAAAGGGTAAGTCACTAGTATTATATTTTTTAATGTTTTACTATGGGATACCAAAATCCATAATAATATTGATTCCCTCTTTACGTACTGTGAGCGGAACTGCGAGCAAAAAATAGTTTTATTAGAATAATCAGGTACTAAGGATTAGACTAATTTATTAATTTCTTCTACTATAATAAATTATGTAGGTCTATTCATTCCTGACTCCTGGATTATGTGGGATATCATTGAAAGTTTATTGTTTGAACGAGAGTTTGTTATTCGAGAGCTGCTTTGATAATTTCAGAAAATAAATAAAAATGAAGGATTTCTAGAAATACAGTATAATAAATCGTTTTCGTCAAAAATCAGCATTCAGCGGAGTGCAGCGTTCTTGCCATTAATTCACACGAATACGACTTGCACAGTAATTATTTTTGAAGTGTAGGTGCGTTTGTTTTGTATATATATTTAAGTATAGACTTTTATGTTTACGATTAATTAAAAAAATAAAATTTTGGGCATTATAAGACTTATGCCCGATTTCACCAACAACCCATAAGCTACCACCTACGTATGGGATCCCTAGCTTAAAAGTCCCCTAAACTAGCCCCTAAATTAAATTTCCTTTTACGATCGTCTTTAAGCCCATATTTCGAGCACCTAAATTTAGGGGGCCTTTTAATATTTAGGTGACCCCTAACTGTCGGTGAAACAGAAACTGTCCTCTAACAACCATGCTTAGGGGATCCCTTAAACTTAGGTGACGTTGGTGAAATCGGGCTTTAAACGTCTTAATTTCTACATTTTTATACCTATAACCAGCGTCTCACCTGGTTTCGCTCGGGTTCGTCCCTAGGTACGTTTTAACGGTTAGTATGGATTAGATAGACTATCTCATTCCCACGGGAAAACCCGTTATAATACAACCCACAACAACTCATCATACCTATGCATATATATTATATATAATATAGTCTGACACTTTCACATTTATAATATTAGTATGGATATGGTAACATGTTCTATTTTTAAACTAATGCAGCCTTCTATTTACCCGATAGGATTTGTTATTAGACAGCGATTCATAGGCAGATATTGTAGGCGAAAAAATGTATGTAAATTTGATGATTTTGATTGATTGACCTATGATATTTGTGAATGAATATGTATATATATATACGTACATATTTCTAAGTTATATATTAATATAATTTAGAATGAATATAAATTGAAATATTACTGTCATTGATTGTTGTAATTAAAAACATAAAATTTTATATTACGTAGAAATCATCGGAAAAGTATTAAGGACATGTTAAAGTATCGACAGAGAATGGTAGCTAAAGACAATTCAATTATAGCAAGTTGTAGCGCAGCGTCTTTAATAAGATTTCGTTTGCCGATTGACCAAAAAAAGCTATAAGAGAACGTAAAAAGTTCAATTAAAGTTCGATTAAATTCTTTGCCAAAGTACTATATAATGGATATTCTAAATATATTACAGTGATTATTTAAACAATGTTTTTATTCTTCATATAGGTTTTATTTATTTATTTATATTTATTAATTTATTTATTAAATGTTAAACGAGTGAATTTCATATATTTTGTCAGAAATAAACCCGAGTATTAAAACAATTACATTTTTATACATTAAATTTTTTTATTTGATTGCGAATTTTAGCGTTTCTACATTTTATAGGTAAATTCTTTGGGCCAAACATACTTTAACTAGTTTACCTACAGATATTCATACGGTCTTCATCAATAGAAAGTGGAATTATCTACGATGGTTATAGGATTAGCAATAATTTTGTGAAAAAAAAAACTAATTCATGAAATGAATCTAGGGACATTAGTTTTATATAGTTTATTAAACATTACTTTTGTACACACATTTTAATATGAATGAATATCGTCTTATTAAAGTATAATTACAAAAAAATATAATAAAAGAGAATCAATATAAAAAAAAACCATTCAGTAACGAACAATAGTTGGTATTGCAGTGATCACAATTTCTTTCTCATATTTCTCGAATAAAAGGAATGTTTTTTTCAGAAGGTCTTTGCGCGGAGGCAATATTAAGCGGTTAGCATTGTTATATGAACAAGTCTACGTATTATTTCATAACTTCGGGTTCATTTCGGCCGTTGTTTTCGCAGAAAATAGCGGATAAATCAGTTTCATTTTTGTTACGAGGATTTTCTACTTAGCTCGCAGTGTTTTCGAAATAACGTATCATAAAATCCCAAATATGTCTTTAATCGATTATATTTTGACGATACGTTTGGCTCAATTTGTAGTGATCCTACTTCCTGTGGCAGCGGTCCCGGGATCGAGTCCTGCTGGGGGAATTTATTTGTGTGTATGTAATATTTTCGATATATCTCATGTATATACAATCTAGTGCTAATATTATATATATTAATGATACATTTAAATTCGATATGATTCAATATTTTTTATTACTTTGATAATCCTAATACGTTGTAAACCGAGAAAGTCAACTTTAATACCGTTCAAGTTTATTTATAGTATTCAAAATATAAGTATATTCTACATATATACCTAAAATTTATGTATTCTTTGACTTTAAGATAGATTCTTTACTTAAACTAGTATTTACTCTACCTACACAATAAGCAAAGTTCAGCAATGAAGTTTATCCATCAATAGCCCAATTTGCTCTATAATTATCTAGATGAGAATTTTGATAATAAAATTATCAAAAACTTAATTAAAAAGAATTTTGATAATAAAATAAATTAAAACACATAATTTCAATTTTACGTACGTGCATATGTCGGTCGTAGGGCTGCAGTGCGGCGATATATGCAATACAGCCTCGAATACTGACTTACAAAATTCATTCAATGAGTAAATGAAAATAAAAAAATATAGAGGGATTTTAAAACCTTCAATCCTCTTCGAATTTCAAATAGCAACGAGATTCGAAAAATCAAAAATCCTCGAATGTAGCCTAGCTGTTGCGACAGGGAAAATCCTCCATCAATCTGCCATGAGCCTGTTTCCTAACATAGACATCGGCCTCTTCATATCTATTGGAATGTTATGTTGTAAAAGAATTTAAGATCTGTGTTATATGTTATATTAACGAAAATTGTAAATGAACTTATCTTTTATCTTTATATATATAATTCTTCTGTGAGTGTGTATGTCACTGAACTTCTCTCAAACGACTGGACCGATTTTGATGAAATTTTTTGTGTGTGTTCAAGGGGATCTGGGAATGATTTAGATTCACAATTTGAATAATAATTTTCATCAAAAAATTATTAAAAAAGTTTGAAATTTTCAAATTAAAGACGTGTAGACAGGACAACGTCTGTCGGGTCCGCTAGTCTATACATATAATAATTTACTAATAATTAGATGAATAATTTACATTTTCCTTACTATGCTATAAGAATAATTTTATTTCATAATGACGGGTTCGATTTTCGTTCAATACAAAAATTTGTATAAGATATACGAGTACATAATGAAATATATAATTGAAAAAAATATGAATGAAATTTTCATATAAAAACGTGGTTTATATATATGTAAATTCTTTTCATTTTGTTCCATTGTAAATACATACGTTACATATTTACGTACGTTTTTAAAATGTATATGTCATATAGGTATACTACTAGCATTGCCCGCGGCTCCGCCCGCAGTCAGATGACCAAAAACCAAATTCTTAGGTTTTACATATTAGTCATGAACGAATTAACCACTGGACCAGACATATAAGCGGACGTACCTTTATCGGTCTTCTCAGTAACCAGGAGATTTTAGGCTTGGTCGTTTTTTTTTGCGTCAGTCTCAAGCACTTATTTGTCAACAAAACATCTCCCAAAAATGACTAAATGTTCTGTTAAATGATGTAAAAACTATAACGGCGGAAGCAGCACTATTTCTTTTCACTTGTAAATACATTATTTTATTACATTTATTGTTATTTATCACACAATTTAATTAAATGTAAAATAAAATGTCATATTATCCAACTATGTTAAATATAGTCGATATTTCTATGTATTGTTGACATTTGACAACCATCATAACATGGCTGGATTATACCATTCAGAACAAATGACAAAACTGTCGAGTGAGTCCATTTGACATCGACTAGTGCTTGACAATGTCGAAAAATATATCGATATTTGACGAAATAACTAAACGATTGTGTTATTTGTACAGTACAATAACATAAAATACTTTTACCACAGTATCTTACAATCTGATGTCAATAAATTTATAAAAATATTTTCTAAATCAAATAAAAATATAAATGCAAAAATTATAATTAGTATGTGTACTTAATTTTTTATTTTATTTTATTCCACATTTATATACTTTGGAATATTATACCATTGTAATAATAATAAAGATCATTTTATTTCAACACATAAATTACACAAAATCAAACAATAATGTTTTAGCACTAAACTTCTGGGTTGGCGATTTGTAATAAAACACTTTACCACTTGCACTAATTATTTTACTTTCACGATCCAACACTCACTTTAATTTGCAATCACTTTTTCTTTTTTCTAATTTCACAAATGCTTATTAAGAACTGAGCAATATTAGGACAGTGTCACATTTTTATAACTACCCGAGACAATCAATTGCCAATTAAAATAGTTCAATAACAGAATCAACAAAATCACTTTATTTAATTAAATTAGCTTAATATTTTTTTAATCTTTACAAAATAATATTTATTATATATTAATGGAATATATACCCGATATTCATTAACATTATTATAGGCCAACAGAATGTTGCCATCAATGCCATCGTATTTATATAAATCAAATTAAAAAATAATTATTATTTGAGACATTATTTTTGCCTCTTTAATTCATTTATTTTAATTTATTAAAATTAAAAGAAGAAGAATAAATTAAAAGATGTAAATTATGATGACTATGCTAACCAATGTCTAAAATGTCATTCATTGGTTCATCGATATATGTATTTTATCAATTACGTTCAAGCACTAGAAATATTGTATTGTGTATCAGTGTTTATAATAATGTAATAAAATCTTTGTGTGCGTTATGCGTCACTTGGTTGAACTAGTTTTCATACATTTGTATTTTATGTCAGGTCCAGTCTCTAATTCGTCCATGATATTAGTATACTCTTACAATTCAGTTTTTGTATTTTTTCTCAGAAATGAGATATTTTCCCGCGGTAAAAAGAATCCTATATGTTGACCCGGATAACCAGCTATGATCATACCAAATTTCATCAAAATCTGTCCAGTGATTTTCTCGTGATGCGGTAACAGACAGACAGACAAAAATTCTAAAAACTATAGATTCTAACTTTGAATCGATAATAATGTCTATTTCAATTAGATTACCCAAAAAATATTTAATGTACAGTCGACTTAGTTACAATTTTATTATATGTATAGATGATATGTTTTAACATTTACAGAACGTACAGATAAGTCGCATATCTTTGTTGTTTATTTTATTAATTACCTTTAACGATGCTCCAGCGTCGGTCAAACGCGTAAATCGTAGCCATGAAATTAAGGCATTATCCCAGATTACACTCAACATTGAGTTTTTATCGCTTTTCCTTCCAATGGCTCTTTATGTCGTTTCCCTTTAAGTTTTATATAAATTACTTGATATAATAAAAAAGCTTTAGGGCTATGTTTAATTAGATGGTGTGCTTATTTGATTTTAATTAAAATTAATCATTCATCATCATCTACTTATAATGTTTGTAGATGTTTGTAATCAAATTATTATCTAGGTGCCTCGTCCGTAATTTTTTGCAAATTCCTAAACCTAGACTAAGTCTAAGTTAGTATTATGTGTGATTGATATTTAAGATTTTTTGGAAAGAATACTTTACAGCAAAGATGGCCACGGAGAGACAGTCTTTTCGACTACCAAAAAATATTTTTTTCCAAAAACTCAAAAATTTACGTAGATCTTAGAAAGTATAATTGATATTTGGCCAAAAATACATTATTGTATGATTTATGCAGATTTTTTTATAACTTTTTTTATAACTTTATTATTTAATCATAGTTATAATTGATCGTTTCTGTAAACGCTTTATAATCTATTTATTATTTTGACAGAAATGGAAGGAAAATTAAGGCCACGAATTAGAAGAAAGGAAAAGGAAATATCATAATAAATAATACATTTAGTCACAGGCCCTTTATAAATTCGCTTCAATGGGTTGATTACCCAGCTTAGTGTTGTGAATTTATCAATATTTTAGAATTCAGTTTGTATTTTTATTTTTTACGTAATTACTATCATTTCAAAGTAATATTACGTTACATCGTGTTATAGAAAGGGTAGCAATAAAAACAAGTACTTTATCATCAAATGCTCGCTGTCATAAAAAACGAATGTTGTATTAAACTCACTATAAATACATATTCATATGTATGTATGTAGTTTTCAAAAGACATGTGAAATCCGCCAACCCGCACTTGGCCAGCGTGGCGGACTATGGCCTGATCCCCTCGTATTGACCGTCTGACCGATCTGGCCCGTGCCCAGCAGTGGGATGATAAAAAGGGCTGAATACATATGTAATATCGATTTTTTCTGCCCATTTTCCTCAACCTAGATTATTAAAGCAGTATAATTTAATAACTCGACTATAAAGTAGCTACTACACTAAGTGTAAAGTGATGCAAGCGTTAGTGCCAGCTGTCTCTGCTTAAACTAATTAGCGCGCTCTTTGCCCTGATTGCTGACGCGTGAATGCCTTCCGCACATCTTGCCGTGTAGTATATTAAATAAATTAGACTAATTTTGTTCTTGAAATAGAAATAAATATAGTGTATTTTTTATTATCTTAGTTTTTAGTTTATTGGATAATTCCCAAAACGCCACTTTTTATGAGAATGAAAGCATAATTTTTGTTACAGGTGTTTAAATCAATCATCAATCAGTTTATGTATTACTCAGTCAGTTTATGTGTCAATGTGTTTATGGGTCACAGTCTATCTGTGTAATTTTCATATTTCATATAGTAAATAAATAACAAACATATACAAATATAACACATTAAGGTTTACAAACACAGTAAGGCAGTAATAGACCAGTCGTATCGCCGAATGTGTGAAATCGAGTGAAGTATTCCTTCGGGTTCGAATCCCGGGTCTCGCTCCTCTATTTTCATGTGCGAATCAGTTCCAACATCATTACCACTAATTGTCTTACGGCGAAGGAAAACACCGCGAGGAAATCTGCATGTCTGAGATAACCTTGAAAGTTTTCGAAAGAGGTGGCCAGCATGGTGGACGTATGGCCTGATCCTCCTTGCAGTAAACGGAGGCTAGTGAGACGTTTAATAGGGTTGAATTAGAAAAATACACAATAGTCGTCCCATAAACGATTTATTATCTTTGTTAAATTTAGAAGAACAACGCCGTATTTTTATACATAACGTACATAGATATAATAGGTTTTCAAACATGTCATCTCCAAGCGAGTATATAACACTACCCTCTTTGTTTATCTGTATTAAGCTATTACGGATAAACAAAGAGGGTGCTATTTAACGTTACGATCATAAATATACTCCCCGCTTCACTTATCACACTCCTTGTCTTTTACCAAGATATGTTTGAGGCACTAAGACAAATAACTACATAGTATCACATATAAATACGTTCCTGCTTTGACTATTAAAGTCGTCCTATAAGCTTATTGTTAGGGAGCATTTAATTGCGTAAATATTTAATTTCATGATAAGACTAAGTATATCTGCTGTAAGGAAACTTTTGGCTTAAAGCTAAAACTGAAAAAACAAATGCAATTTTTTACCTGAATGTTTTAAGGCGTCTTAGATTAGGACATAATATACAAAACTGAATTATTTAATTTTCTATTTTTTTACGGCATTAGTTACATGGCAAGGCCACGAAGAAATGTTTATGTAATAAGCTACTAATTGATTGTTATTATATACTTCCGATTTAGCCATTCGTAAAGGATGATGTAAAAACTGTTGACACAGAAGAAAATAAAATGCCGCATTTATTTTAAAATATTTTTATTAAAAGTGTTATGTACTTATATAATTAAATAATGAACTAAGTTTTGCTCATTAATCTTACAGCTTTACATATTATGGAAACATTATATGTTAAATTGGATTGCCGTCCATCTGGAATATTGTCATTAGAATGGGTGCTGTGACAGACATTAGTTCTGTTTATTAATTAGTTTGTTCACAATTCCTTTATATGTTGTTCACGTTATATGAATCTACAGATAATAAAGGAACATGTTGTTTCTTACATTCCTGTATAAATTAACAATAAAAGCATCGCGAAAGTACGTGTAAAATTTATTTTACTTTAAAAGAAAATAAAATTGTATCGTTACATAAAAGAATAACTCGCAATATTATAATTTAAAACAAAATCCTTGGTAAAATGAATATAACAGCCTTAGGGCTAGCCTTATTTACTTAAATAAAATGTTGGCGGTCGAACCGTAAATCTCTACTAACGAACAATTAAAGGATTATCTCGGATAAACAAAATGTTGAACTCTAACTCGATCCTTTTATGAAAGTTTGTACACATGAGTACTCACATAGCTCATATAAATAAGTTTTATTTATTATTTTCAATCAACAATAAATAGTGAACATACAGTTTTTTTTAATACATATTTAGCAGTCATGTTCGAGTCAAATTGTTTGTAGGTAACACAGGTTTTGTAAAAACAAACATACAAATAGTTTGGTTTTGGAAGGAAGAAAACTTTTGTTTATAACTATCTTTCTTCTAAAACACTGGTCTAGCCTCAATCAAATGTTATATTATTAATTTAAATAGTTTTTTCTTTCATAATTTTGTTTTAATTAACATAATATGAATTATGCTTGTTATAACTTATGAGATTTCACTACTAAAACTATATCACTAGTTGCGTACTGTTCTTTTATTGGTACTGCACATTTATATTTCCTTTATATTTATGGTGTACACGACTAGAACGAAATATGTCAGTTGCCGAAAATCCAATTCCACACGCACGCACCCGCTTTTTTAGAATTATGAGTGTTGACTTTGATAGCCGTAGTATCATACATAGTATAATTACATAAATGACATTTGTGCGTATGGCACTAGTATAGTATTATATTATGATCTGTGGTATAGCTTACTTATTTATTATTATTGCTTAGCTTAGGTTTTATATCTCTGAATATTTCATATCATTTTATATGTGATAATCAATTTTAACTGGAAGAAAATGTTTTTTAATAACTTTTATACTATAATGAATTATTTATTAATTTAAAAATATGCTTATACTTTTTTGAAGTCGATTAATAAAATAGTTAGTAAATTAAATCTAACAAATTTTATTTTGTATTTTTTTAGGTTAATATTATTTAAAAATAAAATATGTTATGTCATAAACTGTGGCAAAAAAAAAAATTTGAAGCGCCCTCGTACAACGTAGACTTTTAGACAAATACTGCCCTACTAACTGATGGTGCAGCATTACCTGAATATGCAAGATACTCAACTCTTTACTAAAGTACGAGTACTATGATATAACATGTTTAGGTTCATTGAAATGGCTTCAATAATAAATTATTGTGTTGGGGGTTTTAAATATTAATTTAAGAGTTATTTATCACCTTTTATTAGCTTCACATTAGTTACACTAACAATGTAATGAAATCCTTGAAGTCAATTTTAGCCTACTTTTAATTATCGTGTCAAAATTAAACTTGTATGTAGTTCGTATTTTTTATGTATTTTATATGTAGTTCGGATGAATGCTATAATTTGGTATTTTGGAGCTTATATTATGATGATGGAGCCAGTAGGTGGATAGTAAAACTCTTCAATGGCTAGATACTACTAGTAAACCAACTGCCTCGGTGGTGTAGTGACTAGCAAGTACGGCTGCACACCCGGAGGTCCTGGGTTCGAGTCCCGGGTCGGGCCAAGTTTAGTTATTGAGTCTTCCTGTATAGTAAGTCTCAGTAACAGCCCGGAGTTGGGAAGTTGGCGGTGTTTCACCCCCGTGCCTCGGAGAGCACGTAAAGCCGTCGGTCCTGCGCCTTAACTCTCACCGGTCGTGTCGAGTGGTCGTCCCACCGGAGTATGAGAGTGATAGGAATAGAGAGTGCACTTGTGTCTGCGCATATACTTGAGCACTATAATATCTCCTGCGCAGTTGGCTAATCTCATTGAGATTGGCCGCCGTGGCCGGAATCGGCTAGGAGAACATCACTAGTAAACCGCTCGAGCTTGGACCTTATGATTCGTTTTGATGAGTTCTATACGTTTAAATAACGTACAAATATAAGAGTAAAAATAGCATTATATTGGGAGTACAATGAATTTTAATTAATTATTTAATGAAGTCTGTGAGCAATAAACCTTTTTAGTTGGATGTTTAAAAATGAACGGGGTAAATAAGGGTAATACTGTAATGCCCCTTTTTGACCACGGATTTTAAGCAATTTATTTTTATTTAAATATTCTTATTATGAGCTGCAGCTGTTTTTTTATTGCCAAATATTGCACCAGACATTCTAAATATTATTAAAGACGAAGTTAATGTACAATGCTATTTTATAGTTACAAATACACCGTAACACTGTAATGAGAATTGAGTATTATAAAAAATATGAGTTCCTAAAATATTTCCAAAATATAATTCCTTGCAAAATTTCTTCAAGTAGAAATCAAATACGCTATTCAAGTTCTAACGGCCTATATTTAACTACAGCGAAGTTAAATTATTTCATTAGAATGATCGTACGTTTACCTCATGTTTCGACTCCCATATGATATTAAGTGCCAAAGTTATGAAGTAATGGTCAATAAATGCTCTACCCTTAGGCGTTTTGTAAAAACATATCTTGAGTTAGAGGAAAGGTAACAAGCCTAACGGCACTTGCTAACTTGTGTGTTCATTGTGGATGAGTTTCGTAAGTACCATTATAATATATTTATTAGGTTAACATAAAATAAAATGGAATTTCTATTGAACTTTGTATTTTAATACTTGAATACTTTCTACCTTGATGATTCTATAGCACAGTGAGTTCATCTTTACATCACATTGTTTTCTTTATAATAGATCAAAGATGAATAGTAGTTTTTATTATAAGTTGTGAATTATCTATAGGTACTAATATTTATAAAGAGGTAAAGTTTGTGAGTTTGTGAGGTTGTAGGATAATCCCTGGATCTACTAAACCAATTTAGGTGAAATTTGGTAAGAAGATAGTTTGAGACCCTCGGAAGGACATAGGATACTTTTTATCGGCTCGACGTACGGCTCGACGGACGGATCGACGGACGGCTCGACGGACGGCTCGACTGTCGGCTCGACGGACGGCTCGACGCAAGGCTTGACAAGCGGTTGGACAGATGGCTCGACCATCGGCTCGACGCACAGCTCGACGAGCGGCTCGATGCACGGCTAAAATATAATTGCTGAAGTTATGAATATTATGTTCTACTATATTAAAATGTAAACTTAATCTACTGTAAACAGTAGAACTATTTTTTAAGTATGATGAATATATTTAAATTACTCTGTAGCTTTAAAATGTTATCTTTCTGCTTTTACTTGAATGTTAAACTTCTGTAATGCCTCAAGAGGATCGTGAACTTTAACATAACATTGCTGAACTATTAATAACAGCTCTATATAAAATAAATTTGTGAAAGCACGGCTTGCTTTTTTTGGCTTTAAACTGTTTATTATTGATATTTTTTCTTTAAATATAACCTATGATCTATAAAGCTTTCATATTTTTTTTATATTTCGGGATATTTTTGCGATAAAATGATAAATAGCTTACATCAAGATTGTTCTCTATAAAAAAAGTTCTGATATTTAACAATATATTTTGTTGAAGAACCAAGAAAAGATTTGAAGTAACACCGTCCGTCACCCTTTTTGCTTATGGAATGAAAAGTATTTTGTATTAAACAACAGTGCGTCCGATGGATGTTAAGTAACCATCAAAAAAGTAAACTCTTCGATTTTACATTTTGGTGATTGATTTAATGATTTTAAAATATATTTTTTTATTAACTTTTGCTTCGATCTTTAAATATAAATTCGGGCAAGTACCAATGTGATTCGCACATCAAGGGTTCCGTACAGCCGAAATTTGTATTGATAATAATAATAAATATGTTGTGACATTAACACACAACACCATCTAGTCCCATGGTAGATAAGCTACGAGGCCTGTGTTATGGATACGAGATAGTTGATACACTACACATATATAACTTTAAATACATACATATTATAAATATAAACACCCATGACAGGAGTATAAACGTTCACTATTTTGAACATGACATTAAATAACTTATGCTAGACAGCATATTAATCACATCTTTCGCACTATTATTGTTGTCGGAGACATGAATAGTTCTTATTTAATAGCGAAGCAACAAGTAAATCATAATATACTGTTTGATTAATTAATAGTGTTGTTAAAATGTCAAGAAATATTTGTAATTAAAATATCAAAGTAAGTATATACATATTTTATCGCCAGTATCGGAATACTTGGCGTCGACATCTCGAGCAACGTCCAGTTCCATGGTCAATTGGAAGGTAAGGCCAAACTGGCCTCAAAGAAGCTTGGTGTGCTCAAAAATAATCCTACCCACAATGCGTAATCTATTAATATATTTTGTATATTATTTTTAAACATCATGTATTATTGTAAAACATTATTGTTTGACTCTGTCTATGTTATTCCTTACTTTAACAATAATATTTTAATTTTTGTGATAAATGGTTCTTACACGATTCGACACAGGCAACCTTATCTATCTATAGTGTTGGGAGCATTAACACTTCACACTTAAACCGGGCGTAATTAAATTTATTATCTGTTACCACAGAATTAAAGTTAAAATTGTAAACAATAAAGTTGCCGCGCAAAACTCGTCGGACTTTCCGCTCAATAAACGTTTGCAACTCGCAAGCTGCGCTTCAGCCGCGTCTCGTTGGCCCGTCCTGATACCTAGCTAACTTTCATCGCATCACTTTTACGCTTTATTCGGATGTTATACTGAAATTTTATCCAATATTAATAAAAATTTTCATTTTGCTCAAGTTAAACATTATAAAGTGATTTTGTTGTTGATACTACTATCAATCTACTATCCTGATACATTTTTAATGTTGCCATACAAATTGTTTATGTCCTTAGGTAAATAAAGGAAATTATTATAATAACCGTAAATTTTACATTTTTGTAAATAAAATATATATTTATATTAAAAAAAACTTAATACTTCATTATTTTGTATATTTTAATCATTAGCTAACTATCTCTTAGTAACATAATATATTTTTTATTACAGTAGAAAACTGAGGAAATTTTAAATTATTTACATTTATTTACATTTATTTAATTATTATATATTTATTATATATTTATTTAATATTATATATTTATTTAATTATTAAAATAATGTTACCTACGTAGTAAATTTTCATGTTTTTATAGTGAAAAAAAGTAATTGTAATAAGAGAATACAAAGTTGACAATTTTTTTGAACGCATTAAAATATACATTTTTTTCGGCAGATTATATCTAGACCTGGTAACTCTACTAACACAACTGTATGTTATGTATACTTCATGTTTAGTTCTATGACGCTTCGTTTAATATTATTCTTGTAATCTAAGGTCAGGATATAGGTACATACATATATATATTAATAATAGGCCAACATACTTCATCGCTATGTCAAGATTCATCTAAAACACTAACAATGGACGCCTAATTGAGTAATCAAAATAACACAAATATTTTATCAAATATTCACATTAAACATTGTGTTAATAGAGAATAAAGTAGCGTCTTTAAAATATATCTTATTTATATTGGTAATATTTAAATACGTATTCTAATATTTTACTATCGTATGTTTCCTGTCACTGCATTCAAAAACTTTTCTTGTATAAAGCTGACCAGTTGGCGCGGAGTTGCCAAAAAGTTATGTAGGGGGAGGGGGCAAATCGAGATAGAACTCTCGAATTACGAACGTTTATTGGACGGAAAGCTAGCGCCAAACGAGTTCATCCAACTTTGCTTTTTCGACTCTCGGAATTATTCAACGGCGACAGGTAATTACTTTAATTGTGTAAATATATTTGTTGGATTTAATTCTGTATTTACAATAAATATAAATTTATCTATATATATATTCAGTATCTCTTACTTCTATTTGTCATATAGTCTCCTTAATCTGTGGTTTGTCAATCGATTTCTTTTTTTTTACTTTGTAGCTACTGTCCAGCTTTAGTATTCAATAAAAAAAATATGCTTGAATTTCGACCACTCGGCACACTAGTGGAATGAGACCTAGACAGAAAAAGTGTAATATTTCAACCGTCGGAACATAGTTCCTATGCACTCTTATGATGGGGCCCATACACATACACATACTATAATATAGGTAATGGATATTCCTTGAGATTTGTGCTGTCCTAGTACTAGTGAGTCGTGACAATTATTGTTACTAAATATTAAGTGCAGCCCGTATTATAACGTCACCGTAAGTTTTAAGGCAAGTATGTTGTAAGAAATTCGTGTGCACTCTGTGAAAGCCTTTCTTAAATGAGCTTCAACATGTACAATGAACGTTGCTTGATGTATATGATACCTTAGTACTCATGACAATTTTTATGACCTAATTTATGAGCAAAGGGCAGACAGCAAAAGGAATTTTGTTCCTACCAGGTGTCCCACGTCCATCGTTTTTTTATCTGTGTATACATATACATATGCATATTAGTTAGGTACCAATATAAAAATATTAACTATTATTAAACTAGCTTTTTCTAGTGGCGTTGCGTGCCTATTTTTTATTTAGTTTTACATATTAGTACCTACCTACAAAGAACACATGTCATTTTTGGATTCACGCAAGGTATATGAAATATACTATATATTTCTAGCATGATTACCACTTGCCTTACGGTGAAGGAAAACATCGTGAGGAAACCTGCATGTCTGAGGGAACTTTTCGAAAGATATGTGAAGTCCGCCAACCCGCACTTGGCCAGCGTGGTGGACTACGGCCTGATTCCCCTCGTATTGAAGGGAGGCCCGTGCCCAGCAGTGGGACGTTAAAAAGGGATACAATACAATACAATATGAAATATATAAAATGAAAATGGTAGAAGCGAAAATAACAGCAACAATAGACAAATATTTTCCAATTGTTGTTTCGGCTTCAACTATACTAAATATTTCAAACTTTTGAAAACATATTCCAACAACCCGGACTGTTACTACTTCATCATATAGTAGTTATAAAGATTTGATTGCCCAGTAGTAGCGCAGCCAAAGTGGTTCATAAGCAACTCAGTTACAGACATGTTTATACTATTCCCTTTTATATAATAATGCATGTTATTCGTAGATTACGAAACCTAAAATGAATATTACGAGTACATTCATATAACGATATATTGTTCACCTCATATAGACGAATTGTCAAAAGGTAAATTGGATTATTAGGCATTTATTTCTGCTATTTTTTTTGCATTTAAATTATTTTTAAGAAAAATGAAAACTGCAAAACGTAGTGAGAGTATAGGTAATATTTATATTATATACCTACTAGCATAACCCGCGGCTTCACTCGCGCTAAAACTACAGAAAAACTCTAAAAAAGTAAGTTTCATATAAACTTTCATCTCCTATTTAACCCTCTTATGGGATGTTTTCGAAAAAGCTAGAATACGTATTTATTTAATTGTATTGAAAATCCTTAATACCAAGTCTCAAGTAATTCTGATCAGAAATAATTTTTGGGTTGTATTATAACGTGTTGTCCCGAGGGAATGAGATTATCTCCCGCAGTAAAAATTAGCCTATATCACTCTCCAGCCCTCTAACTATCTCCAAACAAAAAAATCACGTCGATCCGTCACTCCGTTTTGACGTGAAAGAAAGACAAACAAACAAGCAAACAAACAAACACACTTTCACATTTATAACATTAGTATGGATTTCCATATCATTCTATACCGTAGGTACATTCTCATCACATAAGTAATGTAATAATATCTTAGTAACGTAATATATACTAACTTAGTAATTAATGTAATAATAGATTGTTACATTCTATTCCTGCCTGATAAGTCATATAAATACAAGTATGTGATGTAGGTTACGTTTCATCACAGATCACATAATACTATACGTTTTATCTAGTTTGACTACGTAACTACCGTGAGAGGTCTAAAATGAATAATTTCAATAGATTTTAACATATCTGTTATAGACAGGTGTCGTTGGTACATGACTAAGCCAAGTGCGAGTTGTTAGGTACTTTTAAATAAACTTCAGGTTTTTTAAGATCTACAGCCAATTTATATTAAATATATTTGTACAAGCAAACTGCAAGATTATTTTGTCAAAAGGGCGTGAATGTTCACCGCACAAAGCCTTCATTAAGCAAATATTTTCATCTCTCGGCTCGCCATTCTGCTATGGCGCTCCACTAATGAACTATACGACTGTCCAATCAATTATCTGAGTAATGTGTTACTCGACATTTAATAAACCATTGTCTTATTGTATACACATTTAAATTAATTAACGTATAATTATAGAAGCATTTCATGCCTCTGCTGAAAAATAATAAAGGTGACATTCAATATTTACGATTCAATCAATTTATCCTCTATAAATTATTCAAGTGGGCTTGGATCGTGAGCAGGATCTGAAACTATAAGGAATAGTCAAGGAAAGAAAAATCGGCGAGACTGATTAAGTAACAAGTATTTTTTTTTTGTAAATTTGATAAAATCATTATCGTAGCCGCGAATTGAGGCCGAATTAAAAAAAAATATGGTACAAAAAGCAGTTTTTAAATATCCGCAATATTACCTTTGCTTCTTTGTTTATTTATTCTTAACTAGCATTGCCCGCGGCTCCGCCCGCGTTCAGATGACCAAAAATCAAATTCTTATGTTTTACATATTAGTATACTATTACACTGGAGTTTTTGTATTTTTTCTCAGAAATGAGATATTTTTGCGTGGTAAAAAGTATCCTATATGTTGGCCCGGATAATCAGCTATCACTATACCAAATTTCATCAAAATCCCTTTAGTGGTTTTTCTGTGATGCGGTAACAGACAGACAGACAGACAGACAGACAGACAGACAAAAATTCTAAAAGCTATAGATTCGGCCTCTGTATCGATAATAATGTTTATTCCAATAAGAGTTTCCAAAAGATATTTAATGTACAGATTCGGCTTAGTTACAATTTTATTATATGTATAGCTTATATTATATAACAAAATACATACCACCATATTTCGTCATGACTATAGCATTATATTAATGCAAATGTAAATAATACTTATTACTAAAGCTTACCAAAATTAATTTATAACTAAGCAAAGGAAGTAGCACAAAAGAAAACACCATGTGTATAACAGTTTAAAGTAAAATTTATAGCCTTCATAAATCATTAGCATCTTGCCGTATTTTGACTTGTTTGGTAAAATATATTCATGTAATTTCTATTGAATTTTCAATTGATTTACTCATTTTTCATAGCTTAATTGTAAAATAGTTTATATTTGTAGATAACGAAAGGGTATAAATGGATATTGAATATGTTTTTTTTTGCGCTTATGACATGGAAAGGTCAGTAGCATTATCCTGTAAAAAATTGTGTAATACAATAGTTGAATCCGCGATTATACTGAAGTATGTTCGCGGATACAGCTGTTAGTGAGTTACAGTGAGTTACTA
Organism: Brenthis daphne; assembly: GCA_947093115.1. Classification (NCBI taxonomy): domain Eukaryota; kingdom Metazoa; phylum Arthropoda; class Insecta; order Lepidoptera; family Nymphalidae; genus Brenthis; species Brenthis daphne. The sequence goes on along the minus strand of OX352477.1, from coordinate 24,656,776 downwards.
AACACTACTGATGAGTCTCAGCTAACAGTTTAAGAGATTCAATCGTTATTCCAGCAAATTCTAGTAGAATCTTTACAGAAAATATGACATTTTTGAATCATGAAATAAATATGGTTTTTAGTTTAATTCAATACATAGAAAGTAAGGTCACTTTATTGTAGTTTGGTATAAAAACATACTGAGTATTAAATTATATACCAGTACACATTTACACTGAATATGTAAGCTTTTTTATGATAGACAAATTTATGTACACAACGATATTGTGTCCACAAAAAAGGCTCTTTACAAACATCCGCGGTCCGTCCGTGAACTATTGGTGTCATCTCGTCGTAAACATAAATATTTTGTATACCGCAACTTTACTACTCATAAATAGTTTCCCCATAATATGTGAATTTGATACTCTATTTCACGTTCTGAAGACCTACTTTTTAATACATAGGCTCAATATGGTGGTGCTCAGTAGCAAATTAAAATCTTAAAAATTTAGCTTCAATTTTTACATATATATATATATATATATATATATATATATATATATATTTAATTAGCCTTATGGCATATATTTTATGAACATAAATGTAAAACCAAAGTAGCTAAAAGTAAGTTTTTAACTTATTTCTACTACTTTGGTTTAAGAAAACATTATTATTAATAAATTAATAATAATGTTTTCTTGACTAAAGTCCTATAGTTTCGTTTATCCCATTCCATAAATCCCATATAAATATATCGAAGCAGCATTAATTTTCTCTATTATTTTCCATTATTTTATCATGAATTATACAGTGGGCGTTATATGGGAAGTGTTGGTTCAAATGAAAGTCGATGCAATCACAGTTGTATTTCAAATTAACAATAATCACTTTGTACATAGTTAAACAGCACTTCACTACACAACCATATACCACTTCACTATTACCACGTATAGACAATACGGAACGCAAGACAGTTTCTACTAGTGTTCACTGTGCGACCGACCAAGCGTAACTCAGCCGAGCCCGGCCGAGTGTCACAACGTAGACTCTGTCGAGCCCAAAAAGGTGGCGCTCGCTTTCCGATTAGTTGTGATTATGACTCGTCTCCGACACGGCCATCCTGCATGCACACGCCCTCGTGTGTTAGCCGTGTGTTAGCCTGCAACCAAATAATCAACGAAAATACTTGCTCGACTCGGTCAATCCTGACCAGATAAATCTTAACTTTGAATCTAAATCATCTTTATTCTAACGAAAATTTTTTAACGCTAACACCTTTGTTTTTTTTTTTTCTCCAAGTCACTATTTATCTCTAATCTAACTAACAACGTCAGTCATCTAGAGCCATGTACCAACATCATTCAACACTTCAATCAAACTAATTTTCAAATTTACTAGCACCTCTGTAAACCACTCTTAGGCCACGGCTTTACAAGCCAACCAGCAATCAAAATTGCTCCACAATCCAGGTGCATCCACTACGGGATCACCGTATGTATCATCCTCTCGATGACTACACACTATGGTCATAACAGACCCCGACCTCCGCCAGAACTAAACGCACATCACACACCCACGGTCTATTTAGTTTGAGCTTCCTCAAAAGACCGACTTTTACTAGGCTATGACTACGTAATAGTTACCGGTACGGTCGACACATCCACTACAGGATCACCGTATCACCCTCTCGGTGACTACACACTATGGTCATAACAGACCTCGACCTCCGCCAGAACTAAACGCACATCACACACCCACGGTCTATTTAGTTTGAGCTTCCTCAAAAGACCGACTTTTACCAGGCTATGACTACGTAATAGTTACTAGTACGGTCGACACTACTACGGCCGTCAGAATGCTTACATTGGTTTCCATCGACTTCATTAAAACATTTGCTTGGCATGATGATCATTATTTACATCAACCTCTATTGGTACATGACCTACTAGAATTTTTGTGTAAAGAATTTATAGCCGTCATGTTAATAGAAAACCTTTCAATATCTCATGTTCTATCATGATACCATTTTGTAACTAATAATTAGGCAAAACATAATATTTCAAAAGATTTCAAGAGAATGACCGTTAATCGTTACAAAACAAATTTTACTCTATGCGGAATATTCTGTTTTGATCAATACTAGAAATTGCAAGGACAAAATCGTTAACCCCACAATTTGACTGCTAAATGTTATCTTACTAACGAATATTCAGCACCATGATTATAACAAAAGCAATACAGATACCTCTGCCATTGAGCATTCGAAGATGGTTGTACAACACATACATCCACGCGTCGTTCCGTTTGTGTTGCACCCATATTGCTGCCGTCCACTTGACTGGCACTACTTATGCACCGGAGCGTGATGTGACCAGGCTTGCCACATTTGAAGCACACCAGAGACTTCACTGCAGGCTGCAATGCCGTTGCTGCCATCGAAGGTCGTTCCACACTGTCATTTACCTTGCTTCTACACTCTGACCGCTTATGACTCACTTTTCTGCACTTATAACATTTTAACATTAGCTTGGCTCGTTTAGCATCAGGCACTTTTGAAAAATCATCAGATAAACTAGCTTTGCGTTTCAAATGTGAGAATGCGTGCAATCCCTGCTGCAGTCGATCTCGCGAAGCAATTTTCGTAGTAAAGGCCAATCGTTGTAATTTCGAATTAAACTGACATAAGTGAGCAAGGACAGTCGCAATTGCTACCTGATTCTTGCTAGCGTCTTTCCAACGATTAGTCAGTGACGTCATCAGGCGATTTGCGTACGTAACGAGTTTCTTTTTTCATTTGGTTTGTCACTGTTAAAATTAATTAGCGTACCAGCCAATGTCTCGGTGGAAATAAATCTCGCCTTGAAAATCACTTTGAACTCTTCCTATGTTATTCTCTGGTATACAAATTGTGACAGCCACGTCGACCCTTATCCTTTTAATTCCTTACTGACTGTTAAAATAAGCTAGCCGCCGTATGGAGGGTATTCGGCAAAACACAAATCTAAAGTCGCAAATCAAGATCTTGCGTCCGTATCCATATTGTCAGGGTCAAACTCGCGTAACTTGACGTTCTTCTTCATCTGAGGCATTTGCAAGGCCTCGATAAGAGATCACATAATGACATTTTGTTGTTCAAACATTGCACGTCATTGTTCACTCAGAGTTAGTTCTTTTTGCAATTGAACCAACACTGATCCCGCTTCTGATATCGAAGCAGCATTAATTTTCTCTATTATTTTCCATTATTTTATCATGAATTATACAGTGGGCGTTATATGGGAAGTGTTGGTTCAAATGAAAGTCGATGCAATCACAGTTGTATTTCAAATTAACAATAATCACTTTGTACATAGTTAAACAGCACTTCACTACACAACCATATACCACTTCACTATTACCACGTATAGACAATACGGAACGCAAGACAGTTTCTACTAGTGTTCACTGTGCGACCGACCAAGCGTAACTCAGCCGAGCCCGGCCGAGTGTCACAACGTAGACTCTGTCGAGCCCAAAAAGGTGGCGCTCGCGTTCCGATTAGTTGTGATTATGACTCGTCTCCGACAAATATTATAAATGCGAAATTTTGGATGGATGGATGGATGGATGTTTGTTATTCAATCACACCAGAACGGCTGAATGGATTTGGATGAAATTTGGAATAGATATAGATTATAGTCTGGAATAGCACATAGGTTACTACTATTCATCCCGAAAAAATATACGGTTCCCGTGGGATAGATGTGTTTTTATTTATCTAGAGGCGAAACCGAGCGAAGCGAGGGTGATTTGCTTGTAATTTATAATATAATTATTAAACGCCCCTTAACAAAAAAAAAAACTAGCGCAATATAATAAAGCGTAATTTGTTTGAATAAGCGAGTGCTATTGAATAAGATTAAAGAAAAAACGCTTGTGTGTTTAGGATAATCTAGAAAGTGTTCCAATATTTTTCTTTTTGACTTTAGAGGATTATGTTTACTGTTGTCTACTCTAGCTACAATTTTCTTTAGGTCCTTTAAATAATGGGCGAGCACTAAGTAGTTAAAGCTTTTTATTACTTTATGATATTGGCGCTTAAAGGCAGTGTTAGCCTAGTGGTAGCTACGCTCGCATGGGAAATAGAGTCAAGAAAGCCTAACTCCCGGGTCTCGCACCTTCGAGTCATATGGTGAAGGAAAACATCCTGAGAAAACCTGCACGTTTGAGAGAATTATAGTGAGTGTTCGATAGACACGTTCTTGGCTAGCGTGATCCCCCTTGTATTGACGGAATGTCCATGCCCAGAAGCGGGACGTTACAAATAGCTGAATACTTGACGCTTAATTAAACTTTTTTTTAATTGACTAGTATATCCACGTGGTTTCGTCTAAAGAATACTTTTCCAGTAACTGCAACTTTCATATAATGTGCAACATACTAAAATTTTGCATGTATTTATGTATGTATGTATGTTTGTATGTAGGCTAAAAGATTTTGAAATATTCTACAGATATTTTTCACTATTGTATTGTAAGTATTTATTTATTTCATTTATTTAAGGTCTACCAGCAGTTTTACAATTAATTCAATAAATTCAATTTAATCTTCAATAATATTATAATGAAAGATAAACGATAGATGCTTAATTTAAGATAGATTTGTGTAATTATAGGTATAATTAATAACTTCATAGGCTTGAGTGCTGGTGTTTAATTAATATACAGTTTCGGTAAATTAGTATCTGTTATTGTATACATTTAACCGAACGTAATGCATATAGAATTTCTATATTAAATTATAAGAAGAATGCTAACTAAAGGAAGATTTGATTTCCTTTAAAAAGTAATCTAGTATGTGCTTGCTTTCCAGACTATCTCTATAATCAGTGGTATCGCTAATGCAACAAACAAAACAACAAAACAAGTTATCGTATTCAATCTTCTATCTTCTATATAAATAAAAATGACTCACCGAAATATATGTTCGCTCATAACTTCGGATCTTCGAGAGATTCGGAGATTCGGATCGGATTCTTTTTTTGTAGTTGTTATTATCCGGATGTTTTGTGTACAAAAAATTGAATTTTTTTTTTACTAAAGTAAGTTTTTTTTAATCTCATGATATGAAAAGTGAGTGGAATAGTTTTTATCCCGGAAATCATCCCTTAAGGGGGTGAGAATGGGGATGAAAGTTTTCATCGTTTTCTTCAATTTTAAGACGCAATGTTTGCTTGAGAGTTTTATCCTTTCCACTCTCACTCAATCGATTAATTCGATTAAATAGTGATGGTGTCCTTTTTTGCATTTATATTTTTTTCGTTTTCCGTTTCAGGTAACCTTTTTAAAAAAATAAATAAAATACAGTAATTATTATTTTTAAAAATAAAGAAATATTTCCTTTGAGTAAATCTTGATAACTTCAATATTTAAGGTACTTTTCTTCCATGTCCCATCGATTTTTTCCACGTTGTATAAATAATAAGTATTTAATTTTTTTTATTGAAAACTCGTCAATAGACTAAAAAATAAAGAAAATCGATTGACAAACAAGGAGGCAAAGGTAGTGAACTGTTTTTTTTCCCTTTTTATATGTAGTTGTAGAAACTACCTTTGGTAATGAGTAGAGAAGAATCGTATAGCATTCAAAAACATCTAAATTGGGTACCTTTTCGTTTTTGAAGTTGATCGAAAATTCATTCTTTGCATTATTTGAAGAAAGCTTGTAGTCAGTCTTGTAGCAATGTACCTGAGCTTAAATAAATATAAATAAATATGTTAGGACATTAACACACAGCACCATCTAGTTCCATGGTAAGCTACGAGGCTTGTATTATGGATACCAGACAGTTGATGCACTACACATATATTACTTTAAATAAATACATATTATAAATATAAACACCCATGACAGGAGTACAAACATTCGTTTAACTGCCTCGGTGGTGTAGCGGCTAGCATGTACGGCTGCACACCCGGAGGTCCTGGGTTCGAGTCCCGGGTCGGGCCAAGTTTAGTTAATGAGTCTTTCTGTATAGTAAGTCTCAGTAACAGCCCGGAGTTGGGAAGTTGGCGGTGTTTCACCCCCGTGCCTCGGAGAGCACGTAAAGCCGTTGGTCCTGCGCCTTAACTCTCACCGGTCGTGTCGAGTGGTCGTTCCACCGGAGTATGAGAGTGACAGAAATAGAGAGTGCACTTGTGTCTGCGCGTACACTTGTGCACTATAATATCTCCTGCGCAGTTGGCTAGTCTCAATGAGATTGGCCGCCGTGGCCGGAATCGCTCAGGAGAACATCACATCATCACAAACATTCGTGCTCATCACACAAATGAATGCACCCACACACACCGGGACTCGAACCCGCGACCGGTGGCACAGCAAGTAGGGTCACTACAAACTGAGCCAAACGTGTCGTCAAATATTTCACAATTTATGCTAGCAACTTTTATTTACAGTTAATAATTATTACATGCCATCTATCTGTTAAATATTAAAGTAAAGTTTTTGGTAATGTTAATGCGTAAGCTAATTGTTTTTACGTTTTGAATTATCAATAAAATAAGAGTCCCTTAGAGACTTGGAAGTTGGAAGTCTTAAGTCTGTAATGTTACTTAAAGTTGTTGAGTTAAATGGCCGTAACGTGGCATCAATTTACTTTAAAGATAATAAGGTATAATAATGAATTTTAATAAAATATTTTATAAATATGACCTCTGCGTCATGACAGACAACAATGCATTACATAACAAAAAATGTTAATATTTTTGGGATTTTATTTTTAATAATAACTTTTCTAATTCTAATTAATAATCTTTAAAAAGATAATATTGACTGGATAAACTAACACACTATCATATTGAATTATTTACCTCACTTATAACCATATACGTTCGTCCTACATTTAGGTACGTTTTAACGGTTAGTATAGATTTTTTAGAGATGATATATTTTCCCACAGTAAATATGTTGACTCGCATAACCACCTATCATCATACAAATATTCATCAAATCTGTCCAGTGGTTTTTTCGTGATACGTTTCCAGACGGACAGATTGACAAAAAATCTAGAAACTATAGATTCGGCCTCTGTATCGATAATGACTATTTCAATAAGATTTTCCAAAAATATTTTATGTACAGATTTAATGTACCTATAGATAGATATGTACTTCAATTTTTAAGGAAATAATAAACTTAAGCATACGACTTCTAAATCATTTTAAATGTAATCCATATTTATAATTCCACATTTACACATAGGTGTAGTTTTTTTTTAATTTTACCTACCACACAATATTTATTCATTAAAAAACATGGAAATTATGTCATAATCGGTTGGTGAAGATAACACCATAAGTTCTGATAGCAAACGGTACAATTTATACAATTTAGTGCAGTTCTTACAATTGGCAGCTAATGCGTGTAAACACGATTCTTAGAGAACACAACTCATGAATGTTACAATAGCCTCATGAATTTTATTGTGGCATAAAGAAGACTAGTGAGATAAGTCTTGCTAGTGACGTAGTATATGCGCACTAGTGATGTAGTTGTCGTGAGTGGGACGACATATTATTGGCTTGTGTTCCATTAAACATTGGCGTAAGAATCGTTATTTTACTCAATAAATATTAAATTTATTAACAGAAAAGTGTTTTATATCTTTATGGCCAGCACTAAGGAATATTTTTTTGAAAATTCATCTCTAAAGAGGTTAAATAGGGGATGAAATTTTATATGAACTCCGTCATTTCTGACGTACCAAAGGAAGAACTTTTATTTATTTATGTGAAAGTTAGTTTAAAGCATTCGAAACGTCGGGAACCAAAAATCAAAATAAATTCGCGAAAAATCCGAAAAGATAGTTTTATTTAAAATATCTATTATCGTTTTTGGAATAACATCCCTTAAAAGGTTAAACAGGGGTTGAAAACTCGTTATTTATTTAAGTTAGAAAAGAGGAAATTAGTAAGTACTTTTAGTAAGTAATACTTATATTCACAAGTGAAAGAAAACTCTTTTGAGACTTTTCAAGGATAATGATCGCGAAAACCTTAAAAAGTTAGCTTCTGATGGAAAATCTAATCGGGTAAACGGCTAGGTATATTATAAATGTAGAATGAGTTTAATATTTGTTTGTTATCTTTTAACACTTAATAAAAGAATAAAGGCTGCATTTTAAATTTTAAGGCAAAAATAAAAAGCTGTTATAAGTTAGGAATCTGTAATATGACCGTTTTTCTGAAGTTAGTATTTTATTCCAGTGAAACGAAATAAACTTTATTCAATTAGACTTATTACAAGTGCTTTTGAATCGTCAATTTAATGAAAGGGACAGTGTAATCAATCCGTGAGGAAGCTACCACCGAGTCGGAAAGCAGTTCTGCTGAGAAGAACCGGCGAGAAACTCAACAGTTGCTCTTTTAAATATTGAGGTTACATTTATTTTATTAACATAACATTATAGATAGCCCGCATATGAGTCAATATGACTAAATTCGCACATTTTCATCTTCATTTTCATCCAGTGTATCTAGTGGTTCTATTATATAACTTATACTAGCGGACCTACTAACGGACTACACGTCTTTAATTTGAAAATTTCAAACTTTTTTTAATAATTTTTTTGATGAAAATTATTATTCAAATTGTGAATCTAAACCATTCCCAGATCCCCTTGAACACACACAAAAAATTTCATCAAAATCGGTCCAGTCGTTTGAGAGAAGTTCAGTGACATACACACTCACAGAAGAATTATATATATAAAGATTTTATTAGTCATAATGACAATCTCACTTACGTATTATAAAGTAGTAGTTATGAATGGTACTATTACAAAATGAATATTATTAATATAATTTGTAATGTATTACTTTTGGAAATGGGCTTAATATTGAGTAAAGTATCTTCTAAAATTTAGCAAATGTCTTAAATATACATACATACTTATGTATATTGACAACCTTAGAAAATATTGTATGAAATTCGATGTTCATTATGTCATATTTTTATTTAATTTGATACATCTCTTGTAAATATTAATGACTCAAATTAATATTTACCAGAGATGTGTCAAAAATAATGTATCTTTTTTTTGTGAAGAATTTTTGTGGAAAGATAAAAGTACATAAGGTAGGTCTTTGGTTTTTCACGCCCCAAACGTGCGTTCACCTTGTCGTGGTGGGGGGGCTCAGTAGTGCCCGGCAGTATAGCCCACTTCGGTGGGCGGTGGGAGGCGGCCCTCTTCGGAGGGCGGTGTAGCATGCGGGTTGCTCCTGGTACTTCTCTGATAGCAGAGTGGACCTTGGAGCAACCCCGTGGTTGTTGTGGTCTGCTTCGGCAGACCTGCCGTCGGGGCGTCGTAGTTGAATGAGTAAGCGATCCTGCGACGCCCCATTAAGACGGGGAAAGGCTTTGTTGGGTTTTAGTGGGTAGTACTGGCTTTGCCGGTGAGTCCCACACCTCGTGCGTAAATGCATTTCCCAACGTTAAAAAAAAAGGTCTTTGGTTTTTCTTCCTTTTTTGTTCGTACACAAATAAAAAATATTTAAATATTTATGCATATTCTTTGCAAAAAATATCATCATTTTATTTTTACATAAAACTATGACAGCCGAAGAAACCGATACCCTTTCTCATTTATGTATAATATGATTTTTTTAGCAAGTGACTAATAATCAAGTTACTGTATAATTAATATATGATTATGGAAATCAAAGTTAAAGTTATTATACGTTTTATTAAAATAATATTCTACAGTTTGCTGAGCAAACGAAAAAAAAGTCATATTGCAACCGAACAAAAAAAAAACTAAGCGATATCATTTCATAAAATTAGAGCTACGTCAGTAATCTTTACAGTTTAACAATATCTAAGCCTTGTTATTTAATATCAAATTACCATAGGCTTGCCGTATAAATTTAACATTTTCAAGTTAATAAAAATGATTTAAGTTCGCATTAAAATGATCTTTCTTCCGCGGAACTGACAAAATTTATTGCCCTCATAATTTGCTATAATATTGTCCTGCAGGTACTTTTGAGGTTAGCATATAGTCGTAAATTTTGACGTACTTTAAAAATATACGCCAGTGTAATGATAATTTCAAATGAAAGACTTTTTATTCACTTCATGCCCTAATGTTAATGTAACTTAAAACTACATTTAAAATAAAAGAACTACTATACACTTAATACGATGCCAAAGTTAAATAATATAATAATAGTGAAATGTTTGGATAAATTGATTGATTTGATTATAACTCGACATCGCACTGTATTTTATTTGGCACTTACGAGTAATATGTGAATGTTTATAAATATAAGCATTCAAAATATACTTCTATAGTATGTAAATACTTACTAATTTACATGCTTATATTAAAAACAATTTGAACTACAAAAATATTACAAAAATGAACTTTTACCATTTATTTTATTAACATTTACAAAACGGAGACTTGTATGTAAGCTACTTTATAAGATTTTTGTCGTAAAATCTACGCACGTAATTAATTTCCTTGGTAACGACTTTCCTGCTATTAATTAGGCGGAGCCAGAAGTGATATAATATAAGTGAAATTCTTCAAAGTTAATTGGCAAGTGCCTCCACGAGGACCCTAATAACATTACTTACTGAAACTGTCATGGGGTGAAGAATCATTTGTATGTATATATTATGTACATATGTACGAAGTATTGTATGTATTCAGCTCTTTTTAACGTCCCACTGCTGGGGGTGGGCCTCCCTTCAATACTAGGGGGATCAGGCCATAGTCCACCACGCTGGCCAAGTACGGGTTGGCGGACTTCACATGTCTTTCGAAAACTTGCTAAGCTCTCTCAGACATGCAGGTCTCCTCACGATGTTTTTCCTTCACCGTAAAGCAAGTGGTAATCATGTACGAAGTATTTGATTTAAATATATACATATATTTTATTGTTTAATATTTAAATTAAAAGTAAAATAAGAATTTATTATGTCTAAATACAAACGAAACGATTAAAATTATGAAGAAATAAAATAAAGAGGGTACAACAACTTTAATCTCATTACGAATGTAAAGAAAGCTCGTCGCGCTCAAAGTCAACTGATTTACAAAAGCTCTTACAGCTTAAGTAAAAAAGTTTTAAGATTTCCATTAAAAAGGATGCAAATAAGTTTTTTGATATTATTTTGAGATCTTAAGTGATTGTTGTGAAGATAAAATGTATATAGGTATACATTATTCAGGTGGTTAAGGAAAATTAATGAAGACATTAAAAACGAAGTGAATCTTGTGTTATTCGTAAGGCTTGGTACTTTGCCTTCTTTGTTTCCTCTTAAAGCCTGAAAATACTGATAAAGTGTGTATATTATGTTAGTAATTTACATTTTTTTGTAATTGTGTCTATTTTAAAAATAACAACATTTAAGTTTGAAGGGTCCCAACTGCGAGTTTAAATTAAACAGTTGTATAACAACAGCAACAAAGTGGAAATAAATACGTGTATAAATTAGCGTATAGCGTTAGCATATTAGTATATATAATATGTCCATATTCAAGCATAATATGGTAGTAAAATGTATTTTTTTGCAATGTTCTGTTTTAATGCTTTTAAATCTATACATATAGGAAAATTGTAACTGAGCCGAATCTGTACATTAAATATTTTTTGGAAAATCTTATTGAAATAGACATTATTATCGATATAGCGACCGAATCTATAGTTTTTAGAATTTTTATCTGTCTGTTACCGCATCACGGAAAAACCAATGGAAGGATTTTCATGAAATTTGGTATGATGATAGCTGGTTGTCTGGGTCAACATGTAGGATACTTTTTATCGTGCGAAACTATCTAATTTCTTAGAAAATATACAAAAACTGCATTGTAAGAGATACTAATATGTAAAACCTAAGAATTTGGTTTTTCGTCATCTGAACGCGGGCTGAGCCGCGGGCATTGCTGGTCGTATATAATTCCTGGAATATGGATTTCATTTGAAGCTAAAGTTAAAAGCGTCGGTGTAATTTTAAATCCAAATTCGCCCCTTTCATCCTCTCATCAGCGCGTGATAGAGAGCCTAATTTGAGCCGTGTTCTCTTCAGTTACGAACACATAAAGTTTCGGAAATTTCTCTTTATTCTATCAATGAATAAAGTTTTAGATATGCTCAAGTTAGAAATGCTGTTTCCAGAATCTATTATATTTTACATTACTATGTATTATAATCGACTTTTGAGTTTTGACCAATAAATTGCGAACACATTATAAATATTTCGCCGTCGCCGCCTCCTAATTCATGTAGGCTTTAAACGACTAGTGCGCGGGACGTGTTCCAAGTCAAATGAAAGTTGTAAATTAAAGTTATAAGACAAGTTATAAGAGATATTGAATAATGTCAAACGAACGATATGATAAACGACATGTTTGGCTCAGTTTGTAGTGACCCTACTTACCGTGCCAGCAGTCGCGGGTTCGAGTCCCGCTGAGGGCATTCATTTGTGTGATGAGCACGAATGTTTGTGCTCCAGTCATGGATGTTTTATATTTATAATATGTATGTATTTAAAGTAATATATGTGTAGTGTATCTACTATCTGGTATCCATAACACAGGCCTCGGAGCTTACCATGGTACTAGATGGCGCTGTGTCTTAATGTCCCAACATATTTATTTATTTATTTATAATTTTAATGGAACAGATACAGGTAGTTATATACGTAGGTAAAGCCTCAGACAATAGGTAGTGAACAATTGGTGTTTTATTTCTGTGAAAAAATATATTTAAAATTTTTATATCAAGATGAAGACCTCTAGAATTTTTAAGAAATGATTTGGTCTAGATTGTGACAGTGCTATGCATTTTAATTGCGTTTTATAAGCTTATGAATTTTAAACTTTCATGCAAATTGAATTAAAAAAATTTATTCACTTTAAAATTATTTTTGTTAGCTGATATGCATAAAGATATTATTATGATTTTATAATTAGAGTAATACCAACTTTAATCTACTATTAGCGACTGCCCCTCATTTCGCTCGACTGCATTTTTGGGTAAGTTTTAATTTTTTGAACGGATCCCTAATTTACTTATTACTTTTTCTGAAATAAAATTAGCCGTAAGAGTAGTAAGTTAGTCCTTATAACATCAGCTATCTACCAGGGAAACTCCCGTCAAAATCAGCCCAGCCGTTTCGGAAAAATTAGACAGACAGACAAAAAATTTAAAAATTGTGTTTTTCTTATATGTAGGTACCGTATATAATTTCATATGCATTTAGTAAAAAGCTGTTATTTTGACATTACAAACAGACACTATAATTTTATTTATCTGTATAAATAATTAAAATAAATAATATTTTTTATTATTTAAGAAATTAAATAGTAAAAGATACGTTTTCTATATTTCTTAAATCCACGTCGGCCTGTCTGTCTGTTACCGCATGACAGAAAAACCACTGGAGGGATTTTGATGAAATTTGGTATGGTGATAGCTGGTTATCCGGGTCAACATGTAGGATACTTTTTATCGCGGGAAAATGTCTCATTTCTGAGAAAAAATACAAAAACTGCAATATAAGAGTATATTAATATGTAAAGCCTACGAATTTGGCTTTTGGTCATCTGAACGCGGGCGGAGCCGCGGGCAATGCTAGTGAATTTATAATTTTAATTTATTAATTTGAATTCAGCAGGTATCGTTAAGTTATTAAGGTGATAGGTATATATACTTATATTATGTATATAAGTACATATACATTACAAGTAGATAAAGCCAGTGTGTAAACCTAGTTAATTTATAATATTTAATGAGTTACCTTTGATAGTTGATATGCCAGGCGCAATCAATTGGTTCAAAGAGCTTTAATTAGTTTACGTATTATGCTATACGTAAAGCGAAACTAAATATGTTAGCTTATGTAAAAACTTGTATAGTCTTAGCTTAAATAGTAGCTATACAAAGTACTATGAAATGGTATAGTACGAAGTACAAATAGTGGAGAATATTTAGTAAATTTTATTTTAGTTCTTTTCAATAAACTTTTAAATTATTATAATTTATTTTTATAATATTTTATAAACGTAGAAATAAGCATTTTCTATTTATTTTAGGTAATGACGTAGCTTATTTATAAATTATTTTACAAATTAGGAATGAGAATAAATAATTTTATATACAAAGGGATAAACGAGCAAACGATCCACCTGGTGGCAAGTGGCTATTGTCGCTTATTGACATTTGCAACATAAGAAGAGTTGTTAATGCATTGCCAGCCATTAAGGGACCTCCAGGCGCAATTCTTAAAGAGCCCCATATTATAGCACTCAGAGAAAACAGGTCTGGGAAATCAGGAGACAGGTCGTTCCACAATTTGATTGAAGGGGGTTTTATTAGTGCTGAATGCACAGACTTGTGTCTTCGAGGGGTTAATCTGGACGAGATTGTGTCAACCATAATCCAAGACGTGCTCCAAGGTAGTTTCTATTTCAGGGACAAGTTGGACTCTGTTCTCTTCAACCTTAGCTCCAAAGATGCTTGCTTGGTCAGTATTATAGGTATCGACTATACTGTCATCTGCATGGCAACGAGTGTTTCAGTTAGCAACATATCGTGTATACGCAGAATAAATTGTGTAGGTGATCCTGCGCCTTGGGTACGCCATCGTTGATTGGCAGTGTAAGTGTTAGAATAATAATAACGTAGACAATCTCTTGGTAAGTCCGTACGTTGGTGGTGGCTTCGATAGGAGCTCCTTATGCCAGACCCAATCGAAAGCCAATGCGATATCGAGGCTGAGTGTTAACGCCTTCCCCTTACTCTCAATAGCACTTCTTCTTCTTCTGCCTGGCATTATTAATCCCGGCTATTGCCAGGGTCTGCCTTCCTGCTTAGCCTCCTCCACTTTGCACGGTCTTTAGCATCATCCTGAGAAAGTCCATTAGCTCTCATGTCCTGCTTTACGACATCCAGCCATCGCTTTCTTGGGCGCCCGGGAGGTCTTATTCCAGGGACAGATATATCAAGGCACTTTCTTCCGACATAGTTCTCAGACCGGCGCGCAACATGGCCATACCACCTCAGGCGCCGCTCTACTCTCAATAGCAACCTGGTGTTAATCACGCGCTCCATCACCTTTGAAAGTATAGGGGTCATCGCAATGGGCTCGTAATTGAATGGCTCTATCCGATCAACTTTCACATATTCTTTAATAATAGGCAAAATATATAGGAATTAGTATTTTTTTTGCTTTATTTACTTATTTAAATTATAAAACTTTATACAATACATTAAGTAATAGATAGGGAATCGTAGGTAGCAGCTACAGCTATTATAATTATCTGGCTTAAAATTACCTTTTGTTATACCTTTCTGAAAATTGTGAATAAAGGTTAGGTAACAGAAAACGAAGCGAAAAAGTGCGATTAATTACTAGTCGTCGCCCTCCTTTTATGAGTGGTTCACATAACGTTTAACAAAAATTCCTGGGCATAGAAAATAAACAGCCTTTTAGTCATATTTTACATAAAGTTGGAATTTGGTCAACCTTTTTTATTCATATTTGGTTTACATTAATGTAAAACCTTTTTCATTTGCAGGATAGCTGTAATATAAAGATATTTATGTAAAATATGAAAGATATAATTATTTAAAATATATAGTATTTAAATTATTTATAATTATCGAGCCTATAAATATATTCATTTAATCTAAGGTCACAGACGTAACATCCTTTCTCGAAGCCATTCACTTCCCAACAGTATTACGTAAGTACTTTTAAAATTTACTCATTTTAACTTACCGATTTACTTTACAATTTATTATAAATAAATAAGAATTTTATACACCTGCTTCCAAAACTTGTGGCATCGCATAAAATGTAAAGTATGTACTTATAATGGCTTACAAAACAACGGGAAAATAGAAAAAAAATCTCTTGCTATATTCATGGATACGATATTAATTGTTAAAACAAACCAATATGAAAATGAAATGCGGATATATAATTTTGATTAGAAATTTCACCTTATTCCAAATTTAAGTGGAGCTTAAAAAAATTAGCTCAACTTGTATAAAAGGACTTTATGAACTTTTGAATAGACGGAGACATAAGGTACATTTGAAGCAATATTTTGAGGTATATAACTAGATATTCCTAGAACTTCAGTTAGCTTTTACTCGTACTAGAATTCTCTACGTGCGCTGCATAAAGCTACCTAATGAAAAGTGACTCCTTTGATATTGAAAATATTTAATATTTGTTCGTTCTTGTTAGGAAGCAAATGCGAAACAAAGTAAGAATATGAAAACCCAAACTTCACTCAAATTCTAGTATGAAAAAGTTTGGGATAAATTGCGGATGGTATCCAAATGCTTCAATATCTCAATTTGAGCATATTCTTCGATTTGTACGCAAGTCGATCACATCGTTTTGATTTATGTAAAATTTTAGATTAGATTTTATCGTACACGTTACATAAAGTTGTAGAAAATGGTACTACGAAAAAAATATTTATGAATTATTATATTATTTGAAAACTTTTTTAATGTAGTGCCTATATGAGTAAACTTTATATGAAAAATACTTAATAAAAAATGTAAAATTAAACCTCGAAGAACTCTTTATTTATTTTAAAGATTTTACCACAATGTTAATAACTTATGAAGAACATGCGATATTTTAAGATATAATATATTTACGATCCTTTTCATATCAAAGAAAGTTAAATGTTACATGTTAATCTTTTAAAATTTAAAAGTATAACATAATTTATATTTATGTTTGTTTCAGAGTCACTTGGGTAGTAGTATTACTATATATATATATATATATATATATATATATATATATATATATATTTAGGTATACCTTTATTTATGAATAATAATGGGTAATAAAAAATATAGTATATATATTATTTTGTATTTATCAAGCATTAGTTGAGCCTTGAAAGAGAGCAAAATAGGTTTTTTTCTCTCTTTCAATAAAATCTGGTAGCTATTTTTATTTATTAACATTTATTTACTTATCACAGTAATGAGTATTGTAATAATATCTATATACGATTTTAAAACTGTTTTATTATAAAACATTTTGTTCGGCATCATGCTCAGTTCTATGACACTGTCTATATTATTGCTTAGTCTGAGAAAATAATATTTTGTATGAACAACAAATAATCTAATAGGCAAAGCTGTGGTTGAATATAATAATTAGCCTAATATTTAGATTATACGAGGATTGCTACTAAGCCCAGTCGCAAATACCTGATTCCATTTATTACCAAGTCTGCTTTTGGCAGCCACACGTTGTAGCCTCGAGGTGTTTTGGCGTTACTCCAGACCGTACAATCCACCTACATAACCAGTTCATTTTTTAACTATTTTATGTCTTGTTCATATGGCAAGATTACTGTATATATTATTATTTTGTTACTTGTACCTTTATTTATAAACTTAATTTTAATGTGTGTGTGTGTGTGTAATGATTAACTTAAATAATGGTAATATCAATATGTATAACAAGGTATTTTAAAAATGTTTCATGTTACTGTTATTGCTAATTAATTATATTTTATCACTAGCATTGCCCGCGGCTCCGTCCGCGTTCAGATGACCAAGAACCAAATTATTAGGTCTTAGATATTAGTATACTCTTACATTGCAGTTTTTGCATTTTTTCTCAGAAATGAGATATTTTTCCGCGGTAAAAAGTATCCTATATGTTGACCCGGATAACCAGCTATCATCATACCAAATTTCATCAAAATCCCTCCAGTGGTTTTTCTGTGATGCGGTAACAGACAGATAGACAGACAGACAGACAGACAGACAATAATTCTAAAAACTATAGATTCAGCCTCTGTATCGATAATAATGTCTACTTCAATAAGATTTTCCAAAAAATATTTTTTATTATATGTATAGATTTCGCTAAAACCCGAAGCCCAAAGGAGGGTTATGTCTTTGATTTGTATGTATGTTTGGATGTACCTATATATGTTCGATCCTACCGTCCTCTGTAAATACGAAAACAAGTTGACCAAACAACATGCTATTATACAGTTGGACATAAGCATGGATGGCCAGTCTCGCAGCTAGTATAAAATGCGACAAGTATGTATGTGTCAGACTGTATAAACCATAATATTATACTATGTTCTTTCGTGAACTGGTTCTCATCTTTTTAGTTTTAAGCAACCGGTTTTTTTTTTAAATTTTATTAATTATTTTTATTATAAAGAAAAACATAATGAAAATAAATCACGATATGCACGCAAAGTTAACTATAGACTCTACGGATCACACGCATATAGTTAATATACGAATAAAAATGTATATACATAAGACCTACATTGGTAAATATGTTGGTACATTAACACACAGCACCATCTAGTTCCATGGTAAGCTACAAGGCTTGTGTTATGGATACCAGATAGTTGATACACTACACATATATAACTTTAAATACATACATATTATAAATATAAACACCCATGACTGGAGTACAAACATTCGTCATCACAACACATGAATGCCCCCAGCGGGACTCGAACCCGCGACCGCTGGCACAGCAAGTAGGGTCACTACAAACTGAGCCAAACGTGTCGTAAATGGTAAATATTATATTTCTTTAGGAACAGAAAGTAAATATAAGCGTATTCTGTTTCGTTAATGGCTTACTTTTCAGAAGCAATCCCTGGTGCCTATCGAAACCGATTCAATTGGGAAAGCATTAATGTTTCATTTTGCAGTAAATGTTTAAATTGAAAAGTACTTTTTCGTGTAAATGTAGAAAATCGAGTGTTTCTTGGCGATGAGCTTAAGAAGTTTAAATTAATCTTGTTTGATATAACATGCAGATGAAGTTGTAAAGTTACTAATAAGTTACAAAGTTGGGTTACTCGTTGTGTACCCCCGTTTAACTTTGTATACACGACGCTGTGCTAAGTATACATTGAATATTTTTTATAATAATAGATGTTAAAAAAGTTTTTAACATATACTTATTATAAGTACCATTATTGGTAATTCGTAGATTTTTCCTAATTTCACTTTAGGAGATTTAATTTGGCTGCGCGTGTGTGGTAACTAGTAGATCGACAAAAAAAATATCCTTATCTAGGCGTATGTATGTCCAGCATGTACATACATATATTCAAAAGATAAACTATCTCAATTTAGAACTTAACCCAAATCTGCTTAATCTTTTTACGAATTTTGCGCGATGTGAAGAATAAATTGTTTAAACGGATTTATTTTGTTTTTGATTTTTTTAATAAGTATTATAATTAAATATAGCAATATTATTTATTTAATTTTAGCTGTTATTATTATAAATATTACAATGTAAATTTTAATATGTTTAGAATTAAAATCAACAAATATTGTAAGATACTTCGGTGCCATTTTTCAATTTTTGAAATCATTTTATCAAATAGTGGATAGGCACTGTCTATAACAAGTATCTACATAACGCCTTCGAGACGTCTATAACCTTAGTCTCTCCCGTGACCATGATTGCTGTAAAGCATTCGAAACGTCGGGAACCAAAAATCATAATAAATTGGCGAAATAATCCGAAAATATATTTTTATTTAAAATGTCAAATATTCGGATAAATCTAAGAAAGTATTATGTTAAATAAGTTTTAAACTTGGTAAAAAAACTAAACTTAGGTATTACTTATAATAAAAATGAGTATTACTGTGGGATGGATGTGCATAAATTAAATAAAAGTAATTATGACTAATTGTTGCAATGGTAACCGTTGTTATTGTCTGACAAATATATAATATTATATTCTTTCCCTATATGTTATTTTATAAATATATGATTGTAATATGCCTGATATGCCTTATTTAATTTTATTTTATTTTTATTACGATAATTGCGATATTTGCCAAAGAAGTTTAACTTCTACCGTGAGTGAAATGCAACACACACACTTTTTTTTGTATTATTTTATGTAAATCAATCAATACCATTCAAATTATCGTTAAATTAAAAAAAAAGACAAAAATAATGCAAAAGTTGTAAAGAAATCTAATAGTTATTTCATAATAATGAGAGCCATAACGTATTGTCTCGCCTTACGTAGGCATTGTCACTGAGATATGGTTTGTCGCCTCGATTCTTGAATATGTGCAAAAGGAAATGAAGCGGTTCCCATACTGTTTATGTACTTAGTTCACTTGGGCTTGCTAATGACCAGTCTTTGTGAAAGATTTTTCTCATTTTTCTAGACAACCAAATTTAAAAACTAGAATCCTTTCACATAACTTTATATTTCAACTCTTCTATCTATGATTTATGATTGGCTACTTTAAATAGTGTGCTATCCTAAAATACAAAGCATGTAAGGCATCAGTTTGACGTGAATACTAAATAGTTTTAAGTTGAAATGAAACTTAAAGCAAATTTCATTACAATTATATTATAATGTTATTAAATATAACTATATATTGTTGATAGCTATTAAATCTGTCTGAAAGTCTGTTAATATTCTCTTGTCAGGCACCGAAGTTTGATACTCGTAGTGACACTAACTTTACTTAATGCATGACTCTAATAATAATATATATATATATATATATATATATATATATATATATATATATATATATTATTTAAGACAAATAGATTTGTTAAGACGAATAGACTCTTTAGGCCTTTAAATTATGTAATTATTATAAGATATACTTTTACAGTTGTTATATTATTTTACAATTGTAACAGATATTTTTTTAATTAAGATAGGTGCAGCTGTTAAAACCTTTATAGTAGCTAATTTACTTGTTTTAAAAATTCATTATATATGTAGAATGTGAAATCGAAGCACTCGTGATCTAGCAGAATATTTAAGTTTATCGTGGTTTTAAAGAATGAAAGTTTAAGTTACTCAACGGCACGATGTGCATTTAAACTTTTACCAGTCTTACTTTATTTAATTATTTAACCGTACAGAATAAAGAAGATTATCATGTCAGTCTAAAAGAAGCTACATATACATACATATACGAATAGCAAAATATTCATATAGTCAATAGTCATATGAACATTAGTCTACTAAAGCTTCTTTATAGTCCAGTCAAATAGGTCTGAAATCAAAATTTTGGCACTCAACTTTGCACTTTTGATAGAATATTTTAATGATACAAAAACAATGTATAAAGGTTTTCGTGTCTGCAACCCCCGGCAAGGTTTGAAAAAATATTTCAAAAGTATTTTTTCGCAATTACTCGAAAACGGTAAAAACAAAACAAACAAAAGAATAATAAAATTAACAACAAACACGAAAACCTTTATATATTGTTTTTGCATCATTAAAACTACATTATATCAAAAATGCAAAGTTGAGTGCAAAAATTTTGATTTCAGACCTCATTTGACTGGACTATTTAAAGGAATTCTCAATTTATCATTAGAGAAATGCAATATGAGATTAATTTTTCTTTTATAGGATACTGGCATCGACCTTTAAAAATGATAGGCACACACGGTTAGATAAGAATTATAGATTTATCTAGTTCTGTCTCGAACTTTGTTTATCGTTTTTTTTTTATTTTGATACTAGCATTGCCCGCGGCTCCGCCCGCGTTCAGATGACCAAAAACTAAATTCTTAGGTGTTACATATTAGTATACTCTTACATTGCAGTTTTTGTATTTTTCCTCAGAAATAAGATATTTTCCCGCGGTAAAAAGTATCCTAGGATCGCGCGCTACATCGCCCGGTTTATATAGCTTGAGCAGGCGGTCGAGCGATGCGGGGCAGAGGGGATGGACTCGCCGTAGGCATCTCAATGCTCGCCAAGCATTAAAAATGTTTCGCTACTAATTACTTCTAACAACGATATCTCAAAAACTATTCATCTGATTGATTTAGTGTAAAGAGCAATTTTAATCTGCATTAAATGACTAAGCTAACTAAAATATTCATTTGGATAAGGATTAATACCGAACTAAAGAAAATAACTTTGAAAATACGTAATGTTTTTAATTAAAAATGTTAACATAAAAGTGGTTATTGTAAGTCAACCGTAGAGATAGAGATATGCTATCGCGGACTTTTTTGTAGCATTTTTATAGATTTTGAATTCTCTAGTACATTACTTAACTGTATCTTTGCTAGTTTACGCGGCGTTCGCGTGGAAAGTTCCCATTTGGCGAGATTTTTTGCGACCTCTTCAACATTTGTCGCCGTATTTCAGCTAATTTACATAAAAGCATAATAAATTATATACCTAAACCTTCCTCAAGAATTACTCTTTCTATTGTTGAAAACCGTATAAAAATCCGTTCAGTAGTTTTCGAGTTTATCGCGTACAGACAGACAGGAGGACAGAAAGACGCGGCCGGGGGACTTATTTTTATAATAAGTATAGATTACATTTTGTTTAAAGACAATTTAATTTTTAATTTATTTCTAGTTTTATTTATACCATTTTTTATTTTACTTTTAAAAGGAATAAATTCAAAAAAAAATGTACATGTGACTTGTAGTGCACATCCTTGTTACTTTTAAAATAAAATCCCTTGATACCTTACCATATTCATGATCATAATCCAGTCCTTTTTAAAGATTCCACAGCTGGACACTCTTCCTCTAATACTAGCAACCCAACACAAGCCGTGCCAAAGGATGTTTGATTAAAGATTTGTGATGGTCGATTGGTTGGTGAGATATTTCAGGAGTTTGCAGTGCGAGGTGAAGTCATCCTAGAGACAAGGAAGTCTTGAACGACTCTGTAATAATAATTATCATTAAAAGAAAGAAACGATGAGAACGATAAGTTTTTGAGATTATAAGCAAAATATACTGAAAATTCTTACTCGATGTGTCTTTGCTATTCGTTACACCTGTAATATAAATATGCGCGAGAATAAAAAAAACTTAATTCAAAAAGGTTCTCAACCTTTCAAGAGAAAGTGTGAGAACTCATAATAAATTCAAAGCTAACCTGATTACAGCCGAACTTCACGGAGTTCCGAGACAGATTTAGGCTAATACACCTTATGCTTTTTCTTTTAGTAATAACCTTTTTTAAGTTAAACACTAGAAATATAATTTATGTTTCAATTAAATATACATTTTAATAAATAATGTGAAATAGTGTTACCAAACTTGTTTTTTTGTTTAAAAATGTTAGTTCTTTTTTTATAACGTTTGACATAGGAAAATCATTTGAATGGACGTCATCGCTATACTAAAATATAATACTTATTATTATTGACATTTTATATAAAGTATAATAAAATAGTAGAATTTGATGATATTTTACGAATTTCTAAATATAAAAACAATAAAAAATTATGACAACTTCAAAATTAACTTTACAAGAGAAAATCCTTGACCTGACTTCAACGAGGATCTCTTCCAGTCGAGATTTTGTTCCTTACAAACTGTAATGTTTTGTGGATTATTGCTTCTTCAAAGCTTTTAGAGCTTGCGTTTCGCTCTGCTAAAGTACTTAGAAAAGCTAATCTAGACTTTGTAATCACCAATTTCACAATACTGTTAAATACTGATACGATAATGTTTTATCAAATTATTCATATTTTAAAAAATATCTTTTAAGGCCATATAATAAAATTGTAACTAAGTCGAATCTGTACATTAAATATTTTTTGGAAAATCTAATTGAAATAGACATTATTATCGATACAGAGTCTGAATCTATAGTTTTTAGAATTTTTGTCTGTCTGTCTGTCTATCTGTCCGTCCGTCCGTCCGTCTGCCCGTCTGTCTGTCTGTCTGTTACCGCATCACGAGAAAACCACTGGACAGATTTTCATGAAATTTGGTATGATGATAGCTGGTTATCTGGGTCAACATATAGGATACTTTTTACCGCAGGAAAATATCTAATTTCAGAGAAAAAAATACAAAAACTGCATTGTAAGAGTATACTTACTTATATGTAAAACCTAAGAATTTGGTTTTTGGTCATCTGAACGCGGGCGTAGCCGCGGGCAATTCTAGTCTTAAATAAAATTCTAAATGTCCTAAGGCAAAAAATATAATTATAGTTAAAAAAGAACGTAAAGAATAAAACGTTTATAAGAACACTCTTTATGCTAATTCGGGCATGTTTCTTTTAAAATAGGCTGGAATTTTTATAGACATAAATGTAACGACAAAAGTTGTCTCACAAAACCAATAAAATTCGTACAACAACAAGATACAGAATTTTATCTTTGCTTTTTTATCTTATTATTCCGTTAAAGATAGTACTTTACATTCAGTTAGCTAAATGACTTTAATATGTTGAAAACTGAATAAGCGCATAGAGAGACGTGTTCTATTCTGGACTACCTATGACTTCGTTAACACCGATTTTTAATTTACTTCAATTCGAGACCGATTTAGAGCAAGTATATGTTACGTAGGCTTCTCTATGTCATTGTACGTATGTAATTATGTATGTACGTCGTGGTACAAATTATTCAAGTGTTGTAAAAGCTAGATTTTGTTAGGTATTGATATACAGCTATAGGTACTGTTATATATTGTCACAATGTTATTTAAATAAATTTATGTTTTTTTATGTGTAATAAAGAGATATATATTTTTAACAAATTACTGTCAGGCAAAGCGAGGGTATACTTCCTACGAGCTGATGAGGTGGTGAAGGTCGTAGGAATCTACTAAGTGTAGGTGGCTCTAAGCCAGATATTATAAAAATAAAAAATTAAAAATTCTCTCTACCTATTCTGTAACTTATATAAATAAAGTCAAATATATACTAGTGAAGTGAAGTGCTATCCCAATTGTAATGCAATCTCTTGGAAAATTAAGTGAAGCGGGTTCAAATCTCGGGTCTCGCGCCTCTAATATACCTTCCCTACGGTAAAGAAAATAATCGCCATGAAACCTGCATGGCAGCGAAAACCTAAGAAGTTTTCGAACGATACGTGAAGTCCACCAACACCCTTGGACAGCATGGTCCCCCTCGCATTGACGGAAGGCCCTTGCCCAGCATTGGAACCTTCAAAAAGGACTGAATACAGTATAATGACATCAACATTTTTTTAGTCTAAATACCACAACTATCGCAAGTGTTTATACTTTATTTATAGTTTATAGGTAGAGCCAGAGAGGATCACTGATATCTATATTTATACTTAAATATCGTAAAAAAGTTAATTTTACTTTTAGAATATACAAAATGTTAATTTGCAGAATTAAACCTCATGGTAATTTTAGAACAATGAGGACAATTAATTCCCAATACCTACATCCTAAAAGCTCTCGAATTTATACTTCATTAGGCAATTGACCTACATGCACATGTTTGGTCGAAGTTAGCAGTTTAACATACGTTGTGTTCTATGTCGTAGACTGTAGTAGAAAATTACTACTAAAGCGTATTTTATTAAACCCCAACACCCAAAGAGGAGTGTAATAAGTTCAATGTGTGTCTGTGGCATCGCAGCGCTGAACCGATTTCAAATTAGTTTTTTTTGTTTGACTTAAACGTGAGTGTTCTTAGCAATAATAATAATAATAAATAAGTTGGGACATTAACACACAGCGCCATCTACTTCCATGGTAATTTACGAGGCTTGTGTTATGGATACCAGATAGTTGATACACTACTCATACAACTTTAAATACATAAATATTATAAATATAAACACCCATGACTGGAGTACAAACATTCATCCTCATAACACAAATGAATGTCCCCAGCGGGACTTGAACCCGCGACCGCTGGCACAGAAAATAGGGGCACTACAAAATGAACCAAATGAGCCGTCAAAATAAAAAAAAAACAAAAAAATCTGTTTAGCTGTTTATATTAGCTCGTTTCTAGTTGGTAAATATGAGCAACTTCTATAAATTTAATCGATTCGAAACTCGATATCCCGTTACTTCAATGATATGGTACCGTTGCCCTGATGCTGCAGAGTCACCTGGTATCTGTAAGATAGTCAAATCTTTACAAACACATTGCAGAGATATCGTGTTTAGGATCATTGAAATGGCCTTAATAGTAGGGGAGCCCAAGAGGGGATTTTGTGTAGTTACTCGAGCGCGGCAGATTAACATAAAAGAGTTTACCTTGCACTCTATTGAGTACTTTCACCATAATATAAGTCTTCTATATAAAGGGGCGCGTCTAGGGAAGCCGATTAAAATATTTAAAAAATGTTTTGATAAGGTAGAAATACTTGAAACCGTCAGATTAAGGTGTGGTAGGCTAGTCACATCCTGAAAAGTGTTCAATTCAATAATCTGCCGATTTGCACAAGCCGAAGAGGCAAAAATCAACTATAAAGTTTATGATGATTTTTGCCTCTTCGGCTTGTGCAAATCGGCAGATTATTAAATTGGACACTTTTCAGGATGTGACTAGCCTACCACACCTTAATCTGACGGTTTCAAGTATTTTTACCTTATCAAAACATTTTTTAAATATTTTAATCGGCTTCCCTAGACGCGCCCCTTTATATAGAAGACTTATATTGTGGTGAAAGTACTCAATAGAGTGCAAGGTAACCTCTTTTATGTTAATCTGCCGCGCTCGAGTAACTACAGAAAATCCCCTCTTGGGCTCCCCTACTATAATGAACAGATTATTTTACTTTCTTTTTGACTTTATTGATGTTTTAAATTTTTATTTAATATAAGAGTTATTAAAATTATTTTAAAGAGGCAATAAGTGTCTTTGAAAGTTGTAAATTATTGACATAAAACGGAAAAATAAGCTTTTTTATTTATTTTAATATAATCCATTGGTAAACTTAATTAATTCCATATTGAGTAGCCGTGGTGTGGTAGCGGGCGGAAGTTTGTGCGAGTATATCCATTCATTAATACCGACAGAATTCATTTTTACAAGCTTTTTAGTATGGCAACTTATAAAAAAATCTTAGAAGTCAATTTAACCCTAGTTATCGCCCCTTATTATATTTATTTGTTTCGATTTAAAACTATTTATGTAACATAGTATAAGAATCATAGTGATAAGAATCATGTCCTCGTAAGTTTTATTAAGTACATTTTTTTAATTTTAGTTTTAGTGACCTATTCGAAAATAGAAAGTTAACATATTTATTCACATTAATATGAAATACAATTTTACTGTTCATTATTTTTAACCGCATCATTTAAGACGCGGAAGACTTCTAAAGTCGCTAAAGAGATTTTTCCTTTACATGTCGAAATTACTTCGCGACTTAAGAAGTTGAGGTGTTTGTGCCGAAACGAGTAAAATTCTGTGATAAAAGGACACCCGCATTCCATACACAAATTGTAACGAAAAAGTTTTTACAATTTCACTCCGTCTCTTATAAATGGGTGTACTAAAACGGCTCTCGTTGTGGTAACACCTTGTGTTTTTTTATATTTACTCGTAAACGTATGCCGTCATTTTAGGCATCTCAATACGATTTTGCATTTGTGACTAAATTTACACAGCAAATTAGTATAATAAAGCCTTGCTTTGCTGAAGGTAGAAGATGAAAATGTTGTTTCGGATAATATGAACTTCAAAATGTGCGAATAATTAAAAAAAATGTTACATGTTATTTATTTTTGTAACGTAATCGATACTAGGCCCACGAAGAAGAATCAATAAAGAATTTTAATATTGCATTACGGGGTAATTACAGATGAGTATTATATGCCTAAAAATGTTAAGGCTCCTATAATTGTACAGTACCTGGGCGACCGAGCTTCCCGAAAAAGACATTAAAAAAAACAAACTAAAAATTTGAACATACCTATACAAAAAAAAAACAAAAGTAAAAACTTTGTATCCGACCGGGTTACGAACCCAGACACCTGTGGTTGTCAATCGATCAATATATCGCCCCCGAATCCCCCTGTATACTAAATTTCATGAAAATCGTTGGAGCCGTTTTTAGGGCTCAGATTATATATATATATATATATATATATATATATATATATATATATATATATATATATATATTTATATATATATGTATATGTATATATATATATTTTATATATATATGTATATGTATATATATATATATACTACCCACACCCAAAGCTCACTCATATTAATTCTTCTTTGAATATAAACTTATGAAAATAAGTTACAAAAAAACATTATTTATAAAATTTATATAACGTAAAATCAGAAACGAGTAAGTTCATTGATTGGTGAGTAATTAATGTCACGCTATCCAATAATATTATGCTTATATTTATACCTTGTCTCAATAACACCATTCTGTATCGCTACTCTCAGGCTTTTCAAATAAAAAAAAACATGTGTGTTTACTTATGTACGCACGTAAGAAGTTATATCTACTTCTTTAGAACAAAAAAAAACTAAAGATTTCATCCCGTATGTCACAACTCTCTGTTTGTAAAAGGAATGCAGTTAACTACATCATGTCGCTTTCAGCTAACTTCAACATGTCGCTTTTTGGCTGTCGGTGTGCGCGCGCATCGTAAAAATTTTACTCTTATTTTTTTTCCAAACGTGCCAAAAGAAGTATAACTTCAAAAACTAAGCATTTAAGTAAAATATCCTCTTACATAACAACAGTAAAATCTAGACCCTAGGCATTTACTAATATACGACAAAGATTTACCAAGGTGCAGGTTGGAATGCTTGGCCCCATTTCAAAGAGTATGCTTTGACCTAAGATATTCTAGTTCTAAATGCTAAAGCGATGTTCCATATATTACTATAGTCTAAAAGGCATGTCATGTTGCAAGTGAACGCAGAATGCCGAGCAGGATATTGTTTTCTTTAGATTTGTCAGAGAAATTAAAAAGTATGGACTTGTATTCTTTTAAATCAACGTATATAAATAAGAATATAAATCAACTTAATAAAAGTAACAGTTTGAAATATATTTATATATATAAGTATATTGGGACCTTAACACGGAGCACCATCTAACTCCATGGTAAGGTACGAGGCTTGTGTTATGGATACCAGATGATTATTACACTACACGTATATAACTTTAAATACATACATATTATAAATATAAGCACCCACGACTGGTGTACAAACATTCGTGCTCATCACGCAAATGAATGCCCCCAGCGGGACTCGAACCCGCGACCACTAACACAGCTAGTAGGGTCACTACAAACTGAGCCAAACGTGCCGTCAAATTTCCTATATTGGAATATTTTTTTGGACGAAGTTTCTTGTGGCACGCTATTCGGCACCTAGACGAATAAGAGCTTGACGAAAAAGTATTGTATTTTTACCATTACGACTCTTTTTAACCGACTTTCAAAAAGGAGAAGTTATTATTTACTAAGAATACCCCATGTGACGTCATTTTATACGTCACATATAATCATTTTATAATGATACTAGCGGACCCGACAGACGTTGTCCTGTCTACACGTCTTTAATTTGAAAATTTCAAACTTTTTTTAATAATTTTTTTGATGAAAATTATTATTTAAATTGTGAATCTAAACCGTTCCCAGATCCCCTTGAACACACACAAAAAATTTCATCAAAATCGGTCCAGTCGTTTGAGAGAAGTTCAGTGACATACACACTCACAGAAGAATTATATATATAAAGATTTATATTAAGTAATTTTAACGTGAGAGTGTGTTTGTTTGTTTGTCCTTCTTTCACTTCGAAACGGAGTGACGGATTGGCGTGATTTTTTGTGTGGAGATAGTTGGAGGGCTGGAGAGTGACATAGGCTACTTTTTATCGCGGGAGATTATCTAATTCCCACGGGATAACACATTATAATACAATCAAAAAAATATTTATGATCAGAATTACTTGAAACTTGGTATTAATATTAATGCTCTTCAATAAAATTAAAAAAATACATGTTGTAGCATTTTTCGAAATTCATCCTATAAGAGGGTAAAATAGGGGATGAAACTTGGTATGAAACTACCTTTTTAGAGATTTTTTTGTTGTTTTAGCGCGAGCGAAGGCGTGGGTTCTGCTAGTAGATAAACATATAAAGCACTGTTTATTTAAATTCAGATTGCATGTTTAATTCCTATACGTCATCTATATATATAAAAGAAAGTCGTGTTAGTTACTTCGCTTATAACTCAAGAACGGCTGAACCGATTTAGCTGAAAATTGGCAGGGAGGTAGTTTAGAGCCAGGAGAAGGACATAGGATACTTTTTATCCCGTTCGACCGCGTTCCAATTTTTATGATATTTTAATTTTTGGATTTCTCTTAGTCCGGAATAGGTAAGTATTAAAACATATAATTAAAATGTGAGAAAGAAAGATTTTTTCTTTTTATATCTATTTAAAACGTACCTAGCGACGAACCCGAGCGAAGCGAGGGTGAGCCGCTAGTCTATATATATAAAAGAAAGTCGTGTTAGTTACTTCGCTTATAACTCAAGAACGGCTGAACCGATTTAGCTGAAAATTGGCAGGGAGGTAGTTTAGAGCCAGGAGAAGGACATAGGATACTTTTTATCCCGTTCGACCGCGTTCCAATTTTTATGATATTTTAATTTTTGGATTTCTCTTAGTCCGGAATAGGTAAGTATTAAAACATATAATTAAAATGTGAGAAAGAAAGATTTTTTCTTTTTATATCTATTTAAAACGTACCTAGCGACGAACCCGAGCGAAGCGAGGGTGAGCCGCTAGTTCTTAGTAATAAAAGTAAGTAGATCTTGTTTGGTGGTTTGACTTGGTTCTTAGTTAGAGATCTCAAAATCATGATTTGAATAATTGTAAATCACTTAGGGTTAGGTACATATTTTATACAAGGCAGTAAGTATCTTTATAATTTACGTAAAATAATTTCGCATTTGCTTCTGTATATTCTATAGCTTAGCTGTGTTAAATACAATCAAGATATAATAATATATTTTAAAAATAATACTATCATATTACAGACAAAATTATTTTATACAACTCTTTATATGTGGTGGCTTCAGCCATGGTGTTATAATATGTACATGATATATTTTTATAGCGTATAACTTTTTCGAGTCTCAGAAGTCTTGGGTATC
Organism: Brenthis daphne; assembly: GCA_947093115.1. Lineage (NCBI taxonomy): Eukaryota > Metazoa > Arthropoda > Insecta > Lepidoptera > Nymphalidae > Brenthis > Brenthis daphne. The sequence continues at coordinate 24,625,864 of OX352477.1, read as the reverse complement.
AAATCAAAATGAAACGGCCTAATAATACCGTTGGTGTAATTTCTAAGGGTCATCAGAAAGACATAATGCCTTTTCCGTACCCTTGATGTTTTTTTAAGTGCGGTACTACTTAACCCTAGCCCGATATATTGCTTGCCAACTTCTAAATGCCTAAGTGATTAGTGGCTAGCATGTACGGCTGCAGTCCGAAAGTCCTGGGTTCGATGACAGAATCGGCCGAAGTATAGCTATTGAGTCTTTCTGCTAAGAAAGCCTCAGTAACAGCTCCGAGTTGGGAAGGTGGTGATTAATCCCCGTATTTGGGGTACTCAGAGAACACGATAAAGTCGCCTGTCCTCGGCTTGATTTCTCATCGGTCGTATCGAATTGTCGTTCCATCGGAATTTGGGAGAGAATAATGTCAAATATTATTGGATGAAAGTGATAACAATTCATTGTATTAGGGTATCAGTACAGTAGGACCGATACTGCTTACATTTATTATTTACTAGACAACCAAAACAAATAGATATATCCCATGGGAATCTTACATTTTTCCGGCTGTATAATGTACTATCGTTTTTTAACTATCTCACGGAAACTCTTTAATTTTCCGGGATGAAAATTTTCTAAAATGTTGACCGGGGATACAAGGTACCACCATGCAAAATTTCATTTAAATCGGTTCAACAGTTTCGGAGATTAGCCCGTACAAACAGACGAACACACAAACAGACAGACAGAGAAACAAAAGATTTAAAAAAAAACTGGATTTGTTCTATTTCTCTTCTGACTTGGTTTTTAGCATTTTTTTTCTATGTACTGACATTCGACCTCTATAGTTTATTTATATTCTATTCTCTACAATTTCCCACAAAAATACTTATGGCTAACAGCCGCCGGAATTATTACAAATATTATATATTTTCCTTTGAAATGACTTCTAATAAACGTTAAAAACATTGGGTGATCTAATTTATGTATATTTAAAATACAACCAAAAATATTTTATCACTAGAGATCTAAAAAATAAATTGCTCAAGTTATTTTAGAGACAGTCTAATTTATTACCCTTCAGTATGGATATTTCGTTATAATAATTTATATTTCATATTGTGAACAAAACGTGATGTTCATCGAGCCATAAACTTTAATATAAAATAATGATATTAATTAAAATATTATAATGAACTCATTTGTAAAACTAATTTATAATTATTAATTTTTTGTCTATTCAAATAAATCAATTCAAGCTTACCAGTAACTTTACTATTATTATAATATTTTTTATGTGATCCGATAGACGCGGACGTGCTAAGTGCTTGGTAGCTGAGCTATAAGATCGAAGTCAATTTTAAATCTACAGTGTTAGTACGTGGGGACATAAATTTACGATTAGATTCGATATTAAGAGTTTACGATAAAAATATAATTATGGAGGAAAGGAATATTTCTTGGATACTATTAGGTCCCGAGGCAGTGGTAGCTAAGTGGTGACGCGCTCGCTTAGGAAACCGAGTGCCTGATTCCCCTCGTACAGAAGGGAAGCCCGTATCCAGCACTGGACGTTAAAAAAGGCTGAATACAATACAATTAGGTTTCGTAAAATTTTGGAAGATTAACTTAAAAATTAATGTAAAATTTAATATTGAAAATTTACGGAAGCTGGAATTAACACCTACTAGTATACCAAACGCTCTGTGAGCGAGAACAAATTAAGACTTGCCACTAATTGTGAAATATAGATAGATGTCCAACAAACAATATCGAAGTTAGTGTTGCTTTGTCGCAATATTCGGTGCACTGCAAACCCACGTTGTAGTTAGGAACATTTCTAAAGCTTATTGCTATTTGTGTTACTAGAACTTTAGAAGTGTCATTTCAAATATTGTTTAGACATTCATATGTGAGAGATATATAAAATTACATTATTTAAATTACATGTTGATCTATGACACCGACTTAAGTCCCATGATAAATAACATTTTTTTAGGATTTCCAGAGCTGTAAAGTAATTAGGTGCTATATATAAAAATATAATTTATTAAGTTTAAAAACAATTACTATTATGTTATACATTTGTTTCAATCCTAGGTAATACCAAGTTGCAGTTCATTGCATTAAGAAAAAAGACGCAAATCTATGTACTGGATTTGAATGACGAAAAATAATAATATAATTAATTTCAATCATCACAGGAATTTTAATACTGTGTTATTATTTTCAAATCACTTACGACCACCTAGTGCTCCATCAGCCTGAGATAGTCTTCATTTGTGCAATGCTTGAGTTCTCGGATATTCCACCTTATCTAGAATGGGCCTAGGCTCTATAATATAGAGCAGATAGAGTCTAACATTTATATAGTTATAGTCTACACGATGGATATGAATGTTTATTCTCGCTGGATTTGATCTGGTGACCTTCACTGAATTATTATTACTAATTCAACCATTATATTTTTATGTCAATTTCATTTATATACATATTATTCGTACTAGCAGAACCCGCGGCTTCGCTCGCGCTTAAACTACAAAAAACTCTAAAAGAGTAGGTTTCATACAAACTTTCATTCCCTATTTTACCCTCTTATGGGATGGATGTTGAAAAATGCAAAAACACATCTTTATTTAATTTAATTAATATTTAATACCAAGGCATTAATACCAAGTTTCAAGTAATTCTGATCATAAATATTTTTTGGGTTGTATTATAACGTGTTCTCCCGTGGGAATGAGATAATTTCCCGCGATAAAAAGTAACCTATGTCACTTTCCAGCCCTTCAACTATCTCTACAGAAAAAATCACGCCGATCCGTCACTCTGTTTTGACGTGAAAGAAGGACAAACAAACAAACACGCTTTCACATTTATCATATTAGTATGGAAGTATGGATGTTGTTCAGTGTTAGCAAAGCTTTTGATAAGTTTATAAGCAATATAAAAAGCTTAGAGTGAACTTTATCTCATACCAAAATGATTAATGTTCGATAATTATTTAGACCAAATATTTCAGATCCATCTTAATTAAAAACGATCCAAGGATCTCGTATAGACGTAATTAAATTCATTACATACCTGTCGCCGCAGAACTGACATTTAGAACAGCCAAGTTGGACAGAACTCGTTTGGCGCTAGTCTTCCGACCAATAAACGTTCGTAACTCGAGTTTCATCTCGAATCGCAACCCTCACAACTTTTTGGCAACTTCAATACTACAGCTATTTTTAGATTAGATTGTTCCTAAGGAATGATTTGGAATGCTAATTAACATTAAAAGTTTAATTTTATTTTTTGATAAGTAATGATAAAAATAACTAAGATTTTTTTTCATTATCAATTTTTATAGTTTAAAATACATATATATTTACTAGCTCATGTTAAATAAGATAAATTTTACAAAAAAATACATTCCAAAATTTTCACTTGAAAATTTCATAAGACTTTAATATTTTTTACATTTATTGTACAGGTTGGGAAATACCTTACATTATCAATATGTTCCGGTTCCAATCGGGCAAATCTCAAACTGCACCGGAAATTACAGATTGAGAGGCGATTCCGTCATTTTAAGATTTGGTAACCTCAATTCTGAATGTATATTATGTTGTGTTCATATTTTTTGTCAAAATTACTTTTTGCATATTCAGAAATAAGCAAATTATTTTAAAACAGAATGATAATTAGTTTTTATTCATCTGACTTAGTTCTTTGATCATTTTAGTACCTGTCAGTATTTTTCATGAAGCAAAGAGTATTCATCTACAAAATGTAGATATACAACAAAGATCAACATATCATATTAATATCAGAGCAAAACTTTATTATTAACGTGAGAAATAATTTTGAAAAGTTTTACTAAAATTATCTATTATAATATACAAATACATTTAATAACTGTGATCGCCTATTCACAACACGTTCGTTTATAAAACATCATGAGGAAAATGCATGTTTCAATGTAATCCCTCCACAACCGTGGACACGCCGGCGTGTCAGTTAACAATAGATTTCTTAGAAATTTGATTAATTTCTTAGAAATTTACCTGGAGGTGTTAAATAGTTTTCGGAAGCAATCCGAAGTTCTTCAACTTTGCCCAGCGTGGTGGACTATCACTTGGTCTGATCCCCTCCCTCATTTAGGGAAGATCTATGCCCAGCAGTGTGTTAAAATTTGAGGCTAATAAAAGTGGCAGAGCAATGCTATTTTTTACTATAGAGGTTTTATGAACGTGAGAGCAACATAAGCAACATTTTGTTTCGAAATATCACTAGCGTTTTCCTGCCGCTGAGTTAAATTTCTCCACTAAATTCCTATGGAAGCTGACATTATCTACCGTTAATTAGCCACCATAAGAAGCATTCCGAGATATTTGGAAGAAAACATCACCATATGAGAATTATGAATATTGTTAAAAATATACTAATTACGCATAAATTAGCGCTACGTATTCACTGAACAGTTCCCAGCATTTAATTTTAAAATCAAAATGACTTCGATTGGAATGACCACAATGTTTTATCTTATTTCCTCAACATCCTAAAATATTCGTTTAATTTATGAGATTTAATGTATTCATTCATTATATTTAAATAAGACATACAACTCATATTTGATGAATTAACCTAATTTATTTAACTTCTAAATACCAATCGGATAATTCTTTTCTATATAACTAAAAGCATAAAACCATGTGTGAATATACACACACGTAGGATAGAATGGCAGCCAACTCGAGAAACGTACGTAAGACGACTATCCAACACAAACTATCTAAGTTTGTCTCTTAGTTCCTAATATTCGGCGAAACTCCAAAACTAAAGTTTGAACGCTCATAAGCTTATTACTATTTGTGTAAGAAACTTATTTTGTCACTTGAGGCAGATTACTTCGAGAACAATATTGAAAACGGGGAGTAAAGTATGACACTTAACATAAAGTGTAAAATATATTTCGTAAGTCGTATTGGCTTATAGTTTGGTACGATTAGATATTGGACCTCATATTTTTATTACAACTCTTAACGCTTAAGAGTTATTTTCAACGTTCATGTTGATGTGATGGATACGGGATCGATTGGGACATTTAACGGCATTCTAAATACGCAATTATAAATTTATTACAATTTTAAGCTCTAACCGATATTTCCATGGTTCCTATTGTCTAATTTGATTTTTTATCTTATTTTATTAATTCGAATATAACAAACTAGCGACTCACCCTCGTGTTCGTCCCAAAACAAAAACAAATCGATCCCACAGGAACAAGGGATAAAAAGTAGCCTCTGAGCTGTTCCAGACTATAATCTATATCTGTGCAGATTTCATCCAGATCCGTTCAGCCGTTCTGACGTGATTAAGTATCAAACATCCAAACATCCCATATTAAGTAAGATGGTCAAGCACAAAACATATTTTTATATACTATCGTTACATACTTTTAAAGTCCTTTACATGAAAATGAGAAGAGATTTAACTTATGATTCTATTTCTACATACTTTTAAACAGCAATCCTTTGTATGATTGTAGGAAGAGCTTTACTGTATCATCAAATCTAGTCTGCTTATTCAAGTGAAAGTTGCTATTAGTTAATATTATCTATAAGCAAAAAATGTGAGTGTGTCTGTTATATCTTTAAACTCTTATGAATAGGCTCGTAGATTAAAATGTATACTATTTTTTTGGTCTGACAGACCACGAGAGTTGAAAGAGTCGTATATAAAAAGTTTAAACTAGAATTTGAAGTATGTCTCTATGAAAATTTTCTTGCTATTTTTAGTGATATACGATTCGATAAATCTAAAATTCAAACAATTGACTATCGGTTTGATTTATAAATACATTTTATATATAATATAATTTTGGCCCACTTATAACTTTATTATATGTTATTATAACTTTATTATGAACGAGTAAATCAAATATTGAAATAAAAATGCTATTACTAGTATAGTATTATTGTCATCCGTTATTTTATGTCTTGTTATTTCATCCATCCTCATAAAATATACATCGTACTTTGTTTTCCTTATTTCTTGTTTATTGGCAACTGAAATATATAAATGATAAAAATAATAAAGAAACTATACTTCTTATGTTTGTGTGTGTACTTAAATCGTAAGTTTATTTATCTATATTATAGTTTTATCATAAAATCGTCAAATAGGAAACGTAAGAAATTGGTATTCAAAAGTTTCTAAAGTTTTAATGAAGGTTGTAAAAGGCACGTATCGTAAAGCTCAACGCCTAAGGTAAGTAAAGCGTGCTAGGTGCTTTCATTTCGTGAGATTCAACTCTGAATTAAGTTAAATAAGTCATGTTTAAGTTCTAAGGTATTATAATTATTCGTATAGTTATATATATGTACATATGTATGTATGTATATATTACTAGAATTTTTATGGTATTAATTCTTAAAAAGCCTACGAGATTGCCATGCCGTCGTTGGTTCGCATTCCGTACACAGAATAAACAATCAATTCGGATTTTATTACAATACAAATTAAAACATATTATTGGAAAAGTTTGATTATATATATTTAATCAGTATTTTATAGGCACCAATATATATTAAAAACAATCATATATAGCTGAAAAACTTCTTTAAACTGATTTTTACTTGCATAACCGAGCTACGAATAAGTCGTGTTTTGTCACGTTCTCAACTGTCGCTACGGCTTAGACGTTACCGTCATATTAGGCAGCATCCAATGTGCTTTGCCCCATACAAAGTAGAAAGTGAGGACGCTTGGGATTTATAAAAGTTTGTAAATACTGCATTTTGTGATTAACACGTATTTTATGTTAGGTTGGGTCCAAATATAATATTCTAATACTTTATTTATTTATAGTTTTAATCTTTATCATTAGATCTCATGTTCTAGATGTAGGCATTTTCAAACGCCATAGTCCTAGTTACACATATTGAACATAGATATAGTGAAAGTAAATACTTTAAAATTTAACAGTACTTCAGTTTCTCCGCAAAAACCTGTCGAATAATTGAAGAGCTCGTAAGAGAAGATGTGTTTTCGAGCTTTAAGTAAGATTTATGTTCGCTGTAAATCAAAAGCTACTTTTGCTTTTTTGAAATAATTGAGATAAAATGAATATCATCATTGAAAATATATTTTCTTGTCCTAATTATTTTATTTTATTTTAATTAGGATCTCCAACAAAAGATACACACAATATACAACATCATATAAAAATAAAAAGCAAATAAGACTCACAATACGTGTGCTCCTTCACTTATAGGAGACCACAGCTTGCTCATTCATGTATTATAAGTTATAACTAAGTTTAAACTAAGAAAAAATTTACGTAGGTACATTTCTAGAAACAAATCTGAAACTATTTATAGAGATACAAAAAAAATTAATTATAAATTAAACGGTCATTACTTTTACATTAGTCTGTCTTAATTATTTTCTGCAATTCCTTTCAATGAATAAATAAATAAATATGTTGGGACACTAACACAGCACCATCTAGTTCCATGGTAAGCTACGAGGCTTGTGTTATGGATACTAGATAGTTGATACATTATACATATATAACTTTTAAATACATACATATTATAAATATAAACACCCATGACAGGAGTACAAACATTCGTGCTCATCACACAAATGAATGCCACCAGCGGGACTCGAACCCGCGACCACTGACACAGCAATTGATCCTAACAACTACAAACTGAGCCAAACGTGTCGTCATATATATTGTATACCTACTACACATGAGAAAAGAATGTTATCATAGGATTGTGATAAATTATTTTAGAAAGTATCTATATTTATTCATTATTTTTCTCGGAATCGAAAATATAAATCTGTGAAAGCAATTTCATTTTAGGAAAGTTGTTGCCTTCAGTAATGTGATTAAATACACTCGCTGATTTATCAACAACTCATCGGGTTGGATGTTATTATAGAAATGAGAAGCTCGTATAATAAAATTATGTTCAACGAGATTGATATGACTTTAACATAGACTTTTCTTTTAATTATTGATACTTTTCGTTGGTCAAATAACTATTTAGTCCTAGAGATCCTGTGTTATGGTTCTGGATCGAAATTTACCAGAAAAAAATTTCTGTTAATTTTTTTAGTTCTGTCATCGGTGTTAGAATGTTGTTACATTAACGTTTTACGTCATTTATCCTTTAAATAATCTATGATGGTGTCAGTGTAATTTGAATGTGTGATCTATCTTTGCTTTTTACTTTTGTTATATCTTACACCTTATCTACTAGAGAAAGATATAAAATATAATTTAATGATTTTGTAATATTAAAAATTACATGTCTTCATTTAATGCCTTCTTAACATAATAAATCATTAAATATTATTTAAATCTATATAATTAATAAAAACGGACTGTGAACTAAATAGATGGATGGACAAGGAGGACAAGTTAACGAATGAAAATAGTTTTATGACTATATCCATATAGCTATATAGCATATGACACAGCGTCATCAAGACTTATCTAACAACGTACGAATCATTAAAATCGGTTTAGTCGTTTAGTCATTACGAGGTAACATAGGATCGGACGTACATACAAACATACATATTTACATACTTACATACATACAGGGCCAACACATAACTATTGGGTTTCGCCGCAGTCGGATAAAAATGAAATTCTGGTTATTAGTAAGCGCATTACTCGGGAACAACTGGATTGATTTACTTTTTCTTATATGTTCTTCTTCTTCTTCTCCCTGCCCATTTCCCAATCAGTTGGGGTCGGCGCAGTACATCTTATGTACTGCTGATAGGACAAAAGCAAAAGTTTTACGACCGGCCGCCTGCCTGACATCAACACTCCTTGGGAATGCTATTGTCTCTCTTTGTCTGAATGGTATCGCGGAGTCTTGTAATATGCACTTTCAATTTTTTTGTCTTTTAAAACATTTTTTATACTATTACTTAAATTTTAAATGTTATTTTTGGATATACTTTAAAATAAATTTTGATTACACAATTTTTTTTAATACGTTCATTATTATTATATTAATGAACAGTGTGAGGTTTTTAAGACAAAAATTTGAAAAGTTTGAATCCGAAAATTGGATAACAATTAATTGAGTAGAATTGAGATAGGATAACTTTTGTTATAATTACAACTAGTAATTTATGTATATGATAGCCATGAACGAATTGTGGCTGATTCGTTCATGATGATGGCTAATGAAAACAAATACATTGTAAATTAAATACTAAATAATATTCAATATTAAACCATATAAATATTATAATTATATATGTTTAAAATTAAATATTGTACCTTGGTGCCATTTTTCTATTTCCTTAAAGTCATTGTATAATTTTTGGGAATTTGCCGTCTACAACAACTATTTAATAACTTTTTAAATGTCTACAGTCTTAGTCTCTCTCTGCCGTGACCATCATTGTTGTAAAGCATTCGAAACGTCGGGAACCAAATTAAAATAAATCTGCAAATATATCCGAAATGACAGTTTTATTTAAAATGAAAATATTCGCATAAATTTGAAAAAGTATTATATGAATGAAACAATTTGATGATGTAAATATTCAGTACTAGCTTTTTCAATTCTGCATTGTGTATTATAGAAGAGATATTTTTTCTTTATAATCCCAGTATTCACGGAGAGGGTTTTTGCTTTCGCAAATAGAGCTGCCGTGAGTTCTAGGTACGTTGTAAGCCGTTTTAGACAAATTGATGGCTGCAGAGACACAATAAAAAAATTACAAAGACTTGTTTTTATGAGCTGTTTTTGTTTGGAGCTGAAATTTAAAATATTTATATATGTGTTTATGTTTTAAGTAAAATATTTTATTTAAATTCTTTCCAAACAGCAATTTCCATTCATAAAGTAATTTGTTTTTCTGTTTGTTATTTGTATAATTTAATGTTTAATATAAAAACGTGCAGTTTGAATACTACGAGTAAGTCTTTTCATGTATTTCTTTTTTTTTAATTATAGATAAAGAACAAAGTGATAGCTCATTCTGTTCTGTAGAAAACAATGATATTAAAAATAAATATAGGTAGAATCTTAATAACTTGATTATGAATTTGCTTTGAAATTATAAATAGTGATATATTAAAAGCATAGGTATATAAATTCGTCGCTATTTTCATCAAAAAATCACATTTAAAAAAGTATTTCACGCAAAAGTGTAGAATTTAATTGTGAAATGAGGAAGCTGGGATAAAGTGCCGTGGGAGCAATTACGCCCTCTCGAAACTCGAACTCAAAAAGCTGTATATAAGTTTATTATATTAGCCGCCAATTTACCTTTTCCAAAGCTTTAATTTTTTTTTAAACAGTTGATTGCCTGATATTAATTAAATATTGCCTACTAACTATCGGTCAGTTAACTAAATGGTTTTATAATTAAGAATATTTAAAAAAGGCAGCGTAGGGTGCTTTGGTATTCTCTAAAATAGATATCTTTTATAGTGAACATGGTAAAATATGTATTAGCAAATTATCATTATATCAAAGGTGAATAACTGATAAGAATAAAAATTTATTCTTGTAACTTCACATTTAAGAAATATAATTTAGACAATTTATATAAATGGCAAAGGATCTTCTTTTGTGCCAATAGCTATGTAGGTTCCACAAGTGTTTATTTTTGGACAACTTTTATTCCCCTTTTATATTTATTATTTATATAACATTATGCCCTTCCTTAAACAACATTAACATGAAGATAGCATTTATTCATTACATCTTGCAAATTGAGGCTTATTTTTTAACTGTTAACCTTTTTCAGGGTTTGAAAGACAAACACTTTTCACAATTTTTAACGTTTGGTGAACGACGACACGTAAAGATTTAAACTAATTTATAATAAAAAGACCTGCGATGGTTCATACACATATTTACCCTATACAAGAATCAACATTGTGACCTTCTAATATATAAGAGAATGCTAGACGTGTACAGCACTATACCACTGTAGTCATCAAATTGATGCGATACATTATATAAGTTTTAGATATATTATATATTAACTAACTGTAGACAGTATCAATCAGTACCTTTCTCTATTTTCATATTTTATATATTAACTATGTATTGTATATATGTATGTATGTATAAGTAGCTTTACATTAGGTTTTATATATGTATAGTATTATATATTTTTATATGTAATATATGTATATATGTATGTATATATGTCTGTAGGTATGTATAAGTGATTATTATTACCTTTATTTCTAGTACATATTTAGTAATTTTTTTTGCACTATATTGCCCGCTGACATCTTCTTCCACAACCAGGGGTTGACTGGAAGAGATCTCTTTTAGAGATAAGTCCACCTTTGTGAACTATGTTTACTTTGTTATTTTTTTTTCTGTATCATATTTTAAGTGCAATAAAGAATATAATAAATTTACTTGACTCTATCATCTCATTATAAACAGATAGTCTGTCTTTTGATGTGTAAGATGAAGGCTCTGTGGCTACTGATTCGAATCTAAAATAAGATTTTAAAAGATGCGCGAGCTATAGTTAAAATATAAGTGAAAGGAGGGCAAAGATGGTCGCAAATAATTTCATTATATTTTCAAGGAATCTTTTATCAGGAATAATTCGGCGTCTTGGATAAATCACTTGGTTAGAACATCTTCTTTGAGTTTTTCTAGTTTCAACATTTGAGTTTTTGTAATAATGTGCAATACAATAAGAAAGAAAGGTATCTGAGAATGCCATTAAGAATTGATTTCAAGGATAAATACAAAATATCAAAGCAGCTATATATAACAAGTATTATAACTTTATAATACAATTTTTTCTATTTTACTTAGGTACCTTACTTCTTGATTGATTACGTGCATGGACGAGAGTTTCATTGTAAATTCAATTGTGTCAATATTCTGTGCTTAAATGACGTAATATTATGTATATTGAACTTATTCGTTGTATTAAAAAATCATACATGTTGTAAAAGTTTAAATTATATAGAAACGCATACATCGCACACGAATATTAACATATAATTGGAAATAATAAACAAATATATTTTTTGAATAGTAAAGTGTATTTATATGTTCTTGTTTAGAAACTTGAGGATTTACTATACTAAACTATTTTAGGGCAGTTAATATCCTCAGAACTACTAATAATTTGTTCATATCATACTTAGTACATATAAAAAGGGCCAAGGAGATGAAACGATAAAATTTTAATGGATAATGTAAGAGTATTACATAATTTCATCACACCAGTAACGGGTTCGTCCGCCAGTGGTGATAACAAAGGAAATAAAGCTAATATCTAAAGTAGACTTTGTTATAGTGGCGTTAGAAATAAAGTAAAAATATTTTATCATACAAAAATGGCTAAATATAGAAAACGTGCTACAAAAGAAAGAATCTGAATTAATTATATGCCCGCTTTTCCTTTTCGCGTTTGCATTACGAGTTCCAAGAAACTTTGCTGAAATCGAAAAAGCGATAATAATATTTTATATCATACACTATATTATATGTCGGTATCTATATTATATACTAGTATAGTATTATATGATCTGTGATTATATATACAGGGTCGTTTTTAATTTACTGAAAACCCTTTGGGAATATATGTACTATTTATATAATAACAACAACATTTGTAACAAGAAAAAATAATATTTCTTAATTTTTTATTTTCATACAAAAATAAAAATATTTTTTATGCACCTTTAAAATGGTAAAGTAAAAAAACGACCAAGTTTAAAAGAGTAAGCGCCGCTTCCTACACCCCTCCCCCCTCCCCCTCTACCCGTCACGGCCTTTCTTTTGCTAATGCTGGATGGACTATTACCGTTTAGAAGGTGTAATAAAAATATATATATATTTTTTTTAATTTAAGATTTTTTTTCTTACAGATGTTGTTGTTATGATGTGAATAGTATATTCCCAAAAGTTTTCAGTAAATTAAAAATGACCCCGTATATATATGTCAAGATAAAGTCGAACGATCTTTATTAGACAAAAAGAAAATATCGGACAAGTGTGTTAGATTAAAAGTAAAATAACATATATTTACTAAGTCACAATTTTCGGTTTATATAATAAAATCATATACTGTTTTATTTTATAGTAAATAAAAAAGTTGTCTAGGAACATGAATCTCATTTTTAAAAGTTTGTTAAAGATATCGTATGTGTACTGTACAGTGTACATACTCGTTTTCGTAATTTGACTACAGCATGAGTCCAGCCAATAGTCTCCATGTAAAATGGCAGACGGAACGGAAGTGAACGAAATTTTAAGTGGCTCTTGTCTGCTCTTTGGCTACGGAGCCCTATAAAATGATTAACAATGGAAAATCTAACAATCATATTCACTCTTTAGAGTGGCGTCGTACTTTCTTATAACGCAGATGTTTATTGGTGATAATACCAACTTTACGATCGATTTGATAATAATTTGATATCAGTTCATTTGACCTTTGAAATATTAAAACAAAACTTTTAGAAGGTAAAAGTGCAATAATTATAGTCCATACTCTAAGTGAGGATTATTAAACGCCTCGAAATCAACCTTTAGCAGCTATCATTGATATTGAACAAAGCCTACCCTTTAGTTGTTATGTATAGCGCGAATTTTATTGTCTCCATTGTCATAAAAATGTTGTAACTTGTAACATTTCTTTTGGCATATAAATAATTGGAAATATAGTTCAAATATAAAATTAATTTAGATAATTTTAATTTTTGTATATACATAGTTATGTGCCTTTCAGGTGAGTGCATTTATCTTCATCTATAATTACAATATATGGGTCAGTCGAAGATTTAAATAGCTGTCCCATAACGAGCTTATAACATGTTTATTTTATTTACCTATCTACCGAAACAAAAGGACGAATTTTAACATAACTTTTGTTAGTACTAGCTATCGTTTATATTATTATTATATGGATTTCAAATTAAGTACTAAATATCAAAAATGACTTTGCGACAGATTTTGAAGTCTATGTATCTTTCATATCTTTAAAACATATGAACGAAATCGCGGGGGATAGCTACAGTGCTGTGAAAATATATAGACTCAAAAAGTTTTTTCAGTATTTGAAAAATTTTATGTAACAAAATAATCTAAGACATCATGTTTTGTTAACTACACAATATTGTATCCTAATTCATTATATGTATATTTTTTATTTAAACACTTTATTGCACACAAAAATAAAAATGATACATACAAAAAAAAATACATTTAAAGAAATGTGCAAAGGCGGCCTTATCACTAAAAGTGATCTCTTATAGGCAACCGCTAGAAGTAGGATACAAAAGTTAACAGAAAGCGGAAAGGTGCTTAAAGTGTACTCAATAGACGTATTACATATTATAAACATACATAAAAAAATACATATATAAAATACTATTTATGCAATAAATATTTATTGTTTAAATACTTAAACATACATATACATAATAATATAATAAAATAATAATAAACATACAAATATACACAATAATATAATACATGCAACTATAATGACAGCTTAGTTGTAAAGCGACAAATAGTGTGTTTTGAGCTTTTTAAAAATGCTTATTGACTTGGACTGTCTTATTTCATTTGGAAGCTCGTTCCAGCTTCACCGTCTTAATGGTGAAAGATTCACTATAGGATTTAGAATGGACTAATGGGATTTCTAGTAATCTTTCACTGCGAGAGCGAAGCTCTAGAGCGAGCTGGGAACTTGCCCTTAGGAACGTAAAGTGTTCTTTGAGGTAGGTGGGAGTGTGAGGATGGTAAAGGGTTGTGTATAATAGAGAAAGCGCGTGTAAATTACGTCTGTTGTGAACTGTTAGCCATCTCAACTGTGTCCGATATTGCGTAATGTGGTCATACTTCCTAAGTCCAAAAATATATCTTATAATAAGATTCTGGAGACGCTCAAGCTTATTGAGTAATTGCTGAGATAGATCTAGGTAGCAGGAGTCAGCATAGTCGAGTATCGGCAATAAAAGGGAGTTGGCTAATAATATTTTGGTTTTGACCGGCAATAGGTTTTTGCACCTTCTCAAGGTGCCAATATAATTTTTTTTGCGTGACCTTCGTATTATAGAGATGTGACTTTGTTTTGAATACGCTATATTAACCTGTGAATATTTATAAACTCAGTTGCATTTTGGCAACCTACTGAAATTAAAGTGTTTTTTTTTATCATTGCTCTCGAAATCTACATTACTTACCAGCTTTAACTTTCGTGGTTAATCATAGTTAATTAATATATTTATTTTGTTTTGCGATGCCTCGATGTAAAGAAATAAGTTCTATTGAAAAACAAAGAATTATTGATCTGAGAAGCTGCGATAAAACTCAAAGGCAAATAGCTGACATTATTTGTAGATCACAGAGTGTGGTGAAAAGCTTTTTGAAGCTAGATGTTGAAAACTATGGCAAAATAAAACGTTTAGAACGTCCGCCAAAATTGCCTCCTAATGTTAAACGAGCAGTATTAAAAGAATTATCAAGTACTGGAGCATCATCATTGACATTAGTGCGTATATTTCATTTAAACTGTGATACTAGTCTTGTGAGAAAGTGGGCACAAGAGCCCAGACGCTTTAAATATAGGCAGTACCTAAGTTAATCCGTATTAAAAGCAAAGCTTCTGGAAACACGTGATCTTCTCAGATAAAAAGTTTATTTGCGACTGTCCGGACGGTTTTAAATATGATTGACATGATTGAAAGGTTTGAACGTAAAATAATGTCTCGTCGAGCTCATGGAGGTGCATCAGTCATGGTTTGGGGTGGTATCACGGGTCATTTAAAGATAGAATTGGCGTACTGTGGTAATCGAATGAACGTTGCTAATTATCGAGAGCTATTATACGACCATCTTTTACCATTCATTATGTTGACTGAAGACAAAAATATAATTTTTCTACCGGACAACGCTCCAGTACACGTTGCTCCAACTACAAAAAAGTGGTTTCAATACTTCGGTATACCACTATTCGACTGGTCAGCAAGCACTCCCGTTTAAATACGATGGAAAATGCTTGGGAGATCTTAGCACGAAAAAAATATAATCAAAAAAACCCCCAAATCAATAATATTTCTCAAGTTAAACAAAGACTGCAGTCTTGTTGATCCAAAATTACATCAACTGATGAAATTTCGGACTAAAATTTAAAAAAAAAAATTATTGATATTATACCCGATAGACTAATCAAAGCCATTAAAATTAAGGGTAAATTGCATAAATATTAATTAATATATACATTATGAAGACATTGAGTTTATAATTAAATATTTTCCTTCAAGCATTTCTTTCATTTTTATATTTATTGTAATGAATAAAAAAAATGTTCACATACACTAAGAGTTTTCTTTTTTTGTGACCTTTATTTGATGAAACAATGTTTGGAACTACATACTCATTTCCACATACAATCTTGAAAATTGAATATGAGTCTATATTTTTTCACAGCACTGTACTTATTAATATGTTTTAACTGTGAGCCGTTTGATTTATATTCATCATCTTGACCGTATTATAGGAATATTTTATTAAAATTATCATTTCTGTATCATTTTATTTTCCCCATCTAAATGTGGTATCTTAATATAAAATATTCAATAAACATTCAGTAGGTACGGTATGTTTTAATTACATAATGCGTTGGTATGAGCATCGTCACTCCAATTAATAAACAATATAATTCCAGAGAGTGGAAGCGTAGATTTCCAACCATATTGTCAGAAAGGCAGAGCACTTCGGCTAACTTTGAGGAGTGAGATTGTACACTGAAAGTTCAGAACGTGAGGTGCATACTGCCTAAGCATGAGCGCTCCCAGCAATACTCTTCTGGTTATTGAAAGTCCTTTGTTAAAGCCACAATAGCTTCAATGAATTGTAATACATTATGAGTAAATACGAAGGATATGTCAAAAGGAATTGAATTGAAATGAGCACTCCTTACACCATTCAAACGGTATTACCATTCTGAGACTTAGATTAACATATTTATTTTACAGACCTAATCATAATATGCAGATATGTATGTGTTACATATGAAGCTATATAACGTATCGCATTTTGATTTTTAAATATATTCTGTTACGTAGTAAATAGCAAGCACACAATAAATGTTCTTTGTACGAATGTAATCGAATTTTCTTTCCTCGCAGCGAGACAATATACAAAGTGAATCCAATAACATGAAATAATACCTGGTCTTGTTCGCATTTGTAATGCTACCGGAAATGTATCCTTCTCCAATGAATGTAGATTTCGATTCTTCTTAAAATTTAAATTTTAAGATTTTTCTTGAGACATAACCGAATTTACATTGAATTTGTTGAAAGCTGAATTTAACCTGATTTCGTGCGCTTGCTACAATATAACAAAAGTCACAACAGGCATCATACTTTTTAATATTTTAAAAAGTATATTTTTAATTTTTTATTATTTTAAACTTAGGAACGTGACAGACTGACGTGAAAAAATATAGCTAAAACAGTTTTGATAAGAAAACATTAAGTTTTCGAAGGATATGTGAGTCCGCCAACCCGCACTTAGCCAGCGTGGTGGACTATGGCCTGATCCCCCTTGTATTGAAGTGAGGCCGTGTCCAGCAATGAGACTAAACTAATTAGTGTTATTATATGTTTAGAAATGTCATATTTCATCCGACGTTCAAAGTCTAATCAAGGAGCTATATTCAAAGATGTCGCAAATTCCTATAGCCGTCTATCAGTAAACTCTTGGCAGGCTCGCATTGTTACCTCGGGGCGCTTTGGCGTTCCTCCAGACCCATCATTGAGCCATATAATCTCTCATTTAAACTTGCAGAAATATATTGCATCTTATAGTGACGATTAACATTAGCTTAGTGGATATTTAAGTTAAGTAAGTGATATTTCTAAAATAATACTTCCGTTGTGGGTTTTATAGGGTAAAAGTCTCACAGTCTTCTGTCTTTTAACAGCCCAAACAAAAAAAAATTGTTAATAGTTCATTTTAAACGTAACGTGACACCTTTGCCGATTGTGATTGTTTTTATTTAATAGGCTATAATAGATCAAGCGTGATACCATATAAATGTACGAAAGAATATTTCAAAAATATAATTATTACTTTGGTAGTTATTTTGAAGTCGGTTTAGGTAAAGGCAATGAAGATTCCGACTTCCTAAACACACGGTGGAAATTGTGTGATCGTTTTAAAACTGTTTCAATCACAAATATAATCAAATTTATATTTTTAATTCTTTATGAAAAAATATCTATAGTCCTTTCTTTTTGTTCTTTTTGAGCCGTTTGTTTTCGAATTTATGGTAGATCTTCAATAATCTATCTATAAGTGAATTCACTAAATTCCAATATCGAATTTTAGGTCTAATATTTTTTCTACTGTAACTGCGACCGAAAAATTAAACTTTTTGTATGACTCATATCACCTCCAGGTAAATTTCTAAGAAATTAATTTAATTTCTTAGAAATCTATTGGTAACTGTAACGCCGGCGTGTCCGCGGTCGTCAAGGGATTAAAAGTAAATTAAATAATTTAGTATTAATCTAAAAACTGAAATGATATGAAACATGGCTGACTATTCTATAAAATATTCTTCGTAAAATCTAAGATAAATAGAAAATTCTCATAGCACTCGGGATGCGAGGGATCGAATGTAAGGAAATAGGTTCGCGGCAGATTGATGACGAATTCTTCCTGTCGCGACAACACGACGACTCTCGAGCGTTTCGGATTTTGTGAAAATGTGAAATAACCTTTTATAAGTATGATAAAAGTATAAATTATATGAACCGATACTCTCATCGCATTAAATGTATGTATGTATATGTTTGGCACAGCAGAAACTTACCTGCCAAAGATGAAATTTAGAATACTAACTATTAAGCTCATTAATTTAAACCATAGGCAGGGTAATGTGTTAGCATATGAGAATCGGTTTTCTACTCTCTTACTTTTATGGTATACAATATACAGGGAAGTACGGTTTAAAAAAGTTCATCCACTACAAATCACACCATACAGAGGTCATTGCCGCAATATTACATACTGGCACTGCCCGCAGCTCCGCTCGCGTTCAGATGACCAAAAACAAAAATTTTAGGTTTTTCATATTACTATACTCTTACATTGCAGTTTTTGTATTTTTTCTCAGAAATGAGACATTTTCCCGCGGTAAAAAGTATCCTATATGTTGACCCAGATAACCGGCTATCACCATACCAAATTTCATCAAAATCCCTCCAGTGGTTTTTCAGTGATGCGGTAACAGATAGACAGACAGACAGACAGACAAAAAATCTAAAAACTATAGATTCGGCCTCTGTATCGATAATAATGTTTATTTCAATAAGATTTTCCAAAAAATATTTAATGTACAGATTCGGCTTAGTTACAATTTTATTATATGTATAGATTATTTATCTTTACGCATATAATGTGAGAGTAACTTAGATTTTTTATAATAGAGTAGGCTTTATCAATAGATTCGGCTCTTGATTGTATTTGTAAACTAATAAATAACTATGAACTAAATTGGTAGCGGGAGGAGTGTAATAACAGAATGCCTCGCATTACAAGAATTTGATCTTAATAAATTAATATGGCCACCATGAGCAAGAAGGAAATCTTTCGTTATTGTTTAATATTAGGTCCATCATGTCTGTTTTAATCAAATCATAATAACGAAAATATGCGAAGAAATAGAATCTAATTTTTCATCTTAAATAACATTAAATGTCAAAAGTTATATTAATTTGACATAATAAATAGCTAGGCCCTAAAATAGCTAGCCTTTTAAATACTTTGTTGTTGATTGATTTTATAATATTATAGAGTTGAAGAGTTTGTTTGTCTTATTGTGAAGAAGATTATAGACATTGAGCATTAACCATTGTCTTAAACCAAGCTACGACACTGACGCTACGAGGGGCGTATCAAATAGTACACGATCAATTATTACCAAGCTACGAGAGCTGAGCAGCGAACCAAAATATTATATGCTATTGATAATAAGCGAAAAACAAAAATAAGTCTATCCCTCGGGAACCGTATATTTTTCCGGGATAAAAAGTAACATATGTATTATTCCAGACTATAATCTATCTCTGTGCCAAATTTCATCCAGATCCGCTCAGCCGTTCTGGCGTGAAAGGGTAACAAACATCCATACATAGTCACAAACTTTCACATTTATAATATTTATACAGATTATACAGATACTAGCGGACCCGACAGACGTTGTCCTGTCTACACGTCTTTAATTTGAAAATTTCAAATTTTTTTAAATAATTTTTTTGATGAAAGTTATTATTCAAATTGTGAATCTAAACCATTCCCAGATCCCCTTGAACACAAACAAAAAATTTTGATCAAAATCGGTCCAGTCGTTTGAGAGAAGTTCAGTGACATACACACTCACAGAAGAATTATATATATAAAGATGAACAAATTATTAATGCATTTTTTGACGAATAGTTCATATATTGGAGAGTGCCTAATGGTTATTCTGTGCTTCTAAACAGCATTTTTATTTTATTGACTATAATTTATCATGAATTTCAAATTAATTCTTTAACATAATTTATTAATTAAATTATTTTGAAGAAATTAGATATAACCGTTTAAAAAGTTTTGTTCGCTAAAAAGTCTTTTAAAAATTTTGTATTAGGTAATTCAATTTTATAAAGCAGTTTGTAGATTTCGGACTTGGCGCCGCTAGTCACGCTCGCGATTCGGGGAAGCGCTGACAAATAACTGAAAACTTCCTCGGTCCGACTTTACTTCCTTAACATACTACGTGTTTAGGTTTACAATGATAGTAGCAAAAATTATTAAGCTATATTTCTTTTTATAACGTAAAAGTTGGTTAAGTTTCGTTTAGAACAAGATATAGTTATAACGTAATCTATACATATAATAAAATTGTAACTAAACCGAATCTGTGCATTAAATATTTTTTGGAAAATCTTATTAAATTAGACATTATTATCGATACAGAGGCAGAATGTATAGTTTTCAAATTTTTTGTCTGTCTGTTTGTCTGTTACCGCATCACACAAAAACTACTGGAGGGATTTTGATGAAATTTGGTATGGTGATAGCTGGTTATCCGGGTCGACGTATAGGATACTTTTTATCGCGGGAAAATATCACATTTCTGAGAAAAAATGCAAAAATTGCAATGTAAGAGTATACTGATCTTTAAAACCTAAGAATTTGGTGTTTGGTCATCTGAACGCGGGCGGAGCCGCGGGCAATGTTAGTAAATTAATAAATTAGGTATGTCGCAGGTATAAACTTTACTTTTTACCCGACTTATGTTTTTGACATATTATGTAAGTGTAACATGATTTATGGGGCATTTCACGCGAAGCGGACAACGGAAATAAAGTGAGGTTGTAAAAATTGTTCATACTCTTGTAAGTTATAGTTCTAGTGGACATGGATGTGCTAATACATTATTTTTTTCGTATGAGGCTTTATTGCCGAGTTATGAGCTTTTAAAAATTTACGAAGTATATAATCCGTACTTTTTGAATGCTTGAAGTATCAGTTTGTTGAGACTTGAGCAAAACTAAATTAAGAAGAGTGTGAAATGCTTAAACAAATATATAAAATAACTCTATTTACAGTTATAAATCTAATTTAAGAAAAAAATATAAAATAAGTTTTCAAACATAAAAGATAACAAGAAATAGTGTTATAGGATTTGAAACTTAAGTGTTAGAAGACATATGGCACTCTGTCTAACTTTTGGAAACGCCTGATGCATCCGTCTGTTCGTTCTTTATAAGTTCACTACGTGCTCTGAGTTCTCAGCGAACTATGAAGAAAGTAATATGAAAAGTCTTTGTATTTTAATAATATTATTATGAAAATATTCTTGGAATATTGATGAGTAGATGTTCTATTATATTCTATTGACCATGGGTTCTGGGATTGGAAATTAAAGCTGGGCTTGTAATAAAAATGTTTTATTGTTATTCCATACAATATTATTTACAAATACTACTGAAATAAGCATTCCAGATACTGAGTTGTATTTTTCATCACTATTACCACTTCCACTATCACTTCATGGTATTTTTTGTGAATCGTCACCTAACTTCGAACTCCTACTGAACTTCGATATACTGTCGTCTTTTTATGTATATAAAATTTAAAAAAAACTAAGTATATAATAAAAAAATCTTAATTGTTTTTATTAAGACTATCTTTCTGGAAACTAATACCATTGTCTCTCTTTCCTATTCACGGCAATCTCCAATTAATTTTCCTTGTCATATCACATCATGATAATAATAATCTTGACATTTTTCATGCATTGTTAAATTGCGTCTATTTTGATATGAACACGCTCTACACTCTCAATAACAAAACACTATACTTTAGTATATTGTTGTTATTACGAAGGATTATGGGCCGACATGAATAACATTATGTGTTTGTTTGGATAAGATATTATAACTTAATAGTCCTACACAATGCATAAATTGGTATACTTTACAAAGTAAATAAAACAAAAAGTAACTGATCGATTATTTATAAAAGATTATAATGACAATCTAACAGAAGTGTAAGGATATAGAGTATGTATGTAAAATCTATCTATACATATAAGAAAAGTGTAACTGATCGCTATCTATACATGGAAGATATTTGAGAAATACTATCATTGAGGGTCTTTATTAACGCAATAGAACCCAAAACAATAATTTTTAAAATTTTTGTATGTTTGTCGGTTTGTTTGTCTGTGCGTTTGTGTGCGCTAATCTCAGAAATGGATTAACCGATTTGAATGCGGTTTTCACTAATATATTGTGGTAAGCTTCACTTAACATTTCGTATTCGTTTCATTTCAATCGGTTCATAAATAAAAAGTTACGTCAATTTAAAGAATCACCTAGTGACGGACCCGAGCGGAGCGAGGGTGAGTCGCTAGTATTTTATTATAACCAAAAATAATATACCTACCTTTTGCTTAAGACGGTTATTTCAAATAGCTTATGCGAAATCCTTCTCTAATACTTAATTTCAGGGACGACGAGCATTGTACGAAGTCCTCGCAACAGAAATGAAACCGAATTTTTGGTATTTTTTGCAAAAACAACGAAACCGAAATGAAGCCCAAGTTATGAAATAATATTCTTGTTTACGCAACAATGCAAACCACGTAAATATTGCCTCCTCGCAAAGATCTCAAGGAAAAAGTTTTCTTTGTAGCCGAAAATACAAATACTAATTTAACGAAACAACTAGGGATTGCTGTAAAACTAATTGAGCTTTTATGAATATAGTCATTACATTTATATTACGAGACTAAGTATTTGTTTCGTAAATTTATATTTATAAAAGTTCATTTTTAGGGTCCCGTGCCCAAAAAGCCTTTAAAATTTCGGTATTGGCAATATTTGTAATTTCATCATGTCCGTCTGCTCGTCGGTCCATATGTCCGGTGGTACGTCACAGCAATTTTAATTAAAGACTATTGGAGCTACATTGCTGAAATTTGATAAGAAGGCTTCTCATATAAGCCGTTAGACAAATCCTGTAGTCAAATTATAATAAATAAAAAATACGAGTGCCACTTTAGGGTAACTTAGAGGTGAAAAAAAAACCACATAAACGTGTTATACAACGCGTTTGTTTGTCCACATAAAACCTTTGAAAAGGTCTTTAAAATTCGGATAGGAATGTAGATAGATATTTTACTTTACTTTTAACGTAAGCCGTAGCAAAGAACAAAATATGCTATTTTGTTCTATGCTACGGAACCCTCGGTGTGAGAGTTATGGCCGATTTCACCAACGTCACCTAAGTTTAAGGTAAGTTTTTTCTATCTCCTAAGCATAGTTAGGGGGCTGTTAGGAGACAGTTCCTGTTTAACCGACAGTTAGTAGGGGTCACCTAAAAATTAAAAAAAATTAAAATTCCACCTAAATATAATATACGAACAAGAAATACGGGCTCTGACGATGGTAAACTAATAATTATTATTTAAACGATTAATTTAGGGGCTAGTTTAGGGGAACTTTTAAGCTAGGGATCCCTTACGTAGGTGGTAGCTTAAGTGATGTTAGTGAGATCGGGCATTAGACTCGCAGTTGTCCGATTTTTTCATACTAACTTTCGCACCCTCTTTCGCTGTGAATTTTTATCATTTCCAAACATGCTATACTCACAAAATTTCAAATTCCTTGTTCCTGTGATTTGAGCATACATTATATAATAATAGTAAATGTTTAACCAGATTCTAACCATAAAGCATGATGTTGCATATTAATAGCACCATAGAGATTTATTATGTATTTCAATGAGAGGTAACCTTATTAGATTTTGAAATCCCTGTAGTTTATGGCTTTATCTTTGCTGAATACGTAATTCGGAAACTGTTCCTTCGAAAATAAAACAACACACGTATCTACTATTTTAAAATAAATCAATAAAATACACTAAACTCAGGCAGACGTATATACGTTCTGCTGTGTGTTTTTTATTGTTTTTCTTCATTACATATGTATTATGTGTGTATATATATATATATATATATATATATATATATATATATATATATATATATATATACCAGACATCTGTGTGTAAGTATCTGTAAGTATCTTGTTAATAAATAAAATTGTAACTGAACTATAATTATATAATTAAGTAGTGACACCGTGATATTTAGGCTGAAAATTAGTTGGTTGTTAGTTATGAATAACTTAACTTTGGTGATGAAAGAACTACTAAAATCCATTCAGTTATTCCACAGTTTATCAATTATAAACAAAAATATTAATAAAATTATATATATATATATATATATATATATATATATATATATATATATAAAATGAGAAATCTTTATAACATTAATATAGAATATAAATATAGGAAATTATGTATGTCGGTGGATGGCCTAACATTCACTCAGATTCCTGACATAGATCTGACCAAACAACCTCATTATTCAAAAATCTAAAAGAGAATGACATTACACAAAACTTATTTAACAACTCAACTTCGATATCCATCAATAGCAAGATCATTTTACTATTTGTTACAAAAATAATTCATATTTAAATTACAAAAAATATATAAAATAATAATTCAACAACAAATGTTTTATGACCTTCTTGAGTTAATTAATTGTTAATACATAAATTTTGGAGGAAACTATAAACTGACAACATTATAAAACCTATTGCGATTAACTTAAATCCATTTTACATAAAGAAATCATACTATTATAAAAACCTATCAAAATATATCCTAAAATTAATTATAAATCGTAAATCAGATTCTATTATTCTATTTTACTCACTTATTTTACAAATATTTTTTTTACTTATTTGACAATTTTTTTTTACTTAATTATATGTGTACACAAAAGAAATGTATACTTAGATATTACTGTACAAGTCATGTCTGCGTGGAATAGTGGCAAATTTTCTATTAGATATTGTTTTAAAATAACAAAATATTGATATAATTTGTTACCAATAATTTAAACTAGAATGACAATAATCGCGCGCCCATACCTATATATTATTTACTGCTTAGATATAGTATATTACTATTAGGTATACATGTTACGTCTATACATATAATAAAACTGTAGAGGTCGAATGTCTGTACATAAAAAAAATGCTAAAAACCGAGTCGGTGGGATGTAAGAAGAGAAATAGAACAAATCCAGATTTATTTCAATTTTTTTGTTTTTCTGTCTGTTTGTCTCTCCTCTCTCTCTCTGAAACTGTTGGACCGATTTAAATTAAATTTTGCATAGTGGTACCTTATATCCTCGATTAACATTTTAGATAATTTTCATCCCGGAAAATTAATATTTCGTTATCGTCCGACGTAAATCCCGTGGGATAGTTAAAAACCTATGGTAACTTATACAGATTAGTACACAGCAACTTATGCACCTAATTTAGTAAAATTTGGCATGCCGACCTGATATTGCCGGTCAAACAACAGTTTACTTTTTATCCCAAAAAAATGAACGGTTCCCGTGGGATTGTCTGTTTGTGCTTTTATAGAAGCGAACCGGAGCGAAGTAAGGGTGAGCCGCTAGATTTAAAATAAATCAATAATAGTTATTGATACTTACATACTTGTACATTTCATTTGTCTCAGCATTTTATTATAAGACCTTTGGTAATTTTAAAAAATGAACATACCTACTATTCTCGTTATAGAGGAACAGTGTTGAAAGCAGATATGAAAACATGACACATGTAGATTGTAGATGCATGCTGTAAAATGGAAATGAGGATATAGGACTTCGAAGAAGCTTTAAAAAAGAACAAAATGCAACCCGCATTTCGTTTCTTTTTCTAATATTATAATAGATATTTTGTATTCAATTTTTATCATCTTAAAAATGCTTCCTATTTGTGCATCAACTTTCAAAAAGTTATTTATTAAAATAGATTTTGTTATAATTTATTATGAAACACTTTTCTCATCAATTTCTTTCCTAGAGTTAAAAACCTCGGATAGCATCCACCCATGTCACTCCCCGACTAATGCCCTCTGTTGTTTACTTATTTTCTCTTTCTATTTTTGTTTTTTTTCGTCCTGGCCATTCTCGTAATTTAACTGCCTAATTTATAAAGGTATTTCATTCATCATTACAATTTGTGCGTTCGCGTCGCCAGTGTGGCCAGTATAATAAATTATAATTAACTGTTTTATTATACATTGAAAAAGCGAAACCTTACATACATATAAACTATAAAATATACTTAAGGCCTAAGAAGAATAGTATATCCTAACAATATATATTTTATCGAAAAAGGACAAGCAAAACTTTGATTAAAACATCTACAGTATACTACGTAACAAGATTTCTTTGCCACAATACTAATGAATCTTGACGTATTTCCCAACAGACGCCATGTCGTCCAAATTACATAGCCATTGTCACTGAGATATTGTTCGCTTCTTATTGAAAATGTGTGAAAGGAAATGAAACGTTTCCCTCGTGATCTTTTCACATTTGTGAGTTTCTAATGATAACTGCATTTCGATCATTACGATAAGAATAAGAGTGATATAATAAATTTTTAGCGTATTATTTAACTAGCTTAGCATTTAGCTTGGCTTATAGTTTTGTATGGCGCCTTTTATATATATTTACATTTTTTTTAAATAACTTAATATATGCTAATTGTATAAATTATTTTGTGTCATAAATATACAATGTATAAGTTGTATAAGTAGCTTGACTACAGCGCGAGCCATCATAGAGGTACTATTATGATTGAGATCCATATTTTTGACCAAAAAATGTCGCTCTAACGGTAAAGTCGTAAAAATATACTTAACAAAGTACTTAATATACATAATTTTATCAAAAAATTCCAATCTTTAAAAAGTTTAAATTTTTAATCCACCTCATCAGACAATGTTGAAAGCCGCAACGCGCTTCTCTAACTTAACAATTTCAATCATTGAGTTTAATATGTACATTGTGCAAATATCATTAAAAAAGTATAAAAGCGACATTTCTATTGTCTTTTCTTTATATTCCTTTGCCTAGTCGTTAATAGCTTTTTATTAAAAGTCTATTGTTTGATTTCACGTCGGAAAGAAGTTTAAATATAATTTCAATGAAAATGCTCGTACGAATTAAATTTATACTTATTACGGGTCTCAATTTATTCAGTTGATAGAAAATGTCGCTACTTATTTTCCATGAACTTTTACATTCTATATTGAGTATGTATTAAATATACGAGAATCAACCATGCTCAAAAGTATAATTTATGCTTGTTAACTTTAAAACTTATTCCTTCCGACTACTGACTGCTCTAGGCAGTGTTACGTAGAGCTTGTTATTAAATTATAAAAGTTTTTACTATACTAACTGCAACTACCTGTTTGTAATAACTATCGATTTGTATAAAATGAATGTATGTTTGTCATATTGTATTTAACGTATGCGTTTATAAACCACTGGGACTCACTCTCGCTTCTCTCGGGTTCGTCCCTTTTAAATTTTTTGAGCGGAACCCTAATTCTTTTACTGAAATTATAGGCCTCTTAAAAAAATTTTTTAACAACATGATAAGCTGATAATAAAAACATGAAACACAAAAATATTTTCGTAAGAGACTCGAAAAAAAAATTTTTTTTTGGGCCACCCTAATATCAAGATTAGTATAAGTAACTTTTTTCTTTTTTTTGTAAAGTGAGGATATAATAAAACGAAAACACATCTTTTACTTATATACCGAAAGAAGTTAAAGCTATTGAAGTATGTTAACTTGAGCAAAACCCCAATACTCGTATTCCAGCAGAGCAGGACGTGCGGTAAACTCAATGAATTTGAGAAGCTCTTCGCTTATCGAGAGTGACTTGAGTGCCCTTTGTTTTGTAACGCTGCAGTTTAGTTGGATCGAAGTAAAACTAAGTACATACTAACACATAAAATTTATCTATTGTGACGTGTAGATATACCTTCTGCCACTGCTCGTGAGGGATTAGATTTTTAATTTTAAGCTCTTTGAATAACGGACTAAAGTAGGTCCAGAGCCTGCAAAAACCAGTATAAATTGTACATAATCCATATATTGTAAAAGATATAAAAAACGTAAAATTATAATTTATACCT
Organism: Brenthis daphne; assembly: GCA_947093115.1. Lineage (NCBI taxonomy): Eukaryota > Metazoa > Arthropoda > Insecta > Lepidoptera > Nymphalidae > Brenthis > Brenthis daphne. Next base: position 24,597,271 of record OX352477.1, on the reverse strand, counting down.
ATCTTCTTAAAATTATGAACAAGTTTATGGTCTTTTGCTCGATAAAATATGCCTTCTTGTGTAATGTGTATGTTTGGAGCGGTAGAACATTAAATGAGTTAAATGTGTCATTAAAATGGCGGATAATAAGTTCTGGTTAAAAGCGCTGGTTAATCTTAGGTTAGGTGAAAATAGTCTATCATTCGATATGAAGTGATTTGATTGATTCTCATTGTTTAATTGAATGATTCTCGGATGGGGTTTTTTAAGCCCGAAAAAATTACTTGAGTTTTAGAAAATCTTGAGCGCGATGCAATGGAGACTTTCTAATATTATTAGAAATATACAGAGAATTAATACGATAAGAATTTCGATAATATAATTTACAAATATAAAAACTTCAAAAGCATATTTCATGTAAATTTTTCATTCTTTAAATGAAAAACATTTATTACTTTAATTTTAGTTCCATTTGTGGCTGTGTATAAAACTTACATATTCTAGGAGTGGTTGGTTCTGCGAGGGATAAAAAACAACGGCTTTATGCTTTCTCTCCTACAGTTTTATTTTTTGAATAATCCAGAGAGCGACAATAAGTCATGTACAAATGTGTGCACTGTCTTTTGCAGCATACTGGTAAAATTCACAGAAAGCAAGGAAAAATGAACTATAATTACTTTAGAACTGTAAATCTGATATCCTCATTTGTATTGTAAATGTTAAGTGTCTGTCTATCTCTGTATATGAGAATGATAGTTTTTAAGTCATTTCATCATTAGAAATTTGTATTTTGAAAATTGTATCGTTCTTTAAATCTTATATTCTCGAGATATATAACCTATTTATTTAAAGAAATAAATTAAAAATGAAATAAAATTGATTTACAACCGGTGGCACCTGAATTGAGTACCTCTACATATTTTAAAGTTGGTTAAACATAGCTTCACTGTAATTATAACTATTTTATAAATAAGTAGACTAACAAAATTATTCCAAAATTTTGTGGTAGATTACTTAAAAAAATATAGTGATAAAACTTATTTCTCATCAGAATATTCAGTTTAGTAAGTTTTACACCATGTAAAGTTTCAGATCCGCTGTAGCCGCTCCACTGTGCGAGTGTTGTGTACTCATTCATTAATTAACGTGTACTGAAATAATAAATGTTTATTTAACATGTCTTGTTTTCAGACATTTCCTTTTATTACATCCCATTCATTTCTAACTAATATAATTTTATTTTATTTAGGAGTGAAGTGAATTTTTTCCGAAAATATTACTTGGATTTATGTAAAAATTAAAAAAAAATCGACTTCCAAACACTAAAAAGTTAAAACTATAAAAACCTACTCTAAACAATAATATTTAAAAATTATGAATGGGGGTTTTCATTTACTATAGAACCCAATCAGATATTTTCGAATTTGAAAAAAGCATGTTGTATGTACGTCTATGAAAACATAGAACCTACTCCTTTCTGGAAGTAATTTCTTTTCATTAACCGAATGAAAACAAATTATTTATGATGTCGGTTAGTATTTTGCTTACAGAAAAATCTAATTTCTAACATCTCGACATTATTCGTAATCATCAATTTTAATTATCTTGAGAACTAAACAACGCCGCTTAGTGTAAAAAAAAATGTTACTAAATTTTAAAACTTTTTACTGCAGGAAAATATATATTTTAGATATAGATTGTTATAAAGATCTATTCATTTTTAATGAATAGGTTCCATAGTAAGGAGTGGAATTTATTGAGACTTTTTAATGGTTTGAATTATTTAATTTAAGAAGAAATTTTTGTATAGAAATAATTATGAGGCAACTAATGTCTGGCCTGATACATAGTTCATTTTTTACATATAGTTTATTATATGCATATAATTTCTTTCTGTCCGTCCTTTCATGTAAAGTAACTAGGTGTATCCTATATCTAGTAAAAAATATATATTAAAAAGAAGGATAATAAGAGCTATTTAAAATACTTTATTGATTTTTTAAAATATTCAATAGCAGAAAAAAACCGTACAAATAATAACATATGTTAGTAATAGGTATTGTATACAGTATTAGATCATTTAATTTAGTTAAGCCGAAGTTGCTCTGGAACCATGCTGTTTTAGAACTACCAATGCGCTCGAACGATAGCAAATTAAATTCACACTTGTTCATTAATAGCTTGCACAAACTAGTTCACAATTATGCATATTAAGGAGTTAAAATTAGCTATTTGTTATTATCGTAGTAATTGTGCGAAATGTGTATAGTTAACTTGTACATTAAAATATTTGTATTATTTAATGAAGGACTCATTTCCATATAATTTGTTGATAATTTGAAATATTATTTAAATTATCAGCATATTATAATATTGAATAATTAATTATTGGCTAAGAAAATGTTAATTTTCTATACATAAAGTAACTTGTCCTAGACGTTGGATAAAATCAGTGGATCTGAAGAGACAAGGTTATATCTGTTGTCCAAGTGTGTGACAATAGACTGCGATAGCCTTTTATTCTATGAATATTGTTTGACAACAATAAAAAAGGCGACTAAATCTTAGTATGGCGTGAAATGTAATAATGACACAAATAGACTCTTCATTCCTTTTCTTTCAAAGTCCGATGGGACTGATACTTTGACACGACCGGTGATAATTATGGTGCAAGACCGACGACTTATGCGCTCTTTGAAGCGAAAATCTCAGAGAATCTCAATAATCAAACTTGGCCCGACCCGGGATAGGAATAAAAATAAATGAAAAATATTTTTTTATTAATGAAACAGGATATATATTTTTTCATTAATTAAAAAAAACTAAATTTTTCCAAAAAAAAAACCATCTAAATCGGAGCTGTTCTTTCATTGACGCAGCTTTTACTTTAAGCACAATCTTACTTAAGTCTTTAAAGTAAAAGCATTCATCTTGTGAATCAAAAGGCGAAAGAGGTTTCATTACGACCAGGAAATCGTTTGAAACTCATTTCACCTCACTGTGGTCGAAGTTGACAAACAAACTGAGAACGAAGCGACGCTCCTAATGATTTCATAGTTTGTGACAAAGTGATTTTATTCATTAAGAAATAAAAATTATAAATTAACCCAATTTTTATACATATTATAATGATTATCTATACATATAATAAAATTGTAACCAAGCCGAATCTGTATATAAAATATTTTTTAGAAAATCTTATTGAAATAGACATTATTATTGATACAGAGGCCGAATCTATAGTTTTTAGAATTTTTGTCTGTCTGTATGTTACCGTACCACAGAAAAACTACTGGACGGATTTTGATGAAATTTGGTACTAGCTGATTATCCGGGTCAACATATAGGATACTTTTTACCGCGGAAAAATATCTCATTTCTGAGAAAAAATACAAAAACTGTAATGTTAGAGTATACTAATATGTAAAACCTAAGAATTTGGTTTTTGGTCATCTGAACGCGGGCGGAGACGATATGATATACTGCGACGAAGCCGCGGGGTAGGCTAGTAGTAAATATAACAGCACATTGCCAGTGTTAACATTTATCTCGGAAGATGTATAGCGTCTAATATGTCGGATCTTTGCTCTCTAGAAAGCGTTTTCTTTCATTTATATTTTACTCTGTGGCTGAAGTGTACCCGGTTTTACACCCCAAAACTCTAGCACAAAAATTTGCTACCATCGTATATGTATGTAAAGGCATTCTTAGTAAAGGTATACGAGTCAAATAAATACTTTAAATGTAAAAAAACTCATTAATTTTTTTAAATCTCTATAAATTGCAAGTTCCAATAATAAATTCTAGTATAGTATTAAGTGATCCGTAATAATGCTATAGAATACGAAAATGGGTATGTACATATATATATAAATTTCAAAAAGATTTTTTTCTGCAATATAATTATGTGATGTTTGTATTGAATCTGGATAGTTCAAATCATGAATCTGAGAGGCTTGTGTTAATAAATTTATAGGGAAGAAAAGATTTGAAATATCTTTTAAAATGTTCACTGTAACCGACTTAAATATTCGCGAAACATTCTCTTAAAAATTAGATTCATGAAATTCGTATTTCCGGCTTCACTTCACGCCATTTGTGGCAACTTCAGTAGGAAACGAGAATTATGTAGCAACGTTGAATTCTTAAAATGTAAAGAAAGTGCTATTCTTTACCTTAGCGGAGTGTTCCGCAGTCGTTAAATTATCACGTCTATTGGTGACTCAATGGTGCAATTTCACGGTAGAGCGAGTCCTCCACTCGGTTATCGGCAATAGCATACCTTTCACTATATCCCGATGGACCTAACATTGTATCGCCATATAGATTATTTTTTTCTGCCTCGGTGGTGTAGTGGCTAGCATGTACGGCTGCACACTCGGAGGTCCTGGTTTGGAGTCCCGGGTCGGGCCAAGTTTAGTTATTGAGTCTTTCTGTATCAGTAACAGCCCGTGCCTCGGAGAGCACGTAAAGCCGTCGGTCCTGCGCCTTAACTCTCACTGGTCTTGTCGAGCAGTCGTCCCACCGGAGCATGAGAGTGACAAGAATAGAGAGTGCACTTGTGTCTGCGCGTAAACTTGTGCACTATAATATCTCCAGCGCAATTGGCTAGTCTCAATGAGATTGGGCGCCGTAGCCGGAATCGGCTAGGAGAACATCACCATCATTTTTATATCGCACAAATTTGAACATTTATTGAAGTTAAAATTACACATGTTTACGTCATGCGTCATTACCTTATTTCAGATTATTGCATATAAAGAAAGATAAAGACCATCTATTTGTTTTAAGTATATTTACATACGTTACTTGACATGCCATTACCTGTGTAATTTACGCATCACACTTAAATGAGGTACATTAATGACTTCAATCATTTAAAAATAGTCCCGTTATTATGTAAATTTTTAAAACTTTTAGATAGGAAGCTAGTGTTTGCCTGTAGTTTTGCTCGCGTACCTACACCGATAAAAACTTATATGATATTCCTAGCTATGCTAAGATATGCCGTTACAGCGTAAAGGATTAACAAAGACATATTTCAGTGAATCACATGACACAAAACATTTTATATGAAATATTAAAACGAATAGTTTTACAAGACAAAATTAATTCCTAATTCTTAGAATACCAGTATCAGACAAAAGGGCATCTAACGATGAATAAAAATTGTAATCTTCAACTGAAGAAGAGCAGTAGTGGAAACGTATGACCTCATTTCAGGCGTAGCTTTGGCCGAAGATATTAGACTAGACGCCAAAGCAATGTCTAGTATTTGCATTGCTCCGGAACCACAAAAGCGTTGTCATTGCAATGCAGAATGTCTTAGAAACACGTCCTCGATCTTCGTATTTACTGTATACTTGTAGCGATAAAGCCAACAAGTCATTACTATAAATGTTTTTCAAAGATTGCCATTATTTTAATGAAATAGTTCAATTTATTTGATTATGTCTATTTAAAAATTTATTACCAACGACAAAAAATCTTTCATGATAAAAGTTTTTCTTAATAGAGTAGGTATTATTATAAGCATTAACTGCCTCGGTGGTGTAGTGGCTAGCATTTACGGCTGCACACCCGGAGGTCATGGGTTCGAGTCCCGGGTCGGGCCAAGTTTAGTTATTGAGTCTTTCTGTATAAGCTCTCAGTAACAGCCCGGAGTTGGGAAGTTGGCGGTGTTTCACCCCCGTGCCTCGACGAGCACGTAAAGCCGTCGGTCCTCCGCCTTAACTCTCACTGGTCGTGTCGAGTAGTCGTCCCACCGGAGTATGAGAGTGACAGGAATAGAGAGTGCACGTTGTGTCTGCGCGTACACTTGTGCACTATAATATCTCCTGCGCAGTTGGCTAGTCTCAATGATATTGGCCGCCGTGGCCGGAATCGGTCAGGAGAACATCATCATTATAAGCATATTTTTTTATGTATAGTATTCATTTTTTTATGGTTCTGTAGTCAAAAGGAAAAAATGAAACGTTTATAATTTCGTTATTTCTATCCTTATACCACAGCTATTTTATTATTGGATTTATTATCGGTGCTGTATAATAATTCAGCTCATTTAACGTTCTACTACTGGACATGGGCCTCCCATGAATATGAGGGGATCTCGTAATAATCTATCACGCAGGAAAAATGCAGGTTGGTGGATCTCGCATATTATTACAAAAATAGTTAAGTATTCAGACATGCAAGTTTCCTTAAGTCATCACTAAAATAATGAAATTAATATAAATATTCTCTTTTAATTTAATATTTTTAATTCTACGGAACTCTCAGCACGCAAGTAAGGGTTAAGTAACGGTAAAAACAATTAGAGTTAATAATAAAGATTTTAAAATATAGATTTATTTTAGTTGCGTTTAAATACTGAATTATATCACAACTTACATGAAAAATGCTTTAAGCAAATACAAAATATATTTGCCCTCGAGACGCTATTTTAAAAATGATATTGTAGCGGACACAAATGCTTGAAAATAAATAAGGATATGTGGTTGTTCCCGGAAAGGAAACGTTCCGAGGCATTCTCTCTACGGAAGTCAGAGACACTATCGCAACACGAGTATATGACTATACGCAAGTATTACAGTTATAAATGAATGTTACTTTCACGAATAAAGCGTTTTTTCTCTAATTTTAACCGATACTTATATATAAAATTGAGGAGTTTGTTTATTTGTTATAACGCGCTTTCTGGATCTGCTTGTCCTATTCGAGAAATCCTTTTTGCGTTTTATAGCCTATTTATTTATAGGTTTATATTATCAGGCAGTAGTAGCCCAGTGGTAACGCGTTCGTTTGGAAAACTAAGTGAAGCGGGTTCAAATCCCGGGTCTTGCACCTCTCATATTTTCAACATGATTATCACTTTTCTTAGGGTCAATGAAAACATCGTGAGCAAACTAGCATGTTTGAGAGAATCTAGCAAGTTTGCGAAAGACATATGAATTCCGCCAACCCGCACTTAGCCAGCGTGGTGGAATATTGCCCGTTCCCTCTCGTATTGAAGGGGGGCCTTGCCCAGCAGTGGGACATTAAAAAGGGCTAAATTATAGTTTATAGGCTATCTTACATTACATTACGATCTACAAGAGGAGTAGGTAATTCTAGAAAATAAAAATGCGTGCCAATCCGTAAGATAAAACTAGTGTATTCGTATAAAATTTTTTATAAAGAAATAAAGTCCCGCCCCGCCCCGCCTCTTGTATCTTCTCCTATATTTGTCTATTTTTGTAAGTACTAGAGCTATGAGTTATTATTATTATTAAAGTAGTAAGCTTAGTTAGTTATTATTTAAACGAGAATGTTCTATAAAAATAATATGTTTATTAATGATCAAATCATTATTTAATTTCTGGAAGGCTTTAAAATACCCAACAATAACCTATTTAAACTAACTCTAGCCGAAATACAGTAATTATATAACTGTATCATATATTTAGTTATAAAAGAAATTTAAATTGGAAGAACTCGAATGATATGTAAAAACAAACAAATCTCAACGGAAACTTGAGAAATGCAGCGAGACACGGATGTAGAGTCGATACATATATCGAGTGAATGTTACTGGCAACATGTGAGCATTCTTCCTCTGAGATAGCGAATAATCGTGCAAACGTTAGTCGACGAAATTCCGTAAGCTTAGCATTAGTATAATTTTAAATACCTTGGAAAATATTTTGCTTTAATATCAAATAATAAGAAAATATTACATATTTCATTTGCTAAATATTAACGTTCCGGAAAAATTACCTCCATTCCATTCCTCTTTTATATGGATAAACAAATAATGACAAACTAAGACATAGGTATATTAAATAAGTTACATTGCTTGTGCTACTTGAATTACTCATAATATAACAAAATTACATTTTTTTTGCGAAAATTTTAACGTATAGGCATTACAATATTTTTATTATTTCTCATATTATTGAATGAAGATATAAAAACGTTTGTTTTATTAAGTGCCCTACTAATGTATGTACTGAGTATTTTATTCAGCCCTTCTTAACGTCCTACTGCCGGGTATGGCCTTCCTCTTAGTGCGAGAGGATCAGGCCATAGTTGCTTGTTGGCGAACTTCACATGTCTGCACTGCACATGAGAATATCAGAAATGCGAGACATGGGCCGGTGCGTTTCTTTGTAACTAAGTTTTGTGTAGTGATTATTTATTACTCTGATCATTATTTAGAATAGCTTTTACTTTTTTTCAAATTCAAAGGTTTATGTATATAATTTGGAAATATTTTGTATACTCACCATAAGTTTTTTTATATATTTAAAACGTACCTAACTAGCGATGAATCCGAACGAAGCGAGGGTAAATAGCCAGTTTAAGATATAAAAGATGGCTTATAAAACGAGTCACTTAATAGAATATGTTTTCCTTTATCAAGCATATTTGTACAATAAAATTTTTTCAAAATAGTCAGCAACATGGTTGTCGGGATAAATCTGTGACAAGTTTTGTTCAGAGACTGGTTGATCTCTGGCTCCATGTATTGTTATCTGCGTTGCTTTTGTGTGCAAAAAAGTTCGGCTTTTAAATACAAAGACAAATTTTTGCCAACGTTACCCGGACCTATTTCATATAAAAGTTAATGGAGCGGGCTCGTTTTAATTACTTAACGGTAAAAGTGTACAAATGTAAAGAAACGAAAAATTAGGTACCACTAACTTCTGCCACTGGCTTTGCCCGCGCGTCTCTCCCCAATTACCGTACAAACACTTCACACCTGACCTCGGCATTATATCCGACCGTCAAGCTTTCTATTTCAAAATGTAAGCTGCATAATTATAAAAAGTTCCACTGAAATCCAATTAGACTTTTACTTCGTCCTTAACATTCCTTAATATATTTTTTTAAGTATTTAATCTACAAACTCAACCTCATTTTTAAATTGATTTAAATTTATATATTTTAAGCAAACATTAAACCGTAATACCTGGAAGCTTAAAGGAGAGGCTTTTGCCCAGCCATGGGATGGTTTGGGCTAACTGTGACGTATTATCCGTATTAATATTAGTACCTGGGCTACCGAGCATCGCTCGGAGTTTTTGGCCTAAAGTATAATTTTCTTTTTTTTTTTAACTAAAAACTTGAATAAATATTTAAAAAAAACAAAAGGAAAATATTTGTATGCGACCGAGATTCGAACCTGGACACCTGTGATTGTTGATCTTGCACCTTGGCCGCTTGACCACGATGCTTATGCCCGAGCGTGCAAATTACCGATCATATTTTGTGTGGAATAATGCAAAAGAAAACTGCATGAAAACTCGAAAACACGCGTTTTCTTAGACATAAGACATAAGACTAGATCCATTTATCGCCCCCGAAACTGCCCCCTGTATACTAAATTTCATGAAAATCGGTGGAACCGTTTCCGAGATTAAGATTATATATATACAAGAATTTCTCATTTAAAGATATTAGATAAATGTGAAAGTTTGTGAATATGGATGTTTGTTACTCTTTCACGCCAGAACAGCTGGACGGATCTGGATGAAATTTGGCACAGAGATTAGTCTGGAATAACAGATAGGCTACTTTTTACCCCGGAAAAATGTACGGTTCCCGTGGGATAGGTTTGTTTTTGTTTTCCTAGAGGCAAACCCAAGCGAAGCGAGAGTGAGTCGCTACTTATTAAATAAAAAACGATGAATCTTTAATGAAATTACTTATACATAGTTTATTCGTAGGTAGCTACGTATTCGTAGGCCTACGGCGTAGGCCATGCAGTTAAAATTGGTATATTATATTATATTTTCGTATGACTTATAGAAAAAAGTGGAAGAAAGGAAACATGTGCCATACCCACAGAGCATAGGAAAAGAAGAAAGAGATTCTGGTGGTTTTAACGATGTGTGTAATTAAATATTATGTACGAATTAATTAACATATTATTACAAAGCTAACTATTATATTTAATTATTATTTATCGTATCATAACTCATTCAATGTGATCAAATTAATTTACATACCTACATAGTAAGCCGGTAAGAGTAGAATAGAGTGATATAATAGCTATATATAATAATTAAATACTTTAGTGCGAGTAAAACATTAACTTAGCAGAACTTAGAAAATTGCACCGTTCTAGATATCCGTACATATAAAATTTTGGTAATGTCTGTACAGTACAGAACAGTACTGTTATAAGCTTTGTAAAAGCTTAAATCTATTACAGACAGCATAAATACCTATGATATCGTAGGTCGCGGACGTATGTTTGAATTACTATGCAAACGTTTCGTTTAAACAAATTGCGAAGTTAGTGTTACCGCTATTTCTGGATGAGATTTTACGGTAAATATCCCGTCTTTTTACCCCCAAGGTCACGTTTTAAATCATGGTGAATGAAACATAAAAAGTATTTGTACTTATATACAAATTCTGTTAAACGTTATTTTGATGTCTATAACGCCAATATTAAAGTGAATTTATAGAGCATTCAACCATAGAGAACTTGTTTATGACTTCCTATATCGAGTTGCCAGAGATATATTCAAAGTTGCTGTTGCAGCTGTTACCATTCGTAGATATTTGTTACATTCTGAAATTATATGTGATATTCATTATCCTGCAAATTACGAAGCGATATTATTTTATGATAAATTGTCTAATAGAAAATTATATAAATTTTAATAATAAATATTTATATAAATTTTTTAACTATTAAATTGCTTGTATCTACATTTTTCAATTACTGTAAAATTTTATTCTTTTTTTTAGAATAATATTTATATAAAATGTTAAATATGCACTTAATAGTATGTAATCAACACCATAATACCATATATTGTGTGAACCTCTCATTTAAAACACTTTTATCAGTCGTAGTACTAAATTTATTTGTATTATCTATTCTATAGGTATATATGTATATAAAACAAAGTCGGGTTTGTTACAACACTTCTAACACGGGAACGGCTGGACCGATTTTTATGATCTGTGATTTGTTGGATTTTTCTCCACCACGAATAACCAGCAGCCACAGCACACAGCAGAACAACCAGCTATAAAAACATTGGAAAAATTCACGTGCTTTTTTTTCATTTACATGGCTAACGCGGCACTGGCTAATTACTATTTACTTATATCAATTTCAAAAGTACCTAGGGACGAACCCGAAAGAAGCGATGTTGAGCCGCTAGTTAAAAATATATTATATTTCTTATATATTACATTTTTATTATCGCCATATTTTTTATGTATAAAACCTTTTTAAGACCTTCTGCAGTACGAAAATTACTTGGTTCTTAAGGATAATCTAATTTCAAACGGCCTGAAAATGGATTATATCCTATACGAATAAATTGAATACAATTTAAAATTCATTGGGGAGCTCAACCCATGCATCTCTAAATCGGCTAAATGAGAAAAGTGCCCTTTCTACCGAAACCATATGGACTTCGAATTATTATGTTTACAATAAATGTATAAGTATATCTGTAATATAATTACATATGTTAAGATAAAGTGTTTGTTTCTTGTTTATTTAAAGAAGAAATCTCTGACAGTTTTTGTATTTTATAGCTTAATTATTGAAGGAAGTATATATAGACTGTCTAAAGTCCCGCTACGACTTTAGAAGCGAAGCAATATGAATAACATGTATATAAACTACACCAGCAAAGCCTCGTGTAAACATTAGTATATGATATATCGTATAGGGATAAGGTTACACAAAATTTATTTATAAATTGATATACGCGAATAGCCACTGTATATAACTATATATTATATATGAAATCAAAATATATTTAGCTAAGAAAACAAACTACAAAACGAAATGAACTATCTACGTATAGCAATTACCGAGAATTCCTTTACACGTATATTAAAATTTTAAATTGTTCTTTAACAATGAAAATATCAATAAAAATTGCCTTTGCTTGGGCATTGGGCGTACATAAGAATCGATTGACACGACCGATTGTGTTTCTTAACACAAAAGCATGAGATACCTTTACAAATTAATTTAATTAATATCTCCGCTAAATTCACTGTTCAATAAGATATAACTGAAACGTATACCAGTATAGCGCTCGTAGCTAGTAGCAAATGAAATTTAAACACACTTTGGCATTTATAATATTGTAGGCGACAAGTTTTGAGTATAGAATTTCTTCGTAATAACATCCATACTCATACTAATATTTTAAATGTAAATGTGTGTTTATTTATTTGTTTGTTTGTTTGTTTGTTTGTTTGTCTTTCTTTAACATCGAAACAGAGGGACGGATTCGCGTGATTTTTTTTGTGTGGAAATAGTTGGAGGGTTGGAGTGTTTTTTTTTCCGCGGCAGATTATCTCATTCTTACTGTAAAACACGTTATTATACAACCTACGACACCTAGTTAAATTGTACCTGATGACAGAAATGAGCGAAGCGATAAATATAAAATAATAATAATAAAATATTAAATATATATAAAATCATGTAAAATGTATTAATTATTGAGAAAGGTTTACATAGTGTGTATTTTTTTTAAATAATTACTTTTGACATAAAAGCTTTAAAATAATTTTTCTGTTTTTTTTTATTTTAAGAGTGGGTCGATCTTTTTATTAAGTTTTAAAGTCAAATTTGAAATAGACTTTATATCTTATTTATGGTTTGAAATAAAAGCTACTTTTTTCCAGGAATCTCCACACAGTGAGCAGAGCCAAGACCAAAACGAGTCTTAAATTAGTAATTTATATACAACTAGCGACTCACCCTCAGTTCGCTCGGGTTCATCCCTACTAACATTTTAACTTTTCTCAGAGATGAGATATTTTCCCGTAGTAAAAAGTATCCTATATGTTGACCAGGATAATCAGCTATCATCATACCAAATTTGATCAAAATCCCTCCAGTGGTTTTTCCGTGATGCGGTAACAGACAGACCGACAGACATACAGACAGACAGCTGTCTGTCTGTCTGTTCCTAATATTGTTAGTAAAAATATTTTGCTGCCTCGCTAAATTAATAAGCCAATTTTAAACAAATTAAAAGAATTGTCTGGATAGCTCATTAAATTATACGATTTATGTTATTAGCGGAGCCACCAGTAATCCTATTATCGACCAGCGACGCAATAAAGTAAGGTAACAAGGGTCTAGGTTTAATTAATTCCTCTATATTTTAGACCTCCGCTGTTTGGATATGAACGATTAATATTAACTTCATAAATAAGCCCCTAATTTAAATCTCCTGTGTTTTTTTTATATAGTCTAATGTCTTTTTGGCCAAAAAATGGACTATTAATGGCAATGATGTTATTCGTATGATGTATGCTATTTTATGTGTAAGTATAATAAAGTTATTTAAGTCATATACACAGATAAATAAAAATGAAGTGTCTGTTTGTAATGTCAAAATGATAGTTTTTTATTAAATGCATTTAAAATTACATACGGTACTTATAAGAAAAACTTAATTTTTCACTAGCAGATAGCTGGTGTTATAACGAGTAACTTTTATTTTAGAAAACGAACTAGGTTTCCGTTCTAAAAAGTTAAAACTTACCTTTACGTACGTACCTAGGGACGTAAGTTGTTAGTTTATCATAATATCTGATTAAATATGTGTATATAATATATATATTAATTTCGTAAAATAATTTTAAAATGTCATTATAATAAATAGTAAAAAAGATACATTTTGTACAATTTATAATTTACTTTAATTAAAATTAAATGTTTACATGATGATGATATTATAAAACGTACTCCTTTTTTTTTTTAACGTTGGGAAATGCATTTACGCACGAGGTGTGGGACTCACCGGCGTAATACAGCCAGTACTACCCACTAAAACCCAACAAAGCCTTCCCCCGTCTTAATGGGCCGTCGCAGGATCGCTTACGCATTCAACTACGATGCCCCGACGGCAGGTCTGCCGAAGCAGACCACAACAACCACGGGGTTGCTCCAAGGTCCACTCTGCTATCAGAGAAGTACCAGGAGCAACCCGCATGGTACACCGCCCTCCGAAGAGGGCCACCTCCCACCGCCCACCGAAGTGGGCCACCTCCCTGTGCGTTTCTTGGCTTCGCGCCCGGTTGGGTTGCCGGGCACTACTGAGCCCCGCCCCCCCCCCACCACGACAAGGTGAACGCACGTTGGGGGGGATAAAACGTACTCCTAGGTGGAGCAGGGTAAGATTTCTTATAAAAGAGGGAATCATGTCAGTAATTACAAATTTGGATTTGGGACTTATTGGGCCGTTACCAATAAGTATTGTTCTACAATATTTAATATAATTTTTTTATTATTAAATAATGATCGATATTTATTTTGCATTATATTACTTTCACGAACTTTTATTTAAATGAGTTATACATAAATAACATATAGGTAGATGATTTGCAATTGTATTTTACTTTTGCTTATTGCTGTTATTTTTTAATTTGAATAAATAAAAGGTTTTTTTTAAATAGTGACAAATTTCCCTTTTGCTACGAAGTTTTTATATTTTTTTTATTTAATTAAAAATGCACTTCTGATATACGATATTCGTTAAGAAGGCAAACAATAAAGTCACATTGTTAAAGATTTTTTGATTTCTCTTTATATCGTCTCTAAAATTTTTGATGAGGAGTGGTAATGAGCGGCAGCTCGCTAGTAGTATAGAGGTAGACTTAACATCATTTTTTTTTTAACGTTGGGAAATGCATTTACGCACGAGGTGTGGGACTCACCGGCAAAATAAAGCCAGTACTACCCACTAAAACCCAACAAAACCTTCCCCCGTCTAATGGGGCGTCGCAGGATCGCTTACGCATTCAACTACGACGCCCCGACGGCAGGTCTGCCGAAGCAGACCACCACAACCATAGGGTTACTCCAAGGTCCACTCTGCTATCAGAGAAGTACCAGGAGCAACCCACATGGTACACCGCCCTCCGAAGAGGGCCACCTCCCACCGCCCACCGAAGTGGGCCACCTCCCTGTGCGTTTCTTGGCTTCGCGCCCGGTTGGGTTGCCGGGCACTACTGAGCCCCCCCACCACGACAAGGTGAACGCACGTTGGGGGGGGGGGGGGGAGACTTAACATCATGTGGTAATCAAATCCAAGTTCACAGTAAAATATTCTCTATCTTCAGGCGACCAGTATTGATATATTTATTTTAACAACTAAAACTTTGCTAAGTAACTTCGTAAATTATTTACAAAATAAACGAAGATATGCACATATGCATTTTTATATGCAAACTAAAGCGTTTAAGCTCTCCCAATAGGTAAATTCACTATAATTAAAGTTTAGTGCGGTGGATAGCAGGATATCATACAGGCATGTGTATTTAAAAAATTATAACCGTATTATAAAGGTTAAAGTGGCGAGGTTACCTAAAATTTGCTTGGCATTTTGGCATCTTTAATGCTATACGTGCCGACGTGCTTCGCATTTCGCTCAGGACTTTGCCATTTTTCTGCATATAATAAAGATAAATAGCTGGAGTTACGTGCAAGCTTACTATAAAGTCATAAATAAAAAATAACATCGTTTCATATATTTTTAAGTTTATTTCAAAGAGCTTGCTTCATTTTATCGTTCTTGAATTTCATTATTCCTTAACGTTTTCTCCATTTTAACGCCTATTATTAACCAATAGTAAACAGATTATGATCATTTCATTTTTCATGTACTTTCTAATATTTGAAGGTAATCGGTAAATTAAGGGTGGAATTAAGGAAAGAACACGAAAAAGTAGTAATTGAATCAGTCAAAGACAAACGGGGTTCAAAATTATATAAAACAATAAATCCAGCCACTGCGAGCTCTTTTATCACAAAATGGTATCGACAAGATTAGTTAATATATGTCAATTAAGATTTTTTTTAGTATTTTGACTCCCTAGATCATCAGAGATCTAAATGATCAGGCTAGTTAAAAATGACTGGTATAAAAAAGTAAGTCTAAGCATGTAAGTTGTATGGGTTAACCTGTAAGCTTCGCATTTACTATCGTGATTACTCCAATAGTTAGTTCCCATTTTGCACTTTAGCATACTATTAGCAACTTTGTTTTATTCGATCTAACTGTAACGAGCTTGAAATAAGCGAACCGAACAGTTGCACGAGTCACAGAGACACATTTATAGCACCTATCTAGTAGCAACTCCTTTATGTATTAGTTATTACCAACTCTGAACTAATTACAAAATAAGGTATAAAATAAAGTATTTAGTAACATTTGTAGTCAGCATATGGACGTAAATAAATTACAGCTACATGAAAATAAAAAAAAACATGGTTTTGTTAAATACAAGCAGTAAAGTTAAAATTCTGTTTAACACGTTAGCTGCGGCACCAATTTTTGCATACTTTCCGTTCCTGCGGCACGAGGTATAATCGGCCCGTACCGTGACCAGACGTTAGGGCGACACGCGGTCTATTAGACCCCACCTCCTTTTACAGACTAAAATCCATTTTCTGGCGCGAAATCAAAGATAAATGAGAATTTTGGTCCTTATTGATATAGACAGTGAATTGATGAACCCTAATCCACCGTCGCCCCGGGATCTGATGGCTAGTTTAGGAATTATTAGCAAAACAAAATATGGGATCTTATACACCTCGTAACGCACTGAAATAGGGCAAATTTTCGCTGCGATTAGTGATGGGAAAAATAATATCGACGTTTTTAAACTGTCTTAACTACGCAACGACTTGACCGATTTTGATCAATTATATCTCATTAGATCGTTTTAAGGGCAAAACCTGGCAAAACAACACAAAGCTATCAAAGGATACATTTTTTTTTAAATAATCTAAATTGTGCTTGAAGGCGCCATAAAGAAAAATAAACCGGCCAAGTGCGAGTCGGACTCGCGCACGAAGCGTTCCATTCTATACCATTAAGAGGCACCTATTACAGACTTATTATTGGAAAATAATGGATTACGGTTTATGCATAAGGTTTATCTTTCTATTTGTATATGAAAATCTTAATGCGGTTCACAGAATAGAAAAAAAAGGCAACCAGAAGTAGAAAAGAAACTGTCCTATTTATTCTGCCTCGGGCTTTAAAAATACAATTATTAGAACTTGAATTAACATTAAAAAATCAGTATCAATATACTTTTTTTATAAAAATCTCAATATATATGTTGTACTTATTTATGAGTGTTTTTCATTGAAACAGGGTAGACAATAAGATTTTTTGCACTGAGTGCACTGAGTCAAAATCTTTTTGGATTTTTTATCAGCTTCACGAGATGGTAAAAATGTGCGTAGTTTTTGGTAACAACCTCTTCCGACATCGTTTAGACATGTTCGGCGCTGTAAAAGGACGTGCTCTCCAATCGACGTGATGCACAACACTGGTCGCGGGAAGCTCGCGTTGAGTGCGGTACGAGGTCAGGGGGGATATGGGACGTTTTAGCCTCGTTCCGCACTGCATTAAAATTATATTAATTCAGTGCGGCACGAGGCCTAAGACATCCGGTACCAAGGTAGGTACACCACCGAGTCCGGAACCATTAGTGATCTCAAATATATATTTATCTCTTTCCTACACTGGACCAAACCAAAGCTATGCCATTCGCACGACAGAGAAATTCACTTTTTTGCTTGCCGCACCACAGGGAAGTTGCATCAGGGGTGATTTAGGCCTCGCTTCGCACTTAACGTGTTAAATATATAATATTGTCGGTACTAACATTTTTACTTTTATACTAGCTGTCTTAAACTCTTTATAGCTATATATTTGTAATGGTAGAGCCAATATGAAGAGAAAGAAAATAGAGACCACCTTAGGATATTTTGTAATGAAAGTTTGTTTATGTGTATTGTGTATGTTAATAGTAACAATAGGCTACTGTTAATAATAAAATTCGTCACAAGGTGGCGCTGCTTGTATATAACATTAAAAATACTAAAACCACCTAGAGAACCGAGTAAAGGTATGGTAAATCGCTATTAAATTAAAAAGTAATTGAATCCGTAAGAGACAAAATGGGGTCTCTTCCAACCCATCCAGCTTTTTGATCTCAAAGCGAAAACGATAAGACTGGTTGCTCACATTATTATATAACAGAAAATAGTGCCTAAACAGTCAAAAACTATTAAAATAGTCTATTTTGATTACTAAGCAAACCTCATAACCGAACAAACAAAAGTAGTTGAGCTGAATTCTTTCTATCTTTCTGAGGAGTCGTCTCGGCAAGGAATAAGTGGGCGGGCGGTCGTAACTCGCTCACGCAACCTGGTAAGACTGGTACCATTTATATGTCTGTCATCGATCTACGCTGCTTACAAACGAAATGACAACTTAAAACTGTTGTATTATTATTCCTTGTTAACAATTTTGCTAGATTTAAATGAATCTTAAATTTCCCTTCCCATTTATCTAGGAGGTTTTGTTTTAAGTTATTGTGGAATTAAGTATGACTTCGTTCAACGTGGTTAATCTGAGTTATTATAGCTTTTTTAGATTTTTTTATGAATTACAAAAATTATGAAGGTAAATAAACACCACTATACTCGTAAATCTAGGTAATAATTTTAATTAATTTCTTAAATTATATTTTTTGTTCATTCCCCGTACAAACTGTCATCTCCATTTTCATCCCCTTAAGGGATGATTTCCGGGATAAAAAGTATCCTATGTCCTTTTCAGGATCTCAAACTATCTTCTTACTAAATTTCATCTAAATCGGTTCAGTAGATCCAGAGATTACCCCCTACAACCTCACAAACTCACAATTCACAAACTTTACCTCTTATAATATTAGTATAGATATATATAGGGTAATGTATTCTGTAGACTGTATGTTAAAGTAAAGCCGGGTTCACATATTTGCGTTTGAAAAAAATTCAGTCGGATAACCAACTTAAAGATATACAAGTTAATTTCATAGATTTAATGTAATTTTTCTCGCTATAAGTAAATTAATGTACCTTAAATAAATCAAAAAGAATACTAATACTTTGTTTGGTTTCGTACAGAAAATGAAAATCTTCTTTAGCAATTAATTATCCTACAATGTCAGTTGATGGACGGATAGGAAACAGGTAATTTCACATTGAGACGTTTCATTGAAGCTGATTGATTATAACTGCTTCGGAAGGACTACTAACTTAAATATAAAAAGTGAAAAGGATTTCCTCCACAGCAATTATGGAAATTTCGTACGTAAATTTAGCGTCTTTTTTATTTAATTTATCACCTAAATTCCACATCTTTATTATTAGATTTGTATAAGGTATTTTAAATGTTGACCCAAGTAATAAGTTATCACTATACAAAATTTAGTTAAAATTGGTTCTGTACGTTTTGCGTAAAACGCGAACATGAATTTGACTAAGTTAGTTTTATTATAGGTATAGATAAGAATAGATATTGCTTAGGAGATATACATATAATATTCAGAACTTTCCTGTAGGACTTTTCAAGACTTACAATTTTTTAGTATATTGTCTTTATGTATGTATGTCTTAAGGTTTAGCCAGCGGAAGGTTTCTAGGGAGGACTCGATACATCCAGTTATTGTATCTTCCCGTGAGAATGAAAGATTTTCTTGAAGTAAACGGTATCCTTAACGTTGAATCGAGTGCTAAGTTATCACTTCACCAAATTTCGTTGAAATCAGTTTATTACTTTTCGCGTGAAACGCGCATATAAAAACAGACAAACAGATATACAGGCAAACAGACAAAGAGACAGACAATTTTTTTAATAACTATTGTTTTGGGGTCTGTGTTATGTACATAATACGTTACAAATAAACGAAAACATCTATCCCACGGGAACCCTTTAATTTTCCAGGATGAAAAGTAGCCGATTTGTTATTGTCATGTATGAGCTATATTATTGTAAAGTTTTATTAACATCCAATCAGTAGTTTTTGTGTACTAAGCTGTATAAGTTATTATAGTTTTTTAACTATGGCACGGGAACTATTTAATTTTCCGGGATAAAAAGTATCTAAGATGTTGCCCGGAGATAAAGGTATCACCATGCAAAATTTCATTTAAATCGGTCCAATAGATTCGGATACTAGCCCGTACAAACAGACAAATAGACAGAGAAACAAAAAAAATGAAAAAAAATCTGGATTTGTTCTATTTGTCTTCTTACATGACTTGGTTTTTAGCATTTTTTTGCTATGTACAGACATTCGACCTCTACTCTTTTATTATAGTATAGATATAAACACTCATGACTGGAGTACAAACATTCGTGTTCATCACACGGATTTATGGATTTACTGATTTTTAAAACAGCAGCAGTTTTTAACGAGTAAACTTTTTATTTTATGGTATTAAAAACCAAAAAAAACATTAAAATCCATTCATTATAACTTCCGTCACTTTCCGTTTCCGTCTTTTCCGTCACTTTTCATTTATAATGACTAATTGCACTCGATTATTGATATTAAAATACAAGAAAAAAAAGTCATAGAGAGATCACTATCTTCTACTTTCTGTCTATTTAGTAAAAAAGTAGTATTAAGATGAAATTTTCTGTATTTATATTAAAATAGCAAACAAAAACTTATCTATGATCACGGGGAGCAAAAAAATACCGTTTTAGCAAGCCATTGAAATAATAATAATATTGTTTATATTTTATGAAGGTTTTAAGATTGCAATGTTATTGCTTCATGAAATAGATTATAATACCAAATATTGAATTTGCTAAAGCAATATGACATGAAAAATTGACTAAGGTATCATGTATTCACTTGATCTTTAAATCATTACTCAATTTCAAAGTCTGGTGTTTTTTATGAAAAATATGAAAAAAACACAAAAACCACAAATCACACTATATTTCATATATTAACCAAAGGAGAGTTATTAATTAACCAGTTATAAACAAGATTTTTTTTTGTATTACTTTATGACTTAGAATGTCGGATTAACGAAAAACCTTTTGAAGCCACGAAATTCCGACAGGTTAAACTTCAAACAATATTCAATATTTATATGTTCACTGATTTATCAATTCAATTTCATTATTTTCTGACAGACACAATTTCATAATATTTTCCTCGAAAAAAACTCATCCATCAAAGAGTGAAATCTATGAGCATTCGGTCACGTTGGTTTGGATTTTTTTAAAACGAGCTATGGCCTACTACTTTGCTTTATACTTTATTTTATACTTGCTACTTTACTTTAAATATTGATAAAATTGAAAAAAAAAATTGTCGTTGAAAACTACTTAGTTCATACAATATATCAAGTATTCAGTTTTTATTACAAATATTTGCAATACAAGTGTTCTTATACTTAATACGTCCAAATGTATACGTTAATTTTTTGTTTACAAACGTTTCATACATAAAGAATAAAAGTATAATAATTTATTTACAATAAAGAACATTACAAATATACGTAATTATATATACATAAATACAATAAAAGTTATTCTAAACAAAAATTACTCCTATTTATTATGATGATAATGATGTTCTCCTGGCCGACTCCGGCCACGGCGGCCAATCTCATTGAGACTAGCCAACTGCGCAGGAGATATTATAGTGCCCAAGTGTACGCGCAGACACAACGTGCACTCTCTATTCCTGTCACTCTCATATTCCGGTGGGACGACTGCTCGACACGACCAGTGAGAGTTAATGCGCAGGACCGACGGCTTTACGTGCTCTCCGAGGCACGGGGGTGCAACACCGCCAACTTCCCAACTCCGGGCTGTTACTGAGGCTTACTTATACAGGAAGACTCAATAACTAAACTTGGCCCGACCCGGGACTCGAACCCAGGACCTCCGGGTGTGCAGTCGTACATGCTAGCCACTACACCACCGAGGCAGTTTAGTATGTATATTGACATGTAGCATGACTAGCAGCAAGTGTAAAACAAGTACCAGTATATCTCCGACTGCATAATACTATGTTCCTTTCTCAAATTGTTTGTTGTTGTTTTTAATTAGCTTTATAAGCAGTTAGTTTATTTTTTTATTTAACTTTAAGAATTTTACCTACTTTGCTTCATAACATAGAATTATTTCCACTGTTATAACCATTTGCAATGTATACTGATAACGACGAATCGTCACAAATGTACATTTAGGTCAGTACATTAAGGTCAGGGCGCTATTCTAGAAAATTGAATAGTATTCAGTAGAGAGCAATTTTATATTCTTCCTGTACCGCAATAATGTCATGAAAGGAAGTGAATTTAAAAATGTAAATCTATACACATAAAATTGTAACAAAGCTGAATCTGTACAATAAATATTTTTTGGAAAATCTTATTGAAATAGAAATTATGATCGAATTTATAGTTTTTAGAATTTTTGTCTGTCTGTCTGTCTGTTTCCGCATCACGGAAAAACTACTGGAGGGATTTTGATGAAATTTGGTATGGTGATAGCTGGTTATCCGGGTCAACATATAGGATAAATTTTACAGCGGAAAAATACCTCATCTCTGAGAAATCTATACTAAACGTTAAAACGTAAGTAGGGACGAACCCGAGCGGAGCGAGGGAGAGTCGCTAGTTTTGTTATATAAGGGCATAATACTTTAATAGTTAAAATCAGGTGCAGCAACGTCGTAATTCGATGTGAAAAAACATAACAAAATTAATTTTAGCTAAGGTTTACTGAACTTTAAAGACCAAAACACCGCTTTTTGCAGCAAGACCGATTAAAGGATAAAATGAAAATTACAATAATTAACGGCACTTTTTAGATTTAAACGAAGATTTATAGACTAGTATATTCAGAATTACAAAGTTTATTGTATTGTTAATATTTTTTTACTTTAAATACATAAAATAGATTTCACGTATTAATAAAGTAAGGTGTGTATTTTCGATTTTTCTATTGAATGTGATTCCTTACTTCAGACCGGTAACGCGATTTTAATGACCTCCTTCGATTTACTTCTATACAAAGGCAATTATTCTTTTCGTTTTTTTTTCGTTTTCTAACGTGCCGTATCATATACTATTAATCTATAGGTACATTCAGAAAATAATAGCTTAGGCGCATTAGTGTTTATGCCTCTTTAAAAATCTATTACGGCTATGTAATAAAATCAAATAGACAAAACAAAATGATACTAAAAAAAATTAATTTATGTCTCTTTATATTATACTAGCATTGCCCGCGGCTCCGCCCGCGTTCAGATGACCAAAAACCAAATTCTTAGGTTTTACATATTAGTATATTCTTACAATGCAATTTTCGTATTTTTTCTCACAAATGAGATATCTCCTCGCGGTATAAAGTATCCTATATGTTGACCTGGACAGCCAGCTATAATCGTACCAAATTTCAACAAAATCTGTCCAGTGGTTTTCTCGTGATGCGGTAACAGACAGACAGACAGACAAAAATTCTGAAAACTATAGATCCGACCTCTATATCGATAATAATGTTTATTTCAATAAGATTTTCCAAAAAATATTTAATGTACAGATTCGGCTTAGTTACAATTTTATTATATGTATAGATAGAAATCTCGACTGATTAGCAAGTTAAAATTGTACAGCGAATTTGACAGTTCATTACCTCACAAAGGGAATTGATTAACTGCATAACTCATTAGCACTGATACCTTGCCGCTAGTTGGACCGGGATGTCCGAACAATATCCCATTTCATGTAGCTTTGTTACAATATTCTGCAAACCTTCCGGGTTTAAACTATGTGGTTAAAACTTGAGCTTAATGCTATTTGTGTTACAAAGATAGGTAGTTTGAAAATTTATTTTGAATTCATCGTCCAAATTATTTAGATTATTATAGTTAGCAATTTAGTTGACTTTTTTAATGATTTCTGAAAAAGTACATTTGTTTTAATATCGCATATTTAAAACTTTTTAACAAAATAATTAATTAACAGTACAAGATAAATAAGGTAAATGTTACAGGATCTAACTTCACCGTGGACTGTAAGACTTAACTAGTTATAGTAGAAATTAAAAAATAAATGCTCCTTGGTTTTTTGAGACCGTCATTCTACTAGTTGCTGAGTGGAAGAAAGAGAAAGGAATAAAATATATCACGATTAGAATTTTTACTCCATTTTAGAAACCAGGAACCTGCTGTGTTGTATACGAAATTCAAGTTCATTAACTGCATACACATACTATATAACTAAAATATCACAGCTAAACCGAGTCAATTATTTTTTATATTTCTCTAAACATTGTAATGGTTACTTATTTCTGCTAATACTTGTTTTGTCTTTTTATTTTTTGCAATTTTTTCCGACATTATAATCAAAAAGTATTATTTCATAAATCCTACGACACCCCAACCCCGACATAACCGTCGAAATATTTGGAATTCTCTTCCTTATTTATCGTGTTTCCCAGTAATTGAAAACCTCATAATTTATGAAAATAATGAAAAATGTCAGCCTCCCCCGACGGAACATCACTAGCGGTGACCAATTAAAGCAACCCATCGCAGAAAAAAACTTAGTTGCTTTTCAGAATTCCTCAAGTTGCATAATTAGGTAGGTACTAGCCTATTTTATACACTTTTTATTCACATTTTCTTGGTATTCATAAATAATGCTTCAACATTAGAAAATCAACGAACCTACTTTTCGCTCAATTCCCTGCCAAAATAAGTAAATGTATACTAATACTAATAATATTATAAAGAGGTAAAGTTTGTGAGTTTGTGACGTTGTAGGGAGTAATCTCTGGATCTACTGAACTGATTTAGATGAAATTTGGTAAGATAGTTTAAGACCCTGGGAAGGACAAAGGATACTTTTTATCCCGGAAATCGTCCCTTAAGGGGTCGAAATGGGGATGGAAGTTTGTATGTGGAATCAACCTAGGGACGAACCCGAGCGAAGCGAGAGTGAGTCACTAGTTATTTATAAAGTTCTTAACAAACCGTAGCAGTAGATACGTGATCATAAAATGCATACTAAAAATCTAATACGAAACGTATACGAAGACATCATAACTCGCAGATATATGTATAAATAATATCGAATGAAAAGTGATCGAAATGTATATTTATTTATTTACATATAACGGCGACCCCGGAAACGACTCTAAGGATTTCGCTGAATTTTGGAATGTGGGAGTTTTCGGGGGAGAAAAATCGACCTAGATTAGTCTTATGCCTGGGAAAACGCGGTTCTCGAGTTTTCATGCGGTATTTTTTCGCATCACTCCACGCAAAATATGGTCGCTAATTTCAAACGCTCTGACATAAGCATCGTGGTCAAGCGGCCAAGGCGTAAGATTAACAATTACAAGTGTGCGGGTCCTCAATAAGGTTTAACTTGCAACTACAAAAGTTTAATAATTTTCCTATTTTACGAAAATAAGTTATATTACGTCTAACATAATAAAAGATATTATTTTAGTTTTGATTAAAAGCATATTACGTATACAAAAATATTACTACGAGACGAGATTCGAGAAGACATATTGTAATCACTAATACTATTAATTGTACTGCGACCATGTTCGCCAGTATTGTTTAGACGATAATAACGCATCAATACAGCCCTTCAATATAATCAATTCAATATATGCTATATCTAATAGAATTGTTTCAATTAAATTGAGCGTATTTATATACGCGTGTGAACTGTGTACATATTTAGATATATAACAGACTTTTTAGCTTCGCACTTTCTATAACAAAGACCCCGTCTCTTCTGAAACCCCTCAAAGACGTCACATTTTCTTCACCATTTTCCGGTAAACTATGAACGATGAATTGGTTTGTGTTATCGCCATATTTTATTGTGTAGATCAGCCAATTCTTCAATAAGTGCAGAATTTGCTATACAAATGTATTATTATACACAATATACGATATTTTAGAACAAAAAAAGATCAAAAGTTAATAAATTATTAGTCATGTCCCTATAGATTTCATAGTATATTGCGTACATAATCGACGTTAATGCTCAATAGATCGAACACTACTTGGGGTCACGTCGATTGATTGTCCTGCTGACTAATTAGATGGCCCTTTAATTAATTGAGTCAGTCGGCCGAGGCCGGTTGGTGCCCGATGTTGGGAAATATTTGCTAAATGAAGGTTTCTAGCTCGACTTTGATATTCCACAAAATTGATTGGAATCGTAATATCAGCTTGCGTCGTATAGATTTAATGAATTCTCATAGAAACTGTCGTAAAATATGCATTTGTCCACATGTCTTTATCAATACTAGAGTTCGCCGAGTGGTTGAAATTCGACCATGATTATTAATTATTTAATTATTATTATATAATTATTCCTCACGATGTTTTTCCTTCACCGTAAGTACGAAAAACATCGTGAGGAAACCTGCATGTCTGAGAGAACCTAGCAAGTTTTCGAAAGACATGTGAAGTCCGCCAACCCGTACTTGGCCAGCGTGGTGGACTATGGCCTGATCCCCCTCGTATTGAAGGGAGGCCTGTGCCCAGCAGTGGGACGTTTATAAAGGGCTGAATACAATATAAATATAGATTTTTTTATTTATAAAACTATAGCTCGTCAATAATTATTAAACTAAAACAAAAAATAAACAGATCGGCTCACAAACAAAATGTTCATTTTAATTAATTTAATGTATTTCTAATGTATTTTATATAAAAATATTAGCTTTCTACACAATATCTCCATATAAACTTTAACTGTGTCAATTTCACATTCCTCCGTCCACGTAATTTTCTTAAAAAGGGATACAAAATTTTTGCTTCACGTATCACAACATAATTCTCAATTTGACCACAGACTTTAACAAGAAACAAAAGAGTGTATATCTACATATGCGTGTGTATTTCAAATACATGGTAGTGTGTGTAATGTTTAACTGCCTCGGTGGTGTAGTGGCTAGCATGTATGGCTACACACCCGGAGGTCCCGGGTTCGAGTTCCGGGTCGGGCCAAGTTTAGTTATTGAGTCTTTCTGTATATTAAGCCTCAGTAAAAGCCCGGAGTTGGGAAGTTGGCGGTGTTTCACCCCCGTGCCTCGGAGAGCACGTAAAGCCATCGGTCCTGCGCCTTAACTCTCACTGGTCGTGTCGAGCAGTCGTTCCACCAGAGTATGAGTGACAGGAATAGAGAGTGCACGTTGTGTCAGCGCGTACACTTGAGCACTATAATATCTCCTGCGCAGTTGGCTAGTCTCAATGAGATTGGCCGCCGTGGCCGGAATCGGCCAGGAGGACATCACCATCAATGTTTTTTTTATTGATTTAATATGTTTATATGCATAACTAAAAAAAAATATATTAGCATTCTGCACTACTTCTCTATATAAACTATAAGTGTAGGAAAGATACTCTTCCATCCGCGCAATTTTCGTAAAAAGGAGTACAAAGTTTTTGCTTTACGTATTATTAATATATAGATTATTTATAGACAAAATAAAATACTTACCAATGTTAAAAACTATTATTATATAAATATCCACGTTTTTTTTATAGAAAGGCGGCATATTATAAATTAGAGCCTATCGTTCCCATACAAAAACACAAATACGTAATATTTCTTAATAACAATTTTTCATAGTCAGTTAATCAAAAACAGATGATGATCCAAGAAACGTTCAAAGAGAAATGCTCTTACAACAAAGTGACTTTAACGTCGTTTGCTTTGTTCCGCTGATTTAGTTACCAGGATTTAAATAATTAGGTGGGTATTATTTTTCCTTTGTAAATTGTAATAATTATATTATTTATTTCATATGTTATTTTTTTGCAATGACATGTGTTCTAGACATATTTATAGAATAATTTTTAACAGTTTAGTACATAAAATTTAATTACCTCGGTTGCTAAGTGACTATAATGTACGACTGTAGATCCAGGAGGTCCTGGGTTAGAGTCCCGGGTCGGGCCAAGATTAGTTATTAAATTTTCTATTTAGAAAGTCTCAATTATAACCCGGAGTTGGGAAGATGGCCTTGTTTCACCCCATGCTTTGGAGAGCACGTACGAGTAAAGTCGCGCGTACTTTAATACCTAGTCACCGCTTTTTTACTACGATTATAACCAGTTTTCTTAATATAAAAATACTAAAATTATCACACAAATTCCCAACTTATATTTCGAGGACATTTTATCTTTAGAACTTTACCTTGAACAAAAAATATTGTCTTTGTATACCTACTTACAATATTTTCATACTTCTGTCCCTAATCGCACAGACATACTATATGTATATTTATAAGCTTCAATACTCTATCCTGGTAAGCCCTATAACTATTTCGAGTTTAAAATCATTTAATTGTTAAGTAATAACCTATGAAGACCTAATTAAATTAATTTCCATCAAGTTTTATCGCCATATTAGGATTAACAAAAGTTATCCACGACCCTGAAAGAACCCTTTCTTAAATAATAAAATAGTTTTATAAAAAATGCTATAAATATTTACAATAAACCCTGGGTATAAAAAAACTGTATAATTATACCAAAATTAAAATGAAAAAGATATCATACAGAGAGAATACAGATAAAACTTTCCTAGGTTTTAACTATGAGTCAGCTTTAAACAATTGCCAACTGTAAAAAAACAATATAGCGAGAAAAAATTAGCCTATGTCACTAGATTTTATCTATACGCATCATCATCATTTTATTTCGATTCGATGCCCCGTTAGGTATTGCATCAAAAGAAGAAACCGACCAACACTTTGACATTTATAATATCAGTATGGACTAAGGCTTAAGAGCACAAATAAGAATCATAAAATATCTGACTTTAAATATTGATAGCAGATAGCTTAGATAGCTTATTAAAGAGAGATCACGATTCCTCATAAGTTTCCGATTGAGTGAGTACAGGCAATCGTGCTGCGAGTACGAGACCATCAAAATCACGTTACTAGCGCCCAAGGAATCAGGAATGAGAGATCACGCTACGACGCACTACAAATCTTTGTCATGATATTATTGCAATAATCTTTAATTTCATGGACTTAAAAGCTCTTTTCAGGCACTAAACGCACTTAATTACGTGAGTTATATCAATAAATTTTAATCTCTTTTTTATGGGGCTGCTTAATGCAAGGAGCTGAAGCTGTTTCTTTGATTATAGGGGGAACATGTTGTATCTTGGACAGTATTGTACTTAGGTCAATTAAAACTCAATAATAATAAATAAATATTGTCTATTGTAGTCGAAGCATCCTTTGCCAACTTTAAGATGAAGTTAGTTGTGATTCGCCGGTGCCGCATCAGTTAACTTAAAAAATAAAAACTTTTTAACAAAAAAATAAAAACCGACTTCAAAAAAAGCACTAAAAAGTAAAAAATAACTGATTGGTAGTTTTCATTTACTATACATACCTAATCAAATATTTTCGAAGTCGTTGTGCTTTGCTTTGTATCGGCTGGCACCAATGCATTAGGCATTATATATTTAAATAATTGTTATTTCCATATATGCCTATTTTACAATAATTATATACTATTCACTATTTAATATTAAAAAACGAAAATATGAAAAACTGGCCTAGATACAACAGGTTCTCCTACTCAATAAAAAAAAACTAGGTCAGTAAAAAATAACTCTTTGTCTAACCATTTTGGAATACCTACTACGCGTGCAAGCATACAAAGACTGAAGCTGATTTTCCCCGAATCAACAGAATGAAAAAATTGGAAATTTCGAAGGCCATGTGGAATAATATATTTGTTGTGACTTATAAAGGATAACTTTTATGGATCAAAAAAAGCAATGTTTTGGAGAAAATGTACGAATATTTTTTAATATAATTATATGTTAATCCATACTAATATTACTAATATGAAAATAAATCTTTTACTTTTTCCGCTTAAGCCGCTGATCGGATTTCGATACAATTTGGCAAGGACATTGCACCCTGGCATCGGACATCGGCAACTCTTGAACCCGCTCCGTTCATAAGTCATAACGCGAGTGAAGCTGCGGACCAAAACAAGTATTTACATATTTAAAAAAAAAAGTAATAATAATAGTTATGTTACATTATGACAGAGCAATATGTTTGCAGAATTTTCTATAAATATTTATCTAATAGTTATTTATGATGGAGTAGCATTGCCTCGTTAGCATTCATATCGCGAATGCTATCGCAAAATATTTCTGTAGCGTATCTAGATATTACTTGCAATATAATTGGGTGATGCAAATGCAGTGCACCTTCCAAGACATTTTTATTGCAACTAGAAGAGTTAATAACGCTTTACGTGAAATTTAAATGCTGTAATTTAAATGTGCAACGCGCTCTGCACAGTTGGTAGATTCATTTCGTGATGGATGACTTTTTGTTACTTAGAGCCATTTCATGGAATCGTTAAGTTAGAATAGAAAATAAAGAAAATATCGTACTAAAAGAAAAGCTTGTTTATTGTTCACTAACGATTGAATTTGAAAATATGGAAATTCTTCATACTCTTAATGTCTCTGAAATATATATACATACTAGCAGTACTCGCGGCTTCGCTCGCGCTAAAACTGAAAAAAATCTCTAAAAAGATAGGTACCTAGGTTTTATACAAATTTTCATCCTTTATTTTACCCCCTTATAGGATGAATTTCGAAAAATTCTAAATCACTTATTTATTATATTGTATTGAAGAGCATTAATACCAAGTTTCAAGTAATTCTGATCAGAAATATTTTTTTGGATTGTATTATAACGTGTTTTCCCGTGGAAATGAGATGATCTCATTCGATAATAAGTAGCCTATGTCACTTTCCAGCTCTCCAACTATCTTCACACTAAAAATCACGCCAATCCATCAATCCGATTCGACGTGAAAGAAAGACAAATAAACATGTGTGTTTGTTTGCCTTGTTTGTAACAAACAAACGAAAAAACCAACTTTCACATTTATAATATTAGTATGGAAGTATGTATGGATTAAATATGTTATATTGAAAGGCTCTGTCACAAATCGTCAACTTTAATAAAGCTCTTTTCTATTCTAACATTTATTAGAATTTATTTGTATATAATATTAAATGTAAAAAGTAGCAGGTATCCATACAATAAGTAGATACCTATTGTTATGTCGAAACTATTAAACATAAATTCTAATACTATCGAAGTATTTAATATTCTACTTTAGAAATATATTTCGGAACAGCTAAAAGCTTTTAGCTTTTATACGTAAATATTGGAACAATTTAAATTATTTGCGAACTTCTTATAGCCGCTGGTTATACATTGTTATAATACCTATCTATTCACTCTCAACGACAAAAAGCTTCATGTTATATCAATTTTTCTTGGATAATATTGATTATTCACTAACCATTCTACTCTTTTGGTTATTAACCGACGAAAAAAAAGAAGGAAGTGAAAACTTCTATAGGCAGGTTTGGATGGGAATAAATTCATGTAAGTCGTCATCGACATGGTCACGTGACGTGTTAACGCGAGTGCCGATAGATGTCAAAACCAGAAAAATGTAAACACTTTTAATTTACTAGTTTTAATTTAAACTTAAACAATTAATTTGAATATCAAAAAATAATAAGTACACATACATATTAAGTGTTCATTTCTGTCGGCAGTCTTCATGACTGCTTTATATATATATATATTATATATATATATATATATATATATATATATATATATATATATAAATGTATGTATATATATATATATATATATACATTATTCTATGTTTAACCACGCGTAACTTTTTAAAGTGTAGGATAGAGCAAGTGAATATTGTAGGCTGGCACCGACTTAAAAAATAACTGATTAGGTATCTCTTCTAAATAAAAACAGCCGTTTAGTTATTTTTTACATTTTAGTGCAATGGAAGTCGGTTTTTTTTAGTTTTTATTATTCTTTTAGTTTAAATGCAAAGACGTGTGTAAAGTTTAGTGATTTCTAATGTAGTATTTGTTAGCAATATCAATGCACATATTATATTTAAATAGCCAACTATCGACGCCTAGTATAAAATACCTCCTACTATAGCTTGTCTAAAGTGTCTGTTTGTCATGTCATGTGAAAATGACACCTTTTTAGTAAATGAATATGAAAATATATACGATACTTATATAAAAAAAACTATTTTTAAAATGTTTGTCAGTCTGTTTGTTCCGGCTAATCTCCAAAAGGGAGGGACCGATTTTGACAGGACTTTTACTGGCAGACAGTTGACGAGTGGCGATCTGATGAGTTATAAGGAGTGACTAAGACTACTTTAATTTAAGAAAAAGAATTAGGGTTCAAAAAAATATTTTTAATTATTTTATTATTTTAATAATAATAAAAAATAAATGAAATTATGAATAAATCCGCGTACCCAGGGATCTACCGAGCGAAGCGAGGGTAAGTCGCCAGTACGATTAATAAACTTGAAATAAATCAATGAATTCCAATTTCCACCAGAAAATTCTGTTATATATTAAAACAGAATAATTGGATACATACTACAGATAAGATAATATAATGATACAAGGTCGGTAAATCCGTTAAAGTAGACACAAACTTTATAGACTCAGCGGGCTGTTCGGTGTCAATTATTGTCGGGTTTGACGAACTGGCGCATCAGGCGGTTATCGGGCGCTCCTCGATCGTAGATAAATGAATTATGTCGGCAGCCGTCATCCATCACTGTCGGTTATTTTAAGATAAAAGCTATAATGCGCACAGGTTGCTCGTTTCAGCAACATATCGTAGACTCGGGAGCTTATAAAACCTGACATATTTTTTAGCAAGTGTACGAGTATGTATCATTACTTTGTATACCTACTTTTGGTTTTTATCTCCGCTAATACTTACAATAGGTATGCCTGGCGATCCAAATTCAACCAAAGATAGGCTGATTATGAGACACGAGACTAAAAACAGACCGATTCTTTTTTATGTGAAATAATTTTAATTAAATTAGAATTTTATTTTATTTAACACGCAGATGTGATAACGTAAGCTATCATGGTTATTCAAACAAATATGTATACGTTTACGTATACGTTTATAATATCTCACAAAAACCACTAATGCCAAATGCTAAATGCCGGAACAAAGAGTTGCCGAGTTGTGTTCCTTTTGAAGCAGGCAATTTGCGTGCAAACTGCCAAATATTATAATAATAATTAGCTAACCAATGTAATGAATAAACATAATTTGGTCTTCATATTGTTAGAAAAGAATTAAAAATATTTTTATATTCAATTAATACGAGTATTTTTTGATTTAAATACTATTTCTTTAAAAATAAATGTATTCGGGTCAAAGAAGATTTCTATCCTATATTTTAATATAGTAACCTGACTGTTTTATAAAAAGTAGGTTTACAAGTCGAGAAATTTTCAAGGAGGCAGCACGACTTTTAACGTTTTCTATCGAACTTTATCGTCGTCCCGATTCAATTACATTCATTGAATGCAAATCTTTAGCGAAATTCGATTCTGATTGAATCGATTAAACTTTTACCTTTTCAATACGAATTCAAATTGAATGTTTCAAAGTAAAATTACCTGTTTACTGCGGCCCAGCGACAGGCCTTTGTTTTCCGAGCCGATTGTAATGAAAGGCTTTGAAGCTATGAGAAAAATGTAAAACATTTACGAAGTGTACCTATCGCATTCAACAATTCGAGTGGCTGTAAAATATTTTAAGAATTTACATCAAATTTCTTTTCAATGTAAAAGTAATAATTGTCTTTTGAAAAACATGGTATTTTCTATAATAATTATATAGGGCTATTGGTAATTCGACGTATCCCCTTAGGAGGTGATAGGGATGACAATTTGCGATAATATTAACCCCCATATGCATTATGCAAAAGTAAACTATTTTTGACTTAACATGTTTTTTAGTTTTTTTTCAACATACTCGTAAGTCAAAAATGCAACATCTAAAAAAAGTATCAATTTAAATCTCATTTTTTCTTCTGGTTTATGAAAACGATTAAACACTGGTTATTAATCAATATTAAACAACAATTATCGGTTAAAATTTAAAAATGCGAGACGAAAAACGATATTAATTCAATATTTTTTTGAGATTTTTTTCCACTAAAATGCCTTAAAAACAATAAAAACATGAAACTTGGCTTGCAGATTATTTTAAAAACATAACCGTTTTCTTAGCTCTCCATAAGTGCTCAAACAAATACCGTTTAATATCTCATTTATGTTTAAAGTAAAGATTAAAGTATCCACCAACCATGAAGTAATTAGAACACTGTTACTGTTAAGTATGAAGTATGTACATATTGTAAACTCGAGTAATCAATTCTAAAAACAGCTGGTAGAGACATGTGACCATTGCTAATATGTCTATCCACCAGTTTGATAAAAGGTTCCCAGTGACTACCTAACTTAGATTAAAAGAAACAAGCCTGTGTTAACAGTTACCGCAAAAATATTGTTACGGGTAAAAATTAAGGATAAATTATTTAACTCGGGACGCTTTTGTGTGTTAATTAAACATTTATTATTTTTTTACGTATTTTATTTATAGGCATATAATGTATTTTATATAATATATAGTATACATATATGGGAAATATATGTATACTAAAGTTCATTTTTAATATTATTGTAGGTATATGTATTATCCATGAACGAATTAACCACTGGACTAGACATATAAGCGGACGTACCTTTATCGGTCTTCTCAGTAACCAGGAGATTTTAGGCTTGGTCGTTTGTTTTTTGCGTCAGTCTCAAGCACTTATTTGTCAACAAAACATCTCCCAAAAATGACTAAATGTTCTGTTAAATGATGTAAAAACTATAACGGCGGAAGCAGCAGTATTTCTTTTCACTTGTAAACACATTATTTTATTACATTTACTGTTATTTATCACACAATTTAATTAAATGTAAAATAAAATGTCATATTATCCAACTATGTTAAATATAGTCGATATTTCTATGTATTGTTGACATCTGACAACCATCATAAAATCCCTGGATTATACCATTCAAAACAAATGACTAAACTGTCGAGTGAGTCCATTTGACATCGACTAGTGCTTGACAATGTCGAAAAATATATCGATATTTGACGAAATAACTGAACGAATTGTGTTATTTGTACAGTATAATAACATAAAATACTTTTACCACAGTATCCTATAATCTGATGACAATAAATTTATAAAAATATTTTCTAAATCAAATAAAAATATAAATGCAAAAATTATAATTAGTATGTGTACTTAATTTTTTATTTTATTTTATTCCACATTTATATACTTTGGAATATTATTCCATTGTAATAATAATAAAGATCATTTTATTTCAACACATAAATTAGACAAAATCAAACAATAATGTTTTAGCACTAAACTTCTGGGTTGGCGATTTGTAATAAAACACTTTACCACTTGCACTAATTATTTTACTTTCACGATCCAACACTCACTTTAATTTGCAATCTCTTTTTCTTTTTCCTAATTTCACAAATGTTTATTAATAACTGAGCAATATTAGGACAGTGTTACACTTTTATAACTACCCGAGACAATCAATTGCCAATTAAAATAGTTCAATAACAGAATCAACAAAATCAATCTGGAAGAGATCACTTTAGTGATAAGGCCGCCTTTACACTAATATTAGTTAAATTATATATTCTTGTATATTGTATTTTTATTTTTGGTGTAATAAAGGATTAATAAATAAATAAATAAATAAAATCACTTTATTTAATTAAATTAGCTTAATATTTTTTTAATCTTTACAAAATAATATTTATTATATATTAATGGAATATACACCCGATATTCATTTGTTCATTAACATTATTATAGGCCAACAGAATGTTGCCATCATTGCCATCGTATTTATATAAATCAAATTAAAAAATCATTATTATTTGACACATTATTATTGCCTCTTTAATTCATTTATTTTAATTTATTAAAATTAAAAGAAGAAGAATAAATTAAAAGATGTAAAATATGATGACTATGCTAACCAATGTCTAAAATGTCATTCATTGGTTCATCGATATATGTATTTTATCGATTACGTTCAAGCATTAGAAATATTGTATTGCGTATCAGTGTTTATAATAATGTAATAAAATCTTTGTGTGCGTTATGCGTCACTTGGTTGAACTAGTTTTCATACATTTGTATTTTATGTCAGGTCCAGTCTCTAATTCGTCCATGGTATTATCATTAAAATAAAATAAATATAATAATATTTATATATTATACATATGTATATAATTATATGGGGAATCAACCTAGGAACGAACTCGAGCGAAGCGAGGGTGAGTCGCATGCAAATTTTAATCTAATTTTCACCCTCTCACGGTTGATTTCCGGGGTAAAAAATATCCTATGTCCTTTCCAGGGTCTCAAACTATCTTCTTACGAAATTTCGTCTCTATCGGGCCAGTAGTTTTTGAGTTTATTCGTTACAAACATACAAAAATACAAATCTTTTCTCTTTATAATAGTAGTGTAGATGAGTTCACGGAAATTGTTTATTATTATTATAAAACAAAGTTAAAGGTATAAAAACTAAAACAAAACATTCATTTATTAAATCATTTAATAAAATAAGTGACGTATTAATTTCATATACAGAACACATTGTAAGAGCAGTCATTTGCCTTTGAAAAATTATTTATTAGACAAATAAGTGTAAAAGGGCCATTTAACTAATTTTAGAACAGATTATATAATTGATCAGGTTTTTCATGATACGTAGATTATTTTGATGAACTTATTTAAAGACTTCATGTTATTAAAAAAAAACAAACCAAAACTATGTATAGAACTTTCTTAGAAATGTGTTTCAATAAAACATTTCAATACATATCCGTTCATATTTCAATGTACTGGGAATAAAAGCAGCCTCTGAATATCACAATACAAAAAAAACATGTTCAATTTAATTTAATAATGTTAATGTTATAATATTGATATGAGAATAGATCAAGTAATAATGAAAGAAAAAACCGTTATGAGCCCCAAACATATAATCAAGTCAAAATACGAAATCAAATAATTATATAACAATTAATCGAGACACGAAGTTTGAACAGAGTTTTATATGAAAAATTGTAAGGCCATTTTCTATTAACACACCATTTCACAATCCATCAAAAACGTCAGAAGTGTAGACATAAAACTCTAAATCTATAAAGCTTTGTTGAAAAACGGAAATATATTTCGAAAATGCCGTTTCCATAGAATTGACGCTTCAGCAAATAAAATGGGATTATTTGACATATTAGAACATACGAATACGATATGGATATATCAAATCAATGCAATCGTTTTTATATATAAAAAAAAATGTTTGTTATTTCGTACGTTTCGTGCGTTGAAGCAACTGACTAATATGTTTAAAAAAGACAATTTAGTTTGAAACATTTGATTTAAAAATGCATACTGATAAATAAACACGAGTAAATTATGTTATCTACATTTGTATATATACAAATAAAAATATAAAAAATATAAATAATAAACATATTAAGAATGTCTGTTCGAAACGTAACATTCTACGAAAACCGATTTTCAATATATACTTTATATATAAAAAATGACACATTTACACTATATTCAATAATTTTATTTCATAATATAATATAATATTCACTATTTTGAAGGTAAGATTTTTACATGAACTTTAAGTACAACTATTACAAAGTTATGTAAAATCGTTAACAATCTTCAGACCGTATCCTCGCGTAAATTCATGCGTATCAAAATATATTACAAATACATTTATATTCCAATGTAAAGAGATATCTGCTGTAGAACAAAGTCGCGGGAAAGAAATAAGAACGTAAATAATAAAAAAATATATAGGTACTTATGTAATAAGGCCTATATTTGACCTCCATTACATAAAAAAATAATTTTATACAAACAATTCACGTAGAAGAAAAACCAAGACCATTAAATTATTCTAAAATAAAACCTTAAAAAAATAAAATTAACTATTAAATAATTAATAATAATTAAATTTTATCATTATTATTATTTTTATAATCTACTACATATGTGTATAATATACATATAACATACGCATTTGCTATATTCCATATAAAATTTGATCAATACGACTTTGTTCCACGTATCGTTTTAAGAATACAAAACCGACTCCATCTGTTAATAGGTAACTGTAATATTGTGATAAACAAATAAACACTTAATAGTAGGACTAGTTCATTGTTCAGAATTGCCATTGAACATTGAAATTAATAAGTTAACTCATTCTCATAAGTTCTTCTGATGTCATACATATGTCGGTTAGACATTTTCTTCTATAACACCGTCCTCATTTACTGATGTGTAGAAAAGCATTTACTAAATCATTATTTATTTGGTGCTAATGGCACAGGATATAAGTATTGAAAATAATTGTCCTATATATATAAAAAAAATTAACGTACAAAATTAACTATAAAATGTACACATCGTCAGGTACGTACAATGTAAATACTAAGCGTGAATGAAGCATGGAATGAGATGAATCTGATTAAATTTTATTGAGAAGCTCATTCTTATCCCGAGATACGAGTAACGTAACGATTCAGACGAATTTAAGTAATACCATGCTATTTACATAACGGTCTGTGAAAACTTAACTAACGAATAGCACCTAAATTGATATCGTTGTCGGGATAATACATAAGACTTGGGTCAATATGAAAAAAAAAATACCAATAAAAATATACAAATATAAGACGGGTAATGAAATCGTCTCCTTTTAAATTACCAATACGAGTATTAACTTCTGAATAAATAATAATATATCCTTCGAGTCTCAAACGATAAATAAAAACCCAAGTAAATTGACCCGTTCTTTATATTACCCCTATAGATATTCAGTACAGTTATATGGCTAAAGATTTGGGGCAAGCAAAATTATACGAACACTGAATTTACGCTACGAAATAATAAAGAATGTTACAATCTAAATAAATAATCCATTTATTGAAATGGAATATTCAATAAATCATTTAAACATCTCTCATATATTACAAGATTCTTAAAAGATATATCTCAACAACGATACTCTGACATTGAAACATGAAAAAACAACTTTTAAGTATCGAAAACGCTCACAGTTTATAACATGGACTTAACGATATATTCTTCAGTGTTGCCAACATTTAGAGATTTCATGTAATACATTTACTAATTAAAAAAATACATTAATAAAACAACATACGTTTATTCTGCCGACTTATTAAACTCTTCACGAGCTATATATAACCTTTTCACAATGATACAAATCTGTCATGTTATTTTCCTAGAAACTTTAAACTAAACAAGTCACTTATTATCATCACACCTATTCAGTTGGCAATTCAAGGCATTGTCACAACACATACTTTTATCAGTTTGTGCATTATTTCCAACCTCTTAGGTTTCAAATAATGCTATCCGTTTGATAGTTCGTCTTTTAACCACTGAGGAACTGGACGGCCCAACCTAACCAATAACTTCGACAACGCGGTATTATGTGGAGTGTAATATTTCTTGAGAAATTTCGATGAAACATCGTCCATAGGTGGATAAATTCTGCCCTTGGATTTTCCGAGACATTTCGTTTTTTCATTACTTATTGCTTGACAGAAGAAACCCTTCTTTGGGTCGTATCTGTAACAAATTATTATTTTAATAATATTTCTCTACATCATAGTTCAACATTTATTTCGTTGTAATATATGAAATATTTTATATGTAGTTCCAATAAACTAAGTTTTTCAATTGAAGAAAAAAAATATACAACTTATACGGTTCAATGACGTACATAGTTTTCCCTAGTGTTGTATACATAAAAAGGTTAAAGTAACTAATAAAATCAGGCAAAGTCAGGGTACACGTCTAGTTATCAATAACGAACATATTTTTTGCTTTAAAACATACAACTATCTTGGAAACAATTGAAATTCTTTTATATACAGTGATGTAGAGTGGTATTGTGCGCTGAGAACACGATACCTAAATGACAACAAAGGAATAAAAGGTAAGTTCCTATTTAGAAACTAGACACCGTAATAGCATAAATATGGATGGAGATAATAAAGATAAGATACAATTTTCTACTAGACATCGTTGATGTGACGTAACAACGACAATGACATATTTTATTTATCAATTCTCTTGATAATGGCTTCAAAGATATTAAATAAACATATATTTTATTTAATAAGTTCTATCTCATTATGAAATGAGAATGTCAAACTAGCAACTGACCTTCGCTTTGCTCGGGTTCTTTCCTAGTGAAAACAAAAACAAATCTATCCCACGGGAACCGTACATTTTTCCGGAATAAAAAGTAACGTATGAGCTATTCCAAACTATTACTATCCCTGTGCCAAATTTCATTTAGATCTGTTCAGCCGTTTTGTTGTGATTAAGTAACAAACATCCAATCTTTCGCATGTATATTTTTATTTAGTGTTATAAGGATAATAATTAAGATACTTACTTGAGCAATTTATTGTAATCCAAGTGTGGTATTTTGAGGAACTTTTGCAGTGTGTTCATGACGGCGGCGGGCTCTGAGCGGAGTAGCGATCCATCGAGTATGTGCATTTGGTGCGAGCTGTATTCCGCTAACCATCTTTCCAAGTAATGGCTGTACTTGCCCGGGTTCAGACAGCGGTTTCTGTTTGAAACAATGGTACACTTAACGTTTGTGCCTTTTTTGTACAATAAATGCACGTACATGGTAGTACCGTGTTGAAAAAATACTTTTTATAACCGTCTAGTGACTTTAGCGAAGAATTCACCTAAGTATTAAAAAAAAGATATACAGACACCCAGAAATACATTAAAAAACACCAGTAATTGATACATAAATGTCACACAGTTATTAGATATGGTTAAATGTAGGCTTATCTTAATTTAATCACATATTATATGCGAAAGTTTATAAGACATCAAGTATGTGTTTTTTTAATTCTTCGCACTAATATATTTGGGTAAAATTAGCAGTGGGGACAGTATATCTACTACGAGGGTGAAGCCGCGGGCAAAAACTATGTAGTAATAAAACAAAAGTAAAATTAAAACCCTTCATGACATTATGACGATAAGAAAAGTATATAATATGTGTAAGTATATAATAATAAGAATATATAAGTTATAATACTTATTTCTTATTATTATATTAAAACGTAAGAAAGTAAAAGTAAAATACGTATATCTATTTCTATATTTATAACGATTAAAATAAAAAGTAAATGAGATATAGTAAAAGTGTATCAGAATTGTTTTTATTGTGTTTCACAGTAACGTAATCGTTAATATATAGTTTGTTGTAAATAAAGCAGTAGCAAAAAATACTTAAGTAATAATTAATCTAGTTGATATAAATATACAAGAATGTAAATTGAACCTTAAATGAAATGCATAAAGTTGTTTCACAAAAAAATAAATAAATTAAAAGCGCACTCAAATGTTCAAATGAGCGCTCATTCGGCGAGGACATTTTTTGTCGCTGCTTGTGTATCTACTCCTTTTTTGATCGATGGTGTATTAAGAGAACCTACTGGTATGACTGCTGGGAAATACCAATACTGTAATACATTTCGTATCATTTCGATCGAACTATAACTTTTAATAGTATATTTATGATTTATTATTATTATTCTGTAAAATCTATAATCTGTATTGCATAATTAAAGTTTAAAATAAGACTCGAACTTTACGTATTAACAATACAGTTTTATATTTCTTACTCCTAATAGCACTACTCTAAGGGCAAGCCACGGGTCAAATTTCTTTGTTCAATAGAGATTCAGCGAAATTGGATAATTTCATGAAATGTGCCAGCAACATTATATTGAAATTGAATATTGACGATTTTTGATTAAAATAAGAAATAATAATAACATTTTTCTCGCCTACTGATGCTATCACTATATACGAAACAAGTCGTCTGAGAAATTTGATTAAATTTTGGACCAAAACATTTGGCCAATGGCATAACCTTCTTACGAAGCGACAGATTTACCAGATTTACAAAAATAATAATAATTGCTACCCTACTCTAATGTTACTAGCACCTTTAAAAAAAACTGTCCTAGTATCCACTCGCCTGAAAGTTTCTACTTACACTAAAATATACTTAAGACTATATTATAAAAATAGCCTATGTGCTATTCCAGAATCTATCTCTGTGCAAAATCTCACCTAGATCCGTTCAGCCGTTGTGGCGTGATTGAGTAACAAACATCCAAACATCTAAACTTTCACATTAATAATATTAAAATAATATTCTACTAAAACTGTACTACTTAGACTATGTACATAATTACCTGAGATCTCGTAAAGGTTTCGGCGATGAATCGTTGGCTGTGATGACAGTGTGGAAGGTGTAGTTATTCGCAATGGGGTCCCCGTGCGATCGAATATGCTGGTACCACGAATACGCCCTAAGAAATATCAATATTTGTCTTTAATTTTAATATACAAAGTATACAAAAACCTTTTATAATACTCATGACGAGTAACTGCTGTTCTGCGACGAATCGAAAACTTTTAATGTGTCATTAATATGAATGAAGTTCTATTAATTAGTAAATACTTAAGTAACTTGAGCTTGCAGTCTGAAAGTGAGCAGATGTCAATATTTAATTCAATTAACGATATTGAAATTCTGTAAAATAATTCATTCGAAAGAAACTTTTGGAAATTTGATTAAAAATCAATCTCGAAATCAGTAGCAGACAAATTTATTTCTGAGACGCTTACATAATTTACAAAGTATATTGGACGGAGCCAATAGCATTATTGTTATCTGAGAATCGTAAAAAAAATACAGAATTCTTGAATAGAATATACATAAAGCAAATTTAATCAAACAATCATGATTTGAATAAGAATGGCATTATGTTTCAAGAGCGTCTGGTTGGAGTAATTGCGAATTATTCGATACTATATTTATGCTAGGGGAAAAAAATAATAATAGAAAATTATATGACTTGTTTGCAACCATCTCGTCAAGCTTGTTTATTTATATTTAAAAAAATAATTCAATAAAAAGAACAAGCTATATTCTGAAATAGGGAAGGCTGAGTACAAACGTAACGATTTTTTTATATATCAATGTAAAAAAAAACAATATTTATATTGGTTTTATATCAGCCCCATAACTGCCTCGGTGGTGTAGTGGCTAGCATGTACGGCTGCACACTCGGAGGTCCTGGGTTCGAGTCCCGGGTCGGGCCAAGTTTAGTTATTGAGTCTTTCTGTATACTAAGTCTCAGTAACAGCCCGGAGTTGGGAAGTTGGCGGTGTTTCACCCCCGTGCCTCGGAGAGCACGTAAAGCCGTCGGTCCTGCGCCTTACCTCTCACTGGTCGTGTCGAGCAGTCGTCCCACCGGAGTAATGAGAGTGACAGGAATAGAGAGTGCACCTGTGTCTGCGCGTACACTTGTGCACAATAATATCTCCCGCGCAGTTGGCTAGTCTTAATGAAATTGGCCGCCGTGGCCGGAATCGGCTAGGAGAACATCATATTAGCCCCAGGATAAGGTTGATGTACGTCTCATAATGTATATAATGATTAACGATGCCTTTCCAATGTCCCACAGCTGGAGATAGGTTTCCCTCAATGCGAGGGGGATCAGGAGATAGTCCACCACGCTGGTCAAGTACGGGTTGGCGGACTTTACATGTCTCTCGAAAACTAGGTAGGTTCTCTCAGACATGCAGGTTTTCTCTCGACGTTTTCCTTCACCATAAGACAAGTGGTAATCATGTGGAAAATGATACGCACATGAAAATCTCAGAAGTGCGACTGCACTCGATTTTTGAAGCGAACGCGTACGCCGTGGTATATAATATTAATATTTAAAAAACTTATTTTTTATAACACATATAACAGTTATAGTGAAAGTGGCAACCGAGTAAGATATGTGTAACTAAATAAGTTAATAATTTCTTATATATACGCGAATATTTGACAATTAATGTAAAACATATAGTTTTCGGACTTTTTCGCGGATATATTATGATTTTTGTTTATTTTGTTTTGAATGCTTTATAACATTCATGGTCACGTGAGAGATTCTGTCTCTCTGATCTTTAGTTGTTCGCAATAATTATAGAAGTAACATCTTCATTGTTCTTGAAAATATATGGAAATCT
This sequence comes from Brenthis daphne, assembly GCA_947093115.1. NCBI lineage: Eukaryota > Metazoa > Arthropoda > Insecta > Lepidoptera > Nymphalidae > Brenthis > Brenthis daphne. Next base: position 24,553,306 of record OX352477.1, on the reverse strand, counting down.
CAATCAGTTATAGCTTTCATAATACAAAAGGGAATATGCGTGTTTTTTTTTTCATACAATAGCTTACATCGTTATATAATTGTAAAAAAATATCCAGCACCAAAAAACTAAAATTTAGTATCGATAAATTAAAAAAAAATCACACCTATACGGATACTTTAAACACTCGCTATTTCGCGTGCTTGGTGTGACATCATAGTCTATAATAACGAACCAGTGCTGCCAATTTATTAGCAATTTTGTCACTAAGAATTACTTTTGCTTAAGCAATTTTTAATGACAAAATCGCTTTTGCTACACTGGCTCTGTCATTATAGACTTTGACGTCATATTCAGTCTGACCAATGGCGTCGCGTTTCAACAAATTTGAATTTCCACCTATATTTGCACTTTTTAATATTATTTTCTCAAGGCTTGATTCAAAATCAATAAAGATTCCCTTTTGAATTGAATGCGAAATTACGAAAGCCAGTTGTAATTTAACATAATACATAATTATAAATCTATCGATTCCGTCTGAATGAATGGTTCATTTCATAATAGTATAAATTAAATAACATATTAATATTCACATAGGGAAACCACAAAATATAGCAACATAGCGAAACTCTACACTATTAAATAACGCAAATTCTATACAACGCAATTCTAGTATGAAATGCTCTTTCATCAATTAATGTGGGCTGACTTTATCTAAAATTAACAAAGTAATATATACTCGTACATACATACTAAACTGTCTACAATATCATTTTGGTTGGATAAATAATTCAAAAAGAAAAATTACAGAGTTTATAAACTAAACTGAAAACATGTAATCAAATCTGAATTAAAACTTATACGCGTCAATTTAGCATGTTCTATTATACTATAGGTAAGAGGTTCGATTCCCTCATGAGGTACTTAAGAGTTGATCATACAAATTTTTATCGATCGAATTGAAGCAAAACACGGTAGTATTGTATCTTCCACAGCATGAAATATTTTTAAACACTAAACAACTACAGACATTTGACCTAGATTTAAAAAATCGTTTAAATATTACAATATTAATACATTTTACACAATTTACTAAAACACGTTATCATAATATTTGCAAAATATTTAGAACAATTTTTCAAAGTACCCAAACACAAATGCTCCCCGGAGTAACATTGAAATTGGTTGGGTAAAATTGTTTTTAATTAAATTAAACACCTATTTTCGCGTTTAATAAACAAACGACAATTAAATTTACGTATATGTAAACGTATATTTCATCGTCGTTAAAATTCGATTTATAATATTAACGTTATATAATAAAATATATTGTATAATAACGGAGCAGCAGTTTCTATTATACAATTAGGTATATAATACATACGTATAAATAATATCAAATGCTACCCGTGACAGCATCCGCGTAGATAGTAGCGTCGACACTTGTCTGGTAGTTTTTGACTTCTGTTCACTCATGAAAATAATATATATTTCTTTAATAGAAATTCTCAAAATCATAATCACTGGCAACAATATAGGACATCCAATTATTCAAATTTTGATCAACTGATATTATGGTATAATCAGGTAAATCTGAAACGCTATTGAAAAAAATAACAATATTTACATAGTATTTAATTTATTTATTTTATGTCGAACCGTCTCACAAAAAATATTCTCAAGAGAATTAATGTATGTAGAGGTATTAGTTGGGTAGCATTAAGTGCGTGTTTAGGGAGTGATACAGTAGGACGAAATTAACCGACTGTATTGCGGTAAATTCGTACGGAAAGAATTTTTTCATACAAAAGCATACTCGCTCGGATATTTATGTAGCTATTTACTTGAACCTGGATTAGGTACTGAGTAAAACGAAAATTAACTATTTAAACCGCGTCTTTTGATACAAAGTTTTATGAACGCAAGCATTTCTTTTGGAGAGCTAAAATTATATGTAATGCAGTGGGCGGAATGAGTTACTTTTTCCTTTAATACGTTATAAGAAATTACCTTCCATACATTAAAGTAAATAAATGGAATAACATCTATACATATAATAAAATCGTAACTGAGACGAATCTGTACATTAAATATTTTTTGAAAAATCTTATTGAAATAAGCATTAATATCGATATAGAGGCCGAATCTAGTTTTTAGAATTTTTGTTTGTTTGTCTGTCTGTCTGTCTGTCTGTCTGTCTGTTACCGCATCACAGAAAAACCACTGGAGGGATTTTGATGAAATTTGGTATGGTGATTGCTGGTTATCCAGGTCAACATATAGGATACTTTTTACCGCGGGAAAATGTCTCAATTCTGAAAAAAATACAAAAACTGCAATGTAATAGTCTACTAATATGTAAAACCTAAGAATTTGGTTTTTGGTCATCTGAACGCGGGCGGAGCCGCGGGCAATGCTAGTTTTATTATAAAGAACGAAGGTTCCTTTTATTTATACTTTTAAATTAAAAATAAATATAGTTATGTACAAGAATCATCATTATATAATGAATATGGAATAAATTCGTCTATGTAACACAGGTTTTGTCAATGGTTCAATCAGACTTAGATAAGTGTAAACGATATCTACTGTACGACGTTCAAATATTGCAGCTAATATTTATAATACATTGTAACATTTTATACGCTCAAGAAAATTGTGATATTATTAATGTAAAATATGCTAGCCGTTTAGTTACAATACGAGTTCATTTTGAGTTCTTGATCGACGTCTTACTAGATAAAAAGATACACCTATACGTATGGTATGGTATGGTATGTTCGGGCTATTTTCCGCAACTCGACGACTATTCGCCTATTTTGCGTGTGTTACACCTATATGTATATGCTATATGATATTTTAACTAAAAGAATATCACTTTCTAATACAAAACAAACAACAGTAAAATAAATGGAGACTAAGCAGTTTAATTTCCAAATTGGCAAAAATAAATTCTACTACATAATTATGTCAAGTAAAGAGCGAAAAGGGATCTATTTCTAAGAAAACCATGTTGTCTCGTCGCAATAAAGTTAAAAGTTATCTTGTAATGTAATTGTTATGCCGCAGTATACTCTAATCTAGCGATGAGACCGACTTTGAAACACATTAAGCGGTTAACTGTTAAAGTTAATTTTGTATTGTGACACATAAATAAGATTACAATTCGTTTGACAAATGCTGGGAACTTAAACAAGTAAACAATATATATATATATATATATATATAGGATATTTTAAGTCTATAAATTACATTAAACAAAAAAAAAACCTTAAGTATATATACATAATATAATAACTAAAAAATATTATAAAATATTATTAAAAGGAGTCCCTTTAGGCAAGGTTCCGAAGATACTGGCAGCGTTCCCCGTTTGAATAGCTAGACTAATTCTCTGTCCGAAGTAGCTGCCAGCTCTTCGGTCTCCTGTGACGTCGAATAACCTTTTTGCTATTTCCTTAAAAAGTCTTATAGCGCTAGGACCCCACGGACCAAGGGTCTCGACACCGAATATAATATATATATATATATATATATATATATATATATATGTATTATAATTGTGTATACGTATGATATGTAGTCCCTCCCGTGACCATGAAAAGATTTCGACGATGATGACGTCGGAAACCAAAAACCAAAATAAATTCGCAATAATGTCAAATATTCGCGTAAATCTAAGAAAGTATTTTGTAAACCGTATATAATAATGTTACCTTTTCGATGGTGATATCAGGATAGCAATGATCTTCGCGTTCGGCAGTAGAGCATGAGCTCGTCTTGGCACTAGATCTCCATCGAAGTAAGTTGCTGATTTCTCAAATGTTATTTGCGTGGAGTTGCTCTGACTCGGTGGAAAAAAGTTTAAGTACCTGTTGTGAATACACGTAAAAATGTATAAATAATTACAGGATATTTTTCAGTAATAATTATCGGGCTACTATTATAATTGTGAAAACTTGTATGTGTGTATGTTTATTGCTCCTTTACCCTGAAACCACTTGATGGATTTGGATTAAATTACACAAACTATGACGTGGAAGTAACCATTGAGCAAGAGTACATCTCTAGTATACTAAAATTATATTAAAAATGGATATAATGTGTTTAGAAACATCAACCATTTATATATAATGTGTCTAATTTTAATCGTAGATTATAATATTTAAATTAGAGTTAATTATTGAGCAATAATTGACTGAAAATTTATTTAGTAAAATAATAAATAAACGAAAGACTAATTCAAATTTTACGGAGAACATTCAAAAAGTTTTGTAATAAGAAAACGTTGAATTCAGTTATAAAAGACATAAAAAGATCTATTAATTCTGAATCAAATAATTCTAACAATCTTTAAGGAAAAAATTATTTAATTAATTATTTCGGTTGGAAACATTGAACAAGAAATACGAGATTTTATATTCACTCTATTATTTAAAAAGGATTGTAGGAATTTTAATAGTGTACCTTGCACATGATCGTATGCAAAAAATAAAACTATTTATATCTGTGATACTCTTGACGCGAACATGCCATTCTTTTTTTGATTTTTATTTTTGAATATTCAGGTGTTTTCATAGATAAAGTTAGTGTAAATAATTAATTGTTTGTTCTACTTCATTCATGTTTCAAACGATAGGTATAATACTAGCGACTCACCCTCACTTCGCTCGGGTTCGTCCCTAGGTACGTTTTAATTTTTAACGGAACCCTAATTCTTTTTCTAAAATAAAATTAGCCTATGTCATTCTTATAACATCAGCTACAGTAAGAGTCCCCTTAAAATCAGTCCAGCCGACCGTTTTTAGAGATTATCCGGAACAAACAGACAGACAAATATTTAAAAAATCGTGTCTTTCTTATAAGTACCGCAAATAATTTCATATGCATTTAGTTAAACGCTGTTATTTTGGGATTATAAACAGACACTTCAAATTTATTTATCTGTATAGATAATTTTTGCAGTTTAATTTCAGCTTATCATATAAAACAAGCAGTTAAAATTATTTCGCCATAAGTTTTCTAATTAAAACTTTTCTTATATAAAATCTGTATTTAAAATTGATTAAGTATTTTGTTATTTATATTCGCACTGAAATAATATCGTGTGTGAAATTCAGATTAACTTTTTCATTGTTGCGAAAATTTCGCGGAGTACGCGCGTAAATCAAATAGAAACAAATTGACATCTGTCATGTCTTTCCCGAAAACTTGATTCCTTTCAGTAAATGTACAAGGCTTACATGTGAAGAGAAGGAAAGTTTAGGCGGAGGTGCCGAGGTAGTTAAGAAAACTTACTCGTAGTTACTTTTATATTCTACGAAAAACAATTATCATTACAAATACAGTCTACAATTGCATGATGTACAATGTTATTAACTTTTGTATTACAAATTAAATCTATACATGTAATAAAATTGTAACTAAGTCGAATCTGTACAGTAAATATTTTTTTGGAAAATCTTTTTGAAGTAATATACATTATTATCGAAACAGAGTCCGAATCTATAGTTTTAGAATTTTTGTCTGTCTGTCTGTCTGTGACCGCATCACGGAAAAACCACTGGAGGGATTTTGATGAAATTTGGTATGATGATAACAGGTTATCTGGATCAACATATAGGATAATTTTTACCGGGGAAAAATATCTCATCTCTGAGAAATCTATGTTAAACGTTAAAACGTAAGTGGGGACGAATCCGAGCGGAGCGAGGGTGAGTCGCTAGTACAAATTAACAATCTCAGAATTATGATTATTTCAACATAAAAAGGATTTTTATATAAAGCAATAAAAATTGCATACTTGCACAACAGTGTTTCTATTTTATGTATGCGTATATAAAATTCATTCCCAAATCGTTATCTCTTTCAGAGTTTTTAGAGCAGAATTTAGTAAATCGATAGCTGCACTACATTAACAAACGCACGTTATGATTGAAAAGGGATCAAATATAAAGGGATCAATGTACATGACAATAGAAATATTTTTTGGGCCGAGTATCCATCCAAATAAATTGAACAGTTTACGAAAAGCATTTTATACGAATAATGTATATAATAAATAGCAGCTTTTTACTTCAAAACATTGAGATATTTATATACGATCGTATATACAAAAAATATATCGTATTTACAAAAAATGTTAAAAGTTGTAGGTACCTATATTCACACAGAAAATGATATCAATCATATTAGTAACTACGTCTTGCTGTGACACATTACACGTCGAAAATAATTCTCTTCTCTGATCTGCCTAGGAAAGTATAAAAGTTTAATTTTATTCAGCCCTTATTTAATGTCCCATTGCTGAACACGGGCCTCCCTTCAGTACGAGGGGGATCAGGCCGTAAAACACCACGTTGGCCAAGTGCGAGTTGGGGTATTTTACATGTTTTTCAAAATTATCCAAAACTAGGTTCGCTCGGACATGCAGGTTTCCTCACGATGTATTCCTTCACCATAAGACAGTGGTAATCATATTGGAAATGATATGCACATCAAAATATCGGGATTTGAAATCGCTTCATTTGGTTTCTTATACGAGCGCATTACCACTGGGCTACAACTCCCTTTAGTTTATTAAACTCCCTTTAGTTTATTACTTTATCCTTATTAATTATAATTCTCCGTGTACCAATTTAGCCTTTTTAATTTAATGCTATGGAGGAATAGGCTGGCCGAATGTGGGAAAAACAGTATTCTTACGATGTTTTCCTTCATCATCGTATTTTTAAGTACTGAAACTCGGATTCACAAATGAAAATTTTAATGGACCGATACCTGGTGTTTAAACCCGCTTCATCTAATAAAACTTCATTGTAAATTATAATTGTATGAGACAAAACAAGAAAATTTTAGTTATCTAACTTTAACAAACACCGACGCTGATTGAGTCGGAATCAAATGTTTGCATCACAATAGTGAGCGCTTTTACAACTGCTGGCCGATTTGAATTATGTACTGCAAAGTTCAATACACGTTGACTATTGAGTGAGATTAACTTGAACTTAGAAACATTTAATACTTAAGATATGAATAGATAAAAATAAAAAATAAGAAAAAAGTGATTTTTAATTTCAAAATTAATTAAATGCCTTTATGGGATTTTTTTTTGAAGAAATTTTACACTGTAAATTGTGGCCAGCGCTGAGGTGTAGATTGTACCTATGTACGTGTTAAAAAATAATTAAAAGAAATAGAAAAAAAAGACGTATTAAAACACTTCATCTTTACTGTCGGTTAAACAAGTTAAACAAAACTACAATAATAAATTATATTTTAGTAAATAATATTTTATATTGAATAAAAATCTTTTTTTCGCTTATCACTTGTGGTAGTACGTTTCAAAAGTATTTAGAGCAGAATGCAGTGAATCAATAACTACCAAATGTTAACAAACGACGACATTTATTGAACGGGATCAAACGTTTACTCTGCGTTGGGACGCTCTTTTATAACTGTCGGTCGGTGTTATCGTGATGTCTGATAGCAAGCATATATATATATATATATATATATATATATATATATATATATATACAACGTAACGACCTATGACACTGTATCCAAGACAATTCGTAAGTGCTTAATGTAACAGCAATTAACCTATAATCTTTATTAATTTCTTTTGATATTATTATTTAACATAGATTTGAACTTATCGCGTTCACAACATAAGGTATTATATTATTTATTACAATAAACACATACAAAATTGACGTGGACAGAGGTGGGCTTATCTAAATAAGAGATCTCTTTCAGTAAACCCATGTATGTGGGAAATAATATTAACAGACAGAAAAAGAAAGTGCAACGAAACGATAAGAAAATATATAAGAATAAGCATAAGTGAAACAAATATATATATATATATATATATATATATATATATATATATATATATATATACATATACATATATATAATACATTGTACACACTATAGTTGTAGATAATAAGTCAAAAAGTGCCTAAGTGTTTAAAAATGTTGGATTTGACAATTAGAAACACGCTTAAACGAGTAAAGAGAAAGGCCATAAAACGTAGATACATTAGGCGTGTGTAATAATCGCGAAAACAATTAAAATACTACGTTTCAACGGTTAAAAGTAAACATCTGATACTAAAAAAAAACATTTTACTTTATGGTTCACACGTATTTTTAACCGACTTTCAAAAAAGAGGAGGTTCTCAATTCGTCGGAATCTTTTTTTTATATGTATGTACACCAATTACTCGAAGACGCCTAAACCGATTTGGATTTTTTTTCATTGTTTCAAAGGGTTATATACTTCCCAGGTCCCATATAAATTTTATCGAAATCTTTTTCTCTTTCTCAATTCTCAATTTTATCGGTCTAGCGGTTTTGAAGAAAATCAACAATAAATATATTTTTTAAATAAATTGTTTAATCGAATATGTTATTAAAAAACTCTCGTTACAAATTACCTGCTTATTACGTCTACACTAAAAATGGTGAAATAAAAACTAAAAAAACGACTTCCAGGCACTAAAATGTAAAAAATAACTAAACGGGGGTTTTCATTTAGAATAGATACCTAATCAGATATTTTGGAAGTCGGTGCCAGCCTACAACATTTTAAAATATGAATATCTAATAAAATATGTGTTTTACATATTAAAATATATTAGATTTGCTTAGGTATCTATTCTAAATAAAAGCCCCCGTTTAGTTATGTTTTACATTTTAGTGCTTGGAAGTCGTTTTTTTTTTTAATTTTGTATTATAATATCAATACAGTTTAAACAGATGTAAGTTAACATAATAACGTTATAGTACCTTATATCTTCAAGAACTTACAACCTTATGGGGTGATGTAATATTTTATTCACGGTGAACGTGTATTGAAGTAAGACTATTTATATTTAATATTTGCTGAAAATGCATAATATGTCACCGAGTATCTCAAAATATCTCAAATATTAATTTCGTAACAAAAATTTATACATATAAATTAGAATTTTAAGTTAAATTTCTCATGGAAAAATTTGCATAAAAATTGCTAAAATTCCAAACATTTTTATTTACTTGTTTTTCTTTTATTTTTCTTCAAAAATAGATAGTTACTATTTTTAGAAGTTAAAATAATAAAACAAATCATGTAACAGTGATAATAATACAAAAATGGGTGGGTAATTTACTAAAAAACTATATAAAGCTTGAGCCTACAGCTCAAATAATAAATATTGACTACTAGGAAGTAAACCGAGCGCACAAAAAAAGTGGACACGTATCAACATCAATCCAGTATTCGAGTCAACCATATGTCATTTTTAATACAACGAATATTGCCGTATCGGTGAATAAAACTAAACAATCTAAATATCTCAAAGCACCCAAATAATAATTAATTGTTATTGAAAAATCGGGGCAATTTATTTGAATCGACGTATAAAACTGAAACGTTAAAGTATGAAATAGCAAACTTACCAATCCAGTCCTTTCAAATAGTTGTTGTTATTGAAGAACTGCAATTCTTCATAAGTCGTCGGACTTGGCAAATTGGGCACTAAAGTTGGATGCATCGCCAGGAACGTATATAACGCTGTGCTGCCTGTTTTCTGCGGTCCTATTACCAAGATCTTCGGTAACGTATCGCACCATTTACTCTTCGACCAAATTCTACGATGCCGGATATCATCGCACGGATTCTGTTTAGATAAAAATAAATCTCAACTTTGTGCTATTACTAAATTGATTGTGAGATCGGATTTAGGTTAAATGTTTCATTGAAATTCTTATGTTTGTTGGTCTACAAAGAATTCGAACCATGTGGCAGCGTTAGAATAAACATCATATTTGTATATGAATAGCGTTTAGATAAATATTTACACACACTATTGCACAAATAAATTTTATGAGGGTAGTAAATTCATATAATACTTTTTTTTATTTAAAAAGTAAATTCCTTTAAGTACAACATATACTATATATTTTTTATGTTTTACTATATAATATTTATTAATCTATATAATCGATGATTTTAATGATAATGATTTTATCGATTTTATTTCAAACATCAAACAGTTGGAATAAATCTTGTTCTTGTCCGGTAAACTCACGCATAAATCTCTCTATGCGTTATGGGAAAAATCAGGTCAATCCATTGTTTCGTTGTTACTCGAATAAGACCTCTTTAACAAACATGTACCTTTACATTTATAAGCTTAGAAAGTAAAATACTAAACGTTTCGAAACATCAATAATTTAATAAAATATTAATATATATTATGTAATTCATCAAATACATATTCACGAAACGTACAATTCGATCATTTCAGCCACGAAAATTGAGCTTTGAAATTATTTTCCTAAAACGAAATTAATTCGGGCTTCTATTTTCGCAGCTCAAACTAAATGAATACGATACGGCGTAGATTACATAAAACAAACAAGGCAAAAACCTACACATCTCTATCAGTATATGTAGGTACCTCTTTAAAATATTAATCCGTATCAGTGGATTACTGTTTTCATATTTACTATAGTGAAAAGCTCTATGATATTTTGTAAGTTACGGCCACATATTGGGTATGGAATTGTAGAGGAATCACCGAGGGAATCAATTCTGCAAATTGAATCAGCGGGTGGTTTAAAAATTGCTTCGGTGAATATTATGTAACATAACATTTTACCGTAAAAATGTTCTCCGATTTCATGACGTAAACTTTTTCACTGCAAATATTTACAAGAGCATTCCGAACCAAAATTTAAATAGTATATAAATAAATTAAATGCAGTCTTTTCAAAAATTATTAAGTAAATATATAGCGGTTACCGTAAATGGCCGTAATATACTGGGTATATATAATTAGTATAATAAATAATTCTATCTTAAAATATTCACTAGAGCAGGCACAAGTAATTATTTGTTACCGATCTCGAAAGACGTGTTATCTAATTTGATAATTACAAAAGTTTACAATTCAATTAATCCAATTGAATTGGTTAGTCAAAGTTTCGAGAATGGGAGAAGATGATTTATCTTTTCCACCTCCAAGTCTCTAACATCTTTACCTAACAACACATATTTATGTACTATGTACTCGTACATATATGAAAAGTCATTTTGGAATATGGAGTGAAAGAAGTTTTTGTTTATATTTAGATAAATTAAAAACACGTTTATTTTTTGGTTTCTCCTTACTCACTACACCGAATCAATCGATCGAAGTGATTAAATGCATAGAGATAGTTAATAGACCAGAAGTGATATGCTGTTTGTTACCATGACACACCGCGATTTTCATGGGAAATTAGTACCTTCAGCCCTTTTTATCGTCCCACTGCTGGGCACGGGCCTCCCTTAAATACGAGGGGGATCAGGCCATAGTCCACCACGCTGGCCAAGTGCGGGTTATATTACCTATATTAATCCGATAACTATGTTACTTAATAAAATTATAACAGTGTTTCAATATTGTGTGTTAAGTTTAAGCCCATGCGAAAGCGATACAACGGCCTTTGTGAAAACTTTTTCATTGTACATATAAAAAATAGAGCCACGTTTAAATTCAGCTCTATTATGTGCATTATGCATTCCTATAAAAAGCGAATGTCATGTTTAATTATTGTAAACTGTATAGAAATAAAACACACACGCGATCGTAGCCATCAGCATTAGCTGCTACATGAATAAAATCGTTAAAAATATTAACTTGTAGATTATTTTTTACTTTCACAAAACAACTTTATTAATATTTCTTTTATTATTTCTTTAGCAAATAATAAAAATATTTTCATATTATTATATTCATAACAACGTAAAATGTTAATTCAGTAATAGGAGGAAAAAACTTCTATTCATTGAAGATGTTACGCGGAGAATTCTTTATAATTGAGGTATTAATTAAATTTCCTCGAACATCTTTAATCGCGGTCTTTATTAGTAACGATCTAAATTGGTAATACTATCCACGAAGTTGAAGACTAGATAAGAAAGAAAAAAATACTCCTTTATTTTGAACGAAAATTTATCCAAAGGAAATGTTAGTGAAGAATAACGAACATCGTAAATTATATGATCTCTAATCTACAGAAAATTATATCGTCCAAGTGAAACACTAAAAAAGATAAAGATTTTATACAATACGAATAGGTAATTCATTTCAGTAAAAAAATATAAATTCAGACCTAACTGGCCTATTATTAATGATTATTAATAAAGGCGAGAGGCAAAGATACGGGTATAAATTAATGCATTTATCTATGTATATAAAAAACTTACTGTTTCCAACATATTTTTTTTATTACACTAAAATTCGGCAATAGTAATATTAAATAAAAAAAAACAAGTGGCAAATACAGGAGAAAAAGGTACTGTTTCATTTTTTTTGTTTAATTATCGATATTTTAGTTCGTAAAAACGGTCCATTCATTCATTTTTTTGAAAAATATTTTCGTCATACTTTGCAGGACAAAAAAGTGTTAAAAATCATATTTTCCATACAATTTGTATGGGAAAACTTAAAGTTCGATGGAGAACCTCTTAGAATTGGAATTTTGAGCTCCGCTTTTAACAGGAGCTTTGTTGGGACATTTTCTAAGATATTTTGGGGTGAGAGCGAAGAAAAAAGAATATAGTCATTTTTTTTGGCACACTGTAATATATATAATATTTTGACAACAAATAATAAATATTTGTGTTCATACTAATTGAAGTCTGATCTAGGAACTAATAAAATAGTGAGTAAAATACGTTTACTCTATATTGAATGTACATTGTAAGTATTTACCTATTTATTTAGGCGTGTACCAATATAATTAGTTCAAACAAGCCTCCCCAAATTCTAAACTAATTTAGTAGGGTTTAAGTTATAGAGGTACATCTATATTAATATTATAAATGTGAAAGTGTTTGTTTGTCCTTCTTTCACGTGGAAACGGATTGACAGATTGGCGTGACTTTTTGTATGAAGATAGTTGTAGGTCTGGAGAGCGACATAGGCTACTTTTTACCGCGGGAGATTATCTTATTCCCACGAAAACCACGTTATAATACAACCCAAAAAAATATTTACGATCAAAATTACTTAAAACTTGGTATTAATGCTCTTCAATACAATCAAATAAATATGTGTTTGAGCATTTTTCGAAATTCATCCCAAAAGGGGGTAAAATTGGGGATGACTTTTAACGCGAGCGAAGCCGCGGGTTCTGCTAGTATAGGTATAATAATTTCACGTCAGCATGAGATATATTTATAAAATATGATGAAATATTTTTTAGCAAACATTATGCCTAAAACGCTTGAATATTCACGAGGCCCTCATGGTCCAACAATGATCGAGTATTTCGCATTGTTGTTCTCACCTGGTGAGAGCGCCTTTATTATACAATCCAGAACTACACAAGCGAGTATTATACAGAGTATATTATTCAGAAGGATATTCAAATAGGGCTAGAGCTTATCTTGCGTATTTGTAGTCATAGCGTGTCATAAGCTATTGAAATAATAAAAAACTTTAAATCTATTACGGATTTTTATTATTTAAATTGCTTTAAAGCAATAAAATGATGAGTAATTTATCATAAATAAAAGTTGGAGTAGTTAAAGGAAGGGTTTCAATAAGGCCTCATTTCCGCCCCAGAATATCGAAGAAAATTATGTCATTCGATTTTATATTTTTTTACGTATTCTGAGAATAGACTGTGTACCTGATAAGATAATATATTTATGAGAGAAAAAAAACTACAATTAATACTACTTGTGAGACGCCAAACTTTAGTCTAACTGGGATTTTCATTCAAAATGAGACATTTTCGGTTACATTCAACTTTTTTTATATATAGAGCGCATATAAGAATCAGTTCCTTTTTTATTTTATTTTAATGTTTTTATGTTTCTACACAATATATTTAAAAATTACAATGCTTTCATCCTGCGCTCTATATAAATAAAGTTGAGAAGTTACTGAAAATTTCTCATTTTAGACGAAAAGTTAGGCCAGTTACCAGTTAGACCAAAGTTTGGCGTCTCACAAGTACGAGTAGTGTTCATTGTAGTTTTTTGTCTCTCATAAATATATTAACTTATCAGGCACACAGTCTACTTTCAGAATATGTAAAGAAAAGGTCAAATCGTATGACATATTTTTTTTTCGTTATTTACGGGCGGAAATGAGGCCTTATCGGATACCCTTCCTTTAGAATATAATATCTAGACGCGTAAAACAAGCACACATACTAAATTATATAACCTATTATCCTCTTCGACAAAGGCAAACATAAATTTTAAAACATTAGTACAAGCCAACTTCACAAACTACTCAGTGAATTAATAAAACCACTTACCCCCCATAAAGGATTTAATTCGTCAGGTCTTAATCGAAAGTACTTTTCAGCCAGTGCGAGGGGCGGCGCTGAAGCGAGACGAACATTTGTCCAACATCGAAGAAACTTTACTACAGACTCGAACGTGTACAATGCCAAACGATCATTCCCGTAGTTTGACATATGAGTCATGAACACGTTGATCTGGGAATAAATATTATAGTTAGCTATGTATAGGTATAAAAAAGTTTACTTTTTTTATTCTTACATACCTACTTTATACTGAACCTTTCTTTTAAATACCCGAGACCGGGTGTCTCTCTCGTGACCATGATTGCTGTAAAGCATTCGAAACGTCGGGAACCAAAAATCTAAATAAACCCGTGCAAAATCCGAAAACATAGTTATTTAATAATGCCAAATATTCGCATAAATCTGAGAAAGTATTATTTGAACCTTTCTTCTACAATAACACAAACAACATTGAGTAAATAAATTCGTACGAAGATAAACTGAAGTATTTTTATGACTCATAAATCTTAAAAATAGTCTCAAGGTTGCAAACAAAACTGATATGTTTATATTAACTTTTTATCTTCACGTAATTTTTAAGAAAACAGAGAGAAAAATAGTGATAATTGCCATTTTCTTTTGGGAACGATGAAATTGAGTTCTTCTGATCCGATTTCAGTCGTAGCCATCAATCGCACTAGGTCTAACCCTTACGTGGGTGATATTATAGTGTACCAGTAAATAAACAAACACAAGTGCGTGGAATGTCAAGTTGATGGACTGAAGGCTATACTTGTTCTACGTAACACAGAGATTCAACGCTTCTAATTTCCAAGCTCAGGATTGCTATCGACTCTTTTGGTCCAACCCGGAAACCGAACCTAGAATCGCCTATGCACCATGGTAAAAAAGTGCAATTATTATTCACAGGAATACCATCCGACAAACCTAAACAGAGATCTGGTGCAAATATAGAAGTTACAGATAGAATTTGAACCCGATGTCGGTGTAGTTCAGGTGTGACATGTCGTGTACCAATATAACTACGACGAAAACGACTGCCGTTAAAAAGATTATAATATAGTTAAATTATAAAAATTTAACTAAAATGATAATAAGTATACAAAGCGCGCTACTAATTGGTGCACCCTGGCTTTAAAATGATATACCTACGTTAGAAAACAGATAAAAAAATATTGCATAAAACTGTAGCATTCATTATCAAGGGAAAAAAAATTATGATTTCATTTAGAGCACTGCACTTTCATCACTATGTGCTCAGTTGAATGGCGATATAAAGGCTCTGCAACGTGTACATTAAGTATAGTTCAAAGCGGTTTTGTACTAGGCTTGTATGAAGGCGTCCAATCAATTTATCGATAACGATGTTTTGATTTAAAAAAAAACAAAACCCTATGCGACGACAATTCATTCCACTGTATTTGTTTTTGTATAGTTTTATTTTCAAACAGTGCACTCTATTCATATTTTTGTCATGAATTGCTTTATCTATAATTTACTTTGTGACAGTCGTAATAAATATAATTTAGCAGCATGGTCCATGTTATTCATGGAACTATTCCATTATTTATTTATATTGTTTTGTTGTTAGTACATCTTCTAAAGTTTTAGAGCTGAATTTTTTAATCCATTTATATGATAGAATGCTCGTACATCTAGATTGTTTTTACAATAGATGTACGATTTTGTTTTGAACAATAAAAGGTTTTTATTAAATATTGAAACAATAACAATACAAAATAATTTTGTTGCAGTTTTCACAAGTCTCTTAAGTTTAAAAGAAAATTATTATTGTATATAACAATAATAATTTTTAGTAAATATTACTCAGACGCCTAATATAATAATTACATTAGCCTTTGCCATACTTAAGACCTTTAAAAGTTACAAATTGCAGAAATAATTCAGAGCCCAATAAAGTAAACAAAAATCAAAGACGAAATCGAGTACAGATTCAGTGATACATGGAAAGTCAAAGGCCAGTAGTAAATTGAACGGGCGACGTTATTGACGACCGTTTAGAACACTTCACGTGCGGTCCGTCCGATTCAACCAGTAACGAGACCATCGACAGCCCACATGATGATCGAGATAAATTCTAGCAGAGTTCCAAATTGTTTTGCGGACAATCCCTTTCATGTCATCTTAATGAGAAACGTTTGAAGTAAGACACGTTTTGAATAAACATATTAATTGATACAAACCTATGTCAAAGTATTTCGATAATTTCTAATATAACAATAGAACACCCACTCATCATGGCTAAAAAGTTAAATAAACACCGAACTCGAGGCATTTCTAATTAGTTCCAACTCAAATTAGAAACACAATAGTACCTACAGTATACCAATTACACAAAATAGAGATTCGTTATAAAATAACAATATGAAACTGTCCGCATACACGAAGGAAATATAGGTGCAAGTTTACACAAAACCACTTCGACGAAGTTACACACGAGCAGTATCCGCCCGCATGGAACGGAAACTTGGTAACAACAATTACGAATGCAAATGGTCAATAGTAAATCCCACTTACCGGGTTATTAATTACGGTTTGGAACAACTCTCCGCCTTGTATGGAACGGTCGAGACGTTGTCTGCCACCTGGATACCGCTCTAACAGAAGTGTATGCGTGAAGAGACCGCATGTTTGACGCGGTAATACCATTACGTCCCTGTGACGAAAGCCACGCCGTAATCTAGGGAAATCAAGAAAAAAGGTTAAGGTTGCATTGTTCTGAGTAAAACAACTTTTTTAAAATATGCAAGTGTAGTTTTGAATTTAGTTGTAGCTTTGTTGGTGTTGTGTTATCAATTTTAGGAAATGAGCATTCACAGAAGTGGAAACTATTTACATTATACTGGTGCGTTATAATTTAGAAATATTCAATATTCTCATTAAATTTATCATTTGTTAATATTTATAACAAAAGTATAAAGTACTCATTGTCAAAGGTATATATTTACATTAACCATTATATACATTTTTAAGCATTCAGTATTGAGATAGTTAACAGCTGCCGTATGTTAATCCAAAAGGGAGATTTAATTTATTATTTCAACACACATTTCATACTCATAAAATGAAAATTAAAACTCGTCGTAGTTAAGCCACGATAAAAATTCATGTACAGATTGTACATATAAAAACTTGTACGTAATTTAAAAGTACCTAGAATTATTCAGAGTTCTACGTTTGGACTTATTTAAATAGCAAAGTAAACATTACACTCAACGCCACTCTGCTAGAATTCTCTTTATAGCAGACGTGCAGATATAAAATACATGCAAAACATAGAACGAAACATATTTAGATTATGTGCCAAATAAGGTCGCGCGAACTTTTCGGAGGCAAAAGTAAGACTTGTTAATTACCAAGCAATATTTTTGTAAAAATGTTGAAAATGTAATTTTATGTAGAAACTAGCATTGCCCGCGGTTCCGCTCGCGTTCAGATGACCAAAAACCAAATTCTTAGGTTTTACAGATTAGTATACTCTCATATTGCAGTTTTTGTATTTTTTCTCAGAAATGAGACGTTTTCCCGCGGTAAAAAGTATCCTATATATTGACCCGGATTACCAGCTATCACCATACAAATTTCATCAAAACCCCTCCAGTGGTTTTTCTGTGATGCGGTTACAGACAGACAAACAGACAGACAGACAGACAAAAATTCTACAAAAATCTGCCTCTGTATCGATAATAATGTTTATTTCAATAAGATTTTCCAAAAAATATTTAATGTACAGATTCGGCTTACGTTCGTACGTGGCGGATAACGTTCTTTTTATTAAAAACAAGAAGTGTGGCAAGAGACCGGATTTTCTAAAAGCACACATCGAACAAATAATATAAAACTATATATGAATATTTTATAGCGAGATTTGTGAAATAGAAATACTATTTTACTGTCCTACACATAAGTACCGATACTTGAAAGCGAATCCAATTTGTTCCAAAATTCTAGTTGGCAGCATTGCGTCCTATTTCGTATTGGATAGTCAATCTCATACACCGGTATCTATTGCATATGCGAATATCTACAGAAATGCGCGTACGATGTAGACTGAAGCGTCGCCGCAACGCAATACGCATCGCTTGCGGTCTATAGGAGTTCGGTAACCGCAACACTGGCCCACTAACTATTCCCAATCATCCTGCCCCTCTTGTACACAATATATTAGTATACGCTTATTTATTCACCCTTAAAAATAACTTTAAATTATTCAAATAAAAGTCTTTAACACACCTTTATGTCTCGGAAAAACCAACTATCTAATATTATTTTTATTATGGTATTGAAAGCATAAAACATATATACAAATATAGAGTTTCTGTATGTAAATAGAAAATGTAACATTTAAATTTTAAATTCACGCGTCAATAAGTAAATGACCGCCCAAAATGTTTAATTTATTAGTGACATTTACAATTTAATTTATCAGCGCTCGGACAAATACGGTACTCTGATATGTAATTTGAAATGTTTTTAGTCCTATAGACGCTTTCATTTGAACTTATTATCTCGTTTAAATAGAAGCTTACGTAATAAAATCATTTTATTTTGAAAAGAGGCCGAAAATATCTAACAATAATTGAACTGACCTAATAATGCTAAAAATGCCTTTAATCAAAATCATATATCCATACTTCTATACTAATATTATAAATGTGAAAGTGTGTTTGTTTGTCCTTCTTTCAGGTCGAAACGGAGTAACGAATTGGCGTGATTTTTTGTGTGGAGATAGTTGGAGGGCTGGAGAGTGACATAGGCTACTTTTTATCGCGGGAGATTACATAATTGCAACGGGAAAACACGTTATAATACAATCCAAAAAAAATATTTATTATCAGAATTACTTGAAACTTGGTATAGGTATATACTTTTCAATAAAATTAATTAAATACGTGTTTCAGCATTTTTCGAAATTCATCCTATAAGGGGGTAAAATAGGGGATGAAAGTTTGTATGAAACTTATGACACTACCTTTTTAGAGATTTTTTGTAGTTTTAGCGCGAGCGAAGCCGCGGGTTCTGCTAGTATAAATATAAAAATGAAAGATTTTCAGAAGATAATTCTGAAAAAAAATCGCGATAAAAATATACCTATTGCTCAACAAAAAATTTATGAACGCACAGGCCCAATGGTACTGTCTAGATTTCCCAAGGCTATATATAAGATTTTCTTCTATAACGACTCAAGGAGGTTTCTACACAAGTTATCACGTCAAGCGCATTTTACGAGTAGATGTCTCATTTTATATTTTCTATCACAGAAGTGTATGCAAAAGCGAAGGCAAGACTATAATAGGGATCTTTAATCCCTCAACGACCGCGGACACGGACGGACGGACGGACGGACGGAGTTACAATTACCAATAAAAATTTCTTAGAAATTTAATTAATTTCTTAGAAATTTACCAGGAGGTGTTAAACACTTATTTATTAATATATGTAGTTTCATCCTAATTGGCTCGTGGCAACGTATTCGAAGTTGTTCTTAGGAATATACTAAGAAAATATTTGTCAATATAGGCGGCTTCGACCGCACAGACTTAATCTTTCAATTAAAGTACTTCAAATCGTTTTGCGATATCTTATCTAGACAAAAAATTAGGCTGCTCTTTTACGAAAATCCTAAAAGAGTTCTATTTTCCAAATATAAAAAGTATACATCATATAAAGATATAAAGAATATAATAAAATAAAGAGAGACACACAAACATACGTATAATTAGAAGTGGCGACTGTTTGAGATATATGTACGTCTAAATAATATTTAGTTTAATTAAAACCAATTAATGAATAGTGACGTAATAGTCTACAGGCCCCAACGGGTTTTTTAATGATTGATAACAATCAAAAACTTCACGAGTTATTTTGACAAGACGCCAACTTTTCTTTCTACGAAAATTTGATAATCTATACATATAATAAAATTGTAACTAAGCCGAATCTGTACATTCAATATTTTTTGGAACATCTTATTGAAATAAACATTATTATCGATACAGAGGCCGAATCTATAGTTTTTAGAATGTTTGTCCCTCTGTATATTACCGAATCACAGAAAAACCATGGGAGAAATTTTGATGAAATTTGGTATGATGATAGCTGGTTATCCGGGTCAACATATATGTATGATACTTTTTACGGCGAGAAAATATCTTATTTCTGAGAAAAAACACAAAAACTGCATTGTAAGAGTATACTAATATGTAAAACCTAAGAATTTGTTTTTTGGTCATCTGAACGCGGGCGGAGCCGCTAGCAATGCTAATGGTAGATAAAATTGTGGAATTGATACGGAACATGTTGAAATGGTGATTGTCAAAATATATTACTAACAGGTTGTTTAACGATTTAATCTTGAGATAATCCAACATAAAACAAGAAAAAAATGCAAACTTCATATTTTAAATCTTCAAAAGTTAATGATAAACTAAAGACATTTATTCCGTTATCGAGGGGTCAGTGTACAAAGCACAACCAAAATTATAAGTCGTTACTGAATTCGGTGAACTAAGCAAATACGTATAGAAACAGCTGAGTTAGTTAACTTTGAATATACCGGCCAACTCGATATAGGAAGTCGTAAACAAGTTCTGTATGTTCGAATGGTCTATAAATTGAATTTAATATAGACCCAATGGATATGATCGGACTAACTTAGCAATCAGTCTAGAGAAATCGATTTTACAACATATTTATGACGTTCACTTAACGTAGAACAAACTCCCATACAAAGTAGCTTTGGTAGCTTTGGAACAAAGTTGTGTATCGATTAATGCGATTCTACAATTTTTATTATTCGAGTACAGTTTTTATGAAAAACTAGTGACTCAGGTTGATTCCTCATACAAACTTTCATCCCCATTTATAGTGTAGGATGTAGATGAATAAAATATTTTAACAACCTTTTTTAGGGGCTATAAAGGTTAAAGAAATGATGAACACACTACTGTTAGGCGTCTAGGGACGAACCCAAGCGAAGCAAGGGTAACTCGCTAGTATGGGGATAAGAATCGACTAACCTGGCCGGTCGCAAATGAGGATATTCTTCTGTACTCGTTACTTTAACATCCCACACTTTCCTCCATGCTTCGTATAGCGGTTCATGCACCGGATACACGCCGGAATGATGAGGCGATACCGAATAGCAGGAATTAGTTGGTATTCCGTGCTCGATTGCGAACTGCTTGTTCAGCATCATTTCAGTTTCGAGTTGAGATACATTGTTGTATAAGTGAGGCTGCTGGTGATTCCACATGTGGCAAAACCTTTACATGATATATAAAAAAAGCCCATTAAAACCTTCCTTAAGTAAAAATATAAGTTAGTAATTTTGCTGTCTAATTTAAATAAGCATTTCATTTACATATTTTGTAAAATGTAAAAAATATTAATTTAATTTTTATATAGACAAACATGAAAAAGATATAATAATGAAAACATAAACGGGTTTGCTACAATGTTGAAATAACTGCATAGACAACATTTTATTCTTATAGCTTTGATAATACGAAGAATATATTAAATTAGTATAGTATGTCTCATATTATACTATTGTAAAAACATCTACATATACAGAAAAAAATACATACAAACACAGAATCAATCTTTTTAGAAGTCGGTTAAAGTAAGATCAAATATAATAACTTAAGAAAATCGATATATCCTGTTACCTACATACTTATTTTTAGTGTTATTATTATGCATGGTAAGTACTAAATTAACAGTAGTAGGTAAGTATTATCTATTATGATCTCACCAATTAAAATGTTCCCGGCTCTTCAACAAGGCGTCATCTCCTCGATTCTCCAAATCAGTTCCGTGATGATAATACTTGGCACTAAAACCAAGATTAAAACGAAATCCCGGAACCAGCCGTTGTAACGCAGCTTGTGAAGCTAACAATGCCGACACATCCTCTTCGTGTAGACGTGTACCTGTGTCGAGGATTACAACGTGTCAAAATATAATATTATGTTTGAATTAATTTTATATATTTTTTAGCAAGATTTTAAGATGTTTTTCTCTTTGACACCGCACCCGTAGCTCGTATCAATTATCCAAGCTGTTACTGACACATACTATAGTCCATATCATAAAAACTGCAGAACCGATTTTGATGAAATCTTTACTGTTACCTAAACTGAAGTAAGTGTAAGCTAATAAAAAATAATGTCACAACCCAATTACTTGTTTCTGAGAAATGCGTGCACACAAACGTTTCGAATTGATAAGCTTCTCTTTTGAAGCCGTTTAAAAATCATGATAATAGCGTAAATAATATTTAGAATGTAAATATACTTATTTGTTATTTCTTTGTAATTTATTTTTATCTTATAAGAATAATTATAATATGAGAGTAGGTACTCATTTTCATAGATTTTCCTAGAAATGCTTTCGCTCATTGCTTCCCGCCATGATCACGAAAGACGGTCGCAAACCTTTAAGCTTAGAAAAATCCATTACGATATTAAAAAAGAAAATTCTACTAACAGCTCAGTAAACTAAATAAAAAAATATTGAGGTATAATAATAATATATACCTAGATTGTAGGTACTATCCATACGAGTACAGAGATAGTAATTTTTTATTACTTTGGTATGTCATGATGCTATAGCTCTTTTTATTATATCAGATGCTCTATTCAGAGGTCAAGCCATATCAGCTCCGGCTACGCATATTGATAAGTTTTATAATACATTATTCAAATATGTATATTTATGTACTAACATATAAAGCGCTTGCGTGACTAACTGAGCAACGCATAGGCTAAACCATTAATGATAAGACTTTATAAAAATTAGTATCTTCCATTCCATATACATACATGAAATAAAATACGTCTGAGAATATCATCGTTTTAATGAGGAAAAGATTTTTAAAAATTATAAGTTTGTATGATACTCGTATACTTACATATATTTTATTTTGTTACATCGCTCAAAAATATAAGTGCTAGTCTATAACCTACGTGTAGAACCTTAATATTTGCACCATTACGGCTTAGCTTTTTATAGCTTAATTTCCGCTAGTGATTTAAAATGTTAGCGGTAGCAAGTTTTGCTACCAACTTAATTAAGTACAATATTGTTATACGAAAGATTTGAATCTATGGTGTTCGAAGAGCTATACATTTATTAGAACCTATGTTTATATGTCAAGACTAATACGAATATATATCTCTTTAATTAAACGTACATATATTATTTAGTAACAGTTTATCTTATTAAAAAAAAATGTTTAAAAATTCTTTCAATATTACCTAGCCGTAGAATAGTTCTAATTAATAGTTATAACTCCCGACTTCATCCGGATCTCATATAATTTCAACGTTTTAAATCTATACGACAATATTTCTAGTAGATAAAAATCGATTTCAAACATTTAATTGTTAAAAGTTTAGCTAATAAAATATAAAAGAATATATATATATATATATATATATATATATATATATATATAATACGTATCGAAACAGATTACTTTCACATATATTGTACGTATAAGTTCTCGTATCATATTTTATTAACTGCATGTTGGTATTATTAACTTCAATTTAATATTCAAAAATTAATCTTAATTAAATAAGTAGTTGTTATGACTAATATTGGCTAAGCGTATTTAAACTGCGTAACTTTGCTATTTCTATTCTGTTAACGTCTGTCTCTCAAAGTGAAAATATTCGGTTGTGTGATACCTTCCTAGTGTTAATTATAAAGTTCAAATATATAAAGTCTATTTAAAAGTGAAGTGTTTCGTTTCATTTAAGTCCATAACCCAATAGGTTATGGGCCCAGAGGCTTCAATGTGTTAAAAGACTATTTAAAAGTGATATAACGTGATATTGAAATACCTTCATAAAAAAATAAAAAAAAAATATATGCATTTGTAAACGATGGAAAATTTAAAGATAAAAAGGAACATTGCACCTTTTAACGGAGAAAAATATAGTGTGTGGAAATTTAGAATACGTGCACTACTTAACGAAATGGACGTTTTAAAAGTGATTGATCAAGAACCGCCAATTATATTGTGCAAGGATTGGGAGAATAGTAATCGAATAGCGAAGAGTATTATAGTTGAATATCTTTCCGATTCATTTCTTTGTTTTGCTAAAGAAGACAGCTCAGCTCGACAAATTCTAAGCAGTCTTGATGCAATATACGAACGTAAAAGTCTTGCTACGCAATTAGCATTACGAAAGAAATTATTGGGGTTAAAATTACAGGGAGACCATTAATAAGACATTTTATGATTTTCGATGATTTAATAACGGAATTAATGGCAGCGGGAGCTAAGTTAGAAGAAACCGATAAAGTGTCACATTTATTACTTACACTTCCAAATACCTACGATGGTGTTATAACTGCTATAGAAACGTTATCTGAAGACAATTTAACCTTATCTTTTGTCAAGACTAGACTGTTGGATCATGAAGTAAAATTAAAGAATGAAAGTTGTGATACCAGTAAAAAGATTTTACAAATAGAAAACAAAAACGACAGTTATAAAAGAAGAAAATTTGGTAATCAAAAACCGTTAAATAATTATTATCAACAAAACAATAAATTCAATAAAAGGACGAAATCATATATTGAAAAATGTCACCATTGTGGACGAAAAGGACATATGAAGAAAGATTGTTATTATTTTAAAAGGCTGAATCAACAGAAAAAGACAAGAACAGTGCAGGCAGTTGAATTGACTCCAGAATCGACATCACAACTAAATAATTCTTCTGGATTTGCATTTATGATGAAACAACAATTTTTAGGACAAAATGTGCAAGAAAATGAGTTAATATTTTTACTAGACTCGGGAGCATCAGATCACATCATTAACAGGGATGATCTTTTCATTAAATATACTAATTTACAAACACCTGTAAAATTATCTGTTGCTAAACACAATCAATTTATTTCAGCTACTAAGCGAGGAAGTATCAACGTTATAAGCGACATGGATGTTCAAGGGGTTTTGGAGGATGTACTCTTCTGCCCAGAAGTCCCGTACAATTTATTATCCGTTTCGAAGATACAACGAGCTGGAATGACGGTGATCTTTGATCAAGGAGGTGCCCAAATACTCAAGGATGGTAAAACCATAATACGAGGTAAGCGTATGAACAACTTAATTGCTATAGAATTTAGAATACCTTACATTTGTCAATCTGTTTCACAATTGCGTAACAGTAAAAATACTTATGAATTATGGCATCAACGTCTAGGCCATATTAGTAAAAATATTTTTTTAAAATTAAAGAATAATAATATTGTTGATGACATAAATCTAATAGAATCTATAATTCCTAGTGATAGCTTGTGTGAGGCTTGTATTAACGGAAAACAAACACGGTTGTCATTTAATAAGGCTAAGGATAAAAATTATGTTGATCGACCATTATTCATAGTTCATACGGATGTCTGTGGGCCTATCACTCCTACTACTCTTAACAACAAAAATTATTTCGTATTATTTGTTGATCAATTTACTCATTATTGTGTTACGTACCTCATAACATATAAATCAGATGTATTTTCAGTTTTTAAAGATTTTGTTGCGAAAAGTGAAGCGAAGTTTAATTGTAAATTAGTTAATCTTTATAGTGATAACGGTAGGGAGTATTTATCTACTGAAATGAAAAATTTTTGTATTGAAAAAGGGATTACTTACCATTTAACTGTACCAGGAACCCCACAGCAGAATGGTGTTTCAGAAAGAATGGTTAGAACTATAACTGAAAAGGCTCGTACTATATTAAATGGTGCTAAATTAGATAAAGTTTTTTGGGGTGATGCAGTTTTAACTGCCGTTTATTTAATTAATATAACACCGACTAAAGCTTTAAAAGTCTCTCAAACACCATTCGAGCTATGGCATAATAGGAAACCTAGTATAAAATATTTAAAAGTTTTTGGTTCTACTGTATATGTCCACAATAAAACCAGTACGTCAAAATTTGATGAAAAGTCATGGAAAGGAATACTGGTGGGCTATGAACCAAATGGGTATAGAGTGTGGAATGTAGAATGCGAAAAATATGTTATAGTAAGGGATGTTATTGTTGATGAGACAACTTTCATGCATACCAGGCCCGTCTTAAAGCCTGAAAGGAATAATATTGAATATTCCTATAATAAAACTGATGCATCTAAATCAGTGTTATTTAAGTCTCAGGAGCCTAGTAGCTCTAAATCAGATAATGATAAATCTGATGTTATAAGTAACAGTCCCACAAAATTTCGCAAAATTAGTGATGATAATTTAACTTCACAATTAGATAGCAATTTTAACCAAAATACTGATAGTATAGTTGAGCTTAGGAGGAGTGATAGATTAAAAAGCAAACGCCCAATTTGTTATGATGAAACTGATAATGATTATTTAATGTATGCTCAATTCTTATGTAATATACCAAATTCCTATAATGAAATAAAATCTCATCCTGATAGAACATTATGGGAAAATGCAATTCAAGATGAAATAAAATCACTTTTAATCAATAAAACTTGGACGTTAGTTCCAAAACCAAAAGATAAAAATATTATAGATTGTAAATGGGTTTTTAATATAAAAAATGATGAATTTGGAAAACCCATAAGGTATAAAGCCCGTTTAGTTGCCAGAGGATTCAATCAACAATATCTATGTGATTATAATGAAACCTTTGCACCGGTTGCAAGAATAGCTAGCTTTAGATTTATTGTTGCCTTTGCTAATCAATTTAATTTGTTAATTCACCACTTAGACGTAAAAACAGCATTTTTAAATGGTAACTTAAATGAGGAAGTTTATATGAAAGTACCTGAAGGTATAGTAAGTAACAATAACTATGTGTGTAAATTAAACAAAGCATTGTACGGATTGAAACAAGCAGCTAGATGTTGGTTTCAAGTTTTTGAACAGGTGCTAAAAGAAAAAAAATTTCAAAATTCGTCAGTTGATAGGTGTATATATATTTTAAATAATGGTAATGTGAGTAAAAATGTTTATTTAGTATTGTATGTTGATGATGTAGTAATAGCTTGTGGTGATATTAACATATTGAATGAAATAAAAAGTTATTTAATGAAAAGATTTCAAATGGCTGATTTACAACAAATTAAATTATTTCTTGGTATTAAAGTCACCAGGCACCACAACAATATAATAACTTTAGATCAGAGTTCTTATATTAAATTTATTTTAAATAAATATAATATGCAAGATTGTAAGCCTATTAGTACACCTTTAGAAACTAAAGTAAATTATGAAGCGCTACAATCAGAGGACACTTATAATGCACCATGCAGAAGTCTCGTGGGCAACTTAATGTATCTCATGTTATGTACTCGTCCTGATCTAAGTACATGTATTAATAT
Source organism: Brenthis daphne (assembly GCA_947093115.1). Taxonomy (NCBI): domain Eukaryota; kingdom Metazoa; phylum Arthropoda; class Insecta; order Lepidoptera; family Nymphalidae; genus Brenthis; species Brenthis daphne. Next base: position 24,525,622 of record OX352477.1, on the reverse strand, counting down.
ATTAAGTAGATATACTAATAAAAATAATAAAGAATTGTGGAAGTGTCTAAAAAGAGTACTAAGATACTTAAAAGGCACAATTAATTTAAAATTAACTTATCAAAAGTCTAGTGACTATGATAATATATTAAGTGGATATGTAGATTCTGATTGGGGTGGTAGTGATAATAGTGATAGAAAAAGCACTACGGGTTACTTGTTTAAGTTATTTCAACAGTGTACAGTTACTTGGAATACAAAGAGGCAAGCATCTGTAGCAGCTTCTTCTACCGAAGCTGAATATATGGCTTTGTATGAAGCTGTTAAAGAGGCGTTATGGCTTAAGTCTCTAGCCACAAGTATTAATTTATGTATTACAAAACCCATAGCAATTTATGAAGATAATAATGGGTGTATTAGTATTGCCAGTAATCCAAGTAATCATAAACGATCAAAACACATTGATATAAAATACCATTTTTCTAGGGAACAGATTGAAAGAAATATAATAAAATTAAATTATATTCCAACAGGTCAGCAATTAGCAGATGCACTGACTAAGCCACTTCCAGCAGTTGCTTTTCAACAATTAAGGTTGAATATGGGTTTAGAATAACCATTATATTTTTGTTTTTTTATATTTACAAATTGTTAACTAATTTTACAAATGTTGTCTTTGTAATTAATATTTTTTTTTCTTTGTAATTATATGGTCTGGTCAGGTTTTCCTGGGTTTTCCTGGCCCTTAGCAACAAATGTTGGACCATAATGATTTTAATACTCCCAGGGAAGCATTAGGAAGGTTTCTATGATCTTATATGTAAATAATATGTTACCGATTAATTTTTGAGGGGGCGTGTTGGTATTATTAACTTCAATTTAATATTCAAAAATTAATCTTAATTAAATAAGTAGTTGTTATGACTAATATTGGCTAAGCGTATTTAAACTGCGTAACTTTGCTATTTCTATTCTGTTAACGTCTGTCTCTCAAAGTGAAAATATTCGGTTGTGTGATACCTTCCTAGTGTTAATTATAAAGTTCAAATATATAAAGTCTATTTAAAAGTGAAGTGTTTCGTTTCATTTAAGTCCATAACCCAATACTGCATATGTTTATAATACAATAATATTAAAACGTCAATTAATACGATAACTTTTATCTTCTATGTAATTCAACATAATAACGATGATGATAATTTAATAATTAACTTCGCAAAGGATTCCAACACGCTATATTACACTTTGTATGAAAGTAAACGGCATAATATCGATGATTTTCGTTTATCAAACGAACGACGCGTTCTGAACGCCCGAGCACGTCCTCATGCGTAACTGTTTTATTGCATCACGACAGATTAATATAAATTGAACTGTATAAAAACAATTGATTCAGATTTAAATTTGACGACGATAAAACAAATAACGTTTCTGTGATATTATAAGAATTTATTTAATTATTATATTTTACCGTTTTAACGGAATTCTGAAGTAGAGGGTTTATTGAAATGAACAAACTTGATTGTCCTGACTGGTTTGTAATAGTTGTAGGCCTGATTTTTTTTTTAATGTTCGGACATTAACACAGCACCATCTAGTTCCATGGTAAGCTACGAGGCTTGTGTTATGGGATAACAGATAGTTGATACACTATACATATATTTACTTGAAATACATACATATTATAAATATAAACACTCATGACTGGAGTACAAACAATCGTGCTCATCGCATAAATGAATGCCCCCAGCGGGACTCGAACCCGCGACCGCTGGCATAGCAAGTAGGGTCACTACAAACTGAGCCAAACGTGTCGTCATTCAACAAACACCTCCTATATTTACTAAAATTTAGTTAGTCAAAAACACGCAAAGATTTTATTTGGAATGCAACCCCTTTTAAATGGTGCAACGATCGTATGAAAATTAAATTTTCGTGTTCAAATTAATAAAATATGAATGAGCAGGGCTAAGGCTGAGTAGGTCACTTGTTCATAATAATATAGAGACTATATCCAATTTTGCCTTTTTGAATTTAATATTCGCATTAAGAGTGCGCCATGAGACCGCTACGATTCGGATTCGGAGGAGCGAGATGACAAGAGAATGTTCTATCGTGAGTGAGAAGTATAGAGCGATAGATGCTCAACAAATTTAAGCGCCAAAACAGTTTTTAATTCACTATACATTAATTAAACAAATAATCGAAAAATGAAATTCGGCAACTGACGAAATACTTCTTGGCAAAACAAAATAAGCCCTACAAAAATAGTGAGCTGTTTCTGAAATAAATAGCAATATGTATTCAAAACATGTATTTTTCATAAAAAATATATTATCGAGAAAATTTGCACCATTCGTGTTTCCAAATTTAGCAATTCAATATAAAAGTCCGAACTATTATTTCCCTTAATATCAAAGTGGTAACTTTCACAGATACTGAGATAAATAACAATAATGTGTAGGTACAAAATTGCCATATGCACACTCATAGGTATAGTTGAAGTAAAATGAGATGGGAAAAGCGTTAAACACCAAGACAGCACAAAAGGAATTAGATTTACCTGATAATATGGGATAAAACTGAACGAGTCACGTTTTTAAAGGGATGGGGTCGATCCTGAACAAATACCATTTCACACGCTTCACAGTATTATTAAAAATAAAAGTGTAAAACTGTGTATACATTGGAGCAATATATTAACCACAAAACGAAGGCAAAATCGTTATATTCTTACTTTACATGTATTTAATGTAATATATTGTTTTAAACATTATTACTCTGGTTGTTACGTTTTAATTTTTTTTAGCACAAAAAAAACCAGTTCAAATTACATACCCAACCTTTCTAAGCAGAAGTAATGACGATTATTCTGGGAAATTAACGAGTGTTTTAAACAAATGTAAAATACTATATATTATTATACATATACACTAGCGACTCGGATCTCGCTCCGCTCGGGTTCGTCTTTAGTGAAAATTTGGGTTTGTATAAATTTTAATGCTGAATCATAAAATGAAAAAAAATTGACCGAAAAATAAAAAAATATATAATAGTATGAAAAACAGTTTAAGTCCTATTCTCAGGCCTACTGAATTCATTCAGTAAGTCTGACTTCATTCAGTTACTGAATTCATTCAGTTCAATTCATTTCATAAAAATCGGTCAAGCCGCTTTGGAGGAGTTTTGTTACAAACACTGTGACAAAAGAATTTTATATATTTTAAAATGTATAAAATGAATTTAACGCAAAAAAATAGTAAAATAAATTTTCATAACCTTAAATTATTTGATAAAACACAAAATCCAAACCTGAACAACGCACGCAAAACATTTTATTTATCGCATCGTTAGACTAAAAAGTTTAAGCCGATTAATCGCCTTGCCAGCGTTTACCTGTAAACTAATCACCGATTAGAAAGGCAGCAAAATGTCGGCTTCACCGGCTAGTAGACGATTAATCAGTACTTCACTAACCTAAGCACATTAATAAAGGACAAAGTGATATAAAAATACATACATAATATGTACTAATATATATACTATACAAGGTGTTATTTACTTTTAACGAGGACATTTCTTTTTCGCGATAACGTTGATTAACTGACTGTTAATTAACTTTAACATATCGTTAAATATTAACAAAATTATCGAGTGTACATACAAACGATAAACTTACGATGAAATGTATTCTATCTAAAACGTAAAACCACATTCATGAATTTTACTTACATTTATAAATATATATGTACGTTCATAAAATGCTTATATAATGACTCATAAATATGCATTTCTATTTTTTTTTTATATTACGTGACATTTTATCACTGTCTCATTTGTCTACACTCTAGTGACTAATTACTTAAGACTGCACAGACAGGACAAGATAATCAAGAAGATCAAGAGATTTTTCCGTCAAGGTATAGTAGGTAGCAGGTCAAAGTTAAAAGATGGTGTGCTGTGCCTTGGAAAGCTTATAATGCCAACGCTTCTGATCTCTGTCCGGTCGATTGACTTTTTAACCTACTTCTAAATTAAAAAATGAAAAATACGATAGCCTAATAGGGCTTCTAAGTAAATGTGTAAAAATAACAAGTCGGAAACTAAAGGACTGAATGTAATAATTATTGCAACGTAGGTGGTAACGAATAGTGAAAAAGTTTTATTAAAATCGGATCAGTAGTTTTCAAGATACAGACTATTAAGTGTATTTCAACACACGCGTAGTTCAGAAATAATAAACAATATCATCGATCATCTTTAACATAAATACTTATATAAATATCTATTCGTACTATATGTCTAGTAACATATCAGAATTTTCAATCAACACGCGCACACGATAACCTACATAACAGATATACATTCTGTAAGCTAAACAATTTAACGACCGCCGATGATTATAAACGTTCCAAACATCGCCAATCAAATATAACTAATAAACAATTATACAATTACTAGCGTTTTCCTGCGGCTCCGCCCGCATAGTACATTAATATCATATACTAAAACCTTCTCCGAAACACGCTGCATCTTATGGTATGAGTATTATTCCGATCGGTTCAGTAGTTATCGCAGTATAAGCGAACAAAAAAATCTGCTCTTAATTTATTGGTATAGATTACATAACACTTTATTAATTTATTACGTATAAAGGGTATCAAAGGCAAAACTAACAAACCACGAGCCAACACACATTTATGTTATTATTTTAACTAACAAGAATTTCTATATATTCTAAACAAAAATATATTTTTATATACATATATCATCTCAATCTACACTATTATTATAAAGAGGAAAAACATATATTTTTATATGTTTGAAACGAATAAACTGGACCGATTTAGATGAAATTTGGTAAGAAGATAGTTTGAGAACCTGGTGACCCTGAAGGCCATAGGATATTTTTTATTCCGGAAACCATCCCTTAAGGGCGTGAAAATGGGGATGAAAGTTTGTTTGGGGAATCAACCTGGGACGAACCCATCCTAAGCGAGGGTGAGTCGCTAGTGTATGATAAATCTGTAGTTAAAAGCTAACTTATATATCTCATTTAGCCAATCGCTAAAAGATCTATTAGTATCATATAAAATAAATTATTAAATTCCGTTCAACTGGCATTCCAAATATAAGCGATATTTGTGGTTTTTATTAAATTTTCATGTTCCCGATATATCGAACATTGTAAATTTTGTGGCCACATGTCGACAATTGTGGTTTTCAAATTTTAAATTTGTTGCTTAACCGCTAGCTATTTGTTAAAATACTTATACAAATTTTGATTTAAATTAATTAATTGAATTTTGTATTTATACGAATTTGGAAATTAATAGTTATATAGAAGAATATATTAAAAAGAGTATTACACTAATTTTAGAGTATCTTAAAAATATCTATGAGATATTTTTTTAGGAAAAGCCACTTTAAAAAAAATATAATATATTATAAAATATAATATACCTATGTGTATGTAACATACCTCGTTCCCCAACAAAGATATCATCAATGTCCACAAGAATCCATCTGTCGAGGCTCAAGCTGAGCTGGCCGTGGCTGAGATAACTCAAAGCGTCCAGGAACAATATCCGATGTAACCAGAACTGGAGTCCGGATCCGAACAAAACTCTTTGGACGCCGTCCAAACGTCCGTGGTCTTGTACTACCGTCGCTAATGGCATTCGGTCTTCTGCACGGAAATAGAAATTTGAAAATGTTATTAAATTCCTTAAAATATACCTATTATTTTTGTGACAGTAAAAAATAACAAAAGTTGAAGTCTGCTCAAACATCTCATCTTATTAAAACAGAAAAACAAACTACGCTCCCGAAGGCTACGAGACTTAAAACGATATTTCAATATAATATTTGGACAAAACATTTTCTACAAAAGCCGCAAAATTGTTAGGAGCTCTAAAAAACCGAGTCGCTTTAAAACGTTTCTGTTAGCGAAGCTTGTTTGCGGTTCACGGAACTGACCCAAAATACACACCCACGTTACAAAACAAGGCTAATTCCAAGAAACTGTTGAGGTCTGGAATAATAGCAAAGTTCTTGCTAATAGGCTTAAAGTGGAATAAGAACCCTTAGTTGCTCATTTCGTTATTAATTAAAATTGTTTATGAACTACTTGCTTTGTTAGACAAAGTCGTCATTCGACGAAGCCACTGTTTAAATTTATTTTTTACTAGTACAAAGTAACTATTCTATCAGAATAGAAAGCTTTTATATCTTATGTAACGATAAACAATATGGCAGTGTGCTATAAAATGCGAACACCGTCTTCATACTAGGATGAACAGAAATACAAATAACAAAAGACGCATCAAAGCAAGTAAAATATATAGGGAGAAAAGTGGGGACCTGTCAATTTGTGTATTTTTATAGGCTAAGCTCCGAGCTCCCCTCTAAATAAGAATTGTTTTTATTGGTCTGGCTATCAATTTAAATAAGTAATTGACTTTCCCACACCGGGGCAAAGGCCTCGTTGAGGACATTTTACTCAATAAACTGTAATTGTCTTAATCGTCAAGGACGATAGTCATACACTTTGCCATATTATATTATATGAATCATAAGGCTTAGTGTTAATCTTATAAAGCATGTACGACTTCTTTCTCAATATAAATTTAGAGTTTGTGCTTTAGTAATAACGTTTAATTTTGATTGACTCTGACAACAATACGCTGAATGAAGTGTTCTCCCTATATAATATTAAGAGTGAGGCGTACCGTAGCAAATTCATTTGACCTGTTAACAAAAGTCTTGAGCCAATAAAAGTTTTATCGGAGGGAGACTGGATGGCGATAAATGAATAGTAAAATGCAAACGGCAAAGACAGATTATATATATATTCAAATTTTTTATATGCGCATATAAATACAACATTTCTCAAACTTCATTTATTTGAAGTTACGTAATCCATAAAAAAAATCATAGCAGAATATAAAATCCTTAAAGGAATCAAAGATCACGTGACCTATTGTAAAACTATTGACCTAGGCACACTTTATGGTGTGAATCCGGCCGGCGCAAACATAGGCGATCCTTGCTAATGAGTAAGTTGGTTGGCTTCATTCAGTATGTGTATTAAGTATGCAATAAATTTTAACAAGATTTACTTTAATACGACCGTAGATAATAGAATTAACGTATTTAATTTCTTATTATTTTATAATCACTTACACAAAACGTATCAAATATTTTTTCATCTTCCTTCTTAAGAGAACAAAATAAATTGAACAATGCTTATATTGCTCACATTCATATGGAATTAATTATACGATATTATTATTTACTAAGATACATAATAATTTATTACTACGGACAAGCAACGTCCCTATAGGTTTCACGGGTCATTAGCACAAAGCGTGTCCGAATGGCGCCTAGGATTGGTATTCATAACGCACGGCAAGCGTGCCGGAATTCCAGTGATGTCATCTAATTCGATATTTTACGAATACTGTTGTGTCGCACGTAAACCCTTTCGTGCCACACATTTTTATTTTTAGGTATAATAACGTATTTCACGCGTGTTTGCTAAAGGAAAGAAAACGTTCATGTTACGTGAGCTGACAGTGAATTCACCTTCTTTATCGTTGAGATATGTTCATTGGATATTACGATATTTATGGATTTCATTGATGATATGCGCAAGATAAAGTATCAAAGTAATTTTATATTTTGCCGTTGTAATATTGGTAACTACTGTGCTAGTTAACAGTATTAGTATGTAGTAGTAACTAATATTTAAAATATTTGCATGAACATAGCAAAAACTTGTTAAAATTCTATATTATATAAAACCCAGATAAATGTTAAAATTAAAGTGTTCGACACTTACCATTGGATCCATAATCGTTTTCTCGTAACGCCCAAGCCACGGGTTCATATGTAGAAGAGTTAGCTCGGAATACGGTCCAATGATCGCCAGGCAACGATCCCCAAGCGGTTTCACCCGCCCGAGCTAATCGTAATACGGGTGACGCTGGATTTAGAGCAGCATCCTGAATAAAATATCATATATCAGTGATATTATTATCCAATTTAAATTACACATTAAATATTCATGAGTTTATGTCAATTTTATGTGTACAAAATTTAAGATTTTATGATAGGAATATTCCTTCAATAGTCTTGCTATTACCTTCTATAATAACAATTTATGATAAAGAAAATTTCTCTCAGATATAATAATAGGCGACAATAGGCCATGCAATAAATTTCAATTTACCTTGAGCCGTAAATTGGTATGCATGAAGAGTGGGAATCCTTTCAGTTGAGCTCCAACAAGGCTCTCTTCTCCTGGCGTTGCAAACCCGACGACCCCTACTGAATATTCTCTACAGTATTTGTCGAGAAGTTCTCGATTCCATTTGTCCATATTTGCATATTTCGACAGCGACTCAAATACAATCACGCCGTATCGCCCCTTGTCCAAAGTGGTAAGTACTGGTAGACTTTTGCCTGCTACTTCCACTTTGTACCTGTGAATTATTATGCACATAGTAATCGTGTTGATACGAGTATTATATTCCACTAGGGGCTAACTATCATAGATTTAATTATTACAATTATAAAATAACTTACACACTACATTTTTACATATTAAATAAGCGATAAACATCAACCAAGACTACGTCTTAAAATTATTTTTATTTGTTAAACAAAGTTATATAACTAACAGTCTTTAAATCTGTTTGACTTAGCCGGTAGCCCTCTTGAGGCTGCTGCATCACTATCATCATCATAATCACCATTGTCACATATACACAAGTGAATTCGAAACTACTGTCAAAAGAGTAAGCCACAGGTCTGAGGATTTTACAGCTAGAGCTCAAACCCAGAACCTCACGCAAAATTTAGGTAGGCCGTGCAAAGTAGCCTCTTGATCAATGAAACAGTTCTCTTGTAGTACATTAGTACACATTTTTTAACTAATTAATATATTTCTTTTTATAATGTACAAACGATGTAGACGACAACCATCAAGAACAAAGGAAATAGTCTTGTTATTCTTTTAAACTCTACAATTAGCAAAAGGAATGATATTCATTTATTCCTAGACGTTTTACTTGCATATTTATTACCTTTATTAATATGTATCAGTTCGCAATACTTCACCTGTCCGTGCCTTCTTCCGTTTGAATTAAAATTGTAATAATATCATAAAATTGTTAAATCTTATAAGTAATTTAAATTAATAATAAAACAAAAGTTTTTTATAATAGATTTTACAAATTTTAATGTGTCCAATTATTTATTGTAATCGAGGAATTAAACTTTCTTTTGTGAAACAGAATATAATACAAAATACTTACAAAGGCATTGTTTGCCGAAATTACCAACTACTAATTGAGAAACTTAACGTTCGTTACTTGGAAGTTATGAAATTAGTCTCTAAATTATATAGGTACCTAAATAGTTAAATGCTTTTTGGAAAAAAGGGAGGCAGCTTTTAGTTTCTAATTGCCATAACAATAGTTATTAAAATGATTATATGTCTGACTGGAACATAATGGCTATATTTCTTATCATACAGATATATCTAAATGATGAAGAAGATATGGATGTATAGTCTGAAATTTAGACTAAATAAATCAACAATTTTTTTAAATAGTCTAGTAGGTAGAACAACATTTTAGATTTAGTATAAAAATCGTCACAGGAAAATAATATACATATTTTGTAAAACTAATTATTATAAATTCATCAAAACAGCACTATCCACTCGTGTCAAGACTTCTTGTTATAACAGCCAATTAAAGTGCATTGCGATGTTTCGCAATTATTTAAGTTTTGTAGCAAAAACCTTATCTCGTTATCTATACTAATACATATTATAAAGAAGTAAAGTTTGTGAGATTGTGAATTTGTGACGTTGTAAGGGGTAATCTTTGGATCTACTGAACCGATTTAGATGAAATTTGGTAAGAAGATAGTTTGAGACCCTGGGAAAGACATAGAATATTTTTTATCCCGGAAATCATCCTTTTAGGGGGGTGAAAATGAAGATGAATTTTGTATGGGGAACCAAATTGATTAATAAGACAGTGCCGTTTAATTGCATCCGAACATTTTACAGCATCCGAAACATTTAAATTAAAAATCAGAAAAACAAATGAGATTAACAATATGACATACTAAAGCGATAACTATAATAAAAAAAATATTATATAATACTGATATAATAGAATATAGATATATAGAAAATTCTAATAAAAATTCAGAATCGAGTCGACGTAGTAGTCATAGTAGTCAAAGAATAAAGTAATAAATAAGCTCTCGTTTACCAACAAGTAGAGAAATGAAGCATAACATCGAAAAGCTACCGTTCATTTTGCTCGAGTTAAGACCCGTTTCAATTTGGCAGTTCGAGTGCGTATATATATACATAATAAGGTAAAGCGGTTATTTGCAAATAGCTCTTACCTGACCTAGCTCGCTTGCATTTCCCGTAATGTACGTATATATTTGTTACATTCGTTGCAACTTTAACTACTTGCATATTGCCAACCTTAGAAACCCATCCGTCAATATTTGCTATTAAAAACTAAAATTAAACGATATGGTAGCGTAAGTTGATAGATCATTGGGAGCATGCTCGCTTGTAAACAAATTAAAATGGGTTTGAAGTTCGAACCGCTAGGAGGTTTTCATATGTTTATCTCATATCCGTATTTCCGTATTATTAATATTATAAATGTGAAAGTTTGTGAGTATGTATGGATGTTTGTTACTCTTTCACGCCAGAACGGCTAAACGGATTTGAAAACAATTTGGCACAGAGATAGATTATAGTCTGGAATAACACATAGACTATCTTTTATCTTGTTCCCGTGGGATAGGTTTGTTTTTGTTTTCCTAGAGTTGAACCCGAGTGAAGCGAGGGTGAGCCGCTAGTTTAGAAATATTGGTATAACAGTGGCCTATTACCCCTCGCACTGAGTGTAGGCCCATGTGGGACGTTAAAGAAAATTGTATTAATTATTTCTAAGTATTCATATAATATGGTTTAGAGTGTAAAAATTGTACATAGCTACTATTATATATCTTATTCTATCACGTTTCTAATTACTTAGTTAGTGTGTCCTGCTATAACAAGAGGCAGAGCTCAATTTAAATTAAAGTACGCGAAACAGCCCAATTTAACCGTGAACCGAGAGCTACGAGGGCTAATTCGTGATAAGGGAACGAGTGAGTTGAATAACAGGGTGGGGGCATAACGATTGAGGCCCACGATCCCCGAGATAATAGAAGTAATCGTTAAAGGGTCGTGTTGTTCTCATCTAAAGTGTAGCGTAATGATGCACCCCAACACTAAGCTTTCTTTTTGGTATTTTCAAAGACAACAAATATTAAAAATACTGTATAAAAAAGTTACATTAAAGGGAACCATTAATGGTAGGTATGAAAATATATCCATTAGAAATTGACAGTAGAATTTTTCTTTCTAATGACGACACGTTTGGCTCAGTTGGTAGTGACCCTACTTGCTGTTCCAGCGGTTGCGGGTTCGAGTCCCGCTGGGGGCATTCATTTGTGTGATGAGCACGGATGTTTGTACTCCAGTCATGGGTGTTTATATTTATAATATGTATGTATTTAAAGTTATATATGTGTAGTGTATCAATTATTAGGTATCCATAACATAAGCCTCGTAGCTTACCATGGAACTAGATGGTGTTGTGTGTTAATGTCCCAACATTTATTTATTTATTTATTTATTTCTTAGGCGATAGAAGCTAAAGGCCCAGTTAAATAAAAGGCAGGAAAGAGAAAAGCAATAAAACTGTTCATACTAAACAAGTGGGCAAGGAGTGTTATAAACAAGAAGTTGCGAGAGCACGAGACGTCACGATAAGGAGCGCTCGCGGTGGAGACTGGCTCTAATGGCGGTAGCAAAGTGCTACGAGTTAGTAAACTAACGACCGCCACAACTGCCTGCTTCTATACAACTTAAGGACCAGTCCACAAGTTACTGACTCTGTTATTAGGCACTTGGTTAGAATCTTTTTGGGTCACTTTGTGGCGTAATTAAATAGGGTCAAGTGCGTTCAAGATATCGATAGGTAGACTTAAATGTAATAACGTATTCGTAGAGATATATATTATATAACTCTACAAATAAATAATATATTTATATTAAGAAGCTGTTTCAGATAAGAATTTTATCAGTTACACAATAAAACGGCAGAAGATTAAAAAGAAGTGAGCTCGCGAGGTACCCACTCCTAGTCTGAAGCGATCGTAAAATCAGTAAACGGCTATTATGTAAATGTGAGCCATAAAATTTTCCATTTCCAGATCACTTGAACAAATCAAGTATTATTGCACCTACCTTTTATAGGTTAAGTTTTTACAGAATTGGGGTAGCGTAAATTTATCCTTGAGAGTAATTAAGTCATTTTGACAGCAATAAGGTTTCATGGGGAAGGAGTAGGTAGGCGAAGGAAAAGCGAGACGCAATGCCATTTCGGCTGGAACTAACTGTGGCCGCAACGACTTCCGCTAGACAGAGCGAGAACGTGAAACTACCGCCTTATAACTTCACTTTACTGAACACACCTACTTGTAGGAAACGCTGTATTAATTAGTTCGTATCACATGTATGGTATGAGGTGTCTTAATTATTAACAACAATTATTAATTATGGAATGTATCACCTGTTAGGTAAACTATACGAGCTACATACGAGATTCATTAGTGTTGAGTTAATTATAACTATTTGTTTGAAATAGTAACAATATAAGTATTATTACCTACTTAAATTGTTACCAGAAACTAGAAAGTCTCACTGAATGGCAAGTGTTTATAACTGGTAGATAAGGCACGAGCGTTATATGTCAAGCAGTGAAAGCCTATTCTAGAGTTATATAGCTCGTTCAAATAGTAGGAGATCCCGATCTGGAAACAGAATGAGAGGTCCACCACATACATCGGGATCTTAGACTAAAAAAAATTAAAAAGTTTTTGTCTATAATAACTACTAACCAACGAATAACTAAAATACTAAACATACCTACGTATATACAAAAATGAATAAGTTCAACTAAAATAAATAGGAGTCAAATGTTTAAATGCATAACGTATATAAGGTAAAGCTGCTAAATTGAGTTTTATCATCAACGCAATTGAGCGTACCTACACATGCTTAGGGGACAGTCTGACCCTCCACATTAATTCGCAAAATTACATCCAGTAACTGGGTTTGCTTCCCGTTTTATTAATCTTTTAGAGGCCAAAAGCAAATATGACTTGGAAATTGTCAATTTAGTACACCACTATTTCAATTTACGTGCAATCTGCAGAGCACAAAGCAACCCGCCTCCGCACGGTGATTTTTCTAGATAATATTACCCATAACAGTTTACGTGAAGTATCTACATAACTCTTATGTATTTTTCATTCCTTATGCCAATGTAATAAATATAATAATTTATATATTCACTATTCAATTTATATATAATACTGAAAAATAAAAATACTTATAATAAAAAATAAAATAACTTGTAGAGTAGATACTTCAAGTCCCACACGCTAAAAATAATATGGTATTTTTTTTAAATAAATCCAGACGTCAAAGTTAGAACCGACTATAAAAAATAATATGAGAAAAGTAATTGCTAACCCGTCAAACATTTCATAAGCAAGCACAGCTCTGACATCAGTTCAGTCAGTTTCGAGTGGGACCGATTTTTATACGAGTATAGCGATAGAGTGACAGAAACAGGAGGGGTGAGGTAGCCTGAGGACAAACACGTTAGATAGGTTTATGCCCCGCCTTTCGGGCCGACTCCTTCAACTAGTCTGCAAACATCGTACACTAATAGCTAGTCATCAACAAAGCAGCTTCAGTAAATATTGTGACGAATTATAAAGATATTTTAGCAAATTGCTTTTGCTACAAACAAAATATTTTAATTAATACAATTATTATGAGTATAAAATTTAATGTACCTATTAAATATAAATCTTTATATATATAATTCTTCTGTGAGTGTGTATGTCACTGAACTTCTCTCAAACGACTGGACCGATTTTGATGAAATTTTTCGTGTGTGTTCAAGGGGATCTTGGAATGGTTTAGATTCACAATTTGAATAATAATTTTCATCAAAAAAATTATTAAAAAAAGTTTGAAATTTTCAAATTAAAGACGTGTAGACAGGACAACGTCTGTCGGGTCCGCTAGTTACATATAAAAACAATATGTACGGAATTTTTATTACGTAAGTCTAACCTTGTATAGTTGTCACGCATTGAATATATTATTATTATGAATTTGAATTATATTAATTAGTATAATCAATAGATAGATGGATCAGGTCACGACGTCTGATGATAAGCCTGCCATTACGATGTATCGAAAATCGAAGAAGCTCTTATTTACACTAAATAAATAACTAAAGACTTTCTCCATTTTTCTACGATAACGGGTTGTTCCAAAATGGCAAGCATTTGGTTTTTTTTGGTTGGAATATCAACTTAAATACTAATATTTTAATATTTTTTATGTAATTTAGGATATTTTTCTTGTATATATGATGGAAAAAAGAATATAAGAGATATATGTATTGAGGTTACGTCATGCAGTCACATAATGCAATGTTTATAATCAATAAATATTTACACCTTCAATAAATTATGTAAATAATAAAGTGTCACACTTTTTAGTTAAGTAGTTGTAGTCTCTAATGGAAGGTTTGAAATGTTGATGAATATTATTGCATTCATATCAAAGTATTTCGAGTAAATATAATATGATAAATAAGTTTGCTCACGTAGATTGATAAATAATTCTCTTGCCACATGTTTAAATTTTGGTAATGTCTATATAATATATGGCTATTAAAAATTGTTGTTTGTCGTTGCCAAGATCTTACTACAATTTTGTCTTTTTATTAATACTCTGGCTCTGATATAATATAATTACGTGATCGCCTTTTAATAACCATTTTATTCTGATACCTATTCGATATTTTTAACCTAAAATAAACATAATAGCATAAACATAAAATAAACACACACACACATAACCCTCCTTTGGGCTTCGCCGCAGTCAGGTAAAAAGTAAGTAGTCTAGCACATTGGTCTTAATTCTAAGAAGTTAACGAAAGCTTGTTTACTAAAGAAAGACATTAAAACCAAAAAAATACATATCTTTTATGTGAAAGATGATAATGCATATTGCTTAACGACTTCAACCAAGAATATTGAGGCACAGCTGGAGGGAAGATATCGATTATATGTCTCACATTGTTATCGCTGGTTTTACAGCGTACTATAGATATAATTATCACAAATAATAATTTGTAAAATTTATTCCATACAAAATATATATTTCGTTTTACTTCTGATATACACATAATATTTAATTGATATATGATCATTGGTATTATAGATAGAAAGATCTTACCGTATTCGGTTGGCGACAAGTAGTTCAGCGATGTCACGTCCCAGCCGTGAATAAAGAGATTCCGCTATCACAAGTACTTTGGCGTCGATCCGTAATCGCGCGTCCGAGCGATGATCGCGTGCAGTTTGCTGCTGCGATGCAAGCAACGAACATTGTGACAATGGCCGTGGCACCCGGTCGCGCCACACCAAACTGTAAACCAAAATACTATGAAAAATGTGGAATGTAGTTATATAAAGAAATATATATTATTTAACTTATTTTATGCATAGTATGACCTACCAAACAACTAAATGGCAGGGCCCAAAAGGCAAAGGAAAAGTGGGAAGACAGAAGAAAAGATGGGCCGATAACATAATAAACACAGCAGGAAAAAACTGGATACATGAGGCCAAAGACAGGGAAAGATGGAAAAGAATGGAGGAGGCTTCTACCCAACGAGGGGCCACATACAGACAAATGGAAAACGAAAATAATTTATAATTGGATGATTATTAGAAATTGTTGAAAATGAGCAATAAGTTATTTTATATAACATATGGTATTTGTTTCAGTAAAAATTACAATAATCGTAGATAACATCGACAATTCATAGCATTGCAAAGTTAGCCAAAAATCCATATTGTTTTGTAATATTATCTCTTATTAAATCTGTATTAAAAACAAAACATTGTTCAGGTAATTAAAACTTTCTTAAAATTGATCACTTCGTAATCTTCTAACAGAATTTTGATGAAAATCAATCAAACGCTGCCAAACTTATAGCTGCGTTTAAAGTCGGAGCCACATCAAAGAGCCATTACGGTCTATCTCAAAAGCGTGAGAATAAATAAAAGGCGGAATTTGTGGGAAATATTTATACGTAGGCACAGAACCATGCCGTGGCTGAGTTGCCTCTTTGCTTTAATGAAAGCCACGCCCTATCCAACTGGGTAAAACTTTAACGAGGAGCTGAAAAGAATCACTGAGGCAAAGGCACTGCTTATTTGCTATCCAATGGAGGCTACTATGGTGAGCAAAGTATTT
Organism: Brenthis daphne; assembly: GCA_947093115.1. NCBI lineage: Eukaryota > Metazoa > Arthropoda > Insecta > Lepidoptera > Nymphalidae > Brenthis > Brenthis daphne. The sequence goes on along the minus strand of OX352477.1, from coordinate 24,509,199 downwards.
CGTTATTTACTTCAGATGAAATTGCCATTAATTAAATTTGTTGTTTGTAATCTTTTCACAATTTTATGAATTTGTAAACACATTCTACTTAACCATTTAAGTTAAAAACATAAACATTAGGCGAATTTAGAATAAAATTTTCAATTTAAGATAAGAATAGTTCTTTGAATTATCGAATTTGGTACTGTGTGGGAAACAGCTTCCATTAATTAGGCAGAACACAAGTTTCGCTATAAATTTACGAAGTCGGGAAAACTTGCCGCCCTTGCCGCTCATCGCAGCGGTGTAAATTTAAGCCGATAAAATAAAATATTATCGTCCTAGCTACACGACATCCGCCCTAATTACATAAAATCACGTTATAAATTACTGTGAAATATTCGCCTCCTCGTTCTAATTTAGAAGTGAAAAGCTGCCAAACAAAGGGCGACAAGGACGCTCGGCACAAAGTTAAACGCTTTTAATTCTTTTGCGAAGCAATTTCCTGCGTTAGCTGCTAATTTTATGCAAGATAAATCTTTTTCAATATTTGCAACAAATACTCATCATATATAAATATTCCGTAATATTTATCTAAAATTAGTAGAAAATATAATATATAAATAAATAATAAAATAATAAATATGTCAGGACATTAACACACAACACCATCTAGTTCCATGGTAAGCTACGAGGCCTGTGTTATGGATACCAGATAGTTGATACATTATACATATATAACTTTTAAATACATACATATTATAAATATAAACACCCATGACTGGAGTACAAACATTCGTGCTCATCACACAAATGAATGCACCCAGCGGGACTCGAACCCGCGACCGCTGGCGCAGCAAGTAGGGTCACTACAAACAGCCAAACGTGTCGTCGAATAGAATGAGTATATTCGTATTATATGAGATTTTGTACATAACTAACTGTTATACAAAAGTACAATAGCCGACCCGTGTTTCACGACTGGACGCAAATATTATATTTAAATATATAATAGGATTGAAAAGCTTTGCCGACTGTCACGCAATTCAACAATAGAATGAAGGAAAGTCCACAACTGTCAAAGCAGTGGTATTCAGTAACTTTGTGGAAAATTAAAGAATTTTATGAATTGTAGTGGACAATATAAGTCACAAGTTTCATAGGAAATTACCACTATGCACGTAGTCCCTTAAAAATTAAGTTTCATTATTGTGGTCGAGCAACAAATGATAAACAATATCATAATAAATTGAAAATGTTTAAATTTGAGAACATTAAATTATGAAGCTTTCCGTTGTCAGTTTAGTATCGCTACCGATGAAGTACGAGTATATCTCTATCATAAAACGTGTTATACTCGTATGCTAGGAGTGTGCACTAAATCAAAGTTACCTGAGATCACCCCTATGATCATTATCTAATGAAACAAAATGTGCTTGAAATGAGCAAGATTAGTTATGGCTGAAACGATAATAGAGCACAATGTAACATCGAATGTATTAAAATCGATGTAAATGCGGTTTCAACTAATGTTATATTCGAATATAATGGAAACAATAGCTCACTAATCCGAATATAAAGTGAGGTGACCGAGCGCAATAATTTCATAATATTAATTTTCCCAACATCGACGTGTTAGCTACCGATAGTTAACAAGTAAATTGGATTTTGTGCGAATGACGCATATTTCAGCTAGAGTAATTAATTATGTTGAAGCATGTTTTACGACATTTTAATTTAAATTTAATAACGATCGCATGACTTAAATTAAAAAACGAAACGTGTGACGATAAAAACCTTACACATACATTTTCAATAACAGACGAAAATGAAATTTATGGTTCGTGTTTTCAGCTTTGGCCAACTCTGGCTTGCATCGACGTAATGCTCAATGTTCAGCGGAATTAGATTGCAATAAAGCACGGTACAGAGTAATTAATGTATAGCTGATGTTTGAACGTGCTTATTTGTATAAACTATGTACAATGGAAACTGCAAAGTGGCCAACTTTACACTTCCAGGGTTTTCAAAAGTATATATATATATATATTCTTTATTGCATTTAAAACAACTATTACGAGTACAAATATTTTAAGCATAAGTAGTATAAATAATAATTGACTTCTGTTAAACAAGATAATATGTTATTAATTTTTATTTTGTAAAATCTTATTGAAATAGTTATTATTATCGATACAGAGATCGAATCTATATTTTTTGAATTTTTATCTGTCTGTCTGTATGTCTGTGACCGCATCACGAGAAAACCACTGGACAGATTTTGATGAAATTCGGTATGATGGTAGCAGGTTACCCGGCTCATACATTGGATACTTTTTTTTTATTACTATATTTTTACTGCGGGAGAATATCTCATCTCTGAGAAATTTATTCTAAACCTTAAAACATAACTAGGGACGAACCCCAGCAGAGCGGGTGTGAGTCGCTAGTTGAAAAGTTCTATAATAACTACTTACATATACGAATATCTACATATATAAAAGATCTTATACCTGTTATCTAAATATTTATTGTAGAAATGTTCACAATAGGTAACTATTATGCTGACATTTCGAAAACCAAGTTCAAATCGTGTATTTCATTTTCATCTTTACTGTCAGAGGTTAAAATTCCATACATTATTTCTAACAAAAAATAAATTAAGCAAACAATTATATATTTAGTGCAAAAGGAAATAAACTAACCTTGTTAGGGGCATGGTCACATAATATGTGTAGAAGAGTATGGTAAGGACGGTTAGCAGCATAATGCCGGCTACACACTTCCTCACATTGACATGGCTAGCTAACCACAGGCAGCAACGAGGAGTCGCTGTTTTATGCGTATGAATATAGTCTCCGCTCTCGAGCAGCGGTGTTCGCAAACCCCGACCTTCTCCTGTCATCGCTAACATTAACACACTACTATATTTACACAACACAACACTTAGGCCTCTAAAAAGTACACTATACAATCTCTATCTGGGAACTCTAATGGCCGCGTTTGTCCTTGGTGGTGACTTTTGTCGCCACTTTCCGTGTTTCCACATTTCATAGTAGCGCAACGAGATGCAAACGCGTGAGGACGCTGGAAATCTGTATGTGACGGCCATCTCGTGCCGACAAACGTATCCGTTGCCTGTTTAAAATGGCCGCCAGCGCATTTTGGCGGGTTGTGCTCATCACGGCGACGGCGAGCGAACCTCGTGTTAGAGCTCACGGCATCCGTGTTCGACACCAACGGATCTCCTCCACCGATATCATCGGTTTTGACTGTAACAGAGAAAAAAAATTACGTCGATTTTTAAATCATCTAATCACTCAGTATCCTTACTACGCTATAAATTTAGCTTAAAGACATGTCTACATGTACGGTTAAGATATCGCTTACGAATATACACCATATTCAAATAAGTATTTATTTTTATCTAAGTGAATCGTGTTTAGGAATGTAGCGTTAGCACATTCCCTTATATTCCAACTAGAAATTAAATTAGTGAAGAAGAATGAAAATAATTTTGATTATTTTTTTATTGAATTCATCATAAAAAATTCACAATTCTCCGAGAATGTCTTCTGATTTTAGTCGCGGCGATCTATCTCATTTACACCAGTCATCAGTTTGCAAGATATTATAGTGCACAAATACAAATCCAGTACCTATGCTTTACACTCTCAAAGTCCCATTGGACGACATTAGATACGACCAGTGAGACTAAGCACAAGACATCATCATCCCTTAAGGGGATAAAAATGGGGATGAAAGTTCATATGGGGAAGTAAGCTAGGGACGAACCAGAGCGAAGCGAGGGTGAGTCGCTAGTTTTAAATAAAACTATCTTTTGGGATAATACTTTCTTAGATTTACGCGAATGTTTGACATTATTAAATAAAACTATCTTTTCGGATAATTTCGCGGATTTATTTGGATTTTTGGTTCTCGACGTTTCGAATGCTTTACATCAATCATGGTCACGGGAGAGACTGAGGTGTTAGATGTCTCGAATGTATAGTTGTTACAGACAGCCTACCCACAAATAACAAAATGAAAAATTGCACCAAGTACCTTACAATATTTTATAACTTTAAACATTTTTATAATTTTAATTAGTTTTATATTTGAATATGGAATATTATTTATGTTGTTATTATTATAATTATTACAATTTTAAAAATATCAATTAGTAATCTACACTTAGTGTTGCCATTATTATATTTATAACCATAAAGAAAAAATATAAATTATTAATTATTAATTATTTAGGCCACATAATCGTTGTATGTGTAATTTAAAATGTTAAAATTAATTAAGAATAATAATTTTAATTTAGTTAGCTATTATTTAAAAAAGACAATTTACTAAGCAACACTATTACTATATATTTTTACAAATGTAAAAATATTAATCTGAAATGTTGTCATTATGATCCACACAGTAAGAACTTATTACATCTACCTGTCTGTTATGCTTAGATTTATTATTTGATTTTATTATATTAATAACAGGATCTCGTGACGATGGTAGTACCCAGCCATCTTCCTTATTGAAATTTGGATGTTTTTTAATTTCTATGGCTGCTCGAATCCGTGACCATGATTGCTGTAAAGCATTCGAAACGTCGGGAACCAAAAATCCAAATAAATCCGCGAAAAAATCCGAAAATATAGTTTTATTTAAAATGTCAAATACTCGCGTAAATCTAAGAAAGTATTGCGCATAATTGTTTTTTAAAGATATAGTACAATTAAAAATAACGTAGTAAACCGGTGATTCTTTTATAAAGATCGATGATCCTTCAGATTTTCGATGTCGTCGAATTGTGAATACCGACCATTCGGTGGTTCCTATAAATCCAACCTTCACGTCAGTTGAATGATAGCATATATTGGAGCTCATCTTTACGCTGAAACAAACTTGTTCACCCGTGAAATTGAACAAGAGGGGTCTAAATTTCTGTATATTATAAAAAATTTAATAGTCCAGAAACGGTGGTATTTCTAGTAGAAAAGTGATGAATATTTTAAAGGGTAAGTATTTAGGTACATACTTACTAAAGGATTCTCACATACTTGTGAGAATATATATATATATATATATATATATATATATATATATATATATGTATCTTTTCTGAGACAACTATTTTTATATAGTTGGTTCGTTATTTCATTTCTTTTTTCCTTGTAAAAACTTAAGTAAGTCTGAGTGCTTAGAATATCATAATACAGTTTTTAATGTATTTTTAGTTTAATGATCCTCATTTTAAAACATAATGCATCGCTTTCAAATAGAAAGTTTACAACGTCAAACGACATTAAAATTTAAATATTATAAAGTAAAAAAAAATTATTAACCTATATGATTTTGAAAAAAGTATTTGATTATTAGTTTTGTAACGAATCGAAGAGATTTGGAATGCTCGTTTGGTTGGCAAGCAAAACATGATCCGAATCTGTTATGGGAGGACCTTTAAATAGTTGTCACACCTAAATTACCCCTTTCCATCTTAGACATGCCTACAAAATGGTAGTTTTAACCTAGTAAAGTTCAAGATTTAAACAAGAACATTTCTAAAAATCGCTTTTAAATTAGTAGGTATTGCGACTAACTATAAGTAGTTGATATAGATGTAGACAAAGGAAGACCGGAAGGTAGCTAAGATTAAATTCTAAGAATAATTGCGCAGAGGTTGTAGAAGAGCAATTAAAGTTCTTAATTAAACTGAAAAAAGTGAGCCTTCTGCTGGTGTCGCTTATAGAGCAGGCGTGGCGATAAGAGTTTGAAAAAGGACCGTTGAGGAAGTCGAGAAATATTCTTTTGTACAATAGATACGTCGCATCTGCCAAAGACACTGGTAAGTTAATAAAAGGAAACTTCATGAAAGAAATTAAAAACGGTCATTATTTCTACTTGGTCATTATTTTGAATCAATAAAATTAAAAAAAAAGTAAAGAAAATACTTTCTATCTGTAGAGACTATAACCTGTGTGAGTTTTGATATAACTCAGGATGATATACTAAAATATATTTTGTAGCAATCATTTATATCGAGAGACAATGCCGTTGCGTATAGGTTTTCCCAACTTATTGTAACTTTGCTCGTTCACAACACCTCGCCTTCATTGAATTGTGCAGATATCCACATAATATTGTACTGTTAACATGTAACTCCCATAACGCAGGGGTCGTATACCTAATTTATTACATTTTATGATTTATAATAAGATGACTTCGGCATCCGTATGATTTGACTTATCTAATTTTTTCATGTTAACATTAATTACTACGGTATTATGTTTACATATTTGTAAAAATATACATTTGTAAGATTATAACTCAAAATTGACTAAAGTCCGAATTAAAAGCTGTTCTACTTTTTTATTTTATTAAGTTTAAAAATTATAGTACCTACTACTCAATCGTAAAAATATAATATACTAAATATATTATATGTATTAGAACAAATCGTTCAAACTAAATGAATTTTAAATACAAATTTCGACATATACCTACACCACCACAAAGATAATTTTGTTTATATATATGATGTTAAATCTAAGAAAGTATTATAATCTATACATATAATAAAATTAAAACTAAGCCGAATCTGTACATTAAATATTTTTTGGAAAATCTTATCGAAATAGACATTATTATCGATACAGAGGCCGAGTCTATAGTTTTTAGAATTTATGTCTGTCTGTCTGTTACCGCATCACGGAAATACCACTGGAGGGATTTTTATGAAATTTGGTATGGTGATAGCTGGTTATCCGCGTCAACATATAGGATACTTTTTACCGCGGGAAAATATCTCATTTCTGAGAAAAAATACAATAACTGCATTGTAAGAGTATACTATTATGTAAAACTTAAGAATTTGGTTTTTCGTCATCTGAACGCAGGCGGAGCCGCGGGCAATGCTAGTATTATATAAACACCATTCATATGTATCACGAGCGACATCAAATAGTAGTTTAGTTGATCAACGATAATTTACTAATAGCTCATAAAACGTCAGAAACTCACTTTATTTTGAATTTTTTATACGGTCCTAAAAACAAATATAGGAAAATAGGGGAAATAGAACTAGCTCGCATACAACATACATCATCAAATAGGATTACAGATTTCTAATTAAACTTCAATGTATGCAACAATAGCCGCGCTCATTTCATAGAATCATTCCATAAACGAAGCATCGACATAGCACATTTTGCAGATGTGTGCGAGTTTGTTTAATCACTATTAAAATAATTGCTTCTGCTTGTTTATATGGAAAATAAATTATTTTCTTATATTTACTCAAAATAAATTACTATAAAAGTGATAGTTAATTCATAAAAACCTTGTCAAGTAAGATCGTATTTATGAAAAAAAATATTTTTTTAAACCACCAAGAAAATTTCTACTTCGAAGCAAGAATCTTGTCGTATTTGCGACGGTGAAATGCTTGACTACCTTAAATTATGTTAGCTAAGTTAACAAGATTATTGTAAATTTATGCAAGGCATTATCCAAGGACAACGTTGTTGCATAACGCCTTTAGTGTCCGAGTACCGCCACGCTACGCCGTCTCCTTTATGAAATCCCTTGATATGATATATGAGGTTACACTGTCAAGTTATTGCTTCCTAGAACGAGTTCAAATTTGCATTACTTCATCTTTTCTGTAACACTCAGCATCAATCACTTATCTATAAAGAGTTCGTAAGTTCTTTTTATATTATTATTATAAGCCTGTAGTGTCTCACTGCAAGGCAAAGGCCTCCCTACTCTTCTTCCACTGCTCCCTACCTTTCGCCATAATAAACCACTCTCTTCGGAAGGACATCCATCCCGTCATCTCCGTCTGAGCCTACCACGCTGTCGTCTGGTGTGTTGGAGGATCCAAAAAGTTTGCTTTCTTGGCCCAAAGGTCATCTGATATCCGGATGACGTGACCAGCCCAGTCCCATTTCAGCATGGCAGCTTTCCGAGTGACATCCGTATTTAAGTTCTGGAACGGATTAGGGTATTCTTGATACGGTCTGTTATATTAATTCCCAGTATACTCCGTTCCATTCCTCTTTAGCAAACCTCGAGTGTATATCTTTGTTGACCTGTTGGAGGCAGGTTTGGGAACCATATGTGAGAATGGGGAGAATCCACACGTCCATGACTTTTCTCTTAAGGGATAAAGGAAGATTACCCTTCATTTGTTCTTTCGTGGCCCAATAGCTCTTCCAGGCGCTTTGTATAATATACAATTAAGAAATGTTTTATATACCTATTAGTATTTAAAAGTATTTTTGTTTTCCTTCACTACTTGTTTGTTACGAAACTTATTGTAAAATATTGGAGTTAGCTTATCTTCTTGATGACATAAAAATGACATAAAAAGAAAAGTTACATGTCACTCTAAATTATGCCAAGTTTTATAAGCTTATTTCTTTTCTATTTATCTATATATCTGTAATAATAACGTAAAGTTGTGCTGTGTATACGGCCCCGTGAAATTCCTACAGCCATTAGGCCCGACCAACCTTGCAAATCGTCCGCATATTTTGGGCCAAGATTAATTGTTCTTGAATATCATCTATCACGGTGAACTCTCTCATGACGCTTCCAGTTGTGCGTATGACATTTCATTTGAACGCAATAATCTGGATCACCGTTATATGAAAAAAATACAAAATTACGAAAGTTTACAATATTAATATTTAAACATTAAGTATTTACGTCCTTTAGTCTGCAGTAATTAAAAATTCATATTAATATATTTTAATTGTTCACATAATAACAATGATGACGGCAACGCTAATCATCCAAGTACGAGGCCAAAGGACAAGGCCAATATAATTGCATCGCGGGATAAGCCTGTTTATGAAAACAAAACTATATTGGAGGCCTTCTCTGAAACGGACAAGCATCAACAGTAAATATAATACACGCTTTCGATTTCTAGACAACATTGTCTTAACGGTTCTGATAAGCATTATTATGAATAAATTCTCAATTTATAAATAACTCAATTTAAAATTTTGTAAATGACGAACAGTTAAAATCCGAATGGATAAAATTGTTATATAAGAGATAATAAATGGTCGCTACCTTTGAACGTATGCAGAATACGCATCGATCCTACAATCGCTAAAAACAAGGTTATTAGTAATTTACGAATTACGAACATCGCGCACAGAATTGAAACGCTAAATTGGAAATAGGTCGACCACGTCTAGACGTCTCTTGAGACGCTATACCTATATTTAATAATTTAATTATTATATTATTGAAAGAAATAAAAAAGAATTCTTTTATCATTGCCGCTTGTAAATCAACATTTTAAGTCTGAAATTCTAAATTCGTTAGGCGGAATTAGGTCGATTACCGACTCCCCAAAAGATAAATCCTTAGTTAAAAACATCCCCCGGCGAGTTTATTGCGCAGCGGACAGGAACAAATGGAGTCAATCTTTTTTTGCTCCAAATGGAAAAACCGAAACTGCTACATTTTCAACGTGTAAAGTTCGATATCAATCAAGTCGACCTTTTTTCAATAAACCCACCACAGAGTTCCCCAAAGCAATTTTTCGAGTAATTTGACTCTTAGATACGCAGGCTTTATTAGCTTTTACTGGCATCATGTTTGTTTCCGCCCATCGCAAACAATTTATTTGGAGAAATAACTACTAAAGTACTAAAATACTAAGTTACAGAAAACTCAGCTTAGCAGAAATTACTTTGTTAAAAAAACTACAAACAATATTATAATAGGCGCTGTCGCGCTACGTCACAAATAAAACTAGTTTGGAATAATTGTTTTGAAACCGTATTGCAGCTGTCGTACTTGCCATTAGCGGCGGAGATTGTACGCTAGCAAAAGGAGAGTTGATTAAAGAGCTCCAGCTTATAGTGCGCGTTGCTACAATGAATATTCAGTATTTCAGTGCATAAGCATAATGCGGCCACAATCTTAATGCCTCTGTCGCAACGGCAATGCTGCCCATTTCTCATCTTAAATGCCAAGAGCAAGTCGTTTGACTTTCTAAATTCGGCTTTTTTGTCAATTTCGTTTGAACGGTCTTTACAATATTCGCGACTAAGATATATTTTAATAGTGAGAAAAGTTGCTTTAAAACATTATTACAAATAAATACAGGCATTACAAATTCTACAACATTTACCACGTTTTGTTGGCATGCTTTATTTATTTATTAAATTTTGTTTTACTAAATTACTATATATTATTTATATTGTACAGTAATCATAGTATTCTATAGAAAAATAAATAATACCTTATGGTCCTCGCTATAAGGTCATATTAGTATAGAAAATAAGTGAAGATTCAAGATTTACGAGTAGTTTTTAAACAATCTTCTTTACATGTTTTAACTAGTTAAAACTAAGCTTATAGCCCGATGGTTATATGATTTCTTAATAGTTTATGCAAAGGGACCTTTTTGTTGCCGTACTGCATTTTATCGACCAAAAAAAAATTAACAATTTATAAATTGGCAGGCCCTTTTTATGTAAAAGTTTATACTCTACAATTTATATTCGAGATATGTTTGTATACCTAGTTCTTGTAATTAATTAAAAATTAATGAAACATTGTTAATTTCCGGTCTCTCAAAGTAGAGAGAAAAGAGGTTAAAAGTTAAAACCCATTATCAACTTTAAAATTTAAAATAGTTTCAAGATGCTTTTTAAATAAAAGGATCTTGAAACTGAGATCAAAAATATATCTAGTTTGATCAAAATATAACTGATGCGTGTTTTAATAAGTTTTGTTAGTTTTAAAATTGTAGAACAAAATCACGGACCCTTTTAACGTATATTTTTTCTCTAAAAGTTTTATTAAAATAATGATGTTTTTAAAATTCAAACACTTGAAAGTCTCTTCATGTATATAATATATAGTTTCCTAATAATAATATAATTCAGCTGGACTGGTCCATGGAATAAATATTTTAATAAATTTACAATTTCAAAGCTTATTTAATTGAACTGATGTATTATATTGGACAGGACAATATGAACTATGAGACCGGCTATACAACTCATAGATTTTATTTTTATTCTGTCTATATTTTTAATTTAAACACATATTTTTCGGGAAAATTATTATTTTTAATAATGATTGATCTATAATAGACGTGCACTTTTTTAATGAACGAACTTCTAAATTAACGATGAATGAATTAGATTATTTGTAAATTTTATTTCTAAATTATTTAAGGCAATGCAATGAATTATTAAATTTAAACATGTCATCAAATGCTAATATGAAATAGTCAAAAATAATTATCTTCTTTTTAAATGATTGACTTTTTTGTTCTAACGATTGATACTTTAATATTGACCGTAACTACATACATATATCTTCAAATCGTAGAGAATAAAAATATATTAGGTCAAACGAAAAATATATTCAAGTTTTATTAATTAGAAACAGTAGCTCTATCTCGTCTTAGCTTTTTTTCTGCCTTTTTCTTTCAACGCGGAATACGGAAACCCCTTCTATTCGCTGTGATGTATGTTAAATTAAAGGTCGGTGACGAATATATATTAGAAACTCCATCTTAAAGGATATTGTATGTAACAATGTTCATGTTACACATATCATATTGTAACAAAAAAAAATGTGGAAAAAATAAAAGCAAAATATATGTCTACTAGTTTTGCTTGCGATGCTTCTCGTCGTTGTATTTTCATTCAATTAGCAACCATAAAACATGGCCACGGCTTTGTTTAGAAACGCACATAAAAGTGAGAGGAATGAAATTTATCTGAGTTTCATTCAGTCTTTAGGTGAATAAAGAATTTCATGGAAATCCATCCAGCCATACTCGAAGTAATGAGCAATTAAGCAGAGAAAAGGTCTAAAAACTATGATTTGGTTTCTATTTAATCATGGAATTTGAACAAACTAAAAACTAAAATACTTAATAAACAATATGTATATTGTCCAACTATTAGGTACAATATATAGTTACAATTTACAACTTAGGTACACAACTGTATTAAATACATAGGTTATCCAAATTTTTAATTATTATATCTCAAAGGAGGCAATCGTCCACAATCGCAAACCAACGCCTTATACGTATTGTAGTTAAAGGTAACGCGGACATTCCGTTACGAGAGAAACCATTAAACATCTTAACCTCGTACAGTGGTTTTCGCATTCATCACACACTAAGCGAAAAGCAAACGGCATGGAGTAAAGGCGTACCGTTTCAAGTGTTATGTCAAGAAAAAGCTTTAAAGGTGTTCCTCCCGCTCCAAGCCTATCTACAATGTAAAACTACTAAAGGGGCAGTATATATAGTGATTGTAGCTGCAACTATTTATATGTATACATATTACGTTAAAATATGTCCTTGTAATATTTTTCTTTATTTACAATCGTAAAGTTGTCATGACTGATGAAAACCCCCCTATTAACATTATGCGGCACTTGATTGTGTTGACACAAACAAAACAAGGACATAAAGGTTTAATTTTATAAATCTAAATCAAAACAGTTTATGAATATTATCTATACTAATACTTTTGTTTGTTTGAACGCGCTTATCTCAGAAACTATTGATGCGATTTGTAAACTTCTTTTTGCATTAGATAGCCCGGTTATTGAGGAAGGCTATTGAGGGAGGTATAGGCTATATCATGTAATATATAGTCAACCTATTCCATACTAACCGTTAAAAGGAACCTAATAATAATAAAAATAGCAATTTTAGCCATAAAAACAATATAAATTATATTATATTAGTCATGCATGTCCTAGAATTTATCAAAAAAATATATGGTTTTCTTATAATACGAGCAAAGAGAACATTTATATTTTTTTCTACTCATTATACTCTTTAAGTTTTATATCTATAGTTATTTACAAACAAGCCCTCAATGGTCCAAGGATTTATTTTGTCTCGCCCTCTGCCAAGATTTATGACCGTACTAAACAGAAAACTACTGCGTCCCTTTTGCTATGTAGCAAAAAAACCGTAATAAGTTAAGGGTTTTTCTCTTAAAAAAATGTACAACGTAAATAGACCCACGAATCTACTTATTTAGTAAAACTTGTGATTAGTGAAGTAAAAATAATAAAATATAATCATTAAATAATAAAAACATTCTTAAAAAAGCATTTATAGGTTTATATTCTTCTTTTTAGCGCATTAAATAAATAAATATGTTGGAACATTAGCACACAGCACCGTCTAATTCCATGGTAAGCTATGAGGCTTGTGTTATGGATACCAGATAGTTGATACACTTTTTTTTATAGTGTTCAGTGACAAACGAGCAGACAGACCACCTGATGGATAGCGAGACACCTGATGGTACGTGTCGCCCATAACACCTACGGTTCATGCACTTAGGTTTTATGTAACAAAAATGCAGAGTGGTAGGTGCGTTGTCGCTGTAAGGACTAAGATGATATGCCTCTTGCCTGTAATAACGCTGGCTACCTTATCCTTCAAACCGGAGCACAACATTGTAATCATTTGTTGCTTGGCGGAAGAAATAGATAACACATATATAACTTTAAATACATACATATTATAAATATAAACACCCATGACTGGAGTACAAACATTCGTGCTCATCACACAAACGAATGCCCCCAGCAGGACTCAAACCCGCGACCGCTGGCACAGCAAGTAGGGTTAATACAAACTGAGCCAAACGTGTCGTCATTAAAATAAAAAAATATTAAAAAAAATGTTTTTTACCAATAATTTATTTATCGAATTTTTTAGTTTACAAATCATGGCGTGGGTGTACTATTTAAGTTTCGTCAAGACAACGTCACCAATAAGTTTTTTCGTTACGAGTCAAGCTAATAAAAACGTGATAAGAACTTATAAATTAGTTATCCAACAATGCAAAGATTTGCTCCGTAATGTCAAAATATGTAGGTATACGTATATGCCACTTTGGCTGAATGTTTAATCTATACTAATATAATAAAGAGGTAAAGTTTGTGAATTGTGAGTTTGTGACGTTGTAGGGGGTAATCTACTGAACCGATTTATATGAAATTTGGTAAGCCGATAGTTTGAGACCCTGGGAAAGACATAGGATACTTTTTATCCTGGAAATCATCCCTTAAGGGGGTGAAAATGGGGATGAAAGTTTGTATGGGGAATAAACCTAGGGACGAACCCGAGCGACGCGAGGGTGAGTCGCTAGTAAAATATAATAAGACCTTTGGCCTTCCCCCGTTTCAAAAATTGTAAACGTATGATACAAATAAAATAATGAAGAAATCAAATGTTCTATTTATTTCCGTTCTTTTGTTCAGTGGCTCACTTAAGAGTGCCGATTTGGAAGGAAATATTCTTGAATTTAGCAACCAAGAATTTAAATTTTAAAATGATACATGTTTTAACGGTTCGTATGGAATAGATGGACTATATTTAATCGTTTGGCTCAGTTTGTACTTGCTTCGCCAGCGGTCGCGGGTTCGAATCCCGCTGAGGGTATTAATATGTGTGATGACCACGAATGTGTGTACTCCAGTCATGGTTGTTTATATTTATAATATGTATGTATTTAAAAAATATTGTAAGGTAATTGGTAAAATTTTCATTTTGTTATTTGTGTATGAAAAAAAAAATGATATTTACACATTTTTTATTTGACAATGTAACACACGCTTGGATTAAAAGAAAGTAAAAGAAATAGATTCAACATGTAGTAAGTGTATATAAATAAGTATAGGCATACCTAATATTTTGTATTTAATATTATTTAAAAAACTCAAAAGAAAGAAAACCCTTACTAAAAATATCCTATTTTCATACTTAAAAATATAAATGTAAAAATGCAGTTTAACAAAAAATATTTATTTCTACAGTAATATGTATAGAAAATTTACTTAACAATATTTCTTATTATAAATCAAAATACCTAAATTCAGTAATAAAGGATTATCCAATTATATTAAAATTATTAACAAACGGTTAGATACATAAATATATGTATTTAGATACCTCGCTTTTTCCGAGATAGAAGCTCACATCAATATAACCTGCAATCTCATTTAATATTATCGAGACCGATTCGAAAGGTTTGAAATCGTACAAAACAAATATGTAGAAATTCAAATTTGTTATATTAAGCATATCAAACAAATCATCTTACCAGCTTTGTGAATGGCAGAGCATTTACATGCACTTAAAGCGAATTTCCACTACAAATCTTATACAATAATAATTAAGTAATAATTATAATAATAACTCTTGATGTACTATTTAAATATTTTAAATATTAAAGAGGAAGCAACACTTATTGTCACACATTTCGTACGCGTGTTATGGTCGAGATTACGGCGCGCGACACGTCAGCCTTCTGTTACGTTTCGAGGCATACTGAAAACAGTGTTCGTGTCGGCTACCGAGCGCCCAGAGGCAAAGCATTATCAGCCACAAGTTCGTAGTAACCTTTCAGGCGCTACGGTGCGCTACGTAACGCGAAAAATGAATTGGTAAAGAAAAATTAGACGCGTTCCCACCGTGACAGACCATTCATTCAAGACGACTCGACGTTTCGATACAGTGCACGATTCCGATTAACGCTAAGCACACCAATAAATATCGATGCTGACTCCTTTGTCTTGCTCCAGATTCATTCTATTTTATTAATGTTAATGTATACCAACATTTGCTTGGCAAAGAGCTTGCCTATATATAAAATAAATACCTCTAATAACAATAACATGTAAGTAACAGATTTTGAATTAAAAAACAGTAAAAGTTCGCAGTTAAAATTGGATTGATACAATAAACAAAAAACATATTATGTCTGTTTCTATTCTATTAAATATTTGTCAATTGTGAATACGTTGCAGATGTTATATATATTTGCTTTCACAAAATCACATCTAATATGTGGTTTACTACCTTTAACGTATTATTATACCGATAATTGGTTTCCATAGATATCTACTGGATACTTGCTGTAAGAGCTAAGCGTACCTTAAGGCCTTCTGGTGTGTTCAAGTTTCAGAACTTGGCCAATTTATTTATTTGAAAATGAGGAAAAAATCTAAATTGTTCTATAGTAGTAAATAAACAACATCTTTTTATGCAACTGATTCTATTCCGTTATCTACACGTAACATAGGGCGATAGTCAAATGAACATAAGTACATGAATGGCAGCAAAATTGCTCCACAAGTATAGTCAAATATGATATCCATTTAGATAGTTTTAGTTACTTAACTTTGAATAAGATAGAACAGTATCTGCCGATCCTGCTGCCTACCATCTTACTTTATAAAGTTTATAAGTACTTTTATAATGATAATTGAAAATCTTCTTTATTTCACCGATAATCTTAGACTTCTTTATTCCAACTTAACACCATCAATGACTGGTATAAGCAAATATACTTAGGACGATTCTCTAGCAGTGATCAACGTCACTGGCCGACACTGCGTATTTTCGGATTAGTTGTAGAAAAATATTGTCAAGAGATAAAAGAACCATTAGACTGGAATTAATTACGCTAACATTTATAAGCTTTTATGAGAACGAATCAAGCAGGAACGTCGTGAAAACTAAGCAGAGTTTCTCTGCTATTTTAAAGTGCATTTTACTGGAAGTTTGCCGTTAACTCTTTGTTTTCGAATGTGGAGGTAGAAGACTCCCCTCATATGATGAAATGACTATTTTCACCCATTTTCTAGAAAATACTTGATAAATCTTTAAAAGTTAATAGATATCAATTAAACGATCTGAAAAATGCATAGTAATAGATATATTTAAAAATTAAAAGCGTTTCGTGGTTCTCCGGTCGCATACTTTTGGACTTCACCTCTGTTAACTTAAATACTTAATGGGCTTCAATAAATACTTATGCCACAGTTCTTGCCATAAGGGAAAAGCAGTTTTGATTAAATAAAAAACTAACTGCCACTAAAATTAAAACATAGCAATGCTCTATAATAACGTTTTCATCAATTTAAATGCAAAAATATGTTTATGCTTTATTTTTTTCGCGATCGCATGAATCGCATATAAGGATAGCTACACAATCACGCAATCTCGGTATAAACTATACACGCTATCTCATTACTGTCCTTTTCTATCGCTTTGGATAGATTGATTTAATATACATACAATGTTACATCTAATAACTGACAATCACGTTATAATAACTTTTATGTATAGGCAAGCGTAGCTGCTTAAACTTTGTCACACACGTCCCATCTTCAACTTGATGTGACGCGTGTAACGGCTGTCATACAACGAATGCCTTGTTCACGCAACAAAGTATCTAGTTTCTTAGATAACATCACGCTTTTAGTCACTTTCCAAGAGTAGGTAGGTACAGGAGGTGGAGCTTCTTCATTTATGAAAAGCTTTCAAGTTGTTACTGACGGCGCTTTATTCAAATCATTCCCTACGAGGTTTTACATTAATCAAGTATTGAATACTCTTTTTATGCGTTGTAAGGGTAAAGAATATATTCGAGCGTACCATTTGATGTAGTTAAAATAACTAAGCCGTGGTTGCAGATTCAAAGCTAAGACAAAGTTAGAGCCAAAACATTAAAAAAAAAACATCCGAATAACCATTTCCTTTTATCGAGCTACAAAACATCGTAACAGGCTTATTTCACTCTCCCTCTTTCTCTACTCCTTTCATAACTCGTATGTGCATTAAAAGGGGATAAATCTCTTAAAACAAAAACAGCATTGAGACTCGCGGTAACGGGATTGCGAACATCTCTGTGTAAATAGATAAGGCAAGAACGTCCGGTGCTGGCGGTCGTAAGCCGCACGGGAACGGTAAGCGGCTCAAGCGACTCGCTGCATCTTGATCATATACGTAACATGTATGTATGTAGGACGTAGGGTACACATATTTGTGTTTCTTAATATTATAGCAATAGAATAACAAGATAATAACATAGTAAAATTACAATCATTTTAAATAATAACGCTTGTTCAGCAAAATTTTTAACGAGTAGATAATTAGCTTAAGCTTTCCTTTTATAAGGGCAACTTTATAAAAAGATACGTTTTTGGTGGTCTCTAATAAAACTGATTTAGGTCAATTTCGTCGTAATAGACGTTAAATGAAATTTAATGCCCACAAAGCGTTATACGTTTCAAAACTCTCTCAGGGGTGATATTAAAAAGAACCGCATGTTACGCCACAGGGCGAAAGCTCGTAGGCCTATAAATCATTGTACCTTTTCGAGCTGAAATATTTTTTGTACTATTGCAAAATATTCCAAATTTGAAAGTAGGTAAATATCAACATTACATAATAATCAGTTACATCAAATATATAAATATATATATATATATATATATATATATATATATATATATATAACCCGAAAACAGTAAGGAAATGTCAAAATAACCTAATAAGATTAATCATTAAGAAAAAATACCTAATATTCTTAAGATAATAATTCCACATGAAATTGGCGAAGTAAATTGTGCCCAAATGGCACACCTATAAGCCACAGAACAATTAATACCAAAACATACCATAACAATATAATAATTATACGTACATATGTATGTACGTACCTAAACTACCTATGCATAAAATAGTAAAATAAAGCATATCTATATATGAATATGTTAAGGTTACTTTAATAATTGAATTATGTAAGTTATTGATTACTTTACCGTTTACGCAGACAAAATCTTAAATATCTTAATCTACAAATTCTTTAAAAGATTATGAAAAGATGTTAGATCTCAGCTTTCTCACTTTTTCAAATAGATACGTTAAGTTTAATTATTACCTCAGTAAAAAATTGAAAACTAACAACTAGTATTCGGGTCATATTGACCCACCTCAATGTCCGCGTCACCAATTCATACTTCAGAGACGGCAGGTTAGAGTACCTACGCCAAGTTTCTACGCCTTACCTGTAGGTATTTTATTAGTAAAAGCAGTTTCAAAGTGCAACAAGGGAAACTTTTTTCATAAAAGTACAGCAAGTCATTCGGTTGTGAAGAAGCACAAACAAACGAACAGTTACTTATTAAGTTTTATAACTGTTGTTGTATTCGCGTGCACCTTATTTGCATAATTATTTTCTGAACACAACCACTTCATAAAGTTGGTTTTATTAAACAACTATTCAATAGAATTCTTTAAAAACTTATCAGAAGTTATTGTTCCTAAGATTTATTGTTATAAGTTTTTATTTATGAGCTTAGTATTATGGTAGGTTTTTACATTTTTAAACGCTTAAAAATAGTGGTGTATGTATTTTTACATTGCGTTACAGAGTAAAAAATGCAGTAGTTCTCATAATAAATCTAGTATCTAAATAAAAAGTCAGTTTTAAATTATGCGTAAATAAAAATCGTTTTATGTGTTCTTTAAGCCTGTCCAAGAAGCTTTATATTGTTAATTGCTTCTACGTGCTACACATGACAGCGAGAAAATTGAATTTTAACTTGTGAAAGAACTTCGTTCGTATACGTTGACGTCGCGTGCGTGAAAAATGCGTGATAAATAATTATTGTATTAATGAGAAATAAAAACATACACCATTGGAAATTTATTTAAAATACTTTTATAATAATCTCGATAACACTGACATTAATGGCACTTGTTCTTTTATTTCGTCTTTAATAATATATCTACTCCGCTGGTTTCATCCGGGTGCAATGTGTCATACATACCTATAATAACATACGTCTACTATATTTAGTAATCTATACATATAATAAAATTGTAACTAAGCCGAATCTGTATATTAAATATTTTTTTGGAAATTTCATTGAAATAGACATTATTATCGATACAGAGGCCGAATCAATCGTTTTTAGAATTTTTGTCTGTCTGTTACCGCATCACGGAAAAACCACTGGAAGGATTTTAATGAAATTTGGTATGATGATAGTTGGTAATCCGGGTCAACATATAGGATACTTTTTATTGCGGGAAAATATCTCATTTTTGCGAAAAAATACAAAAACTGCTATATAAGGGGATATACTAATATGTAAAACCTAAGAATTTGGTTTTTGGTCATCTAAACGCGGGCGGAGCCGCGGGCAATGCTAGTCTAATATTATCTCAAACAACTCACTCGCTACCTATCTAACGTAAAAGTTGCCTACTACGTCAATAATCTTCACAACAATGTCTTCGTCATTATATCGTAACTAGATAAATTGTTGTAACAAGTAAACTAACAGAAAAACATACATTACATATATTAATTATTCTTATACGTATAGACAGACAAAAACGTATAGATTCGTAGAACCAGGTGCCGCGCCATTACTTGTGTATTTAGCTAAATAACTTGATTACATCCAAAAAAAAAAGCAAAGCGGACTAGTAGTAATTCACGTAATAGGATTCATAAATAGACTTGTAGATATGTTTGTCAAAACCAATATGGTACTGCTCCCAAATATGGTGCTCATGCGACGCTACTTTAACACCATGGTTAAAAAAATATATTAAAAAAAAACACTTTCTAATAAACTTAATAATGATGAATACGAACGCATGATTGAAAATGTCCCTTAGTCATTCGCCATGCATTCAAGAAATAGTAGGACAAAGTTAAAAGGCGGAATAAATTTGACAGTCGACAAGACAATGCGAAGGATGTAGACAAAAGTTTTTTCATAAATGTGCACGGCTCGTAGAACCGAGAGAGTGAACAGCTGACGACTGGCTCCAGGCAGGGCCGCTATACTTTAAGACTTACTGGCAGATGTATTAAAGGGGGAAAATGGGGATTTTTGTCAGATTTTATCACTTAGCTCCAAGCGACATGAATAGAAAAGAGTTAAATGTTCGTACAGATGTCCGCTATGGTCTTTTGTAATATTTTATATAAAATCAGTTAAACTGCCTGGGGTGTCTGGTGGTTTGTAATTGTATGACATCACTGCCACAATTCTTTTAAATATGAAATATTTTTTATACTTTATTTTTTTTTTTTTTATGTGACCTCTTTGTTACTCCCTCACACTAAAAGGGCTGAACGGATTTGGATGAAATTAAAAATGATGAGGTACACAGAAATTGCTTAGAGAACATCACATACCGTAGGCATATAGGGACGCCCGGGGGAGAAGCCAACTCCTACCGGGCGCGTCCCCAGGTGGCGGATAGGGGAATGCCACCCGCTTAGGGCGGCGGGTGGTACCGGAGAAATCCGGCGCGGACCAAATGGCTTGGGTGGGGCCGCTCGTCTAGGCCTCGAGCCGAAGACGTTGCGGCCACCGGTGGTGGGACCGTTTGGTCCCACAACCGGATGATGGGTGCCGGTTGCGGGACTGTGGTCGCAGGCCCGCATCCGGCGGAGGAGTAGGCCGCGGCGGGAGAGGAGTGCCGGTATTTCGGTGCGCCGTTCTCCCTACCTTCCGCGGCCTAGACGGGGCCGCCACCGTTTGATGGCGGACGCGGTGGGGCTGCAGGGGAAGAGGAGTGTCGGTGTTTCGTTGCCGCTCTCCCTGTCCTCTGCAGCCGATTGGAGGTGGCCCACTTCGGTGGGCGGTGGTTAGGTTTAATGGGGCTGCTCCGGGTACCTCTCTGGCGTAGCAGAGTTGACTGTGGAGCAGCCCCATTGGTTTGGTGGTCTGCCTTTTTAGGCAGACCTGCCGCCGGGGCGCCGTAGTAGTTATGCGCAAGCGATCCTGCGGCGTCCCATTAAGGCGGAGGGGAGGGGAATGTCTTAAAAAAAAGGCATATAGGGACGCGGCCGAGCGAAGCAGTCATTAACATATTTTATAATTATCGTATTATAAATAATGTATATGAAACGTTATGTGCATACATATATCACCATAATAGCGAAGTATACCTGGTTAATAGCGTTTTTTACTATCTTTGAACGTAGGTACTCGTTATTGCAAGTATGTATTGGACAAGTTTAGCAGCGCCGGCAGATACAGAACGAGCAGAATACTATAATTGGATTCGTTATTGTTACTACAAACGGATTGTCGTGTCTAAACCAAATCAAACTTTATTTCCGGTGGGAGTCGGCCGTCTCACCGGCAGTCGGCGTCATTGTGTCGGGAACAAACTAATACGCAAGCCATTATTGTACATTATCAAACCTATCATCGTGAGAAAACACTAGTTGCGTTTTAAAGTACAACTATAAGTTAACAAGTTTTGAAATTAGTAAAATTACAATTGAATTAACCCACGATGCTACTGTCCCTAGATGACGATTTTGATTGATTGCCGCCAAAACGACGATTTTTTCGGATTTAAAGATGTCTGCCCACTACACCGTCTCCTACCATGACCGTGCTATGAACGTATCAGGCACGGTTACAAGCATGGCACGGACTACTATGCCCGCTAGAACGTATTAACAGTGTATCTCACCATTGCGCCGCCTGCGCGCATTGGTCGCGGAACGTCGCGTGCCATGCACGCATCGTACCGGCACCGGCAAAATATTCTCGCCGACAATTGTTACTACTCCGTGCAAGGCACGCGACGGTGACGGTCGGTGACGGAACGGTCTAGTGGGCAGTCTCATACTTTTCAATACAAAAAATATTTTTTTGCCTGACACGGTCCTAGTATGAGACGGTGTAGTGGGCAGACTCCTTAATACATCATACCGGTAGCTTATTTCGCAATAGGTGTAAAAATTATAAGGCCTATAACCTTCTTAGTAAAACCCCTTTTCCTACTAGTGAAAACCGTATGAAAATCCTTTCAGTTTGTCTGAAATTAGCCCAAAAAACACACTCAGCACGGCGGGATAGTATCTGTCATTTAAAGAAAAGAATTATAAATCCATTTATCTCACCTTTATTTCATGTAAATATCTTTAGTAAAATGATTCTAGAAAATCTTTATAACAAAATTTGTGATTTTGCTTCAAATAAATACGACAATATTTACACGTCCATGCGTTGCATGACGCACAAATAATGCGGAACTTGACTTGTTTCATATTTGTAACTGCTCACTTATGTAACAGTAAAATAATATAAATTCTGAAACAGTATAAAAACTATCGCGTTAATAAACATTACAATCATCCATGCACGTCGGCGCAGCGACGCGGACGAGAGAGCGCACATCGCGAAAGTGAAATCGAAAATAAATGAACACACCTACTGAAAGGCTATTAATTTCACTTTTACTAAAATACTTATTACTACCAATAAATAAACTGTAATAAATATTTAATATAAAATATATATTTAATATTAAATACTAATAATACTACGAATACTTTTGAAACCTAGACCAATATGACTTCTTAGGATGATATTTCAAAAGGATAACACAGTTCGAGGGGCGGGTAACAGTCTATACATATAACAAAATAGTACCTAAGTCGAATCTGTACATTAAATATTTTTGGAAAATCTTATTGAAATAGACATTATTATCGATACAGAGGCCGAATCTATAGTTTTTAGAATTTTTGTCTGTCTGTCTGTCTGTCTGTTACCGCATCACGGAAAAACCACTGGAGGGATTTTGATGAAATTTAGTATGATGGTAGTTGGCTATCCGGGTCAACATATAGAAGTGTTTACTGCGGGAAAATATCTAATTTCTGAGAAAAAATAAATAAACTGCAATGTAAGAGTATACTAACATGTAAAACCTAAGAATTTTGTTTTTGTCATCTCAACGCGGGCGGAGCCGCGGGCAATGCTAGTTTCCGGATAAATGTGATTTTAAACATTTTCAACATTCAAAGCATATAATAAAGGACAACACGGGTCATTGTAAATGTTGCTGACACGGTCAATGTTTATGCAATAGGTATATGTAGCATCTACAGGTCCCATGCACACCATGAATTCTAATCTAAGCAGAAAAAAATATCTCTTATTACTAGCTTTTTTTGGGGCTTCGTTCTCCGAATTACTCGTAGTTCTAAATGTAAGATAGTCTTAACTAATAAATCTACACTAATATTATACAGAGGTACAGTTTGTAAGTTTGTTTGTAAATTGTAATGGATTAACTAAAAATTCGTCGAACCGATTTTGATGAAATTTAGTATAAAGATAGTTTGAGACCCTGGAAAGGACATAGGATAGTTTTTATCCGGAAAATCATCCCTTAGGAACCCTCCTAAAAATGGAAAAAGGGAAAAGGGGGATAAAAGTTTATATGAGGAATCAATCATTTCTCAAGTAAGGGATATAAAACTCATCATACCTACATATGCGTATACTAATATATAGTCTATGTATTTTTTAACTAATAACTAAACTTAAAATGTACCTTAGAAGTGGATTTTTTCAAATTTAAATGGGACCAACATTGAGGTAGTATACTCTATCCAAAAAAAGGAAATCGTTGAAATCGGACTAAATTGTAAAAAGTTAAATAGGTATTGCGTGGTCAAACAAAAACTATATAAGAATGTATCGAATTGAGAATCTCCTCCTCTTTTTATTGATTAATAGAAAAATATATATATTTTGTGACAAGTGACAAAAAGCGACAGCGTCAAAAAATGCATTTATTAGTTCTTTACATAAATACATGTAGGTACTGTTATACTTACTATGTGCATACTGCATTATGTTATAAATCCATACCTATAGCAAACAACAACAGGAATCATAATTTCAACCATACATAATATTATTTAGCTTGTTGATTTGACTACGAGCTATTTAATGTATTTATGACATGGGGCATTAGACACAAATCTTGAGCAGGCGTCTCCACTTAAAATAAGCTGGCACGATTTCAAGTGCCGCTAACCTGAATGCAAACTATTAAGATCATCAAAACCAGATGTTTCCTAGTCCAATAAAAACATACCATTTCGCGATCATGTTAGCTCAAAGACTTAGGTAGTCTTTAAAACCTTCCTACACTACGTGCCTTTCAATTAGTTTACGTCCTTAATCCTTCAACGACCGCAGACACGCCGGCGTTACAGTTAACAATAGATTTCTTAGAAATTTATTTAATTTCTTAAAAATTTACCTGGATATGAATTCTAACCAACCTGTGCCTTATGTTCAATAGATATGTAGGCAATCAAACAAGTCCGCATAGGTGTATTTGTATTTCAAATAATAATTAACTATACATACTGTATTAAATTTACATTATAAATGCGAGTGGAATGCTTTTGCTGACAGAACTATTTTAGATCACGTCATACAAACTCCATTTCTGTATATGGTATTAACAAGAGTGTCTCGTGTATAGAATAACTAAATATGACGTCAGTATGCCTCATTTGTTGTTTTATATATATATATATATATATATATATATATATATATATATATGTGTGTGTGTGTGTATACATATAATAAAATTCTAACTAAGTCAAATCTGTACATTAAATATTTTTTGGGAAATCTAATTGAAATAGACATTATTATCGATACAGAGTCCGAATCTATAGTTTTTAGAATTTTTGTCTATCTGTCTGTCTGTCTTTCTGTCTGTTACCGCATCACGAGAAAACCACTGGACAGATTTTGATGAAATTTGGTATGACTATAGCTGGTTATCCGGGTCAACATATAGGCTACTTTATTTACCGCGGGAAATTATCTCATTTCTGAGAAAAATTACAAAAACACAAAAACTGCATTGTAAGAGTATACTAATATGTAGAGTAAGAATTAGGTTTTTGGTCATCAGAACGCGGGCGGAGCCGCGGGCAATGCTAGTATATATATATATATATATATATAGTACGAATGTTAACGTAGAAGCTATTAAAAATTATCTAATATTATAAACAAACAGTTCGGCTTGGCTTTATTCCAAGTAGGTTGGGTGTCGGCGCTACTTGGCCGCGGCGCCACCCATTTGGTATGCAACTAAAGCTTCATCTCTCAGGGCCGATCGCTGACTAATCTTGTTATACCTATATATGCAGCATCGCTCGATTCATTCTATATAAATATGTACAATAATACAATGAAAAATAAAAACTTCAAATTTCCACATTACATATGGTGGAATTTTAGTAAATAGTTAAGTAAACTTTTCTAACATGAGAAATAAAACCTAAATACCAACTACAAAAAAAATTCTTTAATAAAAAATAAAACCATCATTATTTTTAGTACTACTTTTTAAAACAAACAACAAGCGTTAAATTTATTCACGGTTTCAATTAAGCCACAGCTTATCTCACAACTTGCGCAGTAATGGAGGTCCTATATTATCTGCATGAAATTTGACTCTCAAACCGCAGTCCCCCTTGCGGATCGGTATAACTCGACCCAAGTTGAAAGCTTCAATTACGCGAAGTGAGTTGTTCACGCAGGTGACTCCTTAATTACGAGGTTGAAATTGAGCTGCCCATTCGGCTGTCACGTTTGCAAACGGATTATCATGTGCTGTTTACGTAATCCCGACGGTTCGCAGCGTAAGACCTCATAATCGTATTATATGGACGAAATGTACATTACATCTACAATTTCACTGATAGCAACGTACCCTTTATTACGATAATAATCCAATCATTTATATGAAACTAGCATTGCCCGCAGCTTACATCACAGAAAAACCACTGGAGGGATTTTGATGAAATTTGGTATGGTGATAGCTGGTTATTCGGGTCAACATATAGGATACCTTTTACCGCGGAAAAATATCTCATTTCTGAGAAAAAATACAAAAACTGCAATGTAAGAGTATACTAATATGTAAAACCTAAGAATTTGGTTTTTGGTCATATGAACGCGGGCGGAGCCGCGGGCAATGCGGCTCTTAAAAATGTCAAACTCAAAAACCTCACATTTATATACCAACATATTATTAAATAATAATTCGTATTTGTACGTGTAAAAGAGTACATATTTTTGTTTACAAATACAATTTGGACCTGACACTTGTCTGAAATCCGCCATGGCATTCATTTAAAATTGACCGATTTCAGAAACGTTTTAATTAAGTTTGGAATCGACATACTGGACAGGCTCGTAATATCTGAGCACTTTTGAATTTTATTTACACAGTTATGGGTATAATGTAGAAGGCAAATTGTATTTATTAAAATGATAACATAAGTTAGAATAACGTGAGAAGAGTACGTAAGTATAACATAAGCTTACAGTCAACGACTACTCAGCTAAGTCGTTGGGTTACAGTTATTCATTATTCCTGTTAAAATTACCAAGTAACATTATTAAAATTTCTAAATGCATTCTAAACATAAAAGTATTATGTATATTAAAAGTCTTTCATTTATACAAGTCAAGCCAAATAACACAAGATTTTGATTTATGACTACAACAAATAATTTTGATTTAACAAAATCGGGTAGCTTTGCGAGACAAATGGCCGGTTGATCCTACTGCCTTGCGAAGAATCATGTACGAATGTACACAAGACAAATAAACTATGTCTGTAGGCTTACCTCTAGCCAAAGGAATGGCTAACCTTGTTCAAACTCATTTGTGTTTACTTATATATTATGTTTACAGTGTTATTAAATTATTATATTTATATCATACGTTTCAAGAGTACCTGATCTTGGTGTTCGACTTCTGGAGCCACTGTCAGACCAGCTCTATCCTAATAAATTAATATATTATTTTCGGATATAACTATGCACGCACAAAGTTTCAACTCAATATGACAGTTGAAAATATGGAAAAATGACTTAGGTACTAGGTTTCATTACATACTTATTATTATATACTATTTTTGATACATATTTTCATTAAAATACCATTTCGAGATTTACATTAATAGATTACAATTTAAACTGCAACCCAACCCTTTTTTTTTTTTTTTTTTTTTTTTTTTTTTTTTTTTTTTTTTTTTTTTTTTTTTTATGTCGGGAAATGCATTTACGCATACCACCTGATCCCCCAGGTGGTGATGTGGGGCTCACCGGCTAGAAGAGCCGGTACTACCCACTAAAACCCGACATTCCCCTCCCCTCCGCCTTAATGGGACGCCGCAGGATCGCTTGCGCATAACTACTACGGCGCCCCGGCGGCAGGTCTGCCTAAAAAGGCAGACCACCAAACCAATGGGGCTGCTCCACAGTCAACTCTGCTACGCCAGAGAGGTACCCGGAGCAGCCCCATTAAACCTAACCTCCGCCCACCGAAGTGGGCCACCTCCAATCGGCTGCAGAGGACAGGGAGAGCGGCAACGACACACCGACACTCCTCTTCCCCTGCAGCCCCACCGCGTCCGCCATCAAACGGTGGCGGCCCCGTCTAGGCCGCGGAAGGTAGGGAGAACGGCGCACCGAAATACCGGCACTCCTCTCCCGCCGCGGCCCACTCCTCCGCCGGATGCGGGCCTGCGACCACAGTCCCGCAACCGGCACCCATCATCCGGTTGTGGGACCAAACGGTCCCACCACCGGTGGCCGCAACGTCTTCGGCCCGAGGCCCAGACGAGCGGCCCCACCCAAGCCATTTGGTCCGCGCCGGATCTCTCCGGTACCACCCGCCGCCCTAAGCGGGTGGCATTCCCCTATCCGCCACCTGGGGACGCGCCCGGTAGGAGTTGGCTTCTCCCCCGGGTAACCCAACCCTTCCTTAACTGGTTTCCCTTGAATTGATGTTAAGTCCGCACGCTGCAGTGGGACTTTACAGAGAAATAAATTGTTTATTAAACCAAACCAAATCGGTCAAGCACCTCTGAGATATTAAAGTAGAAAAGGAAAGATTAATTCCTGCCGAGCTAACTAGCTGACTAGTAGTAAACAAAAGCAAATATTATTGAAACGCAGTTAGACTTTTTCTACGAGTGACATTTATTACTTTTATTTTTAAGACGGCCAATGTACATTAAAAACTTATTTTGATAAAAAATAACACACTCCCTTTATCAAAATAATCTAAAATTTAAAAATAAAACAAACTAACCCAAAAATTCAATGAAGTATACATATAACACCTAAACAATCTAAAAACTTAACATGTTTAGCTGAATTTAAACATTTTGTCAAAATATCTGCTGGCATATTTGACGTTTCTAAATAAATAATTTTAATAATATTATTTGAAACAGCATCTCAGACAAAATGGTACCTTATATCTATATGCTTACTTCTTTTATGGAACATTGAATTTTCAGTCAATTTTTTCGCACTCTGATTGTCATTATATAAAATAATAGGTAAATTTACATGACCAGTTAATTCTATCAATAGATTTTTTAAGAAAATCGCTTCTTTACTCGCTTCACATATGGCCATGTATTCCGCCTCAGTACAAGACAATGCTACGGTGCGTTGTTTCTTACTTTCATAAGATACAATACTTCCTGACATTTTAAAATAGTACCCAGTATAAGATCTTCTATCTATTACGTTTGACCCCCAATCTGCATCTACATAGCCTTCTAAATCACAACTATCTTTTTTATATACTAAACCATACGACTTTGTTTTCTTTAAATATCTTAGAACTCTTTTAGCTTGTACCCAATGAGTAGAATCATAGCAACTGTTAAATTGGCTAAGATAACTAACGCTATAAGATATATCTGGCCTAGTTAATACTGATAAATACATAAGGCTTCCTATTAATTGTTGGTATGGATACAATTTATTAACGTTTACAGCCTTTTCGAGTTTTAAATTTGTTTCCATAGGAGAATCGCAAGTTTTACAATTCGTCATATTAAACTTAATTAATAGCTGATCTACAAATTTTTCCTGATCAATAGATATAGAATTTGAATTTATTTCTACTCGCATCCCTAGGCATAGCCTTAACTGACGTAAATCTTTAATTTTAAATCTTGCTTTCAACTCTTTCTTTAAGTCATCAGTCATACTTTTACTATTAGAAAATATAAAGAAATCATCTACAAATATCGTTACAATTATTTTATCCGAATCTACATTTTTAGTGTACAAACATGGCTCTAATTTAGATTTTGCATAACCAAGTTCTTTCAAACAATCATCAACTCTTTTATTCCAAGCTCTAGCCGACTGCTTTAAGCCGTATATTGCACGTTTTAATTTCAATACCTTATTTTTGTTACAATATAAATTAGCAGGAACTTGCATATAAACATTTTCATCTAAATAGCCATTTAAAAATGCCGTGGTTACATCGAGATGAGTAATATCTAACTTAAGTTTAACACTTAGTGCAAATAAAAGTCTTAAAGTTGAATATCGCAAGACAGGTGAATAAGTCTCTTTATAATCTACACCTTCCTTCTGCGTAAATCCTTTCGCGACTAGTCTTGCTCTATATCTTACATTATTTTCACTATCATATTTCTTTCTAAAGACCCATTTACATTTTACTAATCTATCTGCCTCTTTTGCATCCACAAACTCCCATGCATTGTTTTCATCGAAAGCTTTTAATTCTTCGTCCATTGCTTCCTTCCATTTTTCATTTTCTGGTCCATTCACAGCATCATCATAAGTAATTTCTCCATAGATTTCTGGATCATCCACCGCACACAAGTTACTGTAACCGTATCTATCAGGTTGTCTTCTTTCACGTTTTGCTGGTAATATTGGTATTTTTTGTTCAGTAATATCATTATCTTCTTCTGAATGTGCATTAAAGTAATCTTCTTCACTTGCGCTAGTACTGGATCCATCGTATACATAAGTAGGATCAGTAGTGTTACTGACTGCTGTTAGGTCATTTTCAGATATATCAGGTGTTTCCTCTGTCTGTACACATTCTTCCCTCTTACTGTCAACTACAGCTTCTACCATGTCTGAGTTTTCCTTTTCCTCCATGATAACTACATCTCTGCTTATAGTGACTTGTTTTGTTTCTGGATTATACAGCCTGTACCCTTTTACATTATCTGAAAATCCGACTAAGATGTATTTGGAAGCTTTCTTATCCCATTTCTGTCTTTTATTCTTTGGAACATGGACCATAACTGAGCTACCAAATATTCTAATATGGCTCATATCAGGTTTCCGCCCTGCCCATTTCTCATAGGGTGTCATTTGGTCTAGTCCTGAGGCCGGCGTCCGGTTTTTAAGATAGACTGCCGTGTTTACAGCCTCAGCCCAAAAAGATTTATTTAATTTTGCGTCAAATAGTAAGCATCGTGCTCGCTCGACTATAGTCCTATTTAGACGCTCACAGAGACCATTCTGCTCTGGAGTATACGGGTTGCTCTTCTGGTGTATAATGCCAACTTTTCTTAAGTATTTCTCCATTTCATTAGAGCAATACTCCCGTCCATTGTCAGTTCTCAATGTTTTAATCGTTACTCCCGTTTGATTCTTAACTAATCTCTGAAATTCCTTAAAACACTGTAATACCTGGGATTTTTCCTTTAAAAAATATACAAAGGCCATTCGACTTGCGTCGTCAACGAAAAGAAGGAAATATCTTGCTTGACCAATCGAGCGAGTTTCCATCGGCCCGCATAAATCCGAATGTATCAAATCTAGCAATTTATCACTTCTATGACCTTTCAAAGGAAAAGGTAGACGAGACTGTTTCCCCTCACAACATACTTCACAGTTGGATTTTCGAATATCAGCCTTATCGTCATAAAATACACCCTGTACAGCACCATCTTTCATTTTTTGTAAGTCTGTACAATTAATATGTCCCAGCCTTCTATGCCATAGTTTAGCATCAGCCGTCTGAACTGCCGCAACTAATCCATTCTCTGACTTCACAATATTCAACTTATACACACCATTTATTAAATCTGCTACTCCAATCAGCTCGTTCTGTTGATTAAAGATATGACAAACATTCATCTCAAATGTTACCTTATTCCCTTTCGCTATCAACTGGCTGACTGATAATAAATTTGTCGCTAAGCTAGGTATGCAAAGAATATCTTTTACCTTGATGTCAAACTGAGAATTGTTGACTACTGTGGTAATCTGTGTATCACCTACACATAAAACCGGCACAGACGTTTGATTCGCCACAAGTATTTCTTTCTTATGACATACTTTTTCAACACGCAATAGTTTACTTTTGTTAGCAATCATGTGGGCACTCGCTCCCGAGTCTACATACCAATCTTCTGTACTGAAATTGCCATTCAAAAAAGCAGCGCTAAAAGCGTTTCCTTGCTTTTGTTTCATTTCAGGACATTGGTATTTAAAATGTCCAGGTTGCTTACATCCATAACATTTAAATATTTTCTTGACAGATGGTTTCGTTTTTGTTTTTGCGTTATAATGAGATGTATTACTGTCAGTCCTTTTTGAAACAAAAGCAAATATAACCTTAACCCATTACTAAATTATTTTGTCCATATAATGAATAATACAAACAAAAGTATACAATTGTTAGTCTGTCATTTTATCCCAGCATCCGGCCGGACAAGATCCCGCATGTCGGAAAGTAGGTCGGGATTTAGGCGACGCAGCCTGAATATTATAATAAATCAATTCGTCATCGTGGATAAAAAAATAAATCCAAAGTATCCGTAATTATTTTGTTATATTTTAAACGATTACTCAATATCGCTACGATTATTCTATATTATTTTCAAAAAAAAGGTTCATTTTTTAAATGTGAATTTAGGCTTACTAATTTGATTGGAATCAAAACAAACTCTTGAGTTTTATTTTCAAAAGTACTTACTACATATAAAATATCTCCAAAAAATTTTATAAGCAAAAATTAAATTACCTTAGGTCATAACCTATGAATTAACAAATTAGATTTAAGTAGAATGGAGATAGCTACTTTACTAGATTCTCCATACACATTTATATACTACCAATATAAAATTCTGTTATTACGAATCCCGAACTCATTTGGCCGAGTTCAATTTCATGGTCAGCAAAACAAATCCAAAAAATCTCAGTGGTAGTTTTGCTCTTAACAAAACAGCTTTTACGTTTAGTGAGAACATAAAATGAACCGACAGGGGCGTGCTAGGCGGAAATCGTAGACGTAGACGAACCTTCATGATGTAGTCGAATAGACCTGTAACGCGGGGCCCTATTTCCGTCGTGAAATGAGACGTGATTCCATTCTAGCCATAATACGAATGAGTCTCGCCAAGATATGTGTGGTCCAATTTCATACCAACGTACGTATAAGTACTTACACCATGTGCTGTACAATTTTTTAAGTTGTTTCGTATTCTGATGTCTTGATTTAATTGTCAATCTAGAATAATGTAAATACAGTTTTAGTCAGCTAACTGATGCACAATAAAAATAAAAACAAAACTCCCTGGGTATTTAACGCCTCCAGGTAAATTTCTAAGAAATTAATTAAATTTCTAAGAAATCTATTGTTAACTGTAACGCCGGCGTGTCCGCGGTGGTTGAAGGATTAAGGACGTACGTAGTAATTTAATAGTTGTTGAGTTCAAAGCAGTGCAGTGGTCGTGAGTGCAGTGAAGATAGAGAATGACTTCATAAACGATATTGGACGACAGCCAGTGTCTCAAGTTTTCCGGTATTCTTAAAAGTTACCGCATATTTGAGTTATTAATTCCACTTGTGATATTAATAAGTATACACTATATATGTATATATTTGAAATATAAGGTTTTTGCTATATGTATGAATAAAACAAAATTAGCAAAGTACTCATAAAATATATACCTTTTCTTCTATTACAAAACTATTGTACACGGTTAATATAAATTATGAGTTTATGTAACTCTACGTAACTATATATCTATGCTATAAGTTATGAATCTAGCAGTCGTGAAATAAAAACAATATTTGTATATGGGGCATTCCACGCCACATTGTTCGGTTTCAAAAAAATTTTTTTAGATTTTCTTAATAATTTGGTATTTTTATTACCTGCCAAAACAGGCTTCCTGGTAAATTTTAAGATTTTTTGATCACTTTATTTTTTGAACACACACACACACTGGAAGAACCTAGTGCTTTGAACACCTATGTAGCTTTCATGAAAAGTTTTGACATGAAGAAGTTAACATTATACTGAGTACTGACTTATTTAAAACATTCCATAATTGTATTGTAATGAAGTAAATAACTTACCTACAATGATTGTTATAAACATAGTATTATATTCTGTTTTATTTGTACAGATAGATTTAGTTTTATAAGAATTTACTTACAAGAAAAATAATCAAATATTAATATTTACACCTATTATATATTATTTACTGCAGGTAAGAGATTGTTATCCATAATCGAGGATATTATATGATGTCGTTTGAGCTCGTGACTTGGCATCAAGTTGGGTTGCTAATGTGTAATCGAATAACGTCAGTGACTGCTAGTTAATTATACAAACGGTATTTGAATACAAATCGAGCTTGTAATAGCCATATCATGTAAATCTTATATCTAACAGGATAGGTGAGCGATTTTCTATTTCAAATTAATAATATTATTGTTGTTTCTACGCTTCGATCAACAATACTACTGTTGATCGAAGTTTCTACGACATAAAAACATTAGAAATCGTATGTTTTTTTGTACGATAAAAGCTTATTATAAATGAACATAATAAATAATTCTTTCTTAGGTTATAGATGCGAAAATGTTGATGTTTTCCTTTCACGTACTCGTAACGATTGAGAAGTGGATTGCTGTTATTTTACATAAAGTTGTCTTAAAAGCCTATAGGGGTTGATAAGTCATCGTCTTTATTTAATTCGATACTTCAATTGTTTAACATGCTCTGTTTAGCAAATAACACATTAGTAAGTAGTACATATAATATCGATGCC
The DNA here is from genome assembly GCA_947093115.1 of Brenthis daphne. Taxonomy (NCBI): domain Eukaryota; kingdom Metazoa; phylum Arthropoda; class Insecta; order Lepidoptera; family Nymphalidae; genus Brenthis; species Brenthis daphne. The sequence continues at coordinate 24,474,656 of OX352477.1, read as the reverse complement.
GCAATCATGTAACAAAACATATAGATAATATTATTCTAATACACAAATAAATAGTAAAGAATTGAATTCAACAGGTAAAGTCAAATATATCTTAGAATTAAGTCTGTATTCTCATTTATATTTCTTGAAAGAGCAAACATAAACAAGAACTCGTTCAAAGGGCGGGAATGTCTCAACTTAACCGCCGCAGCCCGGATTTCGTGCCAAATATTTATTTTAATTACTTCTCGGTTCCTTTGGATTCCCAAGTTAAACGCCCCATCGGAGCCGCCACGGTTTGCAAATTGATTCAATATTTCTAAAGAATTACTGAAAAACCACAATTTTCAACAACATTTTTATATATTTTATTAAACAGAAAATTGTAGAGCAGAAATGTATGTAGTTGACTGGGATTGTCCACGAGTAAATGAAAAATATTATTATCCCATTATTACCTCCGAAACTAATGGCCTATCTTTCGCTTTTTGAGCTTACTACAACAAAATATTCGGTATAACTACTACGGAGCTTTTATAAAATTATATCTGTCGTTATTCGCTAGGTCAAATAATAAAATCGAATGATAGGACAACAATTTTGGCCGTATGTAGATATAACCGACAATGCATCATGCTGGGCAACGCCATACAAAAATATCAGAAATTTGACGAGATTCAAGAATAAAGATACAGCTGAAAATGTTTTTATCTATACATACCTATAATAAAATTCGAACTACACCGAATCTGTACATAAAATATTTTTTGGAAAATCTTATTGAAATAACCATTATTATCGATACAGAGACCGAATCTATAGTTTTTAGAGTTTTTGTCTGTCTGTCTATTACCGCATCACAGAAAAACCACCGGAGGGATTTTGATGAAATTTGGTACGATGATAGCTGATTATTCGGGTCAACATATAGGATACTTTTTACCGCGGGAAATTGTCTAATTTCTGAGAAAAAATACAAAAACTGCAATGTAACAGTATACTAATATGTAAAACCTAAGAATTTGGTTTTTGGTCATCTGAACGCGGGCAGAGCCGCGGGCAATGCTAGTGTAAAATATATTTCTTTACTGTATGGTAATAAAAAAAACAATTGAATAGTAAATAGATTTCCTTGAGTAAGGTCGGTAGGTGTTGTTGCATAATCAATCCGAGATTCCGTTTCCAAAAACGCATAAATGGAATGCAGAGACTGTATGAGTGAGCCATTTTTATGTGGTCAACGTCCAAGGGTACACAATTTTAACTGCACAATTACACAGTCGCTTACAGCAAGGAGTTACACATACGTACAAATTTTCCCATTTATACTTAGTAGTGTTATCAAAGCTAAATTAAAAATGGCTGTTAACTATTCAATAAAGGCAAGAATTCACTGGAACAAATATAAAAAAAAATGATTAAATTACTTAGCGCCATTTTAACGATATTGCTTTTTTATGTAAGCTAATAATAAATATTCAAAATTATTTTTTGACATTAGCATGCCGGGAATTTTTTTTAAATATTACTTATTTTGGTTAGAAAAAAGTAACAAATAGGTTATCTATATAAAATCTGATTACGAAATTTAATTTTTTTTTGAACAAAGGAGACAGTCCGTTTTTACTTACTACTTAACATACATACTAATTTATATAAACCCAATGACATTTTTTGTTTATTGGATATAATTGACCGGCACCAGGAGTTGCTATTAAGTTTCCTTAATTTCAAATATTTCTTACTTAGCTCTTGATATTTAAAATATTTTCCTAATAATACTTCATATTTTGATAGTATAAAAGAAAATTTAAATAAATTTTCACACGCTGTCTTATACCAACATTACAAAACATTGTACATAAATGCATTAACTTTTAAATGATTTTTATACTGTTAATATTAATTTTGGTTATATCGAATTTAAAATCGAAAGTCTCGAGATGTTCGCTCAAAATTTCTTTTAGATCTATATAAGTTTATATTTTAATAAATAATGATAAGCGCGCGAATAAAGAAGTTTCGACGAAGTAGCAAACATTTGTGAAGCATTAAACGGCGCTCGCAACGGGGTATCCACTTTTCCAATAAACCAACCGACCGAGTGCATAACGTGCCGAGATTACTTATAGCCGCCGTACCCGGCAACCAAACAACAATATTTGTTGGCACGAGACACTAGATTAATTTTTCCTCGAGCGTTTAGTTAAGCCATTCACGATCACACAAACATAAGTATAAGTCCGAGTTATGTATAATACGTACGAGTATAATATGTATGTAATAATTTCATCATATTTTTATAGCAGTTGTTTTTCTATTATGAAATTATTTAAAAATGATATAAAAATAGAGCTTTTTATTTAACTTCAAATGAATTTTACATAACTTTTCGACACATCGAATGGTGTGATTATAAAAAGTATAGTTACACGCAGGTACAAGTGTACGCGCAGACACAAGTGCACTCTCTATTCCTGTCACTCTCATACTCCGGTGAGACGACTGCACGACACGACCGGTGAGAGTTAAGGCGCAGGACCGACGGCTTTACGTGCTCTCCGAGGCACGGGGGTGAAACACCGCCAACTTCCCAACTCCGGGCTGTTACTAAGACTTAGTATACAGAAAGACTCAATAACTAAACTTGGATCGACCCGGGACTCGAAACCAGGACCTCCGAGTGTGCAGCCGTACATGCTAGCCACTACACCACCGAGGCAGTTTATGCATATATACTATTCCTTGAAATACTAAACGGTAGGCATTAGTGCCCACTACAAGAGCCTAACCTTGCATTAATACTGCATGATTAATTAACTCTGAAGCCTGAGCGTAAATGTAAGACATTATCTGTCTGTCAATCAAGCCTTAGTTAAGCTTTATGCATAGACGTAAGAACTTGTTTTGTATATCTTTTATATAAGAACGCTTAACTAATACATAGTTGATATTTAGAAAATATTATATTAAAAATGTGGTATTCAAGTATCTACTTGTACCTATATAAGCATATTGTGAATAGGTAATATATATTTATATTAAAAATCTAATTGAATTTTGTTTTATTAATAGAATATAAGCTAAGTATTTATTATTATCATTCCAACTTCATATATATTTTATTAATGTATTGAGCATATATGTATACTCATATTTTTTTTTAATTGTACGTAATGTACTTTTTTGATTATTTCTTATTATTTCATATCAATCAACTTTTATTATCAATCAATATAAATAAATGCTTACCTTTTTAAAATTTGCGAAGTACAAAAATAAAACTTTACAAGATATTTATGTTATATTACTTATGTATAATTAACTTTGTAAGTTTAAAGTAATGTATTATGTACACGAATGTTTATCTTTCATCTAAAATATTTATGCACATCTACATACATACATTCTGTGATCTTGCACGATTGACAACCAGTTAGCTTGATTCATTGGTTTGCACACGTTATATTCAAAAGTGGTGGTAAAACAAAAGATTATCTGCCTACTAGTGTATAAGATACACACTTAATTTTAAAATTTTATTTAAGCTTTAAAAATTAGCATTTGCGCTTATAAAATAAATAAATGGCATTGCAGACAAAGAGCGGGCAGCGGGAGCAGATGCTATCAACTCAAACAATAGGGAGGATGAGATTGTATTTCTGGTTTAACACATATGGCAACTCGTTCGCGCCTCGTAAGCCATACAAAGCCAATTGCCACAATTCAGTCTTAACGAAAGGTAATTTAATAGCTGTCACCGTGTGTGGATAACACCGTTTCTGACTACAGCAAAGTTAACGTTGTACATATATACGTTTATGGTTCACATTCTAACATTATAAATGCAAAAAATTGTTTATAGTTGACAACTCACAACTGAGCAGAATTATAGAAGAAATTGCTAAGGAGCTAAAGCTAGAGTGATCTCTTTCTCTTGTGATACTTTCGTTGAATATTAGTCTGTTGAGGCGGCTTACTGTTGTAAAAGTAACTTAGGGAAGCTAATAACACGATATCCTAAGGATATGGTAGTTTTTAAGAATAAATTATTGATAAATAACTTTACAGGGGTGATATGAATACAATAGAGTGGCACTATGAGATATAATTTATAATATAAAAAAATTTATAATTTCTTAATAAAATAAATTAATTAAATTTCTAAGAAATTTTTTGTTAACTGTAACGCCGGCGTGTCCGCGGTCCTGCTGGGATTACAGATTATAATACCATTTGTTATTGAAATCTTTCTTAATTACATTTTTCAAACGCAAACAACTCTTGTACAAAGTTTTAAATCATTAGGACGAACAAAGCGCGAATGCATAGAAAACAGGCACAAATGTTCCAAGTTTATGAAATTATTCATAATGCTAACCATTAGATATGATTATCTAACTGGAGCTTATAAGCTACACGTAGTTATTATAATAGTACTTAATACTCATCATAGTAACAATAGTTCCACCCATCAGAGTAACTCCCTTGCTGTGACTATTACAAAACGAAACATTAATTCTGAAACGGAACAATCGTAGCGTTCGGCAACTGTTTAACATGTTAGATCGCCTTCATACATAAATATACTACCGCCGTCGCAAAGATCTTATCTGTCATATACCTACCTACATTTTAAGTAAACAATGAGCAATAAATTAAGAAATTGACCAAATAAAAATAAGGACTTAATAATTCTTAAGAAAACTAAAAAACTAAACTTTGAAGATCAAAACGTCTTCAAAGTAGATAATGATCAACAAAAAATCCATCTCAAGTTGGGATCGTTTTCTTTTATTTGTTAAAATTTTCAAGTTATCATCTTACTAAAAGTAAACGTCAGCTATTATAGAACGTTAGTCACGTGTGGACATAACGTTAGACCATACACAACATGTCGTAATAAGATAAAGTATCTCACGGCGCGGCGTGCCCTGCTAGAACAAAGGTCTTCCGAGTCCCCGACATCCCGAACAATACCTTTGTATTCGCTGTTATTCTCCTTCCTCCTTTACACTCTTTACGCTATACACAAGAGTTCTATATCAAAATCCTGTGGTTAAACTCCATACCTACTTCAATGCAGTCCATGTACGGAAATCGATAAGTTTGCCCAAGTCGTTAATTTAACAGCTAATTACGTTCAGTTACAACTACATACTACTATTTCATAAAGTCCTTTAAAAAACACTTAAGCAGTACTTTTGTACTTGCTAACTAATTATAATTTATGATCAATAATATAGATTGATGTCCCTAGTTACAAATTTAGCATTTGCACAAATAACAAATTTAATAAGAGATCCATCCAATTTTTTTATGTTGGTATCACATAATTATTTTTATTATTTAGTTATCCTAAGTTTTCAATTAATCAGTTAAAAGATAGTCAATAAATTAAAAGACGATTAAAAACTATGTAAAAATATCAGATTAATATTATAAATGCAAATGTTTGTATGTGTATACTCCATCAAGGGATAGACGGATGTAGACGAAATTTATTACACAGATATGAGATGAACTATTATACTACTGATATATACTATCTAAAGTAACACCTGAGAGACGCGAAGATTAGTTAGCCGTGTAGATTAGAGCCCTAGTTACCTAGTATTAAATATTCTTTTAAATATATTTTTTTAAATCTTCGGATAATCATAAGTATACTTGAATCTTCATATAAACAGTACAAATTACTTACAATTTCACATCACTATCCATCCAAATTAACTACGTACCTGAAATAAAGTAAAAAATTGTAACAAAAAGCATAAAATATAATCGATTATAAATTTATAAACCTAATGCACCACGAGACATTTAACCGAGAATGGCTTATCTTGAATGAGGCTTTCTACAATATCAAGCCTACCTTTGTGCTAATGGCCTACATGTGAAAGGTGAATGCCTCCATACTTCAGTAGACGGCGATGGGTGGCGCAATGAACATTACTTAATTCATAGCATGAAAACTTTGTATGGTTGAGATATTATTTTGGAAATATTTACCAGCCTTTTTATTTATATAATGAAACATCTCTTGAGATTGGCTATACGGATTTTGATAGAACTTTTTTCGTATTTTCTTGACATTTTGTATTAAAGCTAATATAATTCTCCCCATATAAAACAAAGGTGATATTTTGATGTGATAATTTGTTTATAAATTATTTTTTATTGTAAAAGTCAATTTCAAGAAAATATACCTACCTATCTACGTTTAAATATAACTTTTATTTAAAATAAATTAATTTATTTTCATTCAGAAACTTCAAAATCACTTAAAAAGCATTTTTTCTATAATAAAGGCTAAGAAACCTTACTTAAATATTATAAGGGACCCCATATTTATTTAAAAATAGATATTGCGTTGATTACAAAAAAAAGTAACTTATAACCAAATTTAGTTTATACCTACCTCCTTCCTACAGCTCCGAAATCGGTCAATAAGCTCATGTAAAAAATTGGCAAAAATAATATTTTTCTTAATAAAGTTTCTATAAAAGATTTTTAACAGTTGTTAAACTGAAATCATAACCTTTTAAATAACACTATTTTTTCGGATTTTATCGCGGTTTTATTTTACATTTTTGTTCCCGAGGATTCAAATGTATTACACCAAACTCTCCCCAATCTCCGAAGAGAATCCGAAAAGATCGTTTCATTTAAAATATTAAAGTATCATGCAATCATTATCCATAACATCATGGACAGTTCTAATACATTAGACACAATGTAATATGTTTCGTCGTCAGCACAATGAAAACCGCTGACACCTATTAAGTTAACAATTACGCTATGCGTAAAGCATGCCAATAATAATTATTATTATGACGATTATTATTATGACGATTATTATTTATTATACATTATAAGACGTAGAATAAGTATGTGAGGCAAAGAAGTTGTTCTGTATAAAAACTTTTTAACAAAAAATAAGAACCGACTTCCAGGCACTAAAATATAAAAAATAACTAAACGAAGGTTTTCATTTAGAATAGATAATTTTCGAAGTTGCCAGCCGATGCAGAAGGCAAATCGAATATATTTCGATACGTAAAATACAATATGTATTTTACCTATTAGATATTCATATCTTAAAATATTGTAGGCTGGCGCCGACTTCGAAAATATCTAATTAGGTATCTATTCTAAATGAAAACCTCCGTTTAGTTATTTTTTACCTTTAGTGCCTGGAAGTCGGTTTTTTTTAAGTTTTTATTTTTATATTTTTAGTGTAGACGTAAAAAGCAGGTAATTTGTAAGAAGACAGTTTTCTTTGAATTTTTTTTTAAATATTCGATTAAACAATTATTTAAAAAAAAATATTGTAGATTTTTTTTAAAAACCCGCTCGACCGATTTCGATAAAATTTATATGGGACCACCTGGGAAGTATATCCTTTGAAACAAAAAAAAATCCAAATCGGTTCAGACGTTTTCGAGTAATCGGTGAATATACATAAAAAAAGATTCCGACGAATTGAGAACCTCCTCCTTTTTGGAATTAGAAGTCGGTTCAAAAATACAAGACATGTTATTCTTTTTAATGATATAATAAAACACTGAAAGTCGTAGGTTCAAGTATCGTATGGCACATTTTTTGTAAATGATCAATGTACGAGTACATTTATATTGAGAAAATATCCGTAAATTTTATCAATTGAAGTCCCTCACCGCCTACTTTGTATTTATTCTGGCTATTCTTAAAAACTATTATACGAATTTTCATACGGCTTTCACCAGTAGAAAGAGGGACTATTATCTAGAAAGATTAAGATGGTATATAATATTGGTATGATATTTGTGAGCTAAGCCAAAAGAAAGCACTTTTAGGGACGCACCCCGCGAGGTGAAGATAAGTACTATTAGAGTATTGTATAATCTGATGCAAAGACTCAGTATAACACTGTAATATAATATAAATAATACTTAAAATTCTCGTAAGATACTCTACTCGAATCGTCTTAAATGGTCAGCGCTAAAGATTTCAATGACAGTAAGTGTTGTGCGGAAGGGGAGCATCTGGCACCTGAGACCAAACGAGGCTCCGCCTAATGGCCTGTCGCGCGTCCATCCGCGCCGGTGATTGATCGACACGCCTCGCGACATGTGTACATAGCCTACATCGTTTATATCTCCGCAATAAATCACGCGTTTGAGCTCGATAAAAGCAATATGCAATATCGGAAGGACCCACTTCATTACACCGAAACAAATGCCATTGTTCAGATAAAAAAAATCAACTGTGATTTTATCGATAAAGCACTATGTGAATGAATTGAAACAGCCACTAAACTATTAATAAAGAACCTGTGATCTATATATTGTTTTGTAACCAATTGTAACTAATAGTATAAATATTCATAATCTTCTATTTCAGATTAATAAGTAGTGACGCTACGATACGTGCATTTGCCAATACGGTAGCAAGGTACTGATATTTATAAAAAAGGAATCGCCGATCCAAAACTACGTACTATAATGAGTTTCATAGAACTACAAGTCCGAAAACACTAATCAAACCCGGAGGCGATTTCGTAAGCCTTTTTGTTTCTGAGACGTTCTTGAAAATATTCTTACGTACACATTAGTATGTATATAATAGAAAGCTCTTCTATTGTAAAAAAAATGTAATCTGTATTGTAATTCTTATAATAATCACGTACACATATATGAACTGAACAAAATAATTTTTCCACGAAGTGCAAGATTTAGATCTATACAGATAAATAAAATTGAAGTGTCTGTCTGTTTGTAATGTCAAAATAATAGTTTTTTAACCCCCGACGCAAAAAGAGGGGTGTTATAAGTTTCACGTCGATGTCTGTCTGTGGCATCGTAGCTCTCAAATGGATGGACTGATTTCGATGCGGTTTTTTTCATTTGAAAGCCAGTTTCCTTACGGTGGTTCTTAGTTATGTTTTGTTAATATCGGTCCAGCAGTGTAAGAGTATCAGCTCTTTTCCAAAATGATGTAAGGCATTTTGGCGTATGATTACTCGATAAGTGCTTCACGCGTGCCAGTGTAATCGTTAAATGACAATTTGCGTAGAGGGTTTTTTAATTACTAAATGCATGTGAGCGTATATAAGAAAAATACAATTTTAAAATTTTTTGTCTGTCTGTCTCTTTGTTCTGGCTAATCTCCGAAACGGTTAGACCGATTTTGACGGGACTTTCATCTGCAGATAGCCGATTTTATAAGGAGTAGCTTGGCTACTTTTAATATAGAAAAAAATTTAGGATTCTGTTAAAAAATTAAAAACGTACCTAGGGACGCAGCCGAGCGAAGCGTGGGTAAGTCACTAGTATGGAATAAATTTACTGTAGTTCAGAATCAGATATTACGACTATGATAGTTTTTCCAGTATCTCTTAAGATCATTAGTTATACGCCTGCGTTTTCTATTCGAAATCAAAAGAAAATATTAAAGGACAACAGACTTAGGTTTATTAGAGCAGAAGTAATAAATTTTCCTAAATATTCCTCATTTTGTCAAACATTTCAAGATATAAATATTTAGCCAAATAGGAATATTAACTAACTTTAAAAAGTATTATAGTCATGTCTTACAAATAATAAAATCATAATAGACATCGTCATATCAGTTTATAAATTCACCAGCGGTTGGACATATGCGGCTAACATAGATAGATAGATATTGTGCGGTTACTATTTCCTAGGCCAGGTGCCATGCATACGACAGTCCTTCGCTTTGACCCACTTACTCTTGAGGAAACAAAGATTTTCTGATCTAATCGCAACAATATACCTCAGATAACTGTAAAATAAAGTTGGTGGTGCTCTTGCCAACATGTTAGATTTAAATTACGAACAATATTACACGGCGGGGATACAAACGAGTCCATTGTAGACCGTGTGCGCCCGACAGCTGTTTTAGATAACGTGTGACCTCCCCAGAATAAAGCGCGCTATGAACAATTAAAACAACAATGACGTCGGGCACGCGCACCACTTGATTGTTGTTGATACAACAATTTTGCAAACAGCAAATAGAAAAATGATAAAAAATGTAAAAATCGCTCTGATTTATATTTTAGATAAGGAGATATTTTATCTATAAACATTTAAAAGATAAAATATGTTTTTTTAATTATACTTTACCTCATGTCAAACTTATTATCAAGGGTCGTAATAACAATTACAGATTAAACTAATCGACCTAGTTTAAATAAAGTTTCATTTGCAGTATAAAATATGACAATGTCAATGACAAGAGGTTATTTTCTGCCATTGATATTACGAGCCTAAGTTTTTTTTCAATACACATTTTAACCCATGGATTAAAACAATTATTATAATTGTTAATTTCTCTAAATAACTCCACTAAGGCCTTTATAGTCTGGCCTGGTTGACAAGTTCAAACATTAAAAACCGGACGTGTGCAAGTCCAATTCACACACCAAGCGTTCCGTAGCTTGACACATTAAAGGATGGGTATCGATAAGGCCTCATTTCGACCCCAGAATAAAGATAAAAATTATGTCATACGATTTGATCTATACTTTACATATTCTGAAATGTGACTGTGTGCCTGATAAGAAAATATATTTATGAGAGAAAAAAACTACAATTAATACTACTTTTGAGCCGCCAAACTTAGGTTTAATTTGGAGTTTCGTTTAAAATGAGACATTTTCAGTAATCTTTCTTCTTTTTTTACATAGAGCGCCGATCTTCTTTTTCTTCTCGTGTCGGTATTTTTGTGAAAAAGGTATCAAAACATTGGCACAAGTGTATCAAGATACCATTCTTGAGAAGGTAGTTAAGCCCCTTAACAACACCATGTTCAATAACCAAGACTTTGAACTTTTTTAAAAAAGCAGATATTTTGACGCGAGAATTTACGATTGAAAATTAGGGTGCTTGTTCGATATTAAGTCAAAATAAGGTGAAAAAATAAATATTTTTAATCAAAAAAAAACATTCTGTACGTTTGGGACATAAAAAAGTTAGTTTTCACCAAATTTCGTGAAAAGATTTTTTGTTTTTGTAAAAGATTAAAAATAAAAACCAAAAACTTGGTTAAGTAATTGAGTTTTTCACATAAATTTTGAGGTTATGTAAAAAAAAGTGTAAATACATAAGTTGTAGATCTTTTTATTACCTACAACTTTGCCATTTAACTTTTTTCTATAGGTAGTTGTAGTTTTGCCGGTAATCGAGATAAACCGTTTTTTACTTTTAAAAACTCACCCCCTCCTAGTTCCCGACCTCAGATCGCCCGTAAATTATTTTTCCTTTCATTTTTGTTATATTCTCTTCCTTTTCCAATGGGTTTCATCCTATCCTATTATTATTTTTTTCATTTTTTAAAACTTTTTACAAACGCTTCAGCCCTGTTCTAAGAGGCCGAATCTAGTTTTTAGAATTATTGTCTGTCTGTCTGTCTGTCTGTGACCGCATCACAGAAAAACCACTGTATAAAATATAAAATATACATCAAAGGATTTTAAATTGATAATATGTTATTTTATTAAATTGTCTTACATAAAAAATTAAGCGCAAAAGATGTTATAGATTAATGGTGATTCGAAATTATTCAACCAAAGATTTAGAAGTTATAAGTTATAACCTTTGTAGAAAATATCATAAGCAATCACACAACTGAAAGTATTAACTAATTATGCTTATGCTTTTTTTCTCACAAAAAGAAAAAAAAATAATTATTATATTCAAATGTTAATAAAAGCAATCTAATAATATAATAAAATGTTGCTGCTAGTGTTAACTGGACAATTATAGATTTATAGATTTGGATATATTTTGGCACACCTATGTACCTATTGCTAAAAACAATGACTAGATATTCATATAAGCAATTTAATACTAATTTCAATATTATTGAAAAAAGGTTCAAAGAATTACTCACCATTATTTAAAAATAAAAAAGAGTAATATATGTTAGCTTTTTTATGGGAATAAATCTCAAAATATCCAATATCCTTAAACCAAATATATTGTAATGTTATGCAACTAGTACACAATAATGTATCATATTATTCTTTCGACTATAATAAGCAAATTACGATTTATTGATTCCTTACAGTATCCAATTAAGAAAGAAAAAAAACTTCAATTTCAACTCGGGTCTGTCCCTCGGTATGGGCATAAAGCATAATACTACAGTTTCTTAGACAGATATTTCTAAGAGGAATAATTCTGTAATACATTGTTTTTATATAACTTTATCAGTTTGTGCAGTATATACCAATAAAGCTCCCAGTCAGCATGATTTTTTCGACATCTTCAACAATCATCATTATATTTCAGCTAATTTACACAAAACCTTAATGAATTATACACCAAACCCTATCTATTGGAGCAAATCAAATGAATATCAATTTGGTAGTTTTAAAGTTTATTGTAGTTAAGCACACAGACAGACAGATGCGGTGGGCGAAATTATTTTATAATATGTAGTAGTAATAAACTTCAGTAAAAAACTACAAACAGAAATATTTAAAAATTTGTGCTTTTGTATCAATTAAAAAAAATTATAATATACCAAATGTTTTTAGTTTTTCAAATATTTAACAGAAATGGATACATTAATTTCACTGAGAATTAGTTCAGCAAATATAACATCTAGAAATTTGTATTGTTGAGGCCCAAAGCAGCAAAAGTTAACTTGAATAGACTCAATAGGTAATTTTAATATTAGCTCAAAGACAAAATGGACAAAATTTGTTATCAAATTCTTGTCACAAACAATAGATTACCAATAAAATTTATCAAGATACCATGATATAATAAATAGCACTTTAGGAAGGAGGAAAGGAAAACTACATAAGGCACTATGAATTAATTTTTCAAACCCATGATATGATATCAGGCACTATTTTCAGTTAACTTTTCTATATGGCAAAAAGTAAACAATTTTTTTGATACTTTTTTAAAAAGAACATTTAGTAAATTTAAATTGAGAATTTAACTAAAATGAAATATTATTTTTACTGGTACATAAAGGAAGATTTTTAAAATAAAATAGCATCCTTTTGCTGTAACTTCAATAAAACATATTATATATATATATATATGTTTATATATATATATATGTTTATTCTTCAATAATACTATATATAATTCAAATAAATTAGCAATGTAATTAAATAATTTAGGTTATGTTTTTTTATATATTTACAAAGCAACAGTCGAGACATAGTTATTTTTGAAATTGTAGTTACCTACTTTTTCTTAACTTTTTCACAATCTATTTCGACGTTTTGTAGAAAAATGTTAGAAGGAATTATTAAACACGAAATATATACAAAAAAGTTATAATAAACAAAAAAATCTAATTAAAAGTACCTTTTTATGAGACTTCTCACGTTAGGGTTCTTGGAAACAAAGTATATATGATGCAAAAATTAATTCTGTAAGCTAAGAACACATATTCACTCACAATATAGTTTTAAATATGTCCAACCGAATTAACTGTTATCACTGTGCATAATTTAATAGAACCAAAACAAAACCAATGTTAAACAATCACTGTTGTATCACTATCGTTTCGTTTAGTTTACTTCTTCATCTCCATGAACATAGATAATTAAATACGTGTTCGTATTTGTTGCGACTGTCGTACTAATACTTCCTGTCACAACAGAAAATACAAGAGTACATATTCTTTTTTCTAATATTATTATGGATATACTTTTTATTATGTTATCTTTCTTCATTCTTCTAATTAATGTACACATTTTTTACTTGTTAATTTTCCAAAGGCAGAAAAATGTTTTCAAATGCAGACACATTGTGTAACATTGAACTGTCTAAATAATTAATTAGTAAGTTTACCCTTTTTTATAACATATATTGTCCATTTTAAAGTATAAATTATAATTGTGTAAAACCACCAAAAATTTTAGATCACTCTTCGGTCAAATATATATCTGTATATAAATATGAAAGTTCGTGAGTGATATGGGTGTTTGTTAATCTTCACGCCAGAACGGCTCAACGGATCTGGAGGAGTAGCACAGAGATAGATTATAATCTGGAATAACACACAGGCTATTTTTTATCCCGGAAAAACTTACAATTTCAGTGGGATAGGTTTGTTTTCGTTTTCGCTAGTACTATGTATTTTGAATGTTTTCTACAACTCCTAGTTTTAAAAGTTATTGCACGTTCAAAAAAACTATACAAGTGTTATTTCATATTTTTTTAATTTCATACAATTTAAATGTATTATTTTAATTATGAGGTCTCTTTAGGTTTTTTTAAGGAAGATGAAACAATACTCTTATAGTTAAAATAATATATTTTTTTTAATGTAAATAAATATTCAAAAAAGTTGTTGGAGAAAAAACTATAACAGGAAAATATATTATTATATATTTAATGAGGTTTTGATAAATTACTATGCTGGGAAAGAAGGCCGTAACTTCGTCATAGTTGAATATTTGATTAAAATTGGTGGCATTTAGGTAATCATGCAGTCATAAGAACCAAATATGTGTACTAAATTTCAGCTCAATCGGACACTGGTTATTGGGTCAAATTTAACTTGCAAGATTTCATTACAGACAAACACCGGGACAGGTGAAACGAAATAAAAGTTTGTAATAATTTTTGTCCACATAAAAAACGTCCTGTTTTGTATATACTATATAGAAATATCGGAATAAATATCTTGAATATATATCACCACACTATATTATAGGGAGATTTAACGACTAACTTCATACTATAATTGTAGTCTAAATCTTTCGCATCGTAAAAAATGACTCTCATCATGTTTTCACTAACGCGCCAAAAGAAATATAACTTTAAAAATGTATTTTCAAAGCTACCATAATTTATGTTTCAAAATTGCTACCCAATGGGGGAAGACTTCTTGAAAGGAGAGCGCTAAACGTATAATCTATTTCATTCAGTCTGTTAAATATAAAGATTGTCTTATTACTTTAGCCCACAATTTCTTAATTTTTCATTTATTTTATTTTAAAATTAAAGAAAAAAACCATCCACTACAACAGAGCTTTACAATATACTTAGGATCATAGTGATCGCGACATCTGGCCGGAGAAAAAGGTGAAGTCTTCTATATTACAACTTATTTTTGACTTCCTGATAAATGTTAGTAATGTGACTTATGTTTTTTAATGGCTATGCTTTCCAGTTCACACTTGACATAGAATTCTATTGTTTATTACTTCAAATCTGAGTTTTGAGTTCTGACTTCTGACAGTTGTTCCATAAAAAGATTATAGAACGAACTCTGTAACAATATACTCTATGACGAACTCGAAAGCGAAACTCAAAAGTCTGGATTAGGTTAGGTTACGAATTAGTTACTAAAATTATTCGCTTACATTATTGTTTCTATAGCAGATTATATAAATATATGAGTGAAATCAAATAAACAACTTACCGCTTAAGCGCTTTATTACATATTTATTTCCGAAATGAATTTAACATTATTTGGGAATGTTTTACGGAATGTAGTAGCTGTAACTTACCGCCGAAATAACCTAGGAAGCATTTCCAGAGTACCAAAAGATATAAAGGGTATACATACAACATGTAAATTAAACAACTTAATGGAATTTTTCGATGAAAAAAAGAATTGGAATGAATCAAATATACGAGTGGGTAGAGCTTGGAGGTTAGATGAGTTAAGAATAAAATCCAACACAGATTTACATAAACTATGGTATATCTTACTAAAAGAACGTAATATGCTTTATACTATGGAAGAGGAATGTAAAGATCAAGTGCGGTTATTTCCAAATCCTGAAAGAATAGACAAAGTACAAGAATCTATGAATAATATAGAGACTGTCATCAGAGAAAGGAATGTTGCTTATTATAAACTAGAGACAGGTGAAACTGGAGAACGACCAGTTGAGGATGTTGTAAATTTGTTAGGTTTACCTGAAAAATATGAAAAAAAAGAATACTTTTTACCCAAGTTTATGAATACTCGTTGGGTTAGATCATATTTTGAACATGGGTACATTAATAGTTTGGCAGTCAAAAAATTCTATAGATTGTATAGTGAGAAGCAAAGACAGGAACTGAAAAAGGCACGTAATAGAGATTTTAATCATGTCCAGCAACTTTTAAAGCGTTTCCCAAATATGGATTTGGAAAAGTTGAAAGCCGAGTACCCTAATGTTGATATAGAAAAAGCAAAACGTTCTAAAAAAGCCAGAGGTCATTGTATGCCTATGTATTAAAATATTAAATTAATAAATACTGATAATTGTAGTTTTATTTCAATCTTATCTTTTTATTTATAAAGTAGATATTTAATATCCTAAACCAGTCTTAATAAGATTCAACTTGTTATGATCAACTATTTGTAATATTCTGTTGACTATAGATTTAATTTCTAAATGCTTGATATTATGCACTTTCTATTATTGTGTAGATATTTTCAGAATGTATTAATGTGCCATCTTGTAGCAAATGGAAATTTTAGAATTGAAAATAGGCACTAAACTTTACTTGATAAAAGTCTTGTTAGTGTTACAGAGTTGTGTACATACGCTACCTGTAGTTTGGGCTCCATCCACAAGATGGCGCTATAGGGAACTACTGTTTTTAATAAGTTTTTACAAGATATTTTAAGCTTATTAACAGATTCATTGCGAAGGGTACCTTAAGGGTGTAATAAATTTGTTTTCTGGCATGTTACATCCGAGAGGTGTTATAATTCAATCCTTAGAAACTGTGTTAAAATTACATTTTTCTCAATTACAAGGTTTCCACTAAATGAAACTATCATTATTTTATCACATAGATCATGCATATAATGTTCGTTTCAGGATATAGTTTGAATTGAAACACTTTAGGAGTTAAAACACATTATAATTATTGCGGATAAACTTATATTATTATAGCTTCTTACTCAACATAACTCTTATCATCCAAGAAATAGACATACACAGTCAAAAAAGCTTTTGTTATTTTATGGCACAGTAAATACTAAATATACCTATAATAATGTATAATATATAAAAAATAATTTCTTCCTGACCTGAAGTTGACCACTACTGCCAACTGGCTAGTCTCAGTGAGATTGGCCATCGTGACCAAAAGCGGTCAGGAGGACATCAATGAAGAACATTAACCTTATTAAAGACTCATTATAAACCTTAACATCCTAAGACTATCATATGTTTGTATTAAAAATAGAATTTATAAAAGATAAAAATATTTATTTATATAATTGTATAAGTATACATAGTGCCCTTTTCTATAATACATATAATAAAATTGTAACTAAGCCGAATCTGTACATTTAATATTTTTTGGAAAATCTTATTGAAATAAACATTATTATCGATACCGAGGCCGAATCTATAGTTTTTAGAATTTTTGTCTGTTTGTCTGTCTCTGTTACCGCATCACAGAAAAACCACTGGAGGGATTTTCATGAAATTTGGTATGGTGATAGCTGGTTATCCGGGTCAACATATAGGATACTTTTTACCGCGGGAAAATATCTCATTTTTGAGAAAAAATACAAAAACTGCATTGTAAGAGTATATGTAAAACCTAAGAATTTGGTATTTGGTCATCTGAACGCGGGCGGAGCCGCGGGCAATGCTCCTAATTATGTAAGTGCGGCCAGGTCTAGGGGGCCTATCAAGGGGTTTCAAGAAATAAAAAAAACGGTGTTTTTCGATAGTAGTCTAAAAACATGCACTATAATTAACAATCATACTTTCGACTACACAACAAAGTAAAAATTTACTAGCTATGATGATATTTAGTAAGAAGATAATTTGAGACCCTGGGAAGGACATAGGATATTTTTTTATTCCGGAAATCATCCCTCAAGGGGGTGAAAATGGGGATGAAAATTTGTATGGGGAATCAACCGAGGTACGAACCCGAGCGAAGCGAGGGTGACCCGCTAGTATATTTATATAAAAATTATTACACAAAAAATTAGTACTAGCCTTTTGTTAACTGGCACAGTGACTAATAATAGTGAAGTGGATACAAACCAGGTCTCGCTCCTTTCCCCCCCAACGTGCGTTCACCTTGTCGTGGTGGGGGGGCTCAGTAGTGCCCGGCAATCCAACCGGGCGCGAAGCTAAGAAACGCACAGGGAGGTTGCCCACTTCGGTGGGCGGTGGGAGGTGGCCCTCTTTGGGGGGCGGTGTACCATGCGGGTTGCTCCTGGTACTTCTCTGATAGCAGAGTGGACTGTGGAGCAACCCCATGGTTGTGGTGGTCTGCTTTGGCAGACCTGCCGTCGGGGCGTCGTAGTAGAATGCGTAAGCGATCCTGCGACGCCCCATTAAGACAGGGGAAGGTTTTGTTGGGTTTTAGTGGGTAGTACTGGCTGTATTACGCCGGTGAGTCCCACACATCGTGCGTAAATGCATTTCCCAACGTTAAAAAAAAAAAGGTCTCGCTCCTTTGGTATTTTCATCTGTAAATTATTCTGAACATAATTATTTCTTGTCATACAGTGAAATAAAATATCGTGAGGATGGAATTGATTGTATTCAATTCTTTAGATTCGTGGCCTCTAGGAGTGCCATTTGGGTACTACCACTACTTCATCAATGTTGATTTGATTGTATACAAAAAAAAAACAGCTAAATGTAAATAATTTTAAGGCACTCTAAAAACTTTGGTAATTCTCCTGCAGCTTGCTTTTGTTGTAACAGCTCTATTAGATTTTTTTGGGCTCTATATATATTTTTATATTCGATTTCCAAGTTAGTTGTTACATGGTACGAAGTAAGTACTGGTGTTATAATTTCCTCTTGTGTACTTCCTTGTACTGCATCGTGAACTTTTCGTACATTAAAAGCATCCAAAAGGGCTTCAAGAGATATATATAAAAGTTTTATGACATCATTCTGAGTCATTTCACTCTCAGACAAACAATTTTCATCAAACTTTTTATAGATATCTTCTCTTTCATTACATTTGAAATTCGCGTTCATACATATCTGCGATAAAAGTTTCAATATGTCATTTGCTTCAATACCCTGATTTATTTCATTTTTAATAAAATGTTCATTATTTTTGGGAAAATTTTCCCAATATGATTTTTGTATAAAATCGTATATAGCATCAATCACATTAGCGTGATCATACATGAGCTCGTCATTACAGTATCTACGACTCATAATGTATTTTATGTATGGAGGTTCTATTCTTTCCAATATCTTGATAATAGACTGGGGTGGTAATTCTGTAAAATAAAAGTAGTTTTTGATTAAAAATAATAAAAAACGATTAACCGTACACAGAGACAAAATTTTATTAATCTATACATATAATAAAATTCTAACTAAGTCGAATCTGTACATTAAATATTTTTTGGAAAATCTTATTGAAATAGACATTATCTATACAGAGTCCGAATCTATAGTTTTTAGAATTTTTGTCTGCCTGTCTGTCTGTTACCGCATCACGAGAAAACCACTGGACAGATTTTGATGAAATTTAGTATGATGATAGCTGGTTAACCGGGTCAACATATAGGATACTTTTTACCGCGGTAAAATATCTCATTTCTGAGAAAAAATACAAAAACACAAAAACTGCATAGTAAGATACTAATATGTAAAACCTAAGAATTTGGTTTTTGGTCATCTGAACGCGGGCGGAGCCGCGGGCATTGCTAGGTAAGTATAATATTTATAAACGAGGGAAGGTTTGACTTCATAGAGTAAAAATATAAATGATTTTATTATATATTATACAAGTTATTCATTTAAAGTTTGAATTATAATAACAAATATGTACGTATATATTTTATATCTTTAAACGAGCAATTCTTGTATATAATTTGCCGATGCAAAGCAAATCTAATATATTTCGATACGTAAAATACATATTTAACTATTAGATATAAGATATTCATATCTTAAAATATTGTCGGCTGGCACCGACTTCGAAAATATCTGATTAGATATCTATTCTAAATGAAAATTCCCGTTTAGTTATTTTTTACATTTTAGTGCCTGGAAGTCGGTTTTTTTTTAAGTTTTTATTTTTCCATTTTTAGTGTAGACGTAATAAGCAGGTAATTTGTAAGAAGAAAGTTTTTTAATAACATATTCGATTAAGCAATTTATTTAAAAAAGAATTTATTTCTTGATTTAAAAAAAAACCGCTTGACCGATTTCGATAAAATTTATATGGAACCACCCTTTGAAACAAAAAAAAAAATCCAAATCGGTTCAGGACTCTTCGAATAATCGGTGGACATACATAAAAAAAGATTCCAACGAATTGAGAACCTCCTCCTTTTTGGAAGTTGGTTAAAAAGGGAAAAAAATCGAATAAACTTCATTCTGGCTTTAAATAAATTGTTTGAAATGTAAAATGTATTTTGCTATGTTAACGTAGTACAAATTATGTATATTTGATTTAAAGAAATTATAGTTTAAAAAACATTAAATACACGCTTTGATAAACAACCAAAGCGAAAAGTAAAAAATAATTTTTAGTATAAGAATAAAGTTATTATCGAGGAAATTGATGTTATTGTGACAAAAGCGTGGGCTGCTTTGTAGTTTGGACAATATTTTTATATCAACTCTACTTTTAGAAATCGTACCAATGGATTATAATTTAAAATAAATAACATGGAGCACTAAGTATTGTTATCGGTCCTTGTTAAATATGATTTCAAGGTATGTTTCTCTCTCGCAGAGGTGATATGAATTGGCCACCAAGATCGTGCGATTGATCATCGACCCCGTGCGATCGTGCGATGTTTTCTTGTGGGGTGTTCTGAAATCGCAGGTCTTTGCCAATAACCCTCAATCCACCGATGCCCTAAAAGTGAACATAACCCAGACTTTCGCCCGAATTCAGTCAGAGTTATGCGGCAGAGTCATCGAAAATTGGACCTCTCGGATCCGGTCCATAGTAAGAAGCCGCGGTGGTCATTTAAACAATGTCATATTTCATAGTAAATGGCATTCATGGACCTTTCAAATAAAAAAATATTTTCGTTAAAACCTTACGGTTAGACGGCACTTTTTAAAGCACATGGTTTAAAAAAACTACTTATAAGCAAACGAAATGAAACGTATACACTGGCGTACAAAAAAATCGGGCCACCCTTAATTTTAAGCATAATTTTTTGTTGACAATTGTTTGGTGAAAAAAAAATACCGCAAATGTAATGAAGGAGATTAGACGCCTTTGTTTCCTTCAAAAAAGTCATAAAATTCCTGGAAATGCACGTGTGCGCTTAATTATAGTCAATTAGCAGTAATTAGTGAATATTTGCATAATATGGATTGAAGCCACAAATACTGTTTTTTGTTATTTTGGAAGCTTAGTTGAGTTCCATTTATTGAACAAGACACTTCTACTTTGATCTGCGATTATTAGAAATACTGCAAGATGGATCTGACCGAGGCTGAATCATCTCGAATTGTGACTTTGCTTGAAAATGGACAAAGTCAACGTCAAGTGGCTCAAGCTTTTTCTGTGAGCCGTTCTACGGTCCAGAGAGTGTACAAACGTTACATAGAGACTGGTGGCTTTGTACGACGACATGGTTCCGGCCGACGAAGAGCCACATCAGAGCGTGATGATCGATTTATTGTGTCATCAGCTCTAAGAAATCGTCATCGCACAGGGGTTGACGTTCGAAATCTCCTGAGAGAAGTGAGAGGTGTTAATGTTAGCGAATGGACAGTAAGGCGCCGACTTAGAGCCGCTTCCCTGACTCCACGCAAGTCCGTAACTGGCCCCAAACTCACCCCTGCACATCGAATTGCAAGATTACTTTTTGCCCGAGATCACGTGAATTGGAATTTGGAGCAGTGGAAGGTTTTTATTACTGACGAAAGCAGAATGTGTTTGCATGGTGCCGACGGCCGTAATTTTGTTTACCGGCGACCAGGTCAAAGATATGCACCATGCACTATGCGGGAAACAGTGTCATATGGAAGGGACTCAGTTATGTTTTGGGCAGGATTCTGTTACGAAGCGAAAACCGAGCTTATATTCATAGAAAATGGATCCCTTACAGCCGCTAGGTATATAACGGAGGTTTTAGAAGATCATGTGATGTCTTTTACTGGGTTCATTAGAGGAGATTTTCTGCTTCTACAAGATAATGCTCGCCCACACACTGCTACATCAGTAAGGCAGTATCTTCAAGAGGTCGGAGACTATTGCCTGGCCAGCGCGAAGCCCTGACCTCAATCCGATAGAGCATGTATGGGACCATCTCAAAAGAAAAGTTAGAAATCGCGTAGTAGTCCCGAGCAACATTCAAGAATTAAAAAGCGCCTTATTGAAAGAATGGGAGTCTATTACACAAGATTATCTAAAAAAGTGTGTCAAATCTCTGAAAAACCGATTAAAAGCTGTAATTAAAAATAGAGGCGGTAATACGCATTATTAAAAATCATGACACCAATCGAAATCTTTTAATTTTCCCATTAATTTGCGGCTTACATTTTTATACCAAACTCGCGAAAAATTAAATTAAATTTGATTTTCCTATTTTCGAGCAATAATATTTTTATTTAAATTATTCAACGATTATTGATTTAGGTACCTAGGGTATACAGCTACCCATATATAATAACATAATTAATAAAAAAATATCATATCTTAAGTTTGTCCATTTTCTCTAGGTGGCCCGATTTTTTTGCACGCCAGTGTATATGTAATAAATAATAATGTCTCGTATATAGTGGTTGAGTTTACAGCGGCCTCTGAATATGATAATAAGTATTGGATTTCTACAAAAAAATCTTTCAAAATCTTAAAAACTATTAAAATTGCTTAGAATTAGTTGTAAATATATCCTTACAATATTACTATTATTTAGTAAACTGTATACCGGAATATACGTCAGTTCAAAAGAAATGTAATTACATACACTTTTCTTTAATATTTCTTTATAAAACTTTACATAGAAATAATTACAACTGCAGGAAATGGCGATGCGTCGGCCGCTCGAACTCAATACCATAGACCTCGGTATATTTTGTGATAGGTATTTTAAGCTTGTCGCTGTCGAACGCGCAAGCGGTCCCGCGGCCGTCTCTTGCGATAGGGATGGTTTTAGTGGGTAGTCTGTCACGCTTCTCGCGACAGGAGACCCACATACCAAAGAAAAGTTTCCCACAAATCAAAAAAAAGGCCTCTATTAAGCTTCAGAAATTCTGTGATTTTGTTTAAACTATTTTACATACTCATGTATGTATTTGATACACATAATATGTTTATTAAATAATACAATCATAGTAAATATGAGACTTACTTTTAATAATATCATAAAATTGAGCTTCCAAATTAGTTATTTTACTACTTGCCAGCGGAAAGTCTCGTTCTGTCGTTTTGAAATAAAATACTTCGAACAGCGCATTTAACCACAGCTGAAATAAAATTTGTTTTTATAAATAGGTGATGTTTTTGACTCCATTGAACTTCAAATAGAGTAGAACCGTGGTCTTTATGAGGTTTTTTTACCAGACTGCGTGACGCAAGGGAGGGTGATATGTTTATCAGTCTATGTATGTATGTATTTTTGTTCCTATACATTCTAGACTAGAAACGCGTGGGCCGATTTTGATGATTCATACGTCATTAGATTCGTCTTGAAAACGCGAGTACATTGTACAAGAACGTGGGTACTAAATTCCACCTAAGTACTGTGAAAAACTTGTGAAAAGTGTGGAAAACAGGTTGTATGCTGTGAATAACTTAAAAGGTGTTTGGGACTAAATATTAAAATTATG
Organism: Brenthis daphne; assembly: GCA_947093115.1. Classification (NCBI taxonomy): domain Eukaryota; kingdom Metazoa; phylum Arthropoda; class Insecta; order Lepidoptera; family Nymphalidae; genus Brenthis; species Brenthis daphne. The sequence goes on along the minus strand of OX352477.1, from coordinate 24,450,952 downwards.
AATTCAGCAGTCCAGTTAAAAAATATAACTGGAACATAAATGAACCAAATGGAATTGCAATAATTATGAATAAAAATTACATTTAAATTTATCCGAGGTTATAAATTAAAGTATTAATAAACATCATTTTTAATGATATAATTTGTTTATTATTTTATAATTAATCCTAAATTAATGTTGACACTTTTAATAAATATGTAAAGAACTAATTCAGTATAGGATTAGTATATATATATATATATATATATATATATATATATATATATATATATACACTAATATAGTCTATCTAATGTACACAAACTGTAAAAACGATCTGGAGACGAACCCGAGTCAAGAGGGTGAGTGCCTAGTATTATTATTGATGTTTGAGAAAGTATTAATAAAATTAAAAGACGCTAACCAAGTATCCGAAATACTTGTAAGTTGTATATATTTTTGTGATAGTCTCCTTCATATTAATAGGTATTCGAATCACTCTATAGGTTTAGACAAAAAAAAAAATTTTCCAGACTGTGCCTGAAAACCTTCACTTTGATTTTTAATAATATCTATGTAGCAACATATGCATTAAGACTACTCTATTGAAATGAATTATTAAAATCAGTTAAGCCCTTTAATAACTATATAAGGAGAACATAGGATCCAACATACAGGTCAAACACCTAATCCTCTTTGGGCTTTGCCGCAGTCGGGTAATTAATACTCACACTCATAGTTTTAATGTGGTCATCGGGATAATCTAGATGGATTAAATAAGCAAATATCTCCATTATTTGTTTGCCAAGTTTATTACTGTATTGATTCGTCCCGGTATCGATTTCAAATAACACATACAGAAATGAGTCGCGTACCTTTTTATTTCTGGAATGTGAGAATGGACAGAAATTTTTAATCCTATTCTTTCATAATAATCAAAATATTTCCAAAACATATACGGGAGTTGTTCATTTTGACTGTGAGGGTTTTAGACACGACAAGTTTTTATATTATGTATATAAATTGTATAATATTATGATGAATTGATGGATTTAATTTAAAGTTTAATTTCTTATTTTTTAGAGCATTTATATAAAAGCTTGTTTTTAAAAATGATTATTTACTCTTAATTTATTTTAGTAAAAACTATACCATAGTTTTTGAGATTAGTTTGAACGAACACAAATTCAGCATGGGAGTACTTTAATTTATTAATTAATATGTAGCAACTCTTAAAGTTTTCTTCTTTTATCAACTTTGCATATAATACACTAAACTAATTTGGGTGGATTCTTAAAATCCACCCGACCCTATAATATTGTTCAGTTTTTCTATTTTTGTTCGGAAATTCTTTTGCTTCTATAACTGTACAACAAATCATAAAAATGCTCAAAAAAAGGCACAGATGTATGTCTGTGGGTGTTAGACTTTCACAAATAAAAAAATATGTACCAACTATGTGCAAGTAATTATTCTGTTTGTATTCAGTACAAAAGAGTCAGTTGGCCTATTTATGCTGTTCAGTACAAGTTTTAGTATCATAGTGCAGTATTTTTTATTTTACCTGACAGAGTTATAAATGTCAAATTGTATTAATTCAACCAAACTATATAGAGTCGCCATCAGCCTGTTGATTCTTTCTGTTCGGTTTAACATTTCAAATATTTGATAGTTTTGCTGCTCCCAGTTAAGCCGGTGTATACTGTTGACTGTAAGACTATTTGTTGATCCTTCTTTAAATATTTTTTTATATTCAAAATCTATTTCATCCATACTATACAAAGGATCATCATTACTTTTAGCATTCATCTCATACTCTAATCTATTGAAACAGTATTTAATAATACCATCAGTGTAACCAAAATCTTTTCTTTTTGAGTATTTCTGCTCTTTGACTTCCATATTTTGTGTTAAAAAGGTTTTATAGCAATTCCTAATTTTGGAATGATTCTCGCAAGGTGGATGCATGTTAAAATGATAGGACAATATTTGTTGACACTTGTTTATAATTTGTACCATTGAGTATTGAGTTGAAATATTTTCACGTCCATTCTGGAAAAAGAATAGTATAGTAATAAGTACTTAATTCCTAATTTTTATTATTTATATATACATAATATGAACCATATTTTCGATATATCTAAATACCAAGTTTGTTACTGTAAATCAGATGAGTTCAGTTTGTTAAATAAAAATTAAAGTCTTGATTTCTCATTAAATCTGCAAACTCGCAACTACTAAGCTACACTACTAATTTAGTACACAGGTCCAAACGTTCATGTGTATGATAAAGAATATAACATACAAATAATTATGTTATACATTCTTATGGCAGCTTAGTATATTGATCATTAAAATAGAAAAATACACACATGCATGCCATTATAGCACTGTTAATTAACTTCAATACAAAAATTTTATTGAAATATAGTTGATACTCTTATTAAATAAACATCTTATAGAGAAAGTATTCAATGAAATAATTACATATTCATGATTGAAACACTAGTACAACCAATTTAACCCATGTAAGGAGCTTAATCCATTAAAGTCAATTAGTAGCCCAGTGCCCAAAAGAATTAGTAGCCCAGTGGTAATGCCCTCTCTTGGGAAGTCGAGTGATTGGGTTCAAATACCGTGTCTTGCACCTCTAATATTTTCATGTGCGAATCATTTCCAACATGATTACCACATGTCTTACGGTGAAGGAAAACATCAAGTAGAAACCTGCTTGTCTGGGACAACCTAGCAAGTTTTCGAAAAGCATATGAAGTCTGCCAACCTGCAATTGGCCAGCGTGGTGGACTATATCCTGATCCCCTTTGTATTGAACGAAGGCCCGTACCCTGCAGTGGGATGTTAAGGGCTGACGACAAGACAACAAGGAACTTAATACTCCATGCAAGTTAATTTGACTGAGTTTGTATATTTCGATACCAAGTTTAGTTTGGTTGCCTCTCACAATTTTATTACATATAAATGTATATCAAAAGTAGTTGTAAGTCTCATTTGAAAAAAGAAAAAAACGTTTTGTTTCATATTTCGTAATAAAATGAGAATTATAATTAAACAGGTTTAAAGTAATTACAAGTGCTTCAATATTTACCAGAATAATCTCCACAATGCCCAGTAATACATTTGCAGGTAGGTATTGTGTCGGTGTTATGCTATAGTAACATGTTTCCAAAGCTTCATACCACATATTCAGTTTGAATTCACATTTAAAGCTTTCCAATTGCTGAGACATTTCTGATGGCTTTAATAAAAATATTTTTAAGATAACTTTGTAAACATGAAAGGTTCGAGTTAAAAATAAGATTTTTTCAATATGATATATTTACTTTCTTGAGATTTTTATCTTCTATTAAATATTTACAGTGTAAACTCAACTACCGTAAAGTAAAGTCAAAAATGGACGGAGCAGTCCCTGGAGTTTCGTTGTAGTTTACTGTTTACACTGTATCATTATTTTCTACTTACTTCTGTAGAAGATTGAATACAAGTATTGCAATATGGAAGAGATAAAAGCTTCAACCGTTTATTATAATTATAATAAGCATTTTGAGAAACTTGTTTACAGGCTTTAACAAATTTATCCTCATTTGAAGTTTCAATATTGTCGCTAGTATGCTTAGTACGTTTTGTAGGCTGTCCACTATGTTTCCCCCTTTTTCCTACTGTATTTTTTTCCATTTTTTTAATTAAATATTGAATATACACTTTTATCTCGTATTAAATATGAATTTGAGTCACAACCATGGATGACAAATAAAATAGATGAATTAGTTCCATACGAGCTCTTGGTGGATCTATCTATCCCTATCATTTGCTTGGTAACTAGCATGCTATCTCTACATTTGGCGACAACGAGTGGGACAACAACTTATTTCTGTCGCAGTTACATACGTCACTACTGTGACGTCACTGCAATATTTTGTCATTTTTGAAATTTTCAAGTTTTAATCGTTGTTATTACTCGCCCCTGGGGACTAGGGTGTGAGAGCTTGCCGTTTTTTATATTATTTTACACTTTAAATTTACATTTTATCAATTTGTAGATTAGTATTGATTAATTTGAATAAGTGCTGATTAATGTAGATCAGTGATATAGTTAAGATTTGTGCTTGGATACAAAATTTGTGATTCCTTCATTAGTGTTTCTCTTCCTTTTTTTTAGTTTTTAATTAATGTTGTGTAATCATGGGAAAGCATTGTAATTCCGAATTGTCAGGAAGGAACAGAAGGTTTTTCATGCCATAGAATGCCTTATAAAGATGCACTTCAATTTTATAACGTATACTTATAGAAATTCTTATAAACAGGGTTTATTTCTAGAGTAACTCTATCTGACCAGGTTTCTGCCAATGTAGCTGCAATAAATTCATTAATTTCTGATACTAAGGTAAATATACTTTGTAGTGCCAATGATGCATCAAGTGCTATCCATTATGAAGTTAATGGGAACAAAACCTATCATAAGTATGATGTACCTCATTTACTGAAATATTTCAGTAATAATTTTCAGAAAAAGAATTTGCTCCTTGGCAGTCAGCGTGCTCAATGGGATTATGTTCATATGTTGTATAAAGTAGATGACCATAAAGGTGCTGCAAGGCTAACATACTTACTGACAGGCATATTTATCCAAACTCTTTTGTTAAGATGAAGGTAACTATATTGTTAAGTTTAGTAAATTAAGATATTATTATATTACTTTAGATCTTGGATATTATCTTATTTTTAATATAAAATTGTTTTTAAGAAGGAAACTTCTTGAAGCTATTGATATTATTATACTATTTATTATAATAATATTCTATTCTAATATGTAAAATTGAATAGTTTGTTTATTGTTTGAATGCACTTATCCATGTAATGCTCAGTCCATTAAAAACAATTTATCAACTCTATAGCCTATCTATTGTATAATGTTAAAAGCTATTTAAGGGCCTAATTGGCTTATCTACCTAGACCCTAATAATAATAAACTATTACTATATTTAAATAAGCTACTATTCATCTATAGTAGTTACTAGTAGATATACTATAGTTATGGTGACTATTGAATTTGTTGTATTACATTAATTTATTATAATAATATATTTACAGGTGAAGTATATGCTGCGCAGGTGTTTCAGCAGTTGAAGTGTTTCAACATCTATAAGTCTCCTGATAAAGGCTTTTAGTTTCCAGGAAGAACACAATTACTGTAATACATTAAATGTAAATATTGAGAATGGCCTATTCACAGCTGAGATTATTTTATTCATTAATAATAAAATACATGATCCTTCTAAGAATCTGTCATCTCTAGTATGGTATGCAATTTACATAATTGAAAGACAATTACCAAAGATTTGTAAAGTTTACATATTTCCCGATTTAATAAAAGCATTTGAAAATCTTGATACCTCTTGGTACACTTGTGTAGATCATAGAGAAATATTTTTAAGAGCATTCTCATTATTTATGATATGTATAAAAGTTAGACAAAGGTATATAAATTTTAATTGAAGAATGCATAAAGTGGATTCGAGAAAAAAGGGTCTGGAAATAGAAAATTTGCTTAATATGAAAGTTTCAGAAGGGCCTAGCTATGGTTGAACTCATCTAGTCTTCAGAGTAGTGAATGATTTTCCAATATTTTTTCATTATTTAGTTCATTAATTAACTTTTAATATTTATTACTCATGTTTGTTTCATTTCTTGGTTATTTAAAAGATAATCACTTAGAATTTTCCATTTTCATTATGTTTCTATTAAGTATAAAAATAATGTATGAATATTTCATTTGATTTCTGTGAAATAATATTATAATTTCTTAAAATATACTACTATAGCAGTATATAATTTTAATATATTAATTATAATTGTTACATTTGATAGAACTATGTATTTAGAAATTTTATTTTAGAGTATGTTTAGCTGTTATTTCTTTTTACACCAAATTTTTACTATTACTATGTACATTTTGATTTCAAATTTCTTAAGCTTTTAAGAAAATTAATTTTATTATTCATTTTTTACTGAAATTTGCATTTTTTTTTAATTTATATAAGATTAAAATGTTTGTTTTTTCAAATGCGCTAATCTCGAATCTTTGCATTTTATAAACTGAAGATGAAGGTGGTTCTAGAGCTAAAACTTCAAACGAAAGCTAGATTTTAATTTATACCTACAATTAAACCTACTACTTGCTTTATTTTATTTTATTTATTTTATTAGGATCTCCAACGTTAGTACACAAAAAACTTACACTAATACATTAACAATACTTAACCTATATGCACTCACAATTATAGGAGAACACAACATGCTTCATATTTTATAAAAATATCTTAAAACTTTACATTATATTAAAGAGTTTACTTAATTTTTTTAATAACAATAATAATAATAAAAAAGAACCTTAAGAATAGAATACACAATTTACTACAAATATAATATGATATTGTTATTAACAAAAACTATTGTTACTTCTAATTTTATTGCATTGTAATATTTAATACCAAATCGTTGTACTAATTTATATTTTTTGTATTTTGTATTCAATTGATAAAATTCTTTAAAAATGTCCTTTTATTGTAATAACAATGTATAATAAATGTTAAGAAAAAAAAGGTTATCCCGTCAAGGACCTCGGTCCTTGCTAATTCTACTCCGGTCTGAGGCAATTTTCCGAACTAGTGGTAGCATTAAAATAGTAAAATAAAAAAACGAGAAACCTATCTTTGTATTTTATTTCTAATTATAATTAATATAAAAATGAAAACCTTACTATAAAACCGATAACAGTTGTTGAATACCGATAACATTACGATAAAAACATCCCTACTTAATCGTAATGAATACCGATTTTTACATCACTACGAACTAAATTCTCCCAGATTCGCATATGACGTCATACCCTTAGAAAGAGATGCGTGGCGACTCAAAAGAAATACAATAGCCGTGAAAGTGACAGCATATTTTGACTTGCCATTTATGCCATAACTGTCCCCATATTAAGGCAAATATCATGACACAGCTCTAAAATATAAATCAATTTTTATAACATAAAAACCTATGTTAATAGATATTTTATGTTTGATATGAAATATAATTAAAATATAAGATATTCGATAATAGTTAAAATCATTTAGAATATAATTATATAAATCAATATATAGCACATATCTATACTTATTATAAAAATAAGTCCCCCGGCCGCGTCTTTCTGTCCTCCTGTCTGTCCTCCTGTCTGTCTGAACGCGATAAACTCGAAAACTACTGAACGGATTTTTATACGGTTTTCAACAATAGAAAGAGTAATTCTTGAGGAAGGTTTAGGTATATAATTTATTATGCTTTTATGTAAATTAGCTGAAATACGGCGACAAATGTTGAAGAGGTCGCAAAAAATCTCGCCAAATGGGAACTTTCCACGCGAACGCCGCGTAAACTAGCAAAGATACAGTTAAGTAATGTACTAGAGAATTCAAAATCTATAAAAATGCTACAAAAAAGTCCGCGATAGCATATCTCTATCTCTTACGGTTGACTTACAATAACCACTTTTATGTTAACATTTTTAATTAAAAACATTACGTTATTTTCAAAGTTATTTTCTTTAGTTCGGTATTAATCCTTATCCAAATGAATATTTTAGTTAGCTTAGTCATTTAATGCAGATTAAAATTGCTCTTTACACTAAATCAATCAGATGAATAGTTTTTGAGATATCGTTGTTAGAAGTAATTAGTAGCGAAACATTTTTAATGCTTGGCGAGCATTGAGATGCCTACGGCGAGTCCATCCCCTCTGCCCCGCATCGCTCGACCGCCTGCTCAAGCTATATAAACCGGGCGATGTAGCGCGCGATCCTAGGATACTTTTTACCGCGGGAAAATATCTTATTTCTGAGGAAAAATACAAAAACTGCAATGTAAGAGTATACTAATATGTAACACCTAAGAATTTAGTTTTTGGTCATCGGAACGCGGGCGGAGCCGCGGGCAATGCTAGTGATTTATAAAAAAAATCATTTTAAACATATTTAACTTAAGTATATTTTATAATATAATAAGATATTAATTAACATATCCCATGTAGCTATTTTTAATTTATAATGGTTAAATCGGGAAAAATCTTTCTTTGACTATCTTGACCCCCCCGGCCCCCGCTTCGTCTTATTCGCCTTCGGTTTTATGAATATGCGCTTGTATGGAGCTCGGCCGGGGCTGATAGAAACATGGTGACATGTCATATTAAACATTGTGGCAGATTAGATGTTGTTTTTGAATATAAAAAATCCTATGGAGTTGTTTCAAAGTAGACTACTGTAAATAAGTAATGTGTAAACTTTCTCCTCGAAGTTAATAAAATTAATGAAAGAAAAATAAAACCCCGAATTCTTCTTTATATACAGTTTGTTTGGGAATCCCCTAAAACATCGAGTTGTAAGACCCAAGTCCCGGGAATAAATATGTATATCAATATACCTACTCTTGAAGGATTTTTTGGATTCCCCGTATCGTAAAACATAAATGAAAAGAACTGCCAACTTCGAACTGTAAAATCGGTAAAAAATCGGGAGATTTTCCACGTTTTCTTTGAAATCGTGAAAAGTCGTTACGTTTCGGTATTTCGGTAGGACAGACCTCATATCGGTAGAAATACCGAAAAATCGGAAGGTGCGAGACCACTGGAAGTGAGTGATTATTGTAACTTTTAAGCAGTAAGCACAGAATACAGATTAAAGAACTAGTAACTACTTGGCAGGTATAAGACAATTTTATTTTTTTTCCATGAATAATAAAAGATTATTATCGAGAGGATATTTTTTTCTGTACGATTTCATTTATTATATAAAACAAAGAGCTTGTTATGTATTTGGTGACTTTAATATTATATAATAAATTTAAATAATTAAATACTATTAAGAGCAAAAAAAAAAAGCAAACATTTGAGCAAAACGAATCTTCAAGTTTTTTTTTAACTATATTGCAGAAAACATCAGAAGATGAGGTAAATTTATATTATATATATTGATTAAGTTATTACAAATTATAAATTATTATTATTTGTACTTCGAATTTTTTAAATATCTTTAACTTTCATTTTTTGATTTTTTATTCTGTCAAAGTTTAAAAAACTTTTGAATTTTTTTTTTGCTTGAATATTCTAGATTTCTACTATTTTCAATATCACACATATGATTTATAAAAATAATTTTTAATACCTACTTACGATAATTGTCACACTGTAAACAATAGAAACACTGAGTGGTTTGAGTGACAACTGTGCAGATTATGACTGGTGGCTTATTTTCATCTTCTGCTTCAATTAAATTTAAAACATGACCTGATTCAAATAATTTTTGGCCTGTTTTATCGTTTTGACCTCTAATTCTATCATTTCTTATCGGTAAAAACCAAATTTTATTATTTTTTGCATTATTTAGGCATGTATTCAGCCCGTTTTGACGTCCCATTGCTGGGCACGGGCCTCCCTTCGGTACGAGGGGGATCAGGCCATAGTCTACCACGCTGACCAAGTGCGGGTTGGCGAACTTCACATGTCTTTGATGTTTGATGTTTTCCTTCACCATTAAGACAAGTGGTAATCACATATATCAGAGGTGCGAGACCCGGGATTTGAACTCGCTTCACTCGGTTTTCCAAGCGAGCGCGTTACCACTGGGCTACCACTGCATTATTATCACGGTAATGTAATGCATACAGTATTGCAACTCGGGCCTGTCCTTGAAATAATTACCTACAGCCGAGCGGCACGTACCCACGCGACGGTTTTACAAGCACTAACTAAAAACACAACAAAATCAAAATACATATTAGAATGTCACAAAACGTTAGAACACCTTTCTCATACTAACACAATAAAAGTTTCTTGGGTAAAACGTCACACTAATAACAAAGGCAACTCAACTGCCGATAACCTAGCCAAACAGGCCTCTAGACTAAAAGTTCAAGGGCCTACACCTCTAACCCCAATTCCACACTGTGAATACAAGACATGGTTACAAGACTTAATTAGTAATACAGTTAACACATTATGGAAGGCTAACACAGATTGCCGTCAATCGAAAGAAGCCTTCCCCAAACTAAATAAACAATTAACAATGAAACTAACACGCCTAGATAGACCCAAACTAAAAACGGTGGTGGAACTGATAACAGGACACTGCCAACTCAATAACCATCTTTTTAACATAGGTCACACGGACAGCGCCCTCTGCAGAGCGTGCTTCCAAGAAGATGAAACACCAGCTCACATTCTGACTGAATGTAGTGCACTGGAACAATTACGCGAAGAAAAACTCGGCCACAATAGATCGATCCCAGAAATCTTTCAGGACACCGGCAGCCTGCTAGACTACTGGGACGCTCTGGGATGGAAAGAATAACACACACAGCAGCACAAGCTCACGCACAACGGGCAAAGATGCCTAAGTGCGGAAAAAGAAAGGTGTCTGAAGAAGAAGAAGAAGTACCCACGCGACAGGGCTGCCCGCTGGCCAGTATTTTAATTTACCTACTTGAGTTTCTTTCTTTTTTTGTTTAACATTAGCGAAGTTACGGAAGGAATAAAATGTTCATTTGTGTATTAAATTATAAAAGTTACATAATATATAATAATACCACCATATACAATTTTCGTATTCAATTATACGATCTGGCAGCCCCGCACGGTTGTCTACCGAGTGTATACCGAACGCGACGCGCGTAGGTATAACTCATTTTCCGACCGTTTGTATGAAGATGGAATACTGTATGTAATATTACCGTGTTATTATTTAGACATAACTATTATTATTTACTAGTAACTCACCCTCGCTTTGCTCGGGTTCGTCCCTGCTTAGGTTTTAGTATAGATTTCTCAGATATGATATATTTTCCCCCAGTAAGAAGTATCCTATATGTTGACCCATATAACCAGCTATCATCATACCGAATTTCATCAAAATCCCTCCAGTGGTTTTCCGTGATGCGGTAACAGACAGACAAATAGACGGACAGACGAAAATTCTAAAAACTATAGATTCGGCCCTTTTATCGATAATAATGTCAATTTCAATAAGATTTTCCAATAAATATTTGGCTTAGTTACAATTTTATTATATATATAGTTCACACTGCTTACATTACTATGTTTTTCTTATTTAACATCAGGGCGCTCTACTTTCGACAGAAGTGCTACCCTCTATAGTTCGTGCACACTCCCTATAGTTACAGGTGACTTAACTTAAAAAAAAACCCCGTTAAGTACAATACTTAGATAAACATAATATTAATTGATTCAACGAATTCTTCCTCCAGTAAGTTTCTGTCTTCCAAGATTTCCAACCTTTCCTCTTTTCCTCTAATTTAGGAAATCTAGACTTTAGATAGACAAAAAGACTTCTTAGACTAGTTTACTCTAGATAACTGTCTAAGTCAATATTCGAAGTGGTCATATTGTTCATATTGGTCATATTGTTCTATAAACATACAGTTGTTATTTTTGGATATTCAAATTAATTGTTTGATCTTAAATTAAAATTTGTAAATTAAAACTGTTAACATTTATCTGGTTTTGGCTTGTATCGGCACTATAAGTGTTAGCGTTAACACGTCACGTGACTATGTCGATGACGACTTAGATGAATTTAATCCCCATCCAAACCTGTATATAGAAGTTTTCACTTCAAAAAGAATCACGAAATCACCGGAGAAAATATTTCGCATGACATACATAACATAAACCAAAAAATTTCAAGCCAAGAATTGTATAGAATCTTGATTTTGGCCATATATCTATACAGAACAACGTTAATTTATACTAAGTATCTGTGCTTAGACTCAATATAATGAAATATAATCTACCGCAACAAAGTATTTATTGTAATTGTACGGCCTATAGGTAGCTGAAAATTGAAAATTATTGATTCATAGTTTGCCGCAACCAACCAAATAAGTTCGTGATTACCCATACTTTCTTAAAGAACGCTCTGGTATAAAACCAACAATATCTACTGAGCGAGAATCAGTTCCTCGGACAACGGTGCAGAGATTCTTAATAGTAGTTTGCATTAAAATGGCTTTCGTGTTTAAGGTATTGCATTTTAGTCGTAATTTTTTAAATATGAACTTAGTACTATTTTGACAATAATGTTTATAAAATTATATTTAGGTAGGTACCTATATAATTTTCATAAGCTGTACTTTTTTTTTCGTCAAATATTTATACTAATTATAACATACGTATCTAGTACCTACTAATATATTATACGCAAATTAACAATTATATATGATTTTTTTTAAAAGGGATGTAGATTATACTCCATGCAATAAAAATTGTTTATTTTAAATTTTCATTGCCATCTATTGAGTAATACTGTACTATTGACTGAATGAACCGTGAAGGTCGGCCTTTTCTCTTCTTTTTAACTGTTGCGTCTTAGTAGTTTTCCGATATCCCTGGCTTACATGATTAAAATGCATTAAATATTATTTTAATATTTTTTTTTCAGACATTTACGTTATTAGCGTTAGGGTCAGCTGTTCTTGGAAACCAAGCACCGGGTGGTTTTTCATACAACCGATTCAGTGGTCCAGTTAGTGGGAAAATAATCGAGGTCCAAGTCCCTGCGGCGCAAGGCATCCCGGCGCAGCAGCACGCAGACTACGGATATGACCACAGAGCGGGAAAAATTGACCCGGAGGCAGCGAAATACGATCGTTTAAAAACAGTCGATTATAAAGTATGTAAATTTTATATTTTTAACTGCACATTATATACTTATTTAAGCTTGTGTTATTACAATTTATGACTTACTAATAGGTTGAATTACTAATAGGTTATATAATAATATCAAAGTTTACCAAGCCATGCACTGCTGTGGATCAGATGGACGAAAAAAAATGTCCGTATTACAATACTTACATGTAACATTTTCCATGGCAATCGGTTGAACGGTGTAGTAGTTAATGCGCTACATGCCCTAGTAGAGTAACAGAGAAATTATAGCATAAAACTTTAATAGGTCAAAATTATAATTCTAAAATTTTGTTTTTTTTTTCAATTTTTCTTCAGGCCAAACCTGACTATCATTATGCTTATGGAGTCCAAGATCCTCATAGCGGTAATCAACAAGATCATAAAGAATATCGCGACGGGGACGTAGTTCATGGAGAATACTCCCTGGTAGAGCCCGACGGTTCTATACGTCTTGTAAAATACACAGCTGATCCCAAAAACGGTTTCCAGGTAATTAAATTGTTCTTACAATTTGATATATATTTTAATCTAAAGGACAACCTTATGTATTGTAGTTATTAGGTACTCACTCTATAGTTTTAATACGTACATATATAATTAAAATTGGCAAAAAATCTTTAAAAGTAATAAATACTCCAGTATATTAAAAATAACTTGCAATCGGGTTAATTATAATTATTATCGGTAACTTAATCATAAATTTTAATTTTCTAACTTCCAAAATAAACCTAGCATTCTTCACCTTCCAGTCTCAAGTAGACTCTTAGTGGATGAATTCCTTAGTGCTAACGAATGTTTTATACAAAAACTTTGGGCTAACTTCATTTTTATAGAATTCAGAATCTAGATCCACAAGTTTGAGTTGTACCTATTTATCAGACCAATTTTATTTAAATAATTAATTAAATTAAATTTTCGTTTTTCAATTTAAAAAAAAATGATTTCAGGCGACAGTACACAAGAAACCAGGAGGTCAACCGCACGATCCTCTACAATATGCGCAGAAGAAACAAACCAACGACGACTCCGACGAATACTAGTCATATAGTTAGTTATATATGAATAGAATAAAGACGTTTGTTTTAGTTTTATAATATTTTTGTTATATATTTATTAATTACATTTATTCTAAATGACGTTAAAATAAACATTTATAAAATCAATTTTGTTTAAATTATACAAAAATAATGTAATGGCCGATATTTATTATCATTTATGAAAATAATTCTTGAAAAGTTTCGTGGAAAAAGGAAATACAATAGTGTGTGTGTTATCTCCTGAGATCGTTTGCAATGATTGCAAGTATCTTAGCTGAAACACATTCCCAATGAGACTCTGAGGGAAAGATAAACAAATCGCCGGAAACTGCGAGAGTTAAGCAGTTAAGTAGTAATTGAATATTTCCGGCCCGATACCGGAAAGAGCTTATTAATATTCACAATGTTTAACGTTTTGAATAGAATATAATTAAATAATTAAGGAAATTTAAAATTGTTGTTTGAAATCAGCACGAACCTGCATACACATAGGATTGTCCATTAGAATAACTGTGGCCATTTGAAGGTTTTTCGTTGATTCGATTTCTGCTTTTGCAACAATTATTTTTGCATTTGCCAATCTCGTCGATTCGGCCTCAGCTGCCATTGCCTTTTGTAATTGCAATGGTAGTCGAATATCTTTTCTGTAATTTATTCAATATAGACGTAAAACGAAATTATAAAAAGGTCGATAACTTTATTACCTGACTGCGGCGAAGCCCGAAGGAAGGTTATTTATTATATTTGTTATAGTTTATTCTTGCAGCTCGTGTACTCACACCACAACCCACCACCACATCACAACCCACTTACCGGGTTTGGGATATAAGATAAATTATGTCCATCGTTATAATGCAATTCTTTCCAAATTTCGCCGACCATTCTCCCTCCGTCTTGGGAGCGGTCCAATCATCTCTTTTACGAATGTTTGAGAGAATATATAGGCGACCAGCCAACTTTGATCAGGCGAGGCGCACAAACATAATATTTTGCGACATACTTATATCCGACAGTAAACCTCTTAACTGTCAGAAAGTAGGCTAGGCTAAGTGGTCTAAAAGTATCATTAAGAAAAAACCTAGCTTAGTAAATTCAGTGTGATATCTAATATTAAAAAGTATAAATAGGTATTAGATATAGGTAAGAAATCTCCCTCTCATATTGTACAAGTTCTTGATGCGGTACGTACGATATGAGTATACTTCGTTACTCCGATATTGATCTTAACGAAATAAAGCATCATATATTTAGTCAGGCATACAATGTACAAAAAAATATGCATGAAAATGCATGTTTCTTTTTTTGTTTGTATGCATGCGAAAGCCAAAGAAAAAAGTTTCTCAAAGTGCTCTCATTTGAAGACAATAAAATTAGAAAAAATATTTAAATTCTTTACATTTCAACTCTGACAATTTGGACACCCCACTCTCTTGTTATATTCTTCATCAGTTCAAATACCTGACGGCTGACCTCTGGTCTATTAGCTAGTACTTCTGCAAGTTTCCTTGTTCCAAGTGCATTGCGAAGTGTTGTGGCGGCCAAATATTGTGTGGAGGATCTAAATAGGAAAACGAAAATTGATTTCATTAGTACCTGAGATATGTGTAGGTTGTAGTGGTAAAAAAAATTATTATATTAGTATAGATTACAAAAAGAAAGATAGACCGACCATTACATACTTCTGCATTTATTTTTATAAAGGAAAGAACTATTTATATTCCTTTAAGTTCACATATTTCCCATTGCTTTCTTCTAGACTTACTTTTAGGTTCTGATCAAACTAACTATACATAATATGTAGCCTCACAAGCATCTACCAGTAAAAATGCTATCAAATCTCGGATCGAGCTAAAATACATAGTTAATGGGTTTTTGTATTTAAAAAAATCACTAACAACGTTTACATGTACAATGTTTTGTACCAGATAAGGTTGGTGATGTTACTCGTAAATCTAAGACTTCCCTGACTCGCAATTAAAGCCTTAGGATCTCTGCATCAGATCTCTTTGCACAATGCACTTGTTTTAGTTCGTCATATTGACTATTACAGTAATAGAGTAAACTTGAGATACTACTTATATTTGTGCACAGTGCACACTGTACAGCGCTGGGTTTTTTTTTTATTCTAAACCTTCAACATGGGGGAAGGAGTCTGTCTGTGTTTTCTACTTCTTTCATACCACTTCTCGCTTTTATGCTTCTCGCACTTTTATTCCACATACTATATCTTTCTATCATTCATCCGCATTCGTTCCTAAGTATCTATCTATCTATCTATTTTATTTAGTTTCTTTGTTCTTATACTACGTAACACGGGGATAATAAATGGGGGTCAGCGCTGGGTTTACACTAGGGGTACTTGGGGCTAGTTCCCAGGGCAGCAAATTTTTAAGGGCGGCAAACTTCGCAGGATGGGGAAAAAATTCCCTTCGCGTTCTCGAAAATGCTTTCTGTATTATCCAAAAAATGATTCATAAAAAAAAATAACTAGTAAAGTTTTAGAAAAGTTGAATATATATTTAAAAAAAAAATAATCTTTATCAAAACTATACAAATTTTATACAAAATTTCGAGTGCACTATATTATCTCCCACTAGGCTGACTTAGTTATTTTATCAGTTTCAGTGAGATTGGCGACCGTGATCAAAATTTAGTTAGGAAAACATTGTTTTAGTAAATAAATAATAATTTTATAATACCTCATAATATTTAAGCTGAACATCATTGACTAAAGTCATACATAAAATGAAAGTACTTAAAATAATAATAAAGATTACTTGTAATGAGTTACGTTTATAACAGCGTGTATAGGATCGACTATTTTATAAAATACTACGGCATCTACTGAAACTGTTAGTGAATCCTTGGTTAGTGCCTGTGGAGGAAAATTTTATGGTATCCAATTATACTTTATTATTTCGATTGAATTATTTTTGTTAAAAATAATTTGTATTATACTTCTTGAGGAGGAACAGCGTAAACGATTGTGCGTAGATCAATAAATTTTACAGTATCTACACAAGGCAAATACGAGACGAGACCCGGGCCAAAAGCACGGTTTTTGTAAACTTTGCCATTTCGGAGTATGACTACTCTTTCGAATTGACGGACAGCCTGAAAAGTTTATCAATAATATTATGTTATGATAATAAGTATATGTGTATAGCGTTCCAAAAGTAAAACTTATGCATGTGCACAAGCAACACAGTGCAGGTCATTATGCATGTGCACAAGCAACACAGTGCAGGTCATTAAGCATATAAGAAACCCTATACTGTATATTGCCTCGCTGGTCTAATGGTTAGCATACCTACGAGTATATGGCTGCAAAAATATTCAAGATATTTTTCTCTGTTAAGAAATTCATAGCAGGCCAGTGGGAAATTAGTGGTGTTATCTTCGTAATTCGGCAAGCACCTGCAGCTATAAGTCCTACACCCGATCTCTCACCGGTTTTGAGGAAGTATCGTTATCAGTGGTCTTAGATAGTAATAGGAATAGAATGTTTTGCGCACATGCATATTCACAATAACATCAAAATTGAACAAGATATTATTATTATTATTATTAACGAGTGTATCACGTGTTTTTTAAATTAAAATTATACTAACTATATTGTTGCGTTACTTTTGGTACACTTTGTATTTGTACTACTCGCAACGTTAAAAAGCCAACAAACCATGAAGACGCAGAGCAATGACAGTGGCAGTGTTAAGACAACCAAAATAATTGATATAAGTATCACTACTTTTTCAATGCATTTATCACTTTCTGTGAAGATATAAATATATTTTTTTTATTGAAGCGAGAGATATTTCTTATTTATAATTTGATATATTGGCATTATACGATTTACCTCTTTCATTTTGCATTCGTGGTATTCTTATGTGGGAGCTAGCTTTTGAATTTTGAAGCTCTTGAGAATTTCTTTCTAACACAGCATCGGTGGTACGAGGTAAAGGCGGTTGGTTTTGCTTATCAGGTGGCCTATCTCTGTTTGCTTTAGTATATTTTTTATTTTCTTTTTCGGTCATATTGTATATTTTTTACTAATTAAAATATTTAACTATAAAGACTAAATACTCTTGAATAGGTTGATATTAAAGCTTTGAGAGACTTATACTGTCATTACTTTTGTTACGCAGAAGAATTTAAGTAAGGAGTTTTATATACTATATGTCATTTATTTAAATGTTTTCTGCTCCGGAATATCAATAGGGAACGGAAATATTATAGAAGTTTTTTGTTGAGAGGCAATGAAGTTTAGCGTTTGCAAGTACCGTAGCTAAAATAAATATTTTTTTTTAAGTTTACAAATAATGGAGAACATAAATATTGCAATATAAATGTACAATTACTTGTATTGTTTGTGGTTGTTCCATCATAATTTTTGAAGCGTCTCTTAGATTTTCGGCAGCTTTAATTTCACCTTCGGCCTCTATTATTTTTGCTTTAGCAATACGTGTGCCTTCAGCCTCGGCGGCCATTGCTTTTTGTAATTCAAAAGGCAGAATCACATCTTTTCTACGTAAAACAATAAAATAATGATATTATACTGTATATGTAAGTATGATATATGATATGTAATATGTGACTGTAAATGATATTTTTAAGTTATTTTAACAATGTTTTATTACTGAAACGCGTTTAATATTTGAGTAATTTTACTGAAGGTCAAGTAAACTTCTACGATGAAATTATTACATTTCCACTCGTTCCACCTCGACGCCCCACTCAGCTGTCCCTTTATCTATTTCTCTTCGGACTGCGTGACTAATTGATTCACGGTTTGTCAACAAATCCGTTAACGTGTACTGACCTAAAATATTTCTTAGAATAGCAATAGCCAATAATTCAGTGGCATGCCTGCAATAATAATGGACCTTTTTATTTGGCGATTAATATACATGTATTATTCTTGACAAAATTATTTATAATATTTACTTGTGCGATTGTACATTTAGTAAACAATGTAGCGGTTTCAAAACATGAAAGTAAACTACAGCATCTACTGTGACAGTTACAGAATCTTTTGTAAGCATCTGAAATAAAATATTGTATTGTATGTATTCAGCTCTTTTTAACGTCCCATTGCTGGGCATGGGCCTTCTTGCAGTACGAGGGGGATCAGGCCATAGTCCACCACGCTCACCATTGCGGGTTGGCGGACTTCACATGTCTTTCGAAAACTTACTAGGTTTTCTCAGACATGCAGGTTTCCTCACGACGTTTTCCTTCACCGTAACGCAAGTGATAATCATGCTAGAAATGATTCGCACATGAAAATATCAGAGGTGCGCGACCCGGGATTTGAACCCGCTTCACTCGGTTTTCCAAGCAAGCGCGTTACCATTGGGCCACCGCTGCCTTTTATTTAAATAAAATATTACTAAAATATAAAGGAAACGAAACATAGCTATATTTAGGGCGGGCATTTGTATAATATGAATAGGTATAGTAGGTATAGATTTTAGTAAATTCATAAGAAATTACAAAATCAGAAACGAAAATCGTTAATTAGATTTTTATAAATTTAATGAAGTTAATAATTTTTTTATAAAATAAGTTTAGCGGCGTGACTCCGTCGGGAAGATACCATCCATTCGGAATGCGATTTAGCTAAGATGAGCTTGAACAACCTCTTTTGAAAATACTATGTTATGTTTATTAAAAAAAAATGACTATATAATATAATACCTCTTGAGGCAGTAAATTAAAAGACTGAGTCCTAAGATCGATGAACATCACGCTATCTGTACACGGAACTACCCAAATAATACCAGGTCCGGCGGGAGAATCACTTCTTACTCTTCCGAATCGCAAAATTACAGCTCTTTTATATTGTTTCACAACCTAGCAATCAAACAATATATTTTAATTATCCACAGAGCAGAAGCTGAAAACTGAGGTTGTGAATTGAAATGCAACTTTTTTTATTTTATGTTGGGGACATTAACACACAGCGCCATCTAGTTCTATGGTAAGCTACGAGGCTTGTGTTATGGTTATCAGATAGTTGATACACTACACATATATAACTTTTAAATACATACATATTATAAATATAAACACCCATGACTGGGGTACAAACATTCCTGCTCATCACACAAATGAATGCCCCAGCGGGACTCGAACCCGCGACCGCTGGCAATGCAAGTAGGGTCGCTACAAACTGAGCCAAATGCGTCGTCAAACTCTCTGATGACTTCTGTTAGTGTGAAACCAATGAAATATTACAACAGCTTTCTTACCCTGAAGCAAATTAATAAAGAGAGAGGACATAATACTATAATTAACAGTACTAGTATTCGAAATATTTTTTCTGTTAACGTTTCATGTTTGATTTCTGTAACAGAATAATTAAAAAATAAGTAAATCTTCAATATTATAAGAATACATTTGCATAATCTCGTACCAATTAAGTCTATTTTTGATCTACTATCCATAATTTTATATGTCATAAAATGTGATACGATCAAAGTATTATTTTTTATACTTTAAGCCATTTAACATTAAAATATATTTTAACAAAAATGGAGTTAAATATATAATCAACGATCAAAAAGTACTTTTTGATCGATGTAAATAATGCTATTTTTAATTTCCGTCTTGACATTCAAATATTCAATATGAAGACCATAGATAACAAAATACATAATGGCATAACGTTCTGATATTTTAAGAACACATAATATTACTTTTTGATATAAAAATAATAGAGCCAATTTTATTTATGAAAATATTTATTATAAGTCTATTTTACACAATACCTTTAATATTTCTTACTTTAAATATTTTTTTCTATATACTTAATCTACTCTGTTTTTTTTTAAATTGGTAATGGTGATGGCGGAATGCTGTGGCTAGTTCCAGATAAGAAGGTTTTGAGGAAATCCATTGGGAAGGGAAAGATGATTGTAGAACTTTTCTCTGCAGATATTGTGTTAAGTGACTGTAGGTACCGCAACTAAAATTGAATATATAAAATACGTTAAAATATATTTCGATAATATTATTATTAAAAATGTAATGGTACTAGTATGACTAACAATAATAAATTAAAAATAAATACCCGAAACATATTCTTATGAAATAGCTAAATATGGTAATTTATGTTTTTTAAATTAATTAGGATTTTCAATGAATTAAGTAGTTTATTAAAAATAAGAGCAAAAATATATGTGTAAAAAGTAATTTTATATTAATTATTACTTGTAGAGCAGTGGGGTTGTCAATCATGACGAGAGATGCTTCTCTTAAAGCCTTGGAAGCCTTAATCTCTCCTTCCGCCGCAATAATTTTTGCTCGAGCCTCCCTATCGGCTTCTGCTTCAGCGGCCATCGCTCTTTGTAATTGTACTGGTAGACGGACATCTTTACTGTAAAATAAGTTATAAACCTTTTTTAATCTACAATTTTGTATTTAAATATAATATATAAGCGAATCACTCTCACTTCGCTCGTATTCGTGGCTTACAAACTTTTATTCCCCATTTTCATCCCCTTAAGGGATGATTTCCGAGATTACCCCCTACAACGTCACAAATTCACAAATTTTGCCTCTTTATAATATTAGTATAGAAGTATGGATATAAGCAGCGGATAAACGGATAATTTTGTTGTTAACTTTACCTTCTAGTTTACATTTACATTACAGGTGCTTACCAGTACCTGTGTACTAAATTTCATCCAAATCTGTTCAGCCGTTTTTACTCTAGCAAACACATACAAACTTTCGCATGTATAATAGTAGTGTCATATTTCAATTGACTGCCCTAAATAACATGCGTTAAACACCCTACACACTAGCCTTTCATCATAATCAGTCACGGCGAGAAGATGGCCAGTGAATGAAAATAGTCGTACAATAATACAGACAAGTCAATAAAGAAACTGACTTTCGCATTTATGTTGTTGCTAAGGAGTAAGGAGTATAAATACAGATACAGTAATAAAATTAGCTTAATATCTTACATTTCGACTCTCTCTACTTCGACTCCCCAAGGGTCAGTGGCGACGTCAAGGTTAGTCTGCATCATGTGGCTGATGGCCTCACGGTCAGATAATAGTTGTGCTAAATCACGCATACCTAACACGTTTCGTAGAGTCGTTGCTGCTAGAAGACGAGTTGAGGCACTGCAAAGGTTTTATTTATTATTATTTTATATTATTGTATATTATACCTTGTTTTATTATTTTTAAAAAAACTTGCTTTCATAAAATCCATTATATTTTACGGTATATATTTTTGGTATATTTATCCCAAATTATTTTAAGTTCTCTGAAACGTTTTGTCGGAATGTTTTCCTCCGTAGTACCTATCATATTCTTTTACTACCTTTTATGTATTCAGAGTTTTAGAAATAATTAATCTTTTGCAAAAAAATATTATATATATATATATATATATATAAATATATATATATATATATAAATAAAATATGACACTTACAACTAACGTGGTCAAAACTGACCTATAATCTGCAACTCTGACCACGGCGTTCAGAGGCTCCTTTATTCTGTAGTACACTACTGCGTCCACTGCCACCGTAACTGAATCTCTTGTTAGTACCTAAAATAATAATATATTTGTCGTGAATATAATTAATTCAATAGATTAATTCGCAGAATTCTATCTTCAGAGGTTCTACCTTCGTATAGTATGTATAATTTAATTCTGACTGAATATACATGTCTGAAATGTTACTTAATGAAGGTTAGTTTTCTTATTAGTCCAGTAACCAGTTATTGAAAGTTATTGTCTCAGAATTTTTTGAACCGATTGACTTGATAATTTGAGAGTATGTAATAGTCCAAATATTAAAATTCATATGGTGCCGAGGTGTGCTTTCACACTATGGGTGAATGTCACCTTTTCGAGGGTGAAATTTTCTATGCTCGAATTAACTACAGAAATCGATAGATAAGCAATAAATCTATACATATAATAAAATTGTACCTAAGCCGAATTGTACATTAAATATTTTTTTTGGAAAATCTTATTGAAATAAACATTATTGTCGATACAGAGGCCGAATCTATATTTTTTGTCTGTCTGTCGGTCTGCTACCGCATCGCAGAAAAACCATTGGAGGAATTTTGATAAAATTTGGTATGGTGATAGCTGGTTATCCGGGTCGACGTGTAGGATACTTATTACTGCCGGAAAAATATCTCATCTCTGAGAAATCTATACTAAACATTAAAACGTAAGAAGACGAACCCGAGGGGAGCGAGGGTGAATCGCTAGTCAAATTATAAGTATAATTCGTGCGCTAAAATGAGGTCGCAACTGTTAGCGTAAACGCTAAAACTAGATGTAAAATTTGGCATATATAAACACTGTCTATTATTTTATGATATAAAACAGGTGCTTTAAGATGAAACTTTTAATATGTATACCATATACTCGACAGAATGAAGGTAAAGACTTAATGAAGTTTTTTCAACTACATTAAATCTTTTCTCTTTATCTTCATTATTACTTAATAATGATAATGATCAATAACAAAATTTATTTTTCCATAGTCCCTACGCATTAGTCGGAGACCACCTTTGGGCTTTTTCTAATGGGTTACTCAGAGATCGATCCTGGCTGATGCGTCAAATTAAAAAAACTTGAATCTCTTAAGGGACCTCTACGTGTTGAACCTGTATCCCAACGCGAGCCTTCCAAAGAACCGGTCTCCTTCCAGCCCATGAATTCCAAAGAAACAGAAATAATGATGATGTTAATAATAATAACTGTTATTACATAAATATACGTATCTTAAGGTAGAAATAATAAGAATCTGGAATATGAAAAAAGCACGCGCGTCGCGCTTGGAGCTCTCCAGCACAAAGCACAGAGCAATCCTGAAACCACATACTAGACAAAAAGCAACCATGTTAAATACATGCCGTATAGTAAAATTCCCGAAAAATTCTTCAACAGGAAGCTGTTAATAGAATAATCTAACAATTTCAATGAAGTAGGTACCCTTGACTCAGGTCTGTGGGCTTCATTACATACCAGAATGTGTAGATTTTGAGAAAGTTCAACCTTAATGAAAAATAATTGTTATTTTTAACACAATTTCAGCAAGGATCAAATTATTTTTCCCTTGTGAGGACAAAACGACGCTGAACTGTGACCATGGATGTGGATAAGACGATGTGGAAAAAAAGTAATATAAAAATGTTGAGGTAATCAACACTTAAGGCGATTAGTACCCTCAAGGGCTAGCAAAGAGCTACTTTCTAAAGCGTACTTCTCGTTTATCGCTTGACCGAAATGCTTGAAAAAAATATATGTGAACCATCAACTCTTAAACAATATTTTCATTTGAACATTTTTTCGTGGGACGAAAATATCTATTACTTTTTTATTTCAAAAAAATGGTATTTTTTTGACTTGCCTTTCCTACTGTTTCTAAACGGCTAAGAATTTTGGAATCATTTAAATACTAAAAAATAATATATCTATTTTATTTTATGCTCCACGAAAAAAATTGTAAATCAATAACTATTTTCCTATTATAAAAGTCGAAAATGTTATTTATTTTTTTTATATTATATTAAATGTCGAGAAAATGTTGTTTCGTCTTTGTGTTTATTATACATACTAGCATTGCGAGCGGCTCCGCCCGCGTTCAGATGACCAAAAAACTAATTCTTAGGTTTTACATAATAGTATACTCTTACATTGCAGTTTTTGTATTTTTTCTCAGAAATGAGATATTTTCTCGCGGTAAAAAGTATCCTATATGTTGACCCGGATAACCAGCTATCACGATACCAAATTTCAGCAAAATCCCTCCAGTGGTTTTTCTGTGATGCGGTAACAGACAGACAGACAGACAGACAAAAAATCTGAAAACTATAGATTTGGCCTCTGTAATGATGATAATAATGTCTATTTCAATAAGATTTTCCAAAAACACACATGTACAGATTCGACTTAGTTACAATTTTATTATAAGTATAGATCATGTATATTATGTACCATAGACCGCAAAGAAAAAGGGTCGGTTAGAAAATCATCAATATCTTCATAAGTACCTGACCTAGCTTTATGAAATAGAGACTAAATTAAAGAATATAATAGAAAGATACATACATTTATTTATCTTTAAAACTACTAGCAATTAAGTTGCTGAAAAAATGGGCGTAAATCATAGCTACTTATTTTTATAATATTATTGAATTTTCTTAGGCTGCGTTATATAGGTTGGCAATAATTCTGTTATGAGGTACACGGGCTTAGACAACTGGTTTACAAGAAATAATTGTTTGTATGCCGTAAAACTGTGATTGATAGTTTATAGGAACATCAATTAAAAGCGAACTGAATAGCCAGCATTTGGGTTAACTGTTTTCAATACCATTGCCAATTTCGAGTCGCTTTTGTTTGTAGCCATGTGTTCTTTGTTATGTATTGTAGGATTAGCTATTTAAATGTAAATATAAAAGTATATTTTCTTGCTTGAGAGATAGTTTAAATAAGCGAAATCTTCAGTGTTAAAACATGGATTTTCTAAAGGTTATAGGTTATTTATGTCTACGGGAAGAATATGAAAAATAAATCATTTGTATATACGTTACATTATTATCTTTTTAAGAACATTGGGTTGACTAAACAGTGGTATCTTTATGTCGCGCATCACTCATTCTCTATAATTAACTAATGGAATAAATGTCTACTTCGTAAAAATGTGTTAAGGTGAATTATAGATTTGTTATATATTTTAAACTTTTATTATTTATATTAGTAGCGAACTACTCGTTTTAATCACTCCAATATCAGTCTGAGCGTTACTTATTTAATTTAAATTTTAAATTATACCGTAAAAAGGGATATTTTAATTTTTGTGTATCTTAAAAATTCACTGAAACGATACGATTCTAAAACTTAATTTGATAAAACACGGACGTGATATATATATATATATATATATGTATATATATATGTATATATATATATATATATATATATATATATGTATATATATATGTATATATACATTATACATACTTCTTGAGGAGGCACATCGAAAGACACTGTTCGCAGGTCGACTTTTCTGTATGTATCAATACAGGGCAGTACAAAAAAGAGTCCAGGACCTCTTACTCCCCCCTTACGTAATCGACCTAGGCGAAAAACGACAGCACGTTCGAATTCTTGTACCACCTAAAAGAGAATTAACATTATTTTATTGTTTGTTTACGAAAAAAAAATGTAATCATTTAGAATAACTCAAAATTTTTACCTTAAAACATTCTAACAATGAAAATGGAAGAGTTATAATAACTAGAAGATAAGAAAAAAAAATCGCACATTTTTCGACACATCCCACTGCTTCAGGGTTTGCTGAAAAACGTTTAAAAAAATCTGTAACTTGTATGTCTTGTTACATATAAAAAATAAGAAATAAATATTTACATTGGTGATTAATGTTTTATAAAATATTTTCTGAGAATTTAGGTAGGTATTATGTGACTCGATTAGTATATAGATACATTTTAAGGGATATATAGATATATTTGGAGTCAACTAATAGCATGAATATATTAAATTTTGTGAAGCTTAATTCTCTTGCTTTTAAGACCGAAATTTTTCAAGCGAAAGCTATTATTGTTTATATTTTGTAATAATATGTTATTTATCACGAATTGCATTTTGGCGTCAAAATACTTACGCATTTGTATCGTGATAGCGCAAGTCGTACCCGTATCACAATCTAGAATATTTAAATTCATGAATTAATTTAGTATTATATTTTTGTACGTCATTTATGCACTCATCTACAATTACTTACGACTGGGTACGTTATCACGACGAGTGCTCACCGATCTTAATTCAGTTTGCATCGTGAACTATGCTTTAACCCGGTACTCGATTGCGTTACAAAGATAACAATAATCGCTCATAACGCGTTTAATTCGGCTAACATTCACAGACTGCGCTGACATCCCGACTAACTTACTGACAGGGGAGCGCATGTTTACGCGACCCAAAAACAACACCATTCACACTAAAAATATAAATTACAATGCGAATGTTCTAAAATCTGAAATAATAAGATAAATCTTTCAATTAATTTCGTTTACAGATATTTACGTATTTCGAAGTAGCACTCCACTTCGCCGGAGTCCTTGTCGTGACAACCGAACTCCATGTGCAGCTAGAGGTAAATTGGCGCGCATTGACCGATATGTGAATCAATCGATTTATGTATGCAGTGTGATCTATACGGTGTCTACTTTGGCACTAGGTTGAACGCGATTGTTCAGGTTGACAGAAATAAATAAATAACACACTTCCCATATCGATGGAGAAACGGGCGCTCAGTAGGCCGCGATGCTCTGAATTGTTTGCTCAGGTACTTTTGGTATCGTTAGCTATAAGTACTTAGTGGGTATTTACTTCATGAGGATGTTTAGATTATGGCTAATATAAAAATGTTTAGTTTAAACGTATTGTTTAGCACGATCTGGAGGTAAAATATTGATCAGTTAAACATATGGGATAAATGAAGTCACCTTTGAAATAATCTTACTAAGTCAAAATATTCTAATTTACATGAATAGAACAAAACTGGTCATAACTGTACTTATTATCGCATTAAGTATCAAACACTGTAAATACTCTAAATTGAGATTTCAAATTGTAGTTTGTAAACTACAAATCTACGCTAATATTATAAGAGGTAGAGGTTTGTAAGTTTGTGTGTATTGTAATTTCGACTTATACGATGTTATATGACCGCCGAGTGCTATAGGTTATTTTTTACTCCGATAAAAGTATGTTTATTCTCACAAATCGTATTAATTTCTATCAAAATACACAAAATGGCCGATGAATTTCGTTATCGGGTATTGCTAGGCATCTAAGGAGGCATCTCGAACTTATTACCTCCGGTGCATAGGACAAGGTGTGACATCCGCCCGCTTGAAATTATTATCTTTTCAAATAAATATCAAAATAAAATTAAGATATAATACACGTTTTATTATCTCATTATATTTGATAGTTAAAATGAAATTTTAAAACGACTTGCGTCTAAAAATGTAAATAATTTTGCCATCAATACCGACAGTACCGCAGTATGCGAAATCCAACAGATGGCCGGATGATGGGCCTTTGTTTATGCATGCACACCACTTGTCAGCTAAATATAACATGATTTAACGCATGATGTGTTCTTTATTTGCAGTGGCATGGTATTGTTTATTTTTACTACACTATAAGAAATAATCTCATAAAAAACTTTCTAGGGCGTTACAATTGATGATCAATTACCGTGACTTTAACTGCTTCCAAATTCTTTATTTACTCTTAAATTAACCCAAATAGGTACGATATATTATATACTAGTAAATTGAAAGCATAAATAAATAAAAGACGTAATTATAATAAATAACCAAAATTCTCTTTCTTACAGATATTATTACGGTTATAGGTACTAAAAGAACGAATGAATAAAAATATGTCTCATATCTATATTTTTTCTTTACACCATAATAGTGATCATCAATCACACGGTCTATATAATTTTCTTCTATTCTACTTAAATCAATGACACGCGTATTTATAGCATAATAAATGATTTTTGATTTTCAATGTTAAGAAAATAATGCTTAAGGTGTTGATATATAATAATACTAGCAGAAACCGCGGCTTTGCTCGCGCTAAAACTACAAAAATATCTCTAAAAATGTAGGTTTCATATAAACTTTCATGCTCTATTGTACCCCGGGACGGGATAAATTTTGAACTAAAACACGTAAATTTATTTAATTGTATTGAAGAACATTAATACCAAATTTCAAGTAATTCTGACGACAAATATTTTTTGGGTTGTATTATAACGTATTTTCCCCTAGGAATGAGATAATCTGCCGCGGTAAAAAATAGCCTATGTCACTCTCAAGCCCTCCAACTATCTCCATACAAAAATTCACGCCAATCCGTCACTCCGTTTCGATACTCCGGACAAACAAACGCACTTTCACATTTGTAATATTAGTATGGATGAAATATCGGTAATTCTCTTATATACCAGTTACCACTAGCTCTTATTTGCTAGTCCGCTCGTGTAGTTTATTTATGCAAAATTAATTGTACCTGATGTTCCATACTCTATAACCTTCTTCTATTAAATAGGCCGTTTCTCATATATTAGCGATTCTACAAACATGAAACGATAAAACAAGCAATCGTTTCCACTTTGTAATACATGCACCTATTTGGGTGGAACAGATGTGTCTACAGTTTTATTACGAAAAAATATCTAAATATGTACCAAATAATTTTTAAAATATCATGTGTAGCATTTCTTAAACATTTTGTTGATATATAAACGCAACAAGTTTCCATAGAGCACATGAAATGCCTCATTTAGGAACAGCCATAACGCATTTTATTTGAAAATTGCTATCGAGTTTGATTTGGATTGGTATGTCTAGGATTTTGTTAGTATATATTGCCTTAAGTTATTTTTAATTAGTCTGAATGAAGGACATAGATTGTAATAAATGTCTGCATCATCATATGGGTATATGTTCTATAATCGAGGTGGAAAATATACTTTGTTAATAAGTTGTAGAGATGGGTTAGGATTAGATTTCTCAGGATTCGGTAATATTAATATATTCGTCTTGCAATATTATAATATTGTAACTAATACTAATACTTATCTCATACTTCAATAATAGTGATATTTATCTCAGGTGTGTCACTTTAGAGAATGAGAGAGTATTGAACAGGAATACAGTAGACTGTACTCCTGTTCAATATTACTTGTAGTAGGCCTGTAACTAAGTATTTAATATTGGAACTACATAGTATAGTAATATTATCTGTGATATTCGGAAAAAATCTTATTTGTCATCCATAGTAATAAATGAATGTGTAGGTATAATAAGATCGTATTAGCTAGTAATAAGATCATTTTTTGCTTGACGTTCCCTTGACGAATCCGAGAATTCTTACTGACAATGACGATATTATCCGATTTATTTTGAATGGTTATTACAGAGATTAAGTGAATCTATATATATAATAAAATTGTAACGAAGCCGAATCTGTACATTAAATATTTTTTGGAAAATCTTATTAAAATAGACATTATTATCGATACAGAGGCCGAATCTATAGTTTTTAGAATTTTTGTCTGTCTGTTACCGCATCACAGAAAAACCACTGGAGGGATTTTGATGAAATTTGATATGGCGATAGCTGGTTATCCGGGTCAACATGTAGGATACTTTTTACCGCGAGAAAATATCTCATTTCTGAGAAAAAATACAAAAACTACATTGTAAGAATATACTAATAACTATGTAAAATCTAAGAATTAGCGTTTTGGTATCTGAACGCGGGCGGGGCCGCGGGCAATGCTAGTATGATATATTAGCATATCTGAGATTGTCAGATTACTATTACACAGATCCTTCAAGATTACTAATATCTTAGAGCATAGTAATATATCAGTCAAACCACTAATACGTTGTATCATAATTATTGTGGGTGTGCAAGTAGAGCAGTGCTTAAACATCTAAATAGAGAAAGTTACATTGCGACAGTAGTGCAACAAGTCAAATTCTATTGAATGAGTTATTGAACTAACACAAAATCAACAAGAATAAAAAATGTTTGTAGCAACTAGCTTTATTCACTTTATGTTTGTAGTGGTAAATTAGTTAAAATAAATACCTATAGGGGAATATTTTTGCAAAGATAATAAATGTTAAAAATAGTTCTCAAAATGCCATATTTTAATTTTTTTTTAAATAATTAAGAAAAATACGACCTGAAGTCAGATTTCCGTACGGCTGTTTTAAAACAGTCATTAGGCAATAAGCCTGTATTGTGTATTCAAATATACTCGTACAATTACATACATCGCACTATTTGTATTTAATGAATTGCTTACCAGATTTATAAACGGTTAGTCACTATTTGTTTTGCATTTTGCTATATTTTACATATTTTAGTTAATTTTTTTATAAAATAAAATAGGCAATGCCACCTATTGTGTATGTAGACTAACAAAAATAACTAGGATTAGGTCATACAGATTGATTTTATAGGTCTTTTCGAAGACCTATATAAAAATCTGAATGTAGTGTGTCTGAAATATTTTCTCAAGTTTTTTAGAAAACTTTAATTATGTAATTTTCTAAGTATATTGTGAAACTATTTGTGTCGAGTTAGGCGGATTATCTTGAAATTTTAAGAATTAATCAATTTACTTTAACACCTCCAGGTAAATTTCTAAGAAAGTAATTAAAATTCTAAGAAATCTATTGTTAACTGACACGCCGGCGTGTCCGCGGTCGTTTAGGGGTTAATAGGGGTATGCGTATAAAATATGTTTGGCCGATATTTTTAGGACACTCATTTCGTCGTCTCAGTCCAGATACGTCTACTGCTGGACGTAGGCCTCCCCCCAAAAATTTCCATGACAACCGGCCTTGTGCCATCCGCATCTAGTGGACTTGGGCTATTTTAACCAAGTCGTCGGTCCACCTTGTGGGAGGCCTGCTCACGCTTCGTCTTCCGAACACTAATTCGATATATGTATATTTTTTTTAAATTCTAATAAACATTTAATATTTTGAAATAAGGATACTTGATATGTGCTGTTATATAATCATTTACAAAATGTATCTGTAAGAAGGGTTTCAATCTTTCTCTTATATAACATATTACGTCCTGTCCTACATATACAGGTAGGTAATTAGATTTGATAGGTCTTTTTACAAAATTTCATAAGCTCTAATCAAGTTAAAGAAGAAGTAATAGCTTTTATATAAAAATTAGTGATTGTTCAGAATATAGTCTAACCATCACTGTAAGTTTCACCTAAGTACTTATAAGCGTAAGAGTTTAAAGTAATAACATCTTATGTAATATATATTTACTATAATATATAATATATTATGTAATATCTTACATATCTTTAAAGTAAGAGAAACAATAATAGAATTTTCTAAGGAATATAAGCTTTACAGTTGAAGTGTTAAATCGTACAAAATCTTATATAATACGCCAACAAATAACCGGCGGTACCTACACCCACGTATATATTTGTGCAGTGGATTTACCGAACGTATGTGTTAGTTTGTGTAGCTTACGTTGGATAAACTTTATGCTTAAAATATTTTAATAAAAGATTCACTTTAGATGTGTATGTGTACGTTCTATGTTATAATATTTTTGGACTAGCCAACACTGATTTATATAGGATATTTTCCGACGCAAGGTATTAACCGACGAAAAAAAAGAGGAGGTTCTCATTCTCAATTCGACACGATTTTTTTTAAGTTTGACCGATAACTTTTTACAGTGTAATCCGATTTCGATGATTCTTTTGTTATTGGATAGGGTATACCTCGAAGTTGGTCTTTGAAAAAAAAAACACTCCTAAATGTAAAAATGATTCATTTTTCAGCTACTGAATTTTTAAATTACTTTGTTACTACTATACTAAATATGGAAAAGTAAAAACTTTTTTTTAAAAAAGGTAAAAACCGACTTCAAT
This sequence comes from Brenthis daphne, assembly GCA_947093115.1. Taxonomy (NCBI): domain Eukaryota; kingdom Metazoa; phylum Arthropoda; class Insecta; order Lepidoptera; family Nymphalidae; genus Brenthis; species Brenthis daphne. The sequence goes on along the minus strand of OX352477.1, from coordinate 24,418,651 downwards.
AAAAAAAAACCTGGCGGATTGCTTTATTTGTATCGGCTGGCATCGACTTCGAAAATATCTGATAGTGATTAGCTATCTTTAGTAAATGAAAATTACCAATCAGTTATTTTTTGTTTTTTTTTGAAGTCGGTTTTTATTTTTTTTTAATTCCTCGTAGTAATAACATGAAATACCAACTTACATATGCGGTCAATAAAAAAAATTATGTAGATGGGTAAATATTTTATTTTACTTTTATTGTAATAAATAAGTACATTAAACATAGCATAAATTAGCTTTGTTATGTTTAAAATATGCTGTTTAATTGAAAATTAAAATAAATACAAATGTTTTTAACAGGTTATTTAGTACTTGTATAATAAGAAGTCGAGTGTTGAGTGCACATTATACCTACCTTCACGTTTATACGCATATTTAGACAAACTACAAATATGATTAAGTCATATATAATAATATTATGTAAAAGAAAATTAATGATACTAACTATTAACTTTGAATTAATAGAATTTCACAATTAGTTTTAAAAACTGATTTTTTTTTCATTTTTGCCTTCTTATAGGTAGGTATGTAGTAAGAAATAAGAAATAAGAATATACAAAATCCCCGCCAACGCACTTAAACAAAAAATAATTATTTGTAATATAAAAGTTTAAAAAAGCCTTTGTGTGAATCTTAATAAGTTATTATGATATTTTTTAAGAATAATTTGGTTTTTATTGTCAAAGATTGTTTTCAACATAGTAACCATCAATTTTTTTTGGTAAACAGTAAGAATATGAAGATGGATGGCTAATTCTGCTTGCGGGAATAGTTTATAATTTTATTAACCGACAAAGAAATAATAGATAAACGTAACAACATTGCTATGACAAGGGAAAGTCCTCATAAGTATATATATATATATAACTAATTTATTATATTTATCTACGACACTTAGTAGTGAAACGTAAATAGTATTATACATAAATGAAAAATAAAAGAGTAGCATACGTAAAAGAAATATACGAGCGCAGACGCGGGTAAAGGCTAGTAAAAATATTTTTCAAATGAGTTATAAATAAAAGCTTTTCTAAAGCTAATCACGTAGTGCAGTGAACAGACACTTGTATAGTAAAGCACTAAGACAGTTAATCTAGCTACGAATTTAGGTTGCACCACGTTCAAATGCACCAATGTTGAACTAATTTCATAACACAGAAATGTTGTTGAGCTTATTCTATTTTATAACTTTATGGATATAATATGAACATATTATATGTTAAAGATATTTGAAACATGTGAAGTATGAAATCGAATTCAGATAATTCATAATCTTACTTTGTAACACAAAATGTTTTAATATACAATTAATGTAGATAAAATGAAAAAAAACCGACTTCGTTAAAAAAATATTTACGCATTTTTGTTATATGAATATTTTTGAAATAGTTTATTCACTAGCGTTTTATTTGTTACTCCGTAACATTGAAATGGCTGGACAGATTTGGGGGAAATTTAATATACGAATAGACTATGACCTGGAGTTGACCTTGACGATACGACCTTGCTTGCTGTGCCAGCGGTCGCGGATTCGAGTCCCGCTGGGGGTTTCATTTGTGTGATGAGCACGAATATTTGTACTCCAGTCATAGGTGTTTATATTTATAATATGTATTTAAAGTTATATATATGTAGTGTATTAACTATCTGGTATCCATAACACAAGCCTCGTAGCTTACCTTGGAATTAGATGGGGCTATGTGTTAATGTCACAACATATTTATTTATTTGGAGTAACACATAAGGTACTCTTAGGAATAAAATATTTTTACCCGGATAGCATATTTAAATAATTCATTTTAGGCTATCTTACTCTACAACAGAGACGAAACTATCGACACCAAAGCCGTATTACGGAGCTTGCCAAATGAATAGAGATATACGAGTATATGTAAGCATATATACATATGCTAGTAGATTCGAAAAACATTATCCTCCTTCTGGCGCAGTTAGGCAATAAATTATACAATATTGATAAACTTGGTACATTGTTACGTGCATCTTATTGGTGTTGCTTTCAACGTTGGATATCACACGTTCGATTTTTACACGGGATGAATATTTGTAGTAACACAATCACCAACAAGCATTGTTCCTATTTTAGCGGAATGAAAAAATACGTTGTTTTCAGATCATTTACAGAATAATTTGCGAACTTTGTTATAAGATAACCGCGAATAATTTGGAATTATAGCAAATACCTTGATTATACTAAGTTCTAGTATAGCATAATAATAAACACCCTTTCACAATATTAAAGTATGGATACATCGTGAAGATCGATTAATTAAATTATTGTGAGTTTTTTTCTATATTGAACATGAGATTTATTTGAAAATAACATAAAAAATAATATTATTTTTTTAGTAATAGTTACAAAATACTACACAATACAAACAGCCACTACAGTTTTAGTAATAAAAATTCCATCGTATATCAGAAATCTTAAAAAAGTACGGCGCGGGAATGGTATTAGTGCAGGTGTAACACGCGGTGGATGGAGGGGTCCTTCTCTTATAAACGTAGGACACCTTGTTCGTTCAGTCAGGACAAACTACAGTGTGTAAGCCAATAGTAATCTTAGAAATTTCGATATGTTGGTGAGTGAGAGATATCATTGATCATTTATATAATTAATGATTTCATGTTATCATATTTTTTTTAATAATCATTTAAATGTGAAAGTGTGTTTGTTTGTTTGTTTGTTTGTTTGTTTGTTTGTTTGTTTGTTTGTTTGTCTTTCTTTCACACTTTCGGAGATTATCTCGTTCCCACGGGAAAACACGTTATAATATAATCCAAAAAAAATATTTATGATCAGAATTACTTGAAACTTGGTATACCTAAATGCTCTTCAATACAATTAATTAAATACGTGTTTTAGCACTTTTAGAATTTCATCCCATAAGGGGGTAAAATAGCGGATGATAGTTTGTATTAAGCCTAGGTACCTACCTTTTAGAGGTTTGTTTGTAGTTTTAGGTCGAGCAAAGCTGCGGGTTATAAAAATTTTGCTCTCAATTTTAAATATTATGAACTTCGATTTAAAAAGATACTTATTTACTGCTTATCTTTGCCCATGAAATTTTATTTGCAATATATTTTTGGTATTTCTTAAGTACAATACAAATATATTTATGAAATATGTATATAGGTACGATGTATATATAAAAATACGCTAAAATCTCAACCCGCTGGATCCATCTATGAATATTTTTCAATGAAACTTTAAGGTTTATCTAAATAGAAAAATTATGTTTCTTTCCAGATTTTGGCTCTGCTATCCTTTGCAAGCGTGGCGTTGGCAGTCCCCATACATTACGGAGCGGTGTACTCGCATGCGCCGCTAGTACACGCACCAGTCGCCGTAGCCGAGCCCATAGTGAGTAACAAAATAACTGTCTTAGGTAAAAATATATATTTAAGATTACATAAATCTATACTAATATTATAAAGAGGTTAAGTTTGTGAGTCTGTGACGTTGTAGGGAGTAATCTCTGGATCTACTGAACCGATTTAAATGAATTTTGGTAAGAAGATAGTTTGAGACCCTGGGAAGGACATAGGATACTTTTTATCCCGGAAATCATCCGTAAAGGGTAAAATGGGGATGAAAGTTTGTATTGGGAAGCGAGCTAGTTCTTATAAAAAACTATCTCTTCGGATTTTTTCGCGGACTTGTTTTGATTTTTGGTTTTCGACGTTTCGACGTTTCAGACGAAAAGATACTTATTTGTATTTAAAATATCAAATATTCGCGCTAAATATAAGAAAATATTAATACATTCTTATGAATATTTTGCTGACTCGAAAGGGTTTCGCTTACTGTCCAGTGGTTTTTTCTTGATGCTTTCCCAGACAGACAGACAAAAATTCTTAAAACTATAGATTTGGCCTTTATACCAATAATAATGACTTTCAATAAAATATTCCAAAAAATTTTCATGTACAGATACGTCTCGGTTAAAAATTTATTATATGTATACATTTATGCATAATATTAAATGATATTGAAATGTGTTACTGGTTTTTAACATTTTAAAATATTTTATTGAACAGGCTTATCCAAAGTACGCATTTAACTATGGAGTCAAGGACCCGCACACAGGTGATGTAAAATCTCAGCAGGAGGAGAGAGACGGAGATGTCGTTAAAGGTTACTAGTATTTTAGTATTTAGTTATAGCTAACTGTTGTTATACTTGTTATTAGAAGTAAAATTATATTTAATAACTAGCGACTCACTCTTGCTCCACTCATGTTTGTTTCTATTCCATAGATACGACGAGATAGATTTTAATAGTTAGTGTAGGTTTCTCAAAGATGAGATACTGCAGTACAAAGTATTCTATATGTTGACACGAATAACCAGCTAACATTATACCATATTTCATCAAAATCTGTCCAGTGGTTTTCTCGTGATGCATTCCCAAAGAGACAGACGGACAGACAAAACTTCTAAAAACTATACATACTATTTCCAAAAAAATCTTTTAATGTACAGGTTCGACTCAGAATTTTATTATATGTATGTATGTTATGCATATACATAATCATAGTGATTAGAATTTTGTTGATGTACCTCACATCCCGGATGTATAGAAGATACCTATACAAAGTTAAAAGACCACGTTAAGCTTCGTTGAATTTCGAAATCTTATATTGTATGCAGGATGTTGTGACCGCTATTCAGTTTACTACTCGAGAAGATATACAATATAATAGCGACTTTACGTATGTATGTATGTGTATGGATGTATGTATGTATGTATCTATGTAAACGTCTATAGCTTTACTCTGCCGCCTAAAAAATATTTTGTTCTGAAAATTTGATCTCATCTCTCAATCAACTCTTGTATCGTACGCGATATCGACAATTGTGTACAGAAGAATTATTTATTAAAAAATAATATTTCTTTTTTATTTAGTAAGATAGATATGTATGATCTCAACGGTCTCATGTTATTAATGATGAATGATGAACAGAAATAGGAAGGAATAATTATATTTTCAATCAAAATAATTTGGAAGGTAGTCTATTTTTTACCTGTATGTATATAGAACTAGTTGATCCAGCAGATATGTCCAATTTTCAATCAGTATGCTTCTAATCTCCCAGTTTTACAGCATTTCCGAATTTTCCAGGCAACTTTTTAAATATTTCTTTTAAAAACGTTACTCGAACATGTATGTTAATTAAACAATGTACCAAATCGGTCTAGCCGTTCTAATACAATTCCCATAAACAAACAGGATTTTTTCATTTATTTTCATTTTTATTTATGTAGAAGATTACTATAAATTAAATAAAAATCTCCGACATGTTGTTTTTGTATTTTCAGGCAGTTATTCCTTAGTAGAGCCGGATGGTACCACGAGGACTGTAAACTACTCCGCTGATGATCACACCGGATTCAACGCAATTGTACATAGATCTGGACACGCAGTACACCCGGTAAGTTAACTATAATGTTTACAAAATCTATGAAATTCTAAGGTTTGCTTAACAAAATGTGCACGGTGTGCCTTAAAGAGTCAACGACCCTATTAAAATTAGTCATTCAGGTTATTTGTTTTAGATTTAAGCATTTCTAATAACGTCAACATAGCGCCTTTCAACGTTATTTCTTTTCTTTTTAAATTCATATATTGCGTATATATAATCTTTACATATAATAAAATTCTGAGTTGAATCTATACATTCAATATTTTTTGGAAAATCTTATTGAAATAGACATTATTATCGATACAGAGGCAGAATCTACAGTTTTTAGAATTTTTGTATGTCTCTCTGTTACCGCATCACGGAAATACCACTGGAGGGATTTTGATTAAATTTGATATCATGATAGCTGGATATTCGGGTCAACATATGGGATACTTTTTACAGCGGGAAAATATCTCACCTCTGAGAAATCGATACTAAACTTTAAAACGTAAGTAGGGACGAACCCGAGCGAAGCGAGGGTGAGTCGCTAGTCTGAGATATTGATCAAACCTGTTGTAGTCAGATATGCTGCATAAGTATGGTTGAGGGAACAATTATCTACTAACAGAGCATGTTTTCTGTTTACTTCTTTATTCTATGTTTTTAATTTACTTAACTGTATTTATAATTTGTCCGATAATCTTAACTTAAAAAATAACATATAATAAGTACAAATATACATATGTTGCAAAAACTAGATTTCATGTCGGATACTGGCCCTTGCGCAAATCTAACGGTGCCTAGGCGTATAAGGAAACAAGATATCACTTTAAGTGTTTTTGACATAACAATATTAATGGTGCCTAGGTGGGTTATATCGTAAAACAATAAAATATACTTTTGGGCTAAAAGTTATGAGAAATACGATGTTATTTAAATAAGTTTTATTGGTTTATTACTTTGATCTTCAGAATAGAGTAATACTAGAGGGATTACGGACGATACGCTAAGCGCTAGTAAAAGACTCTACCTCTATCAATATACAGCTGCTACAAACGTTGATTGTGAATTTTAAATTACTCATACACATACATAAATTCAAATGTTTACTACTTAGCTATATATCTTTAGAGGAGAATTAAATAAATATGTTATGACATTAACACAGAGCACGAGAGTATACTAATATGTAAAACCTAAGAATTTGGTTTTTGGTCATCTGAACGCGGGCGGAGCCGCGGGCAATGCTAGTATAACATAAGTAGCTATCTAACAATAAGTGTATCGAAAATAATTCATTTATCTTTCTCATGTTATAGGTTGCAGTTAAACAAGTGGCACACTATGCGGCTGCACCAACACTTGTTCTCTCTTCGTATGGACACCACTAATGTAAAAAAATCGGCGATTTGAGAATATTTACAAAGTTATATTCGCAAACGTAGATTTAGAATATATTTTAGATGTAGGAAAAATTATTTTGGTTCTGTGTATATATTTTGATGAAAGATGGAATGGAAAATAAGGCTTTTTGTAGTCTATGACATATTAATATGTTATCTGAAGTGAAAGTTGTGAGATATTAAAATTACGATAAAATTACGAATTAGTAAACATTATTTATAGGTAATGTGTTTATTTAAGTAAATGAAGCGATTCCCAAAAAGTATTATGTGTTAAACATGTACTTTAAAGATATTTTTTCCATTATAGCATCTGAAGTACAACTTTAGCGATATTTAACTTTATTTTGCTGTAAAAGTAACATTCTATTTAAAATGGCCATAAAACTTTTTTGGAACTAGAACGTAAATTGCATGTGGCATAAGTTAGGAGCTCTTATGTTACAAGTTTATTAAGAATGAGGATTATATTTTGTTTTAATAATTTTAAAAAGTAAAAACGGCCAAAAAGTGTTTATAAGCAATAAAGGTTTGACTAATTATATATTTTATTTTTTTATTATTTGTCTACATCCATACTAATAGATACTTAATATTATAAATGTGAAAGTGTTTGTTTGTTTGTCCTTCTTTCGCGTGGAAAAAGAACGACGGTTTGGCGTGATTTTTTGTGTGGAGATAGTTGGAGGGTTGGAGACAGACATAGGCTACTTTTTACCGCGAGAGATTATCTCATTCCCACGGAAAACACGTTATAATATAACCCAAAAATATTTATGATCAGAATTACTTGAAACTTGGTATTAATGTTCTCAATACAATTAAATAAATACTAACGTGTTTTAGCATTTTTCGAAATTCATTCCAAAAGGAGGTAAAATGAGACATGAATATTTGTATGAAATCTAATTTTTTAGAGTTTTTTTGTAGTTTTAGCGTGAGCAAGCGCCACGGGTTCTGCTAGTATGTATAGGGTTCCCTAAAACATCTACGTGGGTGTGAATTTTTCTTCTCTTACTATATTACTAAAAATGTTTAATATATTAGTTTTTGTAAAACGGCAAATGTACAAAGGTGTAGTTTTCTCAGGTTTTATGTTACTCCAAATACATACTCTTTCTTAGAAAATAGAATTTCTTTATTATGTTTTTTTTTAAATTTCTTTTACAATTAAATCGCAAGTATTATATTTTTACAGCTTTGAAAAGATATTTGTTAGATACAAACTGTTTATGACTATTAAACTATAAAACGTGCCATAAAGTTACATATATGGAAATATGTTTTATTAAAGTCATACCGCCGTATAACTTTAAATTTTATTGCGGATTATATTTATTCCGCTATTCCTTTTAAAATTTATAACTTTTTGCCTTTTATATATTTATCACAACATGGATATTAAAATATAATATCTAGAATTCAAAGAACATAAAATAAAATAAATTAGTTTTAACAAAAAGTATCTTTAAAATTATTTTAATAATAATAATTAGGTAATTGCTTTATTCTAACTTTAATTAATTTATTAATTACTAGCATTTCCCGCGGCTCCGCCCGCGTTCAGATGACCAAAAACCAAATTCTTAGGTTTTACATATTAGTATACACTGCAGTTTTTCTATTTTTTCTCAGAAATGAGACATTTTCCCGCGGTAAAAACTATCCTATATGTTGAACCGTATAACCAACTATCATCAAATTTCAATCATGCCAAATTTCATCAAAATCCCTTCAGTGGTTTTTCTGTGATGCGGTAACAGACAGACAGACAAAAATTCTAAAAACTATAGATTCGGCCTCTGTATCGATAATAATGTCTATTTCAATAAGATTTTCCAAAAAATATTTAATGTACAGATTCGGCTTAGTTACAATTTTATTATATGTATAGATAATTATTATCGACAACAAACCAAGAATAAAAGAAGGCTCAAGTTATAGTATATTGCCAAATAAGTTTTGAGTGTATTAATTGTATTAATAATTCAATCTTTTTACCAAAATAATGATAAATCTGAGTAATCATTGCAATTTCTTTACTAGCCCTTGACTTTTGGGACTTACCGTTGATTCACTTTTGCGAAACATATTTCTGCATTATGTAATATTGTTTTACTAAACATTGTCTTAACTCTTGTAAAGAAATCACTTACGATGAAATCATAAATAAATACGCCACCTATTTATTATTAAACTCTTGAGAATCAGAATTTAAATGTAAGTCAGCGTTTTCATGTATTTTAATAATAATAAACAAAATATTATATAAAACAAGCATTGCCCGCGGTTCCGCCCGCGTTGAGATGACCAAAAACCAAATTCTTAGGTTTTACATATTAGTATACTCTTACAATGCAGTTTTTGTATTTTTCTCAGAAATGAGATATTTTCCAGCGGTAAAAAGTATCCTATATGCTGACCCGGATAACCAGCTATCACCATACCAAATTTCATCAAAATCCCTCCAGTGGTTTTTCTGTGATGCGGTAACAGACAGACAGATAGACAGACAGACAGACAAAATTCTAAAAACTATATAGATTCGGCCTCTGTATCGATAATAATGTCTATTTTAATAAGATTTTCCAAAAAATATTTAATGTACAGATTCGGCTAAGTTACAATTTTATTATATGTATAGATTAACAAAATATGCACGTTTAAACATTTCTTAAGTTATTTTATTATTTAAAAGATAATGCCTTTCATCAAATTTGACATTAATAAGTGTATTATTATCAAATTACCATATAATTATCACAAAATAGATAAATGATATTTATTGAAAACCAGTCCGTTAGTCTATTTGTGAGAATTCATTCTCAATCTTATAAGGAATGCTAATCGCAGTAACAAATTTATCTCTTCAGAAAAATAGTAACTGTCATCGTTTACCAAATAAGAGAGTGGTAAAATGTGGGCGAGGAGAAGGTATAAACCACTAACTCAAAGGCACCTAGAATTTTTAATGGTCATTTTCGATATACATCTCTCATACTAATGTGTTTTTTCTGCTGTTGCCTTTTTTGAAAAGAAATGATAAATGTGAACATTTATCATTTTTCTGTTTAAGTCCACGCCGATATAATCATAAGATGAATATTTTCAAATTGATATGACACATGATATATATTTCAGATATTTTAAACTTCAAATTTAGATATTTTTATAACAGTTATTGCAAATAATAATCTGGTTACCATTAAGTAAGACTTCACGTCTTAAGTACAAAAGTGTGTTCACTTCGTGTTCATTGGACTTAGTTAAAAAAGTTACATTGTTTGCCTTTTTAAAAGTTAAAAGCTAGCTTAAAACGTAATTAAGACCGAAATATCTACGTATATATAAATAGGCAGAAACAAAACAGACCTTTATTTTTTCTTCTCTATTTGTCAACCGATTGTCTTTTCTTGTTGTTTACACTTAAGCTCAATATTAAAATTGTGTGTGTTTTTTTCATAATGATAAGTAAATTTTATTCATATGTGCTTTCAATAATGATTATGGCTGAATTACGACCCTTAGGCGAAAACACCTAATCTTAAATTTTAATCACTTCCTTTTTAAAAGAAATATAATTATAATAATTTAAATTAATTATGTTGATAGATTTTATGAACTAAACACCCACATCGCATTTTAGGCAGAGATTAATATTAGTTATATTTCAACGTATCTATAACGAAGTCTAACGAAGATTACCCACGAATAGAAAACCAATTAAAAACTCCGTTTGAACAAATCAATGAATCGTAGAATTCGCAAATCCTAAATGAGTAATTATGTTATCTGTGAAGCTACCGTTAGGAGTTCGAAAGAGTTTATCACCTCATAAACGTTGTTCCTTATCCTGTGGCTAATGGTATGACATCAGTGCAAACGGATATGGATGTCGCCTTCACCCACTAAGACAACTGGCTTGTTTTTGCCGACTAAAAAACCACTAAAAGGAGTCGCCTGTTGAAAGTTCACGCATGTTGAAGACATCGTTTTGTGAAGTTACACATGCACTTCCTCTACTGTGGCGTATGATTTTGTGATTCTGGTGCCAAAATGGATTTCGTATTGAAGGTTAGATTTTGATATTTTTTATCAACTGCATGTATAACATTTTAATTTTCATTAGGTCAAAATTGAATATTTATGCTCAAATATATTTGTTATTTTAATTTTTAGTTATAGGTTCACGTAAGTTTTATTATAATGATCGATGTTTGACAATGATTTGATTTACAAATGCATGATTTATGTATGATTAGTTCGTACTATAGAAATACAATATATAAAATAATCATCGTTGATTATTTTATATATTTTATTTCTATAATTATGTGGTAAATTTAAAAAAAAAAAATATGTTGTTGGGACATTAACAAACAGCAGGATCTAGTTCCATGGTAAGCTACGAGGCTTGTGCTATAGATAGGTATCAGATAGTTGATACACTACACATATATAACTTTAAATACATACATATTATAAATATTTATAATAATATAATTTGAATTTATAATAATATAATTTGAAATATACCTATGTAGGTATGTACGTGATAAGATTTTTTTATTTCATCTTACTATTTTAGCGAATACAATGAATGATTTAACTTCTTTTAATATAAAATCATTGATATTTATTATGCTTGAAATAACTGTACGTTATGATTCTGTAGATCCAAGTGCAATGAGATATAATGAGAGTGTGTACATAAAATAATATTTTCTTCGCACAATATTTGGGTTTTTCGAGTGTAGGACGCGTTGATAAGATATTTTGCTATTATATTTCTTCAGGAATAGTATAAGGAAATTACTTTATTCGGTATTAAATTAAATTATTATTAAGAAAAATGTTAATATATTGCGAATACTAGCATTGCCCGCGGCTCCGCTCGCGTTCAGATGACCAAAAACCAAATTCTTAGGATTTACATATTAGTATATTCTTACATTGCAGTTTTTGTATTTTTTCTCAGAAATGAGACATTTTTCCGCGATAAAAAGTATCCTACATGTTGACCCGGACAACCAGCTATCACCGTACCAAATTTCATCAAAATCTCTCCAGTAGTTTTCTGTGATGCGATAACAGACAGACAGACAAACAAAAATTCTAAAAACTATAGATTCGGCCTCTGTATCCATGATAATGTCTATTTCAATAAGTTTTTCAAAAAAATATTTAATGTACAGATTCGACTTATTTACGATTATATAAACGATTAAAAGGAAACTAAATTAAAATGTCTATCTGTCTCACTATAACAATTTTGTGTCTTTTTAAAACGAAGCTTACTCTTATAACTTTTAGTAGAGAGATTTTGCTCCAACTATACATTGCGGGTGTTATATACGTAGACTAGCGACTCAACCTCGCTTCGCTCGGATTCGTCCCCTAAAAAAGTATCTTTAATATTTAAACCACACCAACTTTCGTTTCAGGTTCTATTGATAGTTATGGTAGTATGGACCAATAAGCTAACAGCCGCTCCCAGAAAGCCAAGATTAAGTTTAGCAGCACAGAGCCCAAGCTATTATTTTAAAGATGTTGATGGTACGTTAAATTTTTATACATTTTGTTTTTACTGTAATAATGACTTAATTTGAAGATGTTGATATTATTTTACTTATTATTAGTTGTGTACCTAACTTTTGTTGGGCATGCATGCAATACATGTAATTATAAATCACTTGTCTAATAGGTATTAGCAGATAGTTCTAGTAAAACCCATGTAAGCCTTTATCTAGATCAGCTGGATTTCAATTGTACTTTTTAGGATTTCGTGCCCTAAGCCTACGATGTCAATCCGTCAGTCCATGCAAACCCACTATTAAGGAACTGTTGTTATATGAATACATATATAAAAAATAGCAAAACGTAAACTATACGGAACGGAATTAGTAGTTTGAATGTATCTGGTATTAAAAAAAAAATATCTGCAATTTTTTCACAATTTTATTTGGGAAGATTAGAGAAGAGGGTCCTGTGAAAAATAAGACGTACGGGACCTAGGCTATTCCAGTGCGTGTCAACATTCTATTGCCCATATTTTTTTTACTCTACCATTAATTATTATTATTAGATTAAGCAGTTTATTAGTTTCCTTTTTGTAATTACAAATTAAATAAATTACATTAATTAATATAGTATAGTGTAATAATATTAATCCCTCCACGACCACGAACACGCCGGCGTTACAGTTAACAATAGGTTTATTAGAAATTTAATTAATTTTTTAAAAATTTACCTGGAGGCTGGAGGTGTTATTATGATGATATAAATGCCGTTTTGTTCTTCAGGTATATTAGGGACCTACTCTTTTGGTTATGACGTGCGTGATCAACAAACCGGAAACATTCAATTCCGGACTGAAGAGAAATATCCAAATGGTACAGTTGTCGGCAGCTACGGCTATGTCGACCCTACAGGAAAATCCCAAAGATTTGATTATGTAGCCGATGGAGAAGGGTATAGGTAAAACTATTAATGATCATTTTAGATAAATTGAATTCTTAGTATTATTTTTTACATTATTCTTATAAGCATTCGAATCGTCAGGAACCTTAAAAAAAATTCGCGAAAAAAACCGAAAAGATAGTTTCATTTAAAATGTCAAATATTCACGTAAATCTAAGAAAGTATTATTAATGCTTCCATCGTTAAATTTGTTTTATATTCTGTGACATGTAAACCGAAGTAAAAAGATTTAGGTCTCTATTATTTATTACTTTTATGTATTTTCAGATTGTTACATGGCGGATCCTTAACGCAGAATTATGAGCAATCGCCTTCCCAAATACATACGATATCTACCGAACCATCTATTTCTTGGAGTCGGCCGCGAAAGCCGCATAAGAAGAAGACACAACCTCTAAAAACATTATCGAATATTTTAGTGCCACCACGCTTTACTGTTACTGATTAAATAATAATATTAATTCTTAGGTCAATTTTAAATCGTATCTTTCTTTCAAGTGTAGTTATTATTATGTTTTCATGCTATTATTTCGATTTTGAAATAAGACAATCGAAAATTAGAGAAATTAGTCATCCTGTTAAGGAAGTCTCAGTAACAGTCCGGAGTTAAAAAAGTTGGCCGTATTTCACCCCCGTGCCTCAGAGAGAACATAAAGCTGTCGATCCTGCGCCTGAGAGTGAAAGGAATAGAGAGTGCAGTGGTATCTGCGTGCACACTACTAACGGCTAAGCTTAATGAGATTGGCTGCCGTGGCTAATATATATATATATATATATATATATATATATATATATATATATATATATATATATGTAGTAGTTATGCTAATTTTATACTTTACAATAGTAGGTTAGTAGGTTCTACGTCTAAAAAACCTCTATTAAAAATCGTGAGGAAGGTCTTAGTATTGAAAAAACCAACGTTATTTAAAAATATATAACCATTAGTAAAAAAATATATTGAAACTCATAGTGCTTCAATAAATTCTCTTTGTAATATAGAAGTGTCAGCTGAGTTTATTTTGAAGTGTCATTTTATATGCTGAATAATCGAGGTGTTTATAGAAAAAATATAGAATAATAATAATTATTAGCGAAATTATGATGTTATTAAAATTAAAAAATATTATACGATTTTCGATTACGATTTTTTTCCTAGTTATACATTTGGTAAATGTAACAGGTAGGTAATATTAATTTTAAATTGGTCTAGTATTTTTGTTTTTCGTACATTTGCCTGTAATTTTTTCTAAATAGATTATCTATAATTTGTTTAAAATATGAAAATAATGTCTTATAGGTTTTCCTCAAAAAAGAAGTAGTGATCAGAGTAAAGTAGAGTTTAAAGATGAGAAACGGTTTCCAAACGGAACAGTGATAGGAAAATATTCGTATAGAGACAAAGATGGTAATCCAGTACATATTAAGTACTTTGCAGATGACTCAAGTTATGGGTGAGCAACGTGCATTGCTTATATATAACAGCAACTGTTGAATAATTAAGTAATGTGTGATTTTGTTGTAAAATTTTCTCGTTTCCAGTTTATATATTTTAATTAAGTTACTGATATTTCCGTTAGCTTTTGTTTAAGCTAAGGATATTCTTACTAATAATATATATTAAGAATATGTTTGGATGGATGTTTGTTACTCAATCACGCCAGAACGCTTAGCTGATCTAGTTGAAATTTGGCACAAAGATAGATTATAATTTGGAACAGCACATAGGCTATTTTTTTGTGTGTGATATATTTGTTTTTGTTTTTCTAGAGGCGAAGCGAGGGTGAGCCGCTAGTTTTATATAAAGGCAATAAGAGTAATTTAATTATATGAGATTTTTTATAGCTCTCAGTTTAATTTCAATTCAGTTCTGCTGGGTTCCATAGGTCGACTCAAACAGATGGAAAGTTAAAAATAATTCACAGAGTCATCTTCTCTATTTAAGAAAGAGCTGCTATTAAATTCTAAGAATATTCTTACGTATATTATTTCTGATTTACTTAATTAAAAATATATTATATTCGTAGGGTGGAACTCAAAAGCGTCAAATTCTTGAATTCAAATAAAGATTTATCGCAAGAAAAATTACCCAAATCGGATAATACCTTGTCAGAGGCATCTCTCCCATTTAAGGAAATAAGTCAAACTAATACTGTACTTAATAATGAATTGATGAAAAATTCATCGTTCGATTTCGACGAATTTTCAAATAATTATATTAATAAAAAAAATAAAGCAAAATCTAAGACCGATGGATATGAGATCTTCTTAGAAAAAGAGATTAAGCCCTTGGACACGTACAACGATGATAAAATCCGAATTTATTATAACGATATTAAAAGAAAAACAAGAAAATCGAACCAATATTTATTGAAAGGCCCAGTGTTTGAAGCACATTCAGATCATTAACTGTGAATGTTTAGTGAATATTTTATTGTTTACTATTTCTATTAAATATATTTAAAATTATTAATACATGTTTGTTCATAAGATTTTTTAAGTTTTATTTGTTTAAAGTAGTACTTAATTGCCTGTTGTAAAGAAAAATAATCATGAGAGCGGACGAAGTAAAACGGAAAGGAATCTGTACCTATATATTTGGTTTGTTTGTTTTATTATTTTTTTTCCTTCATTGTGCTATAATAATTGAAACTTTTACTATATATATATATATATATATATATATATATATATATATATATATATATATATATATATATATTTCAACGTAGACATTGCAATGTGTAATACATTTCATGCTTACAGAATTCATCTTATCATTATATATTATAGTCTTATAACATAAGATAGCACATACTATTTGAATGCGTGCTTTGCTTAACAATTAATTGTTAAGAAGTTAAATAAGACAAGTAGATACTTAGCTATTCTGATTGTTTGCAACAACGACTTAGACTGATCTACTTTACGTGTTGCAAACGAAAGTGCATTGAATGTTTAAAAAGAAACATAAATAGTTTAAGTAACGAAGCAGAATTACTTTTTTTATATTTTATGCATTAGGCTTATAATTTCTCGCACAATTTCATCCAGTTCAGCCAATCTCAATGAGAATAGCCATTTACGCAAGAGGTATAGTCTACAAAATGATTTCAGATATATATATATATATATATATATATATATATATATAGAGAGAGAGAGAGAGAGAGAAATAAAATGCTATCGGTAAGCGCCTCAATTCAGAACGGCTGGACCAATTTGGCCTTTTTTTAAATGTTCGTAGCAGTGTCAATAAAATTTTTGGGGGAAAAAATTCGACAGGGAAATTCGGAAGAAATTAAAATGTTTTTTACTTTTTAAAATTGTTGTAAATTCTCCTAAATTTCAAATAAATAAATCTTATAAATTTTCCGGCAAATGTATGTACAAAACCATTTACTTGTTTAATTTCCTTGTTATGTAATAACATTGCAGCAGTGTATATGTAAATAAATCGTATGAAATAATTTGTAACTGTAGTTGCATGGTAGTGGACAAGCTATTTATTATGTACGCGTACTGTTTATGGGCAAATATTTTAATATGACGTGATATTCATATCCTACTGATATCATCTTTAGTTACAAATCTTGTGGGCATTATCAGGGCCCAAATAATAAAGTATTCAATGCTCAATAAAATTGGTACACATAATCTTCAATTAAAATTATAAGGCTCGTGTATCACAGTTTTTTCAAAATCATCTCCCGACAGACTCAAATAGTGCTTGGAAATCCTACGCGGCATAATAGATGCGCCAGCATCGCGCAGGGGAGTGGGGGTGTTTCTGTATTAATTATTTATATCATACAGCTACAGATTTTTTTTGTAGTTTTAACGCGAGCGAACCAGCGGGTTCCGCTAGTATCTAATATACAACCGAAATATTTGTAATTGTCGCTCCGCACGTGTGCACTTGCACTGGAAGAAGCTGTTTTTTTTCTGATCCGACTGTTTATGATCATAGACGGTTTCAGTTCGAAGGTTGAGTAGGTTAGAGTTTTGAGTTGTGAAAAGTATACTTATGGAGCTTTTCTGTCATGAAATTCTCAGTAACAACATCATCTCCGTGCCTTGGAGAGCATGTAAAGCTCTCGGTCCTGTGCGTAACCTGCATCTTATTGTTTCGGATTGTTATCCCATAGAAGTTCGAGAGTGATAGGAATAGAGACTTATGAGACTTGTGTTTGCGCGCATACTTATGCACTATAATATCCTACGCACATGTCTATTCTCCGCGAGTTTGGTCGCCGTGACCGAAATCCGCCAGGAGAACATTGTTATTGTTAATATTATTTATTCAAAATGTTTATAAATTATAACCTATAATTAATTCCATATAATAATTTCTGAAATTAGTCCGAATACATGCTAACTCAACTTTCATTAATATGTAGTAATTTTAAAGATTTCACATTAAATTGTTGCCAGTATCCTATTGTAGGCCGTAGAAAATTCTATTACGGTATGTCACTAATATGCGCGAAGGATTATGTAAGTGTATTGACATCACACTTTCCTCGCTTGTCTTAATTTAGTGACAATAGCGGCAACTCGGCCCCATTGTGACAGGACTATATAACTTAAGTCCAAAATTTTGACAGAACTATGTATAACTTAAAACCAAAATTTTAAAATTTATAGGACCTAAGTATGCCTATGGCCTTTTATGTAAGTTCGTTTGTAATCGAATAAACTATTTTTTATTTCATTTCAACTAAAAAATTTACGTACACTAAAAGGAACATGGGCAGATACACCGATATCGCGTACGTCCTTTTTTTGAAGTCGGTTAGTTATTGAATTTTTTCATAAAAAATAAGTCTCTAGTCTAATAATTAATTTAACTTTGAAAATCAATAAAAGCCAACTTTGAGTTTTTTGCATACTCATTAAAATTGGTTTATGTACACGTACTCGTATATATTGATACGTATACTTACATACGGCATTTATTTTTGTTCTTTGACATGCTCTTTGAGAGTAATATTAAGTTTAGTTGACGGAGTGACATAGAGTTTATAATATTTAAATATGCCATCTACAAATGACTGTATTAATTACCTAACATACTCATTGAACACTGAACAGTAAGTACAAATAAAGAGGGTATTTATCAATTCTCACGATCAACATTGTGCCCACGTTCGGAAGGAAGTAAACGTGGTCGTTTTTGTGAATTGCATCTGTAATAGATTATTCAATCACGTACGTTGTGTGATTTAAAAGCTTGTGTCTCTCTCTGATTTATTCGAATTGAAAGGGATAGCAGTATAATTATAGAAAATAATTTCAACGATTGACGCGTAACAGATCGATTATTGGATTTTGTTGGAAAGTATTCAGCTCATGTTGATTGTTAGAATTTTATAAATAGAACATGACATAATATAAGTATAAGAAAAACCAGGTATTTAAACAATGGCACAGTTACATATTACTTTTTTAATTAATTAATAAGTACAATACCTATGCATTTCTTCTCATTTATTACGTCAAAGACATTACCTAACCCATAGCTTTGCTCGGGTTTCCTGGGTGTCTAACAGTGTTACTTCAGTTCTCTATTTGCTTAATTTTAATCGAATCCGTCCAGGCGTTTAAGCGTGACGGAGAAACAAACATACACACACATATACACACAAACATAAACAAATAAATCACACACACATATACACGCACACACACACACATCCACACGTAGGTATACATGCACAAAGATATGCAAACTTCCGCATTTATAATAGTAGTCCAGCTTTATTTACTTTGGAAGTTAGATATATATTCATCTTCTTGTATTAAACTTATTAGGTACTTATTTCTAAATGATTATAATAAGATAATAACTTTAAGTGCATTGATATTTAAAGCAGATAAAAAAAAATTCAACGTTTTAACTGTCCTGTCTCCAAACTAACTCTTCTTTGAAACATAATTTCAAGAACATTTAATGCTCACCGAAACAAAATAATCGTTATACCATCGTAATTAGATATCTATACCTACATATAATAAAATTGTAACAAAGTCGAATCTGTACATTAAATATTTTTTGGAAAATGTAATTGAAATAGATATTGTTATCGATACAGAGTCCGAAATTATAGTTTTTAGAATTTTTGTCTGTCTGTCTGTCTTTCTGTCTGTCTGTCTGTCTGTCTGTCTGTCTGTCTGTCTGTCTGTTACCGCATCACGAGGAAACCACTGGACAGATTTTGATGAAATATGGTATGATGATAGCCGGTTATCCGGGTCAACATATAGGATACTTTTTATCGGGACATATAGGATCTTTTACGGGAAAATATCTCATTTCTGAGAAAGAATACAAAATCTGCAATGTAAGAGTATACTAATATGTAAAACCTAATTTGGTCATCTGAACGCGGGCGGAGCCGCGGGCAATGCTAGTACATGTATAAGAATACTAAGAATAAACTGACTTTCAAAGTAATAATGTCAGTCATTTTTTTTTCATAAAACATTTGCTTAGACTTATGGTGACATTTTTGTAAATAAACAATAGATAGTATATTTTTTCTATGGTTACACCCACCAGGCCACCACCCTCTCTACTAACATTCATATATATACTTCGTTAAGTTTCTCTCTACACATACGTTACCAGTCTTTTGAAACGAGTGGATTTTATCCATAGAGTTTAGTGTAGCTTTAAAACGGAAAGTGTAAATAAAACTAATAACATGGCTTTAAAGGTGAGCGCAATATAAGTATCTCAAAAATATAAAATTAATAAGTGGGTATATCAGTTCAGATCTAAATTCTTAAGAAATGTTTATTATCTATATATCTATACAGATAAATAAAATTGAAGTGTCTGTTCACTGAAGACTTAGTAAACTAAATGCCTATGAAATTATATTCGGTACTTATAAGAAAAACTCTTTTTTTTATTTTTGTTTGTCTGTCTTTGTGTCTGTCTGTCTGTTTGTTTCGGATAATCTCTTAAACGGCTGAACTGATTTTGACGGGACTTTCACTCGAAGATAGCCGATGTTATAGAGAGCATTATACTTTTATTTTAGAAAAAGAATTAGGGTACCGCTCAAAAAAATTAAAACGTACCTAGGGGCGAACCCGAGCGAAGCGAGGGTGAGTCGCTGGTTGTCAAATAATAATCGAAAAGGGCCTTCATTTAACAAAGCTGTTCTAAATTTGATGAAACTCTAAGATATTGTATTTGTTTTATATAATAAAAAATGGGATATAATTGGTTATCTTTAAATCAGTTATAACGTACAAGTTTGTAAGGTTATGGTTATTTTTTTAAATGTATTTATACCTTTAATAAATGTAACCATTAGGTTTTTATTACTTTACTAAAAAGTTATTGTTGAGACTAGCATTTTAACGAGTCACGTTTTAACGTTTAGTATAGATTTCTCAGAGATGAGATATTATCCCGCAGTGAAATGTATCCTATACGTTCACCCGAATAACCAGATATCGTCATACCAAATTTCATCAAAACTTGTCTAGTAGTTTTCTCAAGATGCGTTCTCAGACAGACAGACAAAAATTCTAAAAACTATAGATTCGGTCTTTAGATCGATAGTAATGACTATTTCAATAAGATGATTCAAAAACTATTTAATGTACAGATTCGACTCAGAATTTTATTTATGTATAGATAGATAAATTTATTTCGTGTATCTCATAAACGGCTCTAAGGATTTGGATCCATTGGTTATCTTTTTAAGTTTCTCTATAAAGGTGTCTTTTCTGAAAAAAAAAACCGCAATTTTAATACCTTATCTGAGCGACTGTCGGTCGCCCAGGTACTACTCGTATATTATCAATTAAAATATTTTTTAATGATATAAGTTTATACCTACGTATATTTTAGTTCTATTGAAATAATGATTCCCAAACAACTAACAACTCTTACAATTGACTTTGTAGAGCTAAGTTCTATAATAAAATCAAAATTTAAATACAAGTTTAATCTAGGCGAACTTGAGTAGAATTTCTTTCATCCTTAAACAAAAAACGGCAAAATTATTATACAAATATGATTTGTTTGCTACATAAATATTCAAATGAGTATATTTTTGACATACCTACATATATCCTCATACAATTTTTCGTGTTGCCATTTCAAAGAAAATAGAAAATCGACATTGATTGGAAGCATCAATTAGTAATTGCCACGTAACTATTACGATGTGTAACGAAAGTGTGTGAGAAAATTGTACAAAAAATACTTTTTTATAAGTTTCAATTGTATCCATCATGCATTGTCAGTAACAATGGTGTATTAGTGCAAAAAGAAAAAGTACTTAAAATAATAGGATATTAAAACGATTATGTTGCAACTATATAAGTTGAAACAAAACAATTTATTTAATAGTGGACAAAATCTGTCAAAATCTGTTTACTGTTTATGTGTATGCGCTCTAATAAATGGCACTTAAAAGATTAATAGCATATAGAAACTTAATTATCTTATGGTTTTTTTGCAGCATATAGTACTTTCTTCAGCGTTATTAGTATGTGTGTATGGGAGAGTGTTCACATACCTAAGACCTTTGGATTTGCAACCAGCGTCGAGCTTCGTTCATGTCCAACCAAAGGTAGCCTTTGACTACCACCACCAAATTCCGGAGGATGAGCATGTAGATTACTATGTAAGTATTGATATGCTTATTAAGACATTTAATTGTTCTATTGCTGTGACCTGGCTTCATCTGACTGCTTTTCAATTTGGAATTGAAAAAATATGACATTGAAAAGTTGCGCAATTTGCGCTATTTTTCCAATCAAGCTGGCAGATAGAGAGTAATTTTATTTATTAGGTACTTTTAACAAGAATAGTTCACCGAATGGTTCACTCTCAGGAATGATTTTACTATAAAGAATTACAAAAATGGGTTCACAAATGGGAAATACAAAAAAACACCCAGATTACCTTTTAGAAGTCGTTAAAAAAACAAATTCTTCAGCTTTAGGTGAATATTAGATATTTGATCTCAAGACTAAGATTAACCGACCTACACCACCGAGGCAGTTAATAACCGACTTTATAGTAGAGTTGAATAGACGACCTGTTAAAAATATTATAATAAGAATTTGTTATGTTCATATATAAGCTCATCAATCATCACATACCATAAATTGACTTATGTATCTTACATGGTTATTTCATGTACCTATTCATACTAATATTATAAATGTGAAAGTGTGTTAGTTTGTTTATCCTTGTTTCACGTCGAAACAGATTTACAGATTGGTGTGACTTTTTGTGTATAGATAGTTGGAGGGCTGGAGAGTGACATACTTTTTACTGCGGAATATTATCTCATTCCCCCGAGAAAACACGTTATAATACAACCTTTCATACCTATCTACCTATATCATACATGTAAATATATTATACTAGCAGAACCCGCAGCTTCGCTCGCGCATAAACTACAAAAAAAAATTAAATTGGTAGATTTCATACAAACTTTCATCCGCTATTTTACCCCCTCATGGTATGAATTTCGAACAATGCTACAACACGTATTTAATTAATTCTATTGAAAAGCATTTATACCAAGTTTCAAGTGATTATGGTCATAAATATTTTTTTGGATTGTATTATAACGTGTTTTCCCGTGGGAAAGAGAAAATCTCCCGCGTTAAAAAGTACCCTATGTCACTCTCCAGCCCTCCAACTATCTTCACTCAAAAAATCCCGCCAATCCACCAAGCCGTTTCGACGTGAAAGAAAGGCAAACAAACAAACACACTTTCACATTTATAATATTTTATTTTTTATTCTACCTATTCCATACTGACTGTCAAAACCTAGTTAGGACGAACCCGAGCGAAGCCAGGGTGAGACGCTAGTAGTTTTTTAATTATTGCTCAATTTAGCAAATTAGCTTATTCATTATGTTAGTAAATCAAGTCAATAGTATAATCATCTGTAAGACTGAAGTATTATGTAAGTAAACATAAGGTATACTATTTTATGTAATAAAAACTTTTTAACAAAAAAATAAAAACCGACTTCAAACAAAAGCACTAAAAAGTAAAAAATAACTGATTGGTAGTTTTCATTTACTATACATACCTAATCAAATATTTTCGAAGTCGGTGTGCTTTGCTTTGTATGGGCTGGCACCGATTTCGAAAATATTTGATTAGGTATGTATTTAATAGGTAGGCTTTAATTACTTAGCCAAAGCACACCGACTTCGAAAATATTTGATTAGGTATGTATAGTAAATGAAAACTACCAATCAGTTATTTTTTTTTTTAGTGCTTTTGTTTGAAGTCGGTTTTTATTTTTTTGTTAAAAAGTTTTTATTTTTCCCTTTTTAGTGTAGACAGTAGTAGCAAAGTAAGAATTCTAACGTGTTAGGCTTGTCACAAATCAAACAAAATAAGCCCAAACTCAAAGTATCTACTATTAGCCGTTGAAGAGTTCCACCTATCCACCTTCTGGCCTTGCCATCAGATCAGGTCAACAACACCGAACCACTGTACTATCAACGGAAATAGAAATACTTGCAAAGTTTCAAGTCAATATGACAATTAGAAGTAGGTTAAATTCATCATTAGTTGTTTTTCCACCCTTAGGGGTGGTATTTTTTTTTTGAAATTTAAATGGGACCAATCTGGAAGTATACCCTTTCAAACAAAACAAAAATTGTCCAAATCGGTTAATAAATGACGGAGTTCTGAGGTAACAAACATAAAAAAAAAAAAAAAAACATACAGTCGAATTGAGAACCTCCTCCTTTTTGAAGTCGGTTGAAAAGAAAGCGCAATGATTCGTAACGCGTTATTTAAATATTATGTGATGGATGCGGTAAGCACTGACCAAGCTGATTTTAATACAGCACAATATGACTTCATTAAAAACTGCAAGTTCATTTAAAGCAAAAACTTATAATAATACTGGCGACACACTCTCGCTCCGCTCGGGTTCCGTCCTTACATACGTTTTGACGTTTAGTACAGATTTCTCAGAGATGAGATTTTTTCCCGCAGTAAAAAGTATCCTATAATATGTTCACCCGAATAATCAGCTATATTCATTCCAGATTTTATCGAAATCCCTTCAGTGGGTTTTTCGTGATGCGGTAACAGACAGACAGACAAAAATTCTAAAAATTATAGATTCGGCCTCTGCAACGATAATAAAGTCTATTTCAATAAGATTTTCCAAAAAATGTAACATGTAAATGTAAAATGTACAAATTTGGCTTAGTTACGATTTTATTATATACATAGATTTGCATATCATACTAGCAGGCATCGGGCATATATTAGTAACTAATAGGTTTTTGCTTTGTAGGGTTCCTTAAATGCGTTGTAAAACGGATCTCTTGGCTCTTGCATGACAACTCGTCTGTCGTTTGTCTATTCGTCTATCACCATTCAATTTTTCCGAATTTACAGAATAGACAATAATTAAAGTACCTATAGTAGTATGACCCGTTAACTCCAGGTAAATTCTAAGAGATTAATTAAATTTCTAAGAAATTTATTGTTAACTATACCCGCGGTCGTTGAGGGATTAATAATGAAAATCAATCAACTGTGATTGTGGAGTTTATTATACGATGTACCATAAACGGATGAATAAACATGGGTGTTATTTTATTTTTATTATTTATTTATTATTGAATTACTTATTTATGAATTATTTATTTATTATTTTTGAATTATTTATTTATTATTTTTATGAATTATTTATTTATTATTTATTTATTATTTATTATTTTTATTATTTATCATTTATTTTTTATTTATTATTTATTATTGAAGTCCTCCTGAACGACTTCGGTCACGGCGGTCTATCTCACTGAGAGTATCTATCTCGAGAAATATTATAATGCACAAGCGCATTCACTTTCCTTCCACTCTTGAACTCCGAAGAAACAAATACACGTAATCAGGCTCAAGATCAACAGTTTTACTTGCTCTCCGAGGTATGGAGGAGCAATATTGACTTTGACATTTGACGAAATGCTTGGCTCAGTTTGTAGTGACCCTATTTGCTGTGCCAGCTGTCGTGGGTTCGAGTCCCGCTGGAGACATTCATTTGTGTGATGGGCACAAATGTTTGTACTCCAGTCATGTATGTTTATAATGTGTATGTATTTAAAGTTATATATGTATGTGTAGTGTATCAACTGTCTGGTATCCATATCACAAGCCTTTATGCTTACCATGGAACTAGATGGTGCTGTGTGTCCGAAGATATTTATATAAAAAAAAACACTGTCAAGCTCCCAACTCGGAGTTACTAAAAATGTAACAGAGAAAAAAAAATGCTTAGCTCTAACCGGGACTCAAACCCGGGATCTGATAATCTATAACCGAACACGTTTGCCACTTAGCTATTGAGGCAGTTAATATATATACTTACAAATTAGGCAAATTGGTGGTATTTTTTATTATTTTTTAATTACTCAGTGAACAATAGATAATTGTTAAAGTAAGGTTAGCCATTCGTAGCTAATGAGAGAGGAGAAAGATTCGTTTACCAGGAAGTACTGTAATGCAGAATTTCCTGTAATGCTTAATTCGTTCGTTGCGCTTGCAACGGTAGAGTTAATGTGGGACAAGTTGTAAGAGTTTACCTTCATCGAATTCTAAGAAATTATAATGGTATTTTTAATTACGGAGATGATAAGATATATGGTATATTTTTCAAATAATGTTCTAAAAAAGGGATACTACACGATAGCTTCCGCTGCTTCGCTTGCTTAGTGTATTTAGGTAAGCTATATTAAATAGGCTATAAAATAAAATATTTTTTTCAAATCTGACTGATACTTTCAGAGATTGACGAGTTTTAATAAACAAAACAAATTAATTCTTGAGCTCTAGTATTAGTTAAAAAAACGAATTACAATACTTGTTAATAGGAACTGTTTTGAATATAGAAAATACTTGTGACTCACCCTGGCTTCGCTTAGGGTTCATCCCATAGACAAAAACGAATGTATCCCACGGGAACCGTACATTTTCCGGGATGACATATAGCTTATAGCCTTCCTCAATAAACGCACTATCTATTGTAAAAAGATTTTTCAAATCAGTTTTGTAGTTCCTGAGATTAGCGTGTTCGAACAAACAAACAAACAAACTCTGCCTTTTTATAATAGTAGTATAGATCACCTGCTTTTAACTTTGTTTTCCAGATAAAAAAATGAAGGAACTAGTCACGTAATACGTGATTTGACCAGTTTCACTTTATCTTACGAGAGCAACAAATTTTTTCTTCACTAAATTGCTTTTAAAAATAATACTTATTTGATAAATTAGTTATCGAAATGCTATACGCTACCTTTATCAATATTATTATACACATTTAATCTATAGATAAGTTACCAGTTCTAGTTGCGGCTTAGAAAAAAGTAAAAGTGATTGGAAAGAAATTTTAAAGCGCGGCAGTCACTGACCGAACCAAGATTCCGATATCAGACTTGATCTAACTCGGATCGATCTAATAAATAAAATATAAAATCTGTTCAATCAAGGACATACGACGACTAAAAACACCTAGACTAGTAAACCCGCCTACTGTTTTAATATCGACATCTTTAAGGACCAGCATTGTAACTCCGTATGAAGATTAAAAATCGAAAATTAGTGTTGTCATATATTTAAAAACTACAAAATAAAATTAGCTGAATTATAATACTGTTCTTGCAACCAGTTCAGCCATCGACCAAATCAGTCTATACGTGAATGGTAGCTTCAAGCTTAAGCTACCTTAAAAATATTTTTTTTAATAGCATCATATATTTTTATATATATTTTTTACATATTAGTATACTTTTACATTGCAGTTTTTGTATTTTTTCTCAGAAATGAGATATTTTCCCGCGGTAAAAAGTATCCTATATGTTGACCCGGATAACTAGCTATCACCACACCACATCAAAATCCATTCAGTGGTTTTTCTGTGATGCGGTAACAGACAGACAGACGGATAGATAGACAAAAAAATCTAAAAACTATAGATTCGGCCTCTGTATCGATAATAATGTTTATTTCAATATAAGATTTTCCAAAAAATATTTAATGTACAGATTCGGTTTAGTTACAATCATGTATAGGTGAAAATATAGCCAAGTAGTTCGTGATGTATTTCTTTTTATAAACTATAGATAATATTGTTATAATCCAGAAGAGAATGTTTGGGTTTTTGGTTGTTTAACGAAGTAATTTCTACGATTTAACCATTTCTTTTTTGTATTATATAGAATTTTCAATTGAAAAAGGCTATCAACCACATATGAATAAATATATACCCATTAAAATACAATGATGAGTCTTATATAAAATGAATTTTTCATGTTTCAGGCGTACCCCAAATACGTATTCAAATATGGTGTCAATGACTTTCACACTGGAGATATTAAAACCCATCATGAGAGCCGAGACGGAGATGTCGTAAAAGGTATTTAGTCATTTTTTTATTAATATAACACATAATAACTGCATATGACGGCACGTTGGCTCAGTTTGTAGTGACCCTACTTGCTATGCCAGCGGTCGCGGGTTCAAGTCCCGCTGGGGGCATTCATTTGTGTGATAAGCACGAATGTTTGCTCTTCAGTCATGGGTGTTTATAATTATAATATGTATGTATTTAAAGTTATATATGTGTAGTGTATCAACTATCTGGTATCCATAACACAAGCCTCGTAGCTTACCATGGACCTAGGTGGTGTTGTGCTATTGTCCCAACATATTTATTTACATATTTATTATTATTTATTTATTATTTATTTATATACTAGTGACTGCCTGTGAGTTTTTTGAAATTACATTTTATACAAGCGCATAGTCACGTTACAAGTCTGTTTTATATGAGAGTGTGTGGTAGAGGAAGTCTCGTTTTCCAGAGTGCGTTTCTAAATATAAAAATAATAATAATATGTTGAGACATTAACACACAGCACCATCTAGTTCCATGGTAAGCTACGAGGCTTGTGTTATGGATACCAGATAGTTGATACAGTACACATTTTAAACACATACATATTAAAAAAATAAAGACCTACGACATGAGTACAAGCATTCGTGCTCATCACACAAATGAATGTCCTTAGCGGAATTCGAACACGCGACCACTGGCACAGCAAGTAGGATCACTACAAACTGAGTCAAACGTGTCGATGCCTTTCGTATATACAATATTACATAATCTTATTTTCACAAAAGTTTAATAAATTATAGTCTAGAAACTTCCTAGATAATTTGTCTTTCTATTCGTAAAAGACGCATGAAGATCCGTATCTTTCTGAGAATATCCCAAATCAACACAACTCGACGACTTTGATCTATACATATAATAAAAGTGTAACTGATCGCTGTCTGTATATGTAAGACATTTGGGAAAAACTATTTTTGGGGGTCTTTATTAACGCATTAGAACCCAAAACAATGAATTTTTGACTTTTAGTCTGTTTGTCTGTGCGTTTGTGCGCGTTCTTTTCAGAAACGGCTTAATCGATTTGGGTGCGATTTTCACTTAAGCTTCACTTAGCATTTAATATTTTATTTCAATCGTTTTATAAATAAAAAAGTTAAGTTTTAAAGAATCACCCAGTAAAGTACCCGAGCGAAGTGAGGTTGAGTCGCTAGTTTATAATTAGTGATTACAACATACAAAATAAGTCATTTAATAAGTCAAGCCAATATACAATAAGATGATAGTTTATCAGTTGTTCTTCCGTAAAGGAAACACTACAAACTTTACATAATCGATGTTCATTAAATAGTTATTGCGTTGACGTAACGAGCAAGTGATAGAGAAGCAATTAAAAATTATGTTGCTTTCGTTCTTATTTAATTATGAATTTTGTTAAATATTTTTTTAACAATACGTTTGGATAATAATCCTTAATGCACCTATAGATTTATATTAGTATAATAAAATATCCGATTAGGATAGAGTTTTTACGTAGAGTAAGAATTTATGAAAGTAGAAACCAATTCAATGTTAGAATTTTTGTAGGTATGTATTTTACTAATGATAAAATTCAAACCAGTTAATGTCTTCCTCACTGAGATATTACCTCG
Source organism: Brenthis daphne (assembly GCA_947093115.1). Taxonomy (NCBI): domain Eukaryota; kingdom Metazoa; phylum Arthropoda; class Insecta; order Lepidoptera; family Nymphalidae; genus Brenthis; species Brenthis daphne. Next base: position 24,389,243 of record OX352477.1, on the reverse strand, counting down.
CCCTCTTTATTCCTTTTACTCAATGTCCGATGAGATGAGAATTAGATACTACCGGTGAAAGATTAGTCGCAGGATCGACGGTTTTACGTGCTCTCTGAGACCAGAGAACACTACTAGCTTGCCAAAACCAGGCTATTACTGATACTTTTGTCATTTTACTAAGAGTACCTGGGCCACCGAGCTTCGCTCGGAGTTTTTGGTCAAAAGTACAATTTTCTTTAAAAAAAAAAAACAAAAAACTTGAATAAATACAAAAAAAAACAAAAATAAATTATAACTTTGTATATATATATATATATATATATACAAGAACTGCTCGTTTAAATATATTAGATAAAGTGATTGCATTATAACAAATATTTTTCTTTACAGGTCAGTACACGGTAGTAGAACCTGACGGCTCAATCCGTACAGTGGACTATACAGCGGATAAGCATAATGGATTCAACGCCGTCGTCCACAGGACCGCTCCCATATCTTCTCATGAGGCCGCTCATCTCTAACGTGTCCTTAGGCTATAGTATATCTTTAATTTTAAAGATTTATAAGGTTATAGAAAAAAATTTTAGAGGTCAAAATTTCCCTGCGATCTCCTTTTGTTAAATTATTTATTACATTGTACCTGAATGTTATTTAGAATTGTAATATAATGTTATGTGTTATATAATATTGTTGTATATTAAGTTAGACATATTTTTATAAGTTTACATAAAAGTTTAACTTAAATAGGTGTTTTATTTGCTCTTTTTTTTTTAATCTAGGCTTTTGAATTAGGCATATACTTTATTTTAAATTGACGTTTGTTTTGTTCTTGTAAATAATTAGATGATTATTTTTTTTTATTTTTTATTTTCTATACAAAGCATATCATCTGTGTGCTTTATTAAAACCTTGTGCTTGCTAAAAGTATATAATTCATAATTCATAAGGTGGTTGTAATATAATGGACGTTACAGGACAAGATGTGTGCGCATGTGATGCCCCAGGTGTTGTAGGCGTCCATAGGCTGCGGTAACCGCTTACCATCAGGCGGGCCGCATGCCTGATTGCCACCGACGTGGTATAAAAAAAAAAAGATGATTGAAGAGAAGATCAAGTATAGAGAAGCAAAATAACAATAAAGTAGTATTAATCAAAACTGTTTACTTGATTGAAAATATTATTCACATGTTAGAATTTAATTCGAATTAAAACGAATTCATTTTCAATGATTCATTGGGCTTGAGATATTATTTTATTGCTAGAAGGATGAGTGATCGTAGAAGAATTAGATACCTTATAGGATTAAAAAAATATATATTAATATTATAATTACAATTTATCAAAGTTTTTTTCAAATAAATGTACATTCCTAAATAAAAATACTTTGCGCCAAGCCGCAAATATCTCAAAATTCTGTGTGCGCTTTGAAATTTTCTTATAAAATAAAATAACTCGTCTATAGATGTCGATGCACGCTTCAACTTGAAAATTGCTCCGTATAGGTATTTAAATACGGAAAATAATTTGATCTTATTAATAAAGACTTTAAGCTAGTCATGAATAAATGCTTTCTTAAAAATAACTTCACCATAATATCTGACTAACCTTTAAGATATGCTAAGTAGATACATACTGAAGAAATATTAAAAAGTTATATATATATATATATATATATATATATATATATTTGATTTACAATATATAATTACTAACTGCCTCGGTGGTGTAGTGGCTAGCATGTACGGCTGCACACCCGGAGGTCCTGGGTTCGAGTCCCGGGTCGGGCCAAGTTTAGTTATTGAGTCTTCCTGTATAGTAAGTCTCAGTAACAGCCCGGAGTTGGGAAGTTGGCGGTGTTTCACCCCCGTGCCTCGGAGAGCACGTAAAGCCGTCGGTCTTGCGCCTTAACTCTCATCGGTCGTGTCGAGTGGTCGTCCCACCGGAGTATGAGAGTGATAGGAATAGAGAGTGCCCTTGTGTCTGTGCGTACACTTGAGTTCTATAATATCTCCTGCGCAGTTGGCTAATCTCATTGAGATTGGCCGCCGTGGCCGGAATCGGCTAGGAGAACATCATCACTATTTGATTTACAATATATAACTTTTTGATCTACAATAGTCGTGCAAATATTACTCTACTACGCAAATATTATTACTATCTCTATAAAAAGCTTTGTAGGATAAATAAAAATAGAAATCAAATCTTGCATTACGGAGTTACAAAATTTGTCCTTCTCCCATAACTTCTTGGTATTAACATACAAAGAATATATTGTATGCAAGGTTCTTCACACGATACACAATTATTGATCACAAATGTATAAACGAATTTGTATGACATTTAACTATTGATATACACCTTTACTATGTTATATTTGAGATATTTTAGGTTAGTTATTGCAGCTTAATAAGATATTATTAGTAAAAATGTTAAGTATTTTTTAAAGGCAACGATTTTAGAATTATTTAATTAAATTCAAATTAAAGTATGATGAGATTATTGGCTGATTTCTCCAACGTCACCTAAGTTTAAGGGATCCGCGAAGCATGGTTAGGGGGCTGTTAGGGGACAGTTTCTGTTTCACCGACAGTTAGGGGTCACCTAACAATTAAAATAAATTATTAAAATGCCACCTAAATATAGGTACTAGAAATACGGGCTCTGACGATGGTAAACGAAATTTAATTTAGGGGCTAGTTTAGGGGAACTTTTAAGCTAGGGATCCCATACGTAGGTGGTGGCTTATGGGTTTTTGGTGAAATCGGGCATATATTTTTTTAATTGTTAGTGTTATTTGTGCAACAAAGTCCAGTATTAAATCGATATATCCCTACATACATAATATGTAAGTGTATCTTACCGAACGAACTAGATTAGATTTTTCCTTTAGTATAGATTGGGACCAGCGATTTAGAGATGTCGTTTAGTCTGTCTGTCTGTTTATATGTCACAGCCATTTTACTCAGGGACTGAAATTGGGTAGGTGTCTCATGTGAACCGCAGAAGGCCCTAGTCAAATGATGGGAAAAAAATAGAGATGGCACTTTATACATATTGTAACAGAGGGGAAAAAGTATATGTACGGTTCTGTGGAATTTTTGGCATTATCATTATATATTGTAACAGATCAATATATAGTATAGGCATATATTAGGCAAGATCACTGAGCAATCACGAGATAGTTTCAGTTCACACGTAAATTAGAACACTGGGTAGTATTTACTCTGATGAAACTTACACTTCAATTACTACAATGGTAATGGTTGATTAGTGATTACCTCCGAATTAAGGTTTCAACTAATTTGGACGTAAGAGTTTCGTAGTAGATAAATACATTGTACATGTTGTTTTGCTAAAACAAATACTTTTTTAAAGTCAAATAATAACAAAATTTTCTTACGTCAGTAAAAATAAAAACTTTTTATAAACATATGCATGATTTCTTATTAATTAAAGCTAAAAACAAATAAATAAATTATTTGAAACTAAAGTAGTTTCATTTCTCCATTCCTCATTAACTCCAAAAAACTAAAATTTAGTAAAAAAAATATTCAAAATATATGATATTTAACCGATACGGAAACTTTAAACGCCCGCCTTTTCGCGCGCTTGGCGTGACGTCACAGGATAAATGACGACTCAATTTGTAGCGACAAAATCGCTAATCGCTCTCTCTCTCTCTATTCTCTACTCTGACGTCATATTCGGTCTGACCAATGTCTGGCCTTGCTTTTTAACTATTTTGAATTTACCACCTTAATTTTATATTTACACTTTCAATAATTATTTACGTAATCAAAAAGAAATTACAATAAAAAATATTGATGTAGGCTTTATTCAAAAGCAATAAAAATAAAAAATATTTCACCTTCATTTAAATTACACGCATATTAACATGGTACACTCATATGGTTAGTTGACAAAATTTTTATCAATTTTATAAAAGAGTGAATTCTTAAGTTACTTTTGTTATAGCTAAATAAGTTAAAATAGATAAAATAAAATCTAATAGTGAGAGTAAATTAAACTATTCGTGTTATAGTTAAGAAAAATTCTATCACGGCTGTGGGTTCGATTTCCATACACAGATGATATTTGTATAGAGTATATAAACACTTATGTGCAATGTGCTATAGAAAATGTGGCTTTAGTGACCGCTTGTCGGCCATTTGCCCTTTACATAAGAAATTCGTTTTTATATTTATAGTATAATATCTAAACAGTAACAAATCTAAAAATCTAAAAATTAATTAATTCTATAATAATATACATTTTAATAATAACAAATACATAAAAAAATGTATAAGATTTTCAAACTTTCAAAGTGTTTTATACGAGCCTTCGTATATTTTTAATTCGAGGTATTTTACTACTAAGAATATGTATATGGGCCTTATGAAGTTATTACAATACAAAACGTCCACCTGTACGTAGCAAAGTGTTGCAATCTAATTTACATGAGACGTCATTGTAGCGTGCGAAACTTTTCTCATTTAGCTGCAGGGATCTAAGGAAATATCTTTTTAGAGTAACAAGGCTGACGATACTAAGGCCATTTATAAAAGCCTGTGAACCCTCTATTGTGGTATTCAGGGAGTAAGTTCGATGTGAAGCAGTCGTATATCCTACAAAGTTTATAATGTGTATATATTATGTGTTGGTAGTAGTTGCGATCGGATGTGTTCAAGCAAAACCGAAGCTAAACCCTGTGTTCAATCCAGTATATGAGCCAGGGTATGAATATTATAACGTAAGAAATCATTTAAATATTTTAATTAGCTTTATTTTATCATTTTTTTAATTTTCTGTTTGTATAGAATTATATTTATAAATACTTATCTAGTACCAGTACTTAAGGAGAAGAAAATGATTATTTTTATACTTTTTCAATATTTAATTAAAGATTTACATATTTTACTACTTCTTAATTTACTCTAATAATGTAAATATTATATATTTTTAAAGTGGCTAATAATTGTATAATAGAAAAATATCGATATTGTATGGTATTGTAAATTATGTTTAGGATCGCCCTCAATACGCATTCAACTATGGCGTGGCGGATCATTCGACTGGCGACATTAAGTCACAACACGAAACTAGAGACGGCGAGGTAGTTAAAGGTAAATTATGTGTTAGAAATCATTATATAATGGTTTATTCTTATTATTAGCAAACTACAGTATTTTGTCTTATCTCATTAATATAGGTTTCCCCATTTAGTATTTAATACAATTATTTATTATTAAATAAAAAGTACAATTAAAATAATACAAAATTATCTTACTCAATAGTTACAAAAAGCAAGTGATTTAAATATTCACATTCAGGATTATGGTTATATTATATATATATATATATATATATATGTATATATTTATATATATAAATATATATATATATATATATATATATATATATATTTCAATAACAAATAACCTTTTTTAATTTCATTCATTAGACGACATGTTTGGTTTGACGACATGTTTGGCTCAGTTTGTAGTGACCCTACTTGCAGCAGCCGCGTGTTCGAGTCCCGCTGGGGGCATTAATTTGTGTGATGAGCATGAATGTTTGTACTCCAGTCATGGATGTTTTATATTTATAATATGTATGTATTTAAATTAATATATGTGTAGTGTATCTACTATCTGGTATCCATAACACAAGTCTTAAGGTCCCAACATATTTATTTATTATATTTATTTATTTAAGTACGATATTGCTTCAAAACAAAGGCGTAAAATAAAAAGAACTTGTATAATAAATATTAGATAATCTCCTAAACAATACTTTTCAACAATTTTAATCCGTGAGTTCTAACTTCAATTACTAAACAAGGAGCATTGTTTGAAAATATGCCGTCATTAGCGATTTGTTAGTAGAAACCTCTAATGATTCAAACATGAGATTGGGAAAATTTGTTACAACGTCATTTTCCATAATAGCACTATTGTTTATGTGGTAGAAAATGTGGCGTATGAATTGATAAAATAATTGGTTAAGATTTAACTACGTTATTGTGTAATTATTCTAGCTTTGGTAGAGAAATTGATCGTTTCATTTATTAGAAACGTGGTTTATACTACATGAGGTCTGGGGTTCTATTCCCATTCATTCATTTAGTCCTTTTTAACGTCTCACTGCTGAACACAAACAGGCCATAGTTCACCACGCTGCCCAAGTGCGGGTTGGCGGATTTCACTCGTCTTTTGAAACCTTCTAGGCTAGGTTCCCCCAGACATGCAGGTTTCCTTGCAATGTTTTCCTTCACCGTAAGACAAGTGGTAATTATGTTTGAAATGGTTCGCAAATGAAAATATCAGAGGTACGAGATCTGGGATTTGAATTCGCTTCACTCGGATTCCCAAGTGAGCGTGTTACTACTGGGCTACCACTGCCTCTATTCCCAAAAAAAATAAAATTAGTATTGGTCATCAACTTGTCGTTTATATAAAAATATGAAACTTTTTCAATTTATATCCTGTTTTTGTATGGAATGTATTTACATATTATTATTATTATTGCAATAGTTATTTTTAAAGATCAGTAAAAATATATAGTTTACTAGTGAGATAGTCTTTAATGGCTTTATTTTTAATTTCAGGACAATATTCTCTAGTAGAGCCCGATGGTTCCATTCGAACAGTTGATTACACAGCTGATCCAATTCATGGATTCAATGCAGTGGTTTCCAAAATTGGACCTAGTGTACACCCTCAAGCGTATCAACCAATAAAACCTGTCGTACAGTACGTGGCAAAACCTGTGCCAGTGCCTGTACAAATACCGCAGCAAATTATACAAAAACAAATTGTACCACAGCAAATATACGCTTCGCCTTCACCTTTCTGTAAGTATATATAGGTACTAGTTAAATATATATTATCACGCACAACTATGAGAATATGTTAGATTTTTGTTTATTATATACCACAAGAATTACAAAATTATTAATATCAGGTCATATTTTAGCATAATATCTTAAAATGAAAATATGCATACATACCTTCCTTTCCTTTTTTCCCTTTTTCAATTTGTTTTCATCTTTTTAGTTGGCTTTTAAGCATTCAGATTTTTTTTTAAGTTTTTATAATATATACTTATGTTTATTTAATGGCTGTTTAGTTTTTGCTAATTAGATATTTAAAGTATTATTCTGCATTACTTTTTAACATATCAGTTGTTTATATTTTTGTGATCGCCTCTTAAAAATCTTTATTTTAATACCCCACTCCATTGGCTTGGGAGACATTTTTTTAAAGTCACACAAATTGGCGCCTGAAATCCGCCATTTTAATTTGTAACTATTTTTAAATAGCCTATGACAATCGCGTTATGAAAACGAATCAAACATATGAATCATCAAAATCAGCCCACCCGTTTGGTCTTTAGAACGCCACATAGTAATAAACATACATACATACATACATACACATATATATAGGCTAATGAACACATTACTCTCCTTTATGTGGTGCAGTCGGGTAAAAAGGACTCATTTAAAGGTACAAAATATATTAATCATAGGTCAAAGTATAAATTAATCAGAAATATCTTTTATTCGTACTGCGTTTACATTGTAACTCGATTTGTATTTAGTAAAATATACAGCATTTTCTTATTTTTCAAGTTATATAAATTTTATTATAAAGTTATATATATATATATATATATATATATATATATATATATATGCAATTGTTAATAAATAATTTAACTAAGGCTACAAAACATTATTAGCCCAACATGTATCAAAAATGTTCAGTTTCATTTCAATAACTTTATGTATTTATTTTATTGTAACCATGTATATAATATTAATTTATTTGCAAATCTTACAAAAGCTACTGTTTTACAAATTAAGTAAATATTTAGAAGGTTCAAGTACAACAGAAGGAAAAAATAGGCACAAGTGAGATAAGATATAATAGCGTGTATAACGATCCATAGCCCTATTGTTTTCTTCTACTTGTTAAGCATTGGTCTGTAATACTTTTGCATAGACCTACGTTACCTTGTAGAGTATTCACCATCAAAATATTATGAACAAACGACTCACTCTCGCTTGCTTCTCCAAACAAACTTTCACCTCCATTTTTATCCCCTCAAGGGTTGATTTCCGGGATAAAAACTATCCTTTGTCCTTTCCAGGGTCTCAAACAATCTTACCAAATTTCATTTAAATCAGTTCAGTAGTTTCAGAGCCTATTCGATTTAAACAAACAAAACATTTTTTTTCTCTTTATCATATTGGAATAGATTATAGTTTTTTTACTGTGTACCTACTTGACTGTGTGAAAAGGATACATGTGTGAAAGGTGTGTGTGTATTGAAATGACAGCTGATAGAGGCAAGTGGAAGAAGGAAACACGTGCCGACCCCACCTAACGTGGGATAAGAGCAAGGAGAATAAGAAGAAGATTTTGCTTTACTTATCATCTTGTAAATAGACAAAGGTCAAAATATTTTATACAAACTTTTAGTCGTTTCTAAAGATCGTAGTACAATATTACATAGCTTACAAACTTTCCCAATAAATAGACAATAAAATGCAAAATGATTTTGTAAAATCAGGGTAGCTACATTCAAAATAACATGAATACAATTTTTCCAACTAAGTAATATTAGGGTAGGTTATAGAAATATCAATCTACTTTTACTTATCTTACAAGATGAAAACAAAAGATAAAATAGTTTGATTTACAAGCCTAAAAATGTCTTATTCTTACGAAAATAAATATAATACGTGTCCCTCCCATTTTGGATTACATTGACACATATTGAATTAGTACAATATGTGCATAGTGTCAACCATAGGAAAAAAATATATATGGAAAAGCTATAGTTTAAAAAAATAGATTTTTAACTATGAAATTCTACTAATTCTGGCAAATTTTTACTCTTAGAACTTTTAATAAATGATACCTAGATACGATGAAGGCTAACGAAGCAAAAGAGAAATCTTTTTTATATTTTTAAAAATAGGTAATAATATTATGTTTTTTTGACATTTATTTTTTGAAAGAATAGCGTCGATAATTTTTCGTCTCGTGGAAAACTTTTTTTATGTACTTAATAAGATTATTTATAAAACTTCCAAAATTTTTAATTCAACATAAATATATCTTTGTTGCAGTATATCCGAAGTTTGGTGGTCAGTTTCCAGACTATGATGGCTACGAAATTGATGGACCTTCAAATCATTTTTATAAACGTTGAAATTTTTATACAAAAATATGATTTAACTTCTGCGAAGTACTTAGTATAAGAATAATAATGAAATATTTTTTAAATAAGATATCCAGTTGAATAAATAAATTTAAAAGTAATTAGATTTATGTTCTTATTTTTATTTTAGTATAAAATATTTTTTAGATTTTTTTAATGGTAATAATACATTTTTGGGAGCACTTTTATTTTATCTTAATTAAGTGGTGTGGGTTTTGTAAATCAAAATTTTAACAAGCTAAAAATAAATTCATTTCAAATGGAATCATTTCAAAGGTAATTTTATATATTTTTTTATTTTTGTCTTGTCTAAAAATATTAAATTATGAACTAAAATTTAATTTATCTACATAATAATATATTATAGCAAAAAAAAAAACAAAATTGTTATTGTATTTTAATTAAAATTAGCGTAGGGGATAGGTATTAATTAGAGCTTTCGACACTTTTACAGAAACTAGTCTTTGCTCAGTGTTCGACCATAATCATTATTGACAATTTGAGAAAAACATATAATATTTACCGATCTACATAAAAAAAAAACTAAGTATTCCCAATTTTTTTATTGAATGCTCGTTAAAAGGCAGTAGCTACTAAACAAAAAAAAATTAGTTGACAAACAGAGAAATAAGGTACCCAACTGTTTTGTCTTGCCTATTTGTATGCGGAATCCTGTTAATATTATATACATCTTCAATTTGACAGCAGTTTTCATGGGATTTCTATTTGCCATACAAACAAAAGGTTTACAATCAATTTTTACATTTCTAACTTTAAAAATAAAACAATTTTTCAGTATAAATTTTCAATATCTGACTTCGAAAATATTAAGCTTTTAAATACAACTTTCATCCATATTAGAATAGCATTTTATGTTATTTAACAGTATAACTATAAATGTAAATTATAAATCTAATAGCAAATTTACAATGGCGAGGAAAAATTTTCTTCTTAGTACTTAAACCTAGCACAAAAATGGTCGAAATTATAAATCTGAATTTGTCTTCCATTAGCAGATATAATTTTAAACAAGCGCACTTGGCGAGCGTGGTGTAGGTACAATGGACTAAGTAATCGTACTAAAAGGTGGCCTGAGCCCAGCTGTGGGACATTAGAAAGGGTTGAATAAAATGATAATAAGAGAAGAAAATAACGTTAAAATAAAGAATGGAATGAAATAATAAAGAGAGAAATGAATAATATGACTAGATTGTGAGGTCTAAAGACCAAAGCGCCTACACAAAAAAATCATTTGGTTTTGTTTTTGTAAAATTGCTGTACAAACATTATAGGCTTTTTATACGTAAAATAAACATTATAGACAATTTTTTAATTCGGCCGAATTGAAGTCCCATACTGTAGATAATTATTTAATTTATATTCAAGTGTCTGTTTGTAATGTCAAAATAACAGCTTTTTACTAAATGCATATGGAATTATACATGGTATTTATAAGAAAAACACAATTTTAATTTTTTTTGTCTGTCTGTCTGTTTGATCCGGCTAATCTCCGAAACAGCTGGGCCGATTTTGACGGGACTTTCACTGGCGGGTAGTTGATGTTATAAGGAGTAACTTAGGCTACTTTTATTTCAGTTAAAGAATTAGGGTTCCGCTCAAAAAAAATGTAGGGACGAACCCAAGCGAAGCGAGGGTGAGTCGCTAGTTAGCAGTCAGTAATAATAGATACAGTAAACATTTTTTTAATCGTGTTATAAGAAATTGATATTTTTAATGTTTGCATAAATTATGATGATTATTATGATTATGAAATGACTAAGTAGATGATGAAATGACGTCTGAGTCTGATTACTAACGCTAGTGATGTTCTACTGTTTATTTTAGATACTATTTAGGATCTTTTTTAAAGATTGGTTATTTATATTTAATTGTAATTATATTCGTCACACAACTTTTACTTCAATTTGCGTTCTCATGGGTGTGGATTTACTATAATAATATCGCAATTTATTTCGAGCACAACTCGCAATTCGCATTTGATCTATTTTTCCGATTCTAATAAAGAGGATATTTTTAAATTAGGTGCTTAATTAATTTCATGTATTCAGAATCTTCGCCTATTGTGAATTGATTTTAATATTTCTATTTAGATGGATAGACTCAAGCCATGTGTATTATGCTCATGTAGATTTCAATTATTCATTAGAAATTTACTTCAAATTTTAATTATACGTCCTTCAGTAAACTCCTTTTTAGTTAAAATTTCTGTTTCAGTTGTCTCATAATAAATAAATAATAATAAATAAATAAATATGTTGGGACACTAACACACAGCGCCATCTAGTTCCATGGTAAGCTACGAGGCTTGTGTTATGGATACCAGATAGTTGATACATTACATATATATAACTTTAAATACATACATATTATAAATATAAACACCCATGACTAGAGTACACACATTCGTGCCCATCACACAAATGAATGCCCCCAGCGGGACTCGAACCCGCGACCGCTGGCACGGCAAGTAGGGTCACTACAAACTGAGCCAAACGTGTCGTCAAATATATAAAAGTATATATAGTATAAAAAGGCAAAATCCGTTTACTCTCTACTGCTCTTGGCTTTTATACATTCCTAAGTATGACAAACTAAATTCTAATACACAAGTGTTACTATTGAATGTTATATGTAATGATTTATGTCATTCTTAACTGATGATCCAGCTCGGAGTCGTGTGCTCAGAGGAATTTAACATTTACTTAATCGTGACTGGCGAAGTTGAACCGGAACAAATAAAATGCTCATCTTTATTTATAAAAGATAATTACAATTAAACTTTACAATATTAAAAATTTGTCCTATTAGTTTACTTTTCAGTGAATATCAAATGAAATGTGCTAAAATAAAATTTTTATTACTTTGCCTTCAGAGAACCTTGTTAGGTTAGTTATTTTTAAAGCTATTAAAGCTATTTTTATACACGTATAAGTATTTTCTTTCAAGGAAAGAAAAAATAACTTCTATATTTTTATATATTGTACAGTGTACATATGATTTTAATTTCATATTTTAAGTAAAAAATTATTGACGGATGTGTAGTGAGCAAAAGTTGATTTAACACATTTTATCACAGGACGTATATCTAGTGATATCTTTGAAAAATGAGCGTGATTCATACAATTATATAGAATCACTGATCACACTTGAGTGAAGCAAGGATGTGTCACTATATTATCACTAATTTTGATTGTTTGGACGCCACAGAACTCATACAACCAATACAAAGTTGGACATGCACTTTTGTTTCACGCGTCTAAGGGGAACTTTACCCAATATAATCTGTCGAAACTAATATTATAAAAAGGTAAAATATATTAGTCTGTGTATATGAGGTAATCTCCGTAACTAACGACCCAATTTCCATGTATAATTCTTTCACTTATAGATAGCCACATAATCCTTGAGTTCAATGCGCTATAAAAATAAATCACATTTGTATGGTGCTTTAGCAGAGTGAGTTATAATGGTATTAGTATTGCAAGTCTGAAAAATACTATACTGCTTATAACAATGTTCTTTAGGTACGCACAGGTCTAAGCAGTAATGTCATAAGCGAAAATAGTAAATAACATATATAACTCTCTTATTATATTTTCGAAGGCATTTTCTTCCTCGTTCCCTCACTGATGAGGATCGCGACAACTTATGATTTTCTTCCAACGTTAACTACAGGAACCTTGAAAATGTGTGGACTATCATCTCATAATTACATTTATAAATTTGGTACCCATATTATAATACTCATACCTATATATATATGCTCTTATCTTATCTTATTGACTGCCTCGGTGGTGTAGTGGCTAGCATGTCCGGCTGCATACCCGGAGGTCCTGGGTTCGAGTCCCGGGTCGGGCCAAGTTTAGTTATTGAGTCTTCCTGTATAGTAAGTCTCAGTAACAGCCCGGAGTTGGGAAGTTGGCGGTGTTTCACCCCCGTGCCTCGGAGAGCACGTAAAGCCGTCGGTCCTGCGCCTAAACTCTCACCGGTCGTGTCGAGTGGTCGTCCCACCGGAGTATGAGAGTGATAGGAATAGAGATTGCACTTGTGTCTGCGCGTACACTTGAGCACTATAATATCTCCTGCGCAGTTGGCTAATCTCATTGAGATTGGCTGCCGTGGTCGGAATCGGCTAGGAGAACATCATCATCATCATGCTCTTATCAAACCAGTACAATGGCACAAATATAGTAATTAAAGACATAACAGATGACTCGATTACGGAATTGGGCAAAATTCGCAAAAGCTTTCGTATTATAAATTCATTTAGTTCTAAAGTCAAATCGTAACTTGAAGATTTCAGATAATTTTCGTCACGTCAACGTAATCGTTTTAATAATAAATATAATATTATTATATTTGAATGTGCTTAAAACATTATACAAATGAGTAATATCAAAGTCATAATAACATAGTAATAAAATATACATCTATATAGGTATAATAAAACTGTAGAGGTCTGTACAGAGAAAAAAATGCTAAAAACCGAGTCAGGGGGATGTAAGAAGAAAAATAGAACAAATCGAGTTCCCGTAAGATAGTTAAAAAACTATAGTTACTTATACAGCTTATTACACAACAACTTATGCACTTATTTGGTATGCTGATACCTTATACTGCCGGTCAAATAACAGGTTACTTTTATCCCGGAAAAATGAACGGTTCCCGTGGGATAAAACAGTTTGTGCTTTTCTAGAGGCGAACCCGAGCTAAGCGGGTGAACCGCTAGTAAATTAATAAAACAATAATATAGTACAATTACAAGACACAGTCTGATAACAAATAAATTCAATACGAAAATAATATATAATTATCTCCTATATTATTAAATCAAAGAATAATTGCATTTTAGTATTACTTAAGCAAGAATGTAATTGATGTCTAAACTTTATTTAAAATTGCATCAAACCGTATCTGACAGGCATTTATTGCTCTAGCGTTGACAGATAGCTGCTTTTTAATGTTCCGTATCTCAAATTGAAAAAAAAGGAAAACCTTATAAGATCATTTCGTTTTCCGTCTGTCTGTCTGTCCGTCAATATCCTATTTCTCAGGCCCGTGTGGAGGTATCAAGTTGAAATTAATACAAAATACTCAAACTTGCAATCCCTTGGAGCTGTAAAAAAATCAAACTTCTAAGTTGACGGAATCAAAGAATATGGCCGTTTCTTCCGCGCCGCATATTTTGACACTCGCAAGGGAATCAAAACCTATATGGTACTTCCTGTTAATCTAGATTTTTTTTTGGGATTATGATGATGTTCTCCTGGCCGATTCCGGCTACGGCGGCCAATCTCATTGAGACTAGCCAACTGCGCAAGAGATATTATAGTGCACAAGTGTACGTGCAGACACAAGTGCACTCTCTATTCCTGTCACTCTCATACTCTGGTGGGACGACCACTTGACACGACCAGTGAGAGTTAACGCGCAGGACCGACGGCTTTACGTGCTCTCCGAGGCACGGGGGTGAAACACCGCCAACTTCCCAACTCCGGGCTGTTACTGAGACTTACTATACAGAAAGACTCAATAACTAAACTTGGCCCGACCCGGGACTCGAACCCAGGACCTCCGGGTGTGCAGCCGTACATGCTAGCCACTACACCACTGAGGCAGTTATAAACTTATTGATTGGGATTATAAACTTATTTGTAATGTTCCATGCTACGGAACCCTTGGTGGGCGAGTCAGACTCGTACTTGTACGAAATTTTTATTTGTTAATTGCCCATTCTAATTTTCGGGCCTCATATCTCACAGAGGATCACAAAATAGATAAAAGTTAGTAATAAAACAGCAAATCTGTGTTGAAAGATTGTTTACTTAGATGGTTATTTCAGACATTTTATTTGGTAATAGGTAATTACATCATATTGTATGGAAGCTGACTGCTGAGGTAGGCTAAGCCCCCGGCATTACTAGTCCAGTGACATTAAAAAGTATGAGAACTCCAAGACCTTTTCAACATATAATGTGACATCCAACGGCGATTCGTCTTACTCATTTCTCTCAAGCAAAACGGTGTTTCTGATTGGTAATACATTCTATTTAACTACCAATTTTGTTGTTTGGTAAATCGTTTACAAATCGTTAAATTTTGCTAACAACCATGTTGTTGAAATTCATATCTTTACTACGCTGTTGAGTTTGCCTTAGATTTTATTTATTTAAACACAGCTTACGAAAGCTTTTGTAAGAGAATAATAGCTATACGAACAATAATCAATTTAACGCCTGTATTAACTTTGAGATGTATCAATTATATTTCAATGGATGGATACGCTTGCGGGAGGTCATCTGTTCACGATCTGTTCAATTTAATATTAAGCTTAAAGCTATACTTAGGTTTCATTTATTTCTCTTATATAAAATTACTTTTGTACCTACAGGATTTAATTAGCTTTAATTTTGGTCTCTCTTGTACCAATTTGCAATTTTGCGAGTGTCATGTTTTTAAAAGATAAAACATAGGTTAAATAAATATATAGAGGGCTTGCTTTAGAAAATGTTCTCCTGACCAATTTCTGTCATGGCGTTTGGCGACCAATCTTACGTAATGCGTAAGCATGCCATGTGCGTAAGAGATATTCAAATGCACATACACAATTACTTAGTGTTGTGTTCTATTTCGTCCTTGAAAGATTATGCGTAGAACCGACTTATTTTACGAAGCATGGTGAAGGAATATGGCCAATTTCCTGATTCTAAATTATCAGTGAAATTGAGAATTTATTGGTAGACAGTTTCAATACATTTCCCGGGATTCGTACCCAGGTTCTTCAGATTTGCAGGTGTAAGAGATAATTTATAGATAAATGAGGCAAAATTATTTTGTAGTAGCAAGCGTGAGTCGTATCTTGGCTATAATATATTAATAATCGTCTTTATATCAGATGAATATTTTTTTAGTAAATATATTGTTACGATTGATATTGATTCTAAAAATATATGTGATTCAAAAGTCAAAACGCTTCAAATGAAATGTGTTTTCCATAACATTCATAATTGTAGGAAGTAACTGCCTAAATTTCTAGGTAATGTAGTAGATGACTAAGCGGCAATCTTAAGAACGACCTAGGAGCTATTACGATGATGACAGATATCGATTTTATCTTATAAAGTGCATTTTAAATAAAACTATCTTTTCGGATTTTGTCGCGGATTTATTTGGATTTTTGTTTCCCGACGTTTCGAATGCTTTACAGCATCCATGGTCACGGGAGGTCAGTCTCTCCCGTGACCATGGATGCTGTAAAGCATTCGAAACGTCGGGAAACAAAAATCCAAATAAATCCGCGACAAAATCCGAAAAGATAGTTTTATTTAAAATGTCAAATATTCGCGTAAATCTAAGAAAGTATTATAAAGTGCAATTAACATTAAGCTTCATAGGATTTTAAAATAAAATATCATAATAGTTATACCAGACTAAAATTGAATCGTTGAAATGGTTTATAAAATAAACAAAATGACGCTTGAAGATGTTATTATTTAAAATATTCTTATTAAAATATATTTGATAGGTTTCTGTCCTCTCGTTTATGTTTTCATGCGTAGAGTTTATTTCTGAACCGAAGAGTTTCACTTTCTAAACGTACATGAATGGTTATCGTGGGAAAAGTTAGTGAAGATAGTTCATAAAACCTGTTTTAATAAAAGAAAGATAATAAATAATTATAAAAATAAAAAATGATCAAAAAGGCACAGATAACACGTCTATGGTGTCTACTGTACTCATTAAAAAACATGAAATAAGTAAAGCATAATACTATATACTCGTAATATGATAGTTTTCATATAAAGAATCTATATATATAAAAATGAATCCCTATTTCCCTTGTTCACACACCATCACGCGTGAACGGCTGAACCGATTTAACTATTTTTTTGTTGTGTTTTTTATTGTCAGGAGAAAGTTCTTATAAAAGAAAAAAAATTAAAAAATGCGCGGTAAATTATATAATTTAAGAATACTTATTTAAGAATACTTAACAACCATATTAAAATTTAACTAACTACTAACGCTAGGTAATAACTATTTATATATATTTAAAACGTACCTAGCGATAAACCCAAGCGCAGCGAGGGTGAGCCGCTAGTATTAAATAATATAAAGATTTTCATTAATAGATTTACAGTTAACAGCTCTCTTATCTAGTGACGCCTACTCTAGAAAACCATTGCGTGCCTTAAGGAGATTGTCAATGTAATGATAATATGTAAAACTAAAGCCATTACTAAAATATTTCTGATAACATAAGTTTCTCAGACGTAAAAAATGGACAATTCTTATAATAAAACATAGATACATACATACATTTTCAGCATCAGCAATAAAAATCAAATAAAATACGTTAAGTTAATCATAATAATACGAATTTAAAGGTGGAATAAATGCATTTAATATGCGGTGATTATAATTAAATAAATAACCTTACCCTGAATTTTAAAAGCTTTAGATTTAGTATGTATCGTCAATATTAACTGTTTTAACGATGTATCAATGTCCTTCTCGGAAAAAATTTGCTTTTCGAAAGGCGTCTCAACATCGTCGCTGTCTGTCATGATATTTAAATAACACAAGTTAACATTGGTCCAGTATAAGTAAAGATGCCCTTGACTTTTTAAACATAACGCTTCCGACGCGACAATAAGTACGAGTGTAAGCGTACATAGCCGTCATACTTAGTGACATATTATGTATGTATGTGTATATTTGGGAGAATCATTACTCTGCAATAGAGCAGCAGCTTCTATTTATTTGTGGTCTCTATTTATGATTTTTGGATTTATATCGATAATTATTATAAAACAGGTATGGATTCGTAAATTTAAAAAAAATCATAATTTTCTTTAAATAGGATTTAGGTATTATTATTGCCTTCTTTCACAAATCTGTATGGAAGAAAAAAGTACTGGAAGGATTTTTATTAAGTACTATAATAAGGCAGCGGTAGCCTGATGTAGTCTAGGTAACAATGTAGCAAAAACAACAACATATAACAATAAAAAAGGTGTTTGCTAGGAAACCGAGTGAAGCTGGTTCAAATCCCGGATCTCGCCTCTGATATTTTCATGTACGAATTATTTCCAATATGATTACCACTTGTCTAACGGTGAAGGAAAACATCGTGAGGAAACCTGCATATACTCATTTGGTCATCGTCAGTAACATGCCCAAATTATACACACTAACAGTTTATTTCAGCGCTATATGAGTACATACATACATATTATAAAAAATCTCGATAGTGTCTATAGAGTACAAGTACAGTATGTATTGTATAAATTAAGTTCCAATACATTTTACCTTACTTCATTACTTGGACAAATTACGCATATTATGTCGTTTATAAAACATGTATGGTATAGAACCTAATAAGCACATAATGACTCTACTTACTGTAACGCCTATTTCAAATATAGGCAATGGCATATTATAATATTATAAAATTAATATGAAAATAATGAATTTAAGTAATACATATGTTAATTTTTACTATATTCCTTTCTAAAGGGACTGTATAATAAGAAAAAATTATCACTTCGTAGGTATATTTTAGAAACTTACATATTATATTATGTGTCCTACTAGCAGACAGGTGTTGTCCAAATAATAATATTTGAGTTCAAAAAATATCTCATAGAAAAATAGTATCTTTCAGTTTACTATTGCTCAATTTCAAACCATTTAGGCAGCGCACGCCGACAAATCAACACAAGTCACAACGAGGTGTGTTAAGATAGCAGTGAAAGGTTAGCAGAATCGTTCGAAACATATACGGTATTTTGTGGCTAATTTGTTGCTAATTAGTTGCTAAAACCCCGATTTTGTTGCTTTGTCCGATTTCGAAACAAAGGAGTTACTGCTATCTTAACGTTAAGCTAGCAGTAAACTCAGCGGGACCGGCATGAATTAAATGCAATTATACATCAGTATTTGTTGCTAATTTGTTGCTGACAAATAGTGTAAAAAAATTTAAAAAAACGCTAGAATTGGCTAGACCTGGAGACCTGTAGCCGTATCCATGTTATCTTAACATGCAGTTTTTTTAACAAGACGATGGCATGGATTTTGTTGCTGGACGCAAATAACATCAGGACACCCCAGAGAGCCAGCAACAAAATAGAAACTAAAATTCTGCTACACCTGGAGACCTGTAGCCGTATCCATGCTATCTTAACATGCAGTTTTTTTAAGAAAACCATGACATGGATTTTGTTGCTGGGTGGAAATCACATAAAAAGACCCCAGAGAGCCAGCAACAAAATAGAAACTAAAAATCTGCTACACCTGGAGACCTGTAGCCATGTCCATGCTAACTTTACATACACTTTTTTTAACAAGACGGTGGCATGGATTTTGTTGCTCAGCGTATATAACACCAGGACACTCCAGAGAGCCAGCAACAAAATAGAAACTAAAAATCTGCTACACCTGGAAACCTGTAGCCGACTACAAGTGTTCATGCTAACTTAACGTGCACTTTTTTTAACAAGAAGGCGGCATGGACTTTGTTGCTAAATGCAAATAACATCAGGACAGATTTTTAGTTTCTATTTTGTTGCTGGCTCTCTGGGGTGTTTTGATGTTATTTGTGTCCAGCAACAAAATCTATGTCATCGTTTTCATAAAAACTGCATGTTAAGTTAGCATGGACATGGCTACAGGTCTCCAGGTGTAGCAGAATTTTAGTTTCTATTTTGTTGCTGGCTCTCTGGGGTATCCTGGTGCTATTTACGATGAGCAACAAAATCCATGCTACCGTCTTGTTAAAAAAAGTGCACGCTAAGTTAGCATGAACACTTGTAGTCGACTACAGGTTTCCAGGTGTAGCAGATTTTTAGTTTCTATTTTGTTGCTGGTTCTCTGGGGTGTCCTGGTGTTATTTACGATGAGGAACAAAATCCATGCCCCCGTCTAGTTAAAAAAAGTGCACGTTAAGTTAGCACGAACACTTGTAGTCGGCTACAGGTTTCCAGGTGTAGCAGATTTTTAGTTTCTATTTTGTTGCTGGCTCTCTGGGGTGTTCTGATATTATTTGTGAATAGCAACAAAATCCATGTCATCGTTTTCATAGAAAAAGGGCATGTTAAGATAGCATGAATACGGCTACAGGTCTCCAGGTGTAGCAGAATTTCAGTTTCTATTTTGTTGCTGGCTCTCTGGGGTGTCCTGATGTTATTTGCGTCCAGCAACAAAATCTATGTCATCGTTTTCATAAAAAATGTACATGTTAAGATAGCATGAACACGGCTACAGGTCTCCAGGTGTAGCAGATTTTTAGTTTCTATTTTGTTGCTGGCTCTCTGGGGTGTCCTGGTGCTATTTACGATGAGCAACAAAATCCATGCCGCCGTCTTGTTAAAAAAAGTGCATGTTAAGGTAGCATGGACATGGCTACAGGTTTCCAGGTGTAGCAGATTTTTAGTTTCTATTTTGTTGCTGGCTCTCTGGGGTGTCCTGATGTTATTTGCGTCCAGCAACAAAATCCATGCCATCGTCTTGTTAAAAAAACTGCATGTTAAGATAGCATGGATACGGCTACAGGTCTCCAGGTCTAGCCAATTCTAGGGTTTTTTCAATTTTTTTTACACTATTTGTCAGCAACAAATTAGCAACAAATACTGATGTATAATTGCATTTAATCCATGCCGGTCCCGCTGAGTTTACTGCTAGCTTAACGTTAAGATAGCAGTAACTCCTTTTTTTCGAAATCGGACAAAGCAACAAAATCGGGGTTTTAGCAACTAATTAGCAACAAATTAGCCACAAAATACCGTATATGTTTCGAACGATTCTGCTAACCTTTCACTGCTATCTTAACACACCTGTCACAACGGCCATTTTCCTGATTTCAGAGTTATTATGATTTCTGACATTAAAGATTTTTTTTGGAATAAAATATAGTCCATAGATAATGTAGCTTTTAATCAAAAAAATATCATTTTAATAACTTTTCATTTTTGTGTTAATGTTTCATAAATTATATTCGCTAGAAGGCAATTACTGAAGAGAAACTTTTTTACGATCGTTGTGATTTGAAACTCGATGTAACGAAAATGCGACACTAAAAAGAGACAAACACATGACACATAATAATATATAGGATTGAGCCGGCGAGAGAGTGAGATAGAATACATTACCATGTTGCCATGGTGTTGCTATTGTCTGAAAAATATATAATAAGTATTATATTCTTTCCGTATATGATATACTATAAATATATGATTGTAATATGCCTAATATGCCTTATTTAATTATTGATTTGTTTTAATTTAATTGCGATATTTACCCAAGAAATTTACTTCAACCGCGCGTAAATGTTACACGCACCTATTTTTTTTTGAATAAATATCTTTACTTAACTAAATTTGAATACAGTGTTTGGCTACACTAAATTGCTACAAATTTTAAGTTTATATATATTTTATACTTGCTAAAATTACTATAATTTCTTTATGAGTAGAATGATGTATACATAATAGTATATATACAACTATAATCTTTAGGTACAAGTCAGTCGTGATGCTAAACGTCGTGAAGTGGAGCGTGTTTGTCAGTTCGTGTGTCGTCCGACCATGAGATGAAGTAGGCAGAAGAGCGTTTGCTTATTTATCATGATATATAATTATTTGCAATCAATACCTTTACTTGTTGATGGTTCTGGCCCAACTCAACTAAGTAGGCCACGGGTTCGATATCCGAAGGAAAATAATATTATATTATAGATAAACACACTGGAGTTGGCGACTGCTAGTACTATATTAAAATATATATCATTCGTTAGAGTTAATGAAAAATTCTGTAAACGTTAAAGTAAAATAATATATAACCACGCCAGAATTTGTTATTTTATACTAATCTTTTGAATATACATACTATGTGTATACTCAAAAGATTGGCGTACGTATGTACAGGGGTAAGTTGAGAATTATATAGGTATTAGAGACTACTATATATCTTATTATTATATTTCAAATATTTAACAAAATATTTACTTAGACTTAATATATAAAGAATAAAGTTTAAACAAAATTTTCTGTTCGGATTTTGACGCGGTTTTATTTTGATTTTTTTGTTTAAGACATTGAAACGCTTGTAATTTGCTAGTTTTGATTAGAATTATGAAATCTTTTAAATAGTAAAGCCAACTGAAATAAGTAACTACTTTTAAAGTATATATTAGAACTTTGTTCATTCATCTTTATTGTAATCAAAATTGTATTATGAAGTTTAATTTATAATGATGAATTCTTAAGATTCGTGTTTCTTTCGACCGTGAGCCCACTCTTCAGACGATTTGATTAGGATTTTCTCTAGTATATCCTGCTTTGCTATAGACCTAGTTTCTCGGTTATTTATTGGATAAGTAATTATAGTGTACTGAACAAGGTAAAGGTTAAGCAATTGTTTCGATAATATACTTTTGATTAAATAAATCGTATTTCGTAGTGTTTTCTGTAAATGGATTTATCATTAATTTTATTAATATTTGTGGAAACGCGTATGGTAAGGGTTATATACTATACCCACCTATATTTTTAAAGAAAATTAAAAAATACAGTGTATGTGTATTTGGCCCTTTTTAACGTCCCACTGCTGGGCACGGGCCTCCCTTCAATACGAGGGTATCAGGCCATAGTCCGCTACGCTGGCCAAGTAAAATAATAATATAAAAATATTAAATTATTTAAAAAAAGTAAAATAATATATGTAGGTTTTAAATAAATTTTCAATTTTTTCCCGGGTTTATTTTGATTTTTAGAGCATTAGAAATGTCGGGAACCAAAAATCAAAATAAATTCATGAAATAATCGTTTCATTTAAAATGTCAAATATTTGCGTAAATCTGAGAAAGTATTATATACGTAGGTGTTTACTAAAAATGTTAAATATACAAAGTCGATTTGAGTATAAGCCGAAACACGTCTTTGGCACGTTTTAACTTAACTATATAATAAAATCTTGGTCGATTTTAACCTACTTTTAACTGTTGTATCGATAATAATTTGATATCATCTACCTAACCGACCCGAGAAGTAGGTGGAACAGGATAGTGGAACTCTTATACAGCTACAGATAAGTATCGACTTTGGGTCCATTATATTGTTTAAAAAGATCCTTTTTGCTTGCTTTATAAAACAGAAAAAAGCAAAATAAAACAAATTATAGTGAATTTACCTCTTTTTAATCATAGTAAAAACGTATATAGTATTTTTTTTAATTAAAATATACCTTTTGGGATCCATTTTTCACTTCAAATATTAATTTTACAAAATCATCAATAAGACATTCGTACATGTAACGCTATCTATTGACATGTATATGAACTAACTTTTCTGCCTTCATTAGTTATTACTAAAAATAGAATCAATCCACAACGCATTATAAATAATATAATTGAATACCAAAATATGTTTTATAATTAAGAATAAAATTAAGGACCTAAAAAAATTTTATTGACATAAGACTAGACTGATAAGCCACGTATCTTTAGTAATAGATATGTTTCTGTTAATATATTAACATTTTTTGATATCTATATAATAGAAGGCAGTGGTAGCCCAGTGGTGACTCGCTCGCTTGGGTAACCGAGTGAAGCGGGTTCAAATCCCGGGTCTCGCACCTCTGATATTTTCATGTGCGAATCATTTACAACATAATTACCACTTGCCTTACGGTGAAGGAAAAACATCGTGAGGAAACCTGCATGTCTGAGAGAACCTAGCAAGTTTTCGAAAGACATGTGAAATCTGCCAACCCGCACTTGGCCAGCGTGGTGGACTATGGCCTGATCCCCCTCGTATTGAAGGGAGGCCCGTGCTCAGCAGTGGGACGTTAAGAAGGGATGAATACATACATACACATATAATAGAATAGTTCATAAAAATGTTGTAACAATTTACGCTTGTGTGGTCGATTATTTTCCTTTGCCATGAGGGAAGCCAAGCAGCGGGATATGTATGTATGTAATAATAGCGCAAAATTTGAAAAATAGGAAGGATTGTAACAACGTATGTTAGTCAACGAACTTCAATTATGCGCGTAAAAAATGTGACCTCTAAAATAAATTATCAATTATCATCTTGATCTCGTTACTCGTAGACACAAAAAGTTGATTCGATGACATTTCAAAATAAACGTGGGTGACTGAACTTTACTGTGCTGCTAATTTGTAACTTCTAAGCCACTTTTAAGTTTTTATTGTGTAGTACTTTTTGCACTTATATGCGAACAAATACCAGAAGATTAAATTAAAAATAATATATATATATATATATATATATATATATATATATATATATGATATATGAGCGTAAGAGCAAAAATTTGAAAAAATAAATATTCGTGAGCTGTAACTTTGTTGTTATTGATGATATGAAAAAGTTGACAAGGACTTTTTTATAGGATTTTAAACGTACTACAAATTTGCCATTTAACATTTTTCTGTAACTCTTACAAGTTTAGCTAAAAAATGCAAAAAACCATAAATTTGAACTTTAAAAATAAAATATTCAAGATAGAAATTCGACTCAATGGAACTTTTTGTAGTTAATTTAATAGTAAGAACGGTCCATTCATTCATTTTTTTGAAAAATATTTTCGTCATAGTTTGCAGGACAAAAAAGTGCTAAAAATCATATTGTCCATACAATTTGTATGGGAAAACTTAAAGTTCGATGGAGAACCTCTTAGAATTAGAATTTTGAGCTTCGCTTTTAACAGGGGCTTTGTTGGGACATTTTCTAAGATATTTTGGGGTGAGAGCGAAAAAAAAATATCGACATTTTTTGGCACACCCTAATATACATATATATATATATATATATGTAACTTTTTCTATATGCTACGAGTATGTTGAAATATAAAAGTTATCTACAACTAAAATGTACTTACTTATTAACCAGGTTAATATTGAAGTTAGTATTACGTACGCGTTTTGTTTAAAGGAGTTATTTATTATCACACTTTATATCAGATCGTGATGAAGTACTACATTTACATATCTGAACAATTTGCAGGTGGCCTTGAATTTTTTTTATTCTGCGGACATCATACTATTTATTGCGAGAAAACATTTAAATATTGCATATAATTATGATAAGCAAATATGGGGATATGTTTCAAAAATGTACATACACAGGTTTTTAAAAATGCCACTTAGGTAATAAAAAATATTTTATCTAAATAGTTTAATTAAACTTTAAGTTGTGAAGTGATAAGTGGCTATCATTTTATTATAAGTCATAAAATATGTAGAGCTAAAACTATGTTAGGAAAGTAACAACATCATTTGGTTTTGGACCTGAGAAGGAAAAAGTAGAAGCGCTTACCCACGTCCTTTGTTTTCTTTCTGGATATTGACACATTATACAGCTTTCATTTTTTTCTTAAAATCTATATTTTCAAATAATAGGCTAATACTATTTGTTTTTTTTTATATATATTTTTATGTTATTAACCTTCAAAGACCTATTTCAAACATTTCATTAACTTTTAACGAATGAAAAAATAAAAGCAAAACGTACACGCATAGCATAGGTTATTTATTTATAAAAAAATATAATAAACTGATCTGGTTAAAAGTGAAACTAAAGTTATTACGAAATGATGATTTTTTAAATACCATATATATTCATTGTAGTTTTCATTAACAATCCAAATGTATATAAAAAAAAAGTTGACCGTCGTTCTCAGATGTGAAACATCTATGTTAATATTAGAATTCATAATTAATAAAAACGTACATACAAAATATGCAATAAAATAAAGAAAAATAAATAGTTTCGTTAATAAAATAAATTTATTTTTCTTGTTATTTTATTTATAATATATTAAAGAAAATATGTAAGTATTTTTAATAGAGACTGTTTTACAATGGAGCGTGTATAGTATATGCGTGCGCACACTTACTATTAAGGCGCGCCAATAGATGTTTGACATCAAAAATATTGAAATTTATATTACATAAATTCTGTTCCCTAAATATGCATGTTATTATAATGCAGTCCGAATACATCAACAGATAAATAAAAAAAAATGTTTGGTTATTTAACAGATATTTTAAAACTACCATAGACATTTCAATTTTCTTAAGACTATTGACTTGTGCTTAAATGGCACGCCTATAACCCACAGAACAAATAACATAACGTAAGAGTGTGTATCGTGGAATATCGAAGGTGTAACAATTTGGGTAAACACTCTTTGAATATTAAAAATTAATAAATTAACTTGTTTTATTTGAATGAAAACATACATACTTCATTTTCAATACAATACAATTTATAGTTTTTTACATAATATCTTATACTAGTGACAAGTCCCAGCTTCACACAGCTCTTTTTTTATTTGACATTTTTAGAAGTTAAATTTCTAAATATCCGTTTTCATCCTAGTCATAGTGGAAATAGGCCGTTCAGGTATTTTCGGGGTTCAGTTTATTTACTAGGTATGTATCTATTCAGCCCTTTTTAACGCCCCACGGCTGGGCACGGGCCTCCTTTTAGTACGAGGGGGAATCGGGCCATAGTCCACCACGCTGAATAAGTGCGGGTTCGCGGACTTCACGTCTTTTGAAAACTTGCTAGGTTTTCTCAGACATGCAGGTTTTCTCATGATGTTATCCTTCACCGTTAAGACAAGTGGTGATCATGTTGGAAATGATTCGCACATGAAAACATCAGAGATGCGAGACCCGGGATTTGAACTCACTTCACTCGGTTTCCCAAGCGAGCACGTTACCACTGGGCTACCACTGCCATTTATAGGTACTAGTTACAAATGATGAAACAATAAAATATGATTCATAATACTTACTTTTTCATTATTTGTGTGAACATTTTTTACGGAAATGATAAAGTAATTGATTTATATAAATTTTTAATTATATACGATTAGCAGAACTCGCGGCTTTGCTCACGCTAAAATTATAAAAAAAACTCAAAAAGTAGGTTTCATACAAGCGTTTATCCCCTATTTTACCCCTTATATGATCAATTTCGAAATTTATTTAATTGTATTGAAGAGCATTAATACCATGTTTCAAGTAATTCTGATTATAAACATTTTTTGAATTGTATTATAACGTGTTTTTCCGTGGGAATTAGATAATCTCTCGCGGTAAAAAGTAGCTTATGTCACTCTTCAGCCCTTTAACTATCTCCATATAAAAATCATGCCAATCCGTCATTCTGTTTCGACGCGAAAGAAGGATAAACAAACAAACACACTTTCACATTTATAATAAAAAAGTATGGATATTTTATAACAATAATCCTCTTTAATTCATTTTTCTTGTGTTAATTTATTTAAACATTTAAACAATTGTCCCTATGTATTAGTACACTAAATATTATAACACGGATTTTTTTGAACCTCTTCTCCACGGGGGTAATAAAAAAATAATCCAGATATTAATTTATTGAACTTTGGAGTCGTCGAAAATATGACTACCGTGGGGTACGTAGTGTAGGAGTGTGTAGGTGTGGGGCATAAAATTTTTAAAAGAACGAGTGGTCACATAGTGGTAGATTTTCTAACATAATCATTACTGAAAATATGAGGAAAAAATAATATTATATGTAAAGAAAACCACTTCATACGAGAGTGCTTTTTTTAGGTTTATTTTTATTACATACATACTTTTAAATTAATTCAAAATTTACTTTATTTTTTTTAGTTTTTTAACTTTATTTTAGTATGTAATTATAAATTTTCCTCGAGAAGAGTTTATTTATTAGTTTATTGTTATTTAGATTGAAATCGAGGCTTTAAATGTTGTTACTTTTATTATTACAGGTGAGATAATATTTTATTATAAGTGTAATTTTTAATATGTTTTTTGTATTTAAATTCTAATAGTGAAATAAATCTTTTATTATTACAGAAACGCAGTTAAGTCTTAATTTTTCAAATAAGATAAATAACATTATTATATATATTTAAAAAAAACCGTTTAAATTTTTTTTATTGTTAACACTAAATCTTGTCAATAGATACATAATAAAAAATGGATTGAAAAACAGGGCGGAAATAGTTACTGACCTTTTTAATCTTTGTTATCTATACATACAATAAAATTGTAAGTAAGCCGAATCTGTACATTAAATATTTTTTGGAAAATATTATTGAAATAGACTTTATTATCAAAACAGAGGCCGAATATATAATTTTTAAATTTTTCTCTGACTGTCTGTTACCGCATCACAGAAAAACCATTGGAAGGATTATGATGAAATTTGGTATAGTGATAGCTGGTTATCCGGGTCAACATATAGGATATTTTTACCACGGAAAAATGTCTTATTTCTGAGAAAAAATACAAAAACTGCAATGTAAGAGTATACTAATATGTAAAACCTAAGAATTTGGTTCTTGGTCATCTGAACGCGGGCGGAGCCGCGGGCAATGCTAGTTTATATATAAATAAGCTAAAATATATTCAATGAAACATTGTCTGGAGGTGGGCGCGTTAATTGCTACGACATAGTTTTAAACTAGTGTAGTCTTTATCGCACATAATTTTATTCTTAAAACGTTGAAACATTAAAGATTTTTATTTACTTAAAACTGAATGCGAATTATAAGTATTAATATAATATTATACGGTTTTTAATCTATTTAATCTGTGAAATATACTGCTTTAAATTAGACAGCTTTCATGCTGACAAGCCTCGATTTTTATATACAGTTTATTTCGAGCGAGGAATATAATTAAGTTTAAATTGTCATTTACATACGATGTGTGAGGGTTCCGTACCTCGAAATGCAAAAACGAAGTCTTTAAAAGATTACTCGCGTGTCTGTCTGTCTCTTTGTCTGTCCGTCTCTTACATATTTTTTTCTCGGAGTATACTGATTGGAACAAGTTTAAACTTGCTTCAGATATTTGGTACATATGTATCTTCGAACCATATCTCGAAAATTACTGCGCCTAAGGATTTATTTTACATAATTGGTATGACATATTATGAACTTCGCTATTTTTGTACTGTCCGTCCTTTCATTCGATCTCAAATATTATAAAATATCATTAACATCTTCAGGTAAATTTCTAAGAAATTAATTAAAATTTGTATTATTGTTAACTGGCACGCCGGCGTGTCCGAGATCGTGGAGGGATTAAAGCTTGTATAAATTGTAATAGAATAATTGTCGATTACTAAATACAATACTTACAAATGCTATCAAGTAAGCATTAGAATATCAAAATCGGTATTCTACGGAATAGTAGAAAATGCCCGAAGCCTGTCACAGGGTTTGTTAAAACCAACTGTATTGTTTGTTTTTTTAAATCGCTCAAAATTTATTTTATATTTTCTAGTTAATTTTCATATACAGGATGAATTTTTGAGACGGGACAGTAAGGGCAGGTACCTTAACTGCTATAGTTACAGGAAAACGTTCCTAGGAGACCAACTCAACTTTTTGAGATAGTCCGAACTGCATTCACAGATTTTGAAAAACTGTACAGTTACCGAAAAAATTGCTAAAATACCAAAAATGATGGTCTCCCGTCTCAAAAATCCACCCTGTATATTATATATGTATACATTATATACAAATGTTTATACTATTTGACATGAGAATATGTTGTTGACACCAATTTTGGGAGTTAATTCACTGAGGTTTCATTTAGATAAAAAATAACTTATTTTCTTTACGCAAATAATGTTAATAACTTCAAAATCGTAAGGATTACTTTGGATTTATTTAATTTGCGCAATTTTGTTTATTATCTTTGTGCGTTATGAAGTGGTTTTCTTTCGAAATATATAAATACATATGTAAAAAGTCAACATTTTCGTTTAACACACATTACAAAGTAACAGAAAACTCCATATACGCAACACTGTACAAGGTATTTGTATAAAATTTGCCATCAAATTATCATGTTTCACATATAAATTTCGATTATATGCTGGGTGGAGCTCGCTTAGGTATATTTTAGGACAGAAATATAATAATTTGATAGATTCTATTTTATATTTTGACATGTTGTTTATTATATATACATAAAATATATGGTTTAAGTGTCTGTTTGCAATTATGAAATTAAAAAAAATTAAAATGTTAAACATAATAATTTATTTCCTATGGAAGTACCAAGGAATACAGCGATAGATTAATTACTACTTATAAAATTGCTATAAATAATAAAAAAAACATTTAAACATATTTCACATTTTAATAGACTATTACATACATACATTTAGATAATTTGATATCCATTAATTTATTTCCGGTAACTAACATTTTAATATGATAATTCATTATATCTTACTAATATTATAAATGTGAAAGTTTAGATGGATGTTTGGATGGTTGTTACTTTTTCACGCCAGAACAGGCTTAACGGATCTGGATGAAATTTGCACAGAAATAGATTCTAGTCTGGAATAGCACATAAGCTACTTTACGGTAAAAATTTACGGTACCCGTGGGATAGATTTGTCTTTTTTTCTAGAGGCAAACCCGAGCGAAGCGAGGGTGAGCCGCTAGTATTAAGATTTATAAACTTAAAAATTATAATTATTTCCACAAAATCAATGAATGAGTTATTGATTGTAAACTTTTTTATTAGCTTAATCTATATAGCGTGTTTATCAGGATTTTAAAGTATCGGCAGAATATAGTATAGCCTGATAAAGCCCATTCTAAAATTGTAAAGCTAAATTATTAAGTTCTTATTGCAAAGTATATAGTATATAGATTAACATCCAAACATCCATTTAAACTTTCACATTTTAAATATTAGCAAGAATTAAGCTTATTTGTAACATTTAGAAGAATTTCTAATTAGCACGTTCATGATAAGTACACAGCGCAAAGGGAGTACACGAACCTATTTCCCTGCGATTATACCAACTCATAATAAGTCACGAACTTACAACACCGATGATATGCTTCTATTTGCCGTTTAGTGGCGAAACAAACCTCAGAAGCATCTCTTTCGAAACTCAGTGCTTATTTATATTGAATACTTTATAACCTTTTCAAATATGTGAGTTTTTAGAAATTCTAAATTTCTCTTATTCATTCGCCTAAGAGGTAAACTCTTTAGTACTAACTCTAACAAAAGGTCAAGGTCAGCTTAAGGTACATTAAAAATGTCACCTTGGTCTTAATTTTGAGGATAATTGCTATTTTCATGTATATATGTATATATTGTGTAGATATAATAGAAAATTTATGCAATGCGTATCACATCACACTACATTTGCGATTAATATTACCGAACTATTTTTTAGTTCAAAATGTATAGTGAAATTAAAATCACTTCATAAGTGTTAAGTATTATTGTATTTTGCGTCATTAGATAAAATTGTAATATTCTATTATGAATATTTATCTGTTATTCAAGTACTTTTTATTTAAGTCTCCTGCTATTGTTCTTTTATGAAAATTATTGAAAGAAATTTAATATAAGAAGTAATTTAATAGATATACAATTTTTTTTGTTATTTTCATTATATAATATGGTTAATTATATAATTTGCTTCAATTATACTACCTAGATGGAAATAGAAAATTTATTTAAATAATCATTTTTTTTGCACAGACGTTAGTCAAATAATATGTGCGATTATCACGACGTAGTGGAGTACTTCTCTGATAACAGATTAGGCCATGGGAGCAACTCCTTGATTATGTGATCTACCTCGGCAGGCCTGCTGCCATCGGGCCATCGTGGTTGATACGTAAGCGGTCCTGCGACGTCCCATTAAGACGAGGGAGGTCCTGTTGGGTTTTAGTGGGTAGTACTGGCTTCTCTAGCCGGTGAGTAAAATATAACCACCTATATGTATTCAGGTGGTATCAGGTGGTATGCGTAAATGCATTTCCTAACATAAAAAAAATTGTCAAAAAATTGTGACTTTTATTCCATCTGTGCTTCTTTGTACATTTGTCCTCTACACTTTCTTCTACCATTTATCCGATTATGATAAAACTTTAATAAGTAATTCGGCGTACGTCTGCGAAGGTTTCTGGCCCAAAAAATAATATCTTCGTATATTTGTCCTCTATACGTAACTAAACCATTCATCACAAGGGACGTAAGACGTAACAAGTCGCTAGTGTTAAATAAAGTATCACATTGACATACAATAATTATCAAAATTGTAGTTTTATAATCGTAAACGGTGATCATGCATGCTACTATTAAGTGTTACATGGAGCTTCGTTTTCCAGTTGAGATCGAGTGTAATAACTGTTGATTTGCCATTACGTGCGTTTTGTAGTTGATACAGCGTTGTGGCTAATTTGATAATGCTATTATACTTCTATCATCATCCATTTTTGTTCACTCCATTCAATTTTACGCTACTTTTTTGATATTTAGGCACCACAAGCGGCGCATCTCCGACGTTACATCTATACTTCCTGATACATACAAATTATCTGCAATATATGTATGTAAGGGCCTATATGTACATACATACATTGACTTTCTGAACTTAGTTGCCTCGGTGGTCTAGTGGCTAGCTTATACGGTTGTAGAGCCGGAGGTTCTGCGTTGGGGTCTCCTTTCTATAGTACCTAACAACTGAAAATTTCTTGACAGATAGGAGAAGAAGGAGAGAACTGTCGCTCGAAGTTGGAAAGTTGCCAGTGTTTTAACCCTTACTTTATCTTATCCTTTTTAAAGTCATCAATAGTTTTATTAGCTAACTAACTTGTCACTTGAGCTGACTTTTATACCGTCCTAAATAACATCTTATTAAACAATTTATTATATTTGCGTTATGTTTTACTGTATATATTAGGTATTTTTTATGTATTTTGGTAGACTAATTAAGATTGTGCAGTGAAGTAAAAATACGATTTCTTGCATATATTAATGTTAAAATTACTCGTCATTTAAATAGGATTGTATTTAATATGTAAATTCGACATTTGTAATTAGGTGTCTCGTATTAAAATCTAGAACATGTCTACCTTGATATTATCAGGTCTATTATCAACTACATATTTAGTTGCCATATAAATATAAATTAATATAATGCTATAGAAATGTACATACTGGATACTTAAGGTTTTAATACAACGTCACTTCGTTCTTAGCTTTTCCGTCTATTATTAATAATATCCCATTTAAAATTTTTATTTTTGTTCTATTATGATTTGAATTGCAAAAAATGTTTAATAAATTGCTATATGACAACCTCGGTAATATTATTATTATCTTTTTAATTACTCGATTTATTTTCGATTGTTTTTATTACGTAAAAAATAATAATAAATTATATAAAAAGTAGTAACGTTATGTTTGTATTTATTGA
Source organism: Brenthis daphne (assembly GCA_947093115.1). Lineage (NCBI taxonomy): Eukaryota > Metazoa > Arthropoda > Insecta > Lepidoptera > Nymphalidae > Brenthis > Brenthis daphne. The sequence continues at coordinate 24,355,716 of OX352477.1, read as the reverse complement.
AATAATTGTATCTGATATTGATTGCAAGAAACCTTATAAATATTAATAAAATATCTTATTAATATTAAACTAGCTTTAAATATATTCATTTCGAGATTTTTGCAACAATGTTACAAGTAACCTTATAATAATACATGTAGGTAAATTATTGTAGTAAATAAATGTAATTGACGAGAGATAAATGGCTTGTTTCTTTCACATTGCTTTATCATTTTTATTTAATAAATATTTAATATGTACATAAACACTATCTGTGATAAATGGAGACCGACTTTTACGTTTATTTAAAAAGATATTGATAAAAAAGTCTAATAGAATATACATAATAAGTTTAATTATACAATTTTATAGCACAAATGATAACTTAGCTGCTTTGTGCGATGTTTCAACAATAAACGGTACCATTTAATCTAAAAACCTATAAACACCATTTAGAAGTCCATAATGTATGTATAAAATATTACATGAAAATAATGTTTATCATTTCTTCTATATAGGAGATATAGTGTTCCTATTTCTTTACGTTCGGGAATCCCATAAATTCTTAATTTTTGGCCTTTCGATAATCTTTTTTTGATTACATTTATACGCAGAGTTTATTCTCAAAATGACTATCCGGCATTTTCATTATTTTAATTGAAACAATCTTAACATTCTCAGTATATTGAGTCGCTAGAGGTAATTAAATATATATTACATAATATACACATTATACAATCACCATCATTGCAACACGCACCACTGCCAAATTACGCTTCATTTAATCAAAGACAAATTATTGTCACAACTCCATGTTCAACAAATACTATTAAAAGTATTCAAAATGTGGGTGTAACGTGTACTATGACATGCACTATCTAATTTTATATTATAAGACTAAACATTATATGGGAGGAAACTTGGCAGCTTCTGTAAAGGTGCGGTTAGAATAGTTTTATTACGAAGCTAAATTAGTTTGCTGGTCTAATAGACCATCAATAAACTATTTGTTTTTTTTTAGATTTAAAAATATTTGTAATTGCATTCAAATAAAAATTACAATTGAATATTAATTGTAATAAATTTTAAACAAAATTACATATGTAGATTTATTTTAATATTCTCGAAGTGTGATCGTCTTGTCGTGATGCCCGGTAGAACCCGGCAAATGATGCCCGGCTATGAAGCTAAGAAGGGGAGGTTAGGGTTCTCCTGAGTCCTGGTACCTCTTTGTTAACCAAGGAGGTTGTTGTAGTCTACCTGGGTAGGCTAACCGTTGATCTTGGTTCAGCACTTTCGTGATTCTGCAGCGTCCCATTAAGAAGGTAAAGGTTACGTTGGAATATAGTGGCTAGTATCGAGCAGGCGAGTCATATATTTTACGCATACTACCTGTTTATTTGCGGGTGGTATGCGTAAATGCATTTTAATATAAAAGTTTATAATTTTGTTTATTTGCAGTTACAGCTTTTTGAATATTTAAAAAAAAAACGTTTTTAAAAGTTGTGAAATGCCAAATATTTATTTATTTAAAATAAAATATTATTATTATTTCAAATACTCGTTTTTATGTAGCATTATACTAGGATTTCATAAATAATATTTATGGTTTTTCGAAATAATCAAACCTGATTCAGATTTATGTTAGATATTCTAAATTGATTTAATTGAAACCGCATCCAAGATAATAACTTTAAATTACTATCATCGGCGCACCCATAAAAGGTCATAATTTGAAAGGATTCTGGAAACTTGATCTATAAATTACACGTTCTATCACAAGACACATACGCTATTACAGTATCAATATTAATTCTAAGTGAATCATTTAAAGTAAGCCAGTTTAACGGATATGAGTCTCGCCCTAAGCGATGCATTACCATACAATGAGCCCCCGAAATGTACACTTGTGATTGAAGGTTGCCCACACAACGTGATGTTCATATTTAAAACATTATAACAGTCTGATAAATCATTTATTGAAAGCAATCTTGATGGTATTTAGCCGTGGCTTTTCTGTGTTTGGAGATTGCAAAACGTCTGTTCTATTGAAGATCAGACATACTTAAGATGCCATGTGATGCGTCAAGGCAGTATAATAAAATACGAAACGAATGAAAATATTTTTATATTAATAATTAAAATTTATTATTTATTTGACTTTAAGAAGTTTTGAAGAGAAGTTCATTTATACTTAACTTAATTAAATTATTATTAAAGAAACATCTTTCGTAAGTCTATTTATAGTGTGGATGTCACTATTGCTTTTGGCAAAGTGATATTTCGTGTTCTAATTGAGTTCCAATGATTACAAAATGTGCTTGTACTAGTAGACTAAATTTTATCAACCTAGTTTGTATGATATTTGCTAGGGAGTATCTTGCTCCGATCGTCTTTACAGCGGAATCTGTTAATAAGTATATCGTTTAAGTGTAATCCCATGGGGATACTCAGTAATATTAATACTTTCTTATAATACTTTCTTAGATTTACGCGAATATTTGACATTTTAAATAAAACTATCTTTTCGGATTTTGCCGCGGATTTATTTGCATTTTTGTTTCCCGACGTTTCGAATGCTTTACAGCATCCATGGTCACGGGAGAGACTGAGGTGTTACATGTCTTGAATGTATAGTTGTTACAGACAGCCTACCCACAATTAACAAAATGAAAATTGCACCAATTACATTACAATATTTTTTAACTTTAAACATTTTTATAATTTTAATTATAATTGAATATGGAAAATTATTTATTTAATTTTTGCTATTATTTTTATAATTATTACAATTTTAAAATATTAATTAGTAATCTATATTTAGTGTTGCCATTATTATATTTATAACCATAAAGAAAAATATAAAATATAGTATTAATTATTTAAGCCATATAATTGTTCTATGTGTAATTTAAAAAGTTAAAATTAATTAAGGATAATAATTTTAATTTAGTTTGCTATTATTTAAAAACAACTTACTAAGCAACACTATTAATATATACTTTTACAAATGAAAAATGAAAAATATTAATCTGATAAGCTGTCATTTTGATCTACACAGTATGAACTTACTACATCTGCCTGTCTGTTATGTTTATATTTATTATTTGATTTTATTATATTAATAACAGGATCCCATGACGATGGTAGTACCCAGCCATCTTCCCTATTGAAATTAGGATGTTTTTTAATTTCTATGGCTTCTCGAATCATTCTAGGGCGATATCGGTTTTCTTTCGCCAGGATTTGAGGTCTATCGAAGCGAATATAATGGCTTGGGCGGTCCTGACTATGTTTGCAGACAGCAGATGTTGTATTGCGACGGTGCTTCACATCAGCTATGTGTTCTTTGACCCGGGTTCTAATAGATCTCTTTGTTTGTCCGATGTAAGAGAGCCCACAATCACAATCAAGCTTGTAAACTCCTGCATCTTGTAGAGGGATGTGGCACTTGACAGGTGGTAGAAACTGACTAATTTTCTTTGGCGGCTTGAAGTAAGTTTTAATTGAAGCTCGCTTTAGAATGTAGCCAATCTTGTCAGTGACGCCTCTCATGTAAGGTAGGACTGCAGGGACGCGCTTGACTGTGGCTGGTTTCACTCGGTCCCTGTGACGTAGGCGCGGCACTTGCAGCTTGTTGTCTCGCAGAACTTGCTTGACATGTTGCAGCTCTCCGGCCAGGTGTTGCTCGTCACAGATCCCGCGTGCCCTCTGAAACAAAGATTTTCCCACGGTAGCTAACTGTGAAGGGTGGTGGTGAGATTCACCATTCAAGTACCTATCAGTATGGGTCTTCTTTCGATACACAGTATGAATCAAGGTGTTATCTGGGTTACGTATAACTAATACATCTAAGAAAGCTAAAGAATTATTAGACTCCAATTCCATTGTAAATTGTATTTTAGGGTTTATGGAGTTAAGATGTTCTAAGAATACAGATATTTTATCAGATGGTAATATTGTGAAAGTGTCATCTACATACCGCTTGTAGAAACGAGGGGTCACAGGTGATGTGTTTAGGGCGGTCTCCTCGAAGGCCTCCATGAAGATGTCAGCTACAACGGTCCGGTCAGTCTCTCCCGTGACCATGGATGCTGTAAAGCATTCGAAACGTCGGGAAACAAAAATGCAAATAAATCCGCGACAAAATCCGAAAAGATAGTTTTATTTAAAATGTCAGTAATATTAGTATAACCACTATACAGTACCTAACCAAAAAGAACTAAAAACTAAAACTAACTACTAAAAAAAAACAAGTGTAGTGGCTAGCATGTACGGCTGCACACCCGGAGGTCCTGGGTTCGAGTCCCGGGTCGGGCCAAGTTTAGTTATTGGGTATTTCTGTATATAAAGCCTCAGTAACAGCCCGGAGTTGGGAAATTGGCGATGTTTCGCCCCCGTGCCTCCGAGAGCACGTAAAGCTGTCGGTCCTGCGCCTTAACTCTCACTGGTCGTGTCGAGTGGTCATCCCACCAGAGTATGAGAGTGACAGGAATAGAGAGTGCACGTTGTGCCTGCGCGTACACTTGTGCACTATAATATCTCCTGCGCAGTTGGCTACTCTCAATGAGATTGGCCGCCGTGGCCGGAATCGCTCAGGAGAACATCATATAGTAACAAAATTAATATATAATATACATATGGTACATATAATAATGTCCTCCCGACCGATTTCAACCTCGGCGGCCAATCTCGTTCAGATTAGTCATCTGTGCAGGAGATATAGTGTACAGTAAGTATGCGCGCAAATACAAGTGCACTCTCTATTCCTGTAACTCTCATACTGTGGTGGGACGACTAATCGACACGAGGGTTAAGGCGCAGGACTGACGGCCTTACGAGTTCTCCGAGGCACAGGGGTGGAAAACAAAAGAGGGCACTTATGTCTGTATACATATGTATGATATGATACAAGTGCACTCTATATTCTTTTCACTTTTAACGATAGGACGACAATTCGACACAACCGGTGACAGAGAATCTCAATAACTCAACTTGCAACTCGAACCTAGAACCTCCGGATCAATAGCTGTATATGCTAACCACTGGACCACCAGACAGACGGCAGACCACAATAATCAAACACACTTTTACGTTTTGTAATGATATATATAGAAATTTTAATATGTAAAATGTACATATGTAACAAAATATGTATATGTTTTGTCTTCAATTAAAATTTCTAAAAACTTAAAAAAATAAATAAATAACTTGAATTATACTTAAAGTAGAAAGTAAAATTTTCCGTACATTCTAATAAATTTTTAACTTTATTGGATCTAGGTATAATATAATTATGGACAGCGACTTGGAATCAACCACATTCTATTTAGAAATATACGGATGAGCATGTATTTACAAACCAATTTATAATGATGATGTTCTCCTAGCCGATTCCGGCCAGTGCGGCCAATCTCAATGAGATTAGCCAACTGCGCAGGAGATATTATAGTGCTCAAGTGTACGCGCAAACACAAGTGCACTCTTTATTCCTATCACTCTCATACTCCGGTGGGACGACCACTCGACACGACCGGTGAGAGTTAAGGCGCAGGACCGACAGCTTTACGTGCTCTCTGAGGCACGGGGGTGAAACACCGCCAACTTCCCAACTCCGGGCTGTTACTGAGACTTACTATACAGGAAGACTCAATAACTAAACTTGGCCCGACCCGGGACTCGAACCCAGGACCTCCGGGTGTACAGCCGTACATGCTAGCCACTATACCACCGAGGCAGTTGATTTATAATAATAACAATAACAATAATTTAATATAATATATTACATCCATTTTAAATTTTTATATAGATTTAAGACTTAAAAGTAACTTAGACGTAACGTAGACCTTCGGCTTTGACTTTGTGTTTTTGTTAATTTTGGACTGTATAGAAAATATTTAAGTTTCATTTGTATAGAAGGCAAATAAAATAGTTCAAAGTTCTATTTAATTTAACCAAAACCAGATTGTATTTTTTGTATAAAGTTTCCGATTTTTTGACTTTACTAAGACTTTTATTAAAAATTATTTTAATTAAATTTTTTTCTATTTTAGAAAAATACTGTTTTTAATGTTTCAAAAAGGTTACTATAGGATAGTATAACTATTTGAGAATCAGCAACATCTATTATTATCTACACAATCAAACAAAAATAGCCCGCAGAACAGCCCCAATTAGCGCTGTCCCATTTCTTTGTATGGGATGAGGCATTTGTACTAGTATTATGTAATCTGTGGTATAGGTATATAATTCTAAAAAATGTACAATTATATATGGATTACCTCAGATACCAAGCCATTTTAGAGGCAAGCTGTACATCACTTATCATAATATTTTAGTATTTATTAGCGTATCTATTAAAGTGTGTACACACTGCACGACTTTTCAAACAAGGTTTGATGTATCTGACCTCAGCCTTGAGACCTTTATTTGGTTTTGCCTCAATTACGCATGGTTATCTAACGCTGTAACTTGTGGAGCATTGGTTTGTTATGGAAATATAAAGTCGACTTTATTAGGCTCCTGTAACCATTATGAGGAAAACAATGACGAGATAATATCTCCGACAAACAACAAAATACCGCATATGTTATTAAAATGCAATGTAAAATTATAATATTAGGTTTTGTTCGTAGAATTACTAAAGTTAAATTCTCAATACCTACATATGTGAATGCGTGTGTTTAGTTATGAAAATATCTTCTTGTTAGGTTTTTTTTAAGAAATTTAATAAATAAATATGTTGGGACATTAACACACAGCACCATCTAGTTCCATAGTTATCATCATTGTTTATATCTTCTATTGTTTATATCTTCTTTTAGTATATTTATTTGTGGTGTACAACAAAGCATCTATCTATCTATCTACAAGGCCTGTGTTATGGATACCAGATAGTTGATACACTACACATGTTATATAACTTTAGATACATACATATTATAAATATAAACAACCATGACTGAAGTATAAACATTAGTGCTCATCACATAAATGAATGCCCCCAGCGGCACTCGAACCCGTGACCTCTGGCTCAGCAAGTAGGGTCATTACAAACTGAGCCATACGTGTCGTCTGAGGGTTACGTTTGAGATTTTTTTCTTATTATTGGTATCTTTTACCGATAAATAATATTATAAATATAAAATTCAAGTACATACATGAAAAATTCATCAGGTTACAGATATAGTAATATGGTATATTGATTGCGACAGAAATATAACCAATTTGCAGTCATTCAGATAGCATTATCATTCAAATGGCTTCATTTTTATGAATATAATTTAAATTAAACTGCAAGTAACAAGGAAGTTAGAATGGACCGGTTCAAATTATTTATGAAGGAAGATCTTTTTGTTCATTTACGTAGGTACATAAAGGTATGTATGTACCTACCTATGTAAATGAACAAAAGGATCTAAGGAATAATATAGACAAACAATGATATTTTAAAGTAATATTTCTAAACAGTACACAAATATTAATCGATTACTCATTATTACGAAAATAAATGTTGATAATAAATAAAACTAGCGAATGAATTTTATTAAAAAAAACAGCTAATATTATTAAGCGATCTCTCTTTCAAGGGGTAAAGGTAGAAGTAATGCAAAAAATATATAAAAGAATAGCTATAGTATTATTTTTATTATCCATTATTACTCATATTTTCTTCTCAAAAATGTAAATTAATGATTAATACATACATAAAGTTTCCCTTATTCTTTGAAGAAAGTAAACGATATGTATGGCAAAATCGAGAATGATAGCAAAAACTCACACTACTATTTTTGACATTGACATTGGCGGGCTCCATCTATAGGTATAATTCTTTGATCTGATTGAATATAAAAATCAATTGCCGTTCGTTATGTCTCACTAAAACTCAAAAACGGCTGGACCGATTTGAATAATTCTTTTTTCAACCGACTTCAAAAAGGAGGAGGTTCTCAATTCGACTGTATGTTTTTTTTTTTTTTTATGTTTGTTACCTCAGAACTCCGTCATTTATTAACCGATTTGGACAATTCTTATTTTGTTTGAAAGGGTATACTTCCAGATTGGTCCCATTTAAATTTCAAAAAAAAAATACCACCCCTAAGGGTGGAAAAACAACAAATGATGAATTTAACCTACTTCTAATTGTCATATTGACTTGAAACTTTGCAAGTATTTCTATTTCCGTTGATAGTACAGTGGTTCGGTGTTGTTGACCTGATCTGATGGCAAGGCCAGAAGGTGGATAGGTGGAATACTTTGAGTTTGGGCTTATTTTGTTTGATTTGACAAGTCTAACACGTTAGAATCCTTATTATGCTACTACTGTCTACACTAAAAAGGGAAAAATAAAAACTTTTTAACAAAAAAATAAAAACCGACTTCAAACAAAAGCACTAAAAAGTAAAAAATAACTGATTGGTAGTTTTCATTTACTATACATACCTAATCAAATATTTTCGAAGTCGGTGTGCTTTGGCTAAGTAAGTAAAGCCTACCTATTAAATACATACCTAATCAAATATTTTCGAAATCGGTGCCAGCCCATACAAAGCAAAGGTATGAGAGTGACAGGAATAGAGAGTGCACTTGTGTCTGCGCGTACACTTGTGCACTATAATATCTCCTGCGCAGTTGGCTAGTCTCAATAAGATTGACCGCCGTGGCCGGTATCGTCAGGAGGACATCATCAACATAATATAAAATTTGCGCGTCAATTTATCGGTATACATGGAATTAGTTGAATTAATTAGTGAGATATACATTATAAAAAAAGAATGAATATCACCGATTTCATAAGAAATTTTTGTATATCTGCTATAGGTAGCAACAACTTTTGATCTGGATTTTAGAATTATATTGCATATCATAAGATTTATGATTTTGTCCTTTATCTTAATGAGTTTTGAGATTAGTTTATTTTTTTTAATTTCCTTATTTGTAGATAATTGAGGTAGTAAGTTTAAGTTATATTATTATTTACATATTAATGGTAGCATGGGGTCTCATCAGGAAGAAATAATAGTTTAAATAAAGGTCAACAGATGGCGTAATTTTTTTTTATTTATTACTAGCGACTTACCCTTGCTTCGCTCTGGTGCATCTATAGGTAAGTTTTAATTATTTTCAGTGGAACCCTAATTCTTTTTCTAAAATAAAAGTAGGCTTAGTTACTTCTTATAATATCAGCTATCTACCATTGAAAGTCCCGTCAAAATTAATCCAGCCGTTTCGGAGATTAGCCACAACAAACAGACAGAAAGACAGATAGATAGACAAACAGACAGACAAACAGACAAGACAAGAAAAGTCAGCTATAATAATTATACAGAGTGGTAGCGTAGCATTTCACAAGAATAGTATTTTAAATAAATCTATATATTCAGGTTTCTGTAGTTTTATTTTTATTTTGAATATTTGTTTCTGAATTTTCGAATGCTTTACAGCAGGGTTTCTTAAACTTATAATAATAATAATCTTTATTTCAGGCAAAACCCATAATAACACAAAAAACATAAAAGAAAACACATATACAATTTATCTATTCTAAGAGTTAATAATACAAAATAAAAAGCGACTTCAAAGTCAATATGACAATTAGAAGTAAGTTAAATTCATCATTAGCTATTTTTCCACCCTTAGGGGTGGTTTTTTTTTTGAAATTTAAATTGAACCAATTTGGAAGTATACACTTTCAAACAAAACAAAAATTGTCCAAATCGGTAAATAAATGACGGAGTTCTGAGATAACAAACATAAAAAAAAATACAGTCGAATTGAGAACCTCCTCCTTTTTGAAGTCGGTTGAAAATAACCTATGTTAGCTTAAAACAACTAGATTGCCCTACATAATAAGGCCACACCACAAGCATGAGACCCATTTAGGCCCGCCTCGTGGCTATATGTACTATTCCATTGCCTCCAGAGAGGGCTGTCCATCTTGACCGCCAATGTGTCAAGGAGGGTCTTGGAGCTGCTCAATAACCTGCTTATTATGGACGCGGTACGCTTGCGTATGATCGCGCAAAAATCGTCTACACGAGCCTCCGCAAACTTTGCTGACGCACTTCAGTGTCGAGGCTTTTTCAGCACCGCCCTCAGCACATTGTTGTACTGAACCCACAGACCACTGTAGGCCCGCTGCGTGTAGCCCGTCCATGGCCCCACGTACATACCTCTGTTAAAGTTTCCAGATAACGGCGAACCCCAAACCTCCTATAAGTATTCTTCCTGCCTAGCTGCCCAAAAATCAATGAAATACATTCCTTTTAAATTTATTTCTAGTAATAGTTTACTTAATATTTAAACCAGAATTTATGCTCTCAGTTGTGACCATAAATGGATTTCGAATCCAGACTCACTTTCTGTTCTGGAGTGATATCTGATATAGATCGCGATCGCGATTTTTTACTTTTTACGATACGCGAAAATATCTCATTTTTGAGAAATCTATACTAAACGTTAAAACGTAACAGTAGAGACGAATTCGAGCGGAGCGAGGGTGAGTCGCTAGTATTACATAAATATTAGAGTTCTTCAATCTTATTTCTTTAACAGTAATATCTTGTAAAGCATTTAACAGTCACTTACCTATTCCATATTTACCTGTTCATAAAACCTCTGTGCCGAAAGGGTCTCCTGAAGAGAGAGTAGTGCGGTCTTCAATCTCAACGGCATCCCAACAGTATGATGACAAAGTTCCATTGGTGGTTTTAGTGAGTAGAAGCTGTCCTTTACAGATGAATTCATAGTATGCTATCCCTTACAGATGAATCGCAAGCGCGCTAAAAATTCTTAAGTAAAATAAATAGGTACATGATATAAAATAATAATTTAAGAAAAAATCATTAACACGATTTGAATGTATAATAAATAATTCACGTTCACGAATTGTTGTAGTCTAAGATAGAGATTAGTGTAGCTCTCAAGCGGTGTAATGTTTTTCCATATTTCAAATTGAGAAATATATCACGATAAAGAAAGTTATTTATTGTAAATTGCTTTAGTTAACAAACTTCACAAACCACTCGCTGAAACGTGCAATTTCTATTTAATATAATAAACAAGTAAACTATATTTAATTCAGAGAGATGAAGATGTTTATGTAAGTATCAATATTATTTGTTTTACATAATAGTATCTACATACATATATTAATGTAAGTAAAAAATATTTTAAAGACAATCTCTTTCTGTGCTACAAAAGAGTTTTATAAACATTGGTCAAGTCAATCTTTTCAAAACATACGTTTAATTTAAAGAACCTGTAGCATGTAGCTTTGAAAAAATGGATATCCATTAAAAATAATTATAGGTATCCGTATATAAGGTATATGTTTAGAGTCTGGTACTGATTTATTGTAATTGTTTTATGGCGGTAACTCTAAACTACAACCTATAGGATACATGCAACGCAGGTATCAATTAAAACAAAACAATGGAATCAAATGGTGATAAATTCTACAAAGCGTTATACAAGGTTGCTAAGTGTTTATACACTTTGAATGCCATGTTCAGTGGCCCATATGTGGCCTCGTAAAAAATATATGACTGCTTACGGATGCTACTGAATGAATCGTTGGTAGTTAAAAAAAAGTAATAAAAAATTATATGAATATAATTTAACATTATGTTTTGTTTCAGCAATGACTTAATAAAAACTATGTCCAAAAATTAAAACCCGACTATGTACTGTAAAATCACGCTCTAAAAAGTATGAAAGAAGAAAATATTCTCGTCTGAAGTTTTTATATACAAATTATTCAATATTTATCGTATACTCAATAAACACCTTACAGTAATATGTTTTAGTGTATTTGATATGTGTTCATAGTGATGTTCAAAGGATAGCAGTGGTCGTATGTTACTTTGCCCTAAAACTTTTGCAGAGCTCTTTATTGCAGAATAGTTAAAAATTAGAATTTATAAATGAATGTAATACAGATTTCTGTTCTAATTTAATGACTGTTCATACATATATTATTATGCATCATACATTCATACATATACGTTCATACATATACATATATTTAGAGTAGAGAAAAGCTAAAGAGAAAGAAGTAGAAGAGAAAAGCAAAAGCTAAACCCAATAGTTGAACAGTTAAACTGAAAAATTGTGAAATTTCGGATGGAACGTTTGCAACAATATTTTTACCTTATATTCTTATTTATCTGTTTACTTAAATAACATTTTATTTATGTCTTTCAAGAAACCAATTGAGTTTATTATCAGCTATGGTACATCTTCTTCTTCTTCAATCAAATCAAAAATAAACTGTAAAGTTTATGTTAATTTTTGCCTCTTCGGCTTGTGCAAATCAGCAGATTTTTGAATTGCACACTTTTCAGGATGTAATTAGCCCACCATACTTTAGTCTGACGGTTTCAAGTATTTCTACCATATCAAAATGTTTTTAAATATTTTGATATGGTAGGAATGATCAGCTGCCCTAGACGCACACCCTTATATAAAGGACTTATATCATGGTGGAGGTACTCAACAGAGTGCAAGGTGCCCTTATGTTAATCTGCCGCGCTTGAGTAACTGCAAAAATCCCCTCTTGAGCTCCCCTACTATTAAGGTTTAGCCAGCGGAAGGTTTTTAAGGAGGACTCGATAAAACCAGTTATTGTGTTTTCTCGTGGGAAAGAAAGATTTTCCTGAAGTAAAAGGTATCCTAAATAAATACACAAACAGACATACAGACAAAAAATTTAATAACTATAGTTCTGGGGTCTATATTGTGTACACAATACGTTACAGTCATTGTTTTTAAAAAATATTGCATGTACAGATTTCGCTAAATTACTGCTTTATTATAAGTTTAGATTAATTTATATTTTATTTAATACTAGGAAAACAAAAACAAACCTATCCCACGAGAACCGTACATTTTTCCGGGATAAAAAGTAGCCTATGTGTTATGCCAGACTAGTTCTGTGCCAAATTTCATCCAGATTCGTTCAGCCGTTCTGGAGTGAAAGAGTAACAAACAGCCATACTCACAAATTTTCACATTTATAATACGGCTATACGTTAGATTTTTAGTAAATATTTTTTTAAAACATTAAATCTGATTTTAAAATGATACTTCTTATGCCAACAAGTTTTACTTAAAAACCCTAATCAGAAGGATCTGACTGACTAATATATGTATTTGGTTAAAACTACCTTTTACTGAATTTTTCAGAAAATATTGTTATTATTTGTATGTAATATTTTTAAATCGTCCAAAACAGACCTGGCGGCGGACAGTCATTGGCGACACGAAGGCCATCGGGAAAACCTGGAGCGAAATCAAACGCGTAGCTCAAGACCGAACGGGACGGCGATGCACTGTGGACGCCCTCTGCCTCACCTAGGGTACATAGGAACATAAGTCAAGTAAGTCAATATCTCTAGGTTTAAACAACACACTGACAAATAAACAAATAATAAGGAATATAAGAGCAAGGAAAACAAAATTTTATCCCATAATGCTTAACAATAATGTTTTACAAATATAAATCTTCATTATTTCCGTAAACAATATTTATATTATAGAATAAAAACAAGTGATCAATTTATTTATTTCGCGCTTATTAAATTCCAAAGTGGAAATATAATAAATATATTATGTGCAAAAATTTTTATTTTTAAAATTGTGGTTTCTTAGGAGGAGGTCGCGTTTTTGTTAATTCTGGTGGGTTATAAATCACCATATGAATTAAGATGATATATTTCCTAAAAAAAATAACAAAATTCACTCACAGAGAAAACATGAAGCGTAGAAAAAAATAAATATTGCGTGTGACTGATTTTGTAGGAAATATTTAAAAGAGTGAGTTTTAATCTATTAAATGTTACCAGCTACGTTAATGGAACAGTTACCATCCGCGTGGTTGTAGGAGGTCACAGCTTAAGAGTGTTTTATTTCGCGATGTAGATAGACTTGTAAGGCAAGAGTTTTACGTGCAAAGCACCAAGTTATTTGAACTAAAAATGAGGAAGTTTTTTTAAATTTTTAAATTTTAAATAAAACTATGTTTTCGGGTTTTCTCGCGGATTTATTTTGACTAGTGAACGCTTCGTGGTTGAAAATGAACCATAATTCATTAAGTTTAATCGATATTGAGGTTCTTTTTTCAAAGTTATATAGATAGCCTATAAAATTTCAATTTGACTACAGACTTTAACAATAAACAAAAGGGTAGGTCTATATGCGTGTTGTGTCAAATACATGGTAGTGTGTGTAATATATTTTTATGCATAATTTAAAAAAAAATAGTTTTGTGCACTCCTTCTCTATATAAACTATAAGTGTGGGAAATTTCATACTCCTAAGTCTGCGCAATTTTCGTAAAAAGGGGTACAAAGTTTTTGCTTCAGTAGTAGATTCCAGACGCGTCGGCTGCTTTACAGCAATCATGGTGACGGGAGAGACTGAGGTTTTAGATGTCTCAAATAAAAACAAAAAATCCGAAAAGATAGGTTTTATTTAAAATGTAAAAATTTAAAAAACTTATAGGCAATAATCACTATTTCTTATCCAGGACAAACTTATATTCAAATATAGAATTTTTGTTACGTATTTTTATAGCAATATGCAAGCAAAACCACAGTTAGAAGCTACTTATGTCTGAGGTTTTGTTTTTACAGGACGTATCTCTGTTAATTTGCAGTGTAAACAATAATAAAAGCAAAGCTCAAACTGGTTTTAAAATAATACCAATGACGATAGGATTAATTATTTACAAGATGAAAACAAAATGATTATAACATTTTGTTAAATAAATAATTGGCAAGTCAAAGTAAAGTAAAAAAAAACTCATGACAGGAATTTATACGCACTTTTCGATCACGGTAATCAGCTTATAATAAATACATACATCCTTTTCGCCATGGCATTTCCTTTAAAGGACTTAACAAATAAAACTACACCCAAATATTATTTACTTATAAATATTAAATACAATTGATGCAACATTTTGGGATTTTGCGTGTAACAATTGAGTTGTTGGACTTGAACATATTTTTCACTAAAACAAATTATGTTTAAAGATTTGTACAAAATAAATGGTTGTTGCAAAGTAATGTATATGTTGCAATAATACCGAAAATGACAAAGAAAATTGTCATACACGCGCACACACACATAGAGAGAGAGAGAGAGGGAGACAGAGAGAGAGGGAGACACACACAGAGAGAGAGAGGCAGAGAGAGAGGGAGACAGAGAGAGAGAGGGAGACAGAGAGAGAGAGGGAGACAGAGAGAGAGAGGGAGACAGAGAGAGAGAGGGAGACAGAGAGAGAGAGGGAGACAGAGAGAGGGAGAGAGTATAAAGTTATGTTTAAATCGAAACCGAAGTGACTATGTCAGCTTATCCATGTGCTATTGATGTACGAGCCCTCAAATTTACATAAATTATGTAAAATTATAAAATTAATTAATTAAACAACATGAAATGAAAGGTGTAACATAAATATAGTAATTAACAAAATTATGTGATTGTATTACACGAAAAATGGTAAAATTATAAAAAATAGAGTTTAAAATAAAATTTATTTGTATTTAAGATTACATCATACCTAATACATTTTTTTCTTTATTTAAGAGCTTTGTAGTTAAAACGACCATGTCGCTCTATTAGGTACACATATGTACATAATTTCTTAAAATTAACTAATTATACGGTTATTACAATTATTTTGAACTATTTTATACAGTTTCTTAGCTACTACAGAGTCAGGTCTTGCAAGTATACTACACATATTATATACATACATGCCCCTATATTCAGGTAAAAGAGGTTGTTAACAAATAAATGACATCTCAATGACTCATTCTAAGCACAATCCATCATAACATGGAAGACATCATCTACTATCTGACAATTAGGACAATTAGGAGAATCAGACTTTTTCATTAAAAACCGAAGTGATTTGAAGAAATGTGTCCAGATCTAAGTCGTAAACAAATTACACTATCTTTTCTGCTGAGACGAACAGAGTCAATCCACGGTCTTACCAAAGGCTCTGGTTGGATATTTTATACCAAATACCCTTAGTTTGCGATCGCTCATCAAAATATTCCTTCCAAAATTTGAAAGACAAATCCCTAATAATATAAATATAATCAGAAAATGCAGGATTAATAGGTATTGGTAGGCCATCCATAATTCCTCCTTTAGCAAGTATGTCAGTTATTTCGTTTCCTAAAATATTAACGTGGCAAAGGATCCATTGTTAAATTATGAATTTGGATTGTTGCTGACATTCGTACAGTAATTTTAAAATGACATTACCGGAGTACTTCTAAGACGAGATACATCGAGGTATATGTTGAAGTGAACTCTTCGAGTCAGAAAATATTACAATTTTGTTATGATTAACTGATAAAATATATGATAAAGCTTCACAAATGGCCGTTAATTCAATATGCATGATGAAGATGTTTTTGTCCTAATACATTTTATTAGTGAGAGAAAATGCAGAGAATAAGTACACATAAAACAACAGGTTGTACTTCATGCGTGACAATTAAAATTAGTTTAAATATAAAATATGTGGACATGTAAAATGAAAAATGTAAACGTTTATTCAAATAAAATACATTTTGATTAAATAAATAAATTAAAATAACGTTAATATCCTAAATATAAAACACAAATATGTTTGTAGTTTTATAAATTTCCGATAGTGTAGCTTTGAGAGCTGTCCCATCAAGTGGTTAGAGCAAACTTTTGTAAACTTTCATGTCTTTATCTATGACATTTACATCACTTTGGTAGTCCAATGTTATTTTCAACTGACAAACTTTCCCATTTATATTATTAGTTTGAATTTACTTTAATAATCCTAGTATTAGTAGGCAGCAGTCAACGTAGCTTTCTCTATGAGACAGTTTAGCTTATTAAGTAATCAATACTCAGGCTATATTTTATTCCTACATCCTCATTCCCACATTTTATCTAAGCTGGAAAGTCCATGAATATTCAAAATCATTATTACATAAGGAAAAAATATGAATTAGTGAACATTTGTTAGGAAATTTACTTTTTGCATAATAGGTTTATAATTAAACCTATTATGCAAAAAGTACGCTAATCATCCAATCTTACATATTAGGGCTTTTGTTAAAGAGTGTTCTTGTTAATATTGTTATTTACAACTTCTTTTTTGGTATAGATAGTATAGTATAGACATATGTATAGACAAATCTATACATATAATAAAATTGTAACTAAGTCGAATTTGTACATTAAATATTTTTTGGAAAATCTAATTGAAATAGACATTATTATCGATACAGAGGCCGAATCTATAGTTTTTAGAATTTTTGTCTGTCTGTCTGTCTGTTACCGCATCACGAGAAAACCACTTCACAGATTTTGATGAAATTTGGTATGATGATAGCTGGTTATCCGGGTCAACATATAGAATACTTTTTACCGCGAGAAAATATCTCATTTCTGAGAAAAAATACAAAAACTGCATTGTAAGAGTATACTAATATGTAAAACCTAAGAATTTGGTTTTTGGTCATCTGAACGCGGGCGGAGCCGTGGGCAATGCTAGCAAGTTATATAAAAAGCAAATACAAGTGAATGGACAAAAAGTTTACATAATGGTAGTAATAAATAATTAATGTATACGATAAACACTGTGTTATTGTATTAATCGTCTCTAATTTAGGTTCGGCTACTTGTGATAATAAAGCGTGCATAATGATAGGTTTAATATATAATATATCTAACCTTAGCTTGCACGTGCTATGTCGTAAATCAGGACCGCATTCCCTCGTATGCTTGAGAATAGGATAAATTGAATATTCTGTACACTGTAGAATTTGTTGTCTCTTTATTACGAGTAGGTATATTTTATTATATTTATTTACTAGCTTTTGTTTGTAGCTTTAATTTGACGCGTGTTGACTTTATACATACTTACGAGTACATACTAATTTATGAGTACGGGTGAGTTTGCGTGTGTATTTATGTATTATGAAGCCACTAATGTTGACTTTCGCTCAATTTAGAATTACACAAAACGATGGTAAGACAAGATAGGTACATTTTTGCATTTATTACACTAATTGAAATTAAATAACTATGTGTTTTTAAATAAATTGTTACTTATAGTTTGTAGTATGCAATGAATTTAAATGTATATATAAAACTCTATATCTATATATAAAACTAGCGACTCACCCTCGCTTCGCTCGGGTTCGTCCCTAGCTTGATTCCCAGTACAAACTTTCATCCCTATTTTTACCCCCTTAAAGGATAATTTCCAGGATAAAAAGTACCCTATGTCTTTTCCAGGGTCTCAAACTATCTTCATACCAAATTTTATCTAAATCCGTTCAGTAGATCCAGAGATTAACCCCGACAACGTCACAAACTCACAAACTTTACCTCTTTATAATATTAGTATAGATAAAAATTATTTATAAAATCTATTAAGTTAATTAAATAGACTTTTACACGCATTTTGAGCCACACTATACGTATACTTTAATTAAAAGCGAGTATTGTTATTCCAAGACGCTACAATTAGTTTGAAAGTACAGTCGTCTCCATTATATTATTTTATATACCAATAGACCTCATGAGAATGAATGTTTATGTTATTCTACAGGAACTGTGTTATGTAGCTGCAGTAAGAGATTTTTTAGTTATCATATTATTCTAAGCTATTTCTATTGTTAGACTCGCTGCAAAATTTCGTTGTAATCGGTTCAGCCAAATATTAGCTTGGATAAAAAGAAAAATGGCGGGGCAGTAAATAGGAGCTTATGAGTATGTATATAATGAACTCACATACGTAGGTATATAATGATTTCACGCATAGGGCAGTTATTCGTTATTCGTTGAAATTCACGCACCTATTAAATAAAGTAACTGTTAAACTATGATTAATAATCTTAAATTAATTATAAATATTATAGGAATTTGTCTCGAACTGGGATTGCTTACTGCTGAAGAAGCGGTAAGGTTTGCATGTCATGGTAAAAGGTTTTTTGTACTTAAAACATGGCGCTGGATACATCAAGTACATTCTTGTGCATAGATCCTGCTAAAGCTGCAGGCTTTGTGCATATTAAATACCTGTGATTCACATAACTTTCAACAGACTAACATCCTATGGGTGTCACTTGTGCCACTGTAAAAACCCATGTCAATCACCTGCCAATAAAGTATTCTATTTTAAAAATCACGTCGACATGTTGCTTTTTTGTTACTTAAAGAGGGATTAAACGAAAAATCAATAAAACAAACATACATTCACATTTATTAAAGTAAGGTAAACAAGCGGTTTAAATTAAGTAAATTAGTTTCCTGTCAAATGAATCTTGATTCCTTTATAAGGGATACTTCACCGCCGAGCCGTCACCGCTGTCTAGACTGAACATGTTTAAATATTTAATACTCCATTTAAGATTATATATTTTCGTACATTGCCACATCTTCCGTCGTCAAATACTTTTAAAGTTGTAAATTATTTACCAAAATTATAAGTCAAGTCCGTAAAGAGCAAATCAATTTGAGTTCGGAATCTCTGATATGGATACGAATACTCTGCATTTTATAGATTAGAAACTATAAATGTCAACACCACCAATGGCAAAATAAGGGCAAGCCCTTTTGAAATTAACGCATTTAGAAATACTTTTCAAATATAATGACCATTTTATTCAATAAACAAAAAACTTTTATAGCAAGACTTTCAGAGTTTCTAAGTACTAAAAGTAATAAATATTACACAGCTTTCGCTCACTAAGTGCCAAACTATAGATCTATCTATTCCTATGATGCAAAACCTTAATAAAACAATGCCAAGATTATAGTTGGCAGTGCATTACCACGTATTGCATAAAAATATTCGCTTTGCTTACTCAATGTAAAAATTGGGTACCTCAGTTTCTTATCCAGATGGTTTTAAATTTTATTTTGACAGATTATGACATGCATATGATCATATTTTTGAAAGCCTCTTTAAAATAGCTTTACCGTGAAAAACACTTAACTATTATGTCACAATTTAATTACCTAGAACATAAGCGTATATGCTTTTTGTACATAATTAACACTCTTTATTTTCGTTATAACGATCCTTACAATACTACTTAATGTACATTTCAAATTATATCGTTAATGTTTGTAAAGAATATGAAATTTCTTAAGTTTTGGGCTAAATTAGACATATTATGATTGAATAAAGCCAATAACACTCACTTTAGATTTAATATAGAAAGGTCGCATTAAACAAAATATCCGATTCACACGGAGTTCACAGAAGATTTACCGAAGCGTAAAGCCATCCATTCATAATAAGTGATAGGTGTTGAAATACTGTTAAAGAATAGTTTGAAGCATCGTATTTCAATATTTCGCAAATATTTTTTGTATTAGCTTTATCCATAGTTATCGGTTATCACGACGGCGTAAGGTACGTGTGCGGTGGAGGAACAGTTGATGTCCGCGCGTCGGGGAAGACGCATCCACTAGCCGTTGCGTTTGGTGACTTTTGTGTTCGATATATTGCGAGTGATTTAAGGATAATATTACTTGTCGCTGGAAATACTTCGATAACAACTACAGGGTGCGTTTTTTTAAATATTATATAAACAATTTTTTTGCAGATTTAGTATACTAGAATGCTATTTTTATTTAATAATATGTATATTTTATGTTTTAAATTACATTATTGCGATAAAATTTACAATTGTTGTTATTATAGTGGAGAAGTGATGTATTCTTCTAAAACCTTTTTTTAAAAGATAAATTACGCAAGTAGTCGTTATGAGTAGATAATGAGCTTTCTCTACATAACCATATGTATAAAAGAATGCAAACTCGTGGCCCATGACGATTATTTATGTCCGAAAGTACATGTTAAGATTTTGGATGTTACGCGGCATGCCAATAAAAAAATGAGGTATGACGATAATAGATCGTATTACAATATCGCTTACAATTTATTTAGGCAGTATAATTTAATAGGTGGTGATATTAGCGCCTTTATAAAACATTTCCTACAACTACCGGTACTTATCTAATAGTCGCACATAAATTTCTCGCTCGTGACAAATGTTTCAAATTGCTATTGCTATCGATTATATTTTCCCTATAAGATTGGTTTTGTGATCATAAAATCGCAATATATACGACAAGTTTATTTGGTGTTTGTTTATGTTAGGTATATTGCGGCATACTTAAGAATGATTGGAATTCAAATATATCATATTTACTTTTATCCTCTTCATTCGTTTTTCCTTGCTAACTTTTCGCATCGCTCATCGCTTTCCAAAAACATCGAAGCCTGTCTTGGGAAGAGCGCAGCGCTAGATATGAACCAGTTACCTCTGGCATAGTATTCAGTGCTATTAAGGTGTAGGTATTCATATGGAGATGTTAATAGAAGGTTTTTGTAGTTTCATCTATAGTATTTTGTTTAATTCTTTGCGTTTTATGGACTTCTTAATTAAAAATCTAAGCACAGTAAAATATTTCACACTTAGGGGCATTACTAGGTGATATCATTCGGGATGTTATGTTTATAACGTATTCATTAAAATACGAAGTAAGTATATAAATCATTTCGCAATTGAGATAGACAGCGCGAATTTCGTAATTCTTCCTTTTTGACGGCGGTCAAATATATCATGTATTTAAATCATGACGCCCTTTAACACAATATTAGTCAAGAAATGTTATTTTTATGAATTATATAATAACTTTTAGTTATGCTCTGTACGGTTTAAATTCAATTCACTTATGATGTGTTTATAATTGTTACTTCGTACTGTCGACTCGTAAATGCGTTGTTCCTGAGGTACATAATTACACACAAGTATTTTTATGATTCTACGTTTTACTTTGACTGTGTAGTCATCATTCTTAAAGAATTTAGAATTAAATATTTATCTTACATTGTTGTAATTCATCAGAATAATTAGACGTTGAATTAAATAACAAAAAGCAGTCCGACCAGATTATCGTCAGCCGAGCAGTAGCTTGTCAAGTGTGTATATTAACATTAATTATGTCTAAGGTACGAATATTTATAAAACCTTTATTACTTACGTTTAAAAATATATAATATAGTATTTTTGTATATGCTTGTTACTTTACGTTAACACGGCTAGACGGATTTGGATAAATTTAGTATTAAATATATATAATATAGTTATAATCTGGAGTAAATGTGAAATAACTATTCAATTGAACAACAACACCATACAACATCCATTTAAAACATTCATCGTGCTACATATACAAGAGCTATCTAATTTTCAACTTTTTCTTTGAAATTTAAATCTTATAAACTTGAAAAATGTGATTGTCAGTTTTTTTGTGTAATCAGTGGAACTTTTTCAATTTGTCACATTCAAAAAAATCTTATTGTTTCTTGTTCTTGTCTTCTTATTGAGGAAGGAAGCTCGGTAGACTATCAGCTATATCACGATACGACCTTCAGGAACTATACAATTATTGGTAAATAAGATATACTGGTGTAGCCGTGGTAAAACTTAGTAGGGAAAAGTATTTTAAACTAAATGGCTTCATTTAATACCAAATACAATGTATGTTTTTATATAGAATTTATATGTATGTAGTTGTACAGTGTGCTCCTTCTCGTAAGGTAGGTACTAGGTAGGCAGTGTTAATATTTTCGGTTAGATAAGAGAACGGGCGCTAGGCTAGAATTCTTGTTTATTGTAACTTTATGTTTCTGTAGTCTCAAAATTTTATCCAGATTCAAAATGTAAAATATTAAAATTATTGCAGAATGTTAAGGGCTGGGCTATCCGTACGCATAGAACTTTTAAGAAATTTACTATCAAACTTTACTCGTTTTGTCATAGATTCACTATATATCTATAATAATATTTTTTCAGTCTTATACAGTCTTATAATCGTAAACGATTGTAGATTGACATTTTGTCTAAGCCCGAATAGCTTGTTTGACTCGTTGTTAAAACACATCTTAATACATTTAAAGCTCATTAAATGTTTATGTCTTTACGCAGTCAAGTACTAGATAGGTACTGCGATCCGATCGGATTTGCAACAATTTTTAACAGGTTCGATATCTTTATATATACAATTCTTCTGTGAGTGTGTATGTCACTGAACTTCTCTCAAACGACAGACCGATTTTGATGAATTTTTTTGTGTGTGTTCAAGGGGATCTGGGAATGATTTAGATTCACAATTTGAATAATAATTTTCATCAAAAAAATTATTAAAAAAAGTTTGAAATTTTCAAATTAAAGACGTGTAGACAGGACAACGTCTGTCGGGTCCGCTAGTAGGCTATAAAGTAAGAATACATATTTTTCCGCGTGTAAAATGATTGATGGTAGATTGACACCGAATGCATGCGACGGATCGACAGCATAATAAGCGAGATGAAATATGCTAGCGACATAACCACTGTTATATAAGTACAATACATTTTTGTTATATTATATCTACAATACGATGTCAGACATAACAATAATTGAAATGGGCACAAATAAAATAATCGTTTTTCATACATAATGTGAAATTAAATTTAATAAATTTTTATTTTTAAAATTTTTGAAATTTTAAATACAAATTCACTACCAGTTTATCACGAATCTCTAAAAAACATTTAATTAAAACCCACACAATACAAAATTAAAACGATGATTGCTTTATAGTTTCATTTATAACTTTAGTATTCTATCCTATATATAAATACTTAAGATATGTATCAAATGTCAAAAAAAAAACCGCTTATGATGTGCGGTTTCTAGTAACTAATGGTTTTTTTTCATGATTTTTATTAGGTATTAGTAATGACCAGTGCCGGATTCAACCTTACCGCCGCCTCTGGGCATAATAGAAAATGCCGCCCAATTATCGAAATTTTGCATTAAATGGGTAAAGTTTCGATAAAGTTTAATTTGTTTTTTTATTTTAATAATTTTTTTGAAAAATACAAAAAAATAATTTATAAATGATTTCAATTTTTTTTAAATGTACT
Organism: Brenthis daphne; assembly: GCA_947093115.1. Taxonomy (NCBI): domain Eukaryota; kingdom Metazoa; phylum Arthropoda; class Insecta; order Lepidoptera; family Nymphalidae; genus Brenthis; species Brenthis daphne. The sequence continues at coordinate 24,331,745 of OX352477.1, read as the reverse complement.
AGTTAATTTTTTAATTATTCATTTTTTGGAATAAAAAAAAAAGGATTTTCGATAACGTGAAGAGAATTTTTTTCACACCCTCCGAATTTTGCCACCGCTAAAAATTTTCCGCCCTGGGCACTATCCCTTATTGCCCCAACTGTAAATTCAGCGCTGGTAATGACGAAATACTTGTCTAAAGTTATAAATAAATTTAAAATATGTATACGCTTTTAGACTTTAAATAATATGATAATTGAAGTGGGCCTTTTGTCCTTGCCATATATGATTGTAATAGTTGTAGTCTTGACTTTAATAAAAGTTAAAACTATCAAATCTTTAAATAAAGTGTATACAATCTGTCTACTTGTTGAGCTTCATTTTTTGATTTGACTAATTATAAATCAATCTCCATCCTACGACGACATTGGCGAAGTAAATTGTGCCCAACTGGCACTCCTAGAAGGCACGAAATAATAGAATTGAACTGAATTGAATCATAAATCAAATATAGTTTTTAAATACCAGAATTAAATTAAACTATAAATCTTTAGGTAAATATTTACTTATTTGTAAATAGTTTTATAGTTACTGATATTTCCGGATGCCGAATAGTTTTTCCGGCCGATGTGCAGTGGATGCGTGAACCAACTTATACTCAAAACATGTATAGGTTTTATCTTATTGATATGAAATACTGATTTTAATATAGTTTTATAATGAGTACACATAAATAAAGTTAAATATTGCTAATTAAGTTAAATACAAACTTTTAATGAAGTGTTTATCAATTGTTATAATGTTCACAAATATGCTGTAGCTTTATGATGGATGGCTTTAACTTACTAAATATTTCAAGGTCCATGTGAAATCTGGTATTTTTAGATAGGTACATAGATAACGTTTTTGTTTTAAATTCTTGCTGTACCTTTTAATTTAAATCTCAATAAATACTTTTTTAGGTATTGATAGATAATAAGTCAGTTTAAATTTCTATGTAAAGGAAATTATATTTAAGAATCTATTTATAAGAAAAATCTATTAAGAATTTTCATAAGTGCAAAAACTAAACATTTTACTTTTCCATGACGTGATAAATACATAATTTAAAAGCTACTACTAGCTGAAAAATATTCCATTAATGAGTAAAGAAGACGTTTTGTAACCTTTAATTGGATTTTACCGACTTATTATAGAAGTACACATCTTTTAAAAAATATATTTTAAATAACGCTTTGTCTCGACTTCTGTTTTTCAATATATAAATCAATCGGAAATTATTGTTTCCTTCAAATTTAAAATAATTAAATTCTACAGAAGTGGATAGGGATCATTTCACTCCTTAAGGATCATCTTAAAAAAAGTCTCTCCCGTGATCATGATTGCTGGAACGCATTCGAAACGTCGAAAACCAAAAATCTAAATGAATCCGCGAAAAAAGTTCGAAAAGATAATTTTGTTTCAAAATAAAAAAAAAAACATTCATAAGTGTCCCGCTGAGTTTCCTTCGACAGTTCTTCTCAGGTCTGAGGCTTTTTCTTTCTGAACTGGTACTAAAATATTTTGAATTTGAATTCGAGTGAGTGTTTTACTATATTTATTAACTAATAACACAAAATCTCAGAAAAAAATATTTTGCTACTAGTATACTATCTCATAAAGTTATGAAAAATAGCTCATACGAGTATATAATAATATTGTTTTTTATTTTCACTTTTTCTGTGAGTCATTATAATAAAATAATTATATTAAATTCACATCACTCACTTCAACTCATTCACCTCGTCGTTCATATAGTTTCTGTTGTATATTACTCCTACATAACACTCTCATAAAATTAAAAAAAAAACATTATGGATATAATTGACTTTCTTTTTACAATCACTCCTTTTTAATCAACACGAACGTCCAGTTAAGTATTTTCTTTAAAAATCGAGCTAAGTCAATTTCATAGAATGTTATCAATCTACAATAAATTTTCGCTTTTTTTATTAAATTTCCATTATTTTTATTGAACAAATAATCGAAGCATTGTGTAACGATTTAATTACAGAATTCTATAATATAACTTTTTCATCTCAATCACAATCAGTGATTAAATAAATAAACAAGCATTGCTATAAACTTTATTTACGATATTACAGCAAATTATTAACCAATTATACTTGTAATTGCGTATATATTTCAATGGTTTTTATTACTTGAGCAATGATTGATTTTCCGTTCAATTTTCCACCCCCCTTTTTACTCCCTTAAATATTAAATGTTTTCCGGGATGAAAACTAGCCTATGTCATTCCCAGGATCTCAAAATATTTTCATACCAAATTTCATCTAAAACGGTTCAGCGGATTGAGTGAAAAAGCGTGAAATAATGACGGACACACAGACGGAGTTACTTTCGCATTTAATATTGTATCCAGCCCTTTTTAATATCCCACTGCTCAGCACGGGCCTCCCTTTAGTACGAGGGGAATCAGGCCATTGTCCACCACGCTGGCCAAGTGCGGGTTGGCAGACTTCACATTTCTTTTGAAAACTTACTAGGTTCTCTCAGACATGCAGGTTTCATCATTAATTAAATGAATAGAAAACAGCTGGTCTATGAGTCGCATCATACAATTTAAGTCATTTTATTTGTCTGAATATAACATCCTACGTATGTAATTTACGTATCGTGTGTGTAATATATCTTATGCAGATTGGCTTTTCCATAATGAATAAAATGAGTCCTTATTGCTAATGAATTAGTTTTTTTTGTATTGTTTTATTACATGTTTTTAAATTGGCATGTGGTTGACTGTTAATAAAATTAATACGTCATGGAGATTTATAAGTCTATTTATATATATATACTGAATCGATATTTGAGATGTTTTTATTTTGACCTTTTTAATCACCAGTGCTAGGATAACTTATACAGTAGTGTCAAATAGTAGAAGTTGTGCTGAAAGGGGTGTAAAATTACTAGACAACCTTCACTAAATGAAATATTATCTTTAATGTTAACAGCCATTCATAATTTTGAAGTAAGTTGATAAATATTATATTCATTGAGTACGTCAGGTTTCAATGACTTTAGAATAACAATATAAGTATATAACGTAATTAGCACTTAAGGATTTGAGGATTTGTTCTTTTTTAATAATAAAGAAGAAGAATGTTATTGTTATATAGCCATTTCTAACGTCACTGCTAATCACAGGCCTCCTGCTTCATTTATGTACATATATACATACATATAGAATTTCCCAGATGGCATTTATATAAATATATCATATCCCTAGTTTTATTCTTTTTCCGCTTAACTTCATGAGCTTTTAAGATCAATTAGAGGAAAATTGACCTTACGAGTGTATAATCAATTCATTTTTGCATTATTTCTGTACTTGATGTTATGAACTACAACAAAATTCTAACGGTTGTGTTACACATTCTCATGTAATATATGTATATGAAAGGCGGATAAATCTTATTTTCCTTATTTGTAGAAAACCGTAACAATATTTAATGCAGCAGATAATATAAAATACGAAAGGACACTCTGTGGTTCTCTCACGTAACTAAGCCCAGATGCGTTTTATCTATAAGGAGTCCATTGTGTGAGAATATCTCACGTTAATCTGTCCCTAGTTGGCCTTTTATGGCGTATATTGGAAAGCTTTCAATGTTATCTGTTTATCTGATGTTCTCGAATAAGGAAGCGAATACGAATATAAGATAGTTATATAATAGCCTGGTAAATCTGTAACTGTAACAAATGCGAGCGGTGTCCCTATTCCTGTCTATAAAGGCAATTAACGTTTCAGTTGATTTATTATACAAGTGCAGTGCAAATTGACTTCAAAGATAAATTAAAATAAGATTAATATATGTAATTTTATTACTTATTTCAAATATACACATCTATCATATAATAAAATTGTAACTAAACCGAATCTGTACATTAAATATATTTTGGAAAATCTTATTGAAATAGACATTATTATCGAATTGGCCGAATATATAGTTTTTAGAATTTTTCTCTGTCTGTCTGTCTGTCTGTTACCGCATCACGGAAAAACCACTGAAGGGATTTTGATGAAATTTGATATCATGATAGTTGGTTATTCGAGTCAATATATGGGATACTTTTTACAGCGGGAAAACATCTCATTTATGAGAAAAAATACAAAAATTGCATTGTAAGAGTATACTAATATGTAAAACTTAAGAATTTGGTTTTTGGTTATCTGAACGCGGGTGGAGCCGCGGGCAATGCTAGTTATTTTATAAATATTTATTTTCTAGAAGTAGAACTCTTTGTATGTTTAAGCCTATTAAACTTTAATTAGACTTGATGTCACGTGTTTATAAGATTACTTGAAAGTGACAGTTTCCACATGATCCTTCTTTCTTCTTTTTACCAATAGGACATGCATTTACGAATTACTCCTGCTTGCTATCCTCCATAAACTACTTAGGATTATTAAAACTCGGATACCCGATTATAGGCATTGCTAGCGGACTTAGTTCGGCGTCAGAGATGAGATGAGATGTTATATCTTTAGCGAAGCGAAAAAAAATGGTAAAAAGGACGCTCTCATTCCACAACAAGTTTATGAGGGCATTGCTTTCTATCTCTCTTTCTGAGACCTCCTGTAAGACATTACTCATAGGTATATTATAGTCTAGTGAAATGAGATTGAGATTATAACTAACTTACCTCTTTCCCTGAGCGTGGTCTTTATCATATACGTTATCAAGGGCTACCCACTTGCGATGAAAAGGGCACATTAAATAACTAATCAATATATATTGTAATGAGGCCTATAGTCCAAAAAGCTTAAAAAAACGGACTTCCAGGCACTAGACTGTAAAAATTACTAAACGGGGGTTATCATTTTAGAATAGATACCTAATCAGATATTTTCGAAGTCGGTGCCAGCCGACGCAAAGCAAATCTTATATATTTCTTACATATTTACCTATTAGATATTCAAATCTTAAACTATTGTCGGTTGGCACTGACTTCGAAGATATCTGATTAGCTATCTATTCTAAATGAAAACCCCCATTTAGTTATTTTTTACATTTTAGTGCCTGGAAGTCGTTTTTTTTTAGTTTTTATTTTTCCATTCTTAGCGTAGACGTAATAAGCAGGTAATTTGTAAGAAGAAAGTTTTTTAATAACATATTCGATTAAATAATTTATTTAAAAAATAATCTATTGTTGATGTTTTAAAAAACCGTCCGACCGATTTCGATAAAATTTATATGGGACCACCTGGGAAGTATACACTTTGAAACAAAAAAAAATCCAAATCGGTTCAGGCGTCTTCGAGTAATCGGTAAACATACATAAAAAAAAAGATTTCGACGAATTGAGAATCTCCTCCTTTTTGGGAGTCGGTTAAAAATATTTTGTGCAAGGGGGAGAATTATCACTATAAAAATTACTTTATTCTAAGATTCGAGATGCGAACATTCTTGATTCTGATCTATAGAACAAATTGAGATTAGGTATAACTATCAACATTCAAAATAAGTATATACAATATTGAGAAACTGTATCTCGTAAGAATTTTTGATAATAATTTACGGCAGATGTCTATGACATCGGATATGAACAGCTTTGGCCTTCTCTCCAATATCGAATATAAACATCCGAGTGCCACGCAAATTACGCTTTTTAAAAGTGTTTAGAGGTCACAATACTGATCTACTATTTTACATTTGTATTTATTTGCATCTGATTTTGCCTCATCATTAAGCCGCTTAAGTGTAAGGTCACTTAATTGCCAAGAAGACATTGGAACTAACTTATGAAACATATTTTTTTCATATTTAATGAAGTTTATTGAGTAATTTTGAGCAATATCTATTTTACGTTATCCTTCTCAATAAGGAAAAGTATTATATCAATTGTTGATCTAAATATTTATATTTGTAAAATTGAGTGCAGTAACAATAACAAGCATTGTCTTCATAATAGCGGAAAAATGGGGAGAAGTCACAAGTCACAGTTTCTGTCTCGCAAGGATAGATTCGTGAAAGTGTCTTTAATAAATTAACAAAGTGCTACTATTATATAATATACTAAAGAATATTTTATTTGCAATATCATGTTATGGATAGATATTACTGATATTTGAAGAAATAGTTCTTTGTAGTTTAAGTTAGAAATAAGTAATTTTATTGCAGTTTTAGGAAAAACAAAATGCTTATTTCATTATGTAGATTGGTAACCTATAGACATTAAAATATTTTATTTACGGCTCACCCTCGCTTCGATTGGGTTCGCCTCTAGACAAACAAAAACAAATCTATCCCACGGGAACCATACATTTTTCCGGGATAAAAAGTAGCCTCTTTGTTATTCTGAAGCATAAACTATATTATTGTAAAGTTTCATTCAAATCCAATCAGTAGTTTTAGTGTACTAAGCTGTATTAGGTACTATAGTTTTTTAAATATCCCAAGGGAATTCTTTATTTTTCTGGAATGAAAAGTATCTAAAATGTTGACCGGGGATATAAGATACCGCTGTGAAAAATTTCATTTAAATCAGTCCAATAATTTCGGAGATTAGCCTGTACAAACAGACAAACAGACAGAGAAACAAAAAATCTGGCTTTGTTCTATTTCTCTTCTTACGTCCTCCGTACTCCGTTTTTAGCATATTTTTTCTATGTACAGATATTCGGCCTCTACAGTTTTATTATATGTATAGATAACTATTACAATAAATCTCGTTTATTTAGTTACAGGCCTTTATAAAATTTATTTTGCCATAATCAATAATCTTATAAAAGTTATGTTGCAAAGCTCTGCAGTAAACTATAATAAGTGAGCGAAATTTCGTTCGAAACGTTTAGCAGGCGGTTGGGTAAGAAGTTAAAAGTAATAAATTCATATCATTATAATATTAAAATCATAAAAGATGTTGTAATATTCCATTCGACATCCAAAGAAAAATAGGAGTAAACGTATTTTTTTTAAATAAATTAATTGCACAGAACCTTAGCAATATTTTCATTAACTTTAAAAGATATAAGTTAAGTTTAAAAGTTACGATAGAATCTATACGTACTAATAAATGGAGAGCCGATTTTTTTGTTGGGTTATACTGCGATAACTACTGAACCGATCGGAATAATACTCATACCATAAGATGCAGCGTGTTTCGGAGAAGGTTTTAGTATATGATATGTTAGTGATTAATGTACTATGCGGGCGGAGCCGCAGGAAAACGGTAGTACTTAATAAATTATAATGTACATCACTTTGTTTCTAAGGAAATAGATGATTATTATTTTTTAATTATTTTGTGTTAGAATAAACAAATTATTATTTATATTATGACCTCATATGCTACTAGTAGCATGTCCGAGCTTCGCCTTTCGTTCCGAGTGGCTGCACTTCAGGGTTTCATAGTCAAAAAAACGCAAACCTTATAATTTCGTCATATCCAACTAACTGTTCGTCCACCGTCGGACCATTTATCCATATATAAGATCCGTTTTCCTTGGATACTGGTGGTAGCTTAAATATAGCTGAATACAAGCTAATTGTCTCATGTGATCCGTTAGAAAATGCTGCAGTCAAATTATTAAAATGTTGAGTTAATTTTAATTATTTAAAATTGAGATAGATATTTCTAAACGATTTTTAATTAGTCTAGTTATACTTTTCAAAAGTGGGAAATTGCCAAAGCAAATTACGCCACCATTTTTCCTCCTTTCGAGGAAAGACAAACCAACATTTTTTTTTAGTTTTAAATGTACAATCTACATGAAGTTTAGACACAAAATTAACATATAAAATAAAGGAAGTTGATTTAAATAATATCATGATCTCAGATAGGTATTTAACAATATTAAAAATAATACATACGGGATATTTTGTCGACACGTTTGGCTCAGTTTGTAGTGACCATACTTGCTGTTCCAGTGGTCGCGGGTTTAAGTCCCGCTGGGGGCATTCATTTGTGTGATGAGCACGAAGGTTTGTACTCCAGTCATGGGCGTTATATTTATAATATGTATGTATTTTAAGTTATATATATGTAGCGTATCAACTATCTGGTATTCATAATACAAACCTCGTAGCTTATCATGGAACTAGATGGTGCTGTGTTTTAATGTCCCAACATATACATATATATGCTCATCCCTTCGAAGACTTAAGTCAAACAAAGCGACAAGCTCACTTTTGCATCTATTGCATTAGTTAGATGGTTTATTTACATTTAATATCTTACAACAAAATGTACATTGTACATATGTAGATATTATATGCATTCATGACGCCGAAAACTTTAATATCGGAAGAAGAATCTAGAATTCCGTGACTTACATTTCATGGAGAATCGTAATAGATTGTGATCACAGAATCGTGTTGCAAATGCATCCAGGATGTTAGAATACATACAATTATAAAATGATTATCCGTACATGCTTTAATAGTGCCTAATGAAGACTAAACAAAGAATAAATTATTAAATACTAGTTATTTTTTCAAACATTACTTCAGTTTTACAATACAATAATTCAGTTTTCTTACCTTAATTTAATCTAAAATAGTAATTCAAATAAAATAAAATTTTACGGTATATCTACGAGTATACATATAATAAAATTGTAACTAAGCCGAATCTGTACATTAAATATTTTTTGGAAAATCTTATTAAATAAACATTATTATTGATACAGTGGCCGAATCTATAGTTTTTAAAATTTTTGTCTGTCTGTCTATTACCGCATCACAAAAAAACCACAGGAGGGATTTTTATTAAATTTGGTATGGTGATAGCTGGTAATTTGGGTCAACATATAGAATACTTTTTGCCGCAGGAAAATATCTTATTTCTGAGAAAAAATACAAGAACTGCATTGTATGAGTATACTAATATGTAAAACCTAAGAATTTGGTTTTTGGTCATCTGAATGCGAGCGGAGCCGCGGGAAATACTAGTGCAACAATAAAAATGCATTTACATACGTTGTAGTCTCTAAATAATCTGTTGTTCTGTAAAGTATAATATCACATCATTATCCCATATTATAATATGGAATTTGTTTTGTATTAAAAAAATCATAATATATTAAACACCTTACATCGTCAATGGGAAAAATCACCATCGAACTAATCAGGCAAAATGTAAAAAATGTTATGTATACTTTGTTTCAATGTTGAACTCGTATGTTAAATCTTGTTTCATTTGCAATAATTATACTAAATACAGGTTATTACAGAGGCATAAAACTGTTAATAAGTAGCTTCCAATGAGTTAATTACAATTAAAAAACAATTATCTACTTAACTTGTAAAAGATACGCGTTACACTTGTACACTTAAATAGCTATAAGTTATTGAGAATAACTTGTCTACATCTAATAAACCAAAAAAGTGAAGTACAAACCAAAAAAACACTTTTTTTAAACCACTTTTTTTTATTGATACGCATTAGTTAAATCTATAAAATAAGTACTTTTAAGCTTCATATCATGGAATGTTAAACTATCAATAAAAATAATTATTTTTGTCTAATATACATATATTTTTATGCTTGTAAAGCAAATTAGCAAATACAATGAATACAAATACGAAGACTTTAATTACCTGTGATAAATAAATATTTTCATTCGTTTCCTAGCTAAATCCTTAAAAGCATACGCATCACGAAGTGTTCCGATAGCTACAAGTGGATAGCACCAGATTACTAAACCATGTAACGATTTGTGCTAATTCTTGCATTGCACAGCGCGAGTAACCATTATATGCAAATTGGAAGAAGACACGCGAAATTTAAAGTGTAATGATTTATGCGTATAAATAACATTTACGTTATTAGTTAATACTTGTAAATGAAATCAGCAACATTAGCAAAATTGACCACTTTAATAGGTACTATCATTACAGTAATTTAAGAAACGCCAAAATAAAATTAGGCATTCTAAATTTGATGTCGCAATTGTTACTACGATGGGCCAATGTGTATCTATTATGGTATCTTCGGAGACAAAGCCTTGCAGTTTGGGGTCAAAATATCGTAACAACCAATGCATTACGTAAAAATGAAGGATGGACGCGCGTAGAATGCAAGGCGTGCTTACTGAATACAAAAGACATGTACCGTTTAAAGACTTCAAAAATTTAGCTTTCCTAAAAGATTTATGGTCATCGTTTATATAAACTGACTCATGTAACGAGAGAACCCTTACTATCATGTATTTTACGGTTTCGCAATCTCTCAGTTCTCAAGATTGTCGTGATAGGTTTGGGATGAGCTGCGGTCGGTAACGCAATTTAGTACAAACAGCTTCCTAGCAACTGTGAAATATTACAAAACTAGTGTAATTGAGCCTATACAAAATTTCCCAACGCATGCACGACTTTTGACCTGGAAGATAGTGTTCAATCTATTAATTGGATGTTAGGCAAGTATAAATCGTTGTTGAATATAGGTTTAGAATCGTTTATAGGGAACGGTAACGTCGTGATAATTTTAAGTTTTATGAAGCTGATAAAGTGCGATGAAACGACAGGCTGTAATTAGAATTTGCACGTGCTCCTCGATCGTGTTTTGGCTCTAAGTAATAATAAACAATCGCATACGGTTCACGTAACTTACGACCTCCATCACGATCAGTTGTGTAACTAAAGTAATGAAGTGAATCTTATTCGAAGACGTCCAAATTCAGAATGTTAAATATGGTTTTGTAAGGAAATTGTATTTATATTAGTATATAAAATAAAGAAAATATTTATTTAAATAATGTGTTTGAAATAAAAGGGTTTTTATTGATGCATTGCCTATTTTTTATTATGCAATATTATCTACATAACTGTTGTTTGGCGAATTTATATTATATCAAAATTGGTGGCTGAAGCAATGAGAATAAAAATAAAATACTATTATAACAATAACTTTTCCTACTTAATTTTAGATAAATGGATATTTTCTACAAAAAGGACACAAAGGAATTTGTTAGGTTAATTTAGTAATGTTTTTTAAAGAACTTCTTTTACGCAGGGACTCCACTTGCTAGTTGCGTGTTATGTTATCGAGGATTTAAACAAATTCTATTCCGAATTTTACTAAATTCGTAGGTGGTCTATCAAAATCAGTGAACAAACACATAGACACAAAACTCGCCTACGTTATTAATATAGTATTCATTGATAGTGAAAATAACAGTAAAAGTAATCCATAGAATATGAAAGTGTTATATTAGTGTAATAAAAAATCACATAACTAAAGTGATCGTCTACCATTAATTTTGACTATCTGCATTTTATTGACGGATTTTTGAGAGGCAGCTCAATTTAATGTATACGTTGTTGTTGTCTCTGCAGAATGGTATTTTTTTAGGATTCCGTACTCAAAGGGTAAAACAGGACCCTATTACTAAGATTCCACTGTCCGTCCGTCCGTTTGTCTGTCTGTCTATCCATTTGTCACCAGGCTGAATCTCATGAACCGTGATAGTTAGACAGTTGAATTTTCACAGATGATGTATTTCTGTTGAAGCTATAATAACAAATACAAAAAACACAATGTTTAAGGGGGTTCGCATACAACAAACGTGATTTTTTGCTTTTTAGCTCGATATTGATAATGGAAACAGGTAGACGCTTGAATTTTCACAGAATATTTAGTTATATATTCACTTTAAAAATAAATAATTAAAATAAAATAAAAAAAATTAAGGGGGGCTCCCATACAACATTTGAGAGCGATTTTTTTTGTATAAGTCGACGATATCATACTATATGATCAATCAATTAGCAAATTATAATCTATAAATATAATAAAACTGTAGAGGTCGAATGGCTGTATATAGAAAAAAATCTAAAAACCGAGTCAAGGGGATATAAGAAGAGAAATAGAACAAATCCAGATTTTTTCAAGTTTTTTGTTTCTCTGTTTGTCTGTTTATCTGTTCGTACGGGCTAGTATCCGAAACTGTTGGATCGATTTAAATGAAATTTCTAGAGGCGATCCCGACAAAGCGAGGGTGAGCCGCTAGCAATAAATATAGGTCATAATAGCACATATTCTTACAAGCAGTTAGCTATTATTCAGGAAATATGTGCATTGTACATATAAAGATATAATATGTACTATTACGATTAAATTTCTTTATAAAAATACGAAGAAATAGACGTACCCCTAGTATGAACTTAGATTAATAGGTAAGCCATGGTCCAATTTATAAAAACGAGATTAATCGTGTTACATTGGAAATCAATCAGAACCAAAATTCATGTAGTTTCTTCCCATAGTGACTAATATTTAAAAAAAAAATCATTTATTAATTTAAACTATACAGCCTTTTTTCTGTTACAAGTTATCTCTATAATAAACTTTTAAATAGTTTTTTTATAATTGGTTTAGATGTTCCATACCCACAAAATGTAAGATACGTATACGGTTATCATTTTTTTTAATAGCCAATGGCCATAAATACACCTTAGTGCATGCCTGCGCATTTTGCTTCTACATGTAAACTGCATGGGTAAACTGGAGATTGTAGAGCAATTAATTTAATAGTTTTCTTCTGCTTGGAACTTATCTGTGCAGATTAAATATACAAGCAAAATTGTGCAGGCTAATCATAGCGTGTATAGCCACCTTTAGATTCTCGTAAGGAAGTTGACCGTGAACTTAACATAGTATCACTGAGGCGTAGAACCGGCTATTCTTTTGCATGAAGAGGTGTTTATTTTTTTGAGTCTTTTAATTACGAGTACATTTTTATTATCATCCTACTCGTATTAGGTTCGCTGATATATTACTACCTTGTAATTTATTAGGCTTTGTTATTTTTTTTTGTGTATTTTTACATAAATGAGCTAGTCCGAATATATCTTTAAGTTAGGGTGTAATTTATAAATAATAATTATTATTACTTATTTAATGAATTATTATTTTAATCGGTATTCATATTTACACAACGTGGTCAAAATTCGACCATAATCATTATTAAAATTGAGAAAAACAAACATTTGAATAGAATTTACAAGTCTATATAAAAAACTAGTTGTTTCTAAACATTTTTTACAAACAAAGGAGAAAACTGAACTGTTTTGTGATTTGTGTTTACTTATTTATGTATACAGGTAAGGGTGGATTTTTGAGACGGGACAGTAAGGACTTTTTGAGATATTCTGAACTGCATTCACAGATTTTGGAAAAAATTTACAGACTATAATAAAACAAAATGCTAAAGTACCAAAAAAATATATGTCAATCGATTCTATTTCATGTAGGCATCAAAAGAATCTATGGGACCTTTAAGGTATGAGTACTAGAATTTACAGAAATCGCCAAAAACATTTCCCATACATTTTGTACGGAAAAACGTTGAATCAACTCGAAATATTTTTGTTGCCAAACGGTTCTATTTCTTACTGTGATCAAAAGATTCTTTGAGGCCAAGTGAAGTTTCAGTACAGCAACTACGGTAAGTCACAAAACCGTGTTTACACGCAGGCATTTTATGCAGCGGGTATAAGATATATTTAAAACGATATCAATTACTTACTGTGTAATAAAATTAAGTAAAACTGGCTTTACAAATAAAGTAGATACTAATAAATTTTTTGATTTAAATATATTTTCAAATTATTAATAGCAAAAGAACGCTAAAGCATGATGAATATTCAAATTTATTAATTATTTATTGTTATAAAGTCGTAATCAACTAAATATATTCACGCTCCTATTATTGCGAGGTAAACAAAGTTAATATATGTATGTATATTATATATATTTACCTTGCTAAGGTTAAAACAGACGTAAATCCTTTGTTTTTTTTTCGTACCTGTAATACAAACCATATAGGTTCTTATTACAGGAATGTGTAGGTAACTAATATAATATTATGTTTAAGTGACAGTAAAATTGTATAGAGTTTATGGGTTCGAATCGAAACTAATAAAGGAAATAACATCATAACCCATAACTCACATATTTTTAATCTATGCTATTCAAGAATTTAGAGTAGATCAAAACATACAATCAGTATAAACCTAACTAACGCCTTTATATAATAAGTTACAGCAATTTTTCGTTACACTTAAAATTTAACTATGTACTTGTATATATAATAAATTATACAGTACAGAATGAAATGAATATTAAAATAATGATATTTTCTGCTGAAATGCTATTTATTTTTCAATTATCACAAATTAACTTAAAACAAAATTAATAAATTTTAACTGATCTGCATTTAATAACACGTATTATATAAAAAATTGTATATGTTTTCATTACTTATATCTAAAACATTGTTATGCCTGCTGTACACGGAAATTGGAACACCTGTCATAGTCGCCTACTTTCCTCTAAGAACAATACTACCGATAAGCTGTCAGTTTCTTCAATACCGCTCTATAAAATATGCGTATTGTAAGAAAGGCAGAACTTATAAATCTCGCTCACTATGCCTGAACAACTGTTAACGTCACTAGAATTTCATATCTACTTGTAGATATTATTCTTCATTGGGAAATGTTTTGGATAGGATAATATAAATATTCAGTAATAACAATATTTTTATTTTTATTAGTATATTTCTTAAGGTATCCATTTAATTCAATTATATGGTGCAAGTTTTTTATAGAGGCAATCGAAGTTTCACTTTTATGCAATTCAATCATATATAGTTCGCAACCACTCGTAGCTTCTTATGGGGATACCTAATACGGACAGTTGTTGATTTTATTTACTCTACTGCTTTGCAAGAGACTTGGCTATGATCTAAGACTTTAAAAATGGCTATTAAAGTAATCCTGTTAATATTGGTCAATTATATGCTTTCCGTATATGATATTCTATAAGTATATGATTGTAATATGCCTAATATGCCGTATTATTTATGTTTGTATGTATATATTTTACCATAATTTTATTGTAACTATATTTTAGACATTTTATATTGGTGAATAAGCCTGAAATAAAGACATTTATTATTATTATTAATTATTGATTTGTTTTAATATAATTGCGATATTTGCCAAAGAAGTTTTATTTCAACCGCGGTAAAGGTTACACGCTTTCATTTTTTTTAAACACGATGTTAACCGAAGTTACAAAAAAACGGGAAAATCTGTTACTCAAAAATGGGTGTATATAACCTTCATGCTCGGTTAAAGTATATAGGATAGAATATCATATACGGAAAGAATATAATCTATACGTATAATAAATCTGTAGAGGTCGAGCGTTTGTACATAGAATGAAAATGTTAAAAATCGAGTTAGGGGGATGTAAGAAGAGAAATAGAACAAATCCAGATTTTTTTTAATTTTTTTGTTTCTCTGTCTGTTTGTACATCTTATATGTATATCTTATATCCCCGGTCAACATTTTAGATACTTTTTATTATTCCGGAATATTAAAAAGTTCCCGTGAGATAGTTAAAAAACTATAGTAACTTATACTCGTAGAGCTTAGTACACGACAACGTATGCACCTAATTTAGTAAAATTAGGCATGCTGATACCTTATATTGCCAGTCAAAAAAAGATTACTTTTTATCCCGGAAAAATGAACGGTTCCCGTGGGATAGATCTGTTAGTGCTTTTGTAGGGGCGAACTCAAGCGAAACGAGGGTGACCCGCTAGTATTATATACATATTTGTCAGACAATAACAACGGTTACCATGGCAACATGGCAATGTATTCTATTTCATTCTCTCGCCGGCTTGATCCTATAAATTGATGATGAATTTGGAAAAATGCTAAAACATGTATTTATTTAATTCTATTGAAGAACATTAATATAAAATTTCAAGTAATTCTGATCATAAATATTTTTTTGGATCGTATTATAACGTGTTTGCCGTGAGAATTAGATAATCTCCCGCGGTAAAAAGTAGCTTATGTCACTCCCTAGCCCTCCAACTATCTCCATACAAAAAATCAAACCCATCCGTCACTCCGTTTTGATGTGAAAGAAGGACAAACAAACACACTTTTACATTTATAATACTAGTATGGATATATATAGCTTCTTATATCACATGTCATACACGTGTCACACGTTTCATATGAAGCTCTTACATTTTTTATAGTAATTACTCGGCTCCTACGAGTGATAGCGTCATGTTATTTGATTAATTTAGTCAATGATAAAATGCAAATATGTTTTATATAAATTGATTTGTAGTTCAGTGGGTTACTAGTAGGTTCGCACTTGTTCAAAGAACCAAAAAAAATTATTTCATGTACTTTATGTATAGATTATACCAATAAATAGAGCTTACTTAAAAGATAAAATGATTTTAAATTTCTATTTCACTTATACTGAAAGTGTATTGATATAGGTATTGTCCTTTCGCACCCACCTTCGCAGCTCGCACTAATCATTCATAAATGCGTTTCCACTTATCAGGCAAAGCAACCTAATAGATTATAGATAATATCATAATATTAACATTGATAAAAGGCGATATTAATTATTAATATTGGACATTTACTTTTAAAGCCTTATAATGTTAGATGATAAATCCATCCTAATATTATAAATGTGAAAGTGTTTGTTTGTTTGTTTGTTTGTTTGTTTGTTTGTTTGTTTGTTTGTTTGTTTGTTTGTTTGTTTGTTTGTTTGTTTGTTTGTTTGTTTGTTTGTTTGTTTGTTTGTTTGTTTGTTTGTTTGTTTGTTTGTTTGTTTGTTTGCTTGTTTGCTTGTTTGCTTGTTTGTTTGTTTGCCCTTCTTTCACGTCGAAATGGAGTGACCGATTGGCGTGATTTATCGTGTGGACATAGCTGGAGAGCTGGAGAGTGACATAGGCTACTTTTTACCGTGGGAGTGTATCTATTTCCCACGGGAAAATACGCTATAATACATTTCAAAAAAATATTTATGATCAGAATTACTTGAAACTTAGTATTGATTCTCTTGAATATAATTAAATACATACGTGTTTAAGCATTTTTCGAAAATCTTCCTATGATGGGGTAAAATAGGGGATGTAAGTTTGTATGAAACTACCTTTTTAGATATTTTTTTATAGCTTTAGCGCGAGCGAAGCCGCGGGTTTTGCTAGTAAGTTATAAAGCTTTTTTGCTAAGACAATGTACGAAAATGAAGGGGGGTTTAAATTTAAATATGTAATGATATGAATGCTATTAGTATATATACATATTTAACTGACTTTAAAAAAGGAGGTTACCAATATGATTAAATGGTAGTAGCTAACTTCTTTAGTGCTGGAATCGATCTCAAAAAAATTAACCCCTGTAATTTGTTTGTTTTTTGTTATCTTTTGATTTCGTTCTCGCTGGCTAATTTAGTGTATATAATAGATATTATTTCATAATTTCAATTATTTTTGTCGGCTTAATGTGTTATTTCATGTAATTAAATGTAGGTGTAGATTTACCTTGAATTTTTTGAATGTTTATTATTATAATTAATATAATTTTTTCCTGTTGTTGACACAACACTATCTGCTCAAAACAATGCTAGAAAAACACGTGTAGATTTTTTTTGTTAGTTTTATGTAACAATAATAAATTATACCTGTAATGAGCACAGTAGGAGCCATAATGAGCTAAAGTGCTACACAGTTAAATATTTTAATAATATTAATTCATAATTCTTAGTTAATCTTATGGTTAAAAGTATAATAACGTGATTACGAGTTTTATGTTTATATAATCTTTACATACATATAATAAAATAGTAACTAAGCGAAATCTGGACATGAAACAATTTTTAAAAAGAACGTCTGTTACGTACTGTGCAGAATAAAGATCACAAAACAATAGTTATTGAATTTTTTGTGTTTTTATCTGTATGTTTCTATGTTATCTGCATGCGTTTCACGCAAAAACTACTGAATCCATTTTAACTGTACTTTACCAATAACAATAACTATTTTTTTCTATATATAAAAAGTACATAGCAAAGCGAGGGCAAGTCGCTAATAAATATTATTATTGTTTATTTAATATTGAATTGTTTTTAACAATAACAACTCATTTACTAAATTATATATAACATTATAATATTTTAAAAGTATTCAACTTAGACATTTTAGAATTAAAAAAAATCGGTATCATTTCACTTTTCGTCTACTCCGAAGAATTTGCATTTAATAGAGAATTTTAATATTGCATTCTCCCAAGTTACGATGCAAAAATCATTTGTGATAGTATAATCATGTATATTCATTCACAAATATATCTCGCTCCAAATTGTTCAAAATGATATTGTTATCAAAATTTAATTAAATGTCTACTACACGCAATGACACTTGAGTGACACATCGTAATTTATCATTTTCAGCCCTTCAAATAACTGCAATTACATTTATATAATAAAGATGATATGTATGTAATATTTCCAATTTTGCAATATAATTATTATATGAGTGGGTATTATACAAATAATAACTTCTTCATATTATTTATTATTTACTGACTAAAGTCGAAGAAGATAATCAAAATAAGTACTAGCGACTCACCCTTGCTTCGCTCGGGTTCGTCCCTAGGATGACTTTACATACAAACATTCATCCACATTTCACCCCCTTAACGGATGATTTCCGGGATAAAAACTATCCTATGTCCTTTTCAGGGTCTCAAACTATCTTCTTACCTCTCATCATTTAGATGATACATCGGTTCAGTAGGTTCGGAGCCTATTCGGTACAAAAAACAAACAAAAAATCTAATCTTTCTTCTTTATAATATTAGTACAGATACCACTAAAATGATCCTAGTCATATTAGGTTTGAAGTTACAATAATCATGTTTTTTGACAGATATGGCTCAAATAGAATAAGGTAACATAGATCTAAAATATATGACAATCTTACTAGATGGAATTAAATAAAAACAAAAAGGTTCCGCAGGATGCCAGAAGAATATTTATTAAAAAGCTAGCTGATCCAGCAGACGTTGTTCTGTTCCAAGTTTTTGTGACTTTTGAGTTCATACAAAAATCGTATAGAAAAAAAAATTTTTTTTTCGGATTTCGTAATGTGCCATGCAACTTTTCTTTTCTTTTTTTTTAGACTATAATACGAAAATTTAAAAAAATGTTAATCAGTTCAGCATTTCTTAAATTATGCATTTTAACCAATGTAATTTCATTTTTTTTTATATTTTAAAGAATTTTGCTATATGCCGTATGATATTATTGTATCTTCTTTTTGCACGTCAAAAAGGGTTTTGACTTTATTTATGTACCTGTATACGCCTAGAGATTAGAAAAGAGTACCGACACGGCAAGGTTGATGTTAAAAAAAATATTTTAAATACGTACATATTTTATACATAAATACATATTTTAAAAATAATGACGATATTTCTGCGGTACTTATAAATCAACTTTAGTTATATCATTACCTCGTCGTGTTGTCTAACCGCGATGCAAACTAACCTTGTCTCATGAAATTTATGATGTCATTTACTGATCATGAATGCTGTCGGCATTCATTAGAGATACTAGTGTTAACTTGTGGTTTTATCTAAATATAACATTGCTCGATAAAATTTTGGCTTAAATGTTGCTACAAAAATACAGCTACTTTTTTATGTATATTTCCTATTGTAATTACGATAGTGAGATTTTTAATTTTGCCTTCTTTGAAGCAGCAACAACAGTGGATCGATACGAATAATTGCGAAGAATTTATTGGTCAGAAAGAAATAAAGCTTTGTAATAAGTGTTGGTAATGAAATCGTTACAAAAGTTTGCTTCGGGTCACTATATTTAGTAAGTAACTTAAAGTTAGAAGAAGACTAGCGCTATAAAAATTCAATAAGAGTTCCAATTTGGCACATTAATGAAATTAGCGGAAAAACAGTTTATTTAAATAACAAAAAAAATACATCTAATATATATAAATACTGTAACGGAATGGTTCTCTTTTGAATATTATCAACTTTAAATATTTAAGCGACAAATGATTATGTACAGTAGTGTCTAGTAATTACATTTTAAAGCGGACGTTAAAGATGTGCGTTATGCGCTTAATCATGACTTTACCGCAGTTAAACATAATCAAATGTGCAGCCTTCATGGAAGCGACGAGATGTCAATGTAAAAAGGAAGGTTTTATGACATAAGTATTCTTAATTGCATTTTAAATAAAATAGTTCTAGCCTGCAGCGTTTGTTGTTTATTTTAAATATGGCCTCTATTTCTCACTATTTTTTGTTGTTACTTTACATATATACTAGCGACTCACCCCGCTTCGCTCGGGTTCATCCCTAGCTTGCTTCCCAATACAAACTTTCATCCTCATTTTCACCCCCTTCAGGGATGGTTTCCGGGATAAAAAAATGTCCTTTCCAGGGTCTCAAACTACCTTCTTACCAAATTTCATCTAAATCGGTTTAGTAGATCCAGAGATTACCCCCTACAACGTCACAAACTCACAAACTTTACCCCTTTATAATATTAGTATAGATATGGTGTGTCGATAAATTAGATCTCAGAACAGATTAACACGTTGAATCTATTTTTAATAAAACTATCTTTTTGGATTTTTTCGCGGATTTATTATGATTTTTGGTTCCCGACCGCGATGTTTCGAATGCTTTACAGCAATCACGGTCACGGGAGAGACTAAGGTTTAAAATGTCTCAAAGACTTTACATAGTTGTTACAGATAGCCTACCCACAAAATAATAATATGAATTCAAAAAAATCAAAAATGGCATCAAAGTACTTTACATTATCTGTTAATTTTAATTTTAGCATTTTTATAATTTTATTATCAGGTAACCATTCCAAGGAAAAAATCCGAAACGATAGTTTTATTTAACATCTAAGAAAGTAAATTATGTTTATTCTAGTATATAAGCTACCTCTATTCCGATATTACTATACTCGTTGAGTCATTACAACATAAAGAAGTAACAAATATCAAATTAAAACCTCCACTCATAAAGTCTCTACTCAACTCAAATTTAAAATGTTACTGTGTTGGATTCGCTTTATACGATATTTAAGTTAAACGAACTTGAATTGTTGTTATTTATATAAGGCTGTCTATCATACTTTTAAGCTATTTAATTCAATTCAAAATATATTAGGTATAACCTCATAATAGACAAAGTGTCATAGAACTAAACATGAAGCCAAAGAATAATGGTTTAAAATATATTAGAATACAAATATTAATAGAATATTCATTGCTGTGATAACTAAATGTTAATAAATAAAAATCGGTAACGGTTTAATATAATAAAGAAAAAAAATAAACAATAAATTAATATTATGCTATCTCTCTTTAAAGGGAAAGATAACTAAAATACAAAATAATATAGTTTTATTTTTATAACTCATATTTTCTTCTCAAAAATTGTAAATTAACGACTACTATCTATGTAAAATTTTCCTTATTCTTTGTTTCTCCAAAGTAAACGTCTTGTATGGTAAAATCGAGAATAGAAACAAAACAGCAAAACACGCTAGTATTTTTGACTTAAACAATTTTTGGCGGGCTTTGTCTATATAATTGTTAAGTCTGAGGATATAACATAAATACATTATTATTGTATTTTGGTACAAAGTCTTCGTTGTGAATTCTACTTGCACTTCACCGAGTAATTTAAATTCTCATGATAGGTACATGGTAAATTGATCTACAATGGTACGAACTTAATTAGAGCAGAGAAAGGTCTTACATATTTGTAGGTATATATGATACTTCCTATTTTATAATTTATTGGATTACGTTTCGATGGTTATAAAATACAACATATACTTACTAGATTACAAAGAATATACTCGTAACTGAAAGAGGTGAGCACACTGACAAATACATCCTGGATAGAGAGAAGTGGAAGACTAAGAGCAGGAAAGCTGTCCACGCCAGTAGACGGGACAAACGCTAAAAAGAAGAAAAGACGAGAATATTTGGGCTATACGTTTTGTTTTTATTACAGCTTAATATTATTATTATTTATTCGAGAAGGTTAGCTCAAGTAAGATTTAGCTATAATTTCTATTAAAAAACTCAGTTTTATCTCAAAAATTTATAGTTACAGAAACTCTAACTTGCTGTTTTACGTGATCTTAAACAAAGCGACTATAGTATTTTAGTGGTTATTAAATATATTAAAATGTAAAGTCATATTCAAATACTTCTTAAAGGGATTTAAAGCATGTTTTTAATAACCAAAAGCATAAAATTTGTTTATCACTGATTGATAGGTACATACAGTCTAAGCCCTAAACCAATGGCTGTAGAAAAATGGGCGTGGAAGTTTACTAATATCACATAAATAAATATAACAAAGTCGGGTTAGTTACAACTCAAGAACAGTTTGACCGATTTTTATGATTTTTTATTTGTTGGATTTGTCTCCACCCCGAATAGCAGAATAAATATTAAAACATCAGAAAAAATCTCGAAAAAAAGAATTTAAATTTACATGGCTAACACTGGCTAATAACTATTTATATCTATTTTAAACGTACCTACCTAAAAGTTTGTTGGTAGCATCGAAGGTGGTGACTTTTACCAACACGGCACTCCTAGAAGCCACTAAACAAAAAAATTGAATATTCTTTCAGGATGTTAGGAAATTCATTTACTAAAAGTTAGTGTGGAAATTTTTCATTTTTGAAATTAAAATAATATGAAAATTGATATTTAAGATTGTTTTTGTACTCGTATTACCAATAGGAAATTTTATGCGGCTCATTGCTTCTTCATGGGATAGCAGATAAATAATTTATAATGTTGTTATAGTTTTATGTATGTTTAAGTAGCTTGTAACGAGTTTGTATTTTACTAACATAATATTTGATTACTTGATTGCTTTGTTATCTATATAGATAAATAAAATTGAAGTATCTGTCTGTAATGTCAAAATTACAGGGTTTTACTAAATGCATATGAAATTATATACGGTACTTATAAGAAAGACACATTTTTTTTAATTCCTGTCTGTTTGTCTGTTTCCGCATAATCTCTGAAACGGCTGGACTGATTTTGACAGGACTTTCACTAGAAGATAGCTGATGTTATAGGGAGTAACATAGGCTAATTTTATTTTGAGAAAATAAAATAGGGTTCTGCTCAAAAAAATTAAGACGTACCCAGGGACAAACCCGGGCGAAGCGAGGTTGAATCGCTAGTTTATAATAAATTTTAATCGTCAATAAAGTCATAATGTACTAAATACAATTAAGGGCATGTATAGTTAGTAGTTCGTTGATTGCAAAATGGTATTTATCCATGCAGTGGGAGTTTCAAATTAACATTACAAGTCACGGTTTATGAACGTCTTTGTTATTTGACACATTGTCAAGGCTCTAGATAATAAATTCTATGTAATATATAACTATAGGGCTATTCTGTAACAACTTTAATATGTAACACGATATCTGAATCTACGAACATATCACATTAGTTGTATGAAGTATGATCCCGATTTTTTGTAAAGTAATGTACTTGTGGTATATAAATGTTCTTACAGAATGGTACTGCTTGTTAGCAAACCACATTCGCTTCGTAGTTTGTTCCTTCCCTACCACACACGTCCCTTACTAACAACGCAATGTATACGCAATATCCATTGGTAGTCACCAGTATTTCGGTATAAGAAGTATTGTAGACGATCTTATGAATCTTTAAATAACAAACAGGTACCTATACCGATTTTAAAATCACATAAGGAGTAATTATTCTAACCTTCGGATGATTTTTTTGAAATGGATATAAGACCGCCGTTGATGTATAATTTATTCGTTAAAAAACAGCTATGAACATCCATTCACAGTTAGCAAATATATCACATATCATACACAAAAAATACGAAAAGTTTTAATAACTTAGCTTTAATAAAGGAGGAGTACCTCCATTTTGAAGGCTGAGTCATAGAAGATAAATTAATGGACATATTAATCGTGTTTAACTATTATGTAAGGGTATAAGATTTACATAAAACACTAGCATTTTCCCATGAATCCGTTTTTGTAGTTTATTTATGAATGATTGCTTTGCTCTTAATAGTGTACCTCAATATTGGATCTATAAATTTTCTATTAAATAGGTTTAAAATGTGATAAGATACTTTTCAGCCAGAAATTACATACAATACATACAAGTATCCCAGAATGTGACAAGAATAATATAGTTGAAATAAATATTTCATTTTTTGCTACTAAATTGGCCTAATTTCAATTATTAGGGGTAAAATTTCATAAAACTCCACATGATTGTACTGAAGTTTGTACTGACTGCATCAGCACGATTATGTGCAGTTTATGATTTCTAACAGTAAACATATTTTAACGGAAAAAAATCAATAACACTTGGCGGTAATATAACTTTCTACCAGTAAAAGACTATTCAGAATGGTATTAGCAGTTTCAGAATACCCGATCCGGTCCGAATAGCGAACGGAAATTTCGGG
Organism: Brenthis daphne; assembly: GCA_947093115.1. NCBI lineage: Eukaryota > Metazoa > Arthropoda > Insecta > Lepidoptera > Nymphalidae > Brenthis > Brenthis daphne. The sequence goes on along the minus strand of OX352477.1, from coordinate 24,307,388 downwards.
TTAAGCCGTGGGTAATGCTTGTACTCTATAAAGTCTATACTGTTGTCTCTATTCTGCATACTCTATAAAATGGTAAAGTGTGGAAATGTTAAAGATGAAGAATTTAAATCGATGAAATTAATTGGCTTTTTTTATTTAGAGATGACAATTGTCTGCCTAAATTAAAATTATATTGGTTAAGTCCGGGAATGAATCGGACTTGAGATATATCTTTATGCCATCGCCCAACGCATTCTTAGTTTTGACATCAGCCCTAGTTTCGCAAACTCATTTAAGAATTCGTAACATTAGAAGATAATTTGCGAGAGTCATATAGAGCAAGTAGCTTTACTGTATTATTGTAATTTAATTCGTTTTTATAGCGTTTACTCAACTATTACAGTAATCGGTGGGAAAGGTTATTAAGGTGCTTATAAAACTTTTAAGACAGAACTTGTTTCTTCTTTTCTATATTTATACTAATATTATAAAAAGGAAAGAACTGTTTGTTTGTTTGTGTTTGTTTGTTTGTTTGTTTGTTTGTTTGTTTGTTTGTTTGTTTGTTTGTTTGTTTGTTTGTTTGTTTGTTTGTTTGTTTGTTTGTTTGTCTGTCTCTTAATCAATAAGCTCTCTGAAACTAATGAATCAGTACTACTAATTCTTTCCACATAGCAAACTACATTAATAAATAGTAACAGACTGTATTTTATTTCAATAATAATGAATTATGTAGGTATACGCCATAGGGATATAATTGTACGTATAGTATTTACTGAGTATTTAGTACAGTGGTTATTAAAGTCAAGATTTTGAGATTATTATTGACTCGATATTATGTTTCACGAAATTCGTCAAGATTTAATGTGCTGTCAAATTTTCTGATATTCAGTCGAGAATATTTAATTAATTAAAGGTCTAAAAGCCATATGTAAAAGAATTAAATTGACTAAAGGTCGAATAATAATTGCTACGTAGATAATTGAGATGGATTTAAAAGGTACAGCATGCTTTATAATCTTTAACAGCTGGAACAAACATTCGTGCATACAATTTGTGTTGCCTTTTTCAACACAAAAATATTCAAGATTTTTCATTGAGATTTTTCACATTTATCTTATGACTAATTTATTATCTTTAGAAATTTACCTTTACTACAGGAACATCTGGCTATAGTAGACCACGCTGGCCTACTGCAAGTTGGTGGACTTCACATGTCTTTCGAAAACTTGATATGTTATCTCATCTCTATCATCAACTTGATATGTAATCATGTTGCAAATTATTCTCACAGGAAAATATTAGATGTGCAAGACCTGGGTTCTGAACCCGTTTCACTCGGTTTCCCAAGCGAGCGCGTTACCACTGGGCTACCATTGCCTTTTATCGTGTTATTTAAAAAAATGTCTTTAAAGAGTAAGTGAATCAAAATGAAGTAGCATGACGTAATAAATAGGTGTTAAATTCAACGAATTTTCAGCAAGCTTTAAATGCATTTCGAGTAATTTCATTATAATGTGATCACGACATCGTGAGTAAGCTTAGCAAAGAATAGACTTACACTTATAACTGAAATGAATTGGTAACATAATATTGCTTAATATATTTACTCTGAGAGTCACTTTCGTTTGTTATTAAATATTTGTTTGGCGGTAGAGCTCAAGCAAGAATAATTTTATTAAAAAATAACTAAATATAACAATAATAACTAAAACATATATAAATTCCACTGACATGATCATTTACTTCTTAAGTATTTTGTTCTTGAAATACGTTCTAGAAATAAGATATGCTCATTGCTTGTGGCATAGTTGGTATGAAGCATTTTAATCAATTAATTATATATAAAAAGTCAAGCAACGTAGTTAATTTCATATATTTGGATGGGTTACCGGTTGATCTTTAAAAAACTTGAGTGTTGCCGTTCAACTAATTTTTAACATCAAATGTTGTTTCAGTCGAAAAAAATGTAATTGTGGAATATGTATTATTTATATGAATATAACAAAAAGAAGTAGTTTTACTTCTAAACAAGATTTATTATATATTTATTATATATCAATTCGTATTTTAAGCTTAGATTGCATCATTAAATATGCAAATACTTTGTATGAATTGTCAACTTGCAGACATTAGTTCGACCTACGAGTGTCACATTCCATGGTGCGATTGATATCTGCAATGATTTCGAGCACATAATAGGAGTACTAGTTAATCAACCATTGATATACTCGTATTATAAGACTTCTTTCACACTATGAAGTTTTTGAAATCAAACTAAAAATCGATGAATAACAAAATATTTTTACTAGGTAGTTTAATTTTAACTAGGTGGCTTGATAAGACGTCTACTCATACAATGCGCTGTATATAATATATTATAATGCTATTATTTACATGCAAAACTATAAATAAATGTTTCAAGACCTTGACACTCTGTATCATTAATGCAATAAAATTTAAACAATATGTTGGTAGAATGGTTTGACTTACTTTATGGCCTAAGAGCCTGTGAACGCCAGACCTTCGTCATTTTATAAAAGCTGAAAGTTTGTCAGCGCATGCTCCCAACACAGATAAGAACGATGGACCATTATGAAGTTCAGGCTATGGTGGCTTTGGAAGGTACACGGTATTAAAGGTGTGTAAAATACCGATCTAAATTCGTAAAATAATAAAGTGTGATTTTTTGGTATTACCTTCAGAATATTATTAAAAATCACGTCATACAATGCCAGACACTTAACATCGTGGCAAATCCTTGCCAGACACCCTTTTCATGAAATCATAATTCTACTTACGTTATAGTATAAAAGCTGATTTTTATATATAATACTTGGGTAATAATTAGATGATTTATAATACTGCTAGCATAGCATTTATTACACCACCAAAAATAAAGTCAATTCTTAGCGCTTCAAATTTGGTGACCATTTGCAACATTTTCTTAGAAATGCCTCCCAACTTGTTTAGAATATTTTTCATGGTGTGTAATAAATGCTATGCTAGCTGCAGTCTTATAAATCATCTAATTATTACCCATACATAATATTGTGCAATTCGAGCTAGCAGTTAAGCGCCTTAGGGCGTATGCACACTCAGTTCCATAACGTACCGACGACATGCGTATATTCTGCGCTGATTTTAATAAACGCAGATTGTTTGCGTTCGTATCGATACAAATTGCGTCAAATATACGAGTACGTTAACAGCGCGTCCAAAGGTTGCCTAGTTTGTAGGGTCTAAGGTATGCTTTAGTTACTGTGTAATTTTAACAGCTGTATAGGTTTTCAAATATAAATTAATTATATTCAAGCGAACTAGGAAATATTTTTACCATCGTGAACTATGGTTTTTTTATTTATTTTTGTGAGCTCTAATATGTATTGTTAAGAGTGCACTCTTTCTACAGGGACGTTACATATAACATATCTGAAAATTAACATATATTTATTTTCATATAGGTACCTACATTATAATAATAATACACTTCATCGAACACTTTATAATATGTGACTTGAAAATATCCTTATTGCTAAAAGCCATCTTTTCCAGGCTTCCAGCAACCTAGTTGTTATACACATGATAGATAAAAAATTAAATTTTAAAATAGTATTTGCTGATAATCGAGGGAAAGTCACCTTGTTAATTGTATTGTAATTAAATACAACAGCAATCTTTTAAAATGATAAACATTCTTATAAACAACTAGCACACTGCACAAGCACATAATTAAAATGTTTTATATGTTAAAATGTTTTTTTTTTGTTCGATGACACGTTTGGCTCAGTTTGTAGTGACCCTACTTGCTGTGCCAGCGGTCGCGGGTTCGAGTCCCGCTGGGGGTATTCATTTGTGTGATGAGTGATATAATATGTATTTCTTTCAAGTTATATATGTGTAGTGTATCAACTATCTGGTATCCCTAACACAAGCCTCTTGGCTTACCATGGAACTAGATGGCGCTGTGTACTAATGTCCCAACATATTAATTAATTTTTATATAATTACTATATAATTACCAAACCCAGAAGATCCGTGAGCGATTATGAAATATTTTGCTTAATAATTGCCGTTCGAAATAAAATTTTATGGAATAATCAATTAATATTGAAGTTCATGGTTTCACAAAATTTGCAATCATACGCGATTACAATTGAGTAAAACTAATAAAAATTGATTGAATACGCAGATGAATAATAAAAGATATCAAAATTGCACATCATAACATCGATTTTTACGCTTTAAACGTAGTATAAATTGTGATGTACTAATATGCCCTAAAATATGTCTGCTTTAATTTACATTATTAACTAGCCTATACAGCCAATATAGTAGCTTCGCTTACTAATATATTCTCCGTACTCAAATATCAATATGTACCAATTTTCATGGCTATGAGTTGAACGATGTAGATACGCTGGAGTACCATCTAGTGGCAAATCATAGTCAACTGGGTAGCAAGAAAACCTTAATATATAATACTAGCGACTCACCATCGCTTCGCTCGGGTTCGTCAGTTGGTCGAATCCCCATACAAACGAAAAGATGATATCCAGGATAAAAAGTGTATGTCGTTCCCAGTGTATCAAACTATCTTCTTACCAAATTTCATCTAAATCGGTTCAGTAGATACAGAGATTACCCCCTACAACGTCACAAACTCACAATTCACAAACTCACACACTTTACCTCTTTATAATATTAGTAATATATAGATAAGCTACTCAGATGTGTCAAAATGTCAATTTCGGAGATTTGTGGTTTTGCGCAAATTTACATTTGTACTTTTAGAGATGTGTAAAATTAAATTTGTAAAAAACTGTACTAATAAAAAATATTATTCTTGGTTCCACTTATACAAAACTTTTAAATTATATACGTATTACTAGCGATTAGCTTCGTTCGAGGACGCCTCTCGGTGCCTTTTGTATTTATAATATACATAGACAGCATGAATTTTCTTATAGTAGCCTATGTGTTTTTAAAGATTATAGGGTTATAGTCAATATGTGTACTAATTTTCCAAATCTGTCCAGCTGTTTTAACGTGAAGAAGGAACGAACACATAGGTACATTCGTATACGTATTCAGCTCCTTAGAACGTCCCACTGCTGGGCACGGACCTATCTTCTATACGAGAGGGATTAGGCCATGGGGGCCAAGTGCAGGTTGGCGAGCCTCACATGTCTTTCGAAAACTTGCTAGGTTCTCTCAGACATACAAGTTTCTCCACGATGTTTTCCTTCACCGTAAGACAAGTAGTAATCAAGTTGGAAATGATTAGCACATGAAATTATCAGAGGTGCGAGATCAGGGATATGAACTTACTATTCTTGGTTTCCCAAGAGAACGGCGCCACTGGGCTACCACTGCCTTATATACATACACACGTATTTATTTACATACCAATTATTTTTCTGCATAACATTTCAATATATAAATTAAAATGCGAGTATTTGTGGAACATACAAAGTAATAACTGTTGTAGAACTTGTCTATAACTTATGTATGCAAACGCATGAAGTTGTCCTTCAAAGTTGAATATCTTGATCGTATTATCCGATGCGAACATCCATTTTATGTGTTCGACCCATGTCGACACGTGCTATTTCTGAGGCTCTAAATTGCTTAACTTTAAAAGGCTTCTTTATAAATTAGTATAATGCAAGTATAAGAGCATCTTGAATAGGGAAATAATAAAAAACGTGCATGCTTTGTATAAAATATTGTAAGAAGTTGTAAGTTTTATAACTTGAAGTATTTATGACATGGATGTATGTAATTATCATTACCTGGTGGCTTACCTTCGGCTCGCTTGGGTTCGCCCTTAGGAGAGACGATTTTTCTTACTCAATTTACAAACATTTTTATAGGGATAGGTTATTTTTACAGAAAATTTATAAATGATATTCTATAATCTTCTTAGATAATCCCTCTTTCTATTGGTTGGCATGTTACATTCTTCCGAAATTAAACCGAACCAACGCAAACTAAACTAAAGTTTAGTTTATTTTATTATATGTATAGATTAAAATCTATACATATAATAAAATTCTAATTCGAAACTGTACATTTAATATTTTTTGGAAAATCTTATTGAAATAGACATTATTATCGATACAGAGGCCGAATCTATAGTTTTTAGAATTTTTGTCTGTCTGTCTGTTACCGCATCACAGAAAAACTACTGGAGGGATTTTGATGAAATAGAGTATGCTCATAGGTGGTTATCCGGGTCAATATCTAGGACAATTTTTACCCCGGGAAAATATCTTATTTCTGAGAAAAAATACAAAAACTGGTTAGAATAAAACCACGATGGTACTATATAGTATATTTATCAAGGTAACTTATTAAATAAAGCAAAAACTATTAAAAATAGCTTATCTTGAAAAAAAAATAACAATAGCGCTTATTTATTTCGTTTTTGGTTATCTGAACGTGGGCGGAGCCGCGGGCAATGCTAGTTTATAATTTGTAGTGTATTGAAAAATTTAACTTTACATGCCTTTGTCTCTTTAGATATTAAATTAAAAAAACAATAAAAGTTCAAACTCAGTACGACCAATAAGATTTGACAAACTAATAATTGAGCCTATTTCTTAAATTATCTATGCAAATATTACATCACAGTGTTATATATTACAACAGTCCACTACACAAGATACTATCGCACGCATAACATTTATTGTAATGAAATATCAAGCTCCATTTACGCGATACATCGTGATGGACTGAGATTACTTACCAGTTCACCTTTTTACTTAAGTTTTCATAATCACAACTTGTAATATGATAGTTAAAGTTGAAGTTGAATAATTAAATCTATTTTATTATTAGCTTTTAGATACGGTTTTTTGTTCACCGTCTTCAGAAAAGGATGTAATGATCAATTTAGGTCTGATAGGGTATTTTTTAATACATACATGTTTACATATATTCATTCATTTTTTTATTTTTTTTATTTGTATGAGACTGGTATTAAATAATAATGAGCCGTATATTCAGCCGTTTTTGACGTCCCTATACTGGGCCTCCTTCAATACGAGGGGGATCAGGCCATAGTCCACCACTCTGGCCAAGTAGGTTGATGGACTTCACATGTCTTTCGAAAACTATAATAATGAATTATTGAGATTAGATGAGCTGTGAAATATTTATTTTCAAATGTTATCTAATGGGCTAACTCGAAACTTATATGTAGATATATCTCAATCTATATGATGAAAAGGAGTACGGATGTCTTTTGGATTGTCATTTATTATATTTTTTTATTGTTTATAAAATTAACATTCTTTTTATTTAATTAATAAGTAACATTTATTTGTTTCAGATTAACACTTTCATGATAAGGTAGCACAAGTGAGAAGGACATATCATGATTTTCACCCTTAACTTCCAAGTAAGTTAGTATAATAAAATAGTAGAAAAGAATAATATAAGTAATTTCAATTACCATATTGTTTCGTATGCTATTACACTGGTAATATATCGATTAAAATGTGCTCTTAGTATGTAAGACCGGAGCATGTTCACATACTGAATTAATTTAGTGTAATTATTCAATTACATCGTTGTTTCATTAAAAGGTAGAACATGTGAATGTAATATCCATTATTCTGATAATGTTTTTGATTACGTCGAAATGCTTTAAGTCCCTAGAACTAAACTTATTGCTAAACTGTTTCAATGCACGGTGAACGAACTTGAGTAATTTAACTGAGATAAGCAATAAAATCATCAAGATGATTCGATAAAGCGTAAGACTTATTAAAAGCGATGGAAACACAAGGCTATGAATAGATGTGTTAATGTAGCAAAAACAATGGTAATTGCAATAACTACGTATTTAAACTAGAATTGCTGTTTGAATTTTTTGCATAGGTAGCAGCTTCGATTCCCCTTTGAGATAAGATATTACATTTAAACAAAAGTTACACTTTGCAAACTATTTTAATGGCCTTTGTTAGGTTGATTTGATTGTTACTTTATTTAAAGAAAAGTCAAGTATTTTCAATTTGCTTGGTTTCATTTTTACTATAAGTAATTACAACAATATTATAAATGCAAAAGTTAATGAGATGATATGATAAGATTTATAAAAAACAAACTTTCAGATATTCTATAAATCCTAGCTAAGCTCAAAGACTGTTTTCTTTAAAACACAACCGAATGATGTGATGTACCTACTTGATTTAATAGCTTATGGGCTTAAAAATGATATTGCCTACTTTTCATTTCCAAATAGACTGAGTCACTGAGTTCCCAAAAAGCTAGTTACTCGTAGGTTATATTACCGAATTATAGCGAAAATGAAAATAATGTTAAAAATGCATGCACAGAGTTTATAAATTAACTAGCGACTCGCTCTCGCTTCGCTCGGGTTCGTCCCTAGGTACGTTTTAACGGTTAGAATGAAATTGATATTGCCTTCCTCTATCAACGGGCTATCTAATGCGAAAAGAATTTTTCAAATCGGATTAACAGATTAGCGCGTTCAAACAAACAAACAAACAAACAAACAAACAAACAAATAAACGAACAAAAACAAACTCTGCCTCTTTATAATATTAGTATAGATATGAACAATTTGTAAATAAATTTTATTTAGCACTCAGACTACTATCTATTTTAGATTATCATACCTGGCACGAAAGCCTTTAAGAATTTAAAAGCATCATTTATTCAGTAATCATGTAAATTTGTTACACCGCCCACATTTCAAAACCAAAGTAAATGGCCATGTTACATCGTTCAGTTTCATTATTGGATGTCTCTATTTGTAATAAAATTGTTTAGAGATAGGAAGAGTCGCGTGAGAAAAGATAAGCATTCGTAATGGTTCCAAGGCTGTGAGACTTGGTTTTGTTGGACTATTAATTAATATATGATCACCTTAATAGTTACTTTAAATCTGTATCATTATTCTAGTCTCACGTATAATTAAGTAGGTTCGTATGTAGATTATTGTTTCAAGGCATATTTTTATAAAAACACAAATAATAGACTCATTACAATGTTACAAGTGCAATTTTTCATAATATAAACTGGAATTATAATACTTTCTTAGATTTACGCGAATATTTGACATTTTAAATAAAACTATCTTTTCGGATTTTGTCGCGGATTTATTTGTATTTTTGTTTCCCGACGTTTCGAATGCTTTACAGCATCCATGGTCACGGGAGAGACTGAGGTGTTACATGTCTTAAAGATATAGTTGTTACAGACAGCCTACCCACAATTAACAAAATGAAAATTGCACCAATTACATTACAATATTTTAACTTTAAACATTTTTATAATTTTAATTATAATTGAATATGGAAAATTATTTATTTAATTTTCGCTATTATTTTTATAATTATTACAATTTTAAAAATATTAATTAGTAATTCTATATTTAGTGTTGCCATTATTATATTAGAACCATAAGAAAAATATAAAATATAGTATTAATTATTTAAGCCACAATTGATCTATGTGTAATTTGAAAAAGTTAAGATTAATTAAAAATAATAATTTTAATTTAAATTTGCTATTATTTAAAAAACAAATTATTAAGCAACACATTACTACATACATTTACAAATGAAAAAGTGAAAAAAATATTATTAATCAGAAATGCTATCATTTTGATCTACACAGTAAGAACTTACTACATCTACCTGTCTGTTATGTTTAGATTTATTATCAGATTTTATTATTGTTTTTTAAATAATAGCAAATTTAAATTAAAATTATTATTTTTATTAATCTTAACTTTTTCAAATTACACATAGATCAATTGTGGCTTAAATAATTAATAATATATTTTATATTTTTCTTATGGTTATAAATATAATAATGGCAACACTAAATATAGAATTACTAATTAATATTTTTAAAATTGTAATAATTATAAAAATAATAGCGAAAATTAAATAAATAATTTTCCATATTCAATTATAATTAAAATTATAAAAATGTTTAAAGTTAAAATATTGTAATGTAATTGGTGCAATTTTCATTTTGTTAATTGTGGGTAGGCTGTCTGTAACAACTATATCTTTAAGACATGTAACACCTCAGTCTCTCCCGTGACCATGGATGCTGTAAAGCATTCGAAACGTCGGGAAACAAAAATACAAATAAATCCGCGACAAAATCCGAAAAGATAGTTTTATTTAAAAAATAAACTGGAATTGTTAAGTTGCTTCAATACACTCACTTTTGGTTGACGCGGATAAATAGATAGTCTCACTCATATTTCGAAAGACGTATAAGCTTCCGTTATTGAAAATCAAACATAGCTTACGTGAATATCTATACATATAATAAAATTGTAACTAAGTCGAATCTGTACATTAGATATTTTTTGGAAAATCTTATTGAAATGAACATTATTATCGATACAGAGGCCGAATCCATAGTATTTAGAATTTTTGTCTTTCTGTCTTTCTGTCTGTCTGTCTGTCTGTCTGTTACCGCATCACGGAAAAAACACTAGAGGGATTTTGATGAAATTTGGTTTGATGATAGCTGGTTATCCGGATCAACATATAGAATACTTTTTACCGTGGGGAAATATCTCATTTCTGCGAAAAAATACAAAAACTGCAATGTAAGAGTATATGAATATGTAAAATCTAATTTGGTCATCTGAACGTGGGAGGAGCCGCGGGCAATGCTAGTATTTTATAAGATGTTATGCACACACTTGTGAATATTTAATCAGAGATTCACAGATTAAGGTTGAAATGTCGCTGGATAAACAAAGGGAATAATAACATTTTAAATTCAAGATATAAAGATTTTGGCTTTGGAAGACCTAAAGCTAGGCTTTATGTTAAGAAGATCGTAATATCAAATTATGTCAAACCATCAAATCATTCTATATTTATAATGGTTAGATACTCGTAGGCTAATTTCAGACCAAACTTCTTTAGATAGGGGCTCGGGTGCGTCCTTAGTTACGTTTTAAATAGATATAAATAGTTATTGCGAGTGTACTTTAGGAGAAAAACTTATGCTATAACTTAGATTTTTGCATATCAATCTTGCTCTGTGAATAACAAAAACAAATCTATCGCACGGGAACTGTTTTATCCGGGATGAAAAGTAATCTATGCGCTATTCAAGACTATAATCTATCTCTATGCCAAATATTATCCAAATCTGTTCACCGTGGTGTGATTGAGTAACAAACATCCATCCACCCAAACTTCCGCATTAATAATATTTGTAAGATAATTAAAATTTTTAAATAAAACTATCTTTTCGGATTATTTCGCGGATTTATTTTGATTTTTGGTTCCCTGGTTGGATGGGGAACCAAAAATCAAAATAAATCCGCGAAATAATCCGAAAAGATAGTTTTAATTAAAAATGCCAAACATTCGCGTAAATCTAAGAAAGTATTATAATTAAAATTGTTAATAAAAAGTCTATAATAACATTATATTTCCACAGGTTCTAACTTGCCTGGTGGTGTACGTGTCATGCGTACACGCAATCAAGGTGACTTTTGGTACTAAGAATGGGCCTATCGAGCCTCCGACGCCCGAGCCGCTGCCATCGCCGCAGCCGTTCCGGGTGCCAGCTCCTGTCTGGGAACAAAGATCTGATGATTCACCAGACCCTAATGCTCATTGGTAATGTGCTGTTAATGATTCGGATGATACCAATTTCTATGTGTAATATTTAAAATATAAATTCTAAATAGTCTAGCCGGCCCAGGTGGTCTAGCCGTTAGCATGTATGGCTACAGGAGGTCCTAAGTTCGAGTTTCGAGTCTTTTCCAGGGTATCAAACTATCTTCTTATCAAATTTCATCTAAATCGGTTCAGTATATCCAGAGATTACCCCGTAGAACGTCACAAGCTCACAAACTCTACCTCTTTATAATATTAGTATAGATTAGTGAGATTGACGAAATCGATCAAGATTATTATTTATTTAATAAAGACTAATTTTAAAGTTACATTTTCTAACATAATATTCCTGTCGAATACTTAGTATAATATTACCTCAATCATCTATCTTTTGAATAACTTATTGCTCAATATGTAAAAATCACAGAGCAAAGAGATCTATGTTCTCATATTAATGAAAATGATGAAACCAGAATTCTATTAGTATTCAAAATTAAATATTTATTTACAACGGATTAGTATAATTTTGTACGAGTATATATGGTGGTTTTTATATACTTAATTAATAATAATTTTAGATAGCTTCTCCGTTATGATCTACACGTAGTCGTTTGCATGGAATTTAAGGTCAAACTTAAAAATTAAATATAGGGGTCGCGGGCAAAAGCAAGTATTTACTAAATTTGTACTGTTTGTTACTTCTTCACGCTAAAATGGCCAAAGGAGTTCAAAGAATTTAGGTGCTCAGATAGACTATGTAACCTGCTGTAAATTTGTCGAAAGATGGCGCTGCCTGCATTATGCATATAATATTATAAATATCAAATGTTATACTCATTGTCCCAAGCAAACGAGTGTAAATTGCTAGTATATGAATATATTTTTAAAGTATACTATTTTTCACAGGAGACCTCAGCTTTTCAAGCCCCAGCCGAGGTACACTGAAATTATTTTTGCTGTGCCCTCTCAACCCCAGCAACTTCAAAACAACGCATTGCGTTTCGTCAACTCATACAAACCTGCTCATCAGCCAATTCAAGCGCAACCCGTTCGAGATTATTTCACACCATCCCAAATACTTAGTTCTCAGAGCCTACCAGGCATCGGTCTTCGCTATCTCGTCCCCAAATACATAACTGAACTGCAAGCAAGGAAAGAGCAGAAGAAGCAGGAAGATGCAAAACATAATGATATTGAAACAAATGATATATTTGGACCTAATAAGGAATCTAGCAGTGATCTCCTTTGGAAATATGAAAAGGATTCCTCGAAAAGAAACTTAAGACACACGTTAGAAGTAAGTAAATAAAAATTTATGTCAGCTCATGTATTTTATCTTGTTTGTTCAAATGTCAATAGATAGTTTGGATATAAATTAGTATGAAAGTTGATTTATAATTTTAGAAGTATTTTTTTTTTGTTTAAAAAGCTATTATTTTAATAAGCTTGAATAAATTTCTGATTTGTCATAATTTCGAAATGTTTCTATTTTAGGGCACAGCAAGACCCATCTATGTGTGGCCGGTGTACGTGCAACCTAGACATTAATATGAATTAGTTTGGTAGTCTTTAGGTTATATCTTGTGTAAGTACCACAGAAGGCAATGTGATTTAAAGAGAGGAGTAAGGAAATGCCAGTATTAGATATTCTTTATTCCATAATATCTTTCATAATATTCAGCTTGAAATTCGATACAAAATGATTTTATAATAGTTCAACATTTAGATAAATATCGATTATACATAGATAAATACAATTATATAAAGGTTATGTAAGTCAATATTGTTACATGACACATCTTTTCTACTCCACTCGATAAAACTGAGCTTTTGACCTTATGATTTGAAGAACTTTATTTACTTTTCAACGTTTAATGAGGTGAATTTGTTTAGTTTATTCACTTTTAGGTAATATAACACAGTCAAATTAAAGAGTGTGATTTTTAATGTGGTACAGGAACTATTTGGAACACATGATGGCCTTGTAGAGTAATTTTTATCCTCTTAGATTATTTATATATTTCTCAACTATTTCTTTTTTACATATTTATATCGTTTTCTAAATTTATTATAACGACATCTAAAAATGTTGTCGATTATCTTTATTATCACTATAAAATATAAATAATTTGTACATATGATATTTATGCTAAAAATAATTTAAATGTTGCAATGGATTGATTTACATATGTTTTTATTTTAATATTTTTTTATTCAAAATGCATTAATCCAGTAGTTATATAAAAATGTGAAAAAGATAATCTTTAATATTTTTAGATAGATATTTTAAAGTAAAAGTGCCAGATGTTGTAAGCATTATTTATTAAACGTACTCGTATTTTATATGTCTATTTATCACTTCATAGCTACAGATTTCGCACTATAGACGGAAATATTTTACTACCTTCTCTTTGTATCTAATATACTATTCATATGTTTTAAATTACTCCAAAACTTTAAAATTATTATTTTGGTACGTTCTCTGTCCGATATAAGATATGTATATAATACAAAATTTGAGTGTGTTATTTATTTATTTATAAGTCTCTTATTACCTGGCTGTAGACAACCTTTAACACCAGTAGCGCGTGTCGCACTTAAAATTATAGGTGTACAAAATTTGTCCTCAATTCTCAAAATGGTCGATTGATTTACAGTAATTCGATACAAGTGTCAGGTTTAGAATCGAACATTATACGAGTACGTTAAAGATTAAATATTGATGTATTGCGAAGATTGAACAAGAAATATTATCGGTTTGACTATGTTTTATATTTTTTTAATATTTATGTATTTTGCTCTTTAGTAGATTATGGTTCTTTTAATTACTCTCTGGCCAAATTAAAAATTGTTGGTAATCTTATTGTAACATTTTTTGTAACAAAGTCGACATTTTTAATATAAACACAACATTTTGATGAAAGTTATGATATAATGGTTATATAAATATGAAATATTGTTCTACATGTTCGGTTATTACACGGTAAATCATTTCGTCATTTACCGAAACAGCGATAGAGAAAACATCATTAGGTAGCAAAGGGCTTGTTTACATGTGCAGTAAAATAAATGTCATTATAATATTTTTATTAAGCCTATAATAGATTAGATATATTTTTTTATAACCTGAATGTTATGCAAAATTATAATAAATATATTAATGTTTTTTTATGTATTCAGAACGTTTTAACGTTCCACTGCTAGGCACAGGCCTTTATCAATACGCGGGGATCAGGCCATAGCCCACCACGCTGGCCAAGTGCGGTTTGGCAGACTTCACATGTCTTTCGAAAACTTGCTAGGTTTTCTCAGACATGCAGGTTTCCTCACGATGTTTTCCTTCACTGTAAGGCAAGTGGTAATCATGTTAGAAATGATTCGCACATGAGAATATCAAAGGTTTTGGAAGGACTCGGGATTTCAACCTGCTTTACTTAGTTTCCCAAGCAAGTGCGTTAATAACTGCCTTTATAATATTTTTAATTCATAATATAATTTGTATTAAATTTAATTAGATTGGTACAATAGCCGAACGGAAGCTTACGCGTTGACAAAAACTACAACATTAAGCTAATATACCGGCACTAATCATATTACAAAGTAATTTGGGAAAGTACCGCAATGTGAACACTTGCCAAACATTGTTTAGATACGTTATTTGTAATGGCACAGCGTAAATAATGGTTACATCTTCTTTTTTAACCAATTTTTATTGTTCCAAATCTTTTTAACGCATGAAATAAATACATAACTATTGTTAAATATTTTTAATTATCTTGTTTAGTTTGCTATTTCTATATAGAGATAAGTAATTTTCAGGAATAACTAGGCATTAAGAAATTATTTTTATATTATTTGTGTTTTGTTACTACTTAAGTATATAATAAAAGGCTATAAATGAAATGTACCTATGCTTGTAAATATGTAAAATAAATATTTTTTACAAAGTATACCTGATTGTTTTTTTCAACCGACTTCAAAAAGGAGGAGGTTCTCAATTCGACTGTATTTTTTTTTATGTTTGTTACCTCAGAACTCCGTCATTTATTAACCGATTTGGATAATTTTTATGTTGTTTGAAAGTGTATACTTCCAGATTAGTGGAAAAATAGCTAATGATGAATTTAACCTATTTCTAATTGTCATATTTACTTTAAACTTTGCAAGTGTTTCTATTTCCGTTGATAGTGATGATGTTCTCCCGACCGATTCCGGCCATGGCGGCCAATCTCATTGAGACTAGCCAACTACGCAGGAGATATTATAGTGCACAAGTGTACGCGCAGACACAGGTGCACTCTCTATTCCTGTCACTCTCATATTCTGGTGGGACGACCACTCGACACGACCAGTGAGAGTTAAGGCGCAGGACCGACGGCTTTACGTGCTCTCCGAGGCACGGTTGTGAAACACCGCCAACTTCCCAACTCCGGGCTGTTACTGAGGCTTACTATACAGAAAGACTCAATAACTAAACTTGGCCCGACCCGGGACTCGAACCCAGGACCTCCGGGTGTGCAGCCGTCCTTGCTAGACACTACACCACCGAGGCGTTGATAGTACAGTGTTGACCTGATCTGATGGTAAGGCCAGAAGGTGGATAGGTGGAACTCTTCAACGGCTAATAGTAGATACTTTGAGTTTGGGCTTATTTTGTTTGATTTGAAAACCCTATAATATGTTAGGATTCTTGCTTTGCTACTACTGTCTACACTAAAAAGGGAAAAATAAAAACTTTTTAACAAAAAAATAAAAACCGACTTCAAACAAAAGCACTAAAAAGTAAAAAATAACTGACTGGTAGTTTTCATTTACTATACATACCTAATCAAATATTTTCGAAGTCGGTGTGCTTTGGCTAAGTAATTAAAGCCTACCTATTAAATACATACCTAATCAAATATGTTCGAAATCGGTGCCAGCCCATACAAAGCAAAGCACATTCAATGATATATTAGTATAATTATACTACAAACAAATCTTTGTAGATTTGTCAAAAGGTACTATTTTCATGAAAGGCAGTTTCAAATACCTAAAGGCCTTTGCTTAATTAATTTTAATTAAAGAACTGTCAATCCACAATAGGGAATATGCGTGTTTTTTTTGTTCTTTATACAATAGCTTACATTGTTACATAATTTGAAAAATATATCCAGCTCCAAAAAAACTGAAATTTAGTATAAAAAATAAATAAAAATAACATACATATACGGATACTTTAAACGCCTACCATTTTGGCGCGCTTGACGTGACGTCATTGTCTATGATAATCCTGCAATAAACGAATGAACAGTCTAGATTGTTAGTACCAATCGCATACACCAAACAATTGTGCTCTATTATAATAGACTTTGACGTCACATTCGGCCTGATCAGTGGCGTTGCGTTTCAACTACTTTGAATTTTGCACCTATTTTTGCACTTTTCAATAATAATTTTATTAATCAAACAGAAATTACATTAAAAAATATTGATATAGGCTTAAATCCGAAGCAATAAAGATTATAAAAAAAAGTTTCACCTTCATTTAAATCACACGCATATTTCCTATTGTATCTACCACTATCAAATTTTCGTAGGAAAAAAAGTCTTGTCAAAACGAAGCTACTCGTGAAGTTTCAACTTGTTATTAAGAAAAAGACGTGGTGTACTGTAGACTATAATTATCACATGTGAGCACTATTTTCATTACGTATATATATGTATTTGTAAATATTATTGATATGTGGTAAATGAAATTTGATTATAAAAATACTTTATTATAAAAGTATAAAAAATACATATATATTCATATAAATGATAATAATTGTAATATATTAGGCGATAGTCATGTTTTTTGTCAACCAAAACCGCCTCGTGAGAGAATTGAACGAAAACTTAGTATAAACAATTTTATAGTCATTACAATATAATTGTATTTAAAAAAAGATATACTTAGTATATGAGTATACGATAACAGACCATATGCATTTTGCAATCACCCGTATCAAGCAATTATGCTAAATTTGCATTACAGTCTGTTTGTCTCGTGCTGCACGTTCGAAAATTCAAAGTCGAGACGCGTATTTAACGATTATATTACGTTATATTGATGCTACAGAATAAAGAATATTATGAACAGTATTTATCTAAAGATGTCGTAAAAAAATTTAATAATTAAAAATTGTAGGTATATTAAAAATAGTACATGTGATATATACAATATATCACATGTACTATTTTTAATATACTGCCTCCGTGGTGTAGTGGCTAGCATGTACGGCTGCACACCCGGAGGTCCTGGGTTCGAGTCCCGGGTCGGGCCAAGTTTAGTTATTGAGTCTTTCTGTATAAGTAAGCCTCAGTAACAGCCCGGAGTTGGGAAGTTGGCGGTGTTTCACCCCCGTGCCTCGGAGAGCACGTAAAGCCGTCGGTCCTGCGCCTTTACTCTCACTGGTCGTGTCGAGCAGTCGTCCCACCGGAGTATGAGAGTGATAGGAATAGAGAGTGCACTTGTGTCTGCGCGTACACTTGAGCACTATAATATCTCCTGCGCAGTTGGCTAGTCTCAATGAGATTGGCCGCCGTGGCCGGAATCGGTCGGGAGAACATCATCATCATCATATATCATACATATATAGTTTTTTATTATTCTAAAGAAATACATTTATTCTGCATGCATATACCGTGTGCTACTAAGCTATGCTAAAACTTTCATCTAATAATACATATAATAAAATTGTAACTAAGCCGAATCTGTACATTCAATATTTTTTGGAAAGGTGAGTGAGTTGGAAGGGTGAGTCGCTAATACCTACTTACTAAACTCTTTTCCGTTCAATTATTTACAATATGACGACTTAAAATTCATTCACATAATGTTCTTGGATTTTATTAAATATTTTAGCATAGTACTTTTGTATGTATATTTGGCTGTTACACCTCCGTTTTAGCAATAGACTATTTAAGATCAAAGATAAGATAGTTTGCACTTAATGATGCTGGCATTTACATTGAACGTGATTTGATCGCACTAAGCATTTAGTATATAAAAATAAATTCTGAAACCTGTTTACATTTTAAATGCTATAAGATTTAATAAATGAATGGCGTTAGGAGGATAAATTGCTGGTCCAGATGCAGATATCAGCTTTTAGTACATGATTTGTACAAATATGTGTATAATTTGTTTACAAAATAAGAAAATGATTTATGATTACATCAAATTAACATTCAAAAAATAATTACAGCAAGAAACATATAAATCTTAAATGTTATAAACGAAATATGTATTATTTAGTTTGGTTTTACTTTCAATGTCAGATGCCACTAAAATTTTCATATGATGGAAGCTTAATGATGACTTTGATTTATTTAATAATATTAATTTATGTTAAATCAGTACATTAATTTACGAAATCTTAATTGATACCCGCCTGAAGCATATTATATCCTCGTCTATCTTCATAGCCTTACAATATAATATTATTTATCTGTACATACAATAAAATTGTAACTAAGACGAATCTGTACATTAAATATCTTTTTTTGAAAAATCTTATTGAAACAAACATTATTATCGATACAGAGGCCGAATTTATAGTTTTTAGAATTTTGTCTGTCTGTTTGTCTGTCTGTCTGTTACCGCATCACGGAAAAATCATTGGAGGGATTTTGATGAAATTTGGTATGGTGATAGCTGGTTATCCGGGTCAACATATAGGATACTTTTTACCGCGGGAAAATGTCTCATTTCTGAGAAAAATACAAAAACTCCAATGTAAGAGTACTACGAGTAATATGTAAGACCTAAGAATTTGGTTTTTTAGTCATCTGAACGCGGGCGGAGCCGCGGGTAATGCTAGTATAATTATATAGCCCTACAATGTCAGAATATCAATTTTAACTTATTTTTTATTATTGAAACGTAATAAAGTAATAAAAATACCTAACTATAAGCTTTTATTTAGTTTCATCAGTCCGGGTCTGTGTTATGGAATTTAACAAATTAAATTGGACCCAATTTCCAGTGTCCAATTGAACTGAAATTTTGCACACTTGATACCCATACCATACCACTAACATACCATACCAGGAATATAGGAACCAACTAGTTCTTAATACAATGCACGATTACCTCCCGCCGCCATATGTGCCGCCATGATACCGCCATTTTTAATTCAATATGGCGGTAGTTACAAAATGGCGATTTATAATTTCCACATTAATCCCTATGGTATGTATCAAATAAAAGGGCTTGATAAGTGAAATACGATGAGTAAAGTAACGTTATTGTAAATCCAATATTGCGGACGTTGCAAAATGGCGATTTATCATTACAAACTTTTGTTTAGTTTCACCTGTCCCGGTGTCTGTCTGTTTGTAATCAAATATTGCAAGTTAAATTTGACTAAGCCTCATTCTAAATCCAATATTACGGACTCCCAGAAATGGCGGACTAAGTTTTTTTATGCACCCTACGATGTGGATATCGAATGAGAGGGTTTGCTGAGAAGAATATGAATAAAATAAAAGGTATAAAATTAAAAATGACATAAAACTTTTCGCGAAATAACATTTGAAATAGGTAAATCTCGCGACAAGCTTTTGTATCATATAAATTGTGTAATGTAATACATTTTGGTTGGGTTTGATTTAATTTAAAGTTTATTTCCTTCTTTAGAGCATTTAAATAAAAGCTTGTTTGAAAAATGTTTTTTACTATTAATTTATTTTGAGTGTGAGTTTAACTGCCTCGGTGGTGTAGTGGCTAGCACGTACGGCTGCGCACTCGGAGGTCCTGGGTTCGAGTCCCGGGTCGGGCCAAGTTTAGTTATTGAGTCTTTCTGTATAGTAAGTCTCAGTAACACACCGGTGTTGGGAAGTCGGCGGTATTTCACCCCCGTGCCTAAAGCACGTAAAGCCGTCGGTCCTGCGCCTTAACTCTCACTGGTCGTGTCGAGTAGTCGTCCCACCAGAGTATGAGAGTGACAGGAATAGAGAGTGCACTTGTGTCTGCGCGTACACTTGTGCACTATAATATCTCCTGCGCAGTTGCCTAATCTCAATGAGATTGGCCGCCGTAGTCGGAATCGGCTAGGAGAACATCATTTTGAGTGTCAAATACTTTACTTACTACTAATGTGCTGCGATATTAAAAAAATTGCTTGTTATTTTCACTCCAGTCTTTTAATGGTGAAAATCCCATTAAAATCGGTACAGCAGTTCCGGAGAACGCTTAGCTTTAGCCACGATTAGATATCAAACAACACCTACCTAAGCTATAAGTTTACTATATAAGATAAATCTGTAGTAGATATAAACATGAAATAAGAAACTTGAGATTTCCTTATAAGTAACTCAAATATATATATAAAAAATAGTAGCCCTGTTTTTGAAGGATGTTTTGGTAGAGTAGTAGTGACAAGGTCTAATTTAGATGTTAACAGCAGCTTAACAGCTCTACATTTATATACGTTATATAAAATAATGATGATTCCTAATCTTTAGTTCATCTTAAGTATAATATTTTTTATATAAACTTTAGTTGTAATCAAAGACTTGACGAGTTTTGATTTGCTTAAATAAGCATACAGTACTTGAACAACCGAGCTTCGCTCGGAGCTTTTGGCCAAAAGTACACTTTTCTATATAATTTGGCTTAAAAACAAAAAAAAACTAAAAACTTGAATAAATACAAAAAAAGTAAAAACTTCGTATCCGACCGGGATTGGAACCCGGACACCTGAGATAGTCAATCTTGCGCTTTGGCTGCTTGATCACGATGATTATTATGATTATATTGCGTGGAATAATGCTATAGGAAACCGCATGAAAACTCGAAAAAACGCGTTTTCCCAGACATAAGACTCATCTAGATCGATTTTTTGCCCCCGAAAACCTCCACATACCAAATTTCAGCGAAATTATTAGAACAGTTGAGTTGAGATCGCCGGTATACATAAATAATAAGTAAATATACAAGAATTGCTCGTTTAAATATAATATTAGATAAGTATTTCTAAAAATTACGCTTGTAGTAATATATTTTATACATTGTTTATTACTAACAAAATTTTATTATATTATATTAAAAAATTACACAGACTACAAAAGGGGTGAATATTTGAAAAAAAATATTTCTTTTCGGATTTTGTTCTGGTTTTTTTTTGGTTCACTACATTTCGAATGTTTTACAGTAAATATATTATAAGCTATTCTAAAAACATGAAAATTGTTTTACGATATATGTATATATATATTATTGGCAACATATATTATCACTATTTCGGCATATAACTTATATTATTATTTAAGCTCACAATTTTCTATTTTTGAGGTACAGTAGAGCAGTGGAAATGTTACAGATTCACTGCCGCTGTTCGGTCCTTCTACTGAAGAAATTAACTAATAACTATACAAAAATAACCGTAAGAAGGAAATTATTTAATAAAGCCAGTACTCTGTTACCGGATAAAAAAAAATTGTCCTTTTATCAATAGATCTCAAAACATGTGTTAGTTACGATGTTACGGAGGACGCGCTCAATTCATGTGTTCGTTTTTGTATATCTGCGCTATCGCTATATATATATATATATATATATATATATATATATATATATATATATATATATATATATAAATCAATTGCCAAATGTCTGTAAGCAAACTATTTCAAAACGGCTGCACCTATTTGGTTAATTCTTTTTTTGTTGTGTTTGTAAATTGTCAGGACAAGGTTTGGGTAAAAATGTACGGAAAAATGAAGGTTAAAAAATACAACCGTGAGTGGACAGATTGACATTCAGTTGTTCAGTTTCTTCATCATGACAACAATATTTAAAAGTGAAATTGACAGTTTTGTCACGGTAATGATATACTGTTTATAGTATTTTGACTCGGCCCTACCACTGTAATGTTATACATGCATTACCGTGGCTTTGTCAAAATGTAAGATAATTATATTTATCTATACATTTGTGAGTTTGTGAGGTTGTAGGAGGGTAATCTGTGGATCTACTGAACCGATTTGGATGAAATTTTGTAAGAAGATAGTTTGAGACCCTGGAAAGGAAATAAAATATTTTTTATTCCGGAAATCATCTCATAAAGGGGTAAGAATACGGATAAAAGTTTGTATCGGGAAGCAACCTAGGGACGAACCCGAGCGAAGCGAGGGTGAGTTGCTAGTCTATTTATAAATTAAAAATAAATAGTGTGTAAAATAAGAAACATATTAAAGTATAACTTGTTTTTATCCGCTATCTAAATTGTGTGGAATCTAGCGTGATTAACAACTTGTTATGTTGTTTTTGCATGAGTAAGTCGCGATGGAAAATCATGATTGCAGTCGTATACATATAATGTACATAAATAAATAGATTTTTTACTTTGAATTTTGCACGCAACATATATCTACTGATTAGGCTCCAAGCAATTGTTTTGTAAAGATTGCATGCTCTTCTAAAATTTTCCCACGTACACTCATCTCTTAATTGTTTATCTATATAGGTGACCTAGCATAAATAATTCTTTTTCTTTTAACCTGTAACACTAATTATGTTTTGTCTTTGTTAGACATACAATTAAACATTATAAAATGACTTTGAAGTCTATTTCTAGTTTTGAAATTACTTTAGTAACTCAATTAATTGATGACACGTTTGGCTCAGTGAAGTGACCCTACTTGCAGTGCCAGAGGTTGCGGGTTCGAGTCCCGCTGGGGGCATTCATTTGTGTGATGAGCACGAATGTTTGTACTCCAGTCATGGGTGTTTATATTTATAATATATATGTATATAAAGTTATATATGTGTAGTGTATAAACTATCTGGTATCCATAACACAAGCCTCGTAGCTTAACGTAGAACTAGATGGTGCTGTGTGTCCCAACATATTTACCTATTTACCTAATTTGCTTAATATTTTTTATAACTTATTTTCATGTTTTTAAATGTTAAGGATTTGAAACTTGTTTGAACATTCAGTTTGATTAAAAATGCAAGTGAAACTGACCTTCCTCATTATTTGATGTATAAACTTTCATTCAACGAAAGCGAAAGAAGGTTCTCTTATCAAATTGCCCAACACTAAGTAGAATTACAAAATTCAAATAGGATTATCAGATCTAAGCTTAATCATTATTATATATTATTAAGTTGTAAATTTATATATTTTAAAAGATAATTAATGTTTTTAGAGTACTGGAGTATATACTAATTGTAAGAAAGAATTTTTAAAATAATTCTCTGGTAAGGCAAAAATGTATCCAAAAGATAGCATACTATATTACCTAATTTTATGTTTATTTAGTAAATAAAAGTGTTAATTTTACTATAGAAACACTGAAATAAACGTGCTTACGATTATAATAGAGACAAAAAGTATAAATGCAAAAATGAACGCTGGGAATAAATTAAAAATTTACCATTACATATCGGTTAGCTACTAGAAATAGCAGATAAAATCACCTTAACGTGTTTCCAGATAAGACCAAGTAGCATCGTTAGCACGCACAATACAAAAGAGTACAAGGTCCGGCCGCGTTGTTGCATAAATTGCATAATTAGACGACAAACATAAAAGGACTAGTGATGGACCGAAACGAGAACGTTGTGATCCAGGGCCACCATAATGATGCTGTATGGAGTAGTTCACCTTTAAATTCATATGGTGTAATTAATTAGCTTATGGTATATGTTGTGTTTCAAATTCTAATTATGTATGAGCGAAGTACAAATGAGTATAGAATTTATTGAGTCTGGTACGTGTCACTGCTTATTTTGATTTCATTTTATAAAGTTTTTGCCGTTTTGTTTGTCAGGAGGCTATCTTGGTTTAAGCTTCTTAATATGCTAAGAATTTGAAATAAAGGTCTGTTGGGACTGGAGGGCAAAAAATAATTCACGAGTTAAAAAGTAAATAAATTCATCTTTTTATAGGTATTCAATATTCATATAATAAATTTTCAAAAACCTTTTTATGGGATATCAAGTCTTTATGAGATAAGGACAAATTATTTTATATTACAAATATGACCCTTAAATATTGTTAATAAGCCATAAACTAGGCTTTCAGGAAAATGTACCCTCTATCTAGTATATATTGAAGAATATAATTGACCGTATAATTAAATAGTGTCATGCGATGACTTGACACATAGAAGTTTGTCTTTTGACGATAATAGATCAGAACAAGCAGCTATTCATAGATAAGTACGTAAAGCTCGTAGTCTTATATTATGTATTCGATTATACTTTTGGATTTTATTAGAAATTATAATAAAGAAGTATGAGATAGAATTAAATAATATAGATAGAGAGAAATAAAAATTAGAGTTTTGCCTTCTAATTAATCAAGTAATATTATTCATGCAAATAAAGAAAGGGATTATAAATGGTGTTGTACCTCTACACTTTTAATTTTTTTACTCACATCACCTTTTTATAGTGTATAAAAATAATAAAATATTCATATTAAAATATAATTTATTAGTATAAGTATATGATGAGCATGTATTGCACGAGTTAGAGCAAGCGTACTATTTATGTAATTCTATAAAAACGTAAGTTCAATAATGCAACTGAATTTAAATTAATCAGTGTTTATATAAAAATAACAATTGAGTTCAATGACTTTTGCAATAGGTATAACTTTTACTATCACTATTTGGTCACTGTATTTTAAATCGCATGTAAATGTTAACCCACTTTCGTCTTGAAATGTCTTTATATGACGAATGGTATGGCCACCATCATCTAAACATCAGTTTATAGCAAAAGGAGAATAGAGGAACTAGAAGTGGGGAGGGTGGAGGGGGTCGGAGGGGGTGGGAACCACAGTATTTAAAAATATATGGTTTTTTAAATATATATTCGTTTCTACTAATGTTAGACATGAGAACTTTCATTATAAAAGATTCACATACGAGTATGTAATGGCATCATTCATTATTATAGTTATTTCGTTTCATATTTATTTACTAATAATGATTAGAAAGTTGTAAAGTAAACATTTGTACTAACAAGGAAGGAAGTGTATTTTTTTGCTTCAATTTGCTTCCTATTGGATTGTTAAAATTCAATAATGTTTTTTATTACAATATTTAGTATTTGTAATGATATAAATTTTTATCGTCATTTTTCTTTGGTATATTATAATTTTTGGGAAAAGCAATCGTATAACCACTGTACGGCCTAAAACACATAAATTCGTTATTCTGATAATAAGTTTAGAATTTACTATGCCGTATATCTAGCTAAGCCCAAACTATATTTGTTTGCTAATAGTAATAAGTACGCAAGACGAACAAAATATGGCGTAGAAGAGATGGCATTAGAAACGAATGAGCTAATAATTGAAATCATTTTCACTAATAGGCATGTGAGGCCTGTTTGCTTTCACGAGAGATAATTTATAGGAAAATCTTAATAAAGAAATATCATATTTTAATACCAAAATCTATATATATATATATATATATATATATATATATATATATATATATATATATATATATATATATATATAATAAGCATTTTGCTTTTTAAATTATATACCTAATAACAAGTCTATTCATGTTAGTTCTCTGTTCTAACGTAGTTCGTATGAAGCAACGCGGTCGTACGTACGAAGCTATCTTTACTTAAACGCCATATACAGCCGATGTACCAAATCTTTGGTTATGTCATCATTTAATTATCCATTTTAATTCCTCTAGATTTGTCGTAGCTAATTAAAAGTAATTAGGAATGAGTAAAAAGAGCTCCATGTAGAGCACTATGTAGAAAGAGCTCTAAAATTGAATGTCATCTTATTTAGTCAGTACTTGTCGTTGACATCAATAATTTCAATAGAATTTTATTGATGACTAGCATTGCCTGCGGCTCCGCCCGCGTTCAGATAACCAAAAACTAAATTCTTAGGTTTTTCATATTAGTATACTCTTACAATGCAGTTTTTGTATTTTTTCTCAGAAATAAGATATTTTTTTCCCGCGGTAAAAAGTATCCTATATGTTGACCCGGATAACCAGCTATGACCATACCAAATTTCATCAAAATTCCTCCAGCAGTTTTTCTGTGATGCGGTAACAGACAGACAGACAGACAAAAATTTTAAAATCTATAGATTCAGCCTCTGTATCGATAAGAATGTCTATTTCAATAAGATTTTCCAAAAAATATTTAATGTACAGATTTTACTCAGTTAGAATTTTATTATTTGTATAAAAAAGAATATCAGTTTTGCAAATGTTGCAAAATTTTTAGAAAAAAGTCTTTTTCTATCAAAATAAAGCGTACAACAGCTTGATATATGCATTAAATTACACCTTTTTTCCTTTAATTGTATACAAAATAGGCTGCCATTGACTGATAAACAAATATGTAACAAACATAAAAAAAAATACAGTCGAATTGAGAACCTCCTCCTTTTTGAAGTCGGTTGAAAATAGGTTTTCGGTTAAGAAAAAACAAACTTTTATTAAAGACTGATTTTATAAAATAAATACCGTATAATTCATGTCCCATCAGATAAACTACCTTAAATTATACATAATTATGATAATCATCTGTATAGCGGAAAGGACACCTGATGTTATGTTATTTATTTGTCACTACACCTTTTCTTACATATCAAATAATAATTAATGTACATTTTAAAATTATGCCATCAATACACTGACATGACACTAAAGTATTTAACATTCTCAAGAATTAAACTTTCATACCCTATCTTTCGACACGCCTGTTTTTTTTCTTGAGAAAGTATAACGTAACAAAATGGTTTCAAATAATATCTTTTTTACATACAGTATTATTTATTTCTTCCGTTTTATAATGCGGATATGATAGTACCATCAGAATTGCAGAAATGCATCATTACAGTAAAAGTCACTTACATTTTCACACTGAATGATGTTTCTAACGGGTTGTTTTCTATTTTGAGTTAACTGGATAGTTATTGTAAAACAATTTTCATGGAGGTATTTCCATGTAAATGCTTATTTAATATACGGTAGGAATTCAGAGATCGAAGGTATCTCAAAGGTGAGGTGATTTTGAAGTCGATATATTAACTTTTTTGTTAAGAAGTAATATGTGTGATGAATGAAAGGGAATTCTCACATAGTTTTCTTTCGTTATCTCGTAATCTACCTAACTTAATAAAGAGTTAAGTTTTGTAAGTTTGTGTATAGGGGGTGAATTGTGAACCAACTGACTCAATTCTTAAATTTCTTTTAATAACAGGAAGCTAAATATACTTCCGATAAATACTATGAACTATTAATTATTGCGATAAAAATGTGGCTACTGTCAAAAATTACAATAAATTTATTGAAGTCCGAAAAAATGGTCATTCTATTGTTTTATTGGCGTGCGCTGCCTAAGCAGTTTGAAATAAAGCAATAAAATGTGTGGCATCAAGACACTTAAGTATACATCATTTTTTCTTGATGTTGGGAATGGGTTTTTTGTTTATAAAGAAAAAAAAACTAAGCAGAACAAATTCTACCAATATTTCGTACTGTAAAGAGCCTAGAGTTTATATCACTTTTCCTGTTAACATGGATTCACATTTTAAAATGAATGTAATTAAAGTCAAAAATAGTTACATGTATTTTTAAATGTCTACTATTGAACCAATGTATCAAGTTTATATTCAATTAAACGATAAACGAAAACGATTGTTGTCAACCTTTGTATGTGTGTAAGATATCTGGCATGATATTTATACAATACTTTATTAAAAATTGAAAATATAAGTCCACTTATTAGGAAGGCTACTTTATAATCGATGGAACAAATAGACTTGGGACTCTATTACTAAGCTAAGGCTGCACGTTTATCCGTCTGTCCTTATTGAAAGGAGCTCGTATTCCTTATTTTTTACCTTAATGTTTTCTTTTACAGGTAAACCTAGTGTATTTTTAATTATATTAAAAAAACATAGAACTTTGTCTTAAACATATATTATGTATGATTATTACACCTGTTGTAGAAATCGAACCCAGGACAAAATACTTTATTGTTACAAAAAGTAAGTATTTTTAGTTAGAGATATTATTTATTACATATAGCAGTGTATAGCATAGGCAGTGGTAGCCCAGTGGTAACGCGCTCGCTTGGGAAACCGAGTGAAGCGGGTTCAAATCCCAGGTCTCGCAACTCTGATATTTTCATGTGCGAATCATTTCTAACATGATTACCACTTTCCTTACGGTGAAGGAAAACATCGTGAGGAAACTTGCATGTCTGAGAAAACCTAGCAAGTTCTCAAAGACATGTGAAGTCCGCCAATCCGCACTTGGCCAGCGTGGTGGACTATGGCCTGATCCCCCTCGTATGAAGGGAGGCTCACCCGCAGCAGTGGGATGTTAAAAGGGCTGAATACATACTTACATATATAAAATGTCATTAATTATTATACATTCTTTACATATAGGTAAATGTCAACAAAAAAGCACAAGTTTATTTTTTTATTTGAGCTTTTAACACGACTGCTGTTCATGTTGTTTCCATATTTCCTTTGAAGTCATAACGAGACATGCAATCTATTTTTAATATTGCATCACTATTTTAACAAAAATAGTCTCATAAATTTGTTAACATATTTTTTTAGGCCGTAAATGCTTATTATTACATAGGTACGTTATTTTTATTTCGTTTTATAAATAAATTGCTTTAGCCCTCGGCTTTCTAGGTGTGTCATTTGCTTCTCATATCATATCAATAAAATATTTATAAAACTACCGATTGGTTTATAAATATATATGAATAAATCTACACTAATGTTATAAAAAGGTAATGTTTGTGAGTTTGATTTTGTGAGGTTGTAGGGGTAATCTCTACTGAACCGATTTAGAAGAAATTTGGTAGGAAAATAATAAGGTTTTTTTTAATATATAATATAAGATTTTTGGAGTCAATGCATTATATTTACATAATTGCCTTATACATAATTATTGGTTGTAGCATTTCTTCGTCTAGTGGTGATTGCTGCTGCTTTATTCGCTGATGATAGGTGGGTCGCATCTATCCTTAAGCTCAGGAAAGTTGACGTGTTGTCTGTAGGTCAGATTTGAAGTCGTTCTGAAAATGTATTATTATAATTGAAAAGTGTTTGAACATATTTCATTACGTTTTGTCAAGAACTATACAAACGTATGACACATGGAAAAAAAGGACTTTAAATAATTAAGATATCAAGTTTCATTCTAAGAAAAGATCTTTAATATTCAAAAAGACTAATACAATATATCATAATTGCATTTCAATATTTTTTTTAAAAGTTTGCGTGGGCCTGTAATCGAGTCAACTAAAAATCTAAAAAAGTACACCGTCCTTACTTTATCAAGCCAATTGATTGGAAATATGGTAAGGTAAAGAATCTCTCAAACAAACAATATATTTTACATTTTTTTTGTAACAGTGTATTTTGTTTCTAATAAGCACTACGAGCAGTACCAAAGTTATACTTTTAAATACCTTAATTATCAAAATCATTGAAAACTTCAACTACGATCTTATTTGAGCTCCATCTATTCATTATATTTTTTTAATCGCAGATAAATACATACAATAGGTTGTTTTGATAGATATGTCATCTCTGAAAAAATAATAAGATCCAATATTAGATGTAATTAAATTATTCTAGGCATATACGACTTCATGTGCCATTTATTATACACTGTACATTGATTTCGAGTTATTTTAATTATTAATAGTTTATTTATTTAATCAATAAATGTGTGGAAAATACAAGCAAAATAAGTAATAAACTAACATTAAGGATATAAGATAAGGAGATATTTGGCGTCAGCGTGAAAAGTCGTTGTATGAGAGTTGTATGAGAAAGTGTTGTATGAGAACAAATGGCACTGCTAGATGTGATCCATGGTTTGATCCTCTTCACCACACTCGCGTAAACTAGAATTAGTCCATCCCCATTTTTGTCGGATATATTATTATAATAATTAATACATACTAATGCATATTAGTTATTTCTTCTTCTTCTTCTTAGTCGTTCACTCTTGACAGAGTGATCGTGGTCATGTCACGGTCGAGTCTTACGCCACCGTTTCACTCGTTAGTTATTAGTTATTTATAATAAAAATATTTTGAACTAACACAAGCAATATTATTTTAAAAGCTTATGAGAACTATTTTTAAATTATTTTTAACATCATGCATATAGCGACATCTGTGTGCATTATTCTCAAACTATGCGTAGAGTTAAATCTTTGTATAATAAGACTGGTGAAAGGGATACAAGGTTTTGCGCTATCGTTTATGTATGTTTTGATAGATGGCGGCACAAATTTGTTTTAACAGAGATTATTTATGATACTAGTTGTAAACAGCGATTTAATAAAATATAAAAAAGAGTAATAATTAGTTTTCTTATTTTTGAAGTGAAAACTTCTATAGGCAGGTTTGGATGAGGAGTAAATTCATGTAATTCGTCATCGACATGATCACGTGACGTGTTAACGCTAACACTCATAGTGCCGATAGATGTCAATACCAGAAAAATGTAAACAGTTTTAATTTATAAATTTTAATTTAAGATCCAAACAATTAATTTGAATATCCAAAAATAACAACTGTTTGTTTATAGTTTTAAGTTTTCACTTCTGTCGGCAGTCCTCATGACTGCTTTTTTATTTTGTAGCTATTGATGAGCTTTATTGTTATCGATAAAAATTGGAAACATCGAGTATTTTTTAAATATAGATCAGTAAATTCTATTTATATGTATATGATTTCCTCAAATTTTCAATGATGATTATGGTCGAATTTTCACCACTGGGTGAGTCTAGTCAATATAAAAATGTTATAATGCTTATGGAAATTCATCGATCAAAAAAGTACTATAAACATTCAAAAGTTCTTTTAAACTGTCACCAAGTTGAAATAAATATAAAGCAATGTAAATTGAACCTTAAATGCAATGCTTAAAGTAGTTTTTACAAAAAAAATTAAAAGCGCGCTCAAATGTTCAAATGAGCGCTCATTCGGTGAGGATATTTTTTGTCGTTGATTGTGTATCTAATACTTTTTTTTAATTCAGCTTTTTGCCTTAAATTTTATTTTGATGAGTTTTAAAAATGGAATGAGAATTGTGCCTGAGAGTTGTCATTATCAAAAAAATTGCCTTTTCCAACGAACGCATAGAATAAAATAATATTTATTCAATCTAAAATACTATGTAGATAGAATTAATCAACAATACTCTTTTTTAATGAAAAATATATATAAGTCTTTAAACTTTTATGGTCACGTACAATATTAATATTATGTAAAATGAAATATTTACCATTTTTAGAACTTACTTTTCAGACTTGCTGATATTTCGGCACTGTTACAAGCGTCATGGTCACGGGTACATTCACAAGAGTATATTATTTAGAGAGGTATAGTACGTTATTATAGTATTTGAAGGGGTCCCGCTTCTACTATAGCTTTACTTAATATACTTAATTCATCGTCATTTACGTTCGTCTCCAGTTTTAAACCCCAAAAAAACCTTGATATTGGGGTCGGTTATATAGGAGATGAGAGTTTGTGTATAAATTAGTTAGTTCTGAAATTATGAATATAAACATTCATTATTAAAGTTTAAGTTTTTCTTAATACTGCCACTTAGTGGAAAAAATAATAAATAATTTAATGCTGCAAATAATAGGTATCGGCATATAATACGATCTAAAGATCCATTTCACTCGTTAAGTGTTTTATGGAATTCAGTTTAATTTACCTAGTAACTAAATCAGTGTTTCGTTGCTGACCGTGAGAACTCATTAATTTTTCGTACCCTACTTTCAGTGCAATGGTGCTAATATTTTCATGTAGCTATGTATCATTATTTACAGTAGGTATCTTAATACTTTCGTCAATAGATATTATATCTTATATTTGTTCCTAACAATCCAGCATATTAATCACGAGATAAGTATATATTTAAATTGTAACTTTTAATACAACACTCATAGTGTATAGAGTCTCTGTATATACGTACATTTTTATCAGTTTATATACCGTTCTTAATTAAACATTAAACATGCATATATTGTAATATATGTATATGAAAGCTTTTATAATATTTAAACATTATAAATAAGAGTATTTTTAAGTCATAGTCAGGTAAAAACACTCACTCACTCAAGCAAAATTTTCATATGTTTTGGACAAATATTCTATAGTGTCAATGGATGCTTCTAGGTAGTAGGTACATACATACATTCCCCTTTAGCAATGCAAAAGGATAAACTTTATATGAAATTGTTTTTGATATGTAACTTTAGAAGTAATATACAAAAAATAAAAAACTAATATATTCATCGTGCTCTACATAGACACGTAATTTGAAGCAAGGGTATTACAGAGTGATATTTGTTTACGACATGTTTCATTCATAGTGTGAATTGAACTCTCTAGAGTAGCCTTTAACACGATGCTATAATACCAGTAATACATAATTAAATAGGAATTATTGAACTTAGTAATGAATACGTAGTGTCAAGTAAATTTTGCTTCGGTGTTAAAGTCGATGTTAAAAAATCTATTCTATCGATATAGATGCAATTTCAATTAGATGCCAATTTATTTATTACTAGCGACTCACCCTCACCTTGCTCGGGTTCGTCCCTGGCTTGCTTCCCAATACAAAGTTTCATCCCCATTTTCACCCTCTTAAGGGATGATTTCCGGGATAAAAAGTCCTATGTCCTTCCCAGGGTCTCAAACTATCTTCTTACCAAATTTTATCTAAATCGGTTCAGTAGATCTAGAGATTACCTTCTACAACACCACAAACTCACAAACTTTACCTCTTCATAAAATTAGTATAGACTAACGATAACCTCGCTTCGAGTTTGCGGAGATAGACTCATGCTTGATATTGCGGATTTTTATATAGGCTATTTAATTTAAACCTTGTTAAACCTACATGTTTAGCTAACGTTAGCCGTGTAAATTTTTAAGGACGAGTCGAACCAGTTATTGTGTTTTCCCCTGGAAATCAAAGATTTTCCTGTAGTAAAAGGTATACTTAATGTTAACCTGAGAAAATAAGTTATCACTACACAAACATACAGACAAACAGATAATATTTTAGTAACTATTGTATTGGGGTCTATATTTTGTACACAATACGTTACAGTCATTGTTTTTTTAGAAAATATTTCATATACAGATTTCGCTAAGTTACTGCTTTATTATAGTATAGATAAATAAATATGCATAGATAACAAAATTTAAATTTATCAATTTCTTATAATTTATTGATTACTGTCTCCATTTTGACACTTGAATTTATATGTAGAGTTCTTTAATTAACTTTTAAATTATAATTAATTACTCTTATTTAATCTTGACGAATGTAATTTTTTAACTAATATAGTATTTAATCTAGCCTTTTCAAGTGTCTTCATATTATGAGTAAACAAACAATTTTATATATATATATATATATATATATATATATATATATAAAAGTGTAGTATAGTAGCTTATAATATCGTAACTTTCTCGATAACTTAGAATAAAATATTTAGTGTAACAGTTATCAGCTTTTATATGCAAAAAGTTGTGGTCAATGTATCTCTAGTTTAAATGAACCTTGACGATTTACTAAACGTGTTTATCTTAATTATTGTTTTCCCTTGGCCGATTTTCACGTACCTACCATGTTTTTGTGAATCTCAATTTGGAGTTTCACAATACAAATATCCGATCGATATTTGCAGGTAATGAGTCGTGCAGCGTTTTTACCTAATAAATTTAGCCCAAACGTAATACGTTACTTACATGTTTTCTATATATTGAATAAGTTGAAAAAACTATAATTTATTTTAAAACCTTCAACAAAATTCTTACTTAATAAAAATCTTAAAATCATCCGTTCTCGTTGAAATATAACGTATACGGTACATTAGGTCTAAAAGAATCATTTTTTCCTAGAAGTAGTATTTTCTAAAATTATTCATTTAACACTGGCACATAAAATAGGAAATAAGCTTGTAATTTTTGATATTAAAAATTCGAAAATTGAAGTTTAACCTTCTATATACATCTATACATATAATAAAATTCTGAGTCGAATCTGTACATTAAATATTTTTTGAAAAATCTTTTTGAAATAGTCATTATTATCGATACAGAGGCCGAATTTTTGTGTCTGTCTATCTGTCTGTCTGGGAACGCATAACGAGAAAACCATTGGACAGATTTTACTGAAATTTGGTATAATCATCATCATCATATTCAGCCTGCTTTCGTCCACTGCGGACATAGGCCTCTCCTATGGCACGCCACTGAGCTCGATCTTCAGCTCTACGCATCCAACGGCTGCCATCCAGTTTACGTATGTCGTCACTCCACCTAGCTGGAGGGCGTTCTACACTACGTTTGCCGAGCCGTGGTCTCCACTCTAGAACCCGTCTACTCCACCGGTCATCGGTTCTGCGACATATGTGACCAGCCCACTGCCACTTCAGCTTGCTAATTCTTTGGGATATGTCGATAACTCTGGTTCTCTGTCGGATCTCTTCATTTCGAATCCGATCCTTCAGAGAAACTCCAAGCATAGCCCTCTCCATAGCACGCTGAGCGACTTGGTATGATGATAGCTGGTTATTTGGGTCAACATATATATATATATATATATATATATATATATATGCCAACCGATGCAGAGAAAATCTAACATATATATTTCGGTACGTAAAATACATAAATTTACTTATTAGATATTCATATCTTAATATATTGCCGGCGGGCACCAACTTCGAAAATATCTGATTAGGTATCTTAATGTAGTCTAAATGAAAACCCCCGTTTAGTAATTTTTACATTTTAGTGCCTGGAAGTCGGTT
The DNA here is from genome assembly GCA_947093115.1 of Brenthis daphne. NCBI lineage: Eukaryota > Metazoa > Arthropoda > Insecta > Lepidoptera > Nymphalidae > Brenthis > Brenthis daphne. The sequence continues at coordinate 24,271,917 of OX352477.1, read as the reverse complement.
TTTTTTAAGTTTTTATTTCTCAATTTTTAGTGTAAACCTAATAAGCAGGTAATTAGTAAGAAGAAAGTTTTTATCTATAAAAAAATATTGTAGATTTTTTAAAAAACCGCTCAACCGATTTCGATAAAATTTATATAGGACCACCTGGGAAGTGTACCTTTTGAGACAAAAAAAATCCACATCGGTCTAGGCATCTTTGAGTAATCGATGAACATAAATAAAAAAAAGATTCAGATGAATTGAGAACCTCCTCCTATTTCGAAGTCGGCTGTTAAAAAAATTAGAAGAAAAATCTCAATTAATACTAGTCGCCACAAAGTTACATTGTTTACCGAATATAATTTATTTATTCCAAATAAATTGTATCTATTAACATTGTTAATTTGATTTGCCAATTTTCTGCATTAATAACATAATTATTACTGATGTTAGATGTTTTTTCAGATATATATATATATATATATATATATACATATATATATGTGTGTGTGTGTGTGTGAAATTCAAGGTAGAATTCATAATTATTTGAAAAACACAATTCTCATAGTGAACTCGTGATATTGAAAGATCTCATCATTTTAACTAAAAGCACATAGAGTTACGAATGACTTTAATAACGAATCCTTTAGCCAGATTTTTTTTATTTTTGTTTTTTATTAAGAAACTTTTATCATTTCAGGACTTGCCAGTGTCATCGTATCTTAAAGAATGTAAACCTTAAAAAAACGAAAGTGTTAACTACAGGTGTTTTAAAAATCAATAATTAATATTGGGTTCGCCATTTTGATTGATGATTTTTATGTTAAACTAGCGACTCGCCCTCGCTTCGGTCAAGTTCGTCCCTAGGCTATGTATACAACTTTCCTATTTGTATCGGATATTATTAAATTTTTCATTGGTTTTAATTCTTTTTCGTGGAACCTTATTTTTTTTCTAAAATAAAAGTAGCCTAAGGGACTCCTTATTACATCAGATATCTGCCGGTGAAAGTTCTGTCAAAATCGGTCAAGCCATTTCAGAGATTAGCCGGGACAAACAGACAGACAGATAGACAGACAAAAATTGTAAAAAATGTTGTTTTGGTATATGTACCGTGTATACATCCATATGCATTTAGTAAAAAGCTGCTATTTTGACATTACAAACAGACACTTCAATTTTATTTATTTGTGTAGATAAAAAAAATTATTTTGACCTAAAATTTTTGAAGTTCAAACCGGTCATACATATAAGAAAGGTTTTTTTTAGTCCAAAAATCAACGCTAATCGTAGTCCTCTAATTACCAATTCCTTAAGGTATTGTTTAAAATACGCGCATGGGCCAAAGTGGTGCAACCCGGGTCTTATATAAATACTGGGCTATTGTGCGATCATACCAGTGTTATTGTGGTGTTGAAGAAGAATAAGTGAAAAATGCGTGGGCTCCAAGTAAGTTTATCCTATTTGTTTAAATATTTCTTTAAGATTATCACAATCAAATAACCAAAACGGAGTAACTTAGAAAAAGTAATTCTTAGACATATATTTTATATACTAATTAGGTACAAACTAGGTAATTATTATTACCAATAATGTATATTTTAATAAACTCAGCCCACACCTACACACTTTATGTACTCAATTATTTTAAATACAATTCAAAGTAGTAGTAGTTGTAAGTGGATAAATTAATATAATTTAATATTATTTATACAAAAATATAATGCAAATATATTATATTGCATATTCTTTTTTAGATGAACAGGATTTTTTAAATGAGATATTGAGAAATCTTTTACTTTGGTTATTCTATTGTTCTGTCTACGTTAAAGTGTTTTCTCACTTGTTAGGGACTCTACCTGATACTTCTAACGTAGAACTTAAATGAAAAGCAGCTGACTATAAATGCCAGTATTTATTTTATAAACAACAACGATTAAATACTAGATCCGCTGCCTTTTATTTCAGTTCTTAGTTAGAGTGCCGTTTTCGGGTAATACAGATAGCATTGATAAGATTAAACAGCTGGCGGAAAAAATATGTTCTTAATTACATGGAAACCACGACATTGTCTATTTGTGTGCTCAGATTAATCTAAATCAATATCGCATAAAGTATATGCGTAATTTAGTAAGTAATAAATAAAAATCCATATATTTTTGTCAACTTTCATACTTATACTCGTAATATTAAATTGATTGAATCATATCAACATATATTTACTTAAATTTAAGGCATAGACTTACTCATTTCTCGCTATGATGATAGAATAATAAATTAAATGTCTAGGCCAATTATGTATAGTGCAAAATAGCACACATTCCAGTTGTTATAGCTATATTATTCATATAATATTTGTTTATAAGAAACATGTGATAGGTGGGTTCAATTTTAATAAAATTTATTACATCATGTATATAATATAGTAAATTCATTTGCCTCCACCGAAATCCCAATCGCAGCCATGCTTTGAATAATACAATCTACAAGTATTAAAAACTATAAGAATCTTAAATTCATTCTGAGTAAATACTCACTGAAAGACAACATAAAGCCTAAAACGCTGAGTCTAGATTTTGCATCACATAATGAAGTATTAAACAAATTTAAGTAGATACATATATGAAAGTAAATATTAAATAAAGATCGACTAAATAAGTCCTAAGTGACTTAACATGAATATACTTTGTTTAGAAAAGTAGTATTTTAAATTTCCTAGTAGACTTTTCAAGTGTGTATAAAATTCTAAAAACATATTTAATGAACTTAATCTGTATGCACATTTTCATGAAAATATCTTCGTTGTAGGTCCTACTCAATAAGTACACTTATCCTCTCGTAACAAATTTCATGTTACTATCATTGATAAGAATTTACATTGTATGTAATGCGTAAGTAATCGCTATTATTGATGCGTGTAGGTACAAGCGGAAATTATACAATTTATCATATATTAGTATAATACTTCCTGAGTTTGTTTTTTACCTATTGTTACTGTTAAATAATGTTATGGATATTAGTTGTTAAATCATTCGGTACATGCATTGTTATGCGTCTCTCATAGTGAATCATCGAATCGCGTATGACCTTGCTTTAAGATTTATGCTTCTTTTTTAAAGATTTTGCTTGGGGCTCATGTGTTTTAACTCCTATAAAATATTTGCTAGCAACTTATCCTAAGCGCTTAACAGTAGCACATCTATATTAAATTTTATCCAAACCTTCTAAGCCGTTTTAGAGAGAAGGAGCAACCGACATACATATATATGTAAAAGTATAAACTTGCGCAATTATAATAGTACACCGATTATCGATATTTAAAATTAAAGCTCAAAAGATGAATCTTTACCATCACACAACTTGGCCGTCGTAACAGCATAACATTTTCTTCTAATACAATCAATATTAGAAAAACAAGCGAAGGTTACACGAAATTCCATATTTTTTTTGATATCTTGTGCATTCATTTAATGAATGCATTTAATGAATAAGATAATGAATTTCATTATCTTCAAATAAAATTTTAAATACGTTTTCCTACGTAAAAAATTAAACTTCTAAAACAATTATTTCATTTCACTATTACTCTTCGTTTCGCTCAGGTTCGCTTCTAAAAAAACAAAAACAAATCTATGATGAATGTAGCCTATGTGTTGTTCTAATGTATGAGATATATTATAGTAAAGTTTCATTAAAATCCATTTGATAGTTTTTGCGTGAAAGAGTAACAAATATCCATACATCTATACATCTAGACACCCATGTATCCTCACAAACTTTAGATTTATAATATTAGTAGGATTCTCAATAGCACCTTAAAGCCAATATTCTATTCATACAATTTCATGGGACCATCCAACTACACAATAATCATTTAAATCTGAAAATAACACAGAAACACACTAGACGTTCGAATTGAGAAAATACTGTGTTTTATTTCAAATCTTCAGCTTGGACTACTTATAATTTTAATACAAATATAAATATAGCTTTTTTTCATTGTATAAGTTCTCCTTAGGATTTTTTATAAAAACCAAACATTCATTTTTTTTAAATATAAAGAACTGCATTATGTACATTTTTTAATTGAAATCATAAACTCATAGTGTACTCTGTCTTACTGTACTGTATTATTTAATTTCAGGTTTGCTTGTTAGTAGCTATGTGCGCTGCAGTCAAAGCAGGGTATATTGGTTACGCTAACTACGGCGGCTACACTGGGTACAGCAGTTATCCTAGTTATACAAGCTATGGATATGATGGGTACAACGGCTATAAGGGTCGTCAAGAATCATACTATGTAAGTAAATAATTAATTAATAACTAATAAGTCAAATATTTTAAGTTAAGTCAAACTTAGTTAAGAACTACCTAGATTCAGATTTTTGACATATACCTACCTATCTTCTCAAATTTAGAAAACAAAAAAGGAGAAATTATGCATGAGCTATATGCACGGAGATTTTTTAGTTTTATAGTAGTAAAGTTAAGCTTATAATAATGAATGAACTGCCTCGGTGGTGTAGTGGCTAGCATGTACGGCTGCACACCCGGAGGTCCTGGGTTCGAGTCCCGGGTCGGGCCAAGTTTAGTTATTGAGTCTTTCTGTATAGTAAGCCTCAGTAACAGCCCGGACTTGGGAAGTTGGCGGTGTTTCACCCCCGTGCCTCGAAGAGCACGTAAAGCCGTCGGTCCTGCGCCTTAACTCTCACTGGTCGTGTCGAGTGGTCGTCCCACTAGAGTATGAGAGTGACAGGAATAGAGAGTGCACTTGTGTCTGCGCGTACACTTGTGCACTATAATATCTCCTGCGCAGTTGGCTAGTCTCAATGAGATTGGCTGCCGTGGCCGGAATCGGTCAGGCGAACATCAATAATGAATAGCTTAAAAACTATGCGAGCTGTCTAATAAGTATTCAATAAGTTCCAAAACTTTATTTTTCATTATATTGTATTAAAAGTCTGCATGAAAATATGTCAAGAAGTTTATTCTCTATATTAAATCCTTACGTAATAATCGTATCACAATTAAAGTATTAAGTACATGCAACTATTCAAATCTAAACTATGATTCGGGCTTACTTACCGTGACGTCAGTTTGCGACATGCACGAACATGTCATTTTCATTGTTGTCTACGGAGTATTAATTCCTTCAGATATTGCACAAATGAAAATGCTACATTGTCACATTTTATCATAATAGCTTTAAAATGTATTTTTGTTTTATTTTACATATACACAATATATAAAGGTCTAAGTTTTTATTTCGTTTAATTATAGTTTTGAAAACTGCAAGAAAATAATATAAGATAATTATTTTTAAAAATCGACCCCGTTGATGTCTTTTGTACGGTGAAGCAATTGTGTTCATGTGACATGGGTTTAAAAAGTTAATTTTATTTATTTTAAAATAAAATGTATTATCAAAAATTATAAATTTTTTTTTCGGAAATATAGTTCTCTGTAATAAATATTTCTTTGAAGAAAATATTTCTTTTAGATTTTTTTAGACAATACGATTGCATATTAGCAACAAAGTAAGAAAATAACATTGCTTTTATTATGTTTCAGGCGTATCCTAAATATGCATATGATTATTCAGTAAAAGACCCCCACACTGGTGATCACAAAACCCAATGGGAAACTCGTGATGGTGATGTCGTTAAAGGTAAAACAGAATTAATATCTTAATGTTATTAAAAAATAAAGTAAAAAAATAAACAATCAACAATAAAAGACTTGGGAGTAGGCATAGCAGAGTTTAAATATGGTAGGTTCTGATTTTTGCCATATTTCGAAATGCATACTACTTTTTTGGGGTGTAAACACAAAGAGCATATATATATTATTAATTTATTCACATAACAAGCTGTTTAATTGGTTGGTGGCTGAAGACATCGAGATTAGTTTTTAGATTAGTATTTTTTTTATTTTATACAGTATATTATGTTAGTGGGAATCAAATTTGGTCAGAATAATCAATTTTTTTTAATCTTTTGTTTAGGTGCTTACTCACTCGCTGAACCCGATGGTACCACTCGCATAGTGGAGTATACGGCTGACAAACACAATGGTTTCAATGCAGTTGTCAAGCGAATAGGCCACGCTTATCATCCTCAAGTTTACAAAAAGATATATAACAGTCCTGGTTACTATGGCTACCACTAGATGGCGTTATAACATCTAATAACATAATCTAACAACTTTGACCAAAAAGATACATCAAAAGGCAATAAGTATCTGTGATATTGCGGAAATAAAAATATAAAATAGTCTACAATAAAATTTTACTACATTGTTTTGTACGTTTATTGTATAAATATTAATTTATTATTTTAGTTAAAAGTTAAATAAAGCTTTTTACTTCATTTGTTGTTTTGTTTTTCTCGTGATCTTTGATGTTTGCTTTATATTTATCGTTAATCTACTACATAATATATACTACATAATATCCTTTTTATGTATTTGTAATAGAGAAGTACACTTTTAATCAAGTAGATGGCGCTAATTTATTGTTAAGACGGCTAAGAGATGTCGTTATAAGCCTGTTATTACAAGCTTTTCGTTAACTAATATTTTTGATGACAGTATAATAATAACGTTTTCATAACTTTGATTTAATAATAGAGTCAGAAGGTGACCATATTATAAACTTAAATATTCAGCTAATTGTTATTAAATAAAAGCCTTTAATAAAAAATTTATTTACTCGTACATTCATTCACCTTTAGAAGACAACATTGCAACATAATATTCAAAATTCAAATTTTGCTTACATAATTTTAGAATGATTTTTAAAAAGGAAATGAATGAGGAAATTTTAATATTCAAGTCTTCCTGGCTTAATTTATCATCGTTATATAAAGAGCTCGAGCATGAAACATAATGAATTGGTCATTTATGGAAGTTAATAAATATGAAAACTCTATTAATTTAATACTCACAGCAATTACTTTAGCACTAAATACATTATGTGTATATAGTGATAGAGTAACAGCACACACACTACACTTAAGTAATGTGACTTAGCTTTACTTTGGATACAAATTAAAAATTATGAAGAAATAATGATTTAGTTCGCCCATTTATGAAATGAAACTAGTCAAACTTATAATTTCTTTAGATCGATTTGGTGCTGGTACATGAAATATAGTTTCTAGTTCACTAAGAAATAAAAATGTTAGTTATTAAAATAAATTATTTATAAAAAAAAACTTCGTCTACCTGTCTGTCTGAGAAATTTCAGATTTCTGCTTCTCTTTCTCCAGTAATTTCTTCTTATAAAACATGAAAAGCGGGTGTGATATTTATTTTATTTATTTATTTCAAAAAAATAAAATATATAAAACAAATTTAGTGGGTATGCACTATGTAAATTATGTTTTTTGCGGTTTTATGTTCGTATCGTTTTTTATAGGTAAATAAAACACTGAAAAGTAGCTTAAACTTATACATATACAAGCTGCACAGTGTTTAATGAAGATATGATTAGAGATATAGGCAATAAATTCATATTAAATTATGGAGCTATAAAATTAAGTAATTCAAGAATAAAATATAAGCAGTACGACAGTTAGACATAAATATGGCAATTTAGAACGGTATGCACTAACTGTACTACTGCGCACACGCAATTATTACATCTAACGCATTCACTTTCGTTGATTTGCATGCTCAGTTGAGTTTCTGAAATATCAACATCAATTGTATTGAAATCGATTATTAAATATAAATAATCAAGGTTTTGCTTGAGAAATATTAAATAGACAAAAAATATTATTAGATACTTCAATGTAAGGAATATAATGGACTTTTTTCTAGTCATAGAATATTGAACTAATATCAGGTAATACTAGAGTCAAACTAAACTAATATTAAATTCGCACATAACACTTTCAATCAAATATCAAATCAAATATTCTTTATTGCACACTATTATTTTACATTACATAGTTAAAATAGAATCAAGAGAAATAGTACAATCTATATAAGCTTTATCGCTAGAGAGCGATCTAGTCTAGGCAACCTTTGGGTAGAGAAAAAGAAATACAGAAGGAAGGGATGCAAACAAGGAGATCTACAAATGAATACATAAAGAGACAAACAAATAAATATATACATATATAGACGTTTATTGATATATACATTGATACAAACATACATAACTACATAGATAATTAATATTTAAAATAATATTTTGATAATTATTATGATAACCTATTCATTAACTGCTAAATTTTAAAGGAAACGAGTTAAAATATTAAAACAGTAACATTACACTAATTTAATATTCCAACTACGCAATGCTAATATAATAATGTATATAAAAAAGGATAAGTTTTGTAAGTTTGTATGTAGTGGATAATACTTAAAACTACTAATCGACTTCTGAAAATCTTTTACTAATAGGAAGCTATATTACCATCGAGTGCTATAGGCATTTTTTATTCCAAAAAAAATGTATTTGCTGTCAGTAATCATAATAATTTTAATTTAACTCGGAATAAAGGCTGTTGAGTTACGTTCTTGGCTATTGTTAAGCACTCGAGCGAAGCGTAGTAGATTATAAGTAATAGAAGTATTTAATAATTATAGTTTTAAAAAGCCATAATCCGCGTGTTATAATTCGTCAAAACCAATCATATTCCTATATTATAATTCCTTATACTTGAGGGGTTTATTAGTAGTCAGTGTGTAGCGTCTCTACCTACTGCACAGTTGCATCATTAGAATCATCATCAATGAGTATGCAGTGTTTAACCCTTTAAAAATGGTATTAACTAGTAAATTTAAAGAATATACTAGATACCTACCTTTGAATAGTTTCTTAGTTATTTGAATATTTCAGATCAAATCAACTCAATAAAACCAATATCATTGGTATTACATACATTTGAAATGTTAAAAGTTGGTTAAATTCATCTCCAATATTTGTTTACATAAATAGTTATAAGTGAAGCGAATAAAAATGTATTAAAAATATGTTGTGTTTCCAGAATCTTCATAGATAAGAAATCTTAATATATTTCATTAGTAAGAAAGGCGAGATAATACTGTAGCACGGACTGTTTGGTTGAAGCTAAAATCTTTGTGCTCGTATATTGATTATGAAGACAAAACGGGATTAAATAGCGCTACTCATTGAATCACTTTTAATTTTCTTAAAAATAAGGAACGATAGACGAGTTCTCTATTTACTAACTTTAAAAAATGAAAAAAACTTATATTGAAACTAGCTGTCTGCTTCGGTTTTATTTGGCTAATTAAACCTTACCGATATTAGCTCACTATGGGGCTGGATTTTGAGAACGTCGAAATACGTAATAAAATATGAATGTATGTAAATTGTGATAGAGTACGTCTTAGCAGATTAACGCACATTTTATTTTTTACTATAAGAATTTATTGTCAAAATTTTTATTCTTCAGGTCTAGGGTGTCCAGTGGTTTGATCTGGGTGACAATATCGGAACATGTAATATATAGATAACTAGCGAGTCACCCTCGCTCCGCTCGGGTTCGTCCCTAGTTACGTTTTAAAGTTTAGTATAGATTTCTCAGGGATGAGATATTTTCCCGCAGCAAAAAGTATTCTATATATTGACCTGGATAACCAGCTATCATCATACCAAATTTCATCAAAATCCATCCAGTGGTTTATACGTGATGGTAACAAACAGACAGACAGACAAAAAATCTAAAAAGTATAGATTCGGCCTCTGTATCGATAATAATGTCCATTTCAATAAGATTTTCCAAAAAATATTTAATGTACAAATTCGGCTAAGTTACAATTTTATTATATGTATAGATTAGTTCTTTAGTTATACAAAAGTCACTATCCTGGAACCATATTAAAGAGCTATGTGTTCTTGTAGTTAAGGAAATTCATTGTATTTTCTATCCGGAGTGGGGTGGTGGTTAAACCATATGCCTATGGACAATAAAGTAATTAAAGATGGCGTACTATTCACGTGACAGTAATTATCAAAGTGTATGTTAGTGTGTATATATACGCATAATGCAGGTAGGACAGTGTGCGTTTATAAATAGGTAAGTGATGTACGTCGCTTGCCGTCTTCGCGTAGCCTCAACCTTGGATATGGACAGGTGTATGCTATTTTGTAATAAATAATAATAAAAAAAAATCTAGTAGATAGTACATGGCGTAAAATATATAGTGGTAATAAACGCGTAGTGGAATATGGCTAAGTTACTAACGTTATGGGTAAGTATATTTTAATATTATACTAAATTTTGAATAATACACAATTTCGTTAAATAATATTTTTTAATTTAAAAAAATTGAATATAAAGTTAATTTAATAACTATTTGCTACACTGTAACTAAATCTCATTTAAAATTACCTATGTAATATGTATACATACATAGCATTTACTATATATGTATACATGTATGTATGTATATATGTACATACATTTATAAATAACATAGATTTTAGAAAATTAAAGGTAATATAAGTGTTTTTAAAACTGAAGATTAGTATTATAAAAACTTAAAGAGTTAGACTTACATTATAAAGTATTAAAAACTAATTTAATTTAATTAATTAATGCATACTTGTAAAATATTTCTTAGGTTTTTTTAGGAAAAATATTTCTTGCGATTGGTCAAGATCAATTTATGGACGAGTCCATAGGGGTACAACAGCACCAACCTAATGAAGTACGTATTTCTAATTTTTTTACATCATATAATCTAAGAAAATAAGTCACATTGTATATATTTATATATAATATATAAATATAAAGCCATAGTAGCAAGTAGCTTTTTTTCAAATCACATTAAAATATAGGTGTGTTCTTTAAAATGAATAAAACCAATATATTTTATAATTCATTATTTTTTTTTATAACAGCTTTAGTTAGGTTTTAGATAAAAGGAGTCCTGAAATCTAAAACTGTAAAACTATTAAATGTAACAATATTATTTTAAATTTAATTAATTTTCCACCGACTTTTATTAATTTCGATACCATTTGAGTAAGAGCACTAATTTACGAAATACTCGTTATGTTATGTCGCAGAGTACGCAAATATTGAAAGTGAGTCGATGTTGTAATATAATGTACCAGTTTTAGTATCGCTCACCCACTTTTCCCTATAACCTGTTTTATGTTGGTAAGAATTGTGCCACTTATATATCCTTCTTTCTTTTAATATTGTACTAAAATTATAGTGACATAACTACTAAATGGGCGAATGCATTTTTTAAATTGAAACATTCACTTAATAGCTATTTACATACATACATATAAAATTTGTATATATTTCATTGTTTTTAGTATTGTATTAATTAAGAGTAAAAGTTAGAATAAATATATAAAAGTAATCAAACAAGAGTGAACGATCTGTCATTGACATTGAGAGCGATGCGCCGGCGCACGTTCGCTCATCTTGAACTTGAGAAGATGGCCGCAGGCGAGTGACATTTAGCGACATCTGTTTACAAACATTAACCTGTTTGAGAGCATTGACCGAAGAAAATAATGATAATACTACAAAAATCCATTTATATAAATATTTGCTTTGATTAATATCAAGAAATTCAGATAAAAGTTGGCTTCTATTTATGTTTTTATGAAGATTTTTCATTTACTTCGCATATATCGCTTATTCTCTATTATAATATAAATAACATTATAATATCTTGACACTTTTATACACACTTAATAATCAATTGATTATAATGAAAGTTTAATTCATCAATGTCATGCGAACAATAAAGAGCCTCATAAAATTTAGTTGCTTGCAAAAAAACCTAAGAATGTATTCAAGAAGCGTATCGTGAAGGAAAGCGTGGAAAGTGTTTTGCTACTAGATATATACGAAATGACATATTTACTCTCACGTCTTTTCAACTTGATTACACAAGATGCATTCCAATTTTATGGAAACTATTAAAAAACTCATTGATTATTCAGAATATAAAAGTATAATCAGCAAACATGCAATGAATTGTCATAATAAGTAACTTACGAAGTCAACTCACGCAACGTATCACTTCACACATTCCTTACCGTTTTTCTGTTCTTCCAATGTAATTAGGAGACAATTATACTGGTTTATACTTAATCATTGTTGAAAGTTACTGATACTTATTTCATGTTTAAGGAAGCTCCGGTCTATTCCTTTGGTTATGGCGTTGCTGATACACGAAGTGGAGATGTAAAAACTGTTTGGGAAGCCAAAGAAGGTGACACTGTGAAAGGTTAGAATGTTGATATTAAATCATATTTTTAAACTTTATGTTTTTCAACAATACCATAATGATATAGTTTTACTAGTAATAATAGAATTTCTTGCATATATAAAACAAAAAAAAAAACACTACAAGCTATTTAAAATTTAATTTAATTATATAATTTATTTCTATATATCGACTAATAAATAAAATGTTAACATTTTGCTATATGTTATTTAAAGGTCATTACAGCGTAATTGAGCCAGATGGGTCAATGAGGACTGTAGAATATTCTGCTGGACCAAAATCTGGTTTTACTGCAGTTGTCAATAATGAAGATTTTCCGATGGAAGCAACGGCCGAAGATGGCAAAATGGAAGACAAAGCACTAAGGGACTATGATAGATATTATGATTTTTCAGAGGATGAAGATATAGAAACTTCTTTTAAAACTAATGAAAAAAAACGAAACCGAAATCCATACGATAAATTATTCAAAGATTATTCATTAATGAAACGACCAAAATACCCTTCTGACTCAGAACCTAGTGAGTACACTCATAGTTTTACTATAAATCATCCTCGGGATGAACTAGAACCCGAAGCAAGCGCTCAAAGTCATGTCGGATTTAAGTTTGATCCAAATTGTAAAACGAGATATAAGAAAATAAAAAATAATTTGTACAATAGTGGAAACTTAGACTTCCGAAGGCAAAAATATCCATCTCTAACATCTGATACTTACGATAGTGGTTACGATAAATATGTGAGTGACGCATCTAATATGGAAAAGTTAATTCACAAGTATAAGCATGATGAATATACACCACCAAAACCAGAAGAATATGATTGGTCATCAACAAAACATAGTTATTCTGGTATACTAGAGTCTCCTCAGGTCGATAATACTTATAATGATTACACACCTCCTCGACCTAAAAAAAAGTATAAGCCTGTAAAACCTCAAGAACAATACACTAATGAGGAACTAGATGATTATATTTTAGTTCCTAAAAGGAAACACAAAAATCGTCCGCGAGTTGCAGAACCCGAATATGAACCAGAAACAGAGGATGAAGTTGATGAGAGTTATGAAGATGACCGATACCGTAGACCACCACGAACGCCTGCTCACAAGGAAGTCGTACGAAAAATTATTAAAAAGAAAAAACCTGGTATAAATATTTTAGATATATTTGACATTTAAGTTGTTACATACAAACTAGAATAAGTGTTAAAAGACTTTTATTTTTAATAAATTAATATTTTATGCGACAGCTATTTGCCTAAGCTGTGCTTATTAACTCGGCTGTCTTTTTAAAGTACTGTAATATGTTATATAAATTATTTTTTCATATAATCTTGTTCATTATTTAATTTATTTTAAACAATGGTTCAAGACTTTTATATTTATTAAAAAAATAAAAATTAACGGTTTTTATTTATATATTTATTGATTTTACTTTCTCTTTAAATACTATAACATTTTTAATTGATCTATAAAGAATTTCGATCATTAAAGGTTTTATTTGTAATTATTCGAGCATTATCATGAATTTTTAATTTTATAAGTTAAAAATAAATGTATCTTAATGAGCTTCTCAAAGGAAAATAAAAATAAAAATTAATAGTTTAAATATTGTAGTGCAATGTAATTATTTTTGACGGGTCGATATCAGTTAAAGGCGCTTGCGCAACCGATCTCACAATGATAGTGAAAGTAATGAAACTGGAGCGAACGGGTGTGTAGGCTATGTATTACCTCACAAGGACGTTCAAACTATTTTCCAGTATAATATGCTAATGATGTGGTTTTTATATTTTTAAACGGATGTAAGATTTTTTTTCTTTTTAAATATAAAATTACACCAAGAAACATTATAAGGCCTTAAGAGTGACTTTATCTTGAAATGTATTTGGGGCAACCCTTAAGGTTTGAGGATTGAGTATCTTTCAAATCTGTCCAAAAATCGTAGTATAATTATTTCTCAAATATAGACCCTGGTAAATAAAGACATTATAATATAATTCAAACCTTCCTAAATATTCTCATTTTAAAATTGTATACATTTCACAATAACCTTGTTGTTCTATTGAAAAAAAAAAAACGGTCAAACGTGAGTCTGAATCGCACACTAAGGGTTCCGTAGCATGAAACCTTAAAATAAGCGTATAAGCGACGATAACAGTCGTATCTTTTGATTGCGTTGATTTAGAAGATTGATTTTTTCACAGATCCTAGGGATTGCAAACCTGAGTATTTGATATTAATTTCAACTTGATACCTCTATGGGTTCTCTTTCTCAGAAAAAAGGTCTTGACAGAAATACAGGCAGACTGACAGGCGGATAATGAAGTGATCCTATAATGATTTACATATTGATATTATCAAATCAAATCAAAATCACTTCTCAAATCTCACTTCATTTCGTGTCCAAAATGAACTTAATAAAATAAAATATAAAAATATACATATAAATATAAAACTTTTATTCTCTGTGGCGCGGGACTCTCCATATTCGGAACAAAAAGTAGGCTATGTCCTTTTCACCCGTGTATGTAAGTCCTTGATTCGACATAATATAGATTTTATTATTATTATAACTTGTATAAAATTTACAGATTAATTCATTACGTATTACCAAAATTTGGTAAATATGTTACGTAAACATTTTATGAGTCAGAGAAAGAGAGAAAGAGAGTCAAAGAGTTTTTTTATGAAAATTTAGAGACACACCGACTGCAGCGCCACCTACTGGATCGATTTGTGAATTCAAACCTTACAGGGACCTACTCGGATAAACACAAAAAACATTAATCATTAAAGTCCTCCCTGCCGTTTAGGAGATGATCAGTAGCACACCGATTGCAGCGCCACCTACTTTGTATTTTCAAACCACCTAGGAACCCATTGAAATAAACATACACAATATCAACTAAATCGGTCCAGCCATTTAGGAGGAGTAGGTTAACAAACACACGTACAGAAGAATTATATATATTAAAATATTTCCACTTTCACAGTACGACTCGATCAATGCTGTAAATAAAGTAGGTAACTAGCAGAGAAACAATTAAAGAAAGTAAAAACAACAAAAATCACAGTTTTATTCTCTACCAGAACATACATACGGATGTAATTTACATAATTAAAATAAGCTGTTATAGTATTCATCGAGGCATTTTATAAGCGAATAAAATTCAAAGAAAACATTAAAAATATTTAAAATTTATTTTTGTTTTTACCAAAAGTATTAATTTGCATAAAATACTTACATAGACGTATAAGCATTATGAGACTAAAAACAAATAATGTTCAACAGAACAGCTAATTTTGAGTCAGGCTCGCGCTAGTAGATTATATCACTAATCAACATAAGCTCATTTATTAACAAATATTAAGTTTCGTCATTACATATTTAAATATTTAATAGCATCGCTCCGCTGGAGACGTAGTGAGATAGTAAATGACCTTCCTCAATATATAATAATAGCCTTTAAAAACAAAAAAAAATAAAATCCAATAGGTAGATCGAGAGAATTTCAACAAAAATAAAATAATATTTTCATTTATGTATACTGTAAAAGTGTCTAAAATTTACATATTTTTTTAAATAATTCGATTCTAACACAATTGATTTTTTTTTATCATTAAGATTTATTGTACTGTAAAGTTTTGTATAACATATCAAAACTACCACTTTTCATACATAATTAAATTAAGTATTATTCCATATATATTATCTTTTTACGTTAAAAAGTTCCGGTATGAACATTTTCAATGCTGCGGATATCCGTCTACAGAATATGAATGGATAGAAATTATGAAAAGCAAAGAAGTGAAGAAAGCGGGAATTACGCACATTTACGATAATGTGCGTGGTAATCACCTGTTATTTAGTTTTTACGCTAATTGATCTAATATTAATTCATAACCAATTTAAACTTGTCAATAACTCGAAATTCTTTTAATTCATGAATAAAACAATTTACAAACCAATCAAACTAATAAGAACTAGAGTAATAAGTTATTTATAAAGTCAGTCGTGTCATAAAATATTTTATTTATTCTGTATTCTATTAATAGCTTAAAAATATTGATTAATAAAACTATGAGCTTAATAAGCACCAACAAAGTAATAATTTAAAGTTTTTTTGGTGCGTCCAACTAATAGATAGGCAGTGGTAGACCAGTGGTAACCCGCTCGCTTGGGAAATCGAGTGAAGCGGGTTCAAATCCCGAGTCTCTAATATTTTCATGTGCGAATCATTTGTACCATGATTATCGCTTGTCCTACGGTTGAGGAACATATCGTGAGGAAACCTGCATGTCTGTGAGAATCTAGCAAGTTTTCAAAAGACATGTAATGTCCACCCGCCAACCCGTACTTGGCCAGCGTGGTGGAATACGGCTCGATTCCTCTCGTAATGAAGGGTGACCCATGTGCAGCAGTGGGACGTTAAAAAAACAACCATGAACGAAGTGGCTAATTCTTTCATGCAAACAACTAATAGACAGTTTAGTTTATCAGAAATCTAAAAGATATCTTGTGTGATCAGTGACCTACTAATCATAAATAAATTATAAAGGTTAATGTAGTCGATTTGGGCAGCTCTGAACTTCAACTTATGCGTAGTTCATTGAATCTGTCCAACGAACTAATATTCTACGGGTATCACATTATATGTAGGTACATTAGAATCTGTTAGTTTCTAGTGGCTAGATTGTACGTCTATAGATACCAAGTTCCTTGGTTCGAGTCCCGGGTCTTACTAAAAACAGTTATTTTCACGAGGTTGGAGATGACAAAACTGATGAGATAATAATACTTATGTGGTTTGGTGAGTATGTGCATCTGTCGGTTCTATGCTTGATCTTTCACCAGTCGTGTCGAATTGTCCTTCTACCGAACATTGCGAGTGAAATTAATATAATATTATATAATAATATGGTCTACGCAGATAATTAGTTTCAGCAAGATTGATTGAAGATTGGATATTAGGAAAAAAAAACCTGTAGCCGTGCCTGTAACAGCTAATATCAGCTTTTTTCTTTATCTCTAGATAAGAACTATTTAACACTATTTCCCACATGCATGGGTTGACTGGAAGAGATCTCTTATAGAGATAAGTCCACCTTTGTCCACGTCACTTTCTATGTATTTTGTTTTTTATAATTTATTTGTGCAATAAAGAATATACTAAGAAATCATGTTGATTTTTACATTCTTATATTTATAAAATTAGTAAAGAGAAATTTATATCAGCAAAGAAGTAAATTCTTATATATTTTTTTATATAAGTGTGCGTACTAAATACAGCTTAACACTGTATTTAAGAAAAGTAGAATTCTACATTACATTGGCGATGCCATATATGCTCAACTGGCCCACGTTGAAGCCATTAACAAGAAAATTAAATTGAATTGAAGAAAAGTAAAATTTAATGTTGGCAGCCCTAGTTAAGATAACGCCCGAAATTGATCAAACTAAGTGTCGCACTAGCTTTATGTTTAATTCAACATACGCATGTGGTCGTGAACATTCACCAGGCGCGGCCATGACACGACAGCTATTGTCGCAACACCGAGACCACTCTTTCGTTTTACCCTTTAGGCTTATCCATATCGTTCTAGTTTGACATTTATAAGTTCTATAACAGTTACCTTGTACACGTTTGTGAGGTTTTAAAAATCGAGAGCATTTACAGATACGCTCTCTAAAGCGCAATTATTAATTGCCTGCCACCTCCTTTTATGTTATTATATATAGTTTCTATATTAGACAATAGACATAACATAATTAAGGTTTATTAAATTTGTAATGCTACGAGTATTATTATGGTTTGGCGTTATCCGATATAAAATAATAATTTTTAATTAATTATTGATTCTATTTTACTTATAAACGGCATATATTTGAGTTATAAAAATATTTGTACAGTATTCGTTTGAAATATGCATAGCCGAATATTGGGTTGATTGACAAAATAAATATTAACAATTGCTTGTTAGGGCATAAATCACAAATACATATTAAAATGGAGGAGCGTTAGAAGCCACAACCTAGTTATCTCTAATCTGCTTATCTTTTGATGATTGAGAAATAAAGAAATATTGAATACTATGGTGCCCTCAAAAATCGAACCAGTGACCGAATGTATTCAGAACTTTTTTAACGTCCCATTGCTGGGTACAGATCTCACTTGACCAAGTGTGCATTGACGTCTTCACATGCCCAACGAAAACTTAGTATGTTCTTTAAGACATGTAGGTTTCCTTACGATGTTTAAGTCGTTTAACCATCACCGTAAGGCAGGTGGTAATCATGTTAGAAATTATTCGCACATGAGAATATCACAGGTTTCAACTTGCTTCACTTGGTGTCCTAAGCAAACAACTTACCACTGGGCTACCACTGTCTTATAGTTACCGAATATGTAGTATAAATTACAAACACGTTTTAGTAGTGATATAATTTTATTGAGATATATTTATGTATATCAGTTATCTACACACTTGCGTGCATTTATTACAGGCTTATTGTATTTATTTTAAATACAGTAGATTTAACTAGTTTGTCTGATCTCATACATCAAGATTTTATCTAAAATCTTTGGATATAGATTTCATATAATTATTATTATACGTACGTGTACATAATTTAGCTTACTGCTGTTTAAAAAAAACGTACAATAGATAGCAGCTCAAGAATCATAAGTTCATTATTACGAAGCCTAAGCGCTGACACCTAATCGACACCACATAATCTGTAATTTCAGATTTAAGAGTCTAATGCCCAATTTCACCAACGTCACCTAAGTTTAAGGGATCTCCTAAGCATGGTTAGGGGGCTGTTAGGGGACAGTTTCTGTTTCACCGTCAGTTAGGGGTCACCTAAATATTAAAAGCCCCCCTAAATTAAGGTTCTCGAAATATGGGCTTAAAGACGATCGTAAAACGAAATTTAATTTAGGGGCTAGTTCAGGGGACTTTTAAGCTAGGTATCCCATACGTAGGTGGTAGATTATGGGTTGTTGGTGAAATCGGGCATAAATCTGTGGCGATATTTTCTCGAGGTATATATATTTATTTTTGGGTGTGGTGCCGAGGTCGGCATTCTCGAGTTATTCACAAAACACTTGAAGTAATCAAATAATATTCATCAATCATCATTTATTTTCCTTTAATTTTAATACTATTATTAAAATATGATATAAATATAATATTAAAGAAATAATAAATTATAATAAAATATTAGAATAAAATAATTATTTAACTTTTTTGTGTAATTTGTAGGTCTATTAATTTTAGTATATTCACATTCAGTTTATTTTATTCACTTGTTAAAGTTTATGTAAGATTTAATATAGTAACAGATAACAATTTAATAAAAACCTTTACTTATTCATTTACTTTGCGCCTAAAAAGAGATTTCTATTGCGATACAATGTTTTAGTAGGTCAATAGCCATTCAATAGATTTGAATACATTATACTTAAATGTATCTCGTTGAATGGGTCTTTTGTATTTATTGTATTTGCAATTTTGATTCAATGGAAATTGAGATAGAGACTAAACAATTTTATCCAAGAGAGCATCTAGGTAATATATTTTTTATTAATTTATTACTTTTAATGTAGTGATTGCAAAACATAACAGTTTTATTGAATTCATCTATACTAATATTATAAAGAGGTAAAGTTTGTAGTTTGTGAGTTGGTGAAATTGTAGGGGGTAATCTCTGGATCTACTGAACTGATTTAGATGTTGTGTACTAAGCTGTATAAATTACTATCGTTTTTTATTTATCCCGCGGAAACTCTTTAATTTTTCGGGATGAAAAGTATCTTAAACGTTGACCTGGGATATAAGGTACCACCATGCAAAATTTAATTTTAATCGGTCAAACAATTTCGGAGATTAGCCCGTACAAACAGACAAACAGACAGATAAACAAAAAAATTGAAAAAAATCTGGTTTTTTCTATTTCTCTTCTTACACCCCCCTGACTCGGTGTTTAGCATTTTTTTCAATGTACAGAAATTCGACCTCTACAATTTTATTATAGTATACACAAACAAGAATTGAGGTATAACGTAGTATAACGTATATACATATTCTTTCTATATTCTAAGTATCCGGACTACCAAGCTAGCATTTTGTGAAGTCGTGTTTTTTTTTCAGAAAATATACCTACTTATATGTATATTGCATTTGTAGATACTTAAAAGCAAAACCTTATCTAAATACAAAATTTTATCCAAATTTGTATATAAACAAGAATCGCTCATTTAATATTATAAGATTATATAGCTTATCAAATTTTACCTTTTATAATATGAATAATAAGCAATAACAAAGTCGCACTGCCCGTTCAATGTAATGAGAATTTATATGTTTTTTTTTAAATAATTAAGGCTAAAGTCCATAATATAAGGTTACTACTGATTAAAGATTATTAAATTATTTTAATATAAGTATCTCATTTTAATAACCTAAAAGGAAACGAATTTTAAAGTCCATTTTAAATATATTTTTTCTTTTTTGCCTTTTGTATTATAAAGGACCACCATGATAACATTAGTATATATAAAAACATACACACATTGACATCAATTTTTTTAAAGTCTGTCAAATTTATTATGTTCTGTTCTGGTGATCTTTATTTATAAATTAATTTCACCTGGTACATATCTTCTTCTCCCTGCCCATTTCCCAATCACTTGGGGTCGGCGCGGTACATCTTCTGTACTGCTGATAAGATTTGGCAAAAGTTTTACGACCGGCCGCCTGCCTGACGTCAACCCTCCTTGGAAATGCTATTGTCTCTCTTTGTCTGAATGGTGTCGCGGAAGTCTTGTAATTATTATGCACTTTCGATTTTTTTCCTTTTAAAACATTTTTTATACTGTTACTGAAATTTTTTATGTTATTTTCGATTATATTTTAAAATAAATTTTGATTACATAATAAATTTTGTTTTGACGTTGTCAAATTTTTTCACCTGGTACATATATTTAATTATTAATTTTTCTCACGTTTATTTGTTTTATATCAAGTAATTCTACAAGAAGCCTACAAAAAATACTTATTAAATCTAATTAAAGATTAAACATTAATGATATTAATAAAATTATATCAAATCGCGTGCTAATTTAGCATTCGAAATAGAAAACATCTAGTTTAATTTTCAATCGACCTTCAGTGCATTAATTAACATAACTCGCTACACAGGATTTGCATAGCGCCGGTTAATAACACGATGAGTCACTGAGCGATGATAGCTTTAACATGCTAACTCGAACTGACACTTTAAAATATTCAATTAAATTCAATTTTCTTGTAAAAGGGCTCAAAAAGTGGCAGTTGAGCATAATAATATTACTTCGCCAATGTCACGTAAAATAGGGAAAACACGAGAGAGATGAGTCGGTAAAATAAAAGAGAAGATTACGTAAAACTTTAAAATTTATTTTTTCAATTCAATTCTATTCAGTGGCTTTTAGGAGTGACGTTTAGGTACAGTTTAAGAAGAATTCATGTTGCGAGTTTGCGAGGAAGCTAACACTGGCATCAGAATACAGGTGAGAAAAGTCAACGAAAAACGTAAAAATTTTAAATTATTCATATTTTCAGTACAATATAATGTACAAAAATAACTGGTCGTCATGAAAGTATAATTATTATAATTATCGAGCAGACCTTCGCGCGGCTTCGCTCGCGCTAAAACTAACAAAAAAGGACTTTGTTCGATTTCTTGATATTTATGATTACTGCTACTGCTAGGTAGTAGTATGATGATATATAGCCTATAGCCTCCTCAATAAACGGGCTATCTAATGCAAAAAGATTTTTTCAAATCAGATTAGTAGTTCATACAAACAAAGAAACAAACAAACTCTGTTTTCTTATAATATTAGTATAGATTACACGATTATGCTTTAGAATAACATGCAACTGCACACGGATATCGCCTTATTGTACATTTAAAATACCACCGAATACAGATTGTGGTTAGGTTGGTCAATTAAGAAATACAACTGCTACAAGAATCACAAGAATCACTTTATTTATATTGACGACACGTTTAGCTCAGTTTGTAGTGACCCTACTTGCTGTGCCGATGGTCGCGGGTTCGAGTCTCACCGGGGACATTCATTTGTGTGATGAGCACGAATGTTTGTACTCCGATATACCTACCTATATATGTGTAGTGTATCAATTATCTGGTATCCATAACACAAGCCTCGTAGCTTACCGTGGAGCTATATGGTGGTGTGTGTTAATGTCCTAACATATTAATTTATTTATTTATTGAGGCATTATTGAAAGTACACAGGTATTATTTCATACTAGCGACCTTAGTATAATACTAGCGACTCACCCTCGCTTCGCTCTAGTTCGTCCCTAGCTTGCTTCTCAATACCAACTTTCATTTCCATTTTCACCCCCTTAAGGGATGATTTCAGAGATAAAAAGTATCCTATGTCCTTCTCCGGGTCTCAAACTATCTTCTTACCAAATTTCATCTAAATTGGTTTCGTAGATCCAGAGATTACCCCCTACAACGTCACAAACTCATTTTACCTCTACAATTTTAGTATAGTTTTTATATAGTAAAGTTAAATATAACTTTGAAATAAATAGTAGTTACTTCACTTTAATACATACATATATTGGAATCACGCATGAATAAAATAGAAAACGCTCTAATTCTGATAGCTCATGGTAATAAGACGAAAGTTGTTAATTTATTTCTCAAAGCACGTAATACTGTTTATCTTTCTACGTAACTGACAATGGCACTTTTATTCCTTCCTTCGATTAGCAAATGTTAGATCTATTTTATTCACTTATATTGTTATTACATTTGCTTATATCAATTTCTTGTAAAATATTTTAAAAACGTAAAAGCCTTTTACTCTTGACATGAAAAAACCACCTGTTACTTTCACCCTTATCCTGTTTCCGCTAGAGAAAGTTTTTTTTAAATCGTTCAAGCCGAAATTTACACGACTTCTAAAATATGAGGTACTGAATTAGGTTATACGTATTTTTTGTGTGTTTTTTGTGCACGATACATATTACACGATATCTTCACCTATTGTTACTTTTTTTCGTTATTTTTTTTTACCTTTGGGGTACAATCTATATGGCACCGACTTCGAAAATATCTGATTATGTATCTATTATAAATGAAAACCTCCGTTCAGTTATTTTTTACATTTTAGTGCCTGGAAATCGGTTCCTATTTTGTTTTAAAAAGTTTTTATTTTTCCATTTTTAGTGTAGACGTAATAAGCAGGTAATTTGTAAGAAGAAAGTTTTTTAATAACATATTCGATTAAACAATTTATTTAAAAAATATATTTATTGTTGATTTTTTTAAAACCGCTCGACCGATTTTGAAAAAAATTATATGGGCCCACCTGGGAAGGATACCCTTTAAAAAATCCAAATCGGTTCAGGCGTCTTCGAGTAATCGGTGAACATACATAAAAAAACCCGACGAATTGAGAACTTCCTCCTTTTTGGAAGTCGGTTAAAAATAATAAGTAATTCCTTAACACTAGTTGAATAAATGTGAATGGACTTTCAATACTATGTGAGTGTGGTAAAGAGGATCAAACCATGGATCTTCACATCATCCAGCGCTGCCCTTTATTTAACCGACTTCCAAAAACGAAGAGGTTCTCAATTCGTCGGAATCTTTTTTTTTATGTATGTTCACCGATTACTCGAAGACGCCTGAACCGATTTGGAAAATTTTGTTTTGTTTCAAAGAGTATACTTCCCAGGTGGTCTCATATGAATTTTATCGAAATCGGTTGAGCGGTTTTTTAAAAAATCAACAATAAATATATTTTTTAAATAAATTGCTTAATCGAATATGTTATTAAAAAATTTTCTTCTTACAAATTACCTGCTTATTACGTCTACACTAAAAATGGAAAAATAAAAACTTTTTTACAAAAAATAAAAAACGACTTCCAGGCACTAAAATGTAAAAAATAACTAACGGAGGTTTTCATTTAGAATAGATACCTAATCAGATATTTTCGAAGTTGGTGCCAGCCTACAATATTTTAAGATCATATCGAAATGTATTAGATTTGCTTTGCATCGGCTGGCACCGACTTCGAAAATATCTGATTAGGTGTCTATTCTAAATGAAAACCTCCGTTTAGTTATTTTTTACATTTTAGTGCCTGGAAGTCGGTTTTTATTTTTTGTTAAAAAGTTTTTATTTGAGATCTCCAAACGTAATAGCGTCAGCATGAATAGGTATATATTCATACGCCAAACGGTATTTTCTGGCTAAAATACCTCATTTTGCTATACTATTAAATAACTAACACTTAAATAATATTTTAATAATTACCTTTTATGTTGTACGTAGATGTATGTTACTCAATCACGCTAGAACTACTGAACGGATCTGGATGAAATTTGGCACAGTGATAGATTATAATCTGGAATAGCACATAGGTTATCCCTTTTTATTCCGGAAAATTGTACGGTTCCCGTAGATAGATTTGTTGTTGTTTTTCACTAGGGAAGAACGAAACGATGCAATGGTGAGCCGCTAGCTTAGTATAAAGTTAAATATTAGGTATTCTTTAACACAAGCGACTCGGTCTCATGTTCATCAATTATGAAAATTGGATAAATCAGAATAGATGAACAGATAAACCAGGAAAACAAAAAAAACTTTTTAATATAATAATATATTATGAGCTTTTTTAAAGTATTTCAAAAATATATTCAAGACCAGCATCGCCCGCGACTCCGCCCGCGTTCAGATGACCAAAACCAAATTTTTAGGTTTTACATGTTAGTATATTCTTACATTGCAGTTTTTGTATTTTTTCTCAGAGATGAGATATTTTCCCGCTGTAAAAAGTATCCTATATGTTCAAATTTCATCAAAATCCCACCAGTGGTTTTTCTGTGATTCGGTAACAGACAAACAGACACATTCTAAAAACAATAGATTCGGCTTCTGTATCGATAATAATTTTTATTTCAATAAGATTTTCCAAAAAATATTTAATGTACAGATTCGGCTTAGTTACAATTTTATTATATGTATAGATTTCTTGTAGATATTCTGTTTAATATACTTACGTATTTATTTTTAAAATGCACTACTTTATTTAAAGGAGTGTGTTGATTGTTCGTAACATAATATTTTATTTTCATATATAAAAAATATATATATAAATACGTTTAAATTTACCAACATATAATTGATATTGAATTAAACCTTCCGCAAAAGTCGTCAATATCATGAGCTTGATCGCAATACTTTTATATTTGGTCTTATACGAGAAAGAATTTGTGACCTACTTTTGAACATAACCTTACTACAAAAAGAAACATTTTAGATATATTTTATTTTGCTATAAACGTCATTGGCCAATCAAAACTAAATTAATATAAGGGTTTTTATATTCAAATGAATGTTAGTATAAGTCAATAGAAAAGTGTTTCCAATCAATAAATAAATTGTAAAGTCGATCATTGTAGAGTTTATTTTGAACATTTGAAATTAAAGCGTGGTTGTAAAAAGATAGCGAATTTGCACTGCTCTCTACATTTTTCATATCAATGACTCACGCCAATCCTCAGCAAAAAGTAAAATATTATTTTATAATATTAAATGAGCAATACTTGTCCATACTGTGAAAGTGTGTTTGTTTGTTTGTTTGTTTGTTTGTTTGTTTGTTTGTTTGTTCTTTATTCACGTCAAACAAAGTGACGGATTGGCGAGATTTTTTCTGTGGAGATTTTTTTACCGCGGGAGATTACCTCATTCTCACATTAAAACACATTAAAACACATTATAATACAACCCACAACAACTCATCATACCTATAAATCTATACGTATATAATACATAGTCTATCTATTCCATACTAACCGTTGAAACGCAACTAGAGGGAGGAACCCAAGCGAAGCGAGGGCGAGTCGCTAGTATATATTTCGGAAATGGCTCTAACGATTTGGATTAACTTTTGTATTTAGATAAGGTTTTTCCTCTTAATTTTATTTATATAAGTGTCTTTTCTGAAGAAAAAAACGCAAATTTCATATCTTTTCCCAAAAAAATACGGTTTTACGGGAAAAACACTACTTATAATTGATATAATTACTAAATGAATACGTGAAACTTTATGTACCTAGACTATACAATATCAAAGATTAAACAACATTAAAACATTTCGACTGTCTGTTTGTAACCACAAAATTGACAGAAATGATATATGTATTATGAACCTCTGGCATAACACGGTTATAAAATATTATTTTCACAAGGCTCGCGAAGTTCAATCTTTCACTCGCGGTGTTCTATCAAAAATATACTAAGTCAGTTTCGTAAAAATGATTAAAAAAGAAAACATACCCTTAACCGATTTTAATCAAAATTTAACCGTTGGAGTGGGTGGGTTGTTATTTCAATTTCCGGTTGTTAAAAGTTACTCTTTGACGTACAAGGTTCTTAAGACATGAGTGAAAGCGAGTCGCTAATTAATTTAAACACAATATAGCACGAGCAATGTCATACGAAACAAGTTCAATAAAATAAAATTAATTAAAATATATTTTGAGTTTTGCTTAAAAAGAATGAGTTGAAGCTTAAAAAAATATAATTAGAATTTTATTAAAAGCCATATGTTGAACATACTATAACTCGTTAAATACGTTATTTATTAGGACTTATGAACACAAGGTAATTTAAAAAAGTAATGTTTTAGAATCGTCTTCTTTAACAGAAAACTTAAGAATGTATGGAAATAAGATAATATAAAAATAATTTTGAATGATTTCAGCCACAGTTGCCAGTGCCACTAAGACTAGCCATATGCGCAGTATATATTATAGTGCATAAGTGTGTGCGTAAATACAAATCTCTCTATTATTTTCATTCTGAAAGTCCGATGAGATGATAAATCGACACGACCAGATAGGAATGTTCCGAGGTACAGACGAATAATACCATCGTCTTACGAGCTACGGGTATTTATTGATAATTCGTAGACAGATAAACACAATAACAGCTATTTTAGGCTTAACCGAGACGCGAGCCCAGGATCTTCGAATCTGCAGCCGTACACGCTAGCCCCTAGACCAATGAGGCAGTTTCATGTCTAAGTAATTTGGTCATACGATGACGATAATTATATATTTTTCTCAAATATTCATTAGTTCTTTAATATATGATTAATTAACCACATCTAATAAATGAATGTAGAAATCAACTTATCTACGAGTGCATCAAAAAATACTGCCTTATTTTTAAGCACCTTCTGTTTTCTAAATTTCATATTTTACACTATTTTAAATTTTATATATTTATTTTCATGTAATAAAGCAATTATCAATAGAACTGTACTTTAAAGTTTAATTTATTCCCTGTTCTATACTCATAAGTGTATAAATGTATGGTTCTTAAACCAATTCTTAGCCAGTTTAGCGCCGTTGTAAAGAATAGTGCGGATAAGATAAACATATATTGATTTAGATTTCTTAGAACTTGAATATTTTTTTATATACAATATCAAATTCAGTCAAGTAATATTATTCAATAATAGCAGCCTTAACGTGTGCGTTTATGATAAAAAAGCATTATGATACAGAATTCCAAGTTAATATTCTTTGTTATGATGTTACAACTTATGTCTTATTTCGCTTACGTACATTGAAATTATTATATGTTTTATTTTTCTTCATACAAAAATGATAATAATAAATGTTATGTCCACTTTATTCTTACTATCTAGATTATTGCGGGCAGCGCCCATTATACATACTCACATAGTTTTGTGCGGCTACGACACCGCAGGCGGGACCTAAGGTCTACCTATAGGGCACAGTATTAATACAGCCTCTATATAAACGCCAGTTATCTCAGATTTAGGCACACATCAAATCCTAGTGCTTAGGGAACTAACGTCCTAATAGTAATAACTAGAGAAAATGTTTGCTAAGGTAAAAGTTTTATTTTTGCTGTTTTCTAAAAGCTTTTACTGAAAAAAGTTTTAAAATAAAAATTGGACTTATATTTAAATAAACAATAGTATATGAATTTTCATTTAAATGTTTACAGGTAATTGTCGCGTGCGCGCTTTTGGTGGTAGCCCAAGGTGGACTCATCGCTAGTCCTCATGGCGCTATTTCCTCTCAAAGCATAGTTCTTGGACATCCAGCACCTGCTATTACTGCACACGCCGTCGCCCCTGCACTGGCCGCGCCTGCTTATGGAGCTTATGGAGCTTATGGATTGGGACTAGGTACAGTAAGATTGTTTGTTTGACACAAACTAAAATAAGTATTAAGTATATTTATAATTGTTATCGCAATTAATTTTGTAATTTCGAGTAGAAACGACTTATTTAGTCTTATTAAATAGGTTATTAAGGAAAACTATAAATATTTTTAGTCAATGATATGTATAGATTTTAGTTTAATACAATTTTTGATTTAGTGATAGCGATTCTTAATTTTATTAAAGATCTTGCGTAAGCTGTATGTAATTCTCAAAATTTTGTACTATTAATTTATATGTTAGCCATAATTTTTGTTTAAATTAGTTTCATGTGTATGACACATACAACTTAAGTAATAAGAAATATTTTTATTACTTCATCAAATATTTGAATTTCCGATTTAACGAATAGTTTCGAAGTATTTTAAAAATAGTATAGAATTTCTTTTTTAAATACTTTTTTATGGTATACAGGTCACGGCGCTATCGTCTCCCACGCACCCGTGCTGCATGCGCCTGTGGCCCACGCCGTTGCCCCTGTTGAGGTTTATGTAAGTATATTACTTATTAGTTGCCCAAGTACTCTATATTAAAATTAATATTATATTTAATATTCATGTCAATATAGAGTACTTGGGCATCCAAGTTTCGCACAAGGTATTTTTTGTACAAACGTATTTTTTTCGGAAAAAATATAAAAAATGTGTTTTTTCAGACGGAACACTTTACAGATAAACTGAGAAAGTAAAACATTATCTAAATACAAAATTTGATCAAAATCATTAGAGCTGTTTCCGAGATACACGAAATAAATCTATAACAAGAATTGCTCGTTTAATATAAGAAGATTATTAAACGAGCAAGAGAAACATTACACAATACACATGTTAAGTGCTAATAGGCCATTTTATGTGATTTCCAAGATCTAGGTCAGTTCTATTTAGATTTTGAAATTGTTCTTTAAACATAGGACATTTTGATCGAATATATTAATTAGTATTAAATTCATAAACATTTTATCACAATAACTCTTTTAATTCAATTACTGACAGAATAATATCTTCCGTTTTCTTTCTTTCAATGTATTTATGAATATTTATTTGGCAAGTTCCGTATCTTAAACGGCTTAAAACATTTAATAGAAAAAATAAATGTGTTAGGAAAGTGACATAGAGCATAGAATTTAAGTATGGCGCCTGAGACGTCAGAAATGGAAATTGGAGTGGAAAATTGTTTTTTTTTTACGACTATAATATGAATATTAGCTATAAGCTAAAAAATAACCATTTAAAAAATATATAGTAATAATATTAAATATGTTCTTTTTATCACTTTTATGTATTTTGATTTAAAATACAATTTACATTAATATCTAGCTATCAATGATGCTGTGTTTAATTTTTCTATATTATTATTAGCGTGTTGCTTAAAATTAAATATTGTTATAGTCCCACCCCCGCTACCAATTTAACTATGGAGTTTCTGACGGCCACACCGGAGACCAAAAGAGCCAATGGGAAGCACGTGATGGTGACGTGGTAAAGGGACAGTACTCCCTTGTCGAAGCTGATGGCACTGTCCGTACTGTCAACTACTCTGCTGATGACCACAATGGGTATGATTTTATAAGTTTATACTATATTCATACTAATATTATAAATGTGTTTGTTTGTTTATTTGTCTTTCACGTCGAAACGGAGTGACGGATTGGCGTGATTTTTTGTATGGAGATAGTTGGAGGGCTGGAGAGTGACAAAGGCTACTTTTTACCGCGAGAGATCATCTAATTCCCACAGGAAAACACGCTATAATACAATCCAAAAAATATTTATGATCACAATTAATTCAAACTTGGTATTAATACTGTTTAATAAAATGAAATAAATACATGTTTTAGCATTTTTCGAAATTAATCCTATAAGAGGGTGTAAAAGGGGATGAAAGTTTGTATGAAACTACCTTTTTAAAGATTTTTCATAGTTTTAGCACGAGCGAAGCCGCGGTTTCTGCTAGTATCTATATATATATATATATAAAACAAAGTCGAGTTGCTTACAACACTTATAACTCGAGAAATGCTCGACCGATTTTCATGGTTTTTGATTTCTTAGATTTGTCATCGCCCCGAATAGCAGAATAACCATTAAAACATCAGAAAAAATTACGAAAAAAATGTATATGGCTAACGCTGGCTAATAACTTTTTATATCTATTTAAAACGTATCTAGGGACGAACCCGAGCGAAGCGAGGGTCAGCCGCTAGTTCAAATATAAATTCACGCATTGATAGGGCTTTATAATGTACCATCCCCATTATAGAACAATTGTATTAAATGGGAATAAAACTTATTAATAAATTTCTCACTGTGCGCAAAAGTAAAGCAAATTTTTACAGTACTTACCACGAATATATTAAAATAGTATAAAAATTGTTTTCTTAAAAAAGTAATATCAAATTGTGTTAACTAAATTGTTTCCGAGAAATAGAATTAGTACTATACGGATTTAAGCACAATTTAGCTTGAGTTATTTTAATAATTATACAACATTTAATTTTAAATTACATTCTAGGAATAAAAGTTAAAGCGAAAAAAATACAAAGTTTAAATTACTTACTCTATTAACAGTTAGCGACTATTATACTATAACAATAATATTGATAATTCGCTGTTCATTTTTCAGTTTCAACGCTGTAGTAAGCAGACACGGGCACGCGGCCCATCCCGCCACCGCTGCAGTCGCTCACGCCCCTATCGCTGTCGCCGCACATCTCGGCCACGGTTCTCTTCTCCACGGCTAAAATCCTGACAACGACATATTTATTGCCTATATTTACTTAGAATAAGACAGAATGCGACAATGTAACTCGAATTCTTCGTGGTAATGGTACAACGGATGGTCCGCTTAGAGGCACAGCGTTTCATAAGGTGTATCCGACATGGGACGACGGCCCAAGACTTCACAACCAGTACCTCCTTATAGGTGCTAACTTTTGTATTATAATTTCTTTTAGTTTGTAAGTCTTTCACCGTTTTCTAACTTAGTTAAGGGTATACATTTTATGAAACGTTAGACAATGCCTAAGGGGTGCTTGGCGAAGGCTCCAGTTTTGCTTATTATGTAATATACTTTTTTCATATACTCCCTGTGTTTCATTTAATTTATTTAGTTATGCAAATGTTGCACAAATATTTTAAATATCCTTATGGTTTTAAAACAACACATTCTCCAAACGAGTTTTTTACCCTACTTATTACCGAATGTAATTACTCACAACTTATTAATCAGCTTGTCAATCCAAAACGAGATCTTAAGAAAGAATATAAAAAGCTACCACTGAATGAAATTATTATCATTCACCTGCGAAGTTCACAATCATATACAGCCACGATGATCTCTAAAGTAAATATTTTATACAATTTATTCGAACTATATATTTTTTTTAATTCTAATTAATTCAAATTCTAATATTTTGATCTTTTCAAATTTTATTTTAACTTTTAAATTTGTTTAATAATTAAATAACTTAGAAATTTTATTTATATATCTTAACATATGTTTTATTACAGATAATTTTATTTACAACTGCGCTCTTGGCAGTAAATGCTCAACACGATTCACACGGACATGCTACATCTTCGCAATCCTTTATTAGGCACGAGGGCTCACATAACCAACATGGATATGGGCACGAACAACCCATTGCTTATCAGTCAGCGTACCATCATCCTATCGCAGTTCAGCATGCTCCTGTCCATGGATCAGTAACAATTCAACACGTTGCTCCTGCATACCACTCAGAACCTACTGTGCATCATATACAACCAATCGTACATCACGCTCCTACCGTCCATCAAGCTGTGTCAATTCCAATCGTCCATCACGCTGCTCCTGCCATTCAACACATTTCTCCTATCGTACACCACGCTGCCCCCATTCAACATTCTAGCAACTACCATAATGAAGGACAATCCGGTCATGGACATGAAGAGTACCACGTAAGAAAATCGTTTGAAACTGTATACAATTATAATTTTCTTCATTAACTTTTACATTTTTGTCTAATAAATATATTTTTGTTTCTACAGTCACACCCTAAGTACGAGTTCCAATACAGCGTAGAAGATCACCATACTGGAGATATCAAGTCCCAGCAAGAAGCCCGTGACGGCGACCACGT
The DNA here is from genome assembly GCA_947093115.1 of Brenthis daphne. Taxonomy (NCBI): domain Eukaryota; kingdom Metazoa; phylum Arthropoda; class Insecta; order Lepidoptera; family Nymphalidae; genus Brenthis; species Brenthis daphne. The sequence goes on along the minus strand of OX352477.1, from coordinate 24,239,283 downwards.
GACCGGCTACTACAGTCTACATGAGCCTGATGGTTCAGTGCGCACTGTACACTATAATGCTGACCACCACAACGGGTAATAATCCTTTATTGTATTGTATATGGTTTCTGTTCGAGTTGAGAGAATTAACTTTTTTCTCGAAGCAAGTAATAAAATACTTTGGGGTTTTACCGTTGTACTCTCTATCTTATGAGAATGAATTTTATATAAGTTTTATATCTTTCAGATTCAACGCTGAAGTACACAACTCCGGACCATCAACCCACGTACAGCCTGCACATCATAGCGAACCTCATTATACTCTTTCTCATCATTAATAGATATGATTTAATATTAAGAGTATGCTTTACTAATGAATGTGTAATGTCATAAAATATATAAGTAACTGTAACAAAATATTAAATAAAATTTAATGAAAAATACTTTACTCTTTTAATTATATTTATATAAATATAACTTCTATTGCGTTCAGTTCCATTCATAAGCAACGTAGTACAGTTTTATAGACTTCTTATTTATTAGCTCATAAACATTATTATAAAACTTCTCTAAATTTAATTAAAATTTAATAATGTAAATTGAATTATAATAAAATTGCATTTTTTATATACAAAAAACTGAAAGAAATATTTATGAGCAAATCTATAATATAACTCAACAAAGAACACAAGCATAAGCAATAAAATAAATTTTAATTAAAGTGAGTCGTATTTTTAACAATAACAAGTTAAATTCAAGTAAAGAGGACGAATATGCTACGATGCACCGATACGTAAAGTCAATCTTACTAAAACTTAAAATTAAGTAAATAATAGTAATAACAAGTAATGTAATGAAAGGGTTACTTAAATAAATGTTTAGTTCTTTTTTTATAACAATTAACAAAAAAAAATCATTTATTATTTTTAACTTTTTAGTATTTATGATATTGAATAACTAATATGGTAATTTCTATCTAAATTACATATGTTTTATTAATATAACTAAAAAAAATATTTTTGAGAACTTTTTTTATTTATTTAATCATAACAACAAGGAGATAGATATAATTATGCTTGCTCAATTAAGTTGAAGTTTGCTCAATTATGTTGCCATAGATATAATTATGCTTGCTCAATTAAGTTTAAGTGATTAGTTTTAACGGTTAGATAGACTATATATTATACATTATACATAGGTATAAAGAGTTGTTGTGAGTTGTATTATAACGTGTTTTCCCGTGGGAATGAGATAATCTTCCGCTGTAAAAAAACCTATGTTACTCTCTAGCACTCCAACTTTCACGAAACCAACATCTGTAAAAATCACGCTTATCCGTCACTCTGTTTTGAAATGAAAGAAGGACAAACAAACACACTTTCACATTTATAATATTAAAAAGTGTAGATAATAGCTAGTCGATCAACTTCATCATCAGACACTAGAACCAGAGTCCTTGTCAAAATATATCAGACTAGCGAAAAACACTAATACAGATCTATTGGTTCCCACGGAAACCGTTCATTTAACCTATTGTTTGACCAGCAATATAAGGTATCAGCACGCTAAATACTAAATTAGGTGCATAAGTTGTTGTGTACTAAGCTGTATAAGATACTATAGTTTTTAACTATCCCACGGGAACTCTTAATTTTCCGGAATGATAAGTATCTTAGATGTTGCCCGGGGATATAAGGTACCGCCATGCAAAATTTCATTTAAACCGGTCCAATAGATTCGGATTTTAGCCCGTACAAACAAACAAACAGACAGAGAAACAAAAAAATTGAAAAAAAATCTGGATTTGTTCTATTTGTCTTCGTACATCCCCCTGACTCGGGTTTTAGCGTTTTTTTTCTATGTACAGACATTCGATCTCTACAGTTTTATTATAGTATAGATGTGGGTAAGCTAGGGGTTGCGTTGTTTCAATACAGAGTTCCCTCGGCCACTTTTCGGATCCATTATCAGATTAGCTGCATGGCATGATAATAATTTGTAAAACCAGCAAGTGGATCATATTAAACACACCGGGACAGACGAGACAAAATAAAAACTATTTTATTTCCGATATTTACTTAACTTAAAATTGCGCATCGACTTAAAATTTACTTTTAAAAGAATAATTATTTAAGTTACAAGTGTAGCTTTTTCTTGATATTTGCGGAGATATTGCGCAATATCGGAAGGTATACTCAAAAATTCTAATCGAGTACTTTCTTTTTTGAAGTCAACTAAAAATAGAACTGAGTGTATACTAAATAACTATTAATATAAACAACAAATTACTGTATGAAAATTTGTTAAACAGACGGTGGAAATGGGGGTCCATTTTAGCCATTTTGCTGTTACGCAAACCGAATATAATAATGAAAATAGAATAATAAATAATTATTAATGAATATAATTACTTTTTTTTACTGTGGGATTAAAAATAACAAAACAAAATATAACTGATTTCCGTTAAAATGAATCGAAACGAGTAGCTTATAGTCATGCCAGGGAACAAATAAAAATATCAAATGATAGTTAAAACATTTACTTAGTTTTGCTCTTCTACGTGACATTAGTGAAGTATATTGTACCCAAACAGTACTCCTAGAAGCCACTTCAACAATTAATTAAAACACACCCCATTGAATTCGTTTTGCTCTGAACCAGGGGTAGTTAACATTCCTTGAATTATTTTTTTTTGCTTTCTTCCCTTGTTTATATGAATATATTATATAGATTTGTAACGTATTTGGCTATTCTGAAAAATATGTACAAAGAAAATAAGAAATAAAAGAATATCGTGAAACGAATGGTAAGCTACTAAGAATACTGTTAGCATGCAGTTTGTGTTGGCGTCAAAATCTAAACATATAAAACCTTCTAGGTATTAATAAAGCGAATAAATTTCAAACAATAATTCGATCATATTATACATATAGTAATGTAAATGTGGGAAAAACTTTAGTTAAAACAGCTACCACAAAAACTACACCTCTACAATAAAGCCATATATTTCTCTCTCTTTCGTTTTCAATTGAATCTAAGGCAAAAGATTAGTTGTTGTATTAATGTAAAATATAAATAGAAATAAAAGGATCAAATATGTTGCATTAAATTTTATTTAATACTTTTTAACAGTTACTCACACATACTTTATGACAATAATTTTTATAGAATACTCTTAATATTATTAAATGAAATCTATTAATGATGAGAAAGAGTATAATGAGGTTCGCTATGATGTGCAGGCTGTACGTGGGTTGATGGCCCGGAGTTGTGTACTTCAGCGTTGAATCTGAAAGATATATAACTTATATTAAATACATTCTTACAAGATAGAGAGTACAAAGGTGAAACATCCCTAAAGTATTTTATAACGTACTACAGTGTCAACTCAAACAGAAAACATATGTATACAGTACAATAAAATTAATGATTATTACCCGCTGTGGTGGTCAGCATTGTAGTGTACAGTGCGCACTGAACCATCAGGCTCATGTAGACTGTAGTAGCCGGTCACGTGGTCGCCGTCACGGGCTTCTTGCTGGGACTTGATGTCTCCAGTATGGTGATCTTCTACACTGTATTGGAACTCGTACTTAGGGTGTGACTGTAGAAATAGAAATATATTTATTAGACAAAGATGTGAAAGTTAATGAAGAAAATACAATGTTTGAAAGGAGTTTCTTACGTGGTACTCCTCATGACCATGACCAGATTGTCCTTCGATGTGATAGTTGCTAGAATGTTGAATGGGGGCAGCGTGGTGTACGATAGGAGAAATGTGTTGAATGGCAGGAGCAGCATGATGTACGACAGGAGCAACATGGTGAACGATTGGGGCTGCGTGATGTACTACTGGGGCAGCGTGATGTACGACCGGGGCTGCGTGATGTACTACTGGGGCAGCGTGATGTACAATTGGAACTGGCACAGCTTGGTGAACGGTAGAAGCGTGGTGTACGATTGGTTGTATATGATGCACAGTAGGTTCTGAGTGGTATGCAGGAGCAACGTGTTGAATTGTTATTGGTTCATGGACAGGAGCTGGTTGAACTGCGATAGGATGATGATACGCCGACTGATAAGCAAGGGGTTGTTGATAAGCATGTTGGTTTTGTGTGACTTCGTGTCTAATAAAAGATTGCGAAGATGTAGCGTGTCCATGTGAGTCATGTTGAGCGTTTACTGCTAAAAGCGCAGTTGTGAATAAAAATATCTGAAAAAAATGAATTAAAATATAAGAAGAAAGTAACTAAATCAACAGATACCAAAAAAAAAAAGAATTATAATGAAATATAAGTCTATATTAGAATAAGAATGTTTAAATAATAATATTTTTTAAGAAAAAAAGAATTTCCGAATAAATTGTAGGTATAAAATATTTACTTTAGAGATCATCGTCACTGTATATGATTGTGAACTTCGCAAGTGAATGATAATAATTTCATTCAGTGGATGCTTTTTATATTCTTTCTTCAGATCTCGTTTTGGTGTGACAAGTTGTGAGTAAGTGGTGAGTACTTAAATTTGGCAATAAGTAGGGTAAAAAACTCGTTTGGAGAATGTTCTGTTCATATACAAAGGAATATTTTGAAATATGTGTATTAACTTTGTTTAATTAAATAAATAATTAAAATGAAACAGAAGAAATAAATGAGATGTAACATATACATCTTGTTTATGTTATATAATAAGCATAAACTGGAGCCTTCGCCAACCCTTAATCAATATTCAACCCTTAGTTCTAATATATACCGCTTCACAAAATTTAGCGTATTAAAAATTACACACTCCTTTAAACATCCGTAAGAAGGTAGTGATTTTAAAAAAAATCCTATATCGGATGCGCCTTAAAAACCGCCGTGCCTCTAAATATACATACCATCTTCGTACCACTACGGGGTTCCGCTGACTCCACTAAAATTTTTATACAAATTTCTACTCCCCAATAAGCATTATCTTATCGCACATGTCAAAAATATAAACTACAATAGCAAACTCTTTGGTTTATATTCGACTTTATATTTGTAATACCAATATTTTAATGATTTTCATATAAAAATGTTTATTTTTACTTCTGATCTTAAAACATAAAAATTGAGCAAGTGCGAATCTGACTCACGCATTGAGAGTTCCGTACTGCTGAATATTGTATTGTTTTTTTGTTAACATATCTCGTAAGGTTAACACTAAAATATTTTCATAATACATATTTTATCGAATGAAAAAACAGGTGTTTTTCAAAATATTATTTCTTAAAGATATTATTGAAAACCAAATGATTCCCATATCTCAAAAACTACTTAACATATTTTCTCCAAAATACCATTTTTTTTCGGATTTACATATTATATTCCACTTACATTTTAAAAAGTTAAAGGATCTGATGATCGGTTAATCAGGTTATTAATAATAATTAAAAAATAATCAGGGTAATAAGGGCTCAAATAAAAAAGTTTAATAGAAACGTATCTTAATTTTAGAGATTAATATTTTGGCTTGATAATTAAGTGACTTCTTTAAAATAAAACTATCTTTTCAATTTTTTTAGCTTGTATCATTAACTATATAAATAATTTTGAGAAGTCAAAAACATTAGTCTCTCACGTGACGATTGCTGTAAATCATTTGAAACGTTGGGAAACAAAAATCAAAATTAATTCGCAAAACAAATCTGAAAATATTGTTAAATTTCACAAAATGTCGAAGTAACGCATAAATCTAAGAAAGTATTAACTTAGTTACTTTCTTGGCATTGTCGCTAAATAACACTCTAATGTAGGTAAATTATTATTAAAAAAATAACCATTTCTTTTCAACCGACTTCAAAAAGGAGGAGGTTGTAAATTCGACTCTTTTTTTATGTTTGTTACCTCAGAACTCCGTCATTTATTAACCGATTTGGACAATTTTTCTTTTGTTTGAAAGTGTATACTTCCAGATTGGTCCCATTTAAATTTCAAAAAAAAAATACCACCCCTAAGGGTGGAAATATAGCTAATGATGAATTTAACCTACTTCTAATTGTCATATTGACTTGAAACTTTGCAAGTGTTTCTATTTCCGTTGATAGTACAGTAGTTCGGTATTGTTGACCTGATCTGATGGTAAGACCAGAAGGTGGATAGGTGGAACTCTTCGACAACTAACAGTAGATACTTTGAGTTTGGGCTTATTTTGTTTGATTTGACAAGCCTAACACGTTAGAATTCTTACTTCGTTACTACTGTATACACTAAAAAGGGAAAAATAAAAACTTTTTAACAAAAAAATAAAAACCGACTTCAAACAAAATCACTAAAAAGTAAAAAATAACTGATTGGTAGTTTTCATTTACTATACATACCTAATCAAATATTTTCGAAGTCGGTGTGCTTTGGCCAAGTAATTAAAGCCTATTAAATACATACCTAATCAAATATTTTCGAAATCGGTGCCAGCCGATACAAAGCAAAGCACACCGACTTCGAAAATATTTGATTAGTTATGTATAATAAATGAAAACTACCAATCACTTATTTTTTACTTTTTAGTGGTTTTGTTTGAAGTCGGTTTTTATTTTTTTTGTTATTTCATTAATATAGGACATTTTCCTGTGGTAAAAAGTAAACTGTATGTTAATTCGAAGAGTATATTATTATGTTTACTCGGATTATATTATGTTGTCACCATACTTAATATTGACGAAATTCGTTCATTATTTTATCCATTACTAGCAGAACCCCGCGGCTTCACTCGCGCTAAAACTACAAAAAATATCTTAAAATGGTAGGTTTCATACAAAGTTTCATCCCCTATTTTACACTCTCATGGGATGAATTTCGAAAAATGCTAAAACATGTATTTAATTAATTGTACTGAAGAGCATTAATACCAAGTTTCAAGTAATTCTGATCATAAATATTTTTTTGGCTTGTATTATAGAGTGTTCTCCAGTGGGAAAGAGATAATCTCGCGCGGTAAAAAGTAGCCTTTGTCACTCTCCAGCCCTCCAACTATCTCCACACAAAAAATCACGCCAATCCGTCAAGCCGTTTCGACGTGAAAAAAAAAACAAACAAACACACTCATATTTATAATATTCGTATGGATTTATAGTCGTTTTTAATAGTTTTATGTAAAAAATCATTAAAATTTTTGTATGCATGATAACTCGGACGAACAAGTTATTGTGTTTTCCTTGGGGAATGAGAGATTTTTTATAGTAAAACTAAAACTAAATATTGATTTGACTAATAAGTCATTACAGCACGAAGTTTATTTAAAATTGTTCAGTAGGTACTTGTTGCGCTGATCCTGCGATGCCCCACTAAGACGAGGAAGGTTCCGATGGATTTTAGTAGATAGTACTGGCTTTGCCGGTGAGTCCCAAGCCTCGTGCTTAAATGCATTTCCCAACGTTAAAAAAAGATACTTGTTGCGTGAAAAGTTAACATACAAACGGACATACAGGCAGACAAAAATTACAACATCTATTGTTTTTGTGTCTATACTCTGTACATAATATAAAAAAAATCATGTAGGTACAAATTTTGTTTTGTCACTATTTTATTACATACATAATTGTTATACATAATTAGATTGTAACACATTACATTCATTTATCGGAATCGGTGCAAGTATTCAAAAATCGTCTTAAAAATACAATTTATTCCTATAAAAATTCAAAAATGGCACCAAAGTACCTTACAATATTTGTTTATTTTTATTTCTAAACATTTGAAAAAAATTAATAAGTATTATAATTAAATACAGCAATATTAAATTATCAAATTAAAATACATTTTAAATTGCATTCGAAACGTCGGGAACCAAAAATGAAAATAAATCTGCGAAATAATCCGAAAAGATAGTTTTATTTAAAACCCTATAAATTTGTTAATATCTATGTAATAAACTATGTTTTCAGTTTAGTTTCTCTGCTTTTTCCCTTTGTGTGTTTGCCTTACATTATTACACGCAACTCTACCTTTTCCCTTCGTAAATAGGTTGCCTGGAAAAGACCACTTTAAGTAATAAGGCCGCCTATACACTGAAATACTTTATCTTTACATAGCTTTTATGTATTTATTACTTTGTCATATTTTTAATATAGTAAACGATAATTAAACCTTGATTCCTCGTTAACCTTTAGTCAACACTATAGATATGCGACTGCAAAAGCCTATCGGATGCTTGGTTTTGTTCTTAGAATTAGTAAAGATTTTAAGAATAATACCACCCTGATTCTTCTCTTTAACGCATTCGTTCGCTCTATACTAGAATTCGGTTCGGTGATTTGGAATCCACATTACAAAGTCCACATTCAAGAAATAGAGAAAATTCAAACAAAATTCTTAAAGCATTTAAGATTTAGATGTTCCGCTACTGATCAAGTTGTTCCTAATTTGACCTCTCTGGAAAAACGTCGTAAGATAAAGGACCAAACATTTCTGTTGAAATTACTACATAATATTATTGACTCTCCATTTCTTCTTAACATCATTAACTTCCGATGTCCAAGACAATCTTCGTGAATTAAATCTTTATTTTATTTAAATACTACACGTACCAAATATGCACAAAATGCCTTCATTCATCGTTCTTGTTTATTATATAACAAAGAATACTGTTCAATTGATTACTAAACGGGTTCGTTACAGAAGTTAACTCAACAAATTAAGAAAATGACCTAGTTTAAATTATTTTTTTGTATTAAATTATTTTTGCGACTCTTTATTAACTATAATTATGTAATTATTACTAAAACATTAATTATTTTCTATTCATATGATTATTATTTTATTTAATGTTAATCTTTTTTTTTTAATTGTAATTAATTTGCTCGCATTATTCTATGTACTATTTAATTGTGGAAACTTTATTGGTCAATGATTTATATTTTATGTTTTGTTTTTTAATTTGTATCAATTTGTACTGTTTGTTTCCCTAATAAATAAAAATAAAAAAAAAATAAAATAAAAAATAAACGAGTATATAATAGTAGTACGCTGTGTATGGAATATAGAAAAAAAAGTGTAATTTTCCTTTACTATCCATATTTTAAATAAATAACTAGGTATATTATAATGTTCATATATAGGAATAAATTAAGCACGTAGTTTTATACTTTTACTAAAAAGATAAAATCTGTGAGTTTGTAATTTTGTATGTAGATAATTCCCAGAACTTCAAAACAAATTTGGAAAATTCATTGACTAATAATATAATAGATACGAGTTGCTTTGTCAAGCCTGGTAAGTGATAATGTTCTGTCATATATGTACCAGGGTTAGCATATACCTATAGCATTGGCTTTTAAAACTTTAAAAAAAGCGTTTTCTTGTCGCAGATACATTGAATTTCATTATATTTAAAATAGACTAAAAGGTCAATAAAAATTTATAAAATTTGAGTTTTATGTTATTTTGATTAATAAAAATAATATATTTTTAGAAAGGACTAAAGAATTAAATGTAATTTATATACTATTTATTTCACATAACATAGTTTATTATTATAGTAAATAACCTATAGCATAGGTAAAATACGATATTTCATTTAAATATTATAATTAATGATGATAAAGAGCATGTTGTGGAGCATGATGTACAGGCTGGACGTGTGTGGAGTGTCCCTGATGTTCTACATTAGCATTGAATCTGTGGACAACACAACAATCAACATAAATTCCATATTTTAAATTAAGAACATAAAATTAAATTAAACATTAAAATATTTTACCCATTATGATCGTCAGCGTTGTAGTGCACGATGCGCACAGTGCCGTCGGGTTCGTGCAGGCTGTAGAAGCCAGTTACATGGTCTCCATCACGCGTCTCGTGCTGAGACTTGATGTCTCCGGTATGGTGGTCCTCCACGTTGTATTGGAACTCGTATTTAGGATGAGCCTAATAAGCAATATATAATTAAAAATAATATATTTTATATAATTTATTAATAGTATTCATCATTGTATTTATTCGCAGCGTTATTTGAAAATGGCAATTTGTGCAGCTTATTTCAGTTGCAATTTTAAGATTTTATATTCTAATTAATATATACATACGTAGTGCTCTTCGTGTCCATGTGAACTGTGCTGGTGATATTGAACGGGTTGATGGAGTATGGGTGCAGAGTGAACGGCGACTGGCTGAACGTGGTGGTAGCTTGGCTGGCTGTGTGAGACCTCGTGATGGATGATCGATTGTGAAGACGTAGCGTGGCCCTGACTGTGATGCTGCGCGTTTGCAGCTAACATTGAGGCCGCAAAGATGATTATGACCTATAAAATCAAACCCAATAAAAATTTAATATTCTTATTTATATTTACAAATTGTTTTGTTGTTCAGTCAACAGTCTAGTTATCCCTGGCATTACCTTTGTAAACATTTTAATGCTGTGTGGATTATACCTCAGAACAGAATGGTACTTATTCGAAATTATTACAACCTTTTATATATATTAATTTTGTCTTGCTTACTGGTTTGAAATGTATTAATTAAAAATTCGATACATTACCATAACAATTGTATATATTTGGAAACTTGATTATTTCGGGCAACTACTACCATTCACTCACTAATACGTATGGCGTAAGCATGTTTATGTTAGCTTAGGTTAAGTTTGTGTTTTTTTAATATCTAACCATGCTATGAATAGGTATACAATGGTACAAATATATAATTCATATTAACAAAATTCGCTAGTGGATATTGATTAAGGTCAATAGACCTCTAGATTTGTGACTCACGTGTCTCATTTACCACATGTTTTGATAGATACTATATTACAAACCCACGCGAACTTTTGCATAACAATTTAACTCTTCATGTTAACGGGGTCGTATATGTAGGTACTGAGGTTCGAGCTACGCAAGAAGCGCCTTTCGTAGATCAGAGCTATAAAATTACCATCTCACCTTGTGACGCTGACATGGTCAATGGAACCATCAGTAATTCTGATGACTCGAAAGTAATCATCGCAATAAGAAATATTTAATTTTTGGTAGGAGTGGTGATAGAAGGTAGGATCTTAGGTCAATTAGGCATGAACGCAAAATACGTTATCGCGATTTACGATCCAGTTACACATAGTTAATCTTACTTGTTTATCCATACAGCTTTTAAATGTAAAGTTTTGATGAAATTACCATAACCAGATAAGGTTACCGATACCATTAACCATATGAATGTATCTTATACGATAGTGGAGAAGATTATAGTGTATACAATGTTCTTAAACTAGAACGTATAACTTTTTAAAGTTTTATTTGAACTGTAATAATAATAATAAATACTCTTTATTTTACACTCACATGAGAAAAAAAATGTACAAGAAAAATATAAAAAGCGCTATGTATAAGAGACGGCCTTATCGCTAAAACAGCGATCTCTTTCAGGCAACCTTAACTGTTGAACTGTAAAGATTGCTATTCGCTAAAGTTAGTTAAAAGAAGGTACGTTACTTTAAATTTTGACACTATAAGAAAAGGATACTTATCTAACTCAGATATGGCTGGTTTTTATGTCAACTTAAAATATTTAAAAATATCTTTTTTTCGTTACCAAATGATAGCAAAAAAATAAAACCCTCCTAGTCTAAAGTACACGACGCCTTTTTCTTAATGATAAACATTAAGAAAAGTTGGGCGTCTCGTCAGAATGAAGCCACTCATGAAGTTTCAGTATATTAATAATCATTGAGAAAAAGGCGTGTTATACTGTAGACTATTCCTTTTAGCGTAAGCGTAAAAGTTGTAGAGCGACTGAGAAGTAGCAAGTGAATTTTAATTACATAATATTAAAATAAACATAATATTTCAAGCTTCCAAATATGTACGTTCATATTTGTAACTCTTAATCAATATGATAATAACCTGTTTGTAAAATAATATTAATATGTATAAAAGGCTGTAATAATTTCAAATAAGTATCATTCTAAGTCGAGAGCTGCTGTGATAATATCAATATGTTTACAAAGGTAAGATATAACTATTGCAAATAATTAATAATTATTAAATATTAAAAAAATAATTAAACATAAAAATAATATATACCTATTATTTATAGGTCATCGTCTTTGCCATTGTAGTGCTAGCTACAAATGCACAGCATCACAGTCAGGGCCACGCTACGTCTTCACAATCGATCATCCGTCACGAGGTCTCACACAGTCAGCCGAGCTACCACCACGTCCAGCCAGTCGCCGTCCACTCTGCACCCATACTCCATCAGCCCGTTCAATATCACCAGCACAGTTCACATGGACACGAAGAGCACTACGTATGTATATATTAATTAGAATATAAAATCTCAAAATTGCAACTGAAATAAGCTGCACAAATTGCCATTTTCAAATAACGCTGCGAATAAATACAATGATGAATACTATTAATAAATTATATAAAATATATTATTTTTAATTATATATTGCTTATTAGGCTCATCCTAAATACGAGTTCCAATACAACGTGGAGGACCACCATACCGGAGACATCAAGTCTCAGCACGAGACGCGTGATGGAGACCATGTAACTGGCTTCTACAGCCTGCACGAACCCGACGGCTCTGTGCGCATCGTGCACTACAACGCTGACGATCATAATGGGTAAAATATTTTAATATTTAATTTTAATTTATGTTTTTAATTTAAAATATGGAATTTATATTGATTGTTGTGTTGTCCACAGATTCAATGCTAATGTAGAACATCAGGGACACTCCACACACGTCCAGCCTGTACATCATGCTCCACAATACGTTCTATCTCATCATTGAATTAAATTTTATATTAAATAGATATATTTTTGTAATTATGTAATAATCAACTATACTATAACAATAAAAAAATATGTTTAAAAGATATGCAATTATTATTACTATAATAATAAACTAATAACAAAAACCCTTATATTAAACGCATATGTACGTACGTAATTAATAAATAAAAGTTCAAATAAACATAATAAAGATTATTCGATTCATAAATTATGTATATATGTATTCATAATAAACATGAATGAATTGGTAAGCTAAATTAAATTTAGTTTAGATGACACGGTTGAGGTGAATTAAAATAATATATTTTTTGTCTTGTTGCCTACAATTTTTATAATTAGCTAAAATTTCCTATGCTAAAAACCCAAACTGCTGAGCTGATGCTATCTTTAACGGGAAAGCATCTCGGGAAATAGTTGACTTATATTAAGAGGCTTTCCACGGTAGAGAAGTTAATATTTTTAGAGCAAATGTGAATATATCAAACTTACTTGGTAAAGAGATTTAATGTGTATTGGTAGACCGTGCACGTGAGTATAAGGACATAATGAATGTTGATATTAATAAATGATAATAAATAATATAATTTAAATACTCAAAATTTAGATTTTAAGCAAGAAGAAAGAAATCTTTATCTAACACGTTATTAGGGATAGAAATATTTGTAAAGCCTCACGTGAGTAAAAAGCCCTTAAGTAAAAATATAATAGAAAACAATTTTCATATTTCTGACTTAAAAAAGCACAAACTTTTATCCTTTATTTAACCCGCTTTTTAAAAGTTTTACAAATTTTTATTTTGTGACCATCCTCGTCACATATGTACGTAATATAAAGAATTATTTTTGAAAACTTCGTGCTTATACATTTCAGAACCAGCGACTTATTTTAGATTAGTACAATATTAAAATATATTTCATAATATATTAACATCATTTTATAACTTTACCCCGTAAAATAGCGGTCTTTACAGTCCCCTGAACAGGAGAGATCTATATCTTGGTGGTAGTGGTCGCACGTGAAGACGGAGTAAGTTCGATTAAGTTTTAAGGGGTAGTACCTACTAGTTTTTCCAGGCAGTGAGTTTCGACATAACCACCAACCAGTATACGTAATATTAAGTGGTATGCATGAATGCATTTCTTAACGTTAAAATAAGATATAGCACCCTCCATAACACTCACTTCAACTCTGAGAATCATATAAAATCGTTGCTCCGTTGATAAGTGAAAGAAAAACATACTACGTACGCTTTTACAATATTTTTAACATTGAAAATGTTCTTGTCGCTACAGTATAGGCCCGATTTTCAACGACAAAGTGCGACAGCGCCCTGGTGTCGTGGATTTTGGGACAACGTGGTTGATTGGGATGTTAAAAAATGCGTCTGAATGGGGGCTACAAAATGCAAAAAAATATTTAAAAACACTCAAAGGCTTTTTTTAAAAATCGAAAAAATGTGAAAAATGCAGTTGCTTTTCGCTCGGTTTCGGTCAGAAAAAAAATTATCTCAAAATGAAATAAGATAAGAAAAAATAAAAAAAACCCTAGAGATAAGGCTTCGGACTATATTTTAAAAAATATTGGAGGTGCATATCACTGATGGGTTATTCAGAACTTGTACCTTTGTGACGCTGAGTTTACTCGAGGTGAGTGCGTGAGCGCGATAATGACGGTGAATAAATGTTTTGAAGCATGATTTTGTTTTTGAACGGAAGTGATTCTTTGTGAATAAATAAATATGTATTTAAACTCAAAATTCAAAATTCAAATTCAAAATTCAAAATATTTTATTCAGCATTAAATTATTACGTTTTTTTTACTGAACGTCATGAGTCTACTACCAGTTCGGAAAGAAGAAGCCTCAGACCTGAGAAGAAATGGCCAAAGAAACTCAGCGGGACTAATATTGACTTGTTATCTTTTTTTAAAGTAAAATTATAATTTACAATATTTCTATCAAGTTGAAGTAGCCTGTAGGCAATCATTTCATTCCCAAGGTGTGCCATCTTCTATAAAATTATTTATTGTATAATATCCTTTAGCACACAAACGTTCTCTAACAATTTTTTTGAATTTTTTGAACATTTTCTGGGATCTTGTTGTACAAGCGTATACATTGTCCATAAAAAGAATTACTAACTCTGTGTCGACGAGTCACAGGCACAAGTTTGTGTTTGCTCCTAGTATTAATGTTATGCATGTCACACTTCTTGGGAAATTCGTGTACGGAATTTTATTACACTATTATCAATAAGTTTGACATTAGATATTGAGAATTTTATTAATTTTGTCTTTTTATTATTTAATAATAAATTATTTGAATCAAACCAGTAGACAACCTCTGAGAGAGCATCGTTTACTTCGTCATACATTCGCGAATTGCGCTTCACTTTAAAAATAAGTGAAGTGTCATCAGCGAACAATACTATCTCATGTTCGTCCTGTATAAAAAATGGCAAATCATTTCTATAAATAAGAAAAAAAAGGGTCAAGAATAGAACCTTGTGGAACCCCCATATCTAATAACTAACTAATATATATATATATATATATATATATATATATATATATATATATATATATATATATAGCATTGAACGCGGCTCCGTTCGTGTTCAGGTGATCAAAAAGCAAATTCTTAGGTTTTACATATTAGAATTTAATAATTAACTCTTACAATGCAGATTTTTTGTATTTTTTCTCAGAAAAAATTAAATAATTAATGTTTGTTTTAATTAATGTTAATAATTGATGTTTTCCCGCGGTAAAATGTACCCTATATGTTGACCCGGATAACCAGCTATCATCATACCAAATTTCATCAAAATCCCTCCAGTGGTTTTTCTGTGATGCGGTAACAGACAGACAGACAGACAAAAATTCTAAAAACTATAGATTCGGACTCTGTATCGATATTGAAGTTCTCCCGACCGATTCCGGCCACGGCGGCCAATCTCATTGAGACTAGCCAACTGCGCAGGAGATATTATAGTGCACAAGTGTACGCGCAGACACAAGTGCACTCTCTATTCCTATCACTCTTATATTCCGGTGGGACGACTGCTCGACACGACCAGTGAGAGTAAAGGCGCAGGACCGACGGCTTTACGTGCTCTCCGAGGCACGGGGGTGAAACACCGCTAACTTCCCAACTCCGGGCTTTTACTGAGGCTTACTTATACAGAAAGACTCAATAACTAAAGTTGGCCCGACCCGGGACTCGAACCCAGGACCTCCGGGTGTGCAGCCGTACATGCTAGCCACTACACCACGGAGGCAGTTAAGTTAAGAGTTGTATCGATAATAATGTCTATTTCAATTAGATTTCCCAAAAAATATTTTATGTACAGATTTGACTTAGTTAGAAGTTTATTATATGTATAGATTTATTTGTTTGTTGTGTAACTGTTTCTTTAACTGTTTATTTGTTTAAGTGTGAATTTACTTAACTGTTAATTTGATTAACGGCTAGGTAGTTTAACTGTCAGTTAACTTAACTGCCAGTTAGCTTAACTGTCAGTTAGCTTAACTGTCAGTTAGTTTAACCGTCTGTTTGTTGAACTGTCAGTTTTTATACCTGTCAGTAAGGGTAACTGTCAGTTAGGGTAACTGTCAGTTATATTAACTGTCAGTTCGTTTGACTGTCATTTAGTTTAACTGACAGTTAACTAAACTGTCAGTTAATTTAACTGTCGGTTAGATTAACCTCCAGTTAGTCTAACTGTCAGTAAGTTTAACTGTCAGTTAGTTTAACTGTCAGTTAGTTTAACCGTCTGTTTGTTTAACTGTCAGTTTTTATAACTGTCAGTTAGCTTTACTGTCAATAAGATTAACTGTCAGTTTTATGAACGACTAGTAATTTTAACTGTCAGCTAAATTAACTGTCGGTTAGATTAACCTCCAGTTAGTCTAACTGTCAGTAAGTTTAACTGCCAGTTAGTTTAACTGTCAGTTAGCTTAACTGTCCGTTTGTTTAACCGTCTGTTTGTTTAACTGTCAGTTTTTATAACTGTCAGTAAGGGTAACTGTCAGTTAGATTATCTGTCAGTTTGATTAACTGCTAGTGAGATTAACTGTCAGTTAATTTAACCGTTCATGAAAATCAAAAGATTATTCTAGAAATTAAAAATAAAAAACCAAGAAAAAGTTAAAAACCGAGTTTCTGTAAATATCTCGAAAACTTCGAGGTTATTGTAAAAAGTGTTGTTTATAAAAGTTATAAATTTCTCGGGGGTAGCGGGGTATCGGTGGTATTTTACGAATTTCAATTCCTTATATACCTGCTAACATTTTAAAATCATAAAACTTCAGGTTTTCAATACTTTGTTCCCAAACCGGATTCCGATTGGACTAATTAGACAATATGAGTAATATATACATATAATAAAATTGTAACTAAGCCGAATCTGTACTTTAAATATTTTTTGGAAAATCTTATTGAAATAGACACTATTATCGATTCTTAGGCCGAATCTATAGTTTATAGAATTTTTTTCAGTCTGTCTGTCTGTCCGTCTGTCCGTCCGTCCGTCCTTCCGTCCGTCCGTTCGTCCGTTCGTCCATCCATCCATCCGTCCGTCCGGTTATCTGTCTGTCTGTTACCGCATCATAGAAAAACCACTGTAGGCATTTTGATGAAATTTGGTATGATGATAGCTGGTTATCCGGGTCAACATATAGGATACTTCTTACAGCGAGAAAATATCTCATCTCTGAGAAATCGATACTAAACGTTAAAACGTAAGTAGGGACGAACCTGAGTGAATCGAGGGTAAATCGCTAGTATACATATATGCTGCACTTTATGGTGATGTGTAAATATTATTTACATCGTTTTTTGTAAAGTATTATCTAGTAAAGTGTACTTTATAAATCTTCTTACGTAGTACCACCAAGAGATTTAGGTTGCTAAGAAGCATTTTAAGAAGATAATATAACTATTATTAATAAAATAATTCACTCAAACTATTTAAGTTTTTAAATACATAATAATGTTATGTTAGTACAATTATTGTAACTTTATCAAACAACAAAGCAAAATAATGAATTTAATTTAAAAGCTACACCGATATGAACACTCATAAAAGTATCTAACAATTGCAATATATTAGGGGCAGATTTTTTTGACTTAAATGGGACCTCTATATTATATACTACACAAATTGACTGATTTAGTATGAACTAGAGCTTAGTAACTAACACACAAAAAATATACACAAAATAGAGTATCCTATTTATTTATGAAGTCAGTTGACAAATTCAAAGAAAAGATTGTGTCTTATATCGTAAATATTGTAATAGACCAGATAGTATAGAGTTAACCACTATAAATTAAATTGCTTTTATATAAAAATTTAATATAAAAATTAAAACGACTTTAAATTTAGAAAGTGAATATGTACTTTCATTATTTCGTAAAGGTTTTGTTTTTACCCCGATAAATCGATAAAACATATTTTACATAAGACGTAATTCCAAAACTTGTTTTAAAACTAGGTACCCTTTTCATTTTTTATAAAGATAATATTGCTATAAAAGCTACAATTTTTGTAATACAATTATCATTCGCTTGCGAAGTTCACCAAATAACACTTACGGAGTAAACATGACTTCTAAAGTAAGTTAATTTAGACAAATATTATTTATTTTGACAAACATTATAATTCGATTTTTTTTATTTTAATAATATTTTTTAATAATAATATTTCACGCCTTTACAAAAAGTGAACTTTTAATAGTTATTTTTATATAAATATTGTTTTTATTTACAGATTTTTGCCGTATTGGCTTTATTGGCAGCGGTAAATGCCCAGCACCACTCAAGTGGTCATGCTACTTCTTCTCAATCAATTATTCATCACGACATCTCCCATAATGGGCACGGGCACGGGATTCAGGCCGTTCCAGTCGCTTATCATCATGCACCCATCGCCCACCATGCTGTCCCAATAACCAATTACGCGTCCAATATTCACGTTCCTTCTATCTCGCATCACGCTACTCCTGCCATTTCTGTTCATCACGCCGCTCCCGTTGTTTATCATTCCGCTCCTATTCATAACCAACATGGATCTGGTTACGAACATCAAGATTACCATGTAAGTTGATTTACTTAAAACCTAAAGGTTCAATAATCTTATGGTATAAAGCTTCTTTATACTGGTAAGTAAAATCTGGAGCTAGACAAGGTTTCGATAAAAAAAATTATATATTCAGTTAAAAAAACAACGTGGCTAGCCTTGAGCCCATTTTTCTGTAAATGCTACGTAAAATACGCAATAATAATAAATGTATTTGTATAGAAATGTGTATATTGTATAGTGTATTCTGTATTTACTACATATAGATATTTCAATTATTTCCTGTAATATAATTTCAGAGTCATCCTAAATATGAGTTTGAGTACAGCGTAGCCGACCATCATACTGGTGACATAAAGTCTCAGCATGAAGCGCGTGATGGCGATCACGTGTCCGGTTTCTACAGTCTTCACGAGTCTGATGGCACCGTCCGTACAGTTCATTACAATGTTGCTGGACACAGTGGGTCAGTTCATTTGTCATAAATTTAATTAACAAATAAGTTCACAAAAAAATACGAGATGGCGCTATATGACATTTCCAGCATGAGATCAGATAGAAAAAGGCTTAATAATTAGTTTTTTTTTTGTGAAAAATTGCGTTATTTTTTTATAAAGCAAAATCTTATCTAAATACAAAATTTGATCTAAATCATTAGAGCCATTTCCGAGATACATGAAATAAATTTATATACAAGGATTCTATATTTAATATTACAAGATTAATATTATAAAATAATATGGAATAAGTAACGGTTTGTCGTTTACTTTTTTTTAACATTTGAATGAGTACACAAATCGACTATAACCTAGTGCAATCTATATGCTACTGTTTGTAATAAGATTCGCCAGAAGGTGACGCTGTCTTTATATAATACTAGCAGAACCCGCGGTTTCGCTCGCGCTAAAACTACAGAAAAAATCCAAAAAAGTAGGTTTCACACAAACTTTCATCCCGTATTTTACACCCTTATGGGATGAATTTTGAAAAATGCTAGACCACATATTTATTTAATTGTATTAAAGAGAATTTATGCCTAGTTTCAAGTAATTCTGATCATGAATATTTTTTTGAGTTGTATTATAACTTGTTTTCCCGTGGGAATAAGATAATCTCCCGCGGTAAAAAGTTGCCCATGTCGCTCTCCAGCCCCTCAACTATTTTTACACAAAAAATCACGCCAATCGGTCACTCAGTTTCGACGTGAAAGAAGGACAAACAAACAGATAAACAAACAAACAAACAAACAAACACTTTCACATTTGTAATATTAGTAGGATTAAAAATACACAAGGCACCTAGAGACGCACTTAAACGAAGTAAGGATAAGTCTTTAGTTAGAACCCAAGTATTGTTAAGTAAAGTTACATTTATTGCATTAATTGATTATTATATTATTGTTTTCAGATTCAATGCTCAAGTAGAGCACTCTGGTCACTCAACGCATGTTGAACCTCAACACCATGCATCCCATCATGAAGCCTCTCATTATTAAAATATAGAAAATTATACTGTTTTTATAAAGAGTTAACATCTGCGTAATATCACTTTTTAATCAAATGATTGATATATCTAGTCTTTCAATGCGCATTGTACTTTTTATTTAACTTTAATAAAGATATGAAAATGAAAAGGCATTTTTACTTAATATATAACACTGTAAGTAATATTACCTGAATCTATACAGTATTTGGGTTCAATTCCGTTGAAAATAACCAGATGGATGCGGAGATCTAAAGACCGGTTAGTTTGAAAATCTTTGAGAAAGGTCTATTCCTAGTATTAGACGTCTTTTGGCTGATAGGACAGTATTTTTTTTTAAGTTTTGTTTTCTATGATTTATTTAAGTATTTTATTACTTAATTATACTTAGTAAGGTTACGAATCTGCAATTCTTCACTTCAACAATTAAAACATTACTTATAAGTAAAATTTATTAATTAGGTACCTACTGTCCTTCATATTATATTTTAGTAATATATATTTTTTTCGGAAACAAACAGTATTACAGAAAATACAATTTACAATAAAAATACACACATTTACCAATTAAGTTTCCACAAATAAGAAACACATAGAGTAGAAAACATTAGGTTAAATCACGCAAAAAGTTGACATATATAAATTTACACATATAATTAATATACTATAAACACAATTTAAAGTACATGAAATTATCATGAAAATTATTGGATTTTCTTGAAATTTATAATAATATTTATTAATAATATACATCCTGACATCTCTCAGGCCTATCTCTTCTCTTCCCTTGGTATACTTATCTACTAATATCATCAACTGGGTAAAAATAGCCTATATTATTCTGTGCAATCCGTATAATTTATTGACATAAAAATAAACATGTACATTTGTCCAAGTACATTCTCGCATTTACAAAAATAGTAATGTGCCAGCTATTCAATAAATAAAATTAAAATAATTTAATCCAAATAGTGTGGTTAGTATTTGAACAATTATATCAACAATATTATGCTATAAGCATATAACTGTTTTATAGCTAATTTGGTGGCGTGGTCACTGACCTATGCAACTGCAACACGGGTTCGATTCCCACATACAGCAAATACCTATATAATATTTTTATGTATAAGTTTTTATATAGTTATCTTTCGTATGTGCGTTTGTAATTTTAGTGTGTTGATTTTTATTTACCTACCTTTGCAAAAAACTACGAGCTATTTGAAGATGAGGTGAACCGACCCTTAAACTAACGAATTTAAAGATTTATTTATTAGCGTACATTAATTATTTTACACGCTATATTTTCTCCTATCGAATTAACTACGTATACATGCATAAAACAATGCGTCAGCAGTTTCATTCATTCAAGATACAATCTTATGAGTCCATTAACCTCGAGTAAACGCTGTCTTCCGTCTCGTCCTTTCACTGTCTAAATTAAACTACGTTTTCAACATAACTCTGGCTAGACTAACCGCGTCTAAATGTATTATTTAGATCGTACGTGGTATAATTGCCAATTGTATACTTAACACGATATTATTGGAACTGGAAAGATACATTTTTGAAACTAAGTATACTTGAGCTCACTTGTGTGAAAGTGAAAATAATCTTACGAATTCGCGTTTGTATGTTTCATTTCCATATCATTAATTTTCTCATGAATTATGAATCTAGGGAATAAGCTTGATTAATAACACCTACCTACAAATATTTTTTTCGTTAATAAAAACTTTTTAACAAAAAAATAAAAACCGACTTCAAACAAAAGCACTAAAAAGTAAAAAATAACTGATTGGTAGTTTTCATTTACTATACATACCTAATCAAATATTTTCGAAGTCGGTGTGCTTTGCTTTGTATGGGCTGGCACCGATTTCGAAAATATTTGATTAGGTATGTATTTAATAGGTAGGCTTTAATTACTTAGCCAAAGCACACCGACTTCGAAAATATTTGATTAGGTATGTATAGTAAATGAAAACTACCAATCAGTTATTTTTTACTTTTTAGTGCTTTTGTTTGAAGTCGGTTTTTATTTTTTTGTTAAAAAGTTTTTATTTTTCCCTTTTTAGTGTAGACAGTAGTAGCAAAGTAAGGATTCTAACGTGTTAGGCTTGTCAAATCAAACAAAATAAGCCCAAACTCAAAGTATCTACTATTAGCCGTTGAAGAGTTCCACCTATCCACCTTCTGGCCTTGCCATCAGATCAGGTCAACAACACTGAACCACTGTACTATCAACGGAAATAGAAATACTCGCAAAGTTTCAAGTCAATATGACAATTAGAAGTAGGTTAAATTCATCATTAGTTGTTTTTCCACCCTTAGGGGTGGTATTTTTTTTTGAAATTTAAATGGGACCAATCTGGAAGTATACCCTTGCAAACAAAACAAAAATTGTCCAAATCGGTTAATAAATGACGGAGTTCTGAGGTAACAAACATAAAAAAAAAAATAAAAAAAAAAAAACATACAGTCTAATTGAGAACCTCCTCCTTTTTGAAGTCGGTTGAAAAAGATTAAAGTTATTGTATTGATGATGATGATGATCGTTGACAGGGATCGCAGGTATTAACCCTAGACTAGTTAAAATACCAGTACAATTGCAAATCACCAAAAAACGCGCGTTTCTATACATATAATAAAATTGTAACTAAGCCAAATCTGTACATTAAATATTTTTTGCAAAATCTTATTTAAATAGAAATTATTATCCATACAGAGGCCGAATCTATAGTTTTTAGAATTTTTGTCTACGAGTATCTGTGTCTGTCTGTCAGTTACCGCATCACAGAAAAACCACTAGAGGGATTTTGATGAAATTTGGTATGGTGATAGCTGGTTATCCGGGTCAACATATAGGATACTTTTTACCGCAGGAAAATATCTCATTTCTGAGAAAAAATACCAAAAGCTGCATTTTAAGTGTATACTAATATGTAAAACCCAAGAATTTGGTTTTTGGTCATCTAAACGAGGACGGACCCGCGGGCAATGCTAGTTTAATAATAATGTTCAAAAGATTCGGAAAAAAATATTTTTGCTGTGTAAGATAATTTTGTTTTTAACACAAAAAAATTAAAGGCAATCAAATAAAAGATTAAATTAGAATTAAATGAATATTATAATATCAATTTTTACACATATAGTAACAATGACTAAAAACATTAATAATTTAAATTTCAGTTTTGAATAAATAACAGTTAAAATTAATTTTCGTGGTGACTATTAATATGAACGTGCTGACCAGGTGCAGAGTGCTTGACTACAGCGTTGAAACTGAAAAATTAAAAAAATAACCTCAACCTATATTAATATTATAAAGAGGTAAAGTTTATGAGTTTGTAAGGTTGTAGAGGATAATCTCTAGATTTACTGAACCGATTTAGATAAAATTTGCCAAGAAGTTAGTTTGACACCCTGAGAAAGACAGGATACTTTTAATCCTAGAAATCATCCCTTAAAGGGGTGAAAATGAGGATGAAAGTTTGTATTGAGAATTAAGCTAGGGACGAACCCGAGCGAAGCGAGAGTGAATCGCTAGTATTTTTATAAAGCTACATAATATCTTATATTGTTATTAGTTAGATGTTATTATGTAATAACAAATCTGTTTTGTTCTTATCAGTAGAAGAAAAAGTTTTTAATTACCCATGATGTTTGTCTGAACTATATTCGACTGTCCGCACGGAGCCATCAGCTTCATGAAGTGAGTACACTCCCTTTACGCTGTCACCATCTCGGACTTCGTGTTGGTATTTGTTATCTCCAGTATGAGGATCTTCTACTTTGTATTCATATTGGTATTTAGGATACGCCTGTTATAATGGGAATAATTAGCTTACTATTACATAACAAAACATTATCAAAGATAGATACGGTTTGATACACTCGTTTGTGATTAAAATGGATAACTGCGATACGAATAAATGAATAGAAAGTTGCAATAAAATTAGTTCCGGATGTAAGTTAACTTAGGAAATTAACATATTTTAACTTACGTAATAATCGATAGGCTCATCGTGGGAATTAGATTCGATCTGGTGCTGTGCTTCGACTTGATGGTGGGAAGGGGCCTGATGCTCAGATTCTTGGACGTATTGGTAGTTATGGGCAGGTACGCGGATGTAATGAGCTTCATCCCGAGCTGGACCCTGAGCAGATGAAGCCTCATGAGAGACGGCAGGGTGACGCAGGGACTGGATATACTTAATGTTACCTCCTTGTTCATGTTTTATTTGTTCGTGCCCTTGAATGTAATGCTTGTAAGCAATTGATGGCTCATTATGTCCCACATAAGACTCCTGTGATTGGGTTTCTTCATGTCCTGCTGGCTGGTAGTGAACAATGCTTTGAGATGAAACCGCAGATTCATGACGTCCATGTACTGGAATTTCTACTGAAGCACCTTGTCCTTCTTCTTCATGAATAGGTGCAGGTTCCGGATTAATCAAATCGAGGGTTGAAGGATATCTATACTCCTTTAATTGTTCACGATGGGCAGGCTTATATTTATATATACGTTCCTGTCCGTAGCAAGCAGTCACAGCGATGGCAAGAATTAAAATCTGTAAAGATATTTATTGTTAAAATTTTAAAATTCCAAAAGTGAAATGTATTAGTACAAGATTTTGTTAAACGCACTTTAGCTATCATGTTGATCTTTCTTCTAAGACTTCCGCAGTGAGACTGATGAATTAGCAATGGTTTAAACCTTAATATATACTGGAGACGTTACGAGAAAGAATTGAATCAATCTGTTACCGCTTGGGGCGTCAAATTTGTAACCCAACGCACGCGCACTGTTTTCTGACGTAATTTACGTAACCAATGTGAAGGTTGGTATTTCGCTTCGTTTTAAAGGCACTGAAAAATTGAAGATTATATGAATTTTTAGTACTAACTTTGTTTTCTTTCATCACTTACAAAATTCATGATGAAATTTAATTGTTATTAATCAGAAAAATATTTCATTTAAAAGATATAGATTCAGAAAGTTAAAACTTTAGAACATATTTTTTACATTTAAAACTCAATTCACCTTGTCCAAAACTCAATAAAGTTATTACATTTTATAAATTAACTAGCATTGCCCGCGGCTCCGCCCGCGTTCAGATGACCAAAAAATAAACTCTTAGGTTTTACATATTAGTATACTCTTACATTGCAGTTTTTGTATTTTTTCTCAGAAATGAGACATTTTCCCGCGGTAAAAAGTATTCTATATTTTGGCCCGGATGACCAGCTATCACCATACCAAATTTCATCAAAATCCCTCAATGGTTTTTCTGTGATGCGGTAACAGACAGACAGACAAAAATTCTAAAAACTATAGATTTGGCCTCTGCATCGATAATAATGTTTATTGTAATAAGATTTTCCAAGAAATATTTAATGTACAGAAAATTCGGCTTAGTTACAATTTTATTATATGTATAGATATTTGGTAACTACTTATTTGAAGCACAAAGCAAATATATAAAATAAGGACTATTTTTAATTCTAATAAAATTACTTTAAGTCGAGTTTTAATTTCTTTTTTAAACCTTGTTTACATAAAAACAGTAAAGAACTCTGTCAAATTGAGGTTTCTAAAACTACCACTACATACAAAGTCAATATTAGTATTCAGATTTAACGTAGATCTGGTTTTCTTTGCATCTTAACCTAACGTTTTAGAAACTTGCTGTCTGATTACAATAAAATACTTTAAAACGACCAAAGCATTAACATCGTATGAAAGATGTCACTAATATATTACTAGCAGAACCTGCGGCTTCACTCGCGCTAAATCTACAAAAAGAACTAAAAAGATAGGTTTCAAGAATATAATAGAACAAACAAACACACTTTCACATTTGTAATAATTATTATTTCATCAAATTTTATTTATTTATAATAATTCAATATTATACTCTTAGTTCTTTAGTTTTGAACGAAAAAAAATATATATGTACATCATAGGTATAGGTACATATTTAGGAATCGATCTCTGGACTTTCGGTGAGGGCTTGATTATCTATAGACTATACCTTTTATTTTTATACTGGCGGCTCACCCTCGCTTCGCTCGGGTTCGCCTCTAGAAAAACATAAACACATCTATTCCACGGGAACCGTTCATTTTTCCGGGATAAATTACCTGCTGTACATAAAATTATATTAATATGATAATCATCATTCTTTACGGTAGTTTTAAAGTTTTGTTAATTCAGTTATAAATACATTATAACTGAATTAACTAAGTAGTTATTTTGAATTATAATAGTATAGTCTAACTAAACTATGTACATTTTTATTAAAGCGAATTCAAATACGATTCGGGGCACATTGATATTTTTTTGTATATATTTTTTTCGTATATATTTGCTTCCAAACGTTTTAAAGTCTTTAATTGTTTAAATACATGTTTACCATTGCAAATTTAATGAGTCTTCACACGTCAATTTAGATTCTTAACAAATTTTTAACTTATAAGCCTATCCTATACATTTTAATAGGATATGTATAGGATTGTTTAAATGCCATAGACTAGCTACATATTTAATGAATTCCGACAAATAAAAACTGCGAGAAACCAGAAAATTTCAAACCCCCAAATGATCATGCATGATAGTTTTCTAGTAATAATTTTTTACTTATTATTTATATCTTCATTTTAATAATACGCTTCTAATTAGTACGATCAAGGTTCTACGTAGCGTTGTGTGGTGGGTTAGATTATTCTTGTAAAAGTCGTAAAATAATCTAATTCTGGTCTAACTTTCATTATTTGTTATTCCTACTCAAATGCTAACTTCCTAGATTTTATCTCTGTTCCAAACTTGTGGCTTAAATGAAGCATGTATGATTATTTAGTTTGACCCCCAATAGAGACTACGTAAAAAGCTTCTCTCGTTAACTTTGTTACCTAATATTAATTATCTAGGACTCCACATTGACGACATATAAGATATTTTGGATATAGAGACGTGAATATATGAAAAAATCATTCATTTATTTCTAAATCTTGGATTTACAGCCGATCTCGAAATAGCTTATTTTGTGTATTACTCACATATATGTATGTACGTGATAATTAGAAGCTTAATATATGCTTAGGGTTACATTCTCTTGAAATAAAAACTGCCCCATATTCTACTGATACTGTATATCACTAAAGGGCTTAGTTTTTTCAGGCGAATATTATACATTCTGTACGCATAATACAGATTAAGCACTTCCACCCTTAAAAAGTTATCCCCTGCAATTCACACTGTACGGCCAATGAGAGCAAGCCAGAGATGGGAGGGAAACAACAGTTTTTTCCCCTGGAGATCTCAAATTATTATAACTATGGAATACTTTAATTATATGTATTTGTAATTAGTATTAGATTTTATGATATTTAAGTCTATGATTTTTGAGATTTTTTTTAATTTTTTCCAGGAAACGGAATAAAATTTGTAGGTGTGTAACTTAGAAAAGATCTAAAAATATGAGGCTACAATTTGAAATAATACAAGTATGTACTACGAGTATAATATACCATATACTACAACATTTTTATATTTTAAAATAATAGGATATGATATAAAATGAAATATCTGGAATTTGGGTCAGTAGAGTAATTTCGCTAAAGCAGAACAAAAGCCGGACATGAAAGCTGACAAGAACGCGCAAAAATTAACGGTGTTATGTGTATCTTTAATGTATATTTACTGAAATAATATAATTAAAGAAAGAATTTATATTTTTACACCAAATTTGTACACCAAGTTGGTATAAGTTGTATTTAATTAATTTTAAGACCACATTTATATGATAAAAGCTTTTGTCACTCACAAGAGAGAGTGTGTTCTTCATGTTTTATAGCCTAGATAGATTTGAATGGAATTCAGAATGTTGGAACTTTAGATCCTTGAACTCTATATTTTTCTTTACTAATGTAGATATGTCACAAGTAGAGCCCCCACCAACATCTAGTATTTTTAATTAATATTCACGATAATGAATATATTAATTTGATATAATTATTTGTTTTATAATTTTAAGCGTAATTATTTAATCTATACTGATGTTATAAAGAGGCAGAGTTTGTTTTTGTTTGTTTGTCTGTCTGTCTGAACGCGCTAATCTCAAGAACTACTAATCCTATTTGGAAAATTCTTTTAGCATTAGATAGCCCGTTTATTACGTTATACGTTTAGATAGCCTCAAAACACCAAACGTTGATCCAGAAATTATTATCTTGGATATCGAAAGCCTTTATCCGTTACTATAGGTATTTGCTATAGAGCATTCGAAACCTCGGGAACCAAAACTCAAAACAAAACCGTAGATAAAATTCGAAAAAGTATCTGTGTTTAAATGTCAAATATTTGTAATAGTTTGTAAAAGTTAGTAAAACTTTTACTATCATATTTTTTTCCAAACGTGCCAAAAGAAGTATAACATCAAAAATAAGTTTAAAAACTTAAACTCGACTACGGATAAAATTGCACTCACTCGAAACAAGGAAATAATTCATGTCTGAAATTCTTATCTACCAACTCCTTATTCGTTATATTTATCACGTAACAAATAAATCGGATTCATATTATAAATGCGAAAATTTACTTACTCAATCACGCCAGAATGGCTGAACGGATCTGAATGAAATTTGGCACAGAGATAGATTGTAGTTTAGAACAGCTCATAAGTAAGTTTATTTTATGTCCAGGATCAAACCCGAGCGAAGCGAAGGTAAATTGCTAGTAATTTATATTTTTTAATTTAACACAGATATGGCTATGTTAAGAAGATAGCCATGGTAGTCGTGAAAAATAAGGTATTTAACACAGATTTAGAGTAAATCTATGGTAGTGTCTAAGCACTCCAAAATTGTTTATGTACATATAATATTACATATTATTTCTCTTTCAACTTTCTTTCATTCAACACAAGATGTTTTACCGAAATGATACAATTTCATGTACAAAAAATGTAAAGACACGATACGTTAAAATGTAAATTAAAAATTATTATGATACAAGTAAATACGATATTCGCTATTTATTAGAATTAATTAATTATAAAATTGTTCTTTTTTTGTACATTAGGAATTTGTGTAAATATCCTATATATTAAAAATAATATAGATTATACTAAAACATTTTTTATTAAAAAAATACGTGTGTGTATATGTGCTTAAATACGCACGTAAGAAGTTATACTTCTTTGACGTAACAGAACAAAAATAGCTAAAGATTTCATCCGGTATGTCACAACTCTCTGTTTGTAAAAGGAATGCAGCTAACTTCATCATGTCGCTTTCAGCTTATTTTACTCTCATATTTTTTTCCAAACGTGCCAAAAGAAGTATAACTTCAATAATAGCTATTAATGCGATTCTTATTAGCATATGTATTAATATTAAGCCGTGAATGACGATGAAACTAACGATTTTCGATAACAATTGAAAGTGACCTCGGCTGCTGTCATGGCTTCACTCTTTTAAACCTTGAACTGTTTTTTTAAGAATTCTAATTAGTTTAAGAATAATATTTATATGAAATATTATAAAATAAATAAATAATAATATAAATATATTAATATTCTACAATACTCGTACTTCATACAATGTTGTGCATTTTAATTGATACAAATTGATATGAAATTTAAATACGCTAAAAAGAATTGCAATGGATTATATTACAAAATATAGCTTAAATACGATTAAGATCGAAAAGTGAAGAAAATACACACATACAAATATACACTAATAAGAAATATACAAATAACAAAATACATAGGAAGAAAATACACATACATAATACATTTAATTATGAACATGTTTCTCTTTCTATATAATATTATGCGTTATTACTATTTTTATTATAGAATCTTGTCATTTTCCATTATATCTTTAAAGCCTATAAGGATATGTATTTTTTAAGAGTTTTAAGTTACTAACTTTTGATCTACTATGGAGGATATTTTAATTAATATAAATTAAAAGCCAAAATCTATATTAATATTATAAATGTGAAAGTGTTTGTTTGTCCTTCTTTCACGTCGAAACGGAGTGACGGATTGGCGTGTTTTTTGTGTGGAGATAGTTGGAGGGCTGGAGAGTGACATAGGCTACTTTTTATCGTTTACCTGTTTAGAGCTTTGTTGTAGTTTTAGCGCGAGCGAAGCCGCGGGTTCTGCTAGTAATACATATTTTCATATTTTCCATAATATCGATACTTGATAGAGCTTAGAAATTTAGAATTTGGCAATCAGATATACTCGTAGAATTACTGAAGTGATCGTCTATTTCGTGTTCAACACGTAGTGAAAGTAGGAACTATATAAATTGAACAAAACGAATTGTCAATAACTAATAATAATGATTATTATATAAAGATAGAAGCAGTGCTCAAGTAACTATATTTTACATACACATTTATATTTATTTATTTATTATCAGTTGGAAAACAAACAGCTTTTATAATACAGATATATGTATATACAAACAATTCTTCTCATCAGCCAATAAAGTTATTTATTGATGATTTTATTTTTTATATTTATTATTCATACATTTTAACACGTAAATATTTATATATGTAATATTTTACATAAATGTATATTTTTTAAATATCTAAAAATATATATAACACTTCACAAGCAATAATATAAGGAATACAATGTCGGTCGTGCTCTACTAATTTGTAGAAAAAAAAAAACAAAATAGAAATCTAGATTAATAGAGGTATTTTAAATGTAACCAAACAATTAGAATTACATATGCATAAGGAATTTAAATATAATTTTTGCAAAGATTTATATAAATAAAGCATACGTTATCGAATTAATTTAGGCTAAAAAAGAAAGTACCTACTTCATTGTACAAGTACCGAAAGTGTATCGAGGCAAATATGTATCAAAACAATTGCTTGTTATAATGTTGAAGTGTAATTAAAATGTTTGATAGATTAGTCGAATTCTAAAATAATAGCCAATTATGTAATAAACCACAATAAGGTATTAATTGGATTTTATTATCCGAGATTTCTAAATACTTGGCACACGTGAGCGTATGAATTTGTTTCTATAATTATAATATTATGTATCCGTTCTGGAGGTTAAATATATTTGTAAATATTTTTATTACTATTTATTTTTTGTTCTACTATTTATATTATATTTTTATTTTTATATAGATACTTCTTATTAAAATTACTTCTGATGACAATTTTTTTACTTTTTTGACTAAATACATAATTGTTTATAAGTGAATCGAGAGATCTCCGCCGCAACACTATCGATATTCTTACGATGCCATATGGACGGTTGTCAATTAGGGATTTTGCAATAATTTTTGTCATTTAAGTAAGAATCCAATAATTACTTTTAAGAAAGAATGTACAAATTCTTAACATCACTTTAAAAGTAAATCTTCCACCCTTACAGTGGGTCTCCGTTTTCGTAATTTATATGAAACCA
Organism: Brenthis daphne; assembly: GCA_947093115.1. NCBI lineage: Eukaryota > Metazoa > Arthropoda > Insecta > Lepidoptera > Nymphalidae > Brenthis > Brenthis daphne. The sequence goes on along the minus strand of OX352477.1, from coordinate 24,207,529 downwards.
TCGGGTAAATAAAAACCTTAAGGTCAAGGTAATGAAAATTCATCTCGTATTGTAGGAATACATCTTATTGGCACAAATATTTATAGACCAAAACAAATATGTAATATAGCTGTTGTTATTCGTACTCAAAATAAGGTCGAATAAAAAATAATTATTCACATTTTAATAGGACGAATAATAAATAAGGGAGACTGTTGCTATTCGTCCGATAATCGGACGAATAAAAAATGTATTATTCATCCGGCTATTGTCGGTTTGTACGATTATTTACAATTTTTTTTGTGTTCTAATGTAAAATAAGTGGTTTTTAGGTACAGGAGTTTCTAAGCCAAAAAAAAGACCTTACCGAGCTGAACGGAGCTACTTATTCTACTTACTTATTTGTCTATTTATCCCTCCTTATAATTTTTATATTTTATGAATGACGAATAATTATTTTTTATTCGTCCTATTAAAGGACGAATAGACACTCCGATTTAATATTTACAGTATTCCAACTCGCATACCTGTATGAACCAGTTTCCAAATTCACTCATTTTTATAATAATTCAATAAGATTTATATTTCAGACTACTTACTAATTAATTTGAAAGCATTAAAGTATATATTAACATTTACGTACATATTTAAAAAATATATTTTCGTTGTATTTATTTAGTGTATTGCCTTAATATTAACTTTGTTAGTTAAATATTAATTAATTAATCCAGTAATGATTATTTTTAATAACTAACCTCACGCTTAGTTTCTACGAGTGCATCATCCATAATTCAATGTAATCATCGTTTTTGCCATATATGTTGTAATTAACCTAAAAAAACTTTGAAACTAGTGACTCACTCTCGCTTCGCTCGGGTTCGTTCCTAGGTTGATTCCCTATACAGACTTTCATCCCCATTTTCACCCCCTTGAGGGATGATTTCCGGGATAAAAAGTATCCTATGTCCTTCCCAGGGTCGAAACTATCTTCTTACTAAATTTCATCTAAATCGATTCAGTAGATCCAGAGATTACCCCTTACAACATCACAAACTCACAAACTTTACCTCTTTATAAAATTAGTATCTATACATATAATAAAATTATAATTAAGTCGAATCTGTACATTAAATATTTTTTGAAAAATCTAATTGAAATAGATATTATTATCGATACAGAGTCCGAATCTATAGTTTTTAGAATTTTTGTCTGTCTGTCTGTTACCGCATCACGAGAAAATCACGGGACAGATTTTGCTAAAATTGGGTATGGTGATAGCTGGTTATCCGGGTCAACATAAAGGATATTTTTTACCGCGGGAAAATATCTCATTTCTGAGAAAAAATACAAAAATTGCATTGTAAGAGTATATACTAATATGTAAAACCTCAGAATTTGGTTTTTAGTCATCTGAACGCGGGCGAAGCCGCGGGTAATGCTAGTAGATAATAAGAATATGCTTACCAAAAGAAATAGTTTAAATTAAATATGTAAATTAAAAACTGAAAGAATTCGACTAGTATTCGTTCTCTACATTATGTAACATATGAAGTTCAATGAATCAGGTGTTCGTTCCGCAAAAAATTGCTCTCAATTTTCTTTTTAGCTAACTTAATTAAGCTTAGAACGGTTAATTTATGTGTTTATCAGACCAATGTATATTTTACTTTACTTATCAATTTATTTATAAAGTTAGATCTTTTTTTAACAAAAGCACATAATATTTTAATTTTATATTAAGTTACAATAATAAATTAATTTAAAAGTATGTGTAAATTGAAAATAAAAGAATCATTTTCTGTTTGTGGTGTTATATTCTATTAAATCTAATGAATTATGTCGTAGCACAGTGGTGGTGTCGATTTATTTATTAGTATATACATTTTTACGTACAAAATTATATACATATATATATTATAGTTTTTATAATGTACATTTATATTTGAATATTAAGCAAAATTATGCTTATATAATATTATTTTATCTTATATTAGGCAGAGTTTGAACGCGCTAATTTCGCAAATTGGGTTAAATAGTCCATTTATTAAGGAATAACCGTTAAAACGTACTTAGTGAGCTGCTAGTGTTAATATATTTGTTCTTTGTTATTAACCTTATTTCATCGTTGTCAATAGCAAGCGCATTCTCTACGTAAGAATTTGCGTCATTTAAATTTTGACTTCAATCAATGTGATAGTTATTTAGTTTAATTTTTACGAAATATTTATTACAAAGCGTGCATATTATGCAGTAAATAATTTTAACAACAAATATTAGTGAAATCTCTATTACCTTGGTCGTTACCTTTGTTATCGATATAAAAGACTTGATTCTTAACTGAGAAGTATCAGTTTACGACTAAGTGTAGAATCCTAAACAGATATTAAAACTTCCAAAATGTACACCAAGGTATTTAAAATCAAGTTAATTTATAATTTTATACCGCGTAGTGTATAAAATAATGAGTTTACTATGTGTGACGTTTTAAAAAGAGATTTTAAGTGATTCTCAATTTTAAGAGTGATTTTTTATAGTTTTTACGATCGCATTGATAATGAAAACTTTTTTTTAATAATTGTATGTAAATTTTAATATTTCAGGTATTATGCTTAGCTGCCTTTATGGCTGTAGCGCTCGCCAGTGACAGTCACGGTCATGCGTACTCCTCCCAACACATTTCCAGGCATGATGGCAAGCCAGAGATTGTGCATGTGGGACATGGGGGCGAGCATGGACATGGACACGGTCATGAATCTATTGATTATTATGTAAATATTATTTTATTTTATTTTAAAACTCCATACTTTATTAGATAATCAATTTAAATGAAGCTTTAATAAAAGCTTTATATATGTTTGGAAAACGAGAAGAACTTAATAGTTGTCAATACTATACGTATTGTATTTAAACTTTCTATACAGTCCGTATGTTTAATATCTCATGAATTAATCTATAGTAATATTATAAATTTGAAAGTTTAGATGTTTGGATGTTTGTTATTCATTCACGCCAGAACGGCTGAACGGATCTGGATGAAATTTGGCACAGAGATAGATTATAGTCTAGAATAGCACATAACCTACGTTTTATCTCGAAAAAATGTACAATTTCTGTGGGATAGACTTGTTTTTCTTTTTGTAGAGGCAAAACCGAGCGAAAGACAGTGAGCCCCTAGTATATTATAATGTCCAAATACTTACCTTTTGCTATCTAAAACTATGAAAACATGCAGATCTATATCCGTAAATATAATATATAATAGTATGATCTCTATAATCAATTTAGTCATTAATATGATTATATAATATAATTAAATATAATAACGTAATTTTTTTTCTTATAACCTTCAGTTCAATCCATTCACAGGAATACTACCTCTGCAAATAATTAACTCAGAAATATTTTTTATCTAGTAAATACTAAATATGTATTTATAAACAGGCGTACCCTAAATACGAATTCGAGTACAAAGTAGAAGATCACCATACTGGTGATATCAAATCTCAACGTGAGAGTCGCGACGGTGATGAAGTGAAGGGATACTACTCCCTACACCAGCCTGATGGCTCTGAACGCGAAGTACACTACCACGGTGACAAACACAGCGGGTAAGATAATCAGACTATTAATAATACATACAGATACATCAAATTGAAGTGTCTGTTCGTAATGTCGAAAGAAAAGCTTTTTACTAAATGCATATGAAATTATATACGGTACTTATAAGAAAAACTCATTTTTTTTAAATTGTCTGTCTGTCTGTTTTTGGCGTTGGACTGATTTTGGCGGGAATTTCACTACATTACAATATTGTAATGTAATTGGTGCATTTTTCATTTTGTTAATTGTGGGTAGGCTGTCTGTAACAACTATACATTCAAGACATGTAACACCTCAGTCTCTCCCGTGACCATGGATGCTGTAAAGCATTCAAAACGTCGGGAACCAAAAATCAAAATAAATCCGCGAAATAATCCGAAAAGATAGTTTTATTTAATAATTTTAAGATTAAGGTACCTATTAATTAGTTAAAGTATTAACTTTATGATATTTTTACAGGTTCCATGCTGATGTAAAATACGGTACGCATCACGTCATCCCCCAGAAGCATTATCATCATTGAGCTTATAACCAAATATAGATCCTCGTTATCGAAGTATCTTAGATATAGTATCGGTATATCTTTTTATACATTTTATATGAATAAAACACATTACATTCATACAATTTTATTATTGACTACTTTCTGTTTACATAAAAACCCTTTAGTAAATTTTATATTATATCTTGTATTTTTTTTTATCTATATAAAATTGTAACTAAGTCGAATCTGTACATTAAATATTTTTTGGAAAATCTAATTGGAATAGACATTATTATCGATGCAGAGTCCGAATCTATAGTTTTTAGAATTTTTGTCAGTCTGTATGTCTATCTGTCTGTTACCGCATCACGAGAAAACCAAAGGACAGATTTTGATGAAAATTGGTATGATGATATCTGGGTATCCGGGTCAAAATATAGGATACTTTTTACCGCGGGAAAATATCTCATTTCTGAGAAAAAATACAAAAACTGCATTGTAAGAGTACACTAATATGTGAAACCAAAGAATTTGGTTTTTGGTCAACTGAGTGCGGGCGGAGCCGCGGGCAATGCTAGTTTATTACAATAAAGACCGTGATAGCCCAGTGGCAGCGTGCTTGCTTGTGAACCCAAGTGGGTTTAAATGCCGGATCTTGCGTCTCTGATATTTCCTTTCTCGAATCATTTTCAACATGATTACCACTTGTCTTACGGTGAAGGAAAAGAAACATCGTAAGGAAACATGCATGTCTGAGAGCATTTAGCAAGTTGTCGAAAGACATGTGAAGTCCGTAGGGAAAGCCTTTTTTAATGTTGGAAAATGCATTTACGCATACCACCTATATACATACAGATAGTTATGTAAGACTAAAACCCACCAAAACCTCCACCGTCATAATGGGGCGTCGCAGGATTACTTACGCACTCAACCATGACGCCCCGATGCGACGGCAGGCCAGCCGAAGCAGAGTACAATAACCATTGAGCTGCTCAAACGATCCACTCTGCTATCAGAGAAGTATCAGGAGCAGCCCGCATGGTACGCTGTCCACTCAAGTGGGCCACCTCCCGGTGCGTTTTTTGGCTTCGCGTCCAGCTGGATTGCCGGAAGCTAATGAGCCCCCCTACCACGCTAATGAGCCCCCTTCCACGACAAGGTGAACGCACGTTGGGGTAGATTAAAGGGAGGCCTGTGCCAGCAGTGGGACATTAAAAAGAGCTGAATACCATTACAAAAAATGTATGATGTAAATCCATCTATAAGAGGAATGTCTAAATGAAGAAAGGAAAAAAAGATTATTATTATAAAACTAATATATTCAAATAAAAAATAACTGTTGCCAATCATGAATTATAGGTACTTATAGTAAAAGATCCGAAGTAAAAACGCCTGTCACTTATCTTCTTAACACAGAAAAAAATATATGGAACAAAATACATATACGTACAAATACGTTGTAGATGGATTGTTTAATTAAATATTGACGCCAACATTTACTAAAAATAGGTTTTTTATAATATTTCATAATTAAAATTGCAAAGTATATGGAACATGACTAACTTATGTGATTGTTGCTTAGAAATTAACCATAATTAAGAAAATTAAGCTTAGAGGTAACCTTTAATGGGCATTACGAGTAGTATTTGCTATGGTATAGGAACATGCATAGCAACTCATAGTAAGAAAGTGAATAAAAAAATTAGTGCCTATAATTATATTATTTTGTATAAAGGGTACGCTATCCTTCACCATATTCCATGAACCAACTTCATCATTTTGATCTGTTTATTATTGTTATTACAAACGTAATATCGGTTCAGTACAAAGTATTTTTATTACAGTAAGCAGATGGATAAAGAACGATCACGCTTCGGATCTTAGACTATTATTTGTTTTAAATAGTAAAGTAGATTGTGAATAATAAAACAGCAAAAAGTGCATTTGAAAATCTATTGGAACTAGGTTGCCGGCTGCGTAACTTTAGCGCGGGCCACGGTCACGGTCATATGTTCGCGGTATTAGCGTTTCGGTACATTAACGATTAAGTATATTTTTTCCTAGATAAATAATTTATTTATATCTATTTAATATTATGTTATACATTACCATACTTTTTATTCATGTATATGAATTCTTATATAACAATATAATTTTATGAAATGCGAAAAAATAATAGGTACCTACTGTAATAGTTAAGTAGATTGTGAATAATAAAAGAGCAAAAAGTGAATGCGAAAAACTTTTGGAACTATTTTAGTTAGAAAAGTTTGTTAATGTTAAACACTTCTCATATCTGATATTGGCATTTTTGATAATTTTAGCTTTTGTGACTTGTCATGGGAAAACCTATACATATAGGTCGGGTGAAAGCTTATTTATTTGGTAGTCTTAACAGTAGCTTATGTGTTACTCCGTAGTCCATTCCCCCCAATCCAACTCGGCATCAACCCAAGAGACACACTGGGAGGAGGCCCACTTCGGTAGACAGTGTACCATGCGGGTGGCTTCTATCCTATATCATATCCTAATACCAATATTTTGTTAAAAAAAATATACTATGTTAATAATAGAGTATCTGGCTAATGGCTAACTCTATACAAAAACCATAAAACTAACGGTTACCTGCTGGTGGACCTGCGAAAGTTTTCTATAGTCTATGTATATCGTTTACTATGAAAGACGAGTATTAATTACACTTCTCTACGGTGTTTATAAATAGGGTTATTTTAACGTTAATTTCAAAGCATAAAGTTGTACCGATAACACTTGGCCATCCATAATGAGAAGACGTGTAGAATATGTGGTTGGTTTTTAATTATAAGTTATAAGTATAATTTTTCGAGGTCTCTCTTATTATAGTAGAACAGAGATGGAACAGCCACCTGTATAATAATTCAATGAAAACTGGACTAGTGCAAAATAGACCATCATTAATAAGTCCTGATATGCAAAAAGACATTTTTTTCTTAAAACATATAAGGTTTTTCTAAAAAAGTGGTTCTCAATTAAATGTCCCTAGTGCTGCATATCTCAGTTCACCGTGGACTAATAACGATATTAGCATGTTTGATTAATTTGAGATAGAATTTTGTGTTTTTTAATCTTTTATAGGTATTCCGGTAGGACAACAGTTCTATCAAAGAGAAATAAAATATTTTAAATAAAAGTTTAGTGTAATATTTTAAAGAAAGTATTATAGAAATAAAATAATTTTTATTTTTGTTATTTGTTTTAATATTATGTTCTCCCAGGCAAGGGTGTATAAACACCGCCCACTTCTCAATTATTGGCTGCTACTGAATATTTCCTAATAGAATCACCCAATAACAATATGACCCAACCTGGAAATGAAATACAGGACCTCATGATCTGCAGCAGTACATGATCTCTAATAGTCATTTCGTCAAACGTATATGAATGGAAATGAAGCGAGTGATTGTTAAGTAAAATAGAATCTAATATTTGAATTTCATTATTTCCCATCACAACCATTCATGTTCTATAGATATAAAGCCATGTACGTGTCGATATTAGGAAACGATTGCAAATATCGTGCAGTGTATTGAGATATTCAAAAGAAATTGCGTATATTGAAATCAATTTGTGTTACCCTTGCTATTATTGATATAAAAGTCACGAAATTTTGTTACAAAGTATCATTCAATCAACTAAAATAGAACTAAGAAGTATTTGAATAAAAAATAAAATGTACTTCAAGGTATTTTATTTTGATAACTGAATTACTCATAACAATTATGTCAAAAAAGGGTTGAAAATATTAAATTTAAACATAATTTTTCAGGTTTTATGTTTTCTTGCAATTGCTACATTGAGTGTAGCTAGCGGGCATATTGCGTATTCTTCGCAACATTTTTCGCGTCACGATGGACATCCCAAAATCGTACATGTGCATGGACACGGTCATGGCCACGGACATATTGACTACCATGTAGGTTATATATGCTTAATAATTTATATTCCAGAAAAATAATTTATATTATGGAAAATTGATTATATATTATATATGTATAATATATCATAATTACTTCACTATTTTAAAATTAAAATCTTATTTTATCAATTTTAATAGCTACTATCAATCAACTCTTTATAATTAATCAATTTTTTTTTTATTTTTATGTATATCGTTAGACACATCCAAAGTACCACTTCGAATATAAAGTGAACGACCACCACACTGGTGACATCAAATCTCAACACGAAAGCCGCGACGGGGATCATGTGAAAGGATATTATTCCCTTCATCAACCCGACGGTTCTGTTAGAACTGTGCACTATCATGGTGATCATCATACTGGGTAAAGAAAATATTTTGATATCATTATATTTTTTAATATTCATGATATAGAGACCTCTCTCGTTCTCTAGGTTCGTAGGTATCTTAAAAATCAAGTTTCTGGGACAATCTATATGGTCAATATTGTCAATAAAAATATATATTTATTTAATGCGGATGTGGAAGCTTATAATACAAAATGGACTCTTATAATTAACTTTTATAGCAGCTCTACTTTTGCAACTGAACCGCATTTTAAACCGGTAAAAGCTTCCTAACAGACTGTATTTACTGATACGTATAATTTTTATATTTTAGTCACTCGGTCTCACGTACTACATATTATAATGGGTATTATAATTGTAAAAAATATACTTTCAGTTATAGATATCCCATGATTATTATTTTTTTATTATTTTTCCTTTTTACAGATTCCACGCCGACGTGAAATACGCCACCCACCACATAATCCCTAAGAAACACCACTACTGACTGAAATAAAGCAATTATATTTGTTACTTAGTGTATATCTAATAAATTAATATTATTATTTATGAAATATAAATAATCTTATTAATAATAGAAAATGTTGAATAATTGCGATATTTGTTGTTTTTTAAAGATTGCATGTGAATAAACCTTTAAATAAATGTATAAGACTTTTTCTTTTAGTATTAAATAAAATATATAAATGATCATCATGGCTCCGTGTATGTAACATCATACTAACATAGCCTAGTGAGGCAGATATCAAGGGTTCTCTGTCTGTTCGGGGTGTTCATTTTATTGAACAAAAATGTTTCGTACTGGTCAAAACAACAACAAAGAAATAACAGACATCAGAAAAATCTCCTCTTCACTTCTACTTTGAGTTAAAAACCGTAATAAAATGAGTTTCTGGATTCTTGCAAATTGATTAGGTATATTTGCATCTTGAGTTTTTTTGACTAGGTTTAATTATTATAAATGAAGTTTTAATATTTTGAAATGGTAAAAATTATGATTTTAATAGAAGATAACATTTGTTAAAAATGTAGGTACACAATATTGGCAATTCTATTCTAATAAAATAGTTTTTTATTCATAAAAATAAGAATTTTATTTTTTGCAAAGAAGAGCTACTATTCAAATTTTATATTAAAATTTATTTCATTTTAAAAAAAAAAACTTACCTAAGCCGGTAATCGAACCAGCTAAAAATGCAAAAAATAAATTGCCTCTATTTTATTGAACTAACCGATAGTGTTTATGGTAAGGATAAAATCTTTAGAACAAACATTGTATCTTAAAACTATAGAAAACCATGAAATCTTGCATTTCATACATATGGACTCTGGTAACATCGTGACACAAATGACGGGAACATGGAAGAAAAGCACCTTATAAATTGAAAATATCAGGTTTTACTCAAAGAAAACATTCCTTTATGTTTCATAACAAGAATAACTGCAGTTATTTTTTTTTTAAAGCTAACTATTTGGTAAAATATTGATAGGTTTATGTTTAGGTTCGGTAAATTTAAAAATAAATAAATGCATTTATTCTCATTTTAGAAAATAAAATAATATTTCCTTTGAGGGAAACTTGATATCTGCAATATTTAAGGTCATCTTCCAAGTCGACTTCATTTGTTAAGACATGTATAAACTTATTTGGTCTTCATATAATTAAAGATTTTAAGAAATAGTTATTTACGTATGTTATAATAAATCTATACATATAATAAAATTGTAACTAAGCCGAATCTGTACATTAATAATTTTTTGGAAAATCTTATTGAAATAACCATTAATATAGACACAGAGGCCAAATCTATAGTTTTTAGAATTTTTGTCTGTTACCGCATCACAGAAAAACCACTGGAGGGATTTTGATGGAATTTGGTATGGTGATAGCTGGTTATCCGAGTCAACATATAGAATACTTTTTACCGCGCGAAAATATCTAATTTCTGAGAAAAAATACAAAAACTGCTATGTAAGAGTATACTAGTATGTAACCTAAGAATTTGCTTTTTGGTCATCTGAACGCGGGCGGAGCCGCGGGCAATGCTAGTATAATATAAAGTTATTGATATTATTGTTTATTGTTAAATAATATAATTTTGATTTAATATGATTTTGTTGAAAAATAACAAGTGTTCATTTATGTAAATTTAATAAATATTTCTTCATAAATACGCGACGCGACGTAAAATAGCTTGTAATTTATAATAGGTTGATTGATGCGGGTGATGCACAGATGTGCCTCCTAATAAAATATAGTCTGTCTATTAAAAGTAATTTAATATATATATATATATATATATATATATATATATATATATATATATATATATATATATATATATATTCTATTTACTTCATTACCATAGCCGAGTCTCACCGTGACAACAGGGGTAGTAACTAACTTCTGCGCGCTCATCATACTCTAGAAGCGTAAAGTTTAATATATAATAATATCGTATTACTTAAAACATAATAAATAAGAATAATGGTAAGCAACTGCAGGAAATCGTAAGCCGTAACCGTAACCTAAGAAGTATTTCCTTACTTAAATCTGTAATATTAAAAAAAAATCATTCGTCTGCATAAGATTTAAGACTTAAGGACGATTGTACTTCAAATTATTACTTTCATGAGATACAAAAGTGAACCAGTATGTGTAGAATTAATATGTACGTATGTGTAGACTAGTGGTAGAAGTTAAACCATATATGAAAATTATGTTAAATTATTATTCAAAATAGAATTTATTTATTTATATAATAGTTTTCAAAATGTATAAATTAAAGTAACAAAAAATTGTTAAAAAATAAAATGAGAAAAAGGTATTGAACCCTTTCGTCTTTCCCTATGAAGCTATAACAGCGCATCGAATTTGAATGAAATTTAGTATGGAGACAACTTATATTCTAGGTTACCTACATATTCTTTTATCACGTCCCTACTACATGAACGAAGCTGTGGACGTAAACTGGCGCCATATACACATAATAGACGAATTGACGACACATTTGGCTCAGTGTGTAATGACCCAACTTGCTGTGCCAGCGGTCGCTGGTTCGAGTCCCGCTGGGGGCATTCGTTTGTGCGATAAGCAAGAATGTTTGTATCTAGTTTATATTTATATGTATGTATTTAAAGTTATATATGTGTAGTGTATCAACTATCTGGTATCCATAGCTCAAGCCTCGTAGCTTACCGTGGAACTTTGTAGATGGTGTTGTGTGTTAATGTCCCAACATATTATTATTATTATTAATAGGACTATTGAGTGGCATAATATGGATTGTCATGCCTAAAAATTATCTGACATGGAATATAGAACGATTTCCTCTAGAAAATATCTTAAAGTTAGGCCACTTTACAAACAGCCTCAATTATTGTAACTCTTGGACCGTTTATTAAGTGTTACGTGTGAAACTGTTGGAATTTTTAAATATCTAGTACTAACTATGTTGTCGGGTGTTTAAGTAAGCAATTAAATCGAGTGAAATCAATATGCTCGAGCCTCTATTATTAATTACCCTTGTGATCGATATATAAGTGGTGAGCATAAGCTAAACCATATTAGTCGAGTTTTGTATTAGATAGGTACCAAAACAATAGTTTTACCTACCAACAAAATGTTTGCTAAGGTAAATTTAATATTTTAATTCTATTTAGTTATCTTAAAAGAATGTGTATCAAAAAAAATTATTGCGGATATATTTAATGTATATTATTGACAATATATTTTTAATTATATATTAAATTACATAGGGTATTTTTTTCTATTTCATCAGTTTTTATTTTAACAATATCATATTTTGTTATTGATTCTTAAGGTTGTGCGTTCGTGCTTCGTTACGAGATTGCCGTAGCACTGGACAGTGTTTTAATGTTTGGATACTAAGTGGAGAATAAAAAAAATGTAATTTTATAGTGGACCCTGCGAGAGAAATATTCCATAGCTTATAAATGACGTTTCTAGGTGTTAGACACTAGTTGCTAACGTTGCAAAGCCTAAGTGCTAATTCAGGTCATAGTCCATCTGTTTACTAAATCTCATCCAAATCTGTTCAGCCGTTTCAGTGTTAAAGAGTAACAAATATAAACGCATTTATAACGCCACTTAGTACTCCAAATAATTTACTACTACTAAATAAACCGTTATTATTTTCAGGTGTTGTGTTTATTCGCACTTGTCACAGTTGCAGTTGCCCAACACGGGCATGGTCATGGGTCTGCCTACTCCTCTCAGCATGTTTCTCGTCATGACGGACATGCAGAACCTATAAAGACACATGGTGGATATGGTCACGGTCACGGTCATGAGCATGTTGACTATTATGTAAGTAAATTGACATAGATTTCATACGATTCTTTTGCAGAAATCTAAATTATAAAATGCTTATACTTCTTGAAATAAATTGGGAACTGAAGAGTTTAAAATAACATGTTAGTAGTTAAGTGCGATTAAAATTAAGTTAACTTTTCATTGATTTTAATCAATGAAAGTGCAATTTAACTTGAGTTTAAATGTTAATTAAATATTAAATTTATGTATAATGAGTGTTTATATGAAACTCGATGAGCGAATAATATGATTCGTATCGTAAATAAATGCTTAGATTATTAAGTACAATTCTGCGTAATATATTAAGAGAGATAAGTTACAGAATTGAAACTATATTTCAGGCATATCCCAAATATGATTTTGAATACAAAGTAGAGGATCGCCACACCGGCGACATCAAGTCCCAGCACGAGAGCCGCGACGGCGACGTAGTGAAGGGATACTACGCTCTGCACCAGCCTGATGGCTCTGAAAGGGCAGTGCATTATCATAGTGATGACCATACCGGGTAAGACTATAACGATAGTACTAATTTTATTTTTTTATTTTTTTCGTGTACCATGTAAAGTGAATACTATAATTTAATGATGTAATCTAAATGTGTTGGATTTAAAAGATACTTAAATACTAAAAAATCTTTTACACTATATATTTTACTAGCGACTCACTCTCGCTTCGCTCGGGTTCGCCCCTAGGTACTTTTAAAATTAAAATGGATATAGTATGTTATTCTTAAGAGATAGACATATACCATCGCAGACTTTTCTGGAGACCTATATAAGATATACAATTCCACCATACATTATTTTGTTATATCTCAAAGGGTTTAGGCAGCGTTTTCGTTGAAAGCTCCCAGACGGCTTATTTTTTTCCGACACCTCCAACAAATATCGTTATATTTTAGCCAATGTATACAAAATCTTAACAAATTTTATACTACTAAAACCTTCCCCTTGAATTACTCTATCTACTAAGAAACCGCATCAAAATTTGTTGCGTAGTTTTAAAGATCTATACATATATAGGGACAGACAGACCGCAGGAAGCGACTTTTTTTATACTATATAGTGACGAGGAGACTATAGAGAAGTCACACAGGCACTATGTAACATGCAAAATAATTAGACTACGTATCTAAAAATAGTAGTTCCATATAAAATGATTTAATCAGTTGATTTCCCAGTATCTCTAATATTTGGTAGAAACTCATGCTACGAATTATGTTGATTACTGTGAATATTTATGTACATTTTCATAATATAAGTACTTTGTTCCAGATTCCACGCTGATGTCAAATATGACACTCATCACCTGTATTCTAAACATCATCATTAATAATACTAGATATTAATTAATGAATCAAAGCGAACTGTGATTTAAATTAATAATTGTTATCGTAATATAAAATTATCATTTTTTATCTTCAGCATATTTCTTATAAATTCAGCTCTCTATTTCAATACTCTATTTTTAATAACATTAAATGAAATAAATGAATCAGCTCTGTTTATTCTTGCATTTTATTTTTATCAATAAAATTTTCTTAGATATAAAAATTTTGTGATCCGAATAAATAAGACAAAATGAAGGAAAAATTATACTTAAGTGTGTCCATACTTTAGCAAGTAGGTACTAAAAGAAAAAAGCATATCACATCATAACAGTCTGTGCAACAGTTTTAACATACATATTATGTACTTCAGTATGAAAAGAAAATTGTAACTTAATAACTTTTTAGACGAATCAAGAAAAAAAAAGAATCATCAAAATATAGTTCACAGCGGAAAATGTCTCGTAACACACTATAAAAACCACATACTACCCAAATTTAGATCATTACACCCAAATTTACAACCTCTTTATGAATTAGGTATGTTAACTTATTTACAAAAATAAAAAACCGACAACATAAATAGCTAACTATAAAAACTTGAAAAAAAAATTAAACTGACTTCAAGACACTAAAAAGTAAAAAATAACTTATTGGTAGCTTTCATTTACTATAGATACATAATCAGAATCGGTGCCAGCTGACAATACTTTAAGATATGAATAACTGATAGGCAACGACATAAAGGGGAAATTGGGAATAATGAAAATATTATAATAATGTACATTAATTTGTGATGTATTTATACGTATCGAAATAACTTTACTTTGATTTGCATCGGCTGACACCGACTAGTAGCAAAGAACCGAGTAGTAGAAAAATTTATAAGAAAAAAGTATTTTAATACAACATCAGCTTAAGCCATGACTCTGCGTGACCTCAACCCTCTTTATTAGTTTATATAAAGACTAACAAGCGAAAACTAACTTATTATTAGTAACACTAAAAATCAGAAAACAATTTCAAACCAATTGGGCAAAAGCACTTTTAGACTTTTAGAAGGAATTTTAACATGTCATATTAATCCAATGAGGAGTTTTATGATGAGGTACCTATGTAACTTTTTTTCGAAATGTACTATTTATAAGACGAGACTGGTAGAAATTGAATGCTAAGCAATTTGTTGCACTCTCGAGGTGCAATTCCGTTCATCACCCCGAAGATCCTCATCATACCATCACCAATTTTTTATTTTTTATACTAATTCCTTGAGTAGACCCTTTCTAACAAAAATAATAATGATTTAACTCGGTTCAACAAAGAAATTATGTCCGAACATCCTTAAAAAGTATATAGTTTAACGGAGAACCTCGTTCTTTTTTAGAAGTCGATTAAAAAACATAAAAACAACTTGATGAAGTAACATAGTAACGCATGTGCAGTCTCTTCAAAACACGTATTTTGATACCCCACTCGATTGATTCAGATGAAAAAGTTTTTTCAAGACACAGAATGGCTATGTCTAAAATCCGCAATTTTGATTTTTAATTATATCTATATACCCTTTGGTACTCGCGTTATCAAGACGAATATAACAATGTATGGATCATTAAAATCAGTTACGCCATTTAGTAATTACGATGGAGCATATGACCAGACATACATATATACATAGAGGTCAAACACATAGCCCTCCTTTGGTCTTCGCTGCAGTTGGGTAAAATAATTTTCATTCACGAGTAATATATATTTCTCAATTATGTCACTCGAAAGAGGTCCACTGCTGTATATAGGCCTCCATCCTCATCCAAAGATTATCTCAAAAACTGATGGTATTGTATCCATTTTCAGTGCATTTTTACAATTTTCAGGATATGCGGTCTCCATATCAAAAGTGAAAATGCTACGTGCCCATACGTTGTTGGCCTAAGAACCTCTAACTCCGTAGTATTATATCTTGCGTTTTACTCTATGTCTACATACGTTTGAAAATAGATTGAAATAACGGATTATGCCAACAATTATATAAAATCTAACAAACTAAATTATATACATAGGTAATGGTATAGGTATAATTAGATTTATTTAATTATAACGCGATTTACTTAAAAAAAAACATTAATTACTGCAATAAAAATGGTTTATAGAAATTATAGGCTCTATATTTCAGTGTTTCTCTTCAAAACTTTCTTATAACAAGTTTTTATTCAGGCCATATTATAAAAGCGTATTAAAAATTAACTCATAATACGCAAGATAAGTAAAACATCGTTTAAACATAAAAAAAACTACGTTTAAGAAAGCCAACTTCAAAAACTAAAAGGTATAAAATAACTTAATAAAGATTTAGTTTAATACACCTCTTATGCAAACCTTAATACCTTGAATATTAATAAAATACTATATTTCTATGTGCTACCCATTGATAGGTTTGAAGTCGGTGCCAAGCCAAATGTAATAGTAGGTAAAGGCACTGACTTGTACATACATAAAAAAATACCAATCGAATTGAGAATCTCCCCCTTTTTGAAGTCGGTTAAAAAGTCAAATGAAGTAAGCTTGAAGATCGTCAAAATAGAAAACGTTAGAGTAACGAGAATACCTATCAAAGGGTAATTTAGCGCTTTCGGCGGCTTTAATACTACATAAGTCTATCTGAAACTAAAAAAATACTGTCATGCATATGTGCAGAAAGTGCTGATTAGTGGTGAGGTATTATTATTGTTTTAAATTTTATTCGTCAAGATAAATATGGCGCCGGCCAATAAGAGAGAATAGCAAAAGTCGTTGAAATTTTCTTAACAATATTTACGCGACTCGGTAGTGTCTATACAATCCTAATAATTAATTTATATTGAAATTTAAAATATGCTAGTATTTATGGGTATAAGTTGAATGCTTAGAGGGTTATAGGCTATTATTACCATTTCTTATGTTTTTAAGACGATTTCTGTCTTTTAAAAGCCGACTTTTATAAAAAAAAATTAATCAATAAGTTACCCATCAAGGGATTCATGTAAATAAATTTCAAGAAAAAAATACAATTTCAAAAAGTACTTAACAAGAAAAACCCAACAATTATACTTGGTCCAACCCGTACTCGAGCCGTGACCTTCGTATGTATATCTGCAGCCGTACATAATACCCACTAGACCACTGAGATAATTAAATATATAGTAATATACTAAATAGTATAATAAAAAATAAATTGTGTTTTTTAAATAGATAACTTACATAAAAATTTTAATCAACGATTACCAATCAAATTTTTCATGTGCTGTTACTAGATAACTGTGCACTGATGCATAATATTATAGATAAATATTCTAATTAGACTACGACAGACTTACGTAAGTATATTTTTTCTCAATTTTAAGATTCCGTAGGCAAAAGGAAAAACGGAAAAATCCTTGGACGAAATTACGATAATGTCGTCACGGAAAAATAAGAAAGAAAAAATAAAATATTAATTATTTAAGCCACATAATTGTTCTACGTGTAATTTAAAAAGTTAAACTTAATTAAGAATAATAATTTAAATTTAGTTTGCTATTATTTAAAAAAAAAAAACAAATTATTAAGCAACACTATTACTACATACATTTACAAATGAATTTTCATTATTTTTTTCTTTATGGTTATAAATATAATAAATATGTTGGGGACATTAACACACTGCTCCATCTAGTTCCATGGTAAGCTACGAGGCTTGTGCTATGGATACCAGATAGTTGATACACTACACATAATTAACTTTTAAATACATACGTATTATAAATATAAACACCCATGACTGAGGTACAAACATTCGTCTCATCACACAAATTAATGCCCCCAGCGGGACTCGAACCCGCGACCGCTGGTACTGCAAGTAGGGTCACTAGAAACTGAACCAAACGTGTCGTCAACAATGGCAACACTAAATATAAATTACTAATTAATATATATTTTTTTCTTAAAAATGTTATAATTATCATATTATTTCAGCTAAGATTAAATAAACAAAAAAAACTGTAAAGCATTCGAAACGTCAGGAACCAAAAATCAAAATAAATTCGCAAAAAAATCCGAAAAGATAGTTTTATTTAAAATGTCAAACATTCGCGTAAATCTAACAAAGTATTATGATATAAAAACCTTATTAGGCACGGTCAGTAAATTTTACATTTCTTTTCTGGCATACGCAAAATATTCTGACTGTAATAGTAGGTACACAATATACCATATACTATTATTATTATTAACAGACATTAATATTACGTGAAAAAGTCAACTTATCTTGATAAAATATTGCAATTTAAAAAATTTATGAACACACGCGATGGCGTCAATATTGCCAAATATAAAATAGAATGAAACCAATAGACCTCGGCTACTTACCCTTGTGAACAATATAAAAGACGTGAGTGCTAGCAACACCACATCAGTTGAGTTTTAGAAACTAAAACAATACCTTTCAATCAAAATGTTCACTAAGGTATAAAATGTATATGTTTACTTATAATACAAAAATGAAATTATGATTGTTTGCTTATTCTTTTATGAAATGGACGTACTTTTTAACTATAAAGTGATTCTAATGAGATACTACTGTTTTGCAAAAAAATCAAAAGTTCTATCGTTAATAACTAGTTTAAAATACCCAACTTATATGATCTAAATATTTTATAAATAATTTATTACAATATAACAGATGTTGTGCTTTGCTGCTTTTGTCGCACTTGCGACTGCTCAATATGGCCACGGGTATGGCCATGGGTACTCATCGCAGCACATCTCTCGTCACGACGGACATCCTGAAATCGTACAAGTACATGGTGGACATGGTCATGGTCATGGCTATGGCCACGTAGACTACCACGTAAGTGATCATTTGTCATTATATCTTATTTTATATACACCTGAAACTAAAATAATAATTGAAACTATAACGTTACATATTTGTAAACTTTCCAGACCCATCCCAAATATGACTTTGAATATAAAGTAGTGGACCACCACACCGGAGACATCAAGTCCCAGCACGAGAGCCGCGACGGTGACGTAGTGAAGGGATACTACGCTCTGCACCAGCCTGATGGCTCTGAAAGGGCTGTACACTATCACGGCGACCATCACACCGGGTTAGTTAGTTTTAATATGTAGACAATACTTATTAAAATACTAGATTCACGAATTCATCAATGTACTCATATAATAGCATGTTTTAAGCAATGAAATATCGATTGATCAAATGGTAATATTTTTTTGTTATAGCTTCCACGCTGATGTGAAATTCAACACTCATCATTTGGCCCCGAAACATCATTATTGATGGAATAAGCCGAATTTTCTTCAATAAATCATCCTGTGATCTACTTAAGCAATTGTGCACTTATTGTTTGAGAATGTTTTTTTATACATATTATTTGTTATAAATGTACGTAAATGTAAGTAAAGCTATGTAAAGTATAATTTGAACGATCAATACTTTTGTTACATCAGCTGTTTAATTTACTATACTCAATAAACAAATACTTCTTTAATATAGGTTTCATTGCCTTAAAAACCAAATAAAGCTTTATATTTACCTTAAATAGGGATTAACCACCTTTTACAATATATTTTTTGTCTATATAATATACTAGCATTGCCCGTGGCTCCGCCCGCGTTCAGATTACCAAAAAACAAAATTCTTAGGTTTTACATATTAGTATATCCCTTACATTGCAGTTTTTGTATTTTTTTCAGAAATGAGACATTTTCCCACGGTAAAAAGTATTATATATGTTGACCCGGATAACCAGCTATCACCATACCAAATTTTATCAAAATCCTTCCAGTGGTTTTTCTGTGATGCGGTAACAAACAGACAGATAGACAAAAACTCTATAAACTATAGATTCGGCCTCTGTATCGATAATAATATAATAAAATATTTAATGTACAAATTCGGCTTAGTTACAATTTTATCATATGTATAGATAAAAGGCTTTGTCCTGACTGACTGACTGAATTGATCAACGTACAGCCTAAGCCGCTGGTCATAGAAATGTTAAATTTTAGAGGGTCTATTCCTTTTATGATGTAGGCATCCGATAAAGGATTTTTCGAAATTCATAGATAAAAGATTGAAATTCTGTCATTCTTAATGTGAAATAAACACAAAAAGCGGTATTTAAGATAAAAAATAAGAAATATATTTATTAGATGTTTTTTGAAATTCATCCCTTAAATGGGTAAAAGGGAATAATAAAATTTATATGGAAATTTATGGTGTAAAATTTGTATGGACAAAAGATTATTTATGAACTTACTAATACATAACAGAATTACTTGAAACTTTGTATTAATGATCTTCAATTCAATTAAATAAGCAGAAAGAGATCGCGAGAAAGAACCTAGCTACAGTGTATTCTGATGTTTCTAATACACAAAGTCTTTGCTTGGATTTTTTGTGAACGTGCTATACTGATCCCCAAAAACAACAGTGCTACTGCTTTTACTAACATCCTGCTCAAATCCTTTGAAGAGTAAGAAAGATAGAGAATATAGAAAGAATATAGGTTTGTCGATACAGTGATGCAAATGGATTAAGCAGTTCACTATCCTGTGGAGTTTTTTAGCATTGTTAACCCAACAAGCCTCCTTTCTTATAAACTCCTTCTAAAGGTTTGTATATCTGTAATGAATAAGCCACCTAAGCTACGTAATGGGACTGGACAGCGAGTAATCCATAAAATATATTAGTAACCATTGTGATGTATAGCACTGATAGCCTCTGAATACGCCTTTGAATTTTATCTATTGTAATTCCTCCTTAAAATTTGCTTTGCAATAACCATCGATAATTCTAAGGGCCAGACGTTAAATTTAACAGGGAAAAAAAGAGAAAATTGCTGCTCACATGGAACGACTGAACGGAATGTACACATAATAATTCACATTAGATATGACTACATATATACTCAATAGAAATCAAAACAGCAAATTCTTTAGTCCACGCGAACGTAGCCGCGAGCAGAAAGCTGTAACAAAATAAGAATGGTAGATAATATATGTAACTTAATAAAGGAGGGGAAGGAGGGAGACAGTAAGTTTCAGGTGTACATAGTATTGTGTCTTTAAAATTAACGTAGATATTAACCTGTTAGTAAGGTTTTTTTATGGTATTCTGTGACAAACGAGCAGACAGCCCACCTGACGGAAAGCGGTACCTGTCGCCCATAACACCTACAAAGCCCATATAAGCCGAGTTACATGATTCATTCGTCATAAACATTGTATACGACTTGTATCATTGTACTCTCTTCCTCTAATTTTGGGAAAATAATGTAAAAATCTGCATAAAAATAGAGGGAGTAGAGCTTGCTTAAATGGACAATAATTTACAGAATATACGTTAAATAACTTTTCAGATAGGTACTGGATATTTTGAGTTAGGATCACTAAAATTAAATTTGTTTTCCATAATATTTTTAGGAAATATCTAATATATGGAACGCGAACTTACTTTTTCAAATAATAAAGTATGTATATAAGAGTATTTTAGAAAAAACAACACAATATTCAGCGGTATGGAACCCTTGATGCATGAGTCAAAATCATACTTATGAAATCACACATTTGAAAATCATTAAGGCCATCTAATTACTACTTATAACTTATATTGTTTTGAAATATATAGGTATATATATATAAATACGTTTAGTATCATTTATTTTTATTATTTAACTAGGAGAACCCGTGACTTGGCTCGCGTTAAAACTAAAAAACAAACCCTTTCGCTATAAAACTTATTTAATTCGTTGTTTAATAATATTTATTATTACATAAAATATCTGCATAATATTAATAGTTTATTTTATTTATATACTACTAGCAGAATCCACGGCTTCCCTCGCGCTAAAACTACAAAAAAATCTATAAAAAGGTAGTTTCATACAAACTTTCATCCCCTATTTTACCCCCTTATAGGATGAATGCTATGCAATGCTACGCATGCAAAATGTTAAAACATATATTTATTTGGTTTTATTGAAGAACATTAATACCAAGTTTCCAGTAATTCTGATCATATATTTTTTCTCGTGGGAATTAGATAATATAAAAAACACGGTAAAAAGTAGCCATGTCACTCTCCAGCCCTCCATCTATCTCCACACAAAAAATGACGCCAATCCGTCACTCCGTTTCGACGTAAAAGAAGGACAAACAAACAAACAAACAAACAAACAAACACACTTTCACATTTATAATATCAGTATGGATTATATTAAACTACTCGTAGTTTGAGCTCAGTCAAATGAAAATTTGTAAAAGAAATGATAGTAATATAGCAGTTATATATTTTTTTACGCAAATTTCCTACAAATACCTACACTATACAGCTTAAAAAAAAGTACGGTAAACTATTTTTTATTTTAATTTTATGGAAATAAGTGCAGTACTTAGTTGAGATACGTAAAAATATACTTAAAATATTATAAAATATAAGAAATAACACCGTGCATTTAAGAATATTCAACAATAATTATTAGTTTCTCACAGTAAGTATCTCAATTATGTATTATTATGCACCTACTATTTTAACAAACGATATACGGATATCATATTATCTTATTCCCAAAGAAAATAGTGGCCCAAAAAAACCTTTTTTTTCGAGTCTCTTGCGAAAATATGTTAGTTTATCACGTTTTAAGAGCCCTCTCCTCACCTCTCGCCTCTCAAAACTTTTAAAAATTTCCAAAATCGTTAAATGTCGTTATTTTTTTCTTGTTATTTCACTATATTCTACAAAAAAAAATTATTATTCTGAAATTTTCTAGTCGATATTTTATTA
Source organism: Brenthis daphne (assembly GCA_947093115.1). Lineage (NCBI taxonomy): Eukaryota > Metazoa > Arthropoda > Insecta > Lepidoptera > Nymphalidae > Brenthis > Brenthis daphne. The sequence continues at coordinate 24,184,674 of OX352477.1, read as the reverse complement.
TTTATAGATCGCTCAAGATTTTTTTTAAGTTTCCAAGTAGAGTAAACGTTAGACATTTTCGAGTGACTTCAGAACATCAATAATATTCTGAACATGACTTCTGAACAAGAATATTATTCATGTTCAGAAGTTTCATTGTGAAAATTGTCTTGATTTTTTTTTTGCATCTCTCTAGCCTTATTTCTATTCTTTAGTATATCAACCATAAAAAAAGTTTTTAATATTCATTACAGGTATGCCATCCTTCAGAAGGAGTTTGTGAGAAGGGAGCTTGATGGGTTGTTAAGGAACTTCACAGAATAGTAAACTACTTTATCCACTTAAATGACAGAGTCTATAAACCTATATTTTCTAACTTGGGCAGCAAGTTTTTAAAAGTAATTACAGGTATGGCACAAGTTTAGTATATGGGACGTGGTCTCTGAAGGAGTGGGTGATAATTATGGATAAGGACGTGATATATCTAAGTATATAAAAATTATTTAGAGAAAATGGAGCAAACAAAAGTTCTGTAGACCTAAAGTTACAAAATTTTCATTTGTTTTACCTAATTACCTTAGTCATTACTAAAGATTGCTAATTGCCGCTGGTATTTTTAAAAATAGCATCGTATTTTTTTTGAGAAAAGAACTATTTTTTTCTTTTTTCGGATGTGACAGATAAAACTACATAAGGAACTGAACGTCAATCTGTCACTTCCGTCAATATTTTTGAGATTCTCCCTACTGTCTTCTGTCCCACTCACTCAATTTTTTATATGGATGTTTTTTATGCCAAATTTTTCATTTTTGCGTACAATTTTTGAAATATTTTTTTCATACAAACCTTGTTCTGACAATAACACTTACAACAGAAAAACAATTAGCCAAATATGTGCAACTGTTCTGCAATGATGCGCATACATACATTCGGCAATTGATTTTTATTTATATAGAAGATATATATTATTAACCGAAGTTATAGCATATATATATATATATATATATATATATATATATATATATATATAGGTTAATAAAATTATTCATTTTAGCCTCGAGTACGTAACGTTCATATTATATTACGTTATATCGTTAAAATAAAATTCGTATAATAAAGTTATGAACATGAAAATTTTATAAAAGTGTTAGCTTATTATAATTATATGTATCTTGATTAGATATTTCAAATTTAAAGTTCATGAGCACACACGATGGCGTCAATATTACCAAATATAAAATAGAGCGAAACTAATAGACCTCGGCTACTTACCCTTGTGAATAATATAAAAGACGTGAGTACTAGCAACAATACATCAGTTGAGTTTTAGAAACCATAACAATATCTATTATCCAAAATGTTCGCTAAGGTATATTTGAATTTTTTTAATAATGTATTATATAAATTCTAGTAAGAAATATTTGTCGAAAACTCTTTAAAACTGTACTATTACTGTATTATCTGATTATTACTTTTACGACTAAAATAATTTAATTATTATTACATAACAGGTATTGTGCTTTGCTGCTTTTGTCGCACTTGCGGCTGCTCAATATGGACACGGGTATGGCCATGGGTATGGCCATGGGTACTCATTGCAGCACATCTCTCGTCACGACGGTCATCCTGAAATCGTGCAAGTACATGGCGGACATGGTTATGGTCATGATTATGGCCACGTAGATTACCATGTAGGTGACATTTTCCAATATATTTTATTTTATAATTTATATTACCATTACCTTCATTGTAATTTTTATAGAACACTTAAAACTAAAGCTATAATCTTATAATAATTTTCAGACTCATCCTAAATATGACTTTGAATACAAAGTAGAAGATCACCACACCGGCGACATCAAGTCCCAGCACGAGAGCCGCGACGGCGACGTAGTGAAGGGATACTACGCTCTGCACCAGCCTGATGGCTCTGAAAGGGCTGTTCACTATCACGGCGACCATCACACTGGGTAAGTTAGTCTCAATACTTGATCAATATTATTATAATATACATTTTATTATTATTTATTATTGTATGATATTATTATATATTTTTTAACGTAGAAATATAGATTGATTAATTAATAGTAATAATAATTGTTGTTATAGCTTCCACGCTGATGTGAAATTCAACACTCATCACCTGGCCCCGAAACATCATTACTAATGGATAAGCTGCCTTTTCATCAATAGAGCATCTTGTGATCTGTGTGATTGTGATGTGTGATTTTGTTATATCAACTGTTTGATTATTATACTTGTATTGTTTGCTACTTTCAATAAAGAATTATTCAATATAATATGTTTTTGATTGACTTTTACAAGTTTGTGCATTTTTTTTTTAAATTCGCTTCTACTAATAAATATTTACCTACGTTAAGTAACAAAGTATTCTAAATACAAAATAATTTACATAATATGTATATTATTTAAAAATTATACGTACCTATATTTTTAATTGTGGTTTTGTAATTAAATAAATTAATTGCTAACTATTAATAATATTTATTTAGTGTAATAATAGTTTGAGCTTATATAAACAAATAATGAAAAGAAGTGATAGTGATAGAGTATATTTTTTCACAGGAAACTTTCATCTATACATATAATAAAATTCTAACTAAGCCCAATCTGTACATTAAATAATTTTTGGAATGTCTTATTGCAATAGACAATATTATCGATACAGAGGCCGAATCTATAGTTTTTAGAATTTTTGTCTGTCGGTCTGTCTGTTACCGCATCACGGAAAAACCACTGGAGGGATTTTGATGAAATTTGGTATGAAAGTAGCTGGTTATCCGGGTCAACATATAGAATACTTTTTATCGGGGAGAATATATCAATTCTGAGTAAAAATAGAAAAACTGCAATGTAAGAGTATACTAATATGTAAAACTTAAGAATTTGGTTTTTGGTCATCTGAGCGGGCGGAGCCGCGGGCAATGCTAGTCTATGATAGGAAAAGACGCATAGTATAAATTGTATTTATAGTCAGATGAAAATACATTTAGTATTGAACTTCGTTCAAAGACACTTTTTAAAAGTACTAGCGGCTCACCCTCGCTTCGCTCGGGTTCGTCGCTAGGTACGTTTTAAATAGATATAAATAGTTATTAGCCAGCGTTAGCCATACAAATTTTTTCTTTTCGTAAATTTTTCTGATGTTTTAATATTTATTATCCTATTCCGGACTAACTAAGAAATCCAAAAATTCAAATATCTAGGCGTTCTTGAGTTTTATGTCACGTCACAACGGACACGCAATCGAACGGGATAAAAAGTATCCTATATCCGTCTCCTGGTTCTAAACTACCTCCCCACTAATTTTCAGCCAAATCGGTTCAGCAGTTCTTGAGTTATAAATAGTGTAACTAACACGACTTTCTTTTAAATATAGATTATATTCATAGGTAGAAATTTATCCAAGTATTCAGTCCCTTTTAACCCAGCCTGGGTTACTGACTATCTACATGCCCCTGTTGAGCACGGGCCTCGATTTAATATGAGGAGGTTTAGATGATTATCCACCACGTTGGACAAGTAGCGGACTTCACATGTCTTTCGAAAACAAGTCGGGTTCTATCTTAGACATGGAAGTTTCCTCATGATGTTTTCCTTCAACATATAAGAAAGTGGTGATCATATTGAAAATCATTAGCACATAAGAATATCTCACGTGCGATACTCGGGATTTGAATCCGCTTCACTTGGTTTTCCAAGCGAGCGCGTAACCAATGAACTTCCACTACCTTATGAATCGATGATTTGCTCTAACTATATAGATATAAATGTATGCTCCACTCCTCGCTTTCCACATTATTATTAAGCTCGTCATGGTGTAAAAATTATTCTGTTATACTTATGCACACGTTTAAATATGTAATGCTCGGACTTTAAAAATCTTTCAATATAAAAAATAACATTGATACTCCATCTTTCAGGAAGTTTTTATGATGCTGGAATATAGTTTGTCAATTGGGATATATATATATTTTGAATGTCGTAAAGTAGGTTATACTTAAATACAAACTACCATTCACTAATCGACGGAAAATCTTTCATGTCACTACAAAATGTGGACATGTAACTAACTAAGCAACTACATTAATTCAAATCAAAACCTATGCCCAGCAATATGAAAGTGTGTTTGTTTGTTTATCCTTCTTTCACGTCGAAACAAAGTGACAGATAGGCGTGATTTTTTTGTGTTGTAGTTGAAGGGCTGGCGAGTGAATATCTTATAGTACCCCGGGAGAAACTCATTCCCACGAGAAAACACGTTATAATACAACCCAAAAAATGTTTATGATCAGAAATACTAGACACTTGGTATTAAATCTCTTCAATATAATTAAATAAATATGTGCTTTAGCATTTTTCTAAGTTCATGCTAAAAGCCCCCTTAAAATAAACCTAAAGTAGGGGATGAAAGTTTGTATGAAACCTACCTTTTTAGAGTATTTTTTGTAGTTTTAGTGAAGGCGCGGGTTTTGCTAGATTTTCATAAAAATAGTTGTACACACCATGCACATACATAACCATGAGAGCAGTTTCAAGGAGGGGTTGTTTACGTGCCCTCGGTACGAAGTTCAAATAGGTAAGGTCACTTTTCCCGATCACCCCGATTTCGATATTCCGTTCCTTTGAACCTATTCAATTTCCGTGAGCAGAAATATACATAATAATGACATGACGATTAATAGTGTTGCCGATTTAAGATCTATGTAGTTTTATTAATTTTTATTTTACAAACTATTTTCTTACTTCACAGGGACACCCATTCGTCATTGTATTCCTCTAGTATACACTATTATATGAAATTACTTAGGTAGTTATTGTTATTAGTTATGATGCTAATTTTTATCAAACTCAATACAATAGCTTCCGCAAAATTCATGAATTTTCCTTAAGCTCTTTTGTCTTTTTCCAGAAGACCTTTAGGGAAAAACACCATTTTGTCCTTTTAGGGAAAAATACCCTACATTTTTTGTGCCGTAATATAATTATTGTGCCGTAATACAAAATTTGATCAAAATCTATTTACGAGATTTGCGTGAAAAGGGATAAAAGAGCACACAGATTTCCTTTGATAATTTTATCGAAATTCACCCCTGTTCAAACTACAAAAACACGAACACTTTGGATTTATATTATAACTAATAATTTGATGGCTGTAATCATTTTTAAACGTGTTAGTATGATTTTGACTTATCCATCGAGGGTTCCGTACCGTCGAACATCATGTTATGTTTACTAACATATTTACACACCAAAAAAATTTTTACGCTTTCGCAATACATATTTTATTATTTGGCTGAAATTTGTCTGAAAAAAAGCGGCATCATTGTTCAAACTTTAACTAAAGGGTTTTTGAGTTATATAATCAGACCACAATCATACCGTAAGTACATATATAAAAAATGTATATTGAGAGATTCAGTACAATTGTCCATTTTTACTCGAGTAACGTTAGTAGTAGAAGTAATAGTGTTATTTTGTAACTGTATAATAAAATTATAAGCATGAAATTTTCATAAGAGACTTAGCTTATTATAATTAAAATATCTTGATTAGATATTGCGACTTTAAATTTCATGAGCACACGCGATGGCGTCAATATTACCAAATATAAAATGGAGTGAAACCAATAGACCTCGGCTACTTACCCTTGTGAATAATATAAAAGACGTGAGTGCTAGCAACAATACATCAGTTGAGTTTTAGAAACCATAACAATATCTATTATTCAAAATGTTTGCTAAGGTAATATTTTTAATAATAATAAATGAAAATAATGACATGTAGACTAAAATTTTAGTTATAAATTTCCAACTCAAACACTTTAAAATGATACTATTATTGTATTATCTTATAAATTTATTATTAATTAACAGGTTTTGTGCTTTGCTGCTTTTGTCGCACTTGCGGCTGCCCAATATGGACATGGATATGGACATGGATATGGACATGGATATGGACATGGATATGGCCATGGGTACTCATCGCAGCACATCTCTCGTCACGATGGTCATCCTGCAATCTTCCAAGTACATGGCGGACATGGCCATGGTCATGATTATGGCCACGTAGACTATCACGTAAGTAATTGTTTGCATCACTTAGCATTTAACTATATCATATTTTACATTAAACTTAGCTTCATTACAATTATTGCAAAAACCCTTTAAGGACACTTGAAACAAAAAAACTAAGCTTTAACTTGTATAATTTCCAGACTCATCCTAAATATGACTTTGAATACAAAGTAGTGGACCACCACACCGGCGACATCAAGTCCCAGCACGAAAGCCGCGACGGCGACGTAGTTAAGGGATACTACGCTCTGCACCAGCCTGATGGCTCTGAAAGGGCAGTGCATTATCATGGTGACCATCACACTGGGTAAGTTAGTTTATATTATACTGCCTGTAAATATGCTTTACTTATTTTATCATAATTATATTAAGTTAAATTCACGTTAGAATAACAATTGACTTATTGACTGATGACTTATAACAATCTTCTTCTTCTCCCTGCCCATTTCCCAATCACTTGGGGTCGACGCAGTACATCTTCTGTACTGCTGATAGGATTTGGCAAAAGTTTTTCGAACGGCCGCCTGCCTGACTTCAACCCTCCTTGGGAATAACAATAATATTACTAATATATTTTAAGTAAGAAAATGAATGAAGTATGTGGTATTAACACATTTATTTTACTCTTATAGCTTCCACGCTGATGTGAAATTCGCCACTCATCACCTGGCTCCGAAACACCATTATTAATTTACTATTCAACGTACAAACACTGTAATCTACTTAGATTAAAACAATATTTATGTTGTTTTTAATTTTTAAACAATGTAAAATAATAAAATATTATTTACCAAAAAATGTTTATAAAAGCAATAAAGGACTTTAAAAAAATATGTCTATTTATTTTACTATAATATTTTTAACCTACACGTTTAATAATATAATTTTATATATTGTATTTTACATTATTAATTATAGATCTTAATTAATAATATTTTTATATAAATAAATAAAGTATCCAAAACACTAATAATTTAAATCATATTTATCATAATGAAATATTTAATAAATTGTTTGCTAATTATACAAGCCGTTTACCCTATGACCCATTACTCTATGTGATACTTCAGTCTTTCGGTGAACTAAATTTGAAGTGAAGAATAAAAAGTGAAGAAAACATATTTACAGACATTCGCATTTATAATAGTAGTCAGATGAAATGAAATTTTTATTTCATATTATACATAGTAAGTAATTCTACATTTTTAAAACTTATAAGATATCGTGTAGCTTCCCCGATAGAAACAAATAGAGACAGGAAAAATAAAGAAAAAATATATTAGATATCATCATAATTGAAGATTTGGTTTACTTCTTTTGCTTAGAATTTTAATGATGCCAATTTTATTGGTGGACATTTTATTTCTAGTTAACTTTAAACTTACTTCTTTGTTGTATTTAGTATTACCTTTTTAATTAAGGGAACGGAAAACTCATTTCCAATATTCTATAATAGACATTTAATGCAAGAAAAAAACTATTACCATGTGGTAATAACTCATCAGGTGATGTTCCTCGTCGAAGTTGATGTGTAGAGTTTTGCTCTGGCAATAAATGAAAACAGCTAATTAATGTAATAAAAAATAAAAATATTAGCGATTCATAAATCGATTTAATAAAAAATAGCAAACAGGAGCAAATAGAAAGTTTAATCAAATATTAATAATAATAGATTAATTTAAAAAAAAGTTAACACGTGCTTACTCGTGGCTTATTTATTGGACAGGAGGCCTTCAACCCATCGCAACAGTTAGTATGGGTCAACCACTCTTAAATTATTGAAATGTGGTAAGGCTCAGGTATATTAAAGTGAATCTAAAATAAGTAAAAGCAGTATGTAAAATAAAACTTGTAATTATTATAGTAGATATTATTAAAACAACAAGTTAAAAAAAAAACTTTTTAACAAAAAAATAAAAACCGACTTCAAACAAAAGCACTAAAAAGTAAAAAATAACTGATTGGTAGTTTACATTTACTATACATACCTAATCAAATATTTTCGAAGTCGGTGTGCTTTAGCTAAGTAATTAAAGCCTACCTATTAAATACATACCTAATCAAATATTTTCGAAGTCAGTGTGCTTTGCTTTGTATCGGCTGGCACCTGGCTGGTTTTGTTTGAAAGGTCAAGGGATCAGGTCAAAAATACCGAACCACTGTACTATCAACGGTAATAGAAACACTTGCAAAGTTTCAAGTCAATATGACAATTAGAAGTAGGTTAAATTCATCATTAGCTATTTTCCACCCTTAGGGGTGGTATTTTTTTTTTTATTTAAATGGGACCAATCTGGAAGTATACACTTTCAAACAAAACAAAAATTGTCCAAATCGGTGAATAAATGACGGAGTTCTGAGGTAGCAAACATAAAAAAAACATACAGCCGAATTGAAAACCTCCTCCTTTTTGACGAAGTCGGTTCATAAAATGTAGGTACATTTTATATAGTCTACACATAAAAGAAGTATCGTATTTGCCTTTTTTTAATTAATATGTTTTATTTTAACTTTTATTATACTTTCGTTTGTTTGTTAACTCTACGTGGGTGAATGATATTATTTTTAAAAGGAGAAATATTATCATTCCTTCGGACACAACATGTTCAAAGCAAATAATATTATAGATTCGTAATCTAATAGAATTCAGTTCGTAAGTAGGTATTTGTTATGGTTTCTTCCGCTTTTATATTATTACTAGAAGTAAATAGCAAAATATCTATTTCAGCAGCAAAAAAAAACTTTTACGAAGATATAACGTCATTTGAACCAACAAGTTAGCCAAAACTACCCAAAAAAAAGCCCCGAAATAAAACAATAGGATACACAATAAATTAAGGTAAACTATATTGTAGGTGGCACTGACTGTAACAAGTGTATTACGCCTTTGAGACGTCTAAAAACTTAGTCCCTCCCGTGAACATGATTGCTGTTGAGCATTCAAAACGTCGTGCACCAAAAATTTTGATAAACCCGGGAAATAACCCGAACAAAGTTTTGTTTGAAATATTTAGTAGTTAAAAATTGTTACGACAATATTTTTAATTATTATAGTTACTGCAACAAAATTTATATTAATATTATTTAAATTATTATATTTTTTGTAAAGCAATCACTCGGTCCTTAACCTGAGGTTAGGCAATAATAAAAAATTCGTTTTATTATTTTGAACACTAATTTAAAATAATATACTGCATATTATTATCGTAAAGGCATTTAATTGCTTTAGCCATATTCACTTTCTCAATATATATTTTAGTATATGTAAGACGATGTCTTCGAGTTCTCAGGATTCTTTATATATATAAATAAATAAATAAATCATGCAAAAACCCTTAAAGATGTAATGATTAGTTTCAAATTTATTTTGTATTCGATTTACCATTTTGGTTAAGAAGTTACTTTACTAACTTACTATAAAAAATTAAATCAGTTCATTATTTTGACTCTAACAATTATAAAAATTACAATTTTAATTTTGATCTTTTTTTTTTATTTTGAAAGAGTTTTTGATATATAACTTATCGTTTATTTTTATTAAAGACAGTGGTGGCCCAGTGCTAACGCACCCATTTGGGAAACCGAGTGAATCGGGTTCAAATCATGGGTTTCGCACCTCTGATATTTTCATGTGCAAATCATTTCTAACATGATTACCACTTGATTTACGGTGAAGAAAAACATCGTGAGGAAATCTGCATGTCTGAAAAAAACCTAGCAAGTTTTCGAAAGACATGTGAAGTCCGCCAACCCGCACTTGGCCAGCGTGTTGGACTATGGCCTGATCCCCCTCGTATTGAAGGGAGGCCCGTGCCCAGCTGTGGGGCGTTAAAAGGGCTGAATACATACAACTTATCGTTTCATTGAATAAGAAAATTATTTACTTATTAATTATAAACTTTATAGGTTTACAGTTTTTCTGTCAAGTATTGATTAAAATTTCATTAGGCCTACAGTAAAAGTTTTATTGCCTGTCATAGACTGTTTGTACACCATTAACTATAGCTTGTACACTGATTGAGACACGCTTGCAAATTTTTTAATATACGTTGCAACTGATAATATTTAAACTAGCAATTACGGAGAGTGAAATAATAAACCTTGCATAGTTGCTTTTGTGGTAAATATAAAAGACGTGAGTTTTAGTCAAACCATATCAGTTGAGTTTTTATATTAGAAACAAAAACATTATCCACTAACAAAATGTTTACTAAGGTATGTTCAATTATATTAAAAAACTTATATTTATTTATTTATCTAAAAAATAAGCTTTAATTTTTTAACCCCCGTCGTAAAAGTGTTATAAGTTTAACATGTGCGTCTGTCTGTGGCGTCGTAGCACCCAAATGGATGAAACAATTTTAATTTAGTTTTTTTATTTTATTTGAAAGGTGACTTAGTCGAGAGTATTCTTAGCTAGAGTATAAATCAAGGAAATCCGTTTAGCCGTTTGGTTATTGCTATTAGATTATTATGTTGTGTTTTTTTTTATTTAATTTCTTATTAATAGAGTATTTTTATATTATATAATTTCTATTGTATTAGCTTTTATTAATTTAATAGCTGAATACTTTAAATAATTAAACAATGAAGTAAATCTGTAATTTCATAATACAACTAGAGTTCCCGTCAGACTTTGTCCCGCCACAAACCTCGTTCAATCGAAAATTTAAACAACATCTGAGACCCCATAATTACCCAAAAAAATATCTATAAAATCGTTAAACCCGTTTAAGAATACCTAATTACAAACCTTAATACGACTTTTATTTAAAAATATATTCAAATTTTAGATTGTATGTTTCTCCGCACTTGTCGTATTAGCGGCTGGCCAATATGGACATGGGCACGGTGCAGCTTACTCATCGCAGCACATCTCTCGTCACGACGGACATCCCGAGGTCGTACACGCACATGGTGGTCATGGTCATGATCACGTAGACTATTATGTAAGTTATTTTAACACTTTTAACCAAAAACAACACACCTCGTTGTGGTGTGGTGATAAATGGAAAAATATAAAATATGCTTAATATTTATAATGGTTTCAGACTCATCCTAAATACGAATTTGAATATAAAGTAGAAGATCACCACACCGGCGACATCAAGTCCCAGCACGAGAGCCGCGACGGTGACGTAGTGAAGGGATACTACGCTCTGCACCAGCCTGATGGCTCTGAAAGAGCAGTCCATTATCATGGTGACCATCACACCGGGTAAGAATTGTTCTTATATATACTCTTAACCTAGCGAGGTAAATATATTAAAGTACAATGACTTTGTTACCGTTATCAAAAAAACAAAACGTGTTTTTAGTGGCGGTACAAAATGCCAGATCGATTTTTTATTAAAACATTAGCTGAATCTGCTTATAGAATTGAATTCGCAATATATAGTAGCAATACAATTTACTTGATGGATCTCTTTATAATATATTTTGTTCTAGATTCCACGCTGATGTGAAATATGACACTCATCACCTGGTCCCCAAACATCATTATTAAATACGAACAGTTTTCTTAAGCATACTGTGATAAGCGTTTAATATGCCTAATAATAAAGAAAATTATAAATAGTTATATTATTGTTTTTATTTTTGTCATTTGTTTATGTTTTTGCATCTAATTATGTCATTTAATATTACCTACTGTACAAATAAACACATCTAAATAATATACTGTTTTACATAACCTTATAACTACTAACTTTATAACTACGATTTCTTTCTGAGGCATATTTTTACACATGAACTGAACCTTACTAAATGACTAAAAATAATAGTTTTATTTATTTTATAGCATACTAGAACTACACAAATTTTAAAAAGTAAATTTTTAAGTTTAAAGTAATTTGGAGGGGATACCCCCTCTAAATCTACCACTCCGATTCAAATTCAAAAAAACTTCATTCTATTATGAAATATCACCAAAGAGTGTACAGGCTATTTTCTATTCTGATCAAAATATAATAACTAATTTAAATGGAGAATAATGTGTTTGAATGGAGATGCTTTATCGGTGACTAAATAATTTGAAATAACGCTATATTATACATGCCAAAAAGATACTTAGGGGCACATCCGTGGGAAGCGAGAATAAAGTGCTATCTAATAAAATGGATAACATTTTGAAATTCATAAATATATATTGATTTAAGTACTCGCAAAGGTAGGGATAGCCTAGTGGTAACGTGGTCGCTTGGGAAACCGAGTAAAGCGAGTTCAAACTTCAAATCCCGGGTCGCACCTCTGATATTTATTTGCGAATCATTTCCAACATGATTGCCACTTTTGTTAATGATGAAGGAAAATATTGTGAGGAAGCTTGAATGTCTGAGAGAACCTAGCAAGTTTTCAAAAGACATGTGAAGTCCGCCAACTCGCACTTAGCCAGCGTGGTAGACTATGCCCTGATTTCCCTCGTATAGAAGGGAGGCCCGTGCCCAGCAGTGGAACGCTAAAAAAGGCTGAGTACATAAGCACTCGCAACAAAGGATGACTTATTTAAGTTTAGTTAAAGTAAGCCAAGCGCTAATCAAATGTACTGTAAACGATACAATCACAGTTTTACCATCAAGCAAATTTAAAATTAGCTAAGCTCAAGGTAGATTTGTATGTTGTAGGGGGATACAGTCTTAGTACACAATGTCCTACAAACTATAAGGAATAACACGTCAATTAAACAAGAATTGAATCTCACTTTTAAATTTATACCACACGATATACATATTTGGCAAATGTTTCTATCGAAAAAATTTGATATTGTTTGATTCTTGTCAAGTATATATTTTTTAAAGAGGGTTCAACGATTTCTCTCAGAGACTGGCTAACCGATTTCACTTGTTTCTATTATATTTTATTAAGGTAAATTGTAAGATGATCCATATAATTTTCTTAAATATAGAACATCGTGAAAACAAAAAAAAAACATAAAATATGGTCTCATCATTATCATGACATGTGTGGAATATTGATAGTTACTTAGAGGTCTACTTTGAGAAGTGTTTCTAAAAAAAGTAGAGATGAATTCACATACAACATGTCGACAAAGGCTATTTGATAAAAAATCATAAGCACATATGTATAATTAAAACCCAATCAAGTGTTTGTATATTCTCTTTGTTCACCGCTGAAATACCTTTGATGTGTTTATTTTGTAGAGTAAAAGCTGGCGAAGTGCAAGAAACACAAAAACACAGGCACACCAAATTAACATTCATCATAATATGTAGCTTTTCCTAAATTGAAGAAAATATTTTAAATGAATCCTTTTTTATTTAAAAACTTATTTCGTTTTATAAATAAATGTTAAGTTAAAGTCGATAATTAATGTACTGGAGTTTATTTTATTATATAATAGAGGAAAATATATTTTTTATTAAAATACTGTTATTAGACTTAATTTCAAGCCTTTCAGGTTCCACTTTTGCGTCCCATATTTAAAATTTGTTTTTTTGTTTGATAGCATAAAATGACTGTTACAATATACTTTTTGCTACAATTATAAAAAATATTTAAATGAGAGTTAAATAAAAAAATATCATGTTTTTTTATTAAACTTGATTTTTTTTTAAAATAAATAAACATTTATCTTAAGGTCTTATATAACAGCACTAATTTTTCATTTAAATCAATTCATAAGATTTGGATTTTACTACGGTAGGTACTGTACTTTTTTTCTCAAAGCCTATAAGAAAATGAGAGCAATCAAACTTAATCATTTCAGAGATACGGCTATATTATGTTCAATTCAATCATCATACAAATATATATTGAGTGAATTTTGACCTCAGGTATTACTTTTGATAAAACATAATTTATGTGCTATAACTATAATTTTAATTAAAAAAAATATTGTATGTTTTTAATATTTTTATTTAAAAAAATAAATTGACACAATAATTATGTACAATAAAATAATAGTGTAAATAGTTTTATTTGCCGTCATACTTAGTAGTGATGTTTAGGGATCATGTGGTGTGTTTCATATTTGACATCAGCATGGAAGCTAAAACAAAAAATATACGATTAATATTTTATAACTTCCACAAAAATTTAGAACATATGAAGAAAATTGTTACATTAACTTAGACGTGAAGATATATACAAGAATATTATAAATATTTTAAGTCTATGAAGATATTGCAAGAGTATTTTTTACTTAATCATAAAAAAATGTATGAACATTTAGTTTGTTTAACTATTGTGTCTATTTTGCGGATAGTTATGTTGTTAATATTATTAATATAATTAGATAGAAAGATAAGTAAACACTTTTCACACAGGTGAATGTACGGGCAGAATCCAGTTTATTATTATACTATATAGTCCCTTACCCAGTGTGATGGTCACCATGATAATGCACTGCCCTTTCAGAGCCATCAGGCTGGTGCAGAGCGTAGTATCCCTTCACTACGTCGCCATCGCGGCTCTCGTGCTGGGACTTGATGTCGCCGGTGTGGTGGTCCACTACTTTGTATTCAAAGTCATATTTAGGATGAGTCTAAAATGAGAAATATTAATACATAATATGTTAAGAAAATTATGTATACAATATGTATCATTAATTATATTAATAAAATGACTGAATGGCAAATGGGCACGGAGAGATAAGCCATGGATATTATACTGTCTCCTCCACACACAATATTAAGAATCTGTTAAACATATTTTCTACATATCTACTTACATAGTAGTCGTGACTGTGACTGCTTTGCACAATTTCAGGATGTCCGTCATGACGGGAGATGTGCTGGGACGAATAAGCTTCCCCATGATCATATCCATATTGGGCGAGCCCAACAGCGATAAGAGCAGCAAAGTACAAAACCTTAATATGAAATGTATGCATTGTTAAAATCTAAATGATTATTTTACATATATGTATTTTTGTATAATGAAATAATATAACATATTCTAAGCATATAAAACAAACATTTTTTTGGGATTTGTTGTAATTTATAAAATTATTATAAAATTACTTTTAAAACAATACCTTAGAAAACATTATGAGGTAATGTATATTGTTTTGGTTTAGAGAATAAAATACAACTGATAATATGCTGCTATAATCCACATCTTTTATATCAAATATACTGTAAAAATAATTTAAAGAAAACGTAAAGCAACAAGTGCATGTCACTGATCATAGCTTATAATTAGTGTGACTAATGGTTTGTGAAATCGTTAAACCTTGATATGTAATAACAATTGACAATTTAGATGTTAAGTAATATGTATATCTATGTGTTTGTGTGTATATTTGTATGTATACTTGTTTGATATTATTAATTATATTTATGTATGATGGTTATTTACATTATAGCTCAAGTTCCATTCTATTCTATTATTTTAGTAGATAATTTTTGTTTGCTTTCCGTTGGCTGACACTAACTTACATACATAAAAAAAAATCTGATTAGGAAAATCTGATTTATTGTAAATGTACACTTACTCCGCTCAGTTATTGCTAATAATACGAATATATATATATATATGTATTTATGATTGTCACTTCAAAAGAACAAAGCAATGGAAAAACCTAGCTGAATTGTTAAAATTTTTTAAATAGTTACCTATACATTTTTTCTTGTTAAAAAATTTCGCGTGTCATAGAACAATCACATTACTAACAAAAAAATTGATTTCTATTGAATTTGTGAAGGACCCGTAAACCTTGATTATTTGCTATTGCTACTAATATAAAAAGTGTAAGCTGTTTGTAAATCATATAAGTTCAATTTTAGTATCTCATAACACAACGTCCTATTATACTACGAAATGTTCGCTAAGGTATTATTGTTTCTAAAATAATATTGTATTATATAATAAAACTACAACAGACTTAATGGTGGTAGCCCAGTGCTAACGCGCTCTGATCCCAGAATCATTTCCAACATGATTATCACTTATCTTACGGTGAAAGAAAACATCGTGAGAAAACCTGCATGTCTGAGAGAACCTATCAAGTTTTCGAAAGACATATGAAGTTCGCCAACTCGCACTTGGCCAGCGTGGATTGTGCCCCCTCGTATTGAAGGAAGGCTCGTGCCCAGCAGTGAGCGCTAAAAAGAGCTGAACACACACAACAGACTTAAAGTAACCATTGTTTAAAACTTTAGCGTAAGAAAGAAAATTAATAAATTACTATTTTTGTTTTAGGTCATTTGCTTTTATGCCCTAGTGGCGGTAACAGTTGCCCAATATGAATATGGACATGGAGCAGCATACTCGTCTCAACATATCTCTCGTCACGATGGACATCCAGAAACGGTACATGGCTATGGACATGATCACATCGACTATTTCGTAAATATCCACACAATATTATAATGCACAAAACTGTTATACGTATATAATATTAATTATCATTATACTTTCTTAGATTTACGCGAATATTTATCTTTTTAAATATCTTTTAGGATTTTGTGGTGGTCAAATTCTCATTTTTTTTACTGACGTCTTAAATAACTACGATTTATGAAACGACTGAAAAGGATAGCTTTATTTGCTTTATTTAATAAGTATCATAGTATTATTTTTGAATCTAATGAGAAATATACACTTCTAGACGCATCCTAAGTATGACTTTGAATACAAAGTAGTGGACCACCACACCGGCGACATCAAGTCCCAGCACGAGAGCCGCGACGGCGACGTAGTGAAGGGATACTACGCTCTGCACCAGCCTGATGGCTCTGAAAGATCAGTGCATTATCATGGTGACCATAACACTGGGTAAAGATTTTGTATTATTTTATCTTAAGAAGTCTTTCTGCATTGTATGCTATAACACCTTTAAATTATTACATTCGATATATAAAATAGCAAAAAATATCTATCATTTATTTTTTGAGTACATAAAATATGGTAGATTGTAAAATTGTAGAATATTACTCCCGTTTTTTTACAAAATTTTATCTTGTTTCGTGTATAAATGTTCCTTTTTTCTTTTAGATTCCATGCCGATGTGAAATATGATACTCACCACCTGGTCCCTCATCATCATTATTGAGTGTGTTTCAACAAAAATCATTAATTTATAATTGATTAACGATTATTTGTAACAAATGAAATTTTGTATATATGTATTAAGTCATTTTGTGTTGGAATAATTAAAGTATGAATATAAATAAATTATTTTTATTTATAACAAATAATCAAAAACCAAAATTCCATCACAAAGATACTAAATTGGTCGTATTATTCCCATTCTTTTAGAAATAAACCTACTTCAATTTATGTATTATATTCTAAACTAAAAATAAACAATCTATAGAATTTCATGTCACAGTTACATTTAACAGTAATAAAACATTGGTGGCGCCGGTGGTCCTTTCTAATGGAAACACTCAAATAAGATCCAAAAGTGTCCTAAAGGAATCAATTAAACTGATCTTCAATAAACCGTTGTTATTGCTACGTAATGATAATAAAACACAAAAAAGAAATAAAAAAAAATATATACACACAATCTAATACTATATTTTATATTTATGTTTTTACTGGCTGATATAACAACGACAAGACTAATGGGCTTAAAAAGCAATAAAATAATATGAAAAAGAATTTTTTTAAGCCTTTTTTGATATTTTTAATTTTTTGAAATTTAACTATGAGAATAATGTAAGAAGTATTATTAACAGTGTATTTTTAATATAACCTCAGATTTTAAGAATCGATTATTGTCAACATACTTACCTTAACCAATAATTAAAATCACAATATGTGGCAAGTAAAAGAAAGTTGGGTTGATTAACCATATAGAGAAACAAAGTCGAAGTTACTCAAAGTAAGTCAAAATATTATGTAATTATAATATAAATCATTTAATGAAATAGTTAAAGTTAAGAAGATTGGGATTACCAATTTAATGTTTTCTATTATATAAGCATATATTGCCCTTATAGAATAGGCGTTAAATTATTAGTTTAGCCACGTTGTGTCGCTTAATTTTTTAATGGCATTTGTAACACCTTCAGGCGTAAGGTTGGGATTTTTTTATGTTAAAACAAACTTTAAGCCTAAGACAGTAACATGTAAGTGTAACTAATTAATACTAATTTGCTGCTTTAATATACCTATGTAATGTAAGCTCATAAAATTTCAGCTTTGCTGAAATGACGTAAGTATGGCGATTCTTTTTGTCCATTGATAGTAATATCAAGTAACATGCTTTATATATATGCTTGCTTTATAATATTTTTTTTAGATTTCAACTATTTTTCTCGAACATTTCCAATTTAAAGATTTCTTGCAGCATTACTTTAAGATTCCGATGGCACAATCTCTGTTCCACGAAAATCCAGTTAATTTACAATCTTCAGTTTTATGTAAGCAATTAAAGAAAGTTTTAAATAATTATGACGTAAGCATATGTAAAACGAATTTGCGGATATCCAAAAGCCTATTATTTTATAAGACATATGAAGTTAAATAATATATTATAAATAATTACAAAACAAAATACTTTTCTTCTTCTCTGCTCTTTCCCTTAGATTGCAAAATTTCTCTGTTCTGGGTTGTCGCGTCGCGTCGGGCAGTTTTTCTAGTAGATACTTAGCTTTGTTCTTAGGAGATCTGAAGACCATTAAAGACTTTTAGTCTGTTTTTGTACTCTAAAATTAAATATTTTCCACAGAAAAGACCGACACCAGTATCATATTATAACTTGCACCCTTAGTTCCGAGAACATCTTTACAAACATAACATACACAAAAGCACCCGAATGTAATATATACCTTTTTTGAAGTTGGTCAAGAAATATTGACAGATAAATTTTTTTACGAATAATGAGAGCGATTGGTCGTTTATGTCCATAATTTTAATGTAAACCCAATTACATAATTTTTATTATATACTTTTAATGTATATTACTTAATCTTTTCCATTTCTTTCTGACTGCTATTGTATATAAATATGTTGAATACGTAGTTAAATTATCATTCAATTTTATAAACTTAACAAATAAACAACCAAAAACCAACATGTATTTAAAGGTATGTGTGATTGTAATTTTTACTTAAAAATATCTAATAATATAATTTAATAATAGTATGTATAATATAAATGTGATGAAATTGACATAAAATCTCGTTATTATTATCAATAACTAACAGTAACATAAATCCATTTACAGGTTGTCTGCATAGCGGCTGTAGTGGCGGTTGCTTCTGCACAGTATAACAGCTACGTACATGGTAGTGGTCACGGTCACGGACATGGTCATGAACTAGCGCAATCATCTCAAAACATAGTACTCCACCAAAGCCAAGAATACGCACATCTATCTGCCGGTGATCATCAATCTACGCACGGCTCTCACCATGACTCTCACCATGACTCTCACCACGACTCCCACCACGACTATTACGTACGTAACTTCACTGCGTAATTACTTATCACACCTTTTCACTGCGTCGTTGGTATAGTGGCTAGAATTTACGGCTACAGATCTAAAGGTCCTGGTTCCAGTCCCGGATCGGCCCAAGTGTAGCTATTGGGTATTTCTATCTAGCAATGGAATGTTCGTCCATCTGACTTTGAGAGTAAAAATAAAAGAATGGGTTCGCACTCATTGAAATTGGTCGCCCTGGTTGAAATCGATCAGGAGTCCTTCTGACTCCTAACTCTTTATTATATTATAAGGTAATTATTGAACGTTATAAAACGTGTTGTAGGTTAAAAGTATTTAGCATCGATTGCTCCCCAAAGGAGTTAATAATATTAAGGTAGTGCTTATTATTATTATATTCTCGTAATATTAAGATGAATATGTAATACTAACACAACATCCCTTTGGAGGACATATAAATAAGCAAATTACCAAAATTGACAATCTCAGGTTTATTACATCATTCATTTATTACTCAGGTATACAATACATTTATTAATCTAATTTGTTTCACAGTCACCACCTCATTACGCATTTGAGTATGATGTGAAGGATCCCCACACCGGAGACATTAAGTCACAGCACGAGACCCGAGAGGGAGACGTCGTCCGCGGCTTCTACAGCTTTCACGAACCTGACGGTACCGTGCGCCGTGTTGAATATACCGTTGACAAGCACAGCGGGTAAGACCATTTTCTTTTAATTTTTATTACACTTCTTCTTCTCCCTGCCCATTTCCCAATCACTCGGGGTCGGCGCAGTACATCTTCTGTACTGTTGAAAGGATTTGGCAAAAAAAATTTATTACACTAATAGTATTATATGTGTGTTTATAATAGTATAAATGCGAAAGTTTGTATGTATGTTTTTGTATGTGTAAGTGACTATGTAGAGCACTCGAGAGAATGTGACGATTCAAGTCCTAAAAAGTACTAGGTCAGTATGTACGATCTTTAGTAGAGTTAATATAGTTTGGATTTTAACAGATTTTAATTCGATTATAAATTATGATTGCATTCTTTCCTCAGATTTAATGCCGTGGTTCACCGTGAGGGACACGCCACACACCCTCACACACACGAAGCCCCTTCTTATCATCACTAGTCAGCCTATTTTAATTCATGTACCTTAAATATAATATAAGAAAATATAAATTAAATAAGTATACATACCTACTATTTTATTTTATAATAGTTCTCCTTCAATCACATATAACTAATTTTTAAAACCTTTTATATGTTTATTTTAATTCTATAAGACTTGTAAGTTTGGCTAACATCCGAGACACTATAAACCTAATTTCCGATTGTACTTAGTAAAAATATTAAAATTCTAATCAAGGATTCTAAAAACGAAGAAAATAATTGTTTCATTGGTCTTAAAATCATATTGGTACACTTTGTAAAATTGTATCTCTGCAAAGGGGTTTAGATAGGTGGGAAATTGGTTCTGCTCTTGTAATTATGTCATCAATCGGTCCATTTATTTTACTCAGGCATTATTGGGGATATTACTGAAATTTGCTATGTAGGTGTCATATGTGAACTAAGCAGGTAGAATGCTAGTCAATTCGGAAGACAAAAATTGAAAAATATATATAAAAGAAGTGGTCTTCCATATATAATAATAAAATATATAATAGCCCTAATCTAACAGGTAATTAGGATTTTAAAAAACAAGAACTCCTAATACATAGGTAAAAGTATCCAAAAAAAACACCCGTCCGGCAACAACAAAATTGTACGAATTTTTCTAGATTTAAATGTTTCTGGTGCTAATTAGAAAAACAAACTAACATGCGGGGCGCAAAAGATTTCCTATATATACGAACAATGTCACTTTGAACTTTAAGCATAATCCTTGTTAGAATTGAGAAATACAACTATCGATATTCTAAAAATTATGCGAGATATCGAAAAAATAAACTAAAATGCTCTAGATATATCTAATAATATTAAAAGAAAACTAATCAAAACGTCCTTAATTCTTTCTATTATTAAAAATGTCAAGCGCCTGTTTACTTTTGAAAGCATTTAATCACAGTATCAAGCAATTTATTAAACACAGTTTTTTAGCTTCACCTGTAATTGAGTTTGTAAAAAAGTCTTGGAAATCTAATTTAACCACCTTACAATGGTCCAATCATGTCAATCAATATACAATAAAATAATATCATCCTGATGATCCTGCTAGGATAGCTGATCCTGACGAATAAACGATTAATAGCATGCACGCCAAACTGTGTGTTCAACTGGTTATTTTAACATTAAAAAGTGAAAAAAAATTGTTAAAATGAAAAAAATATGATTTATAGTACTGCACTAAAATGCGATATCATATTTTAGTGCAGTACTATAAACCTGTGATGATAATTATCATCATGTTCTCCTCGTCGACTCCGTAAGGGCTTCAGTATAAGCTATGTTTGGAAATAAGTATAATATTTGAGTGTAAAAGTGTGGGATGATTTTATTCGAAAACAAACGATCTTGCCTCTCTAATTAATATTTTTTAAACGAAAGTATTTCGTAATACTTTCTTAGATTTACGCGAATATTTGTCATTTTAAAATAAAGACAATTTTTTCGGATTTTTCGCGGATTTATTTTGATTTATGGTTCTCGACTTTTGCATAATACTTTCTTAGATTTGCTTTAATGCCATTATTATAGTTAGCAGATCGATATACGTAGTTAGTTCTTACTGTGTAGATCAAAATATCTCATATTATATTAATTTATTAGACTAGCAACTCACCCTCGCTTCGTTCGGGCTAATATTTGGGTAATACTTTAAATTGACATAACTTTTTTATTTATGAACCAATTGAATTAAAAGCAACACTAAATATTATGTGAAGCTTACCACAACACATTAGTGAAAACCACACCCAAAACACAGACAGATAAATATTCTAAAAATCATTGTTTTGGGTTCTATTGCTTTAATAAATATCCCCAAATAATACTTTTACTCGAATATCTTCAATGTACAGACAGCGATAATTACACTTTTATTATATGTATACATTTCAAGAAAAAGGGACCCACGCCTTTATACTCGAATATCATCCTTACTGCCAAACATGGCTTATGCCTTATACTAAAGTCCTAACGAAGTAGACGTAGGTAATAAGTAAGTTCTAATAATTATTTTTTGCTTTTTAGTGCAACACTATTAAAGCGTGTTTTTTTTAGTTCTTTAAACTATAATTTTATATAATTAAGGTTTATAGAGTTAGTATTTTATAAAATTACAGTAACTTGTTTAAGCGCCTTAGTATTTACATATTTTTATTTCTAACTAATATCAATAGATAAATTAATACAAGTGTAATTAGTAAAAAGTCTAAATCAGTATAAAGTTAAGGCATTGTTTAATCTTACATTTATAACTTATAATTATTATTTTTATTATGTATTCACGTTATCTTTTAGCGCATGATTTTGTTTTAGTATTGATAGTATTGAATAAGAAAGTCTGCGAATCATAACTATATTTAAAAAAAAGGTAACAAAATACATTTTATGTCATCGTAACCATAAACACAGCCGTTGGAACAATTTAGCTTACTATCATAATTAATTAAAAGAATCAAAAATTATGTAAAAAAATAAGAAATTATTGACCTTATAACAGACATGCATGAAACGCAATTTACTGCATTGCGTTCAACGGATCATGAAGTTTAACGTAAGTGTATCTAACATATGAAAGTGAAATAACTATTAAAACAATTAAAATGAGTATATAAGATTTGTTATTTTAATGAAATATACCACATCGATTTTAGAATTCACCGTAAAACATCAGAACATCAACAAAAATAATCATGTATATCAAGGTAATTTTTTTATTTATGAAAACTTTTTGTTTTTATATATATATATATATATATATATATATATATATATATATATATATATATATATATATATATTTAAATATATATACTTATATACATATATATACACATATATTTAAAAATTATAAAAATCCTTAAACGGAATACACTATATTATAAGCAAACTTTCATTTGTGACCATATTGTACAAAACAACCTGTTGAAACCGCCGAAAAGCTCTTACCTTACTGGCAAAATATGATTTTGTTTTTATTTATATAATGTATGTAAATACTCAAATATTCTAAAATTACTTATTTTACTCATTTCCAATAAAATACAGCTTAACTCATATTTGTTGTGATAGAGTGAGGCCTTCCATCACAGACTACTTATGAACTTAAGGACTGTCAACCTGGGACAACGAATGTAATTTTGTTACTCAAGAAATCATTTTCATTTTAATTTTATTTTGATCAACACTTTTTACTTTAACTTAAGATTTACTTTAAATTTGATATAGATTTACTATAGATAGTTATAACGTCTCTATTAATTATATTTTTTTTATTTCAGATTATACTAATTACTGCATTAGCTAGCATTGCGGTGGCTCAATTTGAATACGACGGACACCACGCGGCGTTTTCTTCCAATCACATTTCACGACATGACGGACACTCTGAAGCAGTACACGTACATGACCATCATGTCGACTACCATGTACGTTTAAATTATTTTGCTATATTAATAGACTAGCGAATCACTCTCGCTTTGCTCGGGTTCGTCCCAACTTACGTTTTAACGTTTAGTATAGAATTTTATCAAAATCTATCCAGTGGTTTTCTCGTGATGCGTTGCCAAACAGAGAGACAGACAAAAATTCTAAAAACTATAGATTCGACCTCTGTATCGATAATGTGACTATTTCCAAGATTTTCAAAAAGAATCGACTCAGAATTTTATCTATTTATCTATTCACTAGCGATTAACCCTCGCTTCGTTTGGGTTTGTCACTAGGTTGATTCCCCATACAAACTTTCATCTCCATGTTCACCCCCTTCAAGGACGATTTCCGGGATAAAAAGTATCCTATGTCCTGTCCAGGGCCTCAAACTATCTTCTTACCAAATTTCATCTAAACCAGTTCAGCAGATACAGAGATTAACCCCTACAACCTCACAAACTCACAAACTTTACCTCTTTATAATATTATTAGGTATAGATAGATACCTACTGCAGTTCTACACTTTCGTATGTGGGTGTATTAATACGAGTTCTGCAAACTCAAAATATGAATCTCGCTTCCTATTTTAAGTAAAGTTATTTTTTCAAGCTCTATTTGACTGTTTTTGGTGACTGTTTTTTATTTTTCTATATCTCATTATTTATGTTTTATAATAGTACTTAGTCTGATATTAATATTCAATATAAACCCATTACAGGCCCACCCTAAATACACATTTGAGTATAAAGTGGAAGATCACCACACAGGAGACATAAAATCCCAACACGAGAGTCGCGATGGTGATGTCGTGAAGGGCGTTTATTCTTTGCACCAACCTGATGGCTCTGAGAGGACCATACATTATCATGGAGACCATAAAACAGGGTAACAATCAAATACTTAAATAGCTACTTCATGTTTATCATTGGGTGTGTATGTCCGGTCTAATGCTAATCTCCGTAATGGCTAAACCAATTTAAACAGGAATAAGGAACTCTAATTCGAATCTAAGGATACTTCTCATCCTTATATAAAAAAGAGCACACACCAGACAAAAGTTATCTGATTTCACTCCACCAATAATGACGCTGGAAATCATTTGAGTATTAATATACTAATATATTTTATCTTATGTACAATATTAATATATTTATATATTTTATGTTTAATATTAATATATTTAAGTTTATTATTATATATGTAATTTCCAAGAGATTAATAGAAGTATTGAATTTTTAGGTAAAATATCTTGCAGTACTTGCTACTTAAAATTACTTGTCTAAAAACGTACATCTGACATTATATTGTTTTTTTTTTATTTCTAGTTTCCACGCCGATGTGAAGTTCGCCACGCATCATACCGCCCCAAAACATTATTAAGATCTTCTTTTATTGAAATATTGTTTCATATTGTGCCACTTCTTTTTTATTTTCCTTTATAAGTAAACGTTCAAATATTATTAATGTTTTATTTATTTTATAAATAACCTTGAAATATGTTTGGCCTCGACCCTCAATTTTATTATTTTTATATGAAGTTAAAATATAAAAGGAAGGATATTTTGTCATAAACTCAAAATCGTTTTGCTGTTATAAATGTATCGTATGATAACGTACCGTAAAAAATATAGCCTAAACTAATCGAAATGAATATGAACCGAAGTTCATAAAATTTTCCTTTTACTTTTACTTTTCATCAGTGAACTATGTATGTTATTAAAAGGGAAAAAGTGATCTTTAAACCTAAATGTTACTATATTATATCAAACATTAAAACATATTAAATTAAAACGTAAAACCATGATATAAATTTATCAATTTGCTGTAATTCTTAAGTCCATAATAAATAATAATTAATTAATACAATAAATTAATTAATGGTGGATTAGGATGTGTGCTGCGGCTGCGATAACATGTTTTTCTGGGGCAGAGTTGCTTACCACTGCGTTGAAAGCATTGTGTGCATTGGATATACACGCATGTAAATAAACCTTCTGGTAAATTTCTAAGAAATTAATTAAATATCTAAGAAATCTATCGTTAACTGTAACGCCGGCGTGTCTGCGGTCGTTGAGGGATTAGTAAAGTTTTTGGCACCATAATCATGTCGAAAATACTACTATTTTAAAACTGAGTTAAAATTAAAAATAAAATAAAGGAGATGTGCATAACTTTTTATATTTCTAAAACATCACATTCAATCATTTCTATCTTCGTACAAAAATAATAAATACATATATCCGATAGAATTTCATAATACTAAATCAATGATGACCGAGGATTTGTACGGGTGCATGGCCGTGTCCTGAGGGCGCAGAGTTACTGACTACGGCGTTGAATCCGTTGTGTGCATCAGCGGTGTACTGAACTGTGCGGACAGAACCATCGGCTTCAACAAGCGAGTACTCGCCGTGCACAGCGTCACCGTCGCGGCTCTCGTGCTGGGACTTGTTGTCACCAGAGTGACCGTTGGCTACGGAGTAGGAGAAGTCGTATTTGGGGTGAGCGTATTCCTCTTGGTGGCTAGCCACTACGGTGTGGACGGGAGCGGAGTAATGAGCTACAGGTGCAGCGGCGTAGTGGGCAACGGGAGCGGTACCGTAGTGGGCAACGGGAGCAACTGAGATAGCAGCATGGGGTTGATCGTGACGCTGGATGGATTGAGAAGACACAGCTGCAGCTGAAGAGTAGTGGGCGGGAGCTGTGTGATAGGCGACGGGGGCGGTGTTGTACGCGACGGGGGCGGTGTGATAGGCCACGGGGGCGGAGTAGATGGCTCTTGAGGCTCCAACAATGCCGTGAGGCTGGTCATGACGGACAATGCTTTGAGACGAAACTGCAGCAGCTGATGAATAATGAGGCTCAGGCAGAAGACCTGCAGTAGCCACCGCCAGCACAGCGCTTACAACAAAAATCTGCGAAATAGAGATTATTTTAAATACTAATTCATCACTTTATTTGATAGGATAGGTTAATTCCCCATACAAACTTTCATCCCCATTTTCACCCTCTTAAGGGATGATTTCTGGGATAAAAAGTATTTTATGTCCTTTTCAGTGTCTTAAACTATCTTCTTACCAAATTTCATCTTAATCGGTTAAGTAGATCCAGAGATTACCTCTTACAACCACACAAACTTTACCTCTTTAATAATTTTAGTATTGATAATTGTGTTTTGTATTTATTTACTCTTACTTTAGAAAACATGTTGGTGTGAATCTGGATCAGAACTAATGAAAAGTCATTAACAAAAGCTTTTTATATAGTCATTTCGAGTGCGTTAAGGTCAACACGTATGTAACTGGATTGTCAGGGTTCTGCAATTTTTGTGAGTTCAAACTTTCTCTTAAGGCATAATCTGTATTATATATACGAAAATAATATAAAGCTGAAAAGTTTGTTCTATATTTTTTTGTTTGTTGGAACGCGCTTATCTACAAAAATATCTGAAAAAATATTTTTGTACTTTATAATCTATTTGTAGGGGCTATCTATGTATCTATCTATCCCGTCACAGCGATCCCTTTGAGTGAAACAATTAGGCATAAAATATATACTATGCAAGCGGAATTGCGGGCAATTGTAAATGCACGATAAATGCAACCTGTAGAACAACAATTTAAGGTCCATTTACTTGTTATTATTATTTAAATGTATTTTTATTAAGGTAAAATAAGGTCAAGGAAACTAAAAGCTTAAATTTCTTCCATGTTTTTTTGGATTAATTATTATCACATGACTAAGTAAGGAGGTAAGGTTTTACTAAAAAGCTAATACTAATAAAACGTTTGATAATAGCTTCAATTTATTGAATGATACCAATAATGTGATATGTGGAGGGAAAGAACTATGAATTATTATATTGAAGTTATACTTCTTTTGGGACGTTTGGAAAAAATTATGGGAGTAAAATTTTTACGATGCGCGCGCACACCGACAGCCAAAAAGCGACATAATGAAGTTAGCTAACAACTGTTTGTTGTCATGGTAACCGTTGTTATTGCCTATATTGTTGTATAATATTATATTCTTTCCTTAAATAATATTCTATAAATATATGATTGTAACATGCCATAAATGCCTTTTTTCGATACGGTTTTTTTCATTTGAAATCCAGTTTCCTTGCGGTGGTTCTCAGCTATGTTTGGTTAATATCGGTCCAGCAGTGTAAGAGTATCAGCTCTTTTCCAAAATGATGTAAGGCATTTTGGCGTATGATTACTCGATTAAGTGCTTCACGCGTGCCAGTGTAATCGTTAAATGACAATTAATTTGCGTAGGGGGTTTTTAAAATGTTTAATTAATTTAATTATTTTATTATTCCTTTTACAGAGAGTTGTGACATACGGGATGAAATATTTAGCTATTTTTGTTATGTTACGCCTCAGAAGTATAACTTCTTACGTGCGTACATAAGTACATGCACGCGGTTTTTTTTAAATAACGACAAGACTAAGATGACACGCTTGGTTCAGTTTGTAGTGGACCCTGTTTGCTGTGCCAGCGGTCGCGAGTTCGAGTCCACGAATGTTTAAATTTATAATATGTATGTATTTAAAGTTATATATGTGTAGTGTATCAACTATCTGGTATCCATAATACAAGTCTCGTACCTTACCATGGAGCTAGATGGTGCTCTGTGTTAATGTCCCAATATATTTATTTAGTTTTAAGTTATTCACACTTTTTCATACAATTACTTTTATTGTTTAACTAAACGCGTAAAAGTCTAAAACAATACAATATAAAGTATATCACTTCAAAGGTAATAATAATAGCTTTATTTTATTGTAACCAAATTTTGTAAATATAAAAATTGTAACCAAAAGTGAGACAAGCACTGGGAATAAATTATGAACTATTTTATTAATAAAGACAAGATTACTTTCCGGTTAATCACAATTTTTCATACATTTTCTTTTATCGACAGAAATTGTTGTCTATGAAATATCTAGTAATTATGTTTGTGTATAGGGACGAACTCAAAGCGCACCGATTATGCTGTTTTAGACTTTCACGGGTTTAATAATGTTAAATGATTCATAGTTCTTCCCCTGCACGTTCCTCATTGTTGGTGTCATATAATAAAATGAAGCTATTCATATGATCTTTAAATTGACATATATCATAGTTTAATACACTCTCGGGGCGGAACCCATACAAAATCGTCCATTCTCTACTTCTTCCTGCTGATTAATTTAGAAATATTTTTTTTCAGGACATCAGCTATCTACTGTTACAGCGTAAACAAGTAACAAACACAATATTTAGAATATTAGTGTGATGTTTTTTGTTTGTATACCGCATATTATATTTTATTAGTTATTAATGAAGGATTAAATTTACAAGTACTTATACCGAATAACAGAAATTATATATGTGTCATTCGTTTAGAAACTGTAAATCGCAAATAATTCACTAGTTTACAAATGTTTCATATACCCTACAAGAAATCTCATGAAATCAACTGCCTCGGATGTGTAGTGGCTAGCATGTACGGCTGCACACCCGGAGGTCCTGGGTTCGAGTCCCGGGTCGGGCCAAGTTTAATTATTGAGTCTTTCTGTATAGTAAGCCTCAGTAACAGCCCGGAGTTGGGAAGCTACCGGTGTTTCACCCCCATGCCTCGGAGAGCACGTAAAGCCGACGGTCCTGCACCTTAACTCTCACTGGTCGTGTCGAGCAGTCGTCCCACAGGAGTATGAGAGTGACAGGAATAGAGAGTGCACGTTGTGTCTGCGCGTACACTTGTGCACTATAATATCTCCTGCGCAGTTGGCTAGTCTCAATGAGATTGGCCGCCATGGCCGAAATCGGTCAGGAGAACATCATCATCATCATCACAAGAAATCTATACATATAATAAAAGTGTAACTGAACACTGTCTGTATATGGAAGATATTTGAGAAAAACTATTATTGGGATCTTTATTAATGCAATAGAACACAAAACAATGATTTTTAGAATATTTGTCCGTTTGTCTGTTTATCTTCTTGTCTGTGCGTTTATGCGCGCTAATCTTAGAAGCGGCTTAACACTTATGTGTTGTGCTAAGCTTCAGTTAACATTTAAACTAGCTTTCTTAAACCTGAATGTGTTAAAAAGAATACTCTAACAAGTCTATTGTTAAAACATTTTTTTACTATTCTATATAGTAGCATTAATTTAAATTTTCAAAAAATTTACATATCTTTATTATTTTAGATTTCTTGGTGTGCACCAAGATATAAACTAGATCCCTCATGTATTTTGTGAAAGCTGTTTAATAGTTTTACTGCAATGTTCATCATGATACAATATACACCTCCGAATTGGTTCACCAATATTATGAAAAGAACTAAGTAATCATGGAAGTAACTTTTATTTTTATGTTACGAATATATAGGTATATGACACAAAAAATAAGGTAAGTCATGCCTGCTAATAAACCTACAATAAATTTTGCATTTGAATATATAGTTTGTTCCTGTAGTTCAAATCAAAATATACTAGAAGATGAAAATGAAAGTGATGTTAAAGTTAAATTTAACAATACAAATACAAAAATTATTACAAACTCTTATAGAAGTAAAACTAAGAAAAAGAATAAGTAATTGATGGCCCACAGATCTATAAAATTATATAAAATTCTCAGTTTAATCTCCTGAATTTATTCAAAATGGTCGTAAAAGTTTTTTGGACAATAATAACAGACATACTACCTATGTAATACCATGCTCCTTTTCCCATCTTTTTAATTCATTTTAACGCAATCAGGCTATTTTTATATTTCATCATTTATATTGTATACCTAAATGTAGCTAATTATGAAATAAATTATATTATTTGAATATATTTATTTAAAAAAATCACAATCAAATAAAATCTTAGAACTACCTATCTACCTACCACACTATAGCCGAAAAAATAATGAAAATATCTTATTTTTTTTTAAATATATTTAATGTCTCTTTTTCTGAATTATTTGCATTTAATATATTTGAATGTATTAAATACAAGAAATCATTGAGTTACATAACCTAAAGATTTTAAGGCAAGCAATTTTAGCAAACCAAATTGTTCTACATCAATTTTTCTACTATAAAAATTTACTGTAGCTATTTTTTTATTCCACTAAATATACACACATGTAAATAGTTAATAATGTTTTGGCGCCATAATCATGTCGAAAATAAATTTTACAACTGAGGTAAAATACAAAATAAAATAAAGGAGATGTGCATAACTTTTTATATTTCTAAAACATCACATTTCAATCATAACTATCTTCGTACAAAAATAATAAATACATATATGCGATAGAATTTCATAATACTAAATCAGTGATGAGCGAGGATTTGTACGGGTGCATGGCCGTGTCCTGAGGGCGCAGAGTTACTGACTACGGCGTTGAATCCGTTATGTGCGTCAGCCGTGTACTGAACTGTGCGGACAGACCCATCGGCTTCGACAAGCGAGTACTCGCCGTGCACAGCGTCACCGTCGCGGCTCTCGTGCTGAGACTTGTTGTCACCAGAGTGACCGTCGGCTACGGAGTAGGAGAAGTCGTATTTGGGGTGAGCGTATTCCTCTTGGTGGCTAGCCACGACGGTGTGGACGGGAGCGGAGTAATGAGCTACGGGTGCAGCAGCATAATGAGCTACTGGAGCGGCGGCGTATTGGGTAACGGCACCAGAGGTGTAGTGGGCATGGGGCTGATCGTGACGCTGAATAGATTGCGAAGATACGGCTGCGGCAGATGAATAGTGAGCAGGGGCAGCATATTGAGCTACCGGTGCATGAGAGTAATGGGCAATGGGTGTAGCTGCATAATGGGCAACAGGAGCCGAAACAATGGCATGAGGCTGGTCATGACGTTGGATAGATTGAGAAGATACAGCTGCAGCTGAAGAGTAGTGGGCGGGAGCTGCATGATAGGCTACAGTTGCAGCGTGGTAGGCTACAGGAGCAGCGTGAACTGCTACTGGAGCTGATACAACGGCGTGAGGCTGGTCATGTCGCACAATGCTTTGGGAGGAAACTGCAGCAGCTGAAGAGTAATGAGGCTCAGGAAGCAAACCAGCCGTAGCCACGGCCAGCACAGCACTCAATCCAAAAACCTACAAATAAAAATAAATATTACTAATAACGCCACTTCTTCAAATCACATTATTTTAATATTGTTTGAGCTAAGTTTTTTACACTTATTTTAAATATACATGAGAACACTCACTTTAGAGAACATGTTGGAATTTTGTGTAAATCACAACTGATACAATGCTCTCGGTAAAAGCTTCTTATATAGTGGCGTTATTTTTTGTACCATAAGGTCAACAGGCTTAAACTGGATGTCAAAAGTTGTATAATAACAAAGAGTTCACTTTCAATTTATCGTAAAATAATAATAAATTATTTTATGTAATTGGTAAGAGTAATTAAGATTAAAATTCATTTTTGCATTATTTTATTTCTACATATTTCTATGATTAGCCGATTAACTAATATTTTTCAAAAGATATTGTATAGATGTAAATATTGTTAGTGAATTTAATTCACATTTTATAACATATTGAAGACTGAATATTCTATTTCATATAAAATCTATACGCGCCGTGCACGTTCCCTTGTCGCCGTCGACTCTGCAACAGACAGCGAGGTTTTTCAACAGAAGGCAACAGAATCCGTCTGTAAAACTGTAGTCGTCAAAAATCATTATTTTTTTATAAGCCTTGGATCACAATAGCTTAAGATCCAAATGTCTTTCTTGGTTAAGGCTAAAATACCTTTTATTACGAGTACTGTATGTACGTAACAATGTTCGTAACAAATATCTTAATAATATATAAGGCCTGCAATAATTTAAAAACGCGATTACGTCGTTGTTAAAAATTGGAGATATATGTATATCGAAATATCTAGAAATAAAAAACCTATTTGTTTTGGGTGTATTTTTGGTGACAATCCCTACTAGTGACTTCACGATTTATTTTGAATTAAAATAAATCTACTATATGTTGACCCGGATAACCAGCTATCATCATACACAAATTTCATCAAAATCTGTCCAGTGGTTTTCTCATCATGCGGTAACAGACAGATAGACAGATAGACAAAAATTCTAACAATTATAGAGTCAGCCTCTGTAACAATTATGATGACTATTTCAATAAGATTTTCCATAAAATATTTAATGTACAGAGTCGACTCAGTCAGAATTTTATTATATGTATAGAAGAAATGTATGTATATACAATTAGTCCAGTCAAATAAGGTACGAAATCAAAATTTTAGCACTTGACTTTCCACTTTTGATATAATATAGTTTTAATGATACAAAAACAATGTGTAAAGGTTCTCGTGTCTGCAATATACTTATATAATATACCCTACTAGAAATCTATACATATAATAAAAGTGTAACTTAACGCTGTCTGTACATGGATGATATCTGAAAAAAGCTATATAAATGAAGGTATTTATTAACGCTATACAACACAAAACAATGATTTTTAGAGTTATTGTCTGTTTGTCTCTTTGTCTGTGCGTTTGTTTATGCGGCCTAATCTCAGAAACGGCTTAACCGATTTGGGTGCGGCTAACACTAATGTATTGTGGTAAGTTTCAGTAAACATTTAAACTCTTAATACTTTCTTAGATTTACGCGAATATTTGTCATTTTAAATAAAACTATCTTTTCGGATTATTTCGCGGATTTATTTTGATTTTTGGTTCCGGACGTTTCGAATGCTTTACAGCAATCATGGTCACGGGAGAAACTAAGGTTATAGACGTCTCAAACACATATACTTGTTACAGACAGTGCCTTCCCACTGTTTTACAAAAATGATTTCAAAAATTCATAAATGGCAATAAAGTTCGTTACAATATTTGTTGAATTTTATTTCTGAACATTCAAAAAAAAAATAAGTATTAAAATTAAATATAGATTGCTATATTTAATGATTTATTTAATTTTAGCTGTTCTTATTATAAATATTTCAATTTTTATAAAAACTTTGTACTTTATTATTTAGTGTTGCTATTATTATATTATGTATAACCATTAAGAATTTTAAACATTAAAAAATATTAATTATCTATCTAAGCAATATTATTGTTTTATATGTAATTTAAAAGAAGTTAAAATATTAATTTAGTATACTCGTGTAGTAGTGAGTAAATCTTATTTTTATCTTACTATGCCTGCTAATAAACCTACAATAAATTTTGCATTTGAATATTTAATTTATTCCGATAGTTCAAATCAAAATATACTAGAAGATGAAAATGAAAGTGTTATTAAATTTAAATTTAATAATACAAATACATAACTTATTTCAAACTATTACAGAAGTAAAACTAAAAGAAAGAATAATTGATGGCCCACATCAATATAATTATATAAAATTCTCATTTTAACCCCCTCTTAACTGTAATTTAAATATGCTGCTTGGAATTTATTCAAAATGGTTGTTAAATATTTTTGGGCAATGATAACCGACATACTATGTAAAACCATGCTCCTTCATCAACTTGTTCCTATCTTTTTGATTCATTTTTTACGCAGTCAGGTTATTTTTTTATTTCTTCATTTATATTGTATACCTAAATGTAGCTAATTATGAAATAAATGATATTATTTGAATATATTTATTTAAAAAAATCTAAATATATTTAATGCGACTAAGTGTAACTAAAATAAAATCTTAGAACTACCTATCTAGTATCTACCTACCACTATAACCGAAATAATAATAAAAATATCTTATTATTTTTTAATTATATTTAATATCTTTTTTTCTGAATTATTTGCATTTAATATATTTGAATGTATTTAATACAAGAAATCATTGAATTACATTCAAATGTACGCGTCAATACTACATTCGACGTTTTATTTAAAGCAAAAACAAAATTGTAATTAAACTTTACTATAGCTTTTTTCATATCCATCCAATAGAAATATTGGATATACATGCATGTAAATAATTAATAAAGTTTTTGGCACCATAATCATGTCGAAAATAAATGTTAAAACTCAGGTTAAATACAAAATAAAATAAAGGAAATGTGCATAACTTTTATATTTCTAAAACATCACATTTCAATCGTAACTATCTTCGTACAAAAATAATAAATACATATATGCGATAGAATTTCATAATACTAAATCAGTGATGAGCGAGGATTTGTACGGGTGCATGGGCGTGTCCTGAGGGCGCAGAGTTACTGACTACGGCGTTGAATCCGTTATGTGCGTCAGCAGTGTACTGAACGGTACGGATGGAGCCATCGGCTTCAACAAGTGAGTACTCGCCGTGCACAGCGTCACCGTCACGGCTCTCGTGCTGGGACTTGTTGTCACCAGAGTGACCATCGGCTACGGAGTAGGAGAAGTCGTATTTGGGGTGAGCGTATTCCTCTTGGTGGCTAGCCACGACGGTGTGGACGGGAGCAGAGTAATGAGCTACGGGCGCAGCAGCATAATGAGCTACTGGAGCGGCGGCGTATTGGGTAACGGCACCAGAGGTGTAGTGGGCACGGGGCTGATCGTGACGCTGAATAGATTGCGAAGACACGGCTGCGGCGGATGAATAGTGAGCAGGGGCGGCATATTGAGCTACGGGTGCATGAGAGTAATGGGCAACGGGTGTAGCTGCATAATGAGCAACAGGAGCCGAAACTATGGCATGAGGCTGGTCATGACGTTGGATAGATTGAGAAGATACAGCTGCAGCTGAAGAGTAGTGGGCGGGAGCTGCATGATAGGCTACAGGTGCAGCGTGGTAGGCTATGGGAGCAGCGTGGACTGCTACTGGAGCTGATACAATGGCATGAGGCTGGTCATGTCGCACAATGCTTTGGGAGGAAACTGCAGCAGCTGAAGAGTAATGAGGCTCAGGAAGCAAACCAGCCGTAGCCACGGCCAGCACAGCACTCAATCCAAAAACCTACAAATAAAAATATAAATTTCTATTAACGCCACTTCTTCAAATCACATTATTTTAATATTGTTTGAGCTAAGTTATTTACACTTATTTTAAATATACATGAGAACACTCACTTTAGACAACATCTTGGAATTTTGTGTAAATCACAACTGATACAGTGTTCGTGGTAAAAGCTTCTTATATAGTGGCGTTATTTATTTGTACCATAAGGTCAACAGGCTCAAACTGGATGTCAAAAGTTGTATAATAACAAAGAGTTCACTTTCAATTTATCGTAAAATAATAATAAATTATTTTAGGCCATTGCTAAGAGTAAGTAAGATTAAAATTCCTTTTTGCATTATTTTATTTGTACATATTTCCATGATTAGCCGAATAACTAATATTTTTATTGTATAGATTAATATTGTTAGTGAATTTATTTCGTTCATATTTTATTACACATTGAACTTTAAAGACTGAATATTCTACTTCGTATAGTAACTAAACCCCAATTTTGTTTACATCATCCAATTTAGTAATTTTGATCTTTAAAGTAACAATAAATGTATGAAATATCAATAAATGTGCTTGATCTGTAGAGGATTAGAAGCAGGGCTGCCCGTAGAGACAACTGCTCAACTGCTGCCAGTAGAGCCAACTTAATTTATCTTTACAGATAAAAAAAAATATAATTTGAATTACTGTTATTGCCTGTCAAATTTTATCTGTAAAGATATGCTATAGTCTTACTTAACATAACTTTAAATAATATCAATCTAAATTAATAATTTCATTTTTAAGTGACCATGATTGCTGTAAAGAATTCGAAACGTCGGGTACTAAAAATCATAATAAATTCGCGAAATAATCCGAAAAGATAGTTTTAGTTTTATTTAAAATGTCAAGTATTCGCGTAAATCTAAGAAAGTATTACAAGGTTACTTTTTTTGTATAGACTGGTTTTAACAAGATATTGTTTATTTTAACCTAATTAATGCAATAAATGTGAACGCTTAATTATTTGTAACTTAATGACGTATAAATAAATATTGATCATTGAATGAATTTAAATAAAAGTGCGCCCATAGATTAGAGGCTTTTACGTAGATTTTCATTCTGAAAATACATTTTGATCCGAAATAAGATAAACTTTATTGTAATTTAGTTCTGAAGCTATAATAGAATATGTGGCCAAAAACGTCAAAATCTAGGTAGAAAACCTTTCTCACTAGCAGACCTGATTATGTTATCCTTTAATTCGTCTTAGTATTTATTATTTTAATAATGTCTTCGTCAATACATAAATCATTATTATTTAATTATATGATGTATTAGCAGAGGCCGCGGCTTTGCTCGCATTAAAACTACATAAAAACATTTTTTTTAGCTTTATGTTATAAGTAATTAATACACAAAAACCCCCGCTCCCCCGCATGCTCTGCACCACCCTGTGCATCATGCGCCCGTCTACGATGCCGTGTAGGATTTTCGAAGCCCTATTTCACTCTGTTGGGAATGATTTTAGAAACACTGTGATTCACGTGTCTCATAAATTTAAATAAAGTATACAATGTACCAGTTTTAGAGTCAATCGATCTAGTGAATAAAAAGTTTCACAGAAAAGCCAACCCCCCATTTCACCCTCTTAGGGGATGATCAGTGGCACACCCACTGCAACGCCATCTACTGGGTCCATTAGTGTTTTCGAACCTTCCAGGAACTACCTCGTCCCTGCCGTTTAGGAGATGATCAGTGGCATACCGACTGCAGCGCCACCTACTAAGTTCATTTGTGTGTTCAAACCATCCAGGAGCCCATTGTAATATAGACACAAAATTCCATCTAAATCGATCCAGTCCTTTAGGAGAAGTAATTTTCTTTGGCGACTTGAAGTAAGTTTTGATTGAAGCACGCTTCAGGATGTAGCCAATCTTGTCAGTGACTCCTCTCATGAATGGCAGGACTGCAGGGACGAAACGACGAAACGTCGGGAACCAAAAATTAAAATAAATCCGCGAAATAATCTAAAAAGATAGTTTTATTTAACATTTAAACTCTTATTTGAAGTATATTGTTAAAACATTTTTTTAACTATTCTATATAGTGGCATTACTTTAATGTTTATTTGCCTATTAGATTCCAACTAGAAACTGTAAACTAAGTTCTAATCCTTTTTGCTACCTTTGTAGACAGGTTATATTTTCAAAAAATCTACATATCTTCATTATTTTAGATTTCCTGTTGTGCACCAAGATATAAACTAGGTTTCTCATGTAATTTCTGAAAGCTGTTTAATAGTTTTACTGCAATGTTCATCAGGAGACAATATACACCTTCCAATTGGTTCACCAGTATTATGGAAAGAACTAAGTAATCATGGAAGTGACTCTTATTTTTATGTTACGTAGACATAGGTATATAATTCAGAAAATAAAGCGAGTCCGCCTGCTAATACACCTATAATAAATTTTGCATTTAAATATTTAATTTATTCCGATAGTTCAAATCAAAATATACTAGAAGATAAAAATGAAAGTGATGTTAAAGTAAAATTAATAAATAATTGCTAATCTACAGATCTATAAAATTATACAAAATTCTCAGTTAAAAATGCTGCTTGGAATTTATTCAAAATGGTCGTTAAAGGTTCTTGCACAATAATAACAAACAAACTATGCTTCTTCATCAACTTGTTCCCATCTTTTTAATTCATTTTTTACGCCATCGGGTTATTTTTATAATTCATCACTTATATTGTATACCTAAATGTAGCTAATTATGAAAAAAAACTAAATATATTTAATGCGACTTAGTGTAACTAAAATAAAATCTAAGAACTACCTATCTACCTACCACTATAGCCGAAATAATAATAAAAATATCTTATTATTTTTTTAATTATATTTTAATGTAATTTTTTCTGAATTATTTGCATTTTATATATTATTTGAATGTTTTAAATACAAGAAATCATTGAATTACAGTCAAATGTGTTTGTCAATATGGTACCTAAGGGTTTTAAGGCAAGGAATTTCAGCAAATGTGTTTGACTGTTCTACATCAATTTAACTACTATACTTGACGTTTTATTTAAAGCAAAAACTAAATTGTACCTACTTAAAATGTACTATATTTTTTTTAATCCAACAGTTATATTGGATATACACGCATATAAATAAACCTCCAGGTAAATTTCTAAGAAATTAATTAAATATCTAAGAAATCTATTGTTAACTGTAACGCCGGCGTGTCCGCGGTCTTGGAGGGATTAATAAAGTTTTTGCCACCATAATCGTGTCGAAAATAAATTCCAAAACTGAGGTAAAATAAAATAAAGGGGATGTGCATAACTTTTTATATTTCTAAAACATCACATTTCAATCATAGCTATCTCCGTACAAAAATAATAAATACATATATGCGATAGAATTTCATAATACTAAATCAGTGATGAGCGAGGATTTGTACGGGTGCATGGGCGTGTCCTGAGGGCGCAGAGTTACTGACTACGGCGTTGAATCCGTTATGTGCGTCAGCCGTGTACTGGACAGTACGGATGGAGCCATCGGCTTCGACAAGCGAGTACTCGCCGTGCACAGCGTCACCGTCGCGGCTCTCGTGCTGGGACTTGTTGTCACCAGAGTGACCGTCGGCTACGGAGTAAGAGAAGTCGTATTTGGGGTGAGAGTATTCCTCTTGGTGGCTAGCCACGACGGTGTGGACGGGGGCGGAGTAATGAGCTACGGGTGCAGCAGCATAATGAGCTACTGGAGCTGCGGCGTATTGGGTAACAGCACCAGAGGTGTAGTGGGCACGGGGCTGATCGTGACGCTGAATAGATTGCGAAGATACGGCTGCGGCGGATGAATAGTGAGAAGGGGCGGCATATTGAGCTACGGGGGCATGAGAGTAATGGGCAACGGGTGTAGCTGCATAATGAGCAACAGGAGCCGAAACAATGGCATGAGTCTGGTCATGACGTTGGATAGATTGAGAGGATACAGCTGCAGCTGAAGAGTAGTGGGCGGGAGCTGCATGATAGGCTACAGGTGCAGCGTGGTAGGCTACAGGAGCAGCGTGGACTGCTACTGGAGCTGATACAACGGCGTGAGGCTGGTCATGTCGCACAATGCTTTGGGAGGAAACTGCCGCAGCTGAAGAGTAATGAGGCTCAGGAAGCAAACCAGCCGAAGCCACGGCCAGCACGGCACTCAATCCAAAAACCTATAAATAAAAATAAATATTACTATTAACGCCACTTCTTCAAATCACATTATTTTAATATTATTTGAGCTAAGTTTTTTACACTTATTTTAAATATGTATGAGAACACTCACTTTAGAGAACATATTGGAATTTTGTGTAAATCACAACTGATACAATGCTCTCGGTAAAAGCTTCTTATATACTGGCTTTATTTTTTTGTACCATAAGGTCAACAGGCTTAAACTGGATATCAAAAGTTGTATAATAACAAAGAGTTCACTTTCAATTTGTCGTAAAATAATAATAAATTATTTTAGGCAATTGGTAAGAGTAATTAAGATGAAAATTTCTTTTTGCATTACTTTATTTGTACATATTTCCTTGAATAGCCGATTAACTAATATTATAATAAAAAAATAACTATCGTTTTGTTAATTTGAGTATTCTACTATGTAACAATATTTACAGGGTGCAAGTTTTTTCCCAAATTATCTTAAAAGGAGAGTAATATTATTGAGGCTTATTACGTACTTATTACGTATACTGTTGTTATCATTTTGATCTTTAAAGTAACCTGTAAAATATCAATAAATGTGCTTGATCTGTAGAAGATTAGAAGGTATTTATTATATAGAATATTAATGTTTTATATAACATATAACTATTTTTGATATCTTTTTATATAATACAATAAATTTTTTTTCATGATGGGTTTAAGTTATATCATCGTTATACTGCTCATAAAAATATCAATTCAAAATTTCAGCTTTGCTAAAATAAAATATCTTATTATGTAGGTCAGAGGATTCTGAGACCTTGGACCATATGTTGTATTCGTGTATTATTGTACTTCTATCTACATATATACATATAATAAAATTCTGAGTCGAATCTGTACATTAAATATTTCGGAAAATCTTAATGAAATAGTCATTATTATCGATACAAAGGCCGAATCTATAGTTTTTAGAATTTTTGTCTGCCTGTCTGTTTGTCTGTTACCGCATCACGAGAAAACTACTTGACAGATTTTGATGAAATTGGGTATAATGATAGCTGGATATCTGGATCAACATATAGGATGCTACTGCGGGAAAATATCTCATTTGTGAGAAATCTATACCAAACGTTAAAACGTAAGTAGGGACGAACCCGAGAGAAGCGAGGGTGAGTCGCTAGTTATATTATAAAAGTATACACATAAAAAATTATATTTAAAATTACTTTGTGCATACATTTTTTTTTTATTTTATGTAACAAATATAATAATTAATTAACACAAGGTAACTTTTTTGGTATGGACTGGTTTTTTCAAGATATTTTTTTTTAACCTAATTAATACAAGAAATGTGGACTCTTGATTGTTTGTAACTCAATGACGTATAAATAAATATTAATAATTGAATGAATTTAAATTAAAGTTGGCCCATAGATTAGGGGGTTTTATGTAGGATTTTCATTCTGAAAATGTATTTAATTCGAAAGAAGATAAATTTTATTATAATTTAGTTCTGAAGCTACACGTGGAAATCAAGATAGAAAAAAAAATTCTCATTTTCTATACTTATTTATATATCTTTATTATATCTATACTAGTAGATCGGATTATGTTATCCTTTAATTCGTCTTAGTATTAATTATTTTAGTAGTGTATTCGTCAATACATGAATCATTATTATTTTTTATTTTTAATATTATATATGTACTAGTAGAGGCCGCGGCTTCGCTCGCATTAAAACTACAAAAAAAACAAATTCTTTAGCTTTATGTTATAGGTAATTAATATAGAATTCTTTGCGTCATGCGCCCTTCTACCATGCCGTGTAGGATTTTCGAAGCCCTATTAGGGAGGGAGACTGTTAAGGATGATTTTAGAAACACTGTGATACACGTGTCTCATAAACTATACATATAATAGAATTGTAACTAAGTCGAATCTGTACATTAAATATTTTTTGGAAAATCTAATTGAAATAGACATCATTATCGATACAGGGTCCGAATCTATAGTTTGTTGTCTGTCTGTTACCGCATCACGAGAAAACCACTGGATAGATTTTGATGTGGTGCGTTGATAGCTGGTTATCGGGGTCACATATAGGATACTTTTTACCGCGGGAAAATGTCTCATTTCTGAGAAAAATACAAAAACTGCAATGAACATACATATAAATAATAGTATGTAAAACCTAAGAATTTGGTTTTTGGTCATTTGAACGCGGGCAGAGCCGCGGTCAATGCTAGTTTTAAATAAAGTATGCAATGTACTAGTTTTAGAGTCAATCGACCCAGAGAATAAAAAGTTTCGCAGAAAATTCAACCCTCTATTTCACCCTCTTAGGGGTGCCATTTCAAAAAACCCTTTCCTAGTGGATGCCTATACCTTTTAAAGAATAAACCCTCCAAATTTCATGTCTCTAGGGCCAGCGGTTTAGGCTTTTATATATATATATATATATATATATATATATATATATATATATATATATATATATATATATATATATATATATATATATATATCAGTTAGTCAGTTTGGACTTTAAATTTTATTTAAGTATATATACAAAGAAATTATTTTAAATTTTAGGTAGAGAGGACAGGGTTCAGTTGATCCCCCTCTTTAAAGCCTATACTTTACTGAAATGTAACGTAAACTAAACTCGTTTCTTTAATTTTTAACGTATCAAATATGCTTTGCTATTGTTTCAAACTTATGTATGAGAATAAATGATTTAAAAAAACTAACATTTACTAAAATTTTCAAGTCTGTTCGTCGTCCATCTTTATACAAGGAGACTTGAATTCAATGTGCATAGGACTTGAACCTGAGGAACAAGTGTACTCAAAGTGTTTTTAATAAAAATCAAATATAATATAATAAAAGAATAAAAACAATAGCAATAAAAACCTTCATTTAACAAACAAACTCAACTTTATAATTAGTAATTAAAGACATAAAATGGAGCTTTTCGCTACAAAAGTTGATAGAGTGTTATAGTTTGTTGTCCTAATTAATGTTCCGAAAAAAGTCACATATCTTCAGTGACCGCCACTCACGCTTGGAAAAATGATACCAAAAACCACTTTTTCGATAATATCTTCTCTCCAGCGTCATCTACGTTATAAAATTTAATTATTAAAAAATTTAAAGCATAAAATTTCCTGCATCTTTTGTTTTTTGATCATTGATGGAAACATTTTTTGATCAGATAAATAGTTTAGGAATTACAGGAAATCAAAGTCAAGTCCAGAAATTTTTACAATTCGTAAAATCGCTACACAGCAAACTGTAACACTCTGCCAAATTAGAACTTCCCTTGACCTTTTGTAAGTCAGAACCTACTCAGTGACTCGAAGAAATAAGAAATAACTAAAATTGTTACAGGAATTTACATTTTCATTAGTAGTAATCAAGTATTCAAATCTAATAATTATATATTTTATCGAACTTTTAATTGTAACATATTAAATATAAAGTTAGTAACAATATTAGTGTTGAAACATGATAATAGAATAATAACATAAATAGAAAATCATATTAAAGAACACTTAATCACATATCAACGCTTTCCATTTTTCGGAAAGCTCAAGTCTCCTCAAACAAAATCAAGTGTCCTCCTTCGGCACCTTTTCAAATACGTATATTTCAAAGTTGATGATTTAAAATCTATAATTTTTTATATTTGTCTTCATGAATGGCCAGCACTAATTGAGCACTAAATTAATGCTAAATTGATTTGACGCTGTGTTATGCGGTTAGCGTATTAAG
The DNA here is from genome assembly GCA_947093115.1 of Brenthis daphne. Taxonomy (NCBI): domain Eukaryota; kingdom Metazoa; phylum Arthropoda; class Insecta; order Lepidoptera; family Nymphalidae; genus Brenthis; species Brenthis daphne. Next base: position 24,140,743 of record OX352477.1, on the reverse strand, counting down.
CGGCGACACTGCTAGCTTACCTAAAAGCTAGCAGTTTTCTAATTTTCTGCCAAAATATAAGAGCACCAAATTTTAGCTTTTGGCAATTTAGCACTAAATGAGCACTAATTTATGCACATAGTTTTAAGTGATTCTGCTCACTTTGCCTTTCTAGCTTTACATACGTCAATTTGATCTCAAATTCAAATCACTTGGGGCTTATATTAAAAAAAAACTTGTTTATTAATTTGCTACAATTCTAAGTTTATTTCATTTAATTAAATAATTATATACAAGTATTTAAATAATGATTTAAGTGGAATTAATGGTGAGCAAGGATATGTGCTGGAGCCGAAATAACATGTTTGGCTGGGGCAGAGTTGCTGACCACTGCGTTGAATCCATTGTGTGCGTCAGCGGTGTACTGAACTGTGCGAATGGAGCCGTCGGCTTCGACAAGCGAGTACTCGCCGTGCACAGCGTCACCGTCGCGGCTCTCGTGCTGGGACTTGTTGTCACCAGAGTGACCGTCGGCTACGGAGTAGGAGAAGTCGTATTTGGGGTGAGCGTATTCCTCTTGGTGGCTAGCCACGACAGTGTGGACGGGAGCCGAGTAATGAGCTACAGGTGCAGCAGCGTAGTGGGCCGCGGGGGCCGAGTAATGAGCTACAGGTGCAGCAGCGTAGTGGGCCACGGGAGCGGCAGCATATTGGGCAATGGGACCAGTAGTATAATGGGCAATGGGAGCAATAGCACGGTGCTGATCATGACGCTGGATGGATTGAGAAGATACAGCTGCGGCGGAGGAATAGTGAGCAGGGGCAGCATATTGGACTACGGGTGCAGCGGAGTAATGCGCAACGGGTGAAGCTGCATAATGGGCTACAGGAGCAGCAACCAGGGTATGAGGTTGGTCATGATGCACAATGCTTTGAGAGGAAACCGAAGCGGCTGAAGAGTAGTGAGGCTCAGGAAGTAAGCCAGCCGCAGCCACGGCCAGCACAGCACTTAATCCAAAAACCTACAAATAAAAATAAATATTACTATTAACGCCACTTATACACATCACACTTTTAATATCTTTTTATCTAAGTTTATAACATTTATTTCGTATAATGAGAACACTCACTTTGGAGAACATGTTGGAATTATGTCTAAATCAAAACTGATACAGTGCTTTCAATAAAAGCTATTTATATATGACTTTATTCTATGTATCATAAGGTCAACAAGTTTAAACTGGATGTCAAAAGTTGTATAACAAAAAGTTCAGTGCTATAACTTTCTCTTTGTCGTGAAATACATTTTTTAAATTATTTTAAGTAATTTTTAATAACAACTCAAAGATTTTTATATTTCTTTATTTATGTAATATATTTTAAAAGTATGTACATTTATCCATTGATAACCTATTAACTCACAACATTCAGGCCAAAAAAATAACATGTTACTACATGATATTTGAAACATGTTGTTTTTCAAGTTGTATAAATGCAAATATTCTTCTTCTCTTCTATTATAAAATCAGTCAATTATTTCTTTTACATTTTAACTAGAAGAAATAGCCACTAATTTCTTATAAAATATATTTATTTAATTCTGTATATTACATTTCTTAATATTAATAATAAATTACTGAACTACTCAAGTTGCGTAATATAAATACGCCTGCCTTAGTCAAAATTATGTTTTAGACCATTTGCTGTAGAAACCCTTGGTCCATGCATGAAGCACTTTGAAAAGTGCTAACTAAGCACTTCTTAAAAGACATAAACCTCTACTAGTGGCAGAAGAGCTGGCTCATTTTTCGCCCAACAAATCAATATTGCCATTCAGCAGAGGAATGTAGCTAGCATTCTTGCCACTATTCCACGCATACATGACTTGTACAGTAATAATAATCAAGTATATATCTCGTATATAATGAAGTAGAATATTTATAATTTTCTTTACTGTAAATAAAGTAGTTATGTATGTAGATATGTATTTCTAAATGGAAAGCCGACTATGCTGATTGATTTGTAGATTTTGCTATGTTACAATATCAATATGTGATATCGTACTCAACTTAGTTTTACCTAACTATCTCAAACGGAGAGTGTAAGGTATATGTAGGTACCTACTCATGCAAATGTTAACTTTCGAACCTGCAAATTAAATAAAATTTTTTTTCTTATAAAACTGCTCTGATTTCTAGCGTTCATGAAATATAACTATAACGTCCATATCGTAAATCAATATCGGCTTTGAAAAATATCTTAAAATACTTCTTTTGCTATATTTTAACTTTCGTTCGTACATAATTATAGTTTTGAAAAATTGAAAATAAAAACACATTCGACCAATTGCAATGTGTGGAACTCAAAACGAATCGTATGAGCTCAAAGTCGAAGGGTTTAATAGTAGCCACTAACGAGTTCTAGACTAACGAGCTCCGAGACAGCAATTTATTGTATTGTCATCTTAACTATATAGGCCTACATATGCTAAGTATTTTTCGAATTATTTGGATACAACAATTAATTCTAGTACACTAAAATTGATCTCCAAGATTTGATTACATTGTTAGTTACAAGTGAAGCTAATTTTAGCGTGTGCTAATAAAAAGGTCGGATGTTTGCGGTTTTGTTTCATGCTTGGTTATTTCCTGCCTCCAACACAAGTTTTGATTATTCGCCAGTTTTCTAGATCTAAACTTTTCTAGATCTAAACAAATATTTTAGTTTTTTTTAAATTATACGACAGTAGTTGTAGTCTGTAGAATAAATTATTGTTGTACGTATGACATTATATTGGCGAGCTATCATAGCCAACCATAGTCAACGCATATGTTTGTATGTAATTTATGCTAATTAAAAATTATTCTTTCTTCTTTGAACAATATTTTATTTTGACCTTATTTCTTAAAAAATCTTTGATTTTTTTCATATTTATCCACATTTCAAATAATTGTTTTCAAGAAAAAAATATGAAATAGTAAATTATACAATATACATGTACTCGTATGTAAGTATATAATTTATCAAAAAATTAGAACATAATGATATTAGCATCCTTGTCTTATGTGATAAGTTCAATAAACTTGTTTTTGCAAATCTTTTTAACGTATAAAAGATCTTTATATATGTTTCTTTTCGTGTGAAGCAACAACTTACAGAGTAAAGATCTTCTGCAATCTAATACTAGTAGCTATTATAATTTTGGTATTCCATTAATTTAAGATCATATTCGTTTTGGGTTAATTACGTTAAATAGTAAAAGTTTTAATTAATTTATTGTATAATTCTAAGTTTATTTAAATAATTTTATATAAATATACAAAGAATGTAACAAGCAGAATTAATGATGAGTAAGGATATGTGCTGGGGCTGAGATGACATGTTTGGCTGGAGCAGAGTTGCTGACGACGGCGTTGAATCCGTTGTGTGCATCAGCGGTGTACTGAACGGTACGGATGGAGCCATCGGCTTCGACAAGCGAGTACTCGCCGTGCACATCGTCACCGTCGCGGCTCTCGTGCTGGGACTTGTTGTCACCAGAGTGACCGTCGGCTACGGAGTAGGAGAAGTCGTATTTGGGGTGAGCGTATTCCTCTTGGTGGTCAGCCACGACGGTGTGGACGGGTGCAGCGTAGTGAGCCACGGGTGCAGCCGCGTAATGAGCTACAGGTCCAGCAGCATAGTGAGCGACGGGAGCAACGGCTACAGTGGCGTGGGACTGATCGTGACGTTGGATGGACTGAGAAGATACTGCTGCAGCAGATGAGTAGTGTGCGGGAGCGGCGTAGTGTGCAACGGGCGCAGCGGCATAGTGGGCAACGGGAGCTGCGGCATAGTGAGCAACGGGAGCGGCATGATAGGCGACAGGAGCAATATGGTAGGCAACAGGGGTAGCGTGAACAGCTACTGGAGTAGCGTGAGTCTGGTCATGTCGCACAATGCTTTGAGAGGAAACTGCGGCAGCAGAGGAGTAGTGAGGCTCCGGCAGCAGACCAGCTGAAGCCACTGCCAAAACAGCGCTCAAACCAAAGATCTGTAAATAAAAACATAATATGTAATAAGCTTCTTACTTATTAAAAGTAATAACGTTTAATATATGCGTAACTTTATGAATTAATTTATTATATCATTAATTTCATTCTTAACACTTACTTTGGAGAACATGTTATATAAATTATTCAAGAATAAATGATATATAACCTACATTAAAAGCTGCTTATATAGTACTTTTAATTTGCACGTTACAAGGTCAAGAAAGTAAAACAGGTTATCAATTTTGTAGTGTATGTGCCGAAATTTCTTACATTAGAAAAGATTATCTTTGGTCTAATTTTTACGACAAGCGGTAACTAACAATTATATAATTTTTAATTATACGACATAAGATGTACATTGTACATATATGTAAAACCTTTTTTAAAATTATTATATATTTATTATTATAGTTACAAGGACAGATAATTTAGTGAGCGAAGTAACAATACTGGTCTTATAATTGTGATAAAATTTTGGCCGAGTAACAAGGTCACAATGAAACCCATATTTTTTAAAGAATTTACAGATAATACATCTTAGAAGAAAAGAAACCCGTTAATACCCGAAAAGACTTCAAAAGCTCTATCTTTATTTCTCCTTTATAGCTAAACAAAAAGGGATCGACGTGAAGGTTAAATTTTAAAAATCTATCCAATATCATTAAAGATTTGATAGAATAGAAGTATGATTACGCTGGCCGATATTTATGTATGTATGTACATCAGAGGAAATCTAACAATACCAGTAGTACCAGTAGTAGTATATACTATGTACTTATGTACAAATAGACAAAAAATGTAATATTTTAACATAAATAAAATTAAGGCTTTGTGAGTTCATATATTAATGGAGTGTTCTTTCATTTTAGTTAGCCTTGCGTTGGCTAGCACTGATTCCAAAAATATCTGGTTAGATAGGTATCTATTGTGAATGTAAAGGTCAGTTTAAATTGTTTAACATTTTTAGTATGGAGAAAGTATCTCCTTAGTGTGGTGAAATAATAAAGCCAGGTTAATATTTTCACCATATTAATTTTATTTGTTTAATGCCTGTTATCTACACATATAATAAAATTCAGAGTTGAATCTGTACATTAAATATTTTTTTGAAAAATCTTATTGAAATTGTCATTATTATCGATACAGAGGCCGAATGTATAATCTTTAGAATTTTTATCCGTCTGTCTGTCTGTCTGTCCGTCCGTCCGTCCGTCCATCTGTCTATCTGTCTGTCTGTCTGGGAACGTATCACGTATAAACCACTGGACGGATTTTGATAAAATTTGGTATGATGATAGCTGGTTCTCCGGGTCAATATTTAGGATACTTTTGAATGCGGAAAAATATCTCATCTTTGAGAAATCTATACTAACCGTCAAAACGTACCTAGGAACGAACCCGAGCGGAGCGAGGTTGAGTTGCTAGTTAGGATTAAATCTTCAAACTGCCTATTCAGACTACTTAATCTACACTAATATTATGTATATGTATAAACAGTTAAAAGGTTTATATGTTTGTAAGTTTAAATGTATGTATTTTACCGGTGGTAGGACTCCGTCAAGCCTGAGGAGTCCGACTGGGTAGGTACTACCCCCTTATAACATTTATTTCCGCCAAGCAACAATGATTACATTGTTGTGTTCCAGTTTGAAGGATAAGGTAGCCAGCGCAATTACAGGCAAGAGGCATATCATCTTAGTCCTCACAGTGACGACCTACGGTTCTGCATTTTTGTTACATAAACCCAAGAGGGCCTGAACCGTAGGTGTTATGGGCGACACGTACTGCATTCCATCAGGTGGTCCGTCTGCTCGTTTGTCACTGAACACCATAAAAAAAGCCGATTTTTTTTATTTACTATCAAAAATCATAATAACTTTATTTAAAGTTGGTAAAAATACTCGTTAAGTTTATCGGCGTACGCTGCCTAATCTCTTCAAAGAGATAAAATACATGTAAAAAGACATCTATAGGCTCACTCAAGCTAAGCGAGTGTAAGTCGCTAGTATTTTATATTGTAGTATTAAAATTAATATTTTGTATTGTAAAGTATTGGACTTTTTGATCGGACAATTCTCATATATGAATTAATTTTTATTTTATAGATAAACTAAAAAAAACACATTTTAGTCAATTTCGCACTTCAAACCAGATTCTAAAATTCAAATCTATAATTTGGACTTGTGAAACCAAATGGAATAAGCTCAATCTCGATACTACTCGTTTACTCGTAGCTAATATAATTAATGCATATAAAAGAGTTACACTAATCACCTCGTGGTTCCTTCAGCAGACCTCTATAATCTATACATCTATACTATAATATTATATAGAGGTAAAGTTTGTGAGATTGTGAGTTTGTGACGTTGTAGGGGGTAATTTCTGGATCTACTGGGCCGATTTTGAAAATTCTTTTACCAATAGAAAGCCACGTTATTTCTGAGTGTCATAGGCTATATATTAACCCGAAGCATGAAAAGACTTTCTCATGGTAGTCGGATTTGCAAAGTAAGTCTGAGAAAAAACGGTCCAACGAAAACGTTTCTTACGAACGCTGCCTTAACGATGAGGATATATGATTATGTTCTAGAGAAAAGTTGTAGAGCATTTAATAATGCCTACAAAAAAGTCAGTCAGTCGTGTCTAACTTTTATATTTAAGTCACAAAAAGTAGTTTTTTATATTAAAAAATAATTTAAAAGGGTAAGTCATGTTTATTGGTCATATTATCAACAATTATGAATTATTATCAAAATAAGTAGTATATTTATCGTCTAAAATGTTTAAAACAAAAGACTTTTCCCTTTTACTTCATGTAAAAAAGTGACAAATGGTTAAAGAGATAATACGACATACACGTAAGTATGGAACCGCGACCGTGTCGTAATCTATCGAGTGATATTTCTATAAGATGGTTTTATCATATATATCGAAGCAGCATTAATTTTCTCTATTATTTTACATTATTTTATCATGACTTATACAGTGGGCGTTATATGGGAAGTGTTGGTTCAAATGAAAGTCGATGCAATCACAGTTGTATTTCAAATTAACAATAATCACTTTGTACATAGTTAAACAGCACTTCACTACACAGCCATATACCACTTCACTATTACCACGTATAGACAATACGGAACGCAAGACAGTTTCTACTAGTGTTCACTGTGCGACCGACCAAGCGTAACTCAGCCGAGCCCGGTCGAGTGTCACAACGTAGACTCTGTCGAGCCCAAAAAGGTGGCGCTCGCGTTCCGATTAGTTGTGATTATGACTCGTCTCCGACACGGCCATCCTGCATGCACACGCCCTCGTGTGTTAGCCGTGTGTTAGCCTGCAACCAAATAATCAACGAAAATACTTGCTCGACTCGGTCAATCCTGACCAGATAAATTTTAACTTTGAATCTAAATCATCTTTATTCTAGCGAAAAAATTTTAACGCTAACACCTTTGTTTTTTTTTTTCTCCAAGTCACTATTTATCTCTAATCTAACTAATAACGTCAGTCATCTAGAGCCATGTACCAACATCATTCAACACTTCAATCAAACTAATTTTCAAATTTACTAGCACCTTTGTAAACCACTCGTAGGCCACGGCTTTACAAGCCAACCAGCAATCACAATTGCTCCACAATCCAGGTGCATCCACTACGGGATCACCGTATGTATCATCCTCTCGATGACTACACACTATGGTCATAACAGACCCCGACCTCCGCCAGAACTAAACGCACATCACACACCCACGGTCTATTTAGTTTGAGCTTCCTCAAAAGACCGACTTTTACCAGGCTATGACTACGTAATAGTTACTAGTACGGTCGACACTACTTCGGCCGTCAGAATGCTTACATCGGTTTTCATCGACTTCATTAAAACATTTGCTTGGCATGATGATCATTATTTACATCAACCTCTATTGGTACATGACCTACTAGAATTTTTGTGTAAAGAATTTATAGCCGTCATGTTAATAGAAAACCTTTCAATATCTCATGTTCTATCATGATACCATTTTGTAACTAATAATTAGGCAAAACATAATATTTCAAAAGATTTCAAGAGAATGACCGTTAATCGTTACAAAACAAATTTTACTCTGTGCGGAATATTCCGTTTTGATCAATACTAGAAATTGCAAGGACAAAATCGTTAACCACACAATTTGACTGCTAAATGTTATCTTACTAACGAATATTCAGCACCATGATTATAACAAAAGCAATACAGATTACCTCTATGCCATTGAGCATTCGAAGATGGTTGTACAACACATACATCCACGCGTCGTTCCGTTCGTGTTGCACCCATATTGCTGCCGTCCACTTGACTGGCACTACTTATGCACCGGAGCGTGATGTGACCAGGCTTGCCACATTTGAAGCACACCAGAGACTTCACTGCAGGCTGCAATGCCGTTGCCGTCATCGAAGGTCGTTCCACACTGTCATTTACCTTGCTTCTACACTCTGACCGTTTATGACTCACTTTTCTTGCGTTTCAAATGTGAGAATGCGTGCAGTCCCTGCTGCAGTCGATCTCGCGAAGCAATTTTCGTAGTAAAGCCAATCGTTGTAATTTCGAATTAAACTGACATAAGTGAGCAAGGACAGTCGCAATTGCTATCTGATTCTTGCTAGCGTCTTTCCAACGATTAGTCTGTGACGTCATCAGGCGATTTGCGTACGTAACGAGTTTCTTTTTTCTTTTGGTTTGTCACTGTTAAAATTAATTAGCGTACCAGCCAATGTCTCGGTGGAAATAAATCTCGCCTTGAAAATCACCTTGAACTCTTCCTATGTTATTCTCTGGTATACAAATTGTGATAGCCACGTCGACCCTTATCCTTTTAATTCCTTACTGACTGTTAAAATAAGCTAGCCGCCGTATAGAGGGTATTCGGCAACACACAAATCTGCAGTCGCAAATCAAGATCTTGCGTCCGTATCCATATTGTCAGGGTCAAACTCGCGTAACTTGACGTTCTTCTTCATCTGAGGCATTTGCAAGGCCTCGATAAGAGATCACATAATGACATTTTGTTGTTCAAACATTGCACGTCATTGTTCACTCAGAGTTAGTTCTTTTTGCAATTGAACCAACACTGATCCCGCTTCTGATATCGAAGCAGCATTAATTTTCTCTATTATTTTACATTATTTTATCATGACTTATACAGTGGGCGTTATATGGGAAGTGTTGGTTCAAATGAAAGTCGATGCAATCACAGTTGTATTTCAAATTAACAATAATCACTTTGTACATAGTTAAACAGCACTTCACTACACAGCCATATACCACTTCACTATTACCACGTATAGACAATACGGAACGCAAGACAGTTTCTACTAGTGTTCACTGTGCGACCGACCAAGCGTAACTCAGCCGAGCCCGGTCGAGTGTCACAACGTAGACTCTGTCGAGCCCAAAAAGGTGGCGCTCGCGTTCCGATTAGTTGTGATTATGACTCGTCTCCGACATATACAACACGTCAATTTATCTATACTAATATTATAAAGAGGTAAAGTGAGTAAGTGAGTTTGTGAGTTTGTGAATTGTGAGTTTGTGAAGTTGTATGTGGTAATCTCTGGATCTACTACAACGATTTAGATGAAATTTGGTAAGAAGATAGTTTGAAACCCTGGGAAGAACAGACTTTTTATCCCGGAATTCATCCCTTAAGGATGTGAAAATGGGGAACAAAACTAGGGACGGACCTGAGTCGCTAGTATACCTAATAAAATTCTGAGTCGAATCTATGCATTAAATATTTTTTTAGAAAATGTTATTAAAATAGTCATTATTATCGATACAGAGGCCGAATCTATAGTTTTTACAATTTTTATATATCTGTCGGTCTGTCTGGAAACGCTTCACGAGAATACCACTGAAAAGATTTTGATGAAATTTGGCGGGATAGCTGGGTATCCCCGTCAACATATAGGATACTATTACTGCGGGAAAATATCTCACGTCTGAGAAATCTATACTAATTTTTAACAGTTAAAGCATACCTAGGGACGAACCCGAGCGGAGTAAGTACGACTCGCTAGTATTTAAATAATGAATAACAGACACTTGCAAAGTTTAAAGTCGATGTGATAATAAAGAGGCATCGATCACTAATAAGGAACTTATTAGTGATCGATGTAAAGAGAACTTTAAATTGACTTTGGTACATAGATACGTATTAGATAGTGAGCTCTATGTTAGAAAATATACAATTTCTTAATAGAATACAATTGAAACTAGTTACTAACAATTATAAACAAATAAAGGTTTCAATTATTTGAATAAAATTGTGAAAAAGATATTCGATTACTTAAACATACAATAACGATAAAATAACCATCGAGCCTTCTTTAGACGGTAGGTACATATAATACGAGTATAAATATATAATATTATGTATTATGGACGCGCGATTATGCTACCATCCAGTTCAAAGTATTTTTAACAAAATATATCAAAATATTATGATTACAAAACGAAATCTTTTTGTAAAATTAGTGACTTAAATGATTTACAGTTTATAATTAATTTCAGGATATATGAAATCGTGTTTTAGGAAGTTAAATTGCAAGGATTGGATAAACGAACGATCTCTTTAGACAAACACTGACTTCGAGAAAAATAAGTTAAAAAAATTACGTATATATTTATTTATTCACAGCTTTTTAAGTAGGTATTTTTAAGTAGGAAAATTAGCAAGAATGGTTGTTAACCAACTTTAAATCTTTATATATCCTAAACTGTTATTTAAAATGAAAAATGATTAAAGAAACCTAAAAACGACGTTGATTTTCATTTTTTTCTTTTTCACATTATGGCGTTCAAAATCGGCCATTTTGATTTTTCCAATTTTTTTATGGTTTTTATAATAATTGTGCCGTCATGACGAATCAAAAGACGCGACGTCTCATTTATCATAATCTGCCCACGTGTTTGGTCTAAATAGTGCCACACAGGTACAAACCCACATACATACATATTACATACATACATAGGCTGATAAACACATTACCCTCCTTTGCGTCGCGCAGTTGGGTAATTAAGCTTTGTATGGGTAGAAAACTATTTTCTATGTTATAAATAAAAAAAAAAAGTAAAATTATAACTATGATTTGAGGGAGAGTGGATATGGCTTATTTTGAAAGTATAATCCTTTTGAAAGTTATTACGACTCCGCGCAATGCAAACATACCGTTTATTTTAGTGGTTTTTATGGTTATGTGCGTTTTTGTGTTATCTATTCAATATCTTTCATTAAACGCGGTCTTAGAGGCGTTATCCTTTATAGGTTATTATCCTAAATATATTCTATATATATCCTTTATAGCGTGTTGCTTTGGAGTTGAGTAGATCCTATCATGAGTGATTTTCTTTCCGGGAATCCCTCATAACCACCTCTATCAAGTATGCAAACACATGCAAACAATAAAAGTAAACATAAAATGTCAAAAGGATTTGGTATGTTCATTTTATATTAATAAAAAAAATACTTAATTTATAATATATTTAATACTCATATGTCATTTTAAATTATTATTAACTACTACTTTCAAAACATTCAAATTAATGGTGCGCAAGGATAGCGTGTTTGGCTGGAGCAGAGTTGCTGACGATGGCGTTGAATCCGTTGTGTGCATCAGCAGTGTACTTTACCACACGGACAGAGCCGTCGGCTTCGACCAGGGAGTATTCACCTTGCACAGAGTCACCGTCGCGGCTCTCGTGCTGGGACTTGTTGTCACCCGAGTGACCGTCGGCTACGGAGTAAGAAAAGTCGTATTTAGGGTGAGCGTATTCCTCTTGGTGGCTAGCCACGACAGTGTGGACGGGTGCAGCGTAGTGAGCCACGGGTGCAGCAGCGTAATGAGCTACGGGTCCAGCAGCATAGTGAGCGACGGGAGCAACGGCTACAGTGGCGTGGGACTGATCGTGACGTTGGATGGACTGAGAAGATACTGCTGCAGCAGATGAGTAGTGTGCGGGAGCGGCGTAGTGAGCAATGGGAGCAGCGGCGTAGTGGGCAACGGGAGCTGTGGCATAGTGGGCAACGGGAGCGACGGCGATGGTAGCATGAGGCTGATCATGACGTTGGATGGATTGAGAAGAAACAGCTGCGGCAGAGGAGTAGGTGACGGGAGCGGTGTGATAGGCGACGGGGGCAGCGTGGTAGGCGACGGGAGCAGTGTGGTAGGCAATTGGAGCGGTGTGAACCGCTACTGGAGCAGCTACACCGGCATTAGTCTGGTCATGTCGCACAATACTTTGAGAGGAAACTGCGGCAGTCGAAGAGTAGTGGGGCTCCGGCAACAGACCAGCTGAAGCCACTGCCAATACAGCGCTCAAACCAAAAATCTATAAATACAAAAAATATTGTGTTTAGTTTCTAACCTCTTAATAGTAATAAAGTTTAATTTATGCTGGGTTTTGATTTGTACATTAATTAACTATGTCATTTATCTCACTCTTAACACTTACTTTGGAGAACATGTTGTTGTAAATTATTAAAGAATAAGTGATATATAAGCTATATTAAACGCTACTTATATAGTACTTTTAATTTGTACACTACAAGGTCAACGTAAAAAAAGAACCGGTGTTATTTTTTTTTTTGCTATATGCCAATATTTCCTAAATAATTAGAGAAAATACCAGTTTGTATAATTTCTTCAATAAGTAGTTCTTAAGAAATTCAATATTGTTAATATTTCCTAAAGTACTGGCAGTTTACGAATTTATAAATACACATATTTAAAGGTAAAGGGTAAAGGTAAAAGAGAATTTATTATATTATAGACATTATTTCTTTAAGAAGTTTTTTGTTTCTTTATTAAATTTCCTATGTACATATTCCTAAAATGACAAGAACGATCACTAAAAAACATATATTTTTTAATTATTACCTTCAAAGGTATGAAAGCTGAAACCAGATAAGTAAATCTATGTCAGAAAGTATTATGTTATAAAGAGTTGTTAATAAATTATGTATTTCCAAATTATTCTGTAATTTTTTTATTAATTTCCTTCTTGTGAAAATACAACTTAGAACATTATTCACTTACATAATATTTTATACTAGCATTGCCCGCGGCTCCGCCCGCGTTCAGATGACCAAAAACCAAATTCTTAGGTTTTACATATTAGTATACTCTTACATTGTAGTTTTTCTATTTTTTCTCAGAAATGAGACATTTTTCCCACGGTAAAAAGTATCCTATGTGTTGACCCGGGTAACCAGCTATCTTCATACCAAATTTCATCAAAATCCCTTCAGTGGTTTTTACGTGATGCGGTAACAGACAGACAGACAAAAATTCTAAAATCTATAGATTTGGCCTCTGTGTCGATAATAATGTCTATTTCAATAAGATTTTCCAAAAAATATCTAATTTACAGATTCGGCTTAGTTACAATTTTATTATATGTATATAGGCCTATAGACAAAAGAAGACACAGAATAGGTACTTATAGTAATATGCCCTATATAGTGCGTTATTAATACAAGACAATATATAATGTACATATTCGGCTCAGTTAGAATTTTATTATATTGTCTATAACAACTATGTATTAAATAATCTTTGGTAGGTATGTCTAAAACCTTAATTAAGTCTTTCCCATGACGATAATAGATGTAAAATACTCGAAATGTCGGGAAACAAAAATCAAAATAGATCTGCGAAGAACCGAAAAGATATATTTCGAAAAATACTTTTATTGTTTTTAGAGTTTAAATGCACTTCATTAAAATATTTATATATTCTATTCTTATAGTAATTGTTTATAATAAATAAAACCTTTTATTAGGTCAGATTACACTAATATATTTTTTGTATAAAAATGTCACACATAAAGCTACGAGTATGTATCATTTTTGTGATAGTGGTTATATTAGAATCATAATATTATGTATAACTAAATCTACCTATCTGGTTTTAGCTTACACCCATTTGGAGGCAAGATTTCAAAAAAAATCCTGTCACCTTAGGAATATCTATCTACATTTGGTTATAGGAAATTTTAAAAAAACTTAAAAAATATTATATCATAGTTACTCCTTCCTATAACTACATTTAAATATATTTATAAATTCGTAAAATGCAAATACTTTGGAGAATTTAATAAACTTTATTTTCTTAAAAACCACTTATTGAAAAAATTACGAACTATTATTTTCTCTAATTATTTAGCAAATTTCGGCTTGGTAAAAATGTATACCAGTTTTTTTTCGTTGACCTTGTAGTGTACAAATTAAAAGTACTATATAAGTAGCGTTTAATACAGCTTATATATCACTTATTCTTTAATAATTTACAACAACAACATGTTCTCCAAAGTAAGTTTTCTGAGTGTAATAAATGATATAATAAATTAATATACATATATTAAATTGATTTATATATCAAAACCCAGCATAAACTAGACTTTATTACTGTTATAAGGTTAAAAGCTAAATAGATTTTTTTTTATATTTATAGATTTTTGGTTTGAGCGCTGTTTTGGCAGTGGCTTCAGCTGGTCTGCTGCCGGAGCCCCACTACTCCTCTGCTGCCGCAGTTTCCTCTCAAAGCATTGTGCGACATGACCAGACTCATGCTACTCCAGTAGCTGTTCACGCTACCCCTGTTGCCTACCATACTGCTCCTGTCGCCTATCACACCGCTCCCGTTGCCCACTATGCCGCAGCTCCCGTTGCCCACTATGCCGCTGCACCAGTTGCACATTACGCCGCTCCCGTACACTACTCATCTGCTGCAGCAGTATCTTCTCAGTCCATCCAACGTCACGATCAGTCCCACGCCACTGTAGCCGTTGCTCCCGTCGCTCACTATGCTGCTGGACCCGTAGCTCATTACGCTGCTGCACCCGTGGCTCACTACGCTGCACCCGTCCACACTGTCGTGGCTAGCCACCAAGAGGAATACGCTCACCCTAAATACGACTTTTCTTACTCCGTAGCCGACGGTCACTCTGGTGACAACAAGTCCCAGCACGAGAGCCGCGACGGTGACGCTGTGCACGGCGAGTACTCGCTTGTCGAAGCCGACGGCTCCATTCGCACAGTTCAGTACACCGCTGACGCACACAATGGATTCAACGCAGTGGTCAGCAACTCTGCCCCAGCCAAACATGTTATTTCGGCTCCAGCACATATCCTTGCTCACTATTAATTCCACTTAAATCATTATTTAAATACTTGTATATAATTATTTAATTAAATGAAATAAACTTAGAATTATAGCAAATTAATAAACAAGTTTTTTTTTAATATAAGCCCCAAGTGATTTGAATTTGAGATCAAATTGACGTATGTAAAGCTAGAAAGGTAAAGTGAGCAGAATCACTTAAAACTATGTGCATAAATTAGTGCTCATTTAGTGCTAAATTGCCAAAAGCTAAAATTTGGTGCTCTTATATTTTGGCAGAAAATTAGAAAACTGCTAGCTTTTAGGTAAGCTTGCAGTGTCACCGCTTAATACGCTAACCGCATAACACAGCGTCAAATCAATTTAGCATTAATTTAGTGCTCAATTAGTGCTGGCCATTCATGAAGACAAATATAAAAATTTATAGATTTTAAACATCAACTTTGAAATATATTTGAAAATGCGCCGAAGGAGGACACTTGATTTTGTTTGAGGAGACTTGAGCTTTCCGAAAAATGGAAAGCGTTGATATGTGATCAAGTGTTCTTTAATATGATTTTCTATTTATGTTGTTATTCTATTATCATGTTACAACACTAATATTGTTACTAACTTTATATTTAATATGTTACAATTAAAAGGTCGATAAAATATATAATTATTATATTTGAATACTTGATTACTACTAATGAAAAAGTAAATTCCTGTAACAATTTTAGTTATTTCCTATTTCTTCGAGTCACTGAGTAGGTTCTGACTTACAAAAGGTCAAGGGAAGAGACTCATGCCGGTGTAGCTGCTCCAGTAGCGGTTCACACCGCTCCTATTGCCTACCACACTGCTCCCGTCGCCTACCACGCTGCCCCCGTCGCCTATCACACCGCTCCTGTCGCCTGCTCCTCCGCCGCAGCTGTTTCTTCTCAATCCATCCAACGCCATGATCAGCCTCATGCTACCATCGCCGTCGCTCCCATTGCCCACTATGCCACAGCTCCCGTTGCCCACTACGCCGCTCTACGCTCACCCTAAATACGACTTTTCTTACTCCGTAGCCGACGGTCACTCGGGTGACAACAAGTCCCAGCACGAGAGCCGCGACGGTGACTCTGTGCAAGGTGAATACTCCCTGGTCGAAGCCGACGGCTCTGTCCGCGTGGTAAAGTACACTGCTGATGCACACAACGGATTTAACGCCGTCGTCAGCAACTCTGCTCATTAATTTGAATCTTTTGAGAGAAGTAGTTTATAGTAATTAAAAATGACTTAATAATATTAAATAAACCTATTATAAATTAAGTTTTTTTATTAACATAAAATGAACATATACACGGAACATAGTTTTCTACCCACAAAAAAACTTAAAAAATAACTTTATCTTTGTCGAAGTTAGTGTTAGCCAGATAAGATCGTTCGTCCATTCTTGAAATTCAATTTTAACTTCAAATAATTGTAAACTGTAAATCATTTTACTCACTAATTTTACAATAAGATATCGTTTTATAATCTTTTAATTTTGATATATATGTAGTTTACTTTAAATTAGATGGCAGCATAATCGAGCGCACATATATCTACCGCTTATAAGTTCTACTAGCAACTCACCCTCACTTCGCTTCCCTATTTGAATCGGATATTATTAAATTTTTCATTGGTTTTCATTATTTTTCGTGGGACCCTATTTTTTTCTAAAATAAAAGTAGCGTAAGTTACTCCTTATTATTTATTTACATTATTTATATACATTTCATAGATTAGCCGGAACAAACAGACAGACAAAAATTATAAAAAAATGTTTGTTTCTATATATGTACCGTGTATACATCCATATGCATTTAGTAAAAAGCTGTTATTTTGACATTACAAACAGAAACTTCAATTTTATTTATCTGTATAGATTGTAAGCTGAACTATGTTAAAATAACTGATCACAACCAATTTAGTAATGACGCTAATAATAAAACAAAAGCAAGCGCAGTGATTTAGCTGTGTAGTATTCTTCAGATCATCTATGAGTTTTATTTTAGGTTTACCTACACTTATAATATCTATTTTTTATATAAAAGAACAGTATCATAGTAAGTATATTTTAACCATTGCAAACTCCTTCCGAGATATAAAGCTATACAACGCAATTTTTCTAACACGAAATGCATCAAATTTGGTCTTTCGCGCCTTACAGCAAATTGCACTTGTTACGTGCGACCGAGATCACAATGTATTAATACGCTATTGGTTTGTTATTTACAAATATAAACTCTAGGTGCGTTATGAAAAATATTAAATAGTAAAATTATTGTGGCATAATTCCTTTCAAAATGGGTTTCTTTTTCAAAAGATATAACAAAAGTAAATAAATATAGATAGATTTAAATATAATCAAAACAAAAAGAATGCAAAACGGAACGTATTATATATACGGATAATTTCGAAAGACCTTGATATGTCAATCATTCTAGATCTATTTACATACTAACTTACTCCTAAAAGTAGTTTGTCTCACCATCCCAAAAGGATCAAACATGAAAATATCTACTTACTAATCTAACTACTATATAAATGCGAAAGTTTGAATAGGTGTCTGTTACTCAATCACCCCAGAACGGCTGAACGGATCTAGGTGTTTGGCACAGAAATAGATTATAGTCTGAAAAATCTCATAGGCTACTTTTATACCGAAAACATACAAGGTTCCCATGGGATGTATTTGGTTTTGATTTTCTATAGAGACGAACCTGAGTGAAGCGAGGGTGAGCCGCTAGTATTAAAATGTACCGTAACAAAATCATTACCGAAAAATGTTTGTTTAACGTTGTTAACTATTTTTAGACTATTATATTTTTTTTTGACGACACGTTTGGCTCAGTTTGTAGTGACCCTACTTGCTGTGCCAACGGTCGCGGGTTCGAGTCCCGCTGGGGGCATTCATTTGTGTAATGACGAATGTTTGTACTCCAGTCATGGGTGTTTATATTTATAATATGTATGTATTTAAAGTCATATATGTGTAGTGTATCAACTATCTGGTATCCATAACACAAGCCTCGTAGCTTATCATGGAACTAGATGGCGCTGTGTGTTAATGTCCCAACATATTTATTTATTTATATCAGACTGCGTGCTGGCAGATTAGGCTTACTAAGTCACCATTTCTAATCCTTTTTTATGTGCAAGGCTAATAAATTTTTTTATGAAAACTAGTGCATTTAATTTTTGATGTAGTAAATAAGGATAGGTATTTGCTTAGTATCGAATTATAAAACTAATTCTAATTTAACTGTAAAAGCAACATGGTGGAACATATATACATTATAATAACATATATACATAGCGATAAGGCCGCCTGCTGTGCATCTTTTTATTGTTATGTATTTCACTTCTTTATTTATTTTCTTGTGTGGTGTGCAATAAAGTGTTCATTATTATTATTATTATCATCTTTTTAATTTTTTATTGTTTTGAGTAACGCCTTTTATAACCTCCGCATATTGTAACTTTGAATATATCAATATGCTTCAAAAACAAACTTAATTTAGTACATAGGTCAATATTATCGCTTTTTTTACACAAATGAAACATTTATCTTTGTATCATATGCAATACAATAACATTTTTTGTGGTAGTCGCCTGTAATCAGTTGCCAAACTATAAGCAGGTAGGTTGAGCGGTAGGTAATGACAGACAGAGCAGCAAGGCCAGTGCCTTGCTGTCTACTGAAAACACGTGGTTTCTTTTCAGCCTCTTAATCAAAAAGAAAGCAGTAATGGGTATAACAATGTGTGAAAATCTATGAAAAGGTTAATAAACACACGAATGTATGAAGGTATATCAAATATAAAAGATAAAATGTCCGTCTTTAATAAAACATTATAATATTACATATTGTGACCTAGTTTTGAGGTCGCAAATATATGCTAAATATTTTGCCGGCTCGAGCCTCACATGTTGCATTACAGATTTAAATTTATTCGTAATAGTGATTGTGGTCCAAGTGAAAGGATATCAAGATCTTACCACAACCCACTAATAGATAAACTGAACAAATTTTATGTAACTAGGCTATGCCCGCGGCTTTCATCCATGGTAAACGGGGTGAAGATAAAAGGTAGGCTATGTCCGTTCCCATGATGCAATCTATATCTTTTCCAAATTTCGTTAATATCCGTTCAGCTGTTTAAGTGTGCAAAAAAACCAAATGGAGTTACATTCACGTTTTAAAATATATATCCTAACCTCAAAAATACAGCAAAAACAAGGTAATTTAGTTTTTAAGTCTATCCAGAGCAATAAAAAATATCATTGTATTTCATTATTATATTTCCTCTGTAAGGGTTAGGAGTCAAATCAGGGCCGAATTCAACCTTAGCGCCGTCCCTGGGTATAGTAAAAAATGCCGCCCTATTATAGAAATTTTGCATAAAATGGGTAAAGTTTTGATAAAGTTTAGTTATATTTAATTATATTTTTTTTGAAAACTGCAAAAAAAAAATCTTTTTTAGAAAATAAAGAAAGCGTTTTCGATAACGCGAAGATAATTTTTTGCCACCCTCCAAATTTTGCCGCCCCTAAATAAAAATTTGCCGACCTGGCACTAGCCTCGAGTGCCTAGTGTAAATCCAGCGCTGAGTCAAGTAGTATTTCTGCAGACTTTTGCCCAACGGATATTACAAACCCTGCACACTATTGACCTTTATATGAAATTATAATTACCTACTTTTAATCTTATGAATTGGACATATTGGAGCGCCCGAGGCATTGGCCTCTAAAAGCATGAGATCGTGTCAACAACGTGGCTCGACATATGAACAACTCGTTTATTAAGATCAGTTATCGTAACAATAACTTAAATCTAACTTGATCCTATTAAACCTTTGTTATATAAGAAGATACATTTATAAATAGAATACTTTATGAAAAATAATTTATCTGCATTACCTACATATAAGTTATATAAAGTTTAGGAAAGAATATGAATAAAGCGTAGTTATTGACTTTGTAATTAAAAAAAAATTAATCCATCCATACTTATATTATAAATGCGAAAGTAACTCTGTCTGTCTGTTAAGTTTTCACACCTAAACCGCTGAACCAATTTTGATGGAGTTTGGTATAGAGAGAGAGATAAGACCTTGAATACTTATTGTCGTAATTTATGGACAAAAATTCATTATATCCTATAATTTTGGTATAAAATAAAAAATACTTTGGCGATTATGACCAATCAAGGTAAAATAGGGGAAAATTGTTTTTTTGAAGTAGGTAATTACCTACTTTTCAATAAATATGTATATCTAGTCTATCTATCGTACTATATCATGTATTTATATATTAGAGTATAGTAATTTTGAATAAATGAAGTATGACTTATTCAAACTTCTCCAAGTCATTATAAATATATTATCCACTCTATAAAAAGTATTATCGAGCATGAAAGTACCTTTTTTTATGTACATATATCATTGAACTGCTATTTTTTTATATAAAGTCAATATCGCCCTTATGATCAAAAGATATTAAGTATCGGTATCGGTCTCTTAATATACGGTGAAAGCATTTCATTGTTGCCTTTGATATATGATTAATTTCCCTTAATAAAATAAAACTCATTAAGAAATACTTTGACTTGTTAAAAAACATATAATGACAACTCCCCCACTCTCTTTCTCTTTCTCTCTCTCTCTGTTTGTTATCTCTCCTTTCTGAAAATTCATCCTGTGCGATATTCCCATTAGAAAATAACCCATGCTACACCCACAGAGCCACACTAATAGTCCATTTTGCACCAATACATAATATTTTATAGGATTGAGTTTTTGTGAACATTTATATAATTCTTTCCTATATAAATTAAATTTAGTAAATTATTAATTTATTATTAAATTAAAAAATTATTAATTAATTCAAATTGTAATTTAGATAAGTATAATATATGATGCGATTTTAATGCATTGTATACATAAAAAGGCCTGAATAAAGCGTCCTGCATGCTATTTTTTTATATTTTAATCATAAAATACTAAACTTTGATTATTGTTAATTAATTTTCAACTGCTGCGCATGTTTTACTATTGGAATGATAAACTTTGAATTACAATAATAAAGAATATTAAAAATATACTTATACAATACAAATAATACTCTCGATGCAATAATCGTAATAATATATCGTAAACAATGATATCATCGATTCTAAAATTTAAACATGTCTATATCATCTCTGGCTCAGAATGAACGACGTTTTGCAAACATAATTGTCTTGAATTAAGTAGGTGAAAGGTTTGATTGGTTTCATAGGACGTACTCCGGAAGCAAGCGAACAATTACTCTACATATCAAAATATAATAATAGTTATATAACAGCTAATTTCTCTTTGTGATTAGTGTACGTATATAAGTGATGTATTTTGCATTGGAACGACACTTCCGACAGGTGTGCCAAGCTTTCGTCAAGATGTATTTGCATGTAAGTTTTAGTGTGTGTTTATTATTCTTTATTTATTGAAGCTTATTATTACAGCTTTATACAAATTTATATTCTAGATTTCGATTGGATCACTGTTAATTGTGTTGTGTTTGGGTGATAGTTCAAAGCAAGCTGTGTCTTCTATAAGTGTCCATCGAGATGATGTACCACTTTCCTACAAGTATAGTGCAATCCACATATATTCTATCATATCATCATATTAAAATCTAGAGACAATAATTTAAATCAACATCAACAACGCTATATTAATCCAGAAGTTTATAAAAGCAGACAATACGCTCCTTTAACATTTAGTGCGAAGGAAAAAAATAATCTGTATACTCAAGCGATTGTCCCTAATCGAAATGAGGCTTATTTGACAACTAATAAACAAAATATGAGAGAACATTTGGAACCACGACAGCATGATGCCAATAAGACATCAAATACACGACCAACAACACTTCAATTGATAGGTGGATATAATATCGAACCCCCTACGCTTGATAAAGTAAAATATGGTAAGGAATTCGATATTAGGCAGCCAATAAATGATGTACACTTTACACAGGTAATGGAAAATTTAAAAAGAATGTAAAATTATATAAAATTTTATAAATAAAAACTTAACATGACCAATACATATTGTTTCCAGCAAAAAGAAATACCTGAATCATGGAAATCTAAAACCATTTATAATATACAAAAATCAAATGAATTTAAAGAAGAAAAGCCTTTAAAGTAGGTATACAATTATTGACAATATTTGAAATTAAATGCAATATTTTCTTATTAAATACTTAAAAATACTCGTGTATCTTTTTTTTTCAGAAATATTCGAGTAATTTGGACTCTGGAAAATTCTCAAATCCAACCGGTTTTTAATCCATATGTTAGAGTACCTCCCCTACACTTAAATGTAGCGCGTTCGTATAACTTTGCGCGTACTCCATACAAGGCGCCAGTGAACGAATATAAAAATATACAACAAAACAAACCTAAAAACGAATTACACCAAAGTTCTCTCTACTTTCCACTACCTAATTATAAATATATAGCATGATGTCTATATAATTAATAAATTTAATATTTATTTTTATTGTAATTTAAGAAGTGTTTAAAAATAAATCCTTAAAATTGTACTACTGTTTTATTTTACACTAAATAAAATCTATATATATAAAACAAAGTCGTGTTAGTTACACCATTTATAACTCAAGAACGGCTGGACCAATTTTTATGATATTTGATTTTTTGGATTTCTCTTAGTCCAGAATAGGATAATCAGTATTAACACATCGAAAAAAATCACAAAAAAATATATAATTTACATGGCTAACACTGGCTAATAACTATTTAAAACGTACCTAGTGACGAATCCAAGCGAAGCGAGGGTGAGCCGCTAGTTATAAATATATTCATGAAGTTATTATATATTGTATGAAATTGTATGAAATATATTATGAGTTTTAGTGGGATGAGAGGTCTAACTTTATAATTTATGATTATTCAGAAAAAAAGATTGGGGGCTTACATATAAAAGTAGACTACCCGCACCCGTAATGTAACACCATGATGTAACTGAAAGACGCAGAGGGTGTAGTTACAGAATAAGTGAAACGGGGACAAGTCGATAGAACTCCATATCATTTCCTTCAGCAAAAATCTTTGCAGTTTCAACATTAAAATGATTAAATTTGATTTTTTTTTAATTTTATTGCTATCATTTCAATATAAATGAAGGAGTAAAAGAATAAGTTATAATTTCTCAAGACTTAGTGAATGTATAAATAAATTAGTCATTTTGACCTGAGGCAAGGTCGTTTAGTTGTACAAGTTCTTCTAAGCTCGATGCCGACGATAAATTCGGTATAAAACGAGAGTGCTTTCGTAACAAAGTTAATCAGTGTTCAAACACGAAACAATAATCAATACAATGATCTCTAAAGTACGTAACAATAATACTTAAATAACATAATACAATTGACAAATTTACTTATAATAAAATGAAAATTTTATATAATTTTTAATTGTTTTATTAATTTTTATAGATTGTATCCCTCTGCGCTGTAGTGGCAGTGGCCTCTGCTGGTCTCGTGCCTGCCGCGGTGCACTACTCTTCAGCAGCTGCAGTATCTTCCCAAAGCATTGTCCGCCATGACGAGCCACAAGCCATTGGTGCTAAGATCCTCGCCCCTGTTGCTAAGCTGGCGGTCGCTGCTCCAGTCTACCACGCCGCCCCCGCACATGTCGCTTACCAGTCTGCCCCTGCTACTTACTATCACGCTGCGCCTGTAGCAAAAGTACTGGCTCAACCTGAAGAGATTGTAAGTTTACAAAAATATTTTAAATAGGCTTTTGCTATTAATACTTAAAATAAAAACTTAAAAAAAGACGACTTCAAGGCACTAAAATGTAAAAAAATACTAAACGGGGGTTTTCATTTAGAATAGATACCTAATCAGATATTTTCGAAATCTTATCCACTAGAACCCAATATATACCCTTCGAAACAAAAAAATAATTCCAAATCGGTTCAGGCGTCTTCGAGTAATCGATGAAGATACATAAAAAAGACAAAGATTCCGACAAATTGAGAGCCTCCTCCTTTTTGGAAGTCGGTAAATAGGGCGTATACAAAATTATTATTTGTACTCTAATAAAACAAATAATAAATAAAGGAGGCTGTTGCTATTCGTTCGACTGTTATCAATTTGTAAGAATATTTACCACTTTTTTGTTTTGTAATATAAAACAAGTGATTTTTAGGTGCAGGAGTTTCTATATGCAAAAAAAAAACCTTAACCTACCGAGCTGAGCCGAGATACTTATTCTACTTACCTATTTATTAGTCTATTCGTCTTTCCTTATAACTTATATATTTTATAAAGGACTAATAATTATTTTTTATTCGTCCTGTTAGAGGACGAATAGACGGTCTGATTTTAAATATTGTTATTTTATGTTACTTTTAAAATTGTTTTGAAATGTTCATTATTCCCCCTTCCAGGCCTACCCCAAATACGAATTCAACTACTCAGTAGCTGACGGACACTCTGGAGACAACAAGCAGCAACATGAATCCCGCGACGGAGATGTCGTGAAGGGCTCATACTCTTTCTTAGAAGCTGACGGTTCCGTCAGGTCCGTGGAGTACTCTGCTGACGACCACAACGGTTTCAACGCCATCGTGCACAACAGCGCCCCCGCCCACGCTCAGGCTCACGCCGTCCTCAAGGCTCCCGTACAACAATACTACCACTAAAAACTTCAGCAACTAGTCCAACCAATGATAATGTAACTGTCAACTATTTATTTATTGCAATATACGAATAAGAAAATTTATATTATTTTTAATTTTACTTTAAGTATCGTTTCAAAATAGTTGAAATGAGGTATTCATCATTACAACTTTAAAATACAAGATCAAAATTATATGTATATTTTATGCTAACCTAGATTTGCCTAAGCCTTGTAAGACTATCTTTGCTCTATATTAGATGTTTAAAAAATATTCTATGTGACTTCAATTCCCTATAGTAAAAATCTAATCAAAATTGGACGGACCTATCTTGAAATGTCTAAAAGGCATTTAGTTTATATAAAAAAATACAATAATCATTATCTACAATTCAATTATCGACAAAAACAGTTAATCATCTTCCCAAAAAGAATTGATATTAGGTACTATAAGATATTCAAATTTTAGAATTTTAGTATATCCTACTTTTATGCATATAAAAAGGGCTGTAGCGTATCGAGGGTTCAGGTGAAATTCAGAGCTAAGTGAAGGGCAAGCGGAAATACAAAAAAGTGAAAAAAGTAAAGTGATTTTTTTGACGCAAATGCATCATGTACCTAATGATAATAAGTGTTCAGAGGCTGAGTTAAGCTAAATATGAACTCTTGTGAACCAAAAGCAATAAAACGTGTATAATTAATTATTAAATGGAAAAGACGTACTTTAATTTCTTAATTCTTATCTTAGAACTTATAGGACGTAAAAATTAAAATTGGCATTAGGTTAATGCCTACTTTACAAAATTGAACTAGTTAGTTATTCCGTTTTGATATTTTAATTTATATATTAAAGTCTGTGTATGAACGGTTTCCATAGAATGCATTATAAAAAAATTCATACGACATATTACAACACTTCGACCAGCAGTACTATAGATATATTTTGACAAGTTCTAAATATTAGATAAATAAAACAGTATTTATGATCATCTATAGTACTATACATATAATAAAATCTAACTGAGTCGAATCTTATTGAAATAATGATTATTATAGATACAGAGGCCGGATCTATAGTTTTTAGAATTTTTGTTTATGGGACTGCCTGTCTGTGACCGCATCACGAGAAACCCATTGTACAAATTTTGATGAAATTTGGTATGATGAAATAAAAATAATAAAACCAAATAATAAAAAATTACTGGCAATATATACAGTGTGTAATATGACTGGTGGATCAAACATTCATGTACATATTATGCTCAACGATTTTTAGCGGTTCGAAAGTTCTTTGTATTTAAAAAAAAATAGTGAAAACCGGAGACTTTTTAGACTGAACTTGTTTTTTTTTTCTCTAAAATAGTTGAATACAGGCCGGCCTAATTAAAATGGTTTTTGTCAGAATCTTCTAAAAGTCCACATAAAAAATATGAAACATTATGATTTATGAACAACAGTGATTATTTTCTACAACTAATTTTAAAAACTATTTTCATTTGATTTGGCTTTAATTTAATTAGTCTTAAATATAGTTTTCACAATTTATGAACCATCATTCATATTTCTGTATATCGATGACCATATTAGAGCAAATCAAATTGCCTACTTATAATTTAACCTCGATGATGCATACATATCACATTAAATGAATATTGAAATTCATTTTGAAAGGGCCGAGTAGACTTTTATCTCACCGTAGATCTTTTAAATGATTGGGTAGGACATTCCTTACCTTAAAAACCTCTAAGCTGGTATGTGGGTTTGAACTACCATTTTCTGTACAGCAGATCATTAAGTTCAAAGCGAATCAGTTACGCATAGTCCACTACGCTAGTCAAAAGCGGATTTGTAAAATACTCTAGTTACAATCACTCAGAATTGTAGGTTTCCTTATAGTGTATTCGAGACAGTCATTAAAACCACATTTTAATTTCTTTTTACGCGAATATTTGACATTTTATATAAAACTATCTTTTCCGTTTTTATCTTTTACATTTTCAATCATGGGAGAGTATCTTAAGTGACCGTGACTGCTGTAAAGCATTTGAAATGTCGGAAATGTTAAAAATCTAAATAAATCCGAGAAAAAAACCGAAAAGATAGTTTTATTTAAAACCACGCTTCTTTTATACTATCCACAACTTAAAAAATCCATTGCGATAGCTTTGAATCTCTACTTATACATTTTTGAAATGTTAAAAGAATTAATAATTTTTTAGGCTTTTCTAATTGTTTATACTAAATCTATGCGAAACTAATCTTCGCAACGATTATATCGAATTTAATGGTATTCTCACTGGAGTAAGAGTAACGCGGACTATTTTTTGCCATATTGACACAAAAGCAAGGCAAAGGAAGAATTTTTATTTTGTAATTATATGAATCACAATTATGAATTTTGCAAATTCAAAACCAAGTCCAGCTTATACTCGTACTAATGTAATATCTAGTCACAAATAAAAATTGTATTAGTTTTCTTATTCGTATATTGCAATAAATAAATAGTTGACAGTTACATTATCATTGGTTGGACTAGTTGCTGAAGTTTTTAGTGGTAGTATTGTTGTACGGGAGCCTTGAGAACGGCGTGAGCGTGAGCGTGGGCGGGGGCGCTGTTGTGCACGATGGCGTTGAAACCGTTGTGGTCGTCAGCAGAGTACTCCACGGACCTGACGGAACCGTCAGCCTCTAGGAAAGAGTATGAGCCCTTCACGACATCTCCGTCGCGGGATTCATGTTGCTGCTTGTTGTCTCCAGAGTGTCCGTCAGCTACTGAGTAGTTGAATTCGTATTTGGGGTAGGCCTGGAAGTGGGAATAATGAACATTTAAAAACAATTTTAAAAGTAACATAATATAACAATATTTAAAATCAGACTGTCTATTCGTCCTACACGTCTATAAATACCATAAAATAACCATATTAAAAATATTTTTATAAACTTACAATTTCTTCAGGTTGAGCCAGTACTTTTGCTACAGGCGCAGCGTGATAGTAAGTAGCAGGGGCAGACTGGTAAGCGACATGTGCGGGAGCGGCGTGATAGACTGGAGCAGCGACCGCCAGTTTAGCAACCGGAGCGAGGATCTTAGCACCAATGGCTTGTGGCTGGTCATGGCGGACAATGCTTTGGGAGGATACGGCAGCTGCTGAAGAGTAGTGCACCGCGGCAGGCACGAGGCCAGCAGAGACCACCGCCACTACAGCGCAAAGGGATACAATCTATAAAAATAAAGTTAATATATATTTTTTGTTCATAATTAATACCTCAAAGTATAAATTATCACTTTTGTATATTTTTCTAAGTACCTTGGGGAACATTGTATTGATTAATGTTTCGTGTTTGCGCACTGAATAATGTTGTTTTAAAAGTGTTCTCATTTTATACCAACTTTATCAGCAACATCGAACTTTAAAAAACTGGTAATTGACCTTGCCCCCGGCCAAAACTAAAAAGAATATTTATACTTCACTAAGTCTAAAGAGATTATAACATAATCTATTTTTTTATTAAGTATTATACAGGGTGGATTTTTGATACGGGACAGTAAGGACAGGTACCTTTACTACTATAGTTATAGAAAAACGTTCGTAGGACATTTTAATATATAAAAATAAGCTAGATAAAAACCCAGTGCTTGATTCTTGAAAGACAATATTTGATCTCTACAATAGAAAGCTTTATTAAACAAAACTGAAACTTTAAGCATAATGTATAAGCATTCTACTATTTTATACCTACAGAAAAATTTCTAATGTTCTATTCTAATTTATTCAAATTAATCCCTGTATTGCACCCTTATTAAATTAAAGTTTCGATTCAGTAAGGGAAACATATGAGCTGAGAGATAAATATATTAAAAAACCGGTACTTCTTATTATCTTCTATTTATTACATACATAGTTATAAACAATTGTTAAGAGGGCACCGAGCTTTTTATTTTAGTAGGACGACAGCGGACAGAGGGAGCGGATGTGGCTAGGATGGCTGGAACGTTTATTATTTTAGGGGAAGTTTATGTATTTCCTTCGTATTATTAAAACAAATACACATTTTCTAAATGTAAAGTGTATACGTTATAGAAAACGTATAATTTTGTTTTTATAAAAAGACTGATGAAGTTCCTTGAATTATTTACGCCTCACTATGGGTTTTTATTTTGTTTTTTAACCGACTTCCAAAAACGAGGATGTTCTCAATTCGTCGGAATCTTTTTTTATGTATGTTCACCGATTACTCGAAGACACCTGAACCGATTTGGAAAAATTTTGTTTTGTTTGAAGGGATATACTTCCCGTATAAATTTTATCGAAATCGGTCGAGCGGTTTTTAAAAAGTCAACAATAAATTATTTTTTAAACAAATTGTTTAATCGAATATGTTATTTAAAACTTTCTTCTTACAAATTACCTGCATATT
This sequence comes from Brenthis daphne, assembly GCA_947093115.1. NCBI lineage: Eukaryota > Metazoa > Arthropoda > Insecta > Lepidoptera > Nymphalidae > Brenthis > Brenthis daphne. The sequence goes on along the minus strand of OX352477.1, from coordinate 24,111,452 downwards.
ACTTCTACACTAAAAATATAAAAATAAAACTTAAAAAAAACCGACTTCCAGGCACTAAAATGTAAAAAATAACTAAACGGAGGTTTTAATTTAGAATATAGCTTATTTTCATTTAGAATATATATATCCAGCGGATAATATTTTAAGATATGAATATCTAATAGGTAAATATGTATTTTACGTATCAAAATATATTAGATTTCCTATGCGTCGGCTGGCACCGACTTCGAAAATATCTGATTAGGTATCTATTCTAAATGAAAACTTCCGTTTAGTTATTTTTTACATTTTAGTGCCTGGAAGTCGTTTTTTTTTTAAGTTTTTATTAGAGATCATTTTGCTTTTTTTCTATCGATGAAACTACAAGTAATCGTGTTTCTAAAGTGTACGATTTATAGAATAAATACTTAACTATCCTACATATTACTGCATAATTAAAGTTTTAGTAATAGCAATACAGCAAGGGATCAAACGAATGCAATTATTACGTAGTTGCCTCGGTGCGCCCTTAATGCCTAACAGCTTGCGCCAAACAGGTTAAAGGGTAATTTGATAAAATCGTTCGTCAAGTGGTCGAAACTCTACCATAATCATTATTGAATTATTGAAAAGAGGAAAACAAACATGAATAGAATTTACCCATCTAGGTATATAAAAAATACTTTCCTAATTTTTTTTTTTCTATTGATGACACTAACTAAAGCTATCCAATAGCTACGAAACAAAAAAAAGAAAATCGGTTGACAAACAGAGAAGATAAGGGAAGAGAAGAAAAAATTTAGGGTTTTATACAAAAGGGACGAACTCGAGATAATTTCAGAGTCGTAAAGGAAAAAGACTTATTTTTGTCTCGGTACATCAAATACAAACATTTTCTATGTTACTGAACTTACTACTAACTATTATCAACATTATCTACGAGTATGTTACTGAAATAAGCACGGGAATTAGTTAAAGCTCTAAAGAATCAAGGGGAGGTCACAAATGAAATATATTAAAATATATTAAGATGACCAGCTGTCATTTAAGAACCTATATCGAGGTTAAAGTTAACATTAATATTAATTAACATTAAATGTTTTAATGTGTCTTTCATAAATGTGTAATTAATATGCCTTTTTTACGATGATACTCTAATTTACTCTATTTTAAACAATTTCAATAGGGTTTTTTGATTTTACAGGCACAAGTAAAATATAGCTGTCAGGATTTATAGCAATCGGTCTCAGGGGAATCTTAACGTATGTCATATGATTTCAGTTTTGTGTGCTCCATACAAAGTCGAGACCATGCTTAATAATTGTAGACTAAGTAGAAATTGAATGGCGGGCTCAGCCCAAGGCAGTACTTAGTTTAGATTTGATAAAATCCATAACGAGGTCAATGTTGTATATTAGATTTTTTTCAAACAATTGTGTTTCAGGGATAATATTTTGGACGTAATATATTCTAATTCTTTTAAAACTTTTTTCTGACTTCGCATATCAACAGAGAATTGCTGCAGTAGTAACGCATATAACACTCTGAATTAATATAATATAGATAAATATTTTATTTTTCCGAATGAATCTAGAATCTCAATGAAGTTTGCAAGATATTAATGCAATCTTATATTATCATTAGTTAGATACGTTTGTCATACGCCTACTATTGAACATAATATTGTACGATGTTGCAACTAGCATTAATAATCCAATTCAGTGAATGTATTGATATACATGATACATTTATGACCTACAGCAAGGTTGAACTTTAAGCACGTTTGACTACTTCCACTACTTGTCATCTGAGGTAATCTAATTTCGGTTCACGACTATAAAAACCAGTACGAAAAAAATATTTTCATCATTCTCATTTGGTCGACGTATTCATCAATATGTTTAGCAAAGTAAGTATGTGAAAAATATGGTATAGAAGAATACATTAATTAATTAAAACTAATTAAAAATTATGTTAATTTTCTCAGATCGTCACTTTCTGCGCGGTAGTGGCAGTGTCCTCTGCTGGACTTTTGCCAGCAGCGGTACATTACTCTCCAGCGGAAGCTGTTTCATCTCAAAACATTGTTCGTCATGATCAACAACCCTACGCCAAGCTGTCTTACCAAGCGGCTCCCGCTACCCTCGCATACCACGCTGCCCCCGCAACCTATGCCTACCAAGCTGCTCCTTCTCATTACTCATCTGCCGCCGCTACTTCTTCGCAAAACATTGTGCGTCACGATGAATCTTCAGCACCTAAACTAGCCAAACTCGCTCTGGGATCTCAACTTACCTACCAGGCTGCCCCCGCTGCCTACGCCTACCAAGCTGCCCCTGCTACCTATGCCTACCAGGCTGCTCCCGCCCAACTCTCTTACCATGCTGCACCTGCTTCGATCGCCTACCACGCTGCCCCTATTACCAAGGTGCTCGCCCACCATGAAGAAATTGTAAGTACACAACTTTCCAACATTATTTATTCATAAAAAATAATTTAAAAGATATATTAGGCTTCATTTCTATGAACTATGGAAAAATCTGTGAACTTTAAAGAATCAATTTCTTTGAAGTAATTCAAAAAATATATTTGAAACGAATATTAATGAGGGTACAAATCCAAATAGTCATCATACATTGTATATAACTACCATTTAAATTTGGACATAAAATACATACAGTACGCAGTGTATTAATTATAGTATTATTTTTATTAAAGGCTCACCCCAAATACGAATTCAGCTACTCAGTAGCCGACGGACACTCTGGAGACAACAAGCAGCAACAAGAATCCCGCGACGGAGATGTCGTGAAGGGCTCATACTCTTTCCTAGAGGCTGACGGCTCCGTCAGAACCGTGGAGTACTCTGCTGACGACCACAACGGTTTCAACGCCATCGTGCACAACAGCGCCCCCACCCACGCTCACGCTCACGCCGTCCTCAAGGCTCCCGTACAACAATACTACCAACACTAATTACTGTTGATTATTGATTACTGATGATAACATTGTTGATAATTTATTTATTGTAAATAAACGCATAATTTGAATATACACCGGTTTTTAATTTAAACATAACAATATAATCGTATTAACGTCATCAGAACTTTGTTAAGCAACGAATTTATAAGAGCAGTTAATTTTACTTACTTGGATTATTAATATTAGTATCAATAGCTACTTCATTATCTATACAATAATAAAATTGTAACTAAGCCGAATCTGTACATTTGATATTTTTTGGAAAATATTATTGAAATAAACATTATTGTCGATGCAGAGGCCGAATCTATAGTTTTTAGAATTTTTGTCTATCTGTCTGTCTGTTACCGCATCACAGCAAAACCACTGATTATCCGGGTCAACATATAGGATACTTTTTACCGCGAGAAAATGTCTGATTTCTGAAAAAACTACAAATACTGCAATGTAAGAGTATACTAATATGTAAAACCTAAAAATTTGGTTTTTGGTCAGCTGAACGTGGATGGAGCCGCGGGCAATGTTAGTATTATATATATATATATATATATTATATATATATTAGTATTAATAGTATTTTGCTTACCAAGTTTAAACTGTTTCTGGTGTGTACGCGTATATTGTTGAATGCAATAAATGAAAAAAACACACACATACATATAGGACTTTTAAGTATATGTTATAATATATGTAAACCAAGTATGTCATTGCTATTTAAAATACTTCATTATGGTTATTTAACTACACTTTATAAAAAAACCAAGGATAGTAAAATAGTTTATTGAAATTAACATCGCCGCGAGTGGTTTTCTTTGACTGGCTCGTTTGTTTTTATTTAAATCATAATCTTATATCTTTAAATGAGCAATTCTTGTATATATATATATATATATATATATATATATATATATATATATATATATATATATAGCGCCTATCTTTTCCATATTAAACCTAAAATCGTACCTAGGGGCGAACTCAGTGGAAGTGATGGTGAGTCACAAGTAAATAATAAAGTAATAAATAGTGAAGTACCAATTTAAAATAAGTAATAGAGTACAAATCTATACTCCTTAAACAATTACTCCCTAAATTATTACCTGTATCTTGACTTATGTATATTTATACTTAAAAATCTGTTTTCGAGATTTATATATATTACGTGATATATAAAATATAAAATCCTTGTCGTTTGCGCCACTCGTGTGTTTGGTACATCGATAGATAGTAGTTGTGATAGTTGAAATCAGATATAGACTCTCTTTATAAGGAATTCCACTTTAATTGATTGAAATATTACAGCGGAAAGAAGTAAATAAAAGTACTCACACACTTTGCACATTTACAATATTGGTATGATAAATATTGTAGGTACAATAAGTAAATACTTAATTACTCTCATATAAAATAATGTTTTCACATTGATAAATAAATAATTATAAATTAAAAATTTAAAAAAACCCCTACGCCAATTAATTGTCATTTAACGAAGCACTTAATCGTGTAATCATACGCCAAAATGCATTATTTTTGGAAAAGAGCTGATACTCTTACATTGCTGGACCGATATTAACCAAACATAGCTAAGAACCACCGTAAACTACTAAACTAAGAAAAACCGCATCGAAATCGGTGCATCCGTTTGAGAGCTCCGATGCCAGACAATACAGATATGTCAGGGAGACACACACACACACACACACGCACGCACGCACGCACGCACGCACGCACGCACGCACGCACGCACGCACGCACGCACGCACGCACGCACGCACGCACGCACGCACGCACGCACGCACAGAGAGACAGACAGACAGACAGACATCGACGTCAAACTTATAACACCCCTCTTTTTGCGTCGGTGGTTAAAAATGGTGAGACCATTAGTAATGAATATGTCTAACCATTTGTATATTGTTAACCTTAATTATTGAATGTATGATTAAAAAAAATAATGTTTATAGTATCTCACTACTTTATAGAACTATTTTATAAAGTTGAAATGGTTTTTTCAATAAATTGGTTTCCAGAGTAATCTATACATATATATTACGGCAAGTAAGCCATGGCTTTATATTTACCCCTTGGCTTCGGTTTATCCGTGAAAAGTAACAAATATACACACATAATCACAAAATTTCGTAAATATATAATATTGATGTGATAGAGCCGTCTTAACTTAGTATACTAATATTGAACTAAATGAAGGCATATTTATCCCAGTTACATTATTGCATATCAGTGATATTCAGCGCAACGTATGACATTATTTTTGTTGTCTATTCAAAACACTAATAAGAGAAAAGATATCAAATAATAATTATAATCTTGGAAGACTTAGAAAATAATATTAATTTAAAAAAAATACACAGTCGAATTGAGAATCTCCTCCTTTTTTGACGTCGGTTAAAAGTAACGATTCATCAGAGTAACTCATATAGTAAGTAGCTTTTGATACACATGTAAAACTTTACTTTCATATTATATACAGTTGTAAAGCCTACATGCAAACTCAACCTACTATATAAAAAATTGACTAAACTTGCACTATTAAAGAACAACAAAGTTGGACTGATATGTGATTAATTTTAGGATGATTATATAAATATACAGAATTAATTTGGAACGGAATTAATAAAACTTGCTTAATTTTGAATATTAAAAAAAAATCTTTAGTGGCAAGGCTATTAATCAATTACATAATGTTTTTTTTTCATCCTGTTACATATATATGTATTTGCTTTCTCAATTTTCTACAAATAAAATAATTAAATGACTTTGAAAATTTGTTTCACAGATATTCTGTAGTACTAATGAGTACCTCTACCTCGACATACTAGTAGTTGGATATAATTAATTGATTAAATAGACATAGTTATAATTTTTGTGATTTTTTAATTCTTTTTTTTTTATAAATATTCAACAGCTAATTATTACTATAAAAAGGTTAAACATTTTAGTGGTAGTATAATTGGTGTACGGGAGAGGAGTATACGGGAACCTTGCGGGCGGTGGGGGCGTGGGAGGGGGCGCTGTTGTGCACGATGGCGTTGAAACCGTTGTGGTCGTCAGCAGAGTACTCCACAGACCTGATGGAACCGTCAGCCTCTAGGAAAGAGTATGAGCCCTTCACGACATCTCCATCGCGAGATTCATGTTGCTGCTTGTTGTCTCCAGAGTGTCCGTCAGCTACTGAGTAGTTGAACTCGTATTTGGGGTAGGCCTAAAATATAAAATTATTTTATTTTATTTATAATTAATTATAGTATTCGAATTAGTCAAGGTCCATTGTAGCACAATAGTACAGTATGTGCTTTTGCCTAAGGTTATAAGTTTGATCCGAAACGACCGGTTTTTCTATGATTCATTTATTGGTCATAAGGTGCCACACGCCACGTAATGTCCTTGATCCATTGATTTTGTTGTGCGCAGTAGGGAGTTATCATGTACTAGTTTCTGTCCGCGGCTTTACGTTTTTTTTTATTTTATCAGTCCAGAATATGGTACGTTGGCCAAAAAACATCCAAATTCTCACATTATTTACATAGGTATAATATTATTAGTATGAATGTATGAATGAAATCTCTCTATCTCACTATACACTAAATAAATATATAGAATAAAAAGATTTTATAACCGATTAATGAATATTATACTTACAATTTGTTCATGTTGGGAAATAATTTTAGCGATGGGCGTGTGGTAGGCGATGGGGGTGGAAACTGCATGGTAAGCAATAGGAGCAGGGGCAGCATGGTAGACAGCGGGGGAGGCAACGGCTAACTTAGACACTGGGGTATAAACTTTGGCAGCAACCAGTGAGGGTTGATCATGGCGCACAATGCTTTGTGATGAAACAGCACTAGCAGGTGAGTAGTGTACTGCAGTTGGTACGAAAACAGCTGTGGACACTGCCACAAAAGTGCAAAGGATTGCTAACTGAAAAAAAAATTATGTTATTAATTTTTTGAAAAAAAAAATCATGTTATTGTTAATGTATAGGTACATTATATAGGTACATATAGATAAATATATAGAAAAATATATTCCAGTCAACTCACTTTAGCAAACATGATTAATATATGTAATTGATTGATAAAATAAAATGCGAGTACTTAGTTTATATACTAATTATTATATTACATGTAAAGGAGAGGGAGGTTGACAAGCTAGCTCTAACATTGACTATGCCTCGCCCAGGCACTTAGGTAATATTATTTGCAATAATACTAAATTTTGTCAATATTTTATTTAGTGTTACAGATTTGCTGATAACATTATACTATGACGTACTCGTATAGTAACAATTTTTAATAATTTAATGGACTTATATTATTTTTCTTATTCCTAGCAGATACTTTTACGGCGAGAACCAGTTACGGAAGTAGGTATTTACTACTCAGTTTAAAGTTAATTTATCAAAAATAATTTTTATAATATGTTCTTTATTAAGCTCTAACACCAACTGCCAAGTAATTGCCTTAATCGTTGAGTCTAGAAGTATGAAAATTTGCACAAGAGTACCAAATAGAAAAAAGAATTATTGAAATAATCCCCACGAGGAGTTAACATTATGGCATAAAATTTTAAATAGGAACTAGTCATTTTTGAAATTAAAAATGTGGAAATAAATGTTTAAGCTTCTTTATAGATATGTATTTCTGATGTAAAATCTATTCCGGCTCACAGCTTGTATTTAAATAAATTTTAAAAAATTTTAAAAACAAAAATTTAGTTATAAATAGAGGAATAACCAAAATGTGACGTATAAATACAGCAAAAAAATCTATACATATGTAGTATAAAACAAATTCACTGTCTGCGTCTGTCTGTTTCTCCACTTACTTGAACTTCTAAGCCACGCAACGGATTTTAATACGGTTTTCACTAGTAGAAAGAGCGATAAACGAGGAAGGTCTATGTATATAATTTGTAATTATTGTTTGTTACAAAAACCTGGGCGGTGTTTTGGCAAAAAAACTATTTTCGTATGATTCACTCATCAAATCAAAACAATGTACTAAAAGACAGTAGGTCTTAAAAAATCCTACAGAAAAGTCCGGATAGCATATATTTTTATCTATATAAAAAGTATCCGAGTGAAGCAAGGGTAAATAGATATTTAATTTACAAACATATCTTAAAAGTTAATAAGCAGTATTTATAAGTGGTTAACATCAAATGTAACTTTTATTTTATTTTGACCATGTGTTTAAATATAGCACTACAAACATTGTTAATATCGACACGCCTACTGCAAATTGCTTGATTATATTGAGAAATAACGTATCAATCACTGAACTTGCGTGAACTAAGGTCACGTATAAGCTTGTTTGACAGCTTCCACTACTAATCTTATCTTTAAACCCATGTCTGAATATAAATACATGAACTAGTACACATACTTATCATTCATAGCTTGACTATTTGTCTAATATAATGTTCTCTAAAGTAAGTACCTATGACATAATATATTTGCAATACAATAATCTAGATAATTAAATATTGTTGTCGTCTTACTATAAATATAATTTTCATTGCAGATTGTAGCTTTTTGCGCTGTAGTGGCAGTGTCCTCTGCGGGACTCTTACCTGCTGCAAAACACTACTCTCCAGCTGCCGCTGTATCCTCGCAAAGCATCGTACGTCACGATCAGCCTCAAATAGTTGCTTCCAAAGTACTTTCCCCTGTCACGAAGTTGGCTGTAGCCCCAGTTGCATACCACGCTACCCCCGTGGCCTACCACACTGCATCTGCTCCCGTTGTCTATCATTCCGCTCCTGCCCCCGTTGCCTACCATGCTGCTCCAGCCTCTTTCGCTTACCATGCTGCCCCTGTGACAAAAGTGATCGCCCAACACGAAGAAATTGTAAGTTTTTTTTACTACATATACAATTTATTATTACTAACCATGCTGAATCTATCTAAACCTACTCTTATTTCTAGGCGTACCCTAAATACGAGTTCAACTACTCAGTTGCTGACGGACACTCTGGAGACAACAAACAGCAACAAGAATCCCGCGACGGAGATGTTGTGAAGGGCTCATACTCTTTCCTAGAGGCTGACGGTTCGATCAGGTCCGTGGAATACTCTGCTGACGACCACAATGGTTTCAACGCCGTCGTGCACAACAGCGCCCCCACCCATGCCCATGCCGTCAAGGCTCCCATATATGCCGCCCCCGTACACCAATATTACCATTAACATGTGTAACCCATTTGTAACAAATGGTTGTGAACTATTTATTTATTTAATGTAATAATAATATGCGATTAACTTTAATTTTGATTTTATTACCCCTGTATAAGAGCTGATATTCGCCTGAAAATCGTGAGGGTTTGAATTCCGGAATAAGTTTAAAAAGTTACTAGATTTTATTTCTTCTGAGCACTGAGCAGTTAGCTAGGTCTCCGCAAAATGAACCAACAAAAAATTGTCCATAAACTAGAGGGTATTATATTCAGTTACTAAACAAAAAAAGAGGGTACAAATACAAGTCCAAATTAAGAGGGTATTATAATCAGTTACTTTCTTGTGCGAATAATATGAAATTTTTAATAATAAGAGATCATACATTTGTTGTTACAGTAGAAGAAAAGTTGAACTATTTTTTTAATTAGCTTTAGCCCATTCCTATAATAAATAGTCTCGCAATATACTAGAATAAAAATCAAATGGAATTGAAAGATAACAATAGATATCCGAAATATATTCTTATCGTGATATAGTATTATTTTATCTCTAAATCACTAAAATCTTAGCGTGCTAAATAAACTTTTTAAATTTTCTATGATCGTAACAGTATGATTAATTTTATATCAAATGCTAGTATAATATACATAGATCTACTTCATAAAGCTTATACATATATTTCACTTTGTCATAATATACGATGATCCCAATAAATTGATATCATTGAGCTAATCTAGCAGTAGAGGCAGGGTATAAAATAGTCCCCCCCAACGTGCGTTCACCTTGTCGTGGTGGGGGGGCTCAGTAGTGCCCGGCAACCCAACCGAGCGCGAAGCCAAGAAACGCACAGGAAGGTGGCCCACTTCGGTGGGCGGTGGGAGGTGGCCCTCTTCGGAGGGCAGTGTACCATGCGGGTTGCTCCTGGTACTTCTCTGATAGCAGAGTGGACTGTGGAGCAACCCCGTGGTTATTGTGGTCTGCTTCGGCACACCTGCCGTCGGGGCGTCGTAGTTGAATGCGTAAGCGATCCTGCGACGCCCCATTAAGACAGGGGAAGGTTTTGTTGGGTTTTAGTGGGTAGTACTGGCTTTGCCGGTGAGTCCCACACCTCGTGCGTAAATGCATTTCCCAACGTTAAAAAAAAAAAAAAAAAGGTATAAAATAGTGAACAAAGTGTGTTCACCTTATCATGAAGGGAAACTTTAGCGTAATCCCCTAAAGTGGAGTACACCAGATCAATACGTTAGACTTGTGTTCGAAAGTTCATATTCATTGCAACTTGAAGACGGTTTTAATTAAAATGAGTCAAAACAACAATAATTAATATAAGAGAGAAAATATTTTGATAAATAGTAGTGTTAAGATTAACTATAGCCCAATTATACAAATTTAAATACGCTTTTTAAGTTTTTTAGATCTAGAAATGATATAAACTCTATAATATGTAGGATCTGATCCTATTTTTTTTTTAAATCTAACTAGAACAGAGAAAACAACAATGACATGTTCAATTTGACAATAAATTTAGAAAGCAACGATGGTATCACAAGTATCGAATCCACATTATTCTTACACAATAACGAATTGATGAAGCAAAGATGATAACATTTTTAGCAAATTTATATAATAGAAATTAAAGAAGTATAAAATGGTAAAATATTGTCCACCTAATCAACAGTTCGCCGGTACATCCCAATAGCAACGGTTCACATTAAGCGTTACTTAAAAGATATAAGGTAAGGTACATAATTTTTTGTTAATTTATATAATTTTAAATAAGTTTTCAGAAAACCCAGATTTTTATATTTTATAACCTTTACAGATGATGTTCTTAATACTCTTTATCGGTTCATGCTCTGCTATCCTCATAGAATCAAGGGAAGGCCTTACCAAAGGGTATAAGTCTAATACTGGAAAATCATGGCAAATGATCAATTTATATCCCTCAAATTCTCTACCGGTATATAAATATAATACATTTGTAAGTTCGCTTAACATCATAACTATTTATCCACAAAAATATTATACAAACTATTAACAGTATTTTGGATAATTTAAGACAAATATATTTTCCTACTTAACATAAATATTATCAAAATAATTTTATACTATTTTAGGCCTATCCAAAATATGAGTTCGAATATGCAGTATCTGATAAAAATACGGGAGATCACAAACACCATCACGAGTCAAGAGATGGACATAAAGTTCGTGGAGAGTATAGTCTCGTTGAACCTGACGGCTCTTTACGAAAAGTGCAATATGATGCCGATGATCACAATGGGTATTTATGTTTACTATAATGATTAACAATATGTATGAAATTTTGTCTTTTCTGAATATATTAAACCAATTAATGTCCATATTATTTTGTTTGCTTGAAATAATATGAATATTCTATTATTATAGGTTTTTGTAAAAGTAAATATTACTAGTGATTTGTTTTATTTTATTTACAGTTTTACCGCTTTAGTTAGCAAGAGTGTCCACAAACATGGTGATCATGCCTATTCCGTAATTGGTCAAACTAGACATTTTTCGCCAATAGTAAGTGGTGTTAAATTTAACCATTTCTTTCCGAATAAGGACTATTATTATCAAGAAGTCATGACTAATAGTGATAGTAAAGCAGAAATACCTGTTAATGAAAAAGTAGTTGATATAAAAAAAGAAGAAAAAGAAATTCTGAATATCGATGAACCCGCCGATAAAACTATGATATTGGAACCTATTAGTATGGAAAATAACGAAAAAAATGTGGCACCAGCTAAAACACAAGAAGTAATAGAAACACCGCTCGAAATTGATCAGGAAAAAATAGAGCAAATACCTGTACCAAAGAATGAAAAAAATAGCCTTGAGGTGGAAAGTTCATCCAAAATGCCCGTTTTCGAAATGCCACTTAATGTCCTACGCAATGAAAACGTAGAAGAACCTAACAATGATAAATTATACAAAGAAGATCCTCGCGATGATTCTGAAGTAGCATCATCGTATTATCACTCTAAGATATATTATGTGGGTTTCTAAATAATTTGTTTTATTATAAATATTTTAATATTTAACAAAATTATTAAATTGTTATTTGTTTAATTTTATAATTACTTTGTAATTAGAAAATTGTTTATATTTATTATTATTGTTTATAAATAAAACTGTTACTACAAATATTTTTGATTTTCCTTTCTGATAATGATATTAAGTTAATTAAGCATAACCGAGGCAATTATACACTAGTCACAAATAATGATTTATATAACTCTTTTTTTGCATTCATACCCATCTTATTCGATAGACCGGATATGATGGGATACACTGTACTCGCAAATATATTCTGTTGTTCTAAAATGTTCGATATCGACGCCTGCGCAGTCACAATGAGCACTTAAACATAATTTTATCATTTATATTATATTGATGTGGTCTTCCTGAACTTTTAATTTAAAATTAAATTATAAAATAACTCTTTGTTTAGAAATGAAATGAAGGACTTTAATAAGGATGCGTTATAATTTATTTTATTTTAGTTAATCCATTTTGTATACTACAATATACGTATGAAAAGATTAAAATATAATAAATAATAGCATGTATAAAACTATGTTTAAATAATTAATATTAATAAACTATTCTACTTTTTTATGATACCGATAAAAAGAAACTTGAAAGCAATCACGATAGTCGATAGTCTATCAAAATTACTTAATAGAAAACCGACCGTTCTAACTCTACTTAACTCGCTAATATTACTACTTATACTTTACTTTGTAAAGTATACGTACTTTTTAAAAATAAAATATTTATTTTGCAATAATAACAATATATTATCCCCATAATCCATTCTATTATCAACACGTGTTTGCTTATTATTTTAAGAATTATTTTATGGTCATAACGTATTACAAGCTTGAAAATGTAAGATGGCGCTATCATTTGTCATATTCGTACAAGAGTAAGTGATTGTAATATGGTTGGGTAGATGGCGTGCATGATCTATACATATAATAAAACTGTAAGAGGTCGAATGTCTGTACATAGAAAAAAAAAGCTAAAAACCGAGTCAGGGGGATGTAAGAAGAGAAATAGAATAAATCCAGTATTTTTTTTTTATTTTTTGTTTCTCTGTCTGTTTGTCTATTTGTACGGGCTAATCTCAGAAACTGTTAAACTGATTTAAATAAAATTTTGCGTGGTGGTACCATTTATTCCCGATCAACATGTTGGATGCTTTTCATCCCGGAAAACTAAAGAGTTCCCATGGGATAGTTAAATGACTATAGTAACTTATTGTATACTTATACAGCTTAGTACACAACAACTTATGTACCTAATTTAGTAAAATGTGGCATACTGATACGTTATATTGTTGGTCAAACAACAGGTTACTTTTATCACGGAAAAATGACCGGTTTCCGTGGGATAGATCTGATTGTGCGAACCCGAGCGAAGCGAGGGTGAGCTGCCAGTAATTAATATATGCGTAGTAAGTGGCATTTAATTAATGATAGCTAGTGTTCGTCTAGTGCTCGATCTTACTGAAAATACCAGCATAAACTTTACTGAAAATTTAAGGAAAACTTAAAGAATTTTATTTCTTCTTCTCTTTTGCTTTCCTTCATTGTATATTTTTAAATTTTTTTTTTTCTATGTACCTACTTACAATACAAAATAGTTTAGTATCTTTATCTATCTACATAAAAAATCTGTTTCCAAAATATAACACTAAAGCTCGTTAATAGCTAAAACATAAAAGGAAATAAAATCGGTTGATAAATAAAGAATTTTAAAGTACTGAATTGTTTTGTCTTTGCTTATTTATATCACAGATTTATATAGGTATAGATACGTCATATATCATATATAAACCAACATAATTTATAAAATAGTGATTTATTGCATATATACTGATACAAATTGAAAATCGAAAATTTTAATCGGCTTCCAAAAAGGCGGAGGTTCTATGTTCGTCTGTATGTATCTTTTTTTACAGATACAGCTTGATCGATTTTGCTACATTAAACTGCATTGTATTAAGGATGGTCCCGAGGTGATCCCATAATTTTTTGTTGCCCGAGTTTACCGTTTTTGAGAAAATCAGAAAAACCATATAAATATATTGATCACAAATGAATGCCTCCAGTGGGACTCGAACCCGCGACTGCTGGCACAACAAGTGAAGTCACTACAAACTGAGCCAAACGTGTCGTCAAGAAAAAACGATTAATAACAGTGATAAAAATTAACATATTTAACAATATCGTACGGATAAATCTCCCATTTTCATTGGAAAATACAAAATTAAGTTCGGGCTAAAGTCTCTCATATGTATATCTTTACATACGAGTACCAGTAGTAGGCATAAAAAAAAAGTCGCTGTCTGTTTCTCCGATTACTTCTAATAAACCACGCAATGGATTTTAATACGGTTTTAACTAACAGAAACAGCGATAAGCGATGAAGATTTATTTTTATAATTTGTGCAAATGAATTGTTTTCATACTTTCACATGGCGTACGCTGGCTGGTTTAACTTTAAGAGTAATAGGCATCAAAACAACAGGTATACTAGAATATTAAACCCTTAAAAAGGACAACAGAAAAGCCCACGATGGCATATATGTATCTCCTTAAGTACAACTCACAATAACTATTTTTAACCGACTTGTCAAAAGGAGGAGGCTCTATGTTCGTCTGTATGTTTTTTTAGGACAATTTAAATCATACCTAGGTATGCGCCAAAGCGACGAGTTAAATAAGAATTCTTATGGTGCTATATAAGACTACATCATATTATAATATAGTCAGCGATTTCACCAAAATTCCGTACATTTACTTTCATAAACGAAATTTTATAAAACTTTATACAGCACAGTAGAGCAATTATGTATTAAAAATAGAAGCATAACAATTTCAACATTAAATTAAGAAATATTCAAATTATTCAGAGTGACGGTAATTTATTTAAAAAAAAGCGTCGTAAGAGTAATTGTTATAACTTAAGAAATACTCATAAAGATAAGTTAAAATGAAAATTAAGAAAAACGAGCTCATGTGACCAAGTAGAAAATATGAGTAACTTGTAGGTGTTGATTTCGTAAGTTTTATGAATGCGAATTATTTATATAATATAAAGTAGATTAGATCTAAGGCACGGTAATATTACATTTACATTACCACGGTAATATTACATTACCGTGACATTACCGTGTCTAAGGTCTAAGGACTCTCGATGATAAATATATGAAGAGAATGAAGACGATAAAGTTATACATGTCATAAATATTACGTAAATTTATAATAATATAATATGTTGATATAAATAGCATTTCAAACATAAATAAATGATTTTAAAATGAAAGTTCGAAAAGGAGCTTAATGAATTACTAATGATTTTACCCATAACTTCTATTAGGTAACGATTAGACCGCAGATTTAATTTTAACACTGCATCAGGAATTGATTTACGTAAGGGCAGCATTCTTGAATCTGGAATATATAATTTTGTGCTATGACATAACCATTCAGACTATTGTACCTACTAAAGCAATCTGTATAGTGAGCATAACTTAATGCAATGCACACGAAATGATCTGACCGGTTTTCATTCATTAAATCTTTATATCCGTTGGTGCTTTAGTTAATAAAAAACGATTTTGCTGACTAGAAAATTCTTAATAATTGAAACTATATAGGAATATATATTATAATTTTTAATTTTCTTTTTTTTTCTTCCTTTTTTGTTTACATTAACTTACCTTATTATAACGTAATTTCATGCTATGTACTAGCTCCTGAAACACAGTTTTCTAGTTCAGGAGTTATGGCTGTGTGTATTTGTTACCATTGTGTTTAAATAAAGACTGTTTTTTTTTTATACAGTGTGATCTTTACTAATTACTACTATTAAAAATGTGCGAATATATATGTGTAACCTGAACCTGACACAAGCTACTGGACAGATTTAGAGGAAATTTAGTACACAGATAGAAGTCATACTATGCTATGCCAAATAAATATTGGTTTATTGGTTTTCTATATTTTTATTTTGTATTTTAACGCAACGACTACCAGATCCTCATGATCATAATGTACTTATCTAGATTTTGTATGAAATAGTTCAAAATCCAGCTATAAAAAGTTGAATTTTTAAAAAGTATGAAAAAGAGTATACTTGGCGATTACTTGCTTAATGTAAACGAATGTATGGCGCAGTAGAGTATATATCTGAATGACACTCATGAATGACAACGCGTCACGCGTGTTCTTACCCCGCACTTACATCAGTTGACCATACAAGATTATTTAAATTACCTTATTTGCCTTATCGATATCATTTATTCAGTAGGACTTTACCAATATATTCGCTATCATAAAAAAAACTATTATTACTCAAATCGTGTATATCTAAAATGTTTTAATAACTGGCCGTGAATTATTTAACCATCCGTGTCACGAACTCTAAAGCAAAAATTAAATTTTATCCAAAATGTGTTATTTGTGTAAATTATAAATTTTTGAAGAGGGTTATAAGTGCTTCAATAATAATTAATATACTTATATTTAAAAATAAATACATTGGACTTGCCCAAAAATTATAAAGCCGGTAAAACGGATGTAGTAAATTCGTAACAATCGATTTTATATAATATGTATTTTAACTTTTTTCAACCACTCATATGGCCCACGTGTTATGTCATATAAATTGTCTTAATAAATTTCATTTTAATATCTACACATATAATAAAATTCTAACCAAGTCAAATCTGTACATTTGATATTAATAGTTATATAAAGGCAAAGGCTAATATGTGTGTTACTATTGATAAAATAAACTCAAAGTATTTAAAAGATTATGTACCGTTCAAAATTTTAGTTCCAGAACACAAACTAGATTTGTTTATGCAAGATGAATTTTGACCTGAAGGAATTGCTTATCGTCGTTTTATTGATTTTAAGAAAAAAAGGGAAATGAAAAAAGTGACCTGACACTGGATGCGGCTGCACACAGTGAAGTAACCACCCTTAAGTATCGGGGAGAAACTATTTGTTAGATTTTATTATTATTAAATTTAATTGTATTCATAAATATAAAAATTAATTACTATGGATTATTGATCTGAAATAAATACTTATTATTATTATTATTAACTACTTTTTGGAAAATCGTATTGAAATAGACATTATTATCGATACGGAGGCCGAATCTATAGTTTTTAGAATTTTTGTCTGTCTGTCTTTTACCGCATCACAGAAATACCACTGGAGGGATTTTAATGAAATTTGGTATGGTTAATACCTGGTTAGCCGGGTCAACATATAGGATACTTTTTACCGCGGGAAAATATCTCATTTCTGAGAAAAAATACAAAAACTGCATTGTAAAAGTGTACTAATATGTAAAACCTAAGAATTTGGTTTTTGGTCATCTGAACGCGTGTGGAGCCGCGGGCAATGCTAGTTTAATATATAACGATTCTTTCTGAAGAATTGTAGAATAAAAAATTCTATACAAAAACACTTCCTCAGTGAACAAAGGTATGTATGTACTAATAATATAAGCACTACGTAATACCTAACGAGAAGCTGTAGTAACTTCGCATTCCATTCTCTACTTTTGGTTTGTTTTTGGCAATGTATCTAAGTCGATTGTTCATATATAGCTTTAGGAAAGTTAATAATACTGCAAACAAAAATTAATAGGTACTATATTTTATTCAACTACAAAAATTCATCGATCAATTCCTGTACTTATTAGAAGGATGTGCACAAAATAAGGAAAAGAAACAAAAAGTATTACCATACTGAATTAATATTTTGTCAATTGCTATTTATAGTTTAATTTAATAAAAAAAAAACTTTTTTATGTATTAAAATATTTGAATTTTTCTTGCTTTCTCAATCACGAATCAGATTTCAAAAAATGCAAATATGGCGTAGAAATAGATTGATATAAGGTTAAGTTTTCAACATAAATTAAAACTAATAATATACAATATTAACTAGGTTAGGTAGGTATTATGTTTGTCTCGTCCATTTATGTCCGATAAAAAATAGCATTTTTTTCATGAGAACATGAGGTTCACGGACGCCCTTTGTTGACCCTTGCACAAGAAAATCAAATTGCAAATCAAAATATGCCACGTTAGTAGCTGAATTATGTAGTCGTGAAAGTGACTACGTAATGGAAAAGAGAATAGATAAAAATAAACAATGAGTTTTCGATATTATTATCGATATTATACAAGAAAAACATTCGCTTAATGCAAAATCAATAAATATCGATACAAAGAAATCGAATCCGCAATTACCAGCGTTGAACGTAAAGTAAATCTTGGCGTGACTATCATCTTCTACTATTGTCCTTTGGTAAAATATAAAACTATCAATTCAAGGTTTTTACTAAATTATTAATCATTTTAAGAAGATTTAACAAACATAATAAAAAGAAAGTCTATAAAGAAAAAAGTTAATTGACCATTGCTTTTACGATAAAAATATTTAAATAAATAGCAATTTTTCATAACAATATTCATTACTACCAAAAAGTTACTACCATATTCAGATAACAAACAATATCCGCATTAAAGTAAGAGAGTTATTCAGTAATTACATAATAATAATAGAATAAGTATATAATATACAAATCCAATAACTACTAAAAATTGTGACGATGAAATTCATTCAGTTCATTTTTTCTTACATATTTTACTCATATCGGGTGTCGCAACCTGATAAAGTGAGCAGATTGGCAACGCAATTACTGTGATCCGATCGGATATCAGGGATAGGCGCCCCACCAACTACTCATGTTTTGTTTGTTATATAAAAAGACTTCGCTAACTAACTAGCTACAGTCGACAAGCTAATTCTAACCAAAGCAAAATGTTCTCCAAAGTAAGCAGTTTAAAAACCTCACGAATTGTATTTACGTAACATGCGCTTAGGATAATTTCAGCTATCATAAATTGGAGCACAACGAACTGTCATTATGTTTTTAAATCAGTGACAGTTCCAGAAGTTTCTTTAAAGATTGTTTTCAAATTATTTAACAACATGAAATATTTTTAAAATTAATAGACTAGAGATAGAGAGTGTTAGCTTGTTTGTAAATATACTCGTATATGTCATCGTGTATTAATATTACAGATTGTGGCGTTGTTCGCTATGGTGGCGGCATGCAATGCAGGTCTCCTGCACCATGCTCCAGCCGTATCTCACAACGTAGTCCATCACGAAGTACCTGCCCATTACGCTGTCCATGCTGCCCCTTCATACCATTCTGGTCAAGCGGTCCATTCTGCACCGATCCATACTTCCGTAATCCATTCCGTCCCCTCAGTTCAAGCGGCTCCCATTTCTCATGGTGCTTCTCATGGTCACGAGGAAGATCATTATATTGGTGAATTCGTAAGTGAAATAATTATATTAATTTTATTTTTTTATTTTATTTTTATCAAATTTAATTTTCAACTCAGTAATTTTAGCTTCTATGTTGATTTAAATTTTATTTTTAATCTATGAATATTGTAGAATTATATCAGAATAGTTCTTACATTTTATTATTTCTAGGCTCATCCTAAATATGGATACTCTTACTCCGTGGAAGATCCCCACACTGGAGATCACAAATCCCAGCATGAAACTCGTGATGGAGATGTAGTAAAGGGAGAGTACTCTCTGCTGCAACCCGATGGCTCCTTCCGTAAAGTAACCTACACTGCTGACCACCACAATGGGTAAAAAAAATCATGTTTTTAAATCATCTTACATTATTTTAAAAACATCATTGTGTATTAGACGTCATAAAGGATATTTTTACTTATTTGTTATATAAGATACTTTTTTATACTTTATTTTGAACTTAACTATTTCTTACAATTTAATTGTACAATTCATAACTTAAGGGGAAAATAGTAAAACAAAAAATAACACTACAGATGAATGAAATATACAAAACAACTTGCAAAGCTTAAAAGTTACTTTATTTGCAGATTCAACGCCATCGTCCACAATTCACCACCGGTCATCCATCATCATTAGGGCTTGTCAAACGACTGTGATATATTAGTGTTAGTAATTTAGTTCTAGACATTTTCATACACATATCCTTCCAAAACTTCAGCTCTTGTATCTATTGCTTTATTGTTATATAAAGGGTTTCATTATTCCATAATTTAGTTATTAAAGATCATTTTCAACGGACATTGTTCATAACGAGTGTGCCTCCAAGTTTCATGTGCCAATATTGTAAATGAAATTTGAATACTTTGTGTGTATGTTTTGTGCTTTTTACAAATGAGTGAATGTATGCAAAATCCATATTAAAATATAATGAAGAAATAACAAAATATTTTATTATAATTCCCTAGAAAAGCGACATCGATTTTGATAATTGAGATCGACGCTGATTACTGTTCTAAAAATATTGAATAATTTTCTATATAAGTTAAGTTCTGAATTGTGTTTAAGCTTATAATGTAACATTATTATCAATACTTACTTTATTTGTTTTATCTTGACATATATTTAGGATTTTAAGCACCTTCTATTTGCTTAAAGATGTATCATTACTATTTTATAAAGTAGGTATAGATTATTAAAAAAATCGATAGGTAATAGGTATAGCTCACACGTATAACATAACAATTACGTTAATTAGAGCAACAAAAGTGGTAACCCGCATCCTGACAAAACTACAGTGTTTTAAAACTACAAAGACCTGATATGCAAAAGTAAATTGCCAAGGTTAATTTTTTCTGCCTTGAAATAATTAAGCACTATCTTTTTCGATTATAAAAAAGTGACATAAATAAATAAATAAATATGTTGGGACATTGACACACATCACCATCTGGTTCCATGGTAAGCTACGAGGCTTGTGTTATGGATACCAGATAGTTGATACACTACACATATATAACTTTAAATACATACATATTATAAATGTAAACACCCATGACTGGAGTACAAACATTCGTGTCCAACACAGAAATGAATGCCCCAGCGGGTTTCGAACCCGCGACCGCTGGCACCGCAAGGGTCACTACAGACTGAGCCACAAGCGTCGTCAGTTTAAGCGTCGACATTTAAGCGTTTCCATTGAGATTTATTTCTTAGTTATGCAAAGTAAGAATAAAATGTTTATACTTAGCAATTACTAATCAGCATGCCGTCATCATATGATAATAAAATGCTATTTTTATTCTCCTTTTAAAATATGATATTCAAAAGAATGTTGTCGACAAATTTAATGTTACATAATTATCTTATTACATTCAAATTTATGTGAAGTACGCTACCATTTACGGTATGACGTACATCTGCCTCTGTGATTAACGATGAAAAACAGAACCAGTTTGGACACATGGCCTTAAACTATACAGCTGTTGACCATTTGTGAGAAAGTGGTTTCATTTTCATTTATCATTTATTTCATAATGTCATGCAAATTTCTGTGATCTTTGTCTTATAACATCACTTTTGTGGAAATTAAGGAGTATTATAGGTCTTAAACTGGTAGTAACATACTCATTGAAGGAATCAATAAATATAATAAGTTTTTACAAATGTCAATTTGATACTTTGCATATACACTTACACTGCTTAAAACATCTGAAATAGATGGAATGGTCATACTAGTAGTATATAGTCAACAGGCCGAAAAAGAGTAATTATAGTCCCGGTACATAGCGATTGCTCTAAGACGTTTATCTATTGAAAAAGAATTAAAAAAATTAATATTGATACTTTAAAGTTACCCAATATAATTATATAAATGTTTAAAAACAAAATTATCTCATGATGAGATTTTTTTTTTCAAATAAAATAAAGCCTACGATGTTACTTTTAACTGATTTAGCTTTTAGTCCGTTAAGTACTTTTAGAGCTTAAAACAAATAAACCATTTTTTCCTCTTTACAATATAATAGTAGTATTGGCGTTTTCCCGCAAGGCTCCCGCATAGTACATTAATATAGTATTACTATAACTTAATAAATTATAATTTATATAATATATACTCTGATGTATAAGCTTAATGTAAAGTTTCAAGAAAACTCGTTCAGTACTTACTCCGTGAATGAGTAACAAACATACATCCAAACGTCCATATATCCATAGACCCTCATAAACGTTAACGTACTTATATGATATTATGGTTGGTGAATTTAATAGTTTTTACTTTAAAATATTCAAACAAACACCTAACAGAGTGAAAGCGATACTGATAGCCAACCACGGGACAGGACAACCTGCAATGAGATTCTGTTACATATTTAATACCAGATGTAGCAATTGCACTACTTTGAATGTACCCTATTGAATCAGTCATAAATATAGTAAGCCTTTGGTGGAAGAGTGATGAAATAAGAATGAGATAAATACATATATATTTTAAACTAGCATTGCTTGCGGCTTCGCCCGCGTTCAGATAAGCAAAAACCAAATTCTTAAGTTTTACATATTAGTATACTCTTACATTGCAGTTTTTGTATTTTTTCTCAGAAATAAGATATTTTCCTGCGGTAAAAAGTATCCTATATGTTGATTTGGATAACCAGCTATCACCATATCAAATTTCTTAAAAATCCCTCCAGTGGTTTTGCTGTGATGCGGTAACAGACAGACAGACAGACAGACAAAAATTCTAAAAACTATAGATCCGGCCTCTGTATCGATAATAATGTTTATTTCAATAAGATTTTCCAAAAAATATTTTATGTACAGATTCGGCTTTGTTACAATTTTATTATATGTAATATGTATAGATAGAAAGTCCAACTTATTACCTGTAGTTTACTCTTTAAAGCATTTGGAAACAATATCACGTTTTAGTAGGTATATACTAGCGACTTACCCTCGCTTTGTTCGGATGCGTCCCTGGGTACCTATGTTTTAATTTTTTGAGCGGAACCCTAATTCTTTTTCTAAAATAAAAGTAGCCTTAACTTCTTATAACATCAGCTATCTGCTAGTGTAAGTCCCGTCAAAATCAGTACAGCCGTTTCGGAGATTAGCCGGAACAAACAGACAGACAGACAAAAGTTTAAAAAATTGCGTTTTCTTTCATGAGTACCCTACATAATGTCATATGCATTTCGTAAAAATTGTTATTTTGATATTACAAACAGACACTTCAATTTTATTTATCTGCATGAATTAAAATATTTGAAAACCATAACAAAATATAAAATAATGTAATCAAATCATAATACCTACATTTTTTACTCTCACACACTTTTAATGAGCAAAGAGCTTAGTTGAAATTTTAAGAACACGAAGACGATATTATCGACAGAAAAAGTAACAGTTAATTGAGACCGACATTGGTATTGAGAGTTTTTTTCTTTTGTGATGTGAAACTTCTATATTAAGATCAAAATATCATTTGTATTATATAAAAGAATAATATTTATTTATATTGTATTATAAATGTCTGTGCTTTATAATAGATTATCTTCTTTCACCCGCTGCATTAATTTTATAATAAATAAAAGTACGAGTATGTTTCGTGCTATTTTAACTTGTCTGTTGAAATTTTCTTTGATTTATATAACAGTATTTGTATATATTATATAATAAATTATGTTGTTAATGTATAATTGTAAGCAATAATTACACTTTATAATATATTTTAGTTGTGAATAAATTAGCATTGACTTTTATTCTTAAATATTATGAAACAATGGTCAAAGATAAAGGGCAACCGCCTCGGAAAGTCACAAAAAGTAAATGAATTGAAGCCTTCATAATATCCAATTATATCAAGAGGCGCTCCTTAATCTTACATTTTGTAGCCGTGACATGATATACGCCGCGAGATAAAATCTACTTGAAAATAAATGATAAAAATTTCGTTGGTTAAAAGTTAAATTGGTTGATTTACCAATATCACGTTTAACCGATGACCTTCGTGGAAAAGCTTGGCAAGATTAAAACTCAACCCAGACTATATACAAATCGCAACTATATATATATATATATATATATATATATATATATATATATATATATATATATATATATATATCATAAATAATAAATATATCATGTTTATAAAAAGTAAAACCAGTGCCGAGCCCCGGCCTCGATACGTTTGTCGCTGGAAAAATATTAAAAAAATTCCCTTACCCTTTTTATTAGGTACTTCAAGTTAAAAATTGAAAAAAAAACCGATACTGTTAATATTATTATTATTTTTTTGTTTATTTATACTAACTTAGAAACTGTACCTAAAACAGAACAACTATTAAAAAGATGAAATAAAAAACATTCTTAATTAAGATTTCTCGTGTACTCCATTTTGTTAATATTATAAGTAACCTTTAATCGGTCACTTGCAAAAATTAAGATTATTTCTTAAAAAAATAATTGTCTGTTGTCTGCGCAACCTCTTTATACACATTCACAGTTAAGAAGCCAGAAGGGAAGTGTGCAGTACGGTTATTACTTGCACTTAAGCTCAGTACTCAAAGTTTATTTTACTTATAAATATATTAAAACTTAACATAATATTATATATTTCCCATATATTTTTTAACAATGATATAACATTGAAGAATTCCTAATAACTTATTTAAACTGTATTCTACAATAAACTTAAAAACGTATAATATATTATTTAATAGAATAATAAAAATAAATATTCTTTAAACTCTATTTTAAAAAGTGATGAAAATCATTATCTTATATTTTCCTTAAAAAAGTCATATTTATGATTTCAGCGTTTTTAGCAATATTAAACATTAATAATAAATATATTATTTTTTCCTCATATTATATGTAAGTCATAGATAACACTTAAGTATTCTATCACATTAGTTCATATATTTTATTAGGTATTAAAAATAATAAAAAATATATCATAATTGTACCCACATCTTTACATATTACACAACGACTTAGTAGAGCAATCGGTTCGGTGAGTACTCGGTGCAACACAGAGCGCTACTTTCTTGCCAGATCGCATGCCTCCGACGAGTTAATACTGACCAATACATCCTTAATATATTTTATACTAACGTGTATTGAGCTAAAATTAAATACAAATACATATCATAATTCTCATACAAGTTCGCTGCTCATCGTTTTTACTATCTTTATTATAGGGAATATATCTATAGGGAATCAACCTAGGGACGAACCCGAGCAAAGCGAGGGTGAGTCGCTAGTATTACATATTATATTGATTCCCCATACAAACTTTCATCCCCATTTTCACCCCCTTAAGGGATGATTTTCGGGATAAAAAGTATCCTATGTCCTTTCCAGGGTCAGAAACTATCTTCTTAGCAAATTTCATCTAAATTGGTTTAGTAGGTCCAAAGATTACCCTCTACAACCTCACAATCTCACAAACTTTACCTCTTTATAATATTAGTATAGATAAGCAATAATTACATTTTCATATTAAATTTACGATTATAGCAGAAACATTTAAAAAATATATTAGTATCACGTAATATTAATATTAGGAAAGAATGGTTATTCAGAAGAACGGACGCTAGTTTTTACTCGCATTTAAAGAGGATGGAACAGAACCTATACCCGCCTTGATGCAACCTATGTCCTTGACAAACATCGAAATCTGTTCAGGGGCTTAAGTGTAAAAAAGTAACAAAGAGACAAAGTTACTTTTTTATTTAGCGTAATATGAGTATGTTTTTTTTACATTTTGATAGCATTTAAAAAGCATTAATCGACTTAGGCTACTTTTTTACTATAATAAAGTGTTGTTTCTACACCACTGCAACGAAACGCAATCTACCGAGTACTGTTTATCATAGTACTATCAAAGACAAAACATAAGAACAAATATGATTTCTTTCTGTCAAAGAAGCAAGTTAAAGATCATGTAACTTTAATATTAATAAAGGTGTCAAAATGTGCACATTAAAATGTAAGAAGTAAAGAAAAGCTAAAAAGTTACGTTAAAATAATAATAGGTGCAATTCCTGAAAAATATGGCTGCCTTTTTAAAAGGACTTAATTGCTTAATTATTTTCTGGTTGACCCAATATAGAAATATTTATAGTTAACTAGTATTGCCCGCGGCTCCGCCCACATTCAGATGACCAAAAACCAAATTCTAAGGTTTTACATATTAGTATACTCTAACATTGCAGTTTTTGTATTTTTTTCAGAAATGAGACATTTTCCCGCGGTTAAAAGTATCCTATATGTTGACCCGGATAAGCAACTATCACCATACCGAATTTCATCAAAATCCCTACAGTGGTTTTGCTGTGATGCGGTAACAGACAAACAGACAGACAAAAATTCTAAAAACTATAGATTCGGCCTCGGTATCGATAATAATGTTTATTTCAATAAGATTTTTCAAAAAATATTAATGTACAGATTGGGCTTAGTTAGAATTTTATCATATGTATAGATAATAATTTTAATCGCAGTAGTGAGAATTAGCGTTAATTTGTTAGGCGACTTTATACACACGATTTGCAAGCACCCCCTTCAGATTTATGGAGACTTCATAGAAACTAACTACTTGATTTACAGACCAAAAAAGTGATATTATTATTCTAATTGTTCCTTTTAAATATAAAGAAAACTATATAGATATTTATAATAGCAATTCAAAAAACTAGAAATATAATAGTACATAAATTGTTCACCAGGATAGCTTAACAACTCCTTATCAATTTTCGTGTATAACAAGGTAATTTTATAAAGCAACTTGTCAATTACTAAAGATTAATTTATTATACGGGAAAGCATGTAAGGGCTCGATATAACCTTGAGGTCGAAATCTGTCATGTGACGTAACACAAAGGTGACAGTGCGTGGTGTCACATGTTGGGCCGGTTTGGTATCCGATGACATGGCTTCAACCCGGTATAAAAACTACCACCCGACCTACGTCCCTATCATACAAGCCAAGTCAATCAATACAGCATCAACATGTACTTCAAAGTAAGATTGAAAACATTAAAAATTAAAATATACGTAAATTATTACAATTAACCAATAATTTAGAAGATTTTATTTTACGAGAATATTATTAAGATTAACTATATGTTTCATTGCAGATTGCAGTAGTAAGCATTCTGGTGGCGGCATGCCATGCAGGCCTAGTTGAAGAGGGACAAGGTCATGCCGTATCATCCCAGAGCATTGTCCGCCACGACCAGCCCACTAATGGTGCTACACACTATGCCCCCATTGTAGCCCATGCCGCTCCAGTGTTAACCCATGCCGCACCTATTGTTCACCATGCTGCTCCTCTGATCCACTCTGGCCCCATCGTTCAACATGTAGCCCCCATAGCTCATGCAGCTCCCGTTCTCACTCACGCTGAACAAATCGAAGACCACGTGAGTATTTACTATGCCACTCCAAACAAATAGGGTAATCTGTGTAACAAGTATAACAACTTTCAAACTCAATCGGGAAGTTTCGTTGTTTATTTCTAGCTAAACTATTAGATAAAAGCGTTCATATAAATTTTAAGCGCCTATTTACATTTTATATTGACATCATAGTATAAACAGGTAGGTTTTGTACCATCGCATGTTATTTTGTTCAAAAAGATTTTTTGTTTATACAATTTAATAATATATAATTAATATGAAGTTCAACACAGCATAATATTCACATAATATTTAGGATAGTATGTGCTCAATTTAGCTTAACAATGAAAGTGAAAGTCTAACTAAGTATAGCAATATGATTAAAATATGTTCCGTTAAAATAACCCAATTAAATATTTATTAAGTAATGTCATTACAAGACTATAGAACGTTTTGTAATGACAGCATCGACTATCTGTCATGATATGATTGCTATTAATGTCTGTTTGTTGAATAAAATTATACATCAAAACTAACATTAGCGAGCTTAAAGTTACCTCCTTGATGATTTAGAGATTACACACACTAAATTATCAAAGTGATATTATTAAATTTACGCAAATATCTTAACTATATTTACGATATAAAATATTTAAAAATGTTTCGTGATAAAGATTTTTTTATTTTTTTTTAGGCTCCCGCTCACTACGAGTTCTCATACTCCGTTGACGATCCGCACACTGGTGACCACAAATCTCAACACGAGAGCCGTGAAGGTGATGTAGTTAAGGGAGAATACACTTTGGTTCAACCTGATGGTGCTGTCAGAACTGTCGAATACACAGCCGACGATCACAATGGGTAATTATTTATTTAATACAATAAAATAACAGAAAAAGTTCACTCAGATGGATTTAGAATATGTATATTTATTACGAAACTTTTCAAAACTTTACTTAAATAGTTTTTAAAGTGGACTGCGTTTTTAGGTCCATATAGTATATACATTTATAATAAATAACGCAAATATGGCAATCTATTAAAATATGTAACTGATGAGTCTACGCTACTATTATAAAGAGGAAAGATTAATTGTATTTTGTATGTTTGTAATGAATAAACTCAAAAACTACCCGACCGATTTAGATTAAATTTGGTAAAAAGAGAGTTTGAGACCCTGGAAAGGACATAGGATATTTTTCATTCCGAAAATCGCCCTTTAAGGGGGTGAAAATGTGGATGAAAGCTTATTTGGGAAATCAACCTGGGGACGAACTCAGTGAAATGACAGTGAGTCGCTAGTAATTAAAATGACAGCCTAAAGCATTTATTAGCATAATATCATTTATAAGTATTACTTAAGAGAAAATTTACTACATAAGAAGTCAACGTAATCTATTGAATATGCGCGTGGTGAACGCTGCACCTTGTAATGTAAACAGAAGTAAAAATCATAAACAGTAATGCTTACACGCGATCTTTAATATGGAACGCGAATGTGATCCATTACCACTAGTTTGAACTTGCTGCAAGTGCGTAAAATTGCGTAAGAAAACTCATGAGCTAAGTATAGATATATACACTACACTATAGCTAGCGAAACTCACTATATAACACTTAGAATCCGTGATTTATCTTAAATAAAAGTTTTACACTCAATGATTTCGATAAAATCGTTCCACATTTAGTTTGAAGTATAACATTTATTTTAATTGTACCAAACGATTGTTTCGCAATTCAAATGTAACCCAAACGCTTATGACTTTAACAATATAATTGCGTATTATATAAGAATATAATATATTAGGTTGATCTACATACTTAACGTTCACTAACAAATAAAGATATTAAAACTAATATTCACATTTCAGTTTCAACGCTGTCGTACATAACTCTGCCCCATCAGCCCATGCTGCGCCAGCTCTGGCAGACCATTCTGCCCCAGTGGTCCATGCCACCCCAGTGGTCCATGCCGCCCCCTTGGTCCATGCCCCATTAGTTCACGCAGCCCCATTGGTTCACGGTACACCCGTGATCCACGCTACACCTATCTTAGCTCACCATTAAACTTTATTCGCTCTACTGTAATTCCTATTAGAAATATATTGTTATTATTTATAATTATTATATTTTTTTATTTATTATCAATACCATACATAATAATTGAATTTACAAAATATTTTTATAGATTTTATAGAAATTATCAAATATATACCTATATAGATCGAATGCCTTACCTTTTAAAAATTAGATACTATGTTACGTTTTGTTTTGCGCTAGAAAGATAAAATCTCTCAAAGGAAACAGTATTCCTAAATCTACTGATGAAACATTCAGTCCCTATTGTCTTAGACCTCTATCTAACCGTGTATACATAGATTACTTTACGCAACTGAGACACATACGATGCAATACAAAATAATGTGGAGAAAAGTGTGTCATTGCCACATTTTGATTTCAGATCAAATATGTGCAATTTTAAGTAATTTTTGTACTTAATTTGGATGTTTCTCAAGTAAAAACATTCTATAATTAATTTGAAACCTCTTTTATAAACAGATAATCGGACTGTACACGTAATCGTTCGATAACAAAGTACATTTTAAATGCTCTATCACTATGAAATGAAATATACCTAGACAGATATGTTTTGAGTTATTTGAATATGGTAAATTTGTATATAATATAATTGTATATATGTATGTATGTATGTATATATTAAGCCCTTTTTAATGTCGTACTGCTGGGCACTGGTCTCCCTCTATACGAGGAGGTCAGGCCATAGTCCACCATGCTGACCAAGTTGTTGGATATGATTTGGACATAAAAATATCAGAGGTGTGAGACCAGGAATTTAAACCAGCTTCACTCGGTTTCCCGAGCGAATGAACCACTCATATATTTTATAATTATATCAACATCTTTATAATTATAAGAATATATTGCAGAATGTTTCTATACCTATAGTGATGAAACTTGGGAGTTTCTGTGAAGGAGAAGTTTGTTGTAGGCAGTATATGGTATTTGTTCATATCTAAAAACAATCGGGTAAAATGTATATCTGACTCGCACACCAAGGGTTCTGGAGCATAAAATATTTAATTTATTTTATGTTTTAATAAATGTTTTAACTTTATTTGTAACAATAAAAGAAAATATTTACATATTTTCAAAATTAATTTTACAGTGCAAAATAAAATTAGGTAATGAAAATATCTCATATATGTCCTTAACGTATGTTCTCTACAAAATAATATTCTAAGTATTTTGGAAGCTCTTTTTTTAGAATTTTGCGCCTACACAATGCTTACGACTATAGAAGCATATAATCGGCAACTATTAACTTTAAAAAATAAGTGGGTCAGAGACACGTATTATAATTTTAAAGATTTATCCGAAACCCCCACACGCTTAAATAATCTCATTTATTTACTCTTATTTTTTATCTCTCTTAATTTAACTGGAAAATTTTCTAGCGTTTCGCATGAAACACCTATTAAATAATCAAATTTAAGTCATGTATGTATCTCCAATAGCCTCCGAGTAAAATGGCTGTGACATACGTATAGACGGACAAACGGATGTGATGAAATTGTAAGAGCTCGTTGTTTATGCATTTAGTCTATGGAATCCTAAAAAGTATAAAAATAACATATTAAAGTGTTCTTTATAAGAAGAAAAACATTGAATAAGAATACAAATCTATATCTATATAATACATACTAATATTATAAAGAGGAAAGATTTTATTTTTTGTTTGTTTGTACCGAATAC